>CM066196.1:5045071-7536130 GCA_033675215.1 Rhodiola kirilowii | reverse complement strand
ACTGGTTTAAGTCTGAACAATGTTTTTTAAGTCTGAACGAACATTATTTTTTCAAGTATTGTCATTACTGGTTTAAGTCTGAACAATGTTTTTTAAGTCTGAACGAACATTATTTTTTCAAGTATTGTCATTACTGGTTTAAGTCTGAACAATGTTTTTTAAGTCTGAACGAACATTATTTTTTCAAGTATTGTCATTACTGGTTTAAGTCTGAACAATGTTTTTTAAGTCTGAACGAACATTATTTTTTCAAGTATTGTCATTACTGGTTTAAGTCTGAACAATGTTTTTTAAGTCTGAACGAACATTATTTTTTCAAGTATTGTCATTACTGGTTTAAGTCTGAACAATGTTTTTTAAGTCTGAACGAACATTATTTTTCAAGTATTGTCATTACTGGTTTAAGTCTGAACAATGTTTTTTTAAGTCTGAACGAACATTATTTTTTCAAGTATTGTCATTACTGGTTTAAGTCTGAACAATGTTTTTTTAAGTCTGAACGAACATTGTTTTTTCAAGTATTATCATTACTGGTTTAAGTCTGAACAATGTTTTTTAAGTCTGAACGAACATTATTTTTTCAAGTATTGTCATTACTGGTTTAAGTCTGAACAATGTTTTTTAAGTCTGAACGAACATTATTTTTTCAAGTATTGTCATTACTGGTTTAAGTCTGAACAATGTTTTTTAAGTCTGAACGAACATTATTTTTTCAAGTATTGTCATTACTGGTTTAAGTCTGAACAATGTTTTTTAAGTCTGAACGAACATTATTTTTTCAAGTATTGTCATTACTGGTTTAAGTCTGAACAATGTTTTTTAAGTCTGAACGAACATTATTTTTTCAAGTATTGTCATTACTGGTTTAAGTCTGAACAATGTTTTTTAAGTCTGAACGAACATTATTTTTTCAAGTATTGTCATTACTGGTTTAAGTCTGAACAATGTTTTTTAAGTCTGAACGAACATTATTTTTTCAAGTATTGTCATTACTGGTTTAAGTCTGAACAATGTTTTTTTAAGTCTGAACGAAACATTATTTTTTCAAGTATTGTCATTACTGGTTTAAGTCTGAACAATGTTTTTTAAGTCTGAAAGAACATTATTTTTTCAAGTATTGTCATTACTGGTTTAAGTCTGAACAATGTTTTTTAAGTCTGAACGAACATTATTTTTTCAAGTATTGTCATTACTGGTTTAAGTCTGAACAATGTTTTTTTAAGTCTGAACGAACATTATTTTTTCAAGTATTGTCATTACTGGTTTAAGTCTGAACAATGTTTTTTTAAGTCTGAACGAACATTATTTTTTCAAGTATTGTCATTACTGGTTTAAGTCTGAACAATGTTTTTTAATTCTGAACGAACATTATTTTTTCAAGTATTGTCATTACTGGTTTAAGTCTGAACAATGTTTTTTAAGTCTGAACGACATTATTTTTTCAAGTATTGTCATTACTGGTTTAAGTCTGAACAATGTTTTTTAAGTCTGAACGAACATTATTTTTTCAAGTATTGTCATTACTGGTTTAAGTCTGAACAATGTTTTTTAAGTCTGAACGAACATTATTTTTTCAAGTATTGTCATTACTGGTTTAAGTCTGAACAATGTTTTTTTAAGTCTGAACGAACATTATTTTTTCAAGTATTGTCATTACTGGTTTAAGTCTGAACAATGTTTTTTAAGTCTGAACGAACATTATTTTTTCAAGTATTGTCATTACTGGTTTAAGTCTGAACAATGTTTTTTAAGTCTGAACGAACATTATTTTTTCAAGTATTGTCATTACTGGTTTAAGTCTGAACAATGTTTTTTTAAGTCTGAACGAACATTGTTTTTTCAAGTATTATCATTACTGGTTTAAGTCTGAACAATGTTTTTTTAAGTCTGAACATTACTGTAGCAACAGTCAAAATTGCTACAGTAAAAGTCAAAATTGCTACAGTAAAAGTCAAAATTGCTACAGTAAAAGTCAAAATTACTGTAACAAAGTCAAAATTTATTCTTATTGTTCAGACTTAACGCTTGATGATCATACTTAAAAACGTACTGTAGCGAAATTCGAATTTTACTGTAGCGAATTTTAGGACGATTGTACCCCTATTATCTTTTATATATTTTTAAATAAGTCCACATGTGTTTTTTTTATTTACAAAAAGAACCCCGACGGGAGAATTCTCGGCTGAATTTTGATTGGTTCATTTTGACATGTGTCAAATTTTTTATGGATTTGTAGTTTTTATTTATAATATTGGTTTGTATTTGATCCAAACCCTATATAAAAACATAAAAAAAACTTAACATGCCTGCCGTCTCATCGATTAGTTAATAAATAATTAATCAAATAAAGGCATTAGTGCTCTAACGCATTAATTCTCCATCAAATTGCAACATCGCATCTGAAACAGATATGCATCGATCCAGAGCCATTAACGCAGCAGTAAGGCAATCCGAATTCTTCACCAATTCTGTTCAACTTCTTCTGGCAGTACGCAGTAGACGGCCGGCGTAACATCGTTGATAGTGACACAGGAAATCAATTGAACTCAAGTTTCATCGCAACATACAGGCCGAGTTCTGAGGGTGATTGAACGGATCTGTTGGATCGAAGTGTTAGCGAAATACGATAATCTATCAGACGGAAATTAAGAGTTGATTTTATACTATTTTCCGTTTAATAGTTAACGTAGCAGCGGAATATTGATGCAGGAAAATAACAGCAGAAATAACAACACAAAGATATATAGTGGAAAACCTTATCAAAACTATGATAAGATTAAAAACCACTACCTTTCAGTTTCCACTGAAAGATTTTCGAAATCAGATTATTCCTTTTGTTCCCGATATGCTTGTAGGGTTTACAAACTAGATCACACAGATTCTATTTGATGACCTCTACTCAACCGGATGGAATAATCGATTTCAACCACAAACCTCCGTGTGTTGCTTCAACGAGCTTTCTTCCTTCAGTGCGATTCCACCGTTCTTTACTCAAGAACACTCGGTCGTTCTGCTCTCTAGAACTGCGCCGCAATCTCTCTAGAAGCTCTTGGAAAACGCACTTTGCATCTGCAAACCCTAGCTCCTTTTATTGGGCGGCTGGGTCTCGATATCTGGGCCCAATGTCCTGGCCCAGTCTTGTTTTCCGAAACCCTAGCGTCTTTTTCCCAAAATGACAGAACTCCTTTTTCTTCTGGAATCTTCTCTTTGTCTGTTTGTATACTTAACATAATTTGCCACATCCAACCTGTAGGGTATATCCATCTCATGGAAATTTGTTCTTTAATCTGTTAGATGGATTTCTGCACACTTAGACAAAACATTAGCTAAGTGTTTGTGATCACCAAAACAAATGGGTTCCAACAAATTCCCCCTTTTTGATGATGACAAACACTTCTTCAATAAGACAGAAATCCATCATAAGTAATTCAATTTATCACTTATTCATCACAGGCAATTCAATTCATCACTAGACCAGTAGATAGATTTTTAATCAGTTTCTGTTAGCCAGACAGAAGCCAGACAGATTCACGAACTCATGACAGTTCCCCCTTAGATGGGCATTAGATTTGAGTTTTAGTGATGACTTCCCCCTCAGGTGGTGCATCCATGTTATCTTCCCCCTTTTGGCATCATTAAAAAGGTCGCAATTTAAGAAAACCAAGTAATGGAAGAAAACTGCAAATATCATTTTCAATCAGGCAAAAGTCCCCTGAGGGGCACACAGCAAGCAGACAATCAAAAGTACTTTCAAACATAAACAGAGCAAAGTCACGAAGGAAGAATCATGAAGGAGGAGGATGATGTGGGATGGATATCAAGGGAAGGGAACCATGAGACAGAAGCTGGTTTAATCTCTCACTAGAGTCTTCAACTGGGCAACCAATTCTGTCCCAACGAACCTCAGCTGCCGGTTCAACTCCTTGATCTCATCTTTGATCTGGGTTCCATGAGTCATATTGATCTTGGCAGACTCGTCCAACTCCTTCAGCATGTCAGGCAGTGATGCAAGCACATCCACTTTGGCTTTAAGTTCCTCCAACCCATCAACAACGGACTTCTGCATCATTTTCTCACATAATTCCTCCAGACTTCCCACCTTAGCTGTCAGCAGCACTACCTTCTCAGACAAGCTTTTCAACACCTCAATCACGGCTGGTGATCCCTCATCTGGATCCAGCGGTTGCTGATCCAGAGGATCCACCTCTTGAGGTGCTTCTACAACAACAGGGGTAGGAACGTACGAATCGTTCTTCCAGCCAGTCCCTTGTACAAACTCCCAGTTCCAGCTCACCATGGTCTGTTCTTCAAGAGCGAAGGACAGCTGACTCTCCACTTCTGGCTGGTAGATTCCAAGCTTGACAAGTATTTTCTTAACAACTCCTGGGAATGGCAGACCATGCGTCTTACTGCTGGCCACTTTATCCATGTGCTTTAAGATCTGCATTGGGAGATGGATCTGAGCCTTCCCTTGGAGCTTATCCAGCAGAAGAAAGTCCTGGAAGTTGAGTACATCATGCTTCTGTGTTCTGGGAGTGATAGAGGTGCAAATCAGCTTGTGAAGGATTCGATTGGTTAAGTTCAACGTGTTGGCTTTCCCTTGATGGGAGACATTGTTGGGATCTCCCCCCACTCTTCTAATCACGTCCCCCTTCGCCACCGACTCAGGCCAAATTCCCTTATTGTAATCCTCATATCCTCATGCTGGAACTCCCAGCAAATCACCTAACTCCCGGCAAGAGAATACATGCTCTATTCCACTAACCACGAACGTGGCCAAAGGCATTCCTCTTAACTCCTCTAGCTTAAACTTTGAATAGAATTCCCTCACTCTGTCAACATCCACCGACACTTCCTCACGAAATAAATGATCCCATCCTTGTGCATTAAGAGTATCACTAACCTCAACAAGTTGGAACTGAGCCAAAAACTCACGATCAATCGTCATCTCAGGAATTACGAACCTTCCCTTCATGAGCTTTTCCTCCTCTGCCTCCGGAGCAGGAACCTCCGTTTTTACTACTGGTGGAAGATCCTTTGAGGTACGCTTGCTTTTCCGGGTGGGTTTTTCTGAGGCGGCCGGCTTCCTCTTCTTACTGCCAGAAGCGGCAGCGACACTGGTTTTCTTTTTGTTCGGTGGAGACCCCTTCGTCACTGGGTTTGTCACTTCTTCCGGCACAAATCGGACTGTTTCAAAGGATGCTTCCAAGGTCTTTGATTGTTCCACCGCAGCTTCACTCACGCTCATTCCTTGAGCCCTTAGTTTGGCAATCATTTCAGAGATTGACATTTCTCCTGAGGCAGCCATGGAATCTTATGAGCAGAGTTAGGGTTTCGACAATTAGGGTTTTCTTTAAGGCCGAGAGTAAATTGATATAAGGTCTTGTTGTCCCTCCTTCTTTAATACCGAAAAGAACCCTTAGTAATTACTTTTCAAATTTTGAAAAGCCCAACAGCCACATCACATCCTTGACGATTTAGATTCGTCGAATCAATTTATGCGGATAATCTACCTTTGAAGTTAAAGAAAAATCTTTGACCGCCTTGAAATTTCCTAACTCGAATGGAATGCCACTACGTGTCCGTCTGGGAGAAGATCTGATATTATTTGCCTTGACTACACACGCCTTTTGGCTTGTTCCTCTCCCCAATAGTCGGTCCACATTCCAATGGCATCAATTACAGTACACGCCATCATTCAAGTCTGCTTTACAGTTTTTTTTTTTGCTTTTTACTGAGTAATCAAATCACCATAAATGCATGTCTGAACTGCCATACAGCTTGCATCCATTTCTTAGCAATAATCAGAGAACAACCCATCCACAGAGTCGATTGAACCAATTTTGTACCAGCTTGAGATTAACCCGTTTTCTATTGTCTCATGGTTTACGCAAGGGTTGTAGTGCTTTCGGTTTACCCAAGAGGTACAAGGAAAAACACTACTTATTCAAGAAACAAACAATTTTTCAAGTCTGAGCAAAGTAATATCATGCAATGTGGAGAAAAAAAAATGTGATATCTCATAATCAAAGGGCTAATCAATCACCAAACAGTCTCCACATATTACAGGCTTAGGTTGGTCTTAGAGAACTTCCATGGCATGTATTGAGGGTTCAAATTGGAAGTCTCTTTTGGGCTACAAAGAAGTCTGTGACATGCTCAGATTTGCTATCCAGCGATTTTAATTTATCAAGCAAGCATGGTGAACACACAGAGAGACTTTCACACAGTTTTTCAACTTCATAAGCAGCAACTCCATGCAATGGTAACTTAGCATGCAACCTAATCTAGCCAATCATTGGAGAAATCTACCATGTAATACAGACTAGGTAAGGGAGGTCATACCTAGTTCAAGCCTTAGCTTCTCATAGGGCTCCCTGTGCAGTGCTTTCGTAAAGATGTCGGCAATCTGCTCCTCAGTTCTGTAGTAATTCATGGCAATAATTCCTTTTTCTACACAATCACGCAGAAAGTGATATCTGATTTCTATGTGTTTGGTGCGTGAAAACTGCACTGGATTTTTAGAAATGTTAATTGCACTAGTGTTATCACATAGAATAGAAATGCAATCAAGATTAACACCAAAATCACTTAGCTGTTGCTTTATCCATAGGAGTTGTGCGCAGCAAGCGGCGGCAGCAATATATTCAGCCTCTGCAGTGGATAGAGCAATGGAAGACTGCTTCTTGGATCCCCATGAGATCAGACAGTGTCCAAGGAATTGTGCCATCCCTGAGGTGGATTTTCTATCTGACCTGCAGCCAGCATAATCAACATCGGTATAGGCTGTCAGGCGTAAGTCCCCTCCCTTTGGATAGAATAGGCATAGATCATCCGTCCCTCTTAAGTACCGTAGAATCCTTTTCACAGCTTTGATATGCGTCTCTCTGGGATCTGCTTGAAATCTGGCACATAGACAGACATTGAACAGAATGTCAGGTCTACTAGCGGTTAGATATAAGAGAGAACCTATCATTCCACGATATAGGGTTGGATCCACTTGAAGGGAGGACTCATCCTTTCCCAAGGAGTCATTGGGTGACATCGGTGTGGCACAAGCTTTTGCAGATTCCATCCCGAACTTCTTCAGAATTTCCTTCACATATTTTTGCTGATGGATCCGAGTTCCATCTTCATTTTGCATCACTTGAAGCCCCAGAAAATATTTCAACTCTCCCATCATACTCATCTCGAACTCGCTTGACATTAGATCTGTAAATCTTTTGACAAGCGTGGGGTTAGTTGAACCAAATATAATATCATCCACATATACCTGAACCACAAGAGAGTCTGCTCCTTCCTTCAGAAGGAAAAGCGTTTTGTCCACCTCTCCTCTGACATATCCATGTGACAGAAGGAACACAGACAGCCTTTCGTACCAAGCGCGAGGAGCTTGTTTCAACCCGTACAATGCCTTGTCTAGGATATACACATGATCAGGATGATCTTTGTCCTCGAAACCAGGAGTTTGGCTTACATACACTTCTTCTTTTAATACCCCATTTAGAAAGGCCGTCTTTACGTCCATCTGTTGCAGGGTGAAGCCATGATATGTCGAGTAGGCAATAAGCAGTCTAATTGCTTCAAGTCTGGCAACTGGAGCGAATGTTTCATCGTAGTCTATTCCCTCTTGTTGATTGTAACCTTTGACCACTAGACGGGCTTTGTTTCTCTCGAATTGGTGCAATTCCTCTTGCATAGCAGTGATCCATTCTGGATCTTTGAGTGCCTCAATCACCGTCTTCGGTTCTACAAAAGAAACAAAGGAAGCAAATCCACAGAATTGATGTAGACTTTTAAGATCTACCTGTTCCTGAGAGATGTAGCAGTGGTAGTCCTCCAGTCTGGATGGTCGATGAACCGCTCGTCCATATCGAGTGATCCTGTGTTCCGCCTCAGGGTTAGCAGGAGTGGGTTCAACATCCACTTCTTCCTCTCCAGGAATCTCTTGGTCGGCTTCCGCCACATGATCGTCATTCTCATTTCCTCCTGGTGGATCAGTTATTTCCTCATGATCTGCCTGATGAACTGGCAGTGCATCATCTGCCTGGTGGACATCCATGTGAGGTGCTTCAGTAGTGGGTGCTTGAGGGGGTTCCCAGTCAGGATCTGACTCGTCGAAGAACTGAAGCTCCCCAGCATCAAGCATAGCCGTTGATGAGGAGTCCCATATTAGGTGACCACCCATCGCCGTTTCATCGAACTTCACATGCACACTTTCTTCAACTTGTTCTAGCCTCAGATTGTAGATTTTGTAGGCCTTACTGTGACTAGAGTAGCCAACGAATACTCCTTCATCACTCCTAGCATCAAACTTTCCCAAGTTTTCCTTCCCGTTGTTATGGACGAAGCATCTACATCCAAAAACCTTTAGATGGGAAATGTTCGGCTTTCTTCCTCGCAGCAGTTCATAAGGAGTTTTATCCAACATGACTCTAAGTGACGCTCTGTTAAGGATATGGCATGCTGCATACACTGCTTCTGCCCAGAAGCTTTTTGGGACTTTGCTGGCAATCAGCATCGTCCGGGACATGTCCTCTAGGGTTCTGTTCTTCCGTTCCACTACACCGTTCTGTTGAGGTGTCCGTGGGGCAGAAAAGTTGTGATCAATACCTTTGTCCCTGCACAACGAAAGAAACTGCACATTCCGGAACTCAGTTCCGTTGTCAGTCCGAATGGAAGCCAATTTTCGATTTAACTTATTTTCTATCAGCTTTATCCATGCTTCAAATTCAGCGTAGGTTTGAGCTTTAGTGTATAGAAAGATAGTCCATGTATACCTGGAATAGTCATCGACTATAACTAGAATATACCTGTTTCCACCACGACGTACAACATTGACAGGGCCGCACAGATCCATGTGGATCATTTCCAAAGGTGCAGATGTGCTTACAGTTTGCTTCGCTGAGAATGAGATCCTTGCCTGCTTTCCTGTGGCACATGCACTGCAAATCTGCTCAAATGCGCTTTCCACCTTGGGTAAGCCGACTACCAGCTCTTTCAGGTGGAGTTTATGCAGCAGCTTCATACTGGCGTGTCCAAATCTCTTGTGCCATAGGACAGAATTCTCGGCAATACTTGCTAAGCACAGGTCTTCTTCAGGTGTGAAGTCTGGATCCACAGTATAGATTTCATTCACGCGAATACCCCTTAGTACCGTCTTACCTGTCTCATTGCATCTCACCAAACAGTCATTAGAGTTAAATAAAACATGATTTTTACCGTTTTGACATAGCTGAGACACACTTAGCAGATTATATCTTAAACCTTCAACCAAACTTACTTCTTTAATACGAATGGTTTCCGAAATACTTACCTCTCCCATAGCTATTACCGATCCTTTGCTTTTGTTTCCGAAGATTATGCTTTCTCCGGAGTGTTTTCGGAGCGAGTTGAACCAACCTGGATTCCCCGTCATGTGTCTTGAGCAGCCACTGTCCAGGTACCAGGGATGGGACCTCACTCCATCCTGCAAGAAGGAAGTTAGTTTTTGCGAACCCAGATAAGCTTGGGCTCACTGGGTTTTGGTACAATTCTAGCAACTGGAATATAGTAAGATTGACAGTGTGCATAATAGTTAGTTGTATCAATCTTTCTCCTGGGTGCAGTTCTTGGTCTGCCACGGATTTCTGGATCATAGTGAGGGCGAGGGTAATCCATTCTGCCTTTCTTACTGTAGGACTTTGCTTTCTTCTTGTATCGTGTAACCATCCATTCATAGTTGCTCTCACGTATCTCCCTCAGCTTCGGGCACTCGGATCTGTAATGTCCAGATTTTCCGCAACACCAGCAAGTTCTATGGCATGGAAGATCGACATACTTACTTCTGCCAGATGGAGCGACTGTTCGCATCCCTTTCGTACGGAGATCTGTCCTTGAGGACTTGCATCTCTGACTCATTTTCAGCCATATCTCATAGGCTTTTCTGGCCTTGTAAGGAACAGAGTCCTTGTCATGGACATTGAATCCATCCTGTGGACTTGTTTCCCTTCTCGTCTTTCCAATGTTCTGAGATCCTCTATTTTGACACGAGCCTTCACCTTGTTCCATCATTACTTTCTTTCCTTTAGTGTCCTTCTCCTTTGCTTCTTTTCCCTCTTCGTATCCAAGACCTGGTCTTACGAACGTTCTTTTGAACTCATCCTTTTCATCCTCAATCCTTTTAGCTTCCAACTCACGGAGCCATTTTTCCTTCTTTGCAGCTTCATCGCTTCTGAGTTCAGCTACTATATGGAGGAGCTCTTCATTATTCTGTTTGTGATTTGCCAGCTCCCTTTCCAACTCTTCAACCTTGGTGTTGAAATCAGTCATCTCGGTGTTTTCGATTGTCATGCGTTCCAACTCCTCACTCAGTTTGCTTATCTGTCTTTCTTTTCTTGCACAAGTAAGACACTTGCATACATGCTCTGCTATTTCCTTCTCAAGGCGCATAGCTTTGTTTGCCCATAGATTGTTCTCTTCTATGTCAGCGTGATGCTCCTGTTGCATACTAGATATTCTGTTCTCCATTCTTTGAATTTTCTCGAGGAGCTTGGTTATTGTTTCTGCAAAATCAGATTCAGAAAACACTTCATCAATAAAGGAGTCAGTATCTGTTACCTGGTTTGATGCAGAGTGAGCCATCAAGCAGGGCTCCTTGATGCATTTTCCATCATCGCTGTCTGAATCTCCCCAAGCTGCAAACATGGCGTGAGTTGGCTTTGGAGCAGGTTCTTCTCCTTTCTTTCTGCTGTAACAGTCCGCGGACAGATGCCCCTTCTTTTGGCAGTGATAGCATATCCTATCTTTCTTTTCCTTTGACTTCCCTTTGTCTTCATTTGAAGCGGCACCCTTGTTCCATTTTGAGAATTTTCCACGACTTCCTCCAGCTCTAAAGTCTCTCCTGCCCTTGCCAAGGTTGGCTCGATTCAATGCTTTCGTTAAGAGCGCTATCTCGTCATCTTCTTTTGGTGATCCATTTCCATGTGACAGATCAAGAGCCTTTTCTACTTTCAAAGCTATGGCCTGAGATTTTTCCGACTGTCTCCTAGCCATTTTCCTTTCAGTGATCCCAGCTTGACTCTGAAGGTTAGCAACCAGTTCCTCAAGGGTAATATCCTTAATTCCCTTTTGAGCCTGCAGCGCCAAGGTTACATGATCCCACTTTGAGTTTAAAGCCTGCATGAACTGGTGTGTGATTTTCCATTCCGGGAGCTTCTCATTCAAGTATTCCAGCTGTCCAATGATGACTTGGAACCGGGTGTAGAAATCTTTAAGAGATTCATCCTTTCTCTGCACGACAGATTCATAGTCCTTTATCGCGGCCAAGATCCGATTTCTCTTGATATCTTCATTTCCTCCATATAGCCTCACCAAGCCATCATACATGTCCTTTGCGGTCTTGTACATAGCCACCTTGATCTGGTCACCGGGAGAAAGAGCCATGTATAGGACTTTTTTTGCTCTAGCATTCTTTTCCAATTTCTTGTAATCCTCATCAGTGTACTGATCCTTAGTCTTCTCCACAGGTTTCTCAGGATCTGATGTATCAGGAGGAATGGTGAGTGGTCCTGACTCGAAGATGCTCCAAAGCTGTCCATCCAGCGAGCAGACGTGTGCCTCGAACTGGTCCTTCCACCAGTCGAACTGCCCGGGCTTCAACAGCGGCGGTTTCCAAAATGAATCACTGATAGACGACATATTTTTCCTGCAAGCTAACACACAAATCTAGAACCGTCGGCTCTGATACCACGTGTTGGATCGAAGTGTTAGCGAAATACGATAATCTATCAGACGGAAATTAAGAGTTGATTTTATACTGTTTTCCGTTTAATAGTTAACGTAGCAGCGGAATATTGATGCAGGAAAATAACAGCAGAAATAACAACACAAAGATATATAGTGGAAAACCTTATCAAAACTATGATAAGATTAAAAACCACTACCTTTCAGTTTCCACTGAAAGGATTTTCGAAATCAGATTATTCCTTTTATTCCCGATATGCTTGTAGGGTTTACAAACTAGATCACACAGATTCTATTTGATGACCTCTACTCAACCGGATGGAATAATCGATTTCAACCACAAACCTCCGTGTGTTGCTTCAACGAGCTTTCTTCCTTCAGTGCGATTCCACCGTTCTTTACTCAAGAACACTCGGTCGTTCTGCTCTCTAGAACTGCGCCGCAATCTCTCTAGAAGCTCTTGGAAAACGCACTTTGCATCTGCAAACCCTAGCTCCTTTTATTGGGCGGCTGGGTCTCGATATATGGGCCCAATGTCCTGGCCCAGTCTTGTTTTCCGAAACCCTAGCATCTTTTTCCCAAAACGACAGAACTCCTTTTTCTTCTGGAATCTTGTCTTTGTCTGTTTGTATACTTAACATAATTTGCCACATCCAACCTGTAGGGTATATCCATCTCATGGAAATTTGTTCTTTAATCTGTTAGATGGATTTCTGCACACTTAGACAAAACATTAGCTAAGTGTTTGTGATCACCAAAACAAATGGGTTCCAACAGGATCAATCCGCACCCATCGCGAGCGAACCTGGGAGAAGGATTCTCAGCGCATCCAAAATTTGCATCAGTTGCTTCCGCCATGAATATCGGCGAGTGATACATGCGCGATTTCAGTTCTGATTTCGAGAGTCAATCAAAATTTCAGAGGCAAATCGGGACAGAGAAGGGATGCCATCAAAATCAAATCTGAGGCATGACTGAAATTCAAATCTTCATCCGAGCACCTCTGTAGTGCCACGCTGATGAAGGCCAAAGGGTTACACGCGGAGGAGTCGAGCCGATCTGTACGGATTTCGGCTTGCCGGTTCGCAGCGGTGACCGATAGTTATCAGATTGTTACTAGAGCGGTGTCAGCAGTCCGCAAAGAATCCCGATGAGTATACGAGTAACGGGAATGAAGAACAGTGAAGTTTCATGTTTATTCAATTTAGTAATAAACTTATCAGAATGAATAAACATGTCAGAATAAAGCTGGATTAACACAAAATATGAGGGCGACTAATAGCAATTGTTAGAATAATTTCATATATACAGTACCGTAATATTCATATTCGTGTTAATAAGCAGTAAATTAATCTGACATGATTCCATAGCGAATTCTGAGACTTCACATGATTTTGACAGCTTCACAGTGGTACTTTTAGTCTTTCACGCACGTACTTTCACCAGCAGTATTTTGAGAGAGAAATAAAACTGAGAGCATTGCGCAAGACTGGGGACCACTGCCAATTTATAGAGTCGTACATAACCTCTATAATTTCAATATTTACGAATCCTTCCTTTCAAAAGAAGCGTAATTATTGAATTGACATCTACACATAAATTTGAATATTCCATGATCACCTTAATTTATATACTCTAAAGTCAAACATATAATAGATCACATTATTATTGACTTATAATGCATGATAGCATACACATCTTTTTTTTATGGGAATACAAGTTGTACAGGAGTTGGACATCGACGAAACAACGACTCAATCCAGTACATTCGGACAAATGAAGCTCAGCCACAGCGGCAACCCATCTAAATCACGCAGAAAAAATCTGCGAAAGCACAGGGCCTTAACGAAAACACTTCCACAAAGGGAGGGAGAACACCTCCACAGAGGGAGGGAGAGCACCTCCACGAAGGGAGCGAAAGCACCTCCACGAATGGAGGGAAAGCACCTCCCCTAAGGAAGGAAATCACCTCCTACTAAAAGGAGGGAGAACGACGACACAAAACTAAAGTAAACTAACCTAACCTAAACTATCACCATTTAAACTACAAACTAAGGAACCTACACACAACTAAACAACAACGACGACGAAACCGGCAAAAGCCACCAGTCGAAGGCAGAAAACGCCGACAGCAACCAAACCTCCCACCACCCCGCAACGGAGAAGAAGCAACCATTCTGACCCCGTCAGAGGCCGCACCCACCAGAGCACCCGCCAACGACGTCACCCACCCACCACATGCCAAGGACAGCTCCATCCCCACCACTACCCTCTTGCTGCTCCTCCACAACCCGCAGCCAAACCCCATCACCACACCATCAGCACCGGTAGATAAATCAGCCGATACCGCCACCGATTCGCCCACCAACACACCCGGAAAACCATCGTCGCCTAACGGAGATTTCCAACCGTCGCCACCTGAGACGTCACTCGGATTATACCCGACGAATGCCACGCATCTCCGCCCAAACTAGCTGCCATCTGCCGCCGCCTTGAACCAAAGCGTATAAACACCAAAACGTAAAGACATCCCGCAGGTGCCCCACCCATCTCCGCCCAAACCAGAAGCCCACCGCCGCCGCCCGGAACCCAGCGAAGTCACCGGACAGCAACAGAGTGGGACAGAGGCTGAGAGGAGTGGCAAACCGGAGGGGAAGGAAGGATCTTCTATGAACTTCTACGGTGTTCTGCGATTTTCTGGAGAGATTTTCTTGGAGAGAGAAAAGAGGTTTTCTGATAGCATACACATCTTAACTATCTATATTATGATCTAATATATTAAATTATACAAAATAATCTAACAAACTAGAGATATAAAATTCCTACTATACTCCATGATTGATGCACTAAATATGGATTCAGTCACCTACGAGTAAAGAAATGATGGTTGGAACAATCACGATCAATGCAACCTCAACTTTAAAGTTTTTTAAGTTTTAGAAGTTTATGTGTCGTGTCAACTCGATCTCGACATTTAAACGATAAAAATTGAGTTTTCGCTTAAGCCCTTGTCGCATACAATCTCTTGAGGAGCGTACTTTGGCTAGTCATTTAAGGTCTATCGCATATGATATCTTAAAGGACAAACCTTTGAGTAGTCGGGTTAAAATTAGTCATACAAGATCTCTTCTTTTTTTATCGATTCGTACAAAATCTCTTAAGCGACACAATTGCACATGTCGCTTCACACTTATCACATTAGACATTGAAATCTAGTTGTCTTATTCAAGACGAGATCCAGATGGTGTTCGAACTGAGTTGCGAACACGTATCAAACAGTTACCGAGACAAAACAATGCAGAGATACGCAATGTAATACCCAATTCGGTAACAGTCTACTCTGGGGGGCTTCCTACGCCCTAAAGGGTAGCAAATTTTATTAAAAAGTTTAGAGCTACAGATGGTCTTACACTTACAATCTCCCGAATGTAACCACCTAGCCTCTAACACTTTTTCTTACAGATCTGCGATCTCGGCTCCCCCTTGATCCCCCTGAGTTCGAGACTCCCTCCCGAACTTGCTCGAACTTCTCCCGAATGCGTGTGTTAGTAACCGTGTGTGTGCAGCGGGTTATTTAGCAGGAACAGTCTGATCAGCACACTGAACAGACTGCTTCTTCGTCGTTGATTTTCTGGCAAGGAAAACTCAACCGGCCGTCGCTCCTCCTCCTCTTTACTCAAGATCACTAGTGTTTGTATTTCTCCAAAAGCGATACTGACCAGGAAATCCTAACCTTGTATTTATAGTACACGGTTTCGGCTAGTTCCCTAATCGGTTGGGATATTCAATCTCGGATATTTAGGAAATCTTTCCTTAATATTCTCAAGCTTCCAAATCTTTTATCTTTGAATATCTTTTAAACATCCCTTTGATAATCTGGGCATCTAGATAATATAGCTCGAATATCTCGCTATCCAATCTGATCTTCAACCGACTCCCGTCTATAACCGACTTCAATCTGCATATCTTCAATATTAGGAAGTTCCCAGATTAGGAAACTGATGTGCTTCTGTTCCACGCTGTATGCGAGTTCCAATCTTCGGTTGAGCAGCTCTTTGACTTCTGCTTGATCACTCTGAAGACGTTTTGTCAAAAGCCATGTCATACGTAGGAACAACAGACATTATATACAACAGAGGTAATTATTCGGTCATCTAAACTGTGTCTCATTGGAGGGAGGTATATATTGGTGCGTACGTAGTGCCATTTGCGTTTTGATACTATTTCATATTATTGATGCATAAACAATAATGTTGCAATCAATATTCATACACAAGTTGCTAGTTAGCCTCAGAACTGAAGTACTAATCTAATGGTAATGGAACTTGACCTGAAGGCCAAAGTCATCGTCGCATAACGTGTTGCAGTGCTGAAGGAGAAGTGTAGTGACAGGTAATTGGTTTGAAATGGTCCATTGGATGCAATGAAACATCGTCTTCCTATTGCATCATGCAATTAAAGGCGGCCAAACTGTTTTATGAATTTTTAATTAGAAGATTATAAAACTGTTTTTTACCATACCATATCCCAAGTTGGATTCCGATCCGGTGCAACGCATTAAAATATTGTGAGTGTCAAAACATCATCATTTCAGTCCAAATGAAACGACGTTTATTATATTTTTTTTTAAATATTAATTACAACAGTGTTTTTTCCCAGTGAAACGACGACGACGTTTTAACATTCACATCATTTAGCTGCCCTGCACCGGCTCTTTTTCCATCCCAAGCTACACGGGACCATATTGACTTGGTATATAAATTCATACTTGTTGCGTATGCTCATCATCATCAGCTAATTAAGAATGATGAAGATTTGCCTAGTGATTCTTCTTCTTCTCAGTCTGGCAACATGTTCCGTAGCCCAGCAGGCTTCGAACGTGAGAGCCACGTACCATATCTACAATCCTCAAGACATTGGGTGGGACTTGTACAAAGCGAGTACTTTTTGTTCGACTTGGGATGGTGACAAGCCGTTAGCTTGGCGTCAGAAGTATGGATGGACTGCCTTCTGCGGTCCTGCTGGACCACAAGGCCAACAATCTTGCGGTAAATGCTTGAGGGTATGTATCATGTTACACTTTGCACCATATATGAAATGATTCTCGAAATCCATATGACATATAGAGTTTCTATCCATTTTGACATCTTTCCAAATTCACATATCCAAAATAGGATAAACGAGTTCCACATATTATCTCCTCGTTTGTTCTCTTTTACATAATATTGGTAGACGGGCTACCGTTATATCCTATTTTCGCATAATATTGGTTTTCCCGTACTGTTATTATGCTGAAATGGATACGTGACACATTTGGGGCCTATGTGGACCATGTTGATTATCGTCACGTTTCGTTTCAGCATAATACAGGTACGAAGAACAGGTATTATGCAAAAATGGGGAACACCAGTACGCCGTCTACCGTTATTATTATAAAGAGGGTAAACGAGATATGTGACACTTGTTTGCCTTGTTTTTGAATATGTGAGTTTCGAAAGGGGTAAAATGGATATAAATTCTTACATATATTGGTGTCTTAACTTAATTATGGTACGTTTGGCATTTTTTATAGGTCACGAATACTGGAACTGGAAGCCACGCTACGGTGAGAATCGTCGATCAATGTGGCTTCGAAGGTTTGGACTTGGACGTGAACGTGTTTAATGAGATTGATACTAACGGGAGAGGCTATGAACAAGGTCATCTTATCGTCAACTACGAGTTTGTAAGCTGTGGTGACGATACTGCTATAGACAGCATTTAAGGGTGCCTAGCTTCTCAAAGCAATAATCATAAATTAATTAAGCACTTTATACCAAAAGTCCAAAACAATGACACATTTCCATAAATAAATACCAAATATCATAAGATTATATTATTTTCAATAACATTTCAATTTTAAGATTCCAATAAAAGTTAAGTGAAGCGACCATTGCTTTCTTTTGGTCTTCCATTAAATGCAAACCAAACAAACTATCTCATTTTCCCTCAAATTTTCTTTCCACACCTTAAATTTTCCATGAAATGGTGCTAGCTGTGTTAAATGTTATTTAGTTTACTACTATGTTAGTCTTTGCACAAGCGCCGATCTCGATCTAGATTTCGATTTAGATCGTGACAAATTTTTAATGTGAGCTGCTGCCTAACTCAGAACTACAACATCCTATATAATTATAAGTGCATTGAACTCTCATAATGTAACCAGTCATGGGACTCATGGCCTTCCCTAATTCTTATCCAATGCCTTGGCATACTGTATGTATATCCTTTCCCATATTACAATCATGAAGAACTTAAATCAAAACACTGGAAGTAACAACTGCATTTGATCTTCTTAAACTCGCTACAGCAGTGCCTATATGAAACTCGTTACGAAAATTTCATGGCGAAACCAAAATAGAATATTTTCGGAATAAAAAATCATCGGTGAAAGTCAGTGTAAGAACTTTAAAAAGATGGCTCTTCAAGCTCAACAGCATTTTGATGGACTGTTCCAGTCTGATTACATTTCATTATAGCTTGCTGGCATTGCGTAAAAGCGATTTGATATACTAATCACCATTTTTCGGATAGATCAGAAGTCAGAACAGAAATATCTACTCTGGCCTAGTACTAAGGTTTCAAGATCAGACATCTTGAATAGGAATTAATTTCCTCTTGCCTCCATATATTTCCGGGAGCTCGCCCTCCTCGATATCTTCAAGAAGTGTCTCCTTCAGTAACTTGTCTTCCACAAAGACAATCTGCATATGCATACAAAAAAATTATGTAGCCAGAAAAATGAAAATAAAAAGTTTGTCAGAAGATTGCCGTTTAGACTTTTAGAAAGGTATGTGTACCTTCTTTTTGGTCTTGTCGTCTATAAATGGATAAATGACCTTCCAGACAGCCATGAAGACGTACGGGACATGGACTATGAACAACTTTCCTAGCCTCTCTGGATAGCAATCCTGTAAAATAAAGTTCCAATTTCGGCTTTTTAAATGAAGTCCTTTAATTTTCTGTAAACTTTAAAATTTAAGTCATATGAACTTTTATTTTTCCAGCTCGAAAATGGACTCTAACGGAATAAAACTGAACGGCATTTATTTGGTTAAGTGTACCTGCAGAAGTGCTAGAGCTCCTGAATAAGCGCGGACATCGCAGTTTGCGTATCCCCATCCTTCAAGATCTGCTATGCAGACAAATTTCTCCTGCCCTTTCGGTATACTGAGTAGAAACACGATAAGAAACGTAACTAAAACAATGTGCGAATGAGAAGCATATTTAAAGTTAAAACTCAAAAAGTGTAAAATGGGTATGTTCTATCGGATCAGATTGCGTATAAGCCTTTACCTGGAACACATTTTATCTAGGCTGTAAACTGCAAAGCCTGCAAAAAAATAAGCCAATGAAACAGATAGATACGACTGAGATATTTGACACTCCACGAGAAATTATATAAAACAAGAAGTACAAAGTGAAGTAGCCTACGCTTAAACTCGTTGAGGCTGGCTTGCTTGTGTTTTCTACCAAGGATGACGCCAATGGGGCGGCCTTGCTTATCCACGCCTTGAACAAAGACCTTGTTCTGTGCAAGATTGTTTGGTATCTCTGATCTATGGATAAAACCGTTAGGGACAAAAGTCTGCCTCCACCTGAGATACTTGATGAATAGTTTCGAAGCCTTGTCAATATCTTGGTCACGGGCTCTCAAGAACCTCCTCAATGTCAAGTTGTCAATGTCCTGCTCAAGATCACAATCACATAAGCATATATTTTTTCTCGAAACTAAATGATCAAATAAGTACTTGAGAAAAAAAAATTAAGTGCTTAGGCGCGGACATGGAAGTAGAATTCTCAAGTAAACGGACACATTTCGAAAAGTATTCGAGATGCAAAGAAATTGAGACGATGGAAGGACCTTAGAAGAGGGATCTTCACGTTCCACAATGCTTCTCATCGTCGAGATTTTGCTCATCTCCAAATCATCAATATCTTCCACCGACAGGGTGGTATTTTCTTTTTCTTGCATACCCTTTTCGAATACTTTGGTCTCCATGTGAGATCAAATATTCAAGAATCCCAAGAACTTCAAGAAAAGAGAAATCCTCTCACCGAAATCTCTCTGATGCCTGCTCAGCAGCTCCAACTGGATGATAATATAATAAGTTTCATTTCAGTAGTAAATGAATACAACAGAAGATGTGGTTAACCAGCAGACTCATCTATCTTAAATGAGTGCAGGTGAGAATTAGATGAAGCTTGGAGGAATCAATTGCGTGAAGGATGCAAAATGATGGCACTGTGAGAGACTTGAGCTGAGACTAGCGATGAGATGAGATGATGATGTTGATATTATTGAGAGGATGCTAAACGCGGTAATAAGTCTAACATGTTCCATCTGTCTCTCGCAACCACCGATCCGATTTCTTGTACCCAATAATATCTTTTTGCCATTTGATTGGAAAGTTATTACATGCAACTATTTTTAGGCCACTGTGCAGATGTTACCAAACTCTGCAATTAGTTCCACCTTGGGTAAAAGTAGGCCAACAAATACTCAAGTAAGTAATTAGATATGCTTGACTTTTTGATTCTGTTACTTATTTTCTTAACACGAAAAAATGAAACTGACAAGGATTGCCATAACACTTCTATGGCTAGAGTTTTCATATTTAAATATCAATTGCTTCCTAGTAAAAAAGAAAAATAATGTGATCCCGAAAGGGGTGGCTGAGTTAGACGGGCAGGGGGATGAGACTGTCCAAGGTCACGGATTGGGTTTACGCCGCATCGACGAGGTTTTCCCTTCCCAAAAAATGATGTGGTTAAGAGTATAATAGGTAAGAGTCAAGATCAGGTGCAAATCTGATTTTTGGTACAAACTACAAACTGACGAATTATGGTACACTACCGACAAACTATGTCATGATTTTATCCCATCAAATTATAGCCCACTTTCCCGAACTATGACATAGTTCGTAGGAAGTGTACCAGAATTCGTCGGTATGTAGTTTGCACCTGATCTTTTTCCTAATAGGTAAAACAAACTTTTTGTATGATTCATGGAAGAACTTCATTTTCTGCCATTTTGACGCGCGTCGTCTGACGCGTCAAATTTGTATTTATAATTTTCTTCTGCTATTAACGAGTAAGCGGCAAGCAGGGGTCGAACCCTAGAGAGCTGGTGCGTTGAAGTCGTACTGAAAGTAAATTAAAAGGGGGGGTTTAAGCAAGTGTTGTAAAGGCACAGGAGGTAATAGCACGAAAAGTATTCAATCATAGAAAGCATTCAGTTTAGGGTTTCTATTGTGACTCGTTTTTTATTGAGTGCTAATAATCTAATTCTATGTTCCTAAGTGTGGTTACTCCGTTTCAGGAAATACGCCACAATGTAATCTGTTTCAGGCAATAGACTTCTAGTTCTCCTAAACCTAATAATCCGGGTAAGGTATTATCGAGTCTAGGGGCTACTATTTGTTTTTACGGGTAAGTCTCAAACAAGCAGTAATAATAGAGGCTGAATTGTTCGGCTAAGCTTTTCCACGTCAAGTATCCGCTTAGCTTCACAATGCAGTCCGTGTAATTTAGCACAAGAACTAGAGAAACATAAAATAGCATTAAGACTAGAATCTCAAAACAACGTCACAATATACAAAACCCTAAACCGAATTGAGAATTTAGCTACTCATAGCCATAACAAAAACACAAGTAATTGTATGAAATTCTTCTCTCGTCGAAGCTTGCGTTCGTCTCCTCCAGAGCGGTCGAGGTCCTTGAGACGATGATGAGAATTGCTCGGTCAGTTGGTGAATTGATGGATGAATGGATGGATGATGAAACCCTAACCCAAAGGTCTTATTTATAGCAAAGAACTAGGGTTTCCAAGTATGTTCTGGGCCAGATTCCCAAAAGACGAAATTAGGAAACAAGCCCACCGACTTGCACTGACTCGACCCGGCGGCTGGGCTTTTGCCTCGGATTTAGGCCGGTTCCATGATGAATTCGAACTCTCTGAGGAACTGAGCTGGCCGATCGAGGAAATTGGCTTTGTGCGAGCCGGTCGATTGGGAGCAACTTCGGAAGACCCCAACTCTCGCCCCGGTTGAACTTTGTTTCGAACGGCCCGATCTCTTGGAGGGCCTGAGCCGGTTCCAGCACTCAGACTCTTCCACTCGCTCCGGTCTTCGACCAGCCGGTCGGTCGAGCCTCCATTGTGATGTTTTGGCCTGGAATGCCGGCCTTTAACCGCGTTTCCTCCTAGAGCTTCCGAAACACCTTAAATGCAAAACCATACTAGAAAGTAACTGTTCGCATAATAAAGTGTCGAAATAAACGGGGTTAGTTGACTCGACGAGTCGTATTTATAAATACAACTCATCACATTTCCAAAATGATCCAAATCTTCACCTTTTCACTCCATAGTTTGAGGACTATTTCGCTCATTTCCAGCCTTGTTTGCATTTTGGGAGTTGGGACCCTTGATGGACCCAAACTGCAAAAATTGATAACCATCCAACTGAAATGAATGACAGACAATCCACATGATTTGTTTGGAGAGAAAAAAATTGGTGGCACTCTAATGTATGTCCATGACAAGTGGCCACCGATGAAGAATTGAAGTAAATAGGGCTGCAAATGAGACGATGTATTTGTGAACAATTCGGTCAAAGCTTGACTCGATTATAAACGATTCAAGTACGATCACGATATTTAGGCTCGATTATTAAACGAGTCGATCACGAACAAAGTGATACTCGACTTGTTTAAACTCGTGAACAACTCGATTATGTACTCGAATAAATACTCGATTATTCCACATATATCTTGGAAATTACAATTGTAATTTCAACTGATAGAGTGTTCATCTATATATATTCTCATCTTATTTGTTTTGTAATAAACATCCAATGTGGGACAAAAGTAAACATTATAAAGAAGCATTGAAGAAATCAAAAAGCAAGTGAAGGTCCTAATATCTTACATTGCTTGATGTCAAAGAATTTGATTCACAAGTGATTATAAAAAGAGAGAGTAAAACTCAATCCATGTACAACACCAAAATCCTAACTTTTGGGCTAGACTAATCTTGGGCTTGGGGTCTTTGAGTTGCCTTTTGGATTTTTGTGTAAAAAGCTTAATATTTTCCTATGTAAACAAGCTTTGAAATTGAGGTTTGTCATTGGGGAAGTGTAATTTGAGTTTAAATACTCGAATATCGAATCGAGCTCGAGTATCACGAAAACATTTCGAGTCGAGTTCGAACAAATTTTTTGAAGCTCGTCGAGTTTCGAATCGAGTTCGAGTTCGATATATATTCACTCGAGTCGAGTTCGAGCAGCTTAATACTCGACTCGACTCGACTCGACTCGTTTGCAGCCGTAGAAGTAAAAGGTTCTTATGTGATTTTATACATGTTTACAATAATCTAACCGACAAGGATTGTCATCACACTTCTACGGCTAGAATTTTCAAATTTTGAAAATGAATTCCTTCCCGGTAAAAAAACATGAGTTCAAGTTTTTCCATGAATTAGTCCACCGAGAGCTGGCCTGGTGATAAGAGGAGGCGCGATAAGAACTAACACGTTCGAATCATGATCCGAACAAATCAGGATCTTGGTGAGATATTAAGATCAACATAGGTAAAGGAAACATTTCCAATGATTCCCAGAAGAAAGTTCATTTTCTGCAATTTCCAAATGATCCATTCTCACCCCAAATTTAAGAGGACACTAGCGCTCTTTTCGAGCCTTGTTTGCAGTAACGACACTTGATGGACCCAAACTGCAACAGTTGATCATAGCCATCTAACAGAAATGAAATAAAATGGAAGCCAATCCACATGATTATTTGCAGAGGATTTAATTGGTGGGGCTTGAAAGCAAAAATTAAGTAAAAGTTGTGCTCAACTGAATATGTACAGGTGTAAGGTGTTAAATCTGTAGGCATTTAAAAGTCCTTGTGTAAACTCTACATCACCACCAACTAGGCCATCTCAAAATTAAAGACACCTGATTAGTGACACTACATTTTCTAATCACTTTCATTGAATTAAATTCGGGATTTGCCATTTTGTGATAAAGTTGTTGGGAAAATGATAACAGTTGAAAGCTTAATTGGGGTTTACCACAAACTGTTAATCGCGTTAGCGGGTTGCTGTGAAATCAAATTTGATAGCGACATAGCTCTTACCTGAAATTCACATAGAAGCCACGTCGATATTTTTAGGCAATTTTTTTTTGGAAATGAAATTATTTTTTCTTATTTTAATACAACCCGTTAAAACGATAAACGGTTTGAGCCGGAATAAAAAACTTGCCTAGCCAATATGTGACAAATCCCAAATAAACTTTCAACTCGTGGCATTTTCCCAAAAATCTTGACACTAAGTGCCAAATCTCAAATCAACTCACTTTCATTAATATTAATTGATCTTGAGTGTAATAGATTCTCAAGTGTACATAGTTTACTGACACAAGTAGTCGAAAAAGAAGCACACTCAAAACAACAAAGTTGAGAGCCAAACACCTGGGCAAAAAAGAGATTACAGATGCCTACATCTACATGTCCTTGCATCAATTGTTATTCACAAAAGGACTTCGATCTGCGAAAGTAACCGGACGATCCAAATATGTCTTCGTTATGGGTTTCAAAGAGGCTAAATAAAACTTCAAAAGTTCAGGCGTGGAGGTCTTTGAAGACTCCGTTTCAGGTTGGTTGATGCTCATATTTACTTCCATAATGAATTTACATGTGATCTCCCACTCGCTTCTAGCTGCTCTGATGCCAAAACGTGATGATGCCAGACAAGAAACGCTACTTGGAAGGTTGGATCTATGAATAATGTCAGACTGTACAGATATACTTTGGGGCCTCTTCCTTTACTATAGCTAATGAGTTGGCTTCAGCTTGCAGCTGCTGATACTCGCGCTGGACTTGTATTAGTTTACTCCGAAGCTCTTCCACCTGCATAAAGAAAGTAGGAAGACAAGACAGTGAAATTTGTTAGGTATACTATGTTTTGTGCTAAAGGCATTCCAATAATGTGTGCGGTTACGCACAATGTAGTGAAATTAAAAGTATGTGGGAATAAGTACCTTGGAGGAGAGTTCTTTCTCTTCTGTCTCAAACTCCAAGCGCCTTTGAAAATCAAAGGTATTTACCAAATGAGTAAAATTGCAAAAGAGTTGTAAAGATGGACTAATATTGTATGCAATTTAAGGTAGCACGTCACAGAAAATGTGCCAATGCGAAGTACAGTGAGGGGAGATCTCAAGGCCACAAAACATATCAGAGAGCAGTTTGGAAAAAAAATAAATCATATCGATGACATTATATAGAGCCGATGTACTTACAGTGTTTGTAGTTTTTCTCTTTCTAGCAATAAGGTAACAATCTCTGGGTTTCTTTGCCGACTTGATGAAGCATTAACAGACTATAAGAGGCAAAAATGTCAAATGCGAAAATTAATCTAATTAGAAATGACAAAGTCAGTGTCAGGGGATGAAAATGTCTTTTACAAACCTTGGTCTCCAGAATCTCTCTATTAGGATTGACAACATTTACACTCCCAGCCCCAGGACGTTGCCTTTTCGCATTTTGATCATATATATCCTCCCCTGTTCTTTTCAAGCTTACAACCGTTGGTCGAGCAGGGTTACAAATAGTTTGCGAAGCTTGAAGTGAATCCTTCATGGCCTTTTCTTTTACGAGATTGCTTCTAAGCCGATACCCAATCAAATGAGAATGCAAATCCCTGAAATCGCAAAAAATGAAAACGCATATCAGACTGCAGTGACTTTAGTTGATCCAAATTGTCTCATGCAACATGGTTTGAAAAATGGAAACTATACATATATATACCATCACCAAAAATCAACGAATCACTCTAATGACAGGAACATAAAAAATCAAAAAATTGACGTCCCAGGGCAAGCCTAATGTTGAATTGGTTGTTTAGATTGAGAAATTACAATGTCCAAATTAAAAAATCAATACCTGGTCATTCTTTGAAATGACCATATTGCATTTTTACAGTCCGTCAAATATTATCATCACATTCTGTGGTGCTCTTCCTTTTATGTCATACACAGTTTGAAACCGTTCAACATTTATGAAATCATACCAGTATTCTCCAGTCATCTGCCTCAGGCGAAGTTCGAGCTTTTGAAAAAGTGAAGTTCTTTCAAAGTCTTGTTTATTATGTGTTGGTTCAATAAAATTTGCTTCGAGAACACCTGAAAGAAAGAAGAGGGTTAACACAATGACTTCCATGCGAGTATGATTTGGACATGTATGTACACGTGTGACAAAGTGGCAACTAACAAGAGAGAATTAGAAATCTCACCAACAACACCTCTAATTCTACCATTAACCTTCCAAAATGGCTGCAGAAACTAATGTTTGTGAGTGCCAGTATTTTAAACAAGAGCAGCATGGGCATAAAATGAATGACCCATACAGCACATGTATAGTAAGCTGTAGCTCAACATAACATGGTCAAGTAGAAAATAATGATTACCAGAATCAAACGGTTCTTATGGTAGACGTTAAATCCATGTACCATGACTTCAGGAGCATCTTTCACGAATCCAATAGAGGTTAGTACTGTGGCCTACAAAGAAAGATAACCCAGCAACTGCTGATAAATCAACATTCAATACACAAGAACAAAGTAAGCTCAGATGAGAATAACGAAACCACAAACGGATTCATGGTGAGTTTCACTGACCTCTAAATGACCAGCGCTATGAGGTTTGTAGACGATAAATTGTGGATGTTTGAGGTCAGCAGCTATGTTGTAATGTTCCACATCTTTTCCTCGCAGTACGATTCTAAAAATTTCAGGTAGCCGCATATATAATATGGACAAGTATGCCTGTCATTAAAATAATAGCATTAGATATAGTTGATGACTTGATATTTTCAAAATAAAAAAGCATGATTCAAAAGCATACACGGAGAGAATGTTGTAGACGATTTGAAACATGAGCTTCATTTTTTCCCTTCCATGCATTTGTTGTGTGTATCTTTTTAGTAACACCACCTAACACGATATCCTGCATCATAACAATGACATGTAAGGTTTTTTGAACACCATATTATGATATTATGATTTTCAGAATGATCAGAGAATATACATTACCTCAGGATCTACATCAAAATCAAGCTCTAACTTCCCATCATCATCATGCCACAAATTGTAAACTATTACTTTCGTCCCATGGTAGCCAATATCATTGAACTGTGAAAGAACCTCAAGTCAATCACGTATAGATTTATCATGGCAGTGTCACCTCTTGAAAGATCTAAGTAACGATATCTTCAAAAGTTCTAATTGTGGCAAATTCTACTACGGCTTATTTTATCTAGTGTACTTTCATCCTCGATCCCAGTGACAAATGTCAAAGGCTAATAGCTGATAAACAGACTCTGGAAAGGGACGCTATATGCAGGCTGATATGGGATTGAAACAAATCTTCATGTAGGTTTACTGTTTCTTGATACATGATTGTGGTCAGACTAGGATTAAAAGAGAAGATGAGGGATCAACTCTAAGAAAAGCAGACAAGCAAGCTTACTTGACTACAGAGTTCGGCCTCAGTTGAATATGGTGACCATTGCAATAAGACAGAGAGATTTAACTTGAAATTCTCTTTTCCATACCGATTTTGGGGTTCTAGCACTTTGTTTTTTACATTGAATTCATATGTTACCTGCATTTTGTGGCGGTCAGTTATTGATATTATAAAATGCAGCAAAACCATACATGGTAACAAATAAAAAATCTAGACCAAAATCCAAGGTAAAAATCAATTTTGAAAAAATAAATGATCAAACTTTTTTTCATATATCCAACAGGCTTTTAAGCAATAGATATGATGCACCTACCATGGGAACTACTATTCTGTTATGACCCATTTGTGTCAAGAATGTATATGAGAGAAGACCAACACTTTGAGTCAGAAGCCTGATAAAGAAGTTGGTGAAAACATCAGAAAAGGAACACTTCAGATGCGATCAAGCTAAGACTACATTAATCTAAGAGCCAAAAGTACAGTACTGAGTACACGGACCCATTATTAAGATGACGGCTGAATACAACAACATCAGCACCAAGTCTCATTGTACTGGTTTTGAAGCCATTTCCATCTGCAAAGCTACAAGAAAAGTCATTAACATTGAAAATGAGGAGTTGGCTTCGGTAGCCCAATAAACTATGAACAACGCGTACATTGTCCGATGCCTGATTTCTTCTCTGAGAAGCCAAAACTCATACAGCGTCCCATAGCTTCCGGATCCATTCCTCCACCATCATCTAGGCATGCCCAATTTTAAGAATAAAACAGAGTCAGTCATCGCCCTAATTTGTTACTAGTACACCGAAAGGTTGAATTTATTTTCGGAGTGTAAAATCAGCAAACCCTTCGAGACATACCTCGAACTAAAAACGCCGGACTCCCATCCCTTGGATTCAAGATTTTATCTATAAACACATAAGTGGCCCCATTTTGGGACTGAGGTATCATCAACTCAATGCAATCAGTGTATGGAGGAACAAACCCGTAAGTTGAGCTAGTTTAGTGATAAAAAAGCCATGATCACAAGTGGAATTGAAAGTTTAGACTTCAAAATGCTCGGTGAAAAAGAAAGCCAAGATAACAATGGTTTCAACTGGCAATTGTGCTTCTTGGACGTACAACACTATAATTGGATATATTCACCTCATAACAAAAATATATGTCAGTTGTAGACTAAACATAAGAACCAAAAATAGAAAACTGAAGCAGCAACCCTTGATCAGCATTCAAAATAAATGCCCTCTAATACCATTTCTTTGAAAAAATGACGAAGTAAAGCATTTATGTAAATAAAATATTATACCTCTCATTTGATCTTACTGTTCAGATCAAAGTTTCACACAGTTGACTCCTCATCATTAATTCCTTACCGCTACAACGGTGTTCTTAAATCTATTGTCTGTACCTTTACAGATCTACCACTTAAAGACTGGCTTCTAACAAGCCTCATTCAACCAAATAAGGTTCAGTTAATTAGAAATGTATTTATGCGTTGAAAAAAAAGATGAATTCTCCCGTCATCACTTCAGAGTCTAAATTAGTATTCACAGTCCATAGGAAGCTTTAGATGAGAACATGCATGAAGGGTGGTTTGAGATTGATGGTAATAGAGGACAAGGACAACACAATTATATCTGAAAAGAGCATTCAGAACCAGTATACAAACTTTCTTCAGTAACAGTTAGATAACTTTACTGAGGTTACTAGCAAATAAAATAGTCGGAACCGCACACAAAGACTCCAAGGTACACACACCTCATCAAAAGCATTGTCAACGAGCTCTGCTACCGCTGCAAACAATGATGGAAAATGATAAATCCTTGAGCACTAATAAAATGCAATGTGAATCAAACACCGAAAAGGGACTACGCATACCTCCAAAAGCCCATGTATGAGAAGTAGCGTTTGAATGAAGAAACATTGGGTGAATGTGAATGCCATTGTTCTCATCTGCATTCCCAGGAGGAAAAATAAATATGACAAAAACTGCTATATGTAAATACACTTAGAATAAAATTAATAGTTTAATTACCAAACAAATCGAGTGGAATTGATTAACTCGATAATACACTGTTATTAAGACTGATTTCAGTAGAATGTTGTATAAAGAATCTTTTATGCAACTGAAATAAGCTACTATCCAGTATAATTCAAAAGAATATCGCAGTAAAAAAAAAAAAACAGATGAGGATTCATACTGTGAAGAGTTGCATTAGGAGTTATCCGGTCACTGTAATTTCCAGCTTTCCAAAATTGTCGACATATTGGCGCAGGACATCGAGCTGATGAAGAGCCTAGGCTTGTATCATCGGCTGGAGAAGGTGCTGGTTCTAATGCACTGTCTGTGCTCTGACCAGAAGCAGCCAAGGTAGTTGAACTTTGGTTGTGTTTTATACATTTTTCTTTTTTTATAGCTCCGAGTTGACCCGAGATAACCTCGTTTTTAATCTGAACTAATCTTCCTGACTCGCTTTTGACAGCTTTGATGTTTACTTCAGCATGGTCATCATCAATGGTCAAATCCACAATTTCTGGAGAGATCATCTTGATTACTATAGATAATACCTTAGTGACCGACCAATGGCCGACGTTTGCAAAGTTTGTAAGCTGCAGATTATAAACAACAGTTACAGCAGCAAATACATTGTCTGAAAAAGAGATTTCAGTTCAGCACAGTTTCAATTAATTTCAGCTCCAAAGAACAAAACATTAACCAACACTACAATCATCTAATAGACTGAAAGCTTGACCACACAGTTCAAAAAAGAAAGAAAAGGAAAATGCGATTTCAGAGAGCTGACCTACGCCCACCCAACGATACCGGTCGAGTCCTTCACCCTTGCCGGACGATCCTTCGAGGAAATATCTTCGTCTCTTGACTCTGCAGCTCTGGGCCGGGCTGTCACACCAGCCCATCGTAATGGGCTGAGCCGTGACAGCTCAGCCAATAGGCCTAGCTCTAAAAGACTTTGAATCATCCAAGTCCAATTAAAAAGTATAGAAAGAATGATTCAAACGATCACTTCATTTCAAACAGAGTTTTTAGATGTATGAATTTTCAACTCAATTATTTGAATTATCGATTCATTTCAAATCAATGATCGATTAATAAAAAGTTTTAATTCAAACACCTGAACTACCATCTCATTTCAAATCAAGGATCAAACTATCAAAAGTTCAATTCTTTCTTTTTTTGAGAAAAATTACATTAAATATACGAGACGCAGTTCGGAAGAACTAAGCAAACAAACCAGGAAACCTGGGTAAGGCTTAAATAGAATTCCAAGATCAAAATTCTCTTCGCACCTTGTTTGCTAGAAAATCAGCAATCATATTGGCTTCTCGACGAACCAGAGACACACTCCAGAATTCTTTATCCACCAGTTCTCGTTGACTCCTTGTTGCCAGCTCTGTAACTTTATCCGGACCAATCTTTTGCGGTGAAATATTGGCATAGGCTTCCACACTAGCCTAAGAAAATCTTGTCGATAAAACAGCCACCTTCACTAACAAACCTTTCTCCCCGTGCACCACAAGATTCCTGTTGAACCAAATTAGTCTTGCCCCATAGCATAACGTTATTAAATCTTCTTGATATAGGTGCCGGAACAGAACGAAAGTCAATCCCCTATCGAAACAAACTTGATTTCCAAGAAACTGCAGTCAATTCCCAGAGCATTCCAAAAAGTTTGTACCCACCAACATTCTAGCATTACATGTAATGTTGACTCTACCTTATATCCAAATATCTTACAATATCTGTGCCATAACTCTTCTTGCCAAATTTAAAGACAAGGGCAGAAAATCATGAAAGAGTTACTAAAAGAATATCTTAACCATCTTTTCTCTCTCTTCCTCCCAACTGTCCCGAAAGCCGAAACCCTACTTTTCCAGATCTCCTCAGCGCCGCCGCTCCTCTCCTCCCCTCTTCTTCTCTTCCCTCCCTCCATCTTCACCCGTCGACAATCAGCATCTTCCATCTTCAGCTCCGTCTCCCTCTACCCCCTCGATGAACTGACTCACTAGGCTCGGTCTTGGTGCCGCCATTGCTGGTTCTGGCCTCTGAGCCACCTTGCGTGGTGAACCGATTATGTGGGGTGGGTGGTTTGGTTTTGGATCTGAAGGCGGTGGTCTGCTCGGGGTCGGCATGTGGTGCGAGTTGCAGGGCTGTGGTTAATGGTTGGAGTCGAGGAGGCGGGTAGGTGGCGAGTCCTTGTTTAGTTTTAGGGAGTAGTTTTTTGTGTTGATTTTGTATTTACTTGTTTCCTTTTATGTTGTGCTTTCTTTCTAAGCGGATCCGCTTATGAGAGTTTTTTTTGTTCTATTATCCATCCTGCTATTGGGGTCTTCTTTGTGGTTTTGTCGATCGTTGCTTTCTGCTCGAGAAGTACGTTCTCTTTCATGGGCGTGAGGCGAAGTGGAGCAGCCGGTTGCTATTAATTCGGTGTATTTCTATTATCCGTGCTGCTCCCAGCTAGATGATATTTCCTAGCTTTAAGACCTCTATTATGTCTTTTCTAGAACTGGCGTGTTTTCCTTGGCATGAAGCAGATGAATCGCAGAAGACTGGAGTAGCAGGAACAAGAATGAAGGCATGAGCATACGTGAAAATTGCAGAAGAATCATGTTCTCTGGTGGGGTTTGTCAGGCTTGGAGGTGTTTCAAGGAAACAGCTGAGGAGTTTTGTATTACGTCTTGTGCATGTGCTGTAACTGTTTTTGGTTGTGCCTTTGTTTTTATTTGCCGAGTGTGCTGTATAGTTATCTTGTGTTGCTATGTGTCAATTTTAGCAAATTAGGAGTTTCGCGTTGTGTTCTGTTTCGGGCTCTTGTTAAAATTTAGGTTTTTGTGTAGTGTGTCGGTCCCTCTCCAGGTTGTTTTGTTGTAAGTCTCTAGTCGTTTCCATAAAAAAAGAATATCTAAAGCTTACCTTGCATCTTCATCCTCGGCCAGCTTCCTGTCCGAAGACTCGTCTGTTGTTGAACTGATTATAAGCTCCTGCTCCTCTTTTAATTTCATGTAGGTTGACTTAGTCGAGAAAACACCAGTGCTATCTGCCGTCCACCACCACTTTTGCTCCTCTTCTATCCATTCTATCCATCTCTTCACCGTTTGTCCCCACCTGCCAAATACCCCCTCATTACATGGGATGAAATCGTATGATTGAATATGTACATTGACTAATATGCCTTTAATTAAGATATATTGTATTTAAATTAATACTGTAATTGCTATATTTAAGGGCCGTAGATGATTTAATCGAACGGATAGGAAAAGTTCTAAGTTCTCACGAAATCTATTGGTCCTAATATGATCTTTTTCCTTTTTTATATTTGTGAATAATTTTGTATCTCCCAAACAATTTGTTATATTTTCCTAAACAATTTGATATATACGAAATTGTTCCGAATAATTTATGTTTTTCAGCAATTTGATATATATTTGAATAATTAGAAAAGAATATTTCTCTATATGAGTTATTTGACATATATCTGAATAATTTGAAAAGAAATATTCTCAAAATATTCATGTCACATGGTAGCTTTTTATATTTAATCTAGGGATGCATAAATTTAGACCGGACAGTAAACTCGGATCAAATCGAAATTTTACGGTCCTGTTTGATTAGGGCCACGGTTCATATATTTGAAAATTTCCGGTCCGCCAGTCCGGTCTGGACCGTAAATTAAAGGTAATCCGGTCCGGTTTGGTTCGAACCACTTTTTACAAAAAAAATCTAATCCATATAAATCACAGTCCGATCCATGGTCCATATTTTTGAAAATTTCCGGTCCACCGTTCTGACCCGGGCCGTAAAATTCCAGTCTGGTCTGGATCGGACCGTTTGTGCATCCCTAATTAGATCCATTAGGTGGAGATGAGGAAAGTTCGATCGGTTGATACGTCTCTAGACAAGGATAAACAAACCGCGCTCATCGATCACCTCATCGCCTTCCTGTCCAACAGCTTCCACTCGCCATCCTGCATACCCTCTGGTCTCTTGCCATCACTAGGTAGATATAAATCATTACCATACAGGTAATCCTCAATCTGCATCTTCCAGAATCAGAAATTCGACACATCAAATTTATCCACCAGATGTTCTCTGCATGATTGCTAGAACCTCAGCGTTGATACCAGTTATTAGGATTGCGCAAGCAACATTGCTGAGAGAAAAACAAAGGAACTAATGCGAGGACACCAAAATTTGTTACCAAGTGCGTCACTACACTGTGACTACGTCTAGGGGCACTACCAAGCTAGTGTTTTCACTATGAGATGTTGGATACAATTATAATAATCAACGTAGGTAGAAATGGGAACATCTAAACCCTAATCTAATTAGGAAATAGAACCCTAACTACCAAAATTACGGGCTTTCTAAAATGAACTAGCCCAATAATCTAATCAGGCTCCATAACCCAACAAAGTGATCCCATGAGAAGACCATTTAAGGTGAGAAATGAGAATTAATGTCACAGTCTTTGATCTTCAATCATCTATGATCCAAATTAAAGGTGATTAAATTCAATTTGGTGTTATTTCAGAATAAGATACGAATTAAAAGGGTAGATTAGTCCAACTAATTATCACTTAAACCAAAATCCCGTTTATTTTGTAAAACTTATCCCGTGACCTAAAACAAAATTTTCCACGACTCCGAATGACCCCAAGCCCTAGTTCTCTTCCACTCTATGCGATTCGATTCCGCGTCAAAGAATAATGGCCGACGCAACATAAATGGAGCACCCGACTATGAAGAATCTTTCCTCAACAATCGGCAACAACGACTCATTCACCACCGGTCGATGCAACATCTTCTTCGACTCATTTCACTGGTGAGGAAGTCATTCATTCTAATTGAATATGAAATATCCAAATCGTAGATTTAGAGTTTTGGATTGGAGGTGCTTGCCAACTAAAATTCGTTATAGTTACGAACAAAATGCATAACAGCCACTGTGACCATAATGCGTAACAGTTACGAACAAAATTCGTAACAACCACTAAGGCAAAAGTTTGTAGTTACTAAATCAAAATTCCTAGCTTTTGCTGAACAACATAGGTTCTGAATTCGTGATAAAATTTGTAGTTACTAAAGCCAAAATTCATAGCATATTTGTCACTAATTCGTAACGTATTTGGTCATCAATGAGTGCTACGAATTTTATTCGTAACAGTTACGCATTTTGGTCACATTGACTGTTACGCATTTTGTTCGTAACGGTTACGCATTTTGTTCGTAACTGTTACGCATTTTAGACACAGTGACTGTTACGAATTATAACTCTTGAACAGTTACGCATTTTGATTCAATTACTACAAATATTATTCTAAGCATTTTGATTCAATTACTATAATTATTATCCTACGCATTTTGATTCAATTACTACGAATATTATGCTACAAATAGTATGCTTTTGCAAAGAGCTTCCGAAAAATTGACCCATCGCTGACTTCCGTCCGCGAGTGGCTTCCGAGTATCTTACACAAATCAAAATCCGTAGCCAATAAAAGATGAGTAGAAGATGATGAGGAACGTCGGACGGATGAAGGTGACTAAGTCGTTGATGATGTAATCAATTTGGGGATGGCGTGCATCAAACTGCAACACAAATAGAAACATGATCTAAAATAAACAAGATTTAAATAAACTTTTAGTACCATTATACTCTTATAACCATATTTAAGACATAATAATATGCAACATATTCTGTAATTTTAAAAAATTCATTTCTCATAATCTTGGCAACTTGTCGTATTATCCTTACACTTATTTTTTTTGATGGTGATTTACATTATACATATCTAGGAGTAGAGGAGCGTTCAAATGAGGTACCCTTTCTTAAAGTGAGGCAGTGAGGCATGATTTGAGTCAATCACGTGTCCCACTCAAACCCCTTGTGCTTTGTGGGTGCGCCACGTGTCCCACTACCAAAAATCCATCAAAAAGCAAAAAGCAAACAACTATTCTTGCACTATTCCCTGCCACATCATCTAAATGAGTGGCTCACAACGTGCCTCACACGTGCCTCATTTTTACAACCCTGCCTCAACCGAACGTCCCCCTCTAGGAGTATATCGCATTCATATCGGGTACATTTATGTTTTCTACAGCATTTGAAGCACATCCACGCAAAGGACATCCGGATTTGAACTTGAATCACTCAATGAAGCGCAAGCCATCTTGACACCTTTCAACTTTGAAAACCCACGACTCGACAAGCACCTCTATGGAAGGACTTTGGGTGTATAAGCACGCCTTCACGAGAGAATAGACCCGAATAACACATGTAGCACATGTGAAACTAGGAAAATCCACAAAATTGTGGAAGGAATATGCCATAGTAAGGTTTGAACCCTTGACATTGACTATTGCAAAGCAAGTGTTCACCAACTCAAGAACCACCTTGTTGGCATCCTTACTCTTATTTTGATTTTTTACTTTTTTTTTATTGTGGGTTTACAACTCATACAAATCAAGTACAACTCGAATACATCGTCGGGTATATATGAATTACTAGACTCTGAAGCACAGGCCACTGATAGCACTGCCTTGTCGCGAGGCAATGTGTACAAAATAAATTTATAAGTCCGCTACTCGTGACTTAACTATTGGATAGTAAAGCGGTAAGTAGGGGTCGAACCCAAGGGAATTAGTGGATAGTTGTTCTTTCGAAAATGGAAAGTAAGACAGTTGGGGGTTGGTTGTGATTTTAGTACTGAAAGTAACGTGGGTTGATTGTGATTTTAGTACTGAAAAGTAAATGACTGAAAGTAAAGAAAGTAAATACAGGACTGAAAGTAAATACTGAAAAGTAAAGTGCTTGAAGGACAAGGCATGCTGAAAGTAAGTGCGTAAAAGTAAAGTGCTTGAAGGATAAGACTTGCGGAAAGTAAATGCTTGAAAGTAAAGTGCTTGAAGGACAAGACTTGCTGAAAGTAAATGCTTGAAAGTAAAGTGCTTGAAGGACAAGACTTGCTGAAAGTAAATGCTTGAAGGATAAGACTTGCGGAAAGTAAGCAGTTGATATGGGACTGAAAGTAAAGTGACAGGTGATGTTTTAATTAAAGGAAAGGATTCGGTTTTAGGGGCCTTGTATCATAAATCTGTTTATCATCGACCTCTAATGATCATACTAAGTGTTCAAATATGTATCAAGGCTATTCCTAGCACTTGACTTTCCACACCGTCTAGTCTTTTTCAAGACATAGAACTCTTGTTCTAATATGTGCATCCATTTGATCTTGAGTTACGATCAACCAAATGGTGTTTTAAAGAGGTTGAATTCCACAGATAAGTTGTGCTCTTTCGAGCCTCCTGACGGAGCGCACCACACCGTCGTTAATGTGCGATGGCTCTGTGCAAAAATAAATGTATAAGTCCGCTACTCGTACTCTACTATTGGGGAGTAAAGCGGTAAGTAGGGGTCGAACCCAAGGGAATTAGTGGATAGTAGTTCTTTCGAAGATGGAAAGTAAGACAGTCGGGGGTTGGTTGTGATTTTAGTACTGAAAGTAACGTGGGTTGGTTGTGATTTTAGTACTAAAAAGTAAATGACTGAAAGTAAAGAAAGTAAATACGGGACTGAAAGTAAATACTGAAAAGTAAAGTGCTTGAAGGACAAGTCTTGCGGAAAGTAAGTGCGTCAAGTAAAGTGCTTGAAGGACAAGACTTACTGAAAGTAAATGCTTGAAGGACGAGACTTGCGGAAAGTAAGCAGTTGATATGAGACTGAAAGTAAAGTGACAGGTGATGTTTTAATTAAAGGAAAGGATTCGGTTTTAGGGCCCTTGTATCATAGTCCGTTTATCATTGACCTCTAATGATCATACTAAGTGTTCAAAAGTGTATCAAGGCTATTCCTGGCACATGACTTGCCACACCGTCTAGTCTTTTGCAAGACAAAGAACTCTTGTTCTAGTATGTGCATCCATTTGATCATCATTCCTGATAAACCAAATGGTGTTTAAAAGAGGTTGACTTCCACAGATAAGCTGTGCTCTTCCGAGCCTCCACTTATCCACAGAAGATCACGAACCCATGACAGAGCTTTGCTCTTCCGAGCATCCACTCAACCAATGGAGTTCTGACCTAATATATGGCACCTTGAACAAGTTGAACACAAAGAGGCACTAAGAGAAGGGTCTAAAACATTTTATGATACAAGTACACCCCTTCAACCGAATGAAGGGTTTAGCTACGAATATCCATAGGGGTGGATATCATAGCTAAGTACTAAGTAAAGTAAAGGTTTTGAAAGACAGGAAAGTAAAGGTTTTTTGAAATCAAGACACGGAAAGTAAAAGGGAGAATACTCAAGAACCAACATGAGTAAACTCAAGAACAACAAGAATACTCAAGAACCAATAAAAGTATTCAAGATCAAAGTAAATGTTTACAAGGATTGTGCCCAAAATCTAGAGAGATAAGTAACAAGTGACTTGTGTTTTTTGCACACAAAATGGGATGCTTTTACAAAGGAGGAGAAGCTTGGTATTTATAGGCAAGGAGGATGGATGAGAGCTCAACACATGTCACAAGGGGAGAGGAGAGCTCAAAGAGCCACCGGGCAAGGTGGCAAGGCTTCAAAAGCCGCCGGCCATGTGGCTTCTCCACATGGAAAGCCGCCGGCTAGGTGGAGGGGAGGAGAGTGTGAGTGGATTGAGATCTTTCTCCCCAAAAGCCATCGGTTGGTCTTCGGTTGCCCTTTGGTTGCCTCTTTGGTTGCTCCTTAGTTGACATCAAAAGATGAGGGACTTAGACTTGGCATTTCACTTGTGTTCTTGATCTTTGTTGGAATAAGTCATTGGGACTTAGTTGTGGCTTGATCGGAGTATTGTCGGAGTATGGCCAATTCTGACTTGTCATTCACTTTCAGTGTTAAGAACTCCATTTTAGCTCGTTTCATCTTTACTCCTTGAAATAGCTTGTAGAACAAAAGTGAAACTAACAAGTAAAAGTTGTCAAGATAAAGCGTTCAATTTGGTGGGTTTAACTGTCTTAACGAATCATATAAATATGGTCCATCAGATCACCCCACACTTTTAGTTGTTCGTCCCAAACAATGCCATTTAAGAGATGCACACACAATCCAAGTAAAAACTTCAAATAGGAAAGTGAGAATATGGAACTAGATTTATCCTATTCATGCATTACTTACTTATTACCAAACTAAACCGTGTAAATACTTATAAGAAACTTGATACTTGTACCTTCGAGCTGAGATGCAATTTAATTTGGATGTTTCGGGAGATAGCCCTTTTCAGGCTCCTGGACTGCATTCTCTGGACCGACTCGCACTATATGGTTAACTTGTCGCTTTCTCTAGCACATGATTTGGTTCAGGTTTTACTGAGTTGAGCACTTTGATTTCCTTATGGTGAGGGACAGCTTCTGAAGTGAATTGGGCTTTGGCCTTTGGCCTTTGATGTTGAATTGGAGTTTCTTCACTTTTGTTCGGTTAAAACCTTCACATACTTTGGCTTTTGGCCTTTGATTAGCTTCTTCGAGCTTTTGCTTCTTTGTGACTTGCTAGTCCATTTTCTCAACCTTTCTTTGGGAGGTCCAATCATTGCCCGAGAGCATATGGAAATACCTCCCCGCTCTTTCTCATCCTTGCCATTTTGCGCGGGTCAAGATGAGGGTCGCTCATCTATTTTCCCGGCTACTCTGACTAGAGATAGGACGGTTTGATTCCCGTCCCGCCTATTGCATAAACGCTGCACGGCGGAGATGACTTCAATCTTCTTTGAAACCCGAAGTGCAGCCTCCACAGACTTCGTAAACCATATAGTGAAATTCAGTCCTTCGATTGCTTGCCAAGCCTCTCTAGGGCAATTTATATCAACTCCACATCCCCTGTATATCTCAGCACAAAGGGACAAATGAGAAGTTACATCCTAAGTTTTTATACAGTTGAGATTTCACAAGGTAAATGCATGAATTATGATCTATCTTTTTCACATTCTCAAGTTCATATTTTCAAAAAGATAATATTAAGGGAAAAGGAAAAAAGAAAGCATGTTAATTAACTATGTACAAAGGTGGTTCTCACCCCACACTTTTGAACGAAGGCGTGCCTCACAGCACAACTTAGTTCAAAAGTTTATGCAAGCAAATATATACAGGAAAGGTGAGAATGACTTAAGGCAAAAAACTAAATGACTGAAATTAAATGACTGAAAGTAAGATAGATGTCGGGTTACCTCCCGACCAGTGCATTTGTTTAACGTTGTTAGCTCGACAGTACCTCATTCCTGGATCATAAGGTGGGATCCCATGGGTGGCTCAGGTCAAATTTTGCCGTTGTCAAGTTAACCTCGCCATGGTAGTGTTTGACTTGCTGCCCATTCACATTGAATCGTCTTCCATCCTCCATGCTTTCCAACTCAAGCATCCCATGGTTAAATACCTTAGTCACGGTATAAGGACCGGTCCATCTTGATTTTAGTTTGCCTGGCATCAACTTCAACCGTGAGGAGAAGAGTAGTACTTGTTGTCCTTCCTCAAATGAGCGCCGGAGGATGAATTTGTCATGATACAATTTTGTCCGCGCCTTGTAGTCCGTTTGCCCTTCATAGGCCTCAAGCCGCAACTCCTCAAGCTCACAGAGATTAAGCTTCCTATCCAGTCCGGCAGCCTTCAACTCTGGATTGCAATGCTTGAGCGCCCAATAGGCTTTATGTTCTAATTCCACCAGAAGGTGACATGCCTTCCCATAAACAAGCCGAAAGGGGGAGGTTCCAATTGGCGTCTTGTATGCCGTCCGATAAGCCCAAAGAGCTTCGTCTAGCCTCTGACTCCAATCTTTCCTACCTGGTTTTACCATCTTTTCCAGAATACCTTTGATTTCGCGGTTGGAGATCTCCGCTTGACCGTTGGTTTGGGGATGATATGCCGTGGATGTTCGGTGGTGGACATGGTAGCGCTTCAAGGTGGCAGCCATCATGCGGTTGCAGAAATGAGTTCCTTGGTCGCTGATTATGGCCTTGGGTACCCCGTACCTACAAAACAGGTTAGTGCGCAAAAAATCTATGATAGTTTTTGCATCGTCGCACCTTGTGGCCTTGGCCTCTACCCATTTTGACACATAATCTACATCAACTAGAATGTAAGTATAACCGCATGAAACTGGGAATGGCCCCATGAAATCAATGCCCCAAATGTCGAAAACATCGTTGACCAATATGGGTATTTGAGGCATCTCATTTCTAGCTGACATATTTCCTACTCTTTGACACCTATCGCACTTTTTACACTTCTCATATGCATCTCTAAATACACTCGGCCAAAAGAAGCCGCTATCTAGGATTTTTCTAGCGGTTCTTCTAGGCCCGAAGTGTCCTCCACATGCAAACTCATGGCAAAAGCTAATAACAGAAGCTATTTCATTGGCGGGGATGCATCTCCTAAGTATTTGATATGCTCCTATTTTCCATAAATAAGGATCATCCCATAAGTAGTGTTTAGCATCATGCCTAAGTTTCATGCATTGTGCTTTAGTAAAAGAAGGAGGAAATGTACCTCCTACAAGGTAGTTGAAAATTGAGGCATACCACGACACCTTGGTTGAGACTGCATAGAGGTGCTCGTCTGGAAATGACTCGGTTATGTGCTCCTCCTCTTCCTTTCGGACAATCCTGTTTAGGTGGTCGGCCACAGTATTCTCGATCCCCTTTTTGTCCCTTATTTCCACATCAAATTCTTGCAGTAGTAATATCCACCGAATGAGCCTTGGCTTGGCTTCCTTCTTCTTCATCAGGTAACGGATGGCAGCATGGTCAGAATAAACTATCACTTTTGCTCCAAGCAAATAGGATCTGAATTTTTCCAGAGCGAATACCACTGCCAGGAGTTCCTTCTCGGTGGTGGAGTAGTTTCGTTGGGCAGAATCTAGGATTCGTGAGGCGTAGTAGATCACACCTGCCTTCTTATCAACTTTTTGGCCGAGAACTGCTCCCACAGCAAAGTCGCTTGCGTCGCACATGATTTCGAATGGGAGTTCCCAATTTGGCGTTTGGATAGGTGTGCTAGTGAGGGCTTTCTTTAGATCATCAAAGGCCTCCTTGCATGCATTGGTGAATTCAAAAGGAACTTCTTTTTGGAGAAGAGTGGATAGAGGCAACGCCTTTTTGGAGAAGTCTTTGATGAATCGTCGGTAGAATCCTGCATGGCCAAGGAATGATTGGATGTCCCGGACCGTGGATGGGTATGGTAGAGTCATGATCAGGTCGATCTTTGCTTTGTCCACTTCCATGCCTTCTTGTGAGACGATATGTCCCAAGACTATTCAGTGTGTTACCATGAAGTGGCACTTCTCATAATTGAGCACTAAGTTCATGGACACACATCGTGCTAAAACCGTGCTCAAATTGCTTAAGCAAGCGTTGAATGTGTCTCCATAGATGGTGAAGTCGTCCATGAAGACTTCAATGAATTCTCCGATCATGTCTGAAAAGATGCTGGTTACTACCCTTTGAAAAGTCCCCGGGGCATTGCATAGGCCGAACGACATCCTTCTGAACGCGAATGTACCGAATGGGCAGGTGAATGTAGTTTTCTCTTGGTCCTCAGGCGCTATGGGGATCTGGTTGTAGCCTGAGAACCCGTCCAGGAAGCAAAAATATGGTTTGCCCGCCAGTCGATCTAGCATTTGGTCGATGAATGGTAGAGGGAAATGGTCTTTTCTTGTGACGGCGTTTAATTTTCTGTAGTCGATGCACATTCTCCAGCCGTTCTTGACCCTTGTTGTCATCATTTTTCCTTCGGCATCTTCCTCGACCGTGATCCCACTCTTCTTCGGGACCATGTGGACAGGACTCACCCGTTGGCTATCCGATATGGGATAGATAACGTCCGCATCTAGTAGCTTCTGTATTTCCTTTTGGACGATCTCCATCATGATTGGGTTGAGTCGTCGTTGAGGCTCTCTTGATGGCTTTGCTCCATCCTCAAGTAGAATACGGTGCATGCATACAGCCGGGCTGACTCCTCTTAAGTCGGCTAGAGTCCATCCAATAGCCAACTTGTGTTGTCTCAGCACTTTTATCAAACTTCGTTCCTGGCCTGCTTCCAAGCCACTCTTGATGATCACTGGAAGTGTGTCATTATCCCCTAGGAAGGCGTACTTCAGATGCCCGGGCAGGGGCTTCAATTCTATTTTGGGAGCTTGCATCACTGAGGGCAGAAAAGTATTTGATTTGAATAATTTTACCTCGTTGACTTCATATTCTGGTGTGAGAGGCTCCGAGATTGTTAAGTGGGCCACCGTTTCATGCAAGCTTTTGGTCAATTCGTATGAGCTTTCGGCTACATTAAGTACTGCTTCTAAGGGATCTGCTCTTGGTTCTGGTTGAACTTCCTGGACTAGGTCGTCCATAGTGTCGAGAGCATGAACTTCCTTGAACTCCATGGGGTGCTTCATTGCTCGGAATATGTCGAAGCTGAAAACCTCTCCTTCTACTTCCATTGAGAGCATTCCACTTCCGCGGTCTATCTTCATTTTGGAGGTTTTAAGAAATAGACGGCCGAGAAGGATGGGTGCATGGTCTGTTGGTCCGCCGTTCTCCATTTTAAAGATGTAGAAGTCTGCTGGAAACACCAATTCGCCTACTTGAACCAGGACATCTTCTATTTTGCCCTCGGGTTGTTTGCACGATCGATCTGCCAGTTGAATAGTGAGACCGGTGGGTTCGAGCGGTCCAATCCTAAGGCATGAGTAGATAGAGAAGGGAAGAACGTTGATTGATGCTCCAAGGTCTAGCATGCAGTTCTCGATTCAGATGTTGCCAATTGTGCATGGAATGGTGTAGGTTCCCGGATCACCACATTTGGGGGGCACTTTTCGTTGTATGACGGCCGATACGTTCCTACTCATCAGCTCTTGATCATATCTAGTACTCCTCCTCCGGTTGGTGCAAAGTTCCTTCAAAAACTTAGCATATCGAGGAATTTGCTTGATGGCTTCCAAGAGGGGGATGTTGATTTCGACTTTGCTGAACAACTCAAACACGTCCTCATCCATGACATGTTGTTTTTGCACACGAGCAGGTACTGGAAATGGAAGTGTTGCGCTGATTTTGGGGGTTTTGATTCTGGGTACCGGGCGCTCCTTGTGCTCTTCGGATACTGGAACCGGGCTGGCCGCTGGTACCAAGCCAGGCATGCGTTCCTCGGACGCGTTCCCTTCTTCTTCAGTTGCGTCTCGCTCTTCCTCGGACGCGTCCTCATTTTTCTCGGCATCGTCTTGCTCAAGAGTTCCAAGAGCCTCGGGCCTCATTTGTTCTTCTCCGGGCAACCTCGGGCTTTCGTCCTCCTCTTGCTCCATGGGTTTGATGGCAAGTTTTCTCCCACTCCTAAGGGTCACGACATTAATATTTCCCTTCGGGTTTTAAATTGTTTGTGAAGGAAGTCTGCCAGGTTCATTAATGAGTGTGGACATTGAGGTGGCGAGCTGGGACATTTGTTTAGTTAAATCTGAAATTGCCCCGTCAGTTTTCGCCTGGAATTGGTGTAGCGAAGTACCCAATTGATTTACGCTTCCTGTGAGTTCCTTCATTGTGTCTTCAAGCGACTTGTTTGGTCCTTGCTGATTGCTCGAGTTGGCTTGGTACTGATTTTGTCCCTTCTGCTGATATTGTCCTGTCGGGTACTGGTTTGGTCCTCTTTGCTGATATTGGCCTGCTGATGGAGCATTCTAGTTGTACTGCCGGCGGGGAGGTTGGTAGAATGACTGAGCTAATTGCGGTGCGACTTGTTGTGTCTCCCTCGGAAGATGATTGTCGTTCCGCCAGTTCAGACTGGTCGCTTGATTATACTGCCGGTTTGGTCCGGCTCTGTCGTTGCTGTTGTTGTTGTTGTATCCTTGGTATCCTACCACTGCATTGACTTCTTCCGGTTCCTCTACTATTAATGTTGGGCATGCGTCGGTCTTATGGTCCGTAGAACTACAGAATTCACAAGGCTTTACTGGAACTGGCTGCCTTCGTAGGATCTGAACCAACATCTCCTTCATTTGTTTCATCTCCCCTGGCATAGAGTTCATCGACGTTTCTTCAGCCTTTGCCACATTCTTTGTTCGGGAAAATTCTTCCTGCCAAGTTGTCTCTTCTCTGAATCGGGCATTTTCAGCAACGTCGGTGATGAGATTCCTAATGCCACTCAGTGATAGATTCATCATGGATCCTCCAGCTGAGGCATCCAGGAGCATTTTGTCTAAGGGTCTTAATCCATCAATGAGGTACTCGATGATGAGTTTCTCGGGTAGTCCAAGGGTGCAGCAGCTTCTCTCCAGGCGGTTGAATTTTTCCAGGTAGTCGTACATGGTTTCATTGGGACCTTGCTTGATGTCCTGTAGTTGCCTCCTCACTTGCATTGCTCTTCCTGCCGGGTAGTATTTGTCCAGGAATTTCTTCTGCATCTGAGCCCATATTTTGATGCTACCGGAAGGTAATGAAAGGAACCAGTCGTTTGCCGAGTTAATGAGGGAAAAGTAGAACGCCTTTAACTTGAAGTCGTCTACGTTCACGCCATTGGGTTTTAGATTTTGGCAAATGCCATGTAAGCGTTGGAGATGAGTTGTCGCTGATTCTCCATGAGTTCCTCAGAACTTGGGCAAGTTGTGTACTACTGATGTGTTGATGACAATGTTTTCCAGTTCAGGGCCCTCGTAGATGCACCATGGCTGATTTCTGAAATCTGGTGCCGACAGTTCTCCCATAGTAGGTTCGCGGAAGTTGTTATCCCCATAGTAGTCATCAAAGACGGGTTCTCGCCTTGGTACTTGTCGAGGTGGGGGATGTCTAGGGGGTTGCACTGGACCAGCTTCATTTCGGTCCTCGGGCAGGCCTTGGTTTCTTCGAATGGCCTCCCTATTACGAGCTCTTTGGTTTATGATGAGTTGTTCCGGATCGTCAATAAATGGAGGCGGCTCATTATTTCGATCGTACAAGTTCATCTCGTCGTCATCCTGATAGTCATGGTGGCTTCCTTCGCGAGACATGGTTATGCATAAGCGATGTGAAACTTAAGAGAAGAAGAAAAAGAAAGAACAATTATCCTATTGTTAACTCTAACTCCCCGGCAACGGCGCCAATTTTGACGGAGCGCACCACACCGTCGTTAATGTGCGATGGCTCTGTGCAAAAATAAATTTATAAGTCCGCTACTCGTACTCTACTATTGGGTAGTAAAGCGGTAAGTAGGGGTCGAACCCAAGGGAATTAGTGGAAGTTGTTCTTTCAAGGATGGAAAGTAAGACAGTCGGGGGTTGGTTGTGATTTTAGTACTGAAAGTAATGTGGGTTGGTTGTGATTTTAGTACTGAAAAGTAAATGACTGAAAGTAAAGAAAGTAAATACGGGACTGAAAGTAAATACTGAAAAGTAAAGTGCTTGAAGGACAAGACTTGCGGAAAGTAAGTGAGTAAAGTAAAGTGCTTGAAGGACAAGACTTACTGAAAGTAAATGCTTGAAGGACAAGACTTGCGGAAAGTAAGCAGTTGATATGGGACTAAAAGTAAAGTGACAGGTGATGTTTTAATTAAAGGAAAGGATTCGGTTTTAGGGGCCTTGTATCATAGTCCGTTTATCATTGACCTCTAATGATCATACTAAGTGTTCAAAAGTGTATCAAGGCTATTCCTAGCACATGACTTGCCACACCGTCTAGTCTTTTGCAAGACAAAGAACTCTTGTTCTAGTATGTGCATCCATTTGATCATCATTCCTGATAAACCAAATTGTGTTTAAAAGAGGTTGACTTCCACAGATAAGCTGTGCTCTTCCGAGCCTCCACTTATCCACAGAAGATCACGAACCCATGACAGAGCTTTGCTCTTCCGAGCATCCACTCAACCAATGGAGTTCTGAATTAATATATGGCACCTTGAACAAGTTGAACACAAAGAGGCACTAAGAGAAGGGTCTAAAACATTTTATGATACAAGTACACCCCTTCAATCGAATGAAGGGTTTAGCTACGAATATCCATAGGGGTGGATATCATAGCTAAGTACTGAGTAAAGTAAAGGTTTTGAAAGACAGGAAAGTAAAGGTTTTTTGAAATCAAGACAAGGAAAGTAAAAGGGAGAATACTCAAGAACCAACAGGAGTAAACTCAAGAACAACAAGAATACTCAAGAACCAACAAGAGTATTCAAGATCAAAGTAAATGTTTACAAGGATTGTGCCCAAAATCTAGAGAGATAAGTAACAAGTGACTTGTGTTTTTTGCACACAAAATGGGATGCTTTTACAAAGGAGGAGAAGCTTGGTATTTATAGGCAAGGAGGAGGGATGAGAGCTCAACACATGTCACAAGGGGAGAGGAGAGCTCAAAGAGCCGCCGGGCAAGGTGGCAAGGCTTCAAAAGCCGCCGGCCATGTGGTTTCTCCACATGGAAAGCCGCCGGCTAGGTGGAGGGGAGGAGAGTGTGAGTGGATTGAGATCTTTCTCCCCAAAAGCCATCGGTTGGCATATGACTCCGGTTGGTCTTCGGTTGCCCTTTGGTTGCCTCTTTGGTTGCTCCTTAGTTGACATCAAAAGATGAGGGACTTAGACTTGGCATTTCACTTGTGTGCTTGATCTTTGTTGGAATAAGTCATTGGGACTTAGTTGTGGCTTGATCGGAGTATTGTCGGAGTATGGCCAGTTTTGACTTGTAATTCACTTTCAGTGTTAAGAACTCCATTTTAGCTCGTTTCATCTTTACTCCTTGAAATAGCCTGTAGACCAAAAGTGAAACTAACAAGTAAAAGTTGTCAAGTTAAAGTGACAGAGCCCACCGCACTGTCGTTAAGGTGCGGTGTTCTCTGTGCAAAAGCAAATTTATATTCCGCTACTCGTGACCTTACTACTGGGTTGCAAGTTGTAAGTAGGGGTCGAACCCAAGGGAATTAGGGGGATAGTCGTTCTTTGAGGGATTGTACAGCGAGGGAGCGTGTTTTAGGTTGATTGAGATTTTAGTGCGGAAAAGTAAGTGATTGGTTGGTTGGTTTTGGTTTTTAGTGCGGAAAAGTAAATGACAGAAAATGTAAATACTGAAAATAAAAAAAGAAGACTTACAGTGGGTGATGCGTGATTGGCAAGTCCTCCGGAAGGTGAGCAATTGATAAAGCAGTTTATACTAAGAAAGTAAATGTAGGTGTTGTTTAAATTTAAGGAAAGCATTCGGTTTCGGGGGCCTTGTATCATAGCCGGTTTATCATTGACTTTTAGTGATCCAACTAAGTATTCAAAAGTGTATCAAGGCCATTCCAAGCACTCGATTTGCACACACTGTCTAGCCCATTTCAAGGTCGTAGAGCACTTGTTCTATTTAGACTAATACCCCATTCCAAGGTATATTAGCATATGTGCATCCATTTGGTCAGTCATTCCCGAGCAACCAAATGGTGTTTGAGAGAGGTCAAACTCCTCAGATAAGCTTTGCCATTCCAAGCATCCACTTACCCGAGTATGTTTACGAACTTCCACGGAAGAGCTTTGCCATTCCAAGCATCCACTCATCCTTGGAAGTTCTGGCCTAATATATGGCACATAGAACAAGTTTTGAATACAAAGAAAAAGCACCAAAGTATAGTCTAAAACATTTTATAATACAAGTACACCCCTTCAACCGAATGAAGGGTTTAGCTACGAATACCCATAGAGGTGGATACCATAGCTAAGTACTTACGGTTTTTGAAAGACAGTAAGTAAGGGAAAGGGGTGAGTACTTCAAGAACCGACAAGAGTACTCAAGAATAGTAAAGACAAGCTTGAGTACTCAAGAACCGACAAGAGTACTCAAGACCGAACTATAATACTCAAGAACCAACATGAGTATTATATATTGAAAACCAAACTTACAAATGCCAAACTTTCTAGAGAGAGAAGTGTTTATGATTTTGGGATGCTTTACAAATGAGAGGAAGGCTTGTATTTATAGCCAAAAGGGGAGGAGATGGGTGGTGAGGATGAAACCACATGGCTTCATCCAAGGGAGAGCTCCATGGAGGTAGAAGCCGCCAGTTGGAGGTCATGGGAGGAGGGGAGCTTCCTCCTTTGGTCACCTCCTCCAAAAGCCACCGGTCACATGGGGTAAAAGGATGAGTTTTGTGAGGTTTTGTGACGTTTTCACAAAACTATCGGTGTATTTCGGCCCCGGGCTGACTTTGGTTGCTCTTTGGTTTGATTTGTTTTGAGTGATTCAATGTCAGGATCTTGAGATTTATTCAGTCGGCGTCTGATCTTGACCTCGGAATGACTCGTAACATCTTTTTTGCGTAAGAACTCCTCCTTAGCATGTATTCTCTATAGTCTCTAAAATGCCCTGTAGATAAATATCGAAACTAACAAGCAAAAGTTAAATAGACAAACAGTCTAATTTGGTGGGTTTAACTGTGTTTATGATTCGTATAATTATGGTCCATCAGATCACCCCACACTTTTAGTTGTTCATCCCGAACAATGCTATTAAAGGGCGGCACTAAGTAAGCTTTTAAAATATGAAAGTTAGACTGTGGGACTAGACTTATCCTAATTCATGCATTACTTACTTATTACCAAATTGAACTGTGTAAATAAATAGAAGAAACTTGATACTTGTACCTCCGTGCTGAGATGCAAATTATTCTGGATGTTTCGGGAGATAGCCCTTTTCAGGCTCCTGGACTGCATTCTCGGGATCGTCTCGCACTATATGGTTTTCTTGTAGCTTTCTCTAGCACGTGATTCTGTTCGGGTTTCAATGGTTTGGTCTTTGATTTTCTTTTAGTGAGGGACAGCTTTTGTAGTGAATCAGCCTTTGGCCTTTGATTTGACTCTTTGAGTACTTCACTTTTTGTTCGGTTAAAACCTTCACAATTTTGGGCCTTTGGCCTCTTGATTTGCTTCTTTGAGCTTTTTTCTTCTTTGTGACTTGCTAGTCCATTTTATCAAGCCTTTTTGGGAGGTCAATCGTCGCCCGCGAGCATATGGAAATACCTCCCCGCTCCTCTCATCCTTGCCGTTTCGCGCGGGTCAAGATGAGGGTCGCTCATCTATTTTCTCGGCTACTTTGACTAGAGATAGGGCGGTCTGATTCCCATCCTCGCCTTTTTTTCTTTTTGCATAAACACTGCATGGCGGAGATGACTTCAATCTTCACTGAAACCCGACGTGCAGCCTCCACTGACTTCGAAAACCATATAGCAAAATTCAATCCTTCGATTGCTTGCCAAGCCTCTCTAGGGCAGTTTATGTCAACTCCACATCCCTAGTTTATTTCAGCACAAAGGGACAAATGAGAAGTTACATTCCAAGTTTTTAAACAATTGAATTTTCACAAGGTTAATGCATGAATTATGATCTATCTTTTTCACATTCTTAAGTTCATATTTTCAAAAAGATAATATTAAGGAAAAAAAACATGTTTATGTACACAGGTGGTTCTCACCCCACACTTTTGAACGAAGGCGTGCCTTTCAGCAAGTCTTAGTTCAAAAGCCATGCAAGCAGACAATTATGAGAAGGAAATGACGTTAAGGAAAAGGGAAGAACAGAACTCCCTTTATTGTGTCAAATGACATGGCTCGAGGCTGGATAATCGAGGGAGTTCGGCTGGGGCCTTGAACTCTCAGCATAGGCCTGGCTGGCTTGATGTTGCACCCATAACCGATTCCTGAATAGTCATTTCATTCTATGCACCAAGTGGGTGAGAGAGACTTATTGAAAAAAACTAAATGACAGAAAATAAAAGTACTGAAAGTAAGATAGGTGTCGGGTTACCTCCCGACCAGTGCCTTTGTTTAACGTCGTTGGCTCGACGCTACCTCATTCCTGGATCATAAGGTGGGATCCCATGGGTGTGTGAGGTCAAACTTCTTCTCGGCTGCCCTTTTGATTTGCCCAAAGAACACATATGGCAGCGAGCTCAGTTCTGCTCTCCCTTGATCCGGAGGCTTCTTTTTCACATATCCCCGAGAAGGCGAGGACTCCTTGACCATAGCTGCTGGTCCATCAAGTCGAGCTCTCTTGCTTCTCCTTCCGGGTTTCCATTCCTTTGGCCCATGTCTTGGCCGTTTCTTCATGTTTGAATGGGTGGAACCTTTGCAATTTTGGAAGTTTAGTATTGTGCCATTGAACACGAGCAACCTTGAGCTTGTTCCCATGCCAAGCCTCTTCTTTGTGGCAGAGATGATTGGCCATCCTAGAACGAGTGAGTTTTCAGCCGGCTTTTCTTAGCTCATGACGAGTGAGTGCTCCATCTTCGGCTCTTCTGGCTCATGTTTTGCCTCCAACTCCCCTTGCACCTCATCATTGATCACTTCATCTTCAGGGGCTGTGATCCGCATACAAACCGATGGGACAAGTTGGGGGACTTCCACCACAAGGGCCGGGTCTTTCTCGAGCAGCTCTTTGGTGAGGACCGGGCTTGCCGTGATTCTCTCGGTTAGTTCGGCAGTGATGACTGTATTAGACTTGGCTGGTTCGGCAATCAGGTCTGGAACCGGCGTGGTTTCCTTGGGCATATTGGTGATAAGGACCGGGCTTGATTTGGGCAGTTCTTCTTTGATGACCCTTGGCTTCGCATTGAGCATCTCATTGACCTGATTTGCAATTTTTTTTATGAGCGCCTTTGTCTCTGCCCAAGATTTATCGGCTTCGGCCTGGTTTTGGTCTATCATGTTGGCCTGCTGCTGGTTGCTAGATGCCAGCTCTGTTGTAACGTCCTCGAGTGGCTCAGCCTGATCTTCTCTTGGTCTTGACCTTACAGCCAAATCGTCTATTAGGTTCCATAGATCATCCATGGCTAAGTTATTCACCGAACCTCCCGCCGCATTATTAAGCCTATTCCACTCTTGTGGCATCATTCCACCTAGAAACCTTTGAAGAAGATTTAAATTCGTGAATCCATGGTGCGGGCAGATCGTTACAAGGGAATCAAAGTACCATAAGTACTCGTCCAAAGTTTCGTCCCGGCATTGCTTTAGGTTGTTGATCTTCTCGCGAATTTCAAGTTTGGAAGCTGGCTGGGCTCTTTGACAGGGATCGGTGCCATAATTTGACAGGGGAAACTCTTTTAGAAATTTGGCTCGAAGATTTTCATAACAGCTTTCATACTCTGCACATGAGTAATACCACTCTATTGCCGAGTCAGTTAAAGAAAATTTGAAGCATTTCAGCTTAAACTCCTCTAACGTCTCATTCTCAGGTTTCATGTGGCGGCAGATGTGGTGAAACAGTTGGCAATGTATCACAGGGTCCTCTTCAATGGTACCTCCAAATTTGGGGAGACAGCTAAACATTTCAAACATAAGGTTTCTGCCCCCAACTTCCCAAGGTTCTATGTCGTAGTATGAAGACATGGCGAATTATGTACAAAAAGAACAACTATCCATTTGCTAATTCCCCGGCAACGGCGCCAGTTTTAACGGAGCCCACCGCACTGTCGTTAAGGTGCGGTGTTCTCTATGCAAAAGCAAATTTATATTCCGCTACTCGTGACCTTACTACTGGGTAGCAAGTGGTAAGTAGGGGTCGAACCCAAGGGAATTAGGGGGATAGTCGTTCTTTGAGGGATTGTACAGCGAGGGAGCATGTTTTAGGTTGATTGAGATTTTAGTGCGGAAAAGTAAGTGATTGGTTGGTTGGTTTTGGTTTTTAGTGCGGAAAAGTAAATGACAGAAAATGTAAATACTGAAAATAAAAAGAGAAGACTTACAGCGGGTGATGCGTGATTAGCAAGTCCTCCGGAAGGTGAGCAGTTGATAGAGCAGTTTATACTAAGAAAGTAAATGCAGGTGTTGTTTAAATTTAAGGAAAGCATTCGGTTTCGGGGGCCATGTATCATAGCCCGTTTATCATTGACTTTTAGTGATCCAACTAAGTATTCAAAAGTGTATCAAGGCCATTCCAAGCACTCGATTTGCACACACTGTCTAGCCCATTTCAAGGTCGTAGAGCACTTGTTCTATTTAGACTAATACCCCATTCCAAGGTATATTAGCCTATATGCATCCATTTGGTCAGTCATTCCCGAGCAACCAAATGGTGTTTTTGAGAGAGGTCAAACTCCTCAGATAAGCTTTTCCATTCCAAGCATCCACTTACCCGAGTATGTTTACGAACTTCCACGGAAGAGCTTTGCCATTCCAAGCATCCACTCATCCTTGGAAGTTCTGGCCTAATATATGGCACATAGAACAAGTTTTGAATACAAAGAAAAAGCACTAAAGTATAGTCTAAAACATTTTATAATACAAGTACACCCCTTCAACCGAATGAAGGGTTTAGCTACGAATACCCATAGAGGTGGATACCATAGCTAAGTACTTACGGTTTTTGAAAGACAGTAAGTAAGGGAAAGGGGTGAGTACTTCAAGAACCGACAAGAGTACTCAAGAATAGTAAAGACAAGCTTGAGTACTCAAGAACCGACAAGAGTACTCAAGACCGAACTATAATACTCAAGAACCAACAGGAGTATTATATATTGAAAACCAAACTTACAAATGCCAAACTTTCTAGAGAGAGAAGTGTTTATGATTTTGGGATGCTTTACAAATGAGAGGAAGGCTTGTATTTATAGCCAAAAGGGGAGGAGATGGGTGGTGAGGATGAAACCACATGGCTTCATCCAAGGGAGAGCTCCATGGAGGTAGAAGCCGCCGGTTGGAGGTCATGGGAGGAGGGGAGCTTCCTCCTTTGGTCACCTCCTCCAAAAGCCACCGGTCACATGGGGTAAAAGGATGAGTTTTGTGAGGTTTTGTGACGTTTTCACAAAACTATCGGTGTATTTCGGCCCCGGGCTGACTTTGGTTGCTCTTTGGTTTGATTTGTTTTGAGTGATTCAATGTCAGGATCTTGAGATTTCTTCAGTCGGCGTCTGATCTTGACCTCGGAATGACTCGTAACATCTTTTCTGCGTAAGAACTCCTCCTTAGCGTGTATTCTCTCTAGTCTCTAAAATGCCCTGTAGATAAATATCGGAACTAACAAGCAAAAGTTAAATAGACAAACAGTCTAATTTGGTGGGTTTAACTGTGTTTATGATTCGTATAATTATGGTCCATCATAAAGCGTTCAATTTTGTGGGTTTAACTGTCTTAACGAATCATATAAATATGGTCCATCACCTCCACTTATCCACGGAAGTTCACGAACCCATGGAAGAGCTTTGCTCTTTCGAGCCTCCACTCAACCAATAGCGTTCTGACCTAATATATGGCACATAGAACAAGTTTTGAACACAAAGAGGCACTAAGAGAAGGGTCTAAAACATTGTATGATACAAGCACACCCCTTCAACCGAATGAAGGGTTTAGCTATGAATATCCATAGAGGTGGATATCATAGCTAAGTGCTAAGTAAAGTAAAGGTTTTGAAAGACAGGAAAGTAAAGGTTTTTGGAAATCAAGACAAGGAAAGTAAAGTTTTGAAAGTAAAAACTCAAGAACACAAAGGAAAACTCAAGAACAACTTGGAGCTCTCAATATCAAGGTCAAGTGTTTACAAGGATTGGGTGATGGATTCTAGAGAGATTTATAACCAAGCAACAAGTGATCAAAGGATTAGAACCAAGAACATAGCACTACCAAAGGACTATGGGACTCAATTTGGGACATGGGACACTTTTTCAAGGAGGAGGAGGACTTGTATTTATTGGCAAGGGGAAGAGAGGGATGTGGAGGAGAGGCCAACACATGTCAAATGGAGGGTGGAGAGCTCAAAGCCGCCGCCCATGTGGCAAGAGGGGAGTGGAGGAGGGGATAGCCGCCGGTGGTGAGGTGGAGGAGGGGTGAGTGTGAGTGGAATGAGATCTTTTGCTCCAAAAGCCATCGGTTCCCATATGACTCCGGTTGCCCTTTGGTTGCTTCTTGGTTGCTTCTTAGTTGACATCAAAAGGTGAGGAACTTAGACTTGGCATTTCACTTGTGTTCTTGATTTTTGTTGGAATAAGTCATTGGGACTTAGTTGTGGCTTGATCGGAGTATTGTCGGAGTATGGCCAGTTCTGACTTGTGATTCACTTTCAGCGTTAAGAACTCCATTTTAGCTCGTTTCATCTTTACTCCTTGAAATAGCCTGTAGAACAAAAGTGAAACTAACAAGTAAAAGTTGTCAAGATAAAGCGTCTAATTTGGTGGGTTTAACTGTCTTAATGATTCATCTAAATATGGTCCATCAGCCACGCACGACACCAACCCGGAATGATACTTGAATTGTCCTTTGGAGCACATGCCTTAAGACACTAATGAGACGTATTTATACGACTCATCGAGTCAACAAAACCCACCAAATACGACTTTTGGACATACGAACATGTGCTTGTTAATGTAGTTTTGCATTTCAGGCAATTTTGGAGTCTAAAGAGGAATCGCGCATAAAAGATGGTATTTAAGGCCAAAAATAGCACTGACAGATTCGACCTTTGGACGTTCAACGGAGAGCTGGGAATTGACCACTGATCAGAAAAATATGGGCGACATGCCCACGCGTAGATAACTCAATTTCCTACAACTCTCTAGTTGACACGAAGAGAAGCCGAGGTCATTTGGGCAGACAAATCAAAGGAATTCGGATGTCATCAGTGCATTTCACTTACGTCTGAAGAATTAAAGCACTTACGTCTAAAGAATTTAGATAAATGTTGAGACGTCCGCGGCCCATAATTCAAGAGACGTCCGCGGAATTGCTGAAAATCACCAAAATCACCCAAACAGGGCACGGACGTATGAAGGCTTAAAGGCACGGAGGTCTCTTTAATATTGATAAGTGTTAAGACCTCCGCGGATGATAAATGTTGAGACGTCCGTGTGAAAGTTGGCTCAGTTCCAAGCAGCGCCCAGGCCGCGCCCAGCAGAGTCTCAGGCCCTGCGTACAGAATCAAGGCGATGCGAGAATCCTCGGGCCAAAATCATCTTTTAGGAAATCTGGCTCGACCAAGTTGTTTGAAATGCTCAATAACTCGAACAAACTCAATCCCGAGCAAAACTCTCGAACATATTGGTTGTTGGCCCATGCCAAGCCATTTCGGCTCATTTCCGGCAGGGCCCTGCGCGCACAGTTTATGCAATTTGAGGACTTCTTCGAGCACAACTCTTCAAATCAAAATTTTGGCTCGACAGATGGTCTTAGAATATTCCAAATAGGTGGAAAGGTGAATAATCCCACCGTGTCAAGGCAAAGTATCAAGGGGTTCAAACATGTGCTCAAATTTACAAAGTGGGGTGTTTATTCAAAGAAGCATGACCTAGAAGCCAACTATTGAAGTCATTATGGAGCTGGAAAGAGAGGCCAAATAAACATACAAAACTCTTTGTGGATCAATATTCTCCACTTGCCAACATCAAGCCTTAAATCATGGGTGAGTGGCACTAGTGGAATGGAGTAAAACAAACTCACAAAGGGCCACAAGAGGAGCCTATATTTTGAGCTTGTCTTCCACAAGGAGCTATAAATAGAGGGCTTGGGAGAGGCATCAAGGACACAATTCATCATCAACAACATCCCTCACAATCACAAGCATTCATCACAATACAATCCATAGTGTAAAAAACATACAATCACTTCTCCCTCTAGTCTTCTTTTCCTTACTTTCAAGTATTTCCTTAAATTTCATGTATTGCTATTGTATTCCCTCCATGAATACAAGTAGATAATCTTCATATTTGGTTTAGGGACTTCTCCCTTGCGTTTACATTTTGAGGCACTTGTTCTTAATTTCATTCTACATTCCACTAGTCCTTATATATCATTCTATGGATCAAAGGCAACAAAACTAAGTGGATGTCTTGCCACTAATCTTGGTTGAGCCAATGATCCTTATTGCAACATCCATTTGATGCCTTGCCGCAATAATGGATAGTGCACATAGATAGAACAATACCTTTGCCGGATTGTTCAATCTAATAAGGACTAGGTTAGAAGGTTTTGCCGTGCCTAGTGAGGTTGTGGGGTTTCAATACCTTTGGCTGCCTTTGGCACCACACAACTACCCCAAACTGTGGGGTACTACCTTTGCCGGAGTACTTTAGGTTGTCATCCTTTGCCGGGACACCACACACTATGGGATGTAGAATGATCTATTGGTTGCCTATGATAAATGTAGCATGAGGGAGTGCCCTAAACTGAATATTCATTCCATTGATCACAATCCATTGTCTTTACCTTTGCACTTACAATTCAAAACCATTTCCAAAACCCCCAAACTTGTCTTTACTTTACTTTACTTTTTACTTGCATAAGAACAACGAGTAGTTGAACTATTTCCCTTGGGTTCGACCCCTACTTGCCGCTCTACTAATTCATAGTGAGCCTAAGGTAGTGGACACTTACAAATTGAAGTTTGATTTGATACACGACGACGTGTCTTGTCAGACACCTTCTAACTTGAAACCCACGAACAAACACGCGCGTCTCCACGAATCCATGTAAGACTGGCAAAGCAACACATGCGAACATGTAGAACATAACACGTCCACAAGGGATGAACAACACATCCACGCGATGCAGGACGAACACCACCTCCGCGAGGAAGGAAAATACTCCCCGACAAAAGTGAAGAAAAATATACTACTAAAAAAAATTAAACTCTTAACCTCTTGACAAATAAGGATACAAGCCACTCGACTAACTCTTTTTGGCATTTTGATTTGTTACTTTTAGTAAACAAATTGTTCCATCATAAAAATATTATTGCTATAAGAAACATTTTCTACAAAAAGGTTAAAACAAAGTGTCACCGGCAAAAATGGAGCCTTCGCCGTCCTTCAAATCCTTAGAATTAGCTGTAACCCCCTCCGGCGTCGCCTACCTCCGCCTCAACCGCCCCGCCCAACGCAACGCTCTCTCCCAAGACTTCTTTGCCGAGGTCCCAAAAGCCTTCTCTCTCCTCGACCAAAACCCTAAAGTTCGCGTCATCGTCCTCTCTGGCGCCGGGCACCACTTCTGCGCCGGAATCGACATCTCCACTCTCGGAAACACCACTTCCCGATCTGACGAAGAAGACCGTGGCCGTTCCGCCGAGCGCCTCCGCCGGGAGATCAAGTACTTGCAGGACGCGATTACGGCGATCGAGAGGTGTAGGAAGCCGGTAATTGCGGCGGTTCACGGAGCGTGTATCGGCGGAGGTATCGATGTGATCACGGCGTGTGATGTTAGGTATTGTACGGAGGATGCCTTCTTCTCTGTGAAGGAAGTTGATCTGGCGATTGTAGCGGATTTGGGGACGCTTCAGAGGCTGCCGAGTATTGTAGGGTATGGAAATGCGATGGAGTTGGCGCTGACTGGGAGGAGATTTACTGGAGTGGAGGCCAAGGCGCTTGGGCTGGTTAGTCAGGTGTTCAAATCTGGAGAGGAGATGGCTGAAGGTGTTAGGGCTATTGCTGAAGGTAAGGCTGGCTGAATATCTTTCTATTAAGTTGAAATGTGTTGTTTAAAAAAATGTATTTGCTCTTTGTTGAAAATGCTGTACTTTTTGCCACTGGATGATGCGCTTCAATGTGTGTCAGTGTGTGTGTTTGGTTCCGACGTCGCAGCCATGAATGATTTTTTTGTGATTTCATTTGTTGCACTTGGTGATATTAGGAAACAGGAGAATACATAGACAATTGGTCAATTTGTAGGCATAACTGGGTTCGAGATTGCTATGGGCGCAAAGTCCGCTGTCCCTCTTAAGGGTATGTGTCAAAGTATAAAAGCTTGTGCCTTGAAGCTGCATATGTTTTGTATGCTATAGTTACTTTTGGTGGGTACAAAACAAAGAGCCTGTAGTTGAATGGATAAACACGTTACTATGTGACAATTGTAGTGGTTGTTATGGACGGCGTTGGTATGAGTGAGAGCCACTCTAATAGCAAATGTATATTTTTACCATTTCTAGGATGTGTTTGATCGGGTTCTCTGCTAGTATTCCACGGGCATTTGGTTTGATCTGTTTCTTCAGTGCATATTGATGTTGTGGCTAGCAACCGTGCTGCTATAAGTAGGATAAGTCTGTGTTTGTTCTTTGACCTTCTATGTTGCTTGAGTTGGTGTCAACCTTTGTTTAGGGGGAAGTTATGATTGTATTATTGGAATTGAAAAAAGTTGTGCATGTTTACAAGGAATCACCTCCAAGTTGCCACTTGTTGTCCCCGGCACAAAAGCAGTTCTGCTGCGGCATATGTTTTATATCGCGTTAATGCTACATATGTCTTATATGATATAGCCAGTTTTGGTGGGTCCGAAAAGCCTGTAGTTGAATGGATAACCGCGTTCGTATGTAGACCACAGGTGTCCTGTTGTAGTGACTTGTATGTGCAGTTTTGGTATGAATGACCTACTCTAATGGTGAATGTATATTTTCACCATTTCTAGGAGGTGCTTGATAGGCCTCTGCTAGTATTTCACAAGCAGATCTGTTTTTTTAGTGCACACTGATGTTGCAGCTAGCAATTGTGCTATAAGCTATGTTGCACGGATACGGATACAGGATACGGATACGGGTACGATACGGGGATACGGCTTTTTCAGAAAAAGCAGGATACGATACGTTTCGGATACGTTTGTTATTTTATATAAATTATATATATCTATATATATACCATTTTTGTAAATTATATAATAAATTATACACAAACAAATAATTTTGTTTATAAAACTCCCTAATTAACTAGTGAAACAAAAAGTTCAAGTATATAATTGTTCTTCAAGCAAAAATAAGTCAGTAGTAGAAGTCTCAAACATCATTAGAATTAAAGTTATTGGCCTATTGAATTTTTGGGCTGATTTTAATTAATATTATGGGCCAATAAGAATTTTTTGGGCTACATTTTTATGGATACGGCCAATAAATGTATCCAAAAATTGAGATACGTTTTTTTTGAACGGATACGAAGAATCCATGTATCTCAAGCGTATCGTGTATCGGATACGGATACGATACGGGTACGTGACTATTTTGGAGTATCCGTGCAACATAGGCAATAAGTAGGTTAACTCAGTGTTTGTGCTTTGCTTTCTAATTTTCTTGATTTACTGTCAACCTTTGATCAGGGGCAAGTTATGATTGAATTATTTGGAAGTGAAAAGTTGTGCATGTTTTTACAGGAATCGCCTCCAAGTCTCCCCTAGCTGTCACTGGCACAAAAGCAGTTTTGTTGAAAGGGAGAGACTTCACTGTAGATCAGGGACTGGATTATGTTGCTACCTGGAACTCTGCCATGCTTATATCTGGTGATCTGAAAGAAGCCATTGCAGCACGCCTTCAGAAAAGAAAACCTCTGTTCGCCAAGCTTTAATGTAAAATTTGTGCATCAAGGCTCCGAACTACTTGCAGAACTCATCTATGAAAGAGGTGTATACTTGATGAAGTTGCAAAAGCAATACATAGGTGCTTTATGAATAAGTGTTGTATGAATTTCTTTCTGATGTGGAGAGCCAAATGATAGACATCGACTCCTAAAACTACAACCATACATGGATTGAATGATTTGTAAAACACTACAGGGACAAGAAATTATATTGTTACCTGCAACTCTATTTCTGACAAACACACCGAGTCACTACTAGTTCCCCAAACATAGGTTTGAAATATACATCATCTGATGAGTGTAGTTTGGTAGACTATAAACACACCTCTCTTCAAAATGGTAAGCATCAAATAGGGCAGATATTACAAACTGCTAATTAAAGACTACTTGCCTTTCGAGCTGGTGGGACTGCTGTAGAATAGGATCATGGTCATTTGCTGGAGTGAGTGTAATTTGTTATCACCGGATCATATTTTATTGCTCATGAAGCACGACTGTCATTCTGGGAACCATAAGGTCCTGGTACAATGATTGGATATTATGTTTTTGCCACCAGGGAGCTTTCGGCATCGATGCGCTCAAGCACGCGTCGTGCTTCTTCTTCTGTCGCAGGGACTACATTACGGATCTTTAGACCATTTGTCACTGAGTCAGGATGCAAACCAAATGTGAAGTAGAACTTGTTCGAAACCTATTCATTTGCAGTACGAGATACGCTGGGTTAATACTTGATAGTCGATAGGAAATAAGCATAAAATGTATTGCCAGAGGGGATCACCGCTCACCTCACTAGATCTGAGTTCCGGCTTTGTCACATGAGCCACAACTTCTACATTGATCAGGGGTTTGGATGAGTCCTCTAGTTCAGTGAACAGAACACATGACTTGTAACGCAAAAAATCTCCAACATCAACCTGCATATCATGATAATTGATAAGACAGAAATTGTATTGCCATAAATATACTGTACTGATAATTACTTACGGGTCTCAGGAAATCGACATGATCGATTTCCAAGAAGCGTGGTGCGTCGCCAATAAATGCATAAGCAGTTGCAAAAGCCAACTCAAATGCTCTTCTCATTAGGAATCCGCCAAAGATCCGACCGTGCATGTTTCTTTGTTGAGGCTGACAAAGTAAAGAGTTCTGGTGGCAAGTGTCTCGCAGTAGAATGCTGTTTCTATCTGCCAAAGCTGGCATGTCGCAGAAGACTCGTCCTTCAGCCAACAGCGCGTTAAGCCTGTCAGTTTCCTGGTTCTTGAATCCCAATCTACTTTCATCCTTTTTCTTCTTTCTCATTATATTCCGCTCTTCCGCTTCTTGCCAAAGCAGCCTCTCTTGTTCAGTTTCAGGGGAAATTGGGTTGATAGGAGCGGACTTTCCAGTCCTGGAGTCGCGGGCAACAAAAGTAAAGTTCGCTACGAGAGCAATTGAATCTAGAGAGTCTTGGTTTTCTGAAACATAATCACAAAATTTAGTATATGTAGACTAGTTTACAAAAATTAGATAAAATTAGATGCAAGGATCTGTTCGAATAAATCTACCTTGAGTAGACTGAGTAACTTCCAATTGAATCTCCATGGAAGATCGCCCAACCCATGTAACTGCCCCAGATATGTTTAGATCACGGTCCACAGAAATAGGTTTCTTTAGCACTATTTTGTCGACAGATGCAGTAACCAATAACAAAGGTCTTGTCGTCCGATCTTCATTGCAACAATGCTGTAATCAAAGTGGATTAGAAATTCTGAACGCAATTGTATCTGAAAAAAAGTTTGATAGCTGCCACCACATAAAAATGATTGTAGAAGTTGAGACATGCATCATCAAAATGATTATCCAGATTACCCCGAATATAAATATACGAAGTGCCGAGTGCGATCTATGATAATGTAGCTTCTGTAACATTATTAGAATTGCATGATTATAAATGCAAACTGAGAGCAGGATCTCACTTTGAACGATATAGTGCCGGCAAGCGCGTCTAGATCTTCAACCACCTTTCCCATTCTGATCTGATTCCAGGGGTTCCGATACTGTTCCCTAAGTACAGGATCGGATGAAAATTTGTAACTGATGCTAGTCCTTCTGGATGATGGAGTTTTCATTGTCAGTCCACCTTGGGAAATGGCTTCACTCGGTGCATCATCTGATTTTTCAAGAACATTTGACCTTGCTTCCCAGAGAGCATTTGTTACTGGCGAATGGTACATTCCAGGCCATAAGCTAACTGGCTTACGAATAGAAGAGCCCGCATCAATAGGGGAAGGTGAACTAACATTCGAGACTACAGAAATAGTATCAGATGATGATGATGATGAGTCAGCCGTCGAAAATAATCTGCAAGAGTTATTAAGCAAAGAGTGTAATCTCAGCATGTCCATAGAGTTGCAAGTTTAGGCTCATTAACTTTATATGTGTACCAAACGGGAGCCAATAAAAAAAATATGATACTAAACCATAGCGAGCTTGATGAGCTGACTCTTCAGTTTTCTGATAGTATAAGCTTGGCAAGAAATAACTTTATTACTGACCTGATCTCAAATGAACTATTGATGAAGTTAAGACTTAAGAGGAACCACAGAAATCAAAACAAGGTAACGAAGGTTGTTGTATTTAAATATTATTTAATGATAGATTGAATCTAACAGTTCACACGACGAGTTAGCAAGCAAGTAAAGAAACTGTCAAGACGAAATATACAATCAGCCACATACCTAAATTTTGCCGCTGTTGTGCCCATGCATGGCCTTTCGAAATTTTGTGAAGTTTGCCAGAAGGGCAACATGCCATTCCGCTAGATGAAATGAACCATTAACATGTCACAAGTCCCCATAGGTAAAGCAATAAAAATGCATAGAAGAAAACACCACGATGCTGCAAATGCGTGATATAATAATACAAACCAATCAGAAAATTCTACAGAACATATCGTGTTATCAAATGTACGACTAACGAAACAAGTCCCCGGACTCAGCTAGGGATAACTCAACCTGAAATTTCTTGCAACGATCATCACAAACTCTTTGTCATCCACTCAGTCACAATGTACTAAGACCACTTAGGTAATCTCTCCCTACATACACAGATACAACCAAAGCTTCTATTTGAAAATGTTAACATTCAATTCGATCATATACAATACAATGCCCTTAAAATATAGTTGCAGAAGTTATCGAGCATCTTCTAAAACCTAAACCCTAACCCAAATTCCAACCATGACATTAAGCCAAAGTTTCCAACTTTTACAACCCCATAAAGGCATAAACTCTCCTGATTACCAATTTTTCTATCAAGCATCAGCCCAAGTTCTACACCACAGAATCTCGAAAAGGCGTCTCTTTTAACCAAAGCAACATGAAAGCAAAATAATTCATAAAAGGGTACGAACCTGGCGATGTAAATTGTCATTTGCGAGAGTCGACGTCGACCTCCGCATCCATAAATGGAGATGGGTAGATATGCTTGATGAATTTTTCCACATGGTATGGATCGTTGATTGGTAGTGCGATGGAGGATCAGGAGATGATTGTAGTATGAGAAATGGAGCGTAAGATATTTATAATATGATTTTTTTTCTTTCGCGGACTGATTTTTTATGTTTGGAGAATATAATGACCCAATTTGAAAGAAAAAAAATTGGACTGAAAAATAGATGATCCGGAAATAAATGTGAAAAAGAAAAAGAAATGAAATTGTATTTTTTAATTACAAATATGTGAAGTAAGAAAATAAGATGAACATCAAATTTTTGATTCATTTAAATAAGTTTACAATTATGTCATGGATTCTGTTGGAACATGCACCCAGTAAGTTTTGATATGACAAATATTTTGCTAATGAACTATTTAAGTGTGCAGATGTATTGACTGGTCCCCTGAAGGGATATTCATCCTACACAGTTACCCTGATGGTAAATATGGACTGGCGTACGACTGTAAGTTGAGAATATCTATGCAGATACTCTCGAAGAGATCTTATGCTCCAAAGATCTGACAATCCGGGGAATTAATCAGTGGGAGATTCACAGATACTGGATTTGGATTCAATTAGGAATGATGGAAGATTTGCTCCTACAAACTTGGGATAAAAGATCCGCGGCAATCCAATTAGATCAATATGGGACGATCTGATTGGGAAGTAGGAAAGATATCTATGGAAATATCCTAACTAATCAGAGATTTTCGATTCCTAAAATCTGGGGGCTATCTATTTGCAGTACGCAGTATGAAAGGGAGTTACGGCTGTCTGTGATCTGTGTCGTTCACGTAGAGATCCTTGGCGTTGGAGTTTTGATAAAAAAAAACTACAAAGAGAGATCGCTGATCAAGACTGAGTTGGAATCGGAAGATCCGACAGATACCTTGGTGGAAGCAGATGTGCGATCCGAGCCAGAAGATAAGTAATCTCCTACGGTGTGGGAACGACGAAGAACGATCTCGAACTAAGGTGCGTCTGAGAGCATGGCGGTACACCACTGAGTGTGGTTGGGTGACAGATCTAACTTCGTGTAACCAAACATCCATCAATAAAGACTCTACTTGAAAATCCTTCTAGCATCCCTATAAGGTAGTGGTTTTTCTCAGATACTATCCTTGATATCTGAGTTTCCACTATAAATCATTGTGTCGCTTTACATTTACTCTAAGTAAGGGTTTTCGCTGCTTTACACTTACCTTCAAGGGATCAGTACCTTGAAGGGATAGCTAACTAACGATCCAATAATTGGTATCAGAGCCAGACTCTAGATTCTTAGTTAGCATTGCAGGTAATGGCGACAATCAATAACAGTTTCTGGAAACCACCGTTTTTGAAAACTGGAGAGTATGACTGGTGGGCTGACAATTTGAATCTCATTTATGCTCCCTGGATGTGCAGCTGTGGAAGATTATCCAACCCTATCCTTATCTTGGATGAAACAGACCTCACCAAAGAAAAGGAGGAGGACTACGATGACAACGACTACAAAGCTCTAGAAAAGAACAGTAGAGCCAAGAAAGTGCTCCACTCAGCCCTGGGTCCAAGAGACTTAAAGAAAATGCTTTGCTATAAGACTGCCAAAGACATTTGAGACGCGTTGAAAAGACTATACTCGGGAAGTGAAGACGTCAAGAAAAATCGCATCCTGGTTGCCATGAAGGATTATGACATTGCTCTACAAGGGAAGAACGAGTCTCTGGAAGAGTTTCATTCTCGCTTCCAAGGGTACGTTGGACAAATTGAGTTCCCAGGGGAGGACATCCCAGAATGGAAAGTCACACACCATTTTCTTCAGGCCCTGAACACCAAATGGGATGTAGTGACTCTATAGCCCTTTCAAGCTCAGAAAGATATTGATGGACCATAATTATACGAATCATAAACACAGTTAAACCCACCAAATTAGACTCTTTGTCTATTTAACTTTTGCTTGTTAGTTCTGATATTTATCTACAGGGTATTTTGGAGTCTAGAGAGAATACAGGCTAAGGCGGAGTTTTTAAGTTGAAAAGATATTACGAGTCATTCCAAGGTCACGACCAGATGCCGACTAAAGAAATCTCAAGATCCTGACGTGGAATCACTCAAAACAAATCCAACCGAAGAGCAACCAAAGTCAGTCCGGAGCAGTAATGAACCGATAGTTTTGTGAAAACATCACAAAACTCACATCCACTCCTTGCTCCTCCTCACATGGGCGGCTAAAGGGAAGCTTCTCCTCACAAGGGAGGCTCCTCCTCACATGGGCGGCTAAAGGAGAGATGCTCCTCCTCACATGGGGCGGCTAGCTTGCTCTCCACTCCTCCTCCTCCATGGAAAGCTTGCCAAGTGTCTTCTCCTCCACCACATCCTCCTGCTCCCTTAGGCTATAAATACATGCCTCCACCCTTTGTAAATCATTCACCATCCCATGCCACAATCCACAAGTTAGTGAGAGAAGCTCTCACTTCTCTCAAGAGTTTGGGTACTAATCATGTAATCTTACTTTGGAATCAAAGCTTGATCCTTGGCGCTTCAACAATTTTGTAAGTCTTCTCGTATTTATTTTACTGTCTTTCAAAACCCTTGTTTTTCCAAATTCATAGTTATGATGTCCAGTGCCATGAATAGTAGTAGCTAAACTCCTCATTCGGTTGAAGGGGTGTACTTGTATCATACAATGTTTTAGACTCCATGCTTAATGCTACTTAGTGTTTCAAAACTTGTTCTATGTGCCATATATTAGGTCAGAACTTCCAAGGTTGAGTGGATGCTTGAAATGGCAAAACTCTTCTGTGGGGGTTCGTGAATATACTCGGGTAAGTGGATGCTTGAAATGGCAAAGCTTATCTGAGGAGTTCGATCTCTTTTAAACACCATTTGGATTGATCGAAAATGATTGTTCAAATGGATGCACATAGGCTAGTATACCTTGAAATGGGGTGCTAGTCTAAATAGAACAAGTGCTCTACGACCTTGAAATGGGCTAGACAGTGTGTGCAAATCGAGCGCTTGAAATGGCTTGATACACTTTTGAACACTTAGTAGGATCATTAAGGGTCAATGATGAACGATGATATGATATGAAACCCCTAAACCGAATCCTTTCCTTATAGTCTATTATCAACTATTGTAATTTACTTTCAGTTCTCAAAGCACACTTAAACCCAACACCAATCGCATTTAAATTCTGCATAAGCTTCATTAAAGAACAACTAATCCACACTGACTCTCTTGGGTTTGACCCCTACTTACCACTTGCTACCCAGTAGTAAAGTCACGAGTAGCGGACTTATAAATTTATTCTTGACGTTTGCACACGACGACTGTGCATCCATCAAAATTGGCGCCGTTGCCGGGGAGTTGTGAATCGGAATAGTTGTTCTATTTTGTTCTTTATTTTTTATCATGCAATTCACTAACTCTTACTACTACGGAATGGAGCCTTGGAACAATGAGGAGTTTTCCCCACCACCCTTCGAACTTGAAATCCGCGAGAAGATCAACAACATAAAGCAATCCCGGGACGAAACTTTGGACGAGTACTTGGCGTACTTTGACTCCATTGTGACGAGCTGCCCGCACCATGGATTCATCAACCACGATCTTCTTCAAAGGTTTCTCAATGGGATGATACCACAAGAGTGGAATTGGCTAAATGATGCAGCAGGAGGCTCGGTGAACAACTTAGACATAGATGATCTTTGGAACTTAATAGATGATTTGGCCGCGAGGTCAAGACAAAGAAAAGATGAGGCCATGCGGCGCGAATAACTGGACAACATAATGCAACAAATCAGGGCCAAAACTGAGTTATGGGCAGCAGCAAACGAGCTGGCAGCTAGCACCCAGCAATTGGCCGCAGACATACAGCAATTGAATTCCTCGATGCACCAATTCACGGCCGAAACCGAATCATGGGCAATAAAAAGGACAACAGAACCCGAGGAGCCAGAAGAGAATGAGGACCAGCAGATGACCGAAGAAGAACCAGCCAAGACATACCCGGACCTCAATGACGAGTTGCCCATATCAGACCCATATCTCAGTATGATTGCCTCCGGAGACCATATGAATGCGAGGATGAGGACCCATGGTTGCCTGAAGAAGAGGTCCATTCAGATTTTCCCTGGGAGTTAGAAGAAGAACTGCCCAAATCAGGCCCGGTCCTTATCACCAATCTATCCGAGGAAATCACAGTCCTAACTACCGAGCCTACAGAAGTCCTGAACCTCACTACCGAAGCGGCCGAAGAAATCAAGCCAGGCCCGGTCCTTACGCTCGGAGCACCCGAGGAAGTCCTGGACCTCATTGCCGAACTGTCCGAGAAAGACCTGGTCCTCACTGTCGGAGCACCTGAAACAGACCCAGTCCTCATGGTCGAAGTGCCTCAACTTAACTTTTCATGTTTTATGCCGATCATAGCCACCAAAGATCATATAATCAATAATGATGAGGTGCAAGGGGAGTTAGAGGAGGAGCATGAGCCAAAAAAGCCGACAAAGGAACTCTCACTCGTCACAAGCCAAGGAAAACCGCCTGAAAACTCACTCGTTCCAAGACAACCATCCATCACTGCCACAATAAAGAGGATTGGCAGAGGCGCATGCTTAATGTCGCCTACATTTAATGGCACAAAACCAAACTTCCAAACTCGCAAAGGTGCCAACTATTCAAACATGAAGAAGCGGCAAAGACATGGGCCGAAAGAATGAAAACCCGGAAGGAGTAACAAGCAAGCACGACTCATTGGACCAGCAACTATGGTCAATAAAGCCTCACCCTCTCAAATCAAAAGAGCTACCGAGAAGAAGTTCGACCTCAAGCACCCATGGGATCCCTACTTATGATCCAGGAATGAGGTATCGTCGAGCCAACGACGTTAAACAAAGGCACTGGTCGGGAGGTAACCCGACACCTATCTTACTTTCAGTCATTTAATTTCTGTCATTTATTTTTTTTCATTCTCACCTTTCCTGTATATATTTGCTTGCATGACTTTTGAACTAAGTCTTGCTGAAAGGCACGCCTTCGATCAAAAGTGTGGGGTGAGAACCACCTGTGTACATAACATGTTTTTCTTTTTCTTTCCCTTAATATTATCTTTTTGAAAATATGAACTTGAGAATGTGAAAAAGATAGATCATAATTCATGCATTAACCTTGTGAAAATTCAACTGTTTAAAAACTTAGAATGTAACTTCTCATTTGTCCCTTGGTGCTGAGATAAAATAGGGATGTGGAGTTGACATAAACTGCCATAGAGAGGCTTGGCAAGCAATCGAAGGACTGAATTTCGCTATATGGTTTTCAAAGTCAGTGGAGGCTGCACTTCGGGTTTCAGTGAAGATTGACATCATCTCCGCCATGCAGTGTTTATGCAAAAAGAAAAAAAGGCGAGGACGGCAATCAGACCGTCCTATCTCTAGTCAAAGTAGCCGAGAAAATAGATGAGCGACCCTCATCTTGACCCGCGCGAAACGGCAAGGATGAGAGGAGTGGGGAGGTATTTCCATATGCTCGCGGGCGACGATTGGACCTCCCAAAAAGGCTTGAGAAAATGGACTAGCAAGTCACAAAGAAGCAAAAAGCTCAAAGAAGCAAATCAAGAGGCCAAAGGCCCAAAATTGTGAAGGTTTTAACCGAACAAAAAGTGAAGTACTCAAAGAGTCAAATCAAAGGCCAAAGGCAGATTCACTACAAAAGCTGTCCCTCGCCAAAAGAAAATCAAAGACCAAACCATTGAAACCCGAACCGAATCACGTGCTAGAGAAAGCTACAAGAAAATCATATGGTGCGAGACGGTCCCGAGAATGCAGTCCAGGAGCCTGAAAGGGGCTATCTCCCGAAACATCCAGAATAATTTGCATCTCAGCACGGAGGTACAAGTATCAAGTTTCTTCTATTTATTTACACAGTTCAATTTGGTAATAAGTAAGTAATATATGAATTAGGATAAGTCTAGTCCCACAGTCTAACTTTCATATTTTAAAAGCTTACTTAGTGTGTCGCCCTTTAATAGCATTGTTCGGGACGAACAACTAAAAGTGTGGGGTGATCTGATGGACGATAATTATACGAATCATAAACACAGTTAAACCCACTAAATTAGACTCTTTGTCTATTTAACTTTTGCTTGTTAGTTCCGATATTTATCTACAGGGTATTTTGGAGTCTAGAGAGAATACAGGCTAAGGAGGGGTTTTTAAGCTGAAAAGATATTACGAGTCATTCCAAGGTAACGACCAGATGGCGACTAAAGAAATCTCAAGATCTTGACGTGGAATCACTCAAAACAAATCCAACCGAAGAGCAACCAAAGTCAGTCCGGAGCAGTAATGAACCGATAGTTTTGTGAAAACATCACAAAACTCACATCCACTCCTTGCTCCTCCTCACATGGGCGGCTAAAGGGAAGCTTCTCCTCACAAGGGAGGCACCTCCTCACATGGGCGGCTAAAGGAGAGATGCTCCTCCTCACATGGGGCGGCTAGCTTGCTCTCCACTCCTCCTCCTCCATGGAAAGCTTGCCAAGTGTCTTCTCCTCCACCACATCCTCCTCCTCCCTTAGGCTATAAATACATGCCTCCACCCTTTGTAAATCATTCACCATCCCATGCCACAATCCACAAATTAGTGAGAGAAGCTCTCACTTCTCTCAAGAGTTTGGGTACTAATCATGTAATCTTACTTTGGAATCAAAGCTTGATCCTTGGCGCTTCAACGGTTTTGTAAGTCTTCTCGTATTTATTTTACTGTCTTTCAAAACCCTTGTTTTTCCAAATTCATAGTTATGATGTCCAGTGCCATGAATAGTAGTAGCTAAACTCCTCATTCGGTTGAAGGGGTGTACTTGTATCATACAATGTTTTAGACTCCATGCTTAATGCTACTTAGTGTTTCAAAACCTTATTCTATGTGCCATATATTAGGTCAGAACTTCCAAGGTTGAGTGGATGCTTGAAATGGCAAAACTCTTCTGTGGGGGTTCGTGAACATACTCGGGTAAGTGGATGCTTGAAATGGCAAAGCTTATCTGAGGAGTTCGATCTCTTTTAAACACCATTTGGATTGATCGGAAATGATTGTTCAAATGGATGCACATAGGCTAGTATACCTTGAAATGGGGTGCTAGTCTAAATAGAAGAAGTGCTCTACGACCTTGAAATGGGCTAGATAGTGTGTGCAAATCGAACGCTTGAAATGGTCTTGATACACTTTTGAACACTTAGTAGGATCATTAAGGGTCAATGATGAACGATGATATGATATGAAACCCCTAAACCGAATCCTTTCCTTACAGTCTATTATCAACTATTGTAATTTACTTTCAGTTCTCAAAGCACACTTAAACCCGACACCAATCGCATTTAAATTCTGCATAAGCTTCATTAAAGAACAACTAATCCACACTGACTCTCTTGGGTTCGACCCCTACTTACCACTTGCTACCCAGTAGTAAAGTCACGAGTAGCGGACTTATAAATTTATTCTTGACGTTTGCACACGACGACTGTGCATCCATAAGATATCAAGGAAGTCAGCCTTGAGGAGCTGGTGGCAAGGCTCCAGAGCAATGATGGGATATAGCAGAGGAAAGCTGCCAAACAAAATCATTTCAAGGAAGACTCCCTAGCTGAAGGTGGAAAAAGCCTTTGAAATAGCTCAGACTAAACAAAATGAGAACTGCGAAGATGAAGGGATTGCTCTCATGACAAGGGCACTCAGAATGGCTAGAGCTGGACGCACGCACCCCTTCAAAGGAAAGAAATCATCAAAAGACTTCATCTGCTATCATTGCCAAAAGAAGGGACACATGACAAAGGACTGCTATAGCAAAAAGGTAGGGGAACCTCCAGCACAAAAGGATACAACAGCCATGCTAGGCGCTTGGGGAGAATCAGAGGGGGAAAGTGATGGAGACGACCCTACGGGGACCATATGCATCATGGCAAACAGTGAGGTAATCAATTCAAACACATTATCTAACAATGTCAATGATCAGGTACTGTCACTTCTAAGGCAACTGATTGAAAGAAATGAGGAACTTACCTCAAGCCTCGAAGAACAAGATGAGCAGATTAGAAGACTTGGGGATAACAGTAACCAGTGGTCAACAAAAGTAATAAGGCTAGAAGAGGAACTAATTGTAGTCAAAGCCAAACTGAAGAAATGGATTCGATCCCTCGAAGGGAAGCTAGTTCAGCTGAAGACAGATAACTCTGAGAACTCAGATCATTTTGAGAGGATTAAAAACCTCGAGGACAATGTAACCAAGTTAGAATCAAAAAATGACAAACTGTTGGCAGAAGTTGAGAATGTCAAAGCCATCAAGGAAGAGGATAAAGAGCTCTGGCTCAAGGAACATGTTGAGTCTAAGCTAAACAAAATTAAGGAAGACTTCTCAAGACAATTCGTGTCTAGGCCAGGACTAGGATACGAACCAGGGAATGATGCTCAAACAACAATAGAAAGAACACCTACGAAGCACATTAAGGAGTCCCTTGAATGTAAATGTCAAGCCACTAGGAAGTCTAGACAAATTGATGAAGCTACATTTCCCTTCGATGGAAAGAAGGCGTATACCCTGTGGCTTAACCAAGAAAGGAGTACGAAGCCCTCTCACGTAGACTTTGCCTCGAGGATATCAAACAAATCAATCTCACCTGGACATAGCAAATATGTGGATCTTAAACATCATTGGGTGTGGTGGCATTATGGTCAAGCAGGACATCTTCAAAGGGAGTGTAGCCATTGCAAGGATCAGGAGAAAAGGATTCAGGTTAAGTATGGCACCCCAGCACAGGTATGCTGGCACTGCAAGCAGGAAGGCCACTCTCGAAGACATGTTCCCCTCGTAGGGATGCTGAGAAAAGGACACAGACCAGTTATTACGACGCTATACTTAATACAAATATAAAACAACAACACTAAAGATAATATATTAAACTGAAAAGTAACAACCGTTTGCAAATAGTACAGAGGAAATTAAAAGACAAAAACAACAACACAGTAGGGAATACATGAAATTTGAAAAACAACAACAGTAGACATAACACACAAATGCAACTAACAACAACACACCGATAGTTCAGCAAGAATCTCGAGTTGGGCACTCACGCTTGTTATGGCCAACTTCATGACAGATAGTGCAATGCTGGGATTGTGATGGTTGAATTGATGAAGACGCTCCACGGGTGCTGGACTCCCCGAAGTGCCTCTGGTCCATTTTGTTCCGTCTTCTCCTTGAATAGTCCACACGGTCGTATTTGCACACCACTATTGCATGACTCCTAGGGAAGTGAAGTAATGCTCATTTTCCACAGGAACATGTTTTTGTCACTAGCCTAACAGTCCATCGGTTGGTGACGAAAACGGTTGAAGCGATTAAACCACATCTGAATGTACCGGCTGTGATGGACATTCCAATCCACTTTGAGCTTCCTACTCATACCAAGATTCTGGTCCAAACATGCTATCGTCGGTGGTGGAATAACATGATGCCACCTGTACTATCTCATAACACGTTATGGGTAATGCCACTCAATGACAATGTGATACGACCAAGGGACCAAGCCAGTGTTTTCTAGACAGCTTAATTAGTGTCACATTCCCACACCAAAAGGATATGTGTCAAAGGGAGCATGGGGTCGATTCCCACCTCCAACATCTGAATACTAAAACGGTTGGGGTGTATCGCCTGCAGGCCTGATACGGCAGCGCGAACAGCGACCAGTCATCTAGAAAACACTGGCTTGGTCCCTTGGTCGTATCACAATGAAACAGATGAGTGGCACATCTAACAGCCTAATTCTCTATGAACTAAATGGTCGAAGCGATAGTGGCACATCTAACAGCCTAAGCAGTTTTGCTTCGGGTCCTCTTTTGTCCCTGATAGTTGACATTCTTTTCCACACACAAAAATAGACAAAATGGTGTTGAACGTATTCTGAATAAACAAGCGAAGTTACTAAATATAACAGATATGCAATCGTAACTGAGTAAAGATGAACATCAACAATTTATATTCAATCGAACAGAACAGGTAAACAATGTAAAGTTGAATTGAAATAAACACAAACCGAAAAGGGGATCGAGTCGCGTCAGACGCTGTCCTTAAAGCAAGATTGCCGCTCGTAGGTGCTGGGACTCTCTGACAATATGCCTCCCAGGATGAAACGATCCTCGACATCAACTGCACCAAGCTCTACCGATCGAACTTGTTTCTGATCTTCGGCTATCACAACTGACTCACGAATGGAAAACCAGAGAGGAGGATTGAAGTGTTTCTTTTCGATGATTTAGAAGTGAAGATCACCCTTCAATTTATAGTCGAAGTCTGGAGAAGAAGAATCAGTTCGTCTGCTCCTCTTTACTCCATGGATATGAACGTTCAGTGTCCGTCATTACTTCGTGTGATTGAACCGTTCAGTTCCAGACGTTTGAGAAAATAAAAAGCCAAATATGGAAATCGAATACAATGAGTTTAGGGTTTTGCAATTGGTTTGTTGTCCAAAACCAAAATTGAATTTAGCAAAATCGCAAGACAAGCCAAATCCGACGTTGTTGAGCCAATAATTTGCACCCCGTAGGGGGGTAGGAGTTTTTGCATGGTCGTTGTTTATCATCTAACCATGTAAGAAACTATGATTATATATAAACATATAATCTTCCACACAATGTTCCAATGTGGGATATAAGGTTTCACTCAAGTGAAATCCCTCCTCCCATCCACTCCTACCAAAGTCATCTTACCCTTAGTTTTGGTCCAACTTTAGCCATCGATTTCTCATTCGATATCAACTCGAATTTTCCATTTCCGCATTTGATTCCATACCTCTCATTGCAAGGTATTTTAATCCGATTTTTATTAACTCATTTCGAAGTGTTCTCCACTCTCAAATTAGGTATCAAAATGGGGCGCACCACCATTTTCTTCACACTTACTAAACACCTTTTTCCAACAAATGGTTCCTATGATCATGTTTGTCATGAAGGTTGAAGGATGATTATTAATAACTGAATAAAGGTGCTGAGACGGAGTGATCGTCATTTCATTTGTAGTAGAGTTATACCCCGTATTTGTGGATACTCTATGTGTGTGTCAGACGCATTGATCATTGTTTCGGAGTAATACAGAAATGATCTAGCATGTCAACAAAATCTATACTTGATCTACATGTTTTCATTTAACCCTCATATTAAACTTTAATCTCAGATTGATAAATTTTGTCTCGTCTCCTTTTTATGGTTGCAGGGGATTGAACTTAGCAATCCAGCGGTAACTACCAGTCTCATCCATATGCCTTGTCTGCTCTTCAAACATATTCTTATAACAATCAAGAACATCTCATTCCACTTTAAACAATTACAGTCAGCCATAGCTCACCAACTCGTCCGCAGAGTCCATACTTCATAACTTGTTGTTGAAACCTGTATTCAGATCATATACTAAGTGATGTTGTAACTGTGCCACATTCATTAAGGCTTCAAGATCTGAGTACAACTACCAACCGAAGGTTATCATCGCAAGCGCCAAATCTGATGAATGAGCTGTTTCTGACCTCTTTGTCTCTGATAGGTACTCAAAGGCTGAAATTCTAGATCAGGGTCAAAACTGTGAAATGCTGTTGTTTGCTTATTTTTGTTCCCATTTCTATAAACTGATGGTAAATCCAAATTCCAAGCTCACGCCTAATTTTGAGCTTCAACAGACTTTACTGAAATTCTTTGTTAGGTTGTGATTGGGTTATTTGTTTATAATTATATATACTGAGCAGAGTGATATTTATGCGATTATGGAGGTTTTTGGAGGCAGCAACTTTTTTCAAGCATTGGTAAGATGTCAATTTCTCTTACGTTTTTTCATTGTTGCTTGAGAAAATAATTGTCTTTTCTAAGGAACCGATTTTTTTTAGCCACTGATTTATACTGTCCCTTGGACAGCATGAAGATCAATTCGAGTGGTGGTACGCATTGTCCTACGTCGGTCGCCTTGTAGGGTACCTTATAATTCTCGGTAAGATTATTGTTTCCAATTTTTTTTCATGTTTCAGTTTATACATACTCCGATATGAATGAGCCCTGATTGCGTGAGACGCAGGATTGCTTGTTCTCATAGTGGGCTATACACTGAAATTCCTCGAGGAATGTGCGGGCAGTAGAAACAGTGAAGATACGTTGCACAACGTAGAAAGTAGTCCCTTACGCTCGGAGAAGATTGTAACGACAACTTACGGGACATATGAGTTTGATGACGTGAAATCTGGTGACTGCATTGGCTCTTCGTCTGCAGAGTTATATGATAGAAAAGTTTGTATTATTTGCTACGATGAGGAGCGAAACTGCTTCTTAGTTCCTTGTGGTCATTGTGCAACTTGCATTACTTGTGCCAAAAGGTAATTTGTCCACCACATTAATGTCTCTGCTTGTTGATGGAAAGAAAATTTAGAATAAAATATAGTTTCGTATTTGGTTTGGCAATAAAAATGCAAACAAAACCAAAGGATCCGAATACAAACTTTTTCATGTCATTTTCCACTTTCCCATTTATTTTCCCTTTTCAGTTTCTTTCCACTGCATTTTCACATATTTTACACCCAAAAAAAAAGAATTTTATTTTTCATCAGATTTGTGATATATATGCTTGAAAAGGCAATACAGGTAGCTTAATGCTCAAATTAGGATTCAGATACTTTGGTCCTCACGCTACAACTCCAAAACAGGGTAGCTCTGATAGTAACTGATGAGAGTAAATGATGAATGTGATTGGAATATTGCAGGATATTTGATGGAGAGAGCAAGACCTGTCCGGTTTGCAGGAGATATATCGGCAAAGTGAAGAAGCTATTTGCACAATAGTACTTGCATTTGTACATTCCAATTTTTCAATATGAGATCAACAGAGTGAAAAAGGGACATTGAGAAAGCAAGCAAAAAGGAAATGAAGGCACCATAGATGCATTTTGAGCATTCTGATTGATCTGATCAATTTACAATCTCAGCATGGAGTAGATGATAAACAATATTCTCTATGCTCCGCATTGACTATTTGAAATGTTGGAACAAACAAGTTCACATGCTTGTTAAATATTATTTGCAAGAAAAACATGCATATGGTATGAGGATGCTTCAATAAGAATCCTATTTTTTATGAGAGGTTTTAATGGACGCTGACCCCAAATTTGTAAGACATGGATTTTTTTTAAAGATACTTTTATTTATTGAAAAGGAAAAACAAAACAAGAAATAAAAAACAGTACAAAAGATCAGGCCCAACAGAAGTTGGTATCTTTCGATTTTGGACAAGCTCGAGCTAAGGAGCGAGTCTTCTTATTTTTCCGACAACGATTTTTTTTTTACACCAAGGAAGAATCATCAACCTGAGCACATATTTCCTCATCACTATTACCTCTTTCTGTTTCCCCAAAAGGAATATCAGAACCCTCCTTCTCGACCATGCTAGGTTCCTTAATCATTTCGTGGTCGATCAAGTCTTTGTCAGATTCGTCCCCTTCCTGTTCGGCCTCATCCATGGTTCTGAAAATTATTTCATCGTCCTCGTACACTGTCCTAAAATGCAAGAAAAAGGTTCGAGCATCAACCAAACCACCAATCTTCTCACAATTAAAAAGATAACCATCATTGGAAGCGATTTTTTGAGCGATTTCTTCCGATATTTCCACTTCACTGCTATGCATAACCTCAACATGTTCTTCGTTACTCTCCATATCCTCGTTAAGCTCTTCATTACTTGTATTACTATCAATTCACTACTTGGCTGGTGAGATTAAACAGCACGACTGCAGAGGAAGGATCAAAGTTTTCTTCACCCAGGGCATCCCATTGCTAGGACCTGGCTTATCACTTGACTCCTTAAAGGTAGTGTCTGCGTCCATTACTTCTTTGGCCACATTAGGACCCCCCTTACTGATCTGGCTCATCTCCCCTGAGCCAGTAGTTTTTGCAGCAGCGTTATTGCTCTGAAAAGTCACCACTCTGTTACTCTTTTTTCTCCCTACCTCAATCCAATCATCTTGATTGTGTTGAGGATTAGAATTGTTAGCTTTTATCTCCTGTCCACCTGGGATAGTCACCTCCAAGGATCTTGAATCCTTATTAGTATTTGCCTTTCTTCCTTCCTTATGGGAGCTAGTCTCAGCATCCTTCTGGGCAACAATAGTGCTATCGGGGTTGCGGCCTCGGCCTTGTTCAGGTAAATGTTGCGGAACTTTGGGTGGATCTGGCTCTTCTCTTCTCTTTGTCATAGACGACTTTGCTTTGTCCATAGAGGTAGCCACCTGCGCTTTCCTGCAATTGATGATACTGTGTCCATGAATACAACATTTGGAGCAGTATGAGAGATTGCCCTCATAGACAACCTCCTGAAAATATTCTACTTCCGGAGTTTGGATCAAAAGCTTGGAAGGAAGGTACTGCGTAACATCCAACTCCACATAAGCACGAGCATAGTTAAGCGAGCAGCACTCTCTAGTACGAGCATCAACATCCAGAAAGTATGCAAAAGAGGAAACAAGTGACCTGATGTAGCTTTTGTCATACATCCTCAGAGGTAATCCAGGCAGCCGAATCCAAGCCGTAATCCTAGTTGCCTCTCTTTTGGGGTTGTAGTCGACTGACCAACGGAACATCCGAAAGAAGGCATGTCCAATCTTCTGGATCGGGTAGGTTAAGGCAGCCCGAACATCATCTTCTGAATTCAAAATGATGGCAACATGACGACCATCCCAAATGTCGGTGATTGTCATACGACCCTTTATTCCCCAGTGTGCATCCAGGAATTGACGAATGTCTTTAAGGGTAGGTCGCCCAATGGTGAACTTCGCAATCAGGGTGTACTCAAAACGCTTTGCTCCTGCATTCAGTTCGGCTGCCGTGAATGAGATCAAAGGACAGCCATCTCTAGATCCATAATGTCTTGGCGGGAGTGTAATCGGAGGAAATCGGGCCGTGGACTGCGGTATGGCAACAAGCGCTGCAAATGATGCTCGACCAATATTACTAGGGGTTCGCGAGATGCCAGCGGCTGTGGACGACACCTTTGAGGCATCAGGCGGGTCTGGAGGCTGTCGAACCGTATGGAGGAGGGGCGGAAAAGACAGATCGGAAAGTGGAGGCGCATCGCCGTGCCCTCTCTTGTTAGGGTTTCACCTGTCTTCTCTATTTTAGATCCACGCGCAGCGCGTGGTCTGTAAGACATGGATTTTTTTTGATCGAGCTTTAAGCTCTTGAAAGTAGTATCTGCTCTTTTGCTAGATAGGGACTTGAACCCGGACCGCCTACAAGCACCGGGGGAGCTCCATACCACCATGGTAACTCACTTCGCCCTCTGTAAGACATGAATTTAAAATCACACATATGATTACTTAAAAGGTCAAAGCCCTAAACACATGCATACAAAACAATTTCAGCAGGGTGCTAGATCAAGATTAGTTGTAAGATCTACAAACAAGCGGATTGATTGAAGAAATATTCAGTTGTTTTAAAGCACAATCTTCGAGATGTCTTATATCATCTTGATCTTTGAGAATGTGCCCGTCTCTGAGAAGTAAGTGCTCTGTGTGCCGCTGCCAAGCAGGCTTCCATGAGCCTGTGGATTGCTAAGTTCAATCCCCTGCAACCATAAAAAGGAGACGAAATTTTTTTTATCAATCTGAGATTAAAGTTTAATATAAGGGTTAAATGAAAACATGTAGATCAAGTATAGATTTTGTTGACATGCTAGATCATTTCTGTATTACTCCGAAACAATGATCAATGCGTCTGACACACACATAGAGTATCCACAAATACGGGGTATAACTCTACTACAAATGCCGATCACTCCGTCTCAGCACCTTTATTCAGTTATTAATAATCATCCTTCAACTTTCGTGACAAACATGATCAGAGGAACCATTTTGTCTATTTTGTGTGTGTGGAAAAGAATGTCTACTATCAGGGACAAAAGAGGACCCAAAGCAAAAACGTAACAGATATTACTACAAAGGAACTATTAGATGTACAAATAACTAGAACTCACAATTAATAACTTGATTTCAAAAACTATATTCAGATATGAATAAAATACTCATACTTCAAAGCGAGCATGATCAAAAGCATCAATCGGTTATCTATTTTGAATGCTATTCACAATCTAACAGGAAAGGTCATCTATTTTAAAATGCTCCTCACAACCAACAAGATATAACATCTAATGGCAAACTACATGACTAAACTACAGCATAATAATTAACATTTACAACAAGAAATGACAACAAGTTGGATGCTGCTTTTTCTTGAGGAAGTCGCAAAATACACAGAAGATTCGCATGTAATCATCCGCTTGTCAAATTTCATACTGTTGGATCGTTAGTGTTAGCAGTCTGTCTGACGGAAGTCACAAAGTGCTTTTCCGTCTGATGGTCAGATAGCAGCGGAAATAATTATGCAGGAAATTAAATGACTGAAAATAATTACGCACGAATATAGAGTGGAAACCTTATCACAACAATAATAAGGAAAAACCACTACCTTTCAGATTGCTCTGAAAGGATTTGCGAAACCGATTACTTTATATTCCGATATACTTGTAGGGTTTATAAACTAGGTCTACTATCGAGACTCTATTTGATGACCTCTACTCAATCCGACAAAGTAATCGTTTCGTTACTCAAACCTCCGAGTGTGCGACTTCAGCAACCTTGCTTTTGGAATCCAGTCGCTTCGTTCTTCCCAAGAGAACGTCACGCCTCAGTGCGTGTAATGCCGGCGGTGCTGCTCTACTTATGCAAGAGCTTATCTCTCCAAAACCAGCAGCCCCTTTTCTGCTCAATTCTCGCACCCGTGCGTGCACTTATCTTCAGTGCTTTTCAACTTAAGCCTTTGCTTTTTGCTCAATCTCTCTATTTCGCCCGACTCTAATTTGAGCTATCTTCGATCTTATATAGAGTCTTGGTTGCTTTTCCCGCTGAACTTTCAAAACGTCTTCATAAAGCAATTAACTCCTCTTTACTTCTGTCGTTAATTGCTTTCTTTACTCACTTGAGTCTTCAATTGCTTTCCTAATTGATCTTCCTTCAAACGACTTGCATATGATCTTCAATCACCATTTAAGTCTTGATTGACTCTCCCATTTACTCTGCCGATGTAAATGCTTTCCTTAATAGCTGCAATTGCCTCTTCAATTGATTAATGCCCGTTGGCCTCTTCAATTGATTTTCCAATCTGTCTTGAATGCATTACTTCAATTGCCAATTAATTCGGCTCTTTAATGGCTCCATATTACCAGCCTCTTCAATTGGCTTTCCAATCAGCAGTTTCAAATGCATTGCTTTGGCTTGTTTAATTGCTTCCCATCAGCCTCTTCAAGTGCATTACTTTGGCTTGATTAATTCTGCCGTTACTTGTTTGATTCCCAGCTTTTCATGTGATTTAGTCAATGGATTTCTGCACGCTTAACAACCATGTTAATTAAGTGTTTGTTTCATCAAAACAAGGTTCCAACAAATTCCCCCTTTTTGATGATGACAAACACTTCTTCAAAAGATGATAAATCCATGACCACCCTATCACAATTCCATCAGATAGATATGCAGTCAGTTTTAAGTTAGGCAGACATATTCTACGACCGCTTAACAGTTCCCCCTTAGATGGACATCCAGTTTGATTTCAGTAGTGACTTCCCCCTCAAGTAATGCACTCACGTTCTCTTCCCCCTTTTGGCATCATAAAAAAGAATGCAATGAAAGATATCCATATGATGGAAAGAAACTGCATACTTCATCAATAAAGGGCAAAAGTGCCCCAGAGGGAACACACACAGCATACTGAAAATTTAACGACTACCAAGCAGAACACAGAGCATGACAACGAAAGAAAAGTCATCAAAAACATGTGGTAGATATGGTGGGGATGGAAGGAGTGGGGCAACCATGAGACAATTGCAGGGTTAACCACGGAGCACGGTCTTCAACTGACCAACCACCTCAGTGGCCACAAACTTCAGCTACCGGTTCAATTCCATTATCTCCTCCTTAATCTGAGGTCCTTCACCCGGTCTCAAGAATAGCAACTTTGCTTCTCAGGTCCTTCACCCGGTCACCCTCTGACCCCTTCAGCACCTTATCTGCCATGGCTTTGGTTGACCAGAGACGGTTCTCTTCTATGTCATCGTGATGATCCTGTTGCATTTCTGCCAGTCTATCCTCCAGATCTCGGTTGTTGGCTATGACTTTGGCTATTGTTTCTACAAGATTAGATTCGTTAAATACTTCATCAACAAAGGAGTTAGTATCCATTACCTCACTAGATGTGGAATGAGCCATCAAGCACGGCTCCTTGGAGCGCTTTCCATCGTCACTGTCCTCATCCGTTTCTCCCCATGCAGCAAACATAGCATGTGTTGGCTTTGGGGCTGGTGATTCTCCTTTCTTTTTACTATAGCAATCTTTAGACAGATGCCCCTTCTTTTGGCAGTGGTGACATGTTCTGTCTTCTTTTTCTCCTCCGTTTCCCCCGTTTTCACTTGACGTAGCACCTCTGTTTCCTCTGGAGGAGTTGCCACGACTTCCTCCTGATGGACCTCTGCTGAAATTTTGTCCTTTGCCGATATTGGCCATCGTGAGGGCTCTTGTTAATCGGGCTATTTCATCGTCTTCCTTCGGTGACTCATTTCCGTGTGCCAGATCAAGGGCCTTTTCTACTTTCAGAGCAATGGCCTGGGATTTTGTCAGACTGTCTCCTAGCCATCTTCCTTTCCACAATTCCTGCTTGACTCTGAAGGTTGGCTACCAGCTCTTCCAGTGTAGTGTCTTTGATCCCCTTTTGGGCCTGCAGTGCTAAAGTTACGTGGTCCCACTCTGAGTTCAGGGCTTGCATGAATTGGTGTGTTAATTTCCATTCGGGGAGTTTCTCGTCCAGGTAATCTAGCTGTCCGACTATGACTTGGAATCTGGTGTAGAAGTCTTCCAAGGACTCATCTTTCTTTTACATAACCATCTCATAGTCTTTTGTAGCAGCGAGAATCCTGTTTCTTTTGATATCTTCGTTTCCCCCGTACAATCTTACCAGTCCATCATACATGTCTTTGGCGGTTTTGTACATTGCCACTTTGATTTGATCACCAGGAGAGAGAGCCATATAGAGAACTTTCTTTGCTCTAGCATTCTTCTCCAGCTTTCTGTAGTCCTCGTCAGTGTACTTATCCTTGGCTTTCTCTACTGGCTTATCGGGATCTGTTGTGTCAAGTGGAATGGGGAGTGGACCCATCTCGAATATCCTCAAGAGCTGTCCATCTATCGAGCAGACATGAGCCTCAAATTGGTCCTTCCAACAGTCAAAGTGTCCTAGTCTTAGCAGCGGCGGTTTCCAGAATGAATCGTGGATTGACATGATTTTCCTGCAATGCTAACAAACAAAATCTAGAGCACTCGGCTCTGATACCACGTGTTGGATCGTTAGTGTTAGCAGTCTGTCAGATGGAAGTCACAAAGTGCTTTTCCGTCTGATGGTCATATAGCAGCGGAAATAATTATGCAGGAAATTCAATGACTGAAAATAATTACGCATGAATATAGAGTGGAAACATTATCACAACAATGATAAGGAAAAACCACTACCTTTCAGATTGCTCTGAAAGGATTTGCAAAACCGATTACTTTATATTCCGATATACTTGTAGGGTTTACAAACTAGGTCTACTATCGAGACTCTATTTGATGACCTCTACTCAATCCGACAAAGTAATCATTTCGTTACTCAAACCTCCGTGTGTGCGACTTCAGCAACCTTGCTTTTGGAATCCAGTCGCTCCGTTCTTCCCAAGAGAACGTCACGCCTCAGTGCGTGTAATGCCGGCGGTGCTGCTCCTCTTATGCAAGAGCTTATCTCTCCAAATTTCTGCTCAATTCTCGCACCTGTGCGTGCACTTATCTTCAATGCTTTTCAACTTAAGCCTTTGCTTTTTGCTCAATCTCTCTATTTCGCCCGACTCTAATTTGAGCTATCTTCGATCTTATATAGAGTATTGGTTGCTTTTCCCGTTGAACTTTCAAAACGTCTTCATAAAGCAATTAACTCCTCTTTACTTCTGTCGTTAATTGCTTTCTTTACTCACTTGAGTCTTCAATTGCTTTCTGAACAGGCTTGTCGTCGTACCTGCGCAAAAACAATTTATAATTTCCTCGCAATGAACTGTGGGTTAGTACAGTGGCAAGCAAGGGTCGAACCCAAGGGAGCTAGATGGTTACTACTTTGCTCTGAAAAAGAAAAGAATAGACGATTGGTTGTGAGAAAACAGTTTAGGAAATAAGAGAAAATAAGAAATAACGAAGATGTAATAATCAGAGAGAAATATTCAGATTAGGGTTTCTTAATTGTGACTAGTTTTATCATCGACTTCTAAATATCATGTTTCTAAATTCCTAAGTGTGGTTACTCCCATTCCAAGTCATAACCTAAAATAGGGTCTTTCCGGACGCCTATACCACAATTTAAACCTAGCAATTTAACATTCCATTCCAAGACATATTAAATTCGTGCCCTACTTGTTCTCAACGGTCTAGTATCCAACAAATAGTAAATAAGAGATTTATATCGTTCTACTAAGTCTAACCTTTCCGAGTATCAACTTAGTTTCACAATATTAATCGAGATAATTAGCACAAGGTTTAATGGAATAACGAAACAAGCATTAAAAACCAAATCTCAAAAACATCGTCACAATATCAAAACCCTAATCCGAATAAGCGGATTAGTTACACATAGTCATAGAAATAATAACAAGAGTAATAAAAAACGATGTAAACTTCACTATGCCGAGAATACTAAGTAACCGGGCCGTGAGGGCTGAGCAAGGGATGAGAAAGGCTGAGCAGGGGCTGAGCAAAGGGCAGTGGCAGTGGCGGAGCAGCGGAGCTAGGGCGGAGCAAGGGAGGAGCAAGGGTTTCGGCCGAGAGGGCCTTGTGTGAGGAAGAGAGGAATTTGTGGAGAGAGGAGCTCTCCACGTTTTTGGGATGCTTTAGAAGGCTGAGGAGAGCTCTTATTTATAGAGTTTGAGAATGCCCCAAAGTTCCCTAAATAATCCCAAAAGATTATTTAGGAAATATTCCCATATCTTCCTTGCTTTATCTTTAAGCTACTCCTTTGCTTGATAATTAAGCCACCTTAAACCTTCTTGAATATTCCGAAACCCTAGATGTAAGTTTGCCCTAATATGACATTGGGCTGGACGAATTTTGGGCTTTAAACTCGGTCAAACTCGGTCTAACTCGGACTCAACTCAGTTTCAACTCGGCTGGAACTCGGATGAATGCTGATCGTACTGGGTACTTTGGGGCCGATTTGACTCGCCTTCGGACACTCTTCTGTCCGGGATCTTGAGCTGGAGCACTATCTGGACATGTATACATGATGTCCAAACCTTGAAATCACCCCATTGTGTAGACGGATTAGGCCGGGGCGGCTCTCAAAGTTGGCATCTCAGCCAGCCGGAAAACAGGCCCTGAATTTGGCTAAGTCCTGAAATCTGCGCTGATTGGACTAGTGACTTCGGCGATTATTTACTGCGGCCTCGGACAAGCTTTTGGACGGGATCTTGACCTGGGGCACTAGGTGGACATGCATACTTGATTCCTGGACCTTGAAATCATCCCCATGTGTGGACGGTTTAGGCCGGGGAGGCTTCCAAAGTAGGGGTCTCAGTCATGGTGCACAGGGCCCAAAAATCTGCCAGAGCGTCCGATTTGCGCCCTTTTGCTCCCGAATGAAGTTCCTTGACTCCGCTTGACTCCAAAATCATCTTGTGATGCATTTATGGCCTAAAATGCCATCTTTAAGCGCAATTCCTCCTAGAGCTTCCAAATCACCTGAAATACGAAACAACACTAAAAAGTAACTGTTCGCATAATAAAGTGAATGAAATGGTGGGATTTAATGACTCGATGAATCGTATAAATACGGCTCATCAAACCACCCCACACTTAAACTTGTTCGTCCCGAACAAGAACTAGGTCATAGGAGGAACGAACTAATGTAACACCACAAAGCTTCGGTCATCCTAGACGAGCTACATGGACGTGACTTTGGCTACTATAGACCTCGCCTGTTATGCATGCTTGTTACTAATGTCATTGTGCGAAAAAACAAGGGCTAAAGATACGTGTTACCTTTGAAGTATAGTGTAGTATAGTGGTAAGTATTCCCATTTTGAACAGGCTGTCGTCGTACCTGTGCAAAAACAATTTATATTTTTCCTCGCTCTTGGCTGTGGGTTAGTACAGTGATGAGTAAGGGTCGAACCCTAGGGAGCTAGATGGTTACTACTTCGTTCTGAAATAGAGAAAAAAAACAAGAAACTAGTGTGAAAGTAAAGGTTAATGTAATGATCGAAAATTGCTAAGGGATTTATCAATCAGAGAAGATATTCAGGTTAGAGTATTATTCAATTGTGACTTCGTTTGTCCTTGATTTCTAAGTATTTATTCTAGCTTTCTTATGGTTACTCCTGGTCTGGTTATAACCGTTTAATTCTAGCAAACCTAATACTCCTGGTCTGGTTATATTAGGTTTCGTGCAACTACTTATTCTAACTGGGTCGGTATCAAATAAGCAGTGAAAAGATAGTAAGGATTACTATGTTAAGTTGTACCCTTTCGGATCTCCCCTTAACCTAATAAATTCAAACTAATAATGTGCACAAGAACTAAATAGAAAGCATGAATAATGTTGAAGAACAGAATCTCAAAACAATCGTCACAATTATTTAACCCTAACCCGAATAATTGGATTAGTTACACATCGACATAAGTAAACAATGCAAATAATAAAAGGAAGAGACTTCACTAATTGACCGAGACGAAGAACAGGAGGAGCAAGGCACGGCTGAAGCAAGGAATGAGGTCTGGCTGTGTATGACTGAGATCGATGGATTTCTCTGTGATTTTCGGATGATTTGAAGACTGCGGGATCTCTTGTATTTATAGGGTTTGAGAAACCCTAACTTGGCGATAAAGCTACGAAACCCTAGCATCGCATGCAAATTGGGCCGGCTGCTGGACTTTGGACGTGCGAATGGATGAGATGAGGCTCGGCTGGCCGGACGGATGGATCAGCGCTGGAGTGCTCGGATGGCCAGGCGCATGCCCGCTCGGATGGCCGAGCTGGAGCTCGGAGGCACGCTCGCATGGCCAGGCGCATGCCCGCTCGGATGGCCGAGCTGGAGCTCGGAGGCACGCTCGCATGGCCGGGCTGGAGATGGATCAGCGCTGAAGTGCTCGGATGCACGGGCTGATCGGACTGGGTACTTTGGGGCTGATTTGACTCGCCTTCGGACACTCTTCTGGCCGGTCTCTTGGTTTGGGGCACTAGCTGGACATGTATACTTGATGCTAGGACCTTGAAATCACCCCATTGTGTGGACGGATTAGGCCGGAGCGGCTCTCAAAGTTGACATCTCAGCCAGCCGGAAAACAGGCCCTGAAATTTGGCTAAGTCCTGAAATCTGCGCTGATCGTGCTCATGGGTTCTTGCTCCCTTCGTTCCTTGCTCGTGGCTCGAAATTCACTTGGGTTTGGCCTGAGGTGTAGCCTGACATATGGGCAAGACCATGGTGTGGTCCGATTTGTGCTGGGCTGGACCTTCTCCAAACGACGGGTGCTTCTTTCACCGAGCACGACCAGCCTGCGGACGCGCCTGGGCGCCTGGGCCTGATGGAACGCTGGTCGGCCTCACAGATTCATGCCCCGGGCGTTGCTTGGTTGTTGGTCGAAAATCCAATTGGTTTTGCCTGAGTCATAGCCTGACATACGAGCTACAAACTGCTGGTCTCCGATCATGGATTGGATCCTCCAGTGTCAAACGACACTTGCCTCATTCTCTGAGTACGGCCAGCCTGCGGGTCTCGGGTCCTTGTGGTGTTTTTGGCTCCAAAAGCCATATTTTGAATGTGATTCCTCCTAGAGCTTCCAAATCACCTGAAACACGAAACAACACTAAAAAGTAACTGTTCGCATAATAAAGTGAATGAAATGGTGGGAATTAATGACTCGATGAGTCGTATAAATACGGCTCATCAAACCACCCCACACTTAAACTTGTTCGTCCCGAACAAGAACTAGGTCATAAGAGGAACGAATAATGTAAACACCACAATGCTTCGGTTATCCTAGACGAGCTACATGGACATGAATTAATTACTCTAGATCTCGCCTGTTATGCATGCTCGCTACTAATATCTTTGTGCTAAAACATGGGTTAAAGATACGTGTTACCTTTGGGTCGAGATGCAAATCAATTCGGATGTCTCGGGAGATAGCCCTTTTAGACCCATGAACCCTCATTCTCGGACTCGAACTCGCTGCTATATGGTTATGCTTTGCCGCTTTTTCTTGCACGTGATTCATTCGAGCTTCAAAGTGTTGAGTGTTTTTCGGTCAGCTATAGTGTCTGATTTTGATGTATCAGTGGTACTCTTCACTTGTTTCGGTGTAAACCTTCACAATGATGATGGATTCGAACTTTTGTAGTGCGGATTGTGACTTGCTCGAACCGTGATTTCTTCTCCTTTTGACGCGAGTCAAGCCGAGGGTCGCTCGTCTATTTTCCCGGTTACTCGGATTAGAAACCTTCCTGCTCTCACTCATCATCATCCTTTTGACACGGGTCAAGTCAAGGGTCGCTTGCCTATTTTCTCGGCTACTTGGACTAGAGCTTGGACGGTGTGAAGTTTTCCCGTCCCGACCAACCGCAAGGGTGCCGCAGTGGCGGAGCAGACTCGTACTTATGTCGTCTCGAAGTGCTAGCCTCCACGAGCTCTACATAACCATACATCCTGAGTTCGGTCTTTGAATGACCTGTCAAGTCTCTCTAGGGCGTTTCTATCAACTCCACATCCCTGTTTATCTCAACTAACAAAGGCACGTAAAGATTTTAAGATCACATGTTAGTCGCACAAATCAAGTTTCATCAAAGACATGCATGTAAAATCGGCTATATCTATTTCACCTAATCATTATCCACTACTGCAAGTCTAGGAAATAGTGAAGTATCATGTACAAAAAATTTTAAAATTGACCCAAAACGTGCTGACTCTGTGCAGGGTGCAGGAAATAAACGTGCTGACTCAATACTGACTCTCCCACCCCACACTTTTGAAATAAGCCGTGTCCTCACGGTACGACTTAAATCAAGACTCACAATGCATGCAAACAATAGATAAGGAAAGGAAGAGGGTAGAACAATACTCCCCTGGGATGTAGACGGCAGTCGGCTGAACTCGGATCTAAGGGCTCTCCCGGCGGACTAAGATGCGTAGCTCCGCAAGCAAAGTGCGTAACTCGCAAAGGGAATTTCCGGCCGACTAAGTTCAATCCCTACAAAATGAAACCAAATCCTTTCCAAGGTACAATGTGACAATTAAAGACTCATAAGCAAACATAGTAAATAAACAAACTGAAATGTAAAGACGTGCAAACCATGCAGGACTGCCTTCCTGCGAGCGCCTTTGTTTAACGTCGTTGGCTCGACAGTACCTCTTGTAGGATCACAAGTTAGGGTCCCATGGGCGTGTGAGGTCATACTTCTTCCCTGTCTCTCCTTCTGTTCGTCCATAGTGCTCCTCAAGCTGTCCACTCGGCACTGCCTTCCAATGATCAGGCGGATTTGCCTTCACTTCCTTCCGAGCTGGCGAGGCCACCTTTATCATAGTCACTGGTCCATCGAGTCGGGCTCTAGTGCTTCTCCATCCTGGTTTCCATCCAAACGTGCCATGTCTCGGTCTCTTCCTCATGTATGGATGGTCAGAACCCCTGTCAACATGGTAGTTTGATTTCGTTCCAGCAAGCATAGGCGACAACCTTTTTGTTCCAACATAATTCTTGGTCCTTGTGTCCGAGATGACCGGTTGTCCCAGAATGAGTGTAAGAGGGCTGTGAGCACTGGCATCTCCCGTCTGCAAAATATAAGAATCAATATCGCGGGTGAGAATGCCTGGGTCCTTACCGGAGTCAATGCTTCCCGCGGACGTCTCCTGTTCAACCACCGCGGACGTCCCTTGATTTACTGGTAATTCTTCATACGTCCGTGCATAAATTGTAGAGGCGTCCGCGCCCTTTACTGAGGTAGAACCTTCAATGGATGTGACCTTGATTTCCTCGGTTGCCTTGATAGTGATGACCGGTTCTGCCTCGGGTAGGTCTGTAATGAGGTCTGAGCATGTCTCGGGCAGCTTGATAATGAGGTCTGACTCGAGTGGCCCGGTCGGCTCTTCCTGAGGTGCCAGCGGGATGTCTTCTTCCAAACATTCGGGGTAGTCCCACTGGAGCTCTTCTTCCTTCAACCATTGGTCCTCATCTTCTGCCGGTCCTATGGGCTCCAAGATAGGTTCTATTAGAGCCTCTGCCATGTCCTCCTCTGTTTTTGTACCGACATCTTCTTCCTGCTTTCTCATCAACTCGGACACGATCTGATTCAAGTCGAACAATGTTCCTGATAACTCGGCCAAGTCTCTCTTGTTTTCGGCCCGAGATTGCTCCACTATGTTGGCCAACTGTTGGATGCTAGCTGTCAACTCTTTCTCTTTGTCCTCTAGTGCCTCGGTCTGATCTTGTATTGGTCTTGATCTCTCGGCCAAATCGTCTATCAAGTCCCAAATAGCACTTATGGTCATGTCATAGACCGAGCATCCTGCCTCCTCAGTGAGCCAACTCCACTCATGTGGTAACATCCCGGTGAGAAACACTTGAAGAAGAAATAACTCTGTGAATCCATGGTGCGGGCAGCTTATCACAAGGGAATCAAAGTACCGTAAGTACTCATCCAAAGTTTCATCCCGGGATTGCTCAAGGTGCATGATCATTTCTCGGACTTCTTGTCGGGAGGGTGGTGGATAGTACTCCCCATAATTCCACGGCTCACTTCCGTAGTAGGAAGTCATGTCGAATCTGCAAGTGAATCAGAAAAACGTGCAAGCTAGCATGGCACCGAATAGCAAGTACATACTAGCAACAAAGGGTCCCCAGGAAATTGGAGGGGTCACAGCGGTCCCACTTAAAACCCAATTTCCTTAGACTCGTAAGTCTTGGTGACAGGACCCTCTGAGAGCTAGAAAACGAAATCAAAAGAAATTGGAAACAAAAATCGAACAGTTGGGGTTTTTAAATTATAGAAGTCACCGAATAGCAAATTTCGAAATAAGCAAGAAATAATAATAAACGAAAAAGAAAAGAAGAACAAATTTCACCGTGCAACGGCGCCATTTTGAACAGGCTGTCGTCGTACCTGTGCAAAAACAATTTATATTTTTCCTCGCTCTTGGCTGTGGGTTAGTACAGTGATGAGTAAGGGTCGAACCCTAGGGAGCTAGATGGTTACTACTTCGTTCTGAAATAGAGAAAAAAAACAAGAAACTAGTGTGAAAGTAAAGGTTAATGTAATGATCGAAAATTGCTAAGGGATTTATCAATCAGAGAAGATATTCAGGTTAGGGTATTATTCAATTGTGACTTCGTTTGTCCTTGATTTCTAAGTATTTATTCTAGCTTTCTTATGGTTACTCCTGGTCTGGTTATAACCGTTTAATTCTAGCAAACCTAATACTCCTGGTCTGGTTATATTAGGTTTCGTGCAACTACTTATTCTAACTGGGTCGGTATCAAATAAGCAGTGAAAAGATAGTAAGGATTACTATGTTAAGTTGTACCCTTTCGGATCTCCCCTTAACCTAATAAATTCAAACTAATAATGTGCACAAGAACTAAATAGAAAGCATGAATAATGTTGAAGAACAGAATCTCAAAACAATCGTCACAATTATTTAACCCTAACCCGAATAATTGGATTAGTTACACATCGACATAAGTAAACAATGCAAATAATAAAAGGAAGAGACTTCACTAATTGACCGAGATGAAGAACAGGAGGAGCAAGGCACGGCTGAAGCAAGGAATGAGGTCTGGCTGTGTATGACTGAGATCGATGGATTTCTCTGTGATTTTCGGATGATTTGAAGACTGCGGGATCTCTTGTATTTATAGGGTTTGAGAAACCCTAACTTGGCGATAAAGCTACGAAACCCTAGCATCGCATGCAAATTGGGCCGGCTGCTGGACTTTGGACGTGCGAATGGATGAGATGAGGCTCGGCTGGCCGGACGGATGGATCAGCGCTGGAGTGCTCGGATGGCCAGGCGCATGCCCGCTCGGATGGCCGAGCTGGAGCTCGGAGGCACGCTCGCATGGCCAGGCGCATGCCCGCTCGGATGGCCGAGCTGGAGCTCGGAGGCACGCTCGCATGGCCGGGCTGGAGATGGATCAGCGCTGAAGTGCTCGGATGCACGGGCTGATCGGACTGGGTACTTTGGGGCTGATTTGACTCGCCTTCGGACACTCTTCTGGCCGGTCTCTTGGTTTGGGGCACTAGCTGGACATGTATACTTGATGCTAGGACCTTGAAATCACCCCATTGTGTGGACGGATTAGGCCGGAGCGGCTCTCAAAGTTGACATCTCAGCCAGCCGGAAAACAGGCCCTGAAATTTGGCTAAGTCCTGAAATCTGCGCTGATCGTGCTCATGGGTTCTTGCTCCCTTCGTTCCTTGCTCGTGGCTCGAAATTCACTTGGGTTTGGCCTGAGGTGTATCCTGACATATGGGCAAGACCATGGTGTGGTCCGATTTGTGCTGGGCTGGACCTTCTCCAAACGACGGGTGCTTCTTTCACCGAGCACGACCAGCCTGCGGACGCGCCTGGGCGCCTGGGCCTGATGGAACGCTGGTCGGCCTCACAGATTCATGCCCCGGGCGTTGCTTGGTTGTTGGTCGAAAATCCAATTGGTTTTGCCTGAGTCATAGCCTGACATACGAGCTACAAACTTCTGGTCTCCGATCATGGATTGGATCCTCCAGTGTCAAACGACACTTGCCTCATTCTCTGAGTACGGCCAGCCTGCGGGTCTCGGGTCCTTGTGGTGTTTTTGGCTCCAAAAGCCATATTTTGAATGTGATTCCTCCTAGAGCTTCCAAATCACCTGAAACACGAAACAACACTAAAAAGTAACTGTTCGCATAATAAAGTGAATGAAATGGTGAGAATTAATGACTCGATGAGTCGTATAAATACGGCTCATCACTTTCCTAATTGATCTTCCTTCAAACGACTTGCATATGATCTTCAATCACCATTTAAGTCTTGATTGACTCTCCCATTTACTCTGCCGATGTAAATGCTTTCCTTAATAGCTGCAATTGACTCTTCAATTGATTAATGCCCGTTGGCCTCTTCAATTGATTTTCCAATCCGTCTTGAATGCATTACTTCAATTGCCAATTAATTCGGCTCTTTAATGGCTCCATATTACCAGCCTCTTCAATTGGCTTTCCAATCAGCAGTTTCAAATGCATTGCTTTGGCTTTTTTAATTGCTTCCCATCAGCCTCTTCAAGTGCATTACTTTGGCTTGATTAATTCTGCCGTTACTTGTTTGATTCCCAGCTTTTCATGTGATTTAGTCAATGGATTTCTGCACGCTTAACAACCATGTTAATTAAGTGTTTGTATCATCAAAACAAGGTTCCAACAAATTCCCCCTTTTTGATGATGACAAACACTTCTTCAAAAGATGATAAATCCATGACCACCCTATCACAATTCCATCAGATAGATATGCAGTCAGTTTTAAGTTAGGCAGACATATTCTACGACCGCTTAATAGTTCCCCCTTAGATGGACATCCAGTTTGATTTCAGTAGTGACTTCCCCCTCAAGTAATGCACTCACGTTCTCTTCCCCCTTTTGCATCATCAAAAAGAATGCAATGAAAGATATCCATATGATGGAAAGAAACTGCATACTTCATCAATAAAGGGCAAAGGTGCCTGATGGACGCACAGTCGTTATGTGCAAACGTCAAAAATAATATTTATAAAAGTCCGCTACTCGCGACTTTACTACTGGGTAGCAAGTGGTAAGTAGGGGTCGAACCCAAGAGAATCAGTGGAATAGATGTTCTTTGAGGGGGTTGTCCAGCGAAAGAGCGTGTTTTAAGTCGGTTGGTTGGTTTTAAAGCTACCAGCTAAGTGATTGATTGATTGATTGGATGGTTGGTTAGTTTTAATACTGGAAAGTAAATTGCAGTTTATAATTAAAGAGAAATGTTCGGTTTCAGGGGTCTTGTATTATATCCTGTTTATCATTGACTTTTAGTGAATCGTCTAAGTATTCAAACGGTGTATCAAGGCCATTCCAAGCACTCGATTTGCGTACACTGTCTAGCCTATTCCTAGGACATATAGCACTTATTCTACTTAGACTAATACTCCATTCCCGGTTATATTAGCCTACATGCATCCATTTAATCCCTTTGGCCCAGTTTTCAAATGGTTTTTAAGATAGTCGACCTCTTCAGATAAGTTTATTCATTTAATCCCTTTGGCCCAGTTTTTAAATGGTCCACTTACCCGAGTGTGATCACGAATATCTAAGGAAGAGTTTACGAATTTGGACTCCTATGGTCACATTCCCAAATGGTTTACTTTACCTTAGACATTCTAACTTTTATATATGGCACATAGAATAAGTGTTGAATACTAATTCGAGACACTAAGTTAATAGTCTAAAACATTTTATAATACAAGTGCGCCCCTTCTACCGAACTATTAGTTTAGCTACTATTCATCGCGCTAAACATTATAACTAAGGAAATAAAACAGTTGAATAAATACTAAGAATTACTTACAACCGTTGAAGCGCCAAGGGAGCTATCCTTTATTTCCAAAGCCAAACTTTACAAATACATAACTTAGAGAGAGAAGTGTTTTTTTACAAGTGAGGGATGATTGAAATGAGGGGAGGAGCTCCTCCTTTTATAGCCATGGGAGGGTGGAGATGGGTGGTGGAGATGGATGCATGTGGAGGCCATCCATGGAGGTGGAGAATGGAGGGTGGAGGAGCCACCACATGTCTTTTGATCCAAGGGAGGAGAAGAGGAGTAAGGAGGAGGAGACATGTGGAGGAGCAAAAAGCCGCCGGTCACCATGGGTGGAGGAGCCGCCGGTTGCCGGTGGTGGAGGGAGGAGGAGGGGTGGCTTTGGCCACCTCTTGCCCAAGTGGCCGGTCACCTTGCCCAATGTGTGATTTTATACAGTTTTGTGCAGTCTTTTCACAAAACTGTCAATGTGTTTCTTCCCCGGGCTGTCTTGATTCCTCTCCTGATTCTTCTGATTAATTTATTACGAGTGCTTCAACGTCAGGATCCTTGAAATTTCTTCAGTCGGCATATGATCTTGACCTTGGATTGACTTGTAACATCTTTTCTGCTTAAAAGCTCCTCTTTAAAGTGTATTCTCTCTAAGCTCTGAATTACCCTGTAAAAATATATCTGAACTAACAAGCAAAAGTTAAATAGACAAAATGTCTAAATAAGGGGGTTATACTGTGTTTCTGATTCGTATAATTTTGGTCCATCAGATTACCCCCCACTTTTAGTTGTTCGTCCCGAACAATGCTATTAAAGGGCTGTACTATAAGTTGGCTTTGAAATATGAAAATTAGACTGTGGTACTCGATCTATCCTAATTCATGCATTGCTTACTTATTACCAAATTAAACTGCGTAAATAAATAGAAGAAACTTAATACTTGTACCTTCGTGCTGAGATGCAAATTATATTGGATGTCTCGGAAGATAGCCCTTTTTAGGCTTCTAGACTGCAATCTTGGGATCGTCTCGCACTATATGGTTTTCTTGTAGCTTTCTCTAGCACATGATTCGATTCGGGTTTCAGTGAGTTGAGCCTTTTTGATTTTCTTCTTTGGCGAGGGACTGCTTTTTTGTTGTAGTGAATCGGCCTTTGGCCTTTGATTTGACTTTTTGAGTGCTTCACTTTTGCTCGGTTAAAACCTTCACAATTTTGGGCCTTTGGCCTCTTTTGATTTTCTTCTTTGAGTTTTTCGCCTTTTTGTGACTGCTAGTCCATTTTCTCAAGCCTTTTTGGGAGGTCCAATCATCGCCCGCAAGCCTATGGAAATACCTCCCCGCTCCTCTCGTCTTTGTCGTTTTGCGCGGGTCAAGATGAGGGTCGCTCATCTATTTTCTCGGCTATTTCGACTAGAGAGAGGACGGTCTGATTCCCGTCCTCGCCTTTGCATAGATGCTTCTTGGCGGAGTTGACTTCAATTATTCACTGAAAACCCGAAGTGCAGCCTCCACTGACTTCGAAAACCATATAGTTTGATCTGATCCTTTGATTGCTTGCCAAGCCTCTCTAGGGCAGTTTATATCAACTCCACATCCCTAGTTATCTCAGCACAAAGGACAAATGGAAAGTTACATTCTAAGTTTTTAAATAGTTGAATTTTCACAAGGTTAATGCATGAATTATGATTTATCTTTTTCACATTCTTAAGTTCATATTTTCAAAAAGATACTATTAAGAAAAAAAACAGCTGCATGTTATTTATGTACATAGGTGGTTCTCACCCCCCCACTTTTGAACGAAGGCGTGCCTTAGTTCAAAAGTCATGCAACCTTAAAACTAAATTACTGAATATAAATGACAGAAATTAAAGTGTGGAAAAGTAAGATAGTGTCGGGTTACCTCCCGACCAGTGCACTTGTTTAACGTCGTTGGCTCGACAGTACCTCGTTGTGGATTACTGGTTTGGGTCCCATGGGTGGCTGAGGTCGTACTTTGCCACCGTTCCAGTGTTGCTTCTTCCTGACTTCTTGCCGGATGTTGTGTTCTGGTCAGGACTCCTTTGTTTCGGGATTTTTTCCTTCCAATACCCCGGAGGGGGCGAGGGACGACCTTTGACTACTAGCCTTTTGAAGTTTTTGTATTTGGGACTGCCTAGTCCAGTTGCGGCATAGCAATGCTCCATCAAGGGGTCATTCTACAGAGGTGCTTTTCCAATTCTCCTTTGAGCTTCTTCATTGATCGCACAGTTTGCTGCGACTTGCTCATTGATTAAGGGGAAAAGTCGGGAAGGCCTCATGAGGCTTGGTTCTGCCTCGTTATGTTGGTTCGTGAGGAACTGATCGTAGATAGTTTCAGCTACCTGGGTAATGATAGTCGGGTATGGCATGGGCATCTCGTCAGTGGTGTTCTGGACTCCTACTTCATTGCTTCCGGTGCTTTCCATGTCTGATTCCTCAGACGGTTTAGGAGTCTCTTCTGACGGTTCGGTGGTTTCTTCTTTGTCTGCCTCAGGATCAGCTTCTTCTGTCTGCATTTCCTCGTCAGTTTGGGGTGCTCGTCTTGTGGCAGCGGCCAGGCCGATTATAAGGTACCACATTTCTGCAATGGTGAAGTTTATGGCAGACCTTTTCATAGCTTCGTTAACTCTTCCCAGCTCTTCGGCCCTCATCCCACGAAGAAATTTTTGGAGAAGAACTTTCTTCGTAAATCCATGGTGCGGGCAGCTTGAGACGATGGCATCGTAGTTCATGTAGTATTCGTCCAAAGTCTCATCCCGGGATTGATGAAGGCATATGATCTTCTCACGGGTTTCTTGGAGTAAAGATGGTGGGGAGAATTCTTTCAGGAACGGAACGCAGAGGTCTACGAAACGTTCTGCACTGCAAGCGGTGGATGTGTAGTACCATATTGTGGCAAAGTCGGTTAGAGAGAATTTGAAGCATTTCAGCTTAAATTCCTCTAATGCTTCGTTCTCAGGTTTGATGTTGTGGCAGACGTCGTGGAAGTTTCGGCAGTGCTGTACAGGGTCTTCTCCCCCCGTTCCTCCGAACAGGGGCAGAAATCGCGTTGTCCATGCATGCGTAATGGGTGCTGTCATAGAGAAAAGAAAGAAAAAGAAAAGGGAGGGAAAGAACAACTATTCGACGACTGATTCCCCGGCAACGGCGCCAATTTTTAATGGACGCACAGTCGTTATGTGCAAACGTCAAAAATAATATTTATAAAAGTCCGCTACTCGCGACTTTACTACTGGGTAGCAAGTGGTAAGTAGGGGTCGAACCCAAGAGAATCACTGGAATAGATGTTCTTTGAGGGGGTTGTCCAGCGAAAGAGCGTGTTTTAAGTCGGTTGGTTGGTTTTAAAGCTACCAGCTAAGTGATTGATTGATTGATTGGATGGTTGGTTGGTTTTAATACTGGAAAGTAAATTGCAGTTTATAATTAAAGAGAAATGTTCGGTTTCAGGGGTCTTGTATTATATCCTGTTTATCATTGACTTTTAGTGAATCGTCTAAGTATTCAAACGGTGTATCAAGGCCATTCCAAGCACTCGATTTGCGTACACTGTCTAGCCTATTCCTAGGACATATAGCACTTATTCTACTTAGACTAATACTCCATTCCCGGTTATATTAGCCTACATGCATCCATTTAATCCCTTTGGCCCAGTTTTCAAATGGTTTTTAAGATAGTCGACCTCTTCAGATAAGTTTATTCATTTAATCCCTTTGGCCCAGTTTTTAAATGGTCCACTTACCCGAGTGTGATCACGAATATCTAAGGAAGAGTTTACGAATTTGGACCCCTATGGTCACATTCCCAAATGGTTTACTTTACCTTTGACATTCTAACTTTTATATATGGCACATAGAATAAGTGTTGAATACTAATTCGAGACACTAAGTTAATAGTCTAAAACATTTTATAATACAAGTGCGCCCCTTCTACCGAACTATTAGTTTAGCTACTATTCATCGCGCTAAACATTATAACTAAGGAAATAAAATAGTTAAATAAATACTAAGAATTACTTACAACCGTTGAAGCGCCAAGGGAGCTATCCTTTATTTCCAAAGCCAAACTTTACAAATACATAACTTAGAGAGAGAAGTGTTTTTTTACAAGTGAGGGATGATTGAAATGAGGGGAGGAGCTCCTCCTTTTATAGCCATGGGAGGGTGGAGATGGGTGGTGGAGATGGATGCATGTGGAGGCCATCCATGGAGGTGGAGAATGGAGGGTGGAGGAGCCACCACATGTCTTTTGATCCAAGGGAGGAGAAGAGGAGGAAGGAGGAGGAGATATGTGGAGGAGCAAAAAGCCGCCGGTCACCATAGGTGGAGGAGCCGCCGGTTGCCGGTGGTGGAGGGAGGAGGAGGGGTGGCTTTGGCCACCTCTTGCCCAAGTGGCCGGTCACCTTGCCCAATGTGTGATTTTATACAATTTTGTGCAGTCTTTTCACAAAACTGTCAATGTGTTTCTTCCCCGGGCTGTCTTGATTCCTCTCCTGATTCTTCTGATTAATTTATTACGAGTGCTTCAATGTCAGGATCCTTGATATTTCTTCAGTCGGCATATGATCTTGACCTTGGATTGACTCGTAACATCTTTTCTGCTTAAAAGCTCCTCTTTAAAGTGTATTCTCTCTAAGCTCTGAATTACCCTGTAAAAATATATCTGAACTAACAAGCAAAAGTTAAATAGACAAAATGTCTAAATAAGGGGGTTATACTGTGTTTCTGATTCGTATAATTTTGGTCCATCAGTGCCCCAGAGGGAACACACACAGCATACTGAAAATTTAACGACTACCAAGCAGAACAAAGAGCATGACAACGAAAGAAAAGTCGTCAAAAACATGTGGTAGATATGGTGGGGATGGAAGGAGTGGGGCAACCATGAGACAATTGCAGGGTTAACCACGGAGCACGGTCTTCAACTGACCAACCACCTCAGTGGCCACAAACTTCAGCTACCGGTTCAATTCCATTATCTCCTCCTTAATCTGAGGTCCTTCACCCGGTCTCAAGAATAGCAACTTTGCTTCTCAGGTCCTTCACCCGGTCACCCTCTGACCCCTTCAGCACCTTATCTTCCATGGATTCCAGACTAGTCATTTTTTTTCTGCCAACACCTCTACCTTCCCTGACATGGTCTTCAGAGCCTCAAGCACCGCTGCCGATCCCTCTTCTGGATTCAGGGGTTGCTGTTGCAATGGCTCGACCTCCTGAGGTGTAGTCGGCTTTGAAGTGGTTATCCGATCATTCTACCATCACATGGCTTCATAAAACGTCGAGCCAATATTGTCAAATGCCTCCATACCAGGAACAGTAGACATAACATTCTCCACTTCTGGCTGATGGATGCCAAGATCCGCCTTTGCTTCTCTTTTTTATACTTTGAGAAACCCTAGAAATTTCTTTTTCAATTTCTGAATTCGAATCGGCATCCTCGAATCTTGCAGGATTTTAATTTTTAACTTCCAAATCTTGAATTTTCTCCACAGTTTTCTGCCACATGGCCATCTCCGGGTATTTAAAACCCTAATTGCTCCAGATTGTTCAAAATCGAGACTTTGCTATTTTTCCACGCCATAGAGACCATCAGCCATCATGTCTGAAGCGACTTAGTGAAGACAACTATGCTGTAGACATAACTTTTGCTTTTCTCCATATGGGTCATTCTAATCGTCATCAAGTATCATCTTTAACTTCTTTTCTTGATGGCAGCCACTAACCCTCCAAACGGCACTTACCAACACTCCATCTGATTGAACCGGCCACAATCCATCTGATGGAACCAGTCTGAACCAATGCTGAGGTAACCCTGGTTTTGTCTCATGGTTTTCACAAGGTTTGGATGTGGTGTGGTAGGTTTACCCAAGTGGTATAATAAAACACCACACAACCAAGAAATAAGAGTTCACCGAATCATGACAAAGCAATTTCATGTAGTGTGGAGAAGACCAAGAAAATAATTTGACCATCAACGGGCTAAACATTTGTTCTCCACACATAATAGGCTAGGGTTAGTCTTAGAGTACTTCCTTGGCTTATATTGTGGGTTCAAATTAGGAAGTCTCTTTTGGGCTGCAAAGAAATATGTGTCATGCTCATGATATTTGCTAGCTAGTAATCTCAGTTAACATGCATGCAGTGGTGACCTCATAGAGCAACTTTCACATAGTTATTAACTACATACGCAGTAGCTTCATACACGGCAATCTATCATGCAGACTAGTCTAGCCAATCATCGAGGGAATTCAACATGGAGTACAGACTATGGGAGGGAAGTCATACCTAGTTCAAGCCTTAGCTTCTCGTAGGGTTCCATGTGCAATGCTTTCGTAAAAATGTCCGCGATTTGCTCCTCAGTCCTACAGTATTCCAAGGCAATGGTGCCTTTCTCTACACAGTCACGTAAAAAGTGATATCGAATTTCGATGTGTTTAGTGCGTGAAAACTGTACTGGATTTTTCGAAATATTGATGGCGCTGGTATTATCACACAGAATTGAAACGCATCAAGAGTAACGCCATAATCACTTAGCTGTTGTTTTATCCATATCAATTGTGCGCAGCAAGCTGCGATATATTCTGCCTCAGCAGTGGATAACGCAATAGAAGACTGTTTCTTGGATCCCCAAGAGATCAAACATGGTCCAAGAAACTGCGCCATTCCTGAGGTGGACTTCCTGTCTGTTCTGCATCCTGCATAGTCAGCATCTGTGTAAGCCATCAGACGTAAGTCTCATCCCATCGGATAGAATAGGCACAAGTCGTCTGTCCTTTTCAGGTATCTCAAGATTCTTTTGACGGCTTTGACATGTGTCTCCCTAGGATCTGCCTGAAATCTAGCACATAGACATACACTGAATAAGATGTCAGGTCTGCTAGCTGTAAGATACAAGAGTGAACCTATCATCCCCCTGTATAGAGTCGGATCCACTTGGAGGGATGACTCATCCTTTGCTAGCGTGTCATTTGGAGACATGGGTGTTGCACATGTTTTTGCGGAATCCATCCCAAATTTCTTTAGAATTTCCTTCACGTACTTCTGCTGATGGATCCGAGTTCCGTCTTCCCCTTGTGCTACTTGAAGTCCTAGAAAGTACTTCAGTTCCCCCACCATGCTCATCTCGAATTCGCTTGACATCAGATCTGTGAACTTTTTGACAAGTCTAGGGTTAGTTGAACCAAAGATATTATCATCAACATATACCTGAACCACTAGAGTGTCAGTCCCTTCCTTCAGAAAGAAGAGAGTTTTGTCCACTTCCCCCCTGACATATCCGTGTGACAGAAGGAACAGTGAGAGTCTCTCGTACCAAGCGCGGGGTGCTTGCTTCAGTCCATATGAAGCCTTGTCCAGGATGTAGACATGGTTGGGATAGTTTCTATCCTCAAATCCTGGAGTTTGGCTTACATATACTTCCTCCTTTAGGACTCCATTCAGAAATGCCGTCTTAACGTCCATCTGTTGCAAAGTGAACCCATGGTAGGTTGAATAAGCTATAAGCAGCCTGATTGCTTCTAGCCTTGCAACTGGAGCGAATGTTTCATCATAGTCAATTCCTTCTTGTTGATTGTATCCTCTGACTACCAGACGGGCTTTGTTCCTTATGACGATTCCCTTATCGTCCAACTTGTTTCTGAAAACCCATTTCGTTCCAATCACATTCTTATCTTTGGGTGTCGGAACCAGACGCCATACTTTGTTCCTCTCAAATTGGTGCAGTTCCTCTTGCATGGCGTTGACCCATTCTGGGTCTTTAAGTGCTTCTGCAGTCGTCTTTGGTTCTGCAAGAGAAACAAAAGAGGCAAATTCACAAAATTGACATAGACTGTTAAGGTCTACCTGTTGCTGAGAAGTGTAGCAATGATAGTCTCCTTGTCTGTCTGGCCGACGAGTCTGTCGTCCATAGCGAGTGGTTCTGACTTCCCCCTCAGGGTTTGCAGCGATGGGATCAGCAATCACCTCTTCCTCTTAAGGGACTTCAGTGTTGACAGTCACCTCAGGGACATACTGGATTTGTTCATCTGCTGGAACTTGTAATTCAGCGATTTCCGTTTGGTTCAATGGAGGTGCATTGTTCATTTGTTGGACTTCCGTGGGAGGGATGTCGACATTTGGGGGTGATGGTGGTTCCCAATCAGGATCTGATTCGTCTATGAACTGGAGTTCTCCAGCGTCTAGCATGGCAGTTGTTGAGGGATCCTTAATCCTTTGACCAGCCATTTCCTTCTCGTCGAATCTCACATGTACACTTTCCTCAACTTATTCTAGCCTTAGGTTGAAGACTTTGTAAGCTTTGCTGTGGGTCGAGTATCCAACGAAGACTCCCTCATCACTCCTAGCATCAAACTTTCCCAGGTTCTCCTTGCCATTGTTGTGGACGAAACACCTGCATCCAAATACTTTTAAGTGGGAAATATTAGGTTTTCTTCCACGTAGCAGTTCGTATGGAGTTTTCCCTATCATGGATCGGAGTGATGCTCTGTTTAGGATATAACTCGCAGCATACACTGCTTCCGCCCAAAATCCTTTTGGAACTCCACTGGCAATTAGAATGGTGCGCAACATGTCCTCTAGAGTTCTATTCTTTCTTTCAACAACACCATTCTGCTGTGGTGTGCGTGGGGCGGAAAAGTTATGATCAATGCCCTTTTCCCTGCACAACAAAAGAAACTGCGAGTTCCGAAACTCGGTTCCGTTATCGGTACGAATAGAGGTTAATCTGCGACTCAACTTATTTTCTATCAGTTTCAACCACGCTTCAAATTCACAGAATGTATGATCTTTAGTATGCAAAAACATGGTCCATGTGTACCTAGAGTAGTCATCGACTATGACAAAGATATACCTGTTTTCTCCATGGCTAGTGACGTTTACTGGTCCACACAAGTCCATGTGAACCATGTCCAATGGTGCAGAGGTGCTCACAGTTTGCTTTGATGAGAATGATGTCCGTGCTTGCTTCCCTGTGACACATGCACTACATACCTGTGCTGATGCACTTTCCATCTTGGGTAAACCAACCACCAATTCCTTCTGATGGAGTTTGTGCAGTAGTTTCACGCTTGCATGTCCAAACCTTTTATGCCAAAGGATGGTATTTTCTGTTTTGCTCACTAGGCACAATTCCTCTTCTGGGACGAATTCCGGATCGACAGTGTAAATTTCATTCACACGGATTCCTCTCAGAACTGTCTTTCCTGTCTCATTGCTTCTCACAAAACAATCATTAGAGTTGAATGTAACGTGATTTTTTCCATACTGACAAAGCTGAGATACACTTAGTAGATTGTATTTCAAGTTTTCTACTAGACTGACCTGTCTGATTCGGATAGTGTCCGAAATCCTTACCTCTCCTATTGTGATCACATTTCCTTTGCTTTTGTTTCCGAAGATTATGCTATCTCCGGAGGTTTTGTGGAGTGAGTCGAACCATTCTTGATTCCCCGTCATATGTCTTGAGCACCCGCTGTCCAAGTACCATGGATGGGACCTCACTCCAATCTGTAAGGAAAAGATCAGTTTTTCCGAACCCAGACAAGCTTGGGCTTACTGGGTTTAGGAATGAATTTAGCAACAGGAACAGAATAAGAAGGATAATATGCATCATGGTTAGTTAAATCAATCTTTCGCCTAGGTGTATTCCTTGGTCTGGCAAAGACGGCTGGATCATAGTGGGGACGGAAGTGAGCAGCTCTGCCTTCCTTCCTGTATGCATCAACTTCCCTCAGATGGTTGGCTTCTGGATAGTGGTCTCGGGTGTTCAGCCGGCTGTTATTCCTTTCATATGTTTCCCTTAGTCTTGGACATTCAAATCTGTTGTGCCCAGAGTGTCCACAATGCCAGCATATTCTGTGGCATGGAAGCCCAACGTACTTGCTTCTGCCAGGTGGAATGGACCTCTTGTTCTTCCTTGTCTGGAAGTTAATTGTTGAAGGCTTGCGACTCAGATTCTGCTTCTGCCAGATTTCATAGGCTTTCCTGGCCTTGTAAGGGACTGAGTCCATGTCATAGAGGTGACGTCCATCCTGTGGACTGGCTTCGCTTCTTGCCTGCCTCGCAGATTGAGGCCTTTTTCTTTGGCGGGAGCTTTCACCTGGTTCTGTCATTTCTTCTTTTCCTTTGGCGGCCTTGTTCTTTGCTACCTCTTCCTCTTCATATCCAAGTCCTGGTCTAACAAACCTCTTCTTGAAATCCCTCTTTTCTTCTTCTGCCCTCTTAGCTTCCAGCTCATGGAGCCATTCTTCTTTTCTTACAGCCTCCTCACGTCTAAGGTCAACGACTGTCTGAAGGAGTTCTTCATTATTTTGTCTGAGACTAATCAGCTCATCCTCCAACTCTTCAACCTTTGTTTTGAAGTCGACTAGCTCAGTGTTTCCGATCATCATACGTTTGAGTTCATCGCTTAGCTCGCTGATCTGTCTCTCTCTTCCTTCACAAGTACGACACATACAAACATGCTCTGCCATCTCTTTCTCAAGACGCATGGCTTTGGTTGACCAGAGACGGTTCTCTTCTATGTCATCGTGATGATCCTGTTGCATTTCTGCCAGTCTATCCTCCAGATCTTGGTTTTTGGCTATGACTTTGGCTATTGTTTCTGCAAGATCAGATTCGTTAAATACTTCATCAACAAAGGAGTTAGTATCCATTACCTCACTAGATGTGGAATGAGCCATCAAGCACGGCTCCTTGGAGCGCTTTCCATTGTCACTGTCCTCATCCGTTTCTCCCCATGCAGCAAATATAGCATGTGTTGGCTTTGGGGCTGGTGATTCTCCTTTCTTTTTACTATAGCAATCTTTAGACAGATGCCCCTTCTTTTGGCAGTGGTGACATGTTCTGTCTTCTTTTTCTCCTCCGTTTCCCCCGTTTTCACTTGACGTAGCACCTCTGTTTCCTCTGGAGGAGTTGCCACGACTTCCTCCTGATGGACCTCTGCTGAAATTTTGTCCTTTGCTGATATTGGCCATCGTGAGGGCTCTTGTTAATCGGGCTATTTCATCGTCTTCCTTCGGTGACTCATTTCCGTGTGCCAGATCAAGGGCCTTTTCTACTTTCAGAGCAATGGCCTGGGATTTGTCAGACTGTCTCCTAGCCATCTTCCTTTCCACAATTCCTGCTTGACTCTGAAGGTTGGCTACCAGCTCTTCCAGTGTAGTGTCTTTGATCCCCTTTTGGGTCCACAGTGCTAAAGTTACGTGGTCCCACTCTGAGTTCAGGGCTTGCATGAATTGGTGTGTTAATTTCCATTCGGGGAGTTTCTCGTCCAGGTAATCTAGCTGTCCGACTATGACTTGGAATCTGGTGTAGAAGTCTTCCAAGGACTCATCTTTCTTTTGCATAACCGTCTCATAGTCTTTTGTAGCAGCGAGAATCCTCATTCTTTTGATATCTTCGTTTCCCCCGTACAATCTTACCAGTCCATCATACATGTCTTTGGTGGTTTTGTACATTGCCACTTTGATTTGATCACCAGGAGAGAGAGCCATATAGAGAACTTTCTTTGCTCTAGCATTCTTCTCCAGCTTTCTGTAGTCCCCGTCAGTGTACTTATCCTTGGCTTTCTCTACTGGCTTATCGGGATCTGTTGTGTCAAGTGGAATGGGGAGTTGACCTGTCTCGAATATCCTCCAGAGCTGTCCATCCATCGAGCAGACATGAGCCTCAAATTGGTCCTTCCACCAGTCAAATTGTCCTGTCTTAGCAGCGGCGGTTTCCAGAATGAATCGTGGATTGACATGATTTTCCTGCAATGCTAACAAACAAAATCTAGAGCACTCGGCTCTGATACCACGTGTTGGATCGTTAGTGTTAGCAGTCTGTCAGACGGAAGTCACAAAGTGCTTTTCCGTCTGATGGTCAGATAGCAGCGGAAATAATTATGCAGGAAATTAAATGACTGAAAAATAATTACGCACGAATATAGAGTGGAAACCTTATCACAACAATGATAAGGAAAAACCACTACCTTTCAGATTGCTCTGAAAGGATTTGCGAAACCGATTACTTTATATTCCGATATACTTGTAGGGTTTACAAACTAGGTCTACTATCGAGACTCTATTTGATGACCTCTACTCAATCCGACAAAGTAATCGTTTCGTTACTCAAACCTCCGTGTGTGCGACTTCAGCAACCTTGCTTTTGGAATCCAGTCGCTCCGTTCTTCCCAAGAGAACGTCACGCCTCAGTGCGTGTAATGCCGGCGGTGCTTCTCCTCTTATGCAAGAGCTTATCTCTCCAAATTTCTGCTCAATTCTCGCACCCGTGCGTGCACTTATCTTCAGTGCTTTTCAACTTAAGCCTTTGCTTTTTGCTCAATCTCTCTATTTCGCCCGACTCTAATTTGAGCTATCTTCGATCTTATATAGAGTCTTGGTTGCTTTTCCCGTTGAACTTTCAAAACGTCTTCATAAAGCAATTAACTGATACACGTAACTTCCCATTTCAAGCCTGACCAGGCATTCCATACCCCTCACCAAGTCCATCCCCTGATAAGAGAAACCAATTTCATTAATGGGTGTAGCAGAAGATGAATTTAACAAGAAGCTGAACATTACAAGCTTTCATCTTAGCTAACGAAGACAAACCGCCAGCAGTTCCCATAAGTTTCGCAGCAACAGCACTCCCAACAATGGCCGATAGATTTGGAGCATTATAACCCATTCTGCTCTCAACAAAATCAAGCACTTTTTTCTTGGCTTCATCAAGAGCAAGGGCCCGATCACATGCATCAATTGTCTTCCGAAGATTTTCTTCTGGTAGAGGCTTTCCACTTGTCGTTGATGATGTGACTGAGACAACCATTATAATAGCTGAAGGCAGAATGCCTTCAAGATCCACAAGAGTCAGATCCGTCTCATTCCCTATCTTCTTAACCACTCTAGCATAATCAATAGGGTGATGCACAAGTGATTCAAGCTCAGGAAACTTGAGCCGGTAGTTGTCGCGTATGTAGTTATGAATGATTACTATCTCATTTTCAATGTCCACGGACAGAGAGTTACACTCCACAATCAATTGATACTCGGGATCATCTTCTAAGTTTGTATCTTTATTTGCGATGTCAGGCCCTTTCATAAGAGCTTCTTCCACTTTCTGGATGTTGGAACCCTTTGGTTTTGATGATTACAAACACTTAGCTAATGTGTTGCCTAAGTGTGCAGAAATCCATGGATAGATTTGTTGATGCAAGTTTCAGGTGAGGAAACGCAAGCATGCAAACATTGATTGAAGTTGAGGTGATCGAATTGCGGTTCAAGAAGATTCGAATTGAACCAATTAAAGAGCCTTGAGAACCACGCAACTAGGGCGAGTTGGCGTGTTGAGATCGAAGATAATTCGTGAAGATTAATCACAGATTTGGAAATCAAGAAGAAGATATCTGATTAGCAGAATATGGAGAAGAATATTCTACAGATCAGATTTGGCAAGTTCTGTTTGATGGATAAACAGATTAAATGAAGATTGGAGAAGAAAGGAAGATTCTAGAAGGAGTCTTGTCTTATTGAACTGAAGTCCATTAGGGTTTGGACAGTTGGGCTGGCCCAGGATATTGGGCCTAGAGTTTAAGACATAACAAACTCTATATAAAGAGCTAGGGTTTGACAAAATGTCTTGTGGATGCTGAGCGGCGGATTTCCAGAGAGAAGAGCTGCAGCACCTCCAGAGAGCAGAACGACGATTTCTGAGGAGAAAGAAGCGAGTTTCCAGAGCATAGAGCGGCGTATCTTCTGAGTGAAAGAACGACCGACTGAAGGAGTACTTGTTGAAGCCACACACTGAGGTTTGTGGTCGAAATCGATTATTCCATCCGGTTGAGTAGAGGTCATCAAATAGAATCTGTGTGATCTAGTTTGTAAACCCTACAAGCATATCGGGAATAAAAGGAATAATCTGATTTCGAAAATCCTTTCAGTGGAAACTGAAAGGTAGTGGTTTTTAATCTTATCATAGTTTTGATAAGGTTTTCCACTATACATCCTTGTGTTGTTATTTCTGCTGTTATTTTCCTGCATCAATATTCCGCTGCTACGTTAACTATCAAACGGAAAACAATATAAAATCAACTCTTAATTTCCGTCTGATAGATTATCGTATTTCGCTAACACTTCGATCCAACACGTGGTATCAGAGCCGACGGTTCTAGATTTGTGTTAGCTTTGCAGGAAAAGTATGTCGTCTATCAGTGATTCATTTTGGAAACCGCCGCTGCTAAAGCCCGGACAGTTTGACTGGTGGAAAGACCAGTTTGAGGCTCACGTCTGCTCGCTGGATGGACAGTTATGGAGCATATTTGAGACGGGTCCTCTCATCATCCCACTGGACACAACAGATGCTCAGAAACCAGTGGAGAAAACCAAGGACAAATACACCAACGAGGACTACACAAAGCTTGAAAAGAATGCTAGAGCAAAGAAAGTCCTATATATGGCCCTTTCTCCCGGAGATCAGATTAAAGTGGCGATGCACAAAACCGCGAAGGAGATGTATGATGGATTGGTCAGATTATATGGGGGAAATGAAGATATCAAGAGAAACAGAATACTAGCTGCGATAAAGGACTATGAATCTGTTATGCAGAAGGAGGATGAATCCCTTGAAGATTTCTTCACCCGATTCCAAGTCATCATTGGACAGTTGGAATACTTGAACGAGAAGCTCCCCGAATGGAAAATCACACACCAGTTCATGCAAGCCTTGAACTCAAAGTGGGATCACGTGACACTAGCGCTGCAAGCTCAAAAGGGGATTAAGGACATCACACTAGAGGAACTGGTTGCCAACCTTCAGAGCCAAGCCGGAATCACGGAAAGAAAAATGGCTAGGAGACAATCAGACAAATCCCATGCCATAGCCTTGAAGGTAGAAAAGGCTCTCGATCTGGCACATGGAAATGAGTCACCAAAGGAGGACGATGACATAGCCCGATTAACAAGAGCCCTCACGATGGCCAATATCGGCAAAGGACAAAACTTCAGCAGAGGTCCATCAGGAGGAAGTCGTGGTAACTCCTCCAGCGGAAACAAAGGTGATACGTCGAGAGAAAATGGGGGAAACCGAGGAGAAAAAGAAGACAGAACATGTCACCACTGCCAAAAGAAGGGGCATCTGTCAAAAGATTGCTACAGCAGAAAGAAAAGAGAGCCACCCGTCCAGAAAGGAGAAGCATCCGTCCCCAAGCCAGCTCATGCCATGTTCACCGCATGGGGAGACTCGGATGAGGATAGTAACGATGGAAAGTGTTCCAAGGAGTCTTGCTTGATGGCTCATTCCACATCTAGTAAGGTAATGAAAACTAACTCCCTTGTTGATGAAGTATTTACCAAATCTGATTTTACAGAAACTATAGCTCAGCTGTTAGACAAAAATCAAGATCTGGAGGACAGATTGGCAGAAATGCAACAGGATCATCATGCTGACATAGAAGAGAACAATCTATGGGCAAACAAAGCTATGCGCCTTGAGACAGAAATAGCAGAGCATGTATGCAAGTGTCGTACCTGTGATGGAAGAGAAAGACAGATTAGCAAGCTAAGTGACGAGCTGAAACGCTTGAGGATAGAAAATGATGAAATAGTTGACTTCAACACAGAAGTTGAAAGGCTGAATGATGAGTTGATGGACCTCAGGCGAAACAATGAGGAGCTGCTTCAAACAGTGGAAAACCTCAGACGCGAGGAGGAAGTCTTAAAAGAAGAGTGGCTTAAAGAAGTGCAAGCTAAGAAAGTTGAAGAAGAAAAGAAGGATTACAAGAAAAGGTTTGTTCGACCAGGCCTTGGATTCGAACAAGAAAAGGCTACTAAAGGAAAAGGCGTTGTGGTGGTGGAAGAAGGTGAATCCTCTCGGCAGAATAGAAGGCCTCGGACCATCAGACATACTAGAAGGGAAGCCAGTCCACAGGATGGATGTCACCTCTATGATACTGACTCAGTCCCTTACAAGGCTAGGAAAGCCTATGAAATCTGGCAGAAGCAGAACCTTAGTCGTAGGCCTTCAAAGATAGACCCTCAAGCAAGGAAGAAAAGAACATCCACACCACCTGGCAGAAGTAAATATATTGATCTTCTATGCCACAGATCATGCTGGCAATGTGGACAATCTGGACACTATAGAACTGAATGTCCAAGACTGAGGAAGACACATGAAAGGAACCGCAACTGGCTGGAAACCCAAGACCACCATCCAGAAGCTAGTTATCAAAGGAAAGCTAGTGCATATAGAAAGAAAGGGAGAGTCGATCACTTTCGCCCCCACTATGATCCAGAAATCTGTGGTAGACCAAGGAGCACGCCCATGCGAAAGATTGATATAACTAACCATGATGCTTACTATCAATCTTATTATGTTCCTGTTGCTAAATTCATTCCTAAACCCAGTAAGCCCAAGCTTGTCTGGGTTCGGAAAAACTGATCTTTTCTTGCAGGAAGGAGTGAGGTCCCATCCCTGGTATTTAGATAGCAGCTGCTCAAAGCATATGACAAGGAATCCAGGATGGTTCGACTCGCTCCATAAACACTCCGGAGGAAGCAAAATCTTCGGAAACAAAAGCAAAGGAAATGTGATAGCTATGGGAGAGGTAAGAATTTCAGATACTATCCGAATCGGGCAAGTAAGTTTGTTGAAAACTTGAAATACAACCTGATAAGTGTGTCTCAATTGTGTCAACATGATAAAAATCAAGTTATATTCAACTCTAATGACTGTACTCTGAGGTGTAATGAGACAGGGAAGACAGTTCTGAGAGGAATTCGTGTGAACGAAATCTGCACCGTAGATCCAGATTTTGTCCATGAGGAAGAACTGTGTCTATCAAGTACTGCAGAAGCCTCCATCTCATGGAACAGGAAGTTTGGTCATGCAAGTATGCGGCTGCTGCACAAACTCCATCAGATGGAATTGGTAGTTGGCTTGCCCAAGGTGAAAAGCACATTTGATCAAGTGCTTTGTCCACAATAACGGTAAGGAACACTTGGGTAAGTTCGATGCTCGGAGAGATGAAGGAGTGTTCGTTGGATACTCCAGCCATAGCAAGACTTACAAAGTCTACAACCTAAGGCTAGAGCAAGTTGAGGAAAGTGTGCATGTAAGATTCGATAAGACGGTGATGGCTGGTCACTTAATACAAGATTCTTCATCTACGACTATGATTGATGCTGGGGAGCTCCGGTTTGTCAATGAGTCAGATCCCGACTGGGAACCTCCACCAGCACCCACTGCTGAAATACCTCACATGGATATCCATCAGGGAGATGAAGTACTACCAGACCATTAGGCAGATCAAGATGAAATAGCTGATCCACCAGATGGAAATGATAATGATAACCCTGTGGTGGAAGCTGACGAAGAGCTCCCTGGAGAAGAAGAAGTGGTCGTTGAACCTACTCCTGCTAACCCTGAGGGGGAACTCAGAACCACACGATATGGACGAGTGGTTCATCGACCAGCTAGACTAGAGAATTACCAGTGCTATATCTCTCAGGAACAGGTAGATCTTAACTCCTTATATCAATTTTGTGGATTTGCCTCTTTTGTCTCTCTTGCAGAACTGAAGACCGTAGCAGAAGCGCTCAAGGACCCAGAATGGGTCAATGCCATGCAAGAGGAGATGCACCAGTTCGAAAAGAACAAAGCCCGTCTGGTGGCCTGCGCAGATGCTGATTATGCCAACTGCAAGACAGACAGAAAGTCTACGTCATGGATGACACAACTCCTTGGACCATGCCTGATATCATGGGGATCCAAGAAGCAATTCTCCATTGCCTTATCTACCGTTGAGGCCGAGTATATCGCAGCTGCTGCTTGTTGCGCACAACTCATATGGATAAGACAACAGCTAAGTGACTACGGTGCTAATCTTGAATGTGTTTCAATTCTATGTGATAATACCAGTGCCATTAATATTTCTAGAAATCCGGTACAGTTTTCACGTACTAAACACATAGAAATCAGATATCACTTTCTGCGTGATTGTGTAGAAAAAGGCACCATAGCCATGGAATACTGCAGAACTAAGGAGCAGATCGCAGACATCTTTACGAAAGCACTGCACAGGGAGCCCTATGAGAAGCTAAGGCTTGAATTAGGTATGACATCCCTTACCTAGTCTGTATTCTATGTTAGATTTCTCCAATGATTGGCTAGACTAGGTTGCATGCTAAGTTTCCATGGTATGGAATTACTGCTTATGAAATTGAAAACTGTGTGAAAGTTTCTCTGTGAGCTCACCCTGCATGCTTGATAAATAAGACTACTAGATAGCAGAATCTGAGCATGTCACATAATTCTTTGTAGCCCAAAAGAGACTTCCTATTTTGAACCCTCAATACGTGCCAAGGAAGTACTCTAAGACCAACCCAAGCCTATAATGTGTGGAGACTGATTGTTGGTTGTTTAGCCCTTTGATTATGAAACATCACATATTTTTTGCTATCTCCACACCGCTTCATAATTGAGTGGTGTTTTTATTGTACCTCTTGGGTAAACCTAAAGCACCACAATCCTTGTGAAAACCATGAGATAGAACCGGGGTTAATTCCAAACTGATTCAGACTGGTTCAATCAGTGGATGTGGCTGGTTCAATAAGCAAATGTTGGTGAATAAAGGTTGAAAAGGTTAATTGCTCCTAGCCTTAAAGCAGAAATGAAGCACTTATGGTGATTGGACAGAAAGGTATGATAAGAAACTGCAGAGCAGACTGCCATAATCACATGGGAAGATGAACAAACCAAAAGGTGTGTAGTCAAAGCAATTAAAGCAGATTTTCTCCCAGCTGGACACGTGGAAGTAATCCACTAAAATTGGGGAGTTACGAGGTAGTTGGCAATTACTCTTTGAAATTGGAGAGAAGTTTATCCGCAAATTGATTCGGCGTATCTAAATTCAATTTTTCAAGATTGAAGTGCCGTTTGGAGGATTAGCGGCTGCCAGCACGAACAGAAATTCTAAGTGCTACATTTATCGCGATTAAACTGACATGTATGGAGAACAGCAAGAGCTGCGTCTGCCGCTCGTTCGTCATCATGATGGATGCTGCTGTTGTCTTTATGGCGTGGAAAAACAGCAAAGTGTTGGTACGTGAACAGTCCGCAACACTTAATACCTGCAGATGGCCATGTGGCAGAAAATTGTGGAGCAAATTCAAAATTGGGAACTGCAAGAGGCGGTTTAGTTTCTGCCTAAGTCTGAATTTTGAGGGGAGTTGGCCTTGGCTAGTATGGCTTCACCAGAATGTGTCCTTGCTACTGTGGATGAGAAAAATGACAATGCTTAAATGTGAAGTTGTCGAATGAGCAAATTCTTTATCATTAGTGAGCATGTAGCGCAGCTCATTGTTTATGATCACAGGTCTGTCGTGCAGACTGCTTTGGATGGTGACAGTTCTCCTGCACGCCAGATGATTGATGAAATATCTGTGAGAGGTTGGCGCTGCTACAAGGCATTTATTCTGACAAAGAAGGAGATCATAATGGCACGAATGAGACTCGGATGTGATGCCGTTGCCAGGAAGATTTCATATTAGGCGGTCAGTTTGAAGTGGAGTGATGGCTATGAAGATGTAATAAAAGGAAATTTCTAGGGCTTCTCACAGTATAAAGAAGAGAAGCAAAGGCGGATCTTGGCACCCATCAGCTAGAAGTGGAGAATGTTATGTCTACTGTTCCTGGTATGGAGGCCATTGACAATATTGGTTGGACGTTTGTTGAAGCCATGTGATGGTAGAATGCTCGGATAACCACCCCACAGCACCTCAGGAGGTTGATCCTCTGGAACAACATCCGTTGCATCCAGATGAGGGGTCACCCGACGTGATTGAGGCTTTGCAGAGGCTATCTAGAAAGGAGATCCGTGGTGGCGGAATTGGCAATCGATAGGGAGTTTCTAGCTACACACCAGCTGGCGGAATTGTCAACTTTCAGGATTTCCTCCTGATTGACAAGTTAAGAGCCAAAGAGCCTATCAGCCTTCCCAAGCAGATTTTACAGTATATGAAATACTGCGCTGCGAGTAATAAGCATGGGTTGCCATACCCTGGAATTGTGAAGAAGATACTAGTTCACCTTGGGCTGTATGTGCCGAAAAAGGAAGTGAATCTATACTCTGTTCTGGGTGGAAGAACGACCAGTATGAACCCGCACCTCCTCTGACAGACGCTCTTCATGAGGTGGATCCTCTGGACAAGCTTCCAGACGAGGGATCACCGGCGCGCGGTGATTGAGGCGTTGAGAAGTCTGTCTGGGAAAGTGGTGTTGCTAACTGAGAAAGTAGCAAATTTGGAGTTGTTATATGAGAAGGTGGTGAAGAAATCTGTTGCTGGCTGTGAGGTGGAATTGCGCGCCAAGATGGAAGCGATTGAGTCGTTACCTGCGCTGATGAAGGAGATGGAGGAGTCTGCAAAAATAAATATGATTCATGGGACTCAAATCAAGGAGGAGATAAAGGAGTTAAACCGTTAGTTGAGGTTTGTGGGCACAGAACTGGTTGACCAGTTGAAGTTACTGGTGAAGGATTAGCCTGGTTTCTGTCTCATGGTTTCCCCCTCTTTTGAAATCCCCACCACATCATCCTTAAATTTTTTTTGTGACTCTTTCTTCGTTGACTTGCTCCCTTCTGCTTGATAGTTGTTTGATTGTCTGCTTGCTGTGTGTCCCTAGGGACTTTTGCCTGTTTGATAATGCAATTTGCAGTTTTTCTTCCATTACCCGGGTATTCTTAAATTGTGATCTTTTTAATGATGCCAAAAGGGGGAAGATAACATGAGTGCACCACTTGAGGGGGAAGTCACTACTGAAATTCAAATCTAATGCCTATTTAAGGGGGAACTGTCGTGAGTTCGTAGAAGTGTCTGTCTATCAGAAACTGACTGAAAAAATCTATCTGCTGGATTAGTGATGAATCTGTCTGATAGATTAGTGATGATTTGAATTACATGTGATGGATTTCTGTTTTATTGAAGAAGTGTTTGTCATCATCAAAAAGGGGGAATTTGTTGGAACCCTTTGGTTTTGATGATTACAAACACTTAGCTAATGTGTTGCCTAAGTGTGCAGAAATCCATGGATAGATTTGTTGATGCAAGTTTCAGGTGAGGAAACGCAAGCATGCAAACATTGATTGAAGTTGAGGTGATCGAATTGCGGTTCAAGAAGATTCGAATTGAACCAATTAAAGAGCCTTGAGAACCACGCAACTAGGGCGAGTTGGCGTGTTGAGATCGAAGATAATTCGTGAAGATTAATCACAGATTTGGAAATCAAGAAGAAGATATCTGATTAGCAGAATATGGAGAAGAATATTCTACAGATCAGATTTGGCAAGTTCTGTTTGATGGATAAACAGATTAAATGAAGATTGGAGAAGAAAGGAAGATTCTAGAAGGAGTCTTGTCTTATTGAACTGAAGTCCATTAGGGTTTGGACAGTTGGGCTGGCCCAGGATATTGGGCCTAGAGTTTAAGACATAACAAACTCTATATAAAGAGCTAGGGTTTGACAAAATGTCTTGTGGATGCTGAGCGGCGGATTTCCAGAGAGAAGAGCTGCAGCACCTCCAGAGAGCAGAACGACGATTTCTGAGGAGAAAGAAGCGAGTTTCCAGAGCATAGAGCGGCGTATCTTCTGAGTGAAAGAACGACCGACTGAAGGAGTACTTGTTGAAGCCACACACTGAGGTTTGTGGTCGAAATCGATTATTCCATCCGGTTGAGTAGAGGTCATCAAATAGAATCTGTGTGATCTAGTTTGTAAACCCTACAAGCATATCGGGAATAAAAGGAATAATCTGATTTCGAAAATCCTTTCAGTGGAAACTGAAAGGTAGTGGTTTTTAATCTTATCATAGTTTTGATAAGGTTTTCCACTATACATCCTTGTGTTGTTATTTCTGCTGTTATTTTCCTGCATCAATATTCCGCTGCTACGTTAACTATCAAACGGAAAACAATATAAAATCAACTCTTAATTTCCGTCTGATAGATTATCGTATTTCGCTAACACTTCGATCCAACACTGGAAAAAATAAAACTCTTAATTAGTGACAACGGTTGGTGGCTTCAGTATATTAAAATGCCATAACCTGATACACCTTTGATCAAGAGACCGATATATAAGTAAGGCAAAAATCTAAAGAGAAGAAAAAAAGTCATGAAATGAATTGTGAATCATACATGTCTAGCAATACATGAGAACGAGATTAAACCATTGAAGATAGAATCAAGACCAATCATCATATCAAAAGGGTAATGATATAGATATAGATGCATTTATAAGAGAAGAATAGCTAAAACGTTAATAGAAACTACCATCTGAAAATGGACCCAAACACGGAAATGTATATAAAATCAAAATGCTCACAAGAGACAGTACCAAAATGATTGCTTGTATTCCATTACTACATCTAATCTGCCGATAAATTGAATTTTAACAGAACAGCAAGGAGGCATAGGTTAGAAGCAAAATACAAGGCTTGCAAGAGTGCTCCTATCAAAGCATCAGTTTTGTAGAATAAACACAACTGACCTGCATCCACAACTTAGAACGTTGAGTTTTCTGCAACTTAGAAACACTGTCTAGATCATCGTAATTGAGAGCTTCTATATCAGCCAACTCCCCCATCCACATCTTCATCCATGTCATCAGCATCCACAACTTCATTCTACACAATTTCGACTTGTAAGTCAGAAACCAGAAATGATATAAATATATAATGTGTGGTAATATATTGAAAGAATTAATGGTCAAAGGGCTCACAGGGACATCAAGTTCATTATCGGACAGCTCATCAAGGTCTGCTAAAAAAGAGTCCGCTAGCGTAGCCTGAAATTGTCGAAAGCACAATTATTATACACGACAAAGAAGATAACAGATAATCAAGCTAAAAACTAGGACTTCTGCGCCAACCAATCTAAATGGGAACAAAAATAATGCAACATTTTCACCCCTTCTTCTTCTCAGCTCATATTTTAGAAGATTAAAGGCCAAAACATTTACCATCACCGTTTAACACACATCCAATAGCCTTGCAAGTGACAACGCTATATGTTTTTTATTTGAACAACCAACCTCTTTCACTGAGATTAATTTGAATATCCCTATGAACCACATTGATGGGCATTCAAAGATCATGTTGGACCCTTGTGTTTTGATGATAACAAACACTTAACTAATAATCCACTTGAGTGTGCAGAAATCACTGTCTGACAGGTAAGCTCACCGGACATCTCTGAGAGAGAGCAAAGCTGCGAGAGAGATGTGTTCCATGTGAGAGACAAACCGACTTATGACGAGATCGGATCAAGGAGAATATATTCGACATAAATCAGGAGATATACGAGTATATACATGCTGGATAATTGACGAGAAGAATTGATATCCATATATACGAATAAGTATATACGATGGGAAGATCGAAGCCAGATTTGGGAAGCAAATATATGATGTGGTTAAGATATGGAAATATCTTAACCATATCACATCTACGAGATAGCAACTGGATCTCTGATGGAGATATGCTCAGCCGACTTGAAGACACTATAAAAGGAGGTAGAGTCTTCAGATGAAAGTTCGGCTTTTTGGAGATAGCAATCGGTGATCAAAGAGAAGATCAATTCCGGAGTTGACGAAGTGCTGCAGTGTGCGGACGAGACAGATCGTGTTAGTTGATACTTTGAGTTGAGTAGCATTGTTAGCTGTCACAAAGTGTAACAATCTACAAGCATACTCTTTCATCAATAACATTGATCTTGAAGCCCTTCTGGAACTGTCCAGAAGGCAAGTGGTTTTCAGCCTGCTGCAAGGATTGCAGTAAGGTTTCCACTCTAAACCGTGAGCACTTACCTTCCGTTCTATATTTCCTGTACGAAAGTTTATTTCCGCTGCCATCTGTCTGAGGGATACCACTCTGGGATCTCCCTCACATAGTTGGATAACTTAACGATCCATCAATTGGTATCAGAGCCGGGAAGCTCTAGATTGTGTGTTAGCCTTTCCAGGAAATCATGTCTAACGGAGGAAACTCGTTCTGGAAGCCACCGTTGCTCAGTCCAGGAGAATATGACTGGTAGAAGGATCAGTTTGAAGCTCATGTTTGCTCGGTGGATGGGAAACTGTGGCGTGTGTTTGAAAAGGGTAACTTCCCTATTCTGGATGTGACAGATCCCGAAAAACCAAAAGAGAAGGAGAAGGATAAGTACACCGAAGCTGACTACAAGTCTCTCCAGCTGAACTCCAGGGCCAAGAAGGTTCTATACATGGCTCTCTCACCAGGAGATCAAGTGAAGATGGCTGTGTACAAAACTGCAAAGGAGCAGTGGAATGGGCTCGCTAGACTGTACGAGGGAAACCAGGACATTAAACGCAACAGAATCCTAGCTGCGACAAAGGATTACGAAACTGTCAAACAGCGAAAGGACGAATCTCTGGATGACTTCTACACCAGATTTTAAATCATCGTCGCACAGCTGAACTCCCTGGATGAGGTACTCCCACAGTGGAAGGTAACTCATCAGTTCATGCAAGCTCTCAGCTCAAAATGGGACACAGTTACTACTGCACTCCAAGCTCAGAAAGGGATCAAAGACATCACTCTGGAAGAGCTCGTGGCGAATCTGCAAAGCCAAGCTAGAATAGCAGAGAGGAAAATAGCCAGAAGACAAGCTGGAAAATCTCAAGCTATAGCATTAAAAGTTGAGAAGGCTCTGGACATCGCCCAAGTAAGCCTGCCATCTAAGAGTGAGGACGAGGAGATAGCTCTTCTCTCAAGGGCGTTCAAGATGGCAAACACAGGCAGAACACAGAACAAAGGTGTCTTTGGTGGAGGACGAAATAATCAACGGTGGAACAAAGGATCTGCCTCAGAGGAAGGCAAGACAAAGGCAGGAGCAAAGGAAGAAAGAACCTGCTATCACTCTCAGAAAAAGGGACATCTTGCTAATGACTGCTACAGTAAGAAGAAGGGTGAACCACCTGCCTCAAAGGAAGCTCATGCCATGTTTGCTGCCTGGAGTGACTCTGACAAGGAACAAAGTGATAGGAAGCAAGCTAAGGAGCCATGTCTGATGGCGAACTCCGCAAATAGTGAGGTAAATGAATATGACTCTTTTACATATCAAGTTTTTAGTGAATCTGACTTTGCAGAAACTATTGCCGAATTACTAAAGAAGATCACAAGCCTTAAGGAATAGATTGAAATCATGAAAGATGAACACGAAGACGACATGGAAAACAATCGTCTCTGGTCAACCAAGGCTATGCGGCTTGAGAGAGAAATAAAGGAGCATATCTGCAAATGCCCTACCTATGACCAAAGGGACGCACCAATTGTTGATCTAAGTGAGGGACTGAGGCGTATGAGAATTGACGACACCAGGATGGTAGGATCAATTTCAGAATCGGTCAGGACCCAGTTGGATAACGATGAACTCCGACAGACTGTTGCTGATCTCAGACAAAAGGAGACGAAGAGAAAGAAAATCTGGCTCAGAGAACTAGATGCCAAAAAGGTCGAGGAGGTAAGACAAGACTACCTAAGAAAATTTGCCAGACCTGGACTTGGGTATGTTGAAGCGATGAAAGAAACTGATGAAGAGGAAGAAAACAGAAGGACTGCCAAAGGGAAGGGACCAATGACAGGAATCGGAGAGAGCTCCTATCAGCAGAGAAAGCCGGAACCCACAAGACAATCAGGAAGAGAAGCCTCATCTCCGAGGAAGAGTCATCTCCATGAAGATGAATCTGGACCCTTCAAGGCTGGGAAAGCTTTTGAAATTTGGAAAAAGATGAGCTCCAATCGTCAACCTCTCTCGAGCGACCTTCAGACACGTGGGAACAGGAGACCAGTGCCCTTAGAGAGACACAAGAAAACTGGCAGTTTTTACTACCGTGTCTGCTGGCACTGTGGTCACTTCGGCCATTACAGAGCAGACTGTGAGAAATGGAGAAAAGCCAACGAGAAGAATTACAACTATCAGAGAAAGGCCAGTACCGCTCATGTCCCTGCGAGAAGTGGCTCACCTCATAGAAGGAAAGACAGAGCTGAATGGGTTCGTCCTCACCATGACATAGCTATTCACGGACGACCCAGAACAACCCCCAGGAGAAGAATCAATCTCACTGATGACAACGACTCTCGTCCCTTAAAGCTCTCTTCTGCTGTTAAAACTATCCCAAAGCCCAGTAAGCCCAAGCTTGTCTGGGTTCGTAAAAACTGATTTCTCTTTTGCAGGGTGGAGTGAGGAGCAAGCCATGGTATCTGGACAGTGGATGCTCCAAACACATGACAGGAGATCCAGGTTGGTTCGTCTCACTCCAAGCCTATTCCAAAGACAACATTATCTTCGGAAACAAGAGCTCAGGTAAGGTAGTTGCTACAGGAGAGGTAAGAATCTCAGAAACCATTAAAGTTCGACATGTAAGTCTGGTTGAAAATTTGAGATACAACTTATTTAGCATATCACAATTGTGTCAACATGGAAGAAATCAAGTGAAATTTAACTCTAATGACTGTGTTGTGAAGTGCATTGAGACGGGGAAAATAATTCTTCTAAGTGTCCGAGAGAATCAGATCTATACAGTGGACCCAGAATTCGTCCCAGACGGGGAGTTGTGTCTATCAAGTATCACTGACGACACACTGCTGTGGCACAAGAGATTTGGACATGCAAGCACGAGGCTGATTCATAAACTCCATCAAAATGAATTGGTGGTCGGTTTACCTAAGGTGGAAAGCTCGTTCGATCAGATATGCAGAGCCTGTGCCACAGGCAAATAGGTACGCACTTCGTTTAAGTCAAAACAGTCAGTGAGTACTTCAGGTCCCCTGGACATGATTCACATGGATCTATGTGGTCCAGCCAACGTCATCAGCCGTGGAGGAAACAGGTATATATTAGTCATCGTGGATGACTATTCCAGGTATACATGGACCATCTTTCTGAGTTCTAAAGATGAAACGTACTCGGAATTTGTGTCATGGCTGAAGCTAATTGAAAACAAATTGAGTAAGAAATTAGTATCTATTCGTACTGACAACGGAACCGAGTTCTGGAATTCCCAGTTCATCTCCCTGTGCAGGACAGCTGGAATAGATCACAACTTCTCAGCACCACGAACTCCTCAGCAGAACGGTGAGGTAGAGAGAAAGAACAGAACACTAAAAGACATGTCCAGGACAATGCTGATTGCCAGTGGTGTCCCAAAGGGGTTCTGGGCTGAGGCAGTGCATGCAGCCAGCTACATACTGAACCGAGCCTCTCTACATTCCCTGATAGGGAAAACACCGTACGAGCTTCTGAGGGGAAGAAAGCCTAACATTGCCCACTTAAAAGTGTTTGGTTGCAGGTGCTACGTACACAACAATGGAAAGGACAATCTGGGAAAATTCGATCCGAGGAGCGATGAAGGCGTTTTCGTAGGATATTCAAGTCACAACAGAGCATATAAGGTGTACAATCTGAGACTGGAACGAGTGGAAGAAAGCATTCACGTCACCTTTGATGAGCGCGCCATGAGTGGACAACTGGTGAAGGATCCCTCCTCGCAGGATGATGGAGAGCTTCAGCTCACTGATAGATCCGACCCCGACTGGGAACCTGCTCAATGTGAAGCCACAGAGCCCACTCAAGAGGTCACTCAAGCTGTGGCTCAGGAACCCGTCGAGAACCTAGCTGAAGATGCTCAGACAGAGATAGCTGCCCCTGAGCATGTCCCTGATATCCCAGAGACAGACATCATCACGGCTCCCCCTAACGAGGAAGGAGCTGCTAATAACCCTCCTCCTACTGGAATCGCAGAGGAACCCAGAGCTACAAGGAGTGGAAGAGTCGTGAAGCCCCCTCTAGAATGAGGGACTACCAGTGCTACTCATCACAGGATCAGGTAAACCTGAATGAATTATGTCACTTCTGTGGTTTTGTGTCCTTTGTCTCTCATACGGAACCAAAGACGATTGCTGAGGCACTGAAGGATCCAGAATGGGTCAATGCTATGCAAGAGGAACTGCATCAGTTCGAAAGAAACAAGGTATGGCGACTGGTTCCTTCAGAAACAAGATGGACGACAAGGGAGTAGTTGTGAGAAACAAAGCACGCCTGGTAGTCAAAGGGTACAACCAGCAAGAGGGAATCAACTACGATGAAACCTTCACCCCAGTCGCAAGGTTAGAAGCAATCAGACTGTTAATTGCTTATTCGACTTACCATGGTTTTACTCTGCAGCAGATGGACGTGAAAACGGCCTTCTTGAACGGGGTTCTGAAGGAAGAAGTATATGTCAGTCAGACACCAGGGTTCGAGGATCACTCTCACCCTGATCATGTCCACATCCTTGACAAGGCTCTGTATGGGCTGAAGCAAGCACCCCGTGCCTGGTATGAAAGACTGTCACAGTTTCTGCTATCCCACAGATACGTCCGAGGAGAGGTGGACAAAACACTTTTCCTTCTGAAGGAAGGGAAAGACACTCTGGTAGTCCAGGTAAATGTGGATGATATCATTTTCGGTTCAACTAATCCCAAACTTGTCAAAAAGTTTACAGATTTGATGTCGAGCGAATTCGAGATGAGCATGGTAGGGGAGCTCAAATACTTTCTTGGTCTTCAAGTTGCTCAAGGAGAGGATGTACCCGAATCCATCAGCAGAAATATGTAAAGGAGATTCTGAAGAAGTTTGGGATGGAATCCGCCAAGACATGTGCCACGCCAATGTCCCCAAATGACTCCCTGACAAAGGATGAGTCCTCACCTTGGGTGGATCCAACTCTCTACCGGGGAATGATTGGTTCAGTGTTATATCTCACCGCTAGCAGATCGGACATCTTATTTAGCGTTTGTCTGTGTGCAAGGTTTCAGGCTGATCCCAGGGAAACCCACGTGAAAGCAGTAAAGAGGATATTGAGATACCTAAAGGGAACAGATGACTTATGCTTGTTCTATCCAAGGGGAGGTGAATTACGTCTGGAAGCATACACCGACGCAGACTATGCTGGATGTAAGATAGACAGGAAGTCCACGTCAGGGATGGCTCAATATCTTGGACCATGTCTCATCTTCTGGGCTTCAAAGAAGAAATCCTCAATTGCGTTGTCCACCGCTGAGGCGGAATACATCGCCGCTGCTGCCTGCTGTGCGCAACTGCTGTGGATCAAGCAACAGCTAAGTGACTATGGTGTTATTACTAATTGTGCTAAAATTCTGTGTGATAACACTAGTGCTATTAACATCTCTAAAAATCCAGTGCAATTCTCACGTACCAAGCATATAGAAATTCGGTATCATTTTCTACGTGACTGTGTAGAAAAGGGAACAATTGAGATGGAATATTGCAGAACTGAGGAACAGATTGCAGACATATTCTCAAAAGCTTTGCACAGAGAACCCTACGAGAAGCTGAGGCTTGAACTAGGTATGGTTTCTCTCCCTTAAAGCTATGCTCTATTGTTGCTCCCTCAGTGATTGGCTAGACTAGATGCATATGAGTCACGTCTGATGGAAGATTAACATGGATGTTCTGTGCTAGTGAAAAAGTAAGTTGTGTTCATAATGTAGCCATACATGCTTGTTATGTCACTGATGATTGCATTAGGGACCGAAAGACATGAAATTATGATTTCTTTCTGCCCAAAAGAGACCTCCATATTTGATCCCACACTATAATCCAAGGAGGTACTCTAGACCAGCCCTAGCCTATCTTCGTGTGAAATGCTCCTATGAGCCCGTCGAAATGTTCTTCCCGGAGTTCTTTCACATGAGGTACAAAGAAAATAAATTTTGCTTGAAAGTTCTTATTTTTTTTTCGTGATTGTGTGTGGTGTTATTTGTACCATTCGGGTAAAGTTGCACACCATACCAAAACCTTGTGTACCCATGAGACAGTAAGACTGAGCTATCACCTTGAACGGATCACCTTTAGCTGGGAAACAATCTCAGTGACAGTGATGAAGATGGGCAGTTATGTCTTCTGGTAAAGTTATCTCAGCCTTGGAAAGCGGTGAAATTGAATTGAAAGGTGAACAGGTTCTGCAACAGGGAGTTGTCCCGTCGGCTGCTTTTGTGAAGCGACACGCATAATTTCAGATGACACGTGTCGCTCTCCTGTCTGTTGGCGTCGAATTGATTTGGCAAGAGTTTAATGCAGATCCGTTTTTGGAAGGGAAGAAAAGATGGCAATTGCCAAAAATTGAAGGCGGTTTCTCTATTGAAAAGAGGCGACGTTTGAGGTTTCAGTTGGCTCTCAACCCCTAGGGTTTTGCAAAGGGTATTTAAAGAAAGCAGACGGAGCGTTTTGTCTCATCACTCTCAGACTATTGCTCTCTCTCTCACAAAAAGTTCAGAAGTTTCGAAACCCTAAATCCATGGCGTCTTCAAACCCTAAGTTGAATCTCTCTTCCGCTTCTACAATCGGTCACGCCTTCTGGCTCTGCTCCGACCGGCTCTACAGTAGCAAAAGAAGTGGTCCGATTTGAGGAACGTCTCGAAGCTCTGCGAGCGGACTCCTCCTCCCAGCACCAGGTAAAAAGGGAGACCTCGGTTGCTACAAGGTCAGCGGGCAAACGGGCGGGAAAACCTGCCTCTCAATCCGCCAGGAAATGTCAGAAATCTACCCGACCCTCTGCTCCTCCGGTTGAAGAGGAGGCCGAGTCAGACGGTAGCGCCAAAGAATCGGAAGAAGCAGGGAAAGGGTTTGTGCAGGAGTTGGTGTTGAATACCGAGTGGATGGTTGCAAACGGGTTAGGAGAAGTTGTGGAACTCCTGGAGGCCCAGGGGTGGGGCGCATTGTTTAAGAAGCCTGTTGTCGTGGATAAAAAATCGGTGAGGGATTTCTACTTGAAACTGAAGGTTGTGGAGAAGGAACAAGGAAAAGGAAACTGGGAGCTGTCTGCCACCGTTGGTGGTGAATCATACTCCATGAGTCTGAGGGAAATGGCCACTGTTCTGGGCGTTCCCAAAGGTGGTTATGCCACCTACTCCAAGGGTACGTGGCCAGGCACCGTGGCAAAGGCAGAGGTGTTTGCGAGACTTGGATTGGATGCCTCTACAAAGGGTCAGAGGGAGAACACTCACATGGGCGCGCTTCCTAGGATTCTGCACAGAATCCTTGTTTCGAATATCTCCCCAAGGAAGCACAAGCACAATCTGGTAACCTTCCAGGATATACTGTTGGTCGACCAAATTATGCAGAAGCAGCCAGTGAACTTGGCCTTTCAGGTTATGAAGCACATGGACAATAATAGCAACAATCCGTCTAATGGACTACCCTTTCCAGGGTTTGTGAAGGAGATACTGAAGTATTGGGATGCTTACCAGCCTGAATCCGAGAAAGTGCTTTCGTATGCACTGGGTGATGAGCATTTTGACAGACTAGGTCTGGAGTTCTCTGCCGGAGTCGGATGGACAGTTCCTGTTGTTGCAGAAGAGGAAGAGGATGAGGATGAGGAGGTCAAGGATGTGACTCCTATCAATGTTGCTGCTCCCGTCAGTGGTGACGAGGCAACCCCTCTGAGGGCTTAAGTGAGGTGCTGGCGCTGCTGAAGGTGCTTCGTGCAGAGATGAAGGAGCTCAGGGGTGAGTGATGGACCATAATTATACGAATCATAAACACAGTTAAACCCACCAAATTAGACTGTTTGTCTATTTAACTTTTGCTTGTTAGTTCTGATATTTATCTACAGGGTATTTTGGAGCCTAGAGAGAATACACGCTAAGGAGGAGTTTTTAAGCAGAAAATATATTACAAGTCATTCCAAGGTCAAGACCAGATGCTGACTGAAGAAATCTCAAGATCCTGACTTGGAATCACTCAAAACAAATCCAACCGAAGAGCAACCAAAGTCAGTCCGGAGCGGGAATGTACCGATAGTTTTGTGAAAACTTCACAAAACTCACAAAAACTTCCTCCTTTGCCCTTATGACCAGCGGCTTTAAGGAAAGGATGAGTCATGAGGGGAGCCTCCTCCCCCTCATGACCGGCCACCGGCGGCTCCTTCCCTCCCCTCCCATGTAGACCGGCGGCTTTCCTCCTCCATGGAAAGCTTGCCATGTGTTGCTCCTCCAAACCACACATTCCTCTCCCCTTAGCCTATAAATACTCCACCCCATCTCATTTGTAAAAACATCCCAAAAATCACAAAACACTTCTCTCTCTAAAGTTTGGCACTTTGTAAGTTTGGTTTTCAATCTATAATACTCATGTTGGTTCTTGAGTAATATAGTTCGCTCTTGAGTACTTGATGGACCATAATTGTATGCATCATAAATACAGTTAAACCCACCAAATTAGACTGTTTGTCTATCTAACTTCTACGTGTTAGTCCCGAAATATTTCCACAGGGCAATTGAGAGATAAAAGTGAAAACACGCTAAGGAGAGGATTTTATGCTGAAAAGATATCAAGAGTCAATTGAAGGTCAAGATCAAGCACTGAACGAAGAAATCTCAAGATCCTGACGATGAATTACTCAAATTAAATCCAAATGAGGAATTATCAAAGACAGCCTGGAGTGAAATTGGACTGATAGTTTTGTAAAGACAGTACAAAACCGTTAAGATTCATCCATGTGCATTGGTGACCGGTGGCTTGGGTGAAAAGGATGAGTCATTGGGTGGCCTCCTCCCTCCTCCTCCTTGGGTGACCGGTGGCTTTGGCTAGGAGGTGGCCAAAGCCACAAAACCTCCTCCATTTTGACCTCCAACCGGCGGCTTTGGGGAGTGCACAAGGTGGCGCCACTTGTCTCCTCCTCCCTCCTCCTCCATCTCCTCCCTTGGATGAGAAACACATGCCACCATCTCCACCACCCATCTCCACCCCTCTTGGCTATAAATAGAAGTGCCCTCCTCCTCATTTGTATAATCAATCCATACACAAAACACTTATCTCTCTAAGTTTGGTTACTTTGTAAGTTTGTTCGGTTTATGAAATAATACTCCTGTTTGTTCTTGAGTATTATACTATAGAGAATACTTCTGTTGGTTCTTGAGTATTCAGTAGGAAATTGGGAATACTCATGTTGGTTCTTGAGTATTCCACCCCTTTCCCTCTTACTGTTTTCAAAAACCCCCGAGTATTTAGCTATGGTATCCACCTCTATGGATATTCGTAGCTAAACTCTTCATTCGGTGGAAGATATTTTCTTGTATTATATAATGTTGTAATATCTTTTAGTTTCATTTCTTTGTATTCAAAACTTGTTCTATGTGCCATTTATAGTCAGAATTTCCAAGGTTGAGTGGATGCTACGAAAGGGCAAAACTCTTCCATGGGGTTCGTGAACATACTCGGGTAAGTGGATGCTACGAAAGGGCAAAGCTTATCTGAGGAGTTCGACTTATCTAAAACACCACTTGGTCAATCGTAACTGTGAGATCAGGTGGATGCACAGAAGGCTAAGATACTTCGAAAGGAGGAATTAGTCTGAAGTAGAACAAGGGTTGCTTTAAACGATGTTGCAAGTCTTGCGCTACGAAAGGGCCTCGATTCATCTTTGAATACTTAGAAAAGTTACTAACGGTTTATTATATACATGTTATAATACAAGAGTACCTGAAACCGAATACTTTCTTACAATCACAAAAACCCCCTGTATTTACTTTCCTAGTATAACTGTCCCGATCAACCACAACCATCAACCGCTCAACAACCGGAGGAATCGCAATCACGCATCACCCACTGTAAGTCTTCTAACCCTTATCTCTTTACTTTCAGTATTTAATTTCTGTATTTACTTTTCCGCACAAAAAACCCAAAAAACCAAAAACAGTAGTTTAATTACTCGCGCTAAAATCTCAATCATCCTAAAACACGTCCCTGTTAGTAAAAGAACAACGTATCCCCCTAATTCCCTTGGGTTCGACCCCTACTTACCACTTCTACCCAGTAGTCGCGAGTAGCTGACTTTATAAATTTATTTGTACAATTTGCTCTAACGACAAGCGAATTGTCAGTACTCTTGTCGGTTCTTGTAGTACTCAAGCTTTACTTTTCCCTATTCTTGAGTACTCTTGTCGGTTCTTGAAGTACTCACCCCTTTCCTTTACTTACTGTCTTTCAAAAACCGTAAGTACTTAGCTATGGTATCCACCTCTTTGGATATTCATAGCTAAACTCTTCATTCGGTTGAAGGGGTGTACTTGTATTATAAAATGTTTTAGGCTATACTCTTAGTGCCTCTTCTTTTTATTCAAAACTTGTTCTATGTGCCATATATTAGGCCAGAACTTCCAAGGTTGAGTGGATGCTTGAAATGGCAAAACTCTTCCGTGGGGGTTCGTGAACATACTCGGGTAAGTGGATGCTTGAAATGGCAAAGCTTATCTGAGGAGTTCGACCTCTTTTAAACACCATTTGGTTTGATCGGAAATGATTGATCAAATGGATGCACATAGGCTAGTATACCTTGAAATGGGGTGCTAGTCTAAATAGAACAAGTGCTCGACGACCTTGAAATGGGCTAGACGGTGTGTGCAAATCGAGTGCTTGAAATGGCCTTGACACACTTTTGAAACAGGCTTGTCGTCGTACCTGTGCAAAAACAATTTATATTTTTCCTCGCTCTTGGCTGTGGGTTAGTACAGTGGTGAGTAAGGGTCGAACCCTAGGGAGCCAGATGGTTACTACTTCGTTCTGTAATAGAGAAAAAAACAAGAAACTAATGTGAAAGTAAAGGTTAGTGTAATAATCGAAAATTGCAAGGGATTTATCAATCAAAGAAATATTCAGGTTATGGTATTATTCAATTGTGACTTGGTTTTATCATTGATTTCTAAATATCATGTTTCTAATTCTTTTAAACCTAATAATTCAATACTCCATTCCAAGATATATCGAATTAGTGCACTACTTGTTAATAGCTCTCTAGTGTCAACAAATAGCAAATAGGGGAGTTGAATTGATCAGTTAAGCTTTGCTATTCCAAGCTTCCACTTAACCTCACAATTCAATCCAAATAATGAGCACAAAAGATTTAATCGAATAACGAACAAGCATTAAGATTCAAATCTCAAAAACATAAGTCACAATTATTTAACCCTAACCCGAATATGGGTTTTAGTTACACATAGTCATAAGGAAATAATGCAGGGAAATAACAACTTCACTGATGACCGAGTAAACAATAGAGCAAGGCACGGCTGAATGAGTGGATGGACTGGCGAGCAAGGGCGGCGCAACAATGGTGGCGGGCAGAGGAGAGGAGTCGAATGAGAACTGTGTGATGAGATTTCTCTGTGATTTTCTGATGATTTGAAGACTGCGGGATCTCTTGTATTTATAGGGTTTGAGAAACCCTAACTTGGTGATAAAGCTACGAAACCCTAGCATCGCATGCAAATTGGGCCGGCTGCTGGACTTTGGACGTGCGAATGGATGAGATGAGGCTCGGCTGGCCGGACGGATGGATCAGCGCTGGAGTGCTCGGATGGCCAGGCGCATGCCCGCTCGGATGGCCGAGCTGGAGCTCGGAGGCACGCTCGCATGGCCGGGCTGGAGCTCGGATGCTCGGGCTGATCGGACTGGGTACTTCAGGCCCTCCTCTGATTTCCTCGGGCATTCCTCATGTTTTCTCGGGCATTTTCCATCTCAAATGTATATGGACCGACCAAGAACTTCTTGTGACGTTTTTGGCTCCAAAAGCCGTCTTTTGAACGTGATTCCTCCTAGAGCATCCAAATTACCTGAAATGCGAAACAACACTAAGAAGTAACTGTTTGCATATAAAAGTACTGGAATTGGTGGGATTTGATGACTTGATGAGTCGTATAAATACGGCTCATCAAACCACCCCACACTTAAACTTGTTCGTCCCGAACAAGGACTATGTCATAAGAGGAAAAAAATGAAGTACGAACATCACAAAGCTTCGGTCATCCTAGACGTGCTACATGGACATGAATCGATTACTCTAGATCTCGCCTGTTATGCATGCTCGCTACTAATATCTTTGTGCTAAAACATGGGTTAAAGATACGTGTTACCTTTGGGTCGAGATGCAAATCAATTCGGATGTATCTGGAGATAGCCCTGTTTAGACCCATGAACCCTCATTCTCGGGCTCGAACTCGCTGCTATGTGGTTATGCTTTGCCACTTTTTCTTGCACGTGATTGATTCGAGCTTCAAAGTGTTGAGAGATTTCGGTCAGCTATGGTGTCATCTGATTCGGACTTTCAATGATGCTGTCACATGAGACGTGTGGACTATCACGATGGTTGTGGATTTGTTGCTTTGTAGTGCGGATTGTGATTTGCTCGAACCGTGGTTCCTTCTCCTTTTGACGCGAGTCAAGCCGAGGGTCGCTCGTCTATTTTCCCGGTTACTCGGATTAGAAACCTTCCTGCTCTTACTCATCCTCGTCCTTTCGACACGGGTCAAGTCAAGGGTCGCTTGCCTATTTTCTCGGCTACTTGGACTAGAGCTTGGACGGTGTGAAGTTATCCCGTCCCGACCAACCACAAGGTACAGCAGTGGCGGAGCAGACTCATACTATGTTGCCTCGAAGTGCTAGCCTCCACGAACTCCACATAACCACATATCCTGAGTTCGGCCTTTGAACGATCTGTCAAGTCTCTCTAAGGCATTGCTATCAACTCCACATCCCTGTTTATCTCGACTAACAAAGGCACGCAAAATTTTAAGATCACATGTTAGTCGCACAAATCAATTTTCACCAAAGACATGCATGTAAAATCGGCTATATCTATTTCACCCAATCACTATCCAATACTGCAAGTCTAGAAAATAGTGAAGTATCATGTACAAAAATTTTAAAAATGACTCGAAACCTGCTGACTCAGTATGGTGGGCATGCTGACTCGATAACTGACTCATAACTGACTCTCCCACCCCACACTTTTGAAATGAGCCGTGTCCTCACGGCACGACTCAAATCTAGACACACAAATGCATGCAATAAATAGATAAGGAAAGGAAAAGGGTAGAACGACTCCCCTGGGATGTAGACGGTGGTCGGCTGAACTCGGATCAAGTCCGGGGGCTAAAATGCGTAGCTCCAAGGGAATTTTCCGGCCGACTAAGTCCAATCCCTGCAAAATGAAACCAAATCCTTTCCAAGGTACAATGTGACAATAAAGACTCATAAATAAAACAAGTAAGAAAAAGAAATGAAAATGCAGTGCAAACCGTGCAGGGCTGCCTCCCTGCGAGCGCCTTTGTTTAACGTCGTTGGCTCGACAGTACCTCATGTAGGGATCACAAGGTAGGATCCCATGGGCGTGTGAGGTCAAACTTCTGCTCAGCAATTCCTTCTGTTCGGCCAGTGTGCTTCCCTAGTCGTGCACTTGGCTCTGCTCTCCAACTTTCCGACGGTTTCTTCTTTTTATAGCCTCGAGAAGATGAGGACATCTTGGCCATAGCTGCTGGCCTGGTAGTCTGAAGAGCCTGCTCTGGTGGGTCAGGAACTAGGGTCTCATAGTCTGTGGTGTGCACAATATCTGGTGGTTTCCTTGTGCATGGTCGGTTCACATCCTCGTAGACATAGAAATCGGCCTCCTTACCGCCATATGATAACGATAGTAGGCCTAAGTCCATGTTGATCTGAGTCTTCGTGTCGTAGAGGAATGGCCGTCCCAAAATCAGTCCTGGTGGCTCGCCTTTTCTGGAATTCTCCATCTGCAAGACATAGAAATCTGCAGGCACAGCAAGATCTCCTACCCGAAGGGTCAGATCTTCGAGAAGTCCAGTGGGGCGAACACACGACCTGTCTCCCAACTCTATAGATAGCTTAGGGGGCTTCAACGGACCGAGGTTCAGCGAGTAGTACAGAGAGTAAGGCATCACATTGATGGCAGCACCTAAGTCAATCAAGCAGTGGGGTATCTGGGTCTTGCCGATGCCACAGGTGACTGTGAAGGCTCCTGGGTCCTTATTCTTTCCTGGAGGTGTCTTATGGCTCGCTGTAGGTGACGGCCTCATCATCTGATCAGTTTGTGTTGGCCTGACCACCATCCTTGTTTCTGACTCAGCTTTCTCACAAATCTGATCTCCACGAGTAACTATAGCATAAGAGGAACCGTGAGTTGTAGTGTCTTTGATGACAAGGGCCGGTGCTTCCTCAGGTATAAGCTGGCCGAATTCCTCTGTTGGTTTGACGGTCTCTTCAACTGCTGCATCCACCTTAATCACCTCAACTAGGCTGACGTTTCCTCTCGGGTTTTCAACTGTCTGTGAGGGAAGTCGTCCTGCGTGCACACTGGCTGAGAGACCTGAGACTAGTGTAGCGAGCTCGGATATCTGCTTCTTTATGTCTGCAATGTCACTCTTGGTTGAGGCTGCCAGCTCTTCTACTACTTTCTCAATAGGTTTTCCGTGGTTGCTCGGGCCTGACTGATTGCTGTTCGGCGGTCTCTGCTGATACTGACTTGGAGCATTCTGCTGATACTGTCCAGGCGCATTCTGTCGGAACTGATGATGAGGATGCTGGTAAGGCTGCTGGGTCTGCTGAGGTGCATTCTGTCGTGCTGGCTGAGTCTGGTTCTGCTGATAGTTGTTCTTCCAGGTTCCTTGATTTGGTGCTGCTGCGCCATACTGCTTGACTGGGCCCGCCTGGTTGCCATAATTCTGATAGTCACCTATTACGTTGACCTCGGCCTGGTTGTCCTCTAAGATGGTCGGGCACTCGTCTGTCTTGTGGTTTGTGGCTGCGCAAAAGCCGCATGGCTTAGTCTCGACTGGTTGCCTCCTGATCACATGTTGCATCATATCCTTCAGCTCCTTGATCTGTTCGGCCATGGCACTGACTGAGGGTTCAACCTTTGACACGTTCCTTGTTCGGGCATATTCGTCCTCCCTTGTAGATTCATCCTGGAACCGCTCACTTTCTGCTACTTCCATGATTTTTTGTCGGACTCTGGCTGGGGTCAAGTTCATGAGGTTGCCTCCAGCTGAGGCCTCAAGTAATTTCCTATCCAGTCTGCGGAGTCCATCCAGCATATACTCAACGAATAATTTCTCTGGGAGCTCAAGATTGCAGCAGCTCTTCTCCAAGGCTAGGAATTTCTCCACATACTCGTACATGTTCTCGTTTGGGCCTTGTTTGAGCTCTTGCAACTGTCTCCGGACTTGCATTGCGCAGGCTGCTGGATAGTATTTGCTAATGAATTTCCTCTGCATTTGCTCCCATGTGTAGATACTACTAGAGGGCAAGGATAAGAACCAGTCTGTAGCAGTGTCTGTAAGTGAGAAGTAAAATGCCTTCAGTTTGAAGTCATCCACCTCGGCTCCGTATGGCTTTAGGTTCAAACATATCCCATGAAAACGTGTCAGGTGAGATGTGGCTGATTCTCCCTTGGTTCCAGAGAACTTGGGTAGATGATGGATGACTGAGGTGCTGACTGTTATGGCTGCGAGGTCTGGTCCTTCATAGATAGGCCACGTTTGGTCTCTGAAATTGGGAACCGAGAGCTCGCCCATGGTAGGTCCTTCATCTTCGTCTTCCACATCGTCTCTGACTACTGGCTGGCGTGGGGGTCTCTGAGGTGGTGGGTATGGATGTTGTGGATGGTATGGCAGTGGTGGATACTGTGGGTATGGCGGTTGTGGGTATTGTGGATACTGTGGTGGTGGATACTGCTGATATGGTGGTGGATACTGAGGGTACTGAGGGTACTGTGGTTGGGGTTGATTATGAGGTCGGATTGGTTGTTGTTGTTGTTGAAACTGTCCAGGGATAGCCCCCCTGATCTCTCCATTTTGGACCATCGGTCCTTGAGGTAGTATTCCTTCTTCATTTCGAACATTCTGGTCTACTTCATCATTGTTGTCACCAACTCTACTTCCTGCGTGAGACATGTTGCAAGAAATAGCAAGCACCGGTCTAGCAAACACCGTAATAGCAAAGACAGACTAGCAACAAAGGGTTCCCAGGAGATTGGAGGGGTCACATCGGTCCCACTTAAAACCCAAAATCCTTGGACTCGTAAGTCTTGGTGACAGAACCCTCTGAGAGCTAGAAATTGGAAATCGAAAAGAATGAAAATCGAAAATCGGACAGTTGAAATTGAAATATCACCGAGATAAGCAAATTTCGAAATAATGCAAAGAGAAAAATAAACGAAAAAATAAAGAAGAACAAATTTCACCGTGCTTAGCTCCCCGGCAACGGCGCCATTTTGAACAGGCTTGTCGTCGTACCTGTGCAAAAACAATTTATATTTTTCCTCGCTCTTGGCTGTGGGTTAGTACAGTGGTGAGTAAGGGTCGAACCCTAGGGAGCCAGATGGTTACTACTTCGTTCTGTAATAGAGAAAAAAACAAGAAACTAATGTGAAAGTAAAGGTTAGTGTAATAATCGAAAATTGCAAGGGATTTATCAATCAAAGAAATATTCAGGTTAGGGTATTATTCAATTGTGACTTGGTTTTATCATTGATTTCTAAATATCATGTTTCTAATTCTTTTAAACCTAATAATTCAATACTCCATTCCAAGATATATCGAATTAGTGCACTACTTGTTAATAGCTCTCTAGTGTCAACAAATAGCAAATAGGGGAGTTGAATTGATCAGTTAAGCTTTGCTATTCCAAGCTTCCACTTAACCTCACAATTCAATCCAAATAATGAGCACAAAAGATTTAATCGAATAACGAACAAGCATTAAGATTCAAATCTCAAAAACATAAGTCACAATTATTTAACCCTAACCCGAATATGGGTTTTAGTTACACATAGTCATAAGGAAATAATGTAGGGAAATAACAACTTCACTGATGACCGAGTAAACAATAGAGCAAGGCACGGCTGAAAGAGTGGATGGACTGGCGAGCAAGGGCGGCGCAACAATGGTGGCGGGCAGAGGAGAGGAGTCGAATGAGAACTGTGTGATGAGATTTCTCTGTGATTTTCTGATGATTTGAAGACTGCGGGATCTCTTGTATTTATAGGGTTTGAGAAACCCTAACTTGGTGATAAAGCTACGAAACCCTAGCATCGCATGCAAATTGGGCCGGCTGCTGGACTTTGGACGTGCGAATGGATGAGATGAGGCTCGGCTGGCCGGACGGATGGATCAGCGCTGGAGTGCTCGGATGGCCAGGCGCATGCCCGCTCGGATGGCCGAGCTGGAGCTCGGAGGCACGCTCGCATGGCCGGGCTGGAGCTCGGATGCTCGAGCTGATCGGACTGGGTACTTCAGGCCCTCCTCTGATTTCCTCGGGCATTCCTCATGTTTTCTCGGGCATTTTCCATCTCAAATGTATATGGACCGACCAAGAACTTCTTGTGACGTTTTTGGCTCCAAAAGCCGTCTTTTGAACGTGATTCCTCCTAGAGCATCCAAATTACCTGAAATGCGAAACAACACTAAGAAGTAACTGTTTGCATATAAAAGTACTGGAATTGGTGGGATTTGATGACTTGATGAGTCGTATAAATACGGCTCATCAACGACCTTGAAATGGGCTAGACGGTGTGTGCAAATCGAGTGCTTGAAATGGCCTTGACACACTTTTGAATACTTAGAAGGATCACTAAAGGTCAATGATAAACAGGCTATGATACAAGGCCCCAGAAACCGAATGCTTTCCTTAAATTTAAACACCACCTGCATTTACTTTCTTAGTATAAACTGCTCTATCAACTGCTCACGTTTCGGAAGGCTTGCCAATCACGCATCACCCGCTGTAAGTCTTCTACTTTTATTTTCAGTACTTTACTTTTATGTCATCTACTTTTCCGCACTAAAAACCAAAAAACCAACCAAAAAGTTACTTAGTTATTACCGCTAAAACCTCAATCAACCTAAAATCACGCTCCCGTCTTGTACAATCCCCCAAAGAACGATTATACCCCTAATTCCCCTGGGTTCGACCCCTACTTACCACTTGCTACCCAGTAGTAAGGTCACGAGTAGCGGAATATAAATTTGCTTTTGCACAGAGAACACAACACCTTAACGATAGTGCGGTGGGCTCCGTCAAAACTGGCGCCGTTGCCGGGGAATTAGCCGTCGGATTAGTTGTTCTTTCCTTTCCCTTCTCGTCTCTTCATCACACTATGTATGTGACAGGTCGTCGTCGGTACCTGCAAATTTGAATTTATATTTTCCTTACTCTAGACTGTGGGTTAGTACAGCGGCAAGCAAGGGTCGAACCCAAGGGAGCTAGATAGTTACTACTTTGTTCTGTAAGAAGAAAAGAAAGACAATTGGGTGAAAGTAATGGATTAGGAAACGGTAAATTACGAAATAAGTAAAAGATGTATCAATCAGAGAAGATATTCAGGCTAGGGTTTTCTTCAATTGTGACTAAGTTTATCCTTGATAGCTAAGTATTTATTGTTTTCTTAGGGTTACTCCTGGTCAGGTTATAACCGTTTAATTCTAGCAAACCTAATACTCCTTGTCAGGTTATATTAGGTTTAGTGCTTCTACTTATTCTAACGGGTCAGTATCAAATAAGCAGTAAATAGATAGTAAGTATTACTAGGTTAAGTTGTACCCTTTCAGATCTCCCCTTAACCTAATAATTCGAACTGATAATTTGCACAAGAATTAAATAGAATGCAAGAACAATAATGAATAAAAGAATCTCAAAACATTCGTCACAATTATTTAACCCTGACCCGAATAATAGAATTAGTTACACATGGCCATTAGGGCAAAAACAATAAGTAAAAACGAGTAAAACTTCACTAGAGCCGATATGACTGAAGAACGGGCCGTGAGGGCTGAGCAATGAGCAGCGCACGGCTGAGCAGGGACTGAGTAGGGCTGAGGCAGTGGCTGAATAGGGCTGAGGCAGTGGCTGAATAGGGCTGAGGCAGTGGCTGAATAGGGCCGAATGGTGGGCGGTGCAAGGAGGAGTTAGGGTTTCAGCCGTGAAGAGTGAAGAGAGGATTTTGTGGAGAGAGGAGCTCTCCACGTTTTTGGGATGATTATGGACTGCACTGCGAGGTCTTATTTATAGCTAAGGAGCAGGGCTTCTTTCGTATGGATTTGGAAAGGGCCCAAAAACCGATTAGGAAACGTGTCCAAAACCGACTTTGCTTGGTCTCTAAGTTTTCTTCTTGTGCAAGTCTTCTAGAGGATTCTAGGACATTCCACAGCCTTCTAAACCGTCATGCATGAAATTAGGAATTTTCCCGAAGTACTGTTCACGGCCCAAAAATACTGTTCACGCCGGAAATTACTGTTCATCCGCGGACATTGTTCATCCATCCTGCGCATCTGTTTTGACTTCGGCTCTCGATTTGACCTTCTAAACGACCTCGGATGCTCTCGGTGTGAACTAGAGAGTTGTAGGGAATTGAGTCACCTACGCAACGGTATATTCCTTGTATTTTTCTGCTCAACGGTCAGCTCCCAGTACTCCGCCGAACGTCCAAGGGTCTGATCTGCCATTGTGATGTTTTTGGCATAAAATGCCGTCTTTTATGCACGTTTCCTCCTAGAGCTTCCGAAACACCTGAAATGCAAAACAACACTAAGAAGTAACTGTTTGCATAATAAAGTGCCGAAATTGGTGGGATTTGATGACTCGATGAGTCGTATAAATACGGCTCATCAGTATGCATGGACAACAAGACATCTTCTTCTGTTCGGAGGTACGGATGGAGAAGACTGAACAGGCTGTCGTCGTACCTGTGCAAAAACAATTTATAATTTCCTTGTCCTGAACTGTGGGTTAGCACAATGGCAAGCAAGGGTCGAACCCAAGGGAGCTAGATAGCTACTAATTTGTTCTGTAATGGAGAAAAACAAGAAACTAGAATGAGAGTAACGGTTAGTGAAATAATCGAAAATTGCAAGGTTGTAAATATCAGAGAGAAGTATTCAGATTAGGGTTTGATTGTGACTTGTTTTATCATAGACTTCTAAATATTCAATTCGTGTTTTACGTGTGGTTGTCCCGACAAAGGTGATTTCCCAAGTAACCCGACAAAGGTGTTACGCCACGACCTAATTCCCCTAGGTTTAATTAACCCGACAAAGGTGTTAATTGCCCTATTTGTACTATCTATCTAAACGACAAAGTATTAGATAGATGATTAATGTAGAAATATGCGCAACTAGATTTCACGACAAAGTATACGTCCAGTCTAATAATATTTCATGGAATTCATGTACGAGAATTAGTAAAACATAGAATATAGCATTAAAGATCCAAGTCTCAAAAACATAGTCACAATATATTAACCCTAACCCGAATAGAAGGTTTAGTTACACATGATCATAATGAAACAATGCAAATAATAAAAGGGGATGAAATACTTCACAAAACCGAGGCAAGCAAGGGCTGGCCGTGTAGGGCTGATGAGCGGCCGTGCAAGGCTGAGAAGCGGCGGAATTGTGGCTGAGCAAGGAGGCACGGCTGGATTGTGAGGAGAGTAGCACACGGATGAATTGTAGAATGAGGGATGATGAGATGCTTGTGGACTCCTCCTTATATAGGGTTTGAGAAACACTTTGATCTTCTTGGAACCTTCCGAAACCCTAGCATTTGAATGTTGCCCTAATATCACAATGTAGAATGGGCCGGCTGCTGGATTTAGGGCTTGGACTTTCTTTTTCCGAAGTTACTGTTCACGGCCCGAAATCACTATTCACGCCGGAATTACTATTCACGCCAGAGTACTGTTCACGACCCTCCTTTGGCTCCGTTCTTCCACTGCGATGTTTCTGGCATGAAAATGCCGTCTTTTAAGCGTGTTTCCTCCTAGAGCTTCCAAATCACCTGAAATACGAAACAACACTAAAAAGTAACTGTTCGCATAATAAAGTGAATGAAATGGTGGGAATTAACGACTCGATGAGTCGTATAAATACAGCTCATCAAACCACCCCACACTTAAACTTGTTCGTCCCGAACAAGAACAAGGTCATAAGAGGAACGACTAATGTAAACATCACAATGCTTCGGTCATCCTAGACGAGCTACATGGACATGACTTGGCTACTATAGATCCTACCTGTTATGCATGCTTGCTACTAATATCATTGTGCGAAAACAAGGGCTAAAGATACGTATTACCTTTGAAGTCGAGATGCAAATCAATTCGGATGTATCTGGAGATAGCCCTGTTTAGACCCATGAACCCTCATTCTCGGACTCGAACTCGCTGCTATATGGTTATGCTTTGCCGCTTTTTCTTGAACGTGATTGATTCGAGCTTCAAAGTGTTGAGTGTTATTCGGCCAGCTATAGTGTCATCTGATTTGGGATTTCAATGATGTTGTCACATGAGACGTGTGGACTATCACGATGGTTTGTGGATTTGTTGCTTTGTAGTGCGGATTGTGATTTGCTCGAATCGTGGTTCCTTCTCCTTTTGACGCGAGTCAAGCCGAGGGTCGCTCGTCTATTTTCCCGGTTACTCGGATTAGAAACCTTCCTGCTCTTACTCATCCTCGTCCTTTCGACACGGGTCAAGTCAAGGGTCGCTTGCCTATTTTTTCTCGGCTACTTGGACTAGAGCTTGGACGGTGTGAAGTATTCCCGTCCCGACCAACCGCAAAGGTACCGCAGTGGTGGAGCAGACTCGTACTATGTTGCCTCGAAGTGCTAGCCTCCACGAGCTCCACATAACCATATATCCTGAGTGCGGTCTCTGAATGATCTGTCAAGTCTCTCTAGGGCATTGCTATCAACTCCACATCCCTGTTTATCTCAACTAACAAAGGCACGCAATGATTTAAAGATCACATGTTAGTCGCACAAATCAAGTTTCACCAAAGACATGCATGTAATCGGCTCTATCTATTTCACCTAATCATGATCCAATACTGCAAGTCTAGGAAATAGTGAAGTAATCATGTACAAAAAAAATTTAAAAATGACTCGAAACGTGCTGACTCTGTGTGGTGGGCATGCTGACTCGATAACTGACTCATAACTGACTTTCCCACCCCACACTTTTGAAATGAGCCGTGTCCTCACGGCACGACTCAAATCTAGACACAAATGCATGCAATAAATAGATAAGGAAAGGAGAAGGGTAGAGCAAGACTCCCCTGGGGTGTAGACGTGGTCGGCTGAACTCGGGCCAAGTCCGGTCTCAATGGGACGCGACCCGGACTCGTCTGGTGCTAAAATGCGTAGCGTAGAGTGCAAAATGCGTAGCTCGCAAGTGAATTTTCCGGCCGACTAAGTCCAATCCCTACAAAATGAAACCAAATCCTTTCCAAGGTACAATGTGACAAATAAGACTCATAAATAAACATGGTAACTAAATAAAATGCAGTGCAAACCGTGCAGGGCTGCCTCCCTGCGAGCGCCTTTGTTTAACGTCGTTGGCTCGACAGTACCTCCTCTAAGTGTCAGGAGGCTCATCAACGGGAACCTCATCAACGAGACCCTCAACTGGCTCGGCTAGGTCAAACTCCTGGGCTGGTACCTCGATCTCTCCGTGGTAGTGCTTAACTCTCTGTCCATTGACCTTGAACCGATGCCCATCCTTTGGGTTCTCCAACGCCAGTGCCCCATGATTGTAAATCTGAACGATCGTGTACGGTCCCGTCCATCTGGACCTCAACTTCCCGGGCATGAGTCGTAACCGTGATGAGAATAAGAGCACCTTCTGTCCGACTTCAAACGAGCGCCTTAGTATGAATTTGTCGTGGTAGAGCTTGGTCCGCGCCTTGTAGTCTGTCTGGCTCTCATAAGCCTCGAGGCGCAGCTCCTCAAGCTCACACAACTGCAACTGCCTGTCTAACCCGGCTGCCTGTAAGTCTGGATTGCACTTCTTCAGTGCCCAATACGCCTTGTGCTCTAACTCTACTGGCAAGTGGCACGCCTTCCCATAGACCAACCGAAAAGGTGAGGTGCCTATCGGGGTCTTGTAAGCTGTCCTGTACGCCCACAATGCCTCATCTAACCGCTGGCTCTAATCCTTCCTAGTCGGTCCTACCATCTTCTCCAGAATTCCCTTAATTTCGCGGTTGGAGATCTCTGCTTGCCCATTCGTCTGGGGGTGATATGCTGTGGAAGTCCGGTGATGAACATGGTAGCGCTTCAGTGTGGATGCCATGATGCGGTTGCAGAAGTGTGTCCCCTGATCACTGATAATGGCCTTAGGTACTCCGTACCTGCAAAAGATGTTAGTGCGCAAAAAGTCTACGACAGTTTTAGCATCAGCACATCTAGTGGCCTTGGCCTCTACCCACTTGGACACATAATCAACTGCAACTAAGATAAATTCGAAACCACATGAAGCAGGAAAAGGACCCATAAAATCTATCCCCCAAATGTCAAACACATCATTCACTAATATGGGGACCTGTGGCATCTCCTGTCTGGCCGAAATGTTACCTACTCTCTGGCATCTATCACATCTCTTACAATGATCGTAGGCATCTCTAAAAACATGCGGCCAAAAGAAACCACTATCTAAAATCTTCCTAGCAGTCCTCCTAGGGCCGAAATGGCCTCCACACTCTAATTCAAGGCAAAAACTGATAACTGAAGCAATCTCATCATCAGGGATACACCGTCTAAGAATCTGGTCTACGCCTATTTTCCATAAGTACGGGTCATCCCACACATAGTATTTAGCATCATGCTTCAGTTTCAAACACTGTGCCCTAGAATATGAGGGCGGGAACTTACCTCCTACCAGGTAGTTCACTAGGGGAGCGAACCATGGCATCTTACCCGAAATAGCATATAAGTGCTCATCTGGGAACGTCTCGGTAATCTGCCCGGCATCCTCCTCTCTGACAAGACGGCTCAAGTGATCTGCGACTGTGTTCTCTATGCCCGTCTTGTCCCTGATCTCCACGTCAAACTCCTGTAGGAGCAGGATCCACCTAATGAGCCTTGGTTTCGCCTCCTTCTTCGTCATCAAGTACCTAATAGCTGCATGGTCAGAATAGACAACAACTTTAGTACATAACAGATATGATCTAAATTTCTCCAAGGCGAAAACCACGGCTAGCAGCTCCTTCTCTGTGGTCGAATAGTTCTTCTGGGCCACGTCCAGTGTCCTCGAAGCGTAGTAGATCACCACGGGCTTCTTGTCCACCTTCTGACCAAGAACTGCTCCTACAGCATAATCACTCGCGTCACACATAATCTCAAATGGCTGAGTCCAGTCCGGAGCTCTAATGATGGGCGTGCTGGTGAGGGCCTCCTTTAGCTCGTCAAAAGCTGCCCTGCACTGATCTGTAAACTCAAAAGGAACATCTTTCTGCAAGAGGTTAGATAAAGGCAGTGCCTTTTTCGAGAAATCCTTAATGAATCTACGATAGAAACCAGCATGCCCTAGAAATGACTTAATATCACGGACTGTAGAGGGATATGGCAGAGTAACAATCAAATCTATCTTAGCCTTGTCTACCTCTATCCCCTCATGTGAGACTATGTGACCGAGTACAACTCCATGAGTAACCATAAAATGACACTTTTCATAATTGAGCACCAAATTCATAGAAACACAACGTGCAAGTACCATGCTCAAATTATCTAGACATGCATCAAAAGTGTCACCATGCACAGTGAAGTCATCCATAAACACCTCAATAAATGACCCTATCATGTCAGAGAATATGCTAGTAACCACCCTCTGAAAAGTACCTGGTGCGTTACACAAGCCAAAAGACATCCGGCGAAAAGCAAACGTACCGAATGGACATGTAAAGGTTGTCTTCTCCTGATCCTCGGGTGCTATGGGAATCTGGTTATAGCCTGAAAAACCATCTAGAAAACAAAAATAAGGCTTACCCGCCAAGCGGTCGAGCATCTGGTCAATAAATGGAAGAGGAAAGTGATCCTTGCGCGTAACTGCATTCAGCCTCCTGTAGTCTATGCACATGCGCCATCCATTCTTGACTCGTGTACTCACCATCTCGCCCTCAGCATTCTTCTCCACTGTGATCCCAGTCTTTTTCGGCACAACATGTACCGGACTTACCCACTGACTGTCTGAGATCGGGTAAATCACATCAGCATCCAGAAGCTTCTGAATCTCCTTCTGGACCACCTCCATCATGATAGGATTCAATCTGCGCTGAGGTTCCCTCGAAGGCTTAGCTCCATCATCCAGCAAAATCTGATGCATACAGACAGTAGGGCTGATTCCCTTGATGTCGGCTAGTGTCCATCCAATGGCCTGTCTGTGCTCGGTCAGTACTCCAATCAACCTACGTTCCTGATCTGCCTCTAGGCCGCTCTTGATGATGACTGGCAGCGTGCTGTTCTCCCCTAAGAATGCATACTTCAAATGTCCAGGTAGAGGCTTCAATTCTACTGTAGGTGCCTGCACAACAGAAGGCAAACACACTTGTGATTTAAATAACCGAATTGCATTAACCTCGTACCTCGGTGTGAGTGGTGGGGCGATCTCTAGCTGATCTAGGGCATCCATGATCGCCTATGTATGCTCATAAGAATCCTCGGGCGAGTATACTGCCTCCTCAATGACTTCCTCTAGCGGGTCGGTCCGTCTCTCTGGATGTACCTCCTGGATAAGGTCGTCCAAGGTGTCTAAAGCATGGACCGCCTCATACTCTGTGGGATGATTCATGGCCCCGAAGATGTCAAAGCTGATCATTTCTTCCTCAACCTCCATAGTCAACGTCCCAGTGTCGCAGTCTATCTTCATCTTCGACGTTTTGAGGAATGGTCGGCCGAGTAGGATCGGTGCATGGTCTGTGGGGCTACTGCTCTCCATCTTGAGGACATAGAAGTCTGCTGGGAATACCAACTCTCCGACCTGTACGAGCACATCCTCAATCTTGCCCTCGGGTTGCTTGCATGACCTGTCCGCCAGCTGTATGGTAAGACCTGCAGGTTCTAAAGGACCAATGCGCAAGGAGGAGTATATAGAATATGGTAAAACATTAATAGAGGCACCAAGATCGAGCATGCAATTTTCTACCCTAATGTTACCGATCATGCAGGGAATGGTATATGTGCCTGGATCACCGCATTTTGGTGGCACCTTGCGCTGAATTACCGCTGAAACATTCCTACTCATAAGCTCCTCATCTGGCTGGGTTCCTTTCCGTCTGTTCGTGCACAACTCCTTCAAAAACATGGAGTACCTCGGGATCTGCTTGATGGCCTCAAGGAGTGGGATGTTAATCTCTACCTTACTGAATAGTTCCCACACTTCCTTGTCCATCACATACTTCTTCGGAGCTCGGGCCTGCACTGGAAAAGGTAAAGGTACCTGGACATTAGAGTTTTTGACAATGGGTACCTGTTGATGGACCACAATTGTATGAATCATAAACACAGTTAAACCCACCAAATTAGACTGTTTGTCTATCTAACTTCAATGTTTTAGTCCCGATACATTTCTACAGGGTATTTCAGAGCTTAGAGAGAATACACGCTAAGAAAGAGCTTTTAGCACAGAAAAGATATCAGGAGACAATCCAAGGTCAAGATCAGACGCTGAATGAAGAAATCTAAAGATCCTGACATGGAATCATTCAAAACAAATCAAACCGAAGAGAAACCGAAGACAATCCGGAGCTGGAATACACCGATAGTTTTGTGCAAACTGCACAAAACTCACAACCACTCTCCTCATGCCACATGGACCGGTGGCTTTCTCCTCACATCCACCCCTCCTCCTCTCCCACACCACCACATGTCACATCCTCCTCCATCCACACCAAAAGCCGCCGGCGGCTTTGCCTTCTCCTCTCCCCTTGTGACACTTGTCTTCCTCTCCTCTTCCCCTCCTCTCCACCCTTGGATGCTAAACCACATGCCCTCATCTTGGCCATCCATTCCTCTCCTCCATGGCTATAAAAGCACCAAGCCATAAGCATTCACAACACACCACACTCCACTTCTCTCTCTAAGTTTGTTACTTTGTAAAGTTTGGTTTTGATATAAATAAAAGTTCAGTTTGTTCTCAAATACTTTAGTTCGATCTTGAGTACTCCTGTTTGTTCTTGAGTACTCAAGCTTTCAGTTACAGTTCAAGAGTTACTCCTGTTTGTTCTTGAGTAATCTCTTTCTCTTCTCTCTTTACTCTTGTCGGTTCTTGAGTATTCTTTTCCAAATCCCCAAGTATTTAGTTATGATGTCCAACTCTATGGATATTCGTAACTAAACTCTTCATTCGGTTGAAGGGGAGTTCTTGTTTTATAAAATGTTTTACTTCGTTTAGCTTCTTTTCTCTGTATTCAAAACTTGTTCTATGTGCCATTTATAAGGTCAGACTTTCCAAGGTTGAGTGGAAGCTACGAAAGGGCAAAACTCTTCTGTGGGAAGTCGTGAACATACTCGGGTAAGTGGATGCTACGAAAGGGCAAAGCTTATCTGAGGAGTTCGATCTATCTTTAAAACCATTTGGAAACTGGACCAAAGGGACCAAATGGATGCACAAAAGGCTAAGATACTTCGAAAGGAGGAATTAGTCTGAAGTAGAACAAGGGTTTACAAACAGTGTGGCAAATTGAGCGCTACGAAAGGGCCTCGATACACGTTTGAATACTTAGAAGGGTTACTAAAAGAATGAACAGGATATAATACAAGGCCCCCTAAGACCGAATACTTCTCTTGCAATCACAGAATCCCCTTTGTCTTTACTTTTATTGTTCAATCAACTGCAACCATCAACCGCTCACAATCCAGAGGACTTGCAATTCACGCATCACCCACTGTAAGTCTTCGCTTTTAATTTCAGTATTTACTTTTCTGTAATTTACTTTTCAGCACTCAAAACCAAAACCAACTAAAAAGTCACGTAGTTGTTAGCACTAAAACCTCAACCAACCTAAAACACGCTCCTTCGCTGAACAAATCCCTTAAAGAATAACCTATCCCCCTAATTCCTCTGGGTTCGACCCCTACTTACCAAGTACTACCCAGTAGTATAGTTGCGAGTAGCGGACTATTATAAATTTATTTGTACAAATCGCTTTGACGACGAGCGGTTCTGTCAAATTGGCGCCGTTGCCGGGGAATTAGCCATCGGATAAGTTCTTCGAATCAAAATCGCTTCAAAATAACCATGTCTCGCGAAGAAAGCCACCATGACTATCAGGATGACGAAGAAATAAACCTGTACGATCGAAATGATGAGGTTCCATTCATCGATGATCCGGAACAACTCATCAGAAACAGAAGAGCTCGTGATAGGGAGGCCGCCCGAAGAAACCATGAACCACCCGAGGACCGAAATGCAGCTGGTCCAGTACAACCCCCTAGATATCCACCACACCCCCAACCCCGACAAATACCTAGGCAAGAACCTGTCTTCGACGACTACTATAGGGACAACAACTACCGTGAACCTACTATGGGAGAATTAAATGCCCCTAACTTCGAAACACAGCCGTGGTGCATTTACGAGAGCCCTGAACTAGAAAACATAACCATCAACGCGTCAGTGGCCCACAGCTTGCCAAAATTCTCAGGAGCTCAAGGAGAATCCGCCACAACTCACCTCCAACGCCTGCATGGAATTTGCCAAAACCTAAAACCCAATCGAGTGAATATGGACGACTTCAAGTTAAAGGCGTTCTATTTTTTCCTCATAGACTCGGCAAACGATTGGTTCCTTTCATTGCCTTCCGGAAGCATCAAACATGGGCTCAGATGCAGAAGAAATTCTTAGACAAATACTATCCGGCGGGAAGAGCAATGCAAGTAAGGAGGCAACTACAGGAAATCAAACAGGGTCCCAATGAAACCATGTACGATTACCTGGAAAAATTCAATCACCTAGAAAGGAGCTGATGTACCCTTGGACTGCCCGAGAAACTCGTCATCGAATACCTCATTGATGGATTAAGACCCTTAGACAAAATGCTCTTGGATGCCTCAGCGGGAGGATCCATGATGAATCTATCATTGAGTGGCATAAGGAATCTCATCGCCAACGTTGCTGAAAATGCCCGATTTAGAGAAGAGACTGCTCGTCAAGATGAATTCTCTCGATCAAAAAAGGTAGCACAAGCCGAAACATCAGTAAACTCCATAACTGAAGAGATGAAACAGTTAAAAGAGATGATGATTCAGATCATACGAAGACAGCCAGTTCCTGTAAAACCTTGTGAATTTTGTGGTTCTACGGAGCACAAAACTGACACATGCCCAACATTAATAGAAGAGGAACCTGCAGAAATAAATTCAGTGGGAGGATATCAAGGATACAACAACAACAACTATCTTCAGAAGGAGACACAGCCAGCTGTCCCTCAACTAGCTCAGTCGTTCTACCAACACCCCCACCGGCAGTATAACCAGAACACTCAATCAGCAGGCCAATATCAGCAAAAAAGACCAATTCAGTACCAAGTCAGCCCGAACAAACAGCAAGAACCAAGCAAGTCGCTCAATGACACAATGAAGGAGCTGGCAGGAAACATAAATCAATTGGGTACTTCGCTACACCAATACCAGGCAAAAACTGATGGGGCAATTTCAGAACTGACCAAACAAATGTCCCAGCTCGCCACAGCAATGTCAACACTCACTAGTGAACCTGGCAGACTTCCTTCACAGACTATCCAAAATCCAAAAGCAAATATCAGCATGATAAGGAAGTCAAACACACTGGGAGAAGTAGTACGATCCCCAACTTACCAACTTACCAACAAACACTTCACCCGTAGGCATCGTCCTGATTGGAATCAAGAAGAAGATCGACCCAATAATGGCAAAACATGGGTCACGCATGCTGACAATGGACGGTATGCATTCACCGTCTGTATAACACCCCCGCCAATCACACACTCTGACATACCAGCATCTGGATGGGATGGCGCACCAACTAATATTTATGCTTCGAAGCAAAATATTAAGGGGAACGATTATACAAACCCTAAACCAAGGAGTGGGCAGAATGGCCCGACAATAGAAAAAGCCCTCACATCAGATCATGAGTCACAACCAGAAAGAAATAAAGACCCAGGAGCCTTTACAGTCACTTGTGTTATCGGTGAAACACAGATTCATAAGTGCTTAGTCGATCTTGGGGCTGCTGTCAACGCCATGCCTTCTTCTTTATATTACTTATTAGGACTTGGTCCGTTGAAACCACCCAGGTCGAATATCGAGCTAGGAGATAAGTCGTGCATCTGTCCAATTGGAGAATTGGAGGATGTAATACTCCATGTGGGAGAGCTCGCCGTTGCTGCAGACTTTTATATAATACCAACAGGAGAGACCAACGAAGACGACCCTCCAACAATAATATTGGGACGACCATTCCTCTACGCTACTAAAGCAAGAATTGATGTGGGCAAGGGCTCATTATCGCTTAAGTTCGGCGGCAAAATTGCATACTTCTACATTGATAAGAGCCGCACGGATACAAAAAAGCCGCCAGACATTATACCTATCTCAGAACAGGATACACAGAATTCCAACCTTCCCAAGGAGACCAAAAAAGTAACAAGACCAGCAGCTATGGTCAAAGTCCCCTCGCCTTCTCAAAAACAATGGAAAAAGAAATCACTAAAACAATAGGAACGAGACCCAAGCACATCATTCCCCAAGAACTCAGGAAAGGAGAAGGCTAGAATCAACACAGGAATAGTGGCAAAATTCGACTTAAGCCACCCATGGGACCCCAACCAATGATCAAGAACGAGGTACTGTCGAGCCAACGACGTTAAACAAGTGCACTGGTCGGGAGGTAACCCGACACTATCTTACTTTTCTGCACTTTATTTTCTGTCATTTAAATTTCCAATAAGCGCTCTCACCCACTTTTGTATAGAAGGAATATCTTTCATGTAGGAATTAAGTTTGGAGCAAGACCGGATCAGCCAGGCAGCTTCCGTGAATTTACCGGGCCTGCGCTGAGAGTTCGAGGCCCCAGCCAGACTCCCTCGATTATCCAGCCTCATGCCATGTCGTTTGCACGACACAGTAAAAGGGAGTTCTGTTCTTCTTTTTCCTTAATGTCATTTCCTTCTCTTGTATATATTTGCATGACTTTTGAACTAAGGCACGCCTTCGTTCAAAAGTGTGGGGTGAGAACCATCTGCATGTTTTTCTTTTCTTTTTTAATAATATCTTTTTGAAAATATGAACTTGAGAATGTGAAAAAGATAGATCATAATTCATGCATCAACCTTGTGAAAATTCAACTGTTTAAAAACTTAGAATGTAACTTCTCATTTGTCCTTTGTGCCGAGATAACCTAGGGATGTGGAGTTGATAGAAATTGCCCTAGAGAGGCTTGGCAAGCACTTGAAGGATCAGATCAAACTATATGGTTTTCGAAGTCAGTGGAGGCTGCACTTCAGGTTTCGGTGAATAATTGAAGTCAACTCTGCCTTGAAGCATCTATGTAAAAGGCAAGGACGGGAATCAAACCGTCCTCTCTCTAGTCAAAGTAGCCGAGAAAATAGATGAGCGACCCTCATCTTGACCCGCTTTAAAATAGATGAGTCGTATAAATACGGCTCATCAAAGACCCAGTACAACATTGCCGAGACTTTCACCACATTTACCGCCACATAAAACCTGAAAATGAAATGTTAGAGGACTAAGCTTAAATGCTTCAAATTTTCTCTAACTAATTTTGTGACAATTTGGTATTACACATCTACCGCTAGTCGTGCAGAACATTTTGTGGATCTTTGCGTTCCATTCCTGAAGGAATTCTCCCCCCATCCTTACGCCAAAAAACCCGTGAGAAGATCATGTGCCTGCAACAATCCCGGGATGAGACTTTGGACGAATACTACACGAACTATGACACCATCGTCTCAAGCTGCCCGCACCATGGATTCACGAAGAAAGTTCTTCTTCAAAAATTTCTTCCTGGGATGAGGGCCGATGAGCTGACAAGGATTAACGAAGCAATGAGAAGATCAGTCGGGGACTTATCCATAGCAGACATGTGGAACCTCATAGATGACCTGACCGCAACCACAAAATGAATACCCCAAGCTGACAGAGGAATGCAGATAGAAGAGGCTGGTCCAGAGTCAGATGAAGAAGATACTCCCGAGCCATCTGAAGAATCAAGCATAGAAAGCATCGGAAGCAACGAGGAAGAACCCTCGTGGGAACTCGAGACGGTGCCAACAAGGGAAGAAGTCCAAAACACCACTGAAAACCGTGTGAGCTATGAAGAGGCTAAAAAAGGATGGGAAAAGGGCCTGAGCAGAACGACTCCTCGATGGAGCATGTTTTCACCATGACTGACAAGGCAGCCCTAAACACCAGAAAACCCAGTTCAAGAGACTAGTAGTGAAGGGTCCCTCACCTTCTCAGAGACGTTGGAAGGAGAAACCACCAGAACCATGGGAACTGGACCCAAGCCCGTCGTCCCCCAAAAACCCAGGAAGAGTCAAAGCAAGAATCAAGGTTGGCGCAACGAAGAAATACGACCTGAGCCACCCATGGGATCCAAACCAGTGATCCAGGAATGAGGTACTGTCGAGCCAACAACGTTAAACAAAGGCACTGGTCGGGAGGTAACCCGACACCTATCTTACTTTCAGTCTTTTATTTTTCTGTCATTTAGTTTTTACCAATAAGTCGCTCTCACCCACTTGGTGCATAGAAGAAATGACTATTCAGGAATCGGACATGGGTGCAACATTAAGCCAGCCAGACCTACGCCAAGAGTTCAAGGCCCCAGCCGAACTCCCTCGATTATCCAGCCTCATGCCATGTCGTTCGCTCGACACTTTAAAGGGAGTTCTGTTCTTCCCTTTTCCTTAATGTCATTTCCTTCTCGTATAATATCTGCTTGCATGGCTTTTGAACTAAGTTGTGCTGAAAGGCACGCCTTCATTCAAAAGTGTGGGGTGAGAACCACCTTTGTAAATAAATAACAAGTTTTTCCTTTTCCCTTAATAATTATTTTTTTGAAAATATGAACTTAAGAATGTGAAAAAGATAAATCTAAATTCATGCATTAACCTTGTGAAAATTCAACTGTTTAAAAACTTAGAATGTAACTTCTCATTTGTCCCTTTGTGCTAAGATAAACAAGGGATGTGGAGTTGATAGAAATGCCCTAGAGAGGCTTGGCAAGCAATCGAAGGACTGAATTTCGCTATATGGTTTTCGAAGTCAGTGGAGGCTACACTTCGGGTTTCAGTGAAGATTGAAGTCATCTCCGCCATGCAGTGTTTATGCAAAAAGAAAAAAAGTCGAGGACGGGAATCAGACCGTCCTATCTCTAGTCAAAGTAGCCGAGAAAATAGATGAGCGACCCTCATCTTGACCCGCGCGAAACGGCAAGGATGAGAGGAGCGGGGAGGTATTTCCATATGCTCGCGGGCGACGATTGGACCTCCCAAAAAGGCTTGAGAAAATGGACTAGAAAGTCACAAAGAAGCAAAAAGCTCAAAGAAGCAAATCAAGAGGCCAAAGGCCCAAAATTGTGAAGGTTTTAACCGAACAAAAAGTGAAGTACTCAAAGAGTCAAATCAAAGGCCAAAGGCCGATTCACTACAAAAAAAAGCTGTCCCTCGCCAAAAAGAAATTAAAAAGGCTCAACTCAGTGAAACTCGAACCGAATCACGTGCTAGAGAAATCTACAAGGAAACCATATAGTGCGAGACGGTCCCGAGGATGCATTCCAGGAGCCTGAAAAGGGCTATCTCCCGAAACATCCAAAATAATTTGCATCTCAGCACGAAGGTACAAGTATCAAGTTTCTTCTATTTATTTACACGGTTTAATTTAGTAATAAGTAGTAATGCATGAATTAGGATAAATCTAGTCCCACAGTCTTACTTTCATATTTTAAAAGCTTACTTAGTGTGCCGCCCTTTAATAGCATTGTTCGGGACGAACAACTAAAAGTGTGGGGTGATCTGATGGACCATAATTATACGAATCATAAATACAGTTAAACCCACCAAATTAGACTGTTTGTCTATTTAACTTTTGCTTGTTAGTTCTGATATTTATCTACAGGGTATTTTAGAGCCTAGAGAGAATACACGCTAAGGAGGAGTTTTTACGCAGAAAATATATTACGAGTCATTCCAAGGTCAAGACCAGATGTCGACTGAAGAAATCTCAAGATCCTGACTTGGAATCACTCAAAACAAATCCAACCAAAGAGCAACCAAAGTCAGTTCGGAGCGGGAATGTACCGATAGTTTTGTGAAAACTTCACAAAACTCACAAAAACTCCCTTCTTTGCCCTTATGACCGGCGGCTTTAAGGAAAGGATGAGTCATGAGGGGAGCCTCCTCCCCCTCATGACCGGCCACCGGCGGCTCCTCCCCTCCCCTCCCATGTAGACCGACGGCTCCTCCCCTCCCCTCCCATGTAGACCGGCGGCTTTCCTCCTCCAAGGAAAGCTTGCCATGTGTTGCTCCTCCAAACCACACATTCCTCTCCCCTTAGCCTATAAATACTCCACCCCATCTCATTTGTAAAAACATCCCAAAAATCACAAAACACTTCTCTCTCTAAAGTTTGGCACTTTGTAAGTTTGATTTTCAATCTATAATACTCATGTTGGTTCTTGAGTATTATAGTTCGCTCTTGAGTACTCCTGTCGGTTCTTGTAGTACTCAAGCTTTACTTTTCCCTATTCTTGAGTACTCTTGTCGATTCTTTAAGTACTCACCCCTTTCCCTTACTTACTGTCTTTCAAAAACCGTAAGTACTTAGCTATGGTATCCACCTCTATGGATATTCATAGCTAAACTCTTCATTCGGTTGAAGGGGTGTACTTGTATTATAAAATGTTTTAGGCTATACTCTTAGTGCCTCTTCTTTTTATTCAAAACTTGTTCTATGTGACATATTGATGGACCAAAGTTATACGAATCATAAACGCAGTATAACCCCCTTATTTAGACTGTTTGTCTATCTAACTTCTACGTATTAGTCCCGATATATTTCCACAGGGCATTTTAGAGACTGAAGTGAAAACACACTAAGGAGAGGATTTTATGCTGAAAAGATAACAAGAGTCAATCCAAGGTCAAGATCATATGCCGACTGAAGAAATATCAAGGATCCTGACGTTGAATTGACCATAACAAATTAATCAGAAGAATCAGGAGTGGAGTCAAGACAGACCGGGGAAGAAACACATTGACAGTTTTGTGAAAAGACTGCACAAAACTGTACAAACTCACACATTGGGCAAGGATGACCGGCCACCATTCAAGGAGGTGGGCAAGGGAGGAGCTCCTCCCCCTTGGGTGACCGGCAACCGGCGGCGCCACCTCCTCCACCAAAAGCCGCCGGCCTCCTCCCCTTCCTCCACATGTTGCCATCTCCTCCCTTGATTTCTCCTCCAATCAAAATGCAACACTTGCCACCCATCTCCACCACCCATCTCCTCCCCTTTTGGCTATAAAAGGAGGCCTCCTCCTCCTCATTTCAACACACCAAATCTCAAATTCACTTCTCTCTCTAGAAGTTGTAATATTTGTAACGTTGTAATTTTGGCTTTGGAAATAAAGGATAGCTCCCTTGGCGCTTCAACGGTTGTAAGTAATTCTTAGTATTTATTTATTTAACTGTTGTCTTTAATTCCTTAGTTATAATGTTTAGCGCAATGAATAGTAGCTAAACTTGTAGTTCGGTCTAAGGGGCGCACTTGTATTATAAAATGTTTTAGACTATTAACTTAGTGTCTAGTCTAAGTATTCAAAACTTATTCTATGTGCCATATATTAAGTCAGAACGTCCAAGGTAGAGTGGATGCTTGGAATGGCAAAACTCTACAGCGGGGTTCGTAAACTTGTACGGATAAGTGGATGCTTGGAATGGCAAAGCTTATCTGAGAAGTTTGACTCATCTTAAACACCATTTGGTTGATCGGGAATGATTGATCAAATGGATGCCCATAGGCTAATATAACCGGGAATGGAGTATTAGTCTAAATAGAATAAGTGTTCTACGTCCTTGGAATAGGCTAGACAGTGTACGCAAATCGAGTGCTTGGAATGGCCTTGATACACCGTTTGAATACTTAGGAGAGTCACTAAAGGTCAATGATAAACAGGATATAATACAAGTCCCCTGAAACCGAACATTTCTCTTTAATTATAAACTGTAATTTACTTTCCAGTATTAAAATCAACCAACCAACCAATCAATCAATCAAAATAGCTGGTAGCTTTAAAACCAACCAACCGACCTTAAACACGCTCCCACGCTGCGTAATCCCCCCGAAGAACAATTATTCCCCTGGTTCCCTTGGGTTCGACCCCTACTTACCAAGTACTACCCAGTAGTATAGTTGCGAGTAGCGGACTATTATAAATTTATTTGCACAATCGCTTTGACGACGAGCGGTTCTGTCAAATTTGCGCCGTTGCCGGGGAACTAGTCATCGGATAACTGTTCTTTGAATCGTTACGCGCTTCAAAACAACCATGTCTCGCAAAGAAAGTCACCATGACTACCAGGATGACGAAGAAATAAACCTGTACGATCTGAATGATGAGGTACCGTTTCCATTCGTCGACGATCCGGAACAACTCATCAGAAACAGAAGAGCTCGTGATAGGGAAGCAGTTAGAAGAAACCAAGAATTACCCGAGGACCGAAATGCAGCTGCTCCAGTACAACCTCCTATCCATCCCCCACGACCACAACCTCAACCTCGATACATGCCAAGAAGAGAACCCGCTTTCGACGACTACTATGGGGATAACTACTACCGTGAACCAACTATGGGCGAGTTAAATGCCCCTAATTTCGAGACACAGCCGTGGTGCATCTATGAGAGCCCTGAATTAGAAAATATAACCATCAACGCATCAGTGGCACACAACCTGCCAAAATTCTCAGGATCTCAAGGAGAATCTGCCGCAACTCACCTCCAACGCGTACATGGCATTTGCCAGAATCTAAAGCCCAATCGAGTGAATATGGACGACTTCAAGTTAAAAGCGTTCTATTTTTCCCTCATAGACTCAGCAAGCGACTGGTTCCTTTCATTGCCTTCCGGAAGCATCAGAACATGGGCTCAGATGTAGAAGAAGTTCTTAGACAAATACTAACCGGCTGGAAGAGCAATGCAAGTAAGGAAGCAACTACAGGAAATCAAACAAGGTCCCAATGAAACCATGTACGATTACCTAGAAAAGTTCAATCACCTAGAAAGGAGCTGCTGTACCCTTGGACTGCCCGAGAAACTCGTCATCGAGTACCTCATTGATGGATTAAGACCATTAGACAAAATGCTCTTGGATGCCTCAGTGGGAGGGTCCATGATGAATCTATCATTAAGTGGCATCAGAAATCTCATCGCCAACGTTGCTGAAAATGCTCGATTTAGAGAAGAGACCACTCGCCAAGATGAATTCTCTCGATCAAAAAGGGTAGCACAAACCGAGGCATCAGTAAACTCCATAACTGAAGACATGAAACAGTTAAAGGAGATGATGACTGAGATCATACGTAGACAGCCAGTTACGGTAAAACCTTGCGAGTTCTGTGGTTCTACAGACCACAAAACGGACGCATGCCCAACATTGATAGAAGAAGAACCGGCTGACGTAAATATAGTGGGAGGATATCAAGGATACAACAACGACAGAGCTGGACAAAATAGACAGTACGGTCAAACATCCAACCCAGGCTGGCGTAACAACAACAGCTATCTTCAGACGGAGACACAACCAGCTGTCCCTCAACTAGCGCAGTCATTCTATCAACCGTTCCACCGACAGTACAACCAGACCGCCCCCCCCCCCCCCCCCCACCAGGTCAATACCAACAGGAGGAGCCAAACCTGTACCATGCAAGCTCAAACAATTCTCGAGGGCCAAACGAATCACTAGAGGACATGATGCTGCAATTAACTAGTACTGTGCAGCAGTTGAATACTACTATGCGTCAAAATCAAACCGAAACAAAAAAAGAATTATCAGACTTGAAGGAGCATATCTCCCAACTCGCTGCATCAGTATCCACACTCTCTAGTGAACCCGGCAAACTCCTGTCTCAAACTATTCAAGGCTTGCAGGAAAACATGAATACTGTGACTCTTAGGAGTGGAAAAACGCTTGTCGGCAAACCTGCGGAGCAAATGAAAGACAGAGACCCAAGGTTACCCGGAAAAGAGCAAATAAGGCCCGAGCCTCCCGAAATTCTAGATGAAGAAGAGGCCGATAAAGATGACGACATATTTGAGGAAGAGCGGGAAGTTACCGAAGAAGAAGAAAATACGTCTGAAGAACACAGGCCTAACCCGGTACCCAGAATCGAAACCCCTAAAATAAGCACGACACTTCCATTTCCAGTGCCGGGTCGCGTGCAAAAACAACATGTCATGGATAAGGAAGTACTTGAGTTGTTCAGCAAGGTCGAAATCAACATTCCCCTTTTAGAAGCCATCAAACAAATTCCTCGGTATGCCAAGTTTTTAAAGGAACTATGCACCAACCGGAGAAGGAATGCTGGAAACGATCAAGAACTGATGAGTAAAAACGTGTCGGCTGTCATACAACGAAAAGTTCCTCCCAAATGTGGAGATCTAGGAACTTACACCATTCCATGCACAATTGGTAACATAAGGATCGAGAATTGCATGCTAGACCTTGGAGCATCAATCAATGTCCTCCCATTCTCTATCCACTCATGTCTTAAGATTGGACCACTCAAACCCACCGGTCTCACTATTCAACTAGCGGATCGGTCCTGCAAACAACCCGAGGGCAAAATAGAAGACGTCCTGGTTCAAGTAGGCAAGTTAGTGTTTCCAGCAGACTTCTACGTTTTAAAGATGGAAAATGGCGGACCTACTAATCATGCACCTATTCTTCTTGGCCGTCCATTCCTCAAAACATCAAAAATGAAGATAGATTGTGGAAGTGGAATGCTTTCAATGGAAGTAGAAGGAGAGGTCTACAGCTTTGACATATTCCGAGCAATGAAGCACCCTATGGAATTCGAGGAAATACACGCGCTCGATACTTTGGACGACCTGGTCCAAGAAATTCGACCAGAACTTAGAACAGATCCCTTGGAAGCCGTACTCAATGGAGCCATAAGCCCATACAAATTAACCGAAGACTTGCACGAAACAGTGGCCCACTTAACGATCTTAGAACCTCTCACACCAGAATTTGAAGTCAACGAGGTAAAACTATTCAAATCGAATACTTTTCTGCCCTCGGTGGTGCAAGCCCCCAAAATAGAATTAAAGCCCCTTCCTGGACATCTGAAGTACGCCTTCCTGGGGGATAATGACACACTCCCAGTAATCATCAAGAGTGGCTTGGAAACAAGCCAGGAACAAAGTTTGATAAAAGTCCTGAAGCAACACAAGTTGGCCATTGGATGGACTCTGGCCGACTTAAGGGGAGTCAGCCCGGCTGTGTGCATGCACCGTATTCTACTTGAGGATGGAGCAAAGCCATCAAGAGAGCCCCAACGACGGCTCAACCCAATCATGATGGAGATCGTCCAAAAGGAAATACAAAAGCTTCTAGATGCAGACGTTATCTATCCCATATCAGATAGTCAATGGGTGAGTCCTGTTCACGTAGTACCAAAGAAAAGTGGAATCACAGTCAAGGAAGATGCTGAAGGAAACATGGTCACAACACGGGTAAAGAATGGGTGGCGCATGTGCATTGATTATCGAAAGCTGAACGCGGTAACCCGAAAGGATCACTTCCCGCTCCCATTCATTGATCAAATGCTAGACAGATTGGCAGGAAAACCATATTTTTGCTTCCTGGACGGGTTCTCAGGATACAACCAGATCCCCATAGCACCTGAGGACCAAGAGAAGACTACGTTCACCTGCCCATTCGGTACATTTGCCTTCAGAAGAATGTCATTCGGCCTCTGCAATGCTCCTGGAACTTTCCAAAGGGTTGTAACTAGCATCTTTTCAGACATGATCGGAGAATTCATCGAAGTCTTCATGGACGACTTCACCATCCATGGAGACACATTCGATGCATGCTTGAGCAATTTGAACACAGTTTTGGAACGATGTGTATCCATGAACTTAGTGCTCAATTATGAAAAATGCCACTTCATGGTAACACACGGAATAGTCTTAGGACATGTTGTCTCACAAAAAGGCATGGAAGTGGACAAAGCAAAGATCGACCTGATCACGACTCTACCATACCCATCCACGGTCCGAGACATCCAATCATTCCTTGGCCATGCGGGATTCTACCGACGCTTCATCAAGGACTTCTCTAAAAAGGCATTACCCCTGTCCACTCTTCTACAAAAAGAAGTTCCGTTCAAATTCACCGACGCATGCAAAAAGGCCTTTGATGATCTAAAGAAAGCCCTCACTAGCACACCCATCATCCAAACACCGAATTGGGAGCTACCGTTCGAAATCATGTGCGACGCAAGCGATTTCGCTGTGGGGGCAGTTCTCGGCCAAAAGATTGAAAAGAAAGCTGGTGTGATCTATTATGCCTCACGAACTCTAGATCCTGCCCAACGGAATTACTCCACCACTGAAAAAGAACTCCTTGCAGTAGTATTCGCTCTGGAAAAATTCAGACCCTACTTACTTGGAGCAAAAGTAATAGTTTATTCAGACCATGCTGCCATCCGATACCTAATGAAGAAGAAGGAGGCCAAGCCAAGACTCATTCGGTGGATATTACTGCTGCAAGAATTCAATGTGGAAATAAGGGACAAAAAAGGGATCGAGAATACTGTGGCAGATCACCTAAGCAGGATTGTCCGAAAAGAAGAAGAAGGGCACATAACCGAGTCATTCCCAGATGAACACCTATACTCCGTCTCAACCAAAGTACCATGGTATGCCCCAATCGTCAACTACCTTGTAGGAGGTACATTTCCTCCTTCTTTCACTAAAGCACAATGCATGAAACTTAGACATAATGCTAAGCAATACTTATGGGATGATCCTTATTTATGGAAAATAGGAGCAGATCAAATACTTAGGAGATGCATCCCTGATAATGAAATAGCTTCTGTTATTAGCTTTTGTCATGAGTTTGCATGTGGAGGACACTTCGGGCCTAGGAGAACCGCTAGAAAAATCTTAGATAGCGGCTTTTTCTGGCCTAATGTATTTAAGGATGCCTATAAAAAGTGTAGAAAATGCGATAGGTGTCAAAGAGTAGGAAACATGACAGCTAGAAATGAGATGCCTCAAGTACCCATATTAGTCAACGATGTTTTCGACGTTTGGGGTCTTGATTTCATGGGACCATTCCCAGTTTCATGCGGTTATACTTATATTCTAGTTGCTGTAGATTATGTGTCAAAATGGGTAGAAGCTAAGGCCACAAGGTGCGACGATGCAAAAACTGTCATAGATTTTTTGCGCACTAACCTATTTAGTAGGTACGGGGTACCCAAGGCCATAATCAGCGACCAAGGAACTCATTTCTGCAACCGCATGATGACAGCCACCTTAAAGCGCTACCATGTCCTCCACCAAACATCCAAGGCATATCACCCCCAAACCAATGGTCAAGCGGAGATCTCCAACCGCGAAATCAAAGGAATTCTTGAAAAAATAGTGAAACCGGGCAGAAAAGATTGGAGTCAAAGGCTAGACGAAGCTCTTTGAGCGTATCGAACTGCATACAAGACGCTAATTGGTACCTCCCCCTTTCGACTAGTTTATGGGAAGGCATGCCATCTTCCGGTGGAATTAGAACATAAAGCCTATTGGGCGCTCAAACAGTGCAATCCAGATTTAAGAGCCGCATGATTAGATAGGAAACTTAAGCTATGCGAACTTGAGGAGTTGCGGCTTGAGGCCTATGAAGGGCAAACAGACTACAAAGCACGAACCAAGTTGTATCATGACAAATTCATCCTCCGCCGCTCATTTGAGGAGGGACGGCAGGTGCTAGTCTACTCCTCACGACTAAAGTTGATGCCCGGAAAGCTTAAATCTAGATGGACCGGCCCATTCACAATAACTAAGGTATATAACCATGGGATGCTTGAGTTAGAAAGCCCGGACGATGGAAGAAAATTCACAGTAAATGGGCAGCGAATCAAACATTACCATAGCGAGATCAACTCGGTAACACAAAAGTTTGACCTCAGCCACCCATGGGACCCAAACCAATGAACCACAAACGAGGTATCGTCGAGCCAACGACGTTAAACAAGTGCACTGGTCGGGAGGTAACCCGACACTATCTTACTTTTCCGCACTTTAATTTCTGTCTTTTAAATTCAGTATTTAGTTTTAAGCTTGCATGACTTTTGAACTAAGGCACGCCTTCGTTCAAAAGTGGGGGGTGAGAACCACCTATGTACATAAATAACATGCTTGCTGTTTTTTCTTTTTTAGTAATAATATCTTTTTGAAAATATGAACTTAAGAATGTGAAAAAGATAGACCGAAATTCATGCATTAACCTTGTGAAAATTAAACTGTTTAAAAACTTAGAATGTAACTTTCCATTTGTCCTTTGTGCTGAGATAACTAGGGATGTGGAGTTGATAGAAATGCCCTAGAGAGGCTTGGCAAGCAATCGAAGGATCAGATCAAACTATATGGTTTTCAAAGTCAGTGGAGGCTGCACTTCGGGTTTTCAGTAAATAATTGAAGTCAACTCCGCCAAAAAACATCTATGCAAAGGCGAGGACGGGAATCAGACCGTCCTCTCTCTAGTCAAAATAGCCGAGAAAATAGATGAGCGACCCTCATCTTGACCCGCGCAAAACGACAAAGACAAGAGGAGCGGGGAGGTATTTCCATAGGCTTGCGGGTGATTATTGGACCTCCCAAAAAAGGCTTGAGAAAATGGACTAGCAGTCACAAAAAGGCGAAAAGCTCAATGAATCAAATCAAGAGGCCAAAGGCCCAAAATTGTGAAGGTTTTAACCGAGCAAAAGTGATGCACTCAAAAAGTCAAATCAAAGGCCAAAGGCCGATTCACTACAACAAAAAAGCAGTCCCTCGCCAAAGAAGAAAATCAAAAAGGCTCAACTCACTGAAACCCGAATCGAATCATGTGCTAGAGAAAGCTACAAGAAAACCATATAGTAAGAGACGATCCCAAGATTGCAGTCCAGGAGCCTAAAAAGGGCTATCTCCCGAGACATCCAATATAATTTGCATCTCAGCACGGAGGTACAAGTATTAAGTTTCTTCTATTTATTTACGCAGTTTAATTTGGTAATAAGTAAGCAATGCATGAATTAGGATAGATCGAGTCCCACAGTCTAATTTTCATATTCCAAAGCCAAACTTAGAACTTACGCCCTTTAATAGCATTGTTCGGGACGAACAACTAAAAGTGGGGGGTAATCTGATGGACCAAAGTTATACGAATCATAAACGCAGTATAACCCCCTTATTTAGACTGTTTGTCTATCTAACTTCTACGTATTAGTCCCGATATATTTCCACAGGGCATTTTAGAGACTGAAGTGAAAACACACTAAGGAGAGGATTTTATGCTGAAAAGATAACAAGAGTCAATCCAAGGTCAAGATCATATGCCGACTGAAGAAATATCAAGGATCCTGACGTTGAATTGACCATAACAAATTAATCAGAAGAATCAGGAGTGGAGTCAAGACAGACCGAGGAAGAAACACATTGACAGTTTTGTGAAAAGACTGCACAAAACTGTACAAACTCACACATTGGGCAAGGATGACCGGCCACCATTCAAGGAGGTGGGCAAGGGAGGAGCTCCTCCCCATTGGGTGACCGGCAACCGGCGGCGCCACCTCCTCCACCAAAAGCCGCCGGCCTCCTCCCCTTCCTCCACATGTTGCCATCTCCTCCCTTGATTTCTCCTCCAATCAAAATGCAACACTTGCCACCCATCTCCACCACCCATCTCCTCCCCTTTTGGCTATAAAAGGAGGCCTCCTCCTCCTCATTTCAACACACCAAATCTCAAATTCACTTCTCTCTCTAGAAGTTGTAATATTTGTAACGTTGTAATTTTGGCTTTGGAAATAAAGGATAGCTCCCTTGGCGCTTCAACGGTTGTAAGTAATTCTTAGTATTTATTTATTTAACTGTTGTCTTTAATTCCTTAGTTATAATGTTTAGCGCGATGAATAGTAGCTAAACTTGTAGTTCGGTCTAAGGGGCGCACTTGTATTATAAAATGTTTTAGACTATTAACTTAGTGTCTAGTCTAAGTATTCAAAACTTATTCTATGTGCCATATATTAAGTCAGAACGTCCAAGGTAGAGTGGATGCTTGGAATGGCAAAACTCTACAGCGGGGTTCGTAAACTTGTACGGATAAGTGGATGCTTGGAATGGCAAAGCTTATCTGAGAAGTTTGACTCATCTTAAACACCATTTGGTTGATCGGGAATGATTGATCAAATGGATGCACATAGGCTCATATAACCGGGAATGGAGTATTAGTCTAAATAGAATAAGTGTTCTACGTCCTTGGAATAGGCTAGACAGTGTACGCAAATCGAGTGCTTGGAATGGCCTTGATACACCGTTTGAATACTTAGGAGAGTCACTAAAGGTCAATGATAAACAGGATATAATACAAGTCCCCTGAAACCGAACATTTCTCTTTAATTATAAACTGTAATTTACTTTCCAGTATTAAAATCAACCAACCAACCAATCAATCAATCAAAATAGCTGGTAGCTTTAAAACCAACCAACCGACCTTAAACACGCTCCCACGCTGCGTAATCCCCCCGAAGAATAATTATTCCCCTGGTTCCCTTGGGTTCGACCCCTACTTACCAAGTACTACCCAGTAGTATAGTTGCGAGTAGCGGACTATTATAAATTTATTTGCACAATCGCTTTGACGACGAGCGGTTCTGTCACATATATTAGGCCAGAACTTCCAAGGTTGAGTGGATGCTTGAAATGGCAAAACTCTTCCGTGGGGGTTCGTGAACATACTCGGGTAAGTGGATGCTTGAAATGGCAAAGCTTATCTGAGGAGTTCGACCTCTTTTAAACACCATTTGGTTTGATCGGAAATGATTGATCAAATGGATGCACATATACCTTGAAATGGGGTGCTAGTCTAAATAGAACATGTGCTCTACGACCTTGAAATGGGCTAGACGGTGTGTGCAAATCGAGTGCTTAAAATGGCCTTGATACACTTTTGAATACTTAGAAGGATCACTAAAGGTCAATGATAACTAGTCTATGATACAAGGCCCCAGAAACCGAATGCTTTCCTTAAATTTAAACATCACCTGCATTTACTTTCTTAGTATAAACTGCTCTATCAACTGCTCACGTTCCGGAAGGCTTGCCAATCATGCATCACCCGCTGTAAGTCTTCTACTTTTATTTTCAGTACTTTACTTTTATGTCATCTACTTTTCTGCACTAAAAACCAAAAAACCAACCAAAAAGTCACTTAGTTATTACCGCTAAAACCTTAATCAACCTAAAATCACGCTCCTGTCCTGTACAATCCCTCAAAGAACGACTATCCCCCTAATTCCCTTGGGTTCGATCCCTACTTACCACTTGCTACCCAGTAGTAAGGTCACGAGTAGCGGAATATAAATTTGTTTTTGCACAGAGATCACCGCACCTTAACGACAGTGCGGTGGGCTCCGTTAGTGAGCTGAAGGAGGTCAAATCTGAGGTAGGCAAAGACTGAGCTGGTAGAGGTGAAGTCTGAATTGCAGCTCGTGAAGCAGAAGGTGGTTGACCTGGAGCTTGCAATAACTGTTCACTCGGGGGCAATGTCCGTGGCTGTCAAAGATTTCTCAGGGCAAATGAAGGATGTTGCCGCAGAGATTGTGGACCAGATGAAGGACTCGTTCACGATTGTGCCCTAGTCTGAACTGTCTCATGGACCCCCCCTCCTTGCCATCCCCACCCACATCAGCCCCCCCCCCCCCCCTCTCTTTTTGAACTTGTTTTTTTTTAAATTTCATGTTTAAAGTTTCTATGCATTTTGACTCTCCCTGCTTGACTGTGTGGTGTCCGTGTGACACACTTACGTTTTGCTGGCATGAATGAAATGTTTTCCTTTCCATTACACTGTGTTCTTCTTTGCATATCTTTTTGATGATGCCAAAAGCGGGAAGAACTATATGTGCATACACTAAGGGGAAAACCGGTACCGAAATTCAAGCGGATGTCTATCTGAGGGGGAACTATGCTAGCTAGACTCTAAATAAATATTTAGTGAATATAAACTCTGAAGTTGCTAGCTGTACTAAGGGAATATAGATGCGAGTTCCGTACCATCGCTGTGTGATTTCTTATCTGTGAAGAAGTGTTTGTCATCATCAAAAAGGGGAAATTTGTTAGACCCTTGTGTTTTGATGATAACAAACACTTAACTAATAATCCACTTGAGTGTGCAGAAATTACTGTCTGACAGGTAAGCTCACCGGACATCTCTGAGAGAGAGCAAAGCTGCGAGAGAGATGTGTTCCATGTGAGAGACAAACCGACTTATGACGAGATCGGATCAAGGAGAATATATTCAACATAAATCAGGAGATATACGAGTATATACATGCTGGATAATTGATGAGAAGAATTGATATCCATATATACGAATAAGTATATACGATGGGAAGATCGAAGCCAGATTTGGGAAGCAAATATATGATGTGGTTAAGATATGGAAATATCTTAACCATATCACATCTACGAGATATCAACCGGATCTCTGATGGAGATATGCTCAGCCGACTTGAAGACACTATAAAAGGAGGTAGAGTCTTCAGATGAAAGTTCGGCTTTTTGGAGATAGCAATCGGTGATCAAAGAGAAGATCAATTCCGGAGCTGACGAAGTGCTGCAGTGTGCGGACGAGATAGATCGTGTTAGTTGATACTTTGAGTTGAGTAGCATTGTTAGCTGTCACAAAGTGTAACAATCTACAAGCATACTCTTTCATCAATAACATTGATCTTGAAGCCCTTCTGGAACTGTCCAGAAGGCAAGTGGTTTTCAGTCTGCTGCAAGGATTGCAGTAAGGTTTCCACTCTAAACCGTGAGCACTTACCTTCCGTTCTATATTTCCTGTACGAAAGTTTATTTCCGCTGCCATCTGTCTGAGGGATACCACTCTGGGATCTCCCTCACATAGTTGGCTAACTTAACAATCCATCAGATCATCTACCTCGTTCACTTAATCTTCTCCTCTGCCTGTACTATAAACACACATATGCCCTTTCTACCATCAGACTATGCCTCTAGCCTTCTAGGTACATCCAGGGGCGGATGTAGGTACAAGGGAGTGGGGGCAGCTGCCCCAGTGATTTGTCTAAAATAACCTTACTTTCAGTGTAATTTTCGATTATGCCCCCACTCATATTTTTAATTTGCCCCCACTGTATTTTTAATTTACCCACTAACACTTTATATTAAATCATTAAATAAAAAACAATACAGATTGATAAAACAAAACGGCAGATAACTTTTTAAAAAATAAAATTGAGTTGATTTTCGACCGCACAGGACGACGACGATCCTCCTTCTTCATTGAAGAATCCGGCGCAGGACAACGATGGTGTCGATCTTCTCCGCCCTCGCTCATGATAGCAAACAGGGAAGCTCTTTAATCGTTCTCTTCAGCTCACAACCGTAAAAAAAATTCGCTACAATGTTGCCCCCAGTCACAATAAATCCTGGATCCGCCACTGGGTACATCCATGTTTGATTACTCAATGCAATACTGAATTGAAATAACCGCCGTAAAAGTTTTAAGTAGGAATTTCAACAATGAACCTAACCATATTTATTCCACTTGAGTGAACAAATACGAAATCAGATTGACGCAGTTCTTTAAAACCTGCAACAAACACAAACAAGGGTAATGAAGTGAGTCAAATATGTGAAGTTGAATTTGGTGCTTTACTGCTAATCAGGTCAGGCGATGATAAATCATTCACTGAATTTTTTTTCTTCGATTGTGAAATTTGAGACATGAACATCAATAATCACTATAAATCAAAAGACAAAATTTGAACACGAATTGACATCCAACGAACGAACACGGTAACGGAACAACGCAGTATTGGTGTTGTTGGATGTCGTTGATATTGGGCTGGGCCGCTTCCTTTTTTACGGCTTTGTTTCAAAACCACTGCAACAAAAATTTTGTTTTTCTTTCTTCTTTTTTTCCTTTTATTTTTTTTGAGCCAAGGTACAAAACCACCTTACAAAGACAAAACACTGAGACAGACCTCAGGATAAAATCGAAACAAAAACAAACAGTTACAGTACAACAGATAGCCATATTGGAATTGCTTCATGACAAGGACCAATTCCACTTCTTCCTCTTTGACACCTTCGCTAGCCTGTCAGCACATACATTAGCTTCCCTCGAGATCAGATTAATCTCCCACTGCGCGTTCTTCTCCATCAGCTCTTGGCATGCTTGCATCCTACTGATCAGCTGTGGCTCCTGGTTTTTACATTGAAAAGCCACCTTAAAAACAGGTGCACAATCTGTTTCAAAGATGGCCTATTCAAGTCGCTTTTAATCCGCCGGCTTGACTTATTCCTTCAGACCACTGGGCTTCGGGTTTCTACCGACTTTGCCGGTCCATCGTAAGGCCTCCAGAAATCATCGTGATACAAAGGCTTGAAATTGTACTGCCAAGTATCGCGGTATGCCTGCAGTGTGTACTCGTAAGCCACATAATCAGAATAGTCCACACGTTCGTATTTGTACGCCACCATTGCATGACTACTAGGGAAGTGAAGCAATGACGCGCGACGTCTGACGCGTCAAATTTAATATTTATTATCTCCTGCAACTACTAACTAGCGGTAAGCAGGGCCGAACCCAAGGGAGCTGGTGTTGTTGAAGCTGTTTTTGTAAGCAATTAAGAAAGGGGGTTTTAGCAATAAAGAGTGCAAATGAAAAAAATAACAAAAGACTTCCAGTCAGAGAGAGCATTTAGCTTAGGGTTTCTATTGTGACATGTTTATCATCGACTGCTAAATATCTAATTTCATGTTTCTAAGTGTGGTCATTCCGACAAAGGTAACAACCCTAAGTATCCCGACAAAGGTGATACACCACAATCTAACCCGACAAAGGTGTTAGACTTCTAGTTCTTTCCTAGACTAAATAATTCGACAAAGGTATTATTTAGCTTAAATGTTACGATCTACCTTTACGACAAAGTTTCCAGTAGATATTAACGGTAAGAATTAATTGCTCAATTAAGCTTTGCGACAAAGCTTTCACTTAATCTAACAAGTTAATTCATGTGATGAAGCAAAAAATAGTAAAACATAAAATAGCATTAAGAACGAAGTCTCAAAACATTTGTCACAATGAACGAAACCCTAAACCGAATAAAGAGTTTAGCTACACATGATGGAAATAAAACACATAATGAATGGTAGAAAAATCTCTTCTCTCTACGAAAGCTTCACATTCTCCTCTAGAGCCGTCTTCTGAATGATGGAATTGTGAGATGTTGGAAACCCTAACCCAAACATCTTATTTATAGCAAAAAGTAGGGTTTCCAAGTCTGACTTTTGGGCTTGATTTTCAAGTTTCGGCATGCTGACATCATCAAAACGCGTTGCTGACATCATCACCGCGGACCATGTACATTTTAGCTTCGTGGGTAATGTTCATTTTAGCGGTCGCGGGTATTGTTCATAAAGTGAACAGTGTCCGCGGTCCTCTCGGAGATAGATCATCCATTCTGCGCATCTGTTTTGACTTCGGCTTTCGATTAGACCCTCCAAATGACCTTGGATGCTCTCAAAGTGACCTAGAGAGTTGTAGGGAATTGAGTCAGCTACGCAACGGCATGTAGCTAGTATTTTTATGATCAACGGTCAATTCCCAGCACTCCGTCGAACGTCCAAAGGTATGAGCTATCATTGTGGTGTTTTTGGCACGAAATGCCGTCTTTTATGCGCGTTTTCCTCCTAGAGCTTCCGAAACACCTGAGATGCAAAATCATACTAAAAAGTAACTGTTCGCATAATAAAGTGTCGAAATAAATGGGATTAGTTGATTCGACGAGTCATATAAATACGACTCATCAAACCACCCCACACTTAAACTTGTTTGTCCCGAACAAGAACTAAGTCATAGAAGGAAAACAAATATGACACCACAACTTATTCGATGTCCTAGATGATGCTACATGAATATGAGTTGCTAATCTAGACTCTCTTTTCTGTGCATAACTCAATCGCTACTAAAATCATCATGCTCAACGTGGAATAAACTTGATACATGTTACCTTGAGCTGAAATTCAAAGCAATTCAGATGAATGGGAGATAGTCCTCTTTAGACACATGATCTGCATTCGATGTCCCGAACTCTAGCTATATGGTTATACTTCATTGCTTTTTCTTGCACCTGATTCATTCGAGCTTCAAGGTTTTTTGAGCTTTCTTCTTTCTTCTTTCTTCTTTTGTTGGACAGCTTTTGTAGTGACTTTCTTTGGCCTTTGGCTCTTGATGTAAGAATGATGTACTTCACTTTTTTTGTATAAACCTTCACAAGTGGCTGATTTTTCTTAAGCTTTGCTCCTTCGTTGTGAATAGCTTGTCCTTTTCTTTGTTTCTTTTGAAGGAGGTCCAATCATCGCCCGCAAGCATATGGAAATACCTCTCCGCTCTTTCTCATCATCGACCTTTTTGACGCGAGTCAAGATGAGGGTCACTCACCTCTTCCCGGTTACTTCGTACTAGAGATAGGACGGTCTGTTTTCCCATCCCGCCTACCTACATAAATGCTGCAGTAGCGGAGCAAACTCTGAACCATATCATCTCAAAGTGCTAGCCTTAGGGATGCACATCTGGTCCGGACCAGACCGGACTGAAATTTACGGTTCGGTCCAGACCAGTGGACCAAAATTTTTTAAAATCTTGGACCGTGGACCGGACCGGACCGGGTATATATGGACCGGACCGAGACTGAAATTTTTGTGACAACTCGGACCGAATTGGATCGAATACCTTTAATTTTACGGTCTGGGTCGGATTGATGGACCGTAATTTCTGAAAAGTATGGACCGAGGACCAGACCAAAATTATACGGTCTGGTCTTGGACCGACCCGTAAAATTCGATCGGGTACGGTCCGGTTTTTCAGTTCGGTCTAAAAGTGTGCATCCCTAGCTAGCCTCCATGAAATCAACATAACCATATAACTCAAAATTTGGTCGTTTGAATGCTCGTCAAGTCTCTCTATGACATTTCTATCAACTCCACATCCCTGTTTATCTCAACTCAATAGGACACATAGTGGGTTAAATTCACATGTAGTCACACAATTCAAATTTCACGAGAGGAATGCATCTAATCAGCATCGTCTGTTTCACATCATCAAAATTCAATACTGCATATCCAGGAAATAGAGAGAAATTTCATACATTAAAAAAAATTCAAAAGGAAACGTGCTGACACAGTGCAATATGTAAGAACAATAAATATGCTGACACAACAGACTGACTGACTCTCCCACCCACACTTTTGAACCAAGCCGTGTCCTCACGGTACGACTTAAGCTCAAAGACACAACAATGCAAGACACGCAAACATATAGGAAAAGGAAGAGATCAAAGTGAACAGGTACCCCCCCCCCCTCGTTTCATCGTGTGAAGATGAGAATTCTGGTCAAACGAGTCAGTCAACACTCGTCAACCATGGTCAATGGTCAACTCTTGTCAACAGAGAGTGTCGCGCCTAATGAAGAGATTACGCCGCGCCTGAAGAACACATTAGCCATTTAAAATGGCTTGCGGGCGCGGTGAATAAAGTGTGCGTGAGCCGCGATCCTCTCGTCACCTATTTCCTGCATAAAACGTTCTTCTTTCCCAAAAGACAGTATAAAAAATATGACTCAAGACTCAAACAAACATAAAACGAAATAAAAATGGAAAAACAAAAATTTTGCCGAGCTGCCTCCCTGCGAGCGCCTTTGTTTTACGTCGTTGGCTCGATAATACCTCTTTAGGGATCACAAGTTAGGATCCCATGGACGTGTGAGGTCAAATTTCACCTCAGCTACTCCTTCAGTCTGCCCAAAATCATCGTGTAATGGTGTGCTCGTGTCTCCTCTCCATCGATCAAGCGGGTTCACCTTCACATCCTCCCTAGTTTTTGAGAACATTCCGCTCATAGCTACCTCTTGTGTCGCATGTCTAGCCTCATCTGGTAGGTCAGGAACTAGGGCACCAAGATATGATGTGTTCACTATGTTCGGTGGTTTCTTCGTGCTCGGGTGGTCACCGTCCTCATAGATATAGAAATTCGATGTCTGGCCACCAAACGCAAGTGACAACAAGCATGTGTCCATGTCAATCTTGGTTTTGGTGGTGAAGAGGAACAGACGTCCCAAGATAAGTGTCGGAGGATCATCATCTCTAGCATCTCCCATCTACAAAACATAGAAGTCTGCAAGAACAGCAAGATCTCCAACACGGAGGGTTAGGTTTTCAAGAAAACCAACAGGCCGAACACGAGATTTATCCCCTAACTCTACTAACAGCTTAGGTGGTTTCAATGGGCTAAGTCTCAAAGAGCAATATAAAGAATACGACATGGCATTAATAGTAGCACCCAAATCGATTAAGCAATGATGTATTAGAGTCTCACCAATACCACAGGTGACTGTGCAGGCACCTGGGTCCTTACACTTTCCTGGCGTGCCTCATGACTCGCTGCAATTAGGCGCTCCATCGTTGGCTCTTTAAGCTCATATCTTGCCTCTAGCCTGCCTCCTAGCTCATCCTTTTCGATCATGTATTCTTCCGAAGCTCTTACTTGCACAGATAACGGTAAAGGAGGATCAATTTGTAAATTCACCTCAGATAAGATCACGGGTGAATAACACTTTAAGTGTTCCATCCGTGGACCAATAACATGGTCATCACCCGTGCTGTGTAAATGTTCATCATCCGCGGATCCTTTGCAGTTTATTGCTGCGGGTTGAGTGTCTTTTAACTGGCCGCGGATGATGTTAAAGTGAACATCATCCGTGATCCTCTCTAATTCGGACACTTTTTCTCCGTTGTCTACTCGTTCTGCACCCGTAACTGCCATCGCACTGACATTTCCCCTCAGGTGAGGCACTGTCTGCGACGGTAGCTTTCCCGGATCTCTCTTCAACTCGGAAATGGTCTGGGCTATTTGAGACATATGCTTGGATAGCTCTGCCAACGCTGAATCGTTCTTCACCTGATTTTGTTGCACGGTGGTGGCTATCTGCTGGGTGCTAGCTGCTAGCTCCTTCACTATATTCTCCGTAGACTTGCTGCTACTCTGATTACTAGGGCCTGCTTGATTGTAGCCCTGACCTCTCTGCTGATACTGATTGTAGCCTCCTTGCTTTTGACGATACAGTGGACGGTAGTATTGATGTTGAGGTTGCTGGGGTGCATGGTTGTTGTAATTCAGAATTTCACCCGCTGCATTAATATCAGCATGTGTATCCTCCTGCAGAGTGGGGGAAGCATATGTCTTATGATTTGTTGCACCGCATCACTCACAAGGCTTCACCCGTGCTACTTGGTTCATCATGAGCTTCTGCATCATCTCTCTCAATTGCTTTAGCTCCTCAGTCATCTGATTTGACGGGGTCTCAACCTTTGCAAGTTTTCAAGTTCTGCAGAATTCCTCATGACTGCTGGCCTCCTCTCTGTACCTAGCATTCTCGGCCACCTCAGCGATCGAATTTTGCACTCCAGCTGAGGACAGATTCATGATGGTCCCTCTAGTTGAGGCTTCTAGCAGCATTCTATCGAGTGGCCTCAAACCATCAAGCATGTACTCAATTATTAGCTTTTCTGGCACTCCCAAGTTGCAGCAGCTCTCTTCTAGGGCGTTGAATTTCTCCAGATAGTGGTACATTGTCTCGTTCGGCCCCTGTCTGAGATCTTGCAGCTGCCTACGGACCTGTCCTGCCTTAGGTGCTGGGTAGTATTTGTCAAGAAACTTCTTTTGCATTTGATCCCATATCCTGATGCTACCTGGGGGGAAGAGACAGAAACCAAGCATTAGCAGCGTCAGTCAATGAAAAGTGAAAGGTTTTCAATTTGAAATTCTCCACTAAGACTCCGTATGGTCGGAGAGTCTGGAGGATGCAATGAAAGCTCTGTAGATGCTTGGTGGCTGGCTCTCCTTGTCGCCCTAAGAACTTAGGCAGACGGTGCACTACTGCAGTCTTGATTTCTATCTCAGTTAGTTCTGGCCCTTCGTCGATACACCACGGTTGATTTTGAAAGTGAGGAGCAGACAGTTCCTTCATTGTGGGCTCGTAGTAATATTCCTCTTCATAATCTGGCTCCACGTGGATTGGCGGCTGCGGTGGTCGTGACGGTGGAGGCGGCTGCCTCGCACCAGCACCATTCTGTGCAACATGTGCCCTCTGATTCAGCTGTCAAGCCTCCCTGACTACACGGTTGCGAGCACGGACGAGCTACTCCGGATCCTCATAGAATGGAGGAATTACTTCATTTTCATCAACTGGAGCGATCTCATTGTTGTTGTCATTATTACCAAGCTGACTGCCTACGCGAGACATGGTGAAACGAGTAGCAAGCGAAAACAATAGCTAAACAAGATAAATAAATAAATATAATAAATAATAAATAATAAAAAACAAAACAACTTCCCCGAAGCGTAGCTCCCCGGCAACGGCGCCAAAACTTGACGCGCGTCGTCTGACGCGTCAAATTTAATATTTATTATCTCCTGCAACTACTAGTTAGCGGTAAGTAGGGTCGAACCCAAGGGAGCAGGTGTTGTTGAAGTTGTTCCTATAAGCAATTAGGAAATGTGGGGTTTTAGCAGTAAAGAGTGCAAAAGAGAAAAATAACAAAAGACTTCCAATCAGAGAGAGCATTCAGCTTAGGGTTTCTGTTGTGACATGTTTATCATCGACTGCTAAATATCTAATTTCATGTTTCTAAGTGTGATCATTCCGACAAAGGTAACAACCCTATGTATCCCGACAAAGGTGTTAGACTTCTAGTTCTTTCCTAGACTTAATAATCGGACAAAGGTATTATTTAGCTTAGGTATTACGATCTACCTTTACGACAAAGTTTCCAGTAGATATTAACGGTAAGAATTAATTGCTCAATTAAGCTTTGCGACAAAGCTTCCACTTAATCTAACAAGTTAATTAATGTGATGAAGCAAGAACTAGTAAAACATAAAATAGCATTAAGAACGAAGTCTCAAAACATGTGTCACAATGAACAAAACCCTAAACCGAATAAAGAGTTTAGCTACACATGATGGAAAATAAAACACATAATGAATGGTAGAAAAATCTCTTCTCTCGTCGAAAGCTTTGCCTTCTCCTACAGAGTCGTCTTCTGAATGATGGAATTGTGAGATGTTGGAAACCCTAACCCAAACATCTTATTTATAGCAAAAAGTAGGGTTTCCAAGTCTGATTTTTGGGCTTGATTTCCAAGTTTCGGTCTGCTGACGTCATCAAAACGCGTTGCTGACATCATCACCACGGACCATGTACATTTTAGCTCCGTGGTTACTATTTATTTTAGCGTCCGTGATTACTATTCATAAAGTGAACAGTGTCCGCGGTCCTCTCGGAGACAGATCATCCATTCTGTGCATCTATTTTGACTTCGGCTCTCGATTAGACCCTCCAAATGACCTCGGATGCACTCGGTGTGAACTAGAGAGTTGTAAGGAATTGAGTCAGCTACGCAACAACTTATAGCTCGTATTTTTCTGATCAACGGTCAATTCCAAGCACTCCGTTGAACGTCCAAAGGTCTGATCTCCCATTGTGGTGTTTTTGGCACGAAATGATGTCTTTTATGCGCGTTTTCCTCCTAGAGCTTCTGAAACACCTGAAATGCAAAACCATACTAAAAAGTAACTGTTCGCATAATAAAGTGTGGAAATAAATGAGATTAGTTGAGTCGACGAGTCGTATAAATACGACTCATCAAGTAATGCCCATTTTTCACTAAACATGTTTTCGTCACCAGCCTAACAGTCCATCGGTGAAGCTTATCCTTTGTAACAACCTCATAAACTTGCCTCTCGTGATCGTAGAGCTGTACAGAGTGATAATCTGCCCTAGCACGAAGTTCGTCCAACCTCATAGGAATTTTAGAGGGAAATAGAGATTATTGGCCATCGTAGGGAGTCCGTTGACGCTTCACGAAATAAGTTGTTGTTTGCTTAAATGTGAACATCACCAATGAAGAAATTGGCAAATCACGATCGCCTTTTAGAATGTCATTAAAACACTCAGAAGCATTCGTGGTCATCGAGCCCAATCTAAACCCACCTGTGTCGAATGCCTGTGACAATAACTCTATATCCATGTCTTCCAACCATCGTCGAACCTCTGGTTTGTCGTGCAGCAGGTCTAATAGCTCAGCATACCCAGCCTTGAACTTCAGTTCATTCCTCTAGCCACGCTTCCAAGTTTTTCTTTCAAAAATGAATCCTTCACCTTCACCATGAAACTGCTCTGCAAGTGGCGCACGCATACACGATGGTAGGCATACTGAGGTGGTCATTCTTCACGCATGGCAGATAGAATTCCCTTGTGTCTGTTTGAAATTATGCACAACCCCTCGCGTGCAGTAACGCCTTCCCGAATGCAAGACATAAAACATTTCCAGCTCGTGCTACTCTCGCTCTCCACCACTGCATAACAAACTGGCATTTAATGATTATTAGCGTCCAACCCAACAACGACCAATAACTTACCGGTCCATTTCCCATACAAATGTGTGCCGTCGATCGACAACACATGACGGTAATGCTTAAATGCATGAATGGGCGAAGCACCATTTTCGAGGGGTGTTCGACCCCACTTCACGAATGTTCGTGGACTGGAATCCACCAGCGCCTCCATCAAGTGTGGTAGCGTTTGAAAATTCATATCCATAGTCCTTTCTAATGTTAGCACGTATCTCCAGCGCGCTGAATCACAAGTCTTCATTCATCGCCTCCGCGATCTCATCAGCTATGTATTTCTTGTTTATGTGTTTGTTAGTTTTGGAAATGGTGCCATGCTGGTATATGTGATCATGTCAGTTCTTCCGAACCACCCAGTAATTTTTTTTGCGTGACCGCAATGCAATTTCGCCATGGACAAACATCTCTATCCTTCAGACATTCAAAACCTATTAAAGTCAGTGTTCCAGAAATCGGCCAAATCGGCCGATTAATCGGGGATTAATCGGCTGATTTCTTGAAGCCGATCCGATTTTACCTAATCGGATAGAAAAATCATGGAAGCGATTCGATGTCCGATTAATCGGCTGAATTAGTGATTAATCGGCTGAATCGGGAATTAATCGGTCTGGGCAGCTAAGTGTTAAGAAATAAACTTGGAGGACTTTATTATAATAATTAAGATTTTTTAAAATTGAAATTGAAAATTAAAACTAACGCTTGTCCGATTAAGGCTTGCGAATTGCGAACTAAAGCTTGTTTGTTTGTATTTTGCTATTGAGTATTGATAATTGACTGTGATTGTAACATTTACTCACAAATTATGTAATTGTAAAGATCCTGATTGTGATTTCATAATTGTGACTTTTTTGCTATTGATTGTTTGATTTTTTGAAGTGGTATGAATTGTTTAGTTCTGACATACATCCTGTTTTATTTTGATTACAGTTCAACAAATGCATTATAGAAAGCATTTATATAACTATTTTTCAATTATAAACATAAAAATAGGATAAAAATAAAAAACCGATTAATCCTGATTAATCCTCGAGGACCTTGTCCGCCCGATTAACGATTAGCGATTTCTGTAACCTTGATTAAAGTAGGTTCGGACTCCTTCACCTTGTACTATACACGGTTCAGAATTGAGTACTTCCGCAGAGCATAGATGACCCTCTTTTTTGCACCAGCTTTGACCTTCTGCAAGTGACGGAGATTAAGGGTGGATTGTTTGCAGATTCTCATCAAAGGTTGAAAAGTTTCCCACGCTGAGATATCATCGAAATTAGGATGATCCTAGACCTGCACAAATGCGGGTTCGGGCCGGGCTCGGGCCGGGTTATTTGCTATTTTATAGTCCATCCAATCGGGTTGGGCTCAAAATTATGTCCAAGCCCGCCCATTTACTGGACCGGGTTACCCATCGGGCCAACCCGGTACAAATATATGTTAATACATATTTAAATTTCTTGTATAAATTGAATAAAAATAAACAATTCCCTGTGCAAAAATATTACATTTTTATGTCTAGTGATGTATAAATAATATATTAACCAAAACATTAACAAAATAATGTCCATGATTCAAAATTTGACAAACTCACAATACAAATGTATCAAATTGTGTATCATAATAAAACCACGGTCTGTGTTTTAGTGTTTAGTGTTTATTTTTCTTTTTATTTTTTGTTCTTTTTCTATTATGATACACAATCAGATTAAACACTAAAAAATAATAATCATTAGGTTTACTTTTTTGCGGGTTAACGGGCGGGCTTTTTAGCCCGGTCGGGCTAAAATAGGTGTCTAGGCCCGGCCCTAATAGAAATACGGTCCGGGTCGGGCTGGTCCGTCGGGCTATAATGTATGTCCAAGCCCGTCAAAATGACCGGGCGAACGGATCGGGCCGGTCGGGCTGACCCGGATTTGTGCAGGTCTAGATGATCCCAATTGATTTGAGGTTGCGTAAATTCGATTGACGGTTCTTCAGCAGCGAGCATCTCCAGTTCTTCCATTTCATCACGGTCTTATTCGTCTATCACTGAATGATCTAGGGTCACCAGTGTAAATATAACCATCGGATCATCATCGGAATGGCCAGTGTAAACATATTCTATATTGAAAGCTTAGAAAGAGTTGGTTATGCTTTTAAAATGGCCGAACTGAGCTGGTATTTATAAACTGGCCAGAAACGGTTTTAGGAAAAACTATTTTCCCCACATACGGTTTGACATAAAATCGTTTTCCCCGCATACGCTTTGAAATATCTTAAAGCCGTGTAGTCAAATTCGTCTGAAAAGCTTGAGAAAGTCTGAAAACTCGTAAAAGTAACCGACTAATTCAATCAGTCTGAAAAATCTACAGCTCTGAAAAGCTAACCGTCTAGTTCAATCCATCTTAAAAGTAGGGCTGGGTTCGGTTCAGAAACCGAACCGAACCAAATTTTACCGAACCGAACCGATTTTTCGGTTTTATGAAATTTCAAACCGAAAACCGAAACCGAAAATTCGGTAAACCGAATTTTCGGTTTTGTGCTTTTTTTTAAACTTTCAGTTTTTTCAGTTTTTTCAGTACCTTGTACCTGAATAACAGTTTTACAATGTTGTTTGGATACAACAACAAACTGGAGAAATACAACAACAAACTTAAAAACAGTTCCCTGAAAATGGATACAAAACAAAAAGCATGGAATGGAGGGAAGACATCGTATTTAGGTCGAATGGAGGAAGAAAACATAGATCTTCATGGGATGAAATCCAGTGCTGCAATCCTGAAAAAAAAACACGCAAAGCATTAGCATGATGATTGATGACTGAAGAGCGCATAACAACAATTAGCAAATTTCAAACAACCACATTCAAATTTCAAACAATCAAACAAACAACTGCCAAACTGAGCAAAGTAAGCAAACAACCACTGCCAAATTCAAATCATATTCAAATTGACAAATTCACATATAACCACTGTCAAACAACCACAACCACTGCCAAATTGCAAATTCAATTGAGATATTCAATCACATATTCACTATCACAAATTCACTATCACATGTAAATCATAGTCAAATTCAATCACTATCACATATTCACAACCACTGCCAAATTGCAAATTCAACCAAGATATAAACTATAAAGTATAAACTTCCAAAAAAATGATTGAATATGTTCAGGTACAAGGTACTGAAAAAAATGTTCATGTACACTATCACATGATTGAATATGTTCAGTGCTGACACCGAAAAAAATGAGCGAACAAAAATGAGCTGATGATTTATTGATTTATAACCTATACCAAATCAAGAGCTAACAAACACATCCTTACTTAGATCATGATAGGTTAACTGCAAGAGATTAACATATTCTAGAATCAACAACACAAAAACCTTTCCAAACAAGGTGCCAGATTTATCTATTCAATCGAAATGGATCTTAACAAGGCTATGGCAACTTAGCAGTTCGACATAAATTCAGACTAATTTTCAGCATTAAACAAATAAGCAAACAAAGGTTAAAGAGCTGCAAATTAACTAATAGAAGCATCAATATGAAACATGAACTACAAATTTATAAGTGCAAAAGCTGAAAGCACCGTGTAAACTGTAATATTGACATGCAGTGGCAAAATCATGAAGCAAAAGAACCGTGCAGAAGCATCAATATGAAACATGAAGCAATTTCATTTTCAAGCATAGTGAAGATGAAATCAAACTTCAAACCTATGTCGTCCAATTTCAAAATCAAACGATTCAAAGTTCAATTCAAAGTTTCAAACCTATGCCAGAAGCGGATGGTTGAAGGCGTTGAACCGTTGAAGCGGCTGTCATTTTTTTTGGATCTGGAGCGTTACGCGATACCGGACTGGGAAGCGGAAGACGGCTATCGCCTATCGCTATGGGCTGACGAATTCGTTAGGGCAGGAGATGACGATGGCGATGTAGGCTGGGAGCGCTGATGAAGTCGAAGACGGAGGCGCTGATGCAGTCGTTCTCGTTCGGGCGAGATTTGAGGAAAGGTCGGAGGAGGGAGAAAGAGAAACCGAGAAAGAATTGGGGATAAATTAGGGTTGGGTTGGGTTCGGTAAGTAAATTTGAAAATAAAATTAAAATTCGGTTCGGTTCGGTAAACCGACGAAATTCAAAATGAAAACCGAAACCGAACCGATATAAATCGGTTCGGTATGAAAAACCGAAATTCGGTTCGGTTTGAAGTCGGTTCGGTTTTAATCGGTTTGGTTTCGGTTCGGTTTCGGTTTTCGGTACAAAAACCCAGCACTGCTTAAAAGCCTGCAACTCTGAAAAGTAAAGCCTGCAACTTCGAAAAGTGGGTTTGATTTTTTAAAATGAAACCATTTTCGGGAAACATAGTTTTGCTGATTTTTTTTAGAGGAAACTGTTTATTATAACACAGGTCGCTGATTTTTAAATGAAATCGTTTTCCCCAAAATGGTTTCGTATGTGGCTGAGATAGTGCGTTTTGTTTGGTCCACGTGGGATCAAAATTTGCCACGCATACGCTTACTCGACAAATCATTTTCCGGGAAAACGGTTTTCATAGAAAATGGACCCAACCGTGTTCCCCAAAAATGGTTTCCTTAAAAGCAGGGCAAAAGTGATATATGAGTTTGGAGCACAATACAAACAAAATTCGAGCTTCGAAGTAGGGCAAAAAGGAAAAAACTCAAAATATTTTAAAATAATAGATAACTCATAGTTTAAAGTATTACATTCAAAATAAAATTAAACTGATATAATATAAAACAATATATTAATACATATATATTAAATATATAAAAAATTTAAGCTGATTAATCGTCGATTAATTTTCCGATTTATCTCCGATTAATTCTTTTGGAATCTCTCCGTCCGATTACCGCCTAGCATTTTCTATAATATTGACACTACTACAAATGAGTCATTATGCATCGGTTCAAAAATTGAATTATGCATCGGGTCTGTAATATGCATCGATTTTACGGGAAACCGATGCATAAAGTCCCCAATATGCAACGGTTTTGGGCGAACCGATGCATAAAGTCCACAATATGCAACGGTTCAGATAAATGGATGCCTAATGGTCTATTTATGCATCGGTTTTTGTTGAACCGATGCATAAGATCAATTAAAAATTAGGTTTCCTTCTATTCGATTTCATATTCCGACTGAGCTGCTTACTCCGCCGTCTCACTTTTCTCGAATTCGCACCTGAATTTGCTCTAAATTCATATTTCGACGACGCTGCTCCGTCTCAATCCGAATTCGTATTCGATTTTGCTTCGTCTCACTCTGAATTCGTATTCAATTTTGCTCCGTCTCACTCCGAATTCGTATTCGATTTTGCTGGTACAAATCTTCCGCCATTCATTCCATCACGACCGCCACTCCCTCTGGTACAAATCTCAGGTATGATATTGGGTCAAATTTGTTGAATTTCTGTGTGTTTAGGGTTTATGGTGATATGTAATCCGATTTGGGGGTGTTGTGTAAGCTTGTTGAATCTATTTTTTGGGCTAGGATTTAGTATGTAATAATGGATGAAATGGTGTTTAGTTCGTCTACTGGATTGTTATTAATGAATTTTGTTGTGTAATTCTCTGCCGATATTGGATAGAAGAAATCAGGAGATTCTAGGGTTTTAGTGAATTGATAACCTCGTCTGTGATAGAAGTGTTGATTTTATAGCCTTTGGATAAAGCTATGTTAGATAAAGCTGTTGGGAGGTATGTGATTGTTTGTTGGTGTAAATAAGTAGTATGTAACTAAGCTACATTTTTTTTATTTCAGTTCTTATATGTTTTTGAGTTATGCAATATAATAATGGTAATTATATCACATTTGATATAATCTTATTCTAACAATAATAATTACATGTTTCATGTAGTGGATTTATAATGAATCGAGAGTGGGTGTCCGGTAATAGGTTGAGTTAGGAGTACGAAAAAGGGATTATGGATTTTTGTGCGTTTGTGTCGTCTTATGCTTCCAGAAACAACATTGAACGTGTCTTTTGTCCGTGTATGGGTTGTTGGAATTACAAAAAGGTCAAACCGAAGAAGTTACATAAACACCTTTTGTTAAAGGGGGTTGATCCACGATATAAGGTGTGGTATAAGCATGGCGAGGTTGAACAAGAAAACTTTGAGCCTCCACTCGTAGAAAGTTTGCCGGAGGATAATGATTATTGGGAAGAGGATAATCTAATTGAGATGGTTAACAACGTCGTCAATGACTTTGTTGATACGCCACATGTTTTGGAGTCGTTGAGGAATGACTTTGAATTACCATTGTATGAAGAGTGTTCCAAATATCCAAGACCATCGGCAACGTTGAAGATGTTCAATCTTAAAGAGAAAAATGGATGGAGCAACACGAGTTTCACTAAATTATTGGTGCTGGTAAAAGACATACTTCCTGAGAGAAACACCCTACCTAACCGTACTTACGAGGCTAAGAAGGTTATGTGTCCCATGGGCCTCGAGTACAAGAAAATACATGCATGTCCCAATGATTGTATCTTGTATCGAAATAGTTTTAGTGATTTCAAAGAATGTCCAGTGTGTAAGGCTCCTCGTTACAAGTTAAACAAAGAAACGAAATGTAAATCTAAAGGTACATTTACAATTATTTAATGTATTATTTATGTTGGTTGAATGTATGTAATACTTTTTGTGTTGGTTTACAACTTATTACTTTTACTGCTAACAGGGTGGCCTGAAGAGCCTATTATATATCGAGAGGCAACTTGAAGGTCAAAACAGCTTGTGGCTATCGGTCGAGTCGCAAATGGCCATTTTGTTAACATTCGAGCAATACCCAAAGATAACGTGAAAGTGAAGGTCGATATAGTACTTTACCAAGGTCGAGGTGCAGCATTGCCAACACCCCATCCAAAGCACTCGAATGTTCTAGCTGCAGTTCACCATCACGTGGCATGCCCGAAAGACTTGGTCGTTGTCAATAAAAGGGTGAGATAATCGAAGATTATAACTTCATTTGCTTCATTGTGTTATATTAGACATAAAATAAGATATTTAATCTTGACGGAAATTTAACATGCATGCATATGCCATACACTTATACGAGTCTTTGCCACTTACTAGTGACGATTATGTAGATGAAATGTCCGTGGACTGTCGACTTCTACGTGAAGTGTGGAACAACCTGAGTAGAGATACAATTGTAGTACACACCAACGCTGAAATGTTCGGTGACGACTACGATATCGTAGTGGGTGAAGAGGAAGTCATGGATCTATTAAAGTTAAAAGCGTTGGGAAACTCAACATCTGAGTTATATATATGGTAATATTTATATTTTTAATCATTTTTTGCAATTAGTCTAACTAACACAAATTTTGTACTTTGTAGTTATTTACACGATCAGATGCTTCGTTCGGATATTAAGTTTGGTTTTTTTATTCCGTCTTTAATGACCCCAACCATGGAGAAAAACAAGAGATTGGCGACGTTTGTAGGAAGATTGAATATGCCAGACAAAGACCATATTTTTTGCTACTTTCTCCCTTATGTTGATCACATATTGTGAGTTCATCACTTATTTTATAAGTTGTTAACTTCTGTTCTGAACACATTTGTTTTTAAGTTAGTGAGTTTTTTTAGATGGCATTGGATGTTATGCGTCATCTTTCCGAGACAACATAAAGTTCTTAGGCTTGATTCATCGACATAAGAGAAGGATATAAACCCTGATGCAAAAGAGTTGGTGGAGACGTAAGTTTAGAAATTACTTTTATCTTATAACTTGTATTGAAAGTCACTAATTACATTATGGTGTTTGTTTCAGGGGATTAAATCGATACAACCAAGGATGTGTACCGAGGAGTACACGTAAAGTAGAGTGGAAGATAGTTATGGTATTCACAAATTAGACATTTTTATTAAATATTTTTTTTCATTTATAAAGTATGTCAACTGAGATTCTTGATCGTGCAGTGTCCAAGACAACCACCTGGTAGGGGTCTCCAAACAGCCTTATGGGCTCAAAAGCCTAATGGGGGCCTCGTGGCCCACAGGCCTTAAGCCTAGCCCAGCCCATGCCAAGGCCTATTAAAGCCCAGCCTTAAGCTTGACGGGCCGGGTAAGGGCCGGTCCGGTCTGGCCTATAGGCCCGGCCTATCTTGGCCCATATCGAAAAAGCCCAATGAAGCCTATCAAAAGCCTAGTGAAACCTTCTAAAAATAAAAGAGATGCCACATTTTGTTTCTATGAACTGATTTTTCTTGATGTTTTGCATTATTAACAGTGATGCTAATGATATTAATATCCTAAATAAAGAAGATTTGTGGATTCTAAGGTTGTGTTGAGTACCGAGCTTTTTAATAAACTTAGTTTCTTATCAAGTTTACTTTTGATCTTTTAACTATAAGTCAGTGTGTAGCCGCCGTATAAGTTTTTCACAAACATGAAACATTATATTTATAATTGTCATAACAAGATTATCTAGCCCGACCTAGTGATATTTAAGGCCAAGCCCGGCCTAGCCCACACAAGCCCATCAAAAACAAGGCCCATGGGCTGCTTAAGGCTCCGAAAATATATATGGGCTTGGCCCAGCCTAGCCCATTAAAAATTGAAGTATAGGCTAAGGCTTAACCAAGCCTAGCCCAAGCCTATTTTTTTGGGCCTAGGCCGGCCCAGCCCAGCCTATTGGAGACCCCTACCACCTGGCCATTTATGTGGTTATTATGTCCTTCGATATACTCGGGACATTATAGCATTTGTACGGGCTAATAATGGTGCGGAGGTTGAAGACCTTAACCAAGTGAGCTTTTTAGAGATATATATACATATGTTATTCATTTAACTGTTTAATCAATAAATATATGTGTATTTATAATTTTTGTTCATTTAATCGTTTTCACTCTTTAATTGTTGATTTAGTTCTCTTGTTTTTATAGTGTTTTCCTAATGGAGTAGAGTCATACGAACACGACAAGATTCTTGAAGTGCGGGATGAAATCTCCAGCTACCTACGTGAGTATGTCACCAATCATTTCGCGGTATAATACATTAAATTAGACACAGTTGTTATGTACTATTTTGTAACATATTGTCAATTGTACCAAAGACAAATATGTGTATGAATGATTGTATTGCAGAATCAGTGAACTAATGTTCTGAATGTAAGCTGCATTTTATTTAAAAATTGGAACATCAGGGTATATTTTTTATGTTTAATTTCAGGTGGATTTGAGCTTTTGTAAAGCTAAATCTGCCAGTTTTTTGAATGATTATGCATCGATTTTTGAAGAAATCGTTGCATAATCTCCGACATTAAGCATCGATTTTCCCCTGAACCGATGCATAATGTTCAGATCTTATGCAACAATTTCTTCAAAAAACCGTTGCATAATGTGCAGACATTATGCAATGGTTGATTATGCATTGGTTTGGAAACCGATGCATAATATTAAAAAAAACCCGATGCATAATGCATCGTTTGTAGTAGTGTGAGTGTGATGCATATGATCAAAATGGTCATGAAACATAACAACAATTGTGAGGATGAAAGAGAAAGTGATAGAGGCAAAGAGATGACCAACTTTTTTTTAATCATTGATGTACATGGTCTATAAGTTTGAGGAGCAAAAAAGCGTTAAACAAGTTGAGGTGGCTTTGGGATCACACGCATGCTTTTATCGTACTTGTCAACATAGAATCAAACAACATCATAAAAAGCACATTGTAGACACTAATAGTTTGAGGACCAAATCAAGATTATTTAAAGTATAAATGGACTGGCCCATAAGGGATATTTGGGTCAAAGCTACAAGCCCAATCCATGAGTTAAACTCAGCCCAAAGCACGGGCCCAATCTCAAGCCCACTAGTAAACTCTATAAATAGAGTCTTTCACTTCACAAATCATTTCACTCGGAAATTTGAGAAGAAAGCACAGAGAAGAGTGCTCTCAAAAGAAGCGTCAGCCGCCAGCAACCGACAAGTACGTGCCGTCTGCCCAAGCATCCCAGCGCCGTCTGCCAAAGCATCCAACCGCGACGCAGATACGTGAGACCAAGTCCCCGCGACCCTCACTCCACAACGCAGACACGTGAGACCAAGTCCCCGTGACCCTCACTCCGCAGACACGTGAGACCAAGTCCCCGCGACCCTCACTCCGCTACGCACGTGAGATCAAGTCATCAAGACCCTCACTACGCAAGACACGTGGCGCTACGCCTTCATCCCCGCACATCAAGCTGAGCAGACCGAAGCAAGCAATACAGTAGAATCAGAGGAGCATTTGAGATTACGAACACAACTTCTGCTCTCAAGCATAAATCATATGTAAAACATTATTTTGTATTTGATACGAAATATTGTGACGCTACAAATTTTGGTGAACCCGACGTGAAGATCTCTACCTCTCAACCCTACGCTAAAGCTAAGATATCTGCTCAACCTACCAGTCTACAAACTCCCAAGAAAACTTACGCTGTAACTGTAGCTCAACCAACCAGCACCTGCACAAGAGGAATGGCTCAGAGGATGGCTGTCAATGCCGCTGCTGCAAGCCTACGAGCTTCTCAAGTGCCAAGGAGGGAACGCACATATACCGTTGCTTCCATCATGGCTGCAGCTAAGGCAGTGATTGCCTCCAACTCCCCACAACACAAGGGAAGTGTGAAAGCTGGCGGAACACCCTCACCAAAAGCGAAGGTGGCTCTGCCAGAACAAGCCGAGACACCCAAACTCTGTGTAGCCTCTGTCATGACCATAGGCACCAAGACCATGGAGGAGCAGATGCAAGAACTAAGAGAGATGCTTGAGCTAGTCCTGAAAGAAAACCAGGAGAAGAACAAAAAGCTTGAAGAACTCCAGAAAGAGGTGGTTGGGCTCGGGAAACGAAAGGATGAAGAAGTCAATCTGACGGCAGGAGATGATGACAATAATAAGATGATCCCTGTAGAAACCAACAGGAACGGAGGTGTTGCGTGCAACGAAGACCAACTTCAAGTGCTGATAGCCAACGCGGTCAAGAGCCAGCTAGGTGGAGATTCTTCTGGTGGTACACGCTGTGCCAAACCCTACAGCAAAAGGATAGACGGTCTGCGCATGCCACATGGATATCAGCCCCCCAAACTCCAGCAGTTTGACGAAAAGGAAGTCCAAAGCAACATGTTGCCCACTTCATAGAAACGTGCAGCAACGCGGGAACTGAAGGGGATCTGCTGGTCAAACGATTTGTGTGGTCTCTAAAAGGCATTGCTTTCGATTGGTACACTGACTTGGAGGTAGAGTCTATTGACAGCTGGAGTCAGATGGAGGACGAGTTCTTCAACCGATTCTATAGCACCAGAAGGGTTGTCAGTATGAGTGAACTGACAAATACGAAGCAATGGGAAGAAGAACCCGTGGTTGACTATATCAATCACTGGCGTTCATTATGCCTTGAATGTAAAGATCGCATCAGTGAGACGTCAGCTGTAGAAATGTGCATCGATGGAATGAACTGGGATTTGCTATACATCCTTAAGGGTATCAAACCTAGGAATTTTTAAGAGTTGGCCACACGCGCACACGACATGGAAATCACCGTGAAAGGACATGGAAGGAATCACATATCCTCGTCAAAGGCAATCATCGATAAGAGGGAATACAAGAAGCCTGAAAGGGTCAACAAAAATGCTCCGAAAGAAGCCATGGCCATCAGCACCAACGACGCTCCTGTAAAGATATCATCAAACCCAAAGCACGAGAAGAGGAAAGAAGTCACCTCAAAAGACTTCAAGCGCACAAAGCCTACACTGAAGGAATTACAAGCCAAGAAATATCCATTCCCTGACTCTGATCTGTCAGGCATGCTCGATGACCTGTTGGAGAAAGGCATCATCAACTTACCAGAAGCAAAACGCCCAGATGAAGTCGACAGGACTAATGATCCCAAATACTGCCGCTATCATAGATTGGTTAGCCACAGTATCGAAAGCTGCATCACTTTCAAGGAGCTTATAATGAGATTAGTCAAAGAAGGACGCATCGAGCTCGACACAGATGAGACAATAGAAGCAAACCACACCTCCGTGACGACTAGTTGCGACTCACTTTGCAAGCCACAAGAATGGTGCATGCAACAAATCCAATTTGGCACCCTTGAGCCAACAAAAGTGTGGATATCAAAGCCATCTATTGAAGCTGAATCAAAAAAGTTGAGATGCGATTATAATCCAAAAAGAATCGAAACTTATGGGATTATGAAAGAGGTTGAATGCATGGAGGATGATGAAGGATGGACTCTTGTAACTCGAAGAAGATCAAAGAAGCAAGTCAGTCCACAACCAGACCTTGTCCGCCGAAAAAAGAAGCAGGTGACCGAGAAGAGACCACGTCAGACGAAAGGGGAGAGAAGACTCGAGGGGAGTCTGGGGTCACATATACTGCCTATTGATCCTTTGAAGCAGATTCCACCAAGTCCCATTATCTTAGGAGATTTCCTTCCGGAGGATTACTTCGGTAAAGTTGGGGTCAACACAACCTCAGGGGCAATAAGCGAAGGAAGTGAAGAAGAACACAAAGCTGCGCAGAGGAATGAATCTCCAACCACAAAGACACAACCACCTTCGGATCCTCAAGATAACGCTGATGTGCTTGATATCCTGGAAACTCTCCCTAAACACGAGCAGTGGAAGCAGATTTTCTACTTGCCAGAGGAATCACGACGACGAATAGCACAAGCACTCCTACATCCAAAGCTAAAGGAGGACGTCATCAAAAATGCAGAAAAGCTAAGGAAAAGTCAAGCCGAATGCACCTCCTGCAACACGACCTTGACATTTTCTGACGAAGATCTTCTTCTTGGATCCAAACCTCACAACAGACCTCTATATGTTACAGGCTACATCCGAGGACAAAAGGTGGGAAGAATCTTGGTGGACGGAGGATCTGGAGTAAACCTCATGCCAAAAGAAACCATGGATTTATTGGGAATCACTATGGATGAACTCTCTAATAGCCAGCTTTTAATTCACGGATTCAACCTAAAAACTGAACGAGCGATTGGCATGATCCGCGTTAATCTAGCAATTGAAGAGCTATCGGCCGATACCTTGTTTCATGTCATTGACGTTAGAACTTCATTCAAGTTGCTACTCGGTCGACCATGGAAGCATGAGAACGGAGTTGTGGCATCAACTCTTCATCAATGCTTGAAGTATTATCGTGACGGTGAAAGAAAGATAAATGGGGACGTCAAACCATTTACCAAGGCAGATTCGTTTTTTGCAGATGCTAAGTTCTATGAAGAAAACAGTGTGTCAAGTGAACTACTGCCATTAATCATCCCTTCCACTAGAGAGAACGATACGGAAAGACCGAAAGCAAACCAAAATCGGCCAAAGATAAAATCAGAAATTGAATCAGAGGCCAGGAGCAGAGCATGTGTCATGACACCTGTACAAACGCAAAGGCCGACTCCAGAAAGCACGCTCCCTACCTTGCGATATGTACCTAAATCTCGACGTAAAGCCGGACAAAGACCCTTGGAAGACTGTCAAAAATCAGAGACAAGCTTTACAGATCAAAAGAAGGTCAGAAGGATGGTCAAACAAGAATGGGTGGCAAAAGTAGTCATTCCATTACCCAGCGCAAATACAACACAGGTTCTGAGGCCTCCACCAGAAGAATTCATTTCGGAGTCAATCAAACCACACGAAGGGAATGTAAGTTTGGAGGGGAGATTTGATCCAAACGCCTATAAGTTGATGGAGAAGTCAGGATACGATTTCAAAAGACCAGCTGTGCTCGGAAAAGTGATCAAACCTCATCCTTACAGTCTCGCCCAGATTCACGGAACGGCTCACAAACATGCTGGTCTAGGTCACAAGCCTCCGCCACCTGTGAAAATTTCCATCCATCGTCGAAAAGATGCTATATCAGCTCACCAAATCACTGCAGATGAAATCAAAAACAATGAAGAGGAAGACGTAACGGGGTATGATGTAGTAACATCCTACCACGTAACAGTCCGAAGAAGTTCCAAATAAAGTCGAAGAGGTAGAGGCTGATCAAGCTCCAGAGGTACTCGAAGACGGCGGGCAATCAACTGTTGATGACTTGAAAGAGGTGAATCTCGGAACCACCGAAAATCCGCGTCCAATATACGTTAGCACCCTACTAACCGAAGAAGAAGAGGGGCAGTACCTCAAATTATTGGCAGAATATAAAGACGTTTTTGCTTGGAACTACACAGAAATGCCAGGGCTTAATCCAAAGATTGCTTTGCACCGTCTAGCAATCAAGAGGGGAGTCGGACCAAAGAAACAATCCCAACGACGATTTAGGCCAGAGCTGGTTCCTGAAATTGAGAAAGAAGTTAATAAGCTCATCGACGCAGATTTCATTCGTGAAGTTAAATATCCGACGTGGATAGCCAACATTGTTCCAGTAAGGAAGAAGAATGGGCAGCTGCGAGTGTGCGTGGACTTCCGAGATCTCAACGAAGCATGTCCAAAGGATGACTTCCCCTTACCAGTTACAGAACTCATGATAGATGCAACCACTGGACATGAAGCTCTCTCCTTCATGGACTGCACGGATGGGTACAACCAGATACACATGGCGCCTGAAGACCAAGATGCTACAGCATTCCGAACTTCGAAAGGGATCTTCTGCTACAAAGTCATGCCTTTTGGCCTAAAAAATGCGGGAGCCACATATCAGCGTGCGATGCAAAAGATTTCCGAGGACATGATGCATAAAACAATATAATGTTACGTCGATGATGTGGTGGTCAAGTCAAAAGCCAGGAGTGACCATGTCCAAGATCTTCGTACGGTTTTCGAAAGACTCCGAAAGTGCCAGCTCAAAATGAATCCACTCAAATGTGCATTTGGCGTCACATCGGGGAAATTCCTTGGCTTCGTAGTCACACACAGGGGCATCGAAATAGACCAGACAAAAATCAAAGCTATTCAAGAAATGCCCGAACCAAAATGCTTGAAAGAGCTGCGCGGATTGCAAGGACGACTGGCTTACATACGAAGATTCATCTCCAACCTCGCAGGGCGTTGTCAACCATTCAGTCATCTCATGAAAAAGGATGCTCCATTCGTTTGGGATGACAAATGTCACAAAGCTTTTGATAGCATAAAGAAGTACTTGTCTACTGCACCAGTGCTTGGGGCACCGACTCCAGGAAAGCCACTGATACTTTACGTTGCCGCTCAAGAGAAGTCGCTTGGGGCAATGTGTGCACAAGAAACCGACGAAAGAAAAGAAAGACCCCTCTATTACTTAAGTCGAACTTTGGTGGGAGCTGAACTCAATTACTCTCCAATCGAGAAGATTTGCCTTGCATTGGTATTCGCAGTACAGAAGTTGAGGCACTATATGCAAGACATACAGTACACGTAGTTTCCAAAGCCGATCCCATCAAATACATACTTTCAAGACCAGTCCTGTCAGGTCGACTAGCAAAGTGGGCTATGCTTCTCAAGCAATATGATCTAGTGTTTGTACCTCAGAAGGCAACAAAAGGGCAAGCCATAACGGACTTCTTCGCTGACCACCCAGTTCCTGCCGAATGGGAGTTTTCCATCGACCTTCCAGGCGAAGACATTTCTACATCGATGTGCCACCTCCATGGCAGATGTTCTTCGACGGAGCTGCGAGACGCGATGGAGCTGGAGCTGGAGTTGTGTTTGTATCACCAGAGAATCATCTTCTCCCCTTTTCGTTCACACTCACTCAACTATGTTCAAACAACATGGCGGAATATCAAGCACTTCTCTTGGGACTTCAAATGGCCAGACAAATAAGAATCGACGAAATGGATATCTATGGAGACTCGCAGCTAGTAATCAACCAAGTACTTGGTGAGTACGAAGTCAGGAAGGATGACTTGATCCCTTATCATAGACATGCGACACAACTGCTTAACGAGTTTGACTCCATCAGTATAGGACATGTCCCGAGAAGTGCCAACAAGTTGGCTGACGCGCTGGCTAACCTTGCAGCCAATTTGGCACTGGGGGGCAGAAGAGACCATGTCCATTCCAGTTTGTAATCGTTGGGTAGTCCCGCCGTTGGAGGAAAATGAAAAAAACATGGAGTCGTCAAACGTGGTATATGCCTATGAAATTGAAAGAGAATATTGGCGTCAACCTATCATCGACTTCTTGGATCATCAAAAGTTGCCATCCGATCCAAGACACAAGATAGAAATCCGTCGACGTGCCCCAAGGTTTATCCGCTACAAAGGGACATTATACAGACGCTCGTTCCTGGGACAATGGTTAAGGTGCTTGAGCGAAGAAGAAGCAGTGGAGGTTATGCAAGAAGCTCATGCCGGCATTTGTGGTGCTCACCAGTCTGGTCCGAAACTTTATGATCGCATCAAGAGGATGGGGTATTATTGGCCAACCGTTGTGCAAGACTGCATAGATTTTGCAAAGAGATGCAACGCATGTCAGTTCAACACAAATTTCATACATCAACCTCCAGAACCTCTACATCCAACAGTTGCATCATGGCCTTTCGAAGCATGGGGACTCGACGTAGTAGGACCAATCAATCCTAAGGCATCCAACGGACACACGTATATTCTTGCTGCAACCGACTACTTCTCCAAGTGGGTAGAGGCAGTGACGCTACGTGAGGTAAAGAAAGAAAACGTGGTCGACTTTATAAAAAAGCATATCATCTATCGACATGGCGTTCCACAAAGAATTGTAACTGATAATGGAAAGTCGTTCGCCAACAAACTCATGACAAGCCTCTGCGAAAAGTTCAAATTCAAGCAGTACAAATCGTCGATGTACAACGCTCCTGCAAATGGACTGGCCGAAGCATTTAACAAGACTTTGTGCAATTTGCTGAAAAAGGTGGTTGGGAAGTCAAAACGTGATTGGCACTAGAAGATCGGTGAAGCATTGTGGGCGTATCGAACAACATACAGGACACCGACCCAAGCAACCCCGTATGCTCTATATGGAGTGGAAGCAGTATTGCCACTTGAACTTCAAATTCCATCCATGCGCATAGCCATCCAAGAAGGACTTAGCAGTGATGAAAACGACAAGCTACGCTTAGCAGAGTTGGAAGCCCGCGATGAGAAGAGATTGCAAGCACAACAAAGCTTACAATGCTACCAAGCAAGGCTTTCACATGAATTCAATAAGAAGGTGCGTCCCCGCTCCTTTCAAAAAGGAGACTTGGTTCTAGCAGTAAGAAGGCCAATCATCACCTCACACAAGACGGGAAGCAAGTTTAAAGAGAAGTGGGACGGTCCCTACGTGGTGCAAGAAGCTTACACGAATGGGGCATACAAGATCGTGGATCAGGAAGGAGTACGCGTCGGGCCAATCAATGGAAAGTTCTTAAAGCGCTACTACTCCTAAAGCTGCAGACCGATACTCCTGGCCTGCAAGAGTATAAACTGTGAACGGCTAAACAAAAAAAACAAAAAAATTTTTTGAACTACGTTGACTTGATCTTGCGAGGTGTCACGCACGTGACTTTGTAAGTACGTAGGTAGCTTGAGTACAAAAAAAATATATTCAAGTGCAGTCTCAAAAAAAATGAACTACATTGACTTGATCTTGCGAAGTGTCACGCACGTGACTTTGTAAGTACGTAGTAGCTTGAGTACAAAAAAAATGTGTTCAAGTGCAGTCTCAAAAAAAAACATAACAAAGTAGTTTGACGGTTCTAATGCATAACTGCCTGGATAGCCTTCTTGCATTGATCCAACTCACGCTTCACCTTCGCCAAGTCGTCAGAGCTCGCTCGAAAAGTTTTCAATTCATCTAACCTCTGTTGAAGTGCACCAACGTTCGACTCGGCCGCAGCAATTACGTCCGCTTGTCGGCTTTGCTGGTGTCTTATGCTCTCTGCCTCATCGCGCAAAGCTCGTAATTTGGCTTTAGCTTCCTCTATTGCCTGCGCCACTACTTCTCCCTGTCTCTCCAAACTCTTGCTAGTTGGGAGAGCACCCTTGTAAGTCACTCGAGCAGAACATAGACTACCCTCAACCGCAGAAATCTCACAGGCATGACGAGCAGAGTTGCTAGCAACACCCTGCTGGACTATAAGGAGTTTGGCAACACTCTTTACATACGCATCAACGGCCGCCTGAAGAATGGAGGTGTCATCGCCAACATTTCGAAGACTAGCAAGAAAGTGGATAACACGCGCAGCTACATCGGTGACTTCTGCGTAGGGAGCTTCTGTTAGGTTCTGAAGGAGAACCCTCACGAGCTGGTCAGTCATCTTGACAGTTTGGCATGAGGAAGGTGGAGCGGTGATAGCCCCAGCACTTGGTGCTTTGTTGCCCTACGGTCGCCCGGAAAAAGATGAAGCATCAGAGACTTGTTGGCTATTTTGTACCGACCGTATAGAGCTCTGTCCTCCATTATCTACGTATGTCTCATCCGCGCATCACCAATTGGCACTGGGACAACGACCCTCTGAACCTCTTCAGCGGTAGAAACAGCTGGCCATTCTCCTCCGAGTCCAAGAAGAGCACCATTGCGCCTGCCTTCTTTTGGTAGAGACTTGTATCGCAACGTGAGTTCGTCACACAATGAAACGACTATGCCCAAGAAATTAAGACAAGTAAGGAATTCCCAGGAGATTGGAGGAGTCACAAACGGTCTCACTTAAAAACCAATCTCCTTAGACTCGTAAGTCTTGGTGACAGAATCCTCAAAAGCTTATTTATCTTGACACAATGAATTCAAAGTGTGAAACTACCCCCGAGGAATAACAGTCTTGCGCAAAGAAGGATAGCGGGTTGGTCCCTCAACAACAAGCCAGAATACCGTCAACAACAGCGCATCAACGTCAGAGCAGTAAAAAGCGGCAACTGTGGATGGAAGGGCGCCTAGTCATGAACAAGGGAAAGAAAATCAGTAAGACAAGATTTGGTCACGTTGTTCTTAAAAAAACAACTGAAGCTGCAAGATTGGTGGACTCACACTGAAGCTGCGAGATTGGACTTCACTCCTGAAGCTGCGAGATTGGTGGACTTCACTCCTGAAGCTGCAAGATTGGTGGACTCACACTGAAGCTGCGAGATTGGTGATGGACCATATAATTATACGAATCAAAAACACAGTAAAACCCAACAAATTAGACTGTTGGTCTATTTAACTTCTACTTGTTAGTCCCGATTTATTTCTACAGGGTATTTTGGACTCTAGAGAGAAAACACGCTAAGGAGAGGATTTTACGCCGAAAAGATGTTACGAGTCATTCCAAGGTCACGACCATGCTACACTCAAAATCAGCCTTAACATCCTTCATGGAACCGACTTGGAATCACTCAAATATGCTAGAACAGTTGGCAAATGGACAAGAATGCAAGGAAAAAGCACCGAGCTCGGTAAAGGCCAAACAAGGGCAATTTCATCCGATTTGGCATTTCGACCATGTTCGGGGCAGAATTTGGCTTAGGTTCCTTCTTGATATCATCTTAGAATGACATTTTCATTCAAAATAAACTCTCCAAAATCCAAGAAGCTCCGGCCAAAGCTCCGGTCAAACCGATGGCTTTTGTGAAAGGTCACACAAGCTTCTAGAAGGATGCTCCTCCTCCATGAGTGGTTAAGCTCTCCTCCACTCTCCTCCATCCACTTGGCGGCTCCTCCTCCATCCTCCCAAAGCCGCCGGCTGCTATTGAGCCTCCATGGGAATGTGACATGTGGTGGCTCCTCCACCACATCTTCATCTCCTCCTCCTCCACCCTTGGATGCAAAAACACATGCCTTCATCTTGGCCCTCCATTGCCTCCTCCCTTAGCCTATAAATAGAAGTGCTCTCCTCTTGTAATCAACATCTCATTCCAAAACATCCTCCACCATAGTTAGAGAGAGAAGCTCTCACTTCTCTCTAGAGTTTTGGCACTACAATCATGTAATCTTACTTTGGAATCAAAAGCTGGATCTTTGGCGCTTCAACGGTTTTGTAAGTATTATCGTATTTATTTTACTGTCTTCCAAAACCCTTGTTTTTCCAAATTCATAGTTATGATATCCATTGCCATGATTAGTAGTAGCTAAACTCTTTATTCGGTTGAAGGGGTGTGCTTGTATTATAAATGTTTTAGACTTTACTCTTAGTATACCTTTATGTTCGATACTTGTTCTATGTGCCATATATCAAGTCAGAGTTTCCAAGGTTGAGTGCCTGACAAGCAAAAAGCTCTTCCGTGGGAATTCGTGAACATACTCGGTAAGTGGAAGCTGTAACAAGCAAAACTTATCGAGGAGTTCGGCTTATCTTAAAAATCATAAAAGGGACCAAATGGATGCACTTACGGCTAAGATACTTCGAAAGGAGGAATTAGTTTTGCTTAGAACAAGTGTTTTAAATGATGTTGCAAGTCTTGTGCTAGGAATAGCCTCGATTCATCTTTGAACATTTAGCATGATCATTTCAAGTGTTCTACACGACGTTGCAAGTCTTGTGCTAGGAATAGCCTCGATTTCGAATGCTTGGTATGGTCATTAGCGGTCAATGATAAACAAATATGATACAAGGCCCCTAAAACCGAATACTTTCCTCACAGTCCATTATCAATTATTGTAATTTACTTTCAGTTCTTAAATCACACTCAAACCCAACCCCAATTGCATTCTGCATAAGCTTCATTAAAGAACAATTAATCCACACTGACTCCCTTGGGTTCGACATCTACTTACCACTTGCTACCCAGTAGTAAAGTCGCGAGTAGCGGACTTATAAATTTATTTGCACATTTGCTTTGACGACAAGCATCTGTCAATTGGCCGACACTCACACTGCCGAATTCCAATTCCTGCACAAACCAATTAAGACAAAAAAATTATTTGTTGCAGCCACTACACCAGCAAGCATTGACCGTCCACTGCACAAATCAGATTCTCCACAGAATCATGGTCCACTAGGCGTCCCCGAGATAGAAGAAACATTAAGAGCAGCATCAGACCCAGCTTTGACTTGAGATGCTGGTGCCGTGTCATTCATTGTTTACGGAGAACGGCCACTAGGTGCCAAGTCAAGTAAAATCATATTTGAAGAGAAGGATGAGTCTTCTGATGAAGAAACTGAAATAAGAGAAGTCTTTTCTATATTTTCGATGATGAGAATGGATGTGCTTGTCTTCTTTATATAGGCGAGCCCCTTGTGGTTTGAATTCGAAAAGGAAGTAATGGCCAAGCCTTCAATGCTTCGTCGGTTACCATTTGACTTTGGAAGTCAAATGGAATATTCTCCCCTTTATCCCTCCTTTGACCCACGAACCCTTGAAGATGTGAGATGCAATTCGAATTCGAATTGCTCTCCTTGATTGCACAAGTAAATGCCGGCCATTTACGGAGTTGACTTCGGTTTGAATTTGAATTCAAACAATTCGGATACTTTGTGTTTTCCATATGATGGGCTTTGATCTCTTGGGCTTCGCCTATCTCATCTTGGGTCGGAATATATCTTGGTTCGGCCATGGAGCGGGTCGGATAGATTAGAACCCCTGTGATCCAAGATCGTGTGTGATCCAAAAAGACTAGATCAGATGTCCTTATACAAAAAAATGGGGTGTCGATCATATACTCCATGAAGTGTCAAGGGCAGTGCTGACCCCGAGTCATGATGGATTATTCTTGCTTTATATCAACCAGGAGAACAACATGGTGGAAAAAAAAATTATTATGTGGAAGCTCTTACGACAAGTTCGACATTCACAGAAATCTCAAGTCAACCCTCAAGTCGGAGAACGACATGATGACTCAAAAAAATTTTATTACGTGGAAGCTCTTACGACAAGTTCGACATCCACAAGATTCTCAAGTCAATCACTCACGATCACGTCGCGCTGAGACACTCAAATTGTGTCGCACAACATGATCATGAGGGGGCAATTTGTAGACACTAAAAGTTTGAGGACCAAATCAAGATTATTTAAAGTATAAATGGACTGGCCCACAAGAGATATTTGGGTCAAAGCTACAAGCCCAATCCATGAGTTAAACTCAGCCCAAAGCACGGGCCCAATCTCAAGCCCACTAGTAAACTCTATAAATAGAGTCTTTCACTTCACAAATCATTTCACTCGGAAATTTGAGAAGAAAGCACAGAGAAGAGTGCTCTCAAAAGAAGCATCAGCCGCCAGCAACCGACAAGTACGTGCCGTCTGCCCAAGCATCCAAGCGCCGTCTGCCAAAGCATCCAACCGTGACGCAGATACGTGAGACCAAGTCCACGCGACCCTCACTCCGCAACGCAGACACGTGAGACAAAGTCCCCGCGACCCTCACTCCGCAGACACGTGAGACCAAGTCCCCGCGACCCTCACTCCGCTACGCACGTGAGATCAAGTCATCAAGACCCTCACTACGCAAGACACGTGGCGCTGCGCCTTCATCCCCGCACATCAAGCTGAGCAGACTGAAGCAAGCAATACAGTAGAATCAGAGGAGCATTTGAGATTACGAACACAACTTCTGCTCTCAAGCATAAATCATTTGTAAAACATTATTTTGTATTTGATACGAAATATTGTGACGCTACACACATGTATCAAAATGTAGCATTTAACTCTAAGATAAGGGTGTAAACGAGCTGATACACTTACGAGTGAACAAGTTCGGTCAAAGTTCGGTTTGATTTTAAACGAGCCGAGCACGAGCATGAATTTCAAGTTCGTTTATTAAACGAGCCAAGTACGAGCCAAATGGTGCTCGGTTCGTTTATGTTCGTGAACAACTCGTTTATATTAGGGGTGGATGAGTGACGGGTTGGGACAGGTTTTGCTCGTTCTTAACTCGACCCAACAAATTGATCGGATCATTTATTTGAACTCTAACCCGATTCGAAAGATCTGTCAATCATGTGAACCCAAACTTGACCCTAAAACTAAAATTTATATTAGGCATACAACATTCAACATCAGCTATCATTATATAAATACTTTGAAAATATAAGCTTAAATCACTGATTTATGATGTAAAGTTTAGTATTACTGTTTTCTTTTTCATTGCAAACCAATTACTTATTTATATGTGATTGGCTATTTCACGAGAACACAAATAGATTAATTGGTGTGGTAGTTACATTCATTCAGATGAGGTGTACGGTTTGAATTTTGTTAAAAATCTAGTATTTTTATATTATTTATGAAATCGGGTAACCCGATCCTCAACCCCGAAACTCATATTGGGTTGGGTTAAATCCGACATTAAATTGACCGAGTCGTATCGGGTTCTCGGGCCAGACCGTATTTTCCCACCCCTAGTCTATATGCGTGACTATTACTCGATTAAAACTCATTTAAAATTCGAGTATTGCTCGATTATTGTTCAGATATTCAGTAATTAACTATTTTTTATCGTAAAAACGAGTAAACTTGTCATTTTCAAAAAAAAACGAGTAACTTGTGTACTGCTTGTTTATAGCTCATTTTTGAGATTAAAGAATGTCTCGTTTATAGCTCGATTATGGCTCGAGCTTAATAAAATAGCGAGCCGAGCTCGAGTATCTTAAAAACTAAAGGGAAAATAACAAAGAGGGGGTATGAACTATCACCCATTGACAAATCACGATTCGAACTATGAAAATTGAAAATTAAGAGCAATTTTAAAAATATTTTGATCCATATATAACATTTAATTGATGAAGTCACTGAATTGATGAAATATCACTTCATCAATTAACAAAGTTAACTAAATGAATAAATTAAAAATACGTTCTTGCCCTTAATTATAAAATAATTAAATAAGGTATCAAAATATTTTGAAATTACCCTTGATTATCAATTTTCATAGTTCGAATCGTGATTTGCCAATGAATGATAGTTTATACCCCGTCTTTGTCATTTTTCCAAAAATAAATGAGCCGAGCTCGAACACATACACTTAAGGCTCGCCGAGCTCGAGTTTGAGCCGAATACACTTAAACGAGCCAAACACCCCAATACTCGGCTCGTGTACCTACTCTGAAATGGTAAATTATGTGGGTCCCACTAAAGCACAAGTAGGAAACCAATCTTCTAATTTAATTAATTTTCGAAACAAATAATTCAGAACACAGTACTTCACCATTATTCTGTTATCCTTTTAACCAGGCTCATAACCACCTAAACTACATCATCACCAAAAATTGCAAAACAAGTAAATCAAAAATCATAGCCTGGAAGAATTCTCAAACATTCCCCCTCATGGAGAGGGATGACTTCAGCTTCGCAACTAGATGCGGCAGTGTGCTGATGCTCTCTTGAATCGACTGATCTACACACGACTCCAAACCAGTCATAGCCTCTGTCCTGATCTGCTGAAGCTTAGCTGTTTCAAACTTGTCTTGACAAACCATCAAAGACCTCTGAAGCCTTTCCTGTTATAGACAAGTCAAAATGTGTTCCTTAAAATGATTACTCAAACCAAGATGGATGGCACGAACGGAATGCATGAACACACCTCATTTAATCTCGATTCTCGACTCAACATCCAACTGATTTTGGCAATACAATTTTCGTGCAATTTTAGACTGGAAACACTGAGGTGATTATACATAACATAACAGAGATATACTTCCCTCAAATTCTCCATGGAAACTGTGCCACATAACTATCATAAGCTATTGACGTCACATACTTGAAAAGATCTGATTATGTGACATCTTTACAGCAGAGTTCCAGCCTTGATGGTTGAAGAATGGCTCAATTAAAATCTTCAATATTTAAGAGACCTCTAGAATGAACCTCAAAGTCGGCTAGCGATAAATATTTACCATTGCTTGAGAAAATAACTAGTCCATGATGGTGAAAAAAACATACGTAGCTCAAAAAGTATCAGATCACCGAGTGTCAAAAAAGTCACTATTGACCAACAGAAGAAAAATAGCAATAAGGATCAATAGAGTAGAACGGTGTGCCAATATGTTCATTACATCTGCGCCTCAATTGGGAATTTTTTGTAGCTCCTAGGCTACCTAAGTCATAGCACAACTTTTCAGTCAAATAACTGATTAAAATTACTATCTCTTGCAAGTATAGAGCATAGTCAATCCATAATCTTAAGGGGGTGGCGCTAACAAACAGATTCAACCCATGTTATATCCTGCAGCACTATTCCCTGATGCAGGTATTTTCACACATTTCTTCTTGCAATTAACCAGCCTGGTTTTGTTATTCGTCTACAAAGGAGATTTTTTATTTGCCGATGAATTATTTTGATATGTACCGAAAACATACCATAAGCCTCCTTACAAAAAAATAAATGTTTTTTCCTAGCATGCTCGGAAAGCTCTAGTTCTGTAGAATCTCTTGCAGCAGAGTTTCAATCTTTAGTAGGTGAAACGTGTGTCAATCAAAATACTCAAGTCCTATACATCACAGTAAAACATCCAATAACATCAGTAGTACTCCAACTGCTCATAAGCCAGCAAGTGGCGATGCACGCAACAAGGTCTCAATGGCACACAATTCTTGACCTTAACCTCTTACCCATAACCCAATATTTCCCGTATCAAAATCCAACTAGCCAAAATGAACAATACAACAATATTATCCTTCAAATCCAATCTAAAAAGATATATATGCTTGATAAATGAATTTAATTTAATAGCTCTGACCAGATTTGAAGCCGAAAAAATGAAAAAGAAAACTAAGGATTACCTGAAACCTGGCCATTTCATTCTCAATCAAATGCTGGGCACTGACGACAGGAACACTGCAGTGTTCAACACAGTCGCTTATCTCCTCCTGCTTTCTCCTTCTATCAAAGCACTCATAAGCACATCTGAAGTAAGCTTGCTGCAAATATAAATAACATCAAAATTTTAACCACCAAAATATAAACGACCTAATAATCAAAGAAATAGCGTTTGTGGGGTTTAGAAAAGTGGTACCTGAAGAGTGAAATTTACATGGTCTTGAACACCAGAGAGCTGAGCCTGCGCAGCCAAATTGACATGGTCAAGCTTGCGCCTCAGCCTCTCACTGACCATCTGTTCTTCTGCCGCTGCGATGTGATTCATCTTCTCCACTTCTCTCTCTCTCTCTAATTCTAGGGTTTTCCTCCACTTCAGCAATTAGGGTTTTTCTCAGATACAGCAGCAAATATACATGAACGAAAGCAAGGACTAGGAAGGAGTACGACCATACTCTTTAGCAACGGAAATTCACTTGGTAACGAAAATATTTCGTCGCAAATAATCAATATGTATTAATTTAATTGAGTTGGGATCATATGAGGGGTTATGGCCAGATTGCCCCTTTTTGAAACTCAAATAGCTCGTTTGCCCCCTTTCAAACTCAAATAATTGGATTGCCCCTTTTCTTTATATTCTCGGTTTATGATTTACCGGTAATATGGATTTTCAACATTCTCGGTTTATTATAAACTGGTAATAATATTTTCGGTTTTTTGAAAAATTTGATTAAACACCCATCTTCGATCACTATATTTATGAGCTTAACCTTTGAATTTCATTTTCGAGTAAACATGAAAGTTATAGAAAATTCAATTAGCTTTCTAACCATATAAATAACATCTTAAACGGACACCGGATGACGCCTCTATGACCTTCCGAATGTTAGCTCGGACCCCCTCGGTTTCAGCTAATTTCGAATTGCCGAAACCAAGAGGGTTCGAGCTAACATTCGGAAGCTCATAGAGGCATCATCCGATGTCCGTTTAAGATGTTATTTATATGGTTAGAAAGCTAATTGAATTTTCTATAACTTTCATGTTTACTCGAAAATGAAATTCAAAGGTTAAGCTGATAAAATAGTGACCAAAGATGGATGATCGATCAAAATTTGTCGAAACCGAGGGGGTCCGAGGTAACATTCGGAAGCTCATAGAGGCGTCATCCGGTATCAGTTTAAGATGTTCTTTATATGGTTAGAAAGATAATTGAATGTTTTATAACTTTCATGTTTACTCAAAAATCAAATTCAAAGGGTAAGCTGATAAAAATAGTGACCAAAGATGGATGATCGATCAAAATTTGTCGAAACCGAGGGGGTCCGAGCTAACATTCGGAAGCTCATAGAGGCGTCATCTGGTATCCGTTTAAGATGTTCTTTGTATGGTTAGAAAGATAATTGAATGTTCTATAACTTTCATGTTTACTCAAAAATCAAATTCAAATGTTAAGCTCATAAATATAGTGATCGAAGATGTGTGTTTAATCAAATTTTTCAAAAAATCGAATATATTATTACCGGTTTATAATAAACCGAGAATGTTGAAAAACCATATTACCGGTAAATCATAAACCGGGAATGTTGAAAAATCATATTACCGGTAAATCATAAACCGAGAATATAAAGAAAAGGGGCAATCCAGTTATTTGAGTTTGAAAGGGGGCAAATGAGCTATTTGAGTTTCAAAAAGGGGCAATCTGGCCAATAACCCTCATATGAGAAATAAGATTTTTCATGAGAAATAAGAAATTATTTCAGCCTTTAGATTACAGATCTAATGGCTATTAATTAACAGAAAAATTTGCCCATAATCATATCTTGATTACGTTTAAAGGTTAAATTAGTAAAATGACTTTTCCATAACTGCATCCATTCCTCCCAAACTCGACCTGCTTAACCTCCTTCCTCATCTCCGCCGACGCGACTCACTTCTCATCTTCCTCCGCCGTTGCCGCCGGCTTTTATCGACTTCGCCCGTCGGCTTCGACTCCGCGCTCTCGACTTCTGCCTCACCTCGTCGTCAATTTATAGTGAAACGTTTATCTCCTTGCTGATATGCGACATCCATCTTTGCATTCCTTGATACCCATCATCCTGATATTCCAGAGCCCCCATATCCTCCCCACTGTATTGCTGGAACTGACGAAGCAAAACTGGTTCCTGGTATTGATTTATTTGTACAGACAATATGATTGCTCACTAATTGATGTCGCTACACAGGCTTTAGTAATTTGATTGAGATATCTGTTTTCTCAAGCATACCGTGTTTTCAAATTATAGCACTGGCGTGGTTGGAAAAAGAACCAAATGTGACTCTTCGATGCAAAGATTGCATTGATGGATTTCTTGGCTCGATAGAGAAAGATGGTTCCAATTTGTTTGTTGATTGGGTGAAAACTAATGAGATCAAAAGGGTGAGTTATTTTCTTAACTGGGTGGGATGTGGTTTGTTAATGTTTGTTCAAATACACATGTTCATCATGAATAGTCGTATTAAGAAATCTCGTCTTTATCTCTCTCCTTGCAGATTTTGGTGGTAGGTATTTGCACAGATATATGTGTTCTGGATTTTGTTTGCTCTACATTATCTGCCAGAAACCGTGGATTATTTCCTCCATTAGAGGATGTGATTGTGTATTCTCGTGGATGTGCTACTTATGATCTTCCAACTCAAACTGCTAGAACTGCCAAAGATACAATTGCCCATCCCCAGGTAACTTTAACCTCGAACCTAATGTTTTCATTTAATATCATTTGAAGCCACATTTGCGGTCTTTAGATGTATGATGTTCTTTCAGATGCTTCCTGCTAACTAGGGACTAAGGATTGGACTTGTTATTGTTGACATTATTGTGTTTTGGTTGTAAACTTTGGATTTTTTCATCCTCGAATGTTTACTTTTTTTTATAACAATTTGTATGTAGTTAAGAAATTTAGCAATGTTCGCGGCTGGTTTGATAGATTTAGATTGCTGTGTTTTTTTATGGATGAGGTTTAGGTGCTGTTTTGTTTGGATGGATAAATATGCGATGACGATGGGCTTGTTGATGCAGGTTTCAGAATGGATGAACGAGAAGGGAATTTGCATATTTTCATAAAATGATAGAGATGGGATTTGCTTCACCTTTAGCTTACAATTTCACCTTCTGGCACTAGATATTGGATTCCTAAGTGTCAGATGAATTTACAATAACTCGAATTTTATTCCTTCAGCACAATGTTAGTTTGCCAACTATTATTTATGCAACTATGTGTTGCATTGGCATATTTGTAAAAGAATTCGAGAAATAACTTGCTTTACTTTAGTCACAGTTGAATGAATACATATATTATATACAGGCATGAGACACTCCGGATATTAATCAACATTATTTTTATAGTGCGATGTTACGCATTTTAATACGAATCCTACGCATTTTACAGTCAATTTATACGCTTGTCACATTGCTACATACGCATTTTACGAATCTTAAAAACCTATTACGGTTTTTACAAAACGCATTGTAGGATTCAAGTTACGACTTTAAATACAAGTTAGTCGCTGGTAACAGAAATGTTAATACTAATAAATCCTATTACATGAGTAGTAATCTTCATAGTTGGGTACAACCAGAATTTCTTCCTGAAGCAATTTCATTCAAAAAATGAGCACCATCCAATGAAACGGCAATCTCCTTTAACTGATCTTTAATTTGTATCCAAACAGTTGCGCGCTGTAAATTGCAGCTGCAGCCGCTGTTTCTTGCTCCAATCCGTCAATGTTTTTGGAAATATGCTTGAACTGTAACAATCAGGCCATTTAGATTAAATCTTACGCATTTTACTTTAAATCTTACGCATTTTAAATTAAATCTTACGCATTTTTCATTTAATCTTACTCATTTTACAATGACAAATACCTGTTATGATGTTTCAATCCCGAAAATGCGTACTAATTGAAGCTAAATGCATAGTAATTGAAACAAAATTCATACAATAAATCTGCAATATCGTCCTTTTTTCTGGAGAAGGGACTACAACAATGAGAGCTACTTTCAGCGTTAAGGGCTGCAATGTATATTTTTCCATCCCTTCCACCAGCATAAAACACTGCTTCACTAGGAGACAACACAATCGCATTGATTATGGTTGGAAATAAAATAGAGCGCAACAACTTGTCAGAAGTGTTCCAAACCTAAAATATGACATATACAATCTAGTGAGAACTAAGAAGAAACTAGGAATTTGGAGGCATGTGGATCAAAAAACATCAGATCTAAATACATTTGATGTTTGTTCAGAAAGAGCTAAAACCTTGCAAGTGCAGTCCTCAGAGGCCGAAACAATAATCGCGTTGTGTCCGGCAACACCACAAACGATGTTTTGAAATCATTATTGCTAAAAAATAGTTCCAAACACCCAATGAAAACCCATTGACAATGAAAACAGTGGTACGCATTTTAAATAAGAAACACTTTAACGCTTTTAAATGGAAAGTCAATTAAATAAGAAACAATGATACGCATTTTCAATGCAATCTAAGCATTTTCAATGCAATCTACGCATTTTCAATGCTAAGCTACGCATTTTGCATGTAACCAACCAAAACTGAGCAGACAACTCACAAACAACATAAAACAGCTCACAAACAACATAAAACAGCAGAGAAATGCTCATAAACGTCAATAAAATGCAACACTGAGCAGACAGCTCTTGTTTGTAAACACAAAACTCATAACTTTCTTTTTTCTTGTACAAATCCTTAACCTGATGACAATTGTAATATATATTCTTGTAAAATGGAAACACATTTTCAATGCAATCTACGCATTTTCTGTAGAAGATTACGGAGAAGGGACTACAACAATGAGAGACTACGAATAATACATAACATTAATACATAACATGAAGAAAGAACAACTACAAAAAATGCTTGCATCTGCGGCAACCTCATCTTCTCCGCTGCATAATAATAATAAATAAATAAATAAATGCTTTTGCTATCAATTTGTAACCAGGTAAACCCTAGTTCGATAGAATTGACGTAATCAAAAAACAAACCTAATATATAGGCACGAGAGTGGCTGAATCGGAACCGTTGCACTGGTGGATTGAACGATTGCGATGAACAAGTGTTTTCACCGCAGTCGAAACGAACCAATCGTTCATCGCCGTCGCTAGTCGATAGATGGCAGTAGAGTCGCGAAGCTTTCTCTCATCTTCGAATGATTAGGTCGTGGATTACGATGGGTTTCTATTTTCAGGAATGTTATTCGGACCAAACTACCCCTAATTCCGAAATTAATCGACTAATTAGCGTGATTTGGATTTTAATTGAAATTTAATCAGAACCATTAATTAAATAAGATGTAGGGCTCAGAATATTTCTCATTTCTCACCAATTTGTGATTTCTCACCGGAACTGAACCCGGATTTAATTATACCAAATCAGCAACCAAAACCACTATCAAAAAAAAAAAATCAGCAACCAAAACGAAATCCCTAGCCTAAACAGAACCAGTTGCTGCCTTTCTCTCGCTGGGTTCGACGCAACTAAGCCTCTCACCACATCCGAGCTTGGCTGATCCCCAGCATCAAACTCCAATTGGGTTTCCGAAAGGTTACGCCTTTCCTCAATTTTCTCACCGAATTCGTGTAAAGTTGCAATCTTTAATAAAAACAGATAATTTGATCCAACAGGTTAGAGTAATCATGGCTGCGTCGCCTCAGATGGAAATTCTAGTTAGAGGGCCTGAAGGATTTTCCATGTGGGATGGTCCACCTTTTACAAATGCACAACCCACTGTCAAGCTTGAGACAGTGCCTTGCAGCAGTGCTGTGTTCAGTGAGGATGGCTCAAGGCTCATGGTGATGAAATCTGAGTCCAAAATTGCCATCTATGACTGCAGTAGTAACAATGAGGTTAAGGTCATTGAGGTTCCTAATGTGGTGGCTGCAGCTTTGTCCCCTTGTGGGACTTATGTTCAGACATTCCAGAAGGCAACTACGCAACAGGAAAAGAATGTGACACTGTGGAAGATAGAAACAGGTGCTCCAGTTTACCAGCATTTTCAGAAGAACATGACGAAAACCACATGGTATGTACGAGATGGAAATTATGTGTCGTTATATTTGTGAAATATTTCTCAATTGTTTACTTGTTACTTATGAAAGAATTTAAACTGAATGAACCTTCTAGGCCTGTCATCCGGTTTAGCTCCGACGAGGCAACAGCATGCCGGTTGGCAACAAATGAGGTTCAATATTTTGATACTGAAGACTTTTCTAAAGGAATAGTTAATCGTCTAAGGATTCCGGGAATAGCAGCTCTGGAGCTTTCAAAGTCCCCTGGATCATATGTGGCAGCATTTGTTCCAGAATCCAAGGTTTTAAACTCTTACTCACTGGTTTTCCATTTCATCGTATAGGGATTATTTCTGATCTCATGTTTATACCCAGCGGCTTATTGTCTTCATGGCAAAGTAGATTTAGACTGTGTTCTAAATTTTATGTCTCCATTTAAATTTTGGAAACGATTAGTTTCCGAGGCACTCCACGTCTTCAATAGTGTAAGTATAGTCCAAAACATCAATATCCCTGAATATGACTTTGCATCGTTGATGTTCTCTTGTCTCCTACATATTTCCGAGGTACTCCGTGAATTTTTGGCTACTCTTCCCTGATAACTTTATTAAGAGATACATGATTCATACTCAGTGAAGTATACGTAATGGTCTTATTGCCAAAGTCATTGCTATTGACGTCATTTATGAATGCTCCAACATAAGGGGTTTAGCTGCAACTGCAAACTTAGTTCTATTATCTTTCCCCGGGGAATAATTTTATGTTAATTTTTTAAGTCCTTTCTACCTTCATTATAGGGGATTCCTGCAAGTGTTCAAATATTTGCGTGCAATAAGGAGCTTCAGAGTCAACCTGTTGCAAGAAGGAGCTTCTTCCAATGTTCTTCTGTGCAATTAAGTTGGAACTGCGGTTCAACTGGACTTTTGGTTCTGGTGCAGTCTGATGTTGACAAAACTAACCAGAGTTATTATGGCGTAACGAAGCTAAACTATTTGACTATTGATGGGACACATACAGGACTTGTTCCGCTTAGTATGTATTCATTCGCATTGTTCAGTCAACTAGTATAATGCTCCTTGTGTTCTTGCTATAAGTGTGATTCCTCTGCAGATAAGGAAGGTCCAGTTCACGATGTCCGATGGTCGTACTCCGGGAAAGAATTTGCAGTTGTTTACGGGTGTATCCTTTTTTTCTTACTCCAAAATTTTGTGCTTGTCTGAACATGATATGCAATAGAGGCTTGAGGCTTAAATGAATCTCTCAAGTCAAATCTCATGAATTTTTAACACTTTAGTATTTGAAAATTGGCCACTAAAAAGTGTGATTGTACGGCACATTTTTTGTAGAACATGTCTGAGTAATGTTGTGGTTGGGTTGGAACCTTGGTGTTTGCTTGATTAGGATTGGGCAATGATTTAGTTTATCTGTACAATTCGAGCTAACATAACGAATTAAAGGTGTTACGGTGGATCTTAACCCAAGATAATTATTGACTAATGGTCCTTGTATAAATTCCGATAAGTAAAAAGTTGTGGATTTATTTTATGTTTGTCTGAAGTATTATGACTCGTAGCAGCTTTTAAGCTTGTTCTGCTTGTTACTACTCACAAGAGGGCTAATCAAGTTGCTTCGCAAGAGAAGCACCACATCAATGAATGTCAAAAACATGAAAACTAGTGTTAAAAACTGTGGTCGAGTTTATTTTATCTTGCACCTAAAGGAACAGTCACTACTTCTTAATTTACTGTGATACTCTTAGATAGATGCATTAGGCGCTCCAATCTGTGTGCGGATAGCATCTTCTATGAAGATACACCTCACAAGCAAAAAGTATTTATTTATGTGGTGGATGTTGTTTCTGTTTTTGTATAAATTTCATTGCTAGCTGTTTCACTCCCTAACTCGTATTAGTTATGCCGGCAAAAGTCACGATTTTCGACAAGAAGTGCAATGTTGTACTAGAGCTTGGTACTGGTCCATACAACACTATCCGATGGAACCCGAAAGGGAAGTGTATCCTTTTCTGATTGTACGTATGTCTACTCATTTTCTGAAAACTTAAGATATCATTTCCCCAGCTATAGACTCTCACGCTTAAATTGCATAGTCACTGACGACTGAATTCAACTACCACATTGTTTTATAGAGTTATATTCCAGTGTGTTTCTTAACTTCTCGATGTGCAGTTATATGTGTTGCTGGTTTTGGTAATTTACCTGGTGATATGGTATGTAGTTACCATTCCTTTTATTTCCATCGTGATATCGCATTAAACACCATTCCAGCTAGTTGCATAACTAATATATGGTTAAGGGTAAGGTTATCCTAGAGGTAGATTAAATGATGACAAATCAAAATGTGAACTTGTCAGTGAAGTGTGGAAACTGAGAAGCAGCATGAAACATTATCAAAAATCCAAATGTTGGTAAAATGACGGTAACTAAGGACACATGTATATTATTGTATGTTGAATTGAAAGTTGAAACTTTTTTAAGACCCGCATGCTATCATGGTATCCTAGATCAAATAGTTATAGAATCAAAAAAAAAATTGTGATTACTGATTATGCACAAATCTTATCATTAATAACCTATTTTATTTTAGGCTTTTTGGGACTATTCTGAGAAAAAGAAGCTAGCAGCAACCAAGTCTGAGTGGTCCGTGTCAAGTGAGTGGTCCCCTGATGGATGCTATTTCATGACTGCCACGACAGCTCCAAGAATGCAAGTGGACAATGGGTATGTTGTACGTCCAGTGTTCAATATTTCACTTGCAGAATTTTCTGCTGGATTTAAATAGCATACTGTTTAAAAGCACATGTGTCGTGACTCGAAAATGATCTTGGTTCCTCATATTGATTTATTTTTTCTCTTTAGTTATAGTTGAAGATATGAACTATTTATCGCCCAAATTTAAAATGATTATACAAATATTGAAAACCTGCTCTCCGATTTGTTCAAGTCTTTACTTATGTGATGTTGTTGACTGAAAAAGTGCTATTATCTCTCCTACGGCATACCCTGGCTCTACAAGCAGCTATCTCATGCTGATTTCTACTTTTTAATTTGATTGAAGGATAAAGATTTTCCACTACAATGGATCGTTGTACTTCAAAAAAATGGTCGACAAGTTGTTCCAGGTTGGTGTTTGTAGTTTGCTTTGCAATACAGAGAAATTCAGTTCCTTGTTCAGTGTCTTAATCATTTCTGGTTTTCGGCAGGCTGAATGGAAACCACATTCACCAGACAAGTTTGGTGAAATTTCGGAGCTTGTGCAAGGTCTTGGTTCCATAAACATGGAAGAATCAAAACCGACAGGTCTCATATCATGCATTGTGAAATCTTGTTTTGGTATTTGGTTAGCAATATAAATTCTCCCTTAGACTCTGCTCACATCAAAAAGTTATTCCATCTAGGGCAAGGCTCGAAGCCTTCACAAAATAATGCAAAATCCAGCAGTGTGAATCCTCTTTCCCAGAAGCCTGCAGCTGCTTACCGCCCACCCCAAGCCAAACCTGCAGCTGCTTACCGCCCGCCCCAAGCCAAAGCTGCAGCTGCTGCGCAAGCACAGGTATATAAGCGATGCTGAATGTTAGCTGTTTCATTTGTTCCTTCTCCAATCTGATTCTGATTAATATAAATGTTTTACATTGACAGCTATTTGGATCAAGCGGTTCAGAGTAAGTGAAGCTTTGTTAATACATTAATATCTTACCGTGTTTACTAAATTATTCTAAGTCAATTCTCGCGCTAATTCTGAATGTAGCGAAATGAGCAAGACTGCATTGAGAAACAAGAAAAAGAGGGAAAAACAGAAAGAGAAAAAGGTTGCCGAAGTTGGCAATGGCAGCACTTGATTCTACAGGGTCCAATTACTGAAATTGTTCAGTCCTGTACCCATAGGCTCCGACACAACCAATAGCTTATGAGGTTCAGAAATTCACCGACAGTGCGGGCAGTGCCTTTTGGGCTAGAAGTGCAGGATGTATTTTGGCCAGGACAAATGTGCCTGATAGTTTTGTACAATTTTGCTTGCTCAAAAATAATTTGATTAATGTTAAATGCTGGAAGCCTAGAATTGATACCGTGGACATGTAACTTGGCTGGAAGATAATTCTTTTTTTTTTAAATTCAATTCTGGTCAACCGTCAAACTCATGAAATACGATGGAGGTTTGAAATCACAATCATTTTTGCACGATGAATGTGATTTAATCAAAAGCATGGACACTCAGAGGCGACTTGGACCTTGAACAGAAAAAACCACATGACCTAAAAACATCTGCTAATCGGAGCAAAAACAAACAAGACCTACCTCAGTAATCCAAACGAAACGGAAAGAACTAATTCATTCGTCGAATTTCTCAACGCGTAGTTCGTCATCGATCGGACTTTGACGCGGCGGCCGCTGCTGTCAAGGTATATATAACAGTGGAATGTTTTCTAGGTCTACAGATAGTTTTATTCAATCCTGCGAATTGCTAATTTGTTGAATTCCACTGATCAAATTTTTGAGTGAAAATTTCAAGATATAAACATTTTCTGCTGTCTCTTGTTTTACTGGTTTCTCCTAATTCCGCATCACCATATATGTATGTCTCCAATAATGCTTTTACCATTATGGTCAGAAATTTTATGCCCTAGTTGCTAGTATCAATAAAATATTCATGTTGCAACTCGTTATTGGTTGAGTATGAGAAATCTTAGATTACTCAGTTATTTGAGCTTTTCTTATGTGGAGTCTCTTTGCCCTATAAAGTATAAACTCGATTTTGGTTTAGATTGGAGAGTGCTGTTTGATTAGTTAGAATCCTGTTGAGAGGCTTTGGGGATTAGTTTTTTCTTCCATCCCTCGGAATTATTTACTGGAAAAGTTCTTTTGTTGTTGTGTTCGTAACGTCGTGCGTAGGATTAATTTGCTAACCAAACATTTTCTTTGTTGTTGTGTTCGTAACATCGTGCATAGGATTAATTTGCTAACCAAACATTTTTGCGGGTAAGGTAACATGATTCCTTTTCCTGCATTTAGTATGCCTGCAAAGATCTCTGTTTTCATTCGGGTGAAAGAATTTTGGAAACCATAATTTTCAGTGATCATAGATGATGAGAACTATAGCTGATGAGCTCTACTCTGAGTCTCTTAAGCTTGTCAATGTAAAGTTGGATTCGGGATCACCAGCCATTTCTGACGGGGATCATCCACATGGTAACATTAATTGACCTGATAATCTTTTGTGTATTACTCCGTGTAATGAATGGTCTAGTAAAGATTGGTTCGCTATGCACAATTTGTATGTTTTTATGTTTCGCAATCAAATCAAAAAAGATTGTTCATTTACAAGTAGAATGTTGCTTGTTTAGATGTTGGAAACCTTGATGAATTGTAGCTGAGTGATTCATTTTCCAGGGATAATGAGACTTGAAATCAAAATATGAAATCCTATATGCTTAATAGTGCCTGATAAGAAAAAACAGCCTATGGCTGCCTTTGTTTACAGTTTTCGTTTGATCATTATACTAAGTTATACCGATCCTGTGCCTGACCATTCTCATTATGTCTTTTTCTGTTAATCCTTGGCAAGTGTGTTATGCTTCTGACACCACTGGGACAGTATGGAATATCATTGTATTTGCACTTGCATTGTGGCATATAGTTAATTGATCTTTGAACTATAAAAATACGGTATGTTAGGTAACAAAAGTCTTCTCCCAGTTGGCAATCCGAATGGGTCTGCACATGACAATGATTTGTGGGATGCTTCTGATGAAATAGCTGAAACATCTGACTTAGACTGAGAGTGGCGAAATAGGCGTGAAGAATTCCAAAATGTATGCTGAATGTGAAAGCTTGTCATCTTATCTCCTTTTCGCAATCATAACCATACGTTTATTTGCAGATTGGATATCGTGATGGCAAAATAGCAGGAAAGGAAGCTTCTGCGCAGGAGGGTTTTATCTGCAAGTTTGCTTGGCAATTATTACCAATAGTTGAGCTCCCTTTTTAAAGAATCTCCCACAATCAACATTCAGCCATTGATCGACCCATAAAGTGGTAAGCTTCCAAATATTGATCCTGGCATTTAAGCTCTGCTAAATGTGTTGAATCTGTTGACATTTATCAAGTTATATATGCTGTAAAATCTCACTCATCTGATATTTTGCCGTTGCCAAATAATATTGTTCAACTGTTCTCCACTCAATTTCAGGACAGACAAAAAGTTGGAGAAGATTTTGTGGTGAACAAATTGAATAGAGAAAAGGGCGAAGTGGAGTGGCCTAGTGGAAGGCGCTTCCACTCAGCACACATGGTGCCCGGGTTCAAGTCCGTCTAACCTCCTAACATCTAACGCCCCATCAAAAAAATTGAATAGAGAAAGGACTGTTGTTACTGGATTGAATAATGTGAGAGGAAAAGAATGCTTTGAAGATCAAACAAAGTCGAGACGTATCTTCCAGCAGGAAGCCTGTTAAAAAATTTAACTACTAATATATCTGATGGATACATATTTATAGTGTCAACTGAAAGGTTAAGATGAAGCCAAAATCTCATGAGAAATAAGAATTTTTTAGGTCCGTAGATCTTATTAAATTATTAATTCAGAATAGAGTGCGGTTCAGGTACAAATCGATTTATATATAAAAACTACAAACTAAATTTTAAGTTGACATGTGTCCCATTTAGTCGAAATCTCGAACAAACATACGGAGGGGTATTATAGTCATTTCACACTGAGGGGTATAAACCTAATAATGTTATTTTCAATTAAGTCCACGAGTTGTTAATGATCAGACTTAAATTTGGAAATGATCAAACTTAAAATTGGTAAGTAAAAGACTACAAATTGAGAATTATCAGACTTAAAGAGATAATGATCAGACTTAAAAATTATTAATGATCAGACTTAAAATTGAGAATGATCAGACTTAAAACTGGTAAGTAAAAGATTACAAATTGAGAATGATCAGACTTAAAGAGAGAATGATCAGACTTAAAACTGGTAAATAAAAGACTACAAATTGAAAATGATCAGACTTAAAGAGAGAGAATGATCAGACTTAAAAATTGGTAATAATCAGACTTAAAATTAAGAATGATCAGACTTAAAAATTGGTAATAATCAGACTTAAAATTAAGAATGATTAGACTTAAAGAGAGAATGATCAGACTTAAAACTGGTAACTAAAATACTACAAATTGAGGATCAGACTTAAAGAGAGAATGATCAGACTTAAAATTGATAACTAAAAGACTACAAATTGAGAATGATCAGACTTAAAAATTGTAGCAAATTTTATTGTAGCGAAAGTCGAAGTTTACTGTTGCAAAAGTCAAATTTTATTCAAAATAATCAAACTTAATGCATGTTGATCAGACTTAAAACGTATTGTAGCAATTACTGTAGCAAAAGTCAAATTTTACTGTAGAAAAAGTCAATTTTTATTCAAAATGATCAGACTTAAAAACGTACTGTAGCGAAAGTCGAATTTTACTGTAGCAAAAGTCAAATTTTATTCAAAATGATCAGACTTAACGCATGTTGATCAGACTTTAAAACGTAATGTAGCGAAAGTCGAATTTTACTGTAGTTTATTGTAACAAAGTCAAATTTTATTCAAAATGATAAAACTTAACGCATGTTGATCAGACTTAATAACGTACTGTAGCAAAAGTCGAATTTTATCGTAGCAAATTTTAGGACGATTATACCCCTCTAATTTTTTATGTATTTTTAAATATATCCGCGTGTTTTTTTTATTTACAAAAAGAACCCCGAACGGGATGAATTTTGATTGGTCGATTTTTACTCGTGTCAATTTTTTTATGGATTTGTAGTTTTTATTTATAATTTTGGTTTGTATTTGATCCAATTCCTTAAAAATAAACCTAATTAAATACTAATATTCCTTTTTTAATTCGTTTAATCCATCAAAAAAGGGCATTTTTGTCTAACTACTTATTAATTTAAACTGCAAAGTGCAAACCCTAAAATCGCATCATAGTAAAGACCAAAGCTACGCATGAGCGGCCTAATACAGAAAACATGATGAAAGTGCTACATGGTGAAGACTGAAGACACAACAACAACATCGCATCATGGCGAAGACGCAATATGTTGTTTAGAGTACTGATGATGCAAAAGTCGATAACAGCATATTCTTCTTAATTAAATCAAAACATCATTCAAACTGACATCAGAATCAAATTGTGGACTTGGCACAAAGGCGGAAATGCTTATCATTCAAGTGATGCAAATATTGTTTAAAGCCATATATACCATCAAAATTATTACAATAAAAAATCTTATCCACATTTTGTTTAGAGAGATATCATCAACCGAACAAAATTTATAATGTCGATTGTTTAAGACAAGTGTATGTTCAAAGTTTGTAATCTAGTTTTTAAAAATCGTGAATGTTACGAATTTGATCAATGGTTGTTACGAATTTTGTTCGTAACTGTTACGAATTTTTCATCAGTGATTGTTACGGATTTTGTTTATATCTGTTTCGAATTTCGGTCATCAGTGACTGTTACGAATATTGTTTGTGACTGTTACGAATATTGTTTGTGACTGTTACGAATTTTGGTCATCAGTGACTGTTAGGCATTTTGTTTGTAACTGTTACGAATTTTGGTCATCAGCGACTGTTACGAATTTTGGTCATCAGTGATTGTTACGAATTTTCGGAAAGCATCCCGCAATCCCTAAATCCTAAATCTATGATTTGAAGATATTTTATGCAATTAGAATGACGCTCCTCCACTTGTTAGCCTGTGTTCGAAGTCTCTACCCTCACTTTCTATATAAATAAAGAATGGGTACTAACTTACCTTAACAAGCCCCTTCCAATCAAAAAAAAAGAATGACGACATAAATTTTTTTTAGATTCAAAAAATTTCACTTAAAAGGAGATACATAATTCTCCGATTTTAACTACAGGCAACGAATTTAAAACCAAAGTAAAATATTTGGAAGATTCTAAGTCTTGAAACAAAATGTGGACATGGGCCGAGGCTGAAAGAAAATAAGCAAGCTTCAGAGCTGTGGTTGGTGGTTGTTCATCGTAGTCTCTTTGCTTCTCTCTCGGACTCGATGAGAGTGAAGATGTGTCCTTCCCTAAGTGGTCCCTTGGCGTTCCTCATGGTGAAACGGTTTTGGTCATCCAAGAACTTGACCTCACCTGAGTCACTTGTTCTCTTGAATCAGTATGGGGCCAGGGACGGAGCCAGCTGGTGGGCTGGTTGGGTTACAACCCGGATAGAAATTGGGCAATAATTTTTTTTTCAACTGTACGGCCCATGACTTTCTCAACTAAAGCGTGCTTGATTTGAGAATCCAATCTGATGAGAGGAAGCGATGAAATCCTAGACGAGCACTAAGCCACTAACTATACAATGGCATATTTCTGGAAGGACATTCAACGCCAGAATTTGTGTTGGGAGTTGGGACGATGACTAATATACCATTAATACTTTATAAAATAGTTTTTTAGATTTAAATAAATAAGAATTATTAGGGCCATTAATATTGAAATCGCACGGTTACGATTAGTTCTCATTTATCATCAATTCTAGCACTTCTCATTTGATCCTAATTCGTCAACTGAAAGCCAAACATGTTTTTTTTTTGGATAAGGCCAAACATGTTTATTGTGGGGAACATTTTGTATAGGGAAAATGACAAATAGGGAGTATGAATTATCACTTATTGACAAATCACGGTCCCAACTATGAAAACTGATAATTAAGAGCAATTTTAAAATATTTTAATCTACGATTTCACAATTAATTGCAAGAAGACTTTTTAATTCATTGTTTAGTGAACTTTGTCAATTGACGGAGTGATATTCCAAGTGTTATATGGGGATTAAAATATTTTGAAATTGCCATTAATTGTCAATTTTCATAGTTCAGACCGGGATTTAGGTCGTAGTTCTTACCCCTCTTTGTCATTTTCTCTTTTGTATATTGAACCAGCATATTCATTTTTATTTTATTAACCTCATTTTACGTTCTTATCAAACTAAACAAAAGAACAATTCATCAACAACAACAAAGAACAAAAAAGGTATGACTGTTTTCAAAAGAAGGGCAACAAAAGAAATCCTGAAATACTCGAGGAACAAAATGGTAGAAGAAGGCAACATAACTAAGGAGCGCCAATGGAAGAGGCAACCCAAAGAATGGCATAGAGTACTTGGGGCATGCCGTGATCAAAGAGGGTGTCTCAGTGGACAAGCTAAAGATAGAAATTATGATTGAGTGGCTCAACCCAAAGACCTTAGAGAGTAGTACAGTTTCTTAGGATTGACATGGTGTTAACACAAATTCATCAAAGAAGATGGAAAGATCGCGTAGCCTTTAAAGGAGCAATTCAAGGACTCCTTAACTGAAATGAGGAGGCGAGCAAAACGATTCGACCATTGCAAAGGGCCTTGATGCAAGTATCCGTGCCAGCACTACCAAATTTTAAGGAGTCCTTCATTATTGAGGTCGATGCATGAGAGTTATAGACTTGGCGCAGTTCTGATCCAAAACGGACGCCCTATTCCCTACCTCAGCCAATCGGTTCTTCTAAGGTTAGGCAAAAGTCATTCGATGAGGTAGAATTGATGGTAATTGTGTTCTAGATCAATAAATGAAGGTCATATTTGTTGGTGTGACACTTCAAAGTGCTCACCGATCATAACAGTCTAAAGTATCTTTTAGAACGAAGGCTGGTAGGCGAGGAGCATCAGAGATGCCTTACTAAGCTGCGAGGCTACGACTTTGATATTCAGTACAAGTCGGGAAGGAGCCCCAAACAACCAATGCCTTATCCGGAATGATAGGTGAGAGACGTCCACCAACCTTAAGGGCAAGATCAATCTTGAGGGGCGAGAAATGATAGAACTCCTTCCATTAAAGCTCAAGCCAAATGAATCGCTGAATCTGGTTCAACCCCATCAGATTGGGTTGGCTCAAGTTGTTGTCCTCGGTTTGATTGAGAGTGCATTTGGTGGTTCACTGATCCAAACCGACATATAGAATGGATCTTTCAAACGTTGGATTGTTGAGTTTTTATAATCCTAAACATGATGATTGAGAAAATATATATGAGGTGTATGTTGTGGAAGTTGGTTTTTTTGGTTTGTGTCTTTTGGTCTCAAAAGTGCCGGTTTTTGGCTAAGTCTTAAAACAGGCATTAGAGTTAAAAAGAGTACCAGGTGATACATCGTCGCTTTGAAGAATTGGAAGTTTTGCAGCCGAAGGAAACATCGTCGTTGAGTTCAGAGTCTTCGAGTCCAGCTGAGACGACATCGTTCCATTAATGGACCAGACGCGCCGAAAGCCGTTAATATCGGTACACTCAAATGGTTGCGGTTTGATGCAGCTCGAGTTCCTCTTTTAAGCTGGCTGGAAATCCTAATTAGGGTTAACGAAAGAAATTTGGGGCTTATGAAATCGAGATCAATTCTTGGTGATTGAGAGCGTCGGCCGTCTACGAGTGATTGACTAAAAGTGATTCGAAGTCGGATTTTGGCAACCAGTGCTGTGTGTTCGAGAACGAGTCCGAAGTTGATTCATCAAAGGGCTGCTGCAGGGGTAAGCCGTCGGAGTGATTCCGGTGACGATTGCAGCTAGCTGATTGAGGGCTTTGGTTCGTCGACTCATAGGGAAGTTCCAGTTTCGTTTAATTTGAGTTTCGTTTCCGTATTTGTGTAATTTGGATTGAGTGGGAACCTAGGATTCTTATGAATCTCACTTGAACACTTGTGTATCTTTTGCTCAATCAATAAAATCTAAACTTAACCTAATTCCGCAATTACATGGATCCTCTCAGAGATTCCACCAGATTAATGATGATCAAAATTAGTTGAATACGAATTATCCAAAAGGACAGTTGCTTATTGGAAGTCAAGTGATGACATCAAGCCTCTCCTTAAAGAAGTCCATTAAAGAGTGTCGTTACTCAAGGCATCCATGAGATTGAGACTATGTAAGAAGGATCTCGACATCATTCTCATTCATCAAGAAAATCAGGAAAGAAAGTTTATCTTGATCACTTAAAGTAGTCTTGATTCTTGACGGACTTCGCCTTGCCACTTGATAATCCTTTGCTAAGGGGTTATTAAACATTATCCTTTCATTATTGTAGCTAGTCTTTCGTTTCTTCGAACTTGTGTTGCACTTTGTAACCTTCCGCTTCACTTTTCCATAAAATAAAGAGAATTCATTTTTCGAGTGTCTAACATCTGGTCTTTTCCATGCCAGATCTGTTGGGTCTGGTTCATCCAGATCGTGGATTAGGATAAATCGCCAGGCGAGATGTCGACTTTTTAGCAAGACAGTGTATATTTCAAACTCATATGCTGTAAAATCGAAAAACGAAACACATAAAGGGCAAAACAAAAGTAAAAACTTAATGTTTGGAGTGAAGTGATCTCTTACAGATTGTTAATGTTGATATATTGCTTTCATAAAAACAAATTGATTAGCAATTCTGACTTTTCCAATTTTTAGAAATCATGTTTAAATTAAGAATGATAATGATGATTAGACCGTTTGACCGATATATTTTTCAAGCAAGGAAAAAGATCAGGTGCAAACTATAGATAGACGAATTTTGATACACTTCAAATAAACTATGTCATAGTTCAGAAAGATGGCCTATAATTTGTTTGGGTAAAATCATGACATTAATTTTTAGAAAATATAACATAATTTGTCGATTTGTAGTTTGCACCAAAAATCAAGTTTGGACCTGATCTTTTCCTTTCAACTAATCGATTTGATTAACAAGTGAAATCTGTACGCATGGTCGATACTGGATCTAAACCGATATTAATAATTAAAAGTTCTCTCGAAATTTTTTCACATTTATCTTAATATAATTACGTGTCCTTCATATATCCGTTTGTTTCATAATCAACGAAAATTATAATGGGTTCAGTTCTATTCAGAACCACTAGTATTTGTCAGAACTTTTAATATATGTTGATGTGATAATCTAAATGGTTTAGATTAGTCAAGATTAATTTAAAATAAATAATCTTTTAATCGTTGCAATGGCTAGTGAAAGGTATATTAGTAAATGATAATGTATATTTTAATCTTATAATCTCACAAATATCGAGTCAAATATACATTTCGATATTTCGAACCCTAGATTTTTGAATAAAAAATATCACGAACTTTTCAAACAGCTTTCATCTTTCCTCTCCACGATTTCATTTCATCAGTCGACTACAATGTCCTTCTTTCCTCTCCACTTCGAATATCCAGGATGGTTGTTCGTGAATATGCATATGTTTTTCGTGGTTTTGAATGAGCGACCCATTTTGTGAGATAACATGAAAATCCGTTAATTTAGTGATAATGTTCATGGTTTGAAATTTTGCCACATATATTTCTGTATTCGTGGTTTGTTCGTGATTTTGCATATGTTGTCCGTGTATTTGAACCAGAGATTCTGATGTATAAATCATGAACATATAAACCAAAACCACGACCATCATGATCAGCTGATAATGATATCATAACATTTGGGATAAAAAAACACGAACATAACGACATTATCCACGAATTATGTACTCCTGGTACCATAAAGATGGGAGAGTGATAAAAACTGTTTTGCAAAAAACACGAACATTAAGCGTTGATCACGAACAATGACAATTGACAAATTCTAGGCAGAAAATTTCAACGACTATTTTGTTCCATCGGTAGGAGAACAAGGAGATAAAGGAATCAATTGATTGATCATGAGAGAACGATGATATAAAGGGATCAATTGATTGATCATGATCCGTTGCTTGAGATGAAGGAGAGATTTGTTGACTGGTTAGAGAAGGCGGAGGCTATTATGGGAAGCAGTTCAAAAGGAATTGAAAAATAATGGCTGTTGATGATTTTCGCGAATTAGATGAAAAATAGTGTGATGACCACCAGTGAAGCTGCAAAAGGAGAAAAATTGTGGTGATACTTTTGCTCGCTCCTTGATTGGAATCCGAGCACATAATAATTTGTGACTGCAATTTGGTTGTTTGATCTAAAATTATGGGATTTAATTTGTTGAGACGTGTGATTTATATTTTAGAGTGCGGTTTAGGTAAAAACCATGATTATATATGAAAACAGAAATTCGGATTTCAAGCTGACACGTATCCAATTTCGTCGAAATCTCGATATAACACGGTGGGGCATTATAGTCATTCCACATATCTCGGAATTCAAATCAGACTTAAATTGGAATGATCAGACTTAACTTGGAATTATAACACTTAAAATGATCAGTCATAACTTGGAATGATCAGACATAACTTAGAATGATCAGACTTAACTTGGAATGATGAGACATAATAATCAGACTTAACTTGGAATGATTAGACTTAACTTGGAATGATCAGACTTAACTTGGAATGATCGGACTTAACCTGGTAATGATCAGACTTAACTTAGTAATGATCAGACTTAAATTCATAATGTCCAGCTTAAAAACATACTCAATACTATCCATACTTAAATTGGTAATGACCAGACTTAACTCGGTAATGATCAGACTTAAATTGATAATGTCCAGACTAAAAAACAGACTCAATACTGTCCGGACTTCAATTGGTAATGATCAGACTTAACTAGGTAATGATCATACTTAATTTGATAATGTCTGGACTTAAATTGGTAATGATCAGACTTAACTTGGTAATGATCGGACTTAAATTGATAATGTCCAGACTAAAAAAAGACTCAATAATGTCCAGACTTAAATTGGTAATGACCAGACTTAACTTGGTAATGATCAGACTTAAATTAGTAATGTCCAGACTTAAAAATAGACTTAATACTGTCCTGACTTAAAATAGTAATATCCTGACTTAAAAACACAATTAAATTGATATCCAGACTTAAATTAGTAACGTCCAGACTAAAATTAGTAATGTTCAGACTTAAAAACACACTTCAATTGATAGTTGGACTTAAAAACACACTTAAAATGATATCCAGACTTAAATTGGTAATGATCAGACTTAAATTGATAATCTCCAGACTTAAACTGGTAATGATCAGACTTAAATTGGCAATGATCAGACTTAAAAATAGACTTACACAATAATATCCAGACTTAACTTATGCATCTTTTAAGTCTGGATAATTTTTAGCACGTTTATACCCTCGCATCTGTTATGTATTTTAAAATAAGTCCGTTTGAATTTTTTTTATTTACAAAAAGTGCCCCGAATTATAATTGGTCGAGCGTGTCACACCTCACACGTCATTATTTAATTAGGTTTTAGTTTTTATATATAATCCTGGTTTTTATTTGATCCGAAGTCTATTTTCTATTTGACTAATATGTCCTCAAATCATATATATTGTAATTAAAAAATTATTTTAGGTTTTTGATCAAATACAAATCACATTTAAATATAAAAACTATAAACCACCTAAGAATTTGACACGTGACAATATCTACAAATCATAATTCAAGGCACTTCTTATAAATAAAAAAAATTAAAAGTGGCTTATTTAAAAATACATAACAGATGCGAGGGAACGTCCTAAAAAAATAATGTCATTAACCGCATAGTAGACCTTTGATCCTTCAAACGAGTGTCGGTAACTGACTAAAGATCCGATGAAGAGGAGCTATACATCTTTGCGTAGCTAACTCAAAGCTCTACAACTCTCTAGTTCTTACCAAGAGTAGTAAAGGTCGTTTACTAGGTCGAAACACGAGTCAAAGTGAGCACAAATGGGAAATTCATAGCGGATTACACTGGTGTTTGTCTTCCGCAAGTTTTTCGACCTTTTAAATGACCTCACCTGCTCTCAGTGTGAACTAGAGAGCTGTTGAGCTTTGAGTTACCTACGCAACTATATATAGTTTGCCTCTATCAGATTTTTAATTTGCTCACAACACTCAAATGAAACAACAAAGGTCTAATATTCCATTTGTGGTGCCAATTAAGTCTGAACATTTATGCGTTAAGTCTGAACATTAAGCTTTCACTTATGTTTTGCTTCTAAAATACCTCGTCTGCTTTTGGTGTGAACTAGTGAGTTGCAGAGCTGTGAATTAACTATGCAAGGATATATAGCTTGCCTCTATCAGCTTTTCATTTGTTCCCAGCACTCTATTGAAACAACAAAGGTTTAATATGTCATTTGTGGTTCCAATTAAATATGAACATTTATGCATTAAGTTTGAACATTAAGCTTTCACTCGTGTTTCGACCTTCTAAACTACCTCGTCTGCGCTTAGTGTGAACTAGAGAGTTGTAGAGATTTGAGTTAGCTACGTCATGATATATAACTTACCTCTATTGAATTTTTTATTTGCTCCCAGCACTCAATTGAAACAACAAAGGTCTAACATGTCATTTGTGATGCCAATTGAGTCTCAACATTTATTCATTAAGTTTGAAGAGTAAGCTTTCACTTGTATTTCGATCGTCTAAACGACCTTGTTTGCTCTCGGTGTGAACTAGAGAGTTGTAGAGCTTTGAGTTAGCTACGCAACTAGGGGAGAGCAAACGGTAAATTAACATTTTACCGATTAACCAAAATGTAAAATTCTATTTCGTTTACCGTTACCGTTTTACCATTTAACCGATATTTCGGTAAAACGATAAGTCGGTAAATTTTGTTAAATTTACCGATTTACCGAGTTTACCGAAATTTATTATTTTTCTAATTTTTTAAATATATATTATAAATCTTATAAATATATATGTTGATTAAATTAATATATATATATAAATGTGTTTTTAAATTTTTTCCTTATAATATATAATATTTATATTTTTCGACAAAATGGTAAATTTACTGAACTCAAAATTTATTCCGTTTACCGACTTATTTTTACCGTTTTACCGTTGGTAAATTTACCGATTTAAATAAAAAGCTACGACCTCAAATAAAGCTCGTTCGTTCTAGAAATCACTGGTGTCGAGGCTACTAACCGAAGATTGCTGATCGAGGCTATGTGTACTTACGCCATACTTCTGAGGGAAAGATAGAGCAATCTGAGACAAACAAAAAATAGCAACTTCTTGTGGCGATCAACGGAGGGGATTACTACTAAGATTCATCTGAAAGCAAGGTGGAGCACCCCAAAGTGTGGTTGGGTAGTAATCGACTCTCTTGTAACCGGTAACACTATCAATACAAGAAGCTATTTCGAAATCCTTCTAATTCTGCTAGAAGGTAGTGGTTTTTCTTTAAGTATTTATTTGAGTACTAGAGTTTCCACTATAACTCACTTTCACTACAAATTTCTGTCCAAACGGACGATAACTCAGTAACGATGACAACCGTTATCGTACGAAAGATACGTGAATTGGACGATGCGATGTACGAGAACAACAATAATTACGACAACTGTTGCGTTACATGTACGATAACATAAAAATACGAGAACTGACGGTTATCGTATAACCAACGCAAATCCATTGCGTAAGGAGAGAAATATAGTTTTTTTATTAAGTTGCCAAACCGGCAAAAGCAGTACAATCTGCCCAACAAGGGCCCAACAAAGCCCGGCCGACTGACCGTAGCAGACGACACTTACAACGAAATATAGACCAATGGGCCCTTGAAGAAATAACTAGGTCCAGCCAAAGCTGACCTTATCCGGCAAAAGCCGACAATTTCCGGCCAAAGCCTACATGATCCGGACGAAGCCGACATGTTCCGGCCGAAGCCGACAACTTAACCAACTGACTAACCTACCACCTACCAACTACAGCAAACAAACCTACACTACATGAAACATACAAACCCTAACCCGATCAAAAGCGGCCAAACCACCACCCACCGGTGAAACACAGTCGTCATCCACCGGTAAAGCTGCTTGTCCACACCACAATAGAACCCCTTGACGGGAACGTCGGTTGCACTGTCGTTAGGGTGCAATGCGTCTCGTACAAATAAATTTATAATGTCCACTACTCGCGACTTAACTACTGGGTAGTAAGGGTAAGTAGGGGTCGAACCCAAGGGAATTAGGGGGATAGATTGTTCGTTACGGCTTACACGGTGCGTGATTTTAGGTCGAGTGTGGACTTACTGCTAATTACTAAACTACTGTTTTTGGGTTTTTTGGGTTTTTTGTGCGGAAAGTAAATACAGAAAATAAATACTGAAATTAAATACAGAAAATAAAGGAGTTGAGGGTTAGAAGACTTACAGTGGGTGATGCGTGATTGTTGATTCCTCCGGTATGTGAGTGGTTGGTGGTTGTGTTTGATTGAGCAGTTATACTAGGAAATTAAATACAGGGGGTGTTTGCAATTGAAAGAGCGTATTCGGTTTCAGGTATTCTTGTATTATCACATGTTTATTAGTTTAGTAAATCTTCTAAGTATTCAAACGATGAATCGAGGCTAGCGATAGCTCAAGACTTGCAACATCGGCTAAATCACACTTGTTCTATTTAGACTAGCGCCAGTACCAGTTAGGTACGCTAGTCTATGTGCATCCACCTGCTCTCCTGTTACGGTTTCCCATAATGGTTTTTTAAATATAGTCGACCTCTTTCAGATAGCTTTGTCTGTTACGACCTCCCCTATCCGGGTGTGATCACGAATATCTTAAGGAAGAGCTTACGAAGTTGGACCCCTAATGGTCACATTCCCAAAATCGTTCACTCTACCTTAGAGACATTCTGACTTTTATATGGCACATAGAACAAGTATTGAAAACTAAGAAAATAAACTAAGCTAATTAAACATTAAATAATACAAGATTATACCTTCCGCCGAATGAGGAGTTTAGCCTCGCCTGTCCATGGAGGAGGGCGCCTAGCCAAATATCGTAACTTTATTGATCCAAACCAACTTACAAAATATTACAAAATGTAGAGAGATAAGTGATTGTGTATGGAATGGTTTTTGGATGATAAAATGAGGAGGGGTGAGCCTCCTTTTATAGGAGAAATGGGAGGAAATGGAGGGCTAGGATTGATTTGATCCAAGGGTGGAGGATGAGGCATGGAGGAGCCAAGGAGGCGCCGCCACTTGGCGGCGGAGGAGTGGTGGAGGAGCAGCCGCCGGTGGGTGGTTGTGGTGGAGGAGCAAATGGTGGTGGAAGCCACCTTCCAAGCAAGTCATCAAGTCATCCAAGGAGGAGAGGGGAGGAACATGTGGTGGAGGAGCCACCACATGGCGGCGGCTCATTGGGCGGAGGAGAGCCGGTCATCCATGGAGGAGGAGGGAGGAGCCGCCGGTGGTGGGTGGTGGTTTTGGGGTGGTTTTCCTCTTTGGCCACCTCTTCTCCAAGTCACAAGTCATCTTGCCCATATGTGAGTTTTGTACAGTTTTGCACTGTCTTTTCACAAAACTGTCAGTGTAATTTGGCACTGGGTTGACTTGATTCCATCTCTGCACAATTTGTGATGAGTGATTCATCGTTAGGATCCTTGATATTTCTTCAGTCGGCATATGATCTTGACCTTGAATCGACTCCTTATATCTTTTCTGTGCTAAAAGCCTCTCCTTAACGTGTTTTCACTTTAATCTCTAAAATGCCCTGTGGAAATATATCGGGACTAACAAGTGGATGTTAGACAGACAAACAGTCTAACTTGGGGGGTTTATCTGTGTTTTTGATTCGTATAATTGTGGTCCATCAAATCACCCCCCACTTTTAGTTGTTCGTCCCGAACAATGCTTTATATGGGCGTCACTATGTAAGTTGGTTTGAAGTATGAAATTAAGTTTGCGGTACTCGATTTCTCCTAATTCATGCATTACTACTTATAGCCAATTTAAACTGTAAAAATAATTAGAAGTAACTTGATACGTGTACCTTCGTGCCGAGATGCGAATTATTCCGGATGTTTCGGGAGATAGCCCTTTTTAGGCTCTTGGACTACACCCTCGGGACCGTCTCGCACTATATGGTTTTCTTGTAGCTTTCTCTAGCACGTGATTCGATTCGGGTTTCAGTGAGTTGAGCCTTTTTGATTTTCTTTTTTCTACTTTGGCGAGGGACTAGCTTTTTTTTGTAGTGATTCTACCTCTGTCTTTTTGAGTGCTTCACTTTTGCTCGGTTAAAACCTTCACAATTTTTTGGGCCTTAGGCCTCTTTTGATTTTCTTCTTTGAGTTTTTTGCTCCTTTGTGACTTGCTAGTCCATTTTGTCAGCCTTCTTGGGAGGTCCAATCATCGCCCGCAAGCCTATGGAAATACCTCCCCTCTCCTCTCGTCTTCGTCGTTTCGCGCGGGTCAAGATGAGGGTCGCTCATTTATTTTCTCGGCTATTTTAACTAGAGAGAGGACGGTCTGATTCCCGTCCTCGCCTTTGCATAGATGCTTCCTGGCGGAGTTTGACTCAATTGTTCACTGAAAATCCGAAGTGCAGCCTCCACTGACTTCGAAAACCATATAGTTTGATTTGATCCTTTAAGTGCTTGCCAAGCCTCTCTAGGGCAATTTCTATCAACTCCACATCCCTAGGTTATCTCAACACAAAGGGACAAATGAAAAGTTACATTCTAAGTTTTTAAACAGTTTGCCTTTTCATAAGGTTGATGCATGAATCATGATCTATCTTTTTCACATTCTTAAGTTCATACTTTCAAAAAGATACTTTTTTAAAAAAAAAAAAAGAAAAAACATGCATTGGTTCTCACCCCCCACTTTTGAACGAAGGCAAGCCTTAGTTCAAAAGTCATGCAAATATATATAGGAGAAGGAAATGACTTTAGGAAAAAGAAGAGCAGAACTCCCTTTAAGGTGTCGAGTGAACGACATGGCATGAGGCTGGATAATCGAGGGAGTTCGGCTGGGGCCTTAAACTCTCAGCGCAGGCCCGGTAAATTCACGGAAGCTGCCTGGCTGATCTGATCCTTGCTCCAAAACTTAATTCCTACATGTAAGACATTTCTTCTGGACAAAAAGATGGGTGAGAGCGCTTATTGAAAATTAAAATGACAGAAAGTAAGATAGTGTCGGGTTACCTCCCGACTAGTGCACTTGTTTAACGTCGTTGGCTCGACAGTACCTTGTTCTGGATCATTGGTTGGGATCCCATGGGTGGCTTAGGTCGAATTTCTTGATTCCACCGACCTTGATTCTTGCGGTGAGTCTTCCTGATTTTTGAGCAGATGACTGGTTGGGGTCCCGTTCCCCTTGTACTGGTGGTGCCTCCTTCCAACGTCTCAGGGAAGGTGAGGGACCTTTTACTACCAACTTCTTGAACCGGGTTTTCTGGTGTTCAGGGCTGGCTTGTTCGGTTATGGCGTAACAATGCTCTATTGGAGAATTATTCTGCATAGGCCCTTTTCCCATCCTCTTTTCAGCCTCTTCTTTGATCACATGGTTTTCAGCGATTTGCCTATTGATCGAGGGGAAAAGTCGGGAAGCTTGCATCTTAAGGCTCGATTCTGCCTCGTCGTGTTTGTTTGTGATGCTAGCTGGGTATGGTTCTGGCAGCATGTTAGCGGTATTCTGGACTTTTTCTATTGCTGACACCTCATTGTTACTCCCGATACTTTCTATGTCTGACTCTTCAGATGGTTCAGGAGTTACTTCTGACGGCTCGGTAGTTTCTTCGTGATCAGCCTCAGGGTCAGCTTCTTCTGTTTGCATTTCTTCGTCAGTTTGGGATGTTCGTTCTGTGACTGCAGCCAGGCCAATTATAAGGTTCCACATGCTCGCAATGGTGAAGTTCTCGGCTGATCTTCTCATTGCTTCGTTTACTCTTCCCAGCTCTTCGGATCTCATCCCACGAAGAAATTTTTGGAGAAGAACTTTCTTTGAGAATCCATGGTACGCGCAGCTTGAGACGATGGCATCGTAGTTCATGTAGTATTCGTCCAAGGTCTCATCCCGGGATTGTTGCAGGTTCATGATCCTTTCTCGGGTTTGTTGTCGTAAGGATGGAGGGGAGAATTCTTTCAGGAATGGAATGCTAATGTGTATGAAATACTTAGCATTCATAGCAGTTGATGTGTAATACCAGATTGTCGCGAAGTCCGTTAGAGAGAATTTGAAGCAGTTAAGTTTAAACTCCTCTAACGTTTCATTATTAGGTTTTATATGCTGACAAACATGGTGAAAGTTTCGGCAGTGTAGAACTGGGTCTTCTTCATCCGTACCTCCGAACAGGGGGAGATATCGTGTTGTCCATGCATACGAGGGTGGTTGAGTCATGAGGTCATGTGAGGTGAAGAACAACTATCCGATGGCTAATTCCCCGGCAACGGCGCCAATTTGACGGGAACGTCGGTTGCACTGTCGTTAGGGTGCAATGCGTCTCGTACAAATAAATTTATAATGTCCACTACTCGCGACTTAACTACTGGGTAGTAAGGGTAAGTAGGGGTCGAACCCAAGGGAATTAGGGGGATAGATTGTTCGTTACGGCTTACACGGTGCGTGATTTTAGGTCGAGTGTGGACTTACTGCTAATTACTAAACTACTGTTTTTGGGTTTTTTGGGTTTTTTGTGCGGAAAGTAAATACAGAAAATAAATACTGAAATTAAATACAGAAAATAAAGGAGTTGAGGGTTAGAAGACTTACAGTGGGTGATGCGTGATTGTTGATTCCTCCGGTATGTGAGTGGTTGGTGGTTGTGTTTGATTGAGCAGTTATACTAGGAAATTAAATACAGGGGGTGTTTGCAATTGAAAGAGCGTATTCGGTTTCAGGTATTCTTGTATTATCACATGTTTATTAGTTTAGTAAATCTTCTAAGTATTCAAACGATGAATCGAGGCTAGCGATAGCTCAAGACTTGCAACATCGGCTAAATCACACTTGTTCTATTTAGACTAGCGCCAGTACCAGTTAGGTACGCTAGTCTATGTGCATCCACCTGCTCTCCTGTTACGGTTTCCCATAATGGTTTTTTAAATATAGTCGACCTCTTTCAGATAGCTTTGTCTGTTACGACCTCCCCTATCCGGGTGTGATCACGAATATCTTAAGGAAGAGCTTACGAAGTTGGACCCCTAATGGTCACATTCCCAAAATCGTAGACATTCTGACTTTTATATGGCACATAGAACAAGTATTGAATACTAAGAAAATAAACTAAGCTAATTAAACATTAAATAATACAAGATTATACCTTCCACCGAATGAGGAGTTTAGCCTCGCCTGTCCATGGAGGAGGGCGCCTAGCCAAATATCATAACTTTATTGATCCAAACCAACTTACAAAATATTACAAAATGTAGAGAGATAAGTGATTGTGTATGGAATGGTTTTTGGATGATAAAATGAGGAGGGGTGAGCCTCCTTTTATAGGAGAAATGGGAGGAAATGGAGGGCTAGGATTGATTTGATCCAAGGGTGGAGGATGAGGCATGGAGGAGCCAAGGAGGCGCCGCCACTTGGCGGCGGAGGAGTGGTGGAGGAGCAGCCGCCGGTGGGTGGTTGTGGTGGAGGAGCAAATGGTGGTGGAAGCCACCTTCCAAGCAAGTCATCAAGTCATCCAAGGAGGAGAGGGGAGGAACATGTGGTGGAGGAGCCACCACATGGCGGCGGCTCATTGGGCGGAGGAGAGCCGGTCATCCATGGAGGAGGAGGGAGGAGCCGCCGGTGGTGGGTGGTGGTTTTGGGGTGGTTTTCCTCTTTGGCCACCTCTTCTCCAAGTCACAAGTCATCTTGCCCATATGTGAGTTTTGTACAGTTTTGCACTGTCTTTTCACAAAACTGTCAGTGTAATTTGGCACTGGGTTGACTTGATTCCATCTCTGCACAATTTGTGATGAGTGATTCATCGTCAGGATCCTTGATATTTCTTCAGTCGGCATATGATCTTGACCTTGAATCGACTCCTTATATCTTTTCTGTGCTAAAAGCCTCTCCTTAACGTGTTTTCACTTTAATCTCTAAAATGCCCTGTGGAAATATATCGGGACTAACAAGTGGATGTTAGACAGACAAACAGTCTAACTTGGGGGGTTTATCTGTGTTTTTGATTCGTATAATTGTGGTCCATCACCCCTCCCGGACGAGAGCTTGCAAGCGCAGACCAAAGAGAACCACAAAAAACCCCAGCCGCCTCCCCCCACCACCTGCTGCCCCCCGGAAGCCTCCACCCCGCCATGACCCAACATCCTCCATCAAAATGAAACCCATGGAAGGACTGTTGGAGATCATAGCAAAAGGGAGAGAGCATCAAACAAGTGGAAAAGAGAAGGCTGCCGACCGAAGGAAGCAAAAACCGCCTGTTTTGTACCTGTGAACAGTAAGGTGTGTAGAGCTTTTGGGAGAGAATTTTTTAGAAATATAGTTAATTGTCTAAAAGTTTCAATTCCAACGCTCGAATAATCCAACTTTTCAGTTTCACCGTTCTCACTTTCTAATTCTTATATGGAAATCACTTTCACTTCTCTTCAGTAAAAAACCATAGCAGCCGATTGTCTACTGTGTGGTGATTTCCCGTCCGCTATCAAGGTAATTCCAACACATTGAGTCACTGAATGTGAACAGGTAGGGTTTCGAATGGTGTGTATTCGATTTTAGTTTACAATTTGGGCGTAACGAACTAGATCTAGGTTTTCATTTGCGGCACTGCAATTTCATATAAATCCATCGTTGTTATTTTCATATACCACAAACTTGTTTGTCTGCGTTCCTGATTGTACATTTTTTCAAGAAAGTGATGTCCTTCATATCAGACTCTACAAGTTGTTATATGCCAAGTTAGTGTTTCACTATCTGGGCTCTCGTACAAGTGATTATATAACTTAGTCTTGTTTCATGTCAAGTTTCATCAGTTACTTTGTGTACACTAATGGCTTTCTTTGTAAACATGTGAGCATCTTTTAGACATGGACGATACTGGATCATCGCAACGACAGAGACCTCCGTCAACTGGTTTAGCACGATCTGAAGGAGGGGTTCTCGGTCGTTATTGGGAGAAACTTGATGCATGTCTCATCATGAGAGTAAATGGAACTGCAACAGCTGGAAGCTCTCACCAACAAGTTTCACCACATCCAGAAAGTGAAATTCCTCATCATGTACAATCTCCGCACCAAGTTCCCAGTTCTATGTCATCCAATGAACAGAGGCAGATATATGGAAAAAGGGTTCTCCTGTGAAGGGAAAATATTTCGACTACTAGAAGACCAACACCCAGCTCAACCAATCAACAGCCAAACGACTACATACCTCGCCTTGTTCCATTTCTCGTTTCAGACACAGTGCTTCGAACGACATCCCAAACCCGTGATCCTCGCCTCCCTCTATGGATAATGATGCATTCCCTCTTGATGATGATTCGTTGATGATGAACTTCAGTCCACTATTTAGGAATAATTCAGATGGTTTACCAAGCCAACAAGAAGGGGATTAACGTGCTGCAGTTGGTATGGAGGACGTTTCCCAATCGCGACCAGCCCCTAGAGGCTCTCCTACCAATGTCTCTAGACCTTCTGTGGACCGGCCATCGCCTAGGTCCCATCCGTACCCACGCTTATCCCCTGCTCAACAGAATGTGAGAGTGGAGACAAGTAGAGGGACATCAAGTAGGATGACAGATGAGGACCGTCGCAAAGTCTGTATCGAACCAAGGTTTCCTAATAGGTAACTGCGAAATATACTTGCATTATTTTGTTGTTATAAATTTCTACAGTATACAAAAAAAAACTTTTTTATTGGGGTAGTTTTGTACCGACAAAACATGGGATCGACATTGGATTACACTGCATGGCTAAACATTGGGTGGCTGGGTGGACAACAGTTGAGCATATTCCACAGTGGGCTAAAGATCAATGGTTTGAAGAATTTAAGGTACTCGTAAAATGTGAATGCATTACTGTTTATTTGGTCAGTAATTAACTAATTCAGTAATTACATATATCGGTAAAGTGATATGGTTACAATGTCTTTAGTCACTCGTGAAAAAGGTAACTGAATTGGATCAGTATTTCATGATCAATTATAATTCTTCTACAATTAACTCTGTACTGTATTTTGTGTAATTCATAATTCGGTTCCTCTGTGGAATATGTTACATATATTGGTTATATTTTGTGTAGAATTATAAATTCCAATGAACTTCGTACCGTTAATTTTTTCAGGAACTAGCTACGTGGGATGCAAAACACTCCGGAGATCAAAAGAATTTTCTTTGCGAAGTGTCACGACAAGCTGAACGATGGATGGTACAATATGCAACACACGCGGTGCAAAGAGGGGCTGAGATTTCTGAAGCGGCACGAGGTAGACAAAGGTTTGATCATGTATGACATTAATTCTGAGAAGATAGATAAAATTTCCAAGCAAAACAAACAGAACTCTAAAGATATTGATGCGAGAATTTATAAGGGAGGTCCTAAAAGTACAGATGTATATTTAAAGGAATTGGTGAGTGTTGCATGATATTTTTTTTGATTTTTAGGTTTCACTATGATTAAACAAGTTAATAATGAATGTTGGATGACTGTTACAGGAAGCTAATCTTGGAAGGGTTGTATACTGCCAAGACATGTGGGAGAGGCTGAAAAAGAAATCAGATGGAACATATGTTTCCGATGCTGCAGCAGAGAAAGCAGTATCTAATCCATTTGTTTTCAATATGAATTTTTCCGTTTCAATATCATTACTGGCATTAAGTTAACTAATTGATCAATTAATGATGGACTTATTATGTTACAAAGTTTTTTTTATCTTTACTAATGTGGGTATTCAGTAGAGTGTAAACTTTTGAATTGGAGGTGTCTTTCAAGTTTTATATCCAAGTTTTATTTGGCTGATGTACATGTTACTATTCAATATACTGTAAATATTTAAAATGGAGTTGTTTTTCAAGTTTTATATGCAACTTTCAATTGGATGATGTAAATGTAGGTATTCAGTACTGTAAATATTTGAAATGGAGGTGAGTTTCAAGTTTCATATGCAATTTTATGTTGCTGATGTATATGTAGCCTTACAATACACTGTCTTTCCATAAAATTATTTAAATTGCTTTTTTCCAATTTAAGCACAACAAAGGTACATTACACTGATGTATTATATTGGTTTCATGTCAGGCCCTACTAGAGAAAGTACACTACGCTCTCAAGGAGAAATATAGTGCTTGCGTACCGCAGGCAATGGATTTTGAGGTTGGATATGAAATTATCGAGTACAACAAAAGAACAAAGCTTCCGAAGTCTATTGGGACTGTTGCCACTTGGTTGAGGGTTCTAAGTTCAACAGGATTGCGTCACTGCGTATTGGTTCATCTTCTCCCACTCCATGCTCGCAGCTTGATACTCTATCTCAAGAGGTGACACAACTTAAGCAGCAACACCAAGAGATGATGCAGTTCCAGATACAGCAGCAGTAGGTGATTATAAACCTCACGCATGCTCTGTTGAAAGCAAACACTTCTCAGCCTCAACGTCCCGACCAAGATGAAGACATGGAATCCAGTGATTGAGGGTTATGTTCGATATGTTTTCAAATTCTGGTGCCTTTTGAATTTGTAGTCCTTTTGCAGTGCACTCGGTTGCATTGGTGTAACGAAATACTATGAATTTCGTTGTTGTGTTAAGGATGTTACCGGATTTTGAATTCGAATTATTTTTCGTACGATAAATACAGGGAAAGTAAAAATAAAAAATAAATAAAATCCAGGGAAAATCATGCAAAATGACATTTAATTGTTAATTGTTGGAATTGGAAGCAATATTGTAATACATAAATCATTCGTTTTTACTCTGTATCGCAATTTCATCGTATATGTTCACGTACAGTCTTACGACAAACATTATTGCACATTACGTTGCTGAAAATAAGATAACGTTATCTCATCGTCTTGTTCTCGTACAATATGTACGACAGTGTTACGAGAACGCTACGTTATATTTTTTTTTCTTTGTCGTAAACCTGACGTTTAGCGTCACCATTTCCTTCTCGTAAGATTCTTACGTCAAGCAAAAGTACGACAAATAGAATGCTTCTCGTCTATTTCTCGCATAACACAAATTAACGATAACAATACGTTCAGTTTTGATTGTCGCCAATCCTACCCAAAATTTGTAGTGCTTGACATTCTACTTTACCTTTTACATTTAGTTTCGCTGCTTTACATATACCTAGCAAGGAACGTTACTTGCTAGGTTACTAACTACGATCCAAAACAAGCACATAATAATTTTGTGACTGCAATATGGTTGTTTGATCTAAAATCATGGGATTTAGTTGGTTGAGACCGTGTGATTTATTTTCTATTTGACTAATATGCCCTCAAATCATATATATTGTAATTAAAAAATTATTTTATTTGCTAAATTTAAGTACCATAGAAGATTTAATCGAAGGAATAAAAAGTGTTTTAAGTTCTGATGAAATGAATAAATTCTGAACCGATCTTTTTCCAATTATAATTGAGGAAATTAAACTATTAAAAAGTTTCTTTCTAAAAAAGTATTTTTTTTAATTATGAGTGCGGTTCAGGTGAAAACCATGATAATATATGAAAACTAAAAACCGAATTTCAAGTTGACACGTGTCCAATTTCGTCGAAATCTCGGATATAACACGGAAGGGCATTATAGTCATTTTACATATTCCGGATTTCAAATCACACTTAAATTGGAATGATCACACTTAACTTGGAATGATCAGACTTAAAATGATCAATCTTGAAATGGTCAGACATAACTTGGAATGATCAGACTTAACTTGCAATGATCAGACTTAACTTGGAATGATCAGACTTAACTTGGAATGATCAGACTTAACTTGGAATGATCAGACTTAACTTGGAATGATCAGAAATAATAATCAGACTAAACTTGGAATATCATACTTAACTTGGAATGATCAGACATAATGATCAGACTTAACTTGGAATGATCAGACTTAACTTGGAATGATCAGACTTAGGCTCTGTTTGATAGAGCTGAAAAAAACTTTATTTAACTTTATTTAATTTAATTTAACTTTACTGAACTTTATTTAACTTTATTTAACTTTACTTAACTTTATTTAACTTTACTGAACTTAAAAAAAATAATTTTTTTTGAATAAAGGTGTTTAATTTAAATTTGTAATCATATTGAACTACAAAATTAAAATTTGAAAAATTTTATTTAATTTTATTTAACTTAACTTAACTTTATTTAACTTTATTTAACTTAACTTAACTTTATTTAACTTTATTTAACTTAAAAACATGAAATTTAAGCTCTACAGAACAGGGCCTTAATGATCAGACTTAACTTGGAATGATCATACTTAAATTGGAATGATGAGATTTAACTTGGAATGATCAGACATAATAATGAGACTCAACTTAGAATGACCAGACTTAACTTGGAATGATCAGACTTAAAAACAGACTCAGTACTGTCCTGACTTAAATTGATAATGTCCATACTTAAATTAGTAATCTCCAGACTTAAAAACACACTTAAATTGATACCCGGACTTAAATTAGTAATGTCCAGACTTAAAAACACAATTAAATTCATATCCAGACTTTTTAAATTATTAATATCCAGACTTAAAAACACATTTAAATTAATGATCAGACTTAAATTGAAAATAATCAAACTTAAATTGATAATGTTCAGACTTAAATTTGTAATGATCAAACTTAAAAATAGACTTACACAATAATATCCAGACTTAACGTATGCATCTGTTAAGTTTGGATAATTTTTAGAATATTTATACCCTCGCATCTGTTATTTATTTTTAAATTAATCCATTTTAATTTTTTTTATATACAAAAAGCGCTCCGAATTATAATAAATGAATGATACATGCACAATATTTAATTGAATTTTTAATTTTTGTATATAATTCTGCTTTTATTTGATCTGAACTCTTTTAATTATATTTCGGGAGCAAATTACGCTTTATATATTTACGAGAACAATCGGCAGAAACAATAACCGAAATCATCGAGTAGCTTGAACTCCCGCCGCTCTGCCCTCGCCCCCGAATTCTCCACATTTCATTCCGATTTGTACGTAGCCGAGATTTCAGGTTGTAGCCTCTCTCCTCGTCTCTCTGCAATTTCCGGTTATCCAATTTTAGCTTTCCGCCATTTCATTTGACCTATTCGAATTCCGGTTATAATCTCTCAATTTTCCGATCGGGGTTTCAACGCATTTTATACCCTCCGTTTTTTTCGTTTTGTGAATTGTAAAACGATTTGATGGCCGGCGATGATCGTCATCCGCCCGATGAAATGGTCGGTGTTCCAATATTCGTCCTTCTGTTTTTTTTTCATCTGGCTTTTATATACTTTGGATTACGTTGATTTTATTTTGAATTGGTGGAGACTTGTGTGTGGTTGAATTGCGTGCAAAGCCATCATCAATGTGAAATGCATGTTTTTGTATTTTATTTTTGATTTTGATTAAATTGTTTTTGTTGTTGTGGTCGAGCAGGCGCACTCGTTTCCTCCCAGGGCCAGATACAGTGGGTTTCTTGACAGATCGAGGACTGCCGACAGAGATTTGAATTCGAGAAGGAAGCCCAAGATGCGTAAGTGGCTTTGTTGTGCTTCTCATATTGAGGAGTCTTTAAAGGCAAACAATGACTACTTCATGTCCAATGTACACAAGAACTATGCTGCTGATGGTGCGCACTCCGTTCCCTTTCAGAAATTCTTTGACATATGTATTAAAACTTTTCAAGAATAGTAATGTTGTTAAAGAGTACTGCATGTGAGCTGTAATTATTATATTGATCCCATGGAGATAGCCAGATATGTTACCATATTGTCATCGTACTTGCGAACCCAGCTGATGTGTAGTTCTACTTCAATATGTTTTGCTTCGCTATATCTTATAATACTGATCACATATGGATATTGTCTCTGATTGTTTTTCCTCTGTCCTAGTATGTAGATCTATCTTTGTTGTTTGTTGGTGAATAAGAGATAATCAGTGAGTCGTATTGAGAAAATATGTCACTAACATCTGTGGCTTCTCTTTCATTAAGTTTCAATATATAATTTTATCTTACCGTTGCGTAAAGGAACCAGTCATTTAACAGTTAACGTCCGCTGCTCCTAATTGATTATTTTTCTGATCTGGTAGTGAAGATCGAAATGTCTTCTTAGTTGGTCTTTACTTGAATAACAATGAAGGTGCATTAATCTTGATGACTATGGCATATGTTTAGGGTTCTCAAAGGTGCCGTCTGCTTCCAAATCGGATTATAAAAAGGCAATACCACCTATTGATGTACCTGCGTTATCTCTCGAGGAGCTCAAGGAGAATACTGATAATTTTGGGTCAAGATCATTGATTGGTGAAGGGTCTTATGGAAGAGTGTATTACACTAGCTTAAACACTGGAAAAGCTGTGGCTGCCAAGAAGCTTGACGTTTCTTCAGAGACTGATGATAATAATGAATTTCTAACTCAGGTACTTGATTGAATTCCCTTGAAACTGAATTATTTTCTGAATTCATTACAGTAGCTTCTATCTTTATTTGTCATCAAAATGTTGCGTTCTTCAGGTTTCTATGGTTTCAAGACTGAAACATGAGAATCTGGTTGAGTTGCTCGGATACTGTGTAGAAGGAAATTACCGCGTGTTGGCATATGAGTTCGCAACAATGGGGTCTTTGCATGACGTTTTGCATGGTTTGTCACTTGTCAGTTCGGCTCTTTACTATGACTAGAACTGATTTGTATTCATATATTTTGACTAACTCTGGTTTTACTGTTCATAGGTAGAAAGGGGGTCCAAGGTGCACAACCAGGTCCAGTGCTTGATTGGATGCAGCGCGTGAGAATAGCTGTTGATGCAGCCAGGGGGTTAGAGTATTTGCATGAGAAGGTCCAACCTTCAATAATCCACAGGGATATTAGATCAAGCAATGTCTTGTTGTTTGAAGATTTCAGAGCCAAGATTGCAGATTTTAACCTTTCTAACCAGGCTCCTGATATGGCTGCTCGTCTTCACTCAACTAGAGTTTTGGGGACTTTTGGGTATCATGCACCAGAGTAAGATATCTGTAACACCCTAGCCAATGTTTCTCTATTAGTTTGGAATCATGAAACTTTCGGTTAACATATTTGGTTCATATCGTCAACCTCGTGGTATTAAGAACTATGTATGACAATGAATCTTGTTGCTATTAGCTGTTAGGTAACATCAAGTCATTTCGGCATTTTAAAACAAGATGGAATTTAGCATGCATAATTAATAGTCATTACTGATAATAAATGAATTCCATTTGGCTTTCTGACTTTTATATGCAGGCAAATAGATATGACATTTAGCTCACTCTTAATACCTCTTTAATTTTACTTGGCATGTGTTTAGTCATCATAAATTTCAACAATTACCTACATATGTCTTCCACCTCTAGTTGAGATTTACATTTTTAATAACTTTAATGAAGAACGAAGTTGGAAATTACTGAAAAAGGGTCAAGATCCTGGTTTGCTATTTTCTGTTCTAGACAATTAGAAAGAACAGTCGATTTACTTTAAAATTGAAGAAAGTTGTATAATGGAAATGAGATGTATTTGAAGAAGTAGCCATTTATTTGATGGCATGGACACTTGAAGAGAACAAATCTAGTATGGTCTTCATTTATAGAGTATGTAGCTGAACCTCTATTCAAATTGAGGTGAAGATGATTTTGATAAATCAGTCCTAAGAATGTCATACCAAAATCCTTATACCCAAGTTAATCCTAAGAATGTCATACCAAAATCCTCAGACCCAAGAATTTTGATTGGGAAAGTGTGTATTGGACTGATGTTTGCTGGACACAGTCTATTCATAAATGCTTTTGCACTAATTATCCTACTTTTTTTTATCAAAAAAAAAGAAAAAAGTATCCTACTTTTGAATGTTTTTTTTTTGATAAATTACTTTTGAATGTTATTTAGTTGTGTTTATAGCATATTTATGATGCCCAAGGTAAAATATACTATGTGTTCTCTTAATGCTATGAACTGGAACTACAGTTCAATGTTACAAGGGTTTATGTTACTGTGGTCTTTACTGTTATGTTATATAATGTATTTATATTATGGCGACTCACATGATGTTTCAACTATCTTTCTTGGAGGTATGCAATGACTGGACAGTTGACCCAGAAGAGTGATGTATATAGTTTTGGAGTGGTTCTCTTAGAACTTCTTACAGGGCGGAAACCTGTTGATCATAACATGCCGCGTGGTCAGCAGAGTCTCGTCACATGGGTACATAGCCTCTTATCTCTGCTGGAGTTTTATGTTTAATCTTTGACATCCCTCGTGATAATTAATCTGTGGTGTAACTACTGTTCAACAGGCTACTCCAAGATTGAGCGAGGATAAAGTCAAACAATGTGTAGACCCAAGACTACAAGAACAATATCCTTCCAAAGGAGTTGCTAAGGTCTCCATCCATCTATATATGAATGTGTGTCACAATCCTCGTTGCATTTACAAAAAGCTTTATAACAAACTTCCATATTGGTTATTTCAGCTAGCAGCTGTGGCAGCCTTATGTGTGCAATATGAAGCAGAGTTCCGACCAAACATGAGCATTGTGGTAAAGGCTCTTCAGCCACTTCTTAAGCCTCCTGCTGCTGCAAGCAGCGCCAGCAGTTGAATAGAGTGTTAAATGAGATTTATACAATACATCCATTGCCATCGAAACTAATTAGCCTGAAATCATTTTAACTTGTTTTGTGCTGCTGCATTTGTGGTAGCTTCTTGTACATGTGATGTTGCAAATATTTTCTGGCCTTTAAGATGTTAAACAGTTATTTGACTTTACAAGTGTATCCACAGTTTTGGTTGTTGATCGCTATTTGGTTGAGACTTCATACGGCCAGAAGATATAAACTTTTGAAGTGCATATAAAGCTCATTTGCCGCAAGCCATTGTGAAGTCATGTTGTGACTAACATCAACTTAAACGATGTGGTCTTTATTAATATTATGCTGTTTTGATCGAAATAACACTGTTTTTGATACTCGCGCCATTATCATTTTGCTGAGCATCCTTCCATGATTTCAAACCTCAGGATTGCTTGTGTTGAAATATATGAACTGTTGGGCCTATGTTATCCAACGAGTCCGAAACAAAGTTTGGATTTTGTAACCTTGCCGGTTGTTGGTGGGAGTCGAACACAAGACATTCTCTCACCCTTTACCATGACCTTCAGGCAACATGTTAACCATATGAACTGCAACTCATATGGTTAACATGTTGCCTGCATGGTCATGTTAAAGGGTGGGGAATGTCTTGTATTCGACTCCCACCAACAACTGGCAAGGTTCCAAAATCCGTGCTTTGTTTACGGGCCCTGAGAATTGGTTGGGGTGCATGCATGTAGGCTTTGTTTTGGATATGTGTTGGTTAACTCAGTCCAACCATATCCAGCCCGGTATAAATCAACAAAAGCGCACTTTTGTTGAAATATATGGACCGTTGGGCCTATGTTATCCAACGAGTCCGAAACATCTCATATGGTTACAATGTTGCCTGTAAGGTCATGTTAAAGGGTGGGAAATGTCTTGTGTTCGACTCTCACCAACAACCGGCAAGATTGCTGCAGACAAAGTTTAGTTTAATACACCTCCAATTAAACAAGCTTTAAATATATAATTAACAAATAGGGAACAATCGGAATTTGATTAATTTGATATTCCTTTAATGACTGTTTTTCTTATTGTGTAATGACTGTTGAATACTATTACAAAACTGAACACTATTTTAGTATAATTTTCTATCTTTTTTTTTATTACATGGGGTTAGTAGTTAGAATTAAAGTTAGTGAAGAAGCTAGGACTCAAACTCGAGCAACGAGTGAGGATTTAAGGGGTAGCCACCAACTCGGCTAAACCCCAACCTCTAATTTTCTATCTTTTCTGGCTCTGTAAAGAGTGGGGTTATGATCCCATGAGAAAGCCTTTTTATTTGGTGAGAAATGATAAATAATTATATTTATTAATTCTAATTAATGTATGGTCATGATTAAACGTGATTTGTATTACATCGTAATTATTTAATGATTAATTAGACTTAAAAGAGTAAATTAGAAATGAGAAATATCAATCGTAATCCCTGATTCGCACGACCTAATCTATAAACCCACAAAAATGAAACTACGTCGATTGATCAAAATTTGGACTCTCTGAGAAATCGGTGGAGCGGTCTGAGGCGGCGCGGTCGTGATAGGAGTTGTCGTTCTTGTGCGAGAAGATCCGATTCACGTTGAGTTGGTGAGCTAATAAGACCAAGTGGGACAAGTCGGAACCGAAGAGGAGAGTGGTGTGGTCGAGGCCGTCATGGGTGGGAATGATGTTTTAGAGGTAGAGGTAGAGGTTGAGGTCAATGACGTCATGGGTGGGAAGGATCCGATTCACCATCTTCCTCGGCTCGTTGTTTCTCTCCTCTGCAAGGATGTGTTGTTGTGTATTTGTAAATTAATTGTTTATTCAATAATTAAATATTAAATAGTCAAAATCGTGTCATAATGAGGGATATGAATTTTGTTTGACATTGCTACGCATTTTAGTCGCTAAGCATCAAAACATGATTGCTATGAATTTTGTTTGTAATTGCTACACATTTTAGTCGTTAAGAACAAAATATGACTGATACGAATTTTGTTTGTAATTCCTACGCATTTTAGTCGTAAAGTTCCTAAACATGACTGTTACGGATTTTGTTTGTAATTGCTACGCATTTTAGTCGTTAAGCACTAAAGCTGTACTGCTACGAATTTTGTTTGTAATTCCTACGCAGTTTAGTCGTTAAACATCAAAACATGACTATTACGAATTTTGTTTGTAATTGCTACACATTTTAGTTGTTAAGCACAAAACATGACTGATACGAATTTTATTTATAATTGCTACACATTTTAACTATACAGCTACGCATTGTAAGGCATAGCTCGGGATGCCAAACAAGAAATTAGGAAGAAAAATAATTCTATTTTGAAACACCAACAACAACCAGAGGAAGAAAGTCTTCAACTTTCAGCATTTAGGAAATTCACAACCCAATAGAATAAGATAAAGTAAGAGTAAATTTTCTTCACAAATGCACACATTTATACTGACTATGCAGATGGTCCTACTAATGAAGATGCAGTAGCCTCCTATTCTCCGGCAGTGGTGTGATAGAAAATTAAGAGTTGAGCGCCTCCATCTTCTTCTCCGAATTTCACACCCTAACAAAACCCTAATTCTCCGGTCCTCCTGCTCTTCTCTAATGGCAGCCGATCCTTCTCAGATTCAGCAAGCTCAAATCGCCGCCATCCTCGGTCCATCCTCTCGATTCAAAAACATAATCTCCCATCTCATGTCCTCAGCTAACGACCAGCGCTCCCAAATCGAAACCCTCTTCAACATCTGTAAGCAGACCACCTCGACCTCGACGCGATCGGCATGAGAGCATCCCCACCATGTTTTTTTGAATCATAGAAAATGATCATGATAGATGATCAAAAAGATCATGCACCCCCACCATGATCTTTTTGATCATCTCATGATCTTTTTTTAGTTTTGATCATGAGACGTGACCCAATCGCAACGCGACACGTGTCTTGTATAAGAAACAGTACATTTTTTATTTTGATCTTGCAAAAAATATATCTTCTAAATTACAAAGCTAAAAAAATCAAAAAAATACCAATATTTGTAATTTTTGGAGCTCTATAAAACGAGATACACTTTATTATATTTTTATTAATCTTAAACATTAATGAGCTACTCCCTCTGTCCCTCAATGTTTGTCCACTTTTCTTTTTGAGCGTCCCTTAATGTTTGTCCACTTTCCTTTTATGTATAACTTAATAATCAAACCAATCATCTCTTTCCTACCAAACAAATTTATTTTTATTTAAAAAATTGTACTTTCAATGATAAATAACTAATAATTCGTGTGCGGGACCCACCTTCACATACACTCTCCTCTTTCTTCCATCTTCTTCTTCTCCCTCTCTCATTATTCTTTATTTACTTTTCTTAATTCCCGTGCAAACTGTCCTTTTTGACAAACAAACTGGGACGGAGGGAGTATAATTTATGTAGCGATGAGAGAGATTGATGATAAACTTTTTTTGATCATGAGTGGGATGCATGTGATTGAAAAAACCTTGAGGGGTGATTGGATGAGAGAGAAAAAGAATGAGAAAGATGAATGTCATGATTTTTTTTATCATGATGGGATGCTCTGAGGAGGCTTTTATCAACAAAAAAGAGAGAGTAAAAGACAAGTGTGCCCTTACAAATCTGTTAAATAGATTTGTAGATTTAAAAATTTCCAAAAAATAAGAACTGTTAAATTAAAGATCTCACGGTTATAATTATTTCTCATTTATCATGAGAATTGTTATTTCTCATGTGATCTTTACTCCTGTAAAGTGTTCAGGTAGGGGTGGACAAAACCCGGCCCGACCCGAAAACCCGGCCCGACCCGGTCCACTTAATGTCGGGTTAGGGTCCAATTAATCAACCCGGTATAATTTTTGGATCGGGTTAGGGTTGAGGCTCGGGTTACCCGATTTCATAAGTAATATAAAAAATACTAGATTTTTAATGAGATTCAAACATTAAATACCTCATCTGAATAAAAATTTATTTGTGTTCTCGTGATATATCACACTACATATGAATATGTAATTGATTTGCAATGAAAAATAAAACTGTAATACTAAACTTTAAAGTATTTATATCATGATAGATGACCATGAATGTTTTATGTCTTTTAAAATTTTAGTTTTAGGGTCGGGTTCGGGTTCACATAATTGACCCAATCTTTCGGGCCGGGTTTGGATTTGAATAACTGATCCGATCATTATTTCGAACCGAATTAGAACCAAACACAACCCGTCCCAACCCGTCCAATGCCCACCCCTATGTTCAGGTGCACACCTTGTTGAAATTTTTACTAGATTTTTTTTTGAGGAAATTTTTTTACTAGGTTAAACACTCCTCGAGAAAAAGAATTAAGCGCGCCAACAGTTACATTTCTCGCAAAATTGACCCGGAATCCGACCCGAAATTCAAACCCAAATTGCTGACTGAGAAATCACTTTTGAACTGATCGATCGATCGTTTGTCTCCTTTCTGTTGATCGGTCCGTTTTCACGATGGACCAGCGAAACCCTAGAACCTGCGTCGTCCTCCATGGCCGGACCTTCCTCGGCCGATCACTCGTCTCTCGCCTTCTCAAACTCGGCAACTGGATCATCCGCATCGCCGATTCCGCTTATGCACTTCAGCTCGATTCCGCCGACCGCCACTCCCTCCTCGCCGACGCCCTCTCCGACGGCCGGGCGTCCTATCACTACGCAGATCTCTCCAAAGAATCTCAACTCATTTCAGGTAAACATTCGCGTGATTTTATCGACGCTAGGAAATAAAGTGTTTGCCTCCGTTAGGGTTTTGGTTATTTGGTCAATCTTTTCCTTTAACTATAGTGAGTGGTTGTGTCCTTTGATCATCTTGTTCGCTTAGTAATGGATGATGTATCTGTTTCCTGTTCACACAAAGCAGTGCTTGATATTAACTGATTATCAGTTGTGAGTTAGCCCAGATGGTTTGCATTTGACCTATTTTCAATTTCAGTACATTACTTGATTACTGCATTTTCAGTTTCTTTTCGCCTTTTATATATTTCTTTTAATGTTTCAGTCATTGAGGGTTCCTCTGTTGTGTTCTATGTCAGCACATCAGACATAGATGTGAATGATACTCTAATTTGCTACAAGGTCATCGTTCAAGGTACATTATATGTTTTTTGTTGTTGTAAAACTTGTAAGTGTTTCATATGTCTTCTAGCGAATACTTCTTGCTTTTGAGACTGGTATCTATTATCTAGGTGTGAAAAATGTAATCAATGCTTGTCGGAAGACCGGTGTTAAACGGTTGGTATTTGAGAGCACTGCAGATATTGTTTTTAATAGTTCGCAAGATATACATAATGGAGATGAGTCCTTGCCGATCCCTTCAAAAGTTTGTGCCAAACTGCTCCTGCTATTCTATTTCTTCCTGGTGGGCTTTTGTTAGGGTATCTGACATCAGCTTATGACCTGTTGCAGTTTGACGATAACTTGCATGACTTTAAAGCTCAAGCTGAGGCACTGGTGCTGTGTGCGAATGATATTGATGGTTTGCTAACATGTGCACTCCGTCCTTGTAACGTATTTGGACCTGGAGATACACAATTTTTGCCGGTTTTAATAAACTACGCAAAATCTGGCTTAGCGAAGGTCTTATAAAATAAATGTTCTTCAAATTCATCGTGCCTCTGTTTTTTTAACTTTCTATCTTGTCTAAATAGCTTGGTGATGTATTCTACTGGATTTCCTTTTGTGCAAGGCCTTGGGTAGAGGAAGACTTTTCATTCCGATAATAATAAGCATATGTATTGCTTCCTAGTTATCTTAACTCTAAAAAAAATCATGTTTGACGTAGTCAATACAATCCTTGCATCCGAAGCATGTGTAACTGTGCTTCAATAGTTACTGACGTTAGAGTTTCTGATTTCAGTTTATTGTAGGTAATGGGGAAAACATAGCTGACTTCACTTTTGTTGAAAATGTTGCCCATGCCCACATATGTGCAGAAGAGGCTCTTGTATCACAGACGATTTCTGTGGCTGGAAAGGTACAAGTTGGCCATGCTACTTTAAACCTTAAAAAACTTTCACAATTTGTATATAAAGTATTACTTGTGTTATGTTTTCATAATTACTTCCACTTTTTGTTTATGTAGGCATTTTTCATCACCAATCTTGAGCCAACAAAGTTCTGGGAGTTTGTTTCTATAATGTTTGAAGCGCTAGGCTATCAAAGGTAGGTATTGGTGTGGATGTTGTTCTTCCTCGAAACTTGCTTGAAATCATTTGTAGTTTGTTCAATTGACTTGAAATGTTATAACGGCCACTTCCATCATCTTTCAAGTTAGTTAGTTATCAGGGTCTTTTTTCATGTTCATCTGGGCAGCGTGGCTCAAGATTATTTGGTTAGTCATAAATATTAGCACCTGCTATGCTTTTAATGTCCCGTCCTTAAAGTGGTGTCACAATTTTTTTACCACAAGCACCAACCCTATTTTCTGTTGGTGCAGACCCCTGGTGAAGCTCCCAGTCAAGGTTGTCTCATATATACTTGTAGTTGTCAGCTGGATGTGCAATAAATCCAGCTTTGTGAAGCACAATTCTATTTCACCACATTTCCTTGTACAATTGTTCTCGCGGACTAGAACATTCAATTGCACGGCAGCACAGATACATATTGGATATTCACCAATCGTTGATTTAAAAGTAAGCTTCCTTTTATTGCTCTTTTATCTATCATTTGTAGCCCCATAAGGGCATTTTCATTTCTTTTTCATCACATATACAGGACTCAAGAGGAAGCTAACAAATGCCAGCTAAGTTTAGAAGATAATACATTATCTTGCTCTACTTTTTGTGGTCATCATAAAACATAAGAATTCTTAGGCATTACTCATTAGAGCTAACCCATTTTGTTTAACAAAAACATAACAGTAGTAATTTCAAACTCTAGCTCCTTTTAAAAGGGTATGGTGCCATGCATGTCGAAGTTGATGTCAGATGGAGAAGGGAGCTATCTATAGAGTAGTCTCACTAGAGTAGGAACAAAGTTTACACGATCAATTGCCATAGTATATATAACTATGTTTGCAATAACTGTCTTTGATGCTTTTGGTCATGTCATGGTGGTGGTGAGGTTATTAAATTTGTTACTGCACCCTTATATGTTTTACTGTTGGCACGGTGGTTTTAAAAACCTTACCTTCGATTTTGTGACTGCTTATCATAAGTAATGTATGCCTACGAATTGGTCAGCTTAATTGGTGGCTGATAATCATCATAAGTGTGACATATTGAAATGCTTTTTTTTAATATACAGGAAGGTATCTCATTAACGATTACATCATCCTCACATTTAACCAAAATCTCATCTCTTGCAAGATTACTTGCCTCAAATGAAAGGTCGAAAGCTGATAAGCTTCTAGGAGGCAGACAAGGTGGGGACACTTTTCTTTATTGAGTTTAGTAGATCAAAGACATCAATTCTTTTCTAAGACGTGCTTGATTTTTCATATTTAATGCATACAGTTTGCACACATCGTGTTTGAGCTTTTCTCATACAGAAGATGGTCTTTTCTTATGGCAGTTGCTGAAATCTTGCTATGGAGGGATGAAAAGAGAACATTTTTATGTTTTGTTTCCCTAGTTCTGCTGTTTTACTGGTTTCTCCTCTCTGGAAGAACTTTCGTCTCATCTTTAGCAAAACTTCTGCTTTATGGGACAATGATCATTTTTGTACATGGGATATTACCCTCAAACATGTAAGTTTCAACACGCAATCTGGTTAGACCAAAGTCCTTGTCGGGCTCTACCCTCCCTTTTTCTTTGCAACTTTGCATGGCTTTTTCGGAATGATTTCAATGTTGAAGTTGTAGTTATGTTCTCCTAGTCTTATTAATCTTGATGTGTGGTTTTAGATTCAATTGTCCCACTTGTTGCTTTGGTACTGCTATTTCATCTACAACTTTGCACAGGCTAAATATTTGCAGTTGTGATGTGCTAGTTCATTTTTAACCATAAGGGTTTGTTGAGCCTGGCTGCTTGGCATGTATGCTTTCAGTTTATTTAGTGAGTGACCTGTTAGTAATTAAGCTTGTAAAGGTACTTACATGATATCCATTTTGCAGATGTGGTTTTCAGACTCGGAAGGTCTCCTTGTCATGTTTTGAGATCTCAGAAACAGCCATGCAATATCCAGCAAGAAGTATAGTATATTTCTGGAATGGGGGTATAAAACTTATGAAGTCGATGGGCAAGGGGGAGGACTGGAGTATGTTTTTTAAGGTAAGATTGGTTTTTTTGATTGGGCTCCTTTGACATTTGATAGTATCGAACTCTCAGTGAATTGTCGAAGAAGCCCTTGTGATTCAGGAGTTTGGGGTCTATTGTGCTTAAGTCACTTTTTTATGCCTCTAGTAACCACAATGCACTCAAGTGATGGGTCCAGTACAGATGTTCATTCCATGATTTTGGTAGCTCCCTATGTGGTTGTGGTGTTCCATTATCCATTTCTTGTTAGTAATTGCTTGGTCCAAGTTGCCATAACAGTAAAAAGCTTCACGATTCACAAAAGACTAATTTCTGAAGGCTTGTAGATCCACCATGCGCAGAGATTAAAAAAATGTATTAAGAGGAGACTTACATGAGATCACACAAAAATTTCACTTACAATTATTTATCATGTAAACATGCAGCTGGTGATTCTCCTATATATCATGAAGGTCTCTGTCGCGAAGTCATTAACCATGTTGATTGGTGTTGGTAAGGACTGGCATCTTCATTGCTTACTAACCTAATTGTTGTTTATGTTCACTATTCATTCATCCCTGAGTTATAATTTGTTCTGTAGCTTTGGTGGCGGCGTTCACTGTGTTCTACGTATATGAACAATATGAAAACGAAATGGATGGACTGGCTCGCATTTCTTTCAATATAATGTTAAAGCTGACAGGGTTAGTGGCGAGCAAACTGCCTCCTCCGGTAATAGCATTTTTAAATAATAATGGAATTTGTGTACAAGACCAAGCTGCTTAAAGATTCAGCAGTAGTCACAGAGGCTAATCAATCCCATTAGCTGCACCAAACGTTGTAATCCTTTTCTGAATGTGGGTAACCTAGATAGTGGTGAGTATAGATAGCTAATAGCAAATGCATTACTGCATATGTCAACTTGTTCCTACTGTGACACTTGTGATGTCTAGCCAGAGAATCATTCGAAGCCATTCTGTGGCATTGTAATAGAGACCGTTAACGAAAGTCATTTCTCCTGATTCCCAGTTTGATGCATCAGCTGAATCTAGAATCGTTTGCAACATTAGCTAGTATAGTTGTCGCACTATCGTCTTTAACTCACCGGCTTGAAAATCAACTTTCCTTGTATTTTTATTTTCTGGTACGGAACATTACTTCAGCCAGTTTAATGATTTTCTGAAGAGAAAAAAAAACAGATAAAGTAAAACTGTAAAACAGATCGACTTCGGTCAATGGATTTTAATTTTCCATTTTGTGTCCGCCTCTCGTTTTTACTTTTTCACCCCTCTCTCCCTCCTCTCTCTCCCCTGTAAGCAGCTCTCAGCATTCAATTCGGATCTCGCAATGCGCCATGCCAACCGCTCCTCGTCCCCTCTCAAAATCCCAAACCTCCTCCTCCTCCCCCGTGGCTCGCTCGATCGATCCTGATGCACACACAGCGAGCGTGAGCGAGCCACATTCCCTCCACTTTTCACCTCCACCTCCATGTAACCTCTAATTTCCATTTCGTCTTCTTTTTTTGCATTTTGTATTTCGCTTTGTTGATGATCTGAAGTTGTCAACTGGTAATGATGATGACCGTGTCGGAGGAGGAGGAGGAGGCAGCCACGACGAAGACGGCTACGGAGGTCGCCGCGCAATTGAAACGCGGGATTTCCCGCCAGTTTTCCACCGGTTCGATGCGGATGAACTCCGGTAAGTCGTTCGCGCGCCAATCGTCGCTGGATCCTAGGCGGAACGCGCTGCGGTTCAGTTTCGGGAGGCAGTCTTCGATGGACCCGATTAGGAGGAATCAGATGGATGAGACGACTTTGGAGGATGAATTTACTGTGACAGAGAATTTGGACTCGACGATGCAGCTGCTGTTTATGGCGTGCAGAGGTGATGTGCAGGGTGTGGAGGATTTGTTGAATGAGGGTGTTGATGTTAATAGTATTGATTTGGATGGGCGAACTGCGCTTCATGTTGCGGCTTGAAGGACATATTGAGGTTGTGAAGCTGTTGCTGAGTCGCAAGGCTAATATTGATGCTCGTGATCGCTGGGGTAGCACGGTATCGTCATCATCATCGCCTTTCCTCTTAACATTTTGTAATGTCAGCATTTCCAGTTCATATATAGTTTTGTCTATGTTTTGCGTGGCTTAAAGTCACATTCAGAGTAGGGCAGACAAGTTGGACCCTTGTCTTCTTATAAATGGTGCTTAAACAAAGACGTCACCCATAATTAGGATGAAGACAAACACAATGATGCATTGACTGAATATCGTTTATATGGCTTTAATTAGGCTATTCTCAATCATGATTTTACTACTACGAGGGGTGGAGTGGTAGCATTCTTTGTTTAGTTTAGACCTACCATGTTAGAGTTCATGGCTAGAAAAGTTATTGGCAATACTTTTAAGCGCCACGTTTCATTGCAAATGCAGACTGCGGGGCAAAATATGGTTACACATGATCGGAATACTAATAGAAGCTTTATGCAGAAACTATAAAATGATCTTTTAATTAAGTGTACCGCCATTCACAGTTAGCCTCTTCTGTGGGGTACAGAAAGTTTGCAATATCAGTCTTGTCATACTAGCTGGATGCCAATAACATCTTAGAGCTCTGAAATAATTTTCTCATACTTGTAAAATGGCTCATTCACTCCATCAGGACTATATCTTGAAGTTGCTTTTGACCACTTTCACAACCAGTGTATGATATTTTTGCATATTGAACTTAATAAGAAGGACGCGTGATTTCCTCATTAGAATTAGAGCTTAATATAATATCATCATTGTGTGGCATGTGTGCTCCATACTTCTTTTCAGCGTATCTACTACAAATTGTTTTATGAAGAATTGAAGACACATAACCCTACTAATTGTGTGCCTGTGAAATCCTTTCGAATGTTGTATGTTTCTAAATTTATGTCCTCATTAACCAAGTGTACTCTTACTGGAGCGGGCTGCTGCAGATGCCAAACATTATGGATATGTGGAACTATACAATATTTTAAGATCACGAGGATCCAAAGTACCAGTATGACTGCCTTCACTCTATGGCATTCTCTTTGTCTTTAAGAAGGTCTGGCTTTTGAAGTAAATGTATGTTTGTTTCCGACAGAAACCAAAGAAAACGCCAATGGCTGTTGCCAATCCAAAAGAAGTTCCTGAGTATGAACTTAACCCATTGGAACTTCAGATTCGCAAGGTGGATGGTATCACAAAGGTATTGTTGACATGTGTCACATATAGTTAAGCTTACGCATGGTTCATATGACCTACAGATGCTATAAAATGACATGCGTGTTTTGTTATCTGGTTCCACATGGACTAAATTGACCCATGGAGCACCTCGAACGATTTCAGTCCTCATTCGTGTAAATACTGAAAGTTTATGAAACACTCTCATGACATTTGTCTCCGGTTTGCCTTCACACTATGTTAATGATGCATGATTCTGTTTTAAGTAAATAGAGTGTTTACAACAGTATACCCAAATTCAGAGAATTGCATATGCTTGTTAGATATAATTTTGTGCTGATTATCTTTGTTCCTTTATACGTGCCCATGAATTTTGCAGGGAACATACCAAGTGGCCAAATGGAATGGTACTAAGGTCTCTGTCAAAATACTTGACAAGGACAGTTATTCGGATCCTGAAAGAATGTAATACTTGACAAGGACAGTTATTCGGATCCTGAAAGAATGTAAGGCTGCTCATATTGTTTGTTTCAAATCATCCGACTTCTTAAGAAGAATCCATTTTCAGTAGTACTGCAACATTTGTTTATCAAACAGTTCTATCATTCTGTCCATTTACATCTAGCAAGAAGTTATATGCCACGAGACTTTGGAATCAATAATCCACCAGAATATCATTATGGCCAACAGTCAAGTATTAAGCTAATTAGCTAGCTCTGAAATATGTCAAAAAACAATTGAGAATTAGCACCCACCTTCTTCACCTATTCATTCATAAATAGGTGACACCATGAGAATTATGTTGGACATTCAACCGACAGACAGGCACTGGACCAGGAATATGATTGGTTGCTTTGCAGTCTCTCTTAAGATTTTCCAGTTGTCACTCATTCATACTCTTTTTCAAAGGTGGCTATAACAGTTAGTAGGCAAATATAAGTTTTTAGCTTACTAGAATGTGTTTGTTACGTATTTTAGCTAGCTCTATCTGTTTCCTGTTGACCTACAAAAGCATGTTAATGGGAGTAGTTATCGATTTCTCCTTAACGCGTTGCTGTCGTAATGACCTCATCTTGTATTCTTACAGCAACGCTTTCAAGCACGAGCTAATGTTGTTTGAAAAAGTTCGGCATCCAAATGTTGTTCAATTCATTGGCGCTGTCACTCAAAATATACCCATGATGATTGTCTTGGAGTATCATCCCAAGGTATGCCACTTGGGTGATACCTTAATCTTATTTAGAGTCCTGCGTAGATGGATTCCCAAATGGAGAATAATTTAATCACTTCTGTTAGGTTGAGATGATTTGTCCTTTTCATTGATGAGTTTCAGTTTAACTGCTAATACTATTATATAAGATACTTATTATATGCATGTATCCCAAATCCCATGTGGACTATTCGAATAATGTTGAAGTTTTAAGAAGCGGATATATATATATATATCACAAGTCAATTTGCCGCCATGGATCACTTTTCCTTGGTTTGAAGCCAGTGTCTCGACAGTTAGGACTAATAATCTTGAACTATACAGGCTCAAAAGTGTCTTTTTGTAGGGTGATCTTGGAAGCTACATTCAAAAGAAAGGTCGTTTATCTCCATCTAAAGCTCTGAGATTTGCCCTTGACATTGCCAGGCAAGTCCACTTGTAAATTTCAGATTTGTAATTACAAAAACATTCAGTTCTGTTTCTGCCTTTTCCACTGTGTTTATGAGGTCTGACATCGCCTCGATCATTTTTTAACATTTACACGCCTTATATCATTTTAAATTCACAAACAGGGGCATGAACTATCTGCATGAATGCAAGCCTGACCCTGTCATTCATTGTGATTTAAAGCCAAAGTAAGACAACAAATGCCAAATTTTATTGAATGTGGCTAGATAATATGATTGGAACTTGTTCAATCAACTGTTTTTTAATTTAAAATTTTGGTAAGGTGCCAGAAATATTTTGCTGGATAATGGAGGACAATTGAAGGTAGCCGGATTTGGAATGTTGCGTTTGTCAAAATCGCCATCAGACTGAAAAAGTAGAAGTGTCGGGGGCGAATATTGATCTGTCAAGTAAGCTATCATCTTCTGGGAAACTCTAACAGGTTGTACCTAAATTTAGTAACTAGAAGATGTTGAAAGTTGATTTCGCCGGTCCCTTAGCTGACCAGATGGCAGTCACTCCACTGGTTTCGGATAAGTTAAGTTCCCTTCAAACCAGATCAAAGACGAACTGGAGTCGAAGAATCCTCAATTATTTTCAAACCAAAATTTTGACTCTCTAGAGATATTGGAGTGTTCAAACTTACTTGTTGGGAGTAGCAGGTTTCAGAGGCAAGCATTACAATTTTCTAATTGACAATTGCTTCATTTCAGATCTGTATATTGCACCAGTGATCTACAAAGATGTGGCCTTTGATAGAAGTGTGGATGCTTACTCATTTGGTCTCATTCTGTATGAGGTAAAAAGCTTTATAATTTCTTGTCACTGTATGATTATCATGTTTTGAATGTGATTCTAGTAATTTACGAACTGAAAGTACCCTTTACATATTTTTATCTGTTCACAATAACCCTTGTACAAATATTTACCTAACTCTCTATGGTATTGGTTCAGATGATCGAAGGCATCAAGAATTATGTGTTTGGAAGGAAAGAGACCCCCTTTCAAAAGTAAATCAAGAAGTTATCCTCCAGATCTGAAGGAGTAAGTATATGCAAGTTTAAATTCCTGGGAAATCTGCACTGAACTAATACACCCGTAACGTAAGCCATCCATGCTGGGAGGCATTATATATAAATCGATATTAACAGGGAGACATGGTAGCTAGCTATCTTATTGAATATGGCATCATTCATCTATGTTGCACTTCATTATGCTTAGATCCTATGTTCAACTATGTTTTTACATCAGGTTGATTGAGGAATGCTGGGATGAGAAGCCTGTCATGAGACCCACTTTTTCGGAGATAATAATTCGGTTGGACAAAATAGTTTAAAACTGCTCTAAACAGGGGATGGTGGAAGGACACATTTAAGCTCCCTTGGTATGGAATCTGTATTTCTTACACAACAATTATTCCAGTCATGAATTAAGGCACAATCCCGTGGTTGTGCGAACGGTATTCTTCAGCATATGATGGATTACTTTTTCTTTTTTGTTGAATTACAGGAAATAAAAAAGAAACCGGCGATTAAACAATTTATGTAGTGGGAACATCAGTTATTATGGATTTAACCAATCAAGTGAGATGGCAAAATGCATTAACCAATCAAATTGGCCATTTGGGCATGTTCCCCGTGTACTTGCACCATGTATATGTGAAGATGGCATTTAATTATGCCCGATGATTTATTTGGGTGCTTTCTGTTTCACCACTATTTTCGTGTTTCTGAACATCAAATGGTATGAACATGGATAGTAACAAGGCAACACTAGATGCTGTAACATCAACTGGGCTACACCTACACTCTGCTGCTAGTAAGAAAAAATCCTTGTCACAACACAGTCGCTGCACTTGCAACAACACCAACAACAACAAAAAAGAGTACTCCAGTCACTATTATAGACTCTTTTCCACTGGTTTTCTTTGGCTATCTAGTATTGTCACTTTTATGTTTGTTGGTTAATGTGATCGTGATATCAGTAAATCACTGGGACTGACCTGAACAAGTACCAATCATCAGATAATATGGGCGGAAAATAGGCTAATACTCCCATGCATACATGACGTCCCGAGTCACCTGATACTAACACATCCATACTGATGCAGATACCAGCTTCTGCAGCCCACTAGTGTACCTTTTTTGCAGAAATATTGACAACCAAGAAGGGGGGGGGGGGGGGGGGGGCACAATTTAAATACAATTGTACTGTTCCCGGGGCACTGGTTATTTACCACCACTGCTACATCAGTATAGATAATAATTGTTGAATGGAACGATTCACAAAGTTCATATACCATAACCAAAAAAATGCCCAAATTAATGCTACGAAAACAAATAGTAAATCTGATTAAACTTGAAGAGAACGTACACAGGGGATCCCATCAGGACTTCGGCTTTGTGGCAAGGCCAGTCTCCACTTTCTTTATTTCAAAGATGAGCATCCTCCACATCTTAAGCACAAACATTTCCGCTTCATCATCCAATATAGATTGTAGTAATTCCAGCATTTGTGATGCCTTCACATGCTCTTGAGTACTGGATACTATGTAGTCCACCAGCGTTGCTTCCTCCTCTCCCAAGAATTCTGTGATTTTCTTTGAGATCCATGGTCTCATCCTCTCATGCAGATTGTGCTGCAAAGATACATCATACAAACAACACAGAACTGAGGGAAACATATGAAAGTAGCAAAAGAAAGCTTGCTCAAGTTTTGATTTTCAAGGTGGTGTAGGATGTGTTCATGTACTTCCTCATTTTCCCATATGCCAAACCTCCTCGAACCAACTTGAAACACCCACACTCTATTGAAGTAAAGAAGGCAGCTAAAGCATAAATGTTTTCCGAAGCTATAGTAATAACTTTACCTATCCAAGTGAACAAACTGAACCCAGATTGCACTCTTTTTATATATCCATTGGATAAATTTCTATTTAAAAAAAAAGAGCCTATTTTTTACTATATTGGCTAAGAACTAAGATTATGATATAATACGAGTGCATGATCTATCAAAGAGAGTGAGAGGGCGGTTGATATTTGAATTAAATTTGCAACTCATTGTAAATGCAATGCAAAACGTCCGTGTCAGCTTGCATTAGTCAAATTGATATTCCATGAAAAGAAACCAGCACTAGTAAGATTGATATTTGAATTACCTTGTCATACACTGTCCAATTTATCTCGAATGAAAATAGCTCTTCCTTCGTCTTCGGAATCGTATCAATCAATTGTTTCGCATCCAAAAGCTTTTTGTTATCTGTAGTCTTCAGCTTATCTAGACCAGATTCCCTATCCTTTTCACGGCTTGAGACTTTTTCTCTTTTATCATCCCTCGTGCGATGTATTTCATCATTATTGTGGTTTCTGTCTCGATTTGACCTATCATGAGAACGCCGGCTTCTGTCTCTTTCAGTTTCAGCCTTATCTTTGGCATTCGAACCGGAAATACGTTTTGCGAATTCTGCAGCTGCAACCAAATTTGATGATGGTTGATCTGAATTGGAAGGCTGTACAGCTTGAATTTCTTCAGTCGAGTAATCGATAGGGACCAAGGGCTTCATTTTTTTGTCGCTGTGAGCATCATCATCTTCCTCTTCTTTGAAAACAGAAGGGACGGCAGTTCGCTTACCAGATCCTACTAACCCAAATCCCAACTTTCTAGGACCATTGTTATTTGGAAGTGTATCTGCTGATGCCAATGCAGATTCACCATTATCACCATTTCGTGCAGTCATATCATCTTTTACATAATAGGAAACCCACATTAAAATTAATACAACAGTACAGAATGGAATGACCAGAAATTAGACAGCGTCACATCAGAACTTACCTGTACGACTCTCATAAGGTTCATCTTCATAAGCATTGATTTCAGTCTTTTCCATGCCTCCAACATTGGACCCGTCTATCAAACTCAGCTTTTCACTCTTGCTTACAGGATGATTAGATAAAGCCTTGAGAGCATCTGAATTTTTCAGCTGAGACTGCTCTTCTTTAGCCTTCTTTTCAGCTTCAGCAAGTTCTTCTTCTTCTTTTAGTCTGTCAGCTATATCATCCTCTTTTTCGCGTAGCCTTTTTCTCATCTTATCCTCCAACACACCCCTGCGCATTCTTTTTCTTGAATCGTCATCATCACTCTCATCAGCCTTGATTTCTTTCTTTCTTTTGCGTTCTTTGTCTTTCTCCTTTTCTTTTTCATGCTGCCTCATTTTCTCTCTCTCTTTCTCCCTAAATTCCCATTCTCGTAATCTTTCCTTATACTCACGTTCTGCTTCTTGCAGTTTCCTTTCTTTCTCTTTCTCTTTTCTTTCACGTTCTCTCTGAGTTTCTCTCTCCAATCTATCGAACTCGCGGTCCTTCTCTCGTCTTACATCTCTCTCTCTGTCTCTGTCCTTGTCTTTGTTCCTGTCATGTCTTCTACTCCTATCAGGGGAGCTAGTCTCAGGCTTGTCTTGGTCACCTGTGTTGCTGTCACCAGTTTCATCATTCTTTTCTTCACCTGAATCAGTAAGCCCAAAAGATTAAGCATAACATAAATTGCACAAACAAACAGTTGTTATTTTTTGTCAGGCGCTTGAGTAAGAATCTGTATAAGCTGAACACCGAGTACTATAAAAAACATACCTTCTCTGTTGGTATCAAGATCCGAGTCTACATCTCTTGCCTTAGTTGGTGGTTCAGTTGAACTTCTGGAGCCATCTGGAGGCAAATGTGCAGGTGGCGGAGGCAAGGGATTGTTCTTCAGTCTCTCTGCAACCATATCAGTAAGTTTCTGCAGAGTCTCCTGGTCAGCTGACCTGTCATCATCAGTCACGATACCAAAAGTAGCAGTGTGTCCACTGTCTTTTTCCTCTAACTCCTTTACATCATTTTTTGAATCATTGTCTGTTTTCAAATCCTCATCAGCAGGCTTATCAATTTTCTCTGCACTGGAATCTTTAACTACTTGATCCTTTTCATCCAAAACTTCACTCTGATTTTCTTTAAGGCTCTTAGAGTTATCAGTTTTCTTTTGAACATATCGTTCAAGATAGTCTCTTGTTGACTGGTTAACATTCAACTGCAAATGCATAAGAGTATCCAAGTCATGAATAAGTAACAAGGTCAGAAAGAATCATATATGAGAGCTGGAAAAAGAAAACAGATACCACCATATTTATGAAAATATTATCCTCAAAATATTAACTTCTGAACCATGGTTTTGAGCATCACCAAAAGCAGTAAGTATTACTTTCATTTATTTTAAATACTGATCAAAGAAAAGGAAAACTTGCTTAGTATGCTCACTTACTCAACAGGAACAAAAAAGGGAAAAAAAATGTAAGCATATTCAGGTAAGTTGTTACTTATCAAAAGCTTAAGCAAAATAATAAAATAAGACCTCACATATTCACTTCAAGGAAAGAAAATAGTTACGTCTATGACCGACGCAATGAATTGAAAGTTGCAAGGGGTACTGAAACTCAAAATTGCAAAAGTAAAAATGCAGTCTTACCACAAGCTCTTGGCCGTCAATATTAAATTTACTCAGAAGGCGTAGCGCACGTAGAACTCCTTCAGGAGATTCAAACTCGCAAAAACCAAAACTTACAGGAGTACCATCTGATGGATTTTGAGTACGTTTCCAACTTTTTACAGGTCCACAGAGCTACATGAATCATAATAATAAGAAAGTCATACCACATTCTTTGATAACAATATGAAGTCGAATTAAAAGGAAACAAAAGCAAAGCTCTGACTCGCCTGAAGAAGAGACAACATAAATTCATTGTCCACAGTGGAAGCAATTTTACCAACCCAAACTGTGGTCTGTGGTTTCTCAGCAGGTGTAACAGGGACAACTGCTGGCCTGATAACAGGCAGGATCATCGGGCGAACACTAGGAACCCCTGGCACAGGAGGCCTAGACAGCATAGGAGGCATGCCCATGACTCCAGGCGGGCGCAGTGGGTATGTAGGATATCCAGGCCGAACCATGCCAGGATATGGAGAAGGATAACGGACTCCTGCAACACGAAAACATCTTTGCATATATATTAGTACATGCTCTCTGAATGATAATGAAATGACAAACACCAATAAGTCACCATTTTTAGCTGCTATAGATTCATGGATGTTTCACAAAAATTAGGGAATAAAGCAAGCGCACCGGATCCAAAATTCATTAACACATGAGAGAACTTACCTTGCTCAGCATTTCCATTACAGAGTAACTTCGTAATACATCCCATCATCTATTGCGATTACTCAGTTTCATGAATACCCAATTTTGTCCATGTAATATACAATAAAGATCGACTAAACATAAATATTGTAACATGGCATCCTTTTTTTTAATAGATCACAACAACTTTTGTGAATAGCTACTTGCATAAAAAATGCAAAGAATGAGAAAATAATGAGGGAAAAATAAATATTAACATTAAAAGAAGTGGGTAATTGTGGAAGACATAATACCTCAGTCGGTAAAGATCTCTGCTGGCAATTCAACTATCCGAGAAAAGAAAGTATCCTTACAACTACCAGAAAGCATCCTACTTGATGGACATGACACAGCCAGACATTATATAGCAAGACATAATCGAGCAAGTAACCGCTGGTTTTATTGAGTCTAAACTTTGATGTTGATGATAAAATATTTATTCTAATCACAAAACTAGGCAGGCATGTGCATACCCAAAATTGAATGTAGAAGGGATGTCTTTAATGAACAGCAATATGAAGCCTCCCACCATTTCTCAACGTTGTGAATCAAGAAACTGTATGTAGGAGAAAACACCTTGTCACGGATATCCGTTACCTAACCAACATACATTCAGTGTCTCCACGCTTCTACAGACCACCTCTTATCATAAACTAATCTGACCCTAAAGTTACTACATTTCATTCTGCTCCATGGCAGTATAAAATTCTACATGCCACCCGTGTGCACTATAGTAAAGATTAACTACAAATCTTTATGAAGTTGTCCTCTGCCCACATCAATCTAATTCAGTGCATTCCAATTCTCAGAAAAGAGGTCTAAATGCACAACATGATAGGAACCAATTTTGGATTCAAGAACACGTGAAGCTGTTCTCAGCTTAACCATAAATCATAAATAAATCAGGCGCAGTCGGAACTGAAGTCAAGTTTGGGAAAAAGAACCCACCGGGAATTGCCATAGTCCCTTGAGGAGGAGGCGGATAGCCATTCGGCAACGGCGCAAAAGGCCTTAAACCACCAAGATTCTGCTGCTGATAGGGCTGCTGCATCATCTGACCAGGAGCAGGCGGAAACCCACCCGACATCCCAGGCGGCTGCAAGCTCGGATTTTGATAGTTCGGAAGCGCCTGAGCGGGGACGAACTGCGGTGGAGGTGGCGCCATGACTGGTCTGAAGGACGGCGCTAGTGGCGGGATCTGCACTGGAGCGAAGGGCACAGATGAGTTCGCGATAGGCGCGGGTGACGGATTTTCATTGGATTGGGGATTTGAGTTGTTATCGGATTTGGGGGTTTCGATGGCTGGAGGATCTTCCGCCATGGATGATAATAGCCAAAAGCTTTTTTCCAAATTGATTGAGATTTTTGTGCCCTAGAGCTTCCTCTTCATTGGGAAAAATTGGAAAGAATAGATCAATTGGACCGATTCTAATTGAAAGATCGGACCGGATGTAATTTGGTTCAGCCGGTTTAAGTTTAATTTGATCCACCGGGTGATAAATTTTCATTCTATTACATAGATGGAAATGGGTTACGAAATCCGTGGATTGGTCCGTGTGGGTCATTGGTCGATCTGATCCAGTCCGATTCGCACAGTGGGTCAAGAGTGATGGGTTCAACTCGTGAGTCAGGTTGGGTTGATTAAAATTCAATCCAGCCCAACCCGTGGGTCGAATCCTTTTTCAAATTAATATTTACGAACCTTTTTTTGGTTTGTTACTTAGATAATAAGTTATTTTAAATATAAATTACATGAAAAAATTTGATATTTAATAATTAAGTATTTTAAAATTTTATTTTAATTAAAATTAATAATTTATGGGTCCAACCCGACCTAGTTCATTTATGATGGGTCCGACCCGTGGGTTGGGCTGTGTCCAAATTTTTCGCTTCGATCCGGTCCGTGGGTCGACCCGTTATGGTTTCAACTCAGCCCAAATCCACACAAATTACACTATTTCGACCCAGCCCAGCCCGTGGGCAGACCCACTTCCATCTCTAATTACATATCAAACTCAGTGTTTCTATAAAAAAAACAAAAAAAACTCAGTATTCACACCAAAAAAAACTCACTGTTAACACCGTGAAATGGGTCCGAGTATATTTTTCGGAGTGATAAAGATTTCGAGCTAAGCCCGCACTTTAGAAATTGATAGATCACAGCACCAAATGATGTCAGATCTGATCGACTTCAGAAGTGGATAGAACAATTAGTTTCACACCGAAAATAGCAAGAAAAGAAATTGTATTGAATTTTTTTTAAAAAAAATTGTACATTGTAAATCACGGAAAATGATCAGGTACAAAGTTGATTTTTTCGTACAAAATACAAACTAATCATATCTCTTGATCTTATGATTTGAATGAACGAGTTTAAATCTTAATTTTTGATGCATTTTCTTAGTAACGAATTATAAAATAAAACTGACGAACTATGTCGTCTATTTCATTTTTCGACTCGTAAGTGACGAATTATAGGTTGATTTTGACGTTGTATTTTGTACCAAAAATTAATTTTGCACCTAATCTTGACCCTGTATATCACATATGAAACTCAATTTTCCTCTCACTTTTCTTTGTATCCCAAAATTTTTTCACAAACTAAAGGAAGTCTAAGCAAAGGGAAAGGCACAAATTTAACAAACAAACTTGTTGATTTTTTGTGTGTGACATAAACAATAACAGATGCAATAGACAAATTTAAGTTTATAACTAATCGTATAAACTAACGTCAACTGCCAGAAACACTTAACTAATTTCCAAGGCACTTTGGATGCAAAGTAGCATTTTAAAAACTATGTAGCCAAAAATACCAAAAAGGGGCAAGTTCCAAGAGGTATCGTACATGTTTGCTTCAATAAATGTTTCCTTTTGCTGATAACAATAAAGTTGCTACTCGGTCTCTCGAATGTGTACAATAATACAAGTTCCAGTTTCAGGTTTGCTTTGAAATCTCTACACCGCCTGGTCCTGTCGATCTATTAAATGCCAAGCTACAGCTGATTTTGACTATCAATCCCGAAACCGAGGACCTGATATTGACATGCTAAAGTAAGTCTATGTGTCACGGGACGTAAGTATAAAAGATGTAGTGCTAGAAATATATACCAGTGTAATTAACGTTACATGAGATTGGCATGACTGAATCAACGAAACTCGTCATGATAGTACTCTTCATCGTCATCGTCGTTGAAAATTGCACTATAGAATACATATGGGTTATCAAGCATCTCTGTTAAAGATAGACGCCCATCTTTGTCTGTGTCAGCCTGCAGAGTAGGATGAAGCTTACGGTTACTCATTGGAAAGAAGCTCAGAAGAACAAATTCAAGGTTAAAGAATCAGAAAACGCTCATTGTTACATCAATGCCTGACCTAATAAAAAACGAAAAAACAAAGATGCACTCCTGCTTACATACATGTACATGTGTCGAAGTTGTCTACTTCAACTATTAAGAAATAAATAATTAAGTTGCTCAAAACTAAATAAAACATCGGAGTTAAAAAGAGAATGCATATGTGCACCCTCGAAAAGCGCCCACTGAAAATGTTTCCATGCAATCACAATTCACAGCTAAACACAACTTTACTCCATATCAAACTTCTTGATAACCACATTAAGTGCCGTAAGTTGCAAATGATAATCTTTTAGAAAGGGAAAGTTGTCACACATGAACTCCAACGGTAGCCTTCAATGCGAAAAAAATGGACCAAAAAGACAATGAAAAATCATTTCAAGTTACCCTTCCATGAGGCTAGAATCACCACATTCCCATTAGTTTACCACCAAAAGAATCGTAGTATAAATCTGACTCTTTACGCATGCAAAAAATCCAGTATAATTTTTTTATGATAGAAAATAGTACCTGCGTTATGATGTAGTCAGCTTGTTGTTTAGCATAATAGCGCTCAGATGGATGAAGTTTTCCGATAATGGGTAACAGTTCCGTGTCGGACAAAAGCCTACACGAAATCTCAAGATAAAATATTAGTCAACCCATATGAATGTCCATCAAACAACTGATAAAGAAAATGTGGATGATTACCCATCGCCATCTTGGTCAAGTTGAGCAAGCAATTGTCTTGCAGGGGTCTCAGCTGAATCATCTGAATGGTGTTCGTGACCGTGATCCTCGTAGTCCCTCACCAGATCAAACAGACCATGAAAAAATTCTTTGAAGTTGATTTTCCCATCTTTGTCAGTGTCTCTTTCCCTGAGGAGGTTAGTGATGACAAATCATTAGTTCACTCATGGTTGAGCCCAACAAGTTTTTTCATATTACAACGCACTAACATCAGAAGCAAAGAAAATTTCACATAGGCGAGGACTTGTTTGTTTTTAAAAGAAAATTTTCACTAACTTCGCAAGAATCATACAGATTCTCAGAGAATATTTTGCTAAACATATTAATACTTCAAAATTCGATGACAGCTTTTCATTATCACCGGGGTTGGCCTCCCAGTGCCACATAAATTGCAACTTTTATAGGTTACAAAATGAGTGCCTACAGGGTCATAAAATATCCAATTTGGCACTTCAAAAATCTCAACACCGAACATGACCACATAGCAGCTTCATTTCGTACATTCATTTTTAATTCACTATTCCCAGGAAATCAAAGAAAACGGATTTATGCTGAGCAAATTGGAAATAATATGATTCATTGCAATAGCAGTTTCATTTTCTCGCAAGCCTTAAACCGAAGAGTATTATATGTCTGGTCATTTAGAGAACTTTATGAACTCTAGTTCTAGTAGAATCCAATATCCAACACTTAGCCTGATTTACATGGAGGTGCTAATTGATTTTCGAGATTCGAGTTGTAGAAAAGTTGTATATTTCTTCTTTATATGACACTGAATTCATCAATGGTTGATGAGAAACGCGACTTCACACGACATACTGTAGCTATGTCATTAAAATTTCTTAGATTGAACTCTAAAATCAAATCTTAATATCACCTCGCATCCCTACATACAAATAAATCAAACAGATAACGGCTGAAGCACAATCTTGTATGCAATGGCATCCTGATGTACCCAAGGTCCCAAGCCAATTAAATTTTTTGAAACTTCAATCAGAAAACCATTAATCCCTCACTATTACCGGGACATCAATTTCAATATGTCAAATACCGTTAAATGCATCTTTTAACTTTCACTGAATTCTTAGATTTTTTTTCTTTCCTATATTTTCTTCAACAAATGCTCCAAATAATTACCAGAGACTATCTTAAACAACCAGGCAGTAAAACATAGACAAAAAAACACTTTGTATAGTATCACCAAGTGCACCCACTTCATCGAGTAACTTTGTCATCAATTTCTTTAAGTTCTATCGAAGGTTATTGTTTCAGACATATCTGGATTCTTATTATAGCACTCAACGGTAAAAATAAGCTGCCGAAAACTACATTATTTATATCTGCTAAAGCACACAATAGTTTGATTCTATGCTTGATGTGCTATTAATTGCACCAATTACCCAACCCTATGCGACATGTAATTTTGTTTTTTTCAGGAAGATTCAAATATGCATTTGAAAGATGACTTAAGTAACATCTCGTTAACAATACATTTCAAGAATGACAAAAAATCATTGAGTTAACTGCTCCTAGGTTACTCCTAAATTGACGAACTATTTGATCTCATTAACAGCCACTACAACTGTCAGTGCGAAATCAGGAACAACAGATAGTTATCTGCTACCAAAGCGAACGATAAAATACACAGTATATTTCAAGTTGTAAGGAACGAATCGGCACCTTATTTCTTCCTTGCATAACCATTCAAGTAACTTCGGATTTTTGCTATCAGCTGGATGCAGAAAGCTGGATCACGAAGTGAGAAGCCAGCATCAATCATAACAATTCTACAGAGTCATTGTTGGTGAAGTAATTAGATTAAGATTGCTCACTCATTGAATTCAGTGATATTCAAAAGACCATCTCCATCAGCATCAGAAGCATTGAAATGCTCTTCTTTCCACCATCCCATATCATATGGTGAATTGCTGTCTGGAAAACAAGCAATGTTGAGTAACAACACTAAACATAAAATAGTAAATAACAAAGTCTTGCATATATTTTAAGTACAAAGAATTATGAACATTAATAATGTCATTTGCTCGATGGGTCAGCGAGGTACAATTTCACAACGGAACATGATAGAACATTCTATTGAAAACCCTCAGCCCATATCCTTTTTTCATATTATTTTCGCTTTTATAGTTGCACCTTCCAAAACGTGTGCAACACACAACTCAAAACTATCATACCGAAAGTACTCAAATCTTAAAAATTTAACCAACTTTGTATAGAAAATAGAATGAGGCTCTAAATGAATAGTATGATTGGAAGAGCAGTAAAGACTATGGAGCAACTTCCTAACGTTTTCATTTAGAACCACGCGTGTTATGAAGAATAACAAACTAGAAAAAGAATATGCCCGAATCAGTAGTTGGAGCATTGTATCTAAAGCCTGGTTCACTCAGTCTTGTATAGAAACATTGATAGAAAAATTAGAAAATATCACTCCTCGGCGGTCACTTACTCTTTACATAAACTACGTTCTATGTTACGCTAATAAGACAATGCAAGAGCAACAACATACCTTGCTCGTTAAATTTTATCAGAAAGCCCAGTAACTAGCACACGAATCAGCATACACCTTCTAAAGCACAGAAAGTAATAGATGCCTTGACAGACCGATCTTCATATCTAATTTGCAACTTTCGGTACCAGTACCTTCAACTAAGGATTTCAGACCTACCCAAGAAACACAGAGAACGCAAATTCCTTGTTTGACGACCACAACTAGCACGACTACGAAACTGATATAAATGTACTACGTGCAATTCATGCCTAAACAATTAAAGATAAAAGGCTAGAACAACCTAGGAGACGGCGCCCAATCTACACAGATACATTGCAGATATATGTATGAATGTACCTGAAGCTTTGACCCAGCTGGGAGGATCATACTCAGAAAAAGCAACAAGGCCGTCCTTATTCTTATCATGAACCTCCAACTCTCTCTGAGTCCTATGCATCACCTCCATCTCAGCCTGATGCAAATTCCAATCAGTCAACTCATCCACACTCACAAACCCATCAGCCGGATTAACATCAATCTTCGGAAACAGCAACAGCAACCTACCAGACACATTAAACTTGTCCTGGTCATTCAAGAAATCCTCAGCATCCGTGAAATCCTCCCATTCCGGCTGCCCCTCCGCCGCCACCGCAGTGTCATTGAATTCGAAACGTTGCTTCTCCCACTCCCTGTCCTCCCTCCGTCGCTCGATTTGGGCGACGAGCGGGTCAAAGGGGATGGGATCGTGGTCGTGGGGGTTGGGCTTGACGAAGGTGAAGTTGGAGCGGAGCTTGAGGCGGCGGTGTGCGTGTGAAGAAGGTTTTGTGGGAGTGCGGGAGATGAAGAGGAGGAGTAGGAAAGCGAGTACTGTGTAGATGATGATTGTGGCTAGTCTGGTGCCAGCCATTGCTGGCGTTATTTCTTCTTTCTTCTTCTTCTTCTGGGTTTTCTCAATTGTTGGGGTTTTGAGTTTTGTGTTATGTGTTTGAATCGAAGTGAGATCCAAAACAGGAGAGAGATGATGAGAGAGAGAGAGATCTGTTGCTGTTGTGTTCTTCTTCGTTTGAATTTTGATCGTGTATTTTAGTTGTTTGGTTTTTTAAAAAATTAGATTGGTTTCATTTGACGCAGGAGACGCATGATATTCATCCGGAACATTCATAAAAACTAGTGCAATGTTCTAAACTTCAAGTCATGTAGGAAGAACAACATCAAAAAAAAAAGAGTCATGTAGGAAGAACCTATCAAAAGAAAAGTCAAGTAGGATGAAATAGTCTTATTAAGAATGATAAAATTAACAATAGCCACCAGGTTGTGCGGATCAATGGTAAAGGTTACGAACATGGCTAGTGCCTCTGAACTAAAAAGATACATGATTTCAGATCCAATCAAGATGCCTTACTACAATTTTAAAAATATCAATATATATGTGTTAAATGATAAAGCTTTAGTTTATGTAGTGTAATGTTCGTTGTTGTAGCACATTATCAAAAAAAAGAATGCTAAAATTAACAACAAACCGTGATCGGTTGTGAAAGTATTCTTAAATTTAGGGTTATCCGAGTTAAAAAAAAATATCTTTACTTAGATTTGGGTCTGATCAAAATTTACCCTAAAGAATGTTTGGTTTCGGTTATGTTTTAGGACTCTCGGTATATGTATGGGTCAAGCAAGCATAGTCATTTTCGACCCTTGAATTTTATTCTTTAAGGCCTTTAAATGGCATGACTTGGTGTCTCATACCTATAAAGGCATCCGCAGTAAGAGAGCAATGAGTAATGTGCAAAAATAGAATCTTTTCATAAAAATCATGTAGCAAGCAGAGGAGTTTCTCTATATTCTGCCCTGTTTTGAAACTCAAATCTCTCAAATACACCGCTTGAAACTCTAATATCTAGAATACCTCATTTGCGTTAATACCAATTTTCGGGGAAACCGGTATTCTGCATTTTTTACATTCCCGTACAAGAAGAATCGGGAAATTTGATTTTTTACAATCCCGATTTCCCAGGAATCGAAATTATAAAAAAGCACGGATATCGGTTGGTCCACATAGGCTACAAACAGAGCCACATAAGCATGATACCGGTTCCTCGGAAACCGGTAATGTAAAAATCAATTTTTCCCTCGTACCGGAAATGTAAAAAATGCATGATACCGGTCTTGGGGAACCGGTATTCGCTCAAATGGGGTAATATAGATATTTGAGTTTCAAGTGGTGTATTTGAGAGATTTGAGTTTCAAAACGGGCAGGTTATAGAGACACTCCAAGCAGGCTAAAAACAATGATTAAAAATGACTCTTTGCTATATATATTTTAACGTTGCAAGAGAGCTAAGAGCGAAAATAAAAACCTCTTTATATGTTATTCTGCAACAATTAAAGCAAAAAGCAATACTCATAACTATTTCAATTTTTCGGTATTATCACTTCTATTATTTCATTTTTTATTTTATTCCAAAATTTTAAATTTTATGATTATTATATTTTTATTTTAAAATAGGAAACGGATCAAATACAAACCACAGTTATAAATAAAAACTACAAACCCATAAAAATATTGCCACGTGTAAATATCGTCCAATCAGAATTCATCTCGTTCGGGGTTCTTTTTGTAAATAAAAAAAATTAACGTACATAAAAGATGGGAGGGTATAATCGTCCTAAATTTGCTACAGTATTATTTCTAAGTCTGATCATTTTGATGCCGCGCGTTCAGCCTTAACATTAGTACGACGCCCAGTGTAGACATTAACTTGTTAATGTCTACACTGGGCGCGGTGCACTAATGTTTGAACTGGGCGCGACATGTCATATACTATTCATTTGTCGATTAAAAACACAGAAAATTGACTTATGAGGACTGGGGGAAAGGATAGAACGGCGATTTCGACCAAGTTTTAAGTCTGATCATAATAATTTGAAGTCTGATTATTACTAGTTTAAGTCTGATCATTAATGGTTTAAGTATGATCATTGTCTGTTTAAGTTTGATCATTGTTTTTTTAAGTCTGATCATTACTTGTTTAAGTCTGGTCATTGTTTTTTAAGTGTGATCATTACTGGTTTAAGTTTGATCATTGTTGTTTTAAGTCTGATCATTAACTGTTTAAGTCTGATCATTGTTTTTAAGTCTGATCATTATCTGTTTAAGTCCGATCATTTGTGTTTTAAGTCTGATCATTGTTTTTAAGTCTGATACTTGTTATTTTAAGTGTGATCATTAATTGTTTAAGTCTGATCCTTGTTTTTTAAGTTTGATCCTATCCTTGTGTGACCCTTTCATCGTTAAAGCTGATAAAAATTTAAAAGTCTGGTCCAACACTTCCATGAAATTATTCGCTGGGCAACAAAAAAAATCTTTAAAACCATGTACGGCCCGACCCTAAGAGAATCCCCCTCTATGGCTAAAAAACATATTATCCATCTCTCTCATGCATTTTATCTGTCATCTAGTCATGACTCATGATTAATTTGGTCATGTGCACCCCACTCACGACTAACCAACAAAAGTTCATCACCCATCTCCCACACCCATATAGCCTTACCAATGGAAAAATAAATTTATTTAAACATACATCAAAATATGACATTATGGATGCCTATTTTTAGAGTTTGATCCTTCAAATTCCAAGATAAATGAATTACAAGATTAGAAATTAATCTGAAAAAGTTTTAAAACAGGACATGTGGCATGTCGTGATGATTGGTTGTCTCTCATAACCTAAAATTTTTTTTGGTCATCCCACGACCAACTTTATGATCAAAAAAATCATGATGGGGCTCATATTTTTGTAGTATCTTTGATGACCCAATCTCATGATTGAAAAGATCATGGTGGAGATGCTCTTAGTATATAACGTTAACATACACATACGAATAAAAGGATTGATTGACCCTACAGGCTACAATGACATTCAATTTTTTTTTTGATAAGCTGACAATGACATTCAATTTGGGGAAGAGCAAAGGAGTGGAACTGTTTACTCTAATCTGGTAGTTAACTGACTCGATCTTGAAATACGATATGGTTAACAATTTGAAGACAAAATACAAATAGTTCCTCCAATTCAATATTCTACGGACTTGCTTGGCTCATTAACTATGCTGGATAGTTGCCAAATGTACATCTCCAAGCAAGAGTGATTATAGACCAAAATGTGTCAACGATTTTTAATCACGTTTTCCGATCTATGTAGCAGTTAGGTTGACATCTTTGATGACCTTTTATCCGCAACGCATCCTCAACCTCATCCTACGTCAAGGGTTCCTCGTTCATGCTCTGGAAAAAAAATGTAATGAAGGTTATTAAACATCCATATGTTTAGGTGGATCGGTAAAAAGAACTCTTAATTGTTGCATAAATATGTGATTTTATGTCTCAATTGTCACATAGATAGTTCTTTCTTTTAGAGAAAAAAATCATATGAGAAGTATATTTTTTGGTGGAAAATGAGTAATCTCATTCGTTTATTTTCTAATCTAATGGTCATTTATTAACAGACATATTTCCGCACAATCGTCGCCGAGTCATATTTCCGCACTTTCTTTTAATATTTCTATATATAATTAAAATGTTGCATACATATTTATATGCTTGCAACGCCTATTTCATGGAGATTCTTAAATATAATTAGTTGGACTCGAACATAAACAATGCTTGTTAACTATCACCAAATTAAATAATTCACAGTCACATTAGAAGTTTGACGCATATATGTAGACAATAATGAACAAATGTCAGGGCGCAACCAAGTGGCTTAGTGGAAGAGCGTTTCACCTGGTGCAAAGAAGTCCAGGTTCAAGTCCCTACTAACTCAAACTAACCACTAACACCCACCATCAAAAAACAAAGGAAAAAAAATACAAAAAGGGGTACCGAACTACCGCCTGTTTCCAATTTTTCGTCCGAACTATTAAAATTTCCAAAAAGGGTACCGAACTACTATCTGTTTCCAACTTTTTGTCCGAACTATTAAAATTTCCAAAATAGGTGCGAACTATATAAAAATTTTCCAAATTTTTGTCCGAACTATTCAAATTTCCAAAATGGGTCCGAACTATATAAATTTTTCCACATTTTTTGTCCGAACTACTAAAATTTCCAAAATAGGTGCGAACTATATAGAATTTTTTCAAATGTAAAACCTAAAATTATTATCATATTCTTTCCAAATGTGCTCTTTATTTTTTACTGCCTTCCCAGACGGGTATAATTTTTTGCAATTTCTGTACCTTTTTAATTTATCAAATATCGTCACTTGAATGTAGATTTATCTAGAATGTAATTCTATATACGATTTTTAACTGCCTTCCCAGACTGTGCATATTAGTTTGTTGAGACTGCATATTAAATCCACAAATCATATATAGAGAGATGCTAAGATTTGAAATTGCATATTAAATCCACAAATCATATATAGAGTGATGCTAAGATATCCACAAATCATATATAAAATTACATTCTAGATAAATCTACATTCGAGTGACGATATTTGATAAATGAAAAAGGTGCAAAAATTGCAAAAAATTATACCCGCCTGGGAAGGCAGACAAAAATAAAGGGCACATTTGGAAAAAATTTGATAATAATTTTAGGTTTTACCTTTAGAAAAATTCTATATAGTTCGCACCTATTTTGAAAATTTTAGCAGTTTAGAAAAAAATGTGGAAAATTCTATATAGTTTGGACCTATTTTGGAAATTTTAATAGTTCGGACAAAAAATTGGAAAATTTTAATATAGTTCGCACATATTTTGGAAATTTTAATAGTTCGGACAAAAAGTTGGAAACAGATGGTAGTTCGGTACCCTTTTTGGAAATTTTAATAGTTCGAACAAAAAATTAAAAACATGCAGTAGTTCGGTACCCCTTTTTGTACTCTTCCCAATTTTTTTTTAACAAATGTCTACTTAACACAACCCGCATATGTTAAGAATTTCTAATATTAATTTCCGTTTCCAACTTCCGTATTTTTTTTGGATTGGGGTCGAATGCCTCCAACTTCCGTATTTAAGATGCCAAACATTATTTTTCTTTAAAAATTGAAAATCTACTATAGAGAATTCTAAAAATACCTTAATATTTGGTCTTAAATAATTATTCCATCTTTCACGGCATTGCCTGCCGTTTCTGCCTGGTATGTAGCAGACGCGGCTGACCGTTGACCAGCGTTGACCGACTCGGTTGACCAGAATTTACACCGTCACTCGAGGACACGAGGGGAGTGTCTGTTCATTTTTATTCTCTATTTGTTTTTCCCTACGTTTTTGTGTGTCTTGCATAGTCTGTGTCTTTGAATTTAAGTCGTGCCGTGAGGACACGGCTTAGTTCAAAAGTGTGGGGTGGGAGAGTCAGTCTGTTGTGTCATCACGTTTATTTTCTGCACCTGCATAGTGTCAGCACGTTTTCCTCTTTTTTTTAAAAAAAAAAATTTGAAAGTATGAAATTTCTCTCTATTTTCTGGATATGCAGTATTGAATTATGAGTATGTGAAATTCATGATGCCGATTACATGTATTTTTCTCGTGAAATTTAAATTATGTGACTGCATGTGAATTTAACCTACTACGTGTCCTGTTGAGTTGAGATAAACAGGGATGTGGAGTTGATAGAAATGTCCTAGAGAGACTTGACGAAGCATTCAAAGGACCGAATTTCGAGTTATATGGTTATGTGGATTTTGTGGAGGCTAGCACTTCGAGACAACATGGTTAAGAGTCTGCTCCGCCACTGCGGTACTTATGCGGTTTGGTGGGACGGGAAAACAACACACCGTCCAATCTCTAGTTCAAGTAGCCGGGAAAATAGACGAGCGACCCTTGGCTTGACTCGCGTCGAAAGGACGAGGATGAGTGAGAGCGAGAAGTTGTCTAGTCCAAGTAGCCGGGAAAATAGACGAGCGATCCTCGGCTTGACTCGCGTCGAAAGGAAGAGGAATCACGGACGAGCAGTTCACAATCAGTATCTACACGCAACAAAAAGTGAAGTACAACACTGTTACATCAAAAGTCAAGTCACTACAAAAGCTATCCCAGAAGAACTCAAGCACCTTGAAGCTCGAATCAATCACGTGCAAGAAAAAGCAATGAAGTATAACCATATAGCAAGAGTTTGGAACCGAGAGTGCAGTTCATGGGTCTGAAAAGGACTATCTCCCAGGCATCCGAATTGGTTTGAATTTCGGCTCAAAAGGTAACATGTATCAAAGTTAATTCTGTGTTGAGCATGATGATTTGAGTAACGACTGAGCCTTGCATGGAAAGGAGGAATTTAGACTAGCAACTCATTTTCATGTAGTACTATCCAGGACGTCAAAGAAATTGTGGTGTGCATTTATTTTCCTTCTATGACTTAGTTCTTGTTCGGGACGAACAAGTTTAAGTGTGGGGTGGTTTGATGAGTCGTATTTATACGACTCGTCGAGTCAACTAAACCCGTTTATTTCGACACTTTATTATGCGAGCAGTTACTTTTTAGTGTTGTTTTGCATTTCAGGTGTTTCGGAAGCTCTAGGAGGAAAAGCGCATAAAAGATGGCTTTTCATGCCAAAAATATCACAGTTTCAAATTAGACCTTTGGACATTCGACAGAGCGCTGAGAATGAACCGCTGATCAGAAAAATACGAGTCATACGCCGTTGCGAAGCTAACTCAATTCTCTACAACTCTCTAGTTCACACTAAGAGCATCCGAGGTCGTTTAGATGGTCAAATCAAGAGCCGAAGTCGGGATACAGTGCATATCGTGTTTTGCCTTAACGTTAGAAGCAACGCTAATGCCAAAGGAAAAAGCGCCGATAATGCTAATGGAAAACGCGGCCGCTGACGTCAGCAGGCCGTTTGATGACGTCAGCAAGTCCGAATTTTGATAATTCTAGCCCAAAACAGATTGGGAAATCGCAGTTTAATATAAACAAGAAGCGTGGGTTAGGGTTTTTCATCATAGCATCACATACGAAGACGGAGACGGCTCTGGAGAAGACGAACGCAAGGCTTTCAATAAGAGAAGAGAATTTTCTACTTTCTTCATCAAAAAAATATTTGTTTGTTTTTTCCATGGATATGAGTAGCTAATTTCGTTATTCGGTTTAGGGTTCAATATATTGTGACGAAGTTTTGAGATTCTTGCTTAATGCTGTTTTATGTTCCACTAGTTTTTGTGCTATTTATCTCGGTTTGAATTGCGAAGCTAAGTGGAGACTCGAAACGGTAAAACTTAGCCGAGCAATTCAGCCCTTATTTTTGCTGCTTGGTTGATACTAAACCGTTAGAACAAGTAGTCGCACGTTAACCTGATATAACCTGATATAACCCCAATTTAATTGTTTACAGAACGACTTCACCAACACCAGCTCTCTAGGGTTCGACCCTTGCTTGCCACCTTACTAGTGTTTCGCAAGGAAAAATATAAATATAAATTTGCAGGTCAAACGACGCCTGTCACACATCAATGGACAGAGTTGGAAGTTTCCAAATTCAGATTTGGAAAATTGTCTCAGCCGACGTAGCACAACTTCACCGGGAGATATTCCCGAGATCATTTTTGGCAAGTCGGTGCTTATGGATAATTGAAGATATCTGTGGAGTTGGTTGCTTGCGCTTAAAGTTATCTTAGTCGAGAAGATAATCGAAGATTGCCTAATCAAGATTGAAAGATCAAATGAAGGATTATCTTCAACAAATATGTGCAAGATATTAGGAAAGATTTCCTAATGATATAGGCAGATTTGTTTAGGAATCCTATTGGCTTTAGGGTTTCTACCGCACTATATAAGTAAGGCTAATGCTTAGGTATTAGTCAGCACTTACGGAGAAATTACTCACGCTCACATTCTAAGAAGGGAGGTGCAGGTAATCGGCCGGCGATATAATCTCTCTAATTATACACGGCGCTCGGAGTCAGTCTGTTCTGGTGCTGGGTAGATGATGGACCATAATTATACGAATCATAAACACAGTTAAACCCACCAAATTAGACTGTTTGTCTAGTTAACTTTTGCTTGTTAGTTCCGATATATTTCTACAGGGCATTTTAGAGACTAGAGAGAAAACACGCTAAGGAGAGGATTTTACGCTGAAAAGATATTACGAGTCATTCCAAGGTCAAGATCAGACGCCGACTGAAGAAATCTCAGGATCCTGACATTGAATCACTCAATACAAATCCAACCGAGGAACAACCAAAGTCAGACCGGGGCAAAATTGGACTGATAGTTTTGTGAAAACTACACAAAACTCACAAAAACTCATCCTTGTCTCCAAGTGACCGGCGGCTTTGTGCATTGGATGACTCATTGGGTGGCTTCCTCCCCTTCTCCTCCTTGGGTGACCGGTGGCTTTGGCAAGAGGTGGCCAAAGCCACAAGCTCTCCTCCTTGGACAACCTCCAACTGGCGGCTTTACCTCCTCCTCCTCCTCCTCCTTCCATGGATGAGCTCCACATGCTTTCATCTCATCCCTCCATTCTCTCCCCATTTGGTTATAAATACCAATGCCAAACCCTTTGTAAATCATAATCCAACATCCCACAAATCATACACTTCTCTCTCTAGAAAGTTTGGCAAATTGTAAGTTTGGTTTTTGAAATAATACTCCCGTTGGTTCTTGAGTATTATAACAGTTTGAAATTATAATACTCCTGTTAGTTCTTGAGTATTATAATACTGTAGAGAATACTCCTGTTGGTTCTTCAGTATTCCACCCCCTCTCTCTTCTTACTGTTTTCAAAAACCCCCGAGTATTTAGCTATGATATCCTATTCCATGGATATTCGTAGCTAAACTCTTCATTCGGTTGAAGGGGTGTACTTGTATTATAAAATGTTTTAGACTATACTTTAGTACTTTTTCTCTGTATTCAAAACTAGTTCTCTGTGCCATATATTAAGCCAGAACTTCCAAGGTTGAGTGGATGCTTGGAATGGCAAAGCTCTTCCGTGGAAGTTCGTAAACATACTCGGGTAAGTGGATGCTTGGAATGGCAAAGCTTATCTGAGGAGTTTGACCTCTCTAAAACACCATTTGGTTGCTCGGGAATGACTGACCAAATGGATGCACATAGGCTAATATACCTTGGGATGGGGTATTAGTCTAAGTAGAACAAGTGCTCTACGTTTTTTGCAAAAGACTAGACGGTGTTACAAGTTGAGTGCTTGGAATGGCCTCGATTCACTATCGAACACTTTTGCAAAAGACTACACAGTGTGTGCAAATCGAGTGCTTGGAATGGCCTTGATACGCTTTTGAATACTTAGAAGAATCACTAAGAGTCAATGATAAACAGGCTATGATACAAGGCCCCCGAAACCGAATGCTTCTCTTGAATTACAAACCCCCCCTGTATTTACTTTCCTAGTATAACTGCTCTATCAACTGCTCACATTCCGGAGGACTCACAAATCACGCATCACTCACTGTAAGTCTTTCTTTTATTTTTCAGTATTTACTTTTCTGTAATTTACTTTCCGCACAAAAAACCAAAACAAAAAAAAGTCACTTAGTTCTAAAACGCTAAAAACTCAACCAACCTTAAAACACGCTCCCTCGCTGTACAAATCCTTCAAAGAACGACTATCCCCCTAATTCCCTTGGGTTCGACCCCTACTTACCACTTGCTACCCAGTAGTAAGGTCACGAGTAGCAGAATATAAATTAGCTTTTGCACAGAGAACACTGCACCTTAACGACAGTGCAGTGGGCTCCGTCAAAACTGGCGCCGTTGCCGCGGAATTAGCCGTCGGATTAGTCGTTCTTTTCTTTCCCTTCCCTTCTCATTTCCTCATGACGCTTCCCACTACGTATGCTTGGACAACAAGGCATCTTCCCCTGTTCGGAGGTACAGATGGAGAAGACCCAGTACAACACTGCCGAAACTTTCACTACATTTGCAGCCACATAAACCTGAAAACGGAATGTTAGAGGAATTTAAGCTTAAGTGCTTCAAATTCTCTTTAACTGATTTTGCAACGATCTGGTATTACACATCAACCGCTAGTAGTGCAGTACATTTCGTGGACCTCTGCGTTCCATTCCTGAAAGAATTCTCCCCCATCCTTACGCCAACAAACCCGTGAGAAGATCATGTGCCTTCAACAATCCCGGGATGAGACTTTGGACGAATACTACACGAACTATGACGCCATCGTCTCAAGCTGCCCGCACCATGGATTCACGAAGAAAGTTATTCTTCAAAAATTTCTTCGTGGGATGAGGGCCGATGAGCTGACAAGGATTAACGAAGCAATGAGAAGATCAGCCAGGAACTTGTCCATGTCAGACTTGTGGTACCTCATAAATGACCTGGCTGCAACCACAAAACGAATACACCAAGCTGACGGAGGAATGCAGATAGAAGAGGCTGGTCCAGAGACAGATGAAGAAAACACTCCCGAGCCATCAGAAGATTGGGATATAGAAAGCACCGGAAGCAACGAACCTTCATGGGAACTCGAGGCGATGCCAACTGAAGAAGAAGTCCAGAATACCACCAGCATGTTGCCCGAGCCATACCCAACTATAAAAACCCAAGCTTCCGAGGCCATCTACGACCAGATCCTCACAAACGGACATAACAAGGCAGAACCAAGCCTTAAGATGCAAGCTTCCCAACTTTTCCCTTCGATCAATAGGCAAATCGCTGAAAACTATGTGATCAATGAAGAGGCTAAAAGGAGGATGGGAAAAGGGCCTGTGCAGAACGACTCCTCAATGGAGCAAGTTTACGCCATGACTGGACAAGGCAGCCCCAAACACCAGAAAACCCAGTTTAAGAAACTAGTAGTGAAGGGTCCCTCACCTTCTCAGAGACGTTGGAAGGAGAAACCACCAGAACCATAGGAACTGGACCCAAGCACATCATCTCGCAAGAAATCAGGAAAAGGCAAGGCAAAAGTTAACAAAGGAACAGTGGTGAAGTACGACCTGAGCCACCCATGGGATCCAAACCAGTGATCCAGGAATAAGGTACTGTCGAGCCAACGACGTTAAACAAGTGCACTGGTCGAGAGGTAACCCGACACTATCTTACTTTCTGTCTTTCATTTTCTGTCATTTAGTTTTTTCCAATAAGTAGCTCTCACCCACTTGGTGCATAGAAGAAATGACTATTCAGGAATAGGACTTGGGTGCAACATCAAGCCAGCCAGGCCTACGCCAAGAGTTCAAGGCCCCAGCCGAACTCCCTCGATTATCCAGCCTCATGCCATGTCATTCAAGGGAGTTCTGTTCTTTCCTTTTCCTTAAATATCATTTTCTTCTCGTATAATATCTGCTTGCATGGCTTTTGAACTAAGTTGTGCTGAAAAGCACCCCTTCGTTCAAAAGTGTGGGGTGAGAACCACCTGTGTACATAAACATGTTTTCTTTTTTTAGTATTATCTTTTTGAAAATATGAACTTAAGAATGTGAAAAAGATAGATCATAATTCATGCATTAACCTTGTGAAAATTCAACTGTTTAAAAACTTAGAATGTAACTTCTCATTTGTCCCTTTGTGCTGAGATAAACTAGGGATGTGGAGTTGACATAAACTGCCCTAGAGAGGCTTGGCAAGCAATCGAAGGATCAAATCTAACTATATGGTTTTCGAAGTCAGTGGAGGCTGCACTTCGGGTTTCAGTGAAGATTGAAGTCATCTCTGCCATGCAGTGTTTATGCAAAAAGAAAAAAAGGCGAGGACGGGAATCAAACTGTCCTATCTCTGAGTCAAAGTAGCCGAGAAAATAGATGAGCGACCCTCATCTTGACCCGCGCAAAACGGCAAGGATGAGAGGAGCGGGGAGGTATTTCCATATGCTCGCGGGCGACGATTGGACCTCCCAAAAAAGGCTTGAGAAGATGGACTAGCAAGTCACAAAGAAGCAAAAAGCTCAAAGAAGCAAATCAAGAGGCCAAATGCCCAAAATTGTGAAGGTTTTAACCGAACAAAAAGTGAAGTACTCAAAGAGTCAAATTAAAGGCCAAAGGTCGATTCACTACAAACAAGCTGTCCCTCGCCAAAAGAAAATCAAAGTACTCAAACCATTGAAACCCGAACCAAATCACGTGCTAGAGAAAGCTACAAGGAAACCATATAGTGCGAGACGGTCCCGAGGCTGCAGTCCAGGAGCCTAAAAAGGGCTATCTCCCGAAACATCCAAAATAATTTGCATCTCGGCACGGAGGTACAAGTATCAAGTTTCTTCTATTTATTTACATAGTTCAATTTGGTAATAAGTAAGTAATGCATGGATTAGGATAAATCGAGTCCCACAGTCTAATTTTCATATTTTAAAACCAAACTTAGTGCCGCCCTTTAATAGCATTGTTCGGGACGAACAACTAAAAGTGTGGGGTGATCTGATGGACCATAATTATACGAATCATAAACACAGTTAAACCCACCAAATTAGACTGTTTGTCTATTTAACTTTTGCTTGTTAGTTCCGATATATTTCTACAGGGCATTTTAGAGACTAGAGAGAAAATACGCTAAGGAGAGGATTTTACGCTGAAAAGATATTACGAGTTATTCCAAGGTCAAGATCAGACGCCGACTGAAGAAATCTCAGGATCCTGACATTGAATCACTCGATACAAATCCAACCGAGGAACAACCAAAGTCAGACCGGGGCAAAATTGGACTGATAGTTTTGTGAAAACTACACAAAACTCATCCTTGTCTCCAAGTGACCGGCGGCTTTGTACATTGGATGACTCATTGGGTGGCTTCCTCCCCTTCTCCTCCTTGGGTGACCGGTGGCTTTGGCAAGAGGTGGCCAAAGCCACAAGCTCTCCTCCTTGGACAACCTCCAACCGGCGGCTTTACCTCCTCCTCCTCCTTCCATGGATGAGCTCCACATGCTTTCATCTCATCCCTCCATTCTCTCCCCATTTGGCTATAAATACCAATGCCAAACCCTTTGTAAATCATAATCCAACATCCCACAAATCATACACTTCTCTCTCTAGAAAGTTTGGCAAATTGTAAGTTTGGTTTTTGAAATAATACTCCTGTTGGTTCTTGAGTATTATAACAGTTTGAAATTATAATACTCCTATTGGTTCTTGAGTATTATAATACTGTAGAGAATACTCCTGTTGGTTCTTGAGTATTCAGTAGGAATTAGGAATACTCCTGTTGGTTCTTGAGTATTCCACCCCCTCTCTCTTCTTACTGTTTTCAAAAACCCCCGAGTATTTAGCTATGATATCCTATTCCATGGATATTTGTAGCTAAACTCTTCATTCGATTGAAGGGGTGTACTTGTATTATAAAATGTTTTAGACTATAATTTAGTACTTTTTCTATGTATTCAAAACTTGTTCTATGTGCCATATATTAGGCCAGAACTTCCAAGGTTGAGTGGATGCTTGGAATGGCAAAGCTCTTCCGTGGAAGTTCGTAAACATACTCGGGTAAGTCGATGCTTGGAATGGCAAAGCTCATCTGAGGAGTTTGACCTCTCTAAAACACCATTTGGTTGCTCGGGAATGACTGACCAAATGGATGCACATAGGCTAATATACCTTGGAATGGGGTATTAGTCTAATTAGAACAAGTGCTCTACGTTTTTTGCAAAAGACTAGACGGTGTTGCAAGTTGAGTGCTTGGAATGGCCTCGATTCACTATCGAACACTTTTGCAAAAGACTACATAGTGTGTGCAAATCGAGTGCTTGGAATGACCTTGATACGCTTTTGAATACTTAGAAGAATCACTAAGAGTCAATGATAAACAGGCTATGATACAAGGCCCCCGAAACCGAATGTTTCTCTTTAATTACAAAACCCCCCTGTATTTACTTTCCTAGTATAACTGCTCTATCAACTGCTCACATTCCGGAGGACTCGCAAATCATGCATCACCCACTGTAAGTCTTTCTTTTATTTTTCAGTATTTACTTTTCTGTAATTTACTTTCCGCACAAAAAACCAAAACAACCAAAAAAGTCACTTAGTTCTAAACCGCTAAAAACTCAACCAACCTTAAAACACGCTCCCTCGCTGTACAAATCCTTCAAAGAATGACTATCCCCCTAATTCCCTTGGGTTCGACCCCTACTTACCACTTGCTACCCAGTAGTAAGGTCACGAGTAGCGGAATATAAATTAGCTTTTGCACAGAGAACACTGCACCTTAACGACAGTGCAGTGGGCTCCGTCAGTAGACTATTCATAGAACAACGCTCAAGGTACACGCATTGGGTTCTAAGCTGCGCATTCGAAAGAAGGCGCTGATTCTCACGGAGGATCATATTGGTGGATACGGAGCGGGAGCTCACATCTAGGGGGAGACCTAGTTTGCATTTGCTAGAGTGTCCGAGGCTTAGGTTGTTTAAGAGGGAGTCTGTAAACAGTAAACCCTATACTCGCAATACTCATCATTAGTGAATTGCTATCCACCGAGCTAAGAGACAGCCCCCCGACGTAGGCTCGTTAACGCCGAACTGGGTAACAACTTTGTGTGTCGTTTATATTCCGCACTGCATTTATTTCTGCATAAGTTGTTCTAGATATTATTCTGCACTCGACCAGAACAACATCTCAACCACTACGGAAAGATTTAAAATTGGTATCAGAGCAAATACTCAACATACAGAGTAAGATCCGAAGGTTGTTGAGATGGATTTGAGAGAAGGGCAGAACATCACGCGACTTCCACTACTTGAAGGAAACAAATATGGATATTGGAGAGTGCGAATGAAGGCTTTCCTAAAGTCACAAGATGAATCAGTTTGGGAAGCTATTGAAAACGGGTGGACACATCTAGTTACTACTGAAGCTGGCTAAGTCAATCTCCTTGCTAAAGACAAGTGGACCGAGATACAGAAGAGTGGGGAGGCCGCAAACTCCAAAGCAATGAATGCCATATTTTCAGGAGTTGATGGGAAGAATTTCAAGATGATATCAACCTGTGAGATTGCAAAGAAGGCTTGGGACGTATTGCAAACGGCTCATGAAGGTACGACAAAGGTTAAAATATCCAGAATGGAGATGGTCACGTCAAAGTTCGAAAATCTAAGAATGCAGGAGGACGAGACTATAGCTGACTTCAACACAAGGGTACTTGACATCTCTAATGAATCGTTTGCACTTGGAGAGCCCATGAGCAAAGAGACGCAAGTAAGAAAGGTGCTGAGGTCTCTACCTAAGCGGTATGCAATGAAGGCACTCGCTGTCAAGGAAGCACATGATGTGAGGACTATGAGGCTCGATGAACTGATGGGATCCCTACAGGCTCATGAGATGGAGATGGAGATGGAGATGGAGATGGATGAAGAGGAAGAACACAAGAAAGTTAAGTGTGTTGGTCTGCAATCTGAAGTTACTGATGCTCCAGACAAAGAAGGGGAGATGTCTGAACAACATTATGTTATGCTGGCAAGAAACTTCATGAGAAGACTGAACAATGAAGGCTCGGATCCAGGAGAATCATCTAACTCAAGAATCCAGAAGGAAGGGAAGTTTCAGAGAAAGTACAAATCTGGAGATTATGGCAAGGAAAACAAATGCAAAGGGATCCAATGCAAAGAATGTGAAGGCTACGGACACATTCAGGCAGAGTGTGTTAACACACAAAAAAAGAAGAATGCATATGCTGGTAACTGGAGGGACAGTGAATCTTATCAGGAAGGTGAGTCCAATAACTATGTAGCCCTTGCTAGCTGTGTCAGTTTGAAAGGAGAACCAAGTAAAGGAGTAGAGTCAAAGTTATCTTCTGAGGATCACACACAGTACTCAAGCTGCAGTGATGATGAAGAAATCACTGAAGAAGATTTTGTTAACAATTACAAGGAGTTGTTCCAACAGTTTTTATTTGAAGTTGAGCGGAACAAAGAGCACCGCATCAACTTGGCAGATCTGAAAGAAGAAAAAGGAAAGCTATGTGAAGAAGTTGTTGTCTTAGTAGCTCAAAGGTGGAATTTCAACAGACAATCACTGACCTTAAAGCCCAGGTGATTGAAATAAAGGATGAACGTGCTGAACTTGTTGCGCAGAAGATCGAGCTACTGGAGGTTGAGTCGTCTCTGAATATTCAGATTGAAACAAGCCAAGGCAAACATCCAGAAATAATAGATAATCTAAAGAAGAAGAATGATGCTCTACATCGAAGAGAGGTAAACCTTCTTAACATTGTGGATGCTTTGAAATGTGAGATTGAGACAGAAAAACTTGTTCATGCCGAGACACTGGAAGAGCAGAACGACCTGAAGATGTCTGTCAAGATGCTCAATTCTGGAACTAAAAATCTAAACGATATTCTGGGAGATCAAAGGACAAGTAGCGGTTACAAAGGGTTTGGGTTCACTGGTGCATCTAGCTCCGGAAAGACAATGTTTGTGAAAGCTAAGCCACGATCGCACGTTGTACCAGCTGAGCATCTCCCGCGAAGAAAAGCAACCCCATATCCCTCAAGAAAGCAAAAACAGAACGATGTACGAAGAAGAGATGGGAGAATCTGCTACTACTGCAACAAAAGAGGACATATCAAACCAAGATGTTACGAGTTCCTTGCTTATCTTAGGAAGTTGAAGCAGAAGCCTGTTCCACAGGTCAAACAAGTTTGGAGAGTAAAATAGAAGGAGGAAGTCTGTCTAGCTGCATATTGTTCGACCAGTCACTTGAAAAGGGAACGATGGTACTTTGACAGTGGTTGTTCTAGACACATGACTGGCAATTTTGAATTTCTGACCAAGGTAGAAAACTTTAAAGGTAAATCCGTGACATTTGGAGATGGAGTAGAAGGCAGAGTTCTTGGGAGATGAACATTGAAGGTTCCAGGCCTACCCAGATTAAAGGATGTTCTTCTTGTCGAAGGATTACAGGCAAATCTGATCAGCATAAGCCAGTTGTGTGATGGGGAGCATCGTGTCCAGTTCACACAGGACAAGTGTGTGGTGTAGAATAACAAGAATGAACTAGTCCTCACTGGAAGGAGAGCCTCAAACAACTGCTACTTGCTGAATCTTGGTAGACCCACTGCTGAAACAACATGCATGCTGAGCAAGACTGAAGGCATAAAAACTCAAGATAAATAAGTGCAATCTCCAAAAACGACTGGGTTGACATGCTTTCTACCTACTATCCAGTCTACACATATCAAGGAAGCTAGAGGAAAACTCAAGTTCCTCCCTAATCGTGTGAAGGTGCCCAAAGCATGGCCTGATTGTCTCAACCATAGCTATGTTTGAAGGGGAGTAGACACGAAAAGGAGGAAGCAACCTTATGTCAAACACACAAGATCAGATGTTGAAGGTTGTTGTACCCAGATGTTGTGGAAGAAGTCGATGCTGAAAGAATACAGGGTAGAACAAGATATGTTGAAGCTGGGAGCAGACATCTTCACCAAAGCCGTGGACAACCTACAGTTTGAGACACTTCGATCCTCACTGGGTCTGTGTGTCATTGACAACTAAGTTGTTCCAGTACTAGTTGGTCAGCCGGAGCTTGAACGAGATATGTATTAAGGGCTGACGTGGAAGGAAAGTCGAAGATTTCAAATTAGGCTGCAAAGAAAAGATAATTACTATGGAACAGATCAGTTGCTTCAGAGGTTATTCAGAAGAAGAACGGGTTGCAGTTGAACATGCTGCTCATGACAAGTTACCTCAAAAGAAGAATAAGACCACCAATGCAATATAAGTTGTACCAGCTAAGTATACGGGTGTTGATCAAGCTGAGGATGGTTCAGATGAGGTGAAGTACTTGCTGCACGAAGACAAGCAAGGTTACAGGGGGAGAAAAGATTGATAAAAAGAGGAAAGCAGTTGTGCTAAGAGTTGTTGTTGAAGGAGTGTGGTTCGTGTCAGAAGAACAAACCAAGAAGTGGGACGTTGTGTAAAGAAGATCTTTTGTCCCTGAAAGGATCTTGGAAGCTGACAAGTACTCAGTCAAGGGGATTGTGAGTTTGCTCAAGGAGTTTGATTTATTTCCCTCAGTTACTATGGCGAAGCTATTCGTGGAACATGTTCTGAGAGAAGCCATAACAAATCTACCAGAGGTATTTGGATACATTGATAGCGAGGAGTATGAGAAGCTAAGCATAAGAAAGAAGCAGATCACGATCACTTCTGTGGAGTAGAAGGTAGAGAAGTGGATCTAGCAAAGCCGGACTGGAACAAGATAGCTGTATTTATCATGACTTAGCATTCATAGATCAAGATAAGTCAAGACAAGTTAACAGATGCTCCACATGTCCTGGAAGCTGATCATAGGTTCTTCAAGAGGAAACACATATATGATCTTGAAGGAGAAATGCCGGGAGGTCGTAATCGAGTTGTTCTAGAGACTTCCCTACGAAGTACCAACACATCTGAAGGAGGAGTTAGTCAGTACCAATAACATGGTACTCTAGTTGGTTGCACAAGATGCTGCCAAGGATGAGGATGATGAGCTCGACGCCTAAAGCTTTGAGGTATCTTTCTTGAACGCTACCTTTTATGTTGTTGAACCCTCCTTGCTCATTTGTGGAAAAAAGGGGGAGAAGTGCCGGAGTTTGAAAGCTCCTTAAAAGATTCAGTTGTGCTATTTTGTTAGACATGTTTGGAGTTTGAAATCTCCTTAAAAGATTCGTTTGAGCTCTTACCCTGTTTAGAGTTTGAAATCTCTTTAAAAGATTCGTCGAGTGCTTATATTGTTCGGAGTTTGAAATCTCCTCAAAGATTCGGTTAGTAGCTTAGTTTGTAGCACAGCTTGGGAGTTTGAAATCTCCTCAAAGATTCAACTGTAAAAGTAGTACAGGTAGATTACAGTAGTTAGTTTTGCCAAAAATGTCAAGGGGGTGATTGTTAGTTTTATGACATGTAGTTTGGCAAAACTTTGTATAGTTGTTCAAGCTGTTGTTCAAGACTAGAGGAGACAACTGTCCTGGAACAAGTGGAAGCAGATGTAGTGTTTCCTAATTCAGATTAGGAAACTCAGTCGACCGTTGCAAGTGCAAGGTAGTTGCACATCAATGGACAGAAGTTGGAAGTTTCCAAATTCAGATTTGGAAACTTGTTTCAGCCGACGTAGCACAACTTCGCCTGAAGATATTCTCGAGATCAGTTTTGGCAAGTCGGTGCTTATGGATAATCGAAGATATCCGTGTAGTCGGTTGCTTGCGCTTAAAGTTATCTTAGTCGAGAAGATAATCAAGATTGCCTAATCAAGATTAAAGATTCAAATGAAGGATTATCTTCAACAAATATGTGTAAGATATTAGGAAGGATTTCCTAATGATATAGGCGGATTTGTTTAGGAATCCTATTGGCTTTAGGGTTTCTACCGCACTATATAAGTAAGGATAATGCTTAGGTATTAGTCAGCACTTACGGAGAAATTACTCACGCTCACATTCTAAGAAGGGAGATGGGGGTAATCGGCCGGCGATATAATCTCTCTGATTATACATGGCGCTCGGAGTCAGTCTGTTCTGGTGCTCGGCAGACTGTTCGTAAAACAACGCTCAAGGTACACACACTGTGTTCTAAGCTGCGCATTTGGAAGAAGGCGCTGATTCTCACGAAGGATCATATTGGTGGATACGGAGCGGGAGCTCAGATCTAGGGGGAGACCTAGTTTGCAGTTGCTAGAGTGTCCGAGGCTCAGGTTGTTTAAGAGGGAGTCTGTAAACGGTAAACCCTGTACTCGCAATATTCATCATTAGTGAATTGTTATCCACCGGGCTAAGAGACAGCCCCCCAGAGGTAGGCTCGTTAACGCCAAACTAGGTAACAACTTTGTGTGTCGTTTATTTTTCGCACTGCATTTATTTTTGCATAAGTTGTTTTAGATATTGTCCTGCACTCGACCAGAACAACATTTTAGCCACCACGGGAAGATTTCAAATTATCATACAAATAACGTGTTTATGACGAATTCACATTTGATCCAATCAAATGCTGTGAGTGGCAAATGACATCATTTTAATGAAAACGACGTTATTTTTAAATTTTGGGAAAATGACAAAAGGGGAATGATAGTCCGAACTACTTAAAATGACAATCAAGGGTCAATTTCAAATTTTTGATGGACATATTACAATTTACTAACAAACACTATATAATTCCATAAAGTAACGGTGTCAATTGATGTTAAAGTGATCAAATGAATATAAACACAGTTTTATTAGTCTATAAATTAAAAAAATTTCTTATGAGAATTTCTTGAATTTCTTAAAACATTTTGTTACGTGAATTTCTTGATATATTTTGCTACAAATTTAAAGAATATATCAAAAAGTTCTTATAATTTTTTAATTATAGACTAAAAGTTTGTGTTTATATTCATTTGATAATTTTAATAGTAATTGATACCATTAATTGACGAAATTATATAGTGTCCATTGGTCAACGTTTAACATGTCTATTAAAAAAAATTGAATTTGACCCTTGAGCCTTGATTGTCATATTGGATAGTTCGGACTGTAATTTAACAATAAGTGATAATTCATGACTTCTTTTTGTCATTTAACTTAAATATATTCTTTGGTTTCATTTCTGATAATTCGGACCGTAATTTGACAGCAGGTGATATATAGTTCATACGCACTTTTTGTCATTTTCACTTAAAATTTTATAAAAATACCAACCGAAACAATGTTGCCCTTTTTTTATTCGTAGCATTTGGCATCTCCAAATAGGAGTGACGGTAAGGACAAAAAAAAGGAGTGACGGTTGGCATAAAAGGGATGTTTGTGAGGATGAGATTGAATGTGATGAGGAAAGTGTTATGGAGAAAGAACAACAAGAAAAGGACATTGAGCCGGAGGAATCAGCGTGTGTCCTTGAAACACAGTTGAGAAATACTCAAGTTCCAGGTGAAGCAGCAGCCACAGTGAATGAAGGTATTGTGGACTTTGTTCCTTACCGGTCCAAAAGTGCCCAAAAAAGAGCCCGAAAAAAGGAGAAGAGAAAGACCACTAGTGGGGAAAGCAATGGGTCAGGTGATATAGTGAAGAGCACTAGCTCTAGTCAGTCCAGGAAAGTTAAGAGAAGAATTCAGCAGAAAGTAATGAAGGTTCAGAATGTGAGGAGGGAGGCATGCACCAAAAAACCTTTTGTCTAATGTATAAGACAACAGTTTGGAACATTAGAGGGCTTAACAACCCCTACAAGAAATCTGAAGTCCTTAGTTGGATTAAGAAGAATAAGGTAGATTTAGTTGCGTTATTAGAAGTTAAGTTGCATGAGAATAAGTGGGAAGAGGCAGTTAAGAGATGTAGACCAAATGATCAGTGGAATGCAGAGTTCAACACGGTTGATGGAGACTGGGCACGTATTGTGTTACTTTGGAATGGGGCTAATACTAAGATTAGGAACCTTGTGAAGTCTTATTTCTTTATGGCTTGTGAGGTTGAAGCTGATAACAAATAGTTTGGCCTTATAGTGGTTTGGGATAGCAACAACCAGAGTGATAGAAAGGTGAAAGGTGATGTGGGATGAGATAGAGAAGGAAGGTGAGAAGGTCAATGGTTACTGGCTGTGTATGGGTGGCTTTAATTGTGTCAAGGATCTGTGTGACAAGTTGAATGGCATTAGTGTTAGAGAGAGGGACACTGTGGATTTTAGAGAGTTTTTAGTGAAAATCGGTATCCAGGACCTCCCAGCGAGCGGTTACCACTATACGTGGAATAACAACCATGCTAATCCTGCGGATAGAATCTGGTGTAAACTGGACAGGGCCTTGGGTAATTTTCAGTGGTTTGAAGAGATGGAGGGAGCCCAGGCCACCTTCCTTCCCCCAGGTATTTTAGATCACAGTCCTGTGTTAGTGTACTGGGGTGAAGAATAGACGTTTAAGAAAAGCTTCCGGTAATGCAACTTCTGGGAAAACTTGGATGATTATGAAGACTCTGTTCGAGGTTCCTGGAACAATGGGAACAAGTGCAGAATCTGTTCATGATTCAAACTAAGTTGAAAGAGGTGAAAAGTATGTTGAAACAAAGGTTTGTGGGAAGAACCAGAGGTATGGAGAAAAGAGTGAATTTAGCCAGATTAGCGCTGATGGAAGCCCAGAGTAAATCGGAAAGCAATCCTGGTGATATTGGGTTGTGCGAAGAGGAGAGAAGACTGGCTATAGACTTCAGAAAGCTTAAATATAACCAATTCTTGTTCAACAAGCAAAGAACCAATGCACAGTGGATTAAGGAGGGTGACACCAATACTAAATTCTTCCATAGTTTGCTAAAGAAGAGAAGATTCAGGAACAATATCACTCAGATTTTCCTGGGAGATGGGTCGGTGTCTACTGATAGCAAGATTATTAGACAAGAGTTTTCTAAGTACTTCAAGGAGTTACTGGGTCAGGCCAAGTCGTGTAACTCTACTGAGTTCGGGGAGGTTGTGCAAGGTCCTACGATTAGTGGGGAGCAATGCAGGTCGCTGGTGCGAGGAGCGACGGATAAGGAGATTTGATCAGCGTTGAATAGCCTAGGTGTTGATAGACCCCCCGGCCCTGATGGTTTTTCGTCAATTTTTTTCAAGTGAAATTGGAAGTGGCTAGGGAAGGAGTTGTGTGAAGGTGTAAGGCATTGCCTCAGATATAATGCTTTACCCAAAGGAGTCAATGCCGCTTACATCGCCGTAGTCCCAAAGAATAGACATGCATGTAAGCCTGAAGACTACCGTCTGATTTTCTGCTGTAATGTCACGTATAAGATCGTGGCTACTTTGTTGGCTAGAAGGCTTAAGGATGTGCTCCCGGACATCATAAACTCAGCCCAGGGAGCTTTCGTTAAAGACCGCTCTATAGTGAATAATATTTGCTTGGCTCAGCAACTGCTCAGTGGCTATGGGAGGAAAAATCTTAGCGAGAGGATGGCTTGCAAGATTGACTTAAGGAAAGCTTACAACACTATTGGCTGGAGGTTTCTTTCTTCTATGTTAGAGCATCTGAAATTCCTGAGTAAATTCATAGCTTGGATGGTCATGTGTGTGGAATCCCCTAGCTATTCAATCATGTTTAACAGAGAAATGATTGACTTTTTCAGGGAAAGCAAGGCCTCCGACAAGGTGACCCTTTATCACCTTTCCTTTTCACGATAGCTATGGAATGTCTTTGTAGAATGCTTCAACGGTTAAACAGAAATGAGGGCTTCTACTATCACCCTAAGTGTCATCGTATTACGCTCTCTCATATTATGTTTGCGGATGACCTTATACTGTTCAGCAGTGGCAGATCGTCAGCTGTCAAAGCTATTAAAGATGTAGTTACTAATTTCCTAAACTGTTCTGGGTTGTCCATTAATTACCAAAAGAGTTAGCTCTTTACCGGAGGGATGAATGCTGGGAAAGTCTCTTGGGTAGAAGAAGTGATTGGCACTAAAGTTTCTCCTTTACCAGTCCGGTACTTGGGCCTTCCCCGTACGTCGAGGAGCCTGAACAGGAAGGACTGCGAGACCCTTACTTGGGATGGGAGGTGAGTCCTGGTTTCGTCTGTTCTGCAAGCAATGGTATTCTTTTTGGCGCGAGTTTATTCCGAAGACTGTCATTCAGGTGGTTAATGACACTTGTGCCAGGTTTTTATGGAGAGGGTGTGGAGGCAAGAAGGGTGATCATCAGGTGAAGTGGGAAGATGTCTACAGGGATAAGGAGGAGGGTGGTTTAGGGTTTAAAAACATTGAGGTGATGAATAACGCCATGTGAGATATGACTTGTGTGTTGTGTGGGATTCTGGATGAGAGTAGAGACCACCTCCATTTCGTATGGAGTTTCTCGTTTGATGTGCGGAACAAGGTGCTGCGGTTCCTCCATGTTGTGCCTCCTGACTGCAATTGGGAGTCCCTTATTCCTTGGTTCAATGGGCTAACGCAAGAGAGGTTAAGGACAAAGATGATAGCAGCAGCCACGACTAGAGTTATGTATGGCGTTTGGAAGGCGAGAAATATGAAGATCTTCCAAGAGGAAAACATTTCCCCTGCCCAGATTGTCCAAGAATCTATTTGGTACTTAAAGATGAAGCTTGGGGCTATTAACACAGATGCTTGTGCCTGTGCGGAGGCAGACCTCATTTGGCTACAGCAGATGAAGATTTTGAATTAGTTGCTTCTGTTTAGCCTTGTTTTTGCCCTATCCTGGTGCTGTGTTTTGTAGGCAAGGTTTTTGTTTTCTCAGGTTTTAGTTTAGTTTGTTCTCAGGTCCCGTGTCTTTGTTTTGGTGCTGTGGTTTTTAGTTGCAGGGCATCACTGTTAGTTAGGTTGTACATTTTTTTGATTAATGATATCATCATTATTTCAAAAAAAAAAATCAAGTTTCCGGACCCTGTTGACCGAAGTGTGCCAATGATTGTTAATCACGTTATCCAATCAGTGGCAAGTAGGTTGACATGATTTTCACACATTGGCCATTTACCGGCTCCAAATATTTAATGACCTTTTACCAGCAACTCATCTTCCTCCGTCCACGGTTCCTATTTGATTCTCAGAAAATAAATGCAATAAATAAAGTTGATTGGTAAAACACTCTTAATTGTCCCATTCTTTTCCAACTTAAAAATGCATATTGGCTAACGCTCGGTTGAGAATTCTTAAAAATTTAAAAATTTGAGAACTCAAATCTCCTCATTAGACATGATGCATCTTTGAATCTGCATGTGACACATGTCCAAAAAGTAAAGTAAAAAAAAATAGTTTTGACTTTGCATTAAATGCATCTTGAAAAATGCACATGAGACACGTGTCACCACCAAAAATACATATTATATTTTGAATGGTAAAGATTGGGGTCTCAAATGCTCGAAAAAATAAAAAGTTCTCATTTGAGCGCTCCTCTACTTCCATGTTAGTCATCACGTTTTCATGTAGACACTTAAACATAAATAGTTGGACTTGGACATAAACAATGCTCGTTAACTATCATCAAGTTAAATAATTCACAGTAACATTAGAAGTTCTATATATATTATGTGACGATAATTAACAAATGTCTAGTAAAAATACTCACGTAATCTGCATAAAGTTGAGCTGTTGAGATTTTCAACAACAATTTTCACAATCAACTCATAAACCTTTCCAACAACAATATACAATCCTCATACATACTAATGCTGCATTAGTATGCATGAGAACTAAGGTTTGTATCCTTCTATCCCACTGTTAGAAGAAGCAGCAATACCCTTTACCAATAAGTTACGCAGAAAAAATAGTTACGTGTGGTGAGGTTATCGAGCTGATGGTGCCAGGTTTCCGTTGGAAATGTTGGGGCTCCCGATTTCAAGAAAGCTTGTCAACAATGTCTTGCGTGAAGACTGTGCAACTGAGCTACTCAAAGGCTGTTCGTCATTGTCTTCACTTGCCTTTTCAGTCTTGATAGCATCTTGTATGGCCAAAATGATTTCCTGCATCCTTGGCCTCGAACTGCTGCGTGGCTCTACGCACTGAATCGCTATTTCAGCTACTCTCCAAACTGATTCTGTTTTGACCTTTCCAGTTAGATACGGGTCCATGACGCTGACAACATCTCCTTTGCGGATCAACGATCTGGCCTGTAAAGTAACGTTTATGAGAATTAAAGACATTGAGTTGGCACATATCTACATTTCATCGACGTCATTTTAATACGAGGTTTTTAGCAAAGAAAAGAAAGAAATAAAATACAAGGAGTGTATTCTTATTCTATGTTGAGTAAGAATCAATTGAAGAAATGTCCCACATCGCTTGGTGAAGCAGACAAGTGCTAACTTATATGTTTCTATAGAACCATGATCCAAAAGCTTGAGCTTTTGAGTCACAATGGAACTATAGACCTATATGAGCTAACGGAATTTAACATTCTAATGACAATGGAAAAGATGAACTAATCGGTACCCAGATAACGATGCTCCAGTCTGCGCCATACTCTATTGCTGAAACAGGTTTTCTTCCCGAGATAAGCTCTAAAAGAACGACGCCGAAACTGTATACATCGCTCTTTTCTGTCAATTGCTGACTAGCATAGTACCTGAAAAATCAATTGCTTTAGGCAGCTGACTACATTTTTGAACAATAATTGTCTATAGGGCCTTACTCGGGGTCAAGGTAGCCTACAGTTCCTTTCGCCACACTTGAAACATGAGTCAAGTCGTCTTCTGATTGTATCGAGAGTCCAAAATCTGATACTTTTGCCTTCATGTTGCGGTCAAGTAGAATATTACTTGTTTTGACATCTCTGTGAATGATGCTAGGATTGCATCCAGTGTGCAAATATTCAAGGCCTGCAATAATTTTAAAAAATCATCTCATTCTCAAATAAAAAAAAGGAGAAATGAATACATGTAAATTGTAAAGTGCAATGGTTGTTCCCGGGAAAGGACCTTTTGCTGCATCTTGCGCAATCTGAAGACGAGCTAGCCAGTCTAATTGCCTCCCACTGACAGAACCTATCACAAGTCACACATTATACCATCATTAAATTTGATTGGCAAAACGAACAATACCATGCAAAAATTGAAAAGCATATAAGATAGTACGATAAACAGATTTGATGGCAAAGGGCAAACCATGTATGTGATCTCTTAAGGTCCCATTATGCATATATTCGTATACCAAAATGCATTGATAGACCTCCTGACAGTAACCAATTAAAGGGACCAAGTTTCTGTGATGAATTCTGGAGAGCAAAGCAACCTGAAACATTGAAGAGGTTAGATCACGCAATTGACTACCCTTTTTTCAGCTCTAGAAATTTATAGTATGCTTCCTAAAATAGGGTAACTGCGTTGATCTACCTCGTTCATGAATTGTTTTGTGTTGTGACTAGAAGACTCAGACATAACCTTCACTGCCACTTCTTTTCCGTCTTTCATCTTACCATAATAGACAAGGCCAAAACTTCCCTTGCCAATCTTTTTAGAAAAATTGTCTGTAGCCTCTTCCAGATCAGTAAGCGCGATGGAGTAAGCCAATCCTTCTTCCTTTAAATGGTGACCTCGAGAGGTTAAATAGGAGTTTGAAGCCCTGGAGCTAATTCGGTTTGAATCACCTGAAAAGTTCCAGATTTGAGTTACTTATATTTTGCAATTACATGGTCCGGCTCCGGCCACTCCTTAAAATCTAAATGCCTTGTCGGAGTGCTCACCTTTAGTCTGACGTCTTTTGTAGGATCTTTTCCTATGCTGACTATGCAACATCAGTAAAATGACAAGTAGCACAATAGCAAGAGTAGCTAGCAATCCAACTGAAATCCCAAGTATCAACTTTGCGTGTTTGCTTAGGCTTTTTGCCTTATGTAGCTTCGGATTTCCTTCAAAACTGCGACAAGAAATCTAATTCAAATATCTCCGTTGTTCACTGACATAGGACCTTACTTAGAATAGTGATATTCAGTAAGCCCACTTACTGGATGATTTTTCGCTTTAGCAGTGCTGAGGGAACTTCTCCGCTAAAAGAGTTGTTCTGTATGTAGCTGTGGAAACTCAACACAAAGCATTATTTTGCAGGTCTAGTGAATGTAAAATATGTAACAAGAGACTGATGCGTACATTTCTTGTAAGCTCGGTAATGCGGCCAGGAAGGAAGGTACTTGACCGAACAAAGCATTGTTCTCAAGATGTCTGCACGTTCAATTTTCATTGATGGAAACAATATTAGCCGGAAAAACATGATATAGAATAGAACCCCTTAAACAAGCTGACAAGAAATTTTTTTTCCGAGCCATTTCAGTATTTTTAAGTTTACAAGATTGCTCAAATCAGGATTCAGGCCGCTTAGCGCAATACCACCCAGCCGCCAAATAATCCGAAAGCCAAGACCTTTAACAGCCTTGCATTCGAGGAGTTAAATTCCGAGAAAAAGGAAGAAAAAAACAGAACTTCGGGATAACTGTGAACTTACAGCTCTATCAAGGCATCCATGTTCATAAGTTCAGACGGGATTTGGCCCTTCAAATTCTTTCCTGACAGAACACTGTCATAGAGTAAGCTGTCGACAACACATTGAAATTTATTTCTAATCTCTTGGAGAAATCCTAGAAGTTTCCGATGTGCAAGCTAATAACGACTAGGCCGTTAACATTGACAATGAAATAGAAGCTAACGAAATGGCAACAATCAAGGCACCAAATAAGATTAATGCAATTTTCTAGCGAAGCAGCCAGAGATAGCATTTTTGTGAACCTTAATGGCCGAGTATAGAAGGTTTACATTTTTTGTATCCTCGGTGGTGTATCTGAAGTGCAAGTCACCCATTCCCACGGGACAGGAACGCAAGGATCCCCTACTTCATTTGCCCAAGGTTTCTCAGCATCTAATGAGCGAAGAGCGCTAAGGCCAATCACTACAATCTCAAAAGATGCCAGTGAGTACATAGCAATAGATCAAGTCTTAACTTCAATACTTAAACAAGTCAAGAACTTACTGTCTTGCTTTCTTGTCTTTGGGGCAATCTTTAAATATCTGCTAATTTCAATTGCGTTGAGGAGCGGCCCCTGTGTAGAATCCAGTGTTTTCTCAAACGAAAATGACAATACAAACTCCAACGAGACGTTCATATAGCTAGGTTCATATAACGTGTAGCTCCCATTAGCATTTTCAGCAATATTCACCACTGCATTGCTGTAATCTGGCATGTAAGGCTGCGTCATTTTAAACTTCCGAGTTTCATTTGCTGCCAAATCCTCAATTTCAGCAAAGTATGCATAGGCTCGAGCATTCGCAGGGAAATCATCTAAATTCAACCTGTAGCTGATTGTCCCCTTTGTGCCAAGAACAGCAGTTTGCATCACTTTTACCGGTGGGTACTCCCTAGTCCGTATCTCTATACCCCTTGTTGTGCTGACTCTTTCCGTGCCAGGAGCAATATCCACCAGATAGTTTTGCCTCTTATTAAGATCCGAGTCCCAAATTCGGTCATAAGGATCATCAGGATACCTGTGCCGTAGACAACAACAAGTACTAATGTCATGTGACGGACGATGCCACTATGACCACAAATGTGTACAAGCAAAGAAAGAGGTAAAACATACCTTATGACATCGTTGTTCAAGGCACCAAAATTGACTCTCGCTGCAACCTTGAGAAAGAAATTATCCTCAAAATCGGTAGCATACATGGAAACATTCAAAGGCCTCAATTCAAGAGTGGATATGAAAGGAGACCCGGTGGTAGCGCAGCAAAGGCACACATTAACATAGCCAGACGTAGCCCGTGAAATAATCTCCTTCACATACACTCTTGCTCCATCTCCAACTGTCACAGTTGCCCACTCAGTCGCATCCAAGTAAAGTTTAAATTTCGGGTATGTCTCCTGATCCTCCAAACTCCCATACTTAAATGTTGCACGAATAAGGTACCTCCTGTGCTCCTCGGTACTCAATTTGTAACAATACTTGCTGTTATCATTGGGGAAGTCTCGGCGCCATTGATAGGGCTTGCTGGTTATGGAACCTGCAGATGGGTCATCTGTAACTTTCACCGATTCTCCAAAGCTAATCAGGTCCTTGTCTGAATCCCATTGCAACCCAGTTACTGGGTCAGTGTAGCTGTCTGACCCTCCACAGTCTATGCTGACAAATTCTTCAAGACACCAAAAATTAAACAAACAAATCAAACCCTAGAAACCCAAATTACTAAAAATCTAAAAACAAAACAAAACAAAATTAACATCTAAATATAAGTACATACAAAAAAAGAGAAACACATACTTGTGACTTGGGATTGGATGAGATGAGGTGAAACCAGGGACAGAATCAGAAGAACGTGAGAGACCAGACCCATTTCTCAGTTGTCACTACTCAACACATACATCCATGGGAAGCAGGAAGAGACAGACAGTCTTTAGTTGCTGAGTTTTCATCAATTTGATAAACACTTTGGCTTGGCATCTTTAGTGGCTCCATAATTCTCCATCAGTGATGTGCTTTTCCTCTTGAAGAATTTTCTTTTGAAAAAAGTTTGGATCTTTTGCTTTGGGGGTTTGCTTTAGATGAAGTGGTGAATATTGTTTTGATTTCTTTTTTCCTTTTATTCTGCACTGTTGCTTCCTATGTTTTGGTGGGTTTGGGATTGTCAGAAAATCATTAAATGCTTCCTAACATGCAACTTCAATACTGCATGAAGGTCCCCACAATCGTTGCCTCGTGTTTGCGCTGGTAATTGCGTGTTTTTTTGTTGTTCCAGTAATCCAGTCAAAGTTCCATTTTGCTAAAATTTTGCTCCTATCGAGAAAAAAAAGTTTCATTTTGCTAACATTTAACATTTAGTCAAGAAGGTGATGATATATATTGTCATGTCGATTAACAGTTTGAACACCCTTGACATCTTTATTTTCATAATTTGTGTGAAACTTCCTAGTTCCATTAAAGGACGGGCTCATGAATTAAGTTAGAGGATGACAAATGAAACTTATTATTCAAAAATTTAAAAAATTATCTTTTATGTAAATAAATGACATGCTCTGAAATTTATGGAGTTTTTCTTTTGAAGAATGAATCAATAACAATTTATATAATGTTTAAGTTTTCTTTCATCAAACACACGCCAAACCCATAAAGACGGGTTGAATCTGGGCCGTGGAGTTTCACAATGTGCTAATTCGTTAAGAAATCTTATGTGAAAAAAGAAAAAAATCTTGATAAAGGAAAAACGCGGTCAATGAAATGCCGACTTTGTGAGGAGGGACGAGATAGGCGATAATTTTATTCACGATAACTTACTATAATTTTGAATTCGAATTTGAAGTTAACTTTATTATGAGTATTTAACACAATTTTAATATTATTATTTGAGTATTAAGTTCTAGGATTAGGATCATATGAGAAGTGGTTTAATCCATCAGAAATGAGAAGTTTTAATCACCGTTGGATTAAAGATCTAATGACTACTGTATTAATTATCAAGATGATTTGCACATAATTACGTTTTAAATATGGTTAAAGGGTATAATAGTAATTGTGCTAAGCTTAAGATCCCATTTTTTCTTGGTTCTCGAAATGAACGATCAATCCCGCAAAATTCATAACTTTCTAGTTAAAATGCGTAGCTTCAAATCTTATTTTCTTGGTTAATCCTATTTTATAATGAGTAGCTTTTTGTTTAAAATTCGTAGCTTTCTAGTTAAAATGCGTAACTTTCTGTTTAAAATTTTCCGATGGTCGTACATTTATAATGTGTAGCATTTTGTTTAAAATTTCTTAGCAGTCATATTGACTGTTACAAATTTTGTTTGTAATTGCTACGTATTTTAGTTCGAAAACACCTCCAATCAAAAACCCTAAATCTATGATTTGAAAACCCTAAGTCTTCGTCGGAAACTCTAAATGACTGTGCCACTAAGTCCGAAAGAGGATGATGGGAAGACGGCGCAGGGATGGATGCTGGGAAGACGCCGCAGCGATGGATGCTGGGATGACGCCACAAGTGACTTGGTGTTCCTTGATTAGCGGTTGATTAAGCGCAAGTGATGCTGGATGTCGCAAGTGACGATGCCGAATGCTGGGATGATTGGAGGCGAAAACGAGGAGATGTAGCGTCGACTGAGAAGGCATCGACGTCGGGATCTGATTGTGGAGTTAAGGCGATTGAGGATGAGGTAGGGGTGGGCGTTGGACGGGTTGGAACGGGTTGTGCTTGGTCCTAACCCGACCCGAAATAATGATCGGGTCAGTTATTTGAACCCTAACCCGGCCCGAAAGATCGGTCAATTATGTGAACCCGAACCCGACCCTAAAAATAAAAATTTTAAAAGACATAAAACATTCATGGTCATCTATCATGATATAAATACTTTAAAGTTTAGTATTACAGTTTTATTTTTCATTGCAAATCAATTACATATTCATATGTAGTGTGATATATCACGAGAACACAAATAAATTTTTATTCAGATGAGATATAATGTTTGAATCTCATTAAAAATCTAGTATTTCTTATATTACTTATGAAATCGGGTAACCCGAGCCTCAACCCTAACCCGACCCAAAAATTATACCGGGTTGATTAATTGGACCCTAACCCGATATTAAGTGGACCGGGTCGGGCCGGGTTTTGTCCACCCCTAGGATGAGGTGGTATTGCGAGATGCGAGGAGGAGCGATGTGGAGATTACGCCGCCTGATGATTTGGGAAAGTGATGGATATTGATGATGTGGAGGAAAGTGAGAGGAAGGCGGAGGTGTTTGGGATGAAAAGTGATGGGAAGCATTTCAAGTTTTGAGATCGGGCTTATTAGCCAAGATTACATATCATGACGCCGCAAGTGATGTCGTAAGGATTTAGGTTTTGAGAGAAAAAAATTTCTGACAAAATTACCCTAGAAACATAGATTAGCGGTTGATTTTGAAAATTATAATATGTAATCTTGGATGTTTGATTTAGAAAAATGAATGACCTTGATTAATTCTTATTCTCACCAAAACATCGCTTCTCATCGACTCGCAACCCTTAAGTTCTAAACTCAAACAAGTATTAAATATGAAATTAATTTCATTATATGTGTATGAATTTTCATTAATTTTATTGTATGAATATATTTTTTTTCAAAAAATTTGGGGATGACACTTGTCACCCCAAATATCCTCTAGTTGCAGCATTGATCTCCCACCTATAGTGTGTACCTATTCGCCCATCATTAGTGATTATGTTTCCTCTTCCTCGTCTTTGGAGACATTTGCAGGTTTTTTTTATTTAAAAAAAAACTGGATCGGTGCCAGCACTTTGTTAATGGGGTTCAAAAAGGCCTGAACTGTGGCGATTACAAAAAAGGCTCTCAAGCGCCAAGTCTTAGTTATAGTATCCAAGACTTTAAAATCGCCGAACAAGCCCAATGACAACAAGCTAAGAAGGAGACGCCTTAGCACACCACAAGAGGCTTCATCGGCAACTTTCTGGCCAGTATAGGAATAGAGTCTCACCTCATACGCAGGCGGGATCATAGACAAACTATACATAACACAATAGTTCCAAAGGAACCAAAAAATCCTAAAAGATACAACACAAGCCAGCACCACAAAATATGAATCAATTAGCAAAAGATGGTTCTGTAGCATTGTGGGTATCAAAATTATGCTGAACTGCTTCTCCATGACCAGCTCCCCCTTTGTAGCACTAGACACATTTGTGTAACTCGAAACAGTGACATTTACATTCATCTTTTAGTCCCTCCTTTCTGCACCAAACTGGAAGATGAAGGTAATCACCACAAATACTCAGCCGCACTATTTTTGGAAGGCTTTTGGTACATTTGAATGACATGGGAAATTGTCAAACTTTAGTATAAGAGAGAGCAATGACTGGCTAGTCAGGCAGGAAAATTGTCAAAACATTTGTAGGTGTTATGGTGTATCCTTTCGTGGAGGCGTTGATGAGTCGTATTAATATGACTCGTCGAGTCGACTAAGCACGCCAATTTCAACACTTTATTATGCGAACAGTTACTTTCTAGTATATTTTTACATTTCAGGTGCTTCGGAAGCTCTAGGAGGAAACGCGCTTAAAGGACGGCATTTCAGCCTGGAACATCACAATGGAGGCTCGACCAACCAGATGGTCGAAGGCCGTGCAAAAGGAAGAGCCGGCAAGTCCGCAAGCCCGCAAGCTGCCAAGAATCGGGCCGATCGAAGCAAAGTCCTACCGGGCCGAGAGTTGGGGTTCTCCGAAGTCGCACCCGACTGGCCGGTTCACACAAGCCAACATTCGCAACCGGCCAACTCAGTTCCTCAGACAGCCCGGTCAAAGAAAGACCGGCCACCAGAGTCGGTGCAATACAAATCTCGGCTCGTCCTTCAGCGTGGTGGTGGAACTTCGGCTCGTCCCAAGGAGTGGCAATACGAATCTCAAGGAGTGGCAGTATGAATCTCGGCTCGTCTTCAGCGTGGCAGTGCAAGCTAGTTTCTTTATTCTGTCCGAGGCCGATCGGCCGCGTTCCAGCTGCATTCGAGATGAAAGCCGACCGCCAGTGCAAATCTCAGTCGGCCCGGTCACAAACCAAGGCGTGGCGGTGGAAACTTCGGCTCATCCTTTGAAGCAAGTCGGTTAAGCCAAGCGTGGTGGTTTAAGATGTTTCCTAATCTCGTTTTTGGACTTTGGCCAAAAATAGATTTGGAAACGGAACAGATTCAGATCTGGCCAAATACGGACTTGGAAACCCTAGGTTCTTTGCTATAAATAAGACTCTTGGGTCAGGGCATAATCATCATTCATCATTCGACATTCCATTCAACTCGATTCATCCGAAGGCTTAGAGAGACGAATTCCTTCACTTTCATACAAAAATATTATTTTGTTATTTCCATGGGTATGAGTAGCTAAATCCTCTATCCGGTTTAGGGTTTGTATATTCTGACAAATGTTTTGAGGCTTTTTACTTAATGCTATTTTATGTTCCACTAGTTCTTGTGCTAATTTATCCCGGAATGAATTGTGAAGCTAAGCGGATACTTGCAATGGTAAAGCTTAGCCGAACAATTTAGCCCCTATTTTCACTGCTTGTTTGAGACTAAACCGTAAGAACAAGTAGGAGCACTCAAATTTAATATTACTTGAAACGGATTATTAGGTTTTGCTAGAACTAGAAGTCTATAACCTGAAACGGAGTAGATTGTGGTTTAGTGCTTGAAACGGCCTAACTTATGTTATAACATGAAACAGAGTAACCACACTTAGGAACATGAGATTATATTATTAGCAGCCGATGATAAACAAGTCATAATAGAAAAACCCTAATCTGAATGCCTTCTCTGATTGAATTACTTTCGTATCATTTATTCCTGCGTTTTTTACAACAATTGCTCACACAAACCCCCTTTTTAATTTACTCACAGGACGACTTAACCACACCAGCTCTCTAGGGTTCGACCCCTGCTTGCCGCTTTACTAGTTTCTTGCAGGGAAAATTATAAATTTAAATTTGACGCGACAGACGACGCATGTCAAATTTTGGCGCCGTTGCCGGGGAGCTGCGCTTCGGTGAAGTTGTTTTTTTTCTTTCTGTTTTTTCCAGTTTATTTGTGATTCACCATGTCTTCCTATTATAGTAGACCACCTTGTGACGATGAAGACGATGAGGAAGATGAATACGAGGGCAGCGGGGTAAAGTTTTGGATGATTCAGCGTCTCCCCAAATTTGGAGGTGCCATCGGAGAAGACCCCGTGGCACATGTAAAAACGTTTCACTCCATATGCTGCCGCATCAAACCTAAAGAAGAGTCATTAAAGAGGTTTAAGTTAAAAATATTTTTGTTTTCTTTAACTGACTCCGCAAATTCTTGGTATTACTCATCATCTGCATGTTGTGAAAGTAATTATGTGGATCTACGAGCCCAATTTCTAAAGAAGTTTTCTCCGCCATCCCTTCGATTTGAAGTTCGCAAGAAAATTTCAATCATTGTGCAATTTCAGGGCGAAACATTATATGAGTACTATGTGCGCTTCGATGCCCTTCAAGGAAGCTGTCCACACCATGGATTAACAGATTTATTAATTTCCGAGAGCTTTCTTGATGGGATGATGCCACTAGAGTGTTCTATGCTTGATGCTGCAGCAGGAGGGTCGGTAATGAATTTAGACATTTTTGACACCTGGGACCTGATAGATGATATGGCATAGAGCTCGAGATGAGGTCAGCTGCACAAAATGAATGATAAGTCACGGACAGTAGAAGCTGATTCAGTGCAGATCGTGCACGACACCGCATTGGCCATGATGGACAACCCAGGGTAGAAAACGAAGAGAATAAGTCAGAGGTTGTGAGTATCACGTCCGAAGAGGAGTTTACGCCTGAGCGTGCCGCACTAACATGCAGTTCGGACGCGACAACAACCTTGAAGAAGGATGCGACGAGCGAGTCATCCGCACCCGAAGAAGGTAATAATGCCGCGTCTGAGGAAGTTATTATAGATGGGCGCAACGTATTAAATTGCTCTGTGGCCATGACCCTTTCGACAGGTGAAACTTTATTTTTGCATTCTAACGTCACACCTTTGTTTTCTATGTAGGTAAGAGCCCCGGAAGAGCATATGACCGACCAGAATGGACTAGGTGGCGAGTTGGAGGCAAAGCATGAGTCAGAAAAGCCAACGATGGAGCACCCACTCGCTACGAGTCAACAAGTGTCGCCTGAAGAGTGTAAGGACCCAGGTGCCTTCACAGTCACCCGTGATGTTGACTCTTATGTTTTGCAGATGGGAGATGATAGAGATAACGATCCTCTAGCACCTATTTTGGGACGATCACTCCTCTTTACCACGAAGACCAAGATTGACATGGGAACATGCTTGATGTCACTTGCGTTTACTGGCAAGATATCAAATTTCCATACTTACGAGGATGCCGACCGTTCATACATGAAGAAGCGACTGAGACATGGCACGTTTGGATGGAAACCAGGATGGAGAGACATGAGAGCACCACTCGATGAGGGCTATGAGCAGAGCAAAGGAGTAGAGAAGTTTGACCTCACACGCCCATGAGATCCTAACTTGTGATCTCTAAAGAGGTATCGTCGAGCCAACGACGTAAAACAAAGGCGCTCGCAGGGAGGCAGCCTGGCAAAAGTTTTATTTCTCAGTTTTCTTTATTTATTTCATTTTCTGTTTATTTGAGTCTTGAGTCATATGTTCTCACATTATCTTTGGAAAAAGAGATACCTTTCATGCAGGGAACAGGGGCACCTCAACATTACCGGGCCGGGCAGCAACTCAACATTGTCGGGCCGGGCCGCAACATTATCGAGTCGCGTTCTATGAGGAAATGTCTGTACCAGACGCGGCACGCACGACCACACGAGGGGAGTGCTTGTTCGCTTTTACTCTCTACTTGTTTTTCCCTACTTTTGTGTGCTTTGCATGTGTCTTTGAATTTAATTCGTACAGTGAGGACACAGCTTGTTCAAAAGTGTGGGGTGGGAGAGTCAGTCTGTTGTGTCAGCACGTTTATTTTTTTGCACCTGTATAGTGTCTGCACGTTTCCCTTAAAAATTAATTTTTTTTGAAAGTATGGATTTCTCTCTATTTCCCGAATATGCGGTATTGAATGTTGATAATGTGAAATAGATGAAGCTGATTAGATGCGTTTTCTCGTGAAATTCAAATTGTGTGACTACATGTGAATTTAACCCATTACGTGCCTTTAGAGTTGAGATAAACAGGGATGTGGAGTTGATAGAAATGTCCTAGGAAGACTTGACAAAGCATTCAAAGGACCGAACTTCAAGTTATATGGTTATGTGGATTTTGTGGAGGCTAGCACTTCGAGACTTTATCGTTCAGAGTTTGCTCCGCCACTGCAGCGTTTATGTAGAAAGGCGGGACGAGAAAACAGAACGTCATATCTCTAGTCCGAAGTAACCGAAAAAAGAGATGAGCGACCCTCAGCTTGACTTGCATCAAAAAGGACGAGGATGAGAAAGAGCGGGGAGGTATTTCCATATGCTCGCGGGCGATGATTGGACCTCCTTCAAAAGAAGAAAAGGACATGCAATTCACAACAAAGGAGCATAGCTCAAGTAAAATCAACACGGTTGAGAAAGAAGCCCGATTGAGAAATCAGCCCGATTGTGAAAGTCTATACTCAACAAAAGTGAAGTACACCATTCTTACATCAATAGCCAAAGGCCAAGGAAAGTCACTACAAAAGCTGTCCAACAAAAGAAGAAGAAAAGCTCAGAAACCTTGAAGCTCGAATGAATCACGTGCACGAAAAAGCAATGAAGTATAACCATATAGCGAGAGTTCGGAACAACGAATACAGATCATGGGCCTAAAGAGGACTATCTCCCAGCCATCCGAATTGATTTGCATCTCAGCTCAAAGGTAAAACGTATCAAGTTTATTCCATGTTGAGCATGATAATCTTAGTAACGATTGAGTTATGCATAGAAAAGCGAGTCTAGACTAGCAACTCATATTCATGTAGCATTATCTAGGACGTCGAAGAAATTGTGGTGTTTCATTTATTTTCCTTCTATACTTAGTTCTTGTTCGGGACGAACAAGTTTAAGTATGGGGTGGTTTGATGAGTCGTATTTATACGACTCGTCGAGTCGACTAAGCCCACCTATTTCAACACTTTATTATGCAAACAGTTACTTTCTAGTACGGTTTTGCATTTCAGGTGCTTCGGAAGCTCTAGGAGGAAACACGCTTAAAGGACGGCATTTCAGCCCGAAACATCACAATGGAGGCTTGACCAACTAGCTGGTCGAACGCCGTAGCAAAAGGAAGAGCCCGCAAGTCTGCAAGCTACCGAGAAACTGGGCCGATCGAAGCAAAGTCCTACCGGGCCGAGAGTTGGGGTTCTCCGAAGTCGCTCCTGACCGACCGGTTCACACAAGCCAACATCCGCAACCGGCAAGCTCAGTTCCTCAGATAGCCCGGTACAATACAAATCTCGGCTCGTCCTTCAGCGTGGTGGTGGAACTTCGGCTCGTCCCAAGGAGTGGCGATACGAATCTCAAGGAGTGGCGGTATGAATCTCGGCTTGTCTTCAGCGTGGCGGTGCAAGCTAGTTTCTTAATTTCGTCCGAGGCCGATCGACCACATTCCAGCCGCGTCCGAGACAAAACCCGGCCGCCAGTGCAAATCTCGGCCGGCCGGTCGCAAACCAAGGCGTGGCGGTGAAAACTTCGGCTCGTCCTTTAAAGCAAGTCGGTCAAGCCAAGCTTGGCGGTTTAAGATGTTTCCTAATCTCATTTTTGGACTTTGGCCAAAAACAGATTTGGAAACGAAACAGATTCAGATCTGGCCCAAATACGGACTTGGAAACCCTAGGTTCTTTGCTATAAATAAGACTCTTGGGTCAAGGCATAATCATCATTCGGCATTCCATTCAACTCGATTCATCCGAAGGCTTAGAGAGACGAATTCTTTCACTTTCATACAAAAATATTGTTTTGTTATTTCCATGGATATGAGTAGCTAAATCCTCTATTCGGTTTAGGGTTTGTATATTGTGACGAATGTTTTGAGGCTTTTTACTTAATGCTATTTTATGTTCCACTAGTTCTTGTGCTAATTTACCCCAGACTGAATTGTGAAGCTAAGCGGATACTTGCAATGGTAAAGCTTAGCCAAACAATTCAGCCCCTATTTTTACTGCTTGTTTGAGACTAAACCGTAAGAACTAGTAGCAGCACTTAAACTTAATATTTCATGAAACGGATTATTAGGTTTTGCTAGAGCTAGAAGTCTATAACCTGAAACAGAGTAGATTGTGGTGTAGTGCTTGAAACGGCCTACCTTAGGTTATAACCTGAAACGGAGTAACCACACTTAGAACATGAGATTAAATTATTAGCAGCTGATGATAAACGAGTCACAGTAGAAAAACCCTAAGCCGAATGCCTTCTCTGATTGAATTACTTTCATATTATTTCTTCCTGCGTTTTTTACAACAATTGCTCACACAAACCCCCTTTTTTTAATTTACTCACTTGCCTGAAACGGATTATTAGGTTTTGCTAGAACTAGAAGTCTATAACCTGAAACGGAGTAGATTGTGGTGTAGTGCTTGAAACGGCATACCTTAGGTTATAACCTGAAATGGAGTAACCACACTTAGGAACATGAGATCAGATTATTAGCAGCTGATGATAAACGAGTCACAATAGAAAAACCCTAAGCCGAATGCCTTTTTTGATTGAATTACTTTCGTATTATTTCTTCCTGTGTTTTTTACAACAATTGCTCACACAAATCCCCCTTTTTAATTTACTCACAGGACGACTTAATCACACTAGCTCTCTAGGGTTCGACCCCTGGTTGCCGCTTTACTAGTTTATTGCAGGGAAAATTATAAATTTAAATTTGACGCGACAGACGTCGCGTGTCAGGCGTGCTTATACACGCTAAATTCCTACCGTGGACGGGTGTATCGACTTGTGGGTTTTAAAGTTATCTTCCTCTTCTCGTCCTTGTGGACATCTGTAAGTGGTATGATCTATCCTCTTGCAGACGATGTATGTGATGTAGTTCGTGATATGTTAGAAGTAGAAAATTTAGTAGGATTTTATTTACAAAATTGAATTAGCTCAAATTGATTTGATTTTTTAAAATCTATTTTTAATTTAAATACTTAGGGGTCGTCTATCAGAGCGCGTTTCTCTAAATCGGTGATTGTAACATCACCTAAATAGAGTCACCTCCAAAGGGTTCCATGCACTAAGAGAGAATTTTTGTAAAAGAACACCAATCAAATTTGTGACCACATTTCGCAACTTCTATTTACTTTGCACTGTTAAAACGACCCAATTGAGTTCAATATAAATTTTGTTACTAATATTGTATATAAATTTGTGCTCCCTATATGTTTATATAGGAAAAGCTCAAGTGAATAATTATTAACAATAGCCCATGTCAAATTTCTTGTTCCTTTAATATATTCACATGTGTTCTTCCCGCAAATTTATATTCGAAATCTCGCAAACTAGTAATAACTACCCCGTATGCTTTATGGTAAACAAATCTCTTTTATTGTTTACATAAGAAGTCTCTTTTGGTTTTCAAAAGGTTGCATATTAGATGATAAAACAAATTAGCAATGATACTGGTTACCCCGTTAACCTAATCCGGAGAGAAAATGGCCATCCATGTTGGATTAGTTTTCAATTAGTTTAACAAATCTGCAAGCTAATCAAATACTTACGAGTACATCATTAAAGATAAACTTTAATAAAAGTGCTATAGTTATAAAATTATTAACTTATGAATTAATAGATGGGCATAAGGATATATAGTTGTTGATATTGTAGAGAAACCTTTTTCTTGAGATGTGGAATTTATAATTGTCTAAATTTTAATCGTCATATAAAGCTAAAATATAGGAAACAATGGAGTTTTTCCCCTGTTTTGCAACCTCAATCTCACTTTTGCTTTGCCTGAAACTCAAATCTTGTTTTGCCTTGTTTTTAAAGATACCGATTTGAGCAAAATCGGTTTGGGTGATTTTTGAGTGAAACCGATTTGGGAGAAATCGATTTGCTGACTGTGCGCCTACGTGGACCGAAATTTTTTAATTATGGCCACATGTACAAAATCGATTTGGCGGAAATCGGTTTCATTGCGGAATAAAATTAGGGTTTCTTCTCTTTTCTCATTAGCCAATTCTTTTCTAATTAGATAATAATTAGTTAAATTGGGTAGTAATTAGTTGAAATATTTGTATTTTTTTTGAATTGAGTGTTAATTAGTTGAAATGTTTGTGTTGAATTGTTGAATTGAGTGTTAATTATTTAAAATGTTTGTGTTTAATTGTTGAATTTCCTATATAAAAAACAATTGTTGAATTGAGTATTAATTATTTGAATTGAGTGTTATTTAGTCAAAATGTTTGTGTTTAATTGTTGAATTGTGTATTAATTATTTGAATTGGGTGATAATTAGTTGAATTGTTTGCATTGAATTGTTGAAATGGATAGTAATTAGTTGAATTTTTCAAAATAATTGTCATTGATTAAAGAAAACCGATTTTATTAAAAGAAAGGAAACACTAATTTTATTCCGCAATGAAACCGTTTTCCGCCAAATCGTGGCCCAAATCGGTTTTGTACACGTGGCCATAATTACATTTCTTTCGGTCCACGTAGGACCAAGTAGTGCACGAAGGCGCACAGTCATCAAACCGATTTGGGAGAAATCGGTTTGGTTGAAAATCAACCAAACCGATTTCTCCCAAATCGTTTTACTCAAAAATCACCCAAACCGATTTTGCCCAAATCGGTTCCTTTAAAAATAGGGCAAAAACGAGATTTAAATTTGAGTTTCAGGCAGAGCAAAAGTGAGATTGAGTTTGCAAAACAAGGCAAAAAAAACTCGAAACAATGTTGTTTTGATAGAACAATGTCGTTTTCTTGCTGACAGTATTTGCTTACGCAACATCAAATCTTTTTCTGAAATATAAGTCATATATGGTCTCCAATCTACTACAATATTCATATTTAGTTTCTCTCAAAAGAAATTGGTTAAAGAAATGGAAATGAGAACTTATTTCATGATAAATATTGTATTTATTTACCCATTTCCGTGACCTATGTACTTATTTTATTTATTTTGTTCACTGTGTTTTTGTGCGGAGGGTTTATATCAGACATATTGAGAAATACATCTTGTATAAATTGTGTAATTTCTCATATTCTGAATATTTGTCCCACACAGTTTGGGAGTTCTGTGTGTGTAAACTTGACAAGCTAGCCTACTAGCTATCATGTCACTAATTTACTATGATCTTTTGTGATAGACTCTAGGTTGTGGTGACTTATGGAAGAGAGGTGACTATGGATGCAAAAAATTGGACCGGACAGTAAATCAGGACCGGATTGCACCAGAATTTTATAGGTCGGTCAAGGACCATGTCGTAAAAATCCGGGTTCGATCCGGTTCACGGTCTAGATTTTTAGAAAATTTTGGTCCACCGATCCGACCCTGATCGTAATATTCAGGTCCGGTCCGGCCCGAGTTTTATGGTCCGGACCGTTTTATAGTGTAAAATTACGGTCCGGTCTTCAGTCCACTTTTTCAAAAAAAATCCGGTCTATCGGTTTGACCTAGGTCGTATAAACTTCATTTCGGTCTGGTCCTTGGTCCACTTTTTCAAAAAATTTGGTCCAACGGTCCGGACTTGGACCGGATGTGAAACCCTAGAGGTGACATGACATAGGTAGGACATGCTAGGCTTATCACGGATCAGACCGACTACTCCGGTCTGGTTATTACAAATATGGTATTAGAACGAACCTCCACAATATGTGACCGTGTGTGGTCTCCGAATGGATGTACGATCACGTGATCTGCTCTGTCCTACTTGCTCCTAACGAGGACGTTAGGGTTCTGTAAGCGGGGGGGGGGGGGGGGGGGTATATGTTACATCCCAAATTCTGAATATTTGTCCCACATCACGGGCAAGTTCTGTGTGTGTAAGCTTCATAAGCTAGCCTACTAGCTATCATGTCAACAATCTAAATTGGTCTTTTGTGATAGACTTTCGCTTTTGGTGACCTAAGAAAAGGCGGTGACATGAGACAATTAGGATATGCTAAGCTTATAACGACTCGGATCAGCTACTGGGGTACAAGATCATTTGAAGCACAACAACGCAAATGACACCCATCCGGATGAAGTGCAAGCCATCTCGACGCCTCTAACAAACCTATGAACCAACACACACCTCCATGGAAGGATCTTAGCAGTGTTTAAGCACGTCTCCATGAGAGGAGAACACCTGCAAACGTCCACAAGGGACATGGAATGAGAAAGGAGAATGTAGAAAAGAGAAAGGAGAAAGGAAGAGGAAAACATACACACACATAGGTGGGACAACGAATTTTCTACAAAATTATGGAAGGAAAAATGTTACGGTGGGGTTTGAACCTTTAATCTTGTGAAAGTAAAATTACGTCAGAATCTTCTGTTACTGTCGACATAAATAACATTTCCTATACGAATGTCAATGATCAAAAGAAGAACATGGTGAGGAGAGCTTCCAAGCCCAGTGGTCAGCCTGCTCGCCCATGCACCTTAGGGTGCTGGGTTCGAATCCTCACCCACTAACACTACTAACACCCACTAACATTTGTAATAAAAAAAGAAGAAGAACATGGTGATTCTTTTTTTAATGCAATGATTTGGACTTAGCACTTGCCAGTCTTCAACCAATTGATCTGGTTGTTGGGATCGCAAGCAATAATTCTCTAAAAAAGATTGACTTTATTATAATGAAACTTGCTCTTATAAAGAGCTTACAAAAAGTAACGGACTTTCACTTACTGAGTAACCACTAATCCATTTAACTCATTATTAATTGACTTATTCAAAGCCTAATGTATTTTATTTTTAACACCCTCCCATAAATTGAATATGCTAATGTGATGTTTACAATACGTGATCTCGATACTTGTTGGGTGAACTGCTCAACTGTTTCCTATTGAATGGTTCTGCTAACCATCAACGCTCTCATGATTTCTTCTCCGAAGCCGCTTCTCTAGCGACATATATCGATACTACAGTATCAATTATCTCCTCAACAAGCGAGAATCACTGCTCCTCTTCACTACTTGTTGTATGACTAGAAATCAAAGTGTACTTCACTCGTATACTTTACTTACCATACTAGCTAGGTAAGTAACATATGTTCTTCATAGATTTTCAAATAGAACAGAATCACACTCTGAATCGCCCATCTGTCAAAGAAGTTTCTTCACCGTTACTTCAACAGTCACAACCATGATCTAGAGTAAGAAGATCACCAATTGCGCTACAAGCGGCTCATGATCTTCTTCTCGTTTTGTGTGACTCTACTCGCCATCACTTAGGCTACTGCTGCATCACTCATGGAACATTTTCCATACCTCACTTTTTTGTCACTGTAATGACATGACCTTCATCTTAGCCTCTCTTGAATTCACTCCCCAACCAAATTATAGATTTACAGTAATCTCCTTAACATTTTTTATGTCAAAAAATTACCTTCGCTATCCATGCTGAGACCAAAACTCAGCTCATCATCATTCTCAGCACATCTCTTCCACTTGAAATGTGGCTTCGTCTTTCTCATTATCCTCGTATCAATACAAGAATGATTCATGCGTCTCCAATCCATTCCAAAATCTTTCTGCCAAAATTTCCTGAATTCCAGCACCTTATGAATTACCTCACTCAACCGAGTAGATTCGTCACCATTTGCGGCTCAAGAAATTATTCGTCGATCACCTTATGTCCTACGACTAGATTGTTTTGGTTCATTATTTGTCTATAATATGATATATTACTATAATTATTTTTGTTATGTATGTAATCTGTCTATAATCATTATTCCCGCCACGTTTATTTGTCACATCATGTCTAACAAGTAAACTGTAGCAATATCTCATCTTGCTTCAAAACTGAAGGTATTAAGCTCGAGTTATCTAATAATTTTGTACAATTGATTTCGATATAATTTACATCCGTAAAGGAATCCCAACTAAAGAGACTTCAAAGACTCCTTACGAACTTTAAAATGGAAAAAACATCCAAACTTTAACTAAGCATTTTTCAAATTTGGAATATTTAGTTGAGGCGAAACTGTGCAGGCCTCAAGAAGGAATATCTAGTTGAGGCGAAACGCATCAAAATGCTATGAGTATCGAAGCAAACTCAATTAAAACGACGCCGTTTGGATTTACATATCTTTTAAAATATAATAAATTAATGCCGTTTTGACTCACATTATTTTGCTGCGTTGCACCTGATCCGAAGAAATACTACGAAAATAAACATTACCTAACATTTTTTACATTGAGTGAATTACCGAATGAGTTTTTATTTCTTTCTACTTTTTGTAACTTTTGCTTACTAAACTTTAAAAAAAAGTGCTAGTCTATAGTTTAGATCATAATAAGCCATCTCACCTGTACAGTGTACACCACCATACATAATACATAAATACTTCATGAAAAATATAAATCAGTTTTTTTTGTATTCCAGTGGGCTATGATTTCATGTTCTTTTCCCCTTTAAAGTGTTCCCTTTACCAAGATCACATGCATGGATAGTGATACTGCTAGATTGATCCAGAGATAATGCATGCCTGGCTTTGAATCTGATGCTTTATGCTCACCTGCAGTGCACCCTAAACCCAAATCACATTCACATTGCTTTAAATTTTTAAAGAAAAATACAGTTTGGGTACCGGAACTATCACCATTTTCTAATTTGTAGGCTGAAAACTATCACCATTTTCCAACGTGTGGGCTGAAGTATAAAATTTTCCAGACAAGGGGCGAACTATCAAATGATTTTTCAAACAGTGGGCGAACTATCAAATAGTTTTCCAAAAAAGGTGTACTTATTTGTAAAAAAATAATAAATTATTATAAAATTTCAAAAAACTCAAAAAATTTACAACATACAATTTTTAATAAAAAGGAATAAAAATTAAAAACTTTACGAAAATTTAAACACAAAATGAAAAATATTTTTTAATTTTTTTTGCAAATTTCCCCTACAAATTTTTAAAAAAAAATTAGAAACTTTAGAAAAATATTAAACACAAAGTGAAAAATATTTTATGAATTTTTTTAAAAAGTTCTGTTTCAAATTAAATCTTTAAAAATTATTAAATTGAAATATTTTTAAACATTCAATTCCTTGTTCGATTACAAACATTCAATTCCTTGTCAATTCTACCTAATAATTGAAGAAAAACTTCATTTTATGTAATAGGGAAACCAAACAAAAGGTAAAACTGCATGTAGGGGAAATTTGGAAAAAAAGTTTCTAATTTTTAATTTTGTGTTAAATTTGTCGTAAAGTTTCTAATTTTTAATTATCAAATAATTTATATTCCTTTTTATTAAAAATTGTATTTTTATAAATTTTTTGAGTTTTTTTGAAATTTTATATTAATTTATTAATTTTTTACAAATAGGTACACCTTTTTTGGAAAATTATTTGATAGTTCGCCCACTGTTTGAAAAAGTATTTGATAGTTCGCCCCCTATTTGGAAATTTTTATAGTTCAGCCCACACGTTGGAAATGGTGATAGTTCAGCCCACAAATTAGAAAATGGTGATAGTTCCGGTACCCAAACTGTACTTTTCCCTAAATTTTATGCTGACGGGTCTTGGCTACGAGCACTTCTACCCATTTTTCCGCACCCAAAGAAGAACATTCGAAAATGTAAAGGACCGAGTCAGATAGAAAAACTAGCTGAAGAAACTTTGCAATTGTATGTGACACTGATCTCTCCAATTAGATTAAGATAAAAATGTTAGATAAATTTTATATTCACAGGATCGTAATACCCATATTCGTGTTAATTAAGCACACAGAAATCACAGAAGATGACAAACCTCCGTTGATGACTCTGAATTCTTCACTGATCACCGTAGTGGAAACTTCCAGTTTCATCGCACTACCTTACGCCAGTAATTATTTGAGAGAACTGAGATCAGAACGTGAAACTGGGGACCACTACCATGTTATAGCGTTGTACATAACCGCTATAAGTTTCAGTAATTCCGAATTCTTCCCCTCAAAAGAAACATATAATTATGAACTGATATCTACACTATATTTAATATTCCATGATCACCTTAATTTATATACTCTAAAGTCAACTATATAATAGATCACTTTAATATTGACTTATAAACTATGATAGTACCATACACACCTTAACCTAGTTACATTATGATCCAAACATTAGATTATAAAATAATCTAAAAATCTCCCACTTGATCATAAATGTAAATCCAACTAGAGATGTGTAACCTTAGTGATATCAAATGTGCTATCATATAGAGTATATCGCAAAACAATCTCGTCCAGCAATTATCCTAACATAGGATCAAGCCAGCATTCGTAGCATTAATCGTTACGGGACCAAACTTGTCACGTATATCAGTACAACCAAATGACACAGATCAATCATGGAGTGTAGCACGGAAATTACATGAACTGTGATCTACATATGCTTATTTCCAACTGGTCACCTTAACTTTATGGAGATCAATCCTTAAACAAAATATAACATAGTGCAATGTACACTTTATTTCTACAGAACTAAAAAAAATGATCCATATACAATACAGAGCAAAACATAATCACAACACAAACTCTCACTAAATTCGGATATCCTCAAATTGTGATTACACACATATGAGCAACATGCTCATGAAATACCCGCGGTGATAATCATGGAGTTTTGTCCCAAGATGCTCTATGGAAATTTGACCATTATGTATACTTTATTGGAACATACTATCAATTTATTGTCACAATATCCTGAAAGGTCTTTCAATACCTCCCATAAAGTGCAGTCTTGTGACAATATTTCACAGTCATATTTCCTAATTAGATGTCTCATAACTAAATGTGGATCTTTTACCACATTGACATCTCGGAATCAGAATACCCAACGATCTCCAACTTATCCGATTTCCTATATGTGAGCATGTAATCTTTTTGTTCTCATTAAGAACCCAACAACTTTCTTGACTGCCACCTAATGATCCACTCTAGGGTTGCTTAGAAGCAGCAACTATATAATCCTTAACCTTTCCCTTGTCTTTAGTAGTGCAGGTCAGGTGAGCACTTTCGGTCATGTCTTGCTTCAACCTCTTCCTCTTGGACACAAAAAATATTAGTGGGGGGGGGGGGGGGGTGGCAGTGATTTTAGTGTAATTTTCAAATACGCCCCCATTGATATTTTTAATTTGCCCCCACTATTTTTAATTTACCGCACTAACAATTTATATTAAATCATTAAATAAAAAACAACACACAGATAGATGAAAACAAAACGACAGAGAACTTTTAAAAAATAAAAGTGAGTTGTTTTTCGACCGCACGAAGCGAAAAGCGGACGCACGACCGCACGAGGCAGAGGCGCGACGCCTAGAGATCGACCCTTATGTGGCTATGCCCTATTTGCTTTTTGTTTATTCTATAATTATTCGAAATCAGGTAAGAGGATGAGACTGATTAAATGATTAATTTGGGTATTTTAGTTTTGGAGAAGATTGACATGTTAAAGGTAAAATTAGGGTTTATTGTTTGATGGTGAATTATTGATTGTTTAATGTTGGAATTACAAATTGAATTCTTGGGTGATGTCGGTTTGACAGCCTTGAAGAATATACCACTTTTATTTGAGTTTAGTCTCATTAAGTTTTGACTATTGTTCTTATGAATGTACATAACACACATGTTTGATTTTGAGAGTTGGGATTTAGGAATCAAGTTCGTTTGATCATAAGCTCATATGTCACGTAAGTTTGTACATAATAGTTTATTTAATGTATTATTATTTTTATGTGACATTTTATAATGTTTTTAAATTTTAATTACATATATTTGCAGAACAACAGCTGGATTACTTTTTGAAACGAAAGCGGTCATCCTCAGCCGGTGAGGATCATGATTTAACTGCAAATACATCACCCATTATTCATCATTGTACTTCTTCTGCTTCTGAGATTGTTAATTTGGATGATCTTCTTTGGGATCCGCGGAGAGAAAAATACTCAATATCATCCTAATCAACGAGATGAAGTACAACGAAAGTATTTAATTAGAGGGCCTTGTCAACCCCGTGGTGATGCTTTTACACGGAAAAGAATAGGACAGTGGTCGAGACGATTCAACCTTGAGTGGTTTGATCAATATGGTAATTGGATAGAGTATAGCTAAAAGAGGATAATGCTTTTTGCTTGTGTTGTTACTTATTCAGAGAAGCCAGCAATGATACTTTTGTGATAGAAGGTTTCTCTAGTTGGAATAGACGGAGAGACTAGCTTCCCATGTGGGGGACATTAATAGCTTTCACAATCAAGCGCTCAAAAAAGTGATGATTTGATGAGGCAGGCTCAATCTATTATTGTTGCTCTTCATAAGCAAAGTGACATTACAAAGAATGAGCATCGTATTCGGTTGAATGTTTCCATTGATGTTTCTAGATTTCTGCTACAACAAGGATTACCTTTTCGTGGACATGATGAACTAGAAGAGTCAAACAATCAAGGTAATTTTATGGAATTGATCAAGTATACTGCTAATCAGAATGAGATTGACAACAAAGTTGTTTTAAAAAAGGCTCCTGGAAACAACCAAATGATCTCTCCAACGATTCAAAATGACATTGTGCGTTGCTTTTCTCAAGAAGTAATTTGTCGTATTATTGAAGAAATTGACAACGACGTATTTGCATTATTAGTGGATGAGTCTAGTGATGTTTCTTACAAGGAGCAAATGGCTGTGATTTTACGATTCGGTTATAAATTAGGAACTGTTATAGAGAGGTTTATTGGTGTTATTCATGTGAAAGATACATCGTCTGCCAGTCTTAAAAATGATATTGATTCACTATTTAGCGAACATGGATTGAGTTTGAAAAGTGTAAGAGGACAAGGTTATGATGGAGCAAGTAATATGAAAGGTGAGTTCAATGGATTAAGAGCCTTAGTTTCATAGGAAAATAGCTCAGCCTATTATGCTCATTGTTTTGCTCATTAAGTGCAGCTTGTTGTTATTGCAATTTCAAAAAAGGAGTTTGAAGTCGGTGATTTTTTTGATAAATTATCTCTTCTATTGAATGTGGTTGGAGCATCTTGTGAAAGAAGAAATATGATTTGCGACAAATATCAAGAGCAACTAAAAGAGGCTATTTGCATGAACATGGTCATGAACAAATAACAGAACACACATTGATACCTATAAAAATGAAATAAAAATACATAACATTAAAATTGTAGGTGCCGAGTATGTCCCAATGCTTGGGCTCCAGTTCAGTAGATGTCGAAGCTATCATTGGCACTTTCTTCCTTATACAACTCCCAATATGATGAGTCATCATGCTACGTATCTTGTCACTAACATGCCCATTTGCTTCTAATGTACACTCCACTTTGATCCTGGTCTCGAGCCTGTGGACCATGTCTGCTAACTTGGCGCCACAAACCACATCACGACGCTTTTGCTTCTTACCAGGTTCATCAGGGGAATCTATCACATTTGAATCACAAAGAAATATCAAATTCAAAGACATTCTATATTTCATCAAAATGCATACTATTCATCATCAAATAACCACATATATAATAAACAATAACTGAGTAACATTATCAAAACACATTGTGTTCAACAAAGAACTCATGCGATACGAAAATATCAAACTAAAATGTGTAGTATTACCAGTGGCATTGGACTTCTTGCAACAGATGCTCTAGGGTTCTTCAATTGGTTCATCTGTAATCATCGCTTCACTCTGCTCATCAGAAAATGCATCATCACCCTCTACTTCTTGTGAGGAATCAACAACAGCATGGTTTGCTTCATCAGCATGTTCTGCATTGTCAGCATGGTCTTCATGATCAGCAGGGTCTTCATTAGTAGGATATTCAACTAGGCCACTTTGTTCTTTGTCCGAAGGGTCAGCAGATACAGCATGCGAGGGTGTAAGGGATGGATTTGGTGCGAAAGTTGAACGAGGTTGGGATGCAGAACTAAGTGTACGGGTAGGGTTTTTTAAATAAATGGGTGGAACGACATTGGGGTTACATCTAGGGTTTCTGGTGGCCTTTCTGTGGTAGGGTTGTGGACTAGGAGCTTTGACAAATATCTAGGGCTACAACGGAGTTGGAGTTGGATGGATTTTAGTTTCTTCTTCGGAGTGTCAAGTTCTAGGTTTTCGTCTTCGGGCACGTAGGTTGGTTTGTCTGACACGGCCGGCAGAGTGGGAGCTTTGTGCGACGGTTCTGATGTGGTTTTGTAGGTTGCTTGGTGGAAGCTTTTGCATGCATGTTTCTTTGCTGCAGGCTGCTTCACCGCTCCCTTTTTCACTATGGGCTCTGGCGTGTGTACCTTGGCTGGTTTCCGACTTCCAGGGGAACACAATTTCATTGCACGGTTGCTGGTGGCTTCAACGATCTCTGCGAGTGTCTTCTTCTTCGGAGTCATGGCGGAGAGTGTGGAAGGGAGAGGAGATGGATTAAAACAGATGGAGAAGTGTAATGCGACGGTGTGGAATGGTTGAGTGAAGATGTGAGAAAACCCTAAGTAAGTATGGGTTATTGTTCTCCTTCGCACACGCGTGTGGCTTAGATTTAATTTGATCCTTACGCGACTGACCAAGTTCCTATGTCACATAAGAGCATATTTTCTGTAAATGAAAATTTGCATTTTGAACTTCCAAGTTTTGGTTTGTCCCGCCCAACGAAACATTTCCCCCCTAAAAAATAAGCCCCTTATGTGACTGAGATACTGAAACTCTGTCGCCTAAGTTGTTACAATACAAAAAAGAAACATTTCTATTTCACATTACACCCATAAGTCCTTACAACACATAACTTAAAACATTCAAAATACATTGCCCAAAATACTGAGATACATTACTCATCATATATAGATCATCCCCATCCTCCACGTCATCTTTATCACTTCTCAGATGATCACTTTGGTATCCATCAAACTCTTCGTCATCATCTACTTCATCTTTAAAATCATCTTTATTCTCTTCAACATCCATTGTATCATCAGTTTGTCTGTCAAAGTCATAGTATAATGCAGGAATCGTTCGCGGAGTCTCCAACCCTTCATTAATCTCATCTTCATTAATATCATTTGACATGTATGTGGGTCTATTTGTTGTATCATCTTCTTGATATGCTTCCTCTACAACTTGTGAACTTACATCATCCCGAGCTATATAAGAATTGCTATAAGTACCTCTTTGGGCAACGACATTGACAACTTTCCTATTCTTGCCCAGTTTCGGATCTTCCACGTAGATCACTTGTTGTGCATGTTTTGCAAGATAATAAGGAGTTTCGTCATACCAAGTGGAGGAAATGTCAATCGAGATTATTCCATGGTCAATCTTAATATTTCCCTTTAAAGGATCAATGTTAAACCATTTGCATGGAAAGATGATTATCGGCATTCCTTCGGCATACTTAAGTTCGATGATAATTTGAAGAACCCCGTAGTATTTAACATCTCCTGAAAAAGTATTTAATGTCAGATCAACTTAAATGAATGAAATGCACTTGTATGTAACATTTACAAAATATATTCTTACTTGCTAGAACCATGACTCCATTCTTTTTGGTCTTCAAATCTTGATCCGTATCCCACACAACAAATTCTTAGCCATTGACAATACAATGTATGTAACAATTGTGAAACTGTGGCTTGCAAGCCAAAATGTGAAGCTCTTTGGAATATGAGTCAGATCCTTCGGTGCTTAATTCAATCATATGTATCTATAAATGTAGCAAAAGAAACATAACATCCTTGTTATGACATCCTTCTCGTTAGATGGGTGGCATCGATTTCATCTAGACATAAGGACACACCTTGTACCCTTTAGTCTTAAGACCTCCCAACATCCCTAGACCAGGGAAGTCACGAATAGTCCACATAACCTGCTTTCATAGTGAACGATGACCCATCATGTCAATCAAAGGTACAAGCTCCCTCTTCCCATAACACCTTCAACTCATCAATAAGAGGCCTCATAAAAACATTTAAGCACTTTCTAGGAGACTTGGGTCTCGATATCAACAAACAAAGTATGTTCAACTCCTTCTTCATACATGTAAGAGGTGGTAAATTGTAAAGAATACAAACAACAGATCATGTGATGTGAGAGAGGCCCAATGCTCCAAAAGGATTAAAACCGTTAGTTGCTAGGCCAAGTCTCACATTTCTGATCTCACTTGCATTTCTTTCAGCGTGCCACCGCATTTGGCCTGTAATATTTGGTGACATATATAAACGTTACGATCTTAGAGTCAAAGGGAAGTACTTAAACGCCTTCTTTGGAATCTTATATTTATTTCCACACTGCGCGTATCTTGCCTCGCCACACACGGGGCAGCTAACATAATCTATGAACTCTTTGTAGTACAATTTGCATCCGCATCCATGCTCGCAAGCATGTATGGTCTCATAACCAAACCCATATTCTTCAATACTCTTTCACATCTTTATAAAAACCAGGGTAGATGTTATCACGAGGAAGAATATCTTTTGTGTAATGTAGCATTTTATAAACCCCTTGTCCGACAATCGACTTTCATTTGCATTGCCCTCCAAATTGTTTCAAAACCGTTATTCTCACAACTTCTGTATACATGAGTCTGCGCTTCGCCTATAAGATTGTTGTAGCTTTCATAAGCCATCCTACTCATTTAGTCACCATCCTTTGAATTCATATTCATATGATCTTCTTCATGCACATGTCGAAAGGGAAACTGATCTTGAATAATCACTATGGTCAGGTTTGTTTGATGATGCATAACACCACTACTTGTTTCTCCAAGTGTCTCCACAAGGCATTGTTGTCTCAACTCCCAATCTGAAAGTTCACTACTCTCTTCACCATGTGATGTCCATGTATTGTAACCATTCATTATACCGTTATTGACCAATTGATAAACATCTCCTTCGATGTAATTCTTCGTCTGACTGACAACACTGCCTTGTTGCGAGGCAATGTGTACAAAATTAATTTATAAGTCCGCTACTCGTAACTTTACTATTGGGTAGTAAAGCGGTAAGTAGAGGTCGAACCCAAGGAAATTAGTGGATAGTTGTTCTTTCGAAAATGGAAAATTAAATAAGACAGTTGGGGGTTGGTTGTGATTTTAGTACTGAAAGTAATGTGGGTTGGTTGTGATTTTAGTACTGACAGCACTGCCTTGTCGCGAGGCAATGTGCAAAGTTAATTTATAAGTCCACTACTCGTGACTTCACTATTGGGTAGTAAATCGGTAAGTAGGGGTCGAACCCAAGGGAATTGGTGGATAGTAGTTCTTTGAGGATTTCGTACAGAAATTAAGTGCGATTTGGGGTTAGTTGTGGTTTTAGTACTGAAAAGTAAATTACTGAAAGTAAAGAAAGTAAATATAGGACTGAAAGTAAATGCTGAAAGTAAATGCTGAAAAGTAAAGTGCTTGAAGGACAAGGCTTGCGGAAAGTAAATGCGTAAGAGTAAAGTGCTTGAAGGACAAGGCTTGCTGAAAGTAAGTGCGTAAAAGTAAAGTGCTTGAAGGACAAGGCTTGCTGAAAGTAAGTGTGTAAAAGTAAAGTGCTTGAAGGACAAGGCTTGCTGAAAGTAAGTGCGTAAAAGTAAAGTGCTTGAAGGACAAGGCTTGCGGAAAGTAAGTGCGTAAAAGTAAAGTGCTTGAAGGACAAGGCTTACTGAAAGTAAGTGCGTAAAAGTAAAGTGCTTAAAGGACAAGGCTTGCTGAAAGTAAGTGCGTAAAAGTAAAGTGCTTGAAGGACAAGGCTTGCTGAAAGTAAGTGCGTAAAAGTAAAGTGCTTGAAGAACAAGGCTTGCTGAAAGTAAAGGTACTGAATTTAAGCAGTTGATAAAGCAGTTGATAGTGAGACTGAAAGTAAAGTGACAGGTGGTGAATTGATTAAGGGAAAGATTCGGTTTTAGGGGTCTTGTATCATGACTCATTCATCATTGACCTCTAATGATCATACTAAGTGTTCAAAGATGTATCAAGGCCATTTATAGCACTCTACTTGCAACACCGTCTAGTCCTTTTCAAGACATAGAACACTTGTTCTAGATAGGCTAATTCCTCCTTTCGAAGTATCTTAGCCCATGTGCATCCATTTGATCAATCATTTCCGATCAACCAAATGGTTTTTAAAAGAGGTTGAACTCCATGGAAAAGCTTTGCTCTTTCGAGCCTTGATCGGTCGAATTCTTGACCTATTATTCACTTCATTCGATGATGGATTATGTTTGTTTTCTCGACATTTTATTGTCATTTGATCTCTTTTCTAGTGTTTCAGGTTATATATTACATATCTAATAATTTTGGATTGATCTGAAGCAAAGCAAAGCAATCGGTGCAGATTTGGGCAAAAACAGGACAAAACAAGACAGATTGACCTCTCCGACTTGTTTTGCTCGTACAGATCGCGTTTGGTGTCCAAATAGGTTGATTCAAAGCTTGTTGGAAAGCTAATTCAATTCCCTACAACTTTGTAGTTTACACCAAGAGCAGATTCGAAGGTTTAGACTTCGAAAATAGCAATGGAAGTCAGGTCACGGGCGTTACGGGCGTCACGGACCAACTCAGACGCCCCGGAAATTGAAGCAACTCATTGAGCCCGTGACCAACACCTTGGTCACGGGTGTCACGGGCGTCACGGGCACCGTGAGCACAGAATTATCAGAAATTTCCTAATTTAATTTTGGGAGTTTTCTGGGCCTTTTTTGGAAATCGTTCGATTGGGCTATAAAAGGAAAACGACCTGAACGTGCTTAGTTGTTGATTCTTTGGAGAAAAACCCTAACTTGGGAGAGAAGACAAGCTTTCATCGTGAGGATCAACTAGCGAAATCGTCTACGGTTTATTCGTTTCTTCCTTTAATTTACACTGTTTTTGGTTTACTACCATGAATAGTGAGTAGTCTCCTCTATTCTGGGATCCTACGGATCCCGTGCTATGTAACCCTAACTCTTCATGTGATCAATTAAAGTTTATATTTATGCAATTCGATAATTCAATTTCAATGTGTGCTTCATATTATCGTTCTATGCATGTATTTACATCAAAGGGTATGTTTGCATTGGTAGAACGTATTTAGGTTATATGCCGAAAGGTGGATGGGCCCTAGGGATTAACCGGAATGCATGAAATTGATATTAGGTCATGTTACATGATTTGATAGGAAAACCATTAATTTAATAAATCGAAATCGTTGATAATCCGTGGATGGGCGGCGTTCAACGATGGAGATTGATCTAGACAATGATCCGTGGATGGGCGGCTTGTCTAGTGTTATTTTGGTTTTATTCCATATTCGATAGCATAAATATTTAACTTGCCATGATTGCATGATTAGCGGGTTAGCACGGGTGAAGTAGGATTCTGGGATTCTTCCTCTGATAAAAACACAACATTTAATTTTCTGCAATTTAATTTCTGCACTTTTCACAACAAACCAAACAATTGTCATTCGGAATAGCTAAATAGGTCGCTTGTTACCTAGTACTCACACGCATTGCTCCTAGGATCGACCCTTGGCTTACCAAGGATTATAAATTTTGTTTGACTGCAATTTGACCCCTAAAACTAATACTTTGACAACTATAAAGGGTTAAAAATACGCTTGTCAAAATGGCGCCGTTGCCGGGGAGCAGCGTTTAGTGTGATATTAGATTTAACGAGTGTAGTTTAGACTGTTCCATTTTTTTTATTGCCTCATTGTACATACTCTTAATACTTCTAACCTTCACTAATCACCTTTATCTTGAATGTTGCGAGGATGTACTCTTTTGGTCATCAAGACGCCTACCCAAGGGAAGAGCCTTATTGTCAGACATATTCGTATGATGCAAATTGGGAAGGAAATCAAAATCAGTTCTGTGATCAACCATATTATCAAGATGACCACCACTATGAGAATTACCAAGACCAGTCGCAGCAGCATCAGTTTTATGATTCACAGTCATATCAAGATGATCATTATTATGAGGACTACCAGAATTACTCGCAGCAGCAACAGTCTCACGATCACCACCTCTGGATGAGTGATCGAGGTAATCCTAAGGACAAGAGGAGTGTGCATGATCCCTACCTCGCTGATAGAACAAAGTATATCGCTGAGTTAACCAACGCAGTAAAGATTCTTGCTGCTGAAATAAAAAATCTGAAGATAGACTCCTCTGTCAAGTCATCTGTAGTCGCCAATGTGATTGTTTACTGTGAAGTATGTGGTTCTCCTTCTCATTTCGCAGATGACTGTCCAGTGATAAGACGAGAAATCAGCAACAGAAATCAGGAGGACGCCAGCTTTGTAGGGCGCACCAATCAAGGTAATCAGTACAACAACCAGCCCCAACAGCAACAAAATCAGAATTCATGGTAATACAACTATCAGTCGCAGCAACAACCTCAAAATACTGGTGATTCATCGCATTTAGAGTCTATATTGGCTAGCTACTTAGCGGAGCAAGAGAGGAGATCAGTGGAGCAAGATAGGCGAGCTGAAGAGCGACAAGCCAGACTCGATAATATTATAGGGACGGTGGAGCAACTCCCAATTAAGCAAAGAATACTGAAAGACCAGTTGGAGCAACAAGCTACAGCAGCCACCAATGCATGCAGAGATGAGGACATTGAGATGGGAATGGCCAACCATCAAGAAGTTCAAGTCTATGAAGCATATTCATCTTCAGCTTTATTTCGAATCGACGTGGAAGATGATCAGGATACGAGAATGCTCTCTACACCAGAACAACCTGTTTGTGAGGATGGTTTTGAGGCGTTTAGAATGGTTGCCAAGGCTTACACTGAGTTGGAGGATGATGAGTTTTGTACTGACGACGTCTCTGAATATGAAGATGCATCTCCCTCCACTACGAGCGCTTCCACAGGTCATTTAGATGAACAGACAGAGGAGAACATCATTCCACCAGTTTCTTTGGGCACTGAAGAGCCATCAGGGGATCATAGATACGAAGACTTTGTTGATGTGTACATGAGCTCGTTTAAAGAGGGCCCTCGCATACGCCTGAATACGATGGTGAAGGAATACTCAGAAGTATATGCACTTGAAATCTTATCTAAAGAGTATAAAGGAAGTGTTCTTACTGGAGCTAGCGCTGAATATATTTATCTTGACACACCGCCTCCAGACAAGTTTCGACAGTTCTTGTCTTACGTCTTGGAACTGTTGATAGGGAGTTTCTGCAGCCCCTTGGTTCTTAAGGGTCTTAAATTTTTGAAGAGACTGCATGCTCTGCTCGACGTTCATGTCATACTAGATGGACGTAAATTTCAATGGGATTTGAAGGTGGACTGACACTACCTCCCTTGCTGAGTCTCGCCAAGACGTTAAACTAGGTCTCTTCGGGGAGTAACCCGCGCTGTAAGTTTTCTTTCGTTGCCTTTGCATTGTATGTTATGTGTGTGACCATTGCAGGACTGTTCAGAAAGATCTTCATCGCCAAAGGCGCAGCCATCGCGAAACAGAGTTTGAAAAGTCAGTTTTTCTTCTCTCCTAGACCACCCGTTCAGCCCGTGACCAAAGGACTCGTCACGGGCGTTACGGGCCTCTATTGTCTTTCAGAAAGTTGCTTATTTTGGAAGCCCGTTCACCCCGTGACCAATAGGCTCGTCACGGGTAACACGGGCATCTGCAGTATATCAGTTCGGAAAAAAAAGTGTTTATCTATTCATCTCGCGATTATCGATTCTAACCTATACCTTGTGCAGCTCTATATTTTTATTCTCACTCTATCAGCTCACAGGTCGTATTTCACTCACCAGTCATCGTTTAATCTCTCTGACTTTCACGCCCCCACGCACGAGTGAAGTTCCTATGCACTTTCTCTTATTTTATATTTTTTTCCGCTTAGGGACTAAGCTCGATTTTAAGTGTGGAGTGGGTAGCGCATAGTCACATGCATTGCACATCATATTCACCTATTGTACATGCTCAACTGTCTATGTATTGCGATTGAAATCCTCGTTTTCTACGATACTCCTTGACTGATGGACATTCTTTTGGATTCAAAATCTAGGACTTGAAATAGTTTTGCTCGTACGTGCATTCTCTTGAGTCAGTATCATTGCTAACCCTCGCCTATCACATGTTCTACGTATTTCTTGAAGCATGTTTAAGATTTGATACTAGTAGGCACCGTTTCAAAACTTTCAAAAGCTTAAAATTGCATATCTTTTTCTAGGTGACCTCAGTACTAGTATATGATTCTCTACCCTTGTCGTGATTTGCATGCACCCGCCTTTATTCATACACTATGTCGAGCTTTAAGTGTGGAGTTAGACAATTGACCTTCAAGTTTTCCCCTCAAAAGCAAAGCTCTAAATTCTGGAAAATGGGTGCAACATTGGCCCCGAGCATAGTTGTTTATGAAAGAAAAAGCCAGTTTGAAAAAAAAAAAATATATATATATATATGCTTTTGTTGATTCTGCGAAAGCAGAAAATACCAAGGACCCGGTGAGAAAAGTCACCCCTGGTATCTGGAAAACACTCTTGAAACAATTTCTGCTCCCTTCTGCTTGGCGTAGTGTAAATCCACCTTTTCATTGCGTGCAAATCATAGCATATCTTGAGAATTCATATACTATAGTCTAAGGGACGATCCTCGTGCTTGCACTGAAATTTCCTATGCAATTTTTTCGTTCTATTTTTCAGAAAAAACTATTAAGCCAGGCTCCTCTTCTCTTATGGGTCATTGCCTAGTCCTTGGCACTTGAGAATGAGCTTTGCGCCAAGAGCCCGTGGACTATCCCTAGATAGCATAGGTGAATGGCGAGCATGTTTTGTGCAACTCTTCATACTTATCCCGTTGCTATAGAACTATTTAGAACTCGTGATGAGGCGTTTCTTAGTCGTGTGTACTGACCGTTTGAATGCATAACTCGTTTAATCTATGATTGTCCGAAACTTTGATGAAGATGTTTGTCTTGAAGTTGAGGTAACACGATGAATCCGAGGTATGACATGACTTTACTATGACTTGTTGAGCATCATTTCATGCATACACGTTAGTTAGTTGTACAGGGGATTTGTAGGTAGTCCCATTCCTGAAAACCTTCACGAGACTATACTCGTCCTACTAGGGCAGCCTATAGGTTTAAAGGCTTGATGCATACGCTAAATGCATTCGTGTCCTCTACGACAGTGAGTTATCTTTTTATTTTTGTTTTTGTTAGAATTGATCACATGACACTTGAGTGGGTAATTATTCTGCAGTTTATTGACTTGAACTTAATGTTTGTTCGGGACGAACAAATCCTAAGTGTGGAGTGTTTTGATCGGTCGAATTCTTGACCTATTATTCACTTCATTCGATGATGGATTATGTTTGTTTTCTCGACATTTTATTGTCATTTGATCTCTTTTCTAGTGTTTCAGGTTATATATTACATATCTAATACTTTTGGATTGATCTGAAGCAAAGCAAAGCAATCGGTGCAGATTTGGGCAAAAACAGGACAAAACAAGACAGATTGACCTCTCCGACTTGTTTTGCTCGTACAGATCGCGTTTGGTGTCCAAATAGGTTGATTCAAAGCTTGTTGGAAAGCTAATTCAATTCCCTACAACTTTGTAGTTTACACCAAGAGCAGATTCGAAGGTTTAGACTTCGAAAATAGCAATGGAAGTCAGGTCACGGGCGTTACGGGCGTCACGGACCAACTCAGACGCCCCGGAAATTGAAGCAACTCATTGAGCCCGTGACCAACACCTTGGTCACGGGTGTCACGGGCGTCACGGGCACCGTGAGCACAGAATTATCAGAAATTTCCTAATTTAATTTTGGGAGTTTTCTGGGCCTTTTTTGGAAATCGTTCGATTGGGCTATAAAAGGAAAACGACCTGAACGTGCTTAGTTGTTGATTCTTTGGAGAAAAACCCTAACTTGGGAGAGAAGACAAGCTTTCATCGTGAGGATCAACTAGCGAAATCGTCTACGGTTTATTCGTTTCTTCCTTTAATTTACACTGTTTTTGGTTTACTACCATGAATAGTGAGTAGTCTCCTCTATTCTGGGATCCTACGGATCCCGTGCTATGTAACCCTAACTCTTCATGTGATCAATTAAAGTTTATGTTTATGCAATTCGATAATTCAATTTCAATGTGTGCTTCATATTATCGTTCTATGCATGTATTTACATCAAAGGGTATGTTTGCATTGGTAGAACGTATTTAGGTTATATGCCGAAAGGTGGATGGGCCCTAGGGATTAACCGGAATGCATGAAATTGATATTAGGTCATGTTACATGATTTGATAGGAAAACCATTAATTTAATAAATCGAAATCGTTGATAATCCGTGGATGGGCGGCGTTCAACGATGGAGATTGATCTAGACAATGATCCGTGGATGGGCGGCTTGTCTAGTGTTATTTTGGTTTTATTCCATATTCGATAGCATAAATATTTAACTTGCCATGATTGCATGATTAGCGGGTTAGCACGGGTGAAGTAGGATTCTGGGATTCTTCCTCTGATAAAAACACAACATTTAATTTTCTGCAATTTAATTTCTGCACTTTTCACAACAAACCAAACAATTGTCATTCGGAATAGCTAAATAGGTCGCTTGTTACCTAGTACTCACACGCATTGCTCCTAGGATCGACCCTTGGCTTACCAAGGATTATAAATTTTGTTTGACTGCAATTTGACCCCTAAAACTAATACTTTGACAACTATAAAGGGTTAAAAATACGCTTGTCAAGCCTCCACTTAGCCATGTATGTTCACGAACCCCATGGAAGAGTTTTGCTCTTTCGAGCATCCACTCAACCACGAATGTTCTAACCTAGTATATGGCACATAGAACAAGTTTTGAACTCAAAGAAGCACTAAGAAAAAGGGTCTAGAATTGGTTTTATGATACAAGTATCCATAGAGGTGGATACCATAGCTAAGTGCTTGGAAAAGTAAAGGTTTTGGAAATCTAAAACAAGAAAAGTAAAGAGGGCTCTCGGTTTTTGGAACAAGAGGGCTCTCGGTTTTGACAAGGAAATAAGAGGAGAATACTCAAGAACCTACAAGAGTAAACTCAAGAACAACAAGAACACTCAAGAACCAGCAAGAGTATTCAAGATCAAAGCAAAGTAAAGACTATGAAAGTAAAAGAGGGCTTCGGTTTTTGGAAAGAAAATGAAGAACAAACTCAAGAACACTCTCAAGAACACACTCAAACTCAAGAACAAACAAGAGCTTTTGATTCAAAGTAAGTGTTTACAAAACTAGAGAGATAAGTAACAAGTGATGATTTTTGTTGGACATGAGGTATGTTTTCAAGGGCCAGGCCCTTCTATTTATAGGCCAAATGTGGCGGTTTGGAGGAGGATATTTATCCTCCAAACCGCCTCTAGTCCCTCCCCAACTCCTGTTGGCCTTGGTTGCTCCTCAAGTGGACTTAGTTGGACTTCAAAGGGCAAATACTTGATCAAGTTCATGAACCTCCCCAAGAGCCATCTTCTTGACTTAGTTGAGCTTGGTTGAAGCTTGGGCAAGTCCCTTGAACTTGGTTGAGGTTTAGTTTGTGCCCAAAGGTCAACCGAAGTGAATAGTATACCCTAACCGGAAAATAAGTAGTTTGGTTGGAATTCGCTGGAGTTTGACCGGAGTAGGGCTAGAACTGACCAGAGCATGGATGTGGTTGGATTAGGCTTGGTTGGAGCATCACCGGAGGTCGATCAGAGCATGGCCGGAGCTTGGCCGGAATGTGGTCGGAATTTTGGCTGGAGGTGCTTTGCCTTTGAATAGCTGATTTTGAATGTTGAAGAAATTTTAAGCCTTTTGGTCGAGACAGTTTTGCCAGAATTTGGCCGGAACATGGCCGTGGCTTGATTTGAAGTTTTGCTCGGGCGCCTGTTTCGGTTGTGCTCGGTCGTAGTCTCGGTCGCGCTCGGGCGCGGGCCTCGGTCAGGGACCGGTGTTTCTCGGTCGCAGGCCTCGGGCGCGCTCGGTCAAAGTTCTCGGTTCTCTCGGTCGCGGGCTCGGTTCTGGTTCTCGGCGCGCCCCGGTCGTGGACCTGGCTTTCTCATGCGGGGACCTGGTTCTCTCTGTACGCGTTCTTGGGCGCGTCCGGCATTTCTCGGACGCGGGCCTCGGCGCACACCAGGCGATGGTCTCGGACGGCCTGGTCGTGGTCCTCGGCACACCCGGCTGGGTTTAGTACTAAAAAGTAAATGACTGAAAGTAAAGAAAGTAAATACAGGACTGAAAGTAAATACTGAAAAGTAAAGTGCTGGAACAGTCGAGTTCAATGTCAACCGCAAACACACTTTTGGTTTGTCGCACGCTGTGTCTCAAGCGTGATGCGCGCCAAAGTTGTGTTGGATTGATGTTGAACAAGTCTGTAGTGAAAGTAAAGTGCGGAAAGTAAATACTGAAAAGTAAATTGCTGGAACAGTCAAATTCAGTATCGACTAATCAACATACTTTTGGTATGGACTGATATTGAAAGGGTCTGTAATAAGCGACAGAAAGTAAATTACTGAAAAATAAGCAGTTGATAATGAGACTGAAAGTAAAGTGACAGGTGATGTTTTAATTAAAGGAAAAGATTCAGTTTTATGGGTCTTGTATCATAAATCTATTCATCATCGACCTCTAATGATCATACTACGTGTTTAAAATGTATCAAGACTTTTTCCAGCACTCGACTTGCCACACCGTCTAGTCCTTTTCAAGACATAGAACACTTGTTCTATTTAGGCTAATTCCTCCTTTCGAAGTATCTTAGCCTTATGTGCATCCACCTGATCAATCATTTCCGATCAACCAAATGGTGTTTTAAAGAGGTTGAACTCTACATAAAAGCTTTGCTCTTTCGAGCCTCCACTTAACCACGTATGTTCACGAACCCCATGGAAGAGTTTTGCTCTTTCGAGCCTCCACTCAACGAATAGTTTTCTAACCTAATATATGGCACATAGAACACGTTTAAACACAATAGAGGCACTAAGAGGACATCATAGCTAAGTGCTTGAAAAGTAAAGGTTTTCGAAAGACAAAAAGTAAAGTTCTTTTGAAAGTAAAAGACAAGGAAAAGCTTGAGCACTTCAAGAACCAACAAGAGTACTCAAGAACAAACTTGGAGCTTCCATTATCAAAGTAAAGTGTTTACAAGGATTGTGCCTAAAATCTAGAGAGATTTTCTACAAGGACTAGAGAGTATGGAACATGGGACTCAAACTAGGACTATGGGACTTGAGACTACAACTTGGGACATTGAACAAAGGAGAGGGGATGTTGTATTTATAGGCAAGGGGAGAAGAGGAGGGCGAAACACATGGCAAAGGGAGAAGAGGAGGGCCAAAGCCGCCGGCCATAGGTGGCATCATCTCATGGAAAGCCGTCGGCCTTAGGTGGCTTTCCCCAAAGCCGCCGCCCATGTGTCACTGCCCTAAGCAAAGCCGCCGGCCATGAGGTGGAGGAGGAAGTGAGTGGGTTGTGATATTTGTCTCCAAAAAGCCATCGATTCCCCCTCAACTCCGGTTAGACCTTGGTTGCATCATGGTTGCTTCTTGGTTGCAATCAAAAGACAAGGCACAAGCCTTGCACATGGGTGGCTAGACTTGGCATTCACTTGAGTTCTTAATCTTTTTATTGAGGTTTGGAACAAGTCATTGAGACATGTTTGAGTGATTCCACGTTGGGTTCATGAAGGTTGTAAAGCCGGAATCTGGCCGTGGCCTGGAATGACTTGTAATCCATTTTTAGCTTTAAGAACTCCTTTTTAGCTCGTTTCATCTCTAATCCTTTAAATAGCCTGTAGAACAAAAGTGAAACTAACAAGTAAAAGTTGTTAAGACAAAGCGTCTAATTTGGTGGGTTTAACTATCTTAATGAATCATATAAATATGGTCCATCACTGACCAACAAACACCTTCAACGAGGATATAAATTTGTTTTTTCACCATTTTGCTTCATAAAATCAACAATCCCTTGAATGTAGCATGGATCACCCCTTTCTAACCTCATCCAACTTTTATCCATTGTCAACACCACCTTTATTAGAATAACACACAACAATACTCAATGCATCACCTAGAGAGGGAACACTTGGGTACACATAAACTCATTTTTTCACGGAAATAGATATATTATATTAAGCATCTAAGAAATGCAAACTCAAATAACATTTAGTAACATTTACCTAGCTTTTTGTGACACCCAAAATGCTCAAAAATGTTTTCAGCCATGTAGAGAGAAGATAACCAGAAGGGGAGGAGGAAGAAAGGTGGGTGAAGAAGTTGATAGTTGTTCATTAAATGCCGCGTTCTAATGCGACTCACTTTACCTATATCACTCGCATAAGTAAAGGACAGGTCAACCCGAAAATAGTCAACGACTTTCAAATTAAGTACGCTGACATGGCACTTATATGATGGAGTTAGGGTCAGCCACATAAGTATTTGTCGTCTAAGCTATCTTATGTCACCAACTTTGGTTCGTGACATAAGGATGGTTAGTCCTAATGTCTCCCTTTTGATCTCCACTTCTCCTTGGTTGGATGATGATTGATGACCTTGGATGAGCATCTTTTCTAATCTTTGACTCCCCATAAACCTCCACTTTCGGTCCAAAACCCTTACTTTCTATTTATAGCCCCGGGTAAAAATCCGGTACCGTAGCAGATTTCAGTCGGCCGGCTAAACTAAAGGTAAGATCCAGCCGGTCGGCTGAAGTTGGCCGATTGCATTGTTTGAAGCCGCAAAAGTTCAGCCGGTCGACTGGGAATGGCCGTGGGCAAGCCTCCTTGAACCTTTATTCAGCCGGTCGGCTGGAATTTCCCAGGCCTTTTTGGTTGTCTTCCCCTCCAAATTTGGCCTTGGCGTCAACTTGAAAGTTGTAGCCCTTGGAGTTATCTTTCCAACAAGCTAAAGAACAGTAAAATCGGACACCGTGTGCGTCCTGGGAGTCCAGAACAAGCCGCAAAGATCAAATATGCTCCGTTTTGCTCTAAATCTTTGGTTTCTCCCCGAGTTTTCGTATTCTGGCTTCGACCTTGAGGGATACTTGTTTCCTACCTGAAATGTAGATATAGAGGTCAAATGATATCAAAATAATATCGAAAACGACCCAAAACTATAATGAAGAATGACCATAAAATCAGTCGAAATCTCAACTAGCCAACACTCCACACTTAAGTTTTGTTCGTCCCGAACAAAGTACGAGAATATGTCAAGGTCATGCAAATGTCAAAATGCTAGTGTAGCTATGTTTTTCGTATATTTGCCTCATTAGATTTCACAAGGTCTCGATCATTATTTCTAAACATGTTATTGAAAGAAAAATGAAAGGTATGTACAATCTAACTAGCTCCTTTTTGTAGGCGCTACGAATGCATTTAGCGTATGCACTAAGCCTTTAAACCCCTAGGCTACCCTATTGGACAAGTTATAGTCTCGTGAGAGTTTTCAGAAAAGGGAATACTCACAAATCCCAAATGCACCTATCCCATGAGAATGACTTCAAGAGTGCTTAACTGAGGCGAGGATTTCTCAAAACCAATCCCTCACCCCAAACTAGGACTACCATCACAATATCATCAAAAGAACTTTTGAACCATTTTAGTATCCCATGAGGTTGTGCATTCAAGGTCATCAATACTAGAGCTAACAAATGTCTCACCCAAAGGTCTACTCATTTTCAAGACAATACAATAGAGTCATAGTTTAGTTGACACAAAAGAGTGTCAACCGCTCACCTATGCTAGCTAGGGCTAGTCCATGGGTTTGCGACATGGAACTTGTTCCCAAGTTTTAGGCGCTTAAACCACAATACATAAGGGAAGAGGTTCGATGCTAGAGTTTCTTAATAAACAAGCATAGACCAAATGATAGCTCCCGTGCAAGCACAAGGATCGTCCAAGAGTTAATCTAACTAGCACACAATGCAAATGATGAATCCCGCACAAATGAAGAATGGAGGAAATGGCCTACAAATGGCCTTTGGCCTACAAATGCTTTCGAGGGGGAACTTTTCTTCATAACCCCCGGCATTTGTATCATTTTTGAAGCAAAACTTCTCTAGCTCTAAGAAAGTTTTTAGTCGGGGCTTTGCCTTCTTTGACCACAAACATTTTTTTTTGAGTGGGGCCTATTTTTTGCCCTCTTTTGACTCCACACTTAAAACTTGACAATATGTTCAAAAAGTGTATGGAATGTGCAGGAACAATCATGAACAAGGCACCGTGTTAGAGAAACTCAAGTCACCTAGGAACATTCAAAGGGTCTAAGTTTTTCACAGGAATTTTAAAACTGCTCGCTAAAACTTAATCCAATATATTTCAACGAAAATACTTAGAAAATTAGATAGACAAGAGATATCAATGATATTGATTCACAAGAATGCACATTCGTAGGACTAGGTCGGTTCTAAGTTCAAGATCCAATAAATGTGACAAATATGCTAGATGTGATTTATTGGGATTTAGAATCGATAGTCACAAGCCTTTGTGGTTAAAAAAACACTCTCATGTCAGGGATAGAATACATGAATGCAAGTGTCCATTCTAAAATGATAAGCATCGCATAATATGAGTGAACTATGCGACTACCCCACTAACACTTAAAATGTAGCTTAGTCCCTAAGCGCAAACAATGAAGAAAATAAGATTAAGGCGCATAGGAACTCCCCTCGTTTGTAGATGTGCCCCACCAATAGAAAAGACGACATTGTGCTAAACGTGATCATACATGGTGCAAATGACTTCCTTGATGACAAGAACACATGAGAGGTTAAAAGTAACAGGTGACATACAAGGTTATGCAATGCAAGTATGAGCAAGAGAGCGTCACAAGTCACATGATAACATCAGGGCATAAGTTTCATAGAGTACAAGCAAGGAAAGTAATCTACATCCTCCATAATGTGCACAAGGTATCTTAATTTCCAAGAAAACGTCAAACTAGAGTCATAGCATGGTATAACAATTTAGTTCCACTCTAGTAGACTCCAATAAGGTAGATGAGCACTATGAGCAACATCATTAAGCATAGAAAGATCAAGGGAAAGTTGGAGGGGTGTGGCGTTGTGAAGTGGAATTTGAGTGATTAGAACTCACTCCACACTTAAAATTTGGCCCAATAATCACACATTTCACACTCCACACTTTAAAGCTTTAGCTAATCAAAATCATGCCAAACACTTAAACATATAAAAGAATAAGAATGAAACACTTACAAACCAGGTTACCTCCCGTGAGGGCCTAGTTTTTTCGGTCTTGGCAAAGACGTAGCAAAACGCCCCATAGAATCACTCGTTGAGAACGCCTTTGCTAGGATCCCTTCTCACGGGGCCTTGGATTTGGTCGTGTCAATCCACCTTCAAATCTCATTTGAATTTCCTCCCATCATGTCTACAATGGACTTTCCTTTGGGAGCATGACCCCTTCAATAATGAGGATCCCTTAAGAACTAAGGGGTCATGGGAGCTTCCTTCCAAAGATCTTGTAAAATAAGGCACAAAGCTCCAAAACTCGTCTCGAGACGTCGTAGTGAAGAAAGGGTCTTCATAACTAGTCTCGAGCTTGATGGGCACACCTTCTTTGAGTTTTTCAATTATTTCCTTGGGTGCCCATTCCTCAATATCCCTTTCTAAGCTTGTATCTTCTTGCGTGCGTGGTTGTACTTTAGTTTCTTCCATGTAGACCTCAACAAAGTCTTCATACCCTTGAGATCCTTTTCTCCCAATAGGCTCTTCCTCTATTTTATTCTCACCAAAAGTTGGGATTCACATTTAGGCTCTTCTATAGTGGGAGCGGGGAGTTTTCTTCATCAATAAAAGTTGTTTCCTCTATGTAAGTGGCATCATCATTGAAGAATCCCTCGTTGGAGAGCCGAGGCGTTGATGGAATGGTGAACTCTTGTGTATTCTCATTCGAATGATCTTGAGATGTGCTAGTAGTGAAGGGTGCTTCACTTTGGCATGGCATCTCGTCCTCGTTACAAGATTCACCATCCCATAGCCAAGCTTCGGTGGCGGCTCTCCAAAATTCATCCTCCATTTCTTGTTCCCATTCTTCCCTGAGGCATTAGGATCAAGGACTTCTTTTGTGAGAAATTCTTGCTTCATTTTCTCTTGACGCTCAAGGAGTGTAGCAATTATGGATTCAAACTTAGAGGGTTCACTTGAAGGACGAGGAGGTTGAGGGTATGGAGGGTAGGAGTCTTCAACTTCAAAACATTGGCTATCATTCCCATTCAAATTATAATAACTAGTTTGATAGCCAAGTTCTTGGAAATAGGAATATGGTTGCTCCACCTCTTGGTAGTATTCTTCATTAGAAAAGACTTGTTGGTTGTAGTTATTGATGAGCCGTATTTATACGACTCATCGAGTCATCAAATCCCACCAATTCCAGTACTTTTATATGCAAACAGTTACTTCTTAGTGTTGTTTCGCATTTCAGGTAATTTGGACGCTCTAAGAGGAATCGCATTCAAAAGACGGCTTTTGGAGCCAAAAACATCACAAGGAGTTTATGGCCGGTTTATATGCACTTAAAATGGAGAATGGCCGAGAAGAATGAAGAATGGCCCGAGGAAATCAAAAGATGGCCGAAGAGAAGCAGGCCACGTCCGAGAAAAGGCAGGCATCCGATCGGCTGTCCGAGCCATGCGCCCGGCCATGCGCCCGGCCATGCGCCCGGCCATGCGCCCGGCCATCCAAGCAGGCATGCGCGTCCCAGCCGAAGACCCAGTCCGGACCTCCGAGCGCTCAGCGCTGTTTCATCCGGGCATCCGAGCGGGCATGCGCTCGGCCATCCGAGCGGGCATGCGCCTGGCCATCCGAGCACTCCAGCGCTGATCCATCCAAGCTCCATCCGTCCGGCCAGCCGAGCCTCATCTCATCCATTCGCACGTCCAAAGTCCAGCAGCCGGCCCAAGTTGCATGCGATGCTAGGGTTTCGTAGCTTTATCACCAAGTTAGGGTTTCTCAAACCCTATAAATACAAGAGATCCCGCAGTCTTCAAATCATCCGAAAATCACAGAGAAATCCATCGATCTCACAACACACACAGCCGTGCCCTAGCTGTCCCTCCTTCCTCCGCCAGCATCTCAGTCACACACAGCCAGACCTCATTCCTTGCTTCAGCCGTGCCTTGCTCCTCCTGTTCTTCATCTCGGTCAATTAGTGAAGTTTCTTCCTTTTATTATTTGCATTGTTTACTTATGCCGATGTGTAACTAATCCAATTATTCGGGTTAGGGTTAAATAATTGTGACGATTGTTTTGAGATTCTGTTCTTCAACATTATTCATGCTTTCTATTTAGTTCTTGTGCACATTATTAGTTTGAATTTATTAGGTTAAGGGGAGATCCGAAAGGGTACAACTTAACATAGTAATCCTTACTATCTTTTCACTGCTTATTTGATACCGACCCAGTTAGAATAAGTAGTTGCACGAAACCTAATATAACCAGACCATGAGTATTAGGTTTGCTAGAATTAAACGGTTATAACCAGACCAGGAGTAACCCTAAGAAAGCTAGAATAAATACTTAGAAATCAAGGATAAACGAAGTCACAATTGAATAATACCCTAACCTGAATATCTTCTCTGATTGATAAATCCCTTAGCAATTTTCGATCATTACATTAACCTTTACTTTCACACTAGTTTCTTGTTTTTTCTCTATTTCAGAACGAAGTAGTAACCATCTAGCTCCCTAGGGTTCGACCCTTACTCATCACTGTACTAACCCACAGCCAAGAGCGAGGAAAAATATAAATTGTTTTTGCACAGGTACGACGACAGCCTGTTCAAAATGGCGCCGTTGCCGGGGATCTAAGCACGGTGAAATTTGTTCTTCTTTATTTTTTTCATTTATTTTTCTCTTTGCATTATTTCGAAAGTTGCTTATCTCGGTGATATTTCAATTTCAACTGTTCGATTTTCGATTTTCATTCTTTTCGATTTCCAATTTCTAGCTCTCAGAGAGTTCTGTCACCAAGACTTACGAGTCTAAGGATTTTGGGATTTAAGTGGGACCGCTGTGACCCCTCCAATCTCCTGGGAACCCTTTGTTGCTAGTCTGTCTTTGCTATTACGGTGTTTGCTACTCGGTGCTTGTTATTTCTTGCAACATGTCTCACACAGGAAGTAGAGTTGGTGAAAACAATGAAGAAGTAGACCAGAATGTTCGAAATAAGGAAGGAGTACTACCTCAAGGACCGATGATCCAACATGGCGAGATCAGGGGGCTATCCCTGATCAGCTTCAACAGTTCCAGCAACAACAACAAAACCAACAACCTCAAAACCATCTACCTCAAAACCAACAACAACCCCAACCACAGTACCCACAATACCCTCAGTACCCACCATATCAGCAGTATCCACCACCTCAGTACCCACAGTATCCGCAACAGCCCTACCCGCAATATCCACAACCATATCCACCACTGCCATACCATCCACAACATCCATACCCACCACCTCAGAGACCCCCACGCCAGCCAATAGTCAGAGACGATGTGGAAGACGAAGATGAAGGACATACCATGGGCGAGCTCTCGGTTCCCAATTTCAGAGACCAAACGTGGCCTATCTATGAAGGACCAGACCTCGCAGCCATAACAGTCAGCACCTCAGTCATCCATCATCTACCCAAGTTCTCTGGAACCAAGGGAGAATCAGCCACATCTCACCTGACACGTTTTCACGGGATATGTTTGAACCTAAAGCCATACGGAGCCGAGGTGGATGACTTCAAACTGAAGGCATTTTACTTCTCACTTATAGACACTGCTACAGACTGGTTCTTATCCTTGCCCTCTAGTAGTATCTACACATGGGAGCAAATGCAGAGGAAATTCATTAGCAAATACTATCCAGCAGCCCGCGCAATGCAAGTCCGGAGACAGTTGCAAGAGCTCAAACAAGGCCCAAACGAGAACATGTACGAGTATGTGGAGAAATTCCTAGCCTTGGAGAAGAGCTGCTGCAATCTTGAGCTCCCAGAGAAATTAGTCGTTGAGTATATGCTGGATGGACTTCGCAGGATGGACAGGAAGCTACTAGAGGCCTCGGCTGGAGGCCAACTCATGAACATGACCCCAGCCAGAGTAAAGCAGAAGATCATATCAGTGGCAGAGGGTGAGCGATTCCAGGATGAGACCACAAAAGAGGACGAGTATGCCCGCACCAAGAACGTATCAGCCGCTGAGCCCTCTATCAGTGCTGTGTTCGCAGAACTCAAGGAGATGAGGGAGCTGATGAAGCATGTAGTCCGAAGGACACCGGTCCAGGCCCAGCCATGTGAGTTCTGTACGTCTACAGATCACAAGACAGATGAGTGCCCCACCTTATAGACAGACGTTCAGGGCGATGTGAATGCAGTAGGCAATTATCAGAATTATGGCAATCAACCAGGCCCAGTCAAGCAGTATGGCGCAGCAGCACCTAATCAAGGCGCCTGGAGAAATAACTATCAGCAGAATCAGCCTCAGCAAGCACGACCGAATGTGCCTCAGTAGAATCAGCAGACTCAGCCACCGTACAGACATCCTAACAGTCAGTACCAGCCGAATGCACCAGGGCAGTACCAGCAGAAAGGGCCGAACACATATCAGGCAGGTCCGAGCAACCAAGGCCCCAACAAAGCTCTCGAGGACATGATAAAGGATCTGGCTTCAGCCGTGATCCAGGATCGGGCCACGACCAAAGGAGACATTGCTGAATTGAAGAAACAGATGTCCCAGCTCAATACGACAGTCTCAGGTCTCGCAGCCACTCTGAATGCAGGACGACTTCCCTCACAGACAGTTGAGAACCCAAGAGGGAACGTCAGCCAAGTAGAGATAGTAGCTACAGATGCAGCACTCGAGGAGCCCACAGAAGAACCTAGCTCGGGCACCCTCAACACGACTCAACCAGACTCAGCCCTTATGGCTCAGGAGGCCGAAATTCACAGTTCCTCTTATGCTATGCAGGTAGTCGCTCCCGGAAGCCAGGTTACTAAGGAAGTTGAACCAGAGATGAGCTTGGTGGTGAGGCCTACGCAGAACGACCAGACGATGAGGCGTGCACCCACTGCGAGCCAGGAGACACCTTCAGGAAAGAGTAAGGACCCAGGGGCCTTCACGGTTACCTGTGGTATCGGTAAGACCCAAATACCTCACTGCTTAATTGATTTGGGTGCTGCTATTAATGTCATGCCTTACTCTTTGTATTGCTCGCTGGGTCTTGGACCATTGAAACCACCTAGGTTGTCTATAGAATTAGGGGATAAGTCTTGTGTTTGCCCTACTGGATTGCTTGAAGATCTAACCCTCTGAGTAGGAGATCTTGCTGTGCTTGCAGATTTCTATGTCTTGCAGATGGAAAAATCCAGAAAAGTCGAACCACCAGGGCTCATTTTGGGACGGCCATTCCTCTACACCACCAAAACCCGGATTGACATGGGAATAGGATTACTGTCATTATCATGCGGTGGGAAGGAAGCAGACTTCTATGTCTACGAGGATGACGATCGTCCACGCACAAGGAAATCGCCAGACATTGTGCACACATCAGAGTACGACACCCTAGTTCCAGACCCGCCAGAGCAGGCTCTACAGACTACCAGGCCAGCAGCTATGGCCAAGATGTCCACATCTTCTCGAGGCTATAAGGGGAAGAAACCATCTGAATCTTGGAGAGTAGAGCAGAGCGCACAGCTAGATGCGCACACTGGACGAACAGAGGGGGTTGCTGAGCATAAATATGACCTCACACGCCCATGGGACCCTAACTTGTGATCCCTACAGAGGTACTGTCGAGCCAACGACGTTAAACAAAGGCGCTCGCAGGGAGGCAGCCCTGCATGGTTTGCACGTCTTTACATTTCAGTTTGTTTATTTACTATGTTTATTTATGAGTCTTTAATTGTCACATTGTACCTTGGAAAGGATTTGGTTTCATTTTGTAGGGATTGGACTTAGTCGGCCGGAAATTCCCTTTGCAAGTTACGCACTTTTCTTGCGGAGCTACGCATTTTAGTCCGCCGGGAGAGCCCTTAGATCCGAGTTCAGCCGACTGCCGTCTACATTCCAGGGGAGTATTGTTCTACCCTCTTCCTTTCCTTATCTATTGTTTGCATGCATTGTGAGTCTTGATTTAAGTCGTACCGTGAGGACACGGCTTATTTCAAAAGTGTGGGGTGGGAGAGTCAGTATTGAGTCAGCACGTTTATTTCCTACACCCTGCATAGAGTCAGCACGTTTTGGGTCAATTTTAAAATTTTTTGTACATGATACTTCACTATTTCCTAGACTTTCAGTAGTGGATAATGATTTGGTGAAATGGATATAGCCGATTTTACATGCATGTCTTTGATGAAACTTGATTTGTGCGACTAACATGTGATCTTAAAATCTTTACGTGCCTTTGTTAGTTGAGATAAACAGGGATGTGGAGTTGATAGACACGCCCTAGAGAGACTTGACAGATCATTCAAAGACCGAACTCAGGATGTATGGTTATGTAGAGCTCGTGGAGGCTAGCACTTCGAGACGACATAGTACGAGTCTGCTCCGCCACTGCGGCACCCTTGCGGTTGGTCGGGACGGGAAAACTTCACACCGTCCAAGCTCTAGTCCAAGTAGCCGAGAAAATAGGCAAGCGACCCTTGACTTGACCCGTGTCAAAAGGACGATGATGAGTGAGAGCAGGAAGGTTTCTAATCCGAGTAACCGGGAAAATAGACGAGCGACCCTCGGCTTGACTCGCGTCAAAAGGAGAAGAAATCACGGTTCGAGCAAGTCACAATCCGCACTACAAAAGTTCAAATCCATCATCATTGTGAAGGTTTACACCGAAACAAGTGAAGAGTACCACTGATACATCAAAATCAGACACTATAGCTGACCGAAAAACACTCAACACTTTGAAGCTCGAATCAATCACGTGCAAGAAAAAGCGGCAAAGCATAACCATATAGCAGCGAGTTCGAGTCCGAGAATGAGGGTTCATGGGTCTGAAAAGGGCTATCTCCCGAGACATCCGAATTGGTTTGCATCTCGGCTTCAAAGGTAACACGTATCATTAACCCCATGTTTTTCGCACAAAGACATTAGTAGCAAGCATGCATAACAGGCGAGATCTAGAGTAATCAATTCATGTCCATGTAGCACGTCTAGGATGACCGAAGCTTTGTGATGTTCGTACTTCACTTATTTCCTCTTATGACCTAGTTCTTGTTCGGGACGAACAAGTTTAAGTGTGGGGTGGTTTGATGAGCCGTATTTATACGACTCATCGAGTCATCAAATCCCACCAATTCCAGTACTTTTATATGCAAACAGTTACTTCTTAGTGTTGTTTCGCATTTCAGGTAATTTGGACGCTCTAAGAGGAATCGCATTCAAAAGACGGCTTTTGGAGCCAAAAACATCACAAGGAGTTTATGGTCGGTTTATATGCACTTAAAATGGAGAATGGCCGAGAAGAATGAAGAATGGCCCGAGGAAATCAAAAGATGGCCGAAGAGAAGCAGGCCACGTCCGAGAAAAGGCAGGCATCCGATCGGCTGTCCGAGCCATGCGCCCGGCCATGCGCCCGGCCATGCGCCCGGCCATCCGAGCAGGCATGCGCGTCCCAGCCGAAGACCCAGTCCGGACCTCCGAGCGCTCAGTGCTGTTTCATCCGGGCATCCGAGCGGGCATGCGCCCGGCCATCCGAGCGGGCATGCGCCTGGCCATCCGAGCACTCCAGCGCTGATCCATCCGAGCTCCATCCGTCCGGCCAGCCGAGCCTCATCTCATCCATTCGCACGTCCAAAGTCCAGCAGCCGGCCCAAGTTGCATGCGATGCTAGGGTTTCGTAGCTTTATCACCAAGTTAGGGTTTCTCAAACCCTATAAATACAAGAGATCCCGCAGTCTTCAAATCATCCGAAAAACACAGAGAAATCCATCGATCTCACAACACACACAGCCGTGCCCTAGCTGTCCCTCCTTCCTCCGCCAGCATCTCAGTCACACACAGCCAGACCTCATTCCTTGCTTCAGCCGTGCCTTGCTCCTCCTGTTCTTCATCTCGGTCAATTAGTGAAGTTTCTTCCTTTTATTATTTGCATTGTTTACTTATGCCGATGTGTAACTAATCCAATTATTCGGGTTAGGGTTAAATAATTGTGACGATTGTTTTGAGATTCTGTTCTTCAACATTATTCATGCTTTCTATTTAGTTCTTGTGCACATTATTAGTTTGAATTTATTAGGTTAAGGGGAGATCCGAAAGGGTACAACTTAACATAGTAATCCTTACTATCTTTTCACTGCTTATTTGATACCGACCCAGTTAGAATAAGTAGTTGCACGAAACCTAATATAACCAGACCAGGAGTATTAGGTTTGCTAGAATTAAACGGTTATAACCAGACCAGGAGTAACCCTAAGAAAGCTAGAATAAATACTTAGAAATCAAGGATAAACGAAGTCACAATTGAATAATACCCTAACCTGAATATCTTCTCTGATTGATAAATCCCTTAGCAATTTTCGATCATTACATTAACCTTTACTTTCACACTAGTTTCTTGTTTTTTCTCTATTTCAGAACGAAGTAGCAACCATCTAGCTCCCTAGGGTTCGACCCTTACTCATCACTGTACTAACCCACAGCCAAGAGCGAGGAAAAATATAAATTGTTTTTGCACAGGTACGACGACAAGCCTGTTCAGTTATCCATCCTCGCAAGACAAGATAAACGAAGTTAGTAAGGGATATGAGTAGAAAAAGAAGAATATACAAGTATAAGAAAAAAGAAAAATATTCACAAGAATAGTCGGAACTTCCACACAATCTAATCTAGGGTTGTGCTAACTAGTTGCTCCCCGGCAACGGCGCCATTTGACGAACTATTCTTTTTCACCTCTAAAAGGTATCAATGAAGAGAGGATCGAATGTAGTCAAAACATTTATATTAACCAGTAAAGTACCGGGTCAAACCAAGAGGAGCAAGCCAAGCACATGCACTATTCAAGATTGTGTTTCCGTTCGGCTATTCTAAACCAAAAATATATAAGGGAGTGTATATATCCAAATCCTATGTGGCGAGTAATTATGGATAAAAGATAAGTAAGAGATGTTTCGATGGGATACTCCCCTCCTTGGCATTTCCCAATGATCACATACATGATATTCAAACATTTCATGGTAGTCAAATAGTATAGAACTTAGCTTAGACTAAGGTAGATAAACTCTCGTTTGAATCTAGTCCAAGTCAAGCTATCCTAGTTAGAACCTCACTCTCTCAAGTTATTGTTTCACTCTATTGCACTATTATCCTTGGAATCTCTTCCTAAGGTAATAAATGCTATAGGCATTAAGTTCTAGCTCACTTCCTACCCATGCATTTACTCTCATAAACATTAGATAAGATCATATTCACCATATCCAAATCATCACTAAGCTCTTTCGATACTTAGATCAAATTCTAAGACCAACATTATCACTTAGACATTTCGTCAAACACTTAGCAACATGTCATAAATGAAGAGCATAGAGAACATGAATTTGACACCGTTAGATGGGATTAATTGATGATTTGCTTAATGACTAACTCCAATAAATCAAACATTCAATCCTTAATCAAGCATCCTTATCCTAAGTCAACGGAAGTCAGGTTTACCGATAAAACCGAACCAAAACTGACAAAACCGAACTGAACCGATTATATCGGTTTACCAAAAAATTGGTTTGGTTGTCGGTAGCATTTTCACTGAACCGAAGGATGTCGGTTCTGTTTGGTTCGGTTTTGTCAGTTTTGTAACCGAACCCAGCCCTAATCTTAGTTGTCCATTTCAGACCACCTTTGACACCACGTCTAATTATACAGATCTCAGTTGTCACTAACTGTTGGACAAAAGGATTAGTGAGACCATTATAAAAAGAGAAGGAAAATAAGAATGTTATTATCAATTGTGAAAACAACTAGTTGAGAATTGACCATATATCGAAAGAGCCATACACAGACCTGAAATGCAGAATAAAATGTTGATCAGTATTCGAATCCGTAAAATTAGCTGCTTCTAAAGGATGAAACGTGTTCTATAAACAGAAGACAAAACAAAACATCATTCAAAAGCCAAAAGAGAAACCTAATCAAAATTTTACAACTTTCCAACCCTAATTTGACTCCAACACATTAAAAATAACAACAACGAGGTTACTGTTGACTTTCTCTTTCTAACATAGGCGTTGTGGAGAGCGTTTTCTTCTAAGAGATATTCATGGAGGTGCATTCAATCTGAATTCAAATCTGGTGGTTTAGCATTACGGTCTGTTAAAAATTTTCGCCTGAGGAGTCAAGGAAAGGTTGGCGTGGAGCAGCTGATCTAAGGGAGGCATATCTAGTGGCATAATGGAGGCAAAGGGGCTGGAACAGACGGTGGAGGATATTACAGACAAATTTGAAAGAAAACTGGTGGTATCGTTGGAGGATGCATATTTGGAGAAGATGAAAAGGAGCTTTAAGTGGGAGTTGGTTATAAAACTAGATAACGGCATGGCATTTAATCTCACAGCACTAGGGAACGTCCTAAGCAAGGTCAAGAATTTGGAGCTGGACAAGAGGGTGAGGTTCAAAGAACTGGCAAGTAATATGGCCTTGGCGGAGTTTGAATATGCGGCAGACATGGTAAGAGTGAGGGACGGTGGCCCGTGGCTATGCTTGAATACGGTGGCTCTACTCCACGACTAGTGTCCGGACCTAGCACCGGAAGAGATCATAATGACTGGGCTGGGAGTGTGGGCGCAGCTGCATAACCTACCAATAGGAGCGGTGGTGACGGATAAAGACACCAGAGAAAAACTTGACAGCCACATTGGGAAATTTGTCAAGGTGGATACAGAGGAAACTAAAAAGAAGTTCATCAAGGTTAGAGTAGAAATCGATATTGATAAGACAGTGGTCACCGGCTTCTTCCTAAAGCGGCCAAATAGAGACCCACTGTGGATCTCGGTTAAGTATGAAAGAATGCCAAGTTTATGCACCGACTGTGGAAGATTGAGTCAAGAAGGTGAAGATTGTAGGGAGGAGACGGAATCTATGAACCAAGAAGGAAGGAGGTACAAGAATGATCAGTTGGCTGTGGGTGAGTTTTCAAGGACCAAGCCGCCGAGAAGGGTGGTGGAAACAGAAGACAGGACAGAGGGACGGATGGTAATGATGGGGCGCGAACTGGAGGGCAGTGGAGCAGTTGGGAGGTCCAAACTTTAAGAAGAGGTACAATCTAATCTTGGAGAAGGAAACACACGGCTCGAGGAGATGTCTAGTCCAGAAAATCTGATGGAAGTTAAGGTACAGATTGCTACATCCTATAGAGGTAAGAGACTGTCCCATGGTACGAAGTATGCAACTTGGGAAGGAACAAGATTATGAAGGCGGGAACAGAGAGGCTTCAAGTGGGCGATTATTGGTTTCCTCTGATGGGCCAAAAGCAAGATTCAAAGAAAGGGATGAAAGTGGGCTTAGCCCAACATATACGGGGAATCCAGAGTCGCAGTTAGATTTAGCCAGGGGATGGAAGGGCAAGGAAACGGATATGGCGAGAAGTAAGGAAGAGAAATTGAAGAAGAGAACCAAGGGAGATTTGAGATCAAGGTTTCACCCTTAGCAGCGGAATGAGTCTACAAGGTGTGATGATGAGACAAGGGAAGCAGTGGCATTTCTTTAAGAAGGATCAGCGGGGACTACAGGGCAGCCCTACTGGGAGCAATGACAGCCATTTATTGGAACTGTCATGGCCTGGGGGTGCCACGACAGTTAGGGCACTTGGTGAGAGCAAACGACCCCTTGGTGGTAGGGCTAGTAGAAACAAAAGTAAGGAAGTGTAGAGCAGATCGGATGAAGATGGAGGTTGGGTTTCAAAATGGTTTTGTGGTGGAAAGTAGAGGTAAGGCTGGAGGATTGATTCTATTGTGGAGGGATTCAATTGAATTGAGTATCTGTAGTTTTTCGGATTACCACATTGATGCTCTCATAGAGGGTGATGAATCTTTCAGAATAACATTATTTTAAAGCCATCCGGTAACGCACAGAAGGGAGGAATCATGGGATTTAATAAGAACTTTATATAGAATGATGGTCAAATCGTGGCTTATCTTCGGAGATTTCAATGAAGTTTTATTTGGATGGGAAGTGACAGGATGGAGGATCAGGGGTGAGTGGCAGATGAAAAAGTTTAGAGTTGTGATGCAAGATTGTAACATGTCGGATATTGGCTTCAGGGGAGCTCAGTTTACATACTATAATAAGCGAAAGGTATTTGGGAGGTGAAGGCGAGACTTGACAGAGTTATCACAAATGAAGAATGTAGGCAAAATTCCCAAAAGCTGAAGTCTGGCGTGGAGTTTCAGGTTGCTCGGACCACTCACCATTAATCGTCAGATGGAAAATGTATAGGAAGGCCTCAAGGCTCAAAATATTCTGATTTGAACCGATGTGGCTTAGACACAGTAAATATGGAGAGGTGATGAGGAACATGTGGGAGGCGAAGGCAGGGAACACACAATTTGACGGAATGCTTGCAGGTCTGTGCGAATGGCTTAAAGGCTTGGAATGAACAGTACTTTGGGAAGGTCGAGAGTAAAATCAAGGAGCTGCAAGGAGTGCTAAGCAGACTTCAAGAAAGGGAAAGAACAGATGAGGTTACAGAGCAGGAAGTCAAGATTACTAGAGACCTGGATGAATGGTTTCTTAGAGAAGAGTTGCTTTGGAATTAGATGTCGAGAGCGGACTGGCTGAAGGAGGGAGATCGAAATACAAGGTTTTTTCATCAAAGAGCAAATCATAGAAGAATGGTGAACAGAATAGAGAAGCTGATATCAGGTGAAGGAGAGTGGATAACGGAGGAGGAGGAGATATGTGGTTTAATCGTTAAGTATTATGAAGACATATTCAGATCTAGCAGGAGTGATACAAGAATCAGGTGGAATGAATGGATGAGTGTTGTTCCAAGAAAACTGAATGATGAGATGAGAAGTGAACTTATAAGGCCTTATTCAGAAGCTTAGGTAAGAGAAGTTGTGTTTCAAATATGTCCGACAAAAGCGCCGGGTCCAGATGGCTTTTTAGCCCTATTCTACCAAAAGAACTGGAGTTTGATTAAAGGAAAGGTTGCAACACAGATTCTCAAAATGCTGAACAGAAGAATGCTGGAGGATGGGATTAATAAAACTCTGATTACCTTAATTCCTAAGGTCAAAAATCCAGAGACATCGGGAGACTACAATCCAATCAGTTTATGCAATGTGGGAATAAAAATAATTACAAAGATGCTAGCCAACAGATTAAAACCTATCCTTCCAACCATTATCTCGGAGAATCAAGGAGCGTTTTTTCCAGGGAAGATTATATCAGACAACATTATTACTGCTCAAGAATTGATTCACTTTATAAGAACAAGGAGCAGGCAGAAGGTGGGTTATTTTGCTTTGAAGGTGGACATAAGTAAGGCGTACGATAGAGTAGAGTGGGACTTATTGGAGGTGATGATGCGAAGTTTGGGTTTTCCTGAGGTTTGGATCAGTATGGTGATGATTTGTGTCAAGATAGTGTCTTATGCAGTTTGAGTAAATGATTAAGTAACTGAGGAGGTTATACCAGGGAGAGGAATTAGACAAGGGGATCCATTATCCCCTTTTCTATTTTTGATCTGCTCGGAATGGTTGATTCTGAAGATTAAGGAGTATCAGAGAAAGTGTAAGCTGAATGGTGTGAAAATACGCAGAGGAGCACCGGAGATAACACATTTGTTGTTTGCGGATGACAACATCTTCTTTCTTCATGCAGATATGAAGAATGCAGAAAACATAAAGAAGATTTTGGAGGAATACGAGACTCTGTCAGGTCAGAAGATTAACCTTTCCAAATCGGAGATTTACTTTGGGAGGAACATAGTGGAAAGTGACAGACAAATAATCAGTGAAGTTCTTGGAGTGAGGCACGTAGAAACATTGTCGAAGTATTTAGGATTACCAATGACTTTTGAGCATAACAGAACTGAGTTGTTCAAAGAAATTATAGGACGGATTTGGAAGAAATTGCAAGGCTGGAAGGAGAAGACTTTATCAATAGTTGGAAAGGAAGTGTTAATTAAAGCAGTTGAACACATATGCGATGAGCTGCTTTAAAATCCCAGACACTTTGATAAACATAATAGTGAGCATGATATCCAACTGTTGGTGGAACAACAGCAAAGAGGGAAGAGGCATATATTGGTGCAGATATGGGAAGTTATGCAAAAATAAAATGGAGGGAGGAGTAGGATTTAAAGAGCTGTTGATGGACCATAATTATATGAATCATAAACACAGTTAAACCCACCAAATTAGACTGTTTGTCTATTTAACTTTTGCTTGTTAGTTCCGATATTTATCTACAGGGTATTTTGGAGTCTAGAGAGAATACAGGCTAAGGAGGAGTTTTTAAGCGGAAAATATATTACGAGTCATTCCAAGGTCACGACCAGATGCCGACTGAAGAAATCTCATGATCCTGACATGGAATCACTCAAAACAAGTCCAACCGAAGAGCAACCAGAGTCAGTCCGGAGCTGAAATGGACTGATGGCTTTGTGAAAACTCAAAAAAATCACAAAACCACCTCCGCCTTGCCTTATGACCGGCGGCTTTTGGGAGTTTGATGACTCATGGGGGGCGGCTCTCCCCCTTGCCACCTCCCCAACCGGCGGCTTTGTGAAGCTCCATAGGATTGTGCCAAGTGTTGTGGCTTAAAGCCACATCTTCTCCTCCCCTTAAGCCTATAAATACAACCCTTCCCTCCCTTGTATCAACATCCCAACATCACACAATCCTCATTCCACAAGGTTACTTATCTCTCTAAGATCTTGGGCACTCTTGTAAGCTTTTGTAAAAAATCTATAATACTCTTGTTGGTTCTTGAGTATTCTAGTAGTTTTTGAGAATACTCCTGTTGGTTCTTGAGTATTCTCCTTTACTTACTGTCTTTCAAAAACCCTCGAGTACTTAGCTATGGTATCCACCTCTATGGATATTCGTAGCTAAACTCTTCATTCGGTTGAAGAGGTGTACTTGTATCATAAAATGTTTTAGACCCTACTCTTAATGCATCTTTGTGTTCGAAACTTGTTCTATGTGCCATATATTAGGTTAGAACTTCCAAGGTTGATTGGATGCTTTAACGGGCAAAGCTCTTCCGTGGGGTTCGTGAACATACTCGGGTAAGTGGATGCTTTAACGGGCAAAGCTTATCTGAGGAGTTCGACCTCTCTTAAAAACCATTTGGTTGATCGTAACTGAAGATCAAATGGATGCACATAAGGCTAAGATACTTCGAAAGGAGGAATTAGTCTAAATAGAACAAGTGTTCTAAACGATGTTGCAAGTCTTGTGCTAGAAATAGCCTCGATTCATCTTTGAACACTTAGTATGATCATTAGCGGTCAATGATAAATGACTATGATACAAGGCCCCTAAGACCGAATACTGTCCTTAGATTTAAACACCACCTGCATTTACTTTCTTAGTATAAACTGCAATATCAACTGCTGACGTTCCGTAAGACTTGCCGATCACGCAACAATCGCTGTAAGTCTTCTCGTTTATTTTCAGTATTTACTTTTATGTCAGTTACTTTTCCACACTAAAAACCAAAACCAACCAACCAATCACTTAGTTGTTAGTATTAAAACCTCAATCAACCTAAAAACACGCTCCCTCACTGTACAATTCCCTCAAAGAATAGCGTATCCCCCTAATTCCCTTGGGTTCGACCCCTACTTACCACTTGCTACCCAGTAGTGAAGTCGCGAGTAGCGGACTTATAAATTTATTTGTACATTTGCTCTGACGACAAGCATCTGTCAGCTGTCCTCTTTTAATGATGCTTTGTTGGCAAAACAGATTTAGAGGATGATGGAGAAGCCAGATAGTATGATGAGCATATTATTAAAGGAAAAGTACTATAAAAGTTCATCTCTAATTAACTGTCAACTAGGGAACATGCCATCAATGGCATGGAGGAGTATATGGGCAGCTGGACAGAAAATCAAACAATGGATTTAGGTCTCAGAAAGCATTGAAGAAGTCAGATGGTTGTTAGAGCCAGACGGAAGGTTTTCAACGAGATCAACATACAAGGCCTTAAAGTATATCAGGGAGCAAGTGGAATCGAATCGAATTAGGGAACAAGCAGATAAGAGGAAAGCTAAAAAAATTTTGGAAGGCTAATGTTCAACCCAAAGTAAAACTCTTTGCATGGAGGCTCTTTCATGATTACCTGCCATCAGCGGATAACATAATCAAAAGAGGTATGAGGGAGTTAGGGAAATGCCCGATGTGTGGCCTAAAAGGAGAGACAACAGTGCATAACTCTTCTATACTGCCGGTGGGCACAAATATTTTGGAAGAGATTGAATTTTGAGTGCAGGTTCCTTGATCATAGGTTTAAAGAGTCTGGTGATTAGCTGTGGTTTTGTGTTTTCAATTATGATGCGCTGGATGTAAACATAATAATGCATGGAGCCAGAGCCATTTGGTTTAATAGGAACATTATGCTGGTAGGGAAATCTTGCCAAAGTCCATTCACGGCCGCGAAGTATGTTTACCAGCAAGCTTGGAGTCTTCATAATGGCAATCAAAAGCTTATAGTAACTGATCTCAGCGAAGGCGCTAGATGGTTAAAGCCGAGGAAGAGGAAGTAAAAGTTAATGTAGATGGAGCGTGAGATAGCTCGACAAAAAGGGCAAGAGTGGGCATTAGCTGCAGGGGTGAATGAGGATGTATTTGTTTTGTTGAGGCATATCCATTGGATGAAGTTGCGAGCTGTTTGCAGGTGGAGCAGGAAGCTCTAGTCAGGGCGATGTTGATTGCAGAAGAGGAGAAGCTGTCTAACATCACATTTGAAACTGATAATGTGCAAGTTATGAATGAAATTATGAGAGGAGCTAGATATGGAGACCTAAACTTGGAGCAGATTAGTTGGTGCAATTATAAGCTGGAAGACAACAATGGGTGGAACCTGAGCCTTATCTCCAAGGAGGCAAATGTTTGTGCAGACATGTTGGCTAAAAAGGAAAAAAATGGAAAGTTGGAGTTGGAGTTGGAGTAACCGACGGGTAGTTCCTTATTGTCTTTCTTCTGTTTTAAATTGTTCCTCTCTTTAGGCTATGTCTCTGCCTTTTTCCCGGCTTGTCCCATGTTTTTGTATTGAATGATTTTACCATAAAAAATTAAAATAAAAACTAGCAACGGGACGTACGGAAACTCTATCAGATCGGATGAAAGGACTTTTATATTATTTTATTTTATAAGGGATCCGGTTATTTAAAACAAAATGACACGTGGATGATACGTGTCTTTAAGCGTATGTGAAAGTTAGGCTGCAAGTGAGACGATGTACTCGTGAACTATTCGTGAGCATACTCGGTCCTCAACTCGAATATAAACGAGTCAAGTATGAGCATGATATTTAGGCTCGTTTATTAAACGAGTCAAGCTTGAACAAAGTGATACCGGACTCGTTTAAACTCGTAAACAAATCGTTTATATCAATGTTCCAGAAATCGGTCGATTAATCGGCATTTTTCTTGAACCCGATCCGATTTTACCTAAATCGGGTGAACAATCGGGTGGCGCCTTGGTGTCGATTAATCAGTTCAGGCGGCGATTAATCAGTTCATATGGCAATTAATCGGTCCAGGCAGCTAAATATTAAAGATTAAACTTGAATGACTTTATTGTAATAATTAGGATTTTTCAGATCAAATTTGATTATTTAGTTTGTTCATGATGTAGTATCAAGTATGTATGGACTATGCATGATGTAGTTTGAGTTTCTATGTAGATTACTAGCAATAGTTTAGCTTGTTCAGTACTCATTGAGAGTAGTTTTGGCAGACACCCTATTTTATTTTAATTACATGTCAACTAATGCATCTATAGATAATATTTATATAACTATTTTTCAATTATAAATATAAAAATATGATAAAAATATAAAAAACCGATTAATCCCCAATTAATCCTCCAGCACTTTGTCTACACGATTAGCGATTTCTGTAATCTTAGTTTATATACTCAATTTATTATTATATTAGAATTCGTTTATAATTTATATACTTATTTATTTCAAATTCTTTATATCAATATAATTTTTAAATTGAGTATTGAAACATGTCTTTGGGCTACCCAATGAAAATATAATTTGAGGCAGGTAAAGCGTATTGGGCGTTTAACTTTTGTTAGGGTTTTAGGTTTACCATTAGAATTTAGAAGCCGACGAGCGACGAGCTGCCGTGCAACTCCACCAAGAGCCGACGAGCGACGACGATAGCAAGCTGTTTCTTTCACCTCGATTTTAAATTGTGAAAAGCAATTAACTTGAGGAGGTAAATTTTCTGAACATCATCTTTTCATTTTCATACACAAATCGATGTTTTTTTAATATGTTATTAATGTTCTCAAAATCACTTTGTAATTGTGATTTGCAAGCTCATGAATATGTTTCTACGGTAAGAGACACTTTATAATGAGTTGCTAGTCGAGATGATGGGAGTGGCCCTTCTAATGTTACCAACATGGTTGGTAGACGGAAGCTGGATGATTTAATTAGAGGTTCAGATGCATCTGAATATTCAAATCTGAACTTGACACATATTTAGAAGATGTAGTAGTTCGTGTCGAGGATGTGGATGGTTATTTTGATCCGTTAGATTGCTGGAAAGGCAACAATTTGTCTTGTGTGGATTTGGGGGTTCAGTTTTGGTATTGATGTTGTGGAGAATTCTTGGATGGTTTTTCAAGTCATCAAGTTTGAGTGTATAGGGTTGTGGTTGATGTCTGGCTTGGTCTTTTCTGTACTGTCATGATGACTTACTTAGTCACCATACTTTATTATAATTAGGGAAGAAGACGCGATAATTAAATATATGATGCTTTTCTATTATTCAAAAAATTTGTATATGAGTGTCAGTAACTAGATATAGTCTGAGGTTATTGGAATCGGAGAATATGAGAGGATACTTAGTAAGTAGATATAGTTGAAGGTTATGAATGCGGACAAATAGTATTTGCAGCTTCGGCAAGGCTCCTTGATTCTTTTAAGACAAATTAGTTTCCTCACTGATTGGCAAAAAAGAACGACGGATAATGGTTGTTAATATCATGTTTAATCTGATCTGGGTACGTGAAGCAATTTTTTTATCCCTTAGATAACTTCTCAACTTGCAACATTGACTGTCTTGGGCATGGGCTTACTGTGTTGTGTACTTAAAAAACTTAGTCTTTAACACAGTTCTTGATTCCATGCTTGAATGATGCTGGGAATTTCTTGCAAGAGATTTGAACATCTGTACAGTTACACATTTGACATTCATATGGTGACTATTATTCAGTTTCTACCATCAATATTTCTTGTTTTTGTTGGAGAATATTTCAATAGCTTTGCGGCGGTTGCAGCAGCCTTCTAATAGCTGTTTCTCTTTTGCAGAAAGTGTTGTTACAGGCAATTAGATTTCAGTTTGGTCTTCCGCCGCCGGCCTCTTTCACCGGTGAGTTTTGGAGAAGTTCAGCTTCACGGTAAGGAAACTCACTGAGCTCGTTGTCAATGGCGGAAGAGAAGGAAGCCACGGACTACCACCAAACCCTACTCAAGTTGAAGTCCATAGAGCCACATCAGTGGCTGACCCCGTCTCCGTCCCTTTCCAAGTTGGCTAGAACTAGTGCTCAGCAACTTTTCTCTGTTCTAAAACCCTATGCCCCCAAATCACCCTTTGATAAACTCCTAGTGGACGGCTTCGATGCTGAGCAGATTTGGCAACAGATTGATATGCAATCACAGCCCATACTGGCTACCCTCCGTCGGGAAGTGAAAAGGTATGAGAGTAATCCAGATGAGATTGCCAATCTTTTTGGTGATAGAGGTGCTGCAAAACAAGACAAGAAGTCAGTTAAAGGGAAGGATTCGGTGTTGGAGAGTGGGATTGAGGATGTTGACGAGGATATGAGAGAGTTGAATGATGACAGTGATGATGATGATGAGGAGGAGGAGGAGGAGGAGGGGGACCAAAGGAAAGAAGAGGAGAGTGAAACCCAGAGCGACGATGAAGAGGAAAAGGAAGAGAGGGGTGGAAAGAAAGAGGGAATTGAGGATGAGTTTCTTGATCTGAATGAAATGCAGGAATACATGGATAAAGATGAAGAGAGGGAATATGGAGTTAGTAAGAAGAAAAATAAAAACGTGAAACACAAGGATGACTCTAGTGAAGATGAGGTAAAACTGTTTTATTTGAGCTTGTTACTGGTTGACTCCCTTGTAATTCTTGCTTTTTACCCTGAGCTATTTTTGCAGCTTGATTTATTTGGCGGAGGCGTTGATATAGATGATGATGATGATGAATTGGGAGATTTGAAGTGAGTCTGATTTATGTATTTCGTTATTTTTGCTTATGATGGTGATGTGCAACTGTTAAAGTCTCTTACATGTATGTGGTCTAGGTACAATGATTTCTTTGGTTCCAGTAAGAAAAAGGAGGTCAAGCAGAAATTTGATTTGATGGATGGGTCTGAAGATTCAGAGACAGAAGACGATGAGGAAGAAGAGGAGGACAAGGAAATGGTAATATAGGCTTTGGTATTGATTTTGTCATAGTGAAAGAAATAATGGTTAAGGGTGTACTGCGATGATGCAGTGGTGTTATTAATCTTTTGATAACCTAAAAAGAACAATCAATTTGGTTTTCAATGCAGAAAAAAGAGAAACTTTCAACCTTTCAGAAAGAGGAGTTGAAACGCCAAGCTCAGATTGCACAACAGGAGAAAAGTATGTTGGAGCCGAAGACTTGGGCACATCGGGGAGAGGTATTACACTTAGTTTTGCTAGTTCATGTCCCGTTTCACATTGTTCATAAAAATTTGGGTTTGAGACTAAGATATTGGCCGTACTATAATAACAGGTCACTGCTGCACAAAGGCCAAAGAACAGCGCTCTTGAAGTTGATCTTGATTTTGAGCACAATGTTCGACCTGCACCTATTATCACCGAAGAGGTCACACTCTCTCTGGAAGACATGATCAAGAAAAGGATTCTTGAGGTGACCAATTTTTTCATATTTTCACGATGTATACGATCAGGCTTTGGGATTGTAGTTAGTTCTCATAGAAAATGTAGTTGATAAGTTGAGAAACGGTTGAGTGTGCCACTCGGGTTCTCATACTATTCTGTACTTCCTAGGTAGATATCCTTTTTTAAAAATTGTTTATAAAATCTATGAATATGGATAACTATCTACTGTATTACATTTGGTATACATTACGTCTTATAGTTCTTTCTATTGGCTTACACTTATCTAGTATTATTATTATTATTATTATTATTATTTCTATTCATGATATGCAATTGTTCCCATTATTTTTCATTCTGAGTTTCGGCCTGCAACTTTCCTCTCTGGGTTAAAGTCTTGCCGAGTTTTTGAAAACTTTTACAATCATTACCTACTTAAAAAAATTTCAGGGCCGTTTCGATGATGTTCAGAAGCCACCTGGCTTACCGACCAAAGCTCCAAGAGAACGCAAAGAATTGGTAAATTTGTTAATCTGTAAAATCTTAGTCTCTACTCTCCATCATTTTCACTTGTAGCACAAAATGAATTTAATGTTTATCTTGTGTTATCATTTCAGGATGAAACTAAAAGCAAGAAAGGCCTTGGAGAAATCTACGAGGTTAGTTTAATAAAATTCTTGCAAACTTGATGTTGGCAGTAAGCCCCTGTTATTTTGTCTTATGTGGCGTATAGAAATAAGCCATTTGTGTTCTATCATTGTAGGATGAATATGTTCAGAAAACGAATCCGGATGCCGCTCCTATAAGCTCCTCAGATGAGCTGAAGAAAAAGGTAACGTTTTACCAAACAATAATATTCCTAGTTTTCATTATTATTATTTTTGGATGGTATGTGCTTTGAGCTCAATTTGGCTATTTTTTTGTACAGGCGGGCATGCTACACAAGAAAATATGTTTGGAGATAGATGAGCTTTCTCATTTCCACTTTGCTCCAAAACCTGTAATTTCTTAAAATCTTATTGATGTGCGTGCACATGTTAACATAATCCAATCCTGGGTTTACTGTAACCATTTTAATTTTCTTTATTTGTATATTCTTGCAGGTTATAGAAGAGATGTCCATACAATCAAATCTCCCGGCTATTGCCATGGAAGAGGTAGGCCTCCTTAATTTTCTTACCAAAGCTATTTCCGTAGTCAAGTTAACGAGGTACATCATTGTTCTTGTAGGTTGCGCCAGTGGCGGTCTCTGATGCAGCTATGCTTGCTCCCGAGGAAATATATGATGGGAAAGGGGACTTCAAGGAAGAGGGTGAACTGACACAAGCAGAGAGAAAAAGAAGGAGAGCTAACAAAAAGAAGACGTTTAAAGGTAATGCACTAAGTTTTCCATACGTTGTGTTTCAGCAATGCATGTGTTTATGTTTACATTCTTCCTTGTTACTCCATAGGACTTGGGAGTAGCTCAAAGATGTTTATGGCTTAGTCGTGACACAGGAAACATACCGGATTTTTATTTGATCTTTTGGATCCTTCTTTTCTTCTTTTGAATACATTTATGTGTTTGTTTCTTTTTTTTTTTTTGAGAACTATTTAAGGGTGTTTGTTTCTTGATACATAGAAAATAAAAGCAGCAGCAAATATTGTTCCTAAATTATTTTTCGTTAATGATCACAGCTGTGGCAGCTAAACGGCCCCCAAAGAAGACCAAGGAAGGTACTCTTGATGGTGAGAGAGTCGTTATTTTTTGACTAGCAAACCTGAAAGTTTGAAGTTATAAATTCTCATTGACGTATTTGTCCAATTTCTCATAATTTGCAGGTAAAGAAGCTTCATGATTGGCTCATCAAAAGAAATCTTTTTGAGAATGCTTCCATGCTGTTTGCAAACTAATAAATCTTCTAGAAGATTTTTAATATAATTTTGATAGCTGGTAGTGAATTTTGGATGCCATTTTTTTTTCTTAAACATGATAAACTATTATTTCAACAAAAAAATACCGTTACTGAACTATTTTGAATCAAATTATACAGTGAATGTTATAATCATAATGCTTCGAAAAGTTATGCTTGAAATAAGTTTGCTGTGAATAAGCCTTATCATCCCTAATGGATATGAGAGCCAGCCACACTTCCTGTTCAAGTGAGTAAAGTTTGTACATTGAGACATGCTAACTAAAGATCCTGCAAAGAAAATCATCTTCTCAATAGTTAGATTTGTTTCACAGTGCATATAGTTATAGACTCACTTGAAATACATCAATTTACTATACATCTGCCCTTTTTTGTTTCTTGGATCTCACTGTAATTCCAACACCTATCAACTACCCAGTGACAAAAGTCACAGTACTACTTGAAATAACCATTTCATTTACTTTCATCACTCCATATTTCGCGGAGAAGCTTATATCTCAAAATTTTCCGGCCGCCTTCTGACCTGGGCATCAAAGTGTTGTCACCCATAATTGACGACATGGCAGGAGAATCAAGCTCCTCCAGTTCATCATCGCTAGTGTATGATTTTTTGAGCACCAATGATCCACTCTTTGAAGGGTTTTTGTACCCCGAGTCTCCTACGAATTTCGCAAGAGCTGTTGGTGGAGGTGGGGTATATACTAGAGGGACCGCGCCCACTGGAAAGCTTATCAGGGTCTCACCATTGCTGTTTTCTTGAGAATCCTGATTCAAGGGTACATATAGGAACGAACTGAGTTAGTTTCAGGCCATTTCAAATTTTTACTAGAAAAATTATGGTGAAGGACTTGGAAGACGAAATTAACTAACCTCGGAATCCAGGGTTTCAAAAATGCTATTGGGCATTGGGTCAGGATTAAATTCGTCTGCGACAAAGTTGTATAGCACTATCTTGATGAGAGGTGCGCCAAATGTAGGACATACCTTCAACCAACAAATCAAATGATTAGCGGACTAAAAGGATTAGAAATACCTACATTATTAGCATGGACAGTAGTAAGCGAAGGTGTCACAGGTTTTTACCTCTTGTCTCGTGGACCTCTCTGAAAGCATTTCAACCGGCAGCATCATGAGGTCACTTAACTCATTAAGAAGACGGAAGGCCTTAGAGGGTTTTTCATTTTCCAAACATTTTGTTGTGTCGGGCTCAGTTGTCTCACCTCCGGATGGCTGAACATCGTCTATATCGAATAGATCAGAAAGCCATCTAGACCAACTCCCAATCTGTCATAAGGAAATTATCAATATAATCTCTTATGTAGCTAAAAGAGTCTCCAATATTAAATATAATTTTTTTAGGCAGTGAAAATAGATCATAATTAACGCTTAGATAATTACTTCATATGTCTAACTGTTAAGTTAAAACAAACGACCATCATAGTATTTCTATTATTTGAACAACATTTTCATCTGATTAAAATATAATTTGGGCTCTTTGATATTATCTATTAATATTCTTTTTACTATTAGACTGTTTTCAGAAGAACTTTTAACATGCAATTTTTCATAGATCTATCTAGCTTTAACGCACAAAAACATTTGTATAGGTGACAGGTGCAACATACAATATATAACTTGTATTATTAATAAAGCATTAACTGCATTAAACAATAATGTTCTTCTGCTTACAGCGTTTTTCAATTGGGCACCAGCTCCAAAGCTTGTTTTCCCTGCTGGAATAGGGAGGACCTTGGAATCACTTATGGGGTCTGATATAGGATCTGTTGGCATCTCATCAGCTGATTCTCGGAGAATGGCATTTAGCATTGCCACATCCAATCTTGCGACCAGTTGCTCCATCACCTACAAATTTTACAGACATCTGACCCATCATCATCAGTCTACCTTACGAAATGTTGACCAGACAGAAATGATGAACCAATAACAGAAACACTAATGTAAACGGATTGGAACATGAAGTCACAAGTTAATTTGGTTAAGCACAAACCTTCTTTGCCATTAGCGGGAGGCAGCCGCACTCGTGGCCACCAGCGCGAATGGGGCAAAGTCTTTCCCAAGCATCCTTAAATGCCTTCTTCCAAAGATCGATAGAGAAATTTCCCTGTGCTTGATCACCTAAGCCATGCTTCATGACAGCATTTTTTCTTGAATTGGCACTCTTTGCTGCTGCGGTCTGCATGTTTGGAGTCAAGCTCTGATGAAAACATACATAAAACCTCCCAGTTAGTGCACCATAAAGAAAGCAACATTTCGATGTGTGGGTTAGTGTAGAAAAAGATGCATAAAAAGGATGGACAAAAATGTGTCTGACCTGCCACCATACAGATTCAACAATTCGAGTAAATATCCAAGCTTCAAACTTTTCTAATGCATAGTTAAATGCTTTTGGGTCCTCCCAGTCATCAGCATTTGCATTTGGTTTACTCGGAGGTAGCCATGCCCATGGGCGTCTACCATTTGAATCCAATCCTGCTGCAATATTCTTTATATGAGCTTTACCATATAATGCTGGCCCCGCCACATGCCGACAAAGAATTGCTCTCAACATAATCGTATTTGAAAGCCAAAAAGTCAATCTGCATAGAGAAAAAAATATGAGTACAACAATACTTTGACTAGTGTAAAATGAATCTTGTAGTGAAAAATTGTGTAACTAATATAAGGCGCAAACCCAGTATCCATAACTAAAGTGCATAAAATTTGTGAGCAGCGATTTTGGAGAGATGAACCTTGCAACATCATTGCCACACGCTTTAGATACCAAGACAAATCCCGAAACTATAGCTCTTGCTGCACTTGCCCTCTGACTTGCAGATCCTTTCTTCCAAGTGTGAATATAAAAACGAGAGAGACGCCTTGCAGGAGCATGAACCTTACTAGTGGAATTTCCATGTTCAGCGACAACAGAATAAAGGCCTATTTCGACCGCAGCAGCTTCCTTTAATTCTTCTTCCAGCATATTTATTTGGGACTCGGATTCTATGTTAGACGACGAGGATGGAGATTTTGAACTTGTTTCAGATATCTGACTGCCGCCAGCAGATCCTGTGTTCCAAGCTGAGTTAAAGGGAAACTGAACAGACTTCATATGCTTCAACTTCTGACCTGGTGTATTCCTATGCACACTAGAGCTTCCGCGGTTGTATCGAGGAGGAATGTTGCTCTGAGGAAATTGTTTCTCCCTTGAAATCCGTGTCTCTGAACGTCTCATGCCTTCCACGTTAACCTTTTCTTGTGCATTATTAAATTGCTCGCCACTTTGCGGAATCACATTGGAAGATGAAGCGATCTCTAAAACACTGCCTGGGGTACTCTCTACATTGAGTCGCTGACCATTTTCTATAAACCAAAAGCAGATAGTATTTAATGAAAAGAAAAGGATGAACAAGTATATTAAATCAATAACTGCTTAACAACTGATAGCAAAGTTGTATCTGAACAAGAATGACAAAATAGTATCATTGGAAAGGGCAAGACAGAGCAAAATACCTTCCAAATCGTTCTTTTCAGCTTTTACACTTACTTTGGGATCCGCTGGCCTTGATTCAGAATATACATCTGATCCTCCGTAACTTCCTTTTTCACTTTTTGTCAATAAATCTGGAAGATTCTACAAATGCACATCAGCAGGATGTTAACTACGCACAGTATATCTTCCTGGATTTCAAGACGGCAAAGTTTCTTACATAATTTCAACCCAACAGAATCATCTCCAACATTCTTAACGAAATTTTGCATATTGTTTTCGCCTTATTTCTTTATTCAGTTGGTATATCTATTAGATGAAGCAATAAAAGATCTGAGAACCTTCAAGAAAAAGTGAGTAGATGGCAGAAATACTGATCAATAAAGACTACCAAAAAAAAAGTGCATTGTGGGGAAATGGTAGGAAGATGTTCGTGGAGAAATTCAAAGGAGGCAAGTAGTCTGTCCCCTTCAGAGGCAACTTATTTTTGCAGGTAAGTGAAGATGATTTATATAGCTTGTGGGGTAACATATTTTTTTCAGCGACAAATAAATTATCTTTCATTTAAATGTCCATTTTGTCAAAGTATCATCTTAAAATCTGCTTGATGCTAAGAGTGTGATCGCGGAAACTGGGAAAAGCAAACATACAGAGAGTTATCCAAGAAAATTAGCTTAGACACACAGTTGCAAAGATTGCCAGAAATGCATATGCTCACAGCAGCATAATAAAGACTAGGTAGCAAAAATGGGATTCAAATGTCTCTGATAGAATATTTCTCAATTTGACAAGTAAAAGTTGGATACCTGTTCCGATCTTTGTCCAGATCTCAATGAAGCTTCAGAAGCAGATAGTGTCAAATGTGATGAATGCGTAGAGGTGTCGTCTTCATCAGTGAATGAGGCGATACCAACTTCATCATCATTGCTCACTATTTCTGTAATTGATTGACTTCCATCCTTGTCCAGAGATGCATCTTTGGAAAAACTGGTCCGAGATGATGAGCCAGAGTTATCCTCAGCCGCAGCTATTGGTTGTAATTTTACATAAAGTATTGGTGGCACAGTGCCTCTGGAACTCTTATGCAAATGCAAAGCACAGCTGATGCCAACCGGTTCTTTAATAAAAGCATAGTCGGAAAGGTTTATAGCGGTGGATCCCAAGAGCTTATTCTTCACAGCGTTATCTTTGCTAGGTTCAAACAAGCCAAACTCCAAGAAGTTATTCGGATATTTATCCCGCTTCTTGCTTTTTCCTTCAGTATATAAAACTGCCGGAAGCTTAAAACTTTCAATAATCTCAACTTCCCCATCCCCCACATCAAATTCATATGACCCAAAATTTTGATCACCGTTAATCCACTTGAGCAGTAGAGATTTAACAGATCTAAGAGATTTTGATGGGGGCCAAGGCTTAATTTCTTCTACATGGACAATAAACTCAACTTGAACGGTCGCACTACTCCGACTCTTTGACCTCAGCCCCAAAACCATATTTGCAATGTATCACTTCTCCACCAGGTATACAAACACCCTTTCTAATTCTAGAAGCAATCAATTCCTAGACCTACAAAAAGAAAATTATAAATTAAGAAATAGAAAAGATGATAAAGACGAATGAAGCAGAAAACAAATCAATGCTTAGCTTAGGTACACAAAGTTATACACAATTCTCTGAGACAAAATACATAGAAACGGGAGTTCTAAAATGCGGCATAGTGAAAGCAAGTGTGCCATAGATACACAACCAAATGATGATCTTATCTCAATCCCTACACAATCCACACTCTTATATCTCATGCATAGCAAGAAGATCAAACCAAACCCCCAAATCCTAACTTCTGAACTTCCCGTCACTAATTCTAATTTCAAAGTCGGGATCTACATATTCTCAAACCTATAGAGTAGAAACACAACTCAGATCCAGATAATGGCAGCAGCTTGGATAATGCCAACCGACCCACCGAATCACATTTCTATGCTGAGTAGATAACCTTGAAATCAAGCAAGCAAGTAGAAATTAATAGAGATGATAACAATTAACAGCTCATGTCCACCATTTGCTTGTTGTTCCCTTCATTTCACAAAACCCATATGTCAAAGCAAGAATCTAAAACAACATCAGCATCATCAAGTAAGGAATCCAATCCAAATTACCTCTCAAAAATGCTAAAAATTGAATCTTGTGAAGCTCAACTGAGAAATGATAATGACCTTTGCAATTGCAACCCCATTACGCGGCAGGAATAGGAAAGTGGAGATTGATGAGTAGCTTAAAGTCAAAACTCAATAAAGATAAATAATTGAAGAAGTGATTATATGAAACGAAAGGTAAGATTTTTAGGCGTTGGAATGAAATTTGGAATGATTGGTTCGTATATCTTTTTTATTTTTTTAAATGAATATAAAATTGATCGATTTTACTTTTACCTAATGAATATACATTTACGGAAATACAGTAAGAATAGTATAGAAGTAACAAAAATGATGAGAAATGATAATTAATGGTTGTTAATCGATTTTTGATTAATGGAATCTTATTTTTCGATTTTTTTGAATATGAACATCTATTTAATATGTTTGTAAGAGTATATATCATATGATCTATCAATTTCTACCTCCATGTTCCATAATATTTTCATAATCCGTTAAAATTACGGCCTAACTTCATCAATTCGAATATGAATTTTGTGAAGTTTTTTAAATCGCAGGGCATAATTTTGATAAATATGCTTGAATTTTACCAATTTCGAGTACAAAATTTGTAAAGTTATGTAAATCGCAGTACATAGTTTTGATAAATATGCTTGAATTTTACCAATTCAAACACGAATTTTGTAAAGTTCGTAGATCGCAGCGCATATTAAGTGCCAAATATGCTAAGAATTTCGGTTTTTAAATTACGAATTTTGGTCATTTACAGTCACGAATTTAATTAGATTGCTTTGTTACTAGTCTTTACGAATTTTGGTCTATAAATTACAAATTTGGGTCATTAACAGTCACAAATTTAATTGGATTGCTTTGTTATTAGTTGTTACGGATTTTGGTTATAAATCATATCCTTCGTACATGGTTGTTCAATCACTTAGTGAGACAAATGATCAATTTCGTCCTCGTAAAAAAATGATGAAGAACTTGTTGGTCATGGAGCACCTTATCTTAGTGCTAATGTATCTTGCTAATTGTACACGACATGATATCGCATTCTCTGTTAATTTTCTAGCAAGATGTAGTTTTTCTCTAATTTAAAGACATTGGACTGGCATTAAGCTAATATTAAGATATCTTACAGGAACAACTTATGTGATCTTATTTTATCAAACGACTCAAAATCGAGATTAGTTGGATATGCTGATGCTGGATATATATCTGATCCTCCTATAGTTTGATCACAAACGAGTTATGTGCTTACATATGATGATGTCGTTTTATCCTAGCGCGCACGCAGCAAAACTTTAAACCACTTTTCAAGTGATACTGAAATAATATCTCTTCATGAAGCAAGTCAAGAATATTTGTGGCGAGGTAGTTAATCGATTGTATCAAAGGATCATGTGACAAAGAAAGATGTGTTGTCCTATTCAAGGATAATGATGTGAGTATAACTCGAATTAGAGGAGGCTAGATTTAAGGAGTCAGGACGAAACACATATTGTTAAATTTAGAGAAGTGAAATTGGTGAACCAGATTGGACAATTTTATTCATGGATAAAACTCTACTTATATATCTAAATACAAGAACTGTAAATCCTAAACTATAGGATGCACTACGCCATTAACTTCCCATCTTAACCAACTGCTTGACTCAATCTTTAATGCAACTGACATGTATTCCAACATATCCTCCCCAAAACTGAAGATTATCTTCAGTTTACAATGTGTGATCTTCTCTGGGCTGGATTGCTCAACTGTTTTCTGTTGACTGGTTCTGCTGACCATCAACTGTCTCAGGTTTCTTCTCCTAGGCCGCTCCTCTAGCGCCATTCGTCGATACCGTAGTACCAGTCATGTGCTCAACAAGTGAGAGTCACTGCTCTTCTTCACTAATTGTTGTATGACTAGAAACCAAAGTCTACTTCACTCGTAAACTTCACTTACCGCACTGGATAAGTGACCTATATTCCTCATAAGTTTTCACAATAAACAGTTTCCACGAGCACACTCCAAATTGCCAATCTGCCAACTCTCATCTTAGCCTTTCTTAAAATCATTCTCCGGCCAAGTCACACAATTCTTCTTGACATTGTTGAAATGTCCTTTAAACCCATGTTGAGTCCGTTCTCACCGAGTCAATGGTCTCCTCCGATCAGATGCAACAAACCTTCTCACTGCTCTCATCCGAGCATATGCATCACGTTGCATTTTCCAAAGCCATTACCTTTCAGTTGTGGCTGCAAAGATTGAATCCTTCTCATGATCAATGTCAGTCATGTCATCATCTTCATCACACGATGACACCACCAGCATCCACTTCATTCATCACCGTCCTTATAGCTATGAATATCTGTCTGCATTTCACCATAACACTGACCAAACCTTTATTGCCTCTCGAATATCTCTTGTCTCTTCTCGATCCCTTTCTTATCTTCTGAGAAAAAACACTCTCTGCTTCTCCACATAATCCTTGAGTGTCTCACATCTGATGTCTTCTCAAACCTCGATCAGAGCATATCCATCGGCTTCCAGAGCGCTTCCCAAATCCAAATCCATTCTGGGACAATTCCCAATAATCTTATCTGAAATGCAATCATCCTTCTTTTTGTTGCATTCTTATCCATTGACATTGACAAACTGTCAACTCCTTTCCTTAATCTAATCATAGTGTAACATGACAGATCAAATGCCTCAACCTTGCTTGAGACAACATTTCTCTACAACATTGTATTAAACGACTTGTCAGCAGATCATGGCCCACTCTCCTGCATTTTCCATATAAGTCATCAACACAACAGCAACAACTCAGCTTTTGTCATCATCCTCACTACATCTCTTCCTCCTGAAATGTGGCTTCGTCGTACTTGTTATGCTCATATCAGCAAAGATCCTCACTTAGCGATTCAAGAGCACTTTGACACACCTCAACACATCTTGCAGCGTCCACCTCCGACACAAACCATTTAGGCATTTGAACAACCTCTCAGCAACATTCCTAACAAAATCAGCAGACTTCTCTCCTGTTACTTAGCTTCGTCACCTCCACATTCCGATCCGCATAATTCTGATGCAGCATACATCGATCCGCCATTGCTAGTCCCCCACGCTCTTGCCGTTCTCCACATCTGCTTTGGCCAGACATATGCCGTGCCCTCAAATCTCAATTACTTGATTTGCTACGCGTCTCCACTTCTCAGATGCGCTGCTCGACTTCATCGCCCCTTACTAGTCGCCCAACCGCCGTCTGAACTGTCATGTAACCGCCTGGAATCCCCGGCGTTTGCTTCATTTACTGTTTTAGAAGGATCAGTGCATCACGATCTAAACTCTACTAACACAGTCCGAATCGTTCTGAGCAGTCCCAATGCTCAACTTCACCTTTGCGAAAAAAAATTCTCCCTTTCTCCTTCGCGTCTGCATTTCTCCCCTCGGTTGTCTCACTTCCTACTCTACGAACCCGGCGGACAGCAGCATGAGGCTATTGCCGTCGGAACATCAGGATCTTAACTCGCTCTTGATACCACTTGTTGGATTTAGAGAAGTGAAATTGGTGAACTAGATTGGACAATTTTATTCATGGATCAAACTCTACTTATATGAGAAAAGATCGCATGAAAAGAGGTAGTTACCATAAAAAATTAGAACAAATCCTAACCATTAAATTATCAATCTAATGGTTGTTAATTAACACTAATTTAATCTCACAATCCCGATTTATTAAAGATTAAAGGGTAAATTAGTCTTCTTCAGTTTCAATTTGCAGTTACGATCCGATTCTTCCTCGTACTCGATCGGATGTCATGCGCAAGAATCTCGGCTTTGCGTCCTCAACGACTTCTCAAATCCTAGGCGCGATCGATTGAATCGTCCTCGCAGTCGCAACCTCGACGAATAGTCATGATGAATTTTGTACCGGTTAGCCGAGAAGGTAGTAACACGATTTTCGTTTTTGATAGCATCTTACGTAAAACGATTTCTGTGTGTTTGGGCATCAGTTTCGAACTGTGATCGACATAGAAGTTATCTATGTGGAATTTATTAGCATTCGATGATTGATAATGAACTATTTCCATGAAGTTTCATTTTTTTTCAATCGATCACCAATTTAGAGTAGTTCGAGTGCCTTAGTTCATTTCAATCATCGAATGCAATAGCTATTGTTATCTGATCGGGAAAAGATCATGTAGGAAGTGAGTATTTTGGTAAGAAATAAGAATTAAACTCAGCCATTAGATTTAAGATCCAACGCTTTATAATAATCAACAGATTAAGCTTTTAATTAAACAATAATTATGATTAAAGGATAGAATCGACACAGACAAACATCTTTACATGCTCTCGATCGCGGCCAAGACAAAACCCTAAGGTGTTCTTCGACATGAGTCATGACGATTGATGGTGCTCCAGTCGGCCGCATCATGATGGCGCTGTACGCCGACACTACTCCCCGCACTGCCGTGATGGACGAAAATGTCAGCTGAGGTGGACTGATTTTCTACGTCCAGCCTCGATTCCTCGGCTTCGGTTCAGTTTGGATCAGATGAGTTGAATTAGAGATTTCGATTTACTTTGGGTGCGGAAACCATTGATTTTTTATGCTACAATTATCGAAAATAGTGTAAGTTGTCTTCGTTTTTGTATAATTTGATGTAGATATTGTGATTTGGATGTTATGGCCGGCTCAATTTCTATTTTATGTATTTTTGTGTATTTGTTGATTTTGTGTGTGAATTGCTATTTGTTGTTTGCTACTAAGATATATTGTTATAGCTGCTTGATGTCAGATAAGTTAGTGTTGTTGAGTTGTATCAGGTGAGGATTTGTCAGGAGATTTATTGTTAACCTTTTGGGGTTTTAACTGGTGTTTGTTGGATTAACCAGTGGTTGTAGCACCAAATTCTTGAGCTTGTGAACTTCTATTTGAATCCCAAGCTTGTGTTTTGATTATGTCTGATATTTGGTTGATTGGCGCAGGGTGGAGCCAAGAAGATTGTTATCTCTGCTCCCAAGCAAGGATGCTCCTGAGCTGGATGTTCTTTGGACGAGAGTGAAAACAACTGCCACATTATTAACTTAGTTGGTGATGCGCAACTTTGGTGATGCTATGGAACCTTCATTTTGTTGATGCGCAACTTTGGTGATGCTATGGTTGTCTAAAATGGCTGATATCGCATCGCCTCCATTTTGTTCTTTCCTTAGTGACGTGGTCAACTTTGTTGCTTTCAGTTTGTTGCATGTGGCCGGTATTTATTAGATCCGAGTCTTTGAACCGGTCATATGTTTGCTTGCTTCTTAAATCTTAACTGTCTTTTATGAAATAGAATATAAAATTATGAAGCTGTGATAGTAGCTGGCGTGCTTATTTTGTCATAGCCATTTGTTACTTCCTTGCAAACTTGTGTTAATAAGATTTTGAATTGCTTTATCTATTTTGGTTTTACATAACAGGCATTTGGACGAGAAATCGCAACTGGTGATCATTAAAAGAGCTGGCCATGCGGTGAAATGTACAGAAGCCTAAACAGATATACAAGCACATCAAGGAATTTCTGGTTGACCCTAAACAAGAAAGCAAGGACGATGGGAACAAGATAGATGATGCAAAGAAATCGGAGTGAAATGGTGTACACAATTTGTGTATCATATATATATTTACTCTCAGAAATCTGAAAAATTTGAGTATCGTTTTGCTAGTTGAGCTTAGATGTGAGAAACAATGAGCTGAGATGTTCTTGTACTAAAAAACTGGTCATTGTTCTTTATGTTTTTGTATCACCTGATTTTCAGAAATGCATGATTCCTTTACTACGGATTATGCGTACATTGCTACGGATTACGCGTTGCTGTACTTGATAACACATACAACATCTGATTGTATAATTCTTACATTAAGATTCATTCTTCTTATCAAAAACTGGTCATTGTTCTTAATGTTGTTTTATCAACCAATTTCGGAAATACATGATTCCTTAGCTACGGATTATGCTTACATTGCTACGAATTATGATTATAATCTATTAGCTTAAGCTACAATGCTACGGATTATGATTACATTGATACGCATTATGCAAAGATTTCTACGGATTATGCTTACAATGCTACGAATTATGCTTGCAAAGATACGGATTATAATACAGGCTACGGATAACAAAAATCCTGTGAGATACACATGCGCAAATTACATTGCTCAGTATCTGAGTATCATATTAAAAGTGTTGAGCAACATTACATGGAAACATATTGTTCATACTAAACTACCCAAAATAGTTTGTCATACAATTCAGCAAACGGTACTTTTACTCGTCTTCCCCTCATACTTCTTGATCTGTCTTTGAAATTAGGGGACTTTAATGCCGCTTGGTAAGTCTCGTCATATTGTTTAATTGCAGCAACTAGCAATTCTATGGCCTTTTCTTGTGATGTCACTAATTTCTGGTAAAGATCAGGTGAGTGTGAGGTTACAATATGACACTTCGATAAACAGTTATAGCAATAACAAAGGGAAGAGAACATGCAAATAATCGATATGCTAAGGAATATGCTTACTATGCTACGGATTATGACTCATATGCTACGAATAATGATACCCATGCTACGGACGAAGATACATATACTACGGACTATGTTAACAATTTCTACTGATTATGATTCATACGTTACAGATTATAATACCTATGCTACGGATTATAGCTGCAAATTCTACGGATAATGATATATATGCTACAGGCCATGATACATATGCTACAAACCATGATACCTCTGCTCTAATTATAAATCCTTGCATCACAGCAATAATATGAAAGTCATAAACATAATGAACTTAAAAAACAAGCATTTTTTTCGCCCAAAACCAACAGGGCTACGTATTAATCTCTCCCAAAACCCACTATATGCTACGCATCTTGCTGACTTATGCTACAGATTATGATACGCATTTGTAGATTCTGAACAACATCTAACCCTAAAAATTGCACTGTTATTTCCGACAAATTGAGGATGAATTTAGCAAACCCTAAACGGTAGTTAGCAAAAGAGGGTTGAAATTCAGACAATCCATCAAACCATTACATAATCAGTCACCAAACAGAAAACATACACATCTAAATTTGAATAGTTTGTATCAACAACATCAATAAAAAAACACCTCACTTGATGAATAAGCTTAGATTCCACTAAACCTAACACATCAAACTAATTAAGCAGCTTAAATCAAAACCTACTAAACTGAAAAATTGAAAGAAAGAAAGAAAAAACAACTGAAATTCCCAAACTTCAGAAATACCCAATAAATCAAATTAAGAAGCTTGATGAATCAAAACCTATGAAACTAAAAATTCTAATTTAGAAATCCCTAACTTCAATTGATTCGAAATTTACTGCAAACTGCTCAAATTAAAGATACCTGATTAAACCCATGATGCTGAATTGCATCAACGATCTTAGCCAGATCGAACTCTCCTCTGGAAGTTTCGATCGCCGAGCCGCCACGCTTGTGCCAATTATGAACCAATTTAGGGTTCAGTTGAATTGGCTCCATGGAGTAAAACCCAACAACAAGCCCTAATCAAGATCTTAAATCGCACTGTTAGAAAATTCACCCGATTTTTGAATCGGCTCCTTCGGCGGAGATGGCGAATCGTCGTCTTCGGTCGCCATCTCTCGAGCCATCACCGTCGTCTTCGGAATCTTTGCTCTATCGTCCTCTTCCGATTCGTTGGCATGGTCGTCCGTAGTTCGAAGCTTCGGGTTAGGGTTTCTGTCGTCCCTCTTGTCGTCCGTAGCTTCGAATGTCGTATGAGTTGGTTTTGGAATTTGTTTGTTGGCGATAATACCCTTCTAACCGTAGACTACGTGATTTTGGTTGTATATTATGAACTGATCGTGACTGTTGATTATCAAAAATAAATGGACAGTATAAATTCTTATTTCTCACCTTAATGTCACTTCTCACCAGATCCAAACCCTATCTGATCATATGTGATTCCACAAAAATAGTTTAATTCGTAGAAAACAATTTATTATTCATAACCATCTGTGTGCTAAACTAGGAATAATAAGGCATCCTACTACGAATAAAGAGTGCTAGACTACGAAACATAATGAACTAAGTAGAACACCACTACGAATGACCTGTTTTCAATACGAACACTAATAAAAAACAAATAAATCATACGTAATGGTGTTCCACCTTTGCTACACTTACCCGAACTCAGTGGAACACCACAACGAAAGACACTAGTTATACTACGAAAAATAATGAACTCAGTGGAACACCACTACGAAAGACCTGTTTCACACTACGAAAATAAATGACCTAAGTAGAACACCACTACGAAGAATCTGTTAACAATACGAACAATAATTAAAAAACAAAGACCGAACGAAGTGTGTGAAAAATGAAGACAAGTCGTGTTCGGTCGACTTGAAACCCTAATTAAAAAAATTGCAGATTTTACCGTAGCTGTGGTCGCCGTCTTTGGCCATTGTTTTCAATTCTGGTTTCGTTTCGTCAGTCGCGGTACGTCGTCGGTAGTCGAAGCTTCGTAGAAGTCGCGATAGTCACCGTCGTCGCTTCTCGCCGTCTCTTCGTAGAAATCGCCATCGCTTCTCGCCGTCTCTTCGTAGAAATCGCCATCGCTTCTCGCCGTCTCTTCGTAGAAATCGCCATCGCTTCTCGCCGAATGAAGTCGATATCCGATTTCGAATTCGTAGTGAAGAAAAACTAATTAGGTTAGGTTTGACGAAATTAACGGGATTTCGGATTATTTCAACGTTTAGGATCCCGATTTTACCCTTAAAAGTTTTAATTAGTCGTTTTAAGTATTTTTTTAGACGAAAAATAGATCTAATCTTGTCCACAGATTAAACTAATTATATGGTCAGGATTACTTCTCATTTCTCATGGTAAACGGGCTTCTCACGGGAATTGGACTCCTACTTATATATCTAAATACAAGAACTGTAAATCCTAAACTATAGGATGCACTACGCCATTAACTTCCCATCTTAACCAACTGCTTGACTCAATCTGTAATGCAACTACCACGTATTCCTACACATATTTCTAAAGCTTTCTTTACTCATAAACTTAACAAAGGAAGAAATTGCATTGAGGTCCAAATGCCCAAAACCACAGACAGAGGCACATACCCCTCTCTAAACTCTAATTAGAACTCGGGACTCGCGAGGCTACCGACAAACTAGGGTTTTCCCAAAACAGCTCTCTCTCGATCATGCCGGACTCAAAAAATACTAACTCTACTCTGGGCGCTACCGCAACCTAAGATCCTGAAGATGAAAAAAGTTATCTCTACATACCGGAACCGACTAGACTCTACTATACCTACCGGATTTCCCCCTTGAGACGATGCCCCAAAAACGCTAACGTATTACCTCGAGATCTGCTGAAGCTCCTCCCTCCTCTCTCGCCCCTCCAAGATGTCTCTAAACCTCTAATAAAGGTACTCTCCCTGACAGCTACACTTTTCACTACTAGATGATGTTGACTGCTGTGAAACAACATCTGCCTTTTAGATGTCTCCTTCTCTCAATCTCACACCCATTGTGAAGCATTCTTCGCACAGTCTTAGTCCAAACACCTTACCTTCTATTTCTGCCTCTACCTCCTCTGAGATCCTCCATATCAGACTTGTCTCCACCAAAATCTTTTCTTTCCCTACCCGCATATTTGATCATGCCTATCTCCCATATTTAGAACTGTCCCAAACGGTTCTGCAAATTTTGAGAAAATTTTGTCACTCCATGCCTTGAATGGCAGTCCCAAGATACTATGCCAGAGTGTTCTTGTAAACGGCGCTGCGCTTGCTCCTCCCTCCAACGTTGGATTTTTGAGAATCTTCGGAGGATTGCGGGGTAATCTTCAGTCATACAAGTTTCCATTTCTTCAATTGTTTGAAATTGGAATAATATCCTTTTTCCTCCCATGGGAATAATCTTATAGAACCTTACACCGTTTTGACGCAGCTCTTTTATAACTTGGTCATCGGGATAATGTCCTTTAGATCAGCCATTGCGCTGGTTTGAAACCAATCTTCATTTTCTTGAACCACCTCCAAGGACACCCTCCTCTTGTTAGAGCGCTTTCCTTCACTGGGAGGTAATGACCCTTCAAGAGATTTTGGAGCCTCCTCTCTCATCTTTGGTCTCCATATCTTAAGTCTATCAATATGTTCGCTCCCTCCTCCTTGGTCGAATCTTCTCCTGCTATCCGATTGGTGCCTTACCAAAGGCTTTCCCCTATTATCTGCTAGCTTGACCACAAGTCTGCCTCTCCCTACTGAAGTCCCGTTCCACCTAGAAACTGCTAATTTGGCTTCTTTCAAAGTCTGATACCTTACAAACCCAAATCTACTCCTCGTAGCTTTCCTTTCTCTTACCGGAATGAACTCATCCATGGTCTTGCCATCTTTGTTGAATAGAGTTATTAACCATTCTACGTCCCTTTCTCTTAGGATATTATCAATAAAAATACTGAATAATCCCTCCCTTTAGGTATTGGACCCCTAGAGAGTTTTTTCTCTCTCCTGGCATCTTCTTCTAACTTTTCTTTTTAGTCTGAGTTAATAAAAGATTAAATTGACAATTTGCTAACTCGTAGGAATTAACAATTTGCTAATTTAAACTCGCATAAAATGATGTGGAAATTTAGGATACTAACCTAGTTTGAGTTAGTAAAGGATTCGAAATGAATCTTATATGTAATGACCCAACCGGGAAGGTTGGTCTAAACCGTTCTAAGTCTAGTTTGACCCAACTGTATATTGTCACCATCATCACTCATGTCACCACAACCTGAAGTCCATCACAAAAACCATTGGTATGCTTGTGACAAGACAGTAAACTTACTAAGCTATGACATTCACATCGCATAGTCGAGATGTGGGATGGGGTGTTACATACAGGGACGAAGCCAGGTAAGAAGTTGATCGGGCTACAGCCCGGGTAAAAATCTGACCCAATTAATTTTTTTTAGGTTTACGCTTGGCAGCGGGCCTTTACCTCCGATGATCGATCTCAACAGAAGAGCAACAGTTAAGCCTGACTACTGTCGCCACTCGTCCCGCATCGGCTGTTCCATTCTTTCTTATTCTGTTCCGGATCTGCTGACGGCCCTCCTTTGCGAGCCGAAAAACACTGTTCACGGCCCTCCTTTGGTCTGATCTTCAATTGCGATGTTTCTGGCATGAAAATGCCGTCTTTTAAGCGTGATTCCTCCTAGAGCTTCCAAATCACCTGAAACACGAAACAACACTAAAAAGTAACTGTTCGCATAATAAAGTGAATGAAATGGTGGGATTTAATGACTCGACAAGTCGTATAAATACGGCTCATCAAACCACCCCACACTTAAACTTGTTCGTCCCGAACAAGGACTAGGTCATAAGAGGAAAAAATGAAGTACGAACATCACAAAGCTTCGGTCATCCTAGACGTGCTACATGGACATGAATCGATTACTCTAGATCTCGCCTGTTATGCATGCTCGCTACTAATGTCTTTGTGCTAAAACATGGGTTAAAGATACGTGTTACCTTTGGGTCGAGATGCAAATCAATTCGGATGTATCTGGAGATAGCCCTGTTTAGACCCATGAACCCTCATTCTCGGGCTCGAACTCGCTGCTATGTGGTTATGCTTTGCCGCTTTTTCTTGCACGTGATTGATTCGAGCTCCAAAGTGTTGAGAGATTTCGGTCAGCTATAGTGTCATCTGATTCGGAATTTCAATGATGCTGTCACATGAGACGTGTGGACTATCACGATGGTTGTGAATTTGTTGCTTTGTAGTGCGGATTGTGATTTGATCGAACCGTGGTTTCTCCTCCTTTTGACGTGAGTCAAGCCGAGGGTCGCTCGTCTATTTTCCCGGCTACTCGGATTAGAAACCTTCCTGCTCTTACTCATCATCGTCCTTTCGACACGGGTCAAGTCAAGGGTCGCTTGCCTGTTTTCTCGGCTACTTGGACTAGAGCTTGGACGGTGTGAAGTTTTCCCGTCCCGACCAACCGCAAAGGGTACCGCAGCGGCGGAGCAGACTCGTACTATGTTGCCTCGAAGTGCTAGCCTCCACGAACTCCACATAACCACATATCCTGAGTTCGGCCTTTGAACGATCTGTCAAGTCTCTCTAGGGCATTGCTATCAACTCCACATCCCTGTTTATCTCAACTAACAAAGGCACGCAAAATTTTAAGATCACATGCTAGTCGCACAAATCAATTTTCACCAAGACATGCATGTAAAATCGGCTATATCTATTTCACCCAATCATTATCCACTACTGCAAGTCTAGGAAATAGTGAAGTATCATGTACAAAAATTTTAAAAATGACTCGAAACGTGCTGACTCTGTGTGGTGGGCGTGAAACAAACATGCTGACTCGATAACTGACTCTCCCACCCCACACTTTTGAAATGAGCCGTGTCCTCACGGTACGACTTAAATCAAGACACACAATGCATGCAATAAAACAAAGGGAAATAAGAATAGAGTAAGGACAGGCACTTCCCTCGTGCGTGCGTGACAATGAGAGATGGCTGATAGTTCTCCTGTGAGTCCTCGAAGAGCACCATTGGAGCTTGCATCGCAGCGTGAGTTTGTTGCACACCGAAAGGTCTGCGTCAATGACATTAAGACGAATAAAAGATTCCCAGGAGGTTGGAGGAGTCACAGCGGTCTCGCTTAAAACCCAACCTCCTTAGACTCGTAAGTCTTTGTGACAGAATCTTTAAACGCTCATGTTTCTCGACACAACTTATTCGAGGTGTGAACTACTCATGCTAGATACAGTCTGTCGCTAACATCTCTGATACGTTCGCCTCTGTCCCTGCATGAAGATCATTTTCTTTCCCAAGTACAATGTGACAATAATGACTCATAAATAAACATAGTAAATAAATAAACTGAAATGTAAAAAAAACGTGCAAACCGTGCAGGGCTGCCTCCCTGCGAGCGCCTTTGTTTAACGTCGTTGGCTCGACAGTACCTCCTGTAGGGATCACAAGTTAGGATCCCATGGGCGTGTGAGGTCATATTTGTTCTCGGCCTTTCCTTCTGTTCGTCCATACTGCTCCTCTAGCTGTCCATTCGGCTCTACCTTCCAAAGATCAGGCGGATTCGCCTTTACATCCTTCTGAGCTGGCGAGGCCACCTTTATCATAGTCATTGGTCCATCGAGTCGTGCTCTAGTGCTTCTCCATCCTGGTCTCCACTCAAACGTGCCAAGCCTCGGTCGTTTCTTTATGTATGAGTGATTAGCATGGACGTTCAGTTCTTTATCTTCAAGAGACATCAAGTGTGCGCCCATATCAATCTTCTTCTTCTTGGCACAGATGAGTGGTTGTCTAGGAATAAGTGCTCGAGGAACAATGTTTCTACCATGCTTTCCAGGCGGCTCTTCTCGAACTGTGATGAGTGAGTACTCCATCGTTGCCTTCTCTGGCTCATGCTTTGCTTCTACTCTGCCTTCAAGCTTATCCTTGTCGATCATGTGGTCCTTAGGAGCAATCACCTGTATAGGAACTGGCAGAGGAGTGTCAGGCACTAGACTTTCTTTGACTGCTTCGACAGTGAGGACTTGCTCTGCCTCTGGTGCTGCGATAGTAAGGACTGGTTCTGTCTCGGGCATATCCGTAATGAGGTCAGTGCATATCTTGGAGAGCTCGGTAATGGGGACTGACTCGAGTGGCTCGGTCGGCTCTTCTAGAGGTGCTAGTGGCCTGTCTTCTTCCAAATATTTTGGGTAGTCCGAATTGAGCTCTTCTTCCTTCAACCATTGGTCCTCATCTTCTGCTGGTTCTATGGGCTCCGAGATAGGCTCTATTAGATCCTCTGCCATGTCCTCCCCTGTTTTTGTACCGACATCTTCCTCCTGATTTCTGCTCAACTTGGATATTGTTTCTGCTAACTCGGCTGAGCCTTTATCGATGTTGGCTATATACTGGTTCAGGTATGCACTTGTCTGCTGGGTGCTAGCTGCCAGCTCTCTTACCATGTCCTCTAGTGATTTGGTTTGCTCTTGTATTGGTTTAGATCTCTTGGACAAATCGTCTATCAAGTCCCAAATAGCACTTATGGTCATGTCATAGACCGAGCATTCTGCCTCCTCAGTGAGCCAACTCCACTCATGTGGTAACATCCCGGCGAGAAACACTTGAAGAAGATATAAGTCTGTGAATCCATGGTGCGGGCAGCTTATCACAAGGGAATCAAAGTACCGTAAGTACTCATCCAAAGTTTCATCCCGGGATTGCTCAAGGTGCATGATCATTTCTCGGACTTCTCGTAGGGAGGGTGGATAGTATTCCCCATAATTCCACGGCTCACTTCCATAGTAGGAAGACATGTTGAATCTGCAGGTGAATCAGAAAAAGGTGCGAACTAGCATAGCACCGAGATAGCAAGAACAGACTAGCAGCAAAGGGTCCCCAGGAAATTGGAGGGGTCACAGCGGTCCCACTTAAAACCCAATTTCCTTAGACTCGTAAGTCTTGGTGACAGAACCCTCTAACTGCTAGAAATCGGAAATCGAAAAGAATGGAAAACAAAAAGCAAACAGTTGGGATTTTCGAATTATTGAAGTCACCGAATAGCGAATTTCGAATTAAGCAAACAGAAAAGAAATGAAAAATTAAAGGAAGAACAAATTTCACCGTGCTTAGCTCCCCGGCAACGGCGCCATTTTGAACAGGCTGTCGTCGTACCTGTGCAAAAACAATTTATATTTTTCCTCGCTCTTGGCTGTGGGTGAGTACAGTGGTGAGTAAGGGTCGAACCCTAGGGAGCTAGATGGTTACTACTTCGCTTTGTAATAGAGAAAAAGAACAAGAAACTAATGTGAAAGTAGAGGTTAGTGTAATAATCGAGAAGTGCAAGGGATTTATCAATCAAAGGAATATTCAGGTTAGGGTATTATTCAATTGTGACTTGGTTTTATCATTGATTTCTAAATATCATGTTTCTAATTCTTTTAAACCTAATAATTCAATACTCCATTCCAAGATATATCAAATTAGTGCTCTATTTGTTTGTAGCTCTCTAGTATCAAACAAACAGTAAACAATGGATTTATATCGTTCAACTAAATCTAACCTTTCCGGGTATCAACTCAGTTTCACAATATTAATCGAGATAATTAGCACAAGGTTTAATGGAATAATAAAACAAGCATTAAGATTCAAATCTCAAAAACATAAGTCACGATTATTTAACCCTAACCCGAATATGGGTTTTAGTTACACATATTCATAATTAAATAATGCAGGAAAATAAAAGGGACAAGAACTTCACTATGAGATCGAGATTTCAAAAGCAAGGCACGGTGGCTATGGGCGGCGCACGGAGGAGGGTACGGCTGAGCAAGGCTGAGATCCGGCGGAGGAATGGAGAGCAGCAGGTGGTGCACGGCCAAGTGAAGAGAATAGTATTCGAATATGAGATGGGATGATTATGGATGGCAGCACTGCTCTTCTATTTATAGGGTTTGAGAAACCCTAACTTGGTCATAAAGCTACGAAACCCTAGCGTCGCATACAAATTGGGCCGGCTGCTGGACTTTGGAACTTGGACTTTTTTCCGAAGTACTGTTCATGGGCCGGAATTACTGTTCATCGGACACTGTTCACGCCGGAATCACTATTCACGCCGGAGTTACTATTCACGCCGGAATCACTATTCACGCCGGAGTTACTGTTCACGAGCCGAAAAACACTGTTCACGGCCCTCCTTTGGTCTGATCTTCAATTGCGATGTTTCTGGCATGAAAATGCCGTCTTTTAAGCGTGATTCCTCCTAGAGCTTCCAAATCACCTGAAACACGAAACAACACTAAAAAGTAACTGTTCGCATAATAAAGTGAATGAAATGGTGGGATTTAATGACTCGACAAGTCGTATAAATACGGCTCATCACGGGCCTTTACCTCCGATGATCGATCTCAACAGAAGAGCAACAGTTAAGCCTGACTACTGTCGCCACTCGTCCCGCATCGGCTGTTCCATTCTTTCTTATTCTGTTCCGGATCTGCTCTCCGGTATATGTCGATGTCCGAATTGCATTGGAAGGTAAGATGGGGTGTTTAGGGTTGATTGATTCTAGCAATTGTTCATAATTCTTTTGAGATGTTGGTTGTGCCTTGATTTGGCTGGAATCAGTTTGGCTATGCTAAACGTTTACAGTGGCATTACTGATACATCACCTTTGTTAATCTGTTTCATCTTGATCTTGAATTTTTTCAAGGTTGATTTTCTATTTTTCTTCCCTTTTTTCCTCCCTAGTTCATCTTCGTTTTTTTCTTCTAAAGCTTTGCAGTCGCACATCGAGCTTCCATTCATCTCCGATTTTCCAGCTATGTAGCTACATCGCATCAATCATTTTTTTGGATTACTTTCTTTGATAAATGATTGTGCTACCCTTGTCATCTAATTGTCTCAAGTTTATATCACAAATTCAGATTTGATGTTTCATGTATCTTCTTTTTCATTTAGTCATCTGATTGCCAGTATTGGCTACAATTTGTGATACCATAATGACTTATTTGCTCTCTAACTTGTTGGCTAATAAAGATATATGAGATATATTTTTGTTTATGTGAAGTTTGATGTTGGAAACAGAGCATTGTTTGTGAATAGCTGACTTTTTTGTTTTGCAATTCATTAACAGAGCATTGAAGAGGTTGCAATTATGTTATAACAGTTGGGTTTTTTATGATAGCTTTGATCTTTATTTGATTTGGATTATGTCTTGGATCATGTAGTATATTCTGATTTGAATGATAATGAAAGGTTCAAAAAAAAAAATTTAGCCCGGGTAACTTTCAAATCCTAGCTTCGTCCCTGGTTACATAGTCACCCACTTAAACCCTTCTAACGTCCTCGTAAGGGTACACACATGCATAACAGACCATATGATCATCCCCTCCACTTGTTAATCTCAATCACCTGCCCCGGAGGATCAACTTTGATACCATATGTAACGATTCGCCCAGGTGACCCAAACCGAGGTATTATAAGTTCACTCTGACCTAACTACTCATGTCAATACCCTCTCCTAGATCACTACAGCCTAGAGTCTATCACAAAAGACAATGGTAAATTAGTGAAATGATAAAGTACACTAGCTTATCAAGCTTCACATACACAAAATTTCTACATGTACGGAATATTATGAATTGTCCCATATTCTCATTTTAAATTAGTTGATACTGTAATATGACAGATATTAATTAAATGACTTTTTTTTTCATTTTCCCTTTATAAAGCATAAGGTGACATTTTTGAGTGGCTGAAAATAATTTTCAATTAGTATTAATATCAGTCAATATTCTTTATTGATTCATTCATATTTTAGTGGGCAACCAGCATTTGATACGTTTTGATTATTATTTCTTTTATTATTATTATTGGGTTTTGATTATTATTTCACCAGCTGTATTATTAACCAAATGCAAAAAGAAATTCTTATAATTAAACAACATCTTTAGCCATCCAAAGGGGATCGAAGAGTCGTTTGACGTCCTAATTATAAATGGGAGCTGCTGTCGCACCCCCGGCGACAAAAAAATCCCAGCCAAATGACTTAAATGCTCTTCTCTTTTTGATAATTACATTCCTATGTCATATTCAATTAAATGATAATTAATATTCTATAAATTAATTGTACCATATATATTTATTATTATTAATCAGAAAATATTCTATAATAATTCATAGTAAAAAATAAAAATAAAAATACAACATGTAGCAATTTTTTTAAAAATTATATTGTACTTGATTTTTTTAAAATTTTAATAGAACTTATAATTAGGAGTGAGTGAGTAACTAAATAAACAAAATTTCCATTGTAGTAAAATATTATTCAGATAACTTTTATTTATGATTTATATTTAGAAAATAGTTTCATTTTATTTAGGGAGAATAATAATTTATTTCGTTTATCCATTATATAGACTAATTATTTATGTTTAAAAATTTTGTGATCCAAAAAGTTAGTGGAGAAAAATAGATTTGACAATACATTACGAAACAAAAAATAGACAACTCAGTGACTAGATTCTCTAGCAAAAACAAATTATACTATTCATTTATGTATTAACTTTTAATAAAAGGTAGTAATAACAGATTTGACAATACATTACGATAGATAACTCACTGGTACATTACGAAACACAAAATAGACAACTCACTGACTAGATTCATAATTTATGTATTATGTATATGTTGAGTATAATTTAGTTTTTGTTTAATCAATAATGTATTTATATTTAAAAAATATGTGTTATATATTTAATTTATACATTATATTTAATTAATGATAATATCTCATTAATTATAATATATATATACATAAATGTTAATTTATAATAATTAATATTAATATATAATAATTATGTTTGGTTGGGGTGTGGGGGTATAATAGGAAATTAGCGAGGGACCCACTGGGGGTGTGAGGAGAATAACCCTTATAAATTTAGGGTATTGCTCATGGCACCCCCCACTAACACACACCCCCTGTGGGGCCCACCCAAAATTACAAATTTACCCCAACCCCACCCCACTCCACCCTTATCCATAATTCAATTATTATATCAATTAAATATATAAATATTATCTAATTAAAATAACAATATAATTAGAATTATTTATTTAAAGTATTTAGAAAATAAAATTAATAAAAAATATATTATAATTAATGAAATACTATCATTAATTCAAACTAATGTATAACACATATTTTTTTTAATTATGAGTACATTATTGATTAAACAAAAATTACTTTATATTCAACATATATAATACATAAATTATGAATCTAGTCAATTATAATACATAATATTCAACATGTATTTTGTCAAATATGTTATTAATATCTTGTATTAAAAGTAATACAAATTATCGAATAGTGTAAATTGCTTTTGCCAGAGAATCTAGTCTATTTTTTTGTTTCACAGTGTATTGTCAAATCTGTTATTACAACCTTTTATTTAAAGTTGATACATTATCAACATTGCCACCTGTACCAATGTGGTGGTGGGATCATTCATCGTATGAATCTAAAGGATGGGCATCTTCATATAAGACATGTACTGATTTATGGCGCGAAATCATAAGCACGGGCTCTCCAGGAGCACAATTTGGAGGAAATATTGATTAGATATGTCTACTTTTTATGTATTTATTTTTAGTATGTTAACATGTTTTCTTGATTCCCCAACCAATTATTAATAAAATCAATTAAATTATTATTATTCATCCTAAACTATTTTTTAAATATAATTCATAAATAAAATATGTCTAAATAAGATTTTAGTACAATGAAATTTTGTTTATTTACTTACTCTCTCGCTAATTTTATAATAATAAAACACTAATTTGATAATAATAAAAAAGTAAAATTATTAATAATAATACATAAATATGGTATAATTAATATATAATATTATTATCATTTAATTGAATTTTAATTATCATTTAAATGAATCAAAAACATGATTTAAATATGAATGGCATGTGAGTGTAAATAAAGGAAAAGATGAGGGCATAATGGTAAAATCACAACCCATTTTTTTGTCATGGGGGGTGCCATGAGCAGCTCCCTAAATTTAGTATGATGCGTGATGCATTATTAGCGATCCATACGCAACTTGATTCCTCTTTCCATTCAATGTGCAAAGTTTCCACTTAGCCTAATACTTAATTTTGCTAAAGCTGCCTAATACTTAATTTTGCTAAAGCTGGTCTTCCACTATTAGTGTCGAAAACACCAATCACCAAATTGCTAAGTTGCAGCAAAACAACAAATTTGAAGTTAGTGTTTGATCACGCAAGCAATAAAAGGTGTTGACATTGTTAAGTAATCCCCTCATTAAGGCCAATGTGGTCCTTAGTTTAATTTAATTCATATTATGTACTCGATTTTTTAAGGTTTCATCTAAATATTACCAATTGCGTCACCTTCAGATACCTTTCCAAGATAATGAATTTTATTCTTATTTTGTGTCAACTTCATATACATGTCATGTCTGTTTATCAGTCTAGTAGATAAATTAGAGACGTGTGAAATTTATAAACATCGTAGAAATATATTCGTGTTTTCTCTTGTACCACTACGATTATGGCCATATTTATTGCTGGCTAAAAAGGGTTCCAAATTGAATACGTGACACATTGAAAGTTTGCTATGAATTCTTTCCATAAATGAATGACAAAAGCAAGAGAATCATCAGTCCAATTTATCATATCAGTTAAAGATGAATCCCTCTTGGTTACGTGATCTGAGAGTTTCAACTAGAAACAAATTTACATTTGACATCGATGATCGATGCACAAATTCCTGACTACACACTGAAAAATGAAATGAAATGAAATTTAATAACTATACTTTTATACTTGCCAGAAGTGAGGATACGTTTCGTGTAAGTTTTATAAGTTTTTCAGCGGTTTATTATATATGTACATTATAATTAGGAAGAACAATATTAGAATAAATTGGACGTATAACCGTTCGAATTGCCATATATAAAAAAGGATTTCGACTTTTGTTATATAAATCTCTCTTAAATGTTTTGTTGCACAAGCTATTCCAAATTTTGTCTCATTTTGAACTGTGAATGTCTTTAATAATAGGAATACAATAAATAAACTTAATCATTAACATATGATGTTGGATTCTAAATTGGACAGACTTGAATAATAATCTTTAAAAGAGATAACTGAGTGAGATTTAAATTGCAGAAAACCTGTTGAGATCCAATTCAAACACAAAACATCATTAGTTGGTGTTACACCTTTTTTTTTTTACTTTTTAGCAAGTTCAAATGCTTTTTCTTACTTCACTCAATCAAAAATGTCATCAAGGACAAGGTAATAAGAAGAGACAAAATAAGTAGAGAGAAACAGTTGAAAATAAATGCACTTTTTTCTTCTTCTTCCTCAGCGCAAAGCAACAGAATGCCAATGCATGACAAAGGTGTGAAGTAAATGGCATGACGCAGCAGCAACAGACTGCGAAATTATTAATTAGTTGGAAACAGCAAAAATAAAAATAATATAAATTCCCCCATTCAATTTTCGTCCTTCTCTGTTTCATTTAATGCCTACAGCAGCAGCAGAAATCTTCAATGTATATATATATATATAAATAAACATCCAAACCCAACTCCCTTCAAAGTTCTTCTTCAACCTTCTCTCTCTTTTCAAACGCATCATGGAGATGACAAAAATGGAATCTGGCCGCCACGAAGAAGAGCATACCAGAACAGGTACACAACATATAATTTCATTATTCATCTCAGCCAATTTTTTTGCATGTCTGTTCATCAGCTCAGAACAAATTCAGGCTCCATTTATTTGTAATGTTTTTTCAGGGACTTTGTGGTCCGGAACTGCTCATGCAATAACAGCAACAATAGGGTCAGGAATTCTGGCACTACCATGGAGTGTTGCCCAACTGGGATGGATAGTTGGACCTATTTCCTTAGCGTGCTTTGCTGTCATCACTTACTATACCGCAATTTTACTATGCGACTGTTACAGATCACCTGACCCTGTCACTGGAACCAGAAATCCCACATACATGCATGCTGTCCGAGCCTTCCTAGGTGAGATTTCATTCATCCAGTTCTGTACGAGAGACTCCATTTTTTTGAATCCAGTAATCACCCGATGCTTTCTTTGTCTCAGGTGAAAGGAGTGTATTTCTCTGCGGAGTTATTCAGTACTCAATTTTGTGGGGAACCATGATCGGGTATACCATCACAACTGCTATCAGTATTGCGTAAGTTTCTTGACTAGAAGGTTAATTAATCTGCTCAGTTCACAAGTCAGAAGCTCCTTTCTGATACTTATCACGATTTTGTTGACAGGGGAATGAGGAGGTCAATATGCCATCACCAGATGGGGCCGGATGGGCACTGTGACGTAAATGGAAACGCATATATGCTGGCATTCGGTGCAGTGCAGCTTATTCTGTCTCAATGCCCCAACTTGGAGAAAGTAACACTTCTCTCCATAATTGCTGCAGTGACTTCTATTGGGTATTCAACAGTCTCATTGTGTCTGTCCATTATAAACTTCTCCACTGATCCAAAGTTTGGAGGAAGCTTGGCTGTTGGGGATACCGGGAAAGCTGCTCCTTCCTCGACTAAAGTCTGGAATGGATTTCAAGCTCTCGGAAACATTGCTTTTGCCTTTACTTACGCCATGCTGCTGCTAGAAATCCAGGTAATCAACTGCCGCAATTTGTCTCGTTGTCCGATTTTTAATTTGTGTCGAATCTCGCCAACTCTGAGATCTCTGATGCTGATTGCAGGATACCTTGAAGCCAACGCCAGCAGAGAACAAAGTCATGAAAAAGGTGACTCTGTACTCGGTCAGCATAACCGCAACATTTTATATCTGCTTAGGATGCATGGGGTACTTGGCCTTTGGAGGGGAAGCTCCTGGAAATATTCTTGCTGGCATTTACCAGCCATATTGGCTTGTCAGCATCGGCCATCTATGCGTCATAATACACCTAATCGGAGCTTATCCGGTAAGATCAGCCCCATGCCCTGCTAAATTCGTAACTCAGTACTGTACTTCTGATTCAGTAAAATGAAATCAGAATATGTTGATTAAAACTAAACAACCATGTCCATACCAGGTTTTTGCCCAGCCGATATTTGCAGTCAATGAGAACTGGCTTGCATCGCGGTGGCCGAAGTCCGGGTTCTTCAACAGTGTCCACTCTCTCAAGCTTCCATGCTTGACAAACTGCAGATTCCAATTCACTCTATGCAAGCTTCTCATCCGTCCCGCTTTTGTCATCGTCACGACTGCACTGGCCATGATGTTCCCTTTCTTCAATGCAATCCTAGGATTGCTTGGAGCCATATCCTTCTGGCCTCTTACCGTTTACTTCCCCGTCAGCATGTACATTGTGCAGGCCAACATAAAGAAGGGTTCTGGTTTATGGATATTCCTTCAGACCTTGAGTGGAGTATGTCTGGTTGTAACCCTCATTGCCGGCATTGGATCAATGGCAGACATGTCCGAGGAGTTGAGGCATGCTAAGCTTATGCACATTGAACTTTAGCAAGACTCTTTACTCTGGAGAACTCCAAACCATTTATGTAATCGTGCTCTAGTAACTCAAGTGAAGTTGAGTTATCATTGCTAAATATGTTAAATTTCATCAAAATCGAACAGACCTGGCCCACAGTGATTTATGCATTTCATTCCTCTAATCTAACCATGATGTTTTTCCAGCATCCAAATCCATGTTTTAGCTAATGACCTGATTTACTTCAATCAAATTAGCAGTAAGCGTATATAATTCACACTAATTCAATCTGTAGAAGGTAATCTAAAAAGTTGTAAAGGAATCCTGTCATCTTCCAAACTAGAAGATCATAAGTGTTTAATTATCTCTCTAATCGACCATGACTTTTGGTACTTCCAGAAAATCAAAATTTTGTTTTGATAATACCATTGATATAGATAACTGGCAGGATGCGTCTTTATTGATTTACAGATAACTGATCAGTGCACTCATTTGAACCTTGAAATTGACCCTAAAAGGAGGGATCTGCATTCTGCTCCATCAATTGACGAACTCTAATTCTGTCAAAGCTGAACCTGTGTGTAGTTTAAGAGCAACATCGCCGACAACCTATCAGGAACAGAGGTACATCAGACAAGACAAACTATCATCGGATTATCACATCACTCAAACGAACATAAAAGATAATACTTGCATGTGCATACCTTAGCCATGGATCTGTAAGAACATTCAGTAACACCGGCAACATGAGGAGTGATCAAAACATTTTGGAATTTCAAAATTGGATCAGTAGGATTGAAAGGTTCAGTCCAGGCAACATCAATGCCTAAGCCTCTAAGGTGACCAGATTCAAGGTTTTGAAGGACTGCCTCATAGTTCAACAGGCCTCCACGTGCAATGTTAACCAGAAGCGCACCCTGGTAATTGCAATAATGTTAGTCAGTCCGAAATATTTGTGGTGTGGTTGCATTTATAAAAAAAAAGCTTGCATTTCTTATTTTTTAAGTTTTAACGAGAAATACAGACTACAGAGTGTTAAAATGTTTGTGATTTCAGTTTATCAAAAATGAATGTAAATATTCAGTTGAAAAAGCATAACCACTCATTTTACATGGACATTCCGATAGCATCTTTGTCTAAACAAACTAACACATGCAAAGGCAAGCTGCCACAAATCAATTTCTCATCTGATCATTAGCACGTCGAGATCTGCAGAAACAAAGGGAACTACTGGTAAATAGTAATAGAAGACATTGGTAATAAAAGCTTACCTTTTTCATGGAAGATAGGAACTTTTGACCCACTATACCAACCTGAGAGAACCGAATATCAAGACATTCAGATGCACAAACAGTAAGAACAACAACATTCAGATATATAAGCATGCAATACAGATAGGAATCGGAATTTAACCGTTTCATCGTTCTGGCGCAAGCAGCAAACGACTATGTCAGCTAAACTTGCGAACTCATATATGTCGTCGTGCCTTCCTTTCTTATCAACAAGTGGATCTCCAGGACTCTCTTTTAGAAATCCTAAAATAAAGGCAGTTAAAAGTAAATCAAGACAAATGCCATGTCAATTGATTGGACATTTGAGACTTTATAAGTTACTCAGATAAAATGATTGGCATTTCATACCATTGGATTGATCATGTGATTTGATGTTCACATCCCAGATTCTCTTTGTAGCAATAATTTTCACACCAAATGGTCGCAAGCGTTTGGCCAGTTCTATCCCTATATTACCGTATCCAAGAATGAATACCTGCATGGAAGAAAAAGAGTATTGAAAGGCAAGGTTATTTAAACTGAGGCCCTTAATTCTGTTGTTCATGAGTCATATCGATTTGAGCGAATGCATTTTTTAGACCCACAACCACTAAGTTGACAGAATTAGACAGTTCTTTTCCAAGCGTAAATTCTCCAAAAGTGGGTATAATATGAATAGAACCTCCAGATATGAAATGTCCATACTTATTGCCAACACATTACAAACTAAGAAAACTAATCTAATTCGACTTCATAATTAACAAATATTAAGTCTCATAATGTCATCTAAAACCAAAAGTGTTATAATTTCACACTCATCGCAGTGTTTTGACAAGATTAGTTGAATACACTTCACAATTACCGATTTACCTAAATTCAAGTGGTGTTAAATTATTCGAAATCAAAACATTTAACATCGCTGCTAAGAGCATCCGAGCATGGTAGATGCACAATAACCTTGATGGGAGATGAGAGAGAGGAGCGAGAGACAATGACTTACTGTTTTGCCTAGTAATGTGTCACCAATTGGCTCTCCTAGCCTTTTCTGCTCCACAGCAATTTTCATTTCATTCTGCAAACTACTATTGATTTACAAAAGAACAAACAAAAATGTCTTACCCCAGCTAATAGGCCCATTAAAAAAATGAGCGAAATGATCTGGCACATGACTCAGCAATTTAGAGCAGTTACTAATTCTAAAATTTAATAGCAATAGTGCAAAGTTGAGACGAAAAAAGTAAAACCAGCATTCCACAATAACAAAACTAAATAAGGTACATAATTTCTATAATTCATTTGGGATTTATGAGCAATTCAATGATATAAGAATTTATGTGGAATTGTGAATTTACGTGAGTGGTTTTATTTTTTCAATGATATTTTCCTCTCTACTTTGATAAGTTTGACATAAGACAATTCCGAAAAGTTCTTCCAAAATAACAGCTTTAGAAAACAGTACCAGGCCAACATCAGTGTGTCTCACTCTCATTTACTTTAATGACATTTACAAGACACTGGCGATGACATAGTTCAGATGATGACGATGATGAAAAGGGCATGGGAGGAACTTACTTGCTTCCTGAGAAGGCCTAACATCAAATATATTGCCATTTCCGCACATGATGCAGCATTCCCAGTTACATCACTAGGAATTCTAGCTACCTTGACTCCATGACTGGTGGCAGCACTTACATCAACACCTTTGAGCACAATGATAGTGGAGATGTATCAATATTCAATACAGTCAAGAATCTAAGTGTGATTGGAAATATAGAAGCTATATAGATGCATCATTTAGCATCAAAGGACTCACCTTCCAACCCAACACCATACTGCATGATTAGCTTCATCTTTCTTGCACGGGAGATGATGTCTGCACTTAGCTTCATACTTTTTACCACACATACATGATAGTTTCCGATTACATTAGGCACATCATCCAAGGGAACATCATCGACCTACACCATTGATGATAGAGTATCTTAATGGATGATCAAATTGAATAAAAAGATAAGTCATTCTTAGTGAGGGTGATATAGTTAACAGATAATATAAGATTATATGCAGGGGATCTTTTTCTATTGGCTAGCATGGAATGGAGAAAATTAATAATTTCTTTATTAATTCTTTTGAATATGCTGATCGATATGATTGGTGTACCAATGTGTGACACTCCTAGTCAATTCTGATCAATGACACATACACACAAAATTTCTTAAAGACAATTCTCAGTTGTTTCACATCTTATCATCAATCAACTTATGTTTATTCACTAGCACTGTTAAATTAAATACTGATTACAATTGTCAACATGGCTTGACGATGACGATGGAGAAATGAAGAACGATTACAAGCAAGTACCTGTATAAATGGGTGCTCTAGCAAATATTCTTTAGTATATTGATGAGAGGCTGGAAAATGTGGCCCGCAAAAGAGAAGGCGTGTGATTCTGTCTTCATAATCACCAGCCATCATTTCAGTTTTACTTGAAAGTGCTGCACTGAAGATACAATGAAATGTGATAAAAACTTTAGAATCACGAAGCTAAAAATTGAATCTTAACCCATATATCAAGATTCTTGCAGTAGCAAGGCATTAACTAGTTTAACGAAATAAAAACGATATGCTTTAAACTTTTAAAGAAGACCTTGTCCATCATCAACTTCACTCACGCGCAGTCTTGCATTGTATACTTAATTTATAGAGAGAACAATAGTTTATAATTTTAAGGAGAAAATGCCGTGCATTTTCAGGTTATTATACAGATAGAAACAATGAAACAGATAAGACGTAAATGACCAGAATTTGACAAACCAGAGATCCTTCAGACCTCGGCCCAAAGTACCAATTCTCCTACAGCTCCGAAGATGTATCATAAAATATCCACAGTAGATTTGGTACCTACATATACAACATCAGCAAACATTGAATGCCCACATTGAAACAGATAAAAGTATTCATCGAGTGCTCAATCAGTCATACATCATCTTTCAGAAGAAGAACTATTCCACCAAACTGTTCGAAGACTTATTGATCATCAAGACCTCATCATACTTGACTAACATTTTTCCAAGACTAAATGTGAATATGCAGAGTTGTGAGATATAAAATCGCATCTTTGGAACTAAAGAGGTATGATGTTAAAGTTCAATGCGAAAAATGTAAAAACAACTCAGACTCGTCTAAACTCAAATCAACACAATTATGGATTTATCAATCAATAGACGATACCGGCTGAGGTCGACGAACTGGAGTGGCGTTGAGACTAGCGATTAGGGTTTGAAGAAGGAAAATAAGGATGAAATTTTAACGGTGGTTCGAGTTATATAATTATTAATTTAAAACTATTTAGAAATTAACATTAATATATATATATATTATAATTAATGAGCTATTATCGTTAATTCAAAACAATGTATAAATTAAATATATAACACATATTTTTTAATTATGAATACATTATTGATTAAACAAAAACTAAGTTATACTCAACATATATATAATACATAAATTATGAATCTAGTCAGTGAGTTGTTTATTTTGTGTTTCGTAATGTACTAATGAGTTGTCTATTGTAATGTATTGTCGAATCTGTCATTACTTCCTTTTCTTGAAAGTTAATACATAATTGAATAGTGTAATTTGCTTTTGCCAGAGAATCTAGTCAGTGAGTTGTCTATTTTTTATTTCGTAATGTATTGTCAAATCTATTTTTGTCCACTAACTTTTTGGATCACAAAATTTTTAAACGTAAATAATTAGTCTATATAATGGATAAACTTATGAGTAGCAAGTTACTCACTCACACTTCTTTTAGACTACCATATCTCTCTATCATAGATAATGATCATTTTGCGGGATTTTCAAATAGCCGGTCATACGGGAGTGATGTTCGCAGTGAGGAAAGTATATCCAACAAGAATCGGGATTATACATCCGAATTCACCACAAACCAGGTTAGTATCATTATTGTATGCTTATTTAGTATTTAATTTTGATAAAAAAATTTATAACAGTAGCAAATTTCATCATAAATGTTCATCATTTGTGTAGATTTTTGAAAATAGAGAAGATATGCTAAATTGGGCGAAGAGGGCTGGTTTAGAAAATGGCATTGTAGTGGTGATTAAAAATTCTGCAAAAAAAATAGGTGGTAAGATGCCGAAGTGTATTCTTGCGTGTGAAAGAATAGGGAAGTACAAACCTCCCTTTCTAGTTGAAGAGACATCCCAAATAAAAATACCTATGGGAGACATGGTTGCACCCTCATCGAGAATAGTTTGTGTCAGCATGGATTGACGCATCTATGACCTTGGAAGCAATTCAAGCCAAAGGTACAACTAAATTATTATTTTGAATGTTATTTTTATTTTATTGTAAATATTATAGTATATGTGATTGACAAAGAATAATATATATTTCAGAGCGGAAGGGAGTCATGCGAGATTGAAAATGTATTTGGGAGATACTATGTCGTCCCTAGATACATCATTTGATAAAATACACAAGATGTTGACAAATCAATTCGGAGATATTCAAAAGTCATTTGAGAGATCTCTCCACATTTCGCGCCATGCACATTTACATGACAATATTTTCAATGAAGTGAGGTGTCAGATTTCGCTAGAGGCAATGGAAATTATTTCGGCCGAGCTGAAATGTGTTGATGATACGTCATACCAATCAGTGGGCAACTGCGACTGTGCAATTAGAAAAATATATGGACTGCCGTGCAAGCATGATCTTGCACATTATCGTCACTTTTCTATTCCAATTCCTATAATAAGTATCCATGCTCATTGGAGGAGGTTATCAATGCACGTATATGACCAACCTAATGAGGAATCACGGCGAAATAGGACATCTCACGTTGTTGAGATATTAGATAAGATGAATCTAGAAATGCGGGACCATATGATAGATCGGTTTCTTAATATGGCTGATCCATCTCAAAGCACAGTTCGAGTCCCTTCGTACAATATAGAGCGTAAAGGTCGACCTAGTGACAAAGACGAGCAAAACAGACGCCACATGCCTTCTTTTGTGGATATATCCACTTCAGGATCTGGGGTCAATCAGAAAAGTGTAACATCTCCAAAGAGAGGCCGACATAAGAGGGGATCTGGGGTTCGTAGTACTACATCAACCAATGACCACTCTAGAGTTTCGAGTACATATGATATCTACATTGATCAATTACCTGTGGTTCTGCATCACTATATTTCTGACATTGTTGACGTTGCACCAGATGGTCATTGTGGATTTAGGGCGATAACTGCACTAATCGGATACGGTGAAGAGGGTTCGATGCAAGTACGAGCGGATCTTATTGATGAGATTCAGCTAAATAAGGCTCAATATGATGTCATTTTTCCAGATAACAGTACATCAAACAATCTACTATTTTTGCTAGATTATTTTGAGAAACCGGCACCTGAGAGGCATTGGATGGAGTCTATGACTTTGGGAATTGTCATAGCATCAAGGTACAACATTGTACTTCATACATTTGGTAGAACTAATTGGAGTTGTTTTACCCATTTGCCATTAAGATCTCCTCCGGTTAAAGACAACGAGCGCATGGAAATAGCTATCGGACACGTTGGCAATCACTTCGTGCAACTTTTTCTACACCCTTATGATCCGGTGCCACCTGTACCAATGTGGTGGTGGGATCATTCATCGTACGAAGCTAAAGGATGGGCATCTTCATATAAGATACGTGCTGATTTATGGCGCGAAATCACAAGCACGGGGCCTCCAGGAGCACAATTTGGAGGAAATATTGATTAGATATGTCTACTTTTTATGTATTTATTTTTAGCATTGTTGCATGTTTTTTTATAATCCAAATTAATGTTGGGCTACCCAATCAATTATTAATTAAACGAAATAAATTATTATTCGCACTAAATAAAAATGAAACTATTTTCTAAATATAAATCATAAATAAAATTTGTCTAAATAATATTTTACTACAATGGAAATTTTGTTTATTTAGTTACTCATTCACTCTTAATTATAAGTTCTATTAAAATTTTAAAAAAAATCAAGTACAATATAATTTTTAAAAAATTGCTACATGTTGTATTTTTATGTTAATTTTTTACTATTAATTAATATAGAATATTTTCTGATTAATAATAATAAATAAATATGGTACAATTAATTTATAGAATATTAATTATCATTTAATTGAATTTTAATTATCATTTAATTGAATTAAAGAATATATAAACTATTGGCATAAGAATGTAATTAATCAAAAAGAGGAGGGCATAAGAGTCATTTGCTGGGGAGTTTTTGCCGCCGGGGGCTGTGGCAGGCGTCGTTTGACCTGCAAATTTAAATTTATATTTTCCTTGCGAGAAACTAGTGTAGTGGCAAGCAAGGGTCGAACCCTAGAGAGCTGGTGTGGTTCAGTTGTCCTGTAAACAAATAAATTGGGGGGTTTTTGTGTGTGAGCAAATATTAAAAAGCACAGAAGAAAATAACGTGAAGAGAATTCAATCAGAGAAAGTATTCGGCGTAGGGTTTCTATTGTGACTCGTTTATCATTGACTTCTAATTATCTAATTTTATGTTCTTAAGTGTGGTTACTCCGTTCCAGGTTATAACCTAAGGTAGGGCCGTTCCAAGCGCCTACACCACAATCTACTCCGTTCCAGGTTATAGACTTCTAGTTCTAGCAAACCTAATACTCCGTTCCAGGTTATATTAGATTTAGTGCGACTACTCGTTCTAACGGTCTAGTATCAAACAAGCAACAAATAAGGGAATTGAATTGCTCGGCTAAGCTTTACCATTCCAAGTATCCACTTAGCTTCACAATTCAATCCGGAATAAATATGCACAAGAACTAGTAGAACATAAAAATAGCATTAAGCATGAAGTCTCAAAACTTCGTCACAATATCTCAAACCCTAAACCGAATAGCGGAATTAGCTACTCATAGTCATGAAAAAAACAGGAGTATCTTTGAATGAAAGTAGTAGAAATTCTCTTCTCTCTTGTTGAAAGCTTGATCTCCTCTCGAGCCGTCTCTTCAATTCTGGGAATTATGGATATTGATTCTGATATCAAAAACCCTAATTTATAAGAAGTTTTGTTTCTAATTTCGTTTGGGCCAGGCATCTAAATCTCGATTTGCTGACGTCAGCCACGGACGCTGTACATTTTATCGTCGCGGACAATGAACACATTACTGTCCGCGGACGACACTCTTAAAGTTGCCTGTGTCCGCGACCTGGTCTGAGGTGCTTTTCCTCCTCTGCTCGTCATTCTTGACTTTGGCTCTTGATTCGACTCCATGAACTCCGTGTGATGATGTTAGCATCAAAATGCCGTCTTTAAGCGCATATTCCTTCCAGAGCTTCCGAAACACCTGAAATGCAAAACAACACTAAAAAGTAACTGTTCACATAAGAAAGTGTCGAAATAGATGGGATTAGTTGATTCGACGAGTCGTATAAATACGACTCATCAAACCACCCCACACTTAAACTTGTTCGTCCTGAACAAGAACTAAGTCAAAGAAGGAACAAAAAGACATCACACTCGTTCTTCGATGTCTTGAATAAATGCACATGAATATGAGTCGCTAGTCTAGACTTTCTTTTCTACGCATAGCTCAATCATTACTCAAATCATTATGCTGAATCATGGAATTAACTTGATACATGTTACCTCAGAGCTGAAATCCAAACCAATTCGGATGAGTGGGAGATAGTCCTCTTTAGACCCATGATCTGCACTCGCGGTTCCGGACTCTTGCTGTACGGTTATACTTCATTGCTTTTTCTTGCACGTGATTCATTCGAGCTTCAAGGTTTTTTTTGAGTTGTTCTTCTTTTTTTTATTGGACAGCTTTTGTAGTGACTTTATTTGGCCTTTGGCTCTTGATGTTTGAATGATGTACTTCACTTTTTTGTACGAACTTCACAACGTGACTGATTTTTCTTGAGCTTTGCTCCTTTATTGGGAATTGCTTGTCCTTCTTTTCCTTTCCTTTGAAGGAGGTCCAATCATCGCCCGCAAGCATATGGAAATACCTCCCCGCTCTTTCTCATCCTTGTCCTTTTCGACGCGCGTCAAGCCGAGGGTCGCTCGTTTATTTTCCCGGCTACTTCGGACTAGAGATAGGATGGTTTGTTACGTCTCCGTCCCGCCTTCCTACATAAACACTGCAGTGGCGGAGCCAACTCTAGACCATGTTGTCTCGAAGTGCTAGCCTCCACGAAATCCATATAACCATATAGTTCGAGTCCAGTCCTTTGAATGCTTTGTCAAGTCTCTCTAGGACATTTCTATCAACTCCACATCCCTGTTTATCTCAACTCAGAAGACACGTAGTGGGTTAAATTCACATGTAGTCACCCAATTCAAATTTCACGAGAGAAATGCATCTAATCAGCTCATCTGTTTCACATCATCAACATTCAATACTACATATCCAGGAAATAGAGAGAAATTTCATACTTTTAATTTTTTTGAAGGGAAACGTGCTGACATAGTACATTGCAAGGAAAATAAACGTGCTGACACAACTGACAGACTCTCCCACCCCACACTTTTGAACCAAGCCGTGTCCTCACGGTACGACTTTAGTTCAAAGACAAACAAACAAATGCAAGACACAAACCATATAGGAAAAGGAAGAGATTAAAGTGAACCGGTACTCCCCTCGTTTCGTCGTGTGAAGATGAGAATTCTGGTCAACGAGTCAGTCAACGCCGGTTAACGGTCAACGGCGGATCACGTTCATTTTAACGCCGCGGTCAATGGTTAATCTGAGCTGCACCCGCGGTGAACAATCTACACGTTGTCCGCGATCCTTTCTGAGCTGCACCTGTTTTCTGCATAAAAAAACGTTCTCCTTTTCCAAAAGACAATGTGATAACACAAATAAAGACTCAAACAAACATAAAATGAAAAATAAAAACTCAAAACTCAAAAATTTGCCGGGTTGCCTCCCTGCGAGCGCCTTTATTTTATATCATTGGCTCGACGTTACCTCTTTAGAGATCACAAGTTAGGATCCCATGGACGTGTGAGGTCAAATTTCACCTCCGCTGCTCCTTCAATCTGCCCTAAATCCTCATGTAATGGTGTGCTCGGATCTGCTCTCAATTGATCAGGCGGGTTCGCCTTCACATCCTCCTCAGTCTGCGAGGACACCTTGATCATAGCTACTGGCCCAGCTGCACAGCCTGTCTCATCTGGTGGGTCTGGTATGGAATTAAGGCACCAAGGCATGATGTATTCACGATATCCGGTGGTTTCTTCATGCATGGACGGTCGGCATCCTCATAGATATGGAAATTTGATGCCTTGCCACCATACGCGAGTGACAATAAGCCTGACCCCATGTCAATCTTGGCCTTGGTGGCGAAGAGGAATGGCCGCCCCAAGATAAGCGCTGGAGGATCATCGTCTCTAGCATCTCCCATCTGCAAGACATAGAAATCTGTAGGAACAACAAGGTCTCCTACTCGGAGGGTTAAATCCTCTTGCAAACCAATAGGACGAATACATGATTTATCCCCTAACTTTACTAGTAGCTTAGGAGGTTTCAATGGTCCCAATTTCAAAGAACAATACAATGAATAAGGCATGGCATTAATAGCAGCGCCTAGATCGATCAAACAGTGATGTATAAGTGTCTCACCAACACCACAGGTGACTGTGAAGGCACCTGGGTCCTTACTCTTTCCAGGCGGTGCCTCATAACTTGCTGCAACCGGGCGCTCCATCATTGGGTCGTTTCGCTCATGCCTCGCTTCCAACATGCTTCCTAGCCCATCCTTGTCGATCATATGGTCATCCGGAGCTATCACCTGCATAGAAAACGAAGGAAAAATGTCAGTTTCAGTACTTTCGACAGACGGGATCGCGGACGGTGCACATTTTAAGTGTTCCATCCGTGGACCGTTAACCTCTTCATGATCCACGCCGTTAACTTGTTCTGCGTCTGCGGAAAGCTGTTCCACTGCGGGCTCTTCGTAGTTAATATCTGCGGGTGATGGGCATTTTATCTGACCGCGGACGGCATTAAAATCCTCTTCATCCGCAATCTGGTCTGAGTCGGCCTCTATTTCACTGTTCTCTGCCTCGATGTGCCTACCATTCGCGAGCATCTTATTCACCCAATATGCAGACTCCTTTAGCGCTGCGTCCACATCCACTACTGCCATTGTGCTGACATTCCCTCTCGGGTTCGGTATGGACTGTGATGGTAGCCTTCCTGAATCTCCCTTCAGCTCGGAAACGTTCTGGGCCAAGTTGGACATCTGTTTGGACAGCTCTGTTAAAGTCCCATCGGTCTTGGCCTGATATTGATGCACCGAAGTAGCTAGGTCCTTTATGATGTCTTCTAGAGATTTGCTTTGCTGACTCGGGCCTACCTGGTTCTGATGATGTGCTCGCTGCTGATATTGATTCTGATTATTTAACTTCCCTGCTGCTGACGATATGGTGGCCGGTAGTATTGCAACTGCTGAGCCTGCTGGGGTGCACGGTTATTGTAGCTTTGGAATTCACCCACTGCGTTGACATTGGCATGTGTATCCTCCTGTAGATTGGGACAAGCATCTGTCTTATGGTCTGTTGCACCACAAAACTCGCACGGTTTGACTTGAACCGGCTGCCTTCTGATGACCTGCTGCATCATCTCTTTGAGTTGCTTGATTTCTTCGGCCATAGAATTGGATGGGGGCTCGACCTGCGAGACATTCTTAGTTGGACAGAACTCTTCCTCGTTGTTGGACTCGTCTTGGAACCTTGCATTCTCAGCCACTTCCACTATCTTTTTTTGCACATCGGCTGGAGTAAGTCTCATGAGGGTTCCTCCGGCCGAGGCGTCCAGCAACTTCCTGTCCAGCTTCCTCAGCCCATTGAGCATATACTCTACAATCAGCTTCTCGGGAAGTTCGAGATTGCAGCAGCTCTGCTCCAAAGTGTTGAACTTCTCCACGTATTCATACATCGTCTCATTCGGCCCTTGTTCGAGGTCTTGCAATTGCCTGCGAACCTGCATCGCCCTTCTCGCTGGGTAGTATTTATTCAGAAACTTCCTCTGCATCTGGTCCCATGTCTGGATGCTACCTGAAGGCAGAGACAAAAACCAATCATTAGCGGCGTCAATCAAAGAGAAGTAAAATGCCTTTAATTTAAAGTCTTCCAATTCGACTCCGTATGGTTTGAGGTTATGGCAGACGCCATGGAGACGCTGAAGATGTGTGGTGGCCGACTCTCCCTGGCGTCCCGAGAACTTGGGCAGGTTATGGATGACTGCCAAATTGATGGCTATTTACTCAAGTTCTGGTCCCTCATAAATGCACCAAGGCTGATTCCGGAAGTTTGGAGCAGACAGTTCCCCCATGGTGGGCTCTTGGTAGTAGTATTCTTCGTTATACTCTTCCCTGAGATGAGGCTGCTGAGGTTGAGGTGGTTGCTGTTGTCTTGCTGGGGCTGGCGGCTGTACTGGTAGTGGTGGAGGCGGCTGCCTCGCACCAGCGCCATTCTGTGCAACAGGTGCTCTCTGATTCAGCTGTCGAGCTAGCCTAGCTGCTTCATTCGCCCTGTTGCGAGCACGCATCTCTCTTTCTGGTTCATCGTAGAATGGAGGGATTTCCTCGTTCTCATTCACTGGAGCGAGCTCATTATTGTTGTTGTTCTGGTCATCGCCAACCTGACTGCCTGTGCAAGACATAGCGAACGAGTAGCAAAGCACAAAAGACAACTAAATAAACAAAAAAAATAAAAAAAATAGAAAAAAAAATATAAAATAAAAAGAAACAACTTCACCGAAGCGCAGCTCCCCGGCAACGGCGCCAAAATTTGGCAGGTGTCGTTTGACCTACAAATTTAAATTTATATTTTCCTTGCGAGAAACTAGTGTAGTGGCAAGCAAGGGTCAAACCCTAGAGAGCTGGTGTGGTTCAGTTGTCCTGTAAACAAATAAATTGGGGGGGTTTTTGTGTGTGAGCAAATATTAAAAAGCACAGAAGAAAATAACATGAAGAGAATTCAATCAGAGAAAGCATTCGGCTTAGGGTTTCTATTGTGAATCGTTTATCATTGACTTCTAATTATCTAATTTTATGTTCTTAAGTGTGGTTACTCCGTTCCAGGTTATAACCTAAGGTAGGCCGTTCCAAGCGCCTACACCACAATCTACTCCGTTCCAGGTTATAGACTTCTAGTTCTAGCAAACCTAATACTCCATTCCAGGTTATATTAGATTTAGTGCGACTACTCGTTCTAACGGTCTAGTATCAAACAAGCAGCAAATAAGGGAATTGAATTGCTCGGCTAAGCTTTACCATTCCAAGTATCCACTTAGCTTCACAATTCAATCCGGAATAAATATGCACAAAAACTAGTAGAACATAAAAATAGCATTAAGCATGAAGTCTCAAAACTTCGTCACAATATCTCAAACCCTAAACCGAATAGCGGAATTAGCTACTCATAGTCATGACAAAAAACAGGAGTATCTTTGAATGAAAGTAGTAGAAATTCTCTTCTCTCTTGTTGAAAGCTTGATCTCCTCTCGAGCCGTCTCTTCAATTCTGGGAATTATGGATATTGATTCTGAGATTAAAAACCCTAATTTATAAGAAGTTTTGTTTCTAATTTCGTTTGGGCCAGGCTTCTAAATCTCAATTTGCTGACGTCAGCCGCGGACGCTGTACATTTTATCGCCGCGGAAATGAACACATTACCGTCCACAGACGACACTCTTAAAGTTGCCTGTGTCCGCGAACTGGTCTGAGGTGCTTTTCCTCCTCTGCTCGTCATTCTTGACTTTGGCTCTCGATTCGACTCCATGAACTCCATGTGATGATTTTAGCATCAAAATGCCGTCTTTAAGCGCATATTCCTTCCAGAGCTTCCGAAACACCTGAAATGCAAAACAACACTAAAAAGTAACTGTTCGCATAAGAAAGTGTCGAAATAGATGGGATTAGTTGATTCGACGAGTCGTATAAATACGACTCATCAGGGTGTGAGGAGCAGCTCCCCACAAAATTCATTATTTCAATAAAATAACTTTGATCTCCTCATGTTTCATTTTCGTAGCAGTCATCAAAGTACATGTTGGAATCCATAGGTTTTGATGATCACAAACACTTAGTTAATATTCTGTCTAAGTGTGCAGAAATCCATCCGATAGATCGAAGATAGATCGAAGATAGATCAAAGATAGATCGAAGATCGAATTGCCATAGGACGGTTGAATTAACAATATTCTACAGATCAATTGTGGCAAGTTCTATTTGATGGAGAAGCGAATTAAAAAAAGATTCAAGATGGAATCTTGTCTTATCGGACACAAATCCATTAGGGTTGTAAAGTTGGGTTGGGCCAGTGATGAGTGATCGGTTGTAAATATAGTGATTGTAGTGCAACTCGCGATCAAACAAATAATCTGAGTGTGACTCAGGTCGAATCCACAGGGAACTAGTTTGGCTACTTTCTGTAAATAGTTGTTTATATTAGTACGGAAATGGGGGGGTTTGAAATAAAAGTGCAGTACAGTAGAGTAAATAAAAGAAACAGTGAAATGATTTATACAGAATTTAAGGTTTGATTTGTTGTTGCATGCGGTTGTTGTTTGGTTGTTTTTCAGAATGATGAAACATTGGGAATCAATGACTTCCCCAGAAACAGACAAATTATAACACAAATTACTGCAGACTCAACTTTCGCTTCTTGCCTAACAGTAGATCTTAATATATGATAGTGAATTATTTCTCTAGGTCATTTGCCTTATTACATGCTCAACTTTCGCTTCTTGCATAATAACAAAACTAGATATACAAATCATCAAGACTCAACTTTCGCTTCTCGCCTATCAGATTTTATCTCATTACATGCATAGACTCAACTTTCGCTTCTCGCCTATCATGCAACTATGTAAACCTACTGTGACATGCTACTGCAAACACAGACAAAAGGTACAAATAATTCTCATACAAACATTATTGATATCTCGCGAAAATACCAAAGACAGGATGCATGAATTGAACTATTCATATCTAATGTAAAGAAACGAAATCATAATCATATAAAAAGACATGTGTTACAACTGATGTTTCTGGGGATCCATTGGATCCCAATAAGTGGACTACTCACTCATGGTGAGTTGATACATAACAACAGCTAAATAAATTGAAGTACAAGAGGTTAAGAGAAACCCTGATGATGAACTTCTTCTGTGAATGTTGCTGCCGCCAAGTATCCTCTGTGGTTTTCTCCGATTAGGTCTGATGATATTTCTTCACTGATGTGTTCTTTCTATAGTGTTATGTTGTTCGTACTTGACTCTTTGTTTCTGATGCAAACTCTTCAATCTCCAATAGCCTCTTTGTGTCCCGATGATGAAACTGAAACTCACATTGTTTCATGGAAATAAATGCGCCGACTTGTCAATTCATTGTTCGCAATAACTAGGGTTTGAATTCGGGTAGCCGAGCGGACGCATGGAAGAGACGTCGGGTGGCCGGTCGTGCATGCGAGTGGATGTGCGAGCGTGGGCGCGAGCTGAAGGGGCCGGATGGCCGAGCGTGCATCCGCTTGGAGGTCCGGTCGGCTAGGAGGTTGGACAGCCGAGGGGCTAGCCGATTGTGGAGGTTGGCTAAATGTATTTGACAACTTCTTTCGCACGAGATGATCTTGGTGCAGAGCCTCCTTGTATGGAATGGTTTTGTCAATAATTACTTCTTTAATCTGGTTCAATCCCTCTTTCATTACATCCAGCTTCGTCACATGCAGCTGCAACTTGTCTGTTCCTAGTAGGTGCAAGACGCATCCATGATGTCGCTTCAGGAGCATTATAATTAGCAGTTTATGATGTCGGCTGCACTGGCGTGGGGAGGAGCTGCACGATCGCATGGCCGAGCGGAGGAAGGACTGCACGGTCGTTTGTGGATTTCACGCAGCTTTGCTCATATTTTGCAATTTACATCTCAAAATGCTTTGTCACTGAAACACTAAGTAAAACCATCAAATCTGCGTAATATTATATGAATATGGAGCTCAAAATGTGTAAATTGTTACATCAAAGATCACGCAAATAATTGCTCATCAAAATACCCCACACTTGAACTTTGTTCGTCCCGAACAAACACACAGAAACAGAAGCATCACCCAGAACATCTTAAGACTAAGGAAATAAAATCCCGTGATACTTGCTCGGTTAGGAATTTCAATTTTTGAAACAGTGATAAACATAATAACTCATCAGTTCAGGCAGTGCTGCATCAATATCACTCACTTCAAAATAGACAAAAGGTTTCTTCATTTCAATATGATATTCAGCTTATGCTAATTTGACTCAAACATGCTAGCATTCATTCAGACTAATCGAAAAGTCAGTTTAGTCGATCGGATTATCAAGAAGAATTTCACTTACACGAAACTTGTAAATTCTCTTCAAGGCTCACGCAGTAATCTGCAAGGGTCTTTCCTCAAACAATATCTGTGAATATGTTAGTGCACAAAATATGGTACAAAGTCACGATCAAGCACGGTTTTCTTTTTTCTTTTTTTTTGAAACGAAATCACACTACTTTAGTGTAGGATGGTTTTGAAGGGGAAGACTGGTTCAGGGGATTACCCATATCTACCGCTTCCTAACCTCCGCCATCTACACTTCTTCTTTTTTTTTTGATTTTTTTTTTGATTTTTTTTTGATTTTTTTTCTAACCCCGCACTTGAAATTGACAGTATACCAAAATAATGTGTAGCACAGAAACACAACCATAGTATTTTTGAAGTCACCTAAGAGCCCATCTGAAAAATAAACTTGTTTGCAAAAGTTTGTTCACCATGATTTTTCCAAAGGTCTAAACGAATTCAATATGCTGAACTAAGCTAGCATGAAATCGTCTATTTACATAAACTTTCATATCACAAGAAAATCAGAAATCAGATGCTAACAAATTCATGAGTTCAGAGCAGCAAAGCCATAACATCAGTGATTAACATGTTCATCATTCAACGTGTTTTCAGCAAAGATTTTGAGCAAGTATCAGGTAAGTACATTCAATCATTTTTCTGCAAATTTTTTTTTCCAGCACATATAGCAGTCATCAATCAAATATAATCGATCCAACGTAAGCCACCCACACTTAAAACATGCTTAGTCCCTAAGCATTCTAGCATAAATAATGAGCAAGCAGGGCAGAAAAATATTATTTGATTGATGAAAGTGTAAATTTTTGCAGAAAAAATAAAGTTGAAGCTCTTACCGGCCTAGTTTAACGTCTTGGCCAAGACGGAGCTGCGCTTAAATGTTGAGATTGTAGGGGTAGATTTATTCAACGTCTTCAAATTTGTAATCCTGGCTTGTATCCGAAATATTCTTTCAGCGTGTGTCCATTCATCCATCTTGACTTGAGCCTTCCTGGAAATAGCTGGAGTTTGGACTTGTACAGTAACACTCTTTCTCCAACAGAAAAGTGTTTGGCTCTTAGTTTCCTATCATGCCGTTTTTTCGAACGTTCCTTGTACAGCTTGTCACTCTCATAGCTCTCCATACGAATTTCTTCTACTTCATGTAAATCTAATATCTGTTTTTCACCTGCAGCTTTCATGTCGTAGTTCAGCTTCTTCACTGCTTCGCACTCCGTCAACATCATAACTGCACCTGCTTCTTTTTCACTGCCTAATAGCTCATATTCAAAATTTGGCGGCTCATCAAAATTGTTAGAATCATCATAAGTATCAAGCCAAGCACAGTCCAAAGAGTCCCTAGGTTTTTTTATCATAGATTTCAAGGAAAATTTTACTTTCTCACTGCCCAAGTTCATTTCAATAGTTCCATTACCGCAGTTAATCACAGCTTGAACAGTATTCAAAAACGGCCTACCTAGTATGATCGGAGTTTCATTCTCAACATCCATCTCTAGAACATAGAAGTCAACAGGCACCCAAAGTTCACCAATTTTAATGAGCATGTCTTCTAAAATACCTTTAGGCAACCTGGAGGTTCTATCAGCTAATCTCAGACTAATGGGCGTTGGCGTTAATTCTCCTACATCAAGCTTTTTGTACAGAGAATATGGCATTAACGAAATACTGGCACCCAAGTCACATAGAGCATTAGACACATTAACAGGACCTATTGTAATGGGAATACAGAATGCACCAAAATCATTCAACTTTTTAGGTATGGCATGTTGTATAATGGCACTACAATTTGCATCAAGTGTAACATCATCAGTGTCTAACTTTTTCTTGTTTGTGACAATATCTTTCAGAAATTTTGCATAACCAGGCATCTTAAGCATTATATCAGTGAATGGCATTGATACCTGAAGGTTGCTAATAAGTTTAGCAAACCTTTGGATGTGCGAATTGTCGTTCCACTTTTTCAGTCTTTGAGGAAAAGGTACTTTCTCCTTGATTTCATGCTTCCTTTTGTCGATTTCTGTTTCAGCATCTTGTTTCTGCAAAGATTCAAATAAGTTAGCAAAATTTTTAATTGAAGAAGGCTCGTTTACTTGGTCGGAGGTGCGCTCGGAGGTGCGCTCGGTCGTGCGCGCAGAGGTCCGCTCGGCTACCCGGTCGTGTTGCTCGGACACGCGGTCGTGTGTTAGCTCGCATGGCCGCTCGGCTGGTAGCTTGTTTGCTCCTTGCAATTCCTTCCCGTTCCTCAAGGTAATAGCATTGATATTCTCTGTCTGGTTCGCATCTGCTTGAGCTGGTAATTGACTCTGGAATCTAGATGCAGATGATTGCTGAGCTATTTGATTCTCCAATATAGCATTATGTTTCTGTAGTTCGTTAAGCTTTTGCAATATTTGTTGGCTTTCCTGCTGCTGCTGCTGCATCATCTGTTGACTCTGTTGCTGTTGCTGCATCATTTGTTGTTGTGTAGCTGCAAGCTGTGCAACAACAGAAGATAGGTCAGTCGGATTAGAATTGCTTGATGATGCGACATTACCTGGATGAGTATTTTGAGGTTTGGGAGCAATGGGTGCAACAGGATTGGCGTTCCATGGTTTCGGGGCTGCATAGTTTGTTTGAGGCATCTGATTGTTCTGATAATTGAAGTATGGTTGACACTGGTAGTTCCTATTAGCTTCATATGCAGGCCTACTGTTGTTGTTGTTGTTGTTGTAGGGTTGATTCCGTATGAAGTTTACATCTTCTTCAGCGTGCATAGGCATGGGTTGCTGAGGAAGGACTGCGGGTGGCGGTGGAACAGCGTACTGGTTGTACTCCATTCCGACTTGTGCTACGCTAGGATTCTGATTCTTCATCAATGTTTCAAACATTGTGGTGAGGCGTTGAATGTCGTCCTTGGTTGCAACGGCACCACTGATGAAGTCTCTATCCTTAGGATAGTTGTTACGTCCACTGCCAAACTGTAGTGAGTTTGACGCCAGTTCTTCTATCAGTTGGAAAGCTTCAGTTGGTGGCAGCTTGTTGATGGCACCTTTTCCACTATTGTCCATCAGATGTCGGGCTTCCTTATCCATTCCATTGTAAAAGGAATACAGCAGCTGCCAGGCTGAGTTTCCATGATGTGGGCACTCCCACAGTAATCGTTTGAATCTTTCATAGGCCTCATGAAAATCCTCGCACATCTTTTGAGTGAATTTGCTGATTGCTTCTCTAAGCTCTTTAGTCTTTGCTGGTGGGAAGAATTGCATCATGAATGCACTGGATAACTGGTCCCAGGTGGTGAAGGTGTTTGGCGGATGGTTCTTGAGCCATTCCTTGGCTCTGTCCCTTAGTGACAAATGGAACAGACGAAGGTACATCGTTTCCAGGTCCACATTAGTTGGCTTGTATGTCGCACAGAAATCCTTGAATTGATCTAGGTGATGATGAGCATTACCAGTCATACCATTGTAGGCATTACTAGTTATCATCTGTATGAGGCCGGACCTCCATTCGATATTTCCTCCTTCAGGCATCTGGATGGGATTTCCTTGAGTATGGGTTGATGGTATCATGAAGTCTGCGACAGTAGGCTCCCTCTGTTGAACAGGTACGTTCACCAGATTGTTGTGATTGTTTTGCTCCATCTTTCCTTTACCTTTCCTTCAACAGAAAAGTGAGTACTACACAGATAATGTACTAATGTAATAAACAAAAATAATAACAGAAAATAAACAAATGACTAGATCCCCGACAACGGCGCCATTTTGATCGGTTGTAAATATAGTGATTGTAGTGCAACTCGCGATCAAACAAATAATCTGAGTGTGACTCAGGTCGAATCCACAGGGAACTAGTTTGGCTACTTTCTGTAAATAGTTGTTTATATTAGTACGGAAATGGGGGGGTTTGAAATAAAAGTGCAGTACAGTAGAGTAAATAAAAGAAACAGTGAAATGATTTATACAGAATTTAAGGTTTGATTTGTTGTTGCATGCGGTTGTTGTTTGGTTGTTTTTCAGAATGATGAAACATTGGGAATCAATGACTTCCCCAGAAACAGACAAATTATAATACAAATTACTGCAGACTCAACTTTCGCTTCTTGCCTAACAGTAGATCTTAATATATGATAGTGAATTATTTCTCTAGGTCATTTGCCTTATTACATGCTCAACTTTCGCTTCTTGCATAATAACAAAACTAGATATACAAATCATCAAGACTCAACTTTCGCTTCTCGCCTATCAGATTTTATCTCATTACATGCATAGACTCAACTTTCGCTTCTCGCCTATCATGCAACTATGTAAACCTACTGTGACATGCTACTGCAAACACAGACAAAAGGTACAAATAATTCTCATACAAACATTATTGATATCTCGCGAAAATACCAAAGACAGGATGCATGAATTGAACTATTCATATCTAATGTAAAGAAACGAAATCATAATCATATAAAAAGACATGTGTTACAACTGATGTTTCTGGGGATCCATTGGATCCCAATAAGTGGACTACTCACTCATGGTGAGTTGATACATAACAACAGCTAAATAAATTGAAGTACAAGAGGTTAAGAGAAACCCTGATGATGAACTTCTTCTGTGAATGTTGCTGCCGCCAAGTATCCTCTGTGGTTTTCTCCGATTAGGTCTGATGATATTTCTTCACTGATGTGTTCTTTCTATAGTGTTAAGTTGTTCGTACTTGACTCTTTGTTTCTGATGCAAACTCTTCAATCTCCAATAGCCTCTTTGTGTCCCGATGATGAAACTGAAACTCACATTGTTTCATGGAAATAAATGCGCCGACTTGTCAATTCATTGTTCGCAATAACTAGGGTTTGAATTCGGGTAGCCGAGCGCGTGCACGGGCTGAAGAGGGCGGCTGGAGGTCGCATGGCCGAGCGTGGGTGCGAGGGGATGGCCGAGCGTGGGTGCGAGGGGATGGCCGAGCGGCTAGCCATGCATTTTGCGACTTTAACCCATATTTTGCAATTTTGCTATTTACTTCTCAAATTGATCTCAAATTGATTTGCCACTGAAACACTAAGTAAAAACATCAAATCTGCGTAATATTATATGCATATGGAGTTCAAAGTATGCGAATTTGTTCATCAAACATCATGCAAACATCATGCAAATAATCGCTCATCAATGAGTCGTAGTTGTACGACTATTTTATATGTTAAAACCTCGTCTCTTAGTGGTTGCATGTATATTATTTCACTACCTGTGTGTAGTTTTCATTCTCAGGTGCATTTGGAGACCATGGAAGGAATATCGGCTAAAGGGAGCCTATTAGAAGATATTTGGCATCGAAAGAAATGAAGTTCGAAGTGCTTGAAGTCTGAGGCAGTGCAAACCGCGGAGGGCTGAAGAATTCCAGGCGCGGAGGTCTTCTGAATTACCATAATTGTTAAGACATCCGCGGAATATAAATCAAGAGACGTCCACGCGTGACAGCTGGCAGTCGAATTTTGTTATTTCTAATTTGCAATCTCGGGAAGTATAAAAGCAGAAGAAGAAGAGGCAAACCCTAGGCGGCCAGACCTTGATTTTCAGTGTGGAAAAGAGACACAGTTTGGGAGAAAACAAGAGATACGTACGAGAGTTTGGAGAATTAGGGTTTGACCCGATTTTAGAGAAGATAGCTTGGTTACGTGCTGAATTCAAGTGTTAGAGTTGAGCTGCAGCTTGGTGGAGAATTCGTCATTAGTAATTTCGTTTCATTATATTCAAATACTTAATGATGTATTTCATTACGATGAGTAGCTAAACTCATATGTGTAGGCTAGAACTCGACATTGTGATGTATTGACTTGAGACCTATATGGATTTCTATGTTTTGCGTTATATTTTCATGCAGTGTTTATGGAATTGATGTGCTAGCATAAGTGGAACCCTAGCGGGGGAGCTTCTGTTTGTTTGTTGATTCCGATTGTCACAGTTTACTAGCAACCTAGCGGGGATAGCAAACTAGGACACGAATAATATACCACTAGGATTAAAAACCCTAGGAAAACTTGTTTAAATCTTCATGCAACTCTAGCGAGTTAGGGTCTTGATTATCGCTAGCGCGAGATTAAGTACTAGAATAAGAACGGGGAGTGCAACCTAGTGGGGAGCTCTAAGTTGTAGAACATTAGAATTCAAAACGGATTAGTCCATGATTTAGTCTTGCATCACATTCGAAAGTTCTAGCATGCACTGCTCTTTAATATTTGATACTTGAATTTGCGTGACGATTTCTCTTTCGATAAGCGATCATTGTTGCTTGCGTTTTTATTTACTTGTTCGAAATTCACAACCCCCCTATTGTTACTCTGATACTTAGTGAACAGATTCTCATACCGATCTCTGTGGATACGACCCGAATTACCACTTGCTAGTCGGAGATAAAAAGAAAATATTATTTTTGACGGGTACAACGACGCCCGTCAAATTTTGGTGCCGTTGCCGAGGATTGGTAACGAAGAATCTCACTAAGTACCTCTTTCTTTTAGTTTTATTTTATTTTATTTTTTTTGTTTGGTTTTATGGTTTGCTATGTATTCCTATTATAGTGAACCATTTTATGATGACGCTTGACGGAGCCCACCGCACTGTCGTTAAGGTGCGGTGTTCTCTATGCAAAAGCAAATTTATATTCCGCTACTCGTGACCTTACTACCGGGTAGCAAGTGGTAAGTAGGGGTCGAACCCAAGGGAATTAGGGGGATAGTCGTTCTTTGAGGGATTTGTACAGCGAGGGAGCGTGTTTTAGGTTGATTGAGGTTTTAGTGCAGAAAAGTAAGTGATTGGTTGGTTGGTTTTGGTTTTTAGTGCGGAAAAGTAAATGACAGAAAATGTAAATAATGAAAATAAAGGCGAAGACTTACATCGGGTGATGCGTGATTGGCAAGTCTTCCGGAACGTGAGCAGTTAATAGAGCAGTTTATACTAAGAAAGTAAATGCGAGGGGTTTTTTAAATCTAAGGAGAGCATTCGGTTTCTGGGGCCTTGTATCATAGCCTGTTTATCATTGACCTTTAGTGATCCTTCTAAGTATTCAAACGTGTATCAAGGCCATTCCAAGCACTCGATTTGCACACACTGTCTAGCCCATTTCAAGGTCGTAGAGCACTTGTTCTATTTAGACTAATACCCCATTCCAAGGTATATTAGCCTATGTGCATCCATTAAGTCAGTCATTCCCGAGCAACCAAATGGTGTTTGAGAGAGGTCAAACTCCTCAGATAAGCTTTGCCATTCCAAGCATCCACTTACCCGAGTATGTTTACGAACTTCCACGGAAGAGCTTTGCTATTCCAAGCATCCACTCAACCTTGGAAGTTCTGACCTAATATATGGCACATAGAACAAGTTTTGAATACAAAGAAAAAGCACTAAAGTATAGTCTAAAACATTTTATAATACAAGTACACCCCTTCAACCGAATGAAGAGTTTAGCTACGAATATCCATAGAGGTGGATACCATAGCTAAGTACTTACAGTTTTTGAAAGACAGTAAGTAAGGGAAAGGGGTGAGTACTTCAAGAACCGACAAGAGTACTCGAGAATAAAGAAAAGCTTGAGTACTCAAGAATCGACAGGAGTACTCAAGACCGAACTATAATACTCAAGAACCAACAGGAGTATTATATATTAAAAACCAAACTTACAAAGTGCCAAACTTAGAGAGATAAGTGAAATATGGATTTGAGGATATGTTACAAATGAGATGGAGGCATGTATTTATAGCCAAAGGAGAGGGGAATGGAGGGCTAAGATGAAACCACATGGCAACATCTCCATGGAAGCTCCATGGAAGGTCATAGCCGCCGGTCTTAGGTCATCCATGGAGGAGAGCTTCCTCCCAAGCTCACCTCTCCCCAAAGCCGCCGGTCACCAATGGATAAGAGTGAGTTTGTGTGAGTTTTGTGAAGTTTTCACAAAACTATCGGTGTATTTCAGCCCCGGACTGACTTTGGTTGTTCCTCGGTTGGATTTGTATTGAGTGATTCCACGTCAGGATCTTGAGATTTCTTCATTCAGCGTCTGATCGTGACCTTGGACTGACTCGTAATATATTTTCAGCGTAAAATCCTCTCCTTAGCGTGTATTCTCTCTAAGCTCCAAAATGCCCTGTAGATAAATATCGGAACCAATAAGCAAAAGTTAAATAGACAAACAGTTTAATTTGGTGGGTTTTACTGTGTTTATGATTCGTATAATTATGGTCCATCAGATCACCCCACACTTTTAGTTGTTCGTCCCGAACAATGCTATTAAAGGGCGGCACATTAAGTAAGCTTTTAAAATATGAAAGTTAGACTGTGGGACTCGATTTATCCTAATTCATGCATTACTACTTATTACCAAATTAAACCGTGTAAATAAATAGAAGAAACTTGATACTTGTACCTCCGTGCTGAGATGCAAATTATTTTGGATGTTTCGGGAGATAGCCCTTTTTAGGCTCCTGGACTGCATTCTCGGGACCGTCTCGCACTACATGGTTTTCTTGTAGCTTTCTCTAGCACGTGATTCGGTTTGGGTTTCAATGGTTTGGTCTTTGATTTTCTTTTGGTGATGGACAGCTTTTGTAGTGAATCGGCCTTTGGCCTTTGATTTGACTCTTTGAGTACTTGACTTTTTGTTTGGTGAAAACCTTCACAATTTTGGGCCTTTGGCCTCTTGATTTGCTTCTTTGAGCTTTTTGCTTCTTTGTGACTTGCTAGTCCATTTTCTCAAGCCTTTTTGGGAGGTCCAATCATTGCCCGCGAGCATATGGAAATACCTCCCCGCTCCTCTCATCCTTGCCGTTTCGCGCGGGTTAAGATAAGGGTCGCTCATCTATTTTCTCGACTACTTTGACTAGAGATAGGACGGTCTGATTCCTGTCCTCGCCTGTTTTTCTTTTTGCATAAACACTGCATGGCGGAGATGACTTCAATCTTCACTGAAACCCGAAGTGCAGCCTCCACTGACTCCGAAAACCATATAGCGAAATTCAGTCCTTCGATTGCTTGCCAAGCCTCTCTAGGGCAGTTTATGTCAACTCCACATCCCTAGTTTATCTCAGCACAAAGGGACAAATGAGAAGTTACATTCTAAGTTTTTAAACAGTTGAATTTTCACAAGGTTAATGCATGAATTATGATCTATCTTTTTCACATTCTTAAGTTCATATTTTCAAAAAGATAATATTAAAAGAAAAGGAAAAGAAAAACATGTTATGTACACAGGTGGTTCTCACCCCACACTTTTGAACGAAGGCGTGCCTTTCAGCAAGACTTAGTTCAAAAGCCATGCAAGCAGATGTTATATGAGAAGGAGATGACATTAAGGAAAAGGAAAGAACAGAACTCCCTTTAAAGTGTCGGCTGGGGCCTTGAACTCTTGGCGTAGGCCTGGCTGGCTTAATGTTGCACCCAAGTCCGATTCCTGAATAGTCATTTCTTCTATGCACCAAGTGGGTGAGAGCGATTTATTGGAAAAAACTAAATGACAGAAAAATAAAAGACAGAAAGTAAGATACGTGCCAGGTTACCTCCCGACCAGTGCCTTTGTTTAACGTCGTTGGCTCGACAGTACCTCATTCCTGGATCACTGGTTTGGATCCCATGGGTGGCTCAGGTCGTATTTCGCCACCGTTCCTGTGTTGAATCTGGCCTTGACTCTTCCTGATTTCTTGCTTGGGTTAGAACCCCATGGTTTTGGTGTTTTTTCTTTCCATTGCTTTTGAGAAGGCGGGGGACCTTTGACCATAGCTGCTGGTCTTGTTACTCTTTCGGTCTCTTTCGGCAGGTCAGAAATCTGTGTACCGTGATCTGAGATAGGTATAATGTCTGGCGGTTTCTTTGTATCCGTGCGGCTATTATCAATGGAGAAATTTGCAATTTTGCCGCCGAACTTAAGCGACAATGAGCCCTTGCCCACATCGATTCTTGCTTTAGTAGCATAGAGGAATGGTCGTTCCAATATTATTGTTGGAGGGTCGTCTTCGCTGGTCTCTCCCGTTTGTATTACATAAAAGTCTGCAGCAACGACGAGCTCTCTCACATGGAGTATTACATCTTCCAGCACTCCAACCGGACGGATGCATGATTTATCTCCTAGCTCGATATTTGACCTGGGTGGTTTTAATGGACCAAGTCCTAATAAGTAATATAAGGAGGAGGGCATGGCGTTGACAGCAGCTCCAAGATCGACTAAGCACTTATGAATCTGTGCTTCACCAATACCGCAGGTGACTGTGAAGGCCCCTGGGTCTTCATCTCTTTCCGGTTGTGGCTCACGATCTGAAGTGAGGGCTCTTTCTATTGTCGGGCCATTCTGCCCGTTCCTTGGCTTAGGATTTGTATAATCGGACCCCTTAATATTTTGCTTCGGAGCATAAATATTAGTTGGAGAGTCCCACTTTAATTCGTTATTGTCATCCCATCCAGGTGCTGGTAGGTCGAAGTGTATGATCGGTGGTGGTGTTATGCAAATGGTGAATGCGTACCGTCCATTGTCAGCATGCGTAACCCATGTTTTGCCATCATTGTGTCGATCTTCCTCTTGGTTCCAATCTGGACGACGCCTCCGGGTGAAGTGCTTGTTTGTAAGTTGGGGATCGTGCTACTTCTCCCAGTGTCGCCTTTACGTTTGACCTCTTTATCATGCTAAGATTCGCCTTTGGGTTTTGAATGGTTTGTGAAGGAAGTCTGCCAGGTTCATTAGTGAGTGTTGACATTGCAGTGGCGAGCTGGGACATTTGTTTGGTCAATTCTGAAATTGCCCCGTCAATTTTCACCTGGTATTGGTGTAACGAAGTACCCAATTGATTTATGCTTCCTGCGAGCTCCTTCATCGTGTCATCGAGCGACTTGGTTGGTTCTTGCTGATTATGCGGGCCAGTTTGGTACTGATTTTGTCCTCTTTGCTGATATTGGCCTGCTGAAGGAGCGTTCTGGTTATACTATCGGTGGGGGGTTAGTAGTATGACTGAGCTAGTTGAGGGATAGCTGGTTGTGCTTCCTTCTGAGGATAATTGTTGTTACGCCAGTTCGGGTTGGTTGCTTGACCATACTGTCGGTTTTGTCCTGCTCTGTCGTTGCTGTTGTTGTTGTATCCTTGGTATCCTCCCACTGCATTCACTTCTGCCGGTTCCTCTTCTATTAATGTCGGGCACGCGTCGGTTTTGTGGTCCGTAGAACCACAAAATTTGCAAGGCTTAACTGGAACTGGTTGTCTTCGTAGGAATTGAATCATCATCTCCTTTAATTGTTTCATCTCTTCTGGCATGGAGTTCATCGGTGTTTCAGCTTTTGCCACATTCCTTGTTCGGGAAAATTCTTCCTGACGAGTCGTCTCTTCTCTAAATCGGGCATTTTCAGCAACGTTGGTGATGAGATCCCTTATGCCACTTAATGATAGATTCATCATGGATCCTCCAGCAGAGGCGTCTAGGAGCATTTTGTCTAAGGGTCTTAATCCATCAATGAGATACTCGACGGTGAGTTTCTCGGGCAGTCCAAGGGTACATCAGCTTTTCTCCAGGCGGTTGAACTTTTCCAGGTAATCGTACATGGTTTCATTGGGTCCTTGCTTGATGTCTTGTAGTTGCCTCCGTACTTGCATCGCCCATTGATGGAGCCCACTGCACTGTTGTTAAGGTGCAATGTTCTCTGTACAAATAAATTTATATTTTCCGCTACTCGCGACTTCACTACTGGGTAGTAAGTGGTAAGTAGGGGTCAAACCCAAGGGAATTAGGGGGATACGTTGTTCTTTAAGGGATTTGTACAGCGAGGGAGCGGGTTTTAAGGTTGATTGAGTTTTAGCGGTGATGACTAAGTGACTTTTTTGGTTGTTTTTGGTTTTGAGTGCGGAAAAGTAAATTACAGAAAATAAATACTGAAAAGTAAAAAGAAAGACTTACAGTGGGCGATGCATGATTTGCGAGTCCTCCGAAAGATGAGCGGTTGATGGTTGCAGTTATACTAATATTAAAAGTAAATACAGGGGGGTTTTGTAATCTGAAGAAAACATTCGGTTTCAGGGGCCTTGTATCATAGTTGTTTATCATTGACCGCTAATGATCATACTAAGTGTTCAAAGATGAATCGAGGCCATTTCTAAGCGCAAGACTTGCAACATCGTTTAAAACACTTGTTCTACTTTAGACTAATTCCTCCTTTCGAAGTATCTTAGCCTTATGTGCATCCATTTGATCTTCTGTTACGATTTCCCAAAATGGTTTTTTAGATAAGTCGAACTCCTCAGATAAGTTTTGCTTGTTACAGCTTCCACTTACCGAGTATGTTCACGAATCCCCACGGAAGAGCTTTGCTTGTTACAGCTTCCACTCAACCTTGGAAATTCTGACTATATATGGCACATAGAACAAGTTTTGAGCACAAAGATGCACTAGGTGCAGGGTCTAAAACATTTTACAATACAAGAACACCCCTTTAACCGAATAAAGAGTTTAGCTACGAATATCCATAGAGGTGGATACCATAGCTAAATACTCGGGGGTTTTTGAAAACAGTAAGAGGAGAGGGGGTGGAATACTCAAGAACCAACATGAGTATTCCCAATCCTACTGAATACTCAAGAACCAACAGGAGTATTCTCTATAGTATTATAATACTCAAGAACCAACATGAGTATTATAATTTCAAACCGTTATAATACTCAAGAACCAACAAGAGTATTATTTCAAAAATCAAACTTACAAAGTAACCAAACTTAGAGAGAGAAGTGAAATATGATTTGTGGATTGTGGGATAATTTACAAATGAGTTTGGCATTGGTATTTATAGCCAAATGGGGAGAGAATGGAGGGTGGAGATGGCTTTCATCCAAGGGAGGAGAAGGGAGGAATGAAGATGTGGTGGAGGAGGAGACAAGTGGGAACTTCCCATGGTGTGTGGAGGAGTCGCCGGTTGCCGGTTGGAGGAGGGGAGGAGAGGTGGCTTTGGCCACCTCTTGCCAAGAGCCACCGGTCACCATGGAGGAGAAGGGGGAGGAAGCTACCCATGACTCATCTTCTTCCCCAAAGCCGCCGGTCATCAATGGATAAGAGTGAGTTTGTGTGAGTTTTGTGATGTTTTTACAAAACTATCAATCCAATTTTGCTTCGGTCTGACTTTGGTTGCTCCTCGGTTGGATTTGTATTGAGTGATTCCACGTCAAGATCTTGAGATTTCTTCATTCAGCGTCTGATCGTGACCTTGGAATGACTCGTAATATCTTTTCAGCGTAAAATCCTCTCCTTAGCGTGTTTTCTCTCTAGTCTCCAAAATACCCTGTAGAAATATATCGGGACTAACAAGCAGAAGTTAGATAGACAAACAGTCTAATTTGGTGGGTTTTACTGTGTTTTTGATTCGTATAGTTATGGTCCATCAGATTACCCCACACTTTTAGTTGTTCGTCCCGAACAATGCTATTAAAGGGCGGCACACTAAGTAAGTGTGTTGAAATATGAAAATTAGACTGTGGTACTAGATTTATCCTAATTCATGCATTACTTACTTATTACCAAATTGAACTGTGTTAATAAATAGAAGAAACTTGATACTTGTACCTCCGTGCTGAGATGCAAATTATTCTGGATGTTTCGGGAGATAACCCTTTTTAGGCTCCTGGACTGCAACCTCGGGACCGTCTCGCACTATATGGTTTCCTTGTAGGTTTCTCTAGCACGTGATTCGGTTCGGGTTTCAATGGTTTGAGTACTTTGATTTTCTTTTGGCGAGGGATTGCTTTTGTAGTGAATCGGCCTTTGGCCTTTGATTTGACTCTTTGAGTACTTCACTTTTTGTTCGGTTAAAACCTTCACAATTTTGGGCCTTTGGCCTCTTGATTTGCTTCTTTGAGCTTTTTGCGTCTTTGTGACTTTCTAGTCCATTTTCTCAAGCCTTTTTGGGAGGTCCAATCATCGCCCGCAAGCCTATGGAAATACCTCCCCGCTCCTCTCATCCTTGTCGTTTTGCGCGGGTCAAGATGAGGGTCGCTCATCTATTTTCTCGGCTACTTTGACTAGAGAGAGGACGATTTGATTCCCGTCCTCGCCTTTTTTTCTTTTTGCATAAACACTGCATGGCGGAGATGACTTCAATCTTCACTGAAACCCGAAGTGCAGCCTCCACTGACTCCGAAAACCATATAGTTTGATTCGATCCTTCGATTGCTTGCCAAGCCTCTCTAGGGCATTTCTATCAACTCCACATCCCTAGTTTATCTCAGCACAAAGGGACAAATGAGAAGTTACGTTCTAAGTTTTTAGACAGTTGAATTTTCACAAGGTAAATGCATGAATTTTAGATCTATCTTTTTCACATTCTTAAGTTCATATTTTCAAAAAGATAATACTAAAAAAGAAAAAAACATGTTATTTATTTATGTACACATGCGGATCTCACCCCACACTTTTGAACGAAGGCGTGCCTTTCAGCACTACTTAGTTCAAAAGCCATGCAAGCAGACAATTACGAGAAGGAACTTATTTTGGAAAGGTAAGATCAGAACTCCCTTTTTGTGTCGAATGACATGGCATGAGGCTGGATAATCGAGGGAGTTCGGCAGGGGCCTTGAACTCTCAGCGCAAGCCCGGTAAATTCACGGAAGCTGCCTGGCTGATCCGATCTTGCTCCAAAAACCAATTCCTAAATAGTCAAATCATTCTATGCACCAAGTGGGTGAGAGCGACTTATTGATAAAAACTAAAAGACAGAAAATAAAAAGACAGAAAGTAAGATAGTGTCGGGTTACCTCCCGACCAGTGCACTTGTTTAACGTCGTTGGCTCGACAGTACCTTATTCCTGGATCACTGGTTGGGGTCCCATGGGTGGCTCAGGTCGTATTTCACCACTGTTCCTGTGTTGGTTTTTGCCTTGACTCTTCCTGATTTCTTGCTTGGGTTGGAACTCCATGGTTTTGGTGTTTTTTCTTTCCATTGTTTCTGAGAAGGCTGGGGACCTTTGACTATAGCTGCTGGTCTTGTTACTCTTTCGGTCTCCTTCGGCAGGTTAGAAATCTGTGTACCGTGATCTGAGATAGGTATAATGTCTGGCGGTTTCTTTGTATCTGTGCGGCTATTATCAATGGAGAAATTTGCAATTTTTCCACCGAACTTAAGCGATAATGAGCCCTTGCCCACATCGATCCTTGCTTTAGTAGCTGACAGGCGTCGTTTGACCTGCAAATTTGAATTTATAATTTCCTTGCGAGAAACTAGTGCAGTGGCAAGCAAGGGTCGAACCCTAGGGAGCTAGCTAGTTACTACTTGTTCTGTGAAAAGAAAAGACAATTGGTTGTGAGAAAACGATTTAGGAAATAAAAGAAAGTAGGAAATAAGCGAAGATGTAATAATCAGAGAGGAATATTCAGGTTAGGGTTTCTAAATTGTGACTAGTTTATCATTGACTTCTAAATATCATGTTTCTAAATTCCTAAGTGTGGTTACTCCCATTCCAAGTTATAACCTAAAATAGGGTCTTTCCGGACGCCTATACCACAATCTACTTCCTTTCCGGGTCGTAGAATTCTAAACCTAGCAATTTAACATTCCATTCCAAGATATATTAAATTCGTGCTCTATTTTTTTGTAGCTCTCTAGTATCAAACAAACAGTAAAAATAGAGTTTATATTCCTCGGCTAAGTCTAACCTTTCCGGGTATCAACTTAGCTTCGTAATATGAACCGAGATAAAATAGCACAAGGATTAGTAGAATAACGAAACAAGCATTAAAAACCAAGTCTCAAAACATTGTCACAATGTTAAAACCCTAACCCGAATAAGCGGATTAGTTACACATAGCCATAGAATGAAAACAATGCATAAAAAGTAAAGACTTCTCTATAATGCCGAGAGTAATAAACTGAGAACTGGCCAGAAGGACTGATGGATGATTTTGGGACGCTGATGGGACGAGTTGTATGGCAGCATTGCTCTTCTATTTATAGAGTTGTGATGGGCCTTGCTCTCCCCAAAATTCGGCCGAACCCTTAGAGTTTTGAGGAAAAGTCGGACACGCCTAATGTAGATTTGGAAAGATTTCCAAATCTCATTCCTTGCTTGATCTTTAAGCTATCATATTGCTTCGAGATGACGCAACCTGGAAGCTTCTGGAATCCTCTACGCCGCCTCAATAAACCGCCGTGGAAGGAGAGGAAAAGACGAGCTGGACTTGGCTTGGGCTTTGGTCTCGCACAGCCGGTCGAACATGCACTCGGATGGCCGGGCGGATGGTTGGGTGCGCGCTCGGATGGCCGGGCGGATGGGAGGGTGCGCGCTCGGATGGCCGGGCGGATGGGAGGTCGGATGCCCGAGCGGATGCTCGAGCTGCGCAAGGCATGGAGGTCGGACAGCCGCTCGGATGGCCTAGCGGATGGCCTAGCGGATGGATGCTCGGATGCCCGGATGCGTCTGGCCTTCTCGGGTGCTGACTGTGCTCACATGTTGTTGCTCCGGTCGTTTCTTGCTCGTTGGTCGAAAACCAGTATGGTTTGACCTGAGATGTAGCCTAACATGTGATCTATATCATGGTGTCAACCAATATTCCATTCGATCCTCCTGTGTCGAACGACACGAGGGTAATCCCCTGAGTACGACCAGCCTTCTGGCGCATGGGCACATGGGACAATCCCCTCGGACGCCGCCTGGAATCCTCGGATGCCTGCTCGAACTCGCGCTCGGACGCCCGGTCGGGTACCCGGTCGCATGGCCGCTCGGACGCACGGGCGCATGGAACTCGGATGTCCGCTCGGCTGCCTGTCTTTTCTCGGACGCGGCCTGGTCCCTGCTCGGCCCTCCCTCAATTTCTTCGGGCAATCTTCATTTTTCCTCGGGCAATCTTCATCTCAAATGCATATAAACCGGTCATAAACTCCTTGTGATGTTTTTGGCACCAAAAGCCGTCTTTTGAATGAGATTCCTCTTAGAGCGTCCAAATGACCTGAAATGCGAAACAACACTAAGAAGTCACTGTTTGCATATAAAAGTACTGGAATTGGTGGGATTTGATGACTCGATGAGTCGTATAAATACGGCTCATCAGTAGCGTAGAGGAATGGTCGTCCAAAGATTATTGTTGGAGGGTCGTCTTCGCTGGTCTCTCCCGTTTGTATCACATAGAAGTCTGCAGCAATGATGAGCTCTCCCACATGGAGTATTACATCTTCTAGCACTCCAACCGGACGGATGCACGCTTTATCTCCTAGCTCGATATTTGACCTGGGTGGTTTTAATGGACCAAGTCCTAATAAGTAATATAAGGAGGAGGGCATGGCGTTGACAGCAGCTCCAAGATCGACTAAGCACTTATGAATCTGTGCTTCACTAATACTGCAGGTGACTGTGAAGGCCCCTGGGTCTTTATCTCTTTCCGGTTGTGGCTCGTGATCTGAAGCGAGGGCTCTTTCTATTGTCGGGCCACTCTGCCCGCTCCTTGGCTTAGGATTTGTATAATCGGATCCCTTAATATTTTGCTTCGAAGCGTAAATATTAGTTGGGGAGTCCCACCTTAAATTGTTACTGTCATCCCATCCAGATGCTGGTATGTCAGAGTGTATGATCGGTGGTGGTGTTATACAAACGGTGAATGCGTACCGTCCATTGTCGGCATGTGTAACCCATGTTTTGCCATCATTGGGTTGGTCTTCCTCTTGATTCCAATCAGGTCGACGCCTCCGGGCGAAGTGCTTGTTCGTAAGTTTGTAAGTTGGGGATCGTGCAACTTCTCCTAGCGTCGCCTTTTCGTCTGAACTTTTTATCATGCTAAGATTCGCCTTTGGGTTTTGGATGGTTTGTGAAGGGAGTCTACCAGGTTCATTAGTGAGTGTTGACATTGCCGCGACGAGCTGGGACATTTGTTTGGTTAGTTTTGAAATTGCCCCATCAGTTTTCGCCTGGTATTGGTGTAGCGAAGTACCCAATTGATTAATGTTTCCTGCGAGCTCCTTCATCGTGTCATCGAGCGACTTGCTTGGTTCTTGCTGATTGTTCAGGCCGGTTTGGTACTGATTTGGTCCTCTTTGCTGATATTATCCTACCGATGGAGCGTTCTGGTTATACTGTCGGTGGGGGGGGTTGGTAGTATGACTGAGCTAGTTGAGGGACAGCTGGTTGTGCTTCCTTATGAGGATAGTTGTTGTTACGCCAGCTCGGGTTGGTTGCTTGACCATACTGTCTGTTTTGTCCGACTCTGTCATTTTTGTTGTTGTTGTATCCTTGGTATCCTCCCACTGCATTCACTTCTGCCGGTTCCTCTTCTATTAATATCGGACATGCATCAGTTTTGTGGTCTGTAGAACCACAGAACTCGCAAGGTTTTACCGGAACTGGCTGCTTTCGTATGATTTGAATCATCATCTCCTTTAGCTGCTTCATCTCTTCAGGCATAGAGCTCATCGATGTTTCAGCTTTTGCCACATTTTTTGTCCGGGAGAATTCTTCCTGCTGATTTGTCTCTTCTCTGAATCGGGCATTCTCAGCAACGTTGGTGATAAGATCCCTTATGCCACTTAATGATAGATTCATCATGGACCCTCCAGCTGAGGCATCCAGGAGCATTTTGTCTAAGGGTCTTAATCCGTTAATGAGATACTCGACGGTGAGTTTCTCGGGTAGTCCAAGGGTATAGCAGCTTCTCTCCAGGCAGTTGAATTTTTCCAGGTAATCGTACATGGTTTCATTGGGTCCTTGCTTGATGTCCTGCAGTTGCCTCCTTACTTGCATCGCTCTTCCTGCTGGGTAATATTTGTCTAAGAACTTCTTCTGCATCTGAGCCCATGTTCTGATGCTTCCGGAAGGCAATGAAAGGAACCAGTCGTTTGCCGCGTCAAAGAGGGAAAAGTATAACGCCTTTAACTTGAAGTCGTCTACATTCACGCCATTTGGTTTTAAGTTTTGGCAAATACCATGTAAGCGTTGGAGATGAGTCATTACTGATTCTCCACGCGTTCCTGAGAATTTCGGTAAGTTGTGGGCCACTGAAGTGTTGATGGCGATATTTTCCAGTTCAGGGCCTTCGTGAATGCACCACGGCTGAATTCTGAAATCTGGTGCTGAGAGCTCTCCCAATGTTGGTTCACGGTAGTTGTTGTTATCTCCGTAGTAGTCATCGAAAGCGGGTTCTCGTCTCGGCACTTGTCGAGGTTGAGGGGGTGGTGGATATCTAGGGGGTTGTACTGGACCAGCTGCATTTCGGTCCTCGGGTGGTTCTTGATTTCTTCTGATTGCCTCCCTATAAAGAGCTCTTCTGTTTCTGATGAGTTGTTCCGGATCGTCCACAAATGGAAGTGGCACCTCATCATTTTGCTCGTATAGGTTTATCTCGTCATCATCCTGATAGTCATGGTGGCTTCCTTCGCGAGACATGGTTGAGGCGCGTATTGATTTCAAGAACTTATCCGATGGCTAATTCCCCGGCAACGACGCCAATTTGACGGAGCCCACTGCACTGTCGTTAAGGTGCAATGTTCTCTGTACAAATAAATTTATATTTTCCGCTACTCGCGACTTCACTACTGGGTAGTAAGTGGTAAGTAGGGGTCGAACCCAAGGGAATTAGGGGGATACGTTGTTCTTTAAGGGATTTGTACAGCAAGGGAGCGTGTTTTAAGGTTGATTGAGTTTTAGCGGTGATGACTAAGTGACTTTTTTGGTTGTTTTTGGTTTTGAGTGCGGAAAAGTAAATTACAGAAAATAAATACTGAAAAGTAAAAAGAAAGACTTACTGTGGGTGATGCGTGATTTGCGAGTCCTCCGGAAGATGAGCGGTTGATGGTTGCAGTTATACTAATATTAAAAGTAAATACAGGGGGGGTTTTGTAATCTGAAGAAAACATTCGGTTTCAGGGGCCTTGTATCATAGTTGTTTATCATTGACCGCTAATGATCATACTAAGTGTTCAAAGATGAATCGAGGCCATTTCTAAGCGCAAGACTTGCAACATCGTTTAAAACACTTGTTCTACTTTAGACTAATTCCTCCTTTCGAAGTATCTTAGCCTTATGTGCATCCATTTGATCTTCTGTTACGATTTCCCAAAATGGTTTTTTAGATAAGTCGAACTCCTCAGATAAGTTTTGCTTGTTACAGCTTCCACTTACCGAGTATGTTCATGAATCCCCACGGAAGAGCTTTGCTTGTTACAGCTTCCACTCAACCTTGGAAATTCTGACTTTATATGGCACATAGAACAAGTTTTGAACACAAAGATGCACTAGGTGCAGGGTCTAAAACATTTTACAATACAAGAACACCTTTTTAACCGAATAAAGAGTTTAGCTACGAATATCCATAGAGGTGGATACCATAGCTAAATACTCGGGGGTTTTTGAAAACAGTAAAAGGAGAGGGGGTGGAATACTCAAGAACCAACATGAGTATTCCCAATCCTACTGAATACTCAAGAACCAACAGGAGTATTCTCTACAGTATTATAATACTCAAGAACTAACAGGAGTATTATAATTTCAAACCGTTATAATACTCAAGAACCAACAAGAGTATTATTTCAAAAATCAAACTTACAAAGTAACCAAACTTAGAGAGAGAAGTGAAATATGATTTGTGGATTGTGGGATAATTTACAAATGAGTTTGGCATTGGTATTTATAGCCAAATGGGGAGAGAATGGAGGGTGGAGATGGCTTTCATCCAAGGGAAGAGAAGGGAGGAATGAAGATGTGGTGGAGGAGGAGACAAGTGGCAACTTCCCATGGTGTGTGGAGGAGCCGCCGGTTGCCGGTTGGAGGAGGGGAGGAGAGGTGGCTTTGGCCACCTCTTGCCAAGAGCCGCCGGTCACCATGGAGGAGAAGGGGGAGGAAGCTACCCATGACTCATCTTCTTCCCCAAAGCCGCCGGTCATCAATGGATAAGAGTGAGTTTGTGTGAGTTTTGTGATGTTTTTACAAAACTATCAGTCCAATTTTGCTCCGGTCTGACTTTGGTTGCTCCTCGGTTGGATTTGTATTGAGTGATTCCACGTCAAGATCTTGAGATTTCTTCATTCAGCGTCTGATCGTGACCTTGGAATGACTCGTAATATCTTTTCAGCGTAAAATCCTCTCCTTAGCGTGTTTTCTCTCTAGTCTCCAAAATACCCTGTAGAAATATATCGGGACTAACAAGCAGAAGTTAGATAGACAAACAGTCTAATTTGGTGGGTTTTACTGTGTTTTTGATTCATATAATTATGGTCCATCACCCATCCTGCCGGGTAATATTTGTCCAGGAATTTGTTTTGCATCTGAGCCCATGATCTGATCCTATCGGAAGGCAATGAAAGGAACCAATCGTTTGCCGTGTCAATGAGGGAAAAGTAGAACACCTTTAACTTGAAGTCGTCTACATTCACGCCATTTGGTTTTAAGTTTTGGCAAATACCATGTAAGCGCTGGAGATCAGTCATTGCTGATTCTCCACGTGTTCCTGAGAATTTTGGTAAGTTGTGGGCTACTGAGGTGTTGATGATGACATTTTCTAGTTCAGGGCCTTCGTGAATGCACCATGGCTGGTTTCTGAAATACGGTGCTGAGAGTTCTCCCATAGTAGGTTCGCGAAAATTGTTGTTATCCCCATAGTAGTTATCAAAAGCGGGTTCTCGTCTCGGCACTTGTCGAGTTTGAGGGGGTGGTGGATATCTAGGGGGTTGTACTGGACCAGCTGCATTTCGGTCCTCGGGTGGTCCTTGGTTTCTTCGGGCGGCTTCCCTATCACGAGCTCTTCTGTCTCGGATGATCTGTTCCGGATTGTCGATGAATCGAAGTGGCACCTCATCATTTCGATCGTACAGGTTTATTTCTTCGTCATCCTGGTAGTCATGGTAGCTTCCTTCGCGAGACATGGTTGTTTCGAAGCGAGTATCGATTTAAAGAACTTTATCCGATTAATTAACTAATACCCCGGCAACGGCGCCAGTTTTGACGGAGCCCACCGTACTGTCGTTAAGGTGCGGTGTTCTCTGTGCAAAAGCAAATTTATATTCCGCTACTCGTGACCTTACTACTGGGTAGCAAGTGGTAAGTAGGGGTCGAACCCAAGGGAATTAGGGGGATAGTCGTTCTTTGAGGGATTTGTACAGCGAGGGAGCGTGTTTTAGGTTGATTGAGGTTTTAGTGCAGAAAAGTAAGTGATTGGTTGGTTGGTTTTGGTTTTTAGTGCGGAAAAGTAAATGACAGAAAATGTAAATACTGAAAATAAAGGCGAAGACTTACAGCGGGTGATGCGTGATTGGCAAGTCTTCCGGAACGTGAGCAGTTGATAGAGAAGTTTATACTAAGAAAGTAAATGCGAGGGGTTTTTTAAATCTAAGGAGAGCATTCGGTTTCTGGGGCCTTGTATCATAGCCTGTTTATCATTGACCTTTAGTGATCTTTCTAAGTATTCAAACGTGTATCAAGGCCATTCCAAGCACTCAATTTGCACACACTGTCTAGCCCATTTCAAGGTCATAGAGCACTTGTTCTATTTAGACTAATACCCCATTCCAAGGTATATTAGCGTATGTGCATCCATTAAGTCAGTCATTCCCGAGCAACCAAATGGTGTTTGAGAGAGGTCAAACTCCTCAGATAAGCTTTGCCATTTCAAGCATCCACTTACCCGAGTATGTTTACGAACTTCCACGGAAGAGCTTTGCCATTCCAAGCATCCACTCAACCTTGGAAGTTCTGACCTAATATATGGCACATAGAACAAGTTTTGAATACAAAGAAAAAGCACTAAAGTATAGTCTAAAACATTTTATATTACAAGTACACCCCTTCAACCGAATGAAGAGTTTAGCTACGAATATCCATAGAGGTGGATACCATAGCTAAGTACTTACAGTTTTTGAAAGACAGTAAGTAAGGGAAAGGGGTGAGTACTTCAAGAACCGACAAGAGTACTCGAGAATAAAGAAAAGCTCGAGTACTCAAGAACCGACAGGAGTACTCAAGACCGAACTATAATACTCAAGAACCAACAGGAGTATTATATATTAAAAACCAAACTTACAAAGTGCCAAACTTAGAGAGATAAGTGAAATATGGATTTGAGGATATGTTACAAATGAGATGGAGGCATGTATTTATAGCCAAAGGAGAGGGGAATGGAGGGCTAAGATGAAACCACATGGCAACATCTCCATGGAAGCTCCATGGAAGGTCATAGCCGCCGGTCTTAGGTCATCCATGGAGGAGAGCTTCCTCCCAAGCTCACCTCTCCCCAAAGCCGCCGGTCACCAATGGATAAGAGTGAGTTTGTGTGAGTTTTGTGAAGTTTTCACAAAACTATCGGTGTATTTCAGCCCCAGACTGACTTTGGTTGTTCCTCGGTAGGATTTGTATTGAGTGATTCCACGTCAGGATCTTGAGATTTCTTCATTCAGCGTCTGATCGTGACCTTGGACTGACTCGTAATATATTTTTAGCGTAAAATCCTCTCCTTAGCGTGTATTCTCTCTAAGCTCCAAAATGCCCTGTAGATAAATATCGGAACTAACAAGCAAAAGTTAAATAGACAAATAGTCTAATTTGGTGGGTTTTACTGTGTTTATGATTCGTATAATTATGGTCCATCAACGCTGTTAATCGAAGACTACCACCCCCCAGAAATCAGAGATTTGTGAATGAGTATGCTAGACCTCGTGCAGCTAGATACGAGGATTACGAGGATGAGTTGGATCGAGAATACCTCGGTGGAGGAAACCGATATGGACAGTTACCTAGGCGTCGGGATTCGGGACGCACTATGAGAGGACTTTATGTGCAGTATAGTGATGAGGAACCTTGGTGCATTAGGATGGACGAGGACCCGATCAAGGAATTTGAGAGGAAATGAGAGGCATGTTCAAAGAACTCACTCAAGAGATAGCCAACAAGCTGAAGTCATTAACGAGCTAAAGGAGCAAGTGTCTCAAATTTCCAGCGCATTTTACGAAAGGCGAGAAGAAGAGCTGAATGAAGATTCCACCTCAGTGCAGGACGCGAACGCCTCACCAATTAACGCGCGGACGCCTGATGAATTACAACAAAAGACAGAGACGTCCGCGGAAGATAAACAGGAGACGTCCGTGGGCTGCACTAATTCAGGTAAGGAAATTCCAACTTATAACACTCCTCTACCATTCCCAATGCAGGTAAGAGCTCCTAAGGACCACACAATCGACAAAGATGAGCTAGAAGGCAAATTGGAGGCGAGGAATGAGCAAAACGACCAAATGATGGAGAGCCCACTCACTACGAATTATGAGGCACCGCCTGGAAAGAGTAAGGACCCAGGTACTCTCACAATCACCCGTGATGTTGACTCTTATATTTTGCAGATGGGAGATGCCAGCGATAACGGTCCTCTTGCACTGATTTTGGGACAATCAATCCTCTTGGCCAAAAGGACCAAGAATGACATGAGAACACGCTTGTTGTTGCTTGCGGTTGCTGGCAAGACATCAAACTTCCATGTTTACAAGGATCTCGACCGTCCATTGATGGACCATAATTGTATGCATCATAAATACAGTTAAACCCACCAAATTAGACTGTTTGTCTATCTAACTTCTACGTGTTAGTCCCGAAATATTTCCACAGGGCAATTGAGAGATAAAAGTGAAAACACGCTAAGGAGAGGATTTTATGCTGAAAAGATATCAAGAGTCAATTGAAGGTCAAGATCAAGCACTGAACGAAGAAATCTCAAGATCCTGACGATGAATTACTCAAATTAAATCCAAATGAGGAATTATCAAAGACAGCCTGGAGTGAAATTGGACTGATAGTTTTGTAAAGACAGTACAAAACCGTCAAGACTCATCCATGTACAAGGATGACCGGTGGCTTTAGGAAGAAGGATGAGTCACTAGGTGAAAAGGATGACTCATGGGTTGCTCCTCCCTTTCCTCCTCCATGGTGACCGGCGGCTTCCCCCTCACAACCACCCTCCTCGTCTTTCCTCCCTCCAAGTGGCGGCTCCTCCTTCCTCCTCTCCAAAAGCCACCGGTGGCTTTGAGCTCCACCACAAGAAGATGACAAGTGGTGGCCTCTCCTCCACATGCTCCTCCCCTCCTCCTCCACCCTTGGATGCTCCTCCACATGCCACCATCTCCACCACCCATCTCCACCCCTCTTGGCTATAAATAGAAGTGCCCTCCTCCTCATTTGTATCAATCAATCCATACACAAAAACACTTATCTCTCTAAGTTTGGTCACTTTGTAAGTTTGTTCGGTTTATGAAATAATACTCTTGTTTGTTCTTGAGTATTATACTATAGAGAATACTCCTGTTGGTTCTTGAGTATTCAGTAGGAAATTGGGAATACTCCTGTTGGTTCTTGAGTATTCCACCCCTTTCCCTCTTACTATTTTCAAAAACCCCCGAGTATTTAGCTATGGTATCCACCTCTATGGATATTCGTAGCTAAACTCTTCATTCGGTGGAAGGTATTTTCTTGTATTATATAATGTTGTAATATCTTTTAGTTTCATTTCTTTGTATTCAAAACTTGTTCTATGTGCCATTTATAGTCAGAATTTCCAAGGTTGAGTGGATGCTACGAAAGGGCAAAACTCTTCCGTGGGGTTCGTGAACATACTCGGGTAAGTGGATGCTACGAAAGGGCAAAGCTTATCTGAGGAGTTCGACTTATCTAAAACACCACTTGGTCAATCGTAACTGTGAGATCAGGTGGATGCACAGAAGGCTAAGATACTTCGAAAGGAGGAATTAGTCTGAAGTAGAACAAGGGTTGCTTTAAACGATGTTGCAAGTCTTGCGCTACGAAAGGGCCTCGATTCATCTTTGAATACTTAGAAAAGTTACTAACGTTTTATTATATACATGTTATAATACAAGAGTACCTGAAACCGAATACTTTCTTTCAATCACAAAAACCCCCTGTATTTACTTTCCTAGTATAACTGTCCCGATCAACCACAACCATCAACCGCTCAACAACCGGAGGAATCGCAATCACGCATCACCCACTGTAAGTCTTCTAACCCTTATCTATTTACTTTCAGTATTTAATTTCTGTATTTACTTTTCCGCACAAAAAACCCAAAAAACCAAAAACAGTAGTTTAATTACTCGCGCTAAAATCTCAATCATCCTAAAACACGTCCCTGTTAGTAAAAGAACAACGTATCCCCCTAATTCCCTTGGGTTCGACCCCTACTTACCACTTCTACCCAGTAGTCGCGAGTAGCGGACTTTTTAAATTATTTGTACAATTTGCTCTGACGACAAGCGAATTGTCAAATTGGCGCCGTTGCCGGGGAGTTAGTTAATTAATCGGATAAGTTGATCGAATCGATACGCACTTCAAAACGATCATGTCTCGCGAAGAAAGTCACCATGACTACCAGGATGACGAAGAAATAAACCTGTACGATCGAAATGATGAGATACCGCTTCCATTTATCGACGATCCGGAACAACTCATCAGAAACAGAAGAGCTCGTGATAGGGAAGCTAACAGACGAAACCAAGAACCACCCGAGGACCGAAATACAGCTGGTCCAGTACAACCCCCTAGATATCCACCACCCCCACGCCCTCGACAAGTACCGAGACGCGAACCCGTTTTCGATAACTACTATGGGGATAACGACCATTACCGCGAACCTACTTTGGGAGAACTCAATGCACCGGATTTCAGAATTCAGCTGTGGTGTATCTACGAAGGCCCTGAGCTGGAAAATATCAACATCAACACTTCAGTGGCCCACAACTTACCGAAGTTCGCAGGAAATCGTGGAGAGTTAGCAATGGCCCATCTCCAGCGCTTACATGGTATTTGCCAAAACTTAAAACCGAATGGCGTAAACGTAGACGACTTCAAGTTAAAAGCGTTCTACTTTTCCCTCATTGACGCGGCAAACGACTGGTTCCTTTCATTGCCTTCTGGAAGCATCAGAACATGGGCTCAGATGCAGAAGAAATTCTTAGACAAATACTACCCAGCAGGAAGAGAAATGCAAGTAAGAAGGCAACTGCAGGACATCAAGCAAGGACCCAACGAAACCATGTACGATTACCTAGAAAAGTTCAACCACCTGGAGAGAAGTTGCTGTACACTAGGACTGCCCGAGAAACTCATAATCGAGTACCTCATTGATGGATTAAGACCCTTAGACAAAATGCTCCTGGACGCCTCAGCTGGAAGATCCATAATGAATCTATCATTGAGCGGAGTTAGGCAACTAATAAATGACGTTGCTGAAAATGCTCGATTCCGAGAAGAGACGACTCGGCAGGAGGAATTCTCCCGAACAAAAGGTGTGGCGAAGGCTGAAACACCAATGAACTCTATGTCTGAGGAGATGAAACAGTTAAAAGAAATGATGATTCAGATCCTACGAAGGTAGCCAGATCCAGTTAAGTCTTGCAAATTTTGTGGCATGACGGACCACAAAACTGACGCATGCCCGACTTTTATGGAAGAGGAACCAGCAGAAGTGAATGCGGCAGGAGGATACCAAGGGTACAACAACAACAGCAATGACAGAGCCGGACAAAACAGACAGTATGGCCAAGCAACCAACCCGAATTGGCATAACAACTATCCTCAGAAGAACGCTCAACCATCTGTCCCCCAATCAGCTCAGTCATCCTACCAACCTCCACACCGGCAGTATAACCAGAACACTCCATCAGCGGGTTAATATCAGCAAAAAGGACCAAATCAGTACCAGACTGGCCAGCATAATCAGCAAGAACCCACCAAGTCGCTTGATGACACAATGAAGGAGCTCGCAGGAAACATAAATCAATTGGGTACTTCGCTACACCAATACGAGGCGAAAACTGACGGGGCAATTTCCAAATTAACCAAACAAATGTCCCATCTCGCCACTGCGATGTCAACGCTCACTAGCGAACCTGGCAGACTACCTTCACAGACCATCCAGAATCCAAAGGCGAATCTTAGCATGATGAAAGGGTCAAACGGAAAGGCGACACTGGGAGAAGTTGCACGATCACCAGCATACAGACTAACAAACAAGCACTTCAACCGCAGGAGTCGTCCTGATTGGAATCAAGAGGAAGACCGACCCAATGATGGTAAAACATGGGTCACGCACGCTGACAACGGACAATATGCCTTCACCGTTTGTATAACACCGCCTCCAATCACACCCTTGGACATACCAGCATCTGGCTGGGGCGTCAACAATAATCTAGACTTTGACAGTCCTAAGGGGAACTTTTCACTTACATCAGAACAAAGCTTCCACCTAGAAGATCAGATGACCCCAAGGAATGAGACAGAAGAAAAAGTGGAGCCAATAAAGGAACAAAATGATCTGATAGCAAAAAAGCGCCTAAATTGGAGTCCGGAGACATATCTGGAAATGAGCAAGGACCCAGGAGCCTTCACCGTAACCTGTGTTTTCGGCAAAATCCCAATTCATCATTGCTTAATAGATCTTGGGGCATCCGTCAACATTCTGCCTTACCCCCTATATTGCTCACTAAAGCTCGGTCCATTAAAGCCACCAATAATCTCCCTCGAGCTGGGAGACAAGTCGTGCATCCAGCCAGTTGGAGTATTAGAAAGCTCATTACTCCGTGTAGGAAATGTCGTCGTTCCTGCAGACTTTTACGTAATACCAGTCCAAGAATCCAACAAGGACGACCCTCCAACAATTATATTAGGACGACCGTTCCTTTACACCACAGGAGCCAAGATCAACATGGGCAAGGGCTCGTTATCACTTGCATTCGGAGGCAGAACTTCATATTATAACATCTATGGTAACAAACGTGCAAAACCTATGGAACAATGGAGTCCTGACCTAAGCACATCAACCAGCAAAGAACTCAGTAGAATCAATCCAGGAATGGTGGTGAAGTTTGACCTGAGCCACCCATGGGATCCCAACCAATGATCCAGAACGAGGTACTGTCGAGCCAACGACGTTAAACAAGTGCACTGGTCGGGAGGTAACCCGACACTATCTTACTTTCTATTATTTAAATTTCCAATAAGCGCTCTCACCCACTTTTTGTCTAGAAGGAATGTCTTTCATGTAGGAATTAAGTTTTTGGAGCAAGATCGGATCAGCCAGGCAGCTTCCGTGAATTTACCGGGCCTGCGCTGAGAGTTCGAGGCCCCAGCTGAACTCCCTCGATTATCCAGCCTCATGCCATGTCGTTCACTCGACACCTTAAAGGGAGTTCTGTTCTTCTTTTTCCTTAATGTCATTTCCTTATCCTGTATATATTGCATGACTTTTGAACTAAGGCTTGCCTTCGTTCAAAAGTGTGGGGTGAGAACCAACTGCATGTTTTTTCTTTTTTTTAGTAGTATCTTTTTGGAATTATGAACTTTAGAATGTGAAAAAGATAGATCATAATTCATGCATCAACCTTATGAAAATGCAAACTGTTTAAAAACTTAGAATGTAACTTCTCATTTGTCCCTTTGTGCTGAGATAACCTAGGGATGTGGAGTTGATAGAAATTGCCCTAGAGGGGCTTGGCAAGCACTTGAAGGATCAGATCAAACTATATGGTTTTCGAAGTCAGTGGAGGCTGCACTTCGGGGTTCAGTGAATAATTGAAGTCAACTCCGCCAAGAAGCATCTATGCAAAGGCGAGGACGGGAATCAGACCGTCCTCTCTCTAGTCAAAATAGCCGAGAAAATAAATGAGCGACCCTCATCTTGACCCGCGCGAAACGACGAAGACGAGAGGAGCGGGGAGGTATTTCCATAGGCTTGCGGGCGATGATTGGACCTCCCAAAAAGGCTGAGAAAATGGACTAGCAAGTCACAAAGAAGCAAAAAACTCAAAGAAGAAAATCAAAAGAGGCCTAAGGCCCAAAATTGTGAAGGTTTTAACCGAGCAAAAGTGAAGCACTCAAAAAAGACAGATCATAAAGCCAAAGGCAGAATCACTACAAAAAGCTAGTCCCTCGCCAAAGAAGAAAAAAGAAAATAAAAAAAAGGCTCAACTCACTAAAACCCGAATCGAATCACGTGCTAGAGAAAGCTACAAGAAAACCATATAGTGCGAGATGGTCCCGAAGGTGTAGTCCAGGAGCCTGAAAAGGGCTATCTCCCGAAACATCCAAAATAATTTGCATCTCGGCACGAAGGTACAAGTATCAAGTTTCTTCTATTTATTTACGCAGTTTAATTTGGCAATAAGTAGTAATGCATGAATTAGGAGAAATCGAGTACCACAGTCTAATTTTCATATTTCAACAAGCTTACTTAGTGCCGCCCTTTAATAGCATTGTTCGGGACGAACAACTAAAAGTGTGGGGTGATCTGATTGACCATAATTGTATGCATCATAAATACAGTTAAACCCACCAAATTAGACTGTTTGTCTATCTAACTTCTACGTGTTAGTCCCGAAATATTTCCACAGGGCAATTGAGAGATAAAAGTGAAAACACGCTAAGGAGAGGATTTTATGCTGAAAAGATATCAAGAGTCAATTGAAGGTCAAGATCAAGCACTGAACGAAGAAATCTCAAGATCCTGACAATGAATTACTCAAATTAAATCCAAATGAGGAATTATCAAAGACAGCCTGGAGTGAAATTGGACTGATAGTTTTGTAAAGACAATACAAAACCGTCAAGACTCATCCATGTACAAGGATGACCGGTGGCTTTAGGAAGAAGGATGAGTCACTAGGTGAAAAGGATGACTCATGGGTTGCTCCTCCCTTTCCTCCTCCATGGTGACCGGCGGCTTCCCCCTCACAACCACCCTCCTCCACTCTCCTCCCTCCAAGTGGCGGCTCCTCCTTCCTCCTCTCCAAAAGCCACCGGTGGATTTGAGCTCCACCACAAGAAGATGACAAGTGGTGGCCTCTCCTCCACATGCTCCTCCCCTCCTCCTCCACCCTTGGATGCTCCTCCACATGCCACCATCTCCACCACCCATCTCCACCCCTCTTGGCTATAAATAGAAGTGCCCTCCTCCTCATTTGTATCAATCAATCCATACACAAAAACACTTATCTCTCTAAGTTTGGTCACTTTGTAAGTTTGTTCGGTTTATGAAATAATACTCCTGTTTGTTCTTGAGTATTATACTATAGAGAATACTCCTGTTGGTTCTTGAGTATTCCACCCCTTTCCCTCTTAATGTTTTCAAAAACCCCCGAGTATTTAGCTATGGTATCCACCTCTATGGATATTCGTAGCTAAACTCTTCATTCGGTGGAAGGTATTTTCTTGTATTATATAATGTTGTAATATCTTTTAGTTTCATTTCTTTGTATTCAAAACTTGTTCTATGTGCCATTTATAGTCAGAATTTCCAAGGTTGAGTGGATGCTACGAAAGGGCAAAGCTTATCTGAGGAGTTCGACTTATCTAAAACACCACTTGGTCAATCGTAACTGTGAGATCAGGTGGATGCACAGAAGGCTAAGATACTTCGAAAGGAGGAATTAGTCTGAAGTAGAACAAGGGTTGCTTTAAACGATGTTGCAAGTCTTGCGCTACGAAAGGGCCTCGATTCATCTTTGAATACTTAGAAAAGTTACTAACGGTTTATTATATACATGTTATAATACAAGAGTACCTGAAACCGAATACTTTCTTTCAATCACAAAAACCCCCTGTATTTACTTTCCTAGTATAACTGTCCCGATCAACCACAACCATCAACCGCTCAACAACCGGAGGAATCGCAATCACGCATCACCCACTGTAAGTCTTCTAACCCTTATCTCTTTACTTTCAGTATTTAATTTCTGTATTTACTTTTCCGCACAAAAAACCCAAAAAACCAAAAATAGTAGTTTAATTACTCGCGCTAAAATCTCAATCATCCTAAAACACGTCCCTGTTAGTAAAAGAACAACGTATCCCTCTAATTCCCTTGGGTTCGACCCCTACTTACCACTTCTACCCAGTAGTCGCGAGTAGCGGACTTTATAAATTTATTTGTACAATTTTCTCTGACGACAAGCGAATTGTCATCCATACATGAGGAAGCGACCTAGACATGGCACGTTTGGATGGAAACCAGGATGGAGAGACACGAGAGCACCACTCGATGAGGGCTATGAGCAGCACAAGGGAGTAAAGAAGTTTGACTTGGAGCAGCCATGGGATCCTAACTTGTGATCCCCAAAAGAGGTAATGTCCAGCCAAGGACGTAAAACAAAGGCGCTTACCGGGAGGCAACTGATAGCGCTAAAATACATGCATTTTAGGCGACCTCTATGCTTATTGTTTCGTTCGTTTTATCACGATTTCACTTGCTATTTGATGCCTTGTGGTTCATTTCAGGCCAATTACAGAGCTTAAGCTGAGAACACAAGTGAGCATTGATTCTGGAGCAAAACCGAGCGTTTCGGAGCAAAAATATGGATTTTCAAGCATTACGAGACACGCAGACCTCTCCGGAGTATTTTGGACCTACATATCTCATTTGGTGTCCAAATGGGTTGATTCAAAGCTTGTTGGAAAGCTAATTCAATTCCCTACAACATTGTAGTTTACACCAAGATCAGATTCGGGCGATAAAAGGCTCTGAGGGTCCGAGTCGGCCGACTCAATTTTGCTTCACAATTCCAGCCGGCCGACTGAAGTGGAGATTAAGAAGATAAAGGTTCTGAGCCTCCGAGTCGGCCGACTCAAATCTTGCCTACCAATCCAGCCCGCCGACTCAACTACTTAGAAGCTTTATGAAGCCTTCCCCTGATCCAGTCGGCCGACTGAAATTCCTTCATACCAGTTGAGTCGGCCGACTGGAATCTGCTACAGTTCTGGAAACCCTAACTTGGGCTATAAATAGAAACTTTTAGATCTCATTTTAGGGGGGCTTTTTCGGGACTTCTTGGGAGCTTTTTGGGCGATTTTGAGGAGCTTTTGGGCAATTTTGGGAGACAACAACAACACAAAGATTGGATCCTCACTTGTTCTTAGTTCTCCATATTGGTTTTGAATTCCTAAACTCTACCTTTCATATGGGTGTTTACACTTTTGTCATTGTTTTTGCTTGTAAACTCACTATGAGTGAGTAGTGACTTTGATTGGGGATTATTGATCCCCTAGACATGTTTGTGATGATGTAAATGCAATGGATGTTGATATTGAATGAGTTTGCACATGAATCTTCTTCATTTGAACTAAATGTTTAGAGTTGCCATAAGGTGTTTGTGAAATGTACTCAATGGGAACTTAGCTTAATTTCATGTTTGATGTAGCTCACGTTGATCAACATGAATTTAATGAAATGAATGGAGAGGCATTAGGACTTTTGTGTTACATGGCGACACTTAAATTCTAATGAGAATAGCTTGAGTTTAACAAGAATATGTTTATCTAGTCAATAGAGCGCGAGTGTGAGACTAGAAACGCATGTTCTATAGGGCCAATAGAGCGCGAGTGTGAGGTCCTATGCGAGGTGTAACCTCTTTATCCTAGGTTGTAGCGCGAGTTGAACTTAGTGTGAATGTTACATGGCTAACTTCTACTCATGTGCATGCAAATTCATAATCGACATCCAATATCATTGTCACGATAATTGTCTAGGTGGGGAAGTAATCCCTAGTCATCTTTGAATTGATTGTTTACCCTTTTTAGTTGATAAGATCTCCCTTTCGGATAGTAAATCATTGCTATCAACCTCTTTCGAGGAACAAACCCCCCCAAACCATAGACATTCTAGGTTTAATCGTTAGCACTATTAGTTTAATCACCTATCTCTTGGGTACGACCTTGGGTTTCCCGAGTCAAAATATAAATGTTTTGATTAACCGTGATTAGCATAAGTATTCGATTTCTTATTGAATATTTACACTATATTTACGAGCGATCAAATGGCGCCGTTGCCGGGGATAGGTTAATTAACTATCGTGCTATTAGATTATCTAGTTTTGTTTGCTTTTCCTTACTTGGTAGCCATTGCTTGTGTTGATCTTGATTGTGTTTATTTCTTTTGCCGCTCATTGCTAAGAATTCCTTTTGTTCTCGCAGGCAATTGAATGAACACAAGATTTGAAGGAAAGAAACACGTAGCAACCGGCTCTTCTTCAAGTACTTCTAGACCTTCTCAACCTATCGTTAAGAGAGGGAGAGGTAGACCTCGCAAGAACCCTCTACCTCCATTGGTTCCTATTGCTCCTATTGTTCCACCGGCTTTCCAAGACATCACCCACCTCCTCTCTTAAACCCGGCGCTTTATTTGCCACCGGGATTTATAATGGAAAACGAGAATGAGAACCGCCCGGTTCTCCATGGAGATAACCGTGATCGTCGGATTGATGGGGAAGAAATGGAAAATCTTCCCGCTAGGCATAATGATGATATTGGTGAGCAAGATCCTCCCGCTCCTCAAAGAAACAACAGAAATTGGAGGTATGACGACGAGAATGATGAAAGGCCCGTGGGAGATTACATGACTCCCACCCTCGAGGGTAATGGTTCGGTTATTATGCCTCCCGACGAAGACGCTTTTGATTTTGACGTTAAATCATCTCTAGTGCACATGGTTACGAATGATCAGTTTCAAGGGGCCGGGAATCCCTCCAATCATCTAACCAACTTTCAAGAATACTATCGGACATATAAACCAAGGAATGTGCCGGTTGAGTACGTATATCTTAAGCTCTTTCCTTCGTCGCTATATGGAGATGCCAAGGAATGGCTACAAAATCATGAACCGGGGACGTTTCGTACTTGGGACCATTTGGCTACCTCATTTCTGAACAAGTTTTACCCTCCTTCTAGAACCAAAAAGTTTACAGACTTTATTCTGACGTTTTCTCAAAGGGACAACGAGCTCTTCCACGAAGCTTATGATCGGTTTAAACATTACTTGAGGGAGTGCCCTCACCACAATTTCAGAAAGGCCGATTTAATGCGTTACTTCTATTTGGGGATGAGTAAGGAGGCTAAGAATCAAATGGACATGGCTAGTGGAGGCGCTATAATGGAGTTGCCGGCTAACCAAGGTTTTAAGGTTGTGGACAAAATAGCTTCAAACTCCGATAAATACCAAGGAGTAGACCACAAAAAGATGGCCAAGTCAAGAGATGACTCCTCAAATTCTGCAATGAGGGCCGAAATAGCCGAATTGACAAAGAAAGTAGAAAATTTGGTGTGTCAGGCGAACTCCGTTGAGGCAACTAAGCCTAAGGCCGATAAAGAGAGACCTTCGGCGCAACAACCTTGCTTTCTATGTGCAAGCACTAGACATTCTACCAAAAATTGCCCCGACGGTCGCTATGAAGAAGACGACGATGGCTATGAGGAGGCGCATTTTGTCAACCAACAAAGAAACTACAATCAAAATGCGAATCCTACCACTAGAAATTATGAGCCTCCGCAAAAGAGGATGTCTAATGATTCTAACTTCACTCCAAGGCCTCAAGGGCAAAATTCGTATTCAAATCAAGGAAATTATCAAAGCAATTATCAAGGGAATAATCAAAGGCAAGGGTATGGTTCTAGCTCCAACCAAAATCAAGGACAAAACTCATATTCAAACCAAGGGCAGAATTCCTACTCAAATCAAGGCTAAGGCTCGAATCAAAATTCTCAATATTCTCAAGGGAATTATCAAAAACCCTATCAATCCAAGTCCAACATGAATGATCAAGGGAACTCTTCTTCTAGCACTCAAGATAACACTATGATGTCTATGATGGCTCAAATGCTAGAAAGTCAAAAAGAGACCAATAAGAGAGTGGAACAATTGGAAGCCCATAACAAGATGCTTGATAATCAAGTGGCTCAACAAGCCGTAGCATTGAGGCAAATGGGGAAACTTCCCTCCCAACCGGATGTAAACTCTATAGGGCATTGCAATGCCATCTTTCTTAAAGATGAAGAACCATACATCACGCATGTTGAAGCCATCACATTGAAGAGCGGGAAGGTTCTACCTACCCCTCAAGGGAAATCTAGTCTCAAGGGCAAGGAAGTGGAAGGAGGAGTGGGTAAGGAAAGTTTGGAGGATGAACCTCAAGCTCCTACCGAGGAGGAGAAAGAGGAAGAAGAGCCAATTCTAATGAGGAAGTATGTGCCGATGGTTCCCTTCCCTCAAAGACTCAACAAAAGCAAGTTAGATGTTCATTTCAAACGGTTTGTGGAAATGCTGAAGAAGTTATATGTTACTCTCCCATTCCATGAGGTAATCACTCAAAATCCCATCTATGCAAAGTTCTTAAAGGATATTGTGTCTGGTCGTAGAGTTATTGAAGAACCTAGCATGGTAGCCTTGAACCATGAGTGCAGCGCCCTCTTCTCAGAACAAATACCTCTCAAGATGAAAGACCCCGACCGATTCACCATTCCATGTTCTATTGGCACCGCGAGTTTTGAACACCCACTAGCCGACCTTGGTGCTAGTGTAAGTGTCATGCCTCTAGCGATTTATTACGAGCTTGGGCTAGGGGGAATGAGAGATACCAAGATGGTGATGCAACTCGCCGATGGAACCACAAGGAGACCCAAGGGACTAATCGAGAATGTTCCTATAAAGATAGACAAATTCCACATACCTTGTGATTTTGTAGTGATGGACACGGGGAGTAATCTCAACACATCCCTTATTTTCGGGCGCCCTTTCTTGGCCACCGCCAATTTTAAAGTCGATCTAGGGAAGGGAAAATTGACATTGAAAATCGGAGGAGAAAAGATTAGGATAGAGAGGCCTATGGGTGAACAAGAGGCTATACAAAAGCCGTTCGACTCGGGAGGGCAAAAGTGTGCTAGGGCCGAGAATTTTGAGGTCAAGAAAGTAACAAAGAAAGATTTGTACAAGTCAATTGATCCCGACGAAGACCCTCCTATTGATCACCATAAGGTGTCCTCATGCCATGATGGGTTGAAAAGAAAAGCAAAGGCTAAAACCGTAAAGAGTGTGAAGCAATCCTCGCTTTGGGCAAAGGGTATTAAGAAGGTGGCTTGTAACTCTTCAAAGAACCCGGATTGACTCCTCCATTTCTAAAACAACTCCGCTTGAGGAGGGATCTTTGCAAAAGACTCCTCAAGCGTGCTTCTTATCTCCCAAGAGGAGAATCGGCTCCGTCTTAGCCAAGACGTTAAACTAGGCTTGTGAGTGTTTTCTCTCCCGATCTTTAAGTATATCTATTTTGATTGGATTTCTATTTGTTTCGTGCAAGAATTTGAGGATATGAACTATGCATGTGTGAATGCCTATATTTGATGATCTCTTAACATGTGTTTAGTTAACTAGATGTCTTGATAGGGCATAAGTGTGGGGTATCTATGTTTTGACTACACACGATGTTTGTGCTTACTTGACGTGCTTTCATGTATGGAATCCAATCAACTTGTATGTTTTAGGGAAAACATTCACACTACTAGGCAATTCATCCAAAAATTTCGAAATATTAATGAAAACAAAAAGTCTAGGCAAGGCTACATTTTCGAAAAACTTCATTTCTAAAGTCAACTAGTCGTGCATGATTTCACTTGATTGATCCTTTAGATGACTAATGGATTGGATTGTTGACTTTCATTCTTGAGGATCAAAGCATCTACTAGCACTTCTTTATCTTTTATTCTAAGCCTTTTCTCATTAAGACTAAAAAGAGTTGATCTTTGAAAGCATAAAATCGAAATGAATTATAACTCCAAAACCCTTGCATGCCATGATTGCCTTTAGGTGACCTTAGTGACCTTGTTTATCTAGTGGATTTTGTCTTATTGGTTTGTCATGCTCCATTTTTAACACTTAGCCCTTTGTCAAGCTCTAAGTGTGGAGTCAAAAGAGGGCGAAAAATGGGCCCCAACAAAAAATTATTATACTTCATTCTTATGGTCAAAAGTGGGCAAAGCCCCGACTAAAAACTCTCTCAGTGCGCACGAGAAGTTTTGAATCAAAACATACAAATGCCGGGGGTTAGGGAGGTAAGTCCCCCCTCGAAAGCATTTGTAGGCCAAAGGCCATTTGAAAGAAAAAAGGGGGAAAGAAAATACGAAGCACTTAGGCTTGACAATCGGCTATTCCACCATCCTCTAGCATGGAAACCAATGAGGCAATTGATACTTACTAGCAAGAATTCACTAAGGGACGAACCTCGCATTCTTTTATACTTAGGCATGAAATGGTTTGCAAGTATACGAAAACTTTATTGTTGGAACTCCTCCTCTCTTATGATTAAGTGACCTATGCGTCCTAGGCTTGAGAGTGAGTTCAAAGCTCACAAGCCAATGGACTAGCCTCCTTGCTAGCATTGGTGAGTGATCCAACAAGATTTCTTTGCAATCATTAGATTATTCCCTTGAAGTCACTACTATATAAAATGACTAGAATCCTTGATCAAAGATTTATTAGTCTTTGCTTTGATTTGATTGAATGTCCTAATTCATGAATTTCCATAAGGATTCGAAGAGGACTCATGTAGTGATTGAAATGCACATATCTAGTTGAATACATTATGAACTTCATGAAAATACCTTGCCTAGTACTTTGACAATTGTGAACTAAGAATGCCTATTTGGATGATTGTTCTCTTTGTGGGATTTGTGAGTATTCCTGTGTCTGAAAACTCTCAGGAGACTACAACTCCTCCACTAGGGTAGCCTAGGGGTTTAAAGGCTTGGTGCATTCGCTAAATGCACTCGTGTCACCTACGAAAGTGGTTTATCAAAAGTAGTATTTGTTTCTTAGTGTTTTTAGTTAGTTTTCATGACCATATGGAGTTTCCTTTGAACCGATCTTGAGTGAGTGAAGTGCCTTCTTGTTGTTGATCTCTATGATTAGTTTGCTCGGGACGATCAAACGTTAAGTGTGGGGTGATTTGATAGCGCTAAAATACATGCATTTTAGGCGACCTCTATGCTTATTGTTTCGTTCTTTTTATCACGATTTCACTTGCTATTTGATGCCTTGTGGTTCATTTCAGGCCAATTACAGAGCTTAAGCTGAGAACACAAGTGAGCATTGATTCTGGAGCAAAATCGAGCGTTTCGGAGCAAAAATATGGATTTTCGGGCATTACGAGACACGCAGACCTCTCCGGAGTATTTTGGACCTACAGATCTCATTTGGTGTCCAAATGGGTTGATTCAAAGCTTGTTGGAAAGCTAATTCAATTCCCTACAACATTGTAGTTTACACCAAGATCAGATTCGGGCGGTAAGAGGCTCTGAGGGTCCGAGTCGGCCGACTCAATTTTGCTTCACAATTCCAGCCGGCCGACTGAAGTGGAGATTAAGAAGATAAAGGTTCTGAGCCTCCGAGTCGGCCGACTCAAATCTTGCCTACCAATCCAGCCCGCCGACTCAACTGCTCAGAAGCTTTATGAAGCCTTCCCCTGATCCAGTCGGCCGAATGAAATTCCTTCATACCAGTTGAGTCGGCCGACTGGAATCTGCTACAGTTCCGGAAACCCTAACTTGGGCTATAAATAGAAACTTTTAGATCTCATTTGAGGGGGGCTTTTTCGGGACTTCTTGGGAGCTTTTTGGGCGATTTTGAGGAGCTTTTGGGCAATTTTGGGAGACAACAACAACACAAAGATTGGATCCTCACTTGTTCTTAGTTCTCCATATTGGTTTTGAATTCCTAAACTCTACCTTTCATATGGGTGTTTACACTTTTGTCATTGTTTTTGCTTGTAAACTCACTATGAGTGAGTAGTGACTTTGATTGGGGATTATTGATCCCCTAGACATGTTTGTGATGATGTAAATGCAATGGATGTTGATATTGAATGAGTTTGCACATGAATCTTCTTCATTTGAACTAAATGTTTAGAGTTGCCATAAGGTGTTTGTGAAATGTACTCAATGGGAACTTAGCTTAATTTCATGTTTGATGTAGCTCACGTTGATCAACATGAATTTAATGAAATGAATGGAGAGGCATTAGGACTTTTATGTTACATGGCGACACTTAAATTCTAATGAAAATAGCTTGAGTTTAACAAGAATATGTTTATCTAGTCAATAGAGCGCGAGTGTGAGACTAGAAACGCATGTTCTATAGGGCCAATAGAGCGCGAGTGTGAGGTCCTATGCGAGGTGTAACCTCTTTATCCTAGGTTGTAGCGCGAGTTGAACTTAGTGTGAATGTTACATGGCTAACTTCTACTCATGTGCATGCAAATTCATAATCGACATCCAATATCATTGTCACGATAATTGTCTAGGTGGGAAAGTAATCCCTAGTCATCTTTGAATTGATTGTTTACCCTTTTTAGTTGATAAGATCTCCGTTTCGGATAGTAAATCATTGCTATCAACCTCTTTCGAGGAACAAACCCCCCCAAACCATAGACATTCTAGGTTTAATCGTTAGCACTATTAGTTTAATCACCTATCTCTTGGGTACGACCTTGGGTTTCCCGAGTCAAACTATAAATGTTTTGATTAACCGTGATTAGCATAAGTATTCGATTTCTTATTGAATATTTACACTATATTTACGAGCGATCAGCAACCCGGTGTGTTTTTATTTTACACATGTTAAGAGTCGATTAGTTAGTGGAATTGGTACCATGATGAGGCGCCCCGAGTGCAGTTTTATTTTTGGTGGTATCAGGTGATTGAATGAAGAAAGGAATTCAATATTAGTGGAAATTGCACACGTCTGAGCAATTACGTCGCGGACGCCTTCACAATTTTTCTAAATCATAAGACCTCCGCGGAATTAAATGATAGAGACGTCCGCGGGATAGTGCACAATTTAAATCAGGCTCATTTTCAAGATCTGAAACCACCACCACCAGACTACTAGGGGAGTACCAGTTCTTTCTTTTTATTTTTATTTGAGTCTGTTGAGTCTATTTTGTGTGAGCTTGTTTTGTTATACATCTTATCTCTTGAGTTGTACCGTGATGACACGGGTAAATTTAAGTGTGGGGTGGGATGTTATAGAGTTAGTTGTGTGTCGTGTCTGTTTTTAATTTTTTATGTTTTCATGTTATGTGTCGTGATGAACTGATGATGCACTGCTATGCTTTCTGATATGTCGAAATCTTATTTCCAGCTTCGTATCCTATTGTGCTCATTTGACTAAAAATGCGAAATTTCAAAAAAATTCGGATGCGTTGTTCTTGTGAGTTGTGATATGCAGGGATGTGGAGTTGACAGAAATGTCCTAGAAAGGTACGGGAAATTGCAGGAAGTTCTGAGTTTTTGGTTCTGATGATTGAGAAAAGCGGTGGAGGTTGACGCTTCACTAGCCTAGTCCTGAGAGTAGCTCCGTCACCAACTATACAAGTTTATTCATGTGTTCGAAGTGGTGACGGGACAGAGAAAACGAACTGTCCATCTCTAGTCGAAGTAGCTGGGAATGGGTGGGTAGCCCCTACCTTGCCTCATGCAGAAAAGACGAGGATGAGAAAGAGCGGGATGCACTCCTATGCTGTTATCCGGAGGCTATGATTGGAGTGGTTCAAGGGCGCAAATGATTATGTGGACAAGAAACAAATTCAAAAGCCGAAGGCAAACCATCAAGTAGAAAAAAAGAAGAAAAAGAATCAGAAATCAGATTGATTCAAGCAAAGATGTGTCGTTTATCAAAGTCCATACAAGTTAAAGAATTCGAGACTCAACGGTATGAAAGCAGTGAATAAATCATGTGTCAGAGAAAGCCGCTGACTCGATTCAAAAGACCAGAACTCAGAAAAGAATGCAATGTCCGTGGTACCTATAGGGGACTATCTCCCAAACATCCAAGGTCGTTTGGATTGCAACTCGCGAGGTAACAAGTATCGAAAAATCTATCTATACTCGCATTGTTAGAATCTTAAGCATGATAAGATTAATTGCTGGACTTGAGATTGAGATGTAAGGATTAGCATGACTAGTACATTGTAATTCGTTCTATGGCTTTGTTCTTATTCGGGACGAACAAGTTCAAGTGTGGGGTAGTTTGATGAGTCGTAGTTGTACGACTATTTTATATGTTAAAACCCCGTCTCTTAGTGGTTGCCTGTATATTATTTCACTACCTGTGTGTAGTTTTCATTCTCAGGTGCATTTGGAGACCATGGAAGGAATATCGGCTAAAGGGAGCCTATTAGAAGATATTTGGCATCGAAAGAAATGAAGTTTGAAGTGCTTGAAGTCTGAGGCAGTGAAAACCGTGGAGGGCTGAAGAATTCCCGGCGCGGAGGTCTTCTGAATTACCATAATTGTTAAGACGTCCACGGAATATAAATCAAGAGACGTCCACGCGTGACAGCTGGCAGTCGAATTTTGTTATTTTTAATTTGCAATCTCGGGAAGTATAAAAGTAGAAGAAGAAGAGGCAAACCCTTGGCGGCCAGACCTCGATTTTCAGTGTGGAAAAGAGACACAGTTTGGGAGAAAACAAGAGATACGTTCGAGAGTTTGGAGAATTAGGGTTTGACCCGATTTTGGAGAAGATAGCTTGGTTACGTGCTGAATTCAAGTGTTAGAGTTGAGCTGCAGCTTGGTGGAGAATTCATCGTTAGTAATTTCGTTCATTATATTCAAATACTTAATGATGTATTACATTACGATGAGTAGCTAAACTCATATGTGTAGGCTAGAACTCGACATTGTGATGTTTTGACTTGAGACCTATATTGATTTCTATGTTTTGCGTTATATTATCATGCAGTGTTTATGGAATTGATGTGCTAGCATAAGTGGAACCCTAGCGGGGGAGCTTCTGTTTGTTTGTTGATTCCGATTGTCACAGTTTACTAGCAACCTAGCGGGGATAGCAAACTAGGACACAAATAATATACCACTAGGATTAAAAACCCTAGGACAACTTGTTTAAATCTTCATGCAGCTCTAGCGAGTTAGGGTCTTGATTATCGCTAGCGCGAGATTAAGTACTAGAATAAGAACGGGGAGTGCAACCTAGCGGGGAGCTCTAAGTTGTAGAACATTAGAATTCAAAACGGATTAGTCCATGATTTAGTCTTGCATCACAGTCGAAAGTTCTAGCCTGCACTGCTCTTTAATATTTGATACTTGAATTTGCGTGACGATTTCTCTTTCGATAAGCGATCATTGTTGCTTGCGTTTTTATTTACTTGTTCAAAATTCACAACCCCCCATTGTTACTCTGATACTTAGTGAACAGATTCTCATATCGATCTCTGTGGATACGACCCGACTGACCACTTGCTAGTCGGAGATAAAAAGAAAATATTATTTTTGACGGGTACAACGACGCCCGTCAGCCAAATCATTGGGCCCGGATGTCAAGACACAGCAAACTCTATATAAAGACCTAGGGTTTGACAAGATGTCTGGCGGCGATTTCTGGGAAAGAACGAAGTGACTACCTTGAAGAGCAAAGCTTGCTGAAGCCGCACACACGGAGGTTTGATGAACGAAACGATTACTTTGTCGGATTGAGTAGAGGTCATCAAATAGAGTCTGGATAATAGACCTAGTTTGTAAACCCTACAAGTATATCGGAATATAAAGTAATCGGTTTCGCAAATCCTTTCAGAGCAATCTGAAAGGCAGTGGTTTTCACCTTATCATTGTTGTGATAAGGTTTTCCACTCTATATCTGTGTGCAATACTTTTCAGTCGTTTACATTCCTGCACTATTGTTTCCACTGCTATCTGAACATCAGGCGGAAAACCATTCTGTGACTTTCGTCTAATAGATTGCTAACACTAATCGATCCAACACGTGGTATCAGAGCCGAGGACTCTAGATTTGTTTGTTAGCATTGCAGGAAAATCATGTTGTCAATCAACGACTCGTTCTGGAAACCGCCGTTGCTGAAGCCTGGACAGTTTGACTGGTGGAAAGACCAGTTTGAGGCTCATGTCTGCTCACTGGACGGACAGCTCTGGAGCATATTTGAGACAGGCCCACTCCTCACCCCACTTGATACAACAGATGCTGAAAAACCAGTGGAGAAAACCAAGGATAAATACACTGATGAGGACTACAAAAAGCTCGAAAATAACGCTAGAGCGAAGAAGGTTCTCTACATGGCCCTTTCTCCCGGAGATCAAATTAAAGTGGCGATGCACAAAAATGCTAAGGACATGTATGATGGACTAGTGAGAGTGTATGGAGGGAATGAAGATATCAAGAGAAACATGATTCTAGCAGCCACTAAGGACTATGAGACTGTTATGCAGAAGAAGGATGAATCCCTAGAAGATTTCTTCACCAGATTCCAAGTCATCATTGGACAGCTAGATTACTTGAACGAGATGCTCCCTGAATAGAAAATCACACATCAGAGTTAAATCACTCCCCTCCTTGACATTTCCCAATGGTCACGTACACAAGAGTTAAATCACTTTTAGGCGTTAATTGATTTAGAACCTAGCTTAGACTAAGATAGACAAATTCTCATTTGAGTCTAATCCTAGTCAAGCCATCCTAATTACTTGATTCACTCTTTATCACTATTATCCTTGGAACATCTCACAAGGTAATAAATGTTATAGGCATTAAACTCTATCTAACCTCACATCCATGCATTTACTCTCATAAACACTAGATATGATCATTTCCACCATATCCAAACCATCACTAAGCTTTTTCAATACTTAGATCAAATTCTAAGACTAACATGTCACTTAGGCATTTTATCAAACACTTGATAGCATGTCATAAATTGAGCATTTAGTGAAAATGAAATCAACACCATATGTTGTATGTTCAATGTGTATACATGATCAAATAGTACCAAGGAAGGTTGTAAAACCCTCAAAACACAAGGGGACTACTCATACATCATGTAAGACAACATGGTGTGAGTAGGGTTTATAGCAACAACAAAGAGAATAGAAGATGGATGGAAGTAGGATGGTTAATCCTAATGTCTCACTTTGATCTTCACTTCTCCTTTGTTGGATCCTCTTTGATAGCCTTGATTTGATCTCTTCTTCTGGAACTTTTTCCCCAAGATGCGAGCCCCCTAGGTCAAACATGCTATTTTCTATTTATAGCCTCGGGTAAAATTCGGTACCGTAGCAGGTCCAGTCGGTCGACTGGTGTAGGCTTGCATCCTAGTCGGTCGACTGGTGAAGGCTAAAATACAATCTCTTCTGTGGTGATCATCCAGTCGACCGACTCGAAGAGCCAGTCGACCGACTCGATGAGTGGTAGAATGTCAGCCTTCTAAGTTCCTTTCCAGTCGACCGATTGAAGGTTTCAGTCGATCGACTTGATGTTTAAGAATTGATGAGCACTGAATCTTCTTTTCAGTCGGTCGACTGAAGGTTCCAGTCGACCGACTCGGTGGGCTTGCTTACTTCCTGTCCTGCTTGATCATCCAGTCAACGGAGTGGTGGAGGGGAGATATCCAGTCGGTCGACTTGGGCCCTTCTTGCCCATACTTTACTCTAATCTTCGGGTTTTCCCCAAGTTTTCGTATTTAGGCTTTGCCACTAAGCTGATCTTGTTTTCTACCTGAAATGTAGGGAAAGAGGTCAAATGACATCAAAATATCATCGGAAACGAACCAAAGCTATAGTGAAAAATGGATACTAATAAGTGGAAAACTCGACTTATCAGTCCAGATAGTTAAATCTCAGCCGGTCGGCTGGACTTGTCTTTGGGAAAGCCATCTGAGATCTTTAGTAAGACGATCGGCTGACTGATTTCAGTCGGTCGGCTAACACTTCCCTTGACTTTTTTGTAATCTTAACGTCCGAACTTGGTCTTGGCGTAAACTAGAAAGTTGTATCCCTTTGAGTGATCATTCAAAACAGCTATAGATCAACCAATTAGGACACCGTATGCGATATGGGCATCCAAAATAAGCCGTAAAGGTCAATCTGCCCTATTTTGTTCTAAATCTTTGGTTTTTCCCCGAGTTTTTGTATTTATGCTTTGACCTTATGGGAGACTAGTTTTTTACCTGAAACGTAGAGATAGCGGTCAAATGACATCATAATATCGTCGAAAATGAACCAAAACTATAGTGAAAATGGCCATTAATGAGTCGAAAACTCGACTCATCAAGTGCTTCTACATGTAGTTTCATTCGGTCAGAGTGTTTAGCATAGATCCACAGAGAGGTCGGTGCTGGTGTACTCGGGCGTGGGCATGTAATTTGATTATGTAACTCCGGCGACTAATTGGTCGATTACGAACGTGACATAGTAGATTTGGAACTGAGCTAGTGAGCTTGAGTGGATGTAACCTCTCACCTAGAGGTGAACAACTATAAATCTTTGTGTCTTTACTTTTATGCTATTTCTCCAAATTGGATTTGACAAATTAGGGTTAAGAGTTGAATCTGGATTTAATAATTGCTATTAAATTACAACAAAAGTTGAATATTTGACAGAAAATAGTTTGCTATACAAGGCCGCCTCGGCAAATAATACTTTAAAAGAGGAATATGGGAGTTCTAATAGTTTGCTACGTACTTGAACATAAGATCGAAATCATGATGGGCAAATGTTACATTATGCTGCAAGTCACGGCTGCGGTTACAATAGTTGCGGCCGCCGCTAATGCCTGAAGTGCAATAAATAGTCGTCGAAATAGTTCTTGTCTAGGTTCCACTGTTCTCTGAAAAGTTTTAAGGCCACAAACTCTTAAAAAAGTGTTATACTAGAAATTAGTGCGAATACTTGGATAGGCAAAGGAGTCCTTTGAAAGGACTAAAAACTAAAATGGTGGTATGATTTTATAGTAGGACAAATTACTCACATAGCTTGTAGTAACATCCCTCGGACCTGGTACGTTGCCATTAAAAATCACTTCCTCATAATTCAATAGTTGTGATCGCGGGTGATGATGGCTGTACCGATGTGTGATATGTTAGCAAGTTCTGCAAAGGTTATAGGTGCTACTGCCACTATGTGTAGCTAACCTGAAACAATCGATGCAGGTGCGGCGCTTCTTGCCCATCAACCATTTGTCACACTGGTCGCATTTTGCTCTCACGAAAACTATGTAGAAGAAGGTAATAAACTCATCGAAATCCAAGGCCCCATCGTGATCGCGGTCTAAAGCCATGATGAGGCCAATCCAGTGATAAGGTTGAATGAGGAAATTTCCGTCTTGGAAAAAGATCTCAATCTCTTGGAAGCAGTCGACGCAATTATCATCATTGGTGTCCATAGATTTGAATAACTGGAAAGTTAGATCTTTAACTTCTTGAGAAGACCTACCGAAGAAATCCCAAGCTTCCATACGAATGGCATCCATTGATCCCATTTCGAACAAGACTTTTGGACTAATGGATGGATAAGTATATATGAGAATGGGAAGTGCTTGTGTGGCAGACGATGATCGGTGAGTATTGATGATATTGGTGTCGTACTTATTTTAGAGATGATTTATAAATGTCATTCAATTTCAGACACAGCTCATCTTTTACACACCTAAACAAAAATCTAGCTAGACTCGTTGCATGAGTAAAGTCTACGAACAAAGCCAAAATCTAAATTGTATATATAGCGACAATGTTCCCCTGCACTGTCGTTAAGATGCAATGTTCTCTGTACAAATAAATTTATATTTTCCGCTACTCGCGACTACACTACTGGGTAGTAAGTGGTAAGTAGGGGTCGAACCCAAGGGAGTCAGGTGAATAGTTGTTCTTAAAGTTGGACAGTTGGGAGTTGGTTGTGATTTTAGGACTTAGAGTAGCGTGGGTTGGTTGTGATTTTAATACTGAGAGGTAAAGTTACAGTGGATATTACAATTTAAAGGAAAACATTTGGTTTCGGGGGTGGCCTTGTATCATAGTCTGTTTATCATCGACCATTAATGATCATACTAAGTGTTCAAAGATGAATCGAGGCCCTTTCGCAGCGCAAAACTTGCAACATCGTTAAAAGCAACACTTATTCTACTTCAGACTAATTCCTCCTTTCGAAGTATCTTAGCCTTATGTGCATCCATTTGAATTCTTTGGTCCAGTTTCCAAATGGTTTTTAAGATAAGCCGAACTCCTCGGATAAGTTTTGCTTGTTACAGCTTCCACTTACCCAGTATGATCACGAATTTCCACGGAAGAGCTTTGCTTGTTACAGCTTCCACTCAACCTTGGAAATTCTGACTATATATGGCACATAGAACAAGTTTTGAACACAAAGCGACATTAAGTGCAAGGTCTAAAATATTTTACAATACAAGTACACACCTTCAACCGAAAAGAGTTTAGCTACTACAAATCATGGCACTGGATATCATAACTACGAATTTGGAAAAACAAGGGTTTTGAAAGACAGTAAAATAAATACGAGAAGACTTACAAAACCGTTGAAGCGCCAAGGATCAAGCTTTGATTCCAGAGTAAGATTATTACAATAGTAGTGCCCAAACTCTAGAGAGAAGTGAGAGCTTCTCTCACTAACTATGTTGGAGGATGTTTTGGAATGAGATGTTGATTACAAGAGGAGAGCACTTCTAATTATAGGCTAAGGGAGGGGAGATGTGTGGCTTGGATGGAAGCACTTGTCACAAGATGGATGGAGGAGCAAGGAGATGAAGCCACATGGGGTGGAGCAAAAGTCGCCGGCTGCTATGAGGTGGAAAAAGGAGAGTGGAGGAGAGCTTAGCCACCCATGTGAGGAGGAGCATCCCTTCTAGAAGCTTGTGATCTTTTTACAAAAGTCATCGGTTTGACCGGAACTGACCGTAGCTTTGGCTGGAGCTTCTTGGATTTTGGAGAGTGTAATCTGAATGAAAATGTCATTCTAAGATGATCTCAAGAAGAAACCTAAGCCAAATTCTGCTTGGAACATGGTCGAAATCCCAAAACAGCCGATATTGCCTTTGTTTGTGCGCTCGCATGAATGGCATTTGTGCGCCCGCATGAAGATCATGCGAATGCATGATGAATCTTGGTCCCGGCTTGAACTCTCTCTTGGTCCTTGACTTTGGTTGTACTTTGGTTGGATTTGATTTGAGTGATTCCATGTCAGGATCTTGAGATTTCTTCAGTCGGCGTCTGATCGTGACCTTGGAATTACTCGTAATATCTTTTCAGCGTAAAATCCTCTCCTTAGCGTGTTTTCTCTCTAAGCGCCAAAATACCCTATAGAAATATATCGGGACTAACAAGTAGAAGTTAGATAGACAAACAGTCTAATTTGGTGGGTTTTACTGTGTATTTGATTGGTATAATTATGGTCCATCAGATCACCCCACACTTTTAGTTGTTCGTCCCGAACAATGCTATTAAAGGGCGGCACACTAAGTAAGTTTAAAATATGAAAATTAGACTGTGGGACTCGATTTATCCTAATTCATGCATTACTTACTTATTACCAAATTGAACTGCGTAAATAAATAGAAGAAACTTGATACTTGTACCTCCGTGCTGAGATGCAAATTATTCTGGAAGTTTCGGGAGATAGCCCTTTTTAGGCTCCTGGACTGCAACCTCGGGACCGTCTCGCACTATATGGTTTCCTTGTAGCTTTCTCTAGCACGTGATTCGGTTCGGGTTTCAATGGTTTGAGTACTTCGATTTTCTTTTGGCGAGGGAATGCTTTTGTAGTGAATCGGCCTTTGGCCTTTGATTTCACTCTTTGAGTACTTCACTTTTTGTTCGGTTAAAACCTTCACAATTTTGGGCCTTTGGCCTCTTGATTTGCTTCTTTGAGCTTTTTGCGTCTTTGTGACTTGCTAGTCCATTTTCTCAAGCCTTTTTGGGAGGTCCAATCATCGCCCGCAAGCCTATGGAAATACCTCCCCGCTCCTCTCATCCTTGTCGTTTCGCGCGGGTCAAGATGAGGGTCGCTCATCTATTTTCTCGGCTACTTTGACTAGAGAGAGGACGGTCTGATTCCCGTCCTCGCCTTTTTTTCTTTTTGCATAAACACTGCATGGCGGAGATGACTTCAATCTTCACTGAAACCCGAAGTGCAGCCTCCACTGACTTCGAAAACCATATAGTTTGACTCGATCCTTCGATTGCTTGCCAAGCCTCTCTAGGGCATTTCTATCAACTCCACATCCCTAGTTTATCTCAGCACAAAGGGACAAATGAGAAGTTACGTTCTAAGTTTTTAGACAGTTGAATTTTCACAAGGTAAATGCATGAATTTTAGATCTATCTTTTTCACATTCTTAAGTTCATATTTTCAAAAAGATAATATTAAAAAAACATGTTATTTATGTACACATGCGGATCTCACCCCACACTTTTGAACGAAGGCGTGCCTTTCAGCACTACTTAGTTCAAAAGCCATGCAAGCAGACAATTACGAGAAGGAAATGATATTAAGGAAAGGTAAGATCAGAACTCCCTTTTTGTGTCAAATGACATGGCATGAGGCTGGATAATCGAGGGAGTTTGGCTGGGGCCTTGAACTCTCAGCGCAGGCCCGTTAAATTCACGGAAGCTGCCTGGCTGATCCGATCGTGCTCCAAAAACCAATTCCTAAATAGTCAAATCATTCTATGCACCAAGTGGGTGAGAGCGACTTATTGATGAAAACTAAAAGACAGAAAATAAAAAGACAGAAATTTAAAGTGCGGAAAGTAAGATAGTGTCGGGTTACCTCCCGACCAGTGCACTTGTTTAACATCGTTGGCTCGACAGTACCTTATTCTTGGATCACTGGTTGGGATCCCATGGGTGGCTTAGGTCGAATTTTGCCACCGTTCCTGTGTTGCTTTTTGCCTTGCCTTTTCCCGATTTCTTGCGAGATGATGGGCTTGGGTCCAGTTCCCGTTGTTCTGGTGACGTCTCCTTCCAACGTCTTTGAGAAGGTGAGGGACCTTTGACCACTAGCCTCTTGAATTGGGTTTTCTGGTGTTCAGGGCTGCCTTGTTGATGAGTCGAATTCTCGACTCGTTTACATGCCCATTTACGAAGAGTTTTGGTCCTTTCCCTATGCTTTTTCAATGTCATTTGACCCCTCTCCTTGCATTTCAGGCTTGGAACAACCATACATTGAGCTCAGGACCTTAGCACGAAGAAACGAGGAAAATTCGAAGATTTGAGCGAGTTATCAGAAATTGGCCTTCAGTCGATCGACTGGGATGCTCCCCTGCTCCAGTCGATCGACTCGCTCAACTCTCAGGAGGCACTGCAATTTGACCCTTCTCAGTCGATCGACTGGGATCCTTCTTTGTTCCAGTCGATCGACTCAAGCAATTCTCAGGAGGGCCTGCAAATCAAGCAACGCCAGTCGATCGACTGAGCCAACACACAACGCCAGTCGATCGACTGGGCTACAGTACCGGAAAACCCTAACTTTGGCTATAAATAGAAAGTTTTTGGGGGATTTTCGGGGGGACTTTTGGGCACGGATTTGGAGGAGATCAAGCACGAATTTCGAGGAGATTGAGTGAAGGAGAAGAAGACCAACATCATACTCTTGAATTTCTACTTTGGTTTTAGATTCCTAAACTCATCTTCTTCATGTTTACATACTCACCCATGAATGCTTTTGATTGTAACCTCACTATGAGTGAGTAGTGACCTTGATTGGGGATCTATGAATCCCCTAAACATGTTTGTGACATTATAAACATTATGGATGCTATTGATGAATGATGAGCACATGATTTTTCTTCATTTGAACTTAATGATTAGAGTTGCTCATAAGGTGTTTGCAAAAATGCCTCAATGAGAAACTTTGCTTGAATTTGTGTTTGAAGTAACTTGCGTTGAAGAACATGATTTCAAATGATCTAAATGAAGAAACATTAGGATTTTGTGTTAGTTGGATGACACTCTTAACCTAATGAGAATGGCTTGAACTTAACAAGAGTGTGATTGCCTAGTCAATAAAGCGTGAGTGTGAGACTAGATAATTAGACTCTATAATGCCAATAAAGCGTGAGTGTGAGGCGTTATGCGAGGTGTAGCCCCTTTGTGCTAAGTTGAAGCGTGAGTTGAACTTAGTACTAATGCTACATGGCTATATTCTAAACATGTGCATGTGATTTCATCAATGGTGTCCTAGTTTACCGTCACAATGATTGTTTAGGTGGAGGATTAGATCCCTAGTCACCTTTTATTGATTGTTAAACCCTTTTCGTTGATCAAAACTCATTTGGGATAGTTAAATTTGGCTATCATCCTTTTTAAAGGAACAATTCCCCCCCCCCTAACCATTAGCATTCTAAGTAAATCTTTAGCACGAGTAGTTTAATCACCTATCCTTTGGGTTCGACCTTGGGTTCACCCGAGTCATTACAAATTGTATTGATTAGCCGTGATTAGCATAAGTATTCGATATTCTTATTGAGTATTTACACTATATTTACGAATGATCACTTGTCCAGTCATGGCGAAAGCATGCTCCATCGAGGAGTCATTTTGCTCAGGCCCTTTTCCCATCCTCCTTTCAGCCTCTTCATTGATCACATAGTTTTCAGCGATTTGTCTATTGATCGAGGGGAAAAGTCGGGAAGCTTGCATCTTAAGGCTCGGTTCTGCCTCGTCGTGTCTGTTTTTGAGGAACTGGTCATAGATGGTTTCGGCTGCCTGGGTGATGATAGTTGGGTATGGCTTTGGCAGCATGTCGGTGGTATTCTGGACTTCTTCCATTGCTGACACTTCCTCGTTGCTCCCGACACTTTCTATATCCCAGTCTTCTGATGGCTCGGGAGTTTCTTCTGATGGCTCGGGAGAATCTTCTCTTTCTGTCTGCATTTCTCCGTCAGCCTCGGGTATTCATTTTGTGGCTGCGGCCAGGTCATTTATGAGGTACCACGTGTCTGCTATGGAATAGTTCCTAGCTGATCTCCTCATTTCCTCGTTAATCCTTGCTAGATCAGCGGCCTTCATCCCCCGAAGAAATTTTTGAAGCAGAATTTTCTTCGTGAATCCATGGTGCGGGCAGTTTGAGACTATGGTGTCAAAGCTCGTGTAGTATTCGTCCAAAGTCTCATCCCGGGATTGTTGCAGGCACATGATCTTCTCACGGGTTTGTTGTCGTAAGGATGGAGGGGAAAATTCTTTCAGAAATGGAACGCAGAGGTCCACAAAATGTACTGCACTGCTAGCGGTTGGCGTGTAATACCAGATCGTCGCGAAATCCGTTAGAGAGAATTTGAAGCATTTAAGCTTAAATTCCTCTAACATTTCATTTGTAGGTTTAATGAGGGTGCAGACGTGGTGAAAATTTTGGCAGTGTTGTACTGGGTCTTCTCCATCCGTACCTCCGAACAGTGGCAGATGTCGTGTTGTCCATGCATATGAAGGGGGTTGCGTCATGAGGACATAAGAGGGAAAGAACAACTTATCTGATGGCTAATTCCCCGGTAACGGTGCCAATTTGACGAAGCGCACTGCACTGTCGTTAAGGTGCAATGTTCTCTGTACAAATAAATTTATATTTTCCGCTACTCGCGACTACACTACTGGGTAGTAAGTGGTAAGTAGGGGTCGAACCCAAGGGAGTCAGGTGAATAGTTGTTCTTAAAGTTGGACAGTTGGGAGTTGGTTGTGATTTTAGGACTTAGAGTAGCGTGGGTTGGTTGTGATTTTAATACTGAGAGGTAAAGTTACAGTGGATATTACAATTTAAAGGAAAACATTTGGTTTCGGGGGTGGCCTTGTATCATAGTCTGTTTATCATCGACCATTAATGATCATACTAAGTGTTCAAAGATGAATCGAGGCCCTTTCGCAGCGCAAGACTTGCAACATCGTTTAAAGCAACACTTATTCTACTTCAGACTAATTCCTCCTTTCGAAGTATCTTAGCCTTATGTGCATCCATTTGAATTCTTTGGTTCAGTTTCCAAATGGTTTTTAAGATAAGCCAAACTCCTCGAATAAGTTTTGCTTGTTACAGCTTCCACTTACCGAGTATGATCACGAATTTCCACGGAAGAGCTTTGCTTGTTACAGCTTCCACTCAACCTTGGAAATTCTGACTATATATGGCACATAGAACAAGTTTTGAACACAAAGCGACATTAAGTGCCAGGTCTAAAACATTTTACAATACAAGTACACACCTTCAACCGAAAAGAGTTTAGCTACTACTAATCATGGCACTGGATATCATAACTACGAATTTGGAAAAACAAGGGTTTTGAAAGACAGTAAAATAAATACGAGAAGACTTAGAAAACCGTTGAAGCGCCAAGGATCAAGCTTTGATTCCAGAGTAAGATTATTACAATAGTAGTGCCCAAACTCTAGAGAGAAGTGAGAGCTTCTCTCACTAACTATGGTGGAGGATGTTTTGGAATGAGATGTTGATTACAAGAGGAGAGCACTTCTAATTATAGGCTAAGGGAGAGGAGATGTTTGGCTTGGATGGAAGCACTTGTCACAAGATGGATGGAGGAGCAAGGAGATGAAGCCACATGGGGGTGGAGCAAAAGCCGCCGGCTGCTATGAGGTGGAGGAAGGAGAGTGGAGGAGAGCTTAGCCACCCATGTGAGGAGGAGCATCCCTTCTAGAAGCTTGTGATCTTTTCACAAAAGCCATCGGTTTGACTGGAACTGACCGGAGCTTTGGCCGGAGCTTATTGGATTTTGGAGAGTGTAATCTGAATGAAAATGTCATTCTAAGATGATCTCAAGAAGGAACCTAAGCCAAATTCTGCTTGGAACATGGTCGAAATCCCAAAACAGCCGATATTACCTTTGTTTGTGCGCTCGCATGAATGGCATTTGTGCGCCCGCATGAAGATCATGCGAAGGCATGATGAATACTGGTCCCGGATTGAACTCTCTCTTGGTCCTTGACTTTGGTTGTACTTCGGTTGGATTTGATTTGAGTGATTCCATGTCAGGATCTTGAGATTTCTTCAGTCGGCGTCTGATCGTGACCTTGGAATGACTCGTAATATCTTTTCAGCGTAAAATCCTCTCCTTAGCGTGTTTTCTCTCTAAGCGCCAAAATACCCTGTAGAAATATATCGGGACTAACAAGTAGAAGTTAGATAGACAAACAGTCTAATTTGGTGGGTTTTACTGTGTATTTGATTCGTATAATTATGGTCCATCACTTGTATTATTCATTAAGTTGTAGTTGACTGTGGTTGGTTTTGAACTAATTAGAACTTTATTGTATTGATATACTTTTCTCTTGATTTTCATTGTTTTATAGTGTTTTCCTAATGGAATCGAATCATACGAAGACTCGAAGATCGATGAAGTGTGGGAAATAAGTGCCGCCTACTTGTATAACTATATAAGCGATCGTTACCCAATCGGTATAGGACATCAATTTTAGGTTTGTTGTTTGTATTACGAATATTAACTTTTGTTTGGCATTGTTGTATGGAAAGAAGATGTACTTGTATATTCTATTGGATCTTTGAAGTGAATGTATGTCGATGTTGAGCAACAGTGCTTTTGTAATAGAACATAATGATATTTGTAATTGATGTTTGTAAAAATTTCAGGTGGATTTGAGCTAATAGAAGCCAAACCTGCCAATTTTTTTAAGACATATGCATCGGTTTTAGTCTAAACCAATGCATAAGGTCCGAACCTTACGCATCGCTCGATTATGCATCAGATCAAAACCGATGCATAAGGCCCTCGAAAATCGATGCATATTCTCCAGTGTTGGATCGTTAGGTTAGCCGTCTATGTGAGGGAGATCACAAAGTGATATCCCTCAGACAAATGGCAGCGGAAATTAACTCAAGTACAAGAAATATAGTGCGGAAAGTAAATGCTCACAGATTTATAGTGGAAACCTTATTGCAATCCTTGCAACAGGCTGAAACCACTTGCCTTCTGGACAATTCCAGAAGGACTTCAAGATCGATGTTATTACTTGAGGAATATGCTTGTAGAATGTTACAATCTGTCTCACTCAGTGACAGTGAACCAGTTCTATTCAATTCGAATACCAAATAACATATCTTGCTCTTGTCTGCACACAGCAGCACTTCGTCGACTTCCGGAATTGATCGCAGCTTCAATCTCTGATTGCACTCAACAAAAAAGCCGAACTACACTTTGTCGAGCTTCTCTTGCTTTTATAGTCGACCTTCCAGATTTGATCTCCATCAGAGATTCGATCTCAATCTTCCATATGTGGTTTGGTTAAATTTTTCCATATCTTAACCACATCAATTATTCCCTTTCCATATCTGGCTCGCATCTTCCCATCGTGTATATTGAGTCGTATGTCTTGTGTATTTCATATCTCGAACGTATATCCTGAGTATATTTCCAGCTCGTATATTCCCATCACGTATATTGAGTATATCTTGTATATCTCCATATCCTTATCCGATCGTTACTGATCTTGTCCCTCACATAGAACTCATCTCCCTCGTAGCGCCAAGCTCTCTCAGGGATGTCCAGTCATCGTTTCTGTCATACAGTGATTTCTGCATACTCAAGTCAAATATTAGCTAAGTGTTTGTTATCATCAAAACACAAAGGGTCCAACACCCAGTCTGTAATAGTGAACTAACACTCATGATAATCCTCTCCAATCATCCCACCCTGCCGATTCCCCAAAGGTCCTACCATTATCACTAATCCCACCAACGACTAGTTTCAAATATTCCAAACTACTTGATTCATAATACACCCATGAATCTTCACCAATCTCACCTTACCTAGATTTGGATTCCAACTATATGTGAGTAAAACCTGCAAAATGGCATTACATGCTGCAGATCCCTCTCTCACTTCATGCTTAGCCCCTTCAATCGCCCAAGACAACAGTCCAGTTACACTACACCATTTTACATCCTACGTGACAAATTTTGAACCTCCTCGCAATAGCTTTGTCGCATAAAACAGTTTATCCGACTACGCTTTGATGTGTTTGTCGCAATAACATACATATGCGACACAATATTATGTGACGCAAAACATATTGTCACATAACCATGTTTAAGCGACTTTAGTTTAAGCGACACGAAATTTATGTCCCTTAATATGGTTATTGCGACATATCTTTAAGAGACACCGAATGTATGTCACGTTAAACCGTTTTTGCGACTTAAATTAAGCGACAACTCAAAGTATGTCACTTAATAATACAAATTAAATCCTTGAAGCAGGTGCTTGGTATGATGAACCCCAATACGTTTCAAATTTATTGGGCATTAAAGAGGGCGATCGGTCGAATTCTTGACCTATTATTCACTTCATTCGATGATGGATTATGTTTGTTTTCCTGACATTTTATTGTCATTTGATATCTTTTCTAGTGTTTCAGGTCATATATCACATATCTAATACTTTTGGATTGATCAGAAGCAAAGCAAAGCAATTGGTGCAGATTTGGGCAAAAACAGGACAAAATAGGACAGATTGACCTCTCCGACTTGTTTTGCACGTACAGATCGCATTTTGTGTCCAAATGGGTTGATTCAAAGCTTGTTGGAAAGCTCATTCAATTCCCTACAATTTTGTAGTTAACACCAAGATCAAATTCGAAGGTTAAGACCATGAAAAGTCCGTCCGAAGTCCCTGCCATTTTCTTGGCCGTGACAGCCGTCACACACTGGACTGTAACGGCTGTAACGGCTGTAACGGGTGCATATTTTCCCCGAGATTTTTGCTTAGCCCGTGACAGCCGTGACACTCAATTGTCACGGGTATAACGGTGACGGGCGTCGTTGTACCCGTCAAAAATAATATTTCTCTTTATCTCCGACTAGCAAGTGGTAAGTCGGGTCGTATCCACAGAGATCGGTATAAGAATCTGTTTCACTAAGTAAGAACGTAACAATGGGGGGGGTTTGAAATTCAACAAGTAAATAAAAATGCAAGTAAGCAAGAATGACTAATTATCCAAAGAGCAATCGTCACACAAATTCAAGTATCAAATATTAAAGAGCAGTGCAAGCTAAAACTTTCGACTGTGATGCAAGACTAAATCATTGACAAATCCGTTTTGATTTCTAATGTTCTACAACTTAGAGCTCCCCGCTAGGTTGTACTCCCCGTTCTAATTCTAGTACTTAATCTCGCGCTAGCGATAATCAAAACCCTAACTCGCTAGAGTTGCATGAAGATTTAAACAAGTTGTCCTAGGGTTTTTAATCCTAGTGGTATATTATTCGTGTCCTAGTTTGCTATCCCCGCTAGGTTGCTAGTAAACTTTGACATTCGGAATCAACACACAAACAGAAGCTCCCCCGCTAGGGTTCCACTTATGCTAGCACATCAATTCCATAAACATAGCATAATAATATAACGCAAAACATAGAAATCAATATAGGTCTCAAGTCAAAACATCACAATGTCGAGTTCTAGCCTACACATATGAGTTTAGCTACTCATCGTAATGGAATACATCATTAAGTGTGTGAATAGAATGAAATTACTAATGATGAATTCTCCACCAAGCTGCAGCTCAACTCTAATACTTGAATTCAGCACGTAACCAAGCAATCTTCTCCAAAATCGGGTCAAACCCTAATTCTCCAAACTCTCGAACGTGTCTCTTGTTTCTTCCCAAACCGTGTTTCTTTTCCACACTGAAAATCGAGGTCTGGCCGCCCAGGGTTTGCCTCTTATTATTCTCCTTTTATACTTCCCGAGATTTCAAATTAGAAATAACGAAATTCGACTGCCAGCTGTCACGCGCGGACGTCTTCTTCATTTATCCCCCGCGGACGTCTCTTGCATTACGGTAATTGTTCAGACGTCCGCGCCAGTAATCATTAAGCCGTCCTCTTTCTGCACTGGCTTAGATTTCAAGCACTTCGGACTTCATTTCTTTCCACGCCAAACATCATCTAATAGGCTCTCTTTAGCCGATATTCCTTCCATGGTCTCCGAATGCACCTGAGAATGAAAACTACACACATGTAGTGAAATAATATACAGGCAACCACTAAGAGACGGGGTTTTAACATATAAAATAGTCGTACAACTACGACTCATCAAACTACCCCACACTTGAACTTGTTCGTCCTGAACAAGAACAAAGCCACAGAACGAATTACAATGTACTAGTCAAGCTAATCCTTACATCTCAATCTCAAATCCAGCAATTAATCTTATCATGCTTAAGATTCTAACAATGCGAGTATATATAGATTTTTCGATACTTGTTACCTCGCGAGTTGCAATCCAAACGACCTTGGATGATTGGGAGATAGTCCCCTATAGGTACCACGGACATTGCATTCTTTTCTGAGTTCTGGTCTTTTGAATCGAGTTAGCGGCTTTCTCTGACACATGATTTATTCACTGCTTTCATACCGTTGAGTCTTGAATTCTTTAACTTGTATGGACTTTGATAAATGACACATCTTTGCTTGAATCAATCTGATTTCTGATTTTTTTCTTTTTTTTCTACTTGATAGTTTGCCTTCGGCTTTTGAATTTGTTTCTTGTCCACATAATCATTTGCGCCCTTGAACCACTCCAATCATAGCCTCCGAATAACAGCATAGGAGTGCGTCCCGCTCTTTTCTCATCCTCGTCTTTTCTGCATGAGGCAAGGTAGGGGTTACCCACCCATTCCCAACTACTTCGACTAGAGATGGACAGTTCATTTTCTCTGTCCCGCCACCACTGTGAACGCATGAATAAACTTGTATAACTTGGTGATGGAGCTAGTCTCAGGACTAGGCTAGTGAAGCGTCAACCTCCACCGCTTTTCTCAATCATCAGAACCAAAAACTCAGAACTTCCTGCAATTTGCCGTACCTTTCTAGGACATTTCTGTCAACTCCACATCCCTGCATATCACAACTCGAAAGAACAAAGCATCGAATTTTTTTGAAATTTAGCATTTTTAGTCAAATGAGCACAATAGTCATAAAAAGCTAGAAATGAGATTTTTGACATATGAGAAAAGCATAGCAGTGCATCATCAGTTCATTACGAGTTCATAACATGAAAACATAAAAAAATTAAAAACAGACACGACACACAACTGACTCAATAACACTCCACCCCGCACTTAAATTGATCCTTGTCCTCACGGTACAACTCAAGAGATAAGATGGACAAATAAAACAGACTCAAATAAAATAAAAAGAAAGAACTGGTACTCCCCTAGTAGTCTGGTGGTGGTGGTTTCAGATCTTGAAAATGAGCCTGATTTAAATTCTGCACTATCTCGCGGACGTCTCTATCATTTAATTCCGCGGAGGTCTTATGATTTAGCAAAATTGTGAAGGCGTCCGCGACGTAATTGCTCAGTCGTGCGCGATTTCCACTGATGTTGAATTCCTTTCTTCATTCAATCACCTGAAACCACCAAAAATAAAAATGCGCTCGGGGTGCCTCATCATGGTACCAATTCCACTAACTAATCGACTCTTAACATGTGTAAAATAAAAACATACCGGGTTGCCTCCCGGTGAGCGCCTTTGTTTTACGTCCTTGGCTGGACATTACCTCTTTAGGGATCACAAGTTAAAATCCCATGGCTGCTCCAAGTTAAACTTCTTTACTCCCTTGTGATGCTCATAGCCCTCATCGAGTGGTGCTCTCGTGTCTCTCCATCCTGGTTTCCATCCAAACGTGCCATGTCTCGGTCGCTTCCTCATGTATGGACGGTCGGAATCCTCGTGAACATGGAAGTTTGATGTCTTGCCAGCAAACGCAAGTGACAACATTTTTGTTCCCATGTCATTCTTGGTCCTTGTGGCCAAGAGGATTGATTGTCCCGGAATGAGTGCAAGAGGGCCGTTATCGCTGGCATCTCTCATCTGCAAAATATAAGAATCAACATCGCGGGTGATTGTGAGAGTACCAGGGTCCTTACACTTTTTGGGTGGTGCTACTTGACTTGCTGCAACTGGGCGCTCCATCGTTGGATCGTTTTGCTCATTCCTCGCCTCTAGTATGCCTTCTAGCTCATCTTTGTCGATCACATGCCCTTCGAGAGCTCTTACCTGCATTGGGAATGGTAGAGGAGTAATAGAAATTGAAATTTCCTTACCTGAATTAGTGTAGGTACTTTCACGGACGTCTCTGTATTTTGTTGTAATTCATCAGGCATCCGCGCGTTAATTGGTGAGGCGTCCGCGTCCTGCACTGAGGTGGAATCTTCATTCAGCTCTTCTTCTCGCCTTTCGTAAAATGCGCTAGAAATTTGAGACACTTGCTCCTTTAGCTCGTTAATGACTTCAGCTTGTTGGCATATCTCTTGAGCGTGTTCTTCGAACATGCCTCTCATTTCCTCTCTAAATTCCTTGATCGGGTCCTCGTCCATCCTAATGCACCAAGGTTCCTGATGGAGCATATTTATATGATTCATAAAGTACTACAAAACCCACCAAATTAGACATTTGGTCATACAAACAAGTGCTTGTTAATGCCTTTTTGTGTATATAGGCTATTTTGGGGTCTAAAGAGGAAACACGCCTTAAAAGGGAGATTTGTGCCAAAAAGCATGCCATGTCACTTCTGGCCAGCCAAGGCCCGAGGAAATTCGACCAAGGCCCAAGAAGACCCAGCCCGCGACCGAGAAAGACAGGTCCCTGACCGAGGCCCGCGACTGAGAAACCAGGTCCCCGCCCGAGACAACGCCCGAGCACGCCCGAGACAAGCGCCCAGTCCCGACCAAGGCATGCGCCTGAGCAAAACTTCAAATCTGGCCACGACCACTCTCCGAATGCGTTCCGGCAAATCTAGCTCGAGCATTCATCTTAAAATCACTTCAAAATGCTAGAACCATCACCAAAAAGCTGAGAACGCAATGCCGAGGACTCAAGCCCGGTCAAGGCCAAACAAGGGCAATTTCGGCCGTTTTGGGATTTCGACCATGTTCCGGGCAGAATTTGGCTTAACATCCTTCTTGAGATCTTCTTAGAATGACTTTTTCATTCAGAATACACTCTCCAAAATCCAAGAAGATCCGGCCAAAGCTCCGGTCAGATTCCGGCCATATTCCGGTGAACTCCGGCCATACTCCGGCGAACCTCTGGTGATGCTCCGACCAAGCTCAGATCAAGTTCCGGCCAGAACCCAACCGAAGTCCCAATATTCCGGTTACTTACTATTCATTCCGGTTGGCTTCTACTATTCATTTTGGTTGGCATTTGGAGTTCGGTTGCATTAGAATTCAACTAGAGGTGGCCTTTGGGGAGTGCCACCTGTGGCCGGCTGCTGCTCTTTGGAGAAAGCCGCCGGTGGCTTTGGGAGAGCCTTGCCAAGTGGTTGGCTTTGGTTGAGCCATGTGCAAGTGGTGGCTTTTGGAAGAACCAATCAAAATGAAGTGCTTTTGGGATATTTTTCAAGCCAAACTTAGCCCCCAAGTCTTCCTCTTCTATAAATATAGGCCTTAAGCTATATAAATCCTTGTCCCATAGTGCCACTTCATTAGGGAGTTGAGAGCTTATCTCTCTTCTCCACTTCACTTCAATGCAACCACACTTTGTTCTTACTTTGTTCTTGATTTCAAAAGCTTTGTTCACTTGTTCTTGAGCTCCTAAGCTCTTTATTTTCCAGCAAGCACTCTTCACTTTGTTTTCAAGTTCTTGATTTTGAGCTCCTCTCCTTTACTTTCTTGTCTTTCAAAACCGAAACCCTCTTTGTTATTTTCCTTGTCTTTGATTTCAAAACCATTTACTTTTAAGCACTTAGCTATGATATCCTCTTCCATGGATAATCGTAGCTAAACCCTTCATTCGGTTGAAAGGGTGTGCTTGTATCATAAAACGTTTTAGACCCTTTTCTTAGTGCTTCTATTGTGTTCAAAACTTGTTCTATGTGCCATATAATAAGTTAGAACACTATTGGTTGAGTGGAGGCTCGAAAGAGCAAAGCTCTTCCATGGGGTTCGTGAACATACATGGTTAAGTGGAGGCTCGAAAGAGCACATCTTTTCTGTGGAGTTCAACTTCTTTTAAACACCATTTGGTTGATCGGAAATGATTGATCAAATGGATGCACATAAGCTAAGATACTTCGAAAGGAGGAATTAGCCCAAATAGAACAAGTGTTCTATGTCTTGAAAAGGACTAGACGGTGTGGCAAGTCGAGTGCTAGAAATAGCCTTGATGCATCTTTGAACACTTAGAACGATCATTAGAGGTCGATGATGAACGGACTATGATACACGACCCCTAAAACCGAATCCTTCCATTAATCAATTCACAACCTGTCACTTTACTTTCAGTCCTATCATCAACTGTTTACTTTCAGTACATTTACTTTCAGTACTTTACTTTTCAGCACTTTAATTTCTGTCTTTACTTTTACGCACTTTACTTTATGCATTTTACTTTTCGCACATTTACTTTTCAGTCATTTATTTTCAGTACGCTTACTTCAGACGCTTTCAATATCAATCCATCATAACTTTGGTACGCATCATGCTTGAAATACAGCGTGCGGCCAGTACCAAAAGTATGTTGTTTGGTTGATATTGAACTCGACTGTTCCAGCAATTTACTTTTCAGCACTTACTTTCCGCACTTTACTTTCCAGCAATTTACTTTCCGCACTTTATTTTCAGTCATTTACTTTTACGCAATTTATTTTCTATCTAAAAAAACCATAAAACCCCATCTGTATTTACTTTCTTTTTCTTTCTTTTTAAAGAACAACCATTCCACACTGACTCCCTTGGGTACGACCCCTACTTACCGCTTTACTACCCAATAGTGAAGTCACAAGTAGTGGACTTATAAATTAATTTTGTGCATTTGCCTCGCGACAAGGCATCTGTCAGTTCCTCATCACTATACGGCGCATAAAGTCCTCTCATAGTGCGTCCCGAATCCCGACGCCTAGGTAACTGTCCATATCGGTTTCCTCCACCGAGGTATTCTCGATCCAACTCATCCTCGTATCTAGTTGCACGAGGTCTAGCATACTCATTCATAAATCTCTGATTTCTGGGGGGTGGTAGTCTTCGATTAACAACGTCGGCATAAAATGGTTCACTATAATAGGAATACATAGCAACCATAAAACCAAACAAAAACAAAATACAATAAAATAAAACTAAAAGAAAGAGGTACTTAGTGAGATTCTTCGTTACCAATCCCCAGCAACGGCGCCAAAATTTGACGAGCGTCGTTGTACCCGTCAAAAATAATATTTCTCTTTATCTCCGACTAGCAAGTGGTAAGTCGGGTCGTATCCACAGAGATCGGTATAAGAATCTGTTTCACTAAGTAAGAACGTAACAATGGGGGGGTTTGAAATTCAACAAGTAAATAAAAACGCAAGTAAGCAAGAATGACTAATTATCCAAAGAGCAATCGTCACACAAATTCAAGTATCAAATATTAAAGAGCAGTGCAAGCTAGAACTTTCGACTGTGATGCAAGACTAAATCATTGACAAATCCGTTTTGATTTCTAATGTTCTACAACTTAGAGCTCCCCGCTAGGTTGTACTCCCCGTTCTAATTCTAGTACTTAATCTCGCGCTAGCGATGATCAAGACCCTAACTCGCTAGAGTTGTATGAAGATTTAAACAAGTTGTCCTAGGGTTTTTAATCCTAGTGGTATATTATTTGTGTCCTAGTTTGCTATCCCCGCTAGGTTGCTAGTAAACTTTGACAATCGGAATCAACACACAAACAGAAGCTCCCTCGCTAGGGTTCCACTTATGCTAGCACATCAATTCCATAAACATAGCATAATAATATAACGCAAAACATAGAAATCAATATAGGTCTCAAGTCAAAACATCACAATGTCGAGTTCTAGCCTACACATATGAGTTTAGCTACTCATCGTAATGGAATACATCATTAAGTGTGTGAATAGAACGAAATTACTAATGATGAATTCTCCACCAAGCTGCAGCTCAACTCTAATACTTGAATTCAGCACGTAACCAAGCTATCTTCTCCAAAATCGGGTCAAACCCTAATTCTCCAAACTCTCGAACGTGTCTCTTGTTTCTTCCCAAACCGTGTTTCTTTTCCACACTGAAAATTGAGGTCTGGCCGCCTAGGGTTTGCCTCTTATTATTCTCTTTTTATACTTCTCGAGATTTCAAATTAGAAATAATGAAATTCGACTGCCAGTTGTCACGCGCGGACGTCTTCTTCATTTATCCCCCGCGGACGTCTCTTGCATTACAGTAATTGTTCAGACGTCCGCGCCAGTAATCATTAAGCCATCCGCTTTCTGCACTGGCTCAGATTTCAAGCACTTCGAACTTCATTTCTTTCCACGCCAAACATCATCTAATAGGCTCCCTTTAGCCGATATTCCTTTCATGGTCTCCGAATGCACTTGAGAATGAAAACTACACACAGGTAGTGAAATAATATACAGGCAACCACTAAAAGACGGGGTTTTAACATATAAAATAGTCGTACAACTACGACTCATCAAACGGCCCCGTCGAAGGCAATTTCAAAAAAATTGATTTTAGGGCTTTTTGGGGAGATTTTTGGGCATATTTCCTAATTTCGGTTTTAGGCTTTTTGGCCTTTTGGAAAGCTATATAAGAGAGAAAACCAGACAGAATCATGGTTTGCTTATTTTGGAGTAGAAAAACCCTAGCTTGGATAAGAGACAACAATTCATCGTGAGAGATTCAACGAGCCACCGCGTCTTTACGGTTATTCGTTCTTTATTTCTCTATACACTGTTTTTGGTAAATCACCATGAATAGTGAGTAGTTCTCTTAATTTTGGGATCCTACAGATGCCGTGCTATGTAACCCTAACTCTCATGTGATCAATTGAAGTTTTTTATTTATGCGATTCGAATATTCAATTTCATTGTGTGCTTAATTTTATCCTTCTATGCAAGTATTTACATCAAAGGGTATGTTTGCATTGTGATGGACCAAAATTATACGAATCATAAACACAGTAAAACCCCTTTAATTAGACACGTTAGTTAGTTGTGTAGGGGATTTGTAGGTAGTCCCATTCCTGAAAACCTTCACGAGACTATACTCGTCCTACTAGGGCAGCCTATTGGTTTAAAGGCTTGATGCATACGCTAAATGCATTCGTGTCCTCTACGACAGTGAGTTATCTTTTTATTTTTTGTTTTAGTTAGAATTGATCACATGATACTTGAGCGAATAAATATTTTGTAGATTTACTGACTTGTGCTTAATGTTTGTTCGTGACGAACAAATCCTAAGTGTGGAGTGTTTTGATCGGTCGAGTTCTTGACCTATTATTCACTTCATTCGATGATGGATTATGTTTGTTTTCCCGACATTTTATTGTCATTTGATCTCTTTTCTAGTATTTCAGGTCATATATCATATATCTAGTACTTTTGGATTGACCCGAAGCAAAGAAAAGCAATTGGTGCAGATTTGGGCAAAAACAGGACAAAACAGGGCAGACATACCTTTGCGACGTATTTTCAATGCCTAGGGCTCATTCGGTGTCCAAATGAGTCGAAATGTAGCTTGTTGGAAAGCTAATTCAATTCCCTACAACTTTGTAGTTGACACAAAGAGCAGATTCAAAGATTTAGACCTCCAGAAAGGCAAAAGAAGTCAGCCTGTTACAATCTTCAGCAGCCGTTACACCTTGAGCTGTAACGGCTGTAACGGGCATGAATTTTCTCAGAGATTTTTGCTTAGCCCGTTACAGCTGTTACACCGAGCTGTAACGGGTGTAACGGCCCCATCGAAGGCAATTTCAAAAAATCGATTTTTGGGCTTTTTGGACAGATTTTTGGGCATATTTCCTAATTTCAATTTTAGGCTTTTTGGCCTTTTGGAAAACTATATAAGAGAGAAAACCAGAAAGAACAGGTTGTTGTTATTTTGGAGAAGAAACCCTAACTCGGGAGAGAAGACAGAGCTTTCAGCATGAGGATCATCAAGCTACACCGCGTCTTTACGGTTTACTCGTTTCTTTCCTTCTTTACACTGTTTTTGGTTAACTACCATGAATAGTGAGTAGTCTTCTCAATTCCGGGATCCTACGGATCCCGTGCTATGTAACCCTAACTCTCATGTGATCAATTGAAGTTTATTGTTTATGCGATTCGATTATTCAATTTCATTGTGTGCTTAATATTATCGTTCTATGCAACTATTTACATCATAGGGTATGTTTGCATTGCTAGAACATATTTAGGTTATATGGCGAAAGGTGGATGGACCCTAGGGATTAACCAGATTACATGAAATTGATATTAGCTCATGTTTACATGAATTAATAGGAAAACCTTTAGTTTAATAAATCGAGATCGTTGATAATCCGTGGATAGGCGGCGTTCAACGATTGAGATTAATCTAGACAATGATCCGTGGATGGGCGGCTTGTCTAGTGTTATTTTGGTTTGATTCCATATTCGATAGCATGAATAATTTACGTAACATGATTGCATGATTAGTGGGCTTAGCACGGGTGAAGTATGGATTCTGGAATTCTTCCTCTGATTAAAAAACACAACATTTAATTTCTACACTTTAATTTTCTGCACATTTAATTTCTGCAATTTTTCGTGACACCCAACCTTTGTTAATTTGGAATAGCTAAATAGGTCACTAGTTAACTAGTATTCACACACCTGTTCCTTGGATCGACCCTTGGCTTACCAAGGTTTATAAATTTTGTTTGATTACAATTTGACCCCTAAAACTCATACTTTGACAACTATAAAGGGTTAAAAATACGCTTGTCATTGTTCTGCGAGAGCAGAAAAATACCAAGGACCTGGTGAGAAAAGTCGCCCCTTGTGTATGGAAAACACTCTTGAAACAATTTCTGCCCCCTTCTGCTTGATGTAGTGTAATTCCATCTTCTCATTGTGTGCAAATCATGACTTGTCTTGCGTATTCATGTACTAGAAACTAAGGGACGATCCTCGTGCTTGCACTGAAATTTGATGCAAATTTTCATACTATTTTTCAGAAAATCCTTAAGCCAAGCTCCTCTTCTCTTACAGGTCATTGTCTAATCCTTGGCACTTGAGAATGAGCTTTGCGCCAAGAGCCCGTGGACTATCCCTAGATAGCATAGGTGAATGGCGAGCATGTTTTGTGTAACTATTCATGTTCTTATCACGTTACTATAGGACTATTTAGAACGTGTGATTAGTCGATTGCTAGCCGTGTGTACTGACCGTTTGAATGCATAACTCGTTTAATCTATGATTGTCTGAAAACTTCGATGAAGATGTTTGACTTGAAGTTGAGGTAACACGATGAATCCGAGGTATGACATGACTTTACTGTGACTCGTTGAGCATCATTCATGCATACATGTTAGTTAGTTGTACAGGGGATTTGTAGGTAGTCTCATTCCTGAAAACCTTCACGAGACTATACTCGTCCTACTAGGGCAACCTAGAGGTTTAAAGGCTTGATGCATACGCTAAATGCATTCGTGTCCTCTACGACAGTGACTAATCTTTTTATTTTTTGTTTTAGTTAAAATTGATCACATGACACTTGTGTGGGTAACTATTCTGCAGTTTATTGCCTTGAGCTTAATGTTTGTTCGGGACGAACAAATCCTAAGTGTGGAGTGTTTTGATCGGTCGAATTCTTGACCTATTATTCACTTCATTCGATGATGGATTATGTTTGTTTTCCCGACATTTTATTGTCATTTGATATATTTTCTAGTGTTTCAGGTCATATATCACATATCTAATACTTTTGGATTGATCAGAAGCAAAGCAAAGCAATTGGTGCAAATTTGGGCAAAAACATGACAAAATAGGACAGATTGACCTCTCCGACTTGTTTTGCACGTTCAGATCGCATTTGGTGTCCAAATGGGTTGATTCAAAGCTTGTTGGAAAGCTAATTCAATTCCCTACAATTTTGTAGTTTGCATTAAGATCAAATTCGAAGGTTAAGACCATGAAAAATCCGCCCGAAGTCCCTTCCATTTTCATGGCCGTGACAGCCGTTACACACTGGACTGTAACGGGTGCTTATTTTCCTCAAGATTTTTGCTTAGCCCATGACAGCCGTGACACTCAATTGTCACGGGTGTAACGGCCCCGTCAAAGGCAATTTCAAAAAAATCAATTTTAAGGCTTTTTAGACATATTTTTGGGCATATTTCCTAATTTCGATTTTAAGCTTTTTGGCCATTTGGAAAGCTATATAAGAGAGAAAACCAGAAAGAATTTCATGGTGTACTTATTTTGGAGTAGAAAATCCTTAGCTTGGAGAAGAGACAATAATTCATCGTGAGAGATTCAACGAGTCACTGCGTCTTTACGGTTATTCGTTCTTTATTTCTCTATACACTGTTTTTGGTAAATCACTATGAATAGTGAGTAGTTCTCTTAATTCTGGGATCCTACAGATCCCGTGCTATGTAACCCTAACTCTCATGTGATCAATTGAAGTTTTTTATTTATGCGATTCGAATATTCAATTTCATTGTGTGCTTAATTTTATCGTTCTATGCAAGTATTTACATCAAAGGGTATGTTTGCATTGCTAGAACATATTTAGGTTAATTACCGAAAGATGGATGGGTCCTAGGTATTAAAAACCGGATTACATGAAATTGATATTAGGTCATGTTAACATGAATTAATAGGAAAACCTTTAGTTTAATAAATCAAGATCGTTGATAATCCGTGGATGGGCGGCGTTCAACGATTGAGATTAATCTAGACAATGATCCGTGGATGAGCAGCTTGTCTAGTGTTATTTCGGTTTGATTCCATATTCGATAGCATGAATAATTTACGTAACATGATTGCATGATTAGTGGGGTTAGCACGGGTGAAGTATGGATTCTTGAATTCTTTCTCTGATAAAAACACAACTTTTAATTTCTGCACATTTAATTTCTGTTATTTAATTATTGCAATTTTTCATCACAAACAAAACCTTGTTAATTCGAAATAGCTAAATAGGTCACTAGTTAACTAGTATTCACACACCTATTCCTTGGATCGACCCTTGGCTTACCAAGGTTTATAAATTTTGTTTGACTGCAATTTGACCCCTAAAACTCATACTTTGACAACTATAAAGGGTTAAAAATACGCGTGTCACTACTGTTTGTGGATTACGCGACGTTTTTATCGATGTAAGTCGCGTAAACGTAGAATTCAATGCAGAAAACAGAACACCCAAAGTACACCCTTGCATTGAGTTCTACCTACCTCAAACTTTTGAGAACCCTAAAGTGTCAGATTAAGTTGGACATTTTTTGATTTTGTTTAGCTTAAGGCACAAACGTAGGTGAAATATCCAAATTTTGTGAAATATCAAATTTCATGTCTAGTTGAAAATTCATGTCTTTGATTTTGTTCTCTTTAGCTTAAGGCACAAACATAAGTAAAAAGGTCGCTAAAAATGATTTTATTTTTCGGGGAAAAATACATATCGTTGAAGGGAAAATAAAATTTTCGTGAAAATTCAAATTTCGTAAAACTTTACGCGACCATTTTAACATAAAATCTCACATAAATGTAAATCTTGGCCCAAAAAATACAAAGCCCAATCAATGAAACCCATTCTCCATGCTAACCATGAACCCCAACTTTCAAAGTGTTAACGCTGCAAATTTTTCTTTCGTCAAACACTCATCAGATCGAAGCTGAGCCATCAACTGCTCAATCTGCTTCATGTACATCGATCTCTACAACGCATCTCGCTCATCCTCGTCCAACCTCTGCAACGCACCGACTCCAGCTCCAGATCCATCCTCGTCCAACCTCTCGCTAATTTTTCAGATCCATCCTCTTCCAACGCACCGACTCCAGCTCGATCCAACCTCTGCAACGCATCAAACTCTTCCACTCTGCTGGAAAGGCAAAAAGTCATTCAAATCTTTGCTCGATGTAAAGAAATACTTCAAGAGTTTTGAGTTGAGCTTTGTTGATGGATGGAAAGTGAAGACCAAGTTTGAATTCACACCGGAATCTTATCTCGTAATCTCAGTAAGCACTGTAATATTATGGCATCATCCTCTGAAGTCTCATAGATGCTGCAGTCATTTGGAATGTGAACTGATTGACTCAAACAATATCTTATACAATTATTGTTTCAGTTGAAAGGCATGTCTGCTTGGGAATTCTTAACAGGGCCGAAGTAGGAGTGGACAACATCATTGGAGGTCAATTTTTTTTATGGGAATCATTGGAGGTCAATTAAACAAAGGAAAATCTATGTTGTTTCGATGCAGATTCATATCCCCAATAACATCCATTTTTGTTGTATCTACAGACATATCAATGCAGGATAAAATGGTTATTTATGACAACAATATACAGGTAATTGGATGGATGCCTGCAAACTTTGATAGAGTCCCAAAGTCCTTGTTTTATAGTGTTTTGGGACGACCTTATTCAAGCAGCAGAACTAGCTAGGGAGTGCCAAGATAAAAGCAGAATACCTCGTCCACAAGAGAATGAACAAGCACTTAGAGCGTATGAGAGATTCAAGAATCCATGGTGGGTATTTGTGGGTGAAAATGAAACGTCAGAAGGGACTGTAAAGCTCATGTTAAATTTGCTAAGCTGCAAGGAGCAATAGAGTAGCTAGCGCGAGAGATGATGATGATGTATTTGTAATGTTTGTCTAGTTTTTTGGGATTGAACTTTTGTATTGTTAATATATTTATTTAAAATAATGTCAATTTTAATTTGAATATAAATTTTATTTAATGATTTATGCAAAAGTAAATTCAAATATAAAGTTTTATTTAATATTTTAGTATATTTGTAGCATTTATCATCTCAGTTTTACGGGACTAAATATAACAATTGTCTCATAAGAGTTTAATTTTACGCGACATGTGCTTTTTTTGGTTGTCGCGTAAACATCTCGCTACTTCGATTTCGCGACCAACTTTACGCGACACACTGAACGTCACATAAAGTATATGCAACCAATTTTGCTATTTACGCGACGTGAAAAAAGTGTGTCATAAAATATAAAATAATGTAGTGTTAGAGAATGTCTGACACCACCTTATGCTAGCTAGGACCGCCACCACCTTCAACTCGAGAAACTTCCTATCCAGTTTAACCTCCTTCTCTAATCTTCGCTTCCAGAAAACTCTCATCTACTGATTTTTTTTCTCCATCTGCTCTGTGTTTTTTTTCCCACCAAAAAGCCTCTGCCTCATCTTATACATCTGATTTTTTTAATTATTTTTTTACCATAACAATGAAATAGGAACAATTATGTAAAATACATAAGTTGGCTACAATTATGTAAAAGACACAAGTTGTCGCATAGATATAGGAATAATGTTATCGCACAAATTGCGTGATAGCATTTGTTGTCGCGCGGATACTAATGGCCAAAATTTGTGTAGTGTGTAGAAGTTAGAGAAATTTGAATTACTTACTTTTAGTGGTTTGAAAGGGAGAATGATTTATTGACACTCAGGGTCACCGACTCCGTATATGTGGCAGATGACATGGCGTATATGTGTCAGATGACTTATTAAACTCTAATAAATACTTATCATCCCAATAACTATAGATGGTTGTTGCACCTTTTGGCATTTTTACATTATTATACCAACTAAAAGTACTTTCTTATTATTTAATTATGGCTAATTCTACATTCAACTTAATGTTTTTTTAAAATTTATAAATATCTAGCATCACAAAAAATATAAAATCTGATATTTATTTATATCGGTTGCAAGTCAACTTTCCAAACATGGAGATTTGTTCAAATTTAGAATTGCAAGTGTGATCTTATCCGGTGTCTTAAAAATAGGTATAATTCGTTTGTTATTATCATCATGTATGTTGTAAATTCATTTTTCTCCTTTTTTTTGTAATGACTTGGGCATGTTCAGATTGTACAATAAATTAGTAAGTCAGTATGATGACTATGTTTTATGCTTCTGCAAATAACATTGCATTAGTAAAAAGGAAAATAGCATGCTTGCATTGTCGGTTACTCTGTTAGTAACTGCTGGAGATATATTAGGATTTTGTTATCAACCTAATTGGATTTTGTTATATATGTATAACAGATAAATCATTTTGTAATTAACTATTGGAAATAAGAAGATAATTGGATTTTGTTATATGTGCATATGCATAACTAATATGTGCAAATCAAGCTTCAACAGAAAACTCATAAATGGAAGCTGCTGGATTTTTAAATATGCATAAAAGATAATGTATCTTCCATTGTCTAAACTTAAAACATTATACATTCAAAAAAAAACCAGGGGGTGCATATATAATACCATATCCCAGTGGCTACAATTTCTAACCATCAGGATAATTCAAAAGAAATAACATACATGCAAGTGAGTTCAATATCTTAACATAGAGCAGATGGAACAAAAGGAAAAAAAGCCAGTGGCTGCTGGCTGGTAATTAATACAGCTCATATTCATGGTCTTCAGTTAACAACTAAAAGCATTTGGGACATGTTATCAACTAACAAAGTATATTAAAGCATTGGAATTGGATAGATTGTTGTTCATGTTTCTAATTGAAGTATTATATGGTAAAACTCCAGATTTTTTTTAACTCTAAAATTCCAGGTTAAACATACAACATATATAGTATTATGATGATTGTGACTCTGTGAGATTGTTCATCCTTCCCTAAAACAAAGCCTTGTTGCAATTGGCACTTGGGAACCATTAATCTTTGGTTCGTGTGCACCAACATCCATAATTAATTATTAGAAAGTAATTTTTTAGTTGATTTAATAATATTTTTTTGATGGGAGTTGATTTAATAATATTAAATACCAAAAGATGCAACAACTATCTGTATTCATTGGGAGGGTCAAGATTAGGTACAAAGTCAAATTTTGGTACAAAATACAAAATTCTACAAAATCATTTTATAATTCGTCAGTTTATTATATAGTTCGTCAAAATTATTTTATAGTTTGTCACTTTTCGAGTCGAAAAATCAAGATTTAATCTCATCCATTCAAATCACAAGATCAAAAGCTATGATTAGTTTGTAATTTGTACCAAAAAATTAACTTTGCACCGGATCCTTTTACTTCATTGGGATAGTAAATATTTACTTGAATTTAATGAGTAATCTGCTACATAAAAAGGTTTAAGGGTCAATGAATCATTATCCAAAAAAAAATCAATGATATCAAAGTAAAATTGGAAAAAGGAAAATCGTTATGGAAATTTGTACCATTAATTGATAAATATTTAAATATGAGAGTGAAACAACTTAATCGCGTCCCAAGGTTAACTCATACCGAACTAATTAAATATATATCCATATAATAATGATGGTCGGATGAAATGAGTGAATAAGTTGGTTATCTTATGATCATTTCCCTATATATACACTACAAATTTTGGCATAAGATTACGACACGGGTATTGCAACGTAAATGTGTCGTATGTACGACATATATACGATAATTTTTGTGTGTCGCACAAACTGCCGTTGCAAGATGTGTGCGACAGACATACGTTACAAATGTGCAACAGCTATACGACAGTGGTGCGTCAAAAGCAAAAAACGTCGCACAGCTGTCGTACATATCTTACGACACCAATGCAACGTACATACGTCAGTCACATTACGTCTGTCGTACATCTATATGCGACGAATGTAAGACACCACTGCAAATAAAATATATATAAATATAATATTCATATTCTTCAAATATAATAATATATATATAAATATAATAATATATATATATATATAAAATTAACAAATAATGTTATTTTATAATAAAATGACAGAATATATAAAAACATTTTGCAAATAAAATTTACGTTAGACCCCTAGCTGTGACGTAGCGGCAAGGCTCCTAGCTAAAGCACCATACAGGCGTCGCTGAAGACCCCTAGACATGTCGATAAATCCGTCGCTGGATACGGGTCTGCCTCCAATACCAGAACCTTCATTAGTATTATCAGGATTGCGAGGAGGATCCATCTACATTAATGGACAAAAACAATAAAATGTCTGGAAGTTAGCATAAATGAAATAGGAACATTAAAAATACTAAAACAGATAGAAGGCAATGTACTAAAAAAAAAGAATCAACTTTGTCAACCGACATACACAAAAAAAGGTAAAGTACCAAAAAGAAAAACAACAAACAAACATCTGGATGGACTCTACAAACAAGACGACATAAACAACACAAGAAAATGTAAATTACTAAAACAATCATTGGTAAAGTAGAGTACTATAAACAACAAAAACAACACAAATAGGTTATAGCAAACAATCTAGCTCATATTAAACAACACAGCATATATGAACAACAAGACAAACAAGTTTACCTTTAATCGAAACCGACCGTTTGAGATTTGGAAACACGTATACCCAAATCTAACTTACCTGCAAGCGTTACAAGGTGTCAACCGGAGACAGCCGATGGCCGGATGTGGACCAGGTTTTTGAAAGAGAACTCGTCGCAGGGGACCTCTATGTCGCTTAGGGTTTTGAGAGAGAAAGACAAACGACGGCTTCTAATTGTAATAGTACAAGTAAATGCAATTTAATTGAAATTTGAATTGCATTTACAACGCCATTCCTCTCTACCGTTTCATTTTGTACCATTAATTTTTGCAACTTAATTTTGTAAATAAGACAATCAGAAGACTAAATATAATGGTTACTTCATCTCAGTCTCATTTAGTTGAACACAATTCCAAATATGAGTTACATTCAGCCAATTTCATCTTGATCAAACTCCTCGCTAGCAGAATCACAGGGAACGTCGTTTTCATCTTCAGGATTATATACGTTGACTTCATTATCAGCCAACTCTTCAAATGCACTGAACATGTTTACAATTGGTATTTGAGAATTTTGCTCCACATCTTCTTGGAATGCCAGGTCAGCCACATCTAGATCAATTGCGTTGGTTGGCTTCACCCGACAAACTGCTACCCAACCCTGAGTAGTCCTATTTGGTTGACCAGGGAAGTCTGTAAAATATACTTGTAAAATATACTTGGTCATCGCAAAATGGACAAACTGTCAAGCTCTCGAACTCGGCATAATATATCATGCACCCATTTTCACATACATCTATCCTCGTGTAACCCATGTCCAAGTCCTTGACAAATTTCTTCGACTGACTGAACGATTTTGGTAGTCGGTTGTTAGAATCTGCTAAACTCTGGATGATTTGGCATATGGAATTGTATGCAGCTTCTGATAAATTGTAATCTGTTTTTGTCTGCAGTAATTTCATATGCATCGATAATTCTGTCTCAGTAGTACAACCTTCATACGCCGGATCGCAGCTGGACTTAAATAGGTTGTAGAATTTCCTGGCTATTTCATTTGGTTTATTTGGAACATCCCAAGATGGACCAGCAACATCCGCAATCATGTTCTGGAACTGACTATCGACTGTTTCTTGATCAATCACCGGACTAATAAGTAAGTCTACATATGCCGAATACTGATGGTCGACACTCACATTTTGTGGAATTTGGTCAAATTGTGAAGCCTGGCTGTATTCGACATGAGCAAGATCTTCGCCGTGATATGTCCAGTTATAGTAATTTGCCGTGAAACCACTATTGTATAAATGAGTTTCAACTACACCAACTTCGTGATGTTTTTTGTTTTTGCACTTCCTACAAGGGCAGCGAATTCTGTTACCACCGGAATATCCGCATCTTGAAATAACCAGTTGTATAAACTCCCGAACCCCAAGCAAGAAACTTTCATTACAATAAGACTTTTCCGGAACACACCGATTGTACATCCATGATCTTTCTTGGATCAATGTTTCCATTTTGTATATCTGAAACAAATTAACATCCGAAACAAATTAACAAATCAACATCGACAAATTAACAAATTCATTAAACTAACAAGTAAAACATAATATTTAAACTTACCCGATTAGAACATCATTACGAGAAGAACAGTGGGATCATCAAGCTAGATGAGGATGATGAACAGATTGGAGGATGTCAAACAAATTAAGGCAGCTTAATAAGCTTGAAGGATGTCATTTTTGGGTTGCAGAGGATGATGAACAGATTGGATACGATTGTGGAGGTTGGGAAAGAAGGTGAAATAATATCGGAGGAGTGTCGGTAGGCACTGTTAGTGATAAAGGCATCGTACATGCGTCGTAGTGTTTTTACTGTTATACGACGCATATACGACACATATTTTTAGTGTGACGTAAAGGCGCCGTAGATTCGTCGTTAATGTGTCGTATAGAAAAAGACAAAACCTTTAAAGTGTCGTATAACCGTGTCAAATGTGTCGCACATTTCGTACGACACTATACCTCGTCGTACCTAAATGTGTCGTAATCTTATGCCAAAATTTGTAGTGATAAGTTTCAATTCGTTCTAAACAAAAACAAAGAAATAAGAATGGCATCGCATTCATATATCTCCATCTGCCATATTCTGTGCTTCATTTTCTTAATTTTCATTGTCATCAACTCCAAACCAGTAGCGCCGCAAACCTTGTTGATCAACAAAATTTGTCATGAGATAGGTTTCACAGACTACTGCCGCCAAGTACTCTTGTCTACCCCTTCCCATTGCCATTCAAGTCGCTTTCTCCTAGCAATAAGGACCAACGAATTCCTTAGAACTAATGTGACCAAATCCATCAAACAAGTCAAGGTAATGCGCGCTCAGGCCAGACAACAGGAGGAGAAGCAAAATCTCAATGTGTGTTACAAAGCGTACAAATCAGTGACGTGGAACAACGAGTGGATATCAACCTATTGGGCGCTAAAGAAATATGCTAAGGTAGAGAATGAGGTGAAGGAGGCAACTAATAAGGTAAGGGGGTGCTATCTCGCTCATACTGGAGATGATAATAATGAAAAAATACAGAAATTACTTCATATTATTTTGATAATGGCGAGAGAGGTGAAAGCGAGAAAGTTGTAATGGGTGAGACTAAGTCAATGAATAAATGAAAAATAATTTGGTGGAAATTTTGAAAGAAAAAGTTCAATTATTTGTTGCACAATAGTTCCAAGCATTAAAAGAAAGGGTGTTACACGGAATTAAAAAAAAAGGGTGTTACACGTTATCGGAAAAAAAAAAGAAAGGGTGTTACACAATTATCTAAGTTAATTTCAAAGTACCATCCATGTAATTAATTTATTTCCCTTTTGCAAAGACTTTTCATTTATTTTCTACATCTTCTAGAACTAGATCCAAGATATAATCTGATACATATATCACTTTATATCATTTTTACAGAAATTTACTGGAAAACTAAACCTCATCAATATAAACTACTATTTTTTTTTGTAAAAGTTGTTGCGGAATTTTTTTACCAAGCATAGAGTGCATACACATCATAACTTTCTATGCATGTAAAATACATTTGTCATATTTTTGCATCGATAAAATTATATTTGTAGGTTTACATTGCAAAACAAAAATTATATACAACGTTTGCAACAACAAAAAAACCCATTTTTGATGTGTTAATTGAATCTGCGAAAGCTCTTTTAAATAAACATATTGTTCTTTTTGTGCACTTTCTAACCATTGTACACCACCTGGATCACACATGATGTATATTGTTAATACAACATACGATGCTTTTAGCGAAAATGTCACTTTTACCTACAATGAATAATAACACTTCAGTTTTATCAACAACAAAAAAAGAGAAGAATAATAACACTTCAGCAATCATGTTTGAAAACTTATTATACATAGTTTTTCAGTTGATCAAATTAAATATAATATATTATACTAAAAAGAGGAGCACACAAATGACAATTCCTTATTTTTTTCGAGAACTTGAGACCCTAATCTTCACCTTGTAAAATATATCATCAAGTCATTTTGGTGGTGACATGTGTCTCATGTGCATTTTCCACGATGCATTTAATGCAAATTCAAAGTCATCATTTTTTACTTTGGTTTTTGGACATGTGTCACATGGAGATTCAAATATGCATCATGATCTAATGGTGAGATTAGAGTATTCAAGTTCTCGAATTTTTAAAGATTCTAAACCAAGAACTCCCAAACTAAAAATATGTAATATATATATGTATTTAATGTATGCAAAACAAATGTATTTAAACAATTGTTTAATCATTTATCAAACGTTTACGACGGTGAGTAATGTTGTCGCTCATTTCTTCGAAAGCACACTCACTAAGGGCATCTGCAGCGGTTGCATCCTCGGGGAGGATTTGAGGACGTTCTCCATCGAAAGCTTGTGCAGCGAGGAATGCTCCGTGAGATCGCGACCTGGACGAGGATTTCTAGACGAGATCGTCCTCCCAGAAATTCTCCGCGAGATCGGCTGAGAGAACGACCTCCGCGAGTACACTTCGCGCGTGAGTCGCGTGAAATTGAAAACTAATTGAACAAAATCGATTCAATTGAACGTTCAAAACTCATTTTCGAACCTTTTGGACATCAATGGAACATTAAAAAAACAAGTCGATCAAACAATCGGCTGATTTGAGAAGATGATGAACAGTACTGGACATTCCGGGAGTTCGCTTTAGACATTAGGTCGCGTTCGACCTTGACTTTAAACACTAATGTCTGAAGCAGGCGCGGTGAAAGCGTAATGTCTGAAGCGAACGCGTTGGGGAAGTTTTGCGCAATAGCAGTAAACGTTAATATCGCGTTCGCTTCAGACATTAATAATAATGTCTGAATAGATGCGGCAGGTAACGTTAAGGCCGGACGCAATATGTACTGATCTTTAAAAAAAATTCTCAACGGTCTGATTTTCAACAACGGCTACATTTCACAATGAATACATTTCATCAACGGCTCAAAAATTTGAGCCAAAATTGCCTATAAAAACATCATTCAATCCAACAACAATTCACATAAAAAATTCTTACACCAATATTTCTTTCTCATTTCTCTCTTAACATGTCTACCCATTGGTGTATGTCCGAAGATGTGCAACTTTGCATATCTTATTGTCGTCAATCTCTTGATCTAATTACCGGCGCCAAACAAAAAATTGAGAAGTCGTGGGAAAAAGTTGACACTGATTTCCATTCAAATTGGGTGCTGGGAGAGGATGAAGTAATGATGACCGATTTTAGGTCTAAAACTGCTCTTCAATCACGTTTCGCTAAGCTGAAGCCAAATCTGGTTTATTGGGGCTCTTGTATTGCGTACGCTAGAAGAAATCAGGAATCAGGATGCAATTTGCAAGATGAGGTATATTATTCGCGTAATTTGTTAAATGCAAATTGATTATGATTGTAGATACTAAAAGTTTAAGGACCAAATCAAGATTATTAAAGTATAAATGGACTGGCCCACAAGGGATATTTGGGTCGAAGCTACAAGCCTGGTCCACGAGTTAGACTCAGCCCAAAGCACGGGCCCAATCTCAAGCCCACTAGTGAACTCTATAAATAGAGTACTTCACTTCACACAGAAAGACATTCTGAAATTTGAGAAGAAAGCATAGAGAAGAGTGCTCTCAAAAGAAGCGTCAACCGCCAGCGACTGACAAATACGCGTCGCCTACCACAGCATCCCAACGTCGTCTGCTAGAGCATCCAACCTCCAGCGCAAGGACGTGAGACCAAGTCCCCGCGACCCTTACTTCGCTGCGCACGTGAGATCAAGTCATCAAGACCCTTACTTCGCTGCGCACGTGAGATCAAGTCATCAAGACCCTCGCTACGCAAGACACGTTGGACTACGCCTTCATCCGCACACATCAAGCTGCAGCCGCCAGCAACCGACAAGCACGTGCTGCCCGCCCAAGCATCCCAACGTCGTCTGCTAGAGCATCCAACTGCAGCGCAGGAACGTGACACCAAGTCCCTGCGACCTATACTTCGTTGCGCACGTGAGATCAAGTCATCAAGACCCATCCCAACGTCGTCTGCTAGAGCATCCAACCGCAGCGCAAGCACGTGAGAAAACTGAGTAATACAACATACGATGCTTTTAGCGAAAATGTCACTTTTACCTGTTGGCAATATTGCTAAATAATACAGGCGTGTATACATAATTACTGAATATCAGATACAGAAAACTGAGATACGATGAAACAGAACAGTATGCAGTACAGATTCACGCACAGATTCAATTCAACAGAACAACATAAACAGTATGAAAGTGAATTGAAACAATTGCAAACCGAAGGGTGGATCGAGTCACGTTGGACGTTGTCCTTAAAGCAAGATTGCCGCCCTACTGTGCTTGGGACTCGCTGGCAGTATGCTTCCCAGGATAAAACGATCCTCGACAACAACTTAGCACCAAGCTTTGTCGATCGAACCTTTCTGGCCTTCAACTATCACCGTACACACGCGAAGAAAACTTTTACAAATATGCCGGCCGGCTTAAGCCTCCATGCGAAGAAAGTTGAAAACGTATTTAGGGTTTTTTCTTTTTCACTCTGTCTCAAATAACGCAATGTGTTTTCTTTATATAAGAAAACTCACGTTATTGAGTCCACCAATAATGGGCCCACTTATTAAAATCAGCCCATCGTGGGATGATAATAATATTAATTAAATAATTAAATCAGTATTTAACTATTTAATTACCTCTGCCCATCAGGTGTCACATTAGTCACACTAATGTACAATTAAGCCATTACTTAGCTTAATTTTCTTCACCCTTAATACACATTTTCCAACAATCCCCCACATGAAGAAAATCAAGTAATAAAAATCAAAACTCGACTCAATGCGGTGATAGCTTCTACGGTTAATATCTGCATAGGATAGGTAGGCAGCGCCCTTGAACCTTCCCTTGAGAAAACATGTTTTCTTTACTGACTATTCAGTAGACGTGATTGTCTTTGAACTGTTCGTCTTATAATGTAACCGAAGGCATGTCTCCCACAGATATCTTCCTGACCATTATTCAGTTCTTACTGGTGGGCTCATTTTGGCCATGATACCCCGTTCCTGGTTCTGCAAGAGTTTCTAAAGAATTAAGCCCTTTGAATTCTCCTTGAAGCGGCCCCACTTCTCTCTCACATAGGTGATTCTTTCAAATAATCCCACGTTACCCATTTGAATCTCACTATTCAAATTACTAGAATCATTAAAAGCTCCAAGCTTAGCCTCGTGCGGGAGTCACTGTTTATCAGGGAATAAGACTGGGGTGTTACCCCCACAGTGACCTCGTAGTCTTAGCAGTTAGGTGGTCCATTTGAACCAAGTTCTTGGGATCTCCAGTCATCATGGTAGGGTTTTCCGTTGCCTCGACTTTATTTCCAAAAGGGCTTAAGCCTATGTTTTGATATTAGCAATCAAAAGGCTTCAGACCTATTCCCCTTAGACAACTTCTCTAATAGGTCCTTACTTAACCATCTGGTTAGCGGATCCGCATTATTCTCTTTGGACCTCATATAGTCAATATGACTCGGGTGCAGAGAAGTTGTTTAATGGTATTATGTCACCGATGTATATATCGAGACTAACCATTATACATAACATAATGTGTCAAGAAATCAATGATTGATTCTCACAATGTAAACACATTGTTAGCACAAGTTGTGTCCATGTTAGAATATCCTCCTCTAAATTCCTTAACCACTTAGCATCTTCTCACATTTATCTAATGCGAAGATCTCAGCCTATAATCGACCTTGACTAAACAGTCTGTGTAAAGGATTTCTAAGACACATTTGCCTCTCCCATAATGAACTCATAGCCACTCGTGGCCTAAAGTCATTGAAATCCTCAATGAACTCCAAATATCTGGTCTAGTGTAGACTATAATTACGAGTAAATCGTAGGTACTTCAGTACTCTCACGACAGCCTTCCAGTATGCACTTCCTGGATTACTCGTGGATCTCGCTAGTCTACTCATAGCGTAAGCATTCTCTGATATAGTACAATTCATCAAGTACATTAGACTACTTATCACTTTGACATATTCCACTTGGGAGATGCATTCACGTTTATTCTTAGACATTTGTTGATTCACGTCAACAGGTAATCTAGACAGTCCTGGACTGTCTTCTTCAGATTTGTCTAAGAGTTTGTCAACGTAGTGTGACTGACTTAATATAAGTCCCTTTAACCTTCGTGTAATTTTAATGCCTAAAATTACTTCGGCAAGTCTCAAAGCCTTCATATCAAACTTCCAGTTCAATAATGACTTGTTGGCCTTGGTGTATTCTCATTCTTCCCACAATGAAAATGTCATCAACATTAAGACACAAAGTCATGTATCCGTGTTCAATGTTCTTAATGTATACACATTTGTCACACTTGTTGATCTTAAAGCTATTAGACATCATTATGTTGTCTAATTTCAAATGTCACTGCTTTGGCGTCTGCTTCAGGCTATTGAGAGATTCACAAACTTTGTTCTCTTGCCCAGCAATAACAACTAAACCCTCAGGTTATTCAGTGTAAATCTCTTCCTCAACTTTCCATTGAGGAAGTATGTCTTTACCTCCATCTGCTGAATTTCCAGATTGCGCAAAGCAACAATAACCACTATCATCTTTGATGATATTCTCGTTACTAGAGAATAAGTATCAAAGTAGTATAAACATTTCTTTTATCTATACTCTTTTATTACAAGTCTCGTCTTGTACATCGATGCAGATCCAGCTGCATTCATCTTCCTCTTGAAGATCCACTTTGAACCATGTGGTTAACATCTAGGAGGAAGGTTAACCAACTCTCAAGTATGGTTCTCAAGGATGGAGTCAATCACATCTTATGGTTTCTTTCATAAGAGACCCATCACTAAACTGACAACCTTTTTATACGTTTGAGGTTCAGCCTCAAGCATGTAGGTTAGTAAATCAAGTCCATGTGATTTATCTATCCTTTCTCGCTTACTTTGTCTCGATTTCTCCGAATCGATCTCATGTTCAGGTTCTTCCTCATTCTCTTGTTCTTGATAATTTCTTCAATATCCTCATTAACTGAGAAGAACCCAACATAGCTTCCTTATTATCATAAGGAAATACATTCTCGAAGAACGACGTGTTCTTTGATTCCATTATAGTATTCTTGTGTATATTTGAATTTTTCAATTCATACACAACGAATCTATACACATTACTCTTTTGCGCATAACCAATGAAATCTTAATCAATGGTTTTGGGTCCTACTCTCATACTCTTAGGACCAGGGGTCATTACCATAGCTAGGCACCCCACACTTATAAGTATTTATAGGAAGCCGTCGTTTCCTTAATTGACTTATAAAGAGACTTATACTCTTTACGAGGTATCTTACTCAAAAGATACTTTTATGATATGATGGCCTCCCCCACATTCCTTAGGGTAACATGGAGCTTACCATCAGTACATTAATCATCTCTTTCAAAGTACATCTTTTCGTTTGGAAACACTGTTCGACTTAAGAGAGTATGATGGAGCGATCATGCTCACTTCCAATGTCACTTTTCTCAACTCATCAAGTTGCTACTCAACCTCTGAAGTTGATATTCAACTTTACATGACATGTTTTTTCCTCAACTGTCACAGCTTTACTACTAAGCAAATATACATAACAATATTTTGTACTATCATTGAAGACAGTCACAAATTACTTGTTACCACCCCATACTCAAATCGCATAACTCACTATGGATTGACTCAAGAGATTTCACACCACTTTCAATGCTATGAAATGATTTACTTTTACATTTCCTTTAATGCAAATTTTTTGTTTGTGCTTTTAAAACAAAATGACATTTGGATACAAAATCCAACTTCATTAAGCACTACGGCGGACAGTCATGTCACTCAACCGTAGAAAGTATACTCGCAAGTATATTCTTGGACCTAGACTCGCAAGTCAGTTCCTGGCCGTAGCCAACACTAAGGTGACATACCACCTTATTATAGCTGATGCTGCCCCCACATTGAAAGCCATCAATATGTGAATCAGTTTCCAAGTAAATGTGCTCCATGTCTTGAATTAACGTCCACCTAATCGAACCAATCCGAATCAGATTGGTCACCACAAGTTCCATTCTGATTCTCAGACATGATGGAATCACAATTAGTTTGAACTTACAAGATTCAAACTCATTCCAGCATCAAATGTTAGATTTGGTCAACAAGACCAGACCCCCTGGCCTTTGCAGCCCTTACCAAATCAAGTTCTGAGTGCACCAGTTTGAATCAGTCCAAATAGTCACTTCATTTGGCCAGAACCGAATCACCAACAGCAACCAAATTTGGATTTCTTTCCAAATGAAGCAGTAGCCATCATCATCCTTGACTGACATGAAATGTCAACATAAGCCCCATAAGAGCTCTTTTATACCACAAAAGCATGAGTCAGAGGAGTGACTCAGCAGATTTCCTTGTGCTTCACCGAGGAGAGAAAACCACAAGGCAAGACGAATGGGCTTCTGATGAAGACAAACCCCCACGTTTCTATGACATATTGTTTCCATCATCGCTCAACAATATGAATTGAAGCTTGTATTTCTTGGCAGACACCTTGTGAGAATCAGCACTGTCTCCACTGATTCCAACAACCTCAGTTTCAGCTTTCTTAAACTTCTCATATGAGTCCCTGAAAGCACATGCATGCTTGGTGCCAAAGTGACCTGTTACCACAGGCATGCACCGTCTTCACATCAACAATTCAGCCTCCATTGCATCTCTTGCCAAGAGGCTCCGACACAACTCCAGGCTCCAAAACATCTCCCACTTTGTCGTTGACTGGTTCAGTTAATTGAACCCATAAACCAAACTTAGGGTTTCACAAGTCATCGACACAGCTATGAGGATATCCGCCGCTAGCACCAAGTCAATGAGCGGCATCCTCTTCACCGGTCACAATTTCGGTGGCATCTCAGTGCAGCAGCGCAGCAGGCAATTCACACAACCATGTTTTGCCTTTGACTTTGAAGCCGACATCTCCTGCCACTTCGTCAAGGCAAGCTTCATCAATTGAATCAAATTAATTGATTCTAAATCAAATTAAACTTTGACTTTCTATCGATGAGATCCACCAGTCGCCATCAGCACTGATTTCCTATGGCCGATTAAGCCAATGAACCCTGATTAGGGTTTCACAAGTTTCACGGCCGCTTCCAGCAGCCTCGTCATGATCACAGCACATGGTACAACGGATTGGATCCAGATTCGAATCCGAAGATCTAAAATCTGTTTCTGTCAATCCTCTATTGCTACGCCGGTTCAGGACCCCAGCGCCTTCTCCGCCATCGTCAAAGCTTTTCGTAAGCTCCGCACATATTAGGCTTCAGTCTTTCTACGACATATTTTCGGCCCAATCGCAACTCGGTAAATTATACAGCTAATTAGTAATAATGGGCTGAAATAATATAAGTTATACACAAACTATATGAGCCCATAAATAAATTTTAGGGTTTCATCTGGGGGACGAAAACAGCCGCAACCAGCCATCCTTGTCGCTGCCTCTTCTTCTGAAAATCTCATCGAAGCTTTTAACCTTTAAACTTCAACGACGATTTCATCAATCATTCGGATTTGATCATCTTCTTCTTATCTGTACCTTCATAATCTGTCTATAAACACAGACTTATGTTTTCATCAGTAACTTCAACAGTAATCAGTAACCAAATCTTGCTTTAAGATTGTTGGCAATATTGCTAAATAATACAGGCGGGTATACATAATTACTAAATATCAGATACAGAAAACTGAGATACGATGAAACAGAACAGTATGCAGTACAGATTCACGCACAGATTCAATTCAACAGAACAACATAAATAGTATGAAAGTGAATTGAAACAATTGCAAACCGAAGGGTGGATCGAGTCACGTTTGACGTTGTCCTTAAAGCAAGATTGCCGCCCTACTGTGCTTGGGACTCGCTGGCAGTATGCTTCCCAGAATAAAACGATCCTCGACAACAACTTAGCACCAAGCTTTGTCGATCGAACCTTTCTGGCCTTCAACTATCACCGTACACACGCGAAGAAAACTTTTACAATTATGCCGGCCGGCTTAAGCCTCCATGCGAAGAAAGTTGAAAACGTATTTAGGGTTTTTTCTTTTTCACTCTGTCTCAAATAACGCACTGTGTTTTCTTTATATAAGAAAACTCACGTTATTGAGTCCACCAATAATGGGCCCACTTATTAAAATCAGCCCATCGTGGGATGATAATAATATTAATTAAATAATTAAATCAGTATTTAACTATTTAATTACCTCTGCCCATCAGGTGTCACATTAGTCACACTAATGTACAATTAAGCCATTACTTAGCTTAATTTTCTTCACCCTTAATACACATTTTTCCAACATTACCTACAATGAATAATAACACTTCAGTTTTATCAACAAAAAAAAGAGAAGAATAATAACACTTCAGCAATCATGTTTGAAAACTTATTATACATAGTTTTTCAGTTGATCAATTTAAATATAATATATTATACTAAAAAGAGGAGCGCACAAATGACAATTACTTATTTTTTTCGAGAACTTGAGACCCTAATCTTCACCTTGTAAAATATATCATCAAGTCATTTTGGTGGTGACATGTGTCTCATATGCATTTTCCACGATGCATTTAATGCAAATTCAAAGTCATCATTTTTTACTTTGGTTTTTGGACATGTGTCACATGGAGATTCAAATATGCATCATGATCTAATGGTGAGATTAGAGTATTCAAGTTCTCGAATTTTTAAAGATTCTAAACCAAGAACTCCCAAACTAAAAATATGTAATATATATATATATGTATTTAATGTATGCAAAACAAATGTATTTAAACAATTGTTTAATCATTTATCAAACGTTTACGACGGTGAGTAATGTTGTCGCTCATTTCCTCGAAAGCACACTCACTAAGGGCATCTGCAGCGGTTGCATCCTCGGGGAGGATTTGAGGACGTTCTCCATCGAAAGCTTGTGCAGCGAGGAATGCTCCGTGAGATCGCGACCTGGACGAGGATTTCTAGACGAGATCGTCCTCCCAGAAATTCTCCGCGAGATCGGCTGAGAGAACGACCTCCGCGAGTACACTTCGCGCGTGAGTCACGTGAAATTGAAAACTAATTGAACAAAATCGATTCAATTGAACGTTCAAAACTCATTTTCGAACCTTTTGGACATCAATGGAACATTAAAAAACAAATCGATCAAACAATCGGCTGATTTGAGAAGATGATGAACAGTACTGGACATTCCGGGAGTTCGCTTTAGACATTAGGTCGCGTTCGACCTTGACTTTAAACACTAATGTCTGAAGCAGGCGCGGTGAAAGCGTAATGTCTGAAGCGAACGCGTTGGGGAAGTTTTGCGCAATCGCAGTAAACGTTAATATCGCGTTCGCTTCAGACATTAATAATAATGTCTGAATAGACGCGGCAGGTAACGTTAAGGCCGGACGCAATATGTACTGATCTTTAAAAAAAATATTCTCAACGGTCTGATTTTCAACAACGGCTACATTTCACAATGAATACATTTCATCAACGGCTCAAAAATTTGAGCCAAAATTGCCTATAAAAACATCATTCAATCCAACAACAATTCACATCAAAAATTCTTACACCAATATTTCTTTCTCATTTCTCTCTTAACATGTCTACCCATTGGTGTATGTCCGAAGATGTGCAACTTTGCATATCTTATTGTCGTCAATCTCTTGATCTAATTACCGGCGCCAAACAAAAAATTGAGAAGTGGTGGGAAAAAGTTGACACTGATTTCCATTCAAATTGGGTGCCGGGAGAGGATGAAGTAATGATGACCGATTTTAGGTCTAAAACTGCTCTTCAATCACGTTTCGCTAAGCTGAAGCCAAATCTGGTTTATTGGGGCTCTTGTATTGCGTACGCTAGAAGAAATCAGGAATCAGGATGCAATTTGCAAGATGAGGTAAATTATTCGCGTAATTTGTTAAATGCAAATTGATTATGATTGTAGACACTAAAAGTTTAAGGACCAAATTAAGATTATTAAAGTATAAATGGACTGGCCCACAAGGGATATTTGGGTCGAAGCTACAAGCCCGGTCCACGAGTTAGACTCAGCCCAAAGCACGGGCCCAATCTCAAGCCCACTAGTGAACTCTATAAATAGAGTACTTCACTTCACAAAGAAAGACATTCTGAAATTTGAGAAGAAAGCACATAGAAGAGTGCTCTCAAAAGAAGCGTCAACCGCCAGCGACTGACAAATACGCGTCGTCTACCACAGCATCCCAACGTCGTCTGCTAGAGCATCCAACCGCAGCGCAAGCACGTGAGACCAAGTCCCCGCGATCCTTACTTCGCTGCGCACGTGAGATCAAGTCATCAAGACCCTTACTTCGCTGCGCACGTGAGATCAAGTCATCAAGACCCTCGCTACGCAAGACACGTTGCACTACGCCTTCATCCGCACACATCAAGCTGCAGCCGCCAGCAACCGACAAGCACGTGCTGCCCGCCCAAGCATCCCAACGTCGTCTGCTAGAGCATCCAACCGCAGCGCAGGAACGTGACACCAAGTCCCTGCGACCTATACTTCGCTGCGCACGTGAGATCAAGTCATCAAGACCCATCCCAACGTCGTCTGCTAGAGCATCCAACCGCAGCGCAAGCACGTGAGACCAAGTCCCCGCGACCCTTACTTCGCTGCGCACGTGAGATCAAGTCATCAAGACCCTTACTTCGCTGCGCACGTGAGATCAAGTCATCAAGACCCTCGCTACGCAAGACACATTGCACTACGCCTTCATCCGCGCACATCAAGCTGAGTAGACCGCATCAAGCAATACAATAGAATCAGAGGAGCATTTGAGATTACGAACACTATCAAGCATAAATCATTTGTAAAACATTATTTTGTATTTGATACGAAATATTGTGACGTTACAATGATTTTAAATTTTGAATATTTAATTGATAGATAAGGAAAGCACAAGTACGCTATGTGGCCAAAAATAAGAAAACATTCATACATTTTGCTTGTTGGGAACAAAGAATCATCCAATATTTACAATTATTGAAGCAAGTTCCCCCCATCTTACACATATCAAGCAAGTCCGGAAGTCGAAGAAGTGCATACACTTGACGTACCTCCAACTCCGTCCTTTGAAGTCCCGGAATTTTGTACACCCGAAAGCGATCCTGGAAGTTCCACGAGTCCGATTAGGCCACCTGGAGTGAAAGCGGTCAAAGAAGCTAGAAGAAAAGGCAAGAAAGTAGCAAATCCTGCCTCAAATGCGGCTATGATGACCATTGCAAAAAATCAAAGGGGATTTTTAGAGTTGAGCAAAAAGCAAATGGAGAATGACTTCAAATTGCAAAAACAGGCTTTAAAACAAGCAGAAATGGAGGAAGAAACAAAGATCATGCAAATGAATACAGATGTGATGACTCCAAAGTCCAAAAAATATTTTTCGAAGAGGAAGGCTGCCATCCTTCAACAGTACGAGGAAGACGAAACTAACAATGACCAAGATGCTCCTGGAGATAATTCAGACTGTTACCGTCCTTGCTTTTAGTTCATGTATTTTTTTAATTCCTTAAAATGTTATTTCCATTCAGTTAATGTATTTTGCATTAATGAAATTTCAATTCCTTTTAAATTGATTTCATGAAACACCAATTCAAAAAGGCATAGTGAATTGAAAATAAAGCACACAAATTGAAATGCAACACATAAATTGAAATACAACACACGAATTGAAATGCAAAACACAAATTGAAATACAACATACATATTCAAATACAACCTCAAACTTAAACATAGTTCATAATTGTTCACCGGTTTCCATAAACCAATTATGCTTCACGAGATCATTTTGCAACTACGTGTGGAGCTATGCAGATTGAAGAGTTGTCAAGTGATTACCAAATGCTTCTGACTGTTGGGCTCTTCCAACTGGATCATGAAGAAGTCGATTACCATTCTGATCCGTCGGGCCATCATATACCGTGAAAGCACTACGAGGATTATGTGGATCTTCCTCGTCAACTTCCACAAATTCATCGTCTATGAATTCTTCCTCAACAATCATGTTATACATTATGATGCAAGCCAACATATTTGTTTTCAAAACACTTTTTCTATGACACATACCTGCATGTCGGACTATCGCCCAACGAGCTTGCAAGATCCCAAAGCACCTCTCGACATCTTTGCGGTACGACTCTTGTTTCTTTGCAAGCAATTTCTCAGGATCACCTAGTGGATTCGAAATTGTTTTCACGAAGGATGAATACTTTGGATAGATCCCATCAGCTAAATAATATCCAGCGTCGTATGTGTTCCCGTTAACTTTGTATGTCACTTGAAGGTCAGCGGATCAAAAATGTCTAATTGATGTAAAACATTGATATCGTTTTGTGCTCCGGGTACACCAATGAAACTATGCCATATCCATGTGTCGTACGATGCTACTGCCTCCAAAATAATGGTTGGGCGACCTTTACGACATGAGTACTCCCCTTGCCAAGATGTTGGGCAGTTCTTCCACTCCCAGTGCATACAATCGATGCTTCCAATCATACCAGGGAATCCTCGTTGTCCTGCTCTTTGTAACAATCGACTCAGGTCAGCTGCATTCGGAGAGCGTAGATAACGGTCTTTGTAATTTTCAACTACTTGAGCACACCACTTCTTCAAGCACTCTAGGGTGGTTGATTCGCCCATCCGTGTGAGCTCGGCACACTGATCCGCACATGAACCATATGCTAACATCCGTATAGCGGCGGTCATCTTCTGCTCTGGAAGGAGACCAAGTACTCCCGCCGCATCACGACGCTGATGCCAATATTCATCATGATTGCAAAGCTTGGTCATGATACGATTAAATAGGTTGCTGCTCATTCAGTACCTTCGTCGGAAGTCGACTTCGAAGAAAATTCGACGTTCGACGAAGTAGTCTTCCAATAGATTCTGCCCCCTCGATTCCCTTTGCCTTTGTCGATTTGGTTGGCGACTGCTTGATGCATCAGCTTCATTACATGCCGTTGAAAGAACAACGACATCCATAACGAACGAGTTAGCCGTCGCCATCATTTGTCTCCTTCTTTGTCGGTACTTAAAAAAACCCTCATTGAAAATGAAAGAATTCATGATACGAATGAGCAACAATGGCTGGGAAATTGAGATGAGTGAAGGAAGTTTGGGTGTGATTCAATGAGAGATGCAAAACCTTGTTTATATAGACCAGGAGCCAATTTTTTGAATTTCAAAAAACTTCAAAAATAATAATTTTTTATTCAGGAATAGTAGTAGGAAGATCTCTCCAGGATTGCATTGCTGCACAGAATATGCAGAAATACTGTTACTGTTCACTGAATAGTAATAGGAAGATCTCCGTGAGGAAGATCTCCGTGAGGAAGTTCTCAAGGAGATAATAAGCTCCAACGGGTGCGGATGCCCTAAGCATCGTAATTAAATATTCAATAGTGCGTAGTGTAGTGCAAAGTCGTATTTCATAAATTGCATCTAATATCAAAAACACTTTGGATATGCATCGTAATCAAATACTCGATCAGTTGTGCGTTTTACCATGCAAAGTCTTGTATCGTAAATTTAATTGAATTTTTTTAATGCGCATTTTCAATTCATTTATTATCATTAAGTATACTTTTCGTGCAACGCAAATACTGCAAAATAAAAATTGAAAAATAGTGAACCACGCGTTCCAAAAAAAATAATGGCGTAAACACCATGTATATATCATTATATAGCAAAAATCAGAATAACCAGAACCCACTATAATCAAAACATAAAGCACATAATGAACATAACCTCATTTCAGAATCTTATGCACACATAATAAAGATATTTTTAATTCATTAAACACTAATTTCAAAATTTTAAGCATATACACTACAAATTTTGCAAATATTTCCGTCCAAAACTTCCATTGCAATAACGTCGCAACAAACGGCGGCGGAAAAATAAAACGTCACATTTCCGTCACCATTCCGTCGCCAAAAATAAGTTCTGATACCAAGTGATCTCTGAAGTTTATAGACCATACACTACAAATTTTGAAGCTGCGGCACTGGGAAAACCTATCAAAGAAGAAAGACTGGTCGGCAAAGTTCTGAGATCCTTGCCCCAAAGATTTACTATGATGGTGACTGCCATTGAGGAAATGTAAGACATAACCGAGATGAAGCTTGACGAGCTCATGGGGTCACTAAGGACATATGAGATGAATTTTCCAGATGATTTTCAAAGAAAGACAGTAGAATGTGTTGCACTGAAGGCTGATGTAACTGAAGAGTGAAACAACGTGATGGACGAGTCTGAACAGCTCGCCATAATAGCCAAATACCTTGAAAGGATTGTGAACAAACTGAATAGACGCGGATACAATCAGGAACAGTAATCCATGCATAACTCACAGAGTCGAAGAGGAGAAAACTTTTAGAAGAGAAACGGGCCTGAAGAGAACATCAACGTGTTCAAGGGTGATAAAGGTAAAGTAATCCAGTGTCGAGAATGCAGAGGCTATTGTCACATTCAAGCTGAATGCGCCAACACACTGAAGAAGAAGAAGGCTTACACTATTAACCAGAGCAACAGTGACTCGAAGGAGGATGACTTGAACAACTTTGTTGCATTTACCAGCGCAACTGATCGTAGAGGTGAAGAGCCTGACAACACTTGTTCCAGAATGATGTCTGAAAAGTATGCTGACCACTCCAGCAACAGTGATGATGAAGAAGTCACATATGAGTGTGTCTTCGAAAACTACAAGGCTCTTTATGAGAAGTGCGAGGAAGTGATAGATCTGAATAATAGATTTAACTTCAACCTGACAAGCATGAAGGATGAGAAGGAAAAGCTAAGGGAGAGAGTTGATGTCCTGATTGAAGAAAAGGCAGAACTCCTTGATGTTATCTTGTCGTTAAAGATGCAGATGGAGAAAGATAAAAACATGCACGCTAGAGACATGGAAGAACTGAAGAAAAGACATGCTGCCATGAGCCAAAGAGAGATATGTCTTCTAGATGAAATTAAGTCCTTGAAATCACAAATTGAGATGGAGAAGGACTACCACGCGGCAGTACTGGACGAGTTGAACCAGTTCAATAAATCAATGAAGATGCTAAACTCAGGATCAAAAGACCTAGATATGATTCTGAAGTTCCAAAGAATGAGTGAAGGACGTAGAGGCATTAGCTACACTGATGGGAGTAGTTCAGGAAAGATTAAGTTTGTCAAAACTGAACAACCGGTGAACAGAGAGATGAACCGGTACCCTCTGGCCTACATGATGAGTTCCAACAGAGAATGGAGAAGAGACTCAAGAACCCGTTGGTACTGTCATAAGAAAGGGCACATCAAGCCAAGGTATCACGAGTTGATAGCTGTGCGCAGAAAGTTACAGCAGCAAACTACTCCAAGGATGACACGAGAATGGAGAGTGAAGCAAAAAGAGAACCTGAGCCAAGAATCTCTGATGGAGGGAACCGGATCAACAAAAACCTATTATTTGTTGACCCGCGGTAGAACAACATGGTCCGAAAGACTCAAAGTATGTGTCACTGACCCAGGCTATGTTCGAGGGGGAGTTGACAAGATTCTAAATGCCGAGGAGACCAAGCTGGTCGATTTGAACCCTCCTTGCCTATTTTGTGGCAAAAAGGGGGAGAGTGATCTCTGAAGTCTATATGGTTTTGCCAAAAATGCCAAGGGGGAGATTATTGTTCCTATGTGGCATGAGTTTTGGCAAAACGTCTTCAGAGTGTTCAAGCAGAAGGTCAAGAACTGTTCAACCGACTATTGGAACTCGCATACAACAGATCTGAAGATAAGACACCATTGTTGACCTTGTTGATCAGACTTTTCATGTTAAACACACTGCTGCACACACCACCATTGTTGCTACGCATTCGGGAGAACGCGTTTGTCTTCGGGAGAAGGCACTGAGATTTGGGAGAAGGCTCTTGACTTCGGGAGAGGTCATAGCATAGGTCGGGAGGGAGTCTCGGGCCTACCCACAGGGGATTGAGGGGAAGCCGTGATCGCAAATCAAAGAGAAGAGTGTTAGAGGCTAGGCCATTACAAACGGGAGTTGTGTAAGTGTAATTCCACTTGTAGCTCTAAACTCTTAATAAAGATTTGTGATCCTTTAGGGTGCGGGAAGCCCCCCAGAGTAGGCGAGGCCGAACTGGGTATCATATCGTGTGTGCTCCTATTTTTATTATGTTTACGGTACTGTCTGCTAAGGTGTTCCAGTCTCTGGTAGAACACAACCATGAACTGGTCTTGAACAGACAACAAAATTTCAATTGTTAAATATTTGGATGCTTGACACGTCTATGTCAAGTATACGTGTAAATATTTATACAATTCATTGCTTCATTTACATTCATAAATGTCAAAATATTTGGATACTTGACACGTCTATGTCACAAAAATATTCGAACAATAATGCGTTACATGACTAAATGTTGCAATATCCATTGCACAATACAATCCAAATAAAACAGGATTTTCAAAAATATTGTACAACACGTTTCAATTCATATATGTCGACCAATAACACCTTATATTCCTTCAAGTTTATACATGATGATACACTTGTCGTATGTAAGTAATCAAAGCATTCGCAAAGTGATCCCTCATACAATCAAGCACTGTGTTGTCATATGATCGTTGTCCTCCGTAAAAAAAATCATAATTACAAAGTTTATGGACACCTCAATTAATTGGTAATGACTAATTAAGTGTCGTTATACACTTACTTGTCCGAAGTCATCCTCAAACGTTGCATTTGTCTCTTGGACGAAATTGATTATGTCCAGAATATATTGCATGACATAGATTAGTGTTGAAGGGCTGTCTCGGGCACTAAAATAAGAACGAAATTGTAATCAATGAAAATTATTAATTAATGAAAAATTCAATTTTATAACAATTCTTATATGTGAGGTGAATACCATCACAGTCTTCCACTCTATTTCGTAGGTTGACGGGATGTTGAAGTACAGACTCATGCTCTTGCAACAATAAGGTAATTTTTAGGTGTTTTGGAAGCTCAAAGAGGAATCGTGCCCGAGAGCCCGAGAGCAGCATGTCCCGCCCAGGTTCCCACCGGGTCCCCGACCAGGTCCGCGCCCCAGCACCCAGGCTGCGTCCAGGCAATGCTCGGGCCCGAGAAATAGAACGTGGGCCACGACCAGGTTCCGACCATGTTCCGGCAAAACCAACTCGAGCACTCAGTTTCAAATCATATGAGGATGCCAGAACGCTACCCCGGAGGTCAAGAACGCTCAGTCAAAATTCCGGCCATGCACCGAGGCCCGTTCCAGCGCACAGGTCGTGTCCCAGCATCCCAGGTCCCCGTCCGAGATCTTCACCCGGCGTTCCAGCCGATTCAAAGCAACAACAGCCCAATCCATGGCTTGTCGTTTGTTCACCAAGCCAAGCCCAACCGAGGTTGAGTCGAGTCCAGTCGGAACTGAGTTCAAGGCCGAGTCCAGCCCGAGTCACAATCAAATCAAGGCCGGCTTAACCGAGTCCAAGGTCCACCAATCTCAGCTCGTCATCTCACCTGGGGCGTGGCGGTTTAGAAGCTTCTGGAAGACTTGTTGGCCAAGTTAACTTACTAGCTAAGTTTACTTGCAAGCCAAGCAAAAGCCAAGATTTGGACATATTTCCTAATTCATTTTTGGACTTGTTCCAAATCCTGACTTGGAAGCCCTAGACTTTTTCTATAAATAAGACCTCTCCTCAAGGCCAATAATCATCAAAAATTCGAGAGTCTCATCCCTCACTCGAAGACCAAGGTTCTCTCCTCTTCTTCGGCAATCAACACAATTGCGGCTCCAGTCCTCCTTAGTTCGGCAATAGAGAAGACATTCTCTTCCTTTATTTTTATTGTGTTTATTTCCATGGCCATGTCTAGATAATCCACTTGTTTGGTTTAGGGTTTTAAGTATTGTGACGATCGTTTTGAGATTTTATGCTCAATGCTATTTCCATGTTCTACTAGTTCTTGTGCATGTTAATCTCGGTTGAATTGCAAGGTTAAGTGGAGACCCGAAACGGTAAAGCTTAACCGAGTAATCCATACCCTATGTTTGCTACTTATTTGATACTAAACCGTTAGAATAAGTAGTTGCACTAAATCTAATATAACCTGAAACGGAGTGTTAGGTTTGCTAGAACTAGAAGTTTATAACCTGAAACGGAGTAGATTGTGGCGTAGTGAATTTAAACGGTCCTACCTTAGGTTATAACCTGAAACGGAGTAACCACACTTAAGAACACGAAATTAGATATTTAGAAATCGATGATAAACGTAGTCACAATACGAAGCCCTAGACCGAATATTCCCTCTGATTGACATATCTCGTTTATTTCATATTCTAACACTTGTTTCCAAATCTCTTACAAACCCAATTGTTTCCTTTTTCAGAACAACAAGTAATCATCTAGCTCCCTAGGGTTCGACCCTTGCTTGCCGCTGTACTAACTCATAGCCAATAGTAAGGAAAAATATAAATTCAAATTTGCAGGTACCGACGACGCCTGTCAAATTTTGTCACCGTTCCCGGGGAGCTACACACGGTGAAGTTGTTCTTTTCATTTTTATTATTATTTATTTTTCTGTTTTTTGTTTTGTTTTGTTTTATGGTTCGCTATGTCTTCTTATTATAGTAGAGAACCTTGGAACGATGAAGACAATGGGGACGATGGATGCAAGGGCAGTAAGATTGCGTTTTGGATGATGCGGCATCTTCCCCAATTTGGAGGTATCATCGGAGAAGACCCCGTGAGACATGAGCAAACATTTCACGCCATCTGCTACTACACCAAGCCAAAAGAAGAGCCATTAGAGAAGTTCGAGCTTAATTATTTTAAGTTTTCTTTAACTGACTCCGCAAGTTCTTGGTTTTACTCATCAAGTGCAGATTATGAAAGCAGTTATTGGGATCTACGAGCCCGATTTCTAGAGAAGTTTTCTCCGCCATCCCTTCGATTTGGTGTCCGTGAGAAAACTTTGTACCTTTGAGCAATTCTGGGGCGAACCATTCTATGAGTACTATGTGCGCTTCAATGACCTTCAGGGAAGCTGTCCACACCATGGATTCCCAGATTTATTTCTTCTTCAGAGATTTCTTGAAGGGATGATGCCTCTTGAGCGTAATATGCTTGATGCTGCAGCAGGAGGTTCTGTAATGAATTTACGCATGCATGAGCTCTGGAACCTGATAGATGGTGTGGCAGAGAGATCAAGACCAAGACCTGGTCAGATGCACAAAACGGATGATAAGGCGCAAACAGTAGAAGCTGATTTAGTACAGATTGTGCCCGACATCACATGCGACACCTCCATCACAATCTTGCCCACAACAGTGCCCAACCCGAGAGGAGACATCAACACAGTGGCAGTAGTGGACGTAGACGCAGCATTGAAGGAGTCTGCATATTGGGTGAACAAGATGCTCACAATGGACCAACCAGGGACAGAGAACGAAGAAAGTAAGTCAGAGGCTGTGAGCATCGCATCCGAAGAGGAGTTCACACCTGAGTTCCCCGTGCAAACAAGCATTCCGGACGTGACAACAACATTGCAGTAGGACGAAACGGAGTCAATGCCCAACGCGCCTACAGAAGACACCGTCGGCCCGCCAGCACTTACAGACAATGAAGAAAACGATTCAGACTTAGTGCTCACCGCGCCTGTAATAGACATTAGCTCGCCACTAATGTCTAAAGCAGATGCGCCCCTAATGTCTAAGCCAGGCGTGGTCGTAATGTTAAGGCCACACGCGGTCGCCACTGATGCATATTCTTAAACTGATTTTTTCCCTTCATTTTCTATGCAGGTAAGTGCTTCGGAAGAGCATATGATCGACCAGAACAAGCCAAGTGGCGAGTTGGAGGCAAGGCATGAGCAAGAAAAGCCAACGATGCAGCACTCACTCACTACGAGTCAAGAAGAGCCGCCTGAAAAGTGTAAGAACTCAGGTGCCTTGACAGTCACCCGTAGTGTTGGTAAGACCCTCATACACCACTGCTTAATCGATTTGGGTGCTAATATTAATACCATACCATACCATACTCTTTAGCTTGCTCTTTGAAATTGGGACCATTGAAATTTCCTAAACTGTTGGTAGAGTTAGGAAATACATCACGTGTTCGTCCTGTTAGTTTACCTGAGGATCTAACGCTCCATGTTGGAGATATTGTTGTTCCTATAGACTCATATATTTTGCAGATGGGAGATGCTAGAGATAATGACCCGATAGCACTTATTCTGGGACGACCCCTCCTGTTTGCCACAAAGACGAAGGTTGACATGGGAACATGCTCGATGTCGCATGTGTTTGGTGGCAAGACATCAACCCTCCAGATTCGCAAGGATGCCGACCGCCCATACATGAAGAAGTGACCGAGACATGGCTTGTTTGAATGGAAACCAGGATGACGAAACACTAGAGCACGATTCAATGGACCAGTAGCTATGATGAAGGTGTCCTCGCCAGCTCGGAAGGATGTAAAGGCGAACCCGCTTGATCAATGGAGAGCGGACCCGAGCACGTTATTCCATGAGGATTTTGGACAGATTGAAGAAATTGCTGGAGCAAAGTATGACCTCACACGCCCATGGGATCCTAACTTATGATCCCTAAAATGAGGTACCGTCGAGCCAACGACGTTAAACAAAGGCGCTCGCCGAGAGGCAGCCCGGCATTCTTTCATTTTTCACTGTTTTAGTTAGTGTCGTTTATGTTTATTTGAAGTTTTGAGTCATATTCATCACATTGTACTTGGGAAAGGAGATGATTTTCATGCAGGGAACAGATGAGCTCCATGCGAGCGCGTAGGGTAAGTCGTGCGATCGCACAAGAATTTCATGCGACTGGTCGCAATTGTGCGATCGCACAAAGGGAGCCATGCGAGTGCACAAGGCCATCCATGCGAGCGCACAAGAATTTCATGCGACTGGTCTATGTTGTGTGAACGCACAAAGGGAGCCATGCGAGCGCACAAGGCCATTCATGCGCGCGCACAAGAATTTCAAGCGACTGGTCTATGTTGTGCGAACGCACAAGAAGAGCTGTGCGAACGCACAGGGTGCACCATGCGAGCGTATGGCCTCCGGCACACCAAAGTCGAGCCCCAACCAAACCCAAGGGGAGTATTGTTCCAACCCTTTTCTCTACTTTTCCATGTTATTTGCATGCACTGTGTGTCTAGAGTCTAAGTCGTGCCGTGAGGACACGACTTATTTCAAAAGTGTGGGGTGGGAGAGTCAGTCATTGTGTCAGCACGTTTATTTCTTGCACCTGCATAGAGTCAACACGTTTCCTTAAAAATTTTAAATTTGTGTACACGTTTCTCTCTATTTTCCTAGACTTGCGGTATTGAAAGTTGACAATGTGAAATAGATAGAACCGAGTATATGCATGTCTTTGGTGAAATTAGAATTGTGCGATTACATGTGAACTTTACCCTTTGCGTCCCTTTGTAAGTTGAGATAAACAGAGATGTGGAGTTGATAGAAACGTCCTAGAGAGACTTGACAGAACATTCAATGGACCGAATTCAAGTTATATTGTTATGTGGATTTCGTGGAGGCTAGCACTTCAAGACAACATGGTTAAGAGTCCGCTCCGCCACTGTGGTACTTATGCGGTTTGGTGGGACGGGAAAACAACACACAGTCTAATCTATAGTCCAAGTAGCCAGGAAAATAGACGAGCGACCCTCGGCTTGACTCGCGTCGAAAGGACGAGGATGAGTGAGAGAGAGAAGGTATCTAGTCCAAGTAGATAGACGAGCGACCCTCGGCTTGACTCGCGTCGAAAGGAAGAGGAATCACGGACGAGCAGTTCACAATCAGTATCAAAAAGAAAAACATCAGTCAATCGTGAAGTTCTACACGCAACAAAGTGAAGCACACCACTATTACATCAAAAGCCAAGTCACTACAAAAGCTGTCCGGAAAAAACTCAAACACCTTGAAGCTCGAATCAATCACGTGCAAGAAAAAGCAATGAAGTATAGCCATATAGCAAGAGTTCGGATCCGAGAGTGCAGTTCATGGGTCTAACACTACTAATTTTGCTGAATTTTCCGACATCAAGAAAAAGCCCGGAGGGGTGACGGAATGTTGACGGAAAAAGATAAATTTCCGTCAACTTTCCTTCAATAAAAATGGTGACGGAAATTTTCCCGACGGAAAAACTCTTCCGTCGACATTTCGTTGTTAAATTTCGGGTCTGTACCGTCGACAGTCCGGCATAATTCCGTTTTAGACATTTCCGTTTTTGTTCCGTCATTTGTCCGTTGAAATAAGCCGTTAAAAAACCGTCTAAATTTCGGTATATTCTGTGTCGTCTAATTTCCAACACATTTCCGTCGGAAATGTTATGCGTATAAATTTCTTCTACGTTACGTCATTTTTATTTTCCTTCCTAATTCCGTCCATATTCCATTAAGAACAAATTCCGTCATTATTCCGCTTTACTTCCATCTATAAGACTGCCGTCCATATTTTGCCTCATTTACGTTACTTAGCCTGGCGTGACATTTCCGTCGTTATCACGCCACGCATAAATTCCGTCAATATTGCATTTTAATTCCATCAATAAAAACTGCCGTCCATATTTCGCCTCATTTACGTTACTTATCCCGGCGTGACATTTCCGTCGTTATCACGCCATGCATATGTCCGTCGGCTTTCCATCGAAATAGCGTGTATTGTATCAGCGTCTACATTCCATCACCCTTCCGTCATCTCTATTCTCCGTTAACATACCGTTCCTTTTCCGGCACAATTAATTTGAATTCCGTCATCTTCAATTAAAAAAACATTAAAATCGTAAAAAAAACCCAAACATTCGAAATTATAATGATTTAATGATTAAAATTAAATGATTAAAATAAAAAAAACTCAAATATTCGAAAATTTTAATTCCAATCGAAATAAAAATCATTAAAATGATGATTCAAATAAATATAATGTCTAATTGCGGTTTTCTTCATTCGATCCCTGATTACGAATAGTAGGGTCGTTTCCATCCGGGCTTCGACTGGAGAGCGGCTGGTATCCGGGAGTAGTGAGCATCCTCATCATAGCAGCCTGCATTTCCATCATCCGTTCCATGCTAGCCTTCAGTTCATCCTGTCGGGATTCCATTCGCCTCACATCATCCTCCCGTTCCTTTTCTATGCGCCTCAATTCAGCCTCCTGTCGGGATTCCAAGCGCTCTAAATGCGGCATCAGCTCCTGAGTGGAATCGTCCGATGATTGGCCCCTTGCTCTGTGCGAGCTGGCACACGACTGGCTGCCCGTCGAAGAGAACTTGTCCGACACTAATGTGGCTGCAGGACCATACAAATATGGTATCCCCGACCTCGGGTGAACTCCCATGACAGTTGCAGCGGCCTCTACCAGCTTTTCATCCGGTACCCTTTCATCTGCAACGCGATCCTTCAGGACCAGAGCCTGAGCATCCTCAAGCTGTTTCTGCACATTTGTGCAAATTAAAAAAAATTGTAGTGAAAGTCCCAAACAAATGTAATCAAGTTTTACAATGCATGATAAACATATAAGTTGTCAGCAACACTGATTACATAATATAATAAAAACAACAAATGAAATAAACAAATGTAATTCGGTAAGTGTATACCCTTTTGTGCTCCGCGTCGGGTATCATATACGTCCTATCTTTCCACTTATATTTCTTGTCAAATATATCAGTTAGCAACGCTTGTCTTTTATTATCCTTTTCCTGCAAATTTAACGATAAAATGTGTTATTACATATTATATTCCTACTTGAATTATTCTAAAATAGTATGTATTACCAGCTTTGCAACGTGAAAGTGTGCTGGTCTAGACCCAAATGCGTGCAATACTCGGCTGTTTCTGGCAAGCTGGGCAGAATAAGTTTGCTTGTTCTTTTCACTGCGGGCTATGAATGCTGGGTCCGTGTTAAATCGAGCCCTCCCCGCATCTATGTGATCTTTGGTCAACCATTTTGGCCCTTTAGTTGCACCGGTTCGTAAACCTCTCCATGTATCTTGTAGAATCTTAGCCGCCTTCTTCCTGAAGTTGGCCTCAATTTGGTCGGTGTGAATCGGATCCCACCGGTACAAGCTCTACATATACATTACATAGTTGTGTAACGATTATGTTTTATATACACATAAAACATTGCAATTCAAAACAAAAAATCCATAAATTATGCAACTACTATAATTTTAATTTACTTTATACCTTGAAGTGTCGAAACCACTTCACCGGAGCTTGTGGATCACACGTCCTCATTGTCGTCCAACCAACCTTAAATCCAGGTCCCATACATTGAAGACCGATTTTGTTGACAGCGCTAGGGGGGTCAAAGCTGGAGATGCAACAAGGTAAAATATTTATAATATGGTTAGTATCAACAAACTGCATAACGTTTGGCCTATAAAAAGTACTCACTTGTCATCCCCAGCTGGAGTGATCCAAGGCCGAGTATCATGTGGCATCGAATCCAACGGTGTGTCCTCACTTGGACCACCACCGGCCGAAGTCCCTCCTCTAACGCTCGGGCATACGGGCATCATCCTGATCGTCATCACTTGCCGAAGGTGAGGGCACTCCTTCGGCACCCTGGCCAACCACCCTGTTCCCAATCATATCCAAGATTTCATCGAAGTTGTAATCATCCACATCTGGTAATGGTCTGTCTTCATCCATATGTTCCAATGAAGGGTCCGGTACATTCATAGAAGGCCTGTAATCATCTGGACTTGGACGTGTGTCCTCAGTTGACAGTCCTCGGTCTGGACTTGGACGTCTGTCCTCGGTTGACGCCGGTGTACGTTCCCTGTACTCACCCCCTTGTCTCGCAGGGGTATGATCCTGTACCGGAACAGAATGGCTGTACATTCCATGTTTAATCGAATGGTGGGGTTGCATGTTTTTTACGTCAGTTAGTCGCGTTTGTGATGAACTCTCATTACCTCTACCAGCCACATTTTTCTTTTTACCTTGTGCATTGCGCTTTGATGGTCCCATTTACCCTGCCACAAAAGTATAAAGTTGTATCAACATTTCAATATAAACCAAATCTTATCACAAGTGTGACATTGAATCCGACATTGAACCATGAGTACGCTGAGCTATAGCTATCACATACTTGAGCAATGACAGCTACTTTGTACCACAAACAGCTCAAAATTAAGATGCAAATCATTCCTACCACTGACCAATGACAGCTATCACATAGACTGTAAACACATTTTGGAACACAAATAGAACATACGCCGAACCAACAAATTTGCTTCGTACCACTGCACACGCGCATATCAGTTGCCAAACAAATTGATACAATCTGGGTTCGAACAAACAAACAAACAATACAAACTATGCGGTGTATAAAGACACACAAAAATCATACGACAAACAAATCAACTTCGAGTATCCGGAGTACCGAATAGAAGCTGACAGGAGAAAAACGGTGACTATTACATACCTGAGCAACGAAGCTTGCTTATGGAATCGGCAGCAATCGGTTGCATAAGTTGGCTGCGTACACCGGATGAGACACTGGTCGACGAACGATACTGAGGGTTTTCCACAGCGCATGTAATTTCAATTCGTGCAAATGAAAAGCAATAGTCTAATTTAGGCAAAATTAACCTAAATGTCTAAGCGGGCGAATCCGGCGGGTTTTTTTTAGACATCAATAGGACAGCGCTTTTACAAATAAGCGCTGTATTTAGAAACATATGATAGCGCTTTACAACTTAAACGCTGTCATATGTTGTGTACTACAACAGCACTTATAAATTAAGCGCTGTCAATGTACATTAATTTTTCAGAAAAATTAATGTACACGAAACGTCCGAGCCAGTTGTATTTAATTATTTTTATTTTGTTTCTTTTTGGCAGGCATTTGCATTACTAATAAATAAAATTACTAACGACAGCTGTTTTATAGATAAGCGCTGTGTTTAATATAATATGATAGCGCTTTAGTAATTAAGCGCTGTTATATTACTTATTTATTTTTCAGTAAATTAGATTATTACACGAAACGTTCGAGCCAGTTGTATTTAGTTTTTTTGGTTTTGTTTCTTTCTCGAAGGCATTTGCATTACTAGTAACTAAAATTAGTGATCACACCAATAGCGACACAAATTCCCCATAATTATTTAATAACTTATTTGCATTTGCATTTTACTCAAATTGTAAATTACAAGTCCAGGATTTCGAATATCTCGATTCACTCACGACGATTCGTCAGACTCTTCTTCGGTATCTGGATTATTAGCAACGTGCTCGTTGTTGACGTCTTCTTCGGTGTCGTACTCGTAAACCTCATCATCAGCGAGGTTCGCTAAGGATTCATCTACGTTAACCAATACAGGCATTTCTGATCCCATTTCGCCCTCATATTGGAACGGAACATTTGCTACCTCCATGTCGATTGCGTTTGTTGGTTTCACAGGACAAATTGCAACCCAACCCTGATTATTTTGTCCAGCTAATCCCGGAAACGTGACATAGTAAACTTGCACCGCTTGCTAAGCAAGAATGTAAGGGTCGTAAGGTCGGTAGGGTCTCTGAGTGTTCACGATGACAACTCTGTTAGATGGGTATGACCTAACAAACTCAGGGTCGTACCAACGGCACTTGAACAAGACAACCTTTAGGCGATGGTTGGTTCTACATCTCATATGAATTATTTCTTCAATCACCCCGTAGTAGTGTGTACCCTCTGTTCCTTTCACGTAAACATGGCTGTTTACCGTGTTCCTCCCTTCACCATGACTTTCAATATGAAATTTGTAATTGTTCACTTTGTATGTAGCCGAACATGCAACGTCGGAGTGAAATCCAGCGGACAGGTAGTGAATCCACTGTGGTAGTGCTAATGTTTCGCCAAGCTCCCAAATCTATACATAATACGATTGATAACAGTGAAGTACAAGTACATTTTAATTTGCTACACATAATGAAACGAATTTAATTTCATAAATTACACTTACATGGGAACACAACCATTCTGGAAATCCCTTTAATATACCATTGTATATTTGTGCATCCGTGAATCGCGGGTGTCTTTGTCTTAAAGCTGTCTCAAATAACGCCAAATATTGTTCCAGTTCAGGTGTGTTGCTAAATGTGTAATGAGTTGCTTTTTCAAATTCCCTGCTGTCTAGTACCCTCCGTTTAATTATTCTGCCGCCGACTCCCAGATAATTTAAATCGAAATCTGGGGATCTTCAAAATCTGATGTTGCTACTTCATTTCGTTGCAATCGTACCCCGGTCGTTGTTAAGCCCGGATCTAGGTAGTCGGATCCCAAATACGAAGTCTCCAGCTGTATGTATGCGTTAACGATACTGGCTTCCACCTCAGCTCTGTTCCCATTTTGTCCCAATTGTTTAAGACGGTATATGAAACGCTCAAACGGATACATCCACCGGTAGTGTACTGGTCCGCCAAGTAGGACCTCATCAGCCAAATGAATTGGTAGGTGTTCCATAGAGTCGAAAAATGAAGGGGGGAATATTGTCTCCAGCTTACACAGTGTGATCGCTATGTTGCTCTGCCAATGTTCCATTCGCTCAGTCTGAAGTGCAGATGCACATATATCTCGAAAAAAAGTACATAGCTCGGATACAGCTTCCCAGATTTTGTTTGGTAAAAACCCCTTGAATGCAATCGGCATGAGTCGCTCGAGGAAGACATGTGCGTCGTGTGACTTGTAACCTACTAGTTTTAGTGCATTCAAGTCTACCTTGTTTCCCAGATTCGATGAAAATCCATCCGGAAACTTAAGAGATTTCAACCACATAAGCACATGATTCTGTTGTTCTCTTGTAAGCTGGTATTTACCCTTTTTCGCAAATAAATGCCCACGGTACGTTTTCAGTTCCAATTCTGGTCTTCGACAATACAAACCGATATCTTTCCTACACCTGACACCATCATCCTTTGTTTTCCCCTTCACATCCATGATGGTGTTGAATAAATTCTCAAAAACATTCTTCTCAACGTGCATGACGTCCAGGTTATGTCTAAGTTTCACATCCACCCAGTAAGGTAGTTGCCAAAATATTGATTTCTTTGTCCAGTTGTGGTCGACACCGAAACCGTCCAAAACCTCATTTATATGTTGTTCCCATATATACTTCAAATTTTCTACCCGGCCATAAACTTCGACTGCTGGTCGAAATTGTACTGGACCGTCAAGGTCGATTCGATCTCTGTAGAAATTCATTGCATTAACCCGATATGGGTGATTCGCTGATAAAAAACGTCTGTGACAGCCAAAATATGAAACTTTTCTGCCGTTCTTCAGCACGAATGTCTTTGTGTCTTCCATACAATATGGGCATCCGAGTTTACCTTGAGTTGACCACCCCGATAACATTGCATATGCAGGGTAATCGGATACAGTCCACATGAGAGCAGCCCTCAATGTAAAACTCTGTTTTCGATTAGCATCGTACGTGTCGACCCCAGCATTCCAAAGATGTACCAAGTCATCAATAAGAGGCCTTAGATATATGTCCAAACGCTTCTTTGGATTAGATGGACCAGGGATCAGTATAGTTAACCAAATGAATCTCGTGTTCATGCACAGCCACGGAGGTAAGTTATAGGGTGTTACCATGACAGGCCAGACGGAGTACTGTTTACTAGACATACCCCATGGATTAAATCCATCTGTGCATAATCCCAATCTTACATTACGTGCATCCGCTGCAAAGTCTGGATGGCATCGATCAAAATGCTTCCACGATTCCCCATCCGAAGGGTGAACCATGCGATGGACGTCTGCTCTGGGTGTAGCGTGCCAGCACATTTCTGCCGCGAGAGTTTGCGATAAATAGAGTCTTTGTAGACGCGGTATAATCGGCAAGTAAAACATTTGGCATATCGCCTGCCGTTGGTAGGATGATGAACTTTCTACGCGTCTTGGTCGATGATATCTTGGTTTCGAGCAGAAACGACAAACGATCATACTTTCATCAGAACCATAGTAAATCATACACCCTCCCACACAAACATCAATCCGCTGGTATCCCATTCCGATATCAGCTACGAGTTTCTTCGCTTGTTTGAAAGACGAAGGGATATTGTTCTCACCCCCAATTAGATTTTTCATGGTGCCACATACGGCGTTAAATGCGCCTTCAGATAGCTCATAGTTAGCTTTTGTTGCCAGCAGTTTCATGTTAATCGAAAGTTCTGTATCTGTAGTGCATCCTTCGTAAGCTGGGTCTGAACATGAACTAAGGATATTGAAGAATCTATTTGCTTCAAAATTCTCGGTTTGATGTTCACAAAAGTCGGATGACTCTGGAATATCTACAGCACTGGCATATTCATGAACGTTATCTGTGAAGGCCTCGTGAGCATGATTAGAATGTTCGGCTTCCGAATCAAGAACTGGGTCAACTGTGATCGGTTGAGGCATGTTTGGGTACGAATTCACATACTCCATTTCAACCAGATCTTCTCCGTGTAGGGTCCAATTGAAGTAGTTTGGTGTGAAACCATATTTGTACAAATGTGCCTCCATCATCCTTAGATTGATGAATCGACGGTTTTTGCATTTCGTACATGGACAGCGGATTGTGTTGTCGCTGGCCAGAAAACCCTTTGCCACAGCTGTCTCAATAAAATTATTGACTCCGGCGATGAAAGAGTCATTAGAGTATGACTCTCCGTGAGTACTTGATTCGTACATCCACCTCCTTTCGTGATATAAATATGACATTTATACTTATAGTCGGTATTCTTTTAATGGAAACTGAAATAGAGTACCTCACGTCGTGACTGGGTTGAAGCAAATATCAGCAAAGGCTGTTGGTAGAATTTCCCGAACGCTTAACTGATTGGACATTCCAAACAAGCCATCTTGAAAATATTTTCTAATTTTTTTGGTGAGAGTGCATATAGCTGTGTTGAATACGTCAGTCAATTGCCTTATTATAAATTTTATTTGGGTACTATTACAACGTAGTGACGAAACAGTGAAGGAAATTTGATGGTAAAATTTCCTTCAAAAATGCGGGACCAGTCCGTCACATATTACAACGAAATATCCACGTTTGATAACAACGGCGTTAAATATTTCTCGGTACACTTATTTATTCAAATCCAGCGATTGACAGCGTTTAATTCATAAGCGCAGTTGTATGGCATCAAAACACAGCGCTTTAGTATATAAGCGCTATTGTAATACAACTAAACAATAGCGCTTAATATTATAAGCGCTGTTGTAGTCAATATTCATATGAAGGTATGTTGACGGAATGAAGACGTAATTAAGATTTTTCTTTTAAAGATCTCTGTGGATTTCTTGTGCAGATCAGTCAACGATATTATTGTGTTTCATGACAAGCTAGTGTCTGTTCTCATTTGCCTTTTGCAGAATTTGTCTCTCACGATGAGCGAATAATTCAGAAAAAGACGGAGGAAAACAGATCGGATTTCAGCATGGAACACAACCAAATTTTGTGTTGTTGACAGACCTACACAAGAAATCAAAAGAGATATTTAAAATAAAAATGTCGAAGCAATATAACAAAACCAAACAGTTGGTAGAACTGAAACAGCGGATCGTAAGTGTGAATATACAAATTAATATGGTACGAATACATTTGTATGTTGCAAATGTATCTATTTATAGAAGTAGAATGTATGTTTCTGTAGGTCTACACGACTTTTTCCGTCGACACGGCAGCTATATTGCGTCACCAAGTTAATAATTAGAAGCCCATATACCGTCAACACAGCAGCTGGATTCCGTCACAAAGTGACGGAAATCCAACGAATTAGCAACGCATATTTCCTGAACCATTATCATAAATGTGAATACAAAAGCGTCAAGTATACGTTATATTTCCGACATTAATGTGGTAGTGAAACGGAATGTGTATGGAATATTGTCGGTTTATCGATGCAGTTAATTACAAAACGATCCGCAACATCGAATCGGCACATCATGTAGTAATTAATCTATTAATGGCTTGGCTTATTAAAAATAAAACGGAATAAATTTTTTGAAAATGTAATAGAACATTTGCTGAAAAATGTTCTAATATTAAAAACCATACAAACTATGCGATAATGCAACTATTTAAACTTATCTTGATATATAAGGATATATCACATTACAACATTGATACACAAAAAGCTCGTTATTGTAATTAAACAACTACAAGACTTTATCAGTTAACTTCATTACATACGTTCAACATCACTAACAACAGACAAGTGCATATTTCATATGAGATTAGGGACGCCAATTTCATAAACTCAACGCGGTTGCGAACCTTAATTTCCGGGTGACACACGGGGAGATGGCTGGTCAACTTCTTGGTCGCCTTCACATTGGCTTGGCTTGGAAGAAATACTTTGTATACTATTGACTTCGTTATGTCTATATTTTTCCCGACTGAAGCTATGATCGCCTAAACATTTTGAGCCATTATCACACGGGTATATTAGGTCTTGAGCGGAACAAACATATTCTTCGAAACCGCTTGATTCGTCTTCAGACGTCTCAGCAAAAAAACGTTCAACTGCGGAATTCGAACTCATTATATGAAATTGTAGGGATTAAATGTTAAAGGCGTGCTAGTACGTTTACTTATAGAGTGGTCGATGTCTAATTCCGTCGTATTTCAGCTACTACTCCTATATTCGTGTAAAGGTTTAATTTAAACTACGTAAGCTCATTTTCCAAAATTTCAAATATGAAACGACAACAGCGTTTTTATGTAAGTCACTGTTGTATGTAGCGTACAACAGCGCTTGTCATAAAAACGCTGTTGTCGTTTCAATACAAGAGCGCATGTAAAATAAACGCCGTTATGCGTATAAATTTTTAATTTAAATAACGAAAACCTATTTGAAAGAATTTTAATACGGCTAAAAATATAACAGCGTTTTCATTTAAAACGCTGTTGTAAGTTACATACAACAGCGATTTACATGAAAACGCTGTTATAGTGTCCATACAAGAGCGCATTTTAAATAAACGCCGTTATCCGTGTAAATGTTTAATTTAAATTACGAAATCACCTTTTAAAAAATTGCAAAAAAGAGAAATTACAGCGTTATCATTTAGGGTCATTCCACAGCGCTTTAATGAAAAACGCTCTTGTATTTTAGATACAAGAGCGCTTTATAAAATAAACGCTGTCAACAATTGGGATAGGTTTTCGAACTCAACAACAAAATGACTCCTCATTTTCACTAGATCGGATAATCTGATTCACCTCGCCTTCAAATTGTTACTGCCGACGTAGCCCGCCGAAGCATACAAAACGATTCACCTATCGATAGGGTATGTCGAATTCACTTCCATTTTACAATTCTGTCCATCTCTGTGTTCACGTAAATGTATAGGGTTCCGACTGCCGTCCGGATTTAACCTGTCAACAATAGTTTCATTTTGTTGCGACAGCAAGTTGTTGCGATTCGATTGTCCGTATTTGAATAAATCGATTACTACATGTTTCACCCTGTTGACCCAATTTGTGCGAAGCAAATGTAAAAGTATTTTTGTTACTAATGCATATTCGTGTTTGTGCCGTTATGCTGGGAATTTGTTTTTTATTTTGTACAGGCTTATACAAATATTCGTTTGGAATTAGTATTTCAATGTAATGTAGGTTCTGTTATGTGTTTCTTTTCGAAGGATTATGGGTAGCAATAGTGGCACGGAGGGAAGCTCATCGTCAAACCGTAAGAACAGGGGGCCAACCTCTATGAATAAATTTAAAGATCAGCATAAGGATGGGACTAAAGAGCAGGTGACGATTGAGGCAGATGGTACAATTCCTGCCGGTAAAATAAGGACATCATTCAGAACATTTATTGGTAATCACATTGATATGTTATGCATTAGTTTACTTAAAGAATAAAAAGTGTCTCTGCCTTGCAATATTAATTGATATAGTATGTGTATGCAGGAACAATTGCTAAATCTTTTGTGCCAATTACATACGAACATTGGAAGTTGGTACCTAAAGAGATTAGGGAGTCTGTGTGGGACGAGACGCTGGTTTGTTTTAAAATGAATAACAAATGATACTTTCTGCGTGTTACAAAATATTAACAAATTTTTGTTTACATTTGTAGAGATACTTTGATGTGCCCCAGAATGACAGGACTATTAAGTTTAAGAAGAAGGAGATGCGAGCGGCCTCGACTATGTGGAGAAACTTCAAGAGCGAACTCGCAAATCGGTACATATTCAGGTCCAATGAAGGACATGACCCAAGAGAGAAGTATTCTCACATTAGTCCGGAACAATGGAGGAGGTTCGTGGAACATCGGACGACTCCCGAGTCACTGCAAATCAGGGAGAAGAACATCGCGCGAGCAAAATCAAACAAGTTTCAGCATACTTTGTCTCGAGGAGGGTACATTAAGGCAAAGGCAGATATCGTCGCAGCGAAGAAAGCGGAGATGGACCGTCAGGGGTTAACATCGTCTGGCAATGAGCCTGTAATCCACGTTGAGAGGCATGAGGTATGGCTGAAGGGTCGTATCCGAAAGAATAAACAGTACGTGAACGAGTCAATGAGGGAGGTGGCGGATAAAATTGTAAGTTAATTTTACATAGCAAAGTCGTTCAAAACATTCATGACTCATTTGTGATTATGATGGACGTAAAATGATTGATAACAGGAAAAATTAGAAGAGGAGGTGCGGGATGGATTATTTACGTCCCAGGGTCGCCAAGACATTTTGACGGAGGCAACAGGGAAGGATGAGTACCCTGGACGCACACGTGGAGTTGGTAGTTATGTGGGTTGGAAGGATGTATTCGGGAAGCATTCGTCTTCACAGTCATCAACACGATCCACAGTTACATCGCACGCGCCGACGCTTCAGACCCATTGTGGTGGTACAAATCCAGACCCATTTGGAGATATACCTGAGGTATTATACAGTAGTTTAACAAGTAACAAATCAAGGTGTAAGATGTTCATATTTTAGGCACAATATGTTTGTTGTTTTTTTCCCGTTAGGTTGGGAAGAAATGCTTAATACACGTGGATGACGGTTTGGATAGTGGTTTGGTAATCGTGGCACTTGGCAAAGTGATGGAAGGCCGAATCGTGCAATATCAAGAGTTGGATGATGATATGGTGAAGGTGATGGTAGACGTGGCGATGGAAGGATGGAGGGAGCTGCCAAAGAAGTATGGGGATATGACCAAAGTATCCGATGCATTGGGTCGTTTCGTGGGATGGCCGAAATCTCTAATACGCATTGATGAAAAGGTAACTACGTATATTCATGTATTCCAAAATAAACACCTATCACTTTGTCATATATACTCAATCGAACGACAATATTCATTTTCAACAGGGGTATGATGAGACGCGATATTTCAAAATGCTAAGCTCCAGTTTCGACAACGAATTGATTAGCAGAATGAAAATGCAATGCCGCTTTCTGCACGAACACGCTACCACCACGATGGGCAAGTCAACCACGTATTCGGTGTACATCAGTAGCAAAGTGTTTGGTGAGGATTGCTTCGCTATCTTGAATGATAGTTGCATTACTGAGTTCACCCTCTTACAAGCTTTGGGTGCCGCATCAGCAGAAGTTTACATTAGGTAAGTACACGTAAGCATTGTACAATGATTTCTCAAGTTTATAAGAATTGTACTAATTAAAGGAAATGCCAGCAGATTCATCCACGATACGATACAACCGGGAATACGGTTTGGATTCTTCAGACCGAGTTATATGACTCCGTCCAAGCCATTCAATGTCAGGGTGGGCTTCTTCCAGAACACATTGAGAATGCCCGACTATGAGCATAATTTTTGCTACTTCCTTCCCTACATAGATATCCAAGAGTGAGTTGATATTTATCCACATTTTTTTGGACTATGTTCAATGTGGTGGCTTTTTCACTAATCTACAATGTTCATGTTAAATCTATGTTAGGTATCATTGGATGTTAGTTGTCCTATTCCCAAAGAAGCGAGTGGCCCTTTGGCTCGATCCACTGGACAAGTTACCGAGGGCTGATGCATTGAATTTTGTTAACACGTAAGTAATATGGTAGTGCAATTTAGTTACCATTATAACATGGACGAGGGGAAAATTTCGTATGTAAAAATTACCTTTTTGTTACAGGAGCATGAGTCTCTGCTTCAACATCCCGTCAGGTGACGAAGTAGAATGGAAGACTGTGACGGTATTTGCTTAACATATAGCAATTGTTATACAAATGAATATTTCATTAGTTTCATATTTTCGTGCATTATAAATTCAGTCTTATTTCAGTGCCCGCATCAGCCCCCGGACACTGAAGTGTGTATCTTCTATGTCCTGCAATATATTAAGGACATAATCAAGTTCGTCCAAGACACAAATGGAACGTTTGAGGATAACATCAGACAAGTAGGTGTACAACGATCTTTAATTAAGCAGTAACAATTAATTGAGGTAATTAATAATCTTTGTAATTTTGTTTTTTATAGTGTTTTCCGAAAGGGCTAGCTCCATATGATGACGCAGTGCTCGATGATATGAGGGAGCACTTTGCCGATGGTTTGATTACTTACATACGACAAACGTATCATAATGTATAAACTTGAATGATTATAAAATGTACATTATTGGTCGACATTTATGAATTGAAACAGGTCGGTGTAAACATGTTGTTTATTTTGCGAAATCGTGTTTTATCAGGATATTACAACACTTAGTCACGTCACGCATTGTTGGCCGAATATTTTTGTGACATGGACGTGTAAACCAAATACACTTAAATTAAGCAAATAAATATAATCTAAAAAAAATTTTAAAGCACATAAATTGTATAAATATTTAAACGTTTATGTAAGCAATTTATATTCAGTCGTAAGACATCGCTTAAAACAAAACGCTGTTGCAATATCCTATACGACAGCGCTTATTTATTAAAGCGCTGTTGAATAAAATATACGATAGCGCTTTCATATTTAAGCGCTGTCTTATTTTTGAAACATATTTTTAAATATAATTTTTGTATATCAATTTGCGTTAAACAAATGATTTCAAATACAATTTATTAAATAAAAACATTATTTACCATGGCGTCAACTGTCAATTTGCGTTACGAAAGCACTATATATATATATTATTTAATTCATGGAATACAAAAGTGAATTTATAACAACATCGTGACCAGTCCAACATTCTGCAATCTAAGGGTTGATTGACAACGACAAAAGTGAATTTCTTCCTGTCCTTCGCATCGTACGATGATCATCGAATATCAATATGCATCTCCTCATAAAATTACCCCGAATACGACTGTCATATTGTGCATCCCAGGTAACTATACGCTACAAGCAAGGCATTTGTAAGATCCGTTAACGTTTGTCATCCGAATGAAAGTAAAACATTTACTAAGTTACCGCTTTGTACCTGAAACTCCTCAAACCAAATTTCCTTGCTGCTTGCTGGGATCATGGTCCACGATGCCCACGTTGAGTCCCAACATTTTAAGATGCATTCTTGAGCAATCCTTCGGTGAACCTCGAATGGGAAGAAACTGTTACAAAAGTGGGGATTACATAACGGCCGCATTTATCAAAACAGACAATATGAAGAGAACAATAGTAAGTTGTGTTACTGATGTCTGCCAATAGGTATAACGTGATCTCTACGAGCAAATCCACGTGCATTATCTGGTAAGCTCACACGGTCAAATGAAGGAGACATGTTGATTGGAAGGAAGTATGTTGTTAATGAATGTGGTGGGATGAATGATTTCAAGAGTTCTCATATATATATGTAGCGCAACATTGAAATTTAATTGCATAATTATTCCGTCCTGTTTCCATCCATTTTCCGTCCTTTGTTGACGGAAATAACATGTTATATTGACGGCAATTCAGCAACGGTCTTTAATTAACGGGAACATTGTAACGGAGTAACGACGGAAATATGACGGAAAAATGAAACATATACTTCAAATGGGATGAAGATGATTCCAAAGAATTTCATGCCTCTGTAATGAAATGAGTTTCTTAGAAGAAACACATCTCAGAACCATGAAATTCTTCAGAATCATCTTACACCCCATTTCAAGTAAAGAAACACATTTCAGAACCATGAAATTCTTCAGAATCATCTTGCACCCCATTCAGAACCATGAAATTCTTCAACATCATCTTGCAAAATTTGTATGATTCAAAATGAAAAGAAACACATCTCAGGCATGAACAATGTGGGTTCAATAATGTAAAGAGTTCTTTTACATAGGCAAAAGCAAAATCTAATTTTCCATTATTTTTCCATGACATTTCCATCAGATAGAAGAATAGTTGTTTAATATGTACGACAGCGCCTTTCTAACAAAAGCGATGTTGAAAGACACGGAACACTGCCGGACAACTGACTAAGGCATTGAATATTTTTTGCCAACGGACAAATGACGGAAGTTAAACGGATTAATATTGACGGCAAATAAACGTATAAATGACGGAAACATTGAAAATATTTGTTTGACTAAATATTAACGGACATTTGACGAAAGATCTTTGACGGGTAACGGACGGTCAACAGACGGAAAGGTTGAAAATTGTCATTGCCGAAACAATGACGGAAGTGTGACGGAATAATATTGACGGTGTTTTGCTGGAATATCAGCGGTTTTTAGTTGATGACGGAATTAAAATGGAAATATAACGGTTATTTTTTCGTCAGTTTGTTTGTTGACGAAGTAGCGACGGAAATTTACGCCGGAATTATTTGAAAAATTAGTAGTGTAAAGAGGACTATCTCCCAGACATCCAAATTAATTTGCATCTCGGCCCAAAGGTAACACGTATCAAAGTTATTTCCATGTTTAAGCATGATACTTTTAGTAACGAGATATGCATGGAAAGGTGAAATCTAGATTAACAAGTCATATTCATGTAGCATGTCTAGGATGTCGAAGAAATTGTGGTGTTTCATTTATTTCCTCTTATGACCTAGTCCTTGTTCGGGACAAACAAGTTTAAATGTGGGGTGGTTTGATGAGCCGTATTTATACGACTCATTAAGTCAACAAGTCCCACCAATTCCAGCACTTTATCATACGAACAGTTACTTCTTAGTGTTGTTTTGTGTTTCAGGTGTTTTGGAAGCTCTAAGAGGAATCGTGCTTAAAAGATGGCTTTCTGAGCCAAAAACATCACAAGGAGTTGAGGACCGACCAATCCACACATCAACCCGAGGAGTACCCGAGGAAAATTGAGAAGCGCCCGAGAAAACTCGCCAATTGCCCGAGAGCAGAAGGTCCCGCCCAGGTCCCTACCAGGTCCCTGACCAGGTCCTCACTACGTCCTTGACCAGGTCCCCGACCAGGTCCGCGCTCCAGCACCCAGGCCGCGTCCAGGCAATACCCGGGCCCGAGAAATAGAACGTGGGCCACGACCAGGTTCCGACCACGTTCCAGAAAAACCAACTCGAGCACTCAGTTTCAAATCATATGAGGATGCCAGAACGCTACCCCGGAGGTCAAGAACGCTCAGTCGAAATTCCGGCCATGCACCGAGGCCCGTTCCAGCGCCCAGGCCGTGTCCCAGCGTCCCAGGTCCCCATCCAAGATCTTCACCCGGCGTTCCAGCCGAGTGAAAGCAACGACAACCCAATCCATGGCTTGTCATTTGTTCACCAAGCCAAGCCCAACCGGGGTTGAGTCGAGTCCAGCCGGAACCGAGTTCAAGGCCGAGTCACAACCAAATCAAGGTCGCCCAACCGAGTCCAAGGTCCACCAATCTCGGCTCGTCATCTCACCTGGGGCGTGGCGGTTTAGAAGCTTCTGGAACCTTCTGGAAGACTCTGGAAAACTTTTTGGCTAAGTTAACTTACTAGCTAAGTTTACTTGCAAGCCAAGCAAGAGCCAAGATTTAGACATGTTTACTAATTCGTTTTTGGACTTGTTCCAAATTCGGACTTGGAAGCCCTAGACTTTTGCTATAAATAAGACCTCTCCTCAAGGCCAATAATCATCACAAATTCGAGAGTCTCATCCCTCGCTCGAAGACCAAGGTTCTCTCCTCTTCCTCGACAATCAACACAATTTCGGCTCCAGTCCTCCTTCGTTCGGAAATAGAGAAGACATTCTTGATGAGTCGAATTCTCGACTCATTTACATACCCATTTACGAAGAGTTTTGGTCCATTCCCGATGCTATTTCGATGCCATTTGACCCACTTGATTGCCATTTCAGGTTAGAAACCAACCTTATGGTCCCCGAGTTCAAAAAGATCAATTCTCGAAGAAAACCGAAGTTTCGGAGCAAAAATATGGATTTCCGAGCATATTGACCTTTGCGCCTTGTTTTGGACCTATAGGGCTCATCCGATGTCCGATTTGGCTGATCTTTAGCTTGTTAGAAAGGTATTTCAAAGGGCTACAACTTTGTAGTTTACATCAAGATCAGATTCGGACGGGAAGAGGCTCTGAGGAGCCGAACCGACCGGCTCAATTAGTGCACAAATCTGAGCCGCCCGGCTCAAATGGTCAGAGACTCCAGAGGAAGCCAGCCACAATCTGAACCGGCCGGTTCAATTTCCTTCACAATTTGAACCGCCCGGTTCAAAGTCTCAGAAAGTCCTCGACCAAGCTCCCCTGCTCGAACTGGCCGGTTCAATTTCCTTCGTGCATTTGAACCGGCCGGTTGAGTCGTAAAGACAGGATTTTTGCTGCTTTCTATAAATTGAAACTTAGGATTTTTGGGGAAGAGAGCTGGGATTTTAGAGAGAAGACAAAGAGTTTCGAAGTTCATCAATCAAGTTGAAGCACTCCAAGGATATAGGGGGACTCTTAATCTTACTTCCTCACTTCATCTTGTCGATTCTTCATTTCTCTTGAAAACCCACTACTATTGTTTGTCTATGAACATGAGTAGTGAGTAGTCTCCTTAGTTTCTAGGGGTCTATGGACCTTCTTGGTGTACAAAACTCGTTTATCTATTGATTATATGCATGAATGAAGACTTGTTATGATTTGTGAATTTACTTGGATTAAATGTCTATTCTATGCCCATCAAGTGTTTGATAAAATGCCTAAGTGGTCTAGAAACATGAATTTGAGGTTGAGTGCTCTAGCGAGCGAGACTAATGATTCTAGAATGAAGTAGATTCACCCTTGTTGAGTGGTGTTCACTAGCGTGACTCATTTTAACATTGAGATAGGCTTGATCTTAAACCGCTCATTGGCTATCAATCACTCAACTAGCGTTGATGATTGAGAACCTTGAGTAGGACGTGAGCTAACAATATCTAGCGATTGAAGCTCGCGTGCGAGGTGTTCTTTCCTTAAATCGAATAACAATATCTAGCGATTGAATTTGATTTAATAAGGACACGCCTTAATCTATCATTTACATTATTCATTCTTGCATGAAATTGAACCGTTAAGAGTTGAATGCACCAAGGAGGGAAATAGTACCCTAGGAGCGTCTTTAAAACCTTGAAAACAACCCCTTTCATTGTATTAGTTATTGCATTGGTAGTTGATAATCACAACAAAAACAATCTTTAGGAAATAGACTTATTGAGTAAAATTGAATAGTGATTTTAGGTTTACAATTGCTCCTTGGACGACCCGGTACTTACCGGTTATAAATTGTTTTTGATCAATTTATTGCTTTAGAATCTTACAAATTTGAAAAGCATAGATTACAACGTTCAAAATGGCGCCGTTGCCGGGGAGCAATGAATTAACCTAAGGAACTAGAGTAGATTTTACAAGATTTGGACTATTTCACTTGGTTTTCTTGCTTCACTTGTGTTGCATTTGTGGCCTAACGGACTTCTTTGTTCTTGTAGGCTATTACTTCTTGCTCTTGAATGCTAACAAGGTCTAAGAATAAGGAGAAAGCGAATGCTAGTTTTGAGCAATCTTTGAAGTTTTTCTTGGATCAAGAGAGAGCCAAAGGACAAGGCTCTCGCAACAAGAGGCAACCCCGTAAAAGAAGACCTTACCCAATGGAGAACAACCCTCCTCCCAATGGGGAGAAACCTTTAAAGGATTATTCCACTCCAAGTCTCACCGGCTTTCAATCACCTATAGCTCCACCGGGAGTCAATGCTCCTCAATTTGAACTTAAGCCGGCTTTGATCAACATGGTGGGAAATAATGCATTCACCGGGATTGGAAATCCCAACGCCCACTTAGCTTCCTTCCTCGAGCTATGTGCTACCTTCAAATTCAACAATGTGCCGAAGGAGAACATTTATCTAAGGCTTTTCCCCTTCTCTTTAACGGGGAAAGCTAAGGATTGGTTGTGGAGCCATGACGCGAATACTTTCACGACATGGGATGAATTGGCTCAAGCCTTCCTCCTTCAATACTTCCCACCGGCAAAGACTCAAAGGCTAAAGAATTTGATAAACTCGTTCGAGCAAGGGGAAGATGAGACATTCTATGAGGCATGGGAAAGATTCAAAGAACTTCAAAGGGAATGCCCCCATCACAACATTGACAAACCGACTCTCATTCAAATTTTCTACCAAGGTATGGACCCCGAATCGAAGAGGCAAATGGATCAAGCCGCCGGAGGTGCATTTATGGAAGTCCATCCCACCAATGGAGGAGCAATCATTGATAAAATCTCAAGGAATTCTCACCATTGGGGGAGTGAGAGGAGTTTCCCCAAGAGGAAGAGCAAAACAAGAGAAGAAGAGGAAGTGGACTCAAGAGAGGATGTTCGTGCCCTTAGCAAAAAGATAGATGCTCTAGCCACTTCCCTTGGCGCACTTCATGTGAAGCAATCACAAAAGCAACCTCGGGTATGCGCCATTTGCGCAAGCTCCTCTCATAGAGAAGATGATTGCCCTCATGCCTTCCCACAAGAAGAGACACAAGGTAAGGAGGAGGTGAATTTCTTGAAGGGGAATCAAGCGAGCTATGGGAGAGACCGGAACCAAGATTACCAAAGGCAAGGGCAAGGCTACCAAAGGCAAACCTATCAAGGACAATCAAGCCAACCTCAACAACAAATCCAAGTCCAACAACCTCCAGTGGAAGACCCCATTATGACTAAAATACTAGCTTCACTACTTGCGGGTCAAAACCAAGGGATTGAGGAGCGAAACAAGCTAACTCAAGATCAAATCAAAATGGCTCAAGATCAATTCAAGGCCTCCCAAGATAATAAGTTCATGTTCCAAGCAATCAACCAAAGGCTTGATGAGATATCCGCTCACAACAAAATGTTGGAGACACAAATAGCCCAACAAGCGAGCTCATCCACGAAAGCACAAGGAAAATTGCCCTCTAGGCCGGATTATCACCAAACCGAGCATTGCAATGCCGTTTTTATTGAAGAAGAAGAAGAGTCATCTCCCGTGCACGTCGATGCCATTACACTCAAGAGTGGGAAAGTGTACGAATCCCCAAAGCCAAAAGCCACTAGAAATCAAAAGCCCAAAGTGAATGAAGGGGACGAGGGAAAGAATGAGGTAGAGAATCCTAAGTCGAGTGAAGAGCCTCCACCATATGTTCCTCCCTTGCCATTCCCTCAAAGGCAAGTGAAGACTACCAAATTGGAGAAGGAGTTTGGAGCCTTTACCGCAATGTTGAGGAAGCTATACGTCTACATGCCATTCCATGAGCTCATCAAGAAGGCGCCTCTATACAACAAGTTTCTAAGAGAGATTTTGTGAAACAAGAGGACCATTGAAGAAAATGATCCCCAATCTCTCAACCACGAGTGTAGCGCCCTCTTTTTGAAGAAGATTCCCCAAAAGGTGAAAGATCCCGGCCAATTCACTATCCCTTGCTCGATAGGAGACATGAACTTCACAAGTCCACTAGCCGACCTTGGAGCTAGTGTGAGCATTATGCCCTTGGCCATCTACCACGAGCTTGGGTTGAAGGGGGTGAAATCCGCCAAAATGACACTACAACTCGCGGATGGGACTACAAGGCGACCTTGGGGCCTAGTGGAGAATGTCCCAATCAAAGTCGACAAATTTTTCATACCATGCGACTTTGTGGTGATCGATATGGGGGACAATTGCACTTCTTCCTTGATTCTTGGGCGTCCTTTCTTAGCCACCGCCGGTTTTAAACTTGATATGGGAAAGGGGAAGTTGACTTTGAAGATTGGTGGAGAAAAGGTGACAATTGAGAGACCTATGAGCGAACAAGTGGTTAAGCTTGCACCTTGTGAATTGAAGGAGCAAGAGAGTGTGGGAGCCGAGAATGTTGAGGCCAAGAAAGTAACTAATAAGGCTTTGCACAAGATGGTTGATCCCGATGAGGACCCTTCCCTTGATCACTTTGAGTCGCCCTCATGCCATAATGGGATAAAAGGAAAAGTCGATGCTAAAACGGCGAGGAATGAGAAGCAAGCATCACATTGGTCAAGTGCTATTAAGCAAGTTGCTTGCAACTCCTCAAAGAACCCGGATTGAGTCTCCCATCATTCTACAAGTCCGCTTGAGGAGGGATCCTAGCAAAGGACTCCTCAAGTGTGTTTCTTAAGAGGAGAATCGGCTTGGTCTTTGCCAAGACGTTAAAGTAGGCCCTCACGGGAGGTAACCCGGTTGTAAGTTGTCTATTCATGTTCTTAAGGCTTAATTGTTTGGCATGATCATTGCATGACTTGAGTGTGATTTGGATATTTAGTGTGGCATGTGCTATGTTTTTAGAGAGTGAGATCTTAAGTGTGGAGTGAGTTTCACTCACTCCAATCCAAATTCACATCGCCCATGCTCTCCACGTCCCCTATATTTGTCAATGAATAATGATGTTGCCCTTGGTGCTCATGTTCATATTATGAAGGATGTAGATTACTTTCCTTGCTTGAAGTCTATGAAACTTGTGCCATGATGTTATCATGTAACTTGTGATGCTCTCTTGCTCATACTTGCGTTGCATGACCTTGTATGTCACTAGTTACTTTTAACCTCTCATGTTTTTCTTGTCATCAAGGGAGTTATTTACATCATGTTCGATCACGTTTTGCACAATGACGTCTTTTCTTTTGGTGGGGCACATCTACAAACGAGGGGAGTTCCTATGCGTCTTATTTTCATTTTCTTTATTGTTTGCGCTTAGGGACTAAGCTTGATTTTAAGTGTGGAGTGGATTTATGCACGTCGTTCACATGCTCACATGTTTTCATGCCTTGCATATCATTTTTTTTGAATGACACTTGCATCTTTTGTGCCTTATCCCTATCATGAGAGTGTTTTTAACCGCATAGGCTTGTGACCATCAACTCTAAATCCCTATAAATCACATCTAGCCTATTCGTCACATTTATTGGATCTTGAACCTAGAACCGACCTAGTCCTATGAATGTGCATTCTTGGGAATCAATATCATTGCTATCCCTTGTCTATCTAAATCTCTAAGTATTTTCGTTGAAATACCTTGGAACAAGTTTTAGCAAGCATTTTTAAAATTTTCACGAAAAACTTAGACCTTTTGTTTGCTCCTTGGTGACTTGAGTTCTCTAATTTAGTGGCATGCTTATGTTTGACTCCCGCACATTCCATACACTTTTTGAACATATTGTCAAGTTTTAAGTGTGGAGTCAAAAGAGGGCGAAGCCCCATTCAAAAAAAAGAAAAAAAAGAAAAAAAAAGAAAAAAAAGAAAAAAAAAGAAAAAAAAGAAAAAAAAGAAAAAAAAGAAAAAAAAAGAAAAAAAAAGAAAAAAAAAGAAAAAAAAAGAAAAAAAAGAAAAAAAAAGAAAAAGAAAAGATTTTTGCGGTCAAAGAGGGTAAAGCCCCGACTAAAAACTTTCTCGAGGTACCCGAGAAGTTTTGCTCCAAAATATACAAATGCCGGGGGTTAGGGAGGTAAGTCCCCCCTCGAAAGCATTTGTAGGCCAAAGGCCGTTCCAAAAAAATAAGAAGCACTTAAAACTTGACTCTATGTTTTTCCTCCATTCTTCATTTGTGCGGGATTCATCATTTGCATGTGTGCTAGTTAGAATGACTTTTGGACGACCCATGTGCTTGCACGGGAACTATCATTTGGTCTATGCTTGTTTTATAAGAACTCTTGTGTCGAACTCCTCTTCCCTTATGGATTACGGCTTAAGCGCCTAAAACTTGGGAATGAGTTCCATGTCGCAAACCCGTGGACTAGCCCTAGCTAGCATAGGCGAGCGATTGACATTTTTTTTTGTGCAAACTAAAAGCTGCACTTCTATTGTATTGCCTTGAAAATGAGTAGACTTTTGGATGAGGCATTTGAAAGCTTTAGTATTGATGATCTTGAATGCACAACCTCATAGGATACTTAAATGGTTCAAGAGCTCTTTTGATGATATTGTGATGATAGTCCTTGCGTGGGGTGAGGGATTGGTTTTGAGAAATCCGTGCCTTGGTTAAGCACTCTTGAATTCACTCTTATGGGATAAGTGCATTTTGGGATTTGTGGGTATTCCCTTTTCTGAAAACTCTCACGAGACTATAACTCGTCCACTAGGGTAGCCTAGGGGTTTAAAGGCTTGGTGCATACGCTAAATGCACTCGTCACACCTACGAAAAGGAGTTAGCTTGTAAATATGTGTTAGAGTAGTTAGTAATAAAAGTTTGAGACATTATGAATGATAGGAGCAAATTGGCGTTGAACATAATGATTTAGCTATTCGCCATTTGTTTCTCTTTGGCTTGATTTTATTGTTTGCTCGGGACGATCAAACTCTAAGTGTGGAGTGTTTTGATGAGTCGAATTCTCGACTCATTTACATACCCATTTACGAAGAGTTTTGGTCCATTCCCGATGCTATTTCGATGCCATTTGACCCACTTGATTGCCATTTCAGGTTAGAAACCAACCTTATGGTCCCCGAGTTCAAAAAGATCAATTCTCGAAGAAAACCGAAGTTTCGGAGCAAAAATATGGATTTCCGAGCATATTGACCTTTGCGCCTTGTTTTGGACCTATAGGGCTCATCCGATGTCCGATTTGGCTGATCTTTAGCTTGTTGGAAAGGTATTTCAAAGGGCTACAACTTTGTAGTTTACATCAAGATCAGATTCGGACGGGAAGAGGCTCTGAGGAGCCGAACCGGCCGGCTCAATTAGTGCACAAATCTGAGCCGCCCGGCTCAAATGGTCAGAGACTCCAGAGGAAGCCAGCCACAATCTGAACCGGCCGGTTCAATTTCCTTCACAATTTGAACCGCCCGGTTCAAAGTCTCAGAAAGTCCTCGACCAAGCTCCCCTGCTCGAACCAGCCGGTTCAATTTCCTTCGTGCATTTGAACCGGCCGGTTGAGTCGTAAAGACAGGATTTTTGCTGCTTTCTATAAATTGAAACTTAGGGTTTTTGGGGAAGAGAGCTGGGATTTTAGAGAGAAGACAAAGAGTTTCGAAGTTCATCAATCAAGTTGAAGCACTCCAAGGATATAGGGGGACTCTTAATCTTACTTCCTCACTTCATCTTGTCGATTCTTCATTTCTCTTGAAAACCCACTACTATTGTTTGTCTATGAACATGAGTAGTGAGTAGTCTCCTTAGTTTCTAGGGGTCTATGGACCTTCTTGGTGTACAAAACTCGTTTATCTATTGATTATATGCATGAATGAAGACTTGTTATGATTTGTGAATTTACTTGGATTAAATGTCTATTCTATGCCCATCAAGTGTTTGATAAAATGCCTAAGTGGTCTAGAAACATGAATTTGAGGTTGAGTGCTCTAGCGAGCGAGACTAATGATTCTAGAATGAAGTAGATTCACCCTTGTTGAGTGGTGTTCACTAGCGTGACTCATTTTAACATTGAGATAGGCTTGATCTTAAACCGCTCATTGGCTATCAATCACTCAACTAGCGTTGATGATTGAGAACCTTGAGTAGGACGTGAGCTAACAATATCTAGCGATTGAAGCTCGCGTGCGAGGTGTTCTTTCCTTAAATCGAATAACAATATCTAGCGATTGAATTTGATTTAATAAGGACACGCCTTAATCTATCATTTACATTATTCATTCTTGCATGAAATTGAACCGTTAAGAGTTGAATGCACCAAGGAGGGAAATAGTACCCTAGGAGCGTCTTTAAAACCTTGAAAACAACCCCTTTCATTGTATTAGTTATTGCATTGGTAGTTGATAATCACAACAAAAACAATCTTTAGGAAATAGACTTATTGAGTAAAATTGAATAGTGATTTTAGGTTTACAATTGCTCCTTGGACGACCCGGTACTTACCGGTTATAAATTGTTTTTGATCAATTTATTGCTTTAGAATCTTACAAATTTGAAAAGCATAGATTACAACGTTCAATTCTCTTCCTTTATTTTTATTGTCTTTATTTCCATGGCCATGTCTAGCTAAACCACTTGTTCGGTTTAGGGTTTTAAGTATTGTGACGATCGTTTTCAGATTTTATGCTTAATGCTATTTCCATGTTCTACTAGTTCTTGTGCATGTTAATCTCGATTGAATTGCAAGGTTAAGTGGAGATCCGAAACGGTAAAGCTTAACAGAGTAATCCATACCCTATGTTTGCTACTTATTTGATACTAAACCGTTAGAATAAGTAGTTGCACTAAATCTAATATAACCTGAAACGGAGTGTTAGGTTTGCTAGAACTAGAAGTCTATAACCTGAAACGGAGTAGATTGTGGCGTAGTGACTTGAAACGGTCCTACATTAGGTTATAGCTTGAAACGGAGTAACCACACTTAAGAACACGAAATTAGATATTTAGAAATCGATGATAAACGTTGTCACAATACGAAGCCCTAGACCGAATATTCCCTCTGATTGACATATCTCGTTTATTTCCTATTCTCACACTTGTTTCCAAATCTCTTACAAACTCAATTGTTTCCTTTTTCGGAACAACAAGTAACCATCTAGCTCCTTAGGGTTCGACCCTTGCTTGCCGCTGTACTAACCCATAGCCAAGAGTAGGGAGAAATATAAATTCAAATTTGCAGGTACCGACGACGCCTGTCAGCTTACATACAGGACGAGTTATAGTCTCGTGAGAGTTTTCAGAAAAAGGAGTACTCACAAATCACAAATATAACTAGCTATATATACATGAACAAAATAGTAGATTGGTATATAGAGAATATTCTATATACTAATTTGAATTATTTTAATTTCTAAATAGGCTACTTTAATTTGATTTAAGCTCAAGAAAACCCCAAATATTAAAATTTAAAAATAAAATTCGACAACTTGTATCGTCTCGCACAAGTTGCATATTTCTATCGTAATATTTGGGGCTCAAAGACCCTCCAAATGTCTGGAACGCCCCTGAGTCTCATATTCCCATGTTTTACACCTTGTCTTTCTATCTACTTCATGTGCAACTCTATTATTTATCCCCAAGTAAAAATGCTAAGGATATATATGGTAATCCATTTTGGAATAATAAACCTAATTTGGGATAATCTGAGTACTTCTGCAGGTTGAGTAACATTATATTGAGACCATACTACCATGCATTAAATATTGTAATCACCTTTTACCAGATCTGAATCCCATCAAAGACTAAACAGAGTCAAGGTCCACACAAAACATACACACTGACCCATGCAAAAGTTTAATTATTCCAAACCTGAAATTAGGTTTGCCGCAACAGATATCCAATGAAACATCATATGTTCTCCATAACCACTCTGCGCTGCTTGCTTGAATAGAAAGCCCTACTTAGAATTTAATGAACTAATTTTGAGCCCTCGTGTTTTCTACCAGTATTCAGTTTTACCAGCATCGAATTGAGCTCAGCTCATTAATTAGTACTAACTGATGCGCCCATACATTCCTAGAAAATCATCCGGTCACGCCCAATTGACAAAGGCATCATCAATCCTCTGCTTGGAGTTTCAGATTTTTTTCCAATGGAAAAGATATTCCTGAAAAGATACATTCAAAGGTTGAGGAAAGTGCTCAGTTCAGAATCTTTAAAAATTGGAAAACTTAAAGAAATCAAATATCACCACTAAATTATGATGCATTTTTAAATCTACATACATGTGACTCATATACAAAAAGAAAAATCAAAACTTTTGCATTAAATGCAACTCTGAAAATGCAGAGACACGTGTCAACGTACCACTACAATAACTTGATGAGGCGAGAAAAAAAATTCTCGTTCCTAAAATGACACAAAGACCCAGGGTTCGAAGCCCTCGCCTAACCTCAATTTAAAAAAAAACAGGTACTAACTTAACCTAACATGTTAGCGTGCATCAAAAAAAATGTGCATGCCTCTGTCGAAGTGCAATCAATGCTTTATTTAGGTTTACCCTATGACATGGGGAACTTGAACACACATTTAATTAAAACCTCAACAGCCAACTCTCCCACTGCAGATTACCATGCTCGCATTGCTATATAATCTCCATTTTACATTTGCATAGCAGCGCCGTAGTCCACCACTCTCTCTCTCTAAACTCCATATTAACTATTAATTCAAAATGGCTGGCCATAAGTCCAAGCATCATCAATCACTTATGCTGCTCTCTCTTTGCGCCCTTTGTGTGTTGTCCTTAGGTCAGGACGAGGCTGCACCTGCTTCTGCCAGGAGGCCGGAGCTGGTGCCTGCCATGTTTATCTTTGGTGACTCCTTGATTGATAATGGCAATAACAACCAGCTGGCTTCCCTTGCCAAGGCCAATTACTACCCTTATGGTATTGATTTCCAAGGAGGCCCTACCGGACGTTTCTCTAACGGTTACACCATGGTTGACACAATCGGTAAAGTGACATCTTTTGAATATTAATTGAACTGTCCCGGCCTCTATATATGGCCATCTCATCAAACTGATGGTATTCTGAGAACAACTGATTATTAAAAGTTGAGATTTTGGAATATTTGCATGCAGCTGAACTTTTAGGGCTTCCTCTGATTCCCGCCTTCTCTCAAGCTTCTGGTGATGAGGTGCTTCATGGAGTTAACTATGCTTCTGCAGCTGCTGGTATTCTGGACATAACTGGAAGGAACTTCGTAAGCCCTCTCAAAACACACGTACTTTGTTTCATCACTGTGATCTTCTTCAGAGTCAGACACTGTTAAAAAAGAATAATCATGTGTGTGTGAATTTTTTGTTGCAATTAACAAGGTGGGGAGGATTCCATTCAACCAGCAAATTCAAAACTTCCAGACCACACTAGATCAGATAACAGCCAACTCAACTGTAGACGACGTCGTGAATTCGATAGCGAAGTGCATATTTTTTGTGGGGATGGGAAGCAATGACTACCTTAACAACTATCTTATGCCTAATTACCCTACAAAAAATCAATATGATGGGCAACAATATGCTAGCCTCTTGGTGGACCAGTACTCCAAACAGCTCACAGTGAGTTACCCAAAACCCTAAAATTATTAAATTACATTCTGAAGATGATCATGAGAACTGTGTTTACTCTTAAACTTATGCATATGTATGTGTAAATGTACGTTAAGTTTTTATTTTCTACGATTACAGAGTTTGTACAATCTCGGGGCGAGAAAGTTTGTGCTGGCTGGAATAGGAGTTATGGGCTGTATTCCGAGCATTTTAGCGCAGAATGCGCAAGGGGTTTGTTCTGATGAGATCAACAAACTAGTGAAACCCTTTAATGCTAATGTGAAGATGTTGATTTCCAATCTGAACGATAATCTACCAGGAGCGAAGTTCACCTTCATTGACATCAATCAATTGTTTCAGGAACTTCTCACTAACTCTAAGTCCTATGGTATGCACAACCAAGAAATTAAACATATCACATTTCCTGAACCCTACATCAGAAACTCTAAATCTCAAACCCTAAATTATTATGTATGCAGGATTTAGTGTTACTGATCGTGGCTGTTGTGGGATAGGAAAGAACCAAGGACAGATCACATGCCTCCCGTTCCAGATACCGTGCCCGAACAGAAACGAGTACGTGTTTTGGGATGCATTCCATCCGACGGAGGCAGTGAACGTCATCTTGGGAAGAAAGGCTTTCAATGGAGACCAGACAATGGCTTACCCATGGAACATAGAGCAGCTTGCTTCACTGGACATTGAGTCAAGCTAGAAGCGACATCATATATTATTAACAAACTCCTTTAATTGATCATATAAAAAAACTCCTTTAAATAATGACTCATATATGCTTGTCTTGTGGCGTCCCGTTAAAATACCTACCTATTGTCTTCACGTTTTCATATATTGTCTTCGCGCTTTCATTATTCAATGATCTTGGTTTCTCAATGATCAAATCTACGTAGTTTTGTACAATCATATGAAACTACTTAGTTTTGTATGCATATTTTATATACAGCACACATGCTTTCTCCATAGAGAATCTCTTTTATATATAATTTCAAAAAGGAAATCCAAATCGATCATTATAGATCAAATTGTATCTTTCAAAATCACAATTTTATCTGATAATGCAGTTTTGAAAGTGCATATAGATTGAAACTACATCATGACTGAAGTAAAGTCGGTGGACACTTTTAATAAATCAGTGGGATGTATGGTGAAATTTAAAGTCTCCCACTCTTGAATTGTCAATGGTTTTCAATTGAACTTATATATACAAGATATATATACAGAGGAGCGCTCAAATGAGGCATCCAAATTAGAATGAGGCAGTGAGGCACGATCTGAGCCACACATCTAAACCCCCGTGCATTGTGGGCGCGCCACACGTGTCCAAATAGTAAAACTCACTACTTTGCAGGCACCCAAATTAGAATGAGGCAGTGAGGCACGATCTGAGACATACATCTAAACCCTCGTGCACTGTGGGCGCGGCACGTGTCCAAATAGTAAAACTCACTACTTTGCAAAAGTAATGGGTTTTACTATTGCCGCCTGTGACACGTGGCTTCGCCACGTGCGTCCAATCAACTTCATCAGCGACTCAGATCGTACCTCACTGTCTCATTCTATCAACCCTGCCTCAAAATAGCGCTCCCCTATATATACATACTACATAGTTAAATATCGATTCCACCTTAAATAGAAAATTTAGAAGTTTTATTAACAAATTACAAATGTATGGTATGGTATATAATTATACGTATATGTTAGGAATTAGGATCCGTATTATCATTTTTCATGTCGTCGCTAAATAAATACTCGACCAGTTCGAGTCGGGATCATTAATTGTCGCTAAAGGAGTCCTTTTCGTTGCTAAACATCAAAGAAAACATCAGATGTTCGAGCCACAGAACCCGAATAGCGCACAGTAACCACAATGTCGAGTGCTGGAGCCGAACAATCACTGCAACCTGCGACAAACCCTAATCCGCCTCAAGAATGGATCTCCGTAGCTCGTGCGTGGCTCGCCTCTACCTTCACAGACGGACGAGATCCGTCCGTGGTCGAATTCGAAGCTTGGTTCGATACAATTGCCGCCTCTTTAACGGAGGACGTCAAGTCGACGCCGCGCTCTCAACTTTTCCAGTTACTGTTGGACGCTCAGAAAACCGCTTCTTTCCATCAAGTCAGTGGTTCAAAATCTCACTTTGCTAATTTCGGCTATCGTTGCTTCACTTCTGCTGTATAAGCGTTGACTTGCTGAATTTGGATGTATTTGATAGCTTTTGAATTATTATTTTTTGAAATCTCTATTTAGTGAAATTCTCCCAAATTGGAAATTTAATTTTAGTATTTATATAAACTAAAAGTGCTATATCGGATATTACATGAATATGATGTACAATGCCTCGGATTGAAAAGTGCTATATCGGATATTACATGAATATGATGTACAATGCCTCGTATTTACATGAATATCGGATTGGAATGACACTTTGAATGGTTGATATACCAAATAGATATGCCACTAAATGTTTTTATAATTTCCTTTTGCAGTTTATTGTTGAGTATTTTTTATGGTGTAGGAACAAGGAGGTGCTCAGAATGGAACCAAGCATGCAAAGTTTCAGCGCACAGATCAGTGGCAGCCAGTTTATTCGTGGTTGGAGTCTCTAAATAAAGAGGAGGTGGTTAGGTCTGAAGATATTGCCGAGTGGCTAGAAAAAAACCCTGCTATCAAAGAGGATTTGAGTTCTAAACATTCTCGCTATCACCTGATGCACTACATCAAAAAATGTCATTTCAAAATACTTAAGAGAAGGGGTTTGAAGAAGGTATGAAGTTGGTCTTACTACACACGCGATTTTAGGATGATACTTTGCTTGCTAAGTAGGTTCCCATGTGCTGCTATTTTTCATGGTAAAATTTTGTATGCGTGAGAAATGAGAGTTCACTCATTTTTATTGTCGGATGGCATAGTATGTATACGGGTTAACATTATATGCACCATAGATGTTTTAGAGTATCAGCAGCAGAAATTATTATGTGAATGTTCCTGATATAATCACGTGGTTGAGGTAGAAATTGTGTTAAGATAAGACTGTAGGTAAAAGAGGTCAATATTCTGCTCAATCAATGTTAAATATCTTTATAAATAACTTTTGATCAGCATTGTAAATTCAACGTTTTAACCATGAATCACATTTGACTGACTGTTTTTATCTAGGGGCTATCTGGAACTGATAAACCGGCATCTGAGAAGATTCGCAAGCGTAAGGATATTACAACAAGGGAACTGGTGCATTTTTCACGTATGTCCTACTTTTTCAATGCATCAAGGTTACTCATGACTCTCATATGATGTGTCATCGTCTACTAAAGATGTTGGAGTTTGGCTGAATCGCAAAAAGGGTTGTGGTCTAGCGGTTACAATCTTGGTTGAATGACCAGGAGGTCGACGGTTCAAACCCCCTGGATGCATCTAATGGCATGAGTTTGGGACTTGTCCATCCCTTGCCAAATAATAGTGGAATTAAAAAAAAAAGTTTGGCTGAATCATGACATGTTTCAAGATAATTAATATCCCTAATTAGCAACAGATCGATTAATCATTACTTGCAGCCTGGGATGATTGTTGATTATTAATTTCTTCATCCTCTAATGGTATATCTGTCTCCCAATTTCTCACAGCTGTCCCTTCTACAAAAGTACCCGGAAATGATGACTTGCTTTTGGCGAAAAGAAATGAAGCCATACAGAAATTTGAAATGTAGAGATTCTGCTCAATTACCTTTCTCTCTATCGTTCTTCATTTTTGCTCCAAGTTGTGGCTGAATCAAGTTTCCTGTGTTTTTTTTCTTTTTTGCAGCCTAGTTGAGTTTGAAAAGCGACTTATGGCTAAGTTTCCAAGCTCAGAACTCACAAATAGTTGAAACGAGGAATTCGTTGGTGATATTAACCTCGGCTTTCCTGCAACATACATTCATGGACCAGACCTCCACAGCAGACAATAGCGCGCGGGCATATGTGATCCATTTCAGGTCCACATATGTGCTCTCCGTTTCAGGTCCAACTGACAAGGATACTCTGATGATTTCATATACTTGTTTAGGCAAAAGACCACTTGTGGGCCTACGGCTGCTAGCATTATTACAAATTATGGAGGCTTCCATTGCGATAACTAATATTTCTTGTCAAGTAATGTTAATATAACAATTTGGGCTGCTTGGTCTGTTCCATCATCTGAATTTTTATTATTTAAAACTGAAATGTGTTGAATTAAATTTTATTGAATGCAATGTTGCAATTGACTGAATTACATGAGTAGTGGTGACTGGTGAGTATATAGTATTTTTTTGGGAAAATTACAAAAAGACTACCTGGACTACCACACCATTTCAAATTGCGGCCTGGACTATTTTGATTTTCAATTTAGTGTTTTTGGAACTAAATTGCACAAATTTAATTATTATTTAATCAAAATTAGTTAATATAACTATGAACACACTGCCCTAATGTAATAAAATAAATTATATTCACGATTCAATCACATTACAATACGAATTTCCTCCTCACTCATGTTCCAAAAAAATCTAACCGATATTTTGCCTACCGAGCGAAATGATCCGTGGGTACAGATTATCCCAAACCCTCCATCGCCAAAATCAAATCGATTTGAAATTGAAAAGTGGAGTGATTGGCAAGATCTGATCGAGCGAGCATGCTTTCATCAAGAGTCGTGAGAAGAAGCGAACTACAGTGTGATTGTAATTTGATTGAATCGTGAAGGTAAATTTTATATTATATTAGGGCAGTGTGTTCACAGTGAGATTAAATAATTTTAATTAAAGAATAATCATTGTAAACGGTATCCATTGACATTTATTGTGTGCAATTTAGTCCCAAAAGGTGGTAGTTTATTGTGTTCAATTTAGTCCAAAAACACTAAATTGAAAATTGAAATAGTCCAGGCCGCAATTTGAAATACTGTGGTAATCCAGGTAGTCTTTTTGTAATTATCCCTATTTTTTTTAATGGTGGGTTTATATTAGATCTGCACAAAATCAAGTCAGCCCGATCTAATCAATTCGCTTATCCAGTCATCGAAACGGCTTTAACAAGTATAATAGTTCGACGGGCCAGTTCGACCTAGTCCATATATCTATTGGAGTCAGGTTTGGACTTTTAGCCCGACCAGGCTTATTGGCCCGCCCATTAACCCGCTACAAATTAAATCATTAATTTTATTATCATTAATTTTAAAGGAAAATAATAATAAGCAATACGTTATGAAGAAGTATTTTGATGCAGCTAAACATTTCCTTAAGTAGTGTCTTAGAGCATATATATGTTTTCAGATAATGATATTTATTCAAGATGTGAAATTTTTTTTATCAATTTAAAATTATAGTGGGTGGGCCCGATGGATAATCTGGTCCGGTAAATAGGGCGGACTTGGACACAATATATAGGTACAAACTACAAACTAATTAGGATAGTTGATTTTATTTGATAAATGGCAGACCATCGAGATTTAACGATTGTCAAACTCCAGTTGACATAAACACGCAAATGGGGGCATAAATGACATAAACAAAACAAATATTATCATATCAGTTGGAGTAAACTTCATTGGAACAAACTCTCCGCACTACCAAGTCGAGCAGCAACAGTGACCAAATAAAAACCCTAGAAGCGGATGAAAGTTCACATCTTGGCGAATGAGGATTAGTGATAGGTCTTTCGTATCGATTGGAATCCGGAATCGATCAAATGATGATGACTAGTCGCATAGCGGTGGCGATGCGTTTGTCTGGCTCGGTGTTGATGTCCGGTGTGCGGTTGTTTTTGGCGATGGGATCGGCGGCTCCAGTAAGTTTGGAAGCTGCTGGAAGGATGATCATTCGTGGGAGCGGTGTGGAGGGAATCGGCTGTTATAGTCTTGGTCGAATGATCAGGAGGTCGACGGTTCAAACCCCCTGGATGCATCTAATGGCATGAGTTTGGAACTTGTCCATCCCTTGCCAAATAATAATGGAATTTTTTTTTAAAAAAAGGAGGGAATCAGCTTCGTTTATGAAGGCTACGGGAATTGGCAGAGTGAGGCGTGCGAGTACGGTTAGTTTCTTAACAAGCCATGGACGCACAACGGGGGATGGATGGACGGAACTTGCTGCAACTACTTGCGGAAGATTTCGTTTGACGAAACCCATGAAAATATGAAGTCGATTTTATGACCTTAGCTCGCCTCCGAGAGAAGATAACGCCTCCAAATATACCTGCGTCCACAAGGGGACAAGGGAAGAGAAAGAGGAAAGGGAAGAAGAAAACATCCACGAAGAAACGAAGAAAGAGACAAAGAAAGAGGAAAGGGAAGAGAAAAACATCAACTTAACCACCACCTTGGCGTGAGTATATAATATTGAGCAAAATAACTTCAATCGAAGAAAGTTTATGAAGCGCAATCCCAAAAAGCCCATAAAAGCCCACGAGGCCCAAATCGCGCGCCATCCGCAACGACATTTTCCTCTCTTCTCTACATTTGTTCCTCCCCTCTACTTCAAACCCTACATATCAAATTGGGACCGTTTTCCGGCTAACAATGACGGAGAAAGAGTTCACGGTGGCGAACGTAAGCAACACCCACGTTCCATTCGAACATAAGCAGAAGCTCGATGATTTGGATACGCAACGTTCCCATCCAAAAGACTTTAATGGGAACTTAAATCTGAAATCCGTTGGCGACGTCAAAGGCGGATAAATTGTGGATACTGATGCACAGAGGCTAAAAGGCTACGTCTTGATGAGAAGTCTACTGGTTAGTCATCTTTTGATGGCGGTCATTATAGGTTTGAACCTGTACACTGCTCATTTTCACACGGTAGTTTGAATAAGTTTGTATGTTCGACGCAGTGTGTCAATGTGTGTTGGTATTCTATTTATTCAGTTGCTTTGATGGAACTATACTATCCTGCATAATGAAGTGATTCTCTTTTCTGTGGTGTATACTATTAAGATATAATTGTCTAATTTGGGCTAAAAGCTTAAACCCAAAATGAGGACATGACCCAAAAGTAAAGAAGTAGAAGCTCAACTCAAGAAAAGGAGAAAGCCTTGATGAACTCTCTAGAAAAGTATGGAAGCATGTGGAGAAAGATATTTATGTGGAGTTTTCTAGATTACTTAATTTTACTTAATTTTAGCCGTAGGATCAAAATAATTATAGCCCTTCATTTAGGAGGAGCTCTAGTACAAATAGGGGTCACTTGTAAGTGTTTCATGCACTTGAGTAAGAAAGTGTGAGCGAAGTGTGAGCTGTGAGAGAGTCATCTTGTAAAAGTTTCTCAATTGGTGACATGCTACCGAACAGGTGCATGTCAAAGGGTGTCTGAGGTCGAATCCCACCACCAACACCCAACAAGATTGAATACTAAAACCTTCCTGAGTTGGTTGGGGTGTACGGCCTGCAGGCCTGATGCGACGGGGATAAAGAGCAACGTCCCACTTCCATGGGCTTGGGGAGAAACCCAGCGTCCCATGAATGGGCTAGGTCACTCTGCTCGCATCAATAGCATCCATTCACGTTTGTGTTTGTGTTTCAGTCCTAGTTTCTTCTTGAATATTAATAAATGACTACGGTCATAACAAAATTACTCTTAAATGTTTTGAATGTTTAAAGATGGGCATTTATGGGAGGGCTGAAAAAGCTATAACATACTTCACCTACATTTTTATCCGGGCAAGGGATATGGTGTTTGGTGGGGTGGTTGGCCATTGCGCAAGCGACTTGTTCGTTTATGGGTGCTTTGCAGGTTGGAGTTCTCATTGGAAAAGCGGGGGACACTATAAGGTGCCTGCAAATCAATTCAGGAGCCAAAATTCACATTGCAAGAGATGCTAAGGCGAATCCACGCACTGCTACAGTAGAACTGATAGGAAGCTTAGAAAGTATAGGAAAGGCCAAAAAATTAATCAACGATGTAATCTCTAAGGTTATATGATGATCCTATTTTACTCCTTTGTAATTTGCCTGTCTAAAGTATTTGTGTGACATCACTTTTTGGCACTGGCCTCAAGTCTTATTAGTTTTTATTGTCATCATCATTATCGTATCATGTTGCAGGCAAATGCTGGGGGTGCCCCATCCCTTGTTGCAAGGGGATACCTTTGGAACAAGCTACATGGAAAATTTATGGAAAATTTCCAACATCAGGAAAATGAGGGATTAGTGACGGAATTGTTCCGAAAAAGTTGAATTTCCATCACTTTTTCGTCATAGATGATGGCGACGACAATTTTTCCGACTGGATTAAGTTTCCGTTAACATTTCGTCTTTTGTTTCCGTCAATGTTTCGTCGACATTCCATCACATCTCCGGTAAACAAATTTCCGTCGTAAGTCCGTCATGTATCTTGCGAGATTCTTTGTCACAATATCGTCTTAATTTCGTTACACTGGTTTTCCGCAATTTTTCAGGACATGTCCGTCAACTAATAAACCGTCAACATTCCGATATTTTTAAGCTACTCAAAATTCTATCATCTTTCCGGCAAAGTTCCGGCACAAAATATTATCGGTGATATTTCGTCTATTAAAAAACCGTCAAAATTTCATCATTCTTATGGTACTCTACGTTCCGTCATCTTTCTGGCAAACTTCCGGCACAAAATATTATCGGTGATATTCCATCAAAATTCCGTATATTAAGCAACCGTCAAAATTCCCTCATTTTTACGCTACTCTACGTTCCGTCATCTTTCCGGCACAACATATTATCGACAATATTCCATCGAAATGCCGTCCTCTTATTTTCCGTCTACATTCTGTCTATTTTCCATCAATAATATTACCGTTTATCTTACATCATATGTACGTGAGCCATAATTTCCGTCACAATTTCGTTAGCAATTATTCAGTCATTAGTTTGTCTTAATTTCGTCTTAATTTTTATTCCGTCAATAGTCCGTCATTAATCCGTCAATATTATATTCGTTTTTTACAATTTTAATTTTCCAATTTTTGAATATTTATTTCCAATTTCCAATAAATTTTAATTTCCATATTTAATAAAAAATGTACGATAAAACACAAAAGTCGAGTCAAATAAATTTGAAATGTCGAATCTCTGCGGTTGTCTTCATCCGATCTTTGATTAGAAGGACCGCGGTTGTTTTCATTCGGGCTTTGATTGGCAGGTGGACGGTATCCAGGAGTGAGCATTCTCAGCATATCAGCCTGCATTGGCATCATTTGAGTCAATCGATCTATGATGTCCTTCATGCTTCTCATCTCATCTTCCTGTCAAGACTAGTACTCGTCCATGCGCTAAACGCGACCTCAGATCCTGAGTATACTCATCCGATGGTGGAGCCCTCGATCTTTGCGAGCTCGCGTATGACTGGCTTCCTGTTGAGGGAGAACTTGTCCGACAACAATGTCATTGCAGGCCAATACAGATACGGTATCCCAGACATGGGGTTAACCCCCATGACAATCGCAGAGACCTCTACCAGCTCCTCCTCTGGTATCCTTTCCTCGCCGACATGATTCTTCAGGACCAAAGCCTCAGCATCTGAGAGCTGTTTCTGAACTTTTCTCAAATAACATTAAATGTTTAGCAAAGGAAACAAAAATTTGTGAATATAGGAAACTAACAAAATTAAATGTACAACAAATTAAATGTAACTACTAAATTTATTAAGAAATTATTGTAATAATAAAATATTATTGCTCATAACATACCCTTGTGTTCTCCGCGCCGGGTGTCAAATACATCTCATCATTCCGCTTGAATTTCTTGTCAAACATATCAGTGGGCAACACTTGTCTTTGATTACTCTTTACCTACACATTTAATGATAAATGTGTTATTGTAAATGATATTGAAACTTGAATTATTTGTAAATATAATGTATAACCATCTTCGCAATGTGATAGTGCGCTTGTTACGTAGTATTCACACACGCTATTCCTTGGATCGACCCTTGGCGTACCAAGGTTATAAATTTTGTTTGACTGCAACTTGACCCCTAAAACATATAATTTGACAATTATAAAGGGTTAAAAATATGCTTGTCAAGAATTTAATTTAATATACTGTTGCTACGAATTATAAAACCAAAACCAAGAATTATAAATCTGGTAATATTAATTACGAAACTGACAATACGAATAATAATATTGATCAGACGAATGATAAAAAATACCTGGAACAATTTGTCATACCTCAAAGCATCATTTATTATGTACATTCTACCAGTTTCACTATCATTAACTGATTGAATCGCACATTCATAGGCAGAATCTGACATTTCATACTGGATTTTCTTGAAAACACAAAATGAGAAGGTTTATGATGCATGCTTCTCCAAATTTAGAGTAGAATTCGGAGTAGGTACATAACTTCTTGATTCTCGATATAAATGTACTCTATCTTGCCTTTGTAAATCCATAGCACTACTAAAACCAAAGAAAAATTACATGAGAGTCATGAATCTATGAATGTACCTTCCAAAATAAACGGGTATCCATGACGACCTTATGTCATACATATCAGCAAGTCATTTGTTGCCATGAAGATCATATTTTGTAATCAACTCGCACCATGCTACATCAAATTCTTTACAATCATTATTATTACCCCATATAACAACCTTTATGCTATTTAAAAAGTCTGTCTCTCTGCATTTAGATGCCCACCTCTTTGAATAACAAAAAAAATCACAATAAGCACCACTCTGATTAAGTTTACAGAGACTACGAATTATGAAAGTATATCTACGAATTATTTCCTCAACAACCCCAACATTATCACGTTCACATGAGACTACAAATTATAAATTTATAACTACAATTGATGTCTACCGAATACCCAATATAATCGGTTTTACATAAAACTATTAATTATGAATTGTTAGCTACGAATTATATCTACACAGTACCTTCGCTTGCAGTTTTTCCGTAATATGCCACATACAAAACCTATGTCGACTCGAGGGGAATATAGTGGCAATGGGAGCCTTCATAGATGCGTCTTGATCAGTAACGATCACATTGAGTTTGCTTCCAACAACTTCTTGAAGCATGTTAGCAACCAAGTATATGAATCAACATCCTTCATTGAGATCAACTCAGCTGCAAGTGTCACACTTCGCAGCTAATTGTCTACGCCGGTGAAAGGTACAAACACCAAATTGTACCCGCGAAGATATCAATGAAATGTATTATTAATATTATTTATTATGGTGCTAATAAATACTCAAAGTTTTTGCTTACTTGTTCATTCGATAAGTTGCATCAAGCGAAACAACATCACCAAATATAATGCTGTCCTTCCTTGATATCCCATCAGACTAAAACAATCTGGAAAGGGTGTCTTCCCCATCTGAAAAGTACTCGAAGGAATACCCTTGGCAAGTCTTTTTCTTATCCGATAAATACTCAACAACCATTTGAGCATCGTTGAGGCCAATATAGAGCTTCAAATTCCTCTTAAAATTCTTGTAATTAGTGATCGTGGCTCCTATATTCATAAACCCACCACATACCTCTTTCCTAATATAATGAGCTTTTGTAGCACCTATGCGAACTTTACCGCATTCCATGATCAGCTGCTTGTCAACAAGAGACAATGCTCTATGCAAACTCAAAATCTGACGTATGTCATATTCCAAATAATGATTGTGAGTTTCTTCAAACAAATATACACGATATCTACCACATCAGTTATGTTAACCAAAAGTCTTGCTTCACACCCACAACGAGTGTCCCTCCTAGACCGCTCTCATTGTGATCGATAGACTTTATAGTATCCACCACTTTATACTTTTCTTTGAAACCATCTCTTTTACTAAGGGTCATCATTTGACCTTAGGGTCCAAATGCCCATAGGGTGACCCTAATTTGATTCGACCAGAATCTTACCCGACCCTAAGAGTTACCCGGTATCTACCCTGCCCGCTAACCCTAAGGCAGGGTAAGGGTCAATGAAATAAAAAAAATTCTAACCTTCTACCCTGCCCTATTATTGACCCACATACCCGACCCTCTCACCCTACCCTCTTACCCTAAATTTTACCCATTTTAAAAAAAATAATACAACCCGACTGACCAACTCCCTCAAATATCATAATCATGACCTTAAAAAATATGTACGGTTACATATCCAGCGATACGTGCATATTCTTTGTAAAACATTATAGCTTGGCCGAGATCTGGAAATTTTATCCCCACATGCGGCTTTAGCTCCTCAGGACACTGGGGAATCCAACACTTTTTCCCGGATACGAAAACTAAAGTGCAGCATTAATCATCAAGGGAAGTAGTTTCTAAATTGTTATTAGCTGCAAAACAACCCTAGTTAAGAGTTACGAATTATACTATTTTTTCACTCACGTGAGATTAGAAAACAATGGCGACCACAAAAATAGGTACGAAGGATTTTGAATAATATTGGCTATTGCATTCGCTGATTTAAAACCAACCAAGCAAATTCGGAACTGCTTTATCTAGAAATGTTCAATTACAAAAATATTGAAACTTTATGGAAATCCTTCATTATCAATCGCCAATAACGAAAATTGTTGTACATAATTCATTAGATAACCTGCATTATCCGCCTTGTTCAAAATTGATCAACATACACAAACACACAGAAATTTACATACGATGCAAACCAAGACTACCTTCATGGCTGACGGATATGCAATATTCATCATGCTTATCTATGCAATATTCATCATGCTTATCTAACTTACCAACGGAATCAATCGATCGCGCCTAGGGTTTTGGGAGGAGGTTTGATCGGTTGTAATTTAGCGGGAAATATTCAAATGTAAATTCAAATACTATTTGCTAGTCACGGTGATCAAAACATTTATAAAAACTCGGGAATCCGAGATCGAACCCAGAGGATAGGTGTTAAACTAATAGTGCTAAAGATCAAGCTAGAATGTCTAAGGTGGGGGGGGGGGGTTGTTCCTCTAAGGAGGTCGATAGCAAGAATTTCACTATCCAAAAAGAGGTTTGATTAACAAAAAGGGATTAACAATCAATAAAATATGACTAGGGATCCAATCCTCCACTAAACAATTATTGTGACGGTAAAATAGGACATCATTGATGAATTCTCATGCACACACTTAGAATTTAGGCATGCAACATTAATATCAAGTTCAACTCTCGCTCCAACTTAATATTAAGAGGTCACATCTCGCTTAATACCTCAAACTCTCGCTCTATTGGCACTATAGAATAGGATTACCTAGCCTCAAACCCTAGCTCTATTGACTAGATAATCATACACTTGTTAAATCCATGCCATTCTCATTAGAATTAGAGTGTCGCCATGTAACACAAAAACCCTAATGCTCCTTCATTTAATTCATTGAAATCATATTTTTCAAGGGTTAGCTACATCAAACATGAAATCAAACAAGATTTCCTATTGAGGACTTTTCACAAACACCTTATAGGCAATCCGAAACATTAAGTTCAAATGAAGAAGAATCATGTGCAAATCATTCATCAATAACATCCATAACATTTACAAAGTCACAAACATGTCTAGGGGATTCATAGATCCCCAACCAAAGTCACTACTCACTCATGGTGAGGTTACAATCAAAAACAATAACAATAGTAGAAAAACCCATATGAAATGTAGAGTTTAGGAATTCAAAACCAATATGGAGAACTAAGAACGAGGATCCAATCTTCATGTTGTTGTTGTCTTCCAAAATCTCAGCTCAAAAGCCTCCCAAAATCGCCCCAAAAGCTCTCCAAAATCGTCCCCCCCTTGTTTAGAAACCCTAAGTTTCTATTTATACCCCAAAGTTAAAAATCTGATTTTTACAACAGTGTGCGTTCGCATAAACCGAACTATGCGAACGCATGGATTCTTGTTGGGTCTTGACATCAACTGAAGAGTTGTAGGCTTTTGAGTTAGCTTTCCAACAAGCTTTGAATCGGTCAATTCGGACATCGGAAACGCCCTGTACGTCCAAAACACTCCGGCAAGGTCGGTGCGCACAGCTGCCCAGAATCTGGCCTTGTGCGATCGCACAACAATTTATGCGACTGGTCTGATTTGTGCGATCGCACAAAAATGTTTGTGCGATCGCATAAGGCTGAATTTGGTATCGGAGTAAACTAGAGAATTGTAGCCCTTTGAGTCAGCTTTCCAACAAGCTTTGAATCAACAGAATCGGACACCAAATGAGCTCTCTAGGTCCAAAATACTCCGGAGAGGTCTATGTGTCCCGTAATGCCCGAAAATCCATGTTTTTGCTCCGGAACGCTCGGTTTTTCTCCCAAATCAATGCCCACTTGTGTTCTCAGCTTAAACTCTGTAATTCGCCTAAAATGAACCACAAGGCATCAAATAGCAAGTGAAATCGTGATAAAACAAACGAAACAATAAGCATAGAGGTCGCCTAAAATGCATATATTTTAGCGCTATCAAATCACCCCACACTTAACGTTTGATCGTCCCGAGCAAACTAATCATAGAGATCAACAACAAGAAGGCACTTCACTCACTCAATATCGGTTCAAAGGAAACTCCATATGGTTATGAAAACTACCTAACAACACTAAGAAACAAATATTACTTATGATGAACCACTTTCGTAGGTGACACGAGTGCATTTAGCGAATACACCAAGCCTTTAAACCCCTAGGCTACCCTAGTGGAGGAGTTGTAGTCTCCTGAGAGTTTTTCAGAAACGGGAATACTCACAAATCCCACAAAGAGAACAATCATCCAAATAGACATTTTAAGCTCACAATTTTCGAAGTACTAGGCAAGGTGTTTTTCATGGAGTTCATAATGTATTCAACTAGATATGTGCATTTCAATCACTACATGAGTCCTCTTTGAATCCTTATGGAAATTCATGAATTTTGACATTCAAGCCAATCAAAGCAAAGACTAATAAATCTTTAATCAAGGATTCTAGTCGTTTTCTATAGTAGTGACTTCAAGAAAATAATCTAATAGTCGCAAAGAAATCTTGTTGGCTCACTCACAAATGCTAGCAAGGGGGCTAGTCCATTGGCTTGTGAGCTTTGAACTCATTCTCAAGCCTAGGACGCAAAGGTCACTTAGTCATAAGAGACGAGGAGTTCCAACATCATAGTTTTTGTACATGCTTGCAAGCCATATCATGCCTAAGTATAAAAGAATACGAGGCTCGTCCCCTAGTGAATTCTTGCTAGGAAGTATCAATTGTCTTATTGGTTTTCATGCTAGAGGGTGATGGAATAGCCGATTGTCAAGTCTAAGCGCTTCTTATTTTTTTCTTTTTTCTTTCAAATGGTGTTTGGCCTACAAATGCTTTCGAGGGGGGACTTACCTCCCTAACCCCCGGCATTTGTATATTTTGATCAAAACTTCTCGTGTACTTTGAGAAAGTTTTTAGTCGGAGCTTTGCCCTCTTTTGACCATAAGAATGAAGCATATGTTTTTTTTGTTGGGGCCCATTTTTCGCCCTCTTTTGACTCCACACTTAGAACTTGGCAAAGGGCTAAGTGTTAAAAATGGAGCATGACAAACCAACGAGACAAAATCCACTAGATAAACAAGGTCACCAAGGTCACCTAAAGGCAATCATGGCATGCAAGGGTTTTGGAGTTATAAATCATTTCGATTTTATGCTTTCAAATATCAACTCTTTTTAGTCTTAATGAGAAAAAGCTTAGAATAAAAGATAAAGAAGTGCTAGTAGATGCTTTGGTCCTCAAGAATGAAAGTCAACAATCCAATCCATTAGTCATCTAAAGGATCAATCAAGTGAAATCATGCACGACTAGTTGAATTTAGAGATGAAATTTTTTGAAAAGGTAGCATTGCCTAGACTTTTTGTTTTCATTAATAATTTGAAATTTTTGGATGAATTGTGCAATGGTGCAAGTGTTTTTCCTTAAGCATACGTTGGTTGGAATTCACACATGAAGGCATGACAAGCAAGCAAAAGCATCTCAAGTAGTATAGACAATGCCAAATATAGGCCACCCCACACTTATGTCCTATCAAAGCATCAAGTTAACCAAGCACATGTTAAGAAATCATCAAATATAGGCCTTCACACATGCATAGTTCATATCCTCAAATTCTTGCACGAAACAAATAGAAATCCAATCAAAATAGATATACTTAAAGATCGGGAGGGAAAACACTCACAAGCCTAGTTTAACGTCTTGGCTAAGACGGAGCCGATTCTCCTCTTAGGAGATAGGAAGCACACTTGAGGAGTCTTTTGCTAAGATCCCTCCTCAAGTAGAGCCTTGGACTTGATCGTGTCAAACTACCTTCAAATCCCATTTGAATTTCCTCCCATCAAGCCTACAATGGACTTTCCTTTGGGAGCATGACCCCTTCAAGTATGAAAATCCCTTGAAAATTAAGGGGTCATGGGAGCTTTTTCCGAATAATCTTGGAAAATATAGCAAGAAGCTCCAAAACTTGTCTCGAGACGAAGTAGTGAAGAAAGGGTCTTCAAAATTTGTCTCAAGCTTGATGGGCACACCCTCCTTTAAATTTTTTACGATGTCCTTGGGTGCCCAATTCTCAATCTCCCTCATTAAACTTTCGTTTCCTTGCGTGCGAGGTGGCTCTTTAGTCTCTTCCATGAAAACCTCAACAAAGTCTCTATACCCTTGGAGTTCTTGTGGCTCAATATCCTCTTCCTTTAATCCATCATCAACAAGAATTTGGGATTCATATTTCGGCTCTTCTATAGCGGGAGGAGTGAGTTCTTCTTCATCAATAAAAGTTATTTCCTCTATGCAAGAGGCATCATCATTGAAGAATTCCTCGTCGGAAAGCCAAGGCGTTGATGGAATGGTGAGCTCTTGTGTGTTCTCGTCTAAATGATCTTGAGATGTGCTAATAGTGAAGGATGCTTCACTCTTGCATTCCACCTCGTCTTCGTCACAAGATTCACCACCCATCTCCTCATAAAAAGCTTGGGTATCGACTCTCCAAAGTGTATCCTCCCTTTCTTGATCCCTTTCTTCCCTTGAAGCATTAGATTCACAAACTTCTTCTTTGGACACCTCCTCTTCATCATCCAAGTCCCCATTTTCCATTGCTTGCCGCGCTAATGTGCTTTCCAACACCTTTCTTTGAGCAATAAGTTCATCCATGCGTTGGCTTATTTGTAGCATGTCTCTATTCGACCTCTCTTGGGATGCAAGGAGTGTGGCAAGCAATGCTTTTATATTAGAGGGCTCACTTGAAGGTTGAGGAGGTGGAGGGTATGGAGGGTAGGAGTCTCCAACTTTAAAGCGTTGGCTATCATCCCAATTCGGAGTGTTATAACTAGTCGGATAGCCATGATCTTCCCAATAGGCATTTCGTTGCTCCTCCTCTTGGTCATATTCTTCGTTGTATGAGACTTGTTGGTTGTGGTTGTTCATCCAATAGTCTTCACAATGGGCATTTGGTTGATCATCTTCATAATAATCTCCATTGTGCATGACTTGTTGATTGTAGGGGTCCATCCTCGCAAAACAATAGAACAAAAGTTAGCAAGAGATATGAGTGAAAAAGAAGAATATACAAGCATAAGAGAAAGAAAACTATTTACAAGAATAGACAAACTAAACAATCTATTAGCACCTAGATAATTAACCTATCCCCGGCAACGGCGCCATTTGATCGGTTGTAATTTAACGGGAAATATTCAAATGTAAATTCGAATACTATTTGCTAGTCACGGTGATCAAAACATTTATAAAAACTCGGGAATCCGAGATCGAACCCAGAGGATAGGTGTTAAACTAATAGTGCTAAAGATCAAGCTAGAATGTCTAAGGTGGGGGGGGGGGGTTTGTTCCTCTAAGGAGGTCGATAGCAAGAATTTCACTATCCAAAAAGAGGTTTGATTAACAAAAATGGATTAACAATCAATAAAAGATGACTAGGGATCCAATCCTCCACTAAACAATTATTGTGACGGTAAAATAGGACATCATTGATGAATTCTCATGCACACACTTAGAATTTAGGCATGCAACATTAATACCAAGTTCAACTCTCGCTCCAACTTAATATTAAGAGGTCACATCTCGCTTAATACCTCAAACTCTCGCTCTATTGGCACTATGGAATAGATTACCTAGCCTCAAACCCTAGCTCTATTGACTAGATAATCATACACTTGTTAAATACATGACATTCTCATTAGAATTAGAGTGTCGCCATGTAACACAAAAACCCTAATGCCCCTTCATTTAATTCATTGAAATCATGTTTTTCAGGGGTTAGCTACATCAAACATGAAATCAAACAAGATTTCCTATTGAGGACTTTTCACAAACACCTTATAGGCAATCCGAAACATTAAGTTCAAATGAAGAAGAATCATGTGCAAATCATTCATCAATAACATACATAACATTTACAAAGTCACAAACATGTCTAGGGGATTCATAGATCCCCAACCAAAGTCACTACTCACTCATGGTGAGGTTACAATAAAAAACAATAACAATAGTAGAAAAACCCATATGAGATGTAGAGTTTAGGAATTCAAAACCAATATGGAGAACTAAGAACAAGTGAGGATCCAATCTTCATGTTGTTGTTGTCTTCCAAAATCTCAGCTCAAAAGCCTCCCAAAATCGCCCTAAAAGCTCTCCAAAATCGTCCCCCCCTTGTTTAAAACCCCTAAGTTTCTATTTATACCCCAAAGTTAAAAATCTGATTTTTACAACAGTGTGCGTTCGCATAAACCGAACTATGCGAACGCATGGATTCTTGTTGGGTCTTGACATCAACTGAAGAGTTGTAGGCCTTTGAGTTAGCTTTCCAAAAAGCTTTGAATTGGCCAAATCGGACATCGGAAACGCCCTGTACGTCCAAAACACTCCGGCAAGGTCGGTGCGCACAGCTGCCCAGAATCTGGCCTTGTGCGATCGCACAACAATTTATGCGACTGGTCTGATTTGTGCGATCGCACAAAGATGTTTGTGCGATCGCGTAAGTCTGAATTTGGTATCGGAGTAAACTAGAGAGTTGTAGCCCTTTGAGTCAGCTTTCCAACAAGCTTTGAATCAACAGAATCGGACACCAAATGAGCTCTCTAGGTCCAAAATACTCCGGAGAGGTCTATGTGTCCCGTAATGCCCGAAAATCCATGTTTTTGCTCTGGAACGCTCGGTTTTTCTCCAAAATCAATGCCCACTTGTGTTCTCAGCTTAAACTCTGTAATTCGCCTGAAATGAACCACAAGGCATCAAATAGCAAGTGAAATCGTGATAAAACAAACGAAACAATAAGCATAGAGGTCGCCTAAAATGCATATATTTTAGCGCTATCAAGGTTGCACATGAATGCCGAATATTCTGTGTATGAGAGACTGCTTGAATCTTTCCGAGTACAAGAAAAAGCAGGATCTGATATCTAATTCGTAATTAAGATTACGAATTTATCTTTTAATTAATATTAAAACATGATTATATGCATAAATTTGTGTTTGAAATAGCTACGCGTGAGTTCAACTTAACTGTACCAGCTAAAGATGGAACACTCAGTGGTACAGTTAGTTCCACAGACCAATATAATCAGACTGAGGTGTAAAAACAAAAAAGAAAGACACAAAGCAATTGGTGACCCAGTTCGGCTCAATGTAGCCTACGTCTGGGGGACTTCTCCCAAGTCCAAGGAACAATTCACTATTACGGTATATAGTACAGATTAACGTCTGAACAGTCTATCAAACTACTGATACACCTATACTACCCTCCAAGTGAATTGTGTGATCTAAGCTTCCCTTAGATCCAGTGACTACCGTCGTGAGCCTCCTCCTGGGGCTGATGCAATGGAACCTACGGCAGTAGATTCTCCTTGTTGAGATGATGGTCTCTACGTGTGAGTCGCAATACATGCACAGGGTAGGGCAGTGTAGCGACAACACCTCTTGAACTTCTGGTAGAATATTTGCGCAGCAACAAAGTATAAGTTCAAGAATAAGGAGCAAGTTTGCTTACCAACTTGCAGCCACAATCCTTCTACAACAGCTTGACTGCTCGTAGACAAGAATGATGTATTCTGCTCTTGATTGATGGCTCTCTTTCTCACACGGTGTATCTCGAAAGTTGCTTGCGTGTTTAAAGAAGAACCCTAGTCTTCTTTATATAGTAGCCGTGTGGATCTAAGGGATAAGAAAACCCTAGATTTAATTTCCGAAACTCTAGATAAACTAGGAAAGACTTCCGTTGAGATCTGCATGACTTTATCTTGATAAAATCTGGTTTGATGATGTGGCGCACGCAAAGATATGATAAAGATAAATCAGTTCGGAAAGATCTGGATAGAGCTGATTTTTCGGAACTGTCTGTTTAATCTAGTACAGCTTCTTGCACAGTTCTGGTTTTGCCTAGATGGCACATTTTACTCCAACAATCTCCCCCTTGACATTTGAGGCAAAACACTTCTTCTGCATGACAGATGAATTAGATGCTAGTACGGACTTGCCCAAAACGCGATCTTCATTTCATAAGGAACGGGGTTGTAGTTTCACTACTGAAGATCAATTGAAAACGAGTGAGCACAACAGCAAACCAAAAAAAAACAAACTACCACACACACATGCAGATTTTCTCCCCCTGTTTAACTCAAGTGGCAAGGGGATAGTGCACCAACTAAGCTTCCTCAGAATCAGAAATAGCCTCCTCTGGTTCTTCAGCAGAAAGAGAACCCAGGTCAGCAAGAAGATCTTGAAGTTGAGAGCGCTGTGACTGCATACGCTTGATTTCACTTCCTAGGAACGAGATTTGGCCCCTGACTTCCTTCACAAACTTCTTGTGGATGGCAACTGGAAGATGGATTGTTGCCGGGAGTTTCAATGACGCCTCACATGGCACATCGACAACTCTGGCGCCTTTGTACAATTTGTGATCCATGGCCAACACTTTGGGGTCACCTGAGAGCACATCAACTGAGGACAGGATGTCAGGGAACTGTTCAAGCACGAGCTGATGAATGAGAGAGGGAAATCCGATTGGAAGTTGGTCTCTTCCTGATAACGAGTGTTTTTCCAAGTGAGCAAAAACCAGCTCTCCCAGATTGATTTTCTTCTTCATTCCAACAGCATACAACAGCTTAGCAAGATCTTTTGTCACCGCTCCACGATTCATAGATGGCATCCAGTTATAGTGAGCAATCTGGTACAGAAACGCATACTTGGTAGATAGTTCCGAGGGTTTGAAATTTGCTCCTTTCCAGTGTACTTTAACCCCTTGAGTAATTTCCTGGGCAATGGAGTTTAAGTCGGCTGTAATACTCTCAGCGCCCCACTGAGGAGCGTCCCAACAGGCATTGATCAGCTCCGGAGTTATGTACACAGCTTTTCCTCTGATTCGCAGTTGACCATAGTGTTCACTCCCCTGTACACCAAACTCTGCAGGCAGGTTCACAATAGCTTCACGCACAAGCTTGTCTGAGAACTTTCCAGCCTTTCGCAGCGACCCAAGCACCTTGCATTCACTGAGCAGGTCAATCAGAATTCCAGGATACTTTTTCACATTGATGACCTTCTCAGGAACCATAGTCCTGTGGAGAATTACTTCCCATTTTTCAGCATGGGCCTGGGATGCGAACCAGGTGCCACTTATCACACACCCTGGAACGGACGATGGTTTCACATCAAATTTAACCTTCTTGGAGGACTTAGGCACTGTTACTGCAGTGGATCTCTTAACACCTTGTTTTCCTTTCAGAGAGACAATAGGGGGGGACTCATCCGAGTGTTTACTTGAATCATCTGTTCCAGATGCTGGCACAGGATCTGGAATTGCCTTATCAGAACTTTCGTCAGACAGAATATCGGCAGTCCCAGCGAATGAAACTGAGCCCTTCCTGGCTTTATCGGACTCCACAGGGCTGTCTTCTCCGTGTTCACTAAGAGATTTAGCAGAACTTTTGGACTCCACAGACTTATCAGCCTCAATCTGGCTTTCCGAAGCATCGGGTTTCCCAGATGTCCCAATGGCGGATAGGACCGCAGGCTGAACTTCAACAGGAATGGGAGCAGAGGCCTGATTCTCAATCTGAGCGGACCCTTCTGTTTCCTTCACACCATCCTGCGTAGTCTGTTCCTTTGCCAGACTGGCCAAAATTTCTGCCCTGATTTTAGACACTAAGTCTTCTACTGAGATAGTACCGCCTCCAACCACTACTTGGTCCCCAGCATTCTTTTCATCCATTACATTCTTAACTACACTCTTTCCCTTCCCAGACACCACATTCCCTTCAAACTCCTTATCAACTACACCTTCTCCAATAACTGGAATAACTGGAACGCTAGAGATTTCAGCAAAGGGTGTAGAAATCGTACCTTTAGGGTTCACCGTGGAAATCCCCCTTTTAGGAGACGAGACAGGACCAGATCTCTTCTTCTTGAGACGAGATGGGTCAATTGGTCGAGACGACTCCCCCTCAATCGCAGGATGCTTTGAAGGAAGGACTGAGTCTTGAGGCGTCGCCGACGGCACAGTTGTGAAATCGACGGCCTTGGCAGATTCCTTCGTAGGAGGAATCACAGGTACGGTAGGCTTTGGGGTTGCCTTCTTGGACCGAAAAATCTCACCTTTCACAATAGACGCCTTGGTTAGCGTCTTTGGACGAGACGTAGGCTTGGAGCTTCCTTCTGCAGCGGCGGAGGATTTGCTTTTCCTTGTGTTTACCATCTTTGAACAGGCCAACTATTATCCGAGAGGACAACAACTGTTGTAGAAAACACTTTAGGGTTTTTGGTTGAATGCGGATGGAGTTCAGCCTTTTTGCCTCCTTCTTAAATAGACCTGAAATTTGAACTGAATCAGATTTGAAAAATCAAAGATTAGTTTCAGCAGACGAGCAGTCTTCTCGGTCTTCGGGATAAAGAGACGTTGTAGAAATCCCGAATTATCTTCCTCTTTAATTGTTTCCACGTCAGCACAGTAGATATGAGATACTAAGCTGGCTATCTTTCTAGAAGCTGGTACAGATGGAATTGGCACATTGCTTCCCACTCCCTGGCACGTCAGCAATACTGATAAGCATTCTGCTCAGCTGACAGCCCTTGACGACGAAGTCTACTAGTTTCGTATGACACAGAGGCCAAGTGCAGACCTTAGTGTCTCAAACCTCTCAGCGTCCAATGGCTTGGTCAGAATATCTGCCAGTTGCTTCTCTGTTGGCATGTGGATTAGACTAATGACTTTGTCTTCAACTAGTTCTCTAATGAAATGGTGTCGAATGTCAATGTGCTTTGTCCGCGAATGCTGTACTGGATCCTTGGATATGCTGATTGCACTCATATTATCACAATATAGCGTCATAGTATTCTGATCCAGTCCCACTTCCTTGAGCATCTGTTTCATCCAGATCATCTGAGCACAGCAGCTCCCCGCAGCCATGTATTCAGCTTCAGTAGAGGACAGTGAAATACTGTTTTGCTTCTTGCTGAACCAGGATACTAGGTTATTGCCTACGAAAAAACATCCACCCGAGGTGCTCTTTCTGTCTTCGATATTGCCAGCCCAGTCTGCGTCTGAGTAGCCAACAATACATCCACTAGTATCTCTAGTATACCACAAACCATGATCAGAAGTACCACTGACATATTTGATGATTCGTTTTACCTGAAGCAAGTGGCTTTCCTTCGGATCGGCCTGATATCTAGCACAGACTCCCACCGCTTGACAGATATCTGGTCTGGTTGCAGTCAGATACAGCAAGCTCCCGATCATGCTCCTGTACAGGGTCTGATCCACTGAGTTTCCTGCGTCATCCTTGGTGATCTTCACATGTGTAGCAGCTGGTGTTCTCTTGTGAGTGGCCTTGTCCAGTCCAAATTTTTTGACAAGATTTCTGGCATACTTGGCCTGAGTTAAGAAGATCCCTTCCTTTGACTGTACAACCTGCAATCCCAAGAAGTAGTTCATTTCGCCCACCATACTCATTTGGAACTCGTTTTGCATCTGGGCCACGAACTCATCCACCATCTTCTGAGAGTTAGAACCAAACACTATGTCATCTACGTAGATCTGGGCAATGATAAAGTGTTTGTTGTCCTTCCTTACGAACATTGTCTTGTCTATTCCTCCTCGAGTGTATCCCATGCTTATGAGGAATTGAGTTAACCTTTCATACCAAGCTCTAGGGGCTTGCTTTAATCCGTACAACGCCTTCTTCAGTTTGTAAACACGGTCTGGATAATGAGGATCCTCAAATCCTTTAGGCTGTGCCACGTAAACTTCCTCGCATAGAACACCATTCAAGAAGGCACTCTTTACATCCATCTGGAACAGTTTGAACTTGCGATAGCATGCCACTGCAAGCAGAAGACGAATGGCTTCCAAGCGTGCTACTGGAGCAAACGTTTCGTCAAAGTCGATCCCCTCTATCTGTGTGTATCCTTGAGCTACCAGCCTGGCTTTGTTTCTCGTAATGTTGCCACTTTCATCAGTCTTGTTTTTGAATATCCACTTTGTTCCAATGATGTTGACCCCATTTGGACGAGGTACAAGATCCCATACATCGTTGCGAGTGAATTCTCCCAACTCCTCTTGCATGGCCGTGATCCAATGGTCATCTTGAAGAGCTTCCTTCACATTCTTGGGTTCCACCTTTGACAAATAACAACTATGATTTATCATATCTCTGTAATTGACGTGAGGTTTACCTCTAGTTCTGATCTTGTCGTGAGGATTTCCAATGATGCTGGACATCGGATGATTCTTTTGGATTCTGCTGGAGGGTTGCAGGCTGGTTTCACCGCCTCCTGATTGAGATTGATTCGCCTGACTTTCATCAGCATCTTGCATGTGAACATCATTATCCCCCGTGGCCGAGTCTAGCACAGTCTCAGGAACTATCTCAGAATTTGCATCTGGCACATATACTCTTACTGGCTGATGGCAGGAATCTTGCATCTGTAGTTCACCATCCTTCTCAGTCAAGTCTGGTACGGTTTCAGGCACACCCTCTGAATTTGCATCTGGCACAGATCCTTGTACAGGCTTGTGAGTGTCATGCATTTCTGAATCATCATCTGGCTGCTTCCTCATTAGGGAGTCCTTGGCGTCGTCGATCACCACATTGATTGATTCAATCACAGATCTAGTCCTCTTATTGTAGACTCGATACGCTCTACTGTTTGGGGAATAACCCAGGAAGAGTCCTTCGTCACACCTCCTATCCAGTTTCTGCCTTTGCTCCCTATCGGTCAGAATATAACAAGTACTCCCAAAGACGTGGAAGTGCTTAACTGTGGGCTTTCTTCCTTTCCATAACTCATAGCTAGTCTTGTCCATTCCTGGGCGAATCAGGACTCTGTTCAGGACGTAGGTAGCTGTTAGCATAGCTTCAGCCCATAGATTTAGTGGAACGTTCTTCGCATGCAACATAACTCTCGTCATTTCTTGGATAGATCGATTTCTCCGTTCTACAACGCCATTCTGTTGAGGCGTGATAGGGGATGAGAATTGATGAACAATGCCTTGCTCATCACAGAATTGCGCAAACTTCTCATTCTCAAATTCCCGCCCATGGTCACTTCGTATGGACAATAGGTTTTCTCCTTGATCTCGTCTTTCATTGATCAGGCTGGTAGCAAGTTGAACAAAAGCATGCACTGTTTCGGACTTCTCTCGCAAGAACATAATCCAAGAGAATCTGGTGAAGTCATCGATACACACGAAAGCATACCTTTTACGTCCAATACTTTCCACCTGCATTGGTCCCATCAGATCCATATGTAGCAGTTCAAGGGGACGTTTGGTGTAGATTCTATCCACTTTCTTGTGTGTCGCTCTAGTCTGCTTTCCTGCTTGACAGTCACCACAAATAATTTGCATATCACCTCTAATATTAGGAATACCTTCAAGTAGCCTTTCGTTGGCCAGGAACTTCAAGGATCTGAAGTTTATGTGCCCCAAGCGTTTATGCCATAGATTCACTTCATCGGTTCTGCTCAACATGCATGTGATTGCTGCTGGGGTTGTAGCACGACTTAGGAGATAGCAGTTATTGCTAGCACGGTCTCCTTCCATCACACAGATGCCATGTTTGTCGTAGACTTGGCAGGAATTTCTTGTGAACTGAACTTGATTCCGGCCATCACACAGCTGGCTAATGCTGAGCAGATTGGCCTTCAGTCCATCGACCCAATAGACATCTTCAAGGGGTGGTATGCCTGCTACATTCAGTGTTCCCTTAGCAAGAACTCTGGCTCTTTGTCCGTCACCAAATGTCACGTGGTGTCCATCAATCGGTCTCAGGTTAGTCAGGTTTTCTCTGACTCCAGTCATATGCCTTGAACAGCCGCTGTCAAAGAACCAGCTCTCCTCGTCTTCCTTGTCAGTTGAACTGTATGAAACATGACAGTACTGATTATTTCTTGGTCTCCATACCATGTTGCATCGTCTCCTTGTTGGTTCTTTGTACTGACTGTCTCGTTTATAGCGATAGCAATGACGCTTGATGTGCCCAGGTTTGCTGCAGTAGTAGCAGACCCTAGCACGTTGCCATCTAACTTCTTCACCCATTCGAGACTGGTTGTAGTTTTCTCTGGTATAGACGAACTTGTCTACTGACTTGTGTTTGTTATCGTTGGGGAGTGAGTCACTAGCTTTAACAAACTTCGTATCACCATTTTTCCTTTTTCCAGTGAATCCAAGACCGGTAGTGTCTTTTATACTTCTCTGCACTGACAGGATCTGGTCTAGATTGCTGGATCCTCTATTCAGTCCATTTAGAGCCTTTTTGAGTACATCCATTTCCTTCAAGAGTTTCTGTGATTCTTGTTTATTTTCTTCAGAAGTTCGTTTCATCTCTTGAACTTCCTTCTCCAAGTGTTCTTTCTCCTGTGCAAGAGTGCTCGCTTTAGACTCCAGTTCCTGTTTTTCCAGTTTCAACAGAAGAACCCCTGCATTTAGCCTTTTGTTGATGTTTACCAATTCAGTCCACTTAGAGAACAATAGTGCATATTTCTCAGCAATGCACTCATCAGTGATTTCTTCTTCATCACTTTCTTCAGTGTCGTTCTCTTCCACATCGGATTCAGCTTTGTTGGAGCATTCTTCCGAACTGGTCCTGGCAGGGTTTGTGGTACAGTCTATCATACAAGATAGTGCCACAAAGTTGCTGGTTTCTTCCTCCTCTGAGCTCTCCTCAGTCTCATTATCACTCCAGCCGACGTTCAGGGACTTCCCATTTTTCTTTTTCAGAGTGTTGGCACATTCTGCTTGAATGTGGCCATATCCTCCGCATTCCCTGCATTTTATCCCTTTGGTTCGTCCGCTTTTGACATTCTCCTTCTGATCAGACTGTCTTTCCCTTGGCTGGAAATCTACTCTCCTCTCCTTCTGGTCAAACTGTCTTTCCCTGGGCTGGAAGTCGACTCTCCTGACTTCTTGAGCTTTTGACTGGTTCAGGCTGTTCTGCCCAGTACCCCTACGGTTGATCTTCTTCAACAGTTTGTTGAAGTTCTTTGTGAGTAAAGCCAATTCTTCACTCACTCCATCAGTTGATTCATCGTCTACTCCGGTTGCAGCCTTTAACCCGACAGATTTACCCTTGGGTTCTGGTACAGTCAGGTGTTGCAATTCATAAGTGCACAGATTTCCAATCAATTCTTTCCAGCTCATGGTCTTTGTGTTGTTTGCCTCTTCTATAGCTGTTACCTTCATAGCAAATCGTTTTGGTAATGACCTCAGAATTTTTTGCACAACCTTCTCTTCAGGAAGAGCTTCACCGAGGGTAGATGCTTCATTCACAAGGTCACAGACTCTGGCATTGAAGTCCTTGATGGATTCATCCTCCTGCATTTTCAACTCCTCAAATCTGGATGTCAGCATTTGTATCCTGGACTGTTTCACCTTGTCAGTTCCCTCAAAGTGTGTTGACAGAGTGTCCCATGCTTCCTTGGCGCTTTCACAGTTTAGGATGAGCTTGAAAATAGACTCGTCAACGGCTGAGAAAATGGCATTTAGAGCCTTGGCATTTCCCATTGCGAGACGCTCTTCCAGTTCAGACCATTCTGTTTCTGGTTTCGGAACAACCCTGCCATCATCAGTTGCCAGCAAGGGAGGGGTCCATCCAGTTAGCACAGATCTCCATGCTTTTTCATCCACATTTTTGATGAACGCCTTCATCCTGGCTTTCCAGTAGCCATAATTCGGCCCTTCTAACAGCACTGGGCGAGTAGTGCTTTGTCCTTCCTTGATGCTCATCTTAGAACGGTAGCTAGCTTCCCAAGATTCTTCTCCGTATGTTGAGATCCTGCTCTGATACCAATTGAAATAGCTACGCGTGAGTTCAACTTAACTGTACCAGCTAAAGATGGAACACTCAGTGGTACAGTTAGTTCCACAGACCAATATAATCAGACTGAGGTGTAAAAACAAAAAGGAAAGACACAAAGCAATTGGTGACCCAGTTCGGCTCAATGTAGCCTACGTCTGGGGGACTTCTCCCAAGTCCAAGGAACAATTCACTATTACGGTATATAGTACAGATTAACGTCTGAACAGTCTATCAAACTACTGATACACCTATACTACCCTCCAAGTGAATTGTGTGATCTAAGCTTCCCTTAGATCCAGTGACTACCGTCGTGAGCCTCCTCCTGGGGCTGATGCAATGGAACCTACGGCAGTAGATTCTCCTTGTTGAGATGATGGTCTCTACGTGTGAGTCGCAATACATGCACAGGGTAGGGCAGTGTAGCGACAACACCTCTTGAACTTCTGGTAGAATATTTGCGCAGCAACAAAGTATAAGTTCAAGAATAAGGAGCAAGTTTGCTTACCAACTTGCAGCCACAATCCTTCTACAACAGCTTGACTGCTCGTAGACAAGAATGATGTATTCTGCTCTTGATTGATGGCTCTCTTTCTCACACGGTGTATCTCGAAAGTTGCTTGCGTGTTTAAAGAAGAACCCTAGTCTTCTTTATATAGTAGCCGTGTGGATCTAAGGGATAAGAAAACCCTAGATTTAATTTCCGAAACTCTAGATAAACTAGGAAAGACTTCCGTTGAGATCTGCATGACTTTATCTTGATAAAATCTGGTTTGATGATGTGGCGCACGCAAAGATATGATAAAGATAAATCAGTTCGGAAAGATCTGGATAGAGCTGATTTTTCGGAACTGTCTGTTTAATCTAGTACAGCTTCTTGCACAGTTCTGGTTTTGCCTAGATGGCACATTTTACTCCAACAGTGTTGATTAATAGCCATCATATTTATAATTTAACAGTGATTAAAATTTCTCATTTCTCAAGAATAAAATCTCTTCACATATAATCTACCTATTTTCAACAATGACATGAAATCTCGTACATCTTCTTCCTCCTCCTGATCCCACCTTACCACAAGTAGTACCACCAGCAGCAGCCTTATTTTTAATCCTTGTCAGCTCCACGCCTCCGCTGACCGGCAAGCGCACAGAGTCCACCACCCCTTCCCTTCCTCTCACCGCCTCCCCAAACGAAACCACTCGACCAGTTCCCTTACTCGACCTCCCCAGCCTCTCAACCACATGTACCACCGATCGCCGGCCATTAATACCCGGCTGCTTCCTCATCATCACCTCCAACAATCTCAAATGCTCCTCAAACTCACTATCATTAATAACCACAAAGTCAACGTGGCGGTCAAAACTTGTCATAATCTCACAAGGATCGTCTCCGGACATGAACTTGATTGCGTCTTTGAGCTCGGGATAGCGGATAGAAACGTGGGATTCGCAGCTCTGGAGTTGGTGATGGGTTGGAAGGATGCATACAAACTGGCCGCCTGTTTGCTTTGCTGCCACAGCTAGGGCTAGGGTTAACGGTGTCGTTTCAGAAGCGATTTCTACAATGAGTTGTGCTCCGTTTCCGGCAGCTAGGGCTGATATGAACTCCGTGTATTCCGGTTCCGCCACCACTGCTCGACTTTCTCCTTCATCTCCTTTACACTGTAACACACAGATGTACGCAAAATTTAATCCTAATTGTGTCTTCAATATAGTCAATATAGTTAGCTAGCTAGTTAGGTTTCTAAAAGAGAAAAATGATTGTAAATCTAACGTTTTAGAAAAAAAAGATTGGATACATCGTAACCAAACGCTTACTTTAATATCAGTAAAGCAGGATTATTATGTCCGAAACATACTATTTGTTGACTATATACTTTTTTATGACATGTAATGATGAATAAACGATGAGATATTTCTAATTTCTAATAATGATAGATGCTTCATAATTATTAACCTAACACATTATTAACACCTTTGAAAATGGGGAGTAAGTTAGATGTGGATGCATACCAGTTGAAGGGTGGACAAGTAAGCTTTCATGGCGGCTTGAGGGCACCATTGCTCGTCCTCCATTGCAGCAACAGCTAGGTAGGTAGGGTAGCAAGCAGAATATCAGAAGTTTCTGGAAGAGAGAAGCTGCAGTATGAAAAAGTCTGATGAGAGAGAGAGAGAGAGAAGTGAGCTGTGTTCTTTCTTCTTTCTTATGGATTGAAGGTGCAAATATATATATATAGGGTGGGTGGTGTCATCAATGGCAAGTGTCGTTTGAATGGAAGGACAGTACAGCAATGCACCACCTAGGGCAAGGTGTTTGGGTTATTAAAATATGTAATTCTATTATTCGATGTTGTGACTTTAATGAGTGATATGAGAAAAGGTTAAAAGATACTGCATTATTGTCCTTTGAGGTAGATGCACGTGGCAAGCTTTAGGGTTACGTGGGGGACTGTCGTGGCATCAGGATGACAAGTTCATGTGAGGCTGATTATTGATGCATTGTATATAGTATATTTTGTAAATAGTCCCCCACAACTAAATACAGCACATCAGCCCATGTTTAAGGTTTTAGTTTTAGATTTTATGTCTCATAATTCAGACCTAAACCCAAATCATGCGACCAACTTGCGATAGGCCGTGTGTACGACACAAAATATGCACAACTAAATGACGGCGTTGCGATACTGTGTAACAATTATATTGCAGGTCGATGTACAAGATAACGTTTTGATACTCACGCAACACAGTTCTCGCGTGCAATGGTCATTGGTCATACACATATCGACCTTGCGGCACACCAACTCATTTTAATATTATTTTTTATTTACTATATTATAGTTAAATTTAAATAATATATATGTAGTTTTGAAATATTAGTGAATTTAACAAAATAGTATATCTATATGTGAAAGAATTAGCGTGTGCTGGGTTCGATTATAGACCAATTAGCGTGTGCAACACAACAGTGAAGGTAATATCGAAGGTTCTGGCAAATAGGATTCAAGAGCTGCTCCCAAAGGTAATTACTCGACCTCAAAGGTGCGTTTGTTAGGGGGAGACTTATTACAAAATAATGTGTTAGTAGCCCACGAGGTTAGTCATTTTATTAAGAATAGAACGGTAATAGTGGGAATAAGGTGTGCTCGATGAAGTTAGACATGAGCAAGGCCTATGACAGGATTAAGTGGATTTTCTTGGACAGAATGTTGGAAAAATTAGGCTATTCCCTAGGGGCCGGGTTCGATTAGTGATGGAAATTGTGAGGACAGTTACATACAAAGTAAAAGTAAATTCAATATGGATTAGGGGGATAACTCTGAGTAGAGGTTTGAGACAAGGTGATCCTTTATCACCATATTTATTTATAATATGTGCGGAGTGGTTATCGAGGGATATTGAGCGTAAAAGGAACATGGGTGTGTATTGATCAAAGGTATTAAAATTGCTAGAGAGGCCCCAACATTGACTCACACTACAAATTTTCGACAAATTTGCATCACAAATTTCCGTCACAACAACGTCTCCAGCCAAAGTGACAAAAAAATAAAATGTCACATTTTCGACACAATTTCGTCACCATCAAACTATCGTTGCAATTCCAGCACAATTCTGTCAATATCATTCCGTCATTATTTCGGCAACGAAAATTTTCAATATTTCCGTCACTTGACAGTCAGTTTTCCGTCAATATTGATCCGTCAAACGTCCGTTATTATTTCGTTGACGAAACATTTTCAATGTTTTCATCATTTATCCGTCCGTTTTCAGTCAATATCATTCCGTCATTATTCCGTTGGCAAAAAATATTCAATGTTTCAGTCATTTGTCCGTCATGCCAAATAAGCATCAAGTGGGCTTCATGAAAATGTGGTCATTCTCCTACAATGCACAAGCTCATTTCCACTTACAACTGGATCCCATTAAATCTTATCATTTTTTTAATAATACTTACTTATAATGATTATACATAAATATAAATCTTATTATAATACAAACATACTTAAATTAAATAAATAAACATAATGTAAACAAATAAAAATATTATATTTAATGAGTACGAAGAGTTACTATTTATAGAAATAAGGATTATATTTAAAAAAAATTACAACGGCTACATTTTTTTTTGAAACAAACAAACAATATTCAATTTACTTTTGAAAAAAAACAAAAATATATGCATAAAACGATTGCTTTTTCCTGGGGCCCGCCTGCTTTTGAAACAAACAAACAATATTCTCATGGGGCCGCCTGCTTTTTCTGTAGAGTTGGGCTGGCCTGGCTTCCCGGATCCGACTCATTTTCATGTTTCTCTCCAGCGCAATAATTCGGGTCCCAAGTCCACTTCACGAATCCCCAGACGGCAATTGGACCTCCGCTGGGATGCTCTTAGTACTCCTCTCAGACCCATGCGCTGTTTGCCGAGATGAAGGTTGCATATAGGTGCGCGACTGTCACCATAAAAATAGAAATCGCCACTTTTCCATTCTCTTGGTTCCCTGTTTATGCCTAATAAACTTGGGTAAGAGGAATCCCCTCCATTGCCAAATATATGCTGGTGATTCAGACCAGATTGATCTTGGATGAAGGCAATGCTGGTCTACTTTATAACTCAAGCTTAGATCCTAAGATTTATGCAGGCAGCAGCATCGTCTCTAACTAGGTACCTATTTTCCCACCTTGAAACTTATTGTTGTTGTTGTTTGGATTGGTGGCATGAATCTGCTTCTCAGTGGCATCTGAGGTAATTAATGTTATCCTGATTAAAGAGCTAGAAAAAACAAAACAAAAAGAGAGGATATGTATAGTTTCAAGCAGTGTTATTAAAACTGGACCGGTTGGTTCGATCGGTTGGATCGAGAATCGGTCACCAGATCGGTTCGGTTTTGCTATCAAACTAGTTTGCATTCGATCCGGTCAAGACTCAGTTGATCCGGTTTTCATTAAAATCGTGATTTTATCGGTTCAATTGGTTCGATTTGGTCTGAAAAATTAATTATTTAATTTGACTTGGACAAGACTCCAACCCAACACCCTCTTCATATTGTCTTTCCTTCCACTAGGCTAAAGATGATTGTTGTTTTATTATTTGTTTCAATAATATATATTCATTTATCAAATCTATAAAAGTTATTACTTATTATCAATTTAACTAGAAATTCAATTAGTCTTATAAATCTCTTATTGTTATGACTTGCAAATTAAGACTAAAATTGTTATTGTTGTTCTATTATTAATTTGTACTTTATCAAATTCTAAATTTGTTATGATATGTTGTTGTAATCAGATCATAAACATGTAATATTTATTCAAGTCATAAATATGTTATATTATAATATCATATATAAGTATTTTATTTTTATTATTTTAATATGTGCGGATCAATCCTGTTGAATCACTGATATATTGATCCAGTCAGTGACTTGACCGAATCGATCCACGGATCGATTTTAATAAAACTGATTTTCTAGCTGTCACAGAGACAAATGGAGAGTGTTGAAAGTTTGTTGCTAATACTTTTCAATTAATCTTTATTGTAAAATCCAATTATATAATTCATTTCGGGGCTTGTAGTCTAGGAGGACTGGAGGAGCCTTGGTAGATATTTGAATCAGGTCTTTTGAGCGGCACTGAAATTGATTTAAACCGAATGAAGAAGAATCAAATGTAATAACTAATTAGGTTTGAAAATTTATCTACATACTACTCAACAGAGGAGCGTTCAAATGAGAATTTCTTTTTTTTCAAGAACTTTGAGAATCTTCTTTATGTATTTTCGTTTGTGCGTGCACTTTTCGAAACCTGAAAATGCATCTAGGCAAAAATAATGCTCGAAACTGCACAATGAAAGAAAAAAATATGAGTAGGATACGTGTCAGCACCACATTCAAATATGCAACTTGATCCATTGGTGAGATTTGAGATCTCAGGTTCTCAAATTTTTAAGGGTTCTCAACCGAGCGCTCCCCTTACTTAATATAATTACTTAACTTTTAAACTTTAAAAAAATCATAATTTAGCTTGAATAAAATGATTAAGTTAAGGATTAAGATGAAATAAAAACTTATTACAAATAGAAGAGACTCTAAGGTTATTCTTCTCCATTCCAACTAGGTTTCTCTTTAGGCCCAGTTGGTCCTTCTTGCCCCAAAACCTCAGGTGGCAACCCATATACAAATTTTTCGAATTTCCTCTTAAGTTTGTTGAAAATCAACACCTTCTCTACTACCCTGAGCTCATCTACTAAATTGTAGTTGAATTTAGGACCCCATTCTCTGAAATAATTGAGCCATGGTGGTTCCATAATGCCCATGCTCGAGATGATCTCAAAGTTGGCTCCAAGGTCAAGCACAAAGTCACTTTTATCCATGTCATTTCTGAGCCCAAGTTGCTTGCCCCCTTGCAGCACTAAGCCCCCATGGGGAAACATGGCGTGTCCGTGGCGCGAAGCATACACAATGGGCTTGCTCCCCGCGTATTCGAGGTCTTGTGCCATCACCCAATGCCCGCCGCTGTGCTGTGAGAAATACACGCCCTGTAATGTGCCATTATACAATCTCAGAGTTACATGCTCCCAGTCACCAACATGTGACCCGATTTTACCCAAATCGATGTCGAGGAAAAACACTTTGGCCCTGGCCGGACCATTGAACGGGCAGAAGAGCCAAATCGCAAGGTCAGTATAGTCATTCGGCAATGGCTTGACATGTACGTAACCCTTAGCTGACCTTAAGTCACCTTTCTTTACCTGTTCTTTAGCATTGTCATCCACAGGTATGTCAAGCCAAAATGCATAGTCACTTGTCCCACCCTGAGGCAGGTTCGGGCCGGTCGAGTCAATTCGCACCGGGTTCGCCTCATTTCCTTGCTGGTAAAGTAATGCCCCATTATTAAAAAACCAGTCCACGGACGAGGGGAGGTATTCTTCGTCCGGATGAAAGTACACTATAGGTCCATATGCTGCCATCCATTTCTCAACTTGCTCCAAATCCGGCACAGAGGATGTAGCTGAACTCCCTTCTGCAAATATAAATCAAACACATCAAAAACGAAAATGAGTAAAAAAATTAAGATTTAATTCTAATGTAATTCTAACTTTGCGAAGACAAGAAAGGCGGCCTACCCGAGACACGGATGCCCACGAGATTCGATAGGCCGAAGGTAGCCACAAAAACTAACAGCAGAATCAAATGAGAGTAGTTTATATAGAGACCTATGGAAGAGCATAAACTAGCTTTTAGCTAGCACCATAAATATTAACAGAAAGCAACCAATTCGCACTGGTTCATGTAAATTTTACTTGCCACTATTGGAACGTTAATATTAAATCAAAAAGTCCATAAAAATTTTATGAAGTGAAAAGGCTATGCAAATTAATATAACAAGCTTGTTTTGAATGCAAATAGAAATCTAAATTATAATAGAAATGCAAAAGAAAATCCAAATTATCGGTTTATCAGAATGCATCATATCTTCCTTTACATTGAGATCGGGTATCGTATTGTCTCATTTCTTGCGATTAAAAGCATGAACCTTCAGATAGTATAGTAACACAATGTACCTGTCAAAATGAATTCCATGTCAAATGAAAAGTAACTTCTAAGTGTCAATAAAATTAACAAAAATATTTAAAATATTCGAAACACGCACAATAAAAAAGTATCAGAACATAAATCTTACAATAGCTTCACTATAGTAGGGATCAATTGATACTTTTGAGAGTAAAGATAAAATGTCTTATGTCTTATATAATATACTACTAAACAGTTGAAATAAATTTAATGATTATTACTTGGGATTGGGTTTCTTAGCTTAAATGTTTTTCAGTATTGCTTTTGTACAATCTTTATAACCTTAACAAAATGCTAAATTAATGTGTGTCACAACTCACAAGTCATAAGTTACCCAGTCAAATGAAGCTGATTTAATTTATTTCTAACAAAATGAAGCTGCATGGAACGGTTTTTATGCATGTTTTAAATTTTCTCTGTCAAAAAATGAGGAAAATGTTCTAAAGTTACTTAAATTTAATAGAAATAAATTTACTGAAAAAAAAAAGAGTGCAATGCAGCATTTAAAACGAAAGGAAATAAAACTTCTTGTTCTCAGTAAAATGAGAAGAAAAAAAAATCAAATACTGAAACTCATAGTCGAAATTAAACTGACAAATTTTGGAGTAGATTACACCATTCACCCACATAAATTGTGCTTATAATCTTATAAGCATAAAAAACATAAGAGGTTGTATAATTGAAACAAGCATGTTATATACATTGAGAATCACTCTATGAGAAGGCTAAACCAAAATAATTGAAACATGCACGAAAAGAAAAAGACAAAATATAAAGCTTACAATAATATCTTCAATAGTAGGATGTGGGGGATACTTTGTGAGCATTAGTTAATTGTCTTATATATATACACTATTTGCCAACATTTTTTTTAAATTTTATTATAAATTTGTTCTTGGAATTCTTGATACAAATCCGTACACCCTTAATAAAAATAGTAAATATGTGTCACATTCCATGAATAATAAATCATATTTTCCACTGACTTTTTTTTGTGTGATTTCTTACTAAAACCTGGTATGAATTTCCGCCCACTGGGATGATTTTTTTTTTGATATTTGTCTTCAAATGGAGTTTTTTTCACATATTCCATGTTTTGTTGATAACAAATATAATTTTTTTTGGATATAGCTTGGCATCCAATCAAAATGAATATGCATTGAATTGTTTTTGATTGAATTCAAAAAAAGAGAAAAAAAATCCAAATTTGATTGAATTCATATATAAATAATTTGAGTGTAAAAAGAATGCAGTGCAGCAAATGAAATGTAAAAAGAAAACTAAAACTACCCGGATTTAATACTTTAAGTAAACTCTTTTACGTGGAATGATTTTCATTTTTATCCGACTAACCCCTCGGATATTAATATTCAACGGATATTAGAAAAGTGAAAATAATTTTTAATTTTTGATATAATCCCATAAAGCTGTCAAAGTTATTATTGTTTTTCTTTCTATTTTACTATTTATTTCATTAAAGTCCAAATTGTTTCCCATCTTAGTGTATTTGAATTTGGTGTTGTACGTACACTAGTAACTCTCATTTGTTAAAAAGATGACAAATATTACAGTATTGCGGGATGGTCCGAGATGAGCAATCTAGTGAATTCTATGAAAAAGTCTGAGATGATCAGCTAAACAAAAACAAGACACTCTAAGGTTGTTCATCTACATTTCTAAGTAGGTTTCTCTTTACACCCAGTTGGCATCAACAACAACAAAAAATTTGATTTTTGAGTTGTAAATTTAATGTAATGAGTTGACTTCTGGTCAAAATCTATAGATTTGTCAAAACTTAGACCTTATTAATTTAAATAGTTTTGATTAATCAAAATTTTCGAATTAATAATCTATCCAAAACTATAATCCACCTATGTCTCAGCGTTGCATCGTGCTGAGAATAGACTGTTCGAGTTGAGAGGTGGGTTAATTCTTAACACACAGCTCTGTGGCCGGACTAATATCATTATTGGACTATTAATTCTTCGGTAAACTCTCATACACATAACAAATTTATAGTAATGAACTGAAATTAGTCATCGAATTGATAATGTTGACAGATCGTTTAAGAGTGACTATGAACAGTGGGTTAATTATTCGGGATAGGAATATATTCAACTCATCTAAAATTGGTGCGAGGAAGTCTACCCTTTGAGTTATGAAAAAAAAAGGTTATGGATGACGATAAAAGAAATTACGTACTACAGTTCAGTGTCAAAGTGTTTAAGAATGACTTCGATTCCATAAGTTCAGTGTCGAAGTGTTTAAGAATGACTTCGATTCCTTAAGTTCAGTGTCTTAGTGTAAAAGGTTATTAAAAAGAACATTTTGCAACTGGACAAATTAAATTCTTATGCACTCCAGTTGCTTACAGTATTGAAGAATATGATCAGATAAAGTATCAATTTTATTTGAGAATCGATCGCCAGCTACAATACAACACAATACATCTACTTGAAAATAACCATTCACATGAGAAGCCCTACAACAGCTTTTGACCCAGTAAAAGCTATAGCAGGTGAGGCACTCCTTTATATGCCATATTTCCAGAACATTCAATGTTTTATCTTCGGCTTCTTCACAATGAGCACAGAGCAGTGAGCATGATGAGCACAGTAGTCACTCACACTGCCAAGCACAGCCCTGCAGAATCAATCAAATTCCAATTTTAATTAATTAATTACAATGCATATTGAAATACATGCCTTGTTTATATATGCTTTTCGGACCTTTTGATTGCTCCATGTCCATGATTACCAATAACTAGCATCGCCGCGTGATGCTTCTCTACAGCTTCACATAGAGCGTTCCTCGGATCACCTTCCGTGACTTGCAGATTCATGTCAGTTACCTGAAAAATAAATGACTTTTATGTCAATCAGTAGAAGGAATAGAATTATGTGCAGCTAAACGGAAAAACAAAAAAAGTCATTTGAATAAACGGTGCAGTTTAAGTCAAAATTGTATAGTTTTGAAAAATGTTCAGTTATCAATTTAAGGATTATATTAATGAAATCAAGTAGTTTTGATATTATTTTATGAAAATTAGGTCTTTTTCAAATGGCTGTTTTTGGCTTGACCACTCCAGATATGAATCCTCGAAATACCTTGTGCAAGTAATTATAATTTCTATAATTAAAAAAAAACTTGACTACAGATTTTGTGGCACAAATTTCCAGGGCCTTTTCTGCCACCCTTGCCGAAACCTTCTTCAAGTCAGCCTCGACATGGGCGAGTATGTCAACTCCACCAATCCCAGCCAGCCCGGCTGTATAAGCAGCGATCGGCTTAGAGTGCAAAATCAGTAACTTAAACGGATACTGATTCGCAGCGAAGGGGCCGAAGAAATGATCGAGCGTCCATTCAAGTACGTAATAGCTGTGCTCGCTTTCGTCGATCCCAAATATCATAACCAGCTTCTCCACCACCGGAGGAGGATGAGCCACTGCGGCGGACAAGGCATTTTCAGCTTCCATGTTTGATACTTGATTTGTGATGCGCGTGATTTTGTTATGTTCTGTTTCAGAGCATTTATATAGATGATTCCAAGGATTAGAGACAAGTTGCGTGGAATGATTCGAACGAGGAGAGAAAAACGGTGGCGTTTTGGTGTTTGTTGCTGGTTCTTTTGGGAAAGGTGACAGTGCAGTCGTTTTAAGTGGTGCTCGACGTGTTAGTTCCGTGGATGAGATTTTACATGTTGCGCGCCTTATCACCAAGCTTTACTATCCGGCTGTGATCAACTTTTCGTCACCACTTTTTATCTCTATTTATTTTCCCTTTTTTTCTCCACTTTTACCTTGTTTTCTTTTTTAAAGTAACAATTCGAAGTCTCTCTAGAACTGCAAAAAGAAAAAAAGACACTTGTATTATATAAATCCATTTGAATTTTTTTTAAAAATACATCATTTTTGTATTTTGTTAAGGAGTTGGGTTAGTTAAGAGATAATAAGCCGAGCGGCTGAGTTTTTGGTCAGTCTCCAGTCGATCGGCTGAGGTTTCTTTGTAATTATTTGTAGTGAGTTTTGTATTTATTGTAAGTTTGGGGTTACTTGTGTAACTATTGTAAACTTGGCAAAAGTCTGTTATAACAGACTTTTGCGCCTTTTGTTTTTCCTAATTCGAAAATCTAGGGTTAGCTAAATCTCTCTTCAATTCGTTCAATCTTGAGCTTCGATCATCTCCGATCATCTTCCTTCTCTTCAGATCATCGATGATCTACGCTCAATTTCTACATGGTATTAGTTGAAAGGTGATTGATCCGTTCCGCAGCTTGTGCTGGTGTGCTTGTTCCGCACGTTTGCTCGTTCTTGTTTGATTTCGTGATGTGCGCGATATGGCTTCGAATGCTTCTATTCCCGTCGCTTCAAACACCACGGCGACGGCTTCGTCGTCTACGGCGCCGGTTTTCAACTTGGCCGATGATCCATTGTTTGTTAATAACAACAAGAGTGTGGCTGTTTCTCTTGTAACGCAACCTCTGGTTGGTGACAAGAATTATCTGAACTGGCGGAAGTTTATGGAGATGGCGCTGGGTATCAAGATGAAGCTTGGCTTCATTCGTGGTGAGTTTCCTAGACCAATAGATGCTTATCAAGGTGCTAGATGGGATAAATGCAATAATGTTGTGCTTTCTTGAATTATTCAGAGATTGGTTATTCTTTGATTGACTCCACTGATTGTATGAATGCTTGAGAAGACTTAGAGGAACGTTTCTCAGGCACTAATGATTTTACTATTTTCTCAATTCAACAAGAAATCTCAATGTTGATGCAAGAAGATAAAACCATTGCTCAATATTACAATAAATTGATTCAACTGTGGGGCGATGAGGATGCTCTCACTGAGGAGATTGCTTGTGAACTTGGTTTAAGATGTAAAGCAAGGTGGTGCTCCAATGACATGAAAATGAGGGATAGGAGAATGAAGTTTCTTATGGGTCTCAATGAAGTTTATGTCACATCTAGATCAAATATTCTTCAGATGAGGCCCTCACCATCTCTAAAGGAATGCTACAAACAATTGATTCAAGATGAAAATCAAAGGAAATCCAAATATTGGCTATAACAGAAATGTCAGCCTTATATGTTAGTCAGTCCTCTAACTCATCTCTTGGGGAGGTCAGTCCTCTATGCAGTCTCAGAATATCTCTCAATCATCTAATGGTGGTTCTCATCAAGCAGGGAGATCTTCTCTTCTAAACAGAAATAGAAAGCCTCTATTTTGTACTTATTGTCAACTACAAGGGCACTTGAGGGAGACTTGCTACAAAGTTCATGGGTATCCTCCTTGATACAAGTTCAACAACAACAAGGGAGCTAACTCTTGTAATAGAAACAATAGAGCTATAGCTAATAATGTTGTTGCTGAAGTTTCTAATGCATGCACTGAGTCAAAGGAGCAGGCTAATTGCAAGGAAGCTTCATCTGTGTCTCTCAGTTCTTTGCAAATTACTCAAGATCAGCTGAACAAACTGATGGTCTTTCTGGGAGAAAGTGGAGCTCACACCACTGATCATATAGCAAGTATCACTTGTCTCTCATCTGTTAAAGTGAGTAAGGATACTTGGGTTATTGATAGTGGTGCCACTGATCATATAACTCCTCATGCTCATTTGCTGTCAAATATTACAAGAGTCATGGTTACTCATACTGGTACTTGTGTCTTAAATGACTCTATCAAGTTATCTAGTAATCTTTTGGTTCCCAACATCAGGTTCAATCTGATTTCTATGGCCAAGCTTATGGAAGATCCCAAGCTCTCAGTTGTGTTTACTGAAAAGGGCTGTTGTATACAGGACCAGGTAATGTAGACTTTACAAGGGACTGATGAATTGACTGAAGGCTTATATCACTTCAAGTCTGGTGGCACTGCTGGTTGTTTGGCTATTGAGAAAGACTCCAAAGTTGTTGTTTGGCACAATAGGCTGGGTCATGTTCCTCATCATAGGCTCAGCAGTATTTTGAAACATTGTGTTCCTGATTTTAGTTGTAATCTTTATCATTTACATTGTCATATCTGTCCTCATGCCAAACAGACAAGAATTCCTTTTTCTAGTAGTACTACTACCAGTCAGAATTTGTTTGATCTCATCATGTTGATATTTGGGGGTCCCTATAAGGAGCCAACTATTAATGGAGCCAAATACTTTCTTACTATTATTGAGGACAAATCCAGAGTTACCTAGACTTATTTGATGAAACAAAAGAGTGAGGCTGCTGACCATTTAATCAGTTTTTACCTCATGATTTAGACTCAGTTCAAATGCTCTATTAAAGTTGTCAGATCAGATAATGGAGCTGAGTTTCTCAGCAACAAGGTCACTAGCTTTCTTCAAGCCCAAGGGTGTATTCAACAGACTTCTTGTGCTTACATTCCTCAACAAAATGGCATTGTAGAGAGGAAGCATAGACACTTGTTAGAGGTGGCCAGATCATTAAAGTTTCAGTCTCGAGTTCCAGATTTCTTATGGGGTGATTGTGTTCTTACTGAAACTTATATCATCAACAGGCTGCCTTCATCAGTTCTCAATGGTCATACTCCTTTTGAGGTACTTTTCAATAGAAAACCTGACTATCAGCACATGAGGTCCTTTGGTTGTCTTTGTTATATGACTAATATCCGCCCTGGAAAGTCTAAACTTGATAGCAGTGACATTTCTTGCATCTTCATAGGGTATGCTTTCAATCAAAAGGGATACAAAGTGTTTGATCTAATCAATCATGTCACATATGTTTCAAGGGATGTCAGATTTGTGGAAGAAATTTTTCCTTGTGCTACAATACACAAGTCTGTTGAAGAAGGAATTTCTAGTCCAGAAATTACTGTTCCTTTTACCTCAATGTTCCACTAGGGATATTCCCATTTTGGCTGATCCTTTGCCACATTCTTCCACTGCTACACCTGAGATAGCTGGTCATGATGAGCAAGTTGTTATTCAAGATCATCCACTTAGGAGAACTACAAGGACTCACAGGCTTAATGTGACCTTAAGGGATTTTGTCTGCAATACAGTCATGGCTTTTAAAATTGACTATCCTATTCACAAGTTTGTGGATTATTCTAGCTGTTCTACTACTCATCAACATTATGCCTTGCAAGTTTTATCAGATTATGAACCAACTTGCTACACCAAGGCCTCAAAGGATCCCAAGTAGAATGAAGCTATGATAGCTGAACTCAAGGCTCTCAATAGCAACAATACTTGGGAGATTACTGACTTACCTCTACGCAAAATTCATGTTGGTTCAAAGTGGATTTACAGAATCAAAAGGAACTCTGATGGCACAATTTAAAGGTACAAGGCAAGACTAGTTGCAAGAGGTTTTACACAGTTGGAAGGTCTTGACTATCATGAGACTTTTGCTCCAGTTGTCAAGATGAACACTATAAGAGCCTTACTTGCAGTTGCTGTCTCTAAGGGTTGGCCACTCTTTCAACTAGATGTGGATAATGCCTTTCTGCATGGTCATCTTGATGAAGAAGTCTACATGTCCTTACCACCTGGTTTTTTTTTACAAAAATGAGAAAGCTCAAGGGAAAGTATACATGCTTCTCAAGAGTTTATATGGCTTAAAGCAAGCTTCAAGACAGTGGTACTCAAGATTCAGTGATGCCTTGATCAGCTTTGGTTTTGTCCAAAGTTTGAATGATCATTCTTTGTTTACTTATAACAAAGATGGCATTTTTCTAGCCCTACTGGTGTATGTGGATGATGTCATCATCATTGGCACATCCTCTAGTCTCATTCAATTTGTAAAGACCTCTATCCATGATCTATTCAGAATCAAGGACCTTGGCCAACTGAGATACTTTCTTAGCTTTGAGGTGGCAAGGTCCTCTGAAGGCTTACTCTTGAATCAAAGAAAATATGCCTTGGAGCTTATAGCTGAGGCTGGTTTGTTAGCTTGCAAGCCATCAAGCATTCCCATGGACACAAAGCATAAGCTTGGTTTATCAACAACTCCTATCTTGGATGATCCAAGTCCTTACAGGAGGCTGGTTGGCCAACTGATTTGCCTCACCAACACCAGGCCTGTCATTGCTTATTCTGTCCACATATTGAGCCAGTTCATGAATCAGCCTAATACAAATCATTTAACAGTTGCTCATAAGGTACTTAGGTATCTGAAATGGCTCATGCACAAGGGTTATTCTTCCCAAGTCATCAGCCACTTCAGCTCGAAGCTCATTGTGATGCAGATTGGGGTGCTTGCCTTTGACCAGGAAATCTTTTACAGGTTATGCTATTACTCTGGGTCGGGCTCTCATCTCCTGGAAAATAAAGAAGCAGGCCATTGTCTCCAGATCCTTTGCAGAGGCTCAGTATAGAGCTATGGCTCATGCCTGTTGTGAGGTGGCTTGGCTGGTCAGGCTGCTAGAAGATCTCCAGGTTCATGTTCCTACTCCAGTTCCTCTGCATTGTGACAATCATGCTGCAATGCATATAGCCAAAAACTCGGTGTTTCATGAGAGGACAAAGCATGTAGAGTTGGACTGTCATGTGGTGTGACAACACTTAACCTCTGGCCTGATCAGTCCTCGTTTTGTGCCGACGGTGGATCAACCGGCTAACCTTCTCACCAAAGCTCTGTCTGCGGATTGACTTCAATATCTTGCTAGCAAGCTCAACATCTGCAGTACCTTCCATACGCTGAGCTTGAGGGGGGTGTCAAGGAGTTGGGTCAGTTAAGAGATAATAAGCTGACCGGCTGAGTTTTTTATTTATTTACATAGTTTAATTTGGTAATAAGTAAGTGATGCATGACTTAGGATAAATCTAGACCCACATTCTAACTTTCATATTTTAAAAACTTACTTAGTGCCGCCCTTTAATAACATTGTTCGGGATGAACAACTGAAAGTGTGGGGTGATCTGATGGACCATAATTATACGAATCAAAAACACAGTAAAACCCACTAAATTAGACTGTTTGTCTATTTAACTTTTGCTTGTTAGTTCCGATATATTTCTACAGGGTATTTTGGCACTTAGAGAGAAAACACGCTAAGGAGGAGTTTTTAAGCGGAAAATGAAGAACGAGTCATTCCAGGTCACGACCATGCTACACTCAAAATCAGCCTTAATATCCTTCATGGAACCGACTTGGAATCACTCAAATATTCTAGAACCGTCGGCAAATGGACAAGAACGCAAGGCAAAAGCACCGAGCCCGGTAAAGGCCAAACAAGGGCAATTTCATCGGATTTGGGATTTCGACCATGTTCCAAGCAGAATTTGGCTTAGGTTCCTTCTTGAGATCATCTTAGAATGACATTTTCATTCAGAATACACTCTCCAAAATCCATGAAGCTCCGGCCAAAGCTCCGGTCAGATCCGGTCAAACCGATGGCTTTTGTGAAGAAGTCACAAGCTTCTAGAAGGGTGGCTCCTCCACTCTCCTCCCTCCACTTGGCGGCTCCTCCTCCTCTCCTCCCATAGCCGCCGGCTGCTTTTGGACCACCCCCATGTGGCTTCTCCTCCTTGCTCCTCCATGGAAAAGATGACAAGTGGTGGCTCCTCCTCCACATCTTCAAAGCCTCCTCCTCCACCCTTGGATGCTCCTCCACATGCCACCATCTCCACCACCCATCCTCCTCCTCCTTGGCTATAAATATGAGAGCTCCTCCTCATTTGTAACACACACCTCACATCCATACTTGTACACACTTTAGAGAGAGAGAGAGAGGGCTTAACCCTCCTCTCTTCATTTTCAATAAAATTGTTCTTCGCTTTGGAAATAAAGGATAGCTCCCTTGGCGCTTCAACGGTTGTAAGTAATTCTTAGTATTTAATCAACTGTTTTTATTTCCTTAGTATAATGTTTAGCGTGATGAATAGTAGCTAAACTAGTAGTTCGGTAGAAGGGGCGCACTTGTATTATAAATGTTTTAGATCTTACTCTTAGTACACCTTTGTATTCAAAACTTGTTCTATGTGCCATATATAGTCAGAGTTTCCAAGGTTGAGTGCCTGACAAGCAAAAAGCTCTTCCGTGGGAATTCGTGAACATACTCGGTAAGTGGAAGCTGTAACAAGCAAAACTTATCGAGGAGTTCGGCTTATCTAAAACACCACTTGGTCAATAACGTAACTGGGAGATCAAGTGGATGCACTTACAGCTAAGATACTTCGAAAGGAGGAATTAGTTTTGCTTAGAACAAGTGTTTTAAACGATGTTGCAAGTCTTGCGCTACGAAAGGGCCTCGATTCATCTTTGAATACTTAGCATGATCATGTCTTGCGCTAGAAATAGCTTCAATTCATCTTTGAACACTTGGTATGATCATTAGCGGTCGATGATAAACAATTATAATACAAGGCCCCTAAAACCGAATGCTTTCCTTTAATCGTAATATCAACTGTCGTAATTTACTTTCAGTTCTCAAAACACACTCAAACCCAACCCCAATCGTAATTAATTTCTGCATAAGCTTCATTAAAGAACAACTAATCCACACTGACTCTCTTGGGTTCGACCCCTACTTACCACTTGCTATCCAGTAGTTAAGTCGCGAGTAGCGGACTTATAAATTTATTTGTACATTTGCTCTGACGACAAGCATCTGTCAAATTGGCGCCGTTGCCGGGGAGTTGTGCATAGGAATAGTTGTTCTATTTTCTTTTTTCTTTTTTCTTTTATCATGCAATTCACCAAGTCATACTACTACGGAATGGAACCTTGGAACAATACGGAGTTTTCCCCACCACCCTTCAAACTTGAACTCCGCGAGAAGATCAACAAAATAACGCAATCCCGGGACGAAACATTGGATGAGTACTTATGGTACTTCGATTCCATTGTGACGAGCTGCCCGCACCATGGATTTACCAACTCCGATCTTCAAATAAAATTTCTCTGTGGAATGTTGCCACATGAGTGGGACCAGCTAAATAATGCAGCAGGAGGATCAATGTGGGACTTAACCGTGGATGATCTTTGGATATTAATCAATGATTTGGCCGCAAGGTCAAGACCGAGCCAAGATCAGGCCGAGCCACTCAAGGATGGTATAACGAAGCTGGCATCTAGCATCCAGCAGTTGGAAAACACAATGCAACAAATCAGAGCTAAAACTGAATTATGGGCGGCAGAAAAGGAGCTGGCAGCTAACACCCAACAATTGGCCGCAAACATGCAGCAATTGAGTGCCGCGATGCACCAATTCACGGCCGAAACCAATTCAGGAGCAACAGAAAGGACGGCTGAACCCGAGGAACCGACTGAGGATGAGGACCCGCAAATAACCGAAGAAGAACCACCCCAATCAGACCCGGTCCTTATCACCAATCCATCCGAGGAAATCACTGTCCTAATTACCGAACCAACAGAAATCCCGAACCTCACTGCTGAAGCGGCCGAAGAAATCAAGCCAGGCCCGGTACTTGCGCTCGAAGCACCCGAGGAAGTCCCGGACCTCATTGCCGAACTGTCCGAGAAAGACCTAGTCCTCACTGTCGGAGCACCTGAAACAGACCTAGTCCTCATGGTCGAAGTGCCTCAACTTAACCCTTCACGTTTCATGCCGATCATAACCACCGAAGATCATATAATCAATTATGATGCGGTACAAGGGGAGTTGGAGGCAGAGCATGAGCCAAAAAAGCCGACAAAGGAAATCTCTCTCGTCACAAGCCAAGAAAAACCACCCGGGAACTCAATCATTCCAAGACAACCATTCGTAGCTACCACCAAGAAGAGGCCTCACATGGGAACATGCCTGTGGTCGCCGATGTTTGAAGGCACAAAACCTAACTTCCAAACTCACAAAGGTGCCAACTATTCCAACATGAAGAGGCGGCAAAGACATGGGCCGAAAGAATGGAAACTCGGAAGGAGTAATAAACAAGCACGACTCATTGGACCAGTAGCTATGGTTTAAGAAACCTCACCCTCTCGGAGCAAAAGGATAGCCGAGAAGAAATTCGACCTCACTCACCCTTGGGATCCGACCTTATGATCCATGATTGAGGTATCGTCGAGCCAACGACATAAAACAAGTGCACTAGTCGGGAGGTAACCCGACACTATCTTACTTTCTGTCATTTAATTTCTGTCATTTAGTTTTTGTCATTTAGTTTTTTTTGCCTTGCATCATTCTCACCTCACCTGTATATATTTGCTTGCATGACTTTTGAACTAAGTCCTGCTGAAAGGCACGCCTTCGTTCAAAAGTGTGGGGTGAGAACCATCTGTGTACATAACATGTTTTTCTTTTTTAGTAGTATCTTTTTGAAAATATGAACTTGAGAATGTGAAAAAGATAGACCAAAATTCATGCATTAACCTTGTGAAAATTTAACTGTTTAAAAACTTAGAATGTAACTTCTCATTTGTCCCTTTGTGCTGAGATAAACCAGGGATGTGGAGTTGATAGAAATGCCCTAGAGAGGCTTGGCAAGCAATCAAAGGATCGAATCAAACTATATGGTTTTCGAAGTCAGTGGAGGCTGCACTTCGGGTTTCAGTGAAGATTGAAGTCATCTCCGCCATGCAATGCAAAAGGCGAGGACGGGAATCAGACCGTCCTATCTCCGGTCAAAGTAGCCGAGAAAATAGATGAGCGGCCCTCATCTTGACCCGCGCGAAACGACAGTCAAAGTAGCCGAGAAAATAGATGAGCGACCCTCACCTTGACCCGCGCGAAAACGGCAAAAAAACGAGAGGAGCGGGGAGGTATTTCCATAGGCTTGCGGGCGATGATTGGACCTCCCAAAAAGGCTGAGAAAATGGACTAGCAAAGCCACAAAAAGGCGAAAAGCTCGAAGAAGCAAATCAAGAGGCCAAAGGCCCAAAATTGTGAAGGTTTTAACCGAACAAAAGTGAAGTACCTCAAAAAGTCAAATCAAAGGCCAAAGGCCGATTCACTACAAAAAGCAGTCCCTCGCCAAAAGAAAATCAAAGTACTCAAACCAGTGAAACCTGAACCGAATCACGTGCTAGAGAAAGCTACAAGGAAACCATATAGTGCGAGACGATCCCGAGGTTGCAGTCCAGGAGCCTAAACAGGGCTATCTCCCGAGACATCCAATATAATTTGCATCTCAGTACGGAGGTACAAGTATTAAGTTTCTTCTATTTATTTACATAGTTTAATTTAGTAATAAGTAAGTGATGCATGACTTAGGATAAATCTAGACCCACATTCTAACTTTCATATTTTAAAAACTTACTTAGTGCCGCCCTTTAATAACATTGTTCGGGACGAACAACTGAAAGTGTGGGGTGATCTGATGGACCATAATTATACGAATCAAAAACACAGTAAAACCCACTAAATTAGACTGTTTGTCTATTTAACTTTTTCTTGTTAGTTCCGATATATTTCTACAGGGTATTTTGGCACTTAGAGAGAAAACACGCTAAGGAGGAGTTTTTAAGCGGAAAATGAAGAACGAGTCATTCCAGGTCACGACCATGCTACACTCAAAATCAGCCTTAATATCCTTCATGGAACCGACTTGGAATCACTCAAATATTCTAGAACCGTCGGCAAATGGACAAGAACGCAAGGCAAAAGCACCGAGCCCGGTAAAGGCCAAACAAGGGCAATTTCATCGGATTTGGGATTTTCACCATGTTCCAAGCAGAATTTGGCTTAGGTTCCTTCTTGAGATCATCTTAGAATGACATTTTCATTCAGAATACACTCTCCAAAATCCATGAAGCTCCGGCCAAAGCTCCGGTCAGATCCGGTCAAACCGATGGCTTTTGTGAAGAAGTCACAAGCTTCTAGAAGGGTGGCTCCTCCACTCTCCTCCCTACACTTGGCGGCTCCTCCTCCTCTCCTCCCATAGCCGCCGGCTGCTTTTGGACCACCCCCATGTGGCTTCTCCTCCTTGCTCCTCCATGGAAAAGATGACAAGTGGTGGCTCCTCCTCCACATCTTCAAAGCCTCCTCCTCCACCCTTGGATGCTCCTCCACATGCCACCATCTCCACCACCCATCCTCCTCCTCCTTGGCTATAAATATGAGAGCTCCTTCTCATTTGTAACACACACCTCACATCCATACTTGTACACACTTTAGAGAGAGAGAGAGGGCTTAACCCTCCTCTCTTCATTTTCAATAAAATTGTTCTTCGCTTTGGAAATAAAGGATAGCTCCCTTGGCGCTTCAACGGTTGTAAGTAATTCTTAGTATTTAATCAACTGTTTTTATTTCCTTAGTATAATGTTTAGCGCGATGAATAGTAGCTAAACTAGTAGTTCGGTAGAAAGGGCGCACTTGTATTATAAATGTTTTAGATCTTACTCTTAGTACACCTTTGTATTCAAAACTTGTTCTATGTGCCATATATAGTCAGAGTTTCCAAGGTTGAGTGCCTGACAAGCAAAAAGCTCTTCCGTGGGAATTCGTGAACATACTCGGTAAGTGGAAGCTGTAACAAGCAAAACTTATCGAGGAGTTCGGCTTATCTAAAACACCACTTGGTCAATAACGTAATTGGGAGATCAAGTGGATGCACTTACAGCTAAGATACTTCGAAAGGAGGAATTAGTTTTGCTTAGAACAAGTGTTTTAAACGATGTTGCAAGTCTTGCGCTACGAAAGGGCCTCGATTCATCTTTGAATACTTAGCATGATCATGTCTTGCGCTAGAAATAACTTCAATTCATCTTTGAACACTTGGTATGATCATTAGCGGTCGATGATATACAATTATAATACAAGGCCCCTAAAACCGAATGCTTTCCTTTAATCGTAATATCAACTGTCGTAATTTACTTTCAGTTCTCAAAACACACTCAAACCCAACCCCAATCGTAATTAATTTCTGCATAAGCTTCATTAAAGAATAACTAATCCACACTGACTCTCTTGGGTTCGACCCCTACTTACCACTTGCTACCCAGTAGTTAAGTCGCGAGTAGCGGACTTATAAATTTATTTGTACATTTGCTCTGACGACAAGCATCTGTCAAATATCCATAGAGGTGGATACCATAGCTAAGTATTCGAGGGTTTTTGAAAGACAGTAAGTAAAGGAGAATACTCAAGAACCAACTGGAGTATTCTCAAAAACTACTAGAATACTCAAGAACCAACAGGAGTATTCTCTAAAACTGCTATAATACTCAATAACCAACAGAAGTATTATAGATTTCAAACAAAAACGTACAAAAGTGCCCAAAAGTCTAGAGAGATAAGTGAAGTATGTATTGTGGGATGAAGATTACAAAGGAGGGGAGGTGTATTTATAGGCTTGGAGGAGTGAGACTTGTGGAGGAAGTAAGGACACTTGGCACCACTTCCATGGAGGGAGGAGGAGCCGCCGGCGGCTTTGGTGTGGAGGAGACACATGGAGGCTTGTGGCTTAGCCGCCCATGTGAGGAGGAGGAGGAGAGGACATGTGTGAGTTTGTGATCATTTCACAAAAGCCATCGGCTCTTTTCAGCTCCGGTCTGACTCTGGTTGCCCTCCGGTTGGACTTGTTTTGAGTGATTCCATGTCAGGATCATGAGATTTCTTCAGCCAGTATCTGGTCGTGACCTTGGAATGACTCGTAATATATTTTCAGCTTAAAAACTCCTCCTTAGCCTGTATTCTCTCTAGACTCCAAAATACCCTGTAGATAAATATCAGAACTAACAAGCAAAAGTTAAATAGACAAACAGTCTAATTTGGTGGGTTTAACTGTGTTTATGATTCATATAATTATGGTCCATCAGATCACCCCACACTTTTAGTTGTTCGTCCCGAACAATGCTATTAAAGGGTGGCACACACTATCTAAGTAAACTTTTAAAATATGAAAGTGAGACTGTGGGACTAGATTTATCCTAATTCATGCATTACTACTTATTACCAAATTAAACCGTGTAAATAAATAGAAGAAACTTGATACTTGTACCTCCGTGCCGAGATGCAAATTATTTTGGATGTTTCGGAAGATAGCCCTTTTCAGGCTCTTGGACTGCATCCTCGGGACCGTCTCGCACTATATGGTTTCCTTGTAGCTTTCTCTAGCACATGATTCGGTTCGGGTTTCACTGAGTTGAGCCTTTTTGATTTCTTTTTGGCGAGGGACATCTTTTTTTGTAGTGAATCGGCCTTTGGCCTTTGATTTGACTCTTTGAGTACTTCACTTTTTGTTCGGTTAAAACCTTCACAATTTTGGGCCTTTGGCCTCTTGATTTGCTTCTTCGAGCTTTTGCCTTTTTGTGGCTTGCTAGTCCATTTTCTCAAGCCTTTTTGGGAGGTCCAATCATTGCCCGCGAGTATATGGAAATACCTCCCCGCTCCTCTCATCCTTGCCGTTTCGCGCGGGTCAAGATGAGGGTCGCTCATCTATTTTCTCGGCTACTTTGACTAGAGATAGGACGGTCTGATTCCCGTCCTCGCCTTTTTTTCTTTTTGCATAAACACTGCATGGCGGAGATGACTTCAATCTTCACTGAAACCCGAAGTGCAGCCTCCACTGACTTCGAAAACCATATAGCGAAATTTAGTCCTTCGATTGCTTGCCAAGCCTCTCTAGGGCATTTCTATCAACTCCGCATCCCTTGTTTATCTTAGCACAAAGGGACAAATGAGAAGTTACATTCTAAGTTTTTAAACAGTTGAATTTTCACAAGGTTAATGCATGAATTATGATCTATCTTTTTCACATTCTCAAGTTCATATTTTCAAAAAGATAATATTAAGGGAAAAGGAAAAGAAAAACATGTTATGTACACAGGTGGTTCTCACCCCACACTTTTGAACGAAGGCGTGTTGATGAGTCGAGTTTTCGACTCATTAATGCCCGTTTTCACTATAGCTTTAGTTCGATTCCGACTACTATTTGATGTCATTTGATCCTCTTCTCGTGCGTTTCAGGTACAAAGCAAGATGTCTCAGTGTCAAGAGCTATTGGAAGAAAACTCGGGGAAAATCGGTGTTTTAGAGCAAAAATTGGCAGTATTTGCTCCTCAGTCGATCGACTGTGAAGCTCCCCTGATCCAGTCGATCGACTAAACAGACTAACAGGAGGAGTTGCAAATCGACCAGCGCCAGTCGATCGATTTATCATCCAGTCGATCGACTGAAGAATCCCCTGCCCATAGCATGCAGATCACGTGACCACCTAGTCGATCGACTGGGACTCAGTCGATCGACTAAATGGACTAACAGGAGGTGCTGCAAATTGAGTTTCCTCAGTCGATCGACTGGGAGTTTACCCTGTCTCAGTCGATCGACTGAGATTCTGCCAACCAGGCGGCAATTCTTCCTCCAGTCGATCGACTGGGCCATCAGCCCAACGCCAGTCGATCGACTGGACCTGCTACAGTGCCGAATTTCTGACGAGCCTATAAATAGAAAGAAGCAAGTTTGACCTACCATCTTGGAATTTTCTGGAGAGAAGACAAGGAAAAGTGATCCAAACCAAGGGTTTCATCATCATCAAATCAAGGAGGAATCAAGATCAAGGGAGTTCATTAGGACTAATCATCCTACTCTATTCCCTCTTATTTCTCTTAGATTTATTTGTAAAAACCTACACATCATGTTGTCTTACATGATGTGTGAGTAGTCCCCCTTGTGTTTTGAGGGTTCTATGAACCTCCTTGGTACTCAATGATCATTGTATACACATTTGAATGGATTTATTGAAGTTGATTTCATTTTACTATGCTCTTCATGTTAGACATGTCTCTAAGTGTTTGATAAAATGACCAAGTGACATGTTTATGTTAGAACTTTGATCGAAGTCTTGAGAGAGCTTAGGGATGGTTTTGATGTAGTAAAAATGGACTTAACCTACATTTATGAGAGTAAATGCATGGTGAGAGGTGAACTAGAACTTTGTGCATGTGCATTTATGAGGGTAAATGCATATAGGGGGTCAATATCCTTTAAGTAGTGAGATCCTATCTAAGATGGCTTTACTAGGATTAGACATGCATGGTTTGCCTAATTCATAGTCTAAGCTAGGTTCAAAACCTATCAACTCATAATTAATTGAACTCTAGTTTGCATGATTGACAGAACCGCTTGTCGTCAAAGCGATTGTGCAAATAAATTTATAATAGTCCGCTACTCGCAACTATACTACTGGGTAGTACTTGGTAAGTAGGGGTCGAACCCAAGGGAACTAGGGGAATAATTGTTCTTCGGGGGGATTACGCAGCGTGGGAGCGTGTTTAAGGTCGGTTGGTTGGTTTTAAAGCTACCAGCTATTTTGATTGATTGATTGGTTGGTTGGTTGATTTTAACACTGGAAAGTAAATTACTATTTTAATGATTAAGAGAAATGTTCGGTTTCAGGGGACTTGTGTTATATCCTATTTATCATTGACCTTTAGTGACTCTCCTAAGTATTCAAACGGTGTATCAAGGCCATTCCAAGCACTCGATTTGCGTACACTGTCTAGCCTATTCCAAGGACGTAGAACACTTATTCTATTTAGACTAATACTCCATTCCCGGTTATATTAGCCTATGTGCATCCATTTGATCAATCATTCCCGATCAACCAAATGGTGTTTAGGATGAGTCAAACTTCTCAGATAAGCTTTGCCATTCCAAGCATCCACTTATCCGTACAAGTTTACGAACCCCCATGGTGAGCTTTGCCATTCCAAGCGTCCCCTCAACCATGGACGTTCTGACTTAATATATGGCACATAGAATAAGTTTTGAATACTTAGACTAGATACTAAGTTAATAGTCTTAAAACATTTTATAATACAAGTGCGCCCCTTAGACCGAACTACTAGTTTAGCTACTATTCATCGCGCTAAACATTATACTAAGGAAATTAAAGACAACAGTTAAATAAATTAATACTAAGAGAAACTTACAACCGTTGAAGCGCCAAGGGAGCTTTCCTTTATTTCCAAAGCAAAATTACAACATTACAAATATTACAACTTCTAGAGAGAGAAGTGAATTTGAGTTGAGGTGTGTTGAAATGAGGAGGAGGAGGCTTGTATTTATAGCCAAAATGGGAGGAGATGGGTGGTGGAGATGGTGGACATGTGCATTTGATCCAAGGGAGGAGAAGGGAGGAGGAGGAAGGAGGAGGAGGAGGTGACAAGTGGCGGAATAGTGAAGCCGCCGGTCCCTCCTCCCATAGCCGCCGGTTGCCGGTGGTCCAAGGGGGAGGAGCTCCTCCCTTGGCCACCTCCTTGAGTGGTGGCTGGTCATCTTGCCCAAATGTGAGTTTTGTACAGTTTTGTGCAGTCTTTTCACAAAACTGTCAATGTGTTCCTTCCCCGGTCTGTCTTGACTCCACTCCTGATTCTTCTGATTAATTTATTCTGGTCAATTCAACGTCAGGATCCTTGATATTTCTTCAGTCGGCATATGATCTTGACCTTGGATTGACTCTTGTTATCTTTTCAGCTTAAAATCCTCTCCTTAGCGTGTTTTCACTTTAGTCTCTAAAATGCCCTGTGAAAATATATCGGGACTAACACGTAGATGTTAGATAGACAAACAGTCTAATTAAGGGGGTTTTACTGTGTTTCTGACTCGTATAACTTTGGTCCATCAGATTACCCCCCACTTTTAGTTGTTCGTTCCGAACAATGCTATTAAAGGGCGTAAGTTCTAATTTTGGCTTTGGAATATGAAAATTAGACTGTGGTACTCGATCTATCCTAATTCATGCATTGCTTACTTATTACCAAATTAAACTGCGTAAATAAATAGAAGGAACTTAATACTTGTACCTCCGTGCTGAGATGCAAATTATATTGGATGTCTCGGGAGATAGCCCTTTTTAGGTTCCTGGACTGCAACCTCGGGATCGTCTCTTACTATATGGTTTTCTGGTAGCTTTCTCTAGCACATGATTCGATTCGGGTTTCAGTGAGTTGAGCCTTTTTGATTTTCTTCTTTGGCGAGGGACTGCTTTTTTGTTGTAGTGAATCGGCCTTTGGCCTTTGATTTGACTTTTTTGAGTGCTTCACTTTTGCTCGGTTAAAACCTTCACAATTTTGGGCCTTTGGCCTCTTTTGATTTGCTTCATTGAGCTTTTCGTTTTTTTGTGATTGCTAGTCCATTTTCTCGAGCCTTTTTTGGGAGGTCCAATCATCGCCCGCAAGCCTATGGAAATACCTCCCCGCTCCTCTCGTCTTTGTCGTTTTGCGCGGGTCAAGATGAGGGTCGCCCATCTATTTTCTCGGCTATTTTGACTAGAGAGAGGACGGTCTGATTCCCGTCCTCGCCTTTGCATAGATGCTTCATGGCGGAGTTGACTTCAATTATTCACTGAAAACCCGAAGTGCAGCCTCCACTGACTTCGAAAACCATATAGTTTGATCTGATCCTTTGATTGCTTTCCAAGCCTCTCTAGGGCAGTTTATATCAACTCCACATCCCTAGTTATCTCAGCACAAAGGACAAATGGAAAGTTACATTCTAAGTTTTTAAACAGTTGAATTTTCACAAGGTTAATGCATGAATTATGATTTATCTTTTTCACATTCTTAAGTTCATATTTTCAAAAAGGTACTTATTAAAAAAGAAAAAACAGCTGCATGTTATTTATGTACACAGGTGGTTCTCACCCCCCACTTTTGAACGAAGGCGTGCCTTAGTTCAAAAGTCATGCAAGCTTAAAACTAAATACTGAATTTAAATGACAGAAATTAAAAGTGCGGAAAGTAAGATAGTGTCGGGTTACCTCCCGACCAGTGCACTTGTTTAACGTCGTTGGCTCGACGATACCTCGTTTGTGGTTCATTGGTTTGGGTCCCATGGGTGGCTGAGGTCGAACTTCTTGATTCCACCGACTTTGATTCTTGCGGTGAGTCTTCCTGATTTTTTAGCAGATGACGGGTTTGGGTCCAGTTCTGATGGTATCTCCTTCCAACGTCTCTGAGAAGGCGAGGGACCTTTCACTATCAGCTTCTTGAACTGGGTGTTTTCCTGTTTAGGGCTGCCTTGTCCAGTCATGGCGAAAGCGTGCTCCATGTAGGAGTCATTCTGCTCGGGCCCTTTTCCCATTCTCCTTGGAGCTTCTTCTTGGATCGCATAGTTCGCGGCGACTTGCTCATTAATTAAGGGGAAAAGTCGGGAAGGCCTCATGAGGCTCGGTTCTGCCTCGTAATGTTGGTTCGTGAAGAACTGATCGTAGATAGTCTCAGCTGCCTGGGTAATGATAGTCGGGTATGGAATAGGCAGTTCGTTGGTGGTATTCTGGACTTCTACTTCGTTGCTTCCGGTGCTTTCCATGTCTGATTCCTCGGATGGTTCGGGAGTCTCTTCTGACGGCTCGGTGGTTTCTTCTTTGTCAGCCTCAGGGTCAGCTTCTTCTGTCTGCATTTCCTCGTCAGTGTGAGGAACTCGTCTTGTGGCAGCGGCTAGGCCAGTTATCAGGTACCACATGTCTGCAATGGTGAGGTTTGCGGCAGACCTTCTCATAGCTTCGTTGACTCTTCCCAGCTCTTCGGACCTCATCCCACGAAGAAATTTTTGGAGAAGAATTTTCTTCGTAAATCCATGGTGCGGGCAGCTTGAGATGATGGCATCGAATTTTATGTAGTATTCGTCCAAAGTCTCATCCCGGGATTGTTGAAGGTTCAGGATCTTCTCGCGGGTTTCTTGGCGTAAGGAAGGTGGGGAGAATTCTTTCAGGAACGGAACGCAGAGGTCTACAAAACGTTCTGCACTGCAAGCGGTGGATGTGTAGTACCATATCGTAGCGAAGTCGGTTAGAGAGAATTTAAAGCATTTCAGCTTAAATTCCTCTAACACTTCGTTTTCAGGTTTGATGTTGTGGCAGACTTGGTGGAAGTTTCGGCAGTGCTGTACAGGGTCTTCTCCCTCCGTTCCTCCGAACAGGGGCAGAAATCGCGTTGTCCATGCATGCGTGACAGGTAATGACATAGAGAGATGAACAGAAAAGAAAAAGGGGAGGGAAGAACAGTTATCCGATGACTAGTTCCCCGGCAACGGCGCCAATTTGACAGAACCGCTTGTCGTCAAAGCGATTGTGCAAATAAATTTATAATAGTCCGCTACTCGCAACTATACTACTGGGTAGTACTTGGTAAGTAGGGGTCGAACCCAAGGGAACTAGGGGAATAATTGTTCTTCGGGGGGATTACGCAGCGTGGGAGCGTGTTTCAGGTCGGTTGGTTGGTTTTAAAGCTACCAGCTATTTTGATTGATTGATTGGTTGGTTGGTTGATTTTAACACTGGAAAGTAAATTACTATTTTAATGATTAAGAGAAATGTTCGGTTTCAGGGGACTTGTATTATATCCTGTTTATCATTGACCTTTAGTGACTCTCCTAAGTATTCAAACGGTGTATTAAGGCCATTCCAAGCACTCGATTTGCGTACACTGTCTAGCCTATTCCAAGGACGTAGAACACTTATTCTATTTAGACTAATACTCCATTCCCGGTTATATTAGCCTATGTGCATCCATTTGATCAATCATTCCCGAACAACCAAATGGTGTTTAGGATGAGTCAAACTTCTCAGATAAGCTTTGCCATTCCAAGCATCCACTTATCCGTACAAGTTTACGAACCCCCATGGTGAGCTTTGCCATTCCAAGCGTCCCCTCAACCATGGACGTTCTGACTTAATATATGGCACATAGAATAAGTTTTGAATACTTAGACTAGATACTAAGTTAATAGTCTTAAAACATTTTATAATACAAGTGCGCCCCTTAGACCGAACTACTAGTTTAGCTACTATTCATTGCGCTAAACATTATACTAAGGAAATTAAAGACAACAGTTAAATAAATTAATACTAAGAGAAACTTACAACCGTTGAAGCGCCAAGGGAGCTTTCCTTTATTTCCAAAGTAAAATTACAACATTACAAATATTACAACTTCTAGAGAGAGAAGTGAATTTGAGTTGAGGTGTGTTGAAATGAGGAGGAGGAGGCTTGTATTTATAGCCAAAATGGGAGGAGATGGGTGGTGGAGATGGTGGACATGTGCATTTGATCCAAGGGAGGAGAAGGGAGGAGGAGGAAGGAGGAGGAGGAGGTGACAAGTGGCAGAATAGTGAAGCCGCCGGTCCCTCCTCCCATAGCCGCCGGTTGCCGGTGGTCCAAGGGGGAGGAGCTCCTCCCTTGGCCACCTCCTTGAGTGGTGGCTGGTCATCTTGCCCAAATGTGAGTTTTGTACAGTTTTGTGCAGTCTTTTCACAAAACTGTCAATGTGTTCCTTCCCCGGTCTGTCTTGACTCCACTCCTGATTCTTCTGATTAATTTATTCTGGTCAATTCAACGTCAGGATCCTTGATATTTTTTCAGTCGGCATATGATCTTGACCTTGGATTGACTCTTGTTATCTTTTCAGCTTAAAATCCTCTCCTTAGCGTGTTTTCACTTTAGTCTCTAAAATGCCCTGTGAAAATATATCGGGACGAACACGTAGATGTTAGATAGACAAACAGTCTAATTAAGGGGGTTTACTGTGTTTCTGACTCGTATAACTTTGGTCCATCAATGATCATTGGGAAATTGCCAAGGAGGGGATTATTCCCTCGAAACTCGCTTTTAATTGAATTTAAACCCTTAAAAACAATTTCATTCTTGTCTTGAATCATTGATAACTCACTCACACTCGAATTTTAGGAATTAGCCGAGTAAGAAAATTTGATCGAACTAGCGTGTAATCCGTTTGCTCCCTTGGGTTCGACACCGGTCTTACCGGTTGAATTACAAATTGTTTTTGACAAAGTGTATCTCAAAAATACTCAACGTCAAAATGGCGCCGTTGCCGGGGAGCAATAGCTAGATTACCCCTAGGAAAATCATTTAGTACTCCGACTATTACATGTTTTACTTTATTTTGCTTGTTACTTGCAATTCTTGAACTACTTCACTACGCTCACTTGTTTTAATTGGCTTCTCTTGTAGGTTCACTTCTTTTATGCCACCGAAAACCAAGAAACTTGCTCAAATCGTGGATAGAGACTTGAATCAACCAATTAGAGAGCTAGTTAATCCTCCTATTACAAGAAGTAAAACTACCAAGGACAAAGGATCAACTTCCAATACTCAAGGAGTCATGGCCGATAGAGAAAACAACAATTTACCTCCTCCACCCCCTCCTTATAATCGAAGGAACCAAGATCCTCCTCCTCAACAATTGCCCCTAGCTAGAAGGGCATTAAAGGACTATGCCGTTCCTACGGCGTATGGTTACCGTTCTCCCATCCAACTTCCCGCGGTTGACAATCGAGACTTCGATTTGAAGACGGCGCACATTCAAATGGTTCAAGCGAACCAATTCTCGGGTAGAGATAACGAGGACCCCAATTCTCATTTGACTACGTTTCTAGAGATATGTGCTACATTTAAAATAAATGGAGTCTCGGAAGATGCAAAGTTATTGAGGCTCTTTCCCTTCTCACTCACGGGAAAGGCTAAGGATTGGTTGAGGAGTCAAACTCCCGATAGCTTCACTACATGGGAAGAATTAGCCGTGGCTTTCTTGAACAAGTATTTCCCCCCTTCCAAGACGGCTTACTATCGGAACCAAATCACCAACTTCTCGCAAATGGATGGGGAAAATCTATATGAAGCTTGGGAGCGATACAAGGAATATCAAAGGCTTTGTCCTCACCACAACCTTGATGATCTTCAAGTTTTCCATACTTTCTACCACGGGGTTGATGGGAATTCTCGTCTTGCTCTTGATACCGCCTCGAGTGGCGCTATTATGGATCTAGAACCGCATGAAGGATATGCGATAATAGAGAAGATTACCAAAAACTACTTCATGTGGGGGAGCGAAAGAGGAAACCCGAGAAGAAGGCATGAAAGGCACGAGGTAAAAGCCGTGAGCTCTAGTGATTATGATGCTTTGAGGAAAGACTTTGAGAGCCTCTCGGATGAGGTGTTTAAGCTAAAACATCCGGAAAAGGAAGCTTCAACAAGGCAAGGATGTGATATTTGTGAGGTCTATGAGCATGAGACCGTTTCTTGCCCTTTGGTTCTAAGGGATGTGCAAGGGCAAAGCTATGGAGAAGTGAATTTTGTGGGAGGAAATCAAGGAAGAGACTATGGAAATAGTGCCAATCAAGGACAGAGCTCTCAAGCCAACTATACCACACCCAAGTTCTCTTCGGGATGGAGAAATCACCCCAATTTCTCCTACAAAACCACTAATCCCACTCGCCCCGATTTTGGATCCACACCTCCCGGAGTCGGTCCTAAGCCTACTCAATCCAATCAAGGGTTCCAACCTAGGAACCAATATCAAAGTCAAGGACCGACTTTACTTCAAAGAAACCAAGGGCAACAATATCAAGCTCAAGCTCAAAGGCCCTATCAACAAGTTGAAGCTCCCCCACAACCTTCTAGTGAACTTTCCGGTGTTGAGGCAATGTTTGCCAAGCTCCTTGCAAACCAAGACAAGATGCAAGCACAAATCGAGAGGATGGAAACTCATAACAAAATGCTAGAAAGCCAAATTGCCCAACAAGCCGAGGCATCTACAAGGGCACCGGGCAAATTACCGGCTAGACCCGAACAAGGGAATGTAGAGCATTGCAATGCGGTAACCTTGAGAAGTGGTAAAGACCTTGAGAGCGAACTACCAAAGAGAAAGAAGGTTTCTTTTGATCTTGGAGGCCAAGCTAGTGCCGAAATCGAAGAATTGGATGAAGAGGTTCCTAACCCTCAAGTTGAGAAAGAAAGTGAAGTGGAAAAGGAGAAAGACGAACCTAGAATATACACTCCTCCTATTCCATTTCCTCAAAGGTTAAAGAAGAAGAGCAATGACAAGCAATTCTCCAAGTTTGCCGAGATGATGAGGAAGCTCTATGTCACAATGCCCTTCACCGAGGTAATAACCCAAGCTCCTTCTTATGCTAGATTTCTAAAGGATGTTATTACTTGCAGGAGAACAATCGAGGATGTCGATACGGTGTCCCTCAATGGGGAATGTAGTGCCATACTCCAACCTCGCATGCCCCCAAAGCTTGAGGATCCCGGTAGCTTTTCCATTTCATGCTTTATTAATGATATTAAGATTGAACGTGCAATGTGTGATTTGGGTTCAAGCATATCGTTGATGCCTTATTCTTTGTGTAAAAAGCTAAATATGGGTGAGCCAAAACCAACTAGCATGATTCTAAGGCTCGCGGACCGCTCCTCAAGATTCCCTAAGGGAGTTCTTAAGGATGTCCCGGTTAGAGTAGGGAATTTCTATATTCCGGGGGATTTCGTGGTGTTAGAGATGGAGGAGGACAAAGAAATTCCCATTCTATTGGGAAGGCCTTTCCTCTACACCGCGGGGGCTATTTTTGATACAACTAAGGGTTCAATTACCATGAGGGTAGGAGATGAAGAGGTTGAGTTTAACTTAGAAAAGGCACAAAAAGGTCATAGTTCTACAATGACTTGTAACTATCTAGACCTAGTTGATACTTATGAATTGTATGATGTGCCTAACCTTCTCATGAGTGCTATTGACCTTGATAATGAGCTTCCCGACATTGCCGATTGTTGGGCTATCTTGGAGGAAGAATGTGAAGAAGGGTCTCTAAGCGACAAAGGTAGGGAGTCTTGTTCGGTAGAGCTTAAAGCTCTACCAACAAGCCTAAGGTATGAGTTCTTAGGCCCAAATTCTAGCTTGCCTATCATTGTGAATGCTTCTTTGAATGATATTGAAACCTCAAAATTGCTTGATGTGGTTAGGAAACATAAGGATACTATTGGCTACTCTATTGATGATTTAAAGGGAATAAGCCCTAATTTATGCATGCATGAAATCAACTTAGAGAGTGATAGTATGCCATCTAGGGAGAGAGCTAGGAGGTTGAATCCTATTGTGGGGGAAGTTGTGAAAAAGGAAGTGCTTAAATTGCTTGATGCGGGAATTATTTTCCCCGTTGCGGACTCTAAATGGGTGAGCCCCATTCATGTAGTGCCGAAAAAGGGGGGAATGACCGTTATTAAAAATGAGAAGAATGAACTAATCCCCACAAGAACGGTAACCGGGTGGCGTATGTGAGTGGATTATAGGAAGCTTAACCAAGCCACTAGAAAAGATCACTTTCCCCTTCCATTTATTGACCAAATGTTGGAAAGACTAGCTAAGCATGACTATTTTTGTTACCTTGACGGATATAGCGGATTTTTCCAAATCCCTATACATCCGCAAGACCAAGAAAAAACCACCTTCACATGTCCCTATGGAACATTTGCCTATCGGCGAATGCCCTTTGGGCTTTGTAATGCGCCGGGTACCTTTCAAAGATGCATGATGGCTATCTTTTCGGAATTTATTGAGAAAATCATGGAAGTGTTCATGGATGACTTTTCCGTTTACGGTTCTTCTTTTGATGATTGCTTAACCAATTTGGCAAAAGTGTTGAAAAGATGCATTGAAACGAACCTTGTACTTAATTGGGAAAAATGTCATTTCATGGTGCAGGAGGGGATAGTGCTTGGTCATTTGGTATCAAAAAGAGGAATCGAGGTGGACAAGGCAAAAATTGAAGTTATGGAGAAATTGCCGCCTCCAAGAGATGTGAAAGGAATAAGGAGTTTCCTTAGTCATGCCGGATTTTATAGAAGGTTTATAAAGGACATCTCGAAGATTGCAAAGCCATTGACAAATCTTCTGTGCAATGACACTAAGTTCAATTTTGATGAGGATTGCATAGTTGCCTTCGAGAAGTTGAAAGAGGCATTGATTTCGGCCCCTATTATTCAACCCCCTAGGTGGGAATTGCCCTTTGAACTCATGTGTGACGCAAGCGATTATGCAATTGGGGCGGTTCTTGGGCAAAGGATAGACAAGAAACTTCATGCCATCCACTACACAAGCAAAGTTCTTAGCGGTGCTCAATTAAATTACACAACTACGGAGAAAGAGCTTCTTGCTATCGTGTACGCTTTTGATAAGTTTCGTCCATACCTTGTGGCTTCGAAGGTTATAGTATTCACGGATCATGCGGCTATTAAATATCTCTTAGCTAAGAAGGATTCCAAGCCAAGATTGATAAGGTGGATTCTATTGCTCCAAGAATTCGATATAGAGATCAAGGATAAAAAGGGGGTAGAGAATGTGGTGGCCGACCACCTATCAAGGCTAGAAGAAAATGAAGAGATTGAGGTGGATACTAGACCGGTGAACGATTCATTTATTGGAGAGCAACTCATGAGAGTTGAGGCGGAGGCCCTTCCTTGGTACGCGGACTTCGTTAATTTCGTGGTTTGTGGGATTATCCCCCACGATATGAACCACCATCAAAGGAGGAAGTTCCTTTCCGAGACCAAGAGGTACTATTGGGATGAGCCCTACCTTTATAGGCTTTGCGCGGATGGGCTTTATAGAACTTGCGTGGCCGAAGAAGAGATGAGAGAAATTCTTTACCATTGTCACTCTTCTCAATATGGAGGACATGGTAGTGGAGCAAAAACCGCGTCAAAGGTACTACAATGCGGCTTTTATTGGACAACTCTCTTTAGCGATGCTTACGAATTCGTGAAAAGCTTGTGATCAATGCCAAAGGACCGGTAATATTTCTAAAAGGCATGAAATGCCCCAACAAAGCATCCTCCCGGTCGAGATATTTGATGTATGGGGCGTTGATTATATGGGTCCTTTCCCTTCTTCATACGGGAACCAATACATATTGGTGGCGGTTGATTACGTTTCAAAATGGGTTGAGGCCATCGCTTCCCCTACTTGTGATGCCAAGGTGGTCACGAAGCTATTCAAGAAAATCATCTTTCCAAGGTTTGGGGTGCCAAGGACCGTCATAAGTGATGGTGGTTCGCATTTCAAGGAGAGGCATTTCGAGGCCTTGCTTCGGAAATATGGAGTTAATCACAAGGTCGCCACGCCATACCACCCACAAACTAGTGGGCAAGTGGAAATTTCAAACCGAGAGATCAAGGCAATCTTGGAGAAAACCGTAGGGAGCTCGAGGAAGGATTGGTCATCGAAGCTAGATGACGCGCTATGGGCCTATCGTACGGCGTTCAAGACCCCTATTGGAATGTCTCCCTATCGCCTCATTTATGGGAAACCGTGCCACTTACCGGTAGAATTGGAGTACAAGGCGATGTGGGCAATTAAAACGTTGAATATGGACTTGCAAACGGCGGGAGACCATAGGCTGCTTCAACTCCATGAGTTGGAGGAGATAAGAAATGAGGCCTACGAAAGTGCTAGGATATATAAGGAGAAGATCAAGAAATGGCACGATAGAAGGATCTTTCGTCGTGAATTCAAAAAGGGAGACAAGGTCTTGCTCTTTAACTCTAGGCTCAAATTATTCCCGGGAAAATTGAGGAGCCGATGGAGTGGCCCATTTATTGTTCACAAGCCCTACGAAGATGGCCATGTTGAATTGCTAAATAATGATGGAACTACTTTCATGGCGAATGGGCAAAGGCTAAAGCACTATAGGGAAGGATTTCGTGACGAGCAAAATGTCACATTCCCCTTGACCGACCCATAGAGTGCCTTATTCCGCTTGAGGAGGGATCCTAGCTATGGACTCCTCAAGTGTGCTTCTTAGTGAGAAAAGGATCGGCTCGGTCTTTTCCAAGACGTTAAACTAGGCCCTCACGGGAGGTAGCCCGGTTTGTGAGTTGTCTATCTACACACAAGTAACTTCCAAATATGTGTAGCATGCTTTTGTGAACTTGTAATGTGGCTTGGTGATTTGGATGATTTTATATGCATGATTAGGTGTGTGTGTGATGTGATATAAGGCTTGCATGAATTTTCTTGATGATGGTGGAGTTTTAAGTGTGGAGTGGTGATCCTAGCTTGTTTTGATTGAAAATCGTATGTTTATGTGCTAGCGATTGATTAGGAGGGCGTACCTTGATTATATGTGATATTTTGAGTGGTACATATTCTTGATTTTGAGTAAAAATTCTGAGTGTGGAGTCGGGATTCGTTGGGAAAAGGAAAAAATTTTCAAGCGGAAATTCGGGTTCAGTCGATCGACTGGAAGCAAGCTATCACCCAATCGATCGACTAAATGATGTTTCAGGGGGTCTTGCAATTCTTGCATTCTCAGTCGATCGACTGAGATACTCAGTCGATCGACTAAACGTTGTCTCGGGAGCCCTTGTTTTTTGTGCATTCTCAGTCGATCGACTGAGCATCTCTTATCCAAACTTCATTTTCTTTCCTTCTTCTTCATTCGACCGAACCCCCCTAAAACCCTAATTCGAATTTCCTCCTCCAATCCAAACCTCCGACCACCACCAATCCACGCCGCTCACCGCACCATAGCCCCGCCAACCCTCCGCCACAGCACCGCCCTCAAATCGCCGCCTCAAACCGCCAAAAATCGGATTTCCGATCGGAAACCCCCAATCCCTCCGATCTCCTCCGTCCGCCGGTGAATTCCTCCGATTCCACCACCAAAACGCTCCTCATTGCCCCGCCTACCAACCCCACCGATCAATTTGATTCGAAAAAGCCTCGCCGGAAATCCCCCAAATTTTGCCCTAAACCCGACTGAAATTCGGTCCCCAGTCGATCGACTGAGCCACCTGCTCCATTCCAGTCGATCGACTGAATTACAGTTCAGTGCATTATTTTGCTCAGTTTGACTTTTGGCCTTCATTTCCATACACCATGGGTCGTGCCGGTTCTTCGTCCAGTTCCAAATCGAAGGGGAAGGGGGTTGCTCATGAGCCCTCTCTTTTGGATCAAATTGACGAGTTTCGTAGCGAGGACGAGGATGATATACCTCTTGTTACCCGCAAAAGGAAGTTGTTGAGGGGTTCGCTTGCTGATGCTAGTTCAGAGTCAGATGCAGAGATTGAGGCCGTGCCGGTTTCCCCTGCGCCTCCAAAGAAGAAAAAGCCTCAACCGAGGAAACCGGCACCGAAGAGGAGAGCGACAGTGCCTCCTACCTCTAGAGTTCCTTCGCCCCCTGTGCATAGAGAGCCCTCCCCTGCTGCTGCGCCTTCCTCCATGGCCTTAGTGCCAGTTGAACCTTAAGAAGAACCTTATGAGGGACCGATGCCCATTCCGGTCCCCTATCCATTCTCAGTTCCATTGGTGTTTAGGGACGAGAAGCACCGGGCTCATCATGCTACTATCACGTCGAAGAGGAAGAAGGCCATCCCGACATTGTACCTAGACATGGATTTGCTTCGTGGCATCGACGAAGTGGTAGCGACTGAGGTACAATCTCGGCTCACTACTCATGGCTTGTCCTTTTTATTTTCCGATGATCCGAGCTCCTACCAGAGATTAGTTGAGGAGTTCTTGTGCTCATTTGAGTCGGATAAGGAGAGAGTGGGGGAGGATGGTGCCTCTATTTATTATTGGAAGTTTGTGTTGGGGGGTAGGGATTTCTGGATCAGGGAGAGTACGATCCGAGAGTGGCTTGGCTTTCCACAGCCTGCGGCATCGCCCCGGGTATTCACTGAGCACGACCAGTCCAGGCTTTGGAAGAGGATTTCCGGTAGGAATGAGTGGTTTGTATCTTCATATAACTCTTCTGCGATCGTTGACCCGGTTTGGAATATTACGCACCACGTCATTGCTATTGACTTCAATACGAGGACAGAGAGGGGTAGGAAGGTTACCTTCCTAGATATGGACCTCATGGTTGCCATGGATCACGGGGAGGCCATTGATTGGCTAGTGGTACTTGCAAACCGGTTTGAGACCGTTGTGAAGCCGAGTACGAGGAACAAGAGCATGGGAGGTGGCTCCTTGATTACATTGATAGCCCGAAGGTGTAACTTCACCTTTGGCCACGAGGGTTGTGAGGCCCCTACCAGGAGCAAGCTTGACATGGATTCGATGAAGAATATGCATATGGTCAAGCGGGACGGTAAGACGTGGAGCAGTGACCCGTCGCCCCATGTGGAGGATCTTGTGACCGCCGCCGCTGCGTGGAGGAGAGCCTTCAAGCAGCAGAATCCGCTCTATTGCCTTACCCACCTCTCTCCCTCTCCCTCTCCTCCCGGTTCACCTCCTCCTCCCCCTCCGGCAGACATTCCCGAGGAAGATGAGGGCCTCCCTGCAGCCGATGAGGAGTTTCCCCCAGCAGAGCCCGTGGTCAATATTCCCCCTCCAGTCGTTGATGACTCAGCGGAGTGGAGGCAGAGAGTCACGTCAGATATTGCTAGTTTATCGACCGGCGTGGCAGACTTGAGGAGCGGATTGTCCCGGTTAGAGGACCTTGTTCGAGAGTCTGATGCTAGAGCGCGTCGAGAGTGGGAGTGGCTCAGATCTGCAGTTCAGTCCTTCACCGGAGGCCCCAGCACTCCAGTTGACCCTCCACTCGCTCCAGAGTTCTCAGCTCCACGTGGCGCCTCCCCTTTGCCCACCACTCCAGCTTCCAGAGTCGGGGAGGTGGGATCGCGTCTCACAGGAGACACCGGTCCTCCAGATCATTCCTTTCGCGAGGGTAGCCCGCTATTCCCAGGCTCCACGCAGCCGCTTGAGGATGATGGAGTCGTTGATTCAGCTAGGAGGACCCCTCTAGGAGACGACGAGGCTACATCTTAGTCTATGCTTCATTTCTATTTCCACATGTGTATTTTCTTTATTTGACTTGTTGCATTGGATGTTGATTTGGATGATAAGTCGCCTTTTGGCGCATTTTTGATGATGTATGCTATTTTGGTGATATCTATCCTTTCTTGCCTATTGGTTGTATGCTATATTCTTATGATGATATTGGAGGTGTTTACCATTTATATTGTTCACTCTACAGGATATACATTCACATATTCGTATCATGTCTAAACACCCTCTTATATCTACACTTGCAACCAAAAGGCTATTTCTCACTCTTATGGATTATATCACCGGAACTACAAACGAGGGGAGTTCCTATGCGCCTTTGCCTTTATTTTATCATTCTTTGCGCTTAGGGACTAAGCTTGAATTAAGTGTGGAGTGGTTTTGATGTGCATAGTTCACATGATTGCATGCTATACATATCATTTCTAGATGGACACTTGCATACTTGCACATTGTCCCAACATGAGAGTGTTTTAACCTCATAGGCTTGTGATTTTAAATTCTAAATCCCTATAGATCACATCTAGCCTATGTGCCACATTTACCGACCTAGTCCTTTGAGCATGCATTCTTGAGAATTAATATCATTGCTATATCTCGTCTATCCAACTTTCTAAGTATTTTCGTTGCAACACCTTGGATCAAGCTAGCAAACACTTTTAAAAATCTTCATGAAAAACTTAGACCCCTTGAATATTCCTTGGTGACTTGAGTTCCCTAACACGGTGCCTTGCTTATGTTTGTTCCCCGCACATTCCATACACTTTTTGAACATATTGTCAAGTTTTAAGTGTGGAGTTGATTACTAAAAAAAAAAACTGCTCCGCCACCGCGGTACTTATGCGGTTAGGTGGGATGGTGGCACACATCGTCCAATCTCTAGTCCTAATAGCCGGGAAAATAGACGAGAGACCCTCGGCTTGACTCGCGTCAAAAGGACAATGATGAGTGAGAGCAGGAAGGTTCAAAAAGAAAATAAGAAGCACTTAAAACTTGACTCTATGTTCTTCCATCATTCTTCATTTGTGCGGGATTCAACATTTGCATTGTGTGCTAGTTGGAATAACTCTTGGACGACCCATGTGCTTGCACGGGAATATTCATTCGGTTTATTACTTGTTTGTTAAAGAACTCTAGTGTCGAACTCCACTTCCCTTATGGATTACGGCTTAAGCGCCTAAAACTTGGGAATGAGTTCCTTATCGCGAGCCCTTGGACTAGCCCTAGCTAGCATAGGTGAGCGGTTGACACTCTATTGTGCGAGCTACAACCTTGCTTCTATTGTGTTGCTTTGAGAAATGAGTAGAATTTTGGATGAGACGTTTCATAGCCCTAGATAATCTTGAATGCACGTCTTCAAAGGTACTCAAAAGGTCGAGAAAGTTCTTTTTATGATATTGTGGCGCTAGTCTAGCTTGGGGTGAGGGATTGGTCTTGAAAAATCATAGCCTTGGTTGAGCACTCTTGCATTCACTCTTATGGGATATGTGCATTTGGGATTTGTGAGTATTCCCTTTTCTGAAAACTCTCACGAGACTATAACTCGTCCACTAGGGTAGCCTAGGGGTTTAAAGGCTTAATGCATGCGCTAAATGCATTCGTAACGCCTACGAAAAGGAGCTAGGTAGATTGTACATACTTGTCCTTTACTTTTTAATAACATGTTTAGAAATAAGGATCGAGACCTTGTGAAATCTAGTGAGGCAAATGCACGAAAAACATAGCACCACTAGCATTTCGACATTTGCACTCCCTTGGCATATTTGCATACTTTGTTCGGGACGAGCAAAGCTTAAGTGTGGAGTGTTGATGAGTCGAGTTTTCGACTCATTAATGCCCGTTTCCACTATAGCTTTAGTTCGATTCCGACTACTATTTGATGTCATTTGATCCACTTCTCGTGCGTTACAAGTACAAAGCAAGATGTCTCAGTTTCAAGAGCTATTGGAAGAAAACTCGGGGAAAATCGGTGTTTAGAGCAAAAAATGGCAGTATTTGCTCCTCAGTCGATCGACTGGGAAGCTCCCCTGATCCAGTCGATCGACTAAACAGACTAACAGGAGGAGTTGCAAATCGACCAGCGCCAGTCGATCGATTTATCATCCAGTCGATCGACTGAAGAATCACCTGCCCATAGCATGCAGATCACGTGACCACCCAGTCGATCGACTGGGACTCAGTCCATCGACTAAATGGACTAACAGGAGGTGCTGCAAATTGAGTTTCCTCAGTCGATCGACTGGGAGTTTACCCTGTCTCAGCCGATCGACTGAGATTCTGCCAATCAGGCGGCAATTCTTCCTCCAGTCGATCGACTGGGCCATCAGCCCAACGCCAGTCGATCGACTGGACCTGCTACAGTGCCGAATTTCTGACGAGCCTATAAATAGAAAGAAGCAAGTTTGACCTACTGATGGACCAAAATTATACGAATCATAAACACAGTATAACCCCCTTATTTAGACATTTTGTCCATTTAACTTTTGCTTGTTAGTTCAGATATATTTTTGCAGGGTAATTCAGAGCTTAGAGAGAATACACATTAAAGAGGAGCTTTTAGAGCAGAAAAGATGTTACGAGTCAATCCAAGGTCAAGATCATATGCCGACTGAAGAAATATCAAGGATCCTGACGTTGAATCACTCATAATAAATTAATCAGAAGAATCAGGAGAGGAATCAAGACAGCCCGGGGAAGAAACACATTGACAGTTTTGTGAAAAGACTGCACAAAACTGTACAAAACTCATACATGGGCAAAGTGACCGGCCACTTGGGCAAGAGGTGGCCAAAGCCACCCCTCCTCCTCCTCCACCACCGGCTACCGGCGGCTCTCCTCCACCATGACCGGCGGCTTTCCTCCTCCTCCACATGGCGGCTCCTCCTTGCTCTTCCTCTCCTTCCTCCATGTGTGGCCATCTCCTCCCTTCATTTTCTCCTCCAATCACCATGCAACACTTGCCTCCATCTCCTCCTCCTCCCATGGCTATATAAGGAGGAGCTCCTCCCCTCATTTTCATCATCCCTCACTTGTAAAAAAACACTTCTCTCTCTAAGTTATGTATTTGTAAAGTTTGGCTTTGGAAATAAAGGATAGCTCCCTTGGCGCTTCAACGGTTGTAAGTATTATTTCTAGTATTTATTCAACTGTTTATTTCCTTAGTTATAATGTTTAGCGCGATGAATAGTAGCTAAACTAGTAGTTCGGTAGAAGGGGCGCACTTGTATTATAAAATGTTTTAAGACTATTAACGTAGCGTCTAGTCTTAGTAATCAAAACTTGTTCTATGTGCCATATATCAAGTCAGAGTTTCCAAGGTTGAGTGGAAGCTGTCACAAGCAAAGCTCTGCCGTGGAAATTCGTGATCATACTCGGTAAGTGGAAGCTGTCACAAGCAAAACTTATCTAGGAGTTCGACTTATCTAAAACACCACTTGGTCAATAACGTAACTGGGAGATCAAGTGGATGCACTTACAGCTAAGATACTTCGAAAGGAGGAATTAGTTTTGCTTAGAACAAGTGTTGCTTTAAACGATGTTGTAAGTCTTGCGCTACGAAAGGGCCTCGATTCATCTTTGAATACTTAGATAATTCACTAAAGGTCAATGATAAACAGGATATAATACAAGGCCCCTGAAACCGAACATTTCTCTTTAATTATAAACTGTAATTTACTTTCCAGTATTAAAACCAACCAACCAACCAATCAATCAATCAATCACTTAGCTGGTAGCTTTAAAACCAACCAACCGACCTAAAACACGCTCTCTCGCTGGACAACCCCCTCAAAGAACATCTATTCCCCTGATTCCCTTGGGTTCGACCCCTACTTACCACTTGCTACCCAGTAGTTAAGTCGCGAGTAGCGGACTTATAAATTTATTCTTGACGTTTGCACATAACGACTGTGCATCCATCACCTACCATCTTGGAATTTTATGGAGAGAAGACAAGGAAAAGTGATCCAAACCAAGGGTTTCATCATCATCAAATCAAGGAGGAATCAAGATCAAGGGAGTTCATTAGGACTAATCATCCCACTCTATTCCCTCTTATTTCTCTTACATTTATTTGTAAAAACCTACACATCATGTTTCAACATGATGTGTGAGTAGTCCCCCTTGTGTTTTTAGGGTTCTATGAACCTCCTTGGTACTCAATGATCATTGTATACACATTTGAATGGATTTATTGAAGTTGATTTCATTTTACTATGCTCTTCATGTTAGACATGTCTCTAAGTGTTTGATAAAATGCCCAAGTGACATGTTTATGTTAGAACTTTGATCTAAGTCTTGAGAGAGCTTAGGGATGGTTTTGATGTAGTAAAAATGGACTTAACCTACATTTATGAGAGTAAATGCATGGTGAGAGGTGAACTAGAACTTTGTGCATGTGCATTTATGAGGGTAAATGCATATAGGGGGTCAATATCCTTTAAGTAGTGAGATCCTATCTAAGATGGCTTTACTAGGATTAGACATGCATGGTTTGCCTAATTCATAGTCTAAGCTAGGTTCAAAACCTATCAACTCATAATTAATTGAACTCTAGTTTGCATGATCATTGGGAAATTGCCAAGGAGGGGATTATTCCCTCGAAACTCGCTTTTAATTGAATTTAAACCCTTAAAAACCATTTTATTCTTGTCTTGAATCATTGATAACTCACTCACACTCGAATTTTAGGAATTAGCCGAGTAAGAAAATTTGATCGAACTAGCGTGTAATCCGTTTGCTCCCTTGGGTTCGACACCGGTCTTACCGGTTGAATTACAAATTGTTTTTGACAAAGTGTATCTCAAAAATACTCAACGTCACGTGCCTTTCAGTAAGACTTAGTTCAAAAGCCATGCAAGCAGATATTATATGAGAAGGAAATGACATTAAGGAAAAGGGAATAACAGAACTCCCTTTAAAGTGTCGAACGGATGACATGGCATGAGGCTGGATAATTGATGGATGCACAGTCGTTATGTGCAAACGTCAAGAATAAATTTATAATAGTTCGCTACTCGCAACTATACTACTGGGTAGTACTTGGTAAGTAGGGGTCGAACCCAAGGGAATCAGGGGAATAGATGTTCTTTGAGGGGGTTGTCCAGCGAGAGAGCGTGTTTTAGGTCGGTTGGTTGGTTTTAAAGCTACCAGCTAAGTGATTGATTGATTGATTGGTTGGTTGGTTTTAATACTGGAAAGTAAATTACAGTTTATAATTAAAGAGAAATGTTCGGTTTCAGGGGCCTTGTATTATATCCTGTTTATCATTGACCTTTAGTGAATTATCTAAGTATTCAAAGATGAATCGAGGCCCTTTCGTAGCGCAAGACTTGCAACATCGTTTAAAGCAACACTTGTTCTAAGCAAAACTAATTCCTTCTTTCGAAGTATCTTAGCTGTAAGTGCATCCACTTGATCTCCCAGTTACGTTATTGACCAAGTGGTGTTTTAGATAAGTCGAACTCCTCGATTAGTTTTGCTTGTGACAGCTTCCACTTACCGAGTATGATCACGAATTTCCACGGCAGAGCTTTGCTTGTGACAGCTTCCACTCAACCTTGGAAACTCTGACTTGATATATGGCACATAGAACAAGTTTTGAATACTAAGACTAGACACTAAGTTAATAGTCTTAAAACATTTTATAATACAAGTGCGCCCCTTCTACCGAACTACTAGTTTAGCTACTATTCATCGCGCTAAACATTATAACTAAGGAAATAAAACAGTTGAATAAATACTAAGAATTACTTACAACCGTTGAAGCGCCAAGGGAGCTATCCTTTATTTCCAAAGCCAAACTTTACAAATACATAACTTAGAGAGAGAAGTGTTTTTTTACAAAATGAGGGATGATTGAAATGAGGGGAGGAGCTCCTCCTTATATAGCCATGGGAGGAGGAGGAGATGGAGGCAAGTGTTGCATGGTGATTGGAGGAAAAAATGGATGGAGGAGATGGCCACACATGGAGGAAGGAGAGGAGGAGGAAGGAGGAGGAGACATGTGGAGGAGGAGCAAAGCCGCCAATCAAGGGAGGAGGAGCCGCCGGTTGCCGGTGGTGGAAGGGGAGGAGCTCCTCCCTTGGTCACCTCTTGCCCAAGTGGCCGGTCACCTTGCCCAATGTGTGATTTTATACAGTTTTGTGCAGTCTTTTCACAAAACTGTCAATGTGTTTCTTCCCCGGGCTGTCTTGATTCCTCTCCTGATTCTTCTGATTAATTTATTATGAGTGCTTCAACGTCAGGATCCTTGATATTTCTTCAGTCGGCATATGATCTTGACCTTGGATTGACTCGTTACATCTTTTCTGCTTAAAAAGCTCCTCTTTAGAGTGTATTCTCTATAAGCTCTGAATTACCCTGTAAAAATATATCTGAACTAACAAGCAAAAGTTAAATAGACAAAATGTCTAAATAAGCGGGTTATACTGTGTTTCTGATTCGTATAATTTTGGTCCATCAGATTACCCCACACTTTTAGGTTTTCGTCCCGAACAATGCTATTCAAGGGCTGTACTCTAAGTTGGCTTTGAAATATGAAAATTAGACTGTGGTACTCGATCTATCCTAATTCATGCATTGCTTACTTATTACCAAATTAAACTACGTAAATAAATAGAAGTAACTTGATACGGGTACCTTCGTGCCGAGATGCAAATTATATTGGATGTCGCGGGAGATAGCCCTTTTTAGGCTCCTGGACTGCAATCTTGGGATCGTCTCGCACTATATGGTTTTCTGGTAGCTTTCTCTAGCACGTGATTCGGTTCAGGTTTCAGTAGTTTGAGTACTTTGATTTTCTTTTGGCGAGGGACTGCTTTTGTAGTGAGTCGGCATTTGGCCTTTGTTTTGACTTTTTGAGTTCTTCACTTTTTGTTCGGTTAAAACCTTCACAATTTTGGGCCTTTTGCCTCTTGATTTGCTTCATTGAGCTTTTCGCCTTTTTGTGACTGCTAGTCCATTTTCTCGAGCCTTTTTGGGAGGTCCAATCATCGCCCGCAAGCCTATGGAAATACCTCCCCGCTCTTCTCGTTTTTGCCGTTTTCACGCGGGTCAAGGTGAGGGTCGCTCATCTATTTTCTCGGCTACTTTGACTGTCGTTTTCACGCGGGTCAAGATGAGGGTCGCTCATCTATTTTCTCGGCTACTTTGACCGGAGATAGGACGGTCTGATTCCCGTCCTCGCCTTTTGCATTGCATGGCGGAGATGACTTCAATTTTCGCTGAAACCCGAAGTGCAGCCTCCACTGACTTCGAAAACCATATAGTTTGATCTGATCCTTTGATTGCTTGCCAAGCCTCTCTAGGGCAGTTTATGTCAACTCCACATCCCTAGTTATCTCAGCACAAAGGACAAATGGAAAGTTACATTCTAAGTTTTTAAACAGTTGAATTTTCACAAGGTTAATGCATGAATTACGATTTATCTTTTTCACATTCTTAAGTTCATATTTTCAAAAAGATACTATTACTGAAAAAAAGAAAAAACAGCAAGCATGTTATTTATGTACATAGGTGGTTCTCACCCCCCACTTTTGAACGAAGGCGTGCCTTAGTTCAAAAGTCATGCAAGCTTAAAACTAAATACTGAATTTAAATGACAGAAATTAAAGTGCGGAAAAGTAAGATAGTGTCGGGTTACCTCCCGACCAGTGCACTTATTTAACGTCGTTCGCTCGACAGTATCTCGTTGTGGATTACTGGTTTGGGTCCCATGGGTGGCTGAGGTCAAACTTCGCCACCGTTCCAGTGTTGCTTCTTCCTGACTTCTTGCTGGAGTAAGAGCTCCATGGTTTTGGTGTTTTCTCTTTCCATTGTTTCTGAGAAGGCGGGAGACCTTTGACCATAGCTGCTGGTCTTGATACTTTTTTGGTCTCTAATGACAGGTCAGAAAACTGTGCACCGTGATCTGAGATAGGTGTTATGTTTGGCGGTTTCTTCGTGTCCGGGCGGCTCTTATTAATGTAGAAGTGTGCAATTTTGCCGCCGAACTTAAGTGATAATGACCCCTTGCCCACATCGATTCTTGCTTTAGTGGCGTAGAGGAATGGTCGTCCCAATATTATTGTTGGTGGGTCGTCTTTGCAGGTTTCTTCTGTTGGTATTACATAGAAGTCTGCAGCAACGACAAGTTCTCCCACATGGAGTATTACATCTTCCAGTTCTCCAACCGGGCGGATGCATGATTTATCTCCTAGCTCGATATTTGATCGAGGTTGTTTCAACGGACCAAGTCCTAGTAGGTAATACAAGGAGGAAGGCATGGCGTTGACAGCAGCCCCAAGATCGACTAAGCATTTATGGATCTGGGTTTCACCAATACCACAGGTGATTGTAAAGGCCCCAGGGTCTTTATTTCTTTCCGGTTGTGGCTCATGATCTGAAGTGAGGGCTCTTTCTATTATCGGACTATTCTGCCCACTCCCTGGCTTAGAATTTGCGTACTCGGACCCTTTAATATTTTGCTTCGAAGCAATAATATTAGTTGGGGAGCCCCAACCAGATGCTGGTATGTCAAAGTGTGTGATCGGCGGCGGTGTTATGCAAACAGTAAACGCGTACCGTCCATTGTCAGCATGCGTAACCCATGTTTTGCCATCATTGGGTCGGTCTTCTTCTTGATTCTAATCAGGTCGACTCCTACGGTTGAAGTGATTGTTTGTAAGTCTGTAGGTTGGGGACCGTGCTACTTCTCCTAGAGTAACCTTCATGTTTGACCTCCTTATCATGCTTATGTTCGCCTTAGGATTTTGGATGGTCTGTGAAGGAAGTCTGCCAGGTTCAGTAGTGAGTGTTGACATTGCGGTGGCGAGCTGGGACATTTGTTTGGTCAATTCTGAAATTGCCCCGTCAGTTTTTGCCTGGTACTGGTGTAGTGAAGTACCCAATTGATTAATGTTTCCCGTGAGCTCCTTCATCGTGTCATTGAGCAACTTGCTTGGTTCCTGCTGATTGCTCGGTCTGGCTTGGTACTGATTTGACCCTTTTTGGTGATATTGGCCTGCCGATGGAGCGTTCTGGTGATATTGTCGGTGGGGTGGTTGGTAGAATGACTGCGCTAGTTGAGGGACAGCTGGTTGTGTCTCTGTCTGAAGATAGCTGTTGTTGTTATGCCAGCCTGGGTTGGATGTTTGACCGTACTGTCTATTTTGTCCAGCTCTGTCGTTGTTGTATCCTTGATATCCTCCCACTGCATTTACATCAACCGGTTCTTCTTCTATCAATGTTGGGCATGCGTCAGTTTTGTGGTCTGTAGAACCACATAACTCGCAAGGTTTAACCGTAACTGGCTGTCTACGTATGATCTCAGTCATCATCTCCTTTAACTGTTTCATCTCTTCAGTTATGGAGTTTACTGATGCCTCGGTTTGTGCTACCCTTTTTGATCGAGAGAATTCATCTTGGCGAGTGGTCTCTTCTCTAAATCGAGCATTTTCAGCAACGTTGGCGATGAGATTTCTGATGCCACTTAATGATAGATTCATCATGGACCCTCCCGCTGAGGCATCCAAGAGCATTTTGTCTAATGGTCTTAATCCATCAATGAGGTACTTGATGACGAGTTTCTCGGGCAGTCCAAGGGTACAGCAGCTCCTTTCTAGGTGATTGAACTTTTCCAGGTAATCGTACATGGTTTCATTGGGACCTTGTTTGATTTCCTGTAGTTGCTTCCTTACTTGCATTGCTCTTCCAGCCGGATAGTATTTGTCTAAGAATTTCTTCTGCATCTGAGCCCATGTTCTGATGCTTCCGGAAGGCAATGAAAGGAACCAGTCGCTTGCCGAGTCTATGAGGGAAAAATAGAACGCCTTTAACTTGAAGTCGTCCATATTCCCTCGATTGGGCTTTAGATTCTGGCAAATGCCATGTAGGCGTTGGAGGTGAGTTGTGGCAGATTCTCCTTGAGATCCTGAGAATTTTGGCAGGCTGTGCGCCACTGATGCGTTGATGGTTATGTTTTCTAATTCAGGGTTCTCATAGATGCACCACGGCTGTGTCTCGAAATTAGGGGCATTTAACTCGCCCATAGTTGGTTCACGGTAGTAGTTGTCCCCGTAGTAGTCGTCGAAAGCGGGTTCTCTTCTTGGCATGTATCGAGGTTGAGGTTGTGGTCGTGGGGGATGGATAGGAGGTTGTACTGGACCAGCTGCATTTCGGTCCTCGGGTAATTCTTGGTTTCTTCTGACTGCTTCCCTATCACGAGCTCTTCTGTTTCTGATGAGTTGTTCCGGATCGTCGACGAATGGAAACGGTACCTCATCATTTTGATCGTACAGGTTTATTTCTTCGTCATCCTGGTAGTCATGGTGACTTTCTTCGCGAGACATGGTTGTTTTGAAGCGCGTAACGATTCAAAGAACTTTATCCGATGGCTGATTCCCCGGCAACGGCGCCAATTTTGATGGATGCACAGTCGTTATGTGCAAACGTCAAGAATAAATTTATAATAGTCCGCTACTCGCAACTATACTACTGGGTAGTACTTGGTAAGTAGGGGTCGAACCCAAGGGAATCAGGGGAATAGATGTTCTTTGAGGGGGTTGTCCAGCGAGAGAGCGTGTTTTAGGTCGGTTGGTTGGTTTTAAAGCTACCAGCTAAGTGATTGATTGATTGATTGGTTGGTTGGTTGGTTGGTTTTAATACTGGAAAGTAAATTACAGTTTATAATTAAAGAGAAATGTTCGGTTTCAGGGGCCTTGTATTATATCCTGTTTATCATTGACCTTTAGTGAATTATCTAAGTATTCAAAGATGAATCGAGGCCCTTTCATAGCGCAAGACTTGTAACATCGTTTAAAGCAACACTTGTTCTAAGCAAAACTAATTCCTTCTTTCGAAGTATCTTAGCTGTAAGTGCATCCACTTGATCTCCCAGTTACGTTATTGACCAAGTGGTGTTTTAGATAAGTCGAACTCCTCGATTAGTTTTGCTTGTGACAGCTTCCACTTACCGAGTATGATCACGAATTTCCACGGCAGAGCTTTGCTTGTGACAGCTTCCACTCAACCTTGGAAACTCTGACTTGATATATGGCACATAGAACAAGTTTTGAATACTAAGACTAGACACTAAGTTAATAGTCTTAAAACATTTTATAATACAAGTGCGCCCCTTCTACCGAACTACTAGTTTAGCTACTATTCATCGCGCTAAACATTATAACTAAGGAAATAAAACAGTTGAATAAATACTAAGAATTACTTACAACCGTTGAAGCGCCAAGGGAGCTATCCTTTATTTCCAAAGCCAAACTTTACAAATACATAACTTAGAGAGAGAAGTGTTTTTTTACAAAATGAGGGATGATTGAAATGAGGGGAGGAGCTCCTCCTTATATAGCCATGGGAGGAGGAGGAGATGGAGGCAAGTGTTGCATGGTGATTGGAGGAAAAAATGGATGGAGGAGATGGCCACACATGGAGGAAGGAGAGGAGGAGGAAGGAGGAGGAGACATGTGGAGGAGGAGGAAAGCCGCCGGTCAAGGGAGGAGGAGCCGCCGGTTGCCGGTGGTGGAAGGGGAGGAGCTCCTCCCTTGGTCACCTCTTTCCCAAGTGGCCGGTCACCTTGCCCAATGTGTGATTTTATACAGTTTTGTGCAGTCTTTTCACAAAACTGTCAATGTGTTTCTTCCCCGGGCTGTCTTGGTTCCTCTCCCGATTCTTCTGATTAATTTATTACGAGTGCTTCAACGTCAGGATCCTTGATATTTCTTCAGTCGGCATATGATCTTGACCTTGGATTGACTCGTAACATCTTTTCTGCTTAAAAAGCTCCTATTTAGAGTGTATTCTCTCTAAGCTCTGAATTACCCTGTAAAAATATATCTGAACTAACAAGCAAAAGTTAAATAGACAAAATGTCTAAATAAGGGGGTTATACTGTGTTTCTGATTCGTATAATTTTGGTCCATCAATAATCGAGGGAGTTTGGCTGGGGCCTTGAACTCTTGGCATAGGCCTGGCTGGCTTGATGTTGCACCCATAACCGATTCCTGAATAGTCATTTCATTCTATGCACCAAGTGGGTGAGAGCGACTTATTGGTAAAAACTAAATGACAGAAAATAAATGACTGAAAGTAAGATAGGTGTCGGGTTACCTCCCGACCAGTGCCTTTGTTTAACGTCGTTGGCTCGACGCATGGGGATCACTGGTTTGGATCCCATGGGTGGCTCAGGTCGTATTTCGCCACTGTTCCTGTGTTGATTCTTGCCTTGACTCTTCCTGTGTTTTTGGGGGATGATGGGCTTGGGTCCAGTTCCCATGGTTCTGGTGGGTTCTCCTTCCAACGTCTCTGAGAAGGCGAGGAACCTTTTACTACTAGTTTCTTGAATCGGGGTTTCTGGTGTTTAGGGCTGCCGTGTCAGGTTATGGCGAAAACATGCTCCATCGAGGAGTCATTCTCCTCAGTCCCTTTTCCCATCCTCCTTTTAGCCTCTTCATTGATCACATAGTTTTCTGCGATTTGCATATTGATCAAGGGGAAGAGTTGGGAAGCTTGCATCTTAAGGCTCGGTTCTGCCTCGTTATGTCCGTCTGTGAGGATCTGGTCGTAGATGGTCTCTGCTGCTCTGGTAATGATAGCTGGGTATGACTCGGGTAGCTTGCCAGTGGTGTTTTGAACTTCTTCCCTTGTTGGCACGGCCTCGAGTTCCCATGAGGATTTTTCCTCGTTGCTTCCGATGCTTTCCATGTCTGATTCTTCAGATGGTTCGGAAGTATCTTCTTCATCTGTCTCTGGACCCGCCTCTTCTATCTGCATTCCTCTGTCAGCTTGGGGTATTCGTTTTGTGGCTGCAGCCAGGTCATTTATGAGGTTCCACATGTCTGCCATGGATAAGTTCCCTGCTGATCTTCTCATTGCTTCGTTAATCCTTGTCAGCTCATCGGCCCTCATCCCACGAAGAAATTTTTGAAGAAGAACTTTCTTCGTGAATCCATGGTGCGGGCAGCTTGAGACGATGGTGTCATAGTTCGTGTAGTATTTGTCCAAAGTCTCATCCCGGGATTGTTGCAGGCACATGATCTTCTCACGGGTTTTTTGGCGTAAGGATGGGGGAGAATTCCTTCAGGAATGGGACGCAAAGGTCCACAAAATATTCTGCACGACTAGCGGTTGATGTGTAATACCAAATCGTCGCAAAATCAGTTAAAGAGAATTTGAAGCATTTAAGCTTAAATTCCTCTAACATTTCATTTTCAGGTTTTATGTGGCGGCAAATGTGGTGAAAGTTTCGGCAATGTTGTACTGGGTCTTCTCCATTCGTACCTCCGAACAGAGGAAGATGTCGCGTTGTCCATGCATACATAGTGTGTAGCGTGATGAAGAAACGAGAAGGGAAAGGAAAGAACAACTAATCCGACGGCTAATTCCCCGGCAACGGCGCCAATTTTGACGGAGCACAGTCGTCGTGTGCAAACGTCAAGAATAAATTTATAAGTCCGCTACTCGCGACTTTACTACTGGGTAGCAAGTGGTAAGTAGGGGTCGAACCCAAGGGAATTAGGGGGATAAGTTGTTCTTTGAGGGATCGTACAGGGAGGGAGCGTGTTTTAGGTTGATTGAGGTTTTATTGCGGAAAAGTAAGTGTTTTTTGGTTGGTTTTGGTTTTTAGTGCGGAAGAGTAAATGACAGAAAAGTAAATACCAAAAATAAAAGGAAGAAGACTTACAGTGGTTGTTGCGTGATTGGCAAGTCTTCCGGGAGGTGAGCAGTTGATAAGGCAGTTTATACTAAGAAAATAAATGTAGGTGGTGTTTGAATTTAAGGAAAACATTCAGTTTTGGGGGCCTTGTATCATAGCCTGTTTATCATTGACCTTTAGTGATCCTTCTAAGTATTCAAACGTGTATCAAGGCCATTCCAAGCACTCGATTTGCCACACTGTCTAGCCCATTCCAAGGTCGTAGAGCACTTGTTCTATTTAGACTAATACCCCATTCCAAGGTATATTAGCCTGTGTGCATCCATTTGACCAGTCATTCCCGACCAACCAAATGGTGTTTTAGAAAGGTCAAACTCCTCAGATAAGCTTTGCCATTCCAAGCATCCACTTATCCGAGTATGTTTACGAACTCCCACGGAAGAGCTTTGCCATTCCAAGCATCCACTCAACCTTGAAAGTTCTAACCTAATATATGGCACATAGAACAAGTTTTGAATACAAAGAAGAGGCACTAAAATATGGCCTAAAACATTTTATGATACAAGTACACCCCTTCAACCGAATGAAGAGTTTAGCTACGAATATCTATAGAGGTGGATACCATAGCTAAGTACTCGAGGGTTTTTGAAAGACAGTAAGTAAAGGAGAATACTCAAGAACCAACAGGAGTATTCTCAAAAACTACTAGAATACTCAAGAACCAACAGGAGTATTCTCTAAAACTGCTATAATACTCAAGAACCAACAGAAGTATTATAGATTTCAAACAAAAGCGTACAAAAGTGCCCAAAAGTCTAGAGAGATAAGTGAAGTATGGATTGTGGGATGAAGATTACAAAGGAGGGGAGGTGTATTTATAGGCTTGGAGGAGTGAGACTTGTGGAGGAAGTAAGGACACTTGGCACCACATCCATGGAGGGAGGAGGAGCCGCCGACGGCTTTGGTGTGGAGGAGACACATGGAGGCTTGTGGCTTAGCCGCCCATGTGAGGAGGAGGAGGAGAGGACATGTGTGAGTTTGTGATATTTTCACAAAAGCCATCGGCTCCTTTCAGCTCCGGTCTGACTCTGGTTGCCCTCCGGTTGGACTTGTTTTGAGTGATTCCATGTCAGGATCATGAGATTTCTTCAGTCAGTATCTGGTCGTGACCTTGGAATGACTCGTAATATATTTTCAGCTTAAAAACTCCTCAGCTTGTATTCTCTCTAGACTCCAAAATACCCTGTAGATAAATATCGGAACTAACAAGCAAAAGTTAAATAGACAAACAGTCTAATTTGGTGGGTTTAACTGTGTTTATGATTCATATAATTATGATCCATCAATATCCAATAAAATAAGAGCCGATAACTTTTATCCAATAAAATATGAACGTCCCTAGCAAAGATTCAAAAAGAAAAAGCAAATGAAGAACACATTTTGTGTACTTGAATTTTGTTACAGTATGAGCTTAACACTATTTTGTTACAACAATGTTACTTTGGACGGTTAACATACTTTAAGTTTAGTTTTTTTATAGATTATTTCATTTCAGATACTTGATATTTATGTTAAAAGTATATTTTTGCGACGGATTGCGTTATCATATGCGACACGATCAATATTTAATATTGTGCTGAGATTCACCTAAGTAAACTCGATCATTATTTGAGTCGGATTAGATATGAAAGAGACCATCCTAACGCGTCCCGCTATCACACCTACTATTTCGTCCTTGTTTGGAATATTTGGTATCAAATTCATGTTTGGAATACGATCAATTGTAGTTCTAAACCATATTACTTTTCCAATTCCACGAGAAGTAAATAAAAAGGAACTAATTTTAGTAAACTTTTGTTTTTGTAAAGAAAGGAACACAATTCTTTGCAAAGATATTAAAGCACGTCCACTCATCTTATCTTCCGTCTCCACCAATCACCATTCACAAGTTGCCACGTCGACGTTAAGCAAATGGACTGTAGCCCGATTTTAAATTGGGCTGAAGTCCGAAATCATTCTCTCGACCCATCTTTTATGTCGTCATGCGACGAGTTCAACTAACTACTGACGTGTCAAACATCGATTCGGTTCTTGTAATAACATGCACGTAAAACCGTCCCGCAAGTCCAAAGGTCGTGACAAGTCAATCTGAATGCTGACGTGTGGATCACAGATTGGCTACTTTCAAAATATGCACGTAACACAGTCCAAGGCCAGAGTGTCGTCCTCAATTTCTGTAATTCAGTCATTAACAGAAACTTCAGATTCGCTTTCCCAAAATTCAGATACGAAAATATTAGCATATAGATAACGAAGCGTGAACGATCAGCCGCAAAGCTGTGTTGGGTAGAAAGAGAGGCTCGACGGCGACGATCAATTCGCTCTTCGGATGGGCGCGGAAGCAGTTGAAGAATGTGCAGGCCGCACTGGCGGCGTCTGCACTGTTCGGTGCACTCGTCGGGCTTCATATGATTATGCGTATCGATTACTTCTTCATCATTTCAGCAGTCATGCATACAATTGCGCTTCTGGTCCTTGTTTACAAGCTCACCACTCATAAGAATTGCTCAGGTAATTACAATTTGTAGTTTTTGATTCACATATTTTCCGAAAGTGCATTTTGAATCTCGAGTTGGTAGAATTTGTAGCATCGATTTCTCATAACTAGTTTGATAGTTCTGTTGGAGTATAAAGTGCCATATAGGCAAAACACAAATCTGTGCAAGAAGATTTCAAAGTGATCTGTGCTAGCATCTGTGCAAGATCTATCATTCAGTTCCAAAAAATCAGCACAGCTCCTAGTTTTTTGGACAGATGGATCTTAATCAAATTTATCCGACTGCCACATCATCAAAACCGATTCTTAAGAGATAAAGATACGCAGATCAAGATTATATCTCAAAGGATTTTATCCCTATCTTATCTAGGGTTTTTAGGAAATCAAATCTAGGGTTTTCTTATCCCTAGATTCACACGGGTCTATATAAAGGAGGTCATGGTTCATAATTCTACAGCGCACAAAACCTGAGAAACGCAGTGTGGAGGAGCCGTCAATCAGAGAGCGGAATTCATCATTCTAATCTACGAGTCGTCGTGCTGTCGTAGAAGGATTGAGGCCGCAAGTTGGTAAGCAACTTGCTTTACTTTCTTGAACTCATACATTGCTGCTGCGCCCAAATTATTTCAGAGTTCAAGAGGTGTCGTCGTTGCGTTGTACAAGTCTGTGCTCGCTGTTCGACTCACACAAGAGACGACAAACATTGCCAGGAGAATCTGCTGTGGTAGGTTCGACTGTATCAGCCTCGGGAGGAGGTCTGGACGTGCAAGACGGGAGTCTTCGGATCTAAGGGAAGGTTAGATCACCCAATTCACTTGGAGAGTAGTATAGGTGTATCAGTAGTTTGGAAGGTTGTTCAAACTTCAATCTGTACTTTATACCGTGATAGTGGATTGTTCCTTGGACTTGGGAGAAGTCCCCCAGACGTAGGCCACATTGAGCCGAACTGGGTCACCAAGTGCTTTGTGTCTTATACTGTTCTGCATTTCGTTTTGATTATCTTAGTCTGTGCAAGCAACTGTACCACAGTGTATGCTACATATTGCTGGTACAGTTGAGCTCATCTAACGCGTAGCTATTTTCAATTGGTATCAAGAGCTGGTTCTCAACATACGGAGTAGAATCTTGGGAAGCTAGCTACTGTTCTGAGATGAGCATCAAAGAAGGACAAAGCACTACTCGCCCTGTGCTGTTAGAAGGGCCTAATTATGGCTACTGGAAAGCCAGGATGAAGGCGTTTATCAAGAACGTGGATGATAAAGCATAGAGATCTGTGCTAACTGGCTGGAACCCTCCCCTGTTAGCAACTGATGAAGGAAGGATTATACCTAAACCAGAGACCGAATGGTCTGAACAGGAGGAGCGTCTTGCCACGGGGAATGCCAAAGCTCTAAATTCCATCTTCTCCGCTGTAGACGAGGCAATTTTCAAACTCATCCTGAACTGTGAAAGCGCTAAGGAGGCATGGGATACCTTGTCCACTCATTTTGAAGGAACTGACAAGGTGAAACAGTCCAGGATTCAGATGTTGACATCCAGATTTGAGGAGTTAAAGATGCAGGAGGATGAATCCATCAAGGACTTTAACGCCAGAGTCTGTGACCTTGTGAATGAGGCATCTACCCTTGGTGAAGCTTTACCCGAAGAGAAGGTTGTGCAAAAGATTCTTAGGTCTTTGCCTAAATGATTTGTCATGAAGGTGACCGCTATAGAAGAGGCAAACAATGTAAAGACCATGAGCTGGAAAGAATTGATTGGCAATCTATGCACTTATGAACTGCAACACCTGACTATACCAGAATCCAAGGTTAAATCTGTAGGCTTAAAGGCTGAGACTAGGGTAGATGATGAAACCACTGATGGAGTGAGCGAGGAATTGGCATCTCTCACAAAGAACTTCAATAAACTGTTGAAGAAGATCAACTGTAAGGGAGCTGGCCAGAACAGTGTGAATCAGTCCAGAAATCAAGACATCAGGAGAGTGGATTTCCAGCCGTGGGAGAGACAGTCTGACCAGAAGGAAAATTTCAAAAGTGGACGGACCAAAGGAATACAGTGTAGGGAATGCGAAGGATTTGGCCACATACAAGCAGAGTGTGCTAACACCCTAAAGAAGAAGAATAGCAAGTCCCTGAATGTCAGCTGGAGAGATGACGAGACTGAAGAGAGCACAAAGGACGAAGAGACAAGCAACTTTGTTGCTTTGTCAAGCATGATAGACTGTGACACAGACTATGCCAGAACTGGTTCCAAAGACTGTGCCAAGAAAAAGGAAGCCGAGGTGGAAGAGAACGAAGCTGAAGAAAGTGATGAAGAAGAAATCACTGATGAGTGAATTGCTGAGAAATATGCACTATTGTTCTCAAAGTGGACTGAGCTGGTAGACATCAATAGGAGGCTAAATGTAGGTGTTATCACTCTGAAACTGGAAAAGTAGGAACTGGAATCCAAAGCCAGCATTCTTGCACAGGAGAAAGAAAATCTGAAGAAAGAAGTAAAAGAGCTGAAACAAAAGGCTGCAGGAGACAAACAAGAATCGAAGAAGCTCTTGGAGGAGATGGGTTCAATCAAGAAGCTCTTGAACAGTGACGGAGCCCACTGCACTGTCGTTAAGGTGCAATGTTCTCTGTACAAATAAATTTATATTTTCCGCTACTCGTGACTACACTACTGGGTAGTAAGTGATAAGTAGGGGTCGAACCCAAGGGAATTAGAGGGATAGTCGTTCTTTGGGGGATTTGTACAGCGAGGGAGCGTGTTTTAAGTGGATTGAGGTTTTAGCGCGATTGACTAAACTACTGTTTTTGGTTTTTTTGGTTTTGAGTGCGGAAGTAAATTACAGAAAATAAATACTGAAAATAAATGACTGAAAGTAAAAGAGTTAAGGGAAGAAGACTTGCAGTGGGTGATGCGTGATTGCGATTCCTCCGGTAGATGAGTGGTTGATGGTTGTAGTTGATCGAGCAGTTTATAAAAGTAATTACAGGGGGGGTTTTTGTAATTCAAGGAAAGTATTCGATTTCAGGTACCTTGTATTATAACATGTTTATTAATAACTGCTAGTAACCTTTCTAAGTATTCAAAGATGAATCGAGGCCCTTTCGTAGCGCAAGACTTGCAACATCGTTTAAAGCAACACTTGTTCTACTTTAGACTAATTCCTCCTTTCGAAGTATCTTAGCCTTTTGTGCATCCATTTGAATTCTTTGGTCCAGTTTCCAAATGGTTTTTTAAGATAAGTCGAACTCCTCGATAAGTTTTGCTTGTTACAGCTTCCACTTATCGAGTATGATCACGAATTCCCACGGAAGAGCTTGCCCATTTGGTCCCTTTGGTCCAGTTACAAATGGTTCACTCAACCTTGGAAACTCTGACTATAAATGGCACATAGAACTAGTTTTGAATACAGAGAAATGAAACTAAAAGAAATTAAAACATTATATAATACAAGAAAGTACGTTCGACCGAATGAGGAGTTTAGCTACGACTGTCCATGGAAAAGGACATCATAACTAAATACTCAGGGGTTTTTGAAAACAGTAAGAGGGAAAGGGGTGGAATACTCAAGAACCAACAGGAGTATTCCTAATTTCCTACTGAATACTCAAGAACCAACAGGAGTATTCTCTACAGTATTATAATACTCAAGAACCGACAGGAGTATTATAATTTCAAACCAAACTTGCAAAGTAACAAAATGTAGAGAGATAAGTGTTTATTGATTTTGGAATGATTTTTTACAAAGGATTTGGCTTGTATTTATAGCCATGGGAGGAGAATGAGAGTCATACACTTGTTACATGGGGAGAGGAGGAGCAAGGAGGAGAAGACACATGGGGGGGAGGAGATGAGCCGCCGGTTGCCGGTTGGAGGGGAGGAAGCCGCCGGTTGTGGAGGGGGGAAGAGGGGAGCTTGGCCACCCATGAGTCATCTTCTTCACCTAAGCCACCGGTCACTTGGTCCATGGATGAGTTTTGACAGTTTTGTGCAGTCTTTTCACAAAACTATCAATCCAATTTTTCTCCGGTCTGACTTTGGTTGTTCCTCGGTTAAATTTAATTTGAGTAATTCTTGGTCAGGATCTTGATATTTCTTCGTTCAGCGTCTGATCTTGACCTTGGATTGACTCTTATCATCTTTTCAGCGTAAAATCCTCTCCTTAGCGTGTTTTCTCTCTAAGCGCCAAAATACCCTGTAGAAATAAATCAGGACTAACAAGCAGAAGTTAAATAGACCAACAGTCTAATTTGGTGGGTTTTACTGTGTTTTTGATTCGTATAATTTTGGTCCATCAGATCACCCGACACTTTTAGTTGTTCGTCCCGAACAATGCTATTAAAGGGCGGCACTCTAAGTTTGGTTTTAAAATATGAAAATTAGACTGTGGGACTCGATTTATCCTAATTTATGCATTACTTACTTATTACCAAATTGAACTGTATAAATAAATAGAAGAAACTTGATACTTGTACCTCCGTGCCGAGATGCAAATTATTCCGGATGTTTCGGGAGATAGCCCTTTTTAGGCTCCTGGACTGCAACCTTGGGATCGTCTCTCACTATACGGTTTCCTTGTAGCTTTCTCTAGCACGTGATTCGGTTCGGGTTTCACTGGTTTGAATACTTTGATTTTTCTTTTGGCGAGGGACTGCTTTTTGTAGTGAATCGGCCTTTGGCCTTTGATTTGACTCTTTGAGTACTTCACTTTTTGTTCGGTTAAAACCTTCACAATTTTGGGCCTTTGGCCTCTTGATTTGCTTCTTCGAGCTTTTTGCATCTTTGTGACTTGCTAGTCCATTTTCTGAAGCCTTTTTGGGAGGTCCAATCATCGCCCGCAAGCCTATGGAAATACCTCCCCTCTCCTCTCATCTTTGCCGTTTCGCGCGAGTCAAAATGAGGGTCGCTCATTTATTTTCCCGGCTACTTTGACTAGAGAGAGGACGGTCTGATTCCCGTCCTCGCCTTTTTCTTTTTGCATAAACACTGCATGGCGGAGATGACTTCAATCTTCACTGAAACCCGAAGTACAGCCTCCACTGACTTCGAAAACCATATAGTTTGATTCGATCCTTTGATTGCTTGCCAAGCCTCTCTAGGGCATTTCTATCAACTCCACATCCCTAGTTTATCTCAGCACAAATGGACAAATGAGAAGTTACGTTCTAAGTTTTTGGACAGTTGAATTTTCACAAGGTAAATGCATGAATTTCGGTCTATCTTTTTCACATTCTTAAGTTCATACTTTCAAAAAGATACACTAAAAAAGAAAAAGTTTTTATTTATGTACACATGCGGTTCTCACCCCACACTTTTGAACGAAGTCGTGCCTTTCAGCACTACTTAGTTCAAAAGCCATGCAATCAGATGTTATACGAGAAGGAAATGATTTAAGGAAAGGTAAGATCAGAACTCCCTTATTGTGTCGAATGGCATGAGGCTGGATAATCGAGGGAGTTCGGCTGGAGCCTTGAACTCTCAGCGTAGGCCCGGTAGTTCACGGAAGCTGCCTGGCTTGCTCCAAAAACCAATTCCTAAATAGTCAAATCATTCTATGCACCAAGTGGGTGAGAGCGACTTATTGAAAAAGTAAAATACAGAAAATAAAAAGATAGAAATTTAAAGTGCGGAAAGTAAGATAGTGTCGGGTTACCTCCCGACCAGTGCACTTGTTTAACGTCGTTGGCTCGACAGTACCTTATTCCTGGATCACTGGTTGGGATCCCATGGGTGGCTTAGATCGAATTTCGCCACTGTTCCTGTGTTGACTTTTGCTTTGCCTTTTCCCGATTTCTTGCGAGATGATGGGCTTGGGTCCACTTCCCGTTGTTTTGGTGATGTCTCCTTCCAACGTCTTTGAGAAGGTGAGGGACCTTTGACCACTAGCTTCTTGAACCGGGTTTTCTTAGGGCTGTCTTGTCCAGTCATGGCATAAACTTGCTCCATCGAGGAGTCATTCTGCTCAGGCCCTTTTCCCATCCTTCTTTCAGCCTCTTCATTGATCACATAGTTTTCAGCGATTTGTCTATTGATCGAGGGGAAAAGTCGGGAAACTTGCATCTTAAGGCTCGGTTCTGCCTCGTCGTGTCTGTTTGTAAGGAACTGGTCGTAGATTGTCTCGGCTGCTTGAGTGATGATAGCTGGGTATGGCTTTGGCAGCATGTCGGTGGTATTCTGGACTTCTTCCATTACTGACACTTCCTCGTTACTCCCGACACTTTCTATATCCCAATCTTCTGATGGCTCGGGAGTTTCTTCTGATGGCTCGGGAGTCTCTTCTCTTTCTGTCTGCATTTCTCCGTCAGCCTCGGGTATTCGTTTTGTGGCTGCGGCCAGGTCATTTAGGAGGTACCACATGTCTGCTATGGAATAGTTCCTAGCTGATCTCCTCATTGCCTCGTTAATCCTTGCTAGATCAGCGGCCTTCATCCCATGAAGAAATTTTTAAAGCAGAATTTTCTTCGTGAATCCATGGTGCGGGCAGTTTGAGACGATGGTGTCAAAGCTCGTGTAGTATTCGTCCAAAGTCTCATCCCGGGATTGTTGCAGGCACATGATCTTCTCACGGGTTTGTTGTCGTAAGGATGGAGGGGAGAATTCTTTTAGGAATGGAACGCAGAGGTCCACGAAATGTACTGCACTGCTAGCGGTTGACGTGTAATACCAGATCGTCGCAAAATCCGTTAGAGAGAATTTGAAGCATTTAAGCTTAAATTCTTCAAACATTTCATTCGCAGGTTTTATGAGGTGGCAGACTTGGTGAAAGTTTCGGCAGTGTTGTACTGGGTCTTCTCCATCCGTACCTCCGAACAGTGGCAGATGTCGTGTTGTCCATGCATATGAAGGGGGTTGCGTCATGAGGACATGAGAGGGAAAGAACAACTAATCCGATGGCTAATTCCCCGGCAACGGCGCCAATTTGACGGAGCCCACTGCACTGTCGTTAAGGTGCAATGTTCTCTGTACAAATAAATTTATATTTTCCGCTACTCGTGACTACACTACTGGGTAGTAAGTGATAAGTAGGGGTCGAACCCAAGGGAATTAGAGGGATAGTCATTCTTTGGGGGATTTGTACATCGAGGGAGCGTGTTTTAAGTGGATTGAGGTTTTAGCGCGATTGACTAAACTACTGTTTTTGGTTTTGAGTGCGGAAAAGTAAATTACAGAAAATAAATACTGAAAATAAATGACTGAAAGTAAAAGAGTTAAGGGAAGAAGACTTACAATGGGTGATGCGTGATTGCGATTCCTCCGGTAGATGAGTGGTTGATGGTTGTAGTTGATCGAGCAGTTTATAAAAGTAAGTACAGGGGGGTTTTTGTAATTCAAGGAAAGTATTCGGTTTCAGGTACCTTGTATTATAACATGTTTATTAATAACCGCTAGTAACCTTTCTAATTATTCAAAGATGAATCGAGGCCCTTTCGTAGCGCAAGACTTGCAACATCGTTTAAAGCAACACTTGTTCTACTTCAGACTAATTCCTCCTTTCGAAGTATCTTAGCCTTTTGTGCATCCATTTGAATTCTTTGGTCCAGTTTCCAAATGGTTTTTGAAGATAAGTCGAACTCCTCGATAAGTTTTGCTTGTTACAGCTTCCACTTGTCGAGTATGATCACGAATTCCCACGGAAGAGCTTGCCCATTTGGTCCCTTTGGTCCAGTTACAAATGGTTCACTCAACCTTGGAAACTCTGACTATAAATGGCACATAGAACAAGTTTTGAATACAGAGAAATGAAACTAAAAGAAATTAAAACATTATATAATACAAGAAAGTACCATCGACCGAATGAGGAGTTTAGCTACGACTGTCCATGGAAAAGGACATCATAACTAAATACTCAGGGGTTTTTGAAAACAGTAAGAGGGAAAGGGGTGGAATACTCAAGAACCAACAGGAGTATTCCCAATTTCCTACTGAATACTCAAGAACCAACAGGAGTATTCTCTACAGTATTATAATACTCAAGAACCGACAGGAGTATTATAATTTCAAACCAAACTTGCAAAGTAACAAAATGTAGAGAGATAAGTGTTTACTGATTTTGGAATGATTTTTTACAAAGGATTTGGCTTGTATTTATAGCCATGGGAGGAGAATGAGAGCCATACACTTGTCACATGGGGAGAGGAGGAGCAAGGAGGAGAAGACACATGGGGGGAGGAGATGAGCCGCCGGTTGCCGGTTGGAGGGGAGGAAGCCGCCGGTTGTGGAGGGGGGAAGAGGGGAGCTTGGCCACCCATGAGTCATCTTCTTCACCTAAGCCACCGGTCACTTGGTCCATGGATGAGTTTTGACAGTTTTGTGCAGTCTTTTCACAAAACTATCAATCCAATTTTTCTCCGGTCTGACTTTGGTTGTTCCTCGGTTATATTTAATTTGAGTAATTCTTGGTCAGGATCTTGATATTTCTTCGTTCAACGTCTGATCTTGACCTTGGATTGACTCTTATCATCTTTTCAGCGTAAAAACCTCTCCTTAGCGCGTTTTCTCTCTAAGCGCCAAAATACCCTGTAGAAATAAATCAGGACTAACAAGCAGAAGTTAAATAGACCAACAGTCTAATTTGGTGGGTTTTACTGTGTTTTTGATGCGTATAATTTTGGTCCATCAAATAGCCTGAACACAGGGTCCAAGAATCTGGACCAGATGCTGTCTGTGCAGAGGAGAATAAAAGATACTGCAGGACTTGGATTCACTGGTAAGAAGAAAAGTGGTGATACAAAGTTTGTGAAAGCCATTGGCGCAGTTTCTAAAGACAACAAGCACAAGACAGTTGATGAGTCTGTCTGTGTCAGAGAAGGTGACAGTCAGTATCGTGCCCCAAGAGTTGCAGGATGGCAACGTGCTAGGGTGTGTTACTACTGCAACAAACCTGGGCACATCAAACGTCATTGCTATCGTTATAGACGTGACAGCCAGTACGAATAACCAATAAGGAGACGAGGCAGAATGGTGTGGAGACAAAGGAATGATCAATACCGATGTGTCTCGTACAGTTCAACTGACAAGGAGGACGAGGAAAGCTGGTTTTTTGACAGCGGATGTTCAAGACATATGACTGGAGTTCGAGAGAGCCTGACTAATCTGAGACCCATCGACGGCCACCATGTTACATTTGGTGATGGGAAAAGAGCAAGATTTCTCGCCAAGGGAACACTGAATGTGCTTGGTATGCCATATCTAGATGATGTCTATTGGGTTGATGGATTAAAGGCCAATCTGATCAGTATTAGCCAGTTGTGCGATGGCCGCAATCAAGTTCAATTCACAAGAAATTCCTGCCAAGTTTATGACAAACATGGTGTATGTGTGATGGAAGGAGATCGTGCAAGCAACAACTGTTATCTCCTAAGCCGTGCTACAACCCCAACAGCAATTACATGCATGTTGAGTAGGTCAGATGAAGTGCATCTATGGCATCACCGCTTGGGACACATCAATTTCAGATCTTTGAAGTTGTTGGCCAACGAGAGGCTGCTTGAAGGTATTCCTAATATTAGAGGAGATATGCAAATTATTTGTGGTGATTGTCAAGCAGGAAAGCAGACTCGAGCAGTGCACAAGAAAGTCGAATGAATCTACACCAAGCGCCCTCTTGAGCTACTGCACATGGATCTGATGGGACCAATGCAGGTGGAGAGTATTGGACGTAAGAGGTATGCTTTCGTATGTATAGATGACTACACCAGATACTCTTGGATCATGTTCTTGCGCGAGAAGTCTGAAACTGTGCAAGCCTTTGTACAGCTTGCTACCTGCCTGATTAATGAGAGGAGAGATCAAGGAGAAACTCTCCTATGCATTCGAAGTGATCATGGGAGGGAGTTTGAGAATGAGAAGTTTGCTCAGTTCTGTGATGAGCAAGGTATTGTACATCAGTTCTCATCTCCTATCACACCTCAACAGAATGGAGTAGTAGAGCGGATAAACCAAACTGTACATGAGATGCCGAGAGTTATGTTGCACGCGAAGAACGTCCCTTTGAATTTGTGGGCTGAGGCTATGTTAACAGCTACCTACATCCTGAACAGAGTCCTGATTCGATCAGAGATGGACAAGACTAGCTATGAGCATTGGAAAGGAAGAAAGCCCACTATTAAGCACTTTCCTGTCTTTGGAAGTACTTGCTATATTCTGACTGAGAGGGAGCAAAGGCAGAAGCTGGACAGGAAGTGTAATGAAGGACTGTTCCTGGGTTATTCTCCAAATAGTAGAGCCCATCGTGTCTACAATAAGAGAACTAGAACAGTGATTGAGTCAATCAATGTGGTGATCGACGATGCCAAGGATTTTCTTCTGAAGAAGGAGCCAGCTGATGATATGGAAACTCAGGATACTCGTCCTAAGCCTGCGCAAGGATCTTTACCAGATGCAAATTCTGAGATTGTGCCTGAACTGTGTTAGATTCGGCTGAGAAGGATGATGATGTACATATGCGAGATACCAAAGATACTTGCCCTAAGCCTGTGCAAGAGTATGTACCAGAAGCAAATTCTGAAGTTGTGCCTGAAACTGTGTTAGACTCGGCCCAGGAGGATAATGACGTACACATGCAAGATGCTGATGAAAGTGAGGTGAATCAAACTCAATCAGGAGGTGGTGAAACCAGCTTGCAACCTTCTAGCAGAATCCAGAAGAATCATCCTCTGTCCAGTATCATTGGCAACCCTCACGACAAAATCAGAACTAGAGGTAAACCTCATGTTAATTACAGAGATATGATTAACCATAGCTGCTATCTATCAAAGGTGGAACCAAAGAATGTGAAGGAATCCTTGCAAGATGACCATTGGATCACGTCTATGCAAGAGGAGGTGGGAGAATTCACTCGTAACAATGTATGGGATCTTGTTCCTCGTCCAAGTGGAGTCAATATCATTGGAACAAAGTGGATATTCAAAAACAAGACTGATGAAAGTGGCAACATTACGAGAAACAAAGCCAGGTTGGTTGCTCAAGGGTATACTCAGATAGAGGGGATCGACTTTGACGAGACATTCGCCCCAGTAGCACGCTTGGAGGCTTTTCGTCTTCTACTTGCAGTGGCATGCTACCTAAAGTTCAAACTGTTCCAGATGGATGTGAAGAGTGCCTTCTTGAACGGTCTGCTTTGCGAGGAAGTGTACGTGGCACAACCTAAAAGATTTGAGGACCCTCATTATCCATATCATGTTTACAAACTGAAGAAGGCGTTGTATGGACTAAAGCAAGCCCCTAGAGCTTGGTATGAAAGGTTGACACAATTCCTCATGAGCATGGGGTACACTTGAGGAGGAATATACAAGACTATGTTCGTGAAAAAGGATAACAAACACTTTATCATTGCTCAGATCTACGTTGATGACATTGTGTTTGGTTCTAACTCTCAGAAGATGGTGGATGAGTTCGTGGCCCAGATGCAAAGCGAGTTTAAAATGAGCATGGTGGGTGAAATGAACTACTTCTTGGGGCTGCAGGTTGTACAGTTGAAAGAAGGGTTTTTCATGACTCAAGCCAAGTATGCTAGAAATCTAGTGAAGAAGTTTCATCTGGACAAGGCTACCCACAAGAGAACTTCAGCTGCTACACATGTGAAGATCACTAAGGATGATGCAGGAGCTTCAGTGGACCAGACCCTGTACAGAAGCATGATTGGGAGCTTGCTATACCTGACTGTGACCAGACCAGATATCTGTCAAGATGTGGGAGTCTGTGCCAGGTATCAGGCCGATCCGAAGGAAAGTCACTCGTTACAGGTGAAGAGGATCATCAAATATGTAAGTGGTACTGTTGATTATGGTCTGTGGTACACTAAAGATACAAGTGGTTGTATTGTTGGATACTCAGAAGCAGACTGGGCTGGCAATATTGAGGACAGAAAGAGTACTTCTGGTGGATGCTTCTTCGTGGGCAATAACCTAGTATCCTGGTTCAGCAAGAAGCAGAACAATATTTCACTGTCATCTACTGAAGCGGAATACATGGCTGCAGGGAGCTGTTGTGCTCAAATGATCAGGATGAAGTAGATGCTCAAGAAAGTGGGACTGGATCAGAACACTATGACGTTATACTGTGACAACATGAGTGCAATCAACATTTCTAAGGATCCAGTACAGCATTCGCGGACAAAGCACATTGACATCAGACACCATCTCATTAGAGAGCTAGTTGAAGATAAAATCATTAGTCTGTTCCACATGCCAACAGAGAAACAACTAGCGGATATTCTGATAAAGCCTTTGGATGCTGAGAGGTTTGAGACACTAAGGTCTGCACTAGGCCTTTGTGTCATGAAAAACTAGAAGGCTTTGACATCAGGGGCAGTCAGCTGAGCAGAACTCTTATAAGTGTTGCTGACGTGCCAGGTAGTAAGGGGGAGCTATGTGTTTAAATCAACTTGTGCAAGCTCCTTGAAAAGTTAGCCAGAGCAGTATTCCTTATCTTTAGTGCTGACGTGAAAGGTGAGTCCTTGAAGAAACAGGAGGTCATCCCGACGCCACCTGAGACTGTCTTTCTGACCGAGATTCAAAGGAGGCGGTTGACGAGGCCATCGATTCCACCAAGGTGACTACCGACAATTGTTGGTGAAGGCGTCTACCATCGAGAGGGAGACTGAACCGATCGGCACATGGTCGGAGAAGAAGTCTGAACAGGCCAAGACTCCAGTCAAAGGGGTTTCTTCAGTGACACCTAAAGGTACGTCTTCTGAGTCTGTTGCTAAACAATCTAGTGTTGATGATGTCCCATTGGGATAACGATTGGTGAAGAAGAGAGTGGCGGATAGTATTGTTGGGGACCAAGTAGTGGTCGAAAGTGGCTCAATTTCTGTTACAGATTTAGTGACGCAAATTCAAGCAGAATTGATGGCTAACTTGGCGAAAGATGAGCAAGTAGAAAGCGATTCAGTTAAGTCATGTGGAGTCTCAAAAGGCAAGCAAAGATACAGATGCAGAGTGCATCTGAAGAAGTGCGTGACACACATTGGGGTAGGAGGAAAGAGGCCAAGCGGTGCATCTGTGAAACCCCCGGAAACAATCCAGCTGCCAGTATCTGTTCCTCGAAAGTGAGATCAAACGAATGAAATTTCAGCCTGCTCGGCTCTAGGATACTGAATATGAAGAGGAGTAGTCTGTGCAACGGTCCCTTGCCACTTGCGACAAAAAGGGGGAGTATCTGCATGAGTAAAGATGTGTGTATGTGGATGTGGATGGGACGTTGGGCTGTGATGATGTGTGCTGCAAATGATTTGTTGATGTGTGTTAAGAAGTATTCGGGCGAGACTGTTCTAGATACTATCTGTGCCAGTTTCAACTACTGGTTGAAAAGAGGTCCTGCAGAAGAAGTGTGTTGCCTCAAATGTCAAGGGGGAGATTGTTGGAGTATAAAGTGCCATCTAGGCAAAACACAAATCTGTGCAAGAAGATTTCAAAGTGATATGTGCTAGCATCTGTGCAAGATCTATCATTCAGTTCCGAAAAATCAGCACAGCTCTAAGTTTTTCGGACAGATGGATCTCAATCAAATCTATCCGACTGCCACATCATCAAAACCGATTCTTAAGAGATAAAGATACGCATATCAAGATTATATCTCAACGAATTTAATCCCTATCTTATCTAGGGTTTTTAGGAAATCAAATCTAGGGTTTTCTTTGTTATGAATATGAATTGTGTATTGATATGTGACGAATACGTCAATATATACAGTACAGGATAGACCGTATATGGAAGCACAATAATGAGAGAATATACATAATATATGCAATGAATATATGATGAGAATAATATATTCTCTAACACCCCCCGTCAAACTCATGGTGGATCAACAAGACTGAGTTTGGAGAGAAAGAAGCTGTGCTGTGCTCTAGTCTGTGCCTTCGTGAAGAAATCTGCAATCTGGATCTCCGAAGGAACATACTGAAGAGCAATAATCTGATCCTGTACCTGTGACCGCATGTACGAAGCATCGACGCCAATATGCTTAGTGAGCTCATGCTTCACTGGATCGCGAGCAATACTAATAGCACCAGTACTGTCAGAGAAGAGGGGAGTCGGTCCAGAAGCAGTAACCCCAAAATCCTCAAGTAACCACCGAAGCCAAGTAACCTCTGTCGTCAATAATGCCATCGCTCGTAACTCCGCCTCAGCACTCGAACGGGAAACTGATGTCTGCTTCTTTGTCTTCCAGGCAATGAGAGAACCACCAAGAAAAACACAATAGGCAGAAAGAGATCTACGATCAGAGTGATCACTAGCCCATGTCGCATCAGAATATGCTCGAAGCTGGAAAGAACTAGATCGAGGGAAGAAAAGATGGCGAGAAATGGATCCACGAAGATATCGAAGGACACGAAGGAGATGGCTATAATGGAGATGAGTGGGAGCAGAAACAAACTGGCTCAAGATATGGACAGGGTATGAGATATCCGGACGAGTGACTCCTAAATATACCAGACTGCCAACAAGATGTCGATAACGAGTAGGGTCCTCAAGAGGTTCACCGTCGGTGGGACGAAGGTGAACATTAAGTTCCATGGGAGTATCAACAGTGCGCTGGTCACTAAGGGAAGCCCGATCAAGAAGGTCGCGAATATACTTCTCTTGGGATAGGAAGAATCCCTCGGGAGTAGAGGAGAATTCAATACCAATAAAGTACCGAATAGGACCGAGATCCTTCATAAGGAACTGAGTATTAAGGCGCTCCTTGACAAACGCAATATGCTGAGGGTCATCACCAGTGATAAGCATATCGTCAACGTAAAGGAGGAGGAGTATCCGTCCGTGAGTGGAAGTATGGATAAATAAGGCTGGGTCATGATCGCTAGCGGTGAAACCCGCAGCGGTAACAACAGAGGAAAAATGCTCAAACCAAGCTCGAGGGGCTTGCTTAAGACCATAGAGGGAGCGACAAAGGCGAAGGACCATGCCGTCGGGGATAGAATATCCTGGTGGTGGTCTCATGTAAACCTCTTCTCTCAACTCACCGTTTAGGAAAGCATTTTTTACATCAAGCTGAGAGATGGACCACTCACGGACAGAGGCAACAGCAAGAAGGGTGCGAATAGTGGTCATGTGGGCAACGGGCGCAAACGTCTCATCATAGTCACGCCCATACTCTTGTTGAAAACCACGAGCTACTAGACAAGCTTTATAGCGCTCAAGGGAGCCATCAGAGCGGGTCTTCACTGTATATATCCACTTACACGTGATAGGACGAACATGAGATGGAAGGGGAACCACCTCCCAAGTACCAGTCCGCTCAAAGGCGGCCAGTTCTTCTGCCATCACGTGTTGCCACTCCTGATGAAGGATAGCATCACGATAGGAAGTCGGCTCAACAAGAGTAGCGGCAGCGACATCATATCGTGTCGGAGGGCGAATGGACTGGCGATCTCGAAGAGCATACCGAGGCGGATGCACCGGAGGAGGTTGTATAATGGGAGAGGACGGTGCAATAGGCGACGAAGGCGATAGCACATTGGGTGAAGAGGACACATCAGAAGAAGGTGACACATCAAGTGAAGGTGGTAGGACAGAATAAGACGGTGCAATAGGCGACGAAGGCATAGTGGATGAAGATGGAGTCTCAGATAACTCAGCTCCCGAATGTTGAGTGTGATCTTGAGGAGAATGAGATATAGTGTGAGAAGGAACGAAAGATGGTGAATCGGGAAAGGTCAAAAAAGAGATGGGCTCGACTAAGGAAGCTGATGAGGAATCAGAGGAATGACGAGGATAGAAGGGACGAGACTCATCAAAATTCACATCTCTAGAGATACGAATTCGTCGTGCAACTGGATCCCAACAACGATATCCTTTATGTTCATTACTATAACCAAGGAAAACACACTCAATGGACTGAGCAGTCAATTTGGTGCGCTCACGAGGTGCCAGTAAGACATAACACAAACAACCAAATAAACGAAGATGAGAATATTCAGGAAGTCGACCAAAAAGACGTTTCACTGGAATGTCCCCCTGAAGGGCGGAAGACGGCTGAATATTTATCAAGTAAGTGGCTGTCGATACTGCTTTTGCCCAAAAATGAACGGGAACACTAGAGGCAAGTAAAAGAGCACGGGATGTCTCTAAGAGATGACGATGCTTTCGCTCAGCAACGCCATTTTGAGCGTGAGCGCCTGGGCAGGAAAATTGAGAGAGAGTCCCCTGTGAAGCTAGAAACTGGCGAAGGTGACGAGATAAATATTCTCCAGCTGAGTCAGCACGAAGAACGCGAATAGGAGAGTCAAATTGAGTACGGATCATGGTAGCAAAATTTTTATAAATAGATAAAACCTCACTACGGGAGGACATAAAATATATCCACGTGTGACGAGAGAAATCATCTATAAATAAAATATAATATCGATGACCCCCTTTTGAAATAAAGGGAGCCGGACCCCAAACATCAGAATGAACAAGATCAAAAGGACGCTGAGAAACGGACTCACTAGTAGGATAAGGAAGAGTAATTTGTTTTCCAAGTTTGCAACCCTGACAATCTAAAGATGTATCACCAGAGACAGATCCTAAAAGACCATGACGAACCAAAGAGGACAAACGAGAGCCGCAGATGTGACCCAAGCGGTGATGCCATTGAGCAAAAGAGGCAGTTGAAGAGGCAATGGCGGCGGAAGCAGAAGAGCTGGCAGAGGCAGCGGAAGGAAGATGAAGCCAGTCAAGCTCCCAAAGACGTTGTGAATCACGACGCCGAGGGCCAGTACCAACCAGATTCCCTGTGCGACGATCCTGAACATAGCAAGAGTCAGAGTCAAGAATTATACGACAACCATGGTCAGTGAGTTGACCAGCAGAAATGAGCTGCATGGCCAATTGAGGAACGAAAGAAACCGAAGGAACACTAAAGGAGGAAGATGAAAGAGTGCCTCTTCCAACGACAGACAATGCAGTGCCATCAGCGGTCTGAACTGATAACGGAGTAATCAAAGGGCTGACAGACTGAAGACAAGTAGAATCAGAAGTCATATGAAATGAAGCACCAGAGTCAAGGATCCATGGAGATATACTTGATGATGTGCGTGGTGATCTCTCAAGGCCGGAAGGCAAAGCAGCAGAACCAGCAGCGCCGGACGGTGCAGAGGCCGACATACGACGCAATAACGTGAGAATCTCTTGAGTATCAGAAGTACCAGATCCAGCAGCTGTTGAGGATGGTGAGGAACCACTTCCAGAACTCGGTGGAGGGCGGCCACCACGACGTGCAGCAGTATCTCTCTTCTTCTTGTTACAATAGTGAGCTGAGTGGCCTACCTTGTGACAATAGGTGCAATGAGGGCGCTCACCCCCAGGAGGGGCTTCTGAGGTAGTGACAGCTGATGAGGCAAGGGCAGGCGATGTGGAGGATGATGCACGAACAGCCAAAATAGACGGAGTAGAAAGCAAACCCGCATTACGAAGTCAAATTTCTTCAGTCCGGATAGCTGTAAGGACGTCTAATATGTTCACACGGGGGTGACGAGCCAGAAGTTGGGCTCAGATCTGTTCAAACTCCACTCGAAGGCGTGTCAGGAAATCATAAATGCGACGAAACTGGCGGTGAGACTTGACATTCAGACAATTAGGACAAGTAGGACACAGTGTCGGTTCCAAAGAATCAAGCTAGTGTCCGTTTGAATTATTTACGTTGACAGATTGGGCTAAGAAGCCTATTATATATCGAAGAGGGACTTAATAATGAGAGACGAGTAGTGGCTGTCGGTCGAGTCATGAACGGTCGTTTGCTACGTGCTATACCACTGCCCGATGAAATGGTGAAGGTGAAGGTCGATAGTTCTCTTGGTCAGATTAATGGACTACCCATTCCCCATGGAGAGAAATTAAAGACAACACGAGATGCAGAGGAGAAAGCAGACTTGGTTGCATGGCCGAAGCACTTGGTTGAAATCAACCCAAGGGTAATAATATCAATTATTTGAACCATCTTTCCATTATTTAATTTATCAAATTTTATATGAATTATTTACTAACATTCGAAATTCAGGAATATACCATGCGACTATACTACCACTTGCCACCGGCCTCAAATGATGAAGTAGAGAATTATTCCATCGACTGTCGATTTCTACACGACATGTACTCTAACTTGGGCAGAGACGTTGTTAGAGTACGCATTGCTGACGAATTGTTCGGTGACGACTACACTTCCATAGTGGGCCCAGATGATGTCCGTGATATATTCGCATTGAAACCGTTGTCGAACTCACATTGTGATTTGTATATAAGGTAATACTCTTGTCATTAATTGTTCATCATTTCTTGCAGAAGGTCTAACTTTACATCTTTTTCATGTTGTAGTTCTTTATACGATCAAATGCTTGAATCAGAGGTTCGATTCGGGTTCTTCAATCACACGGCCGTGAGCCCTTCCAATGACGTAGATGAGAGGATTGAGTCGTTTGTATCAAGACTCAATATGCCAGACAAGGATCGCAATTATTGCTATTTTATGCCTTATATAAATGCTACGGAGTAAGTACATAAATTACTTGTACCATATAACCTATTTTTTGAAATATGGGTTTATGAATTTAGTGTGTTGATGTAGGTTTCATTGGATGTTGTGCGTTATCTTCCCCAACCAAGGTGTAGTCCATTGGTTCAACTCCTCAAAAGGCGCCACCGTTATACACCGCGATGCAAAAGCTTTAGTGGACTCGTAAGTTTCGAACTTACTATTAGTTTGTAACTTGCATTGACATTCACTAATTACGTATTGTTATTTATTTTAGGGGGTTGCAACGATACTATCAAGGATGTAATCCGAGGATTGATCGTCAAGTCGAATGGAAGATAGTGAAGGTACTATTTATAGAAAAACATTCCTTTACTATACTTGTAATTTTCATTAATAAAGTGTTAACTGAGTTTACTTATAATGCAGAGTCCGAAACAACCCACAAACTCTAATTTATGCGGTTATTATGTTCTGAGAAATATTCGGGACATAATGGAATTTGTTCGTGCTAATAACGGTGCATATGTGGAGAACTTTGACCAAGTAAGAATGCTAGTCTCGTCTTACTCTATTAGAATGTTGACAAATGTAGCTAGGTTGTGTTCTAAATCCATGTTCTAAATCCATGTTTTACTTATGTTTGTTCTAAATCCATGTTCTAGCTAAGTGTGTTCTAAATCTATGTTCTAGCTACGTTTGTTTCTAAATCCATGTTCTAGTTAGGCAAATTTGTTCTAACTCTATTTTTTTATATATTCATGTTAATCGTATTCTTATTTTTTATAGGTTTTTCCTAATGGGACACAATCATATGAGTTGGGGAAGGTACAAGACGTGCGAGATGAGATCGCCACCTACTTGTACAACTACTTATTCGAACATAGTGTTTACATGTGAATATTATTTATATATGTGACGTTTGTATAAATCAATGTATATATGGATGGACTTGTATGAATGGTTGTATTTTGAGTAAAATGGAAGTGTTTCCATGTTTGGAAATGTGTAAAAGCAGGGTACTAAATTTGGTTTAGAATGTGTATTCAATTTTCAGGGGGATTTTGAGCTAAAACAGCTGAAACCTGCCAAATTTTTTCATATTTAGTGCAACGGTTCCATAAAAACCGTCGCATAAGAGCTACAATTATGCAACGGTTTGAGCACCAAAACGGTTGTATAATGGTTCATCTTATGCGACGGTTCTAACAACAAACCGTTGCATAAGTGTTCTCTTATGCGACGGTTCTAACAATAAACCGTTGCATAAGTGTTGCTCTTATGCGACGGTTCTAACAACAAACCGTTGCATAGGTGTTACGCTTATGCAACGGTTTCAGGAAACCGTCGCATAAGGTATGGACCTTATGCGACGGTAGCTTATGCAACGGATGAAAAACCGTTGCATAAGCTACGTCTGAACCGTTGCCTAATCTCTCTTCTGTAGTAGTGATACGGTAGACATCTGGTCATAGAACTCATCTATGGTGGCATCTCCCTGCTGCAGTGACTGCTCCCGATGCACAACACTCAAAAATAAAGAATCACCAGTGGGCGCATAACGATCCTGGAGATGAGCCCACATCAACTGGGCGGATTCCAAGCAAACAATGTCTGAAGAGAGTGACACTTCCATACTAAGCCACAATAATAGACGCGACGCGGGCATCCTCATCCATCCATGCTCGGAAGGCAGTATACTGGGTGTGGAATGACTCCATGGCATCATCAAATTCAGCTGAAGCTTTCTGCCTATCCTCGTCAGAGGCATCCGTGGGTAGGACTGACATAGTAGGCAAGGTAGGACGTGGGGGACACGGAAGTTCGCCGGTAATAAAATCCGAATGGCGTTGGCCACGCATGTGGAGACGCATGTGATGTATCCATTCGGAAAAATTTGTGCCATTGAAGATCACTGGGCAGCGAGGAATAGAAACGGTACCTGTAGAAATAGAAGACATAATGGGTTAGTTTTTTTTTTTTTGGACCAGTTGACCGCAGACGGGTCAAACGTTGACTGTTGACTGTGCTGACTGTGTAGTGTGCTGAGCTGTCGCTGACTGGTGGCTGACTGGTCAAGATTGCTGATGTGGCGCTGTTGAGGTGATGACTGTGCGCTGACTGGACAGATCTGTTGACCGGTTTGACTTTTTTTTTCTTTTTTTTTTTTTTGGAAAAGTAAACTAATAATATAACAAAACCCTAGCAAATCAAAACAGATCTCGGTGTAGCACCAAATCCAAATCTCGGCGGCACCAAACAGATACAGTAGCACAGACTCACGGAGTTTCCAACTCCAAATCTCGGCGGACGGCGGCACCAAACAGAAGATGGCTGTACTCGGGAGATGGGTGGATCTCGGCAGAGATACCGATTAGATGGAAGCTGCACTTGGAGATGTGTGGATCTCGGCGGTACCAAAACAGATCTCAGTGTCAAAGATGGATAGATCTCGGCGGAACTGAGTAGCGACAGTCACGAACTGAGCGAATCGAGTGCGGGTGACGAATGGATCAACAAGGGCAGTGTTGGACGGCGGCAGCAACTGCAGCGGTTCGGCAACGACAAGAACTCTGATCTGCGATAGGCAGAATTGTAATGGACAGATCGGCGGCGGCGGTCAAAGTGACGGCGGCGGACTGATATTTTGAGAGGAAAAAAAATCAAATTCAGTTTCAAACCAAAGCGTCTGATACCATGTTATGAATATGAATTGTGTATTGATATGTGACGAATACGTCAATATATACAGTACAGGATAGACCGTATATGGAAGCACAATAATGAGAGAATATACATAATATATGCAATGAATATATGATGAGAATAATATATTCTCTAACATTCTTATCCCTAGATTCACACGGGTCTATATAAAGGAGGCCAGGATTCATTATTCTGCAGTGCACAAAACCTGAGAAACGTTGTGTGGAGGAGCCGTCAATCAGAGAGCGGAATTCATCATTCTAATCTACGATTCGTCGTGCTGTCGTAGAAGGATTGAGGCCGTACGTTGGTAAGCAACTTGCTTTACTTTCTTGAACTCATACATTGCTGCTGTGCCCAAAATATTTCAGAGTTCAAGAGGTGTCGTCGCTGCGTTGTACAAGTCTGTGCTCGCTGTTCGACTCACACAAGAGACGACAAACATTGCCAGGAGAATCTGCTGTGGTAGGTTCGACTGTATCAACCTCGGGAGGAGGTTTGGAGTTTGGACGTGCAAGACGGGAGTCTTTGGATCTAAGGGAATGTTAGATCACTCAATTCACTTGGAGAGTAGTATAGGTGTATCAGTAGTTTGGAAGGCTGTTCAAAAGTCAATCTGTACTATATACCGTGATAGTGGATTGTTCATTGGACTTGGGAGAAGTCCCCCAGACGTAGGCTACATTGAGCCGAACTGGGTCACCAAGTGCTTTGTGTCTTTTACTGTCCTGCATTTCGTTTTGATTATCTTAGTCTGTGCAAGCAACTGTACCACAGTGTATGCTACATATTGCTGGTACAGTTGAGCTCATCTAACGCGTAGCTATTTTCAAGTTCAATTTTGTGGTGGTCTGATGTGATTTAAGGTCAGAATGGATTCGAATTCGATTCTATTTTCTGGCTTTGATGTGGTCTGATGTGATTTTAGGTCAGGATGGATGTGAATATGATTCTATTTGTTGGTTTTGATATGTAATAATGATTCTGATGAGATTTGTGTTTATGTGGTTAAACTGGCGAGGTTGTTGAAAATGTGATTATTCTAAATTGATATGCTGATGAGATTACTATAGGGGTCTAGAACAGGTTGTTCTTAGGTCATAAACATGGTAGGTTAGTCCCTGGATTTTAGTACTTAACCATTTTTTGGAGTTGGCTGGAGATGAAGCGGCAACGTTTCATGAAGGCGCGAGGAGTTTTAAAGGAACGACGACGTATGACCAAGGCGCGTAAGTCGGTTAATACCGTTGAAGACAGAAAGAGGTCGTTTTGGCTGAAGCGGGAGACTCCGAAGTTTAGTTGAACGAGCCAGTTTTACGCGAAGCAGGAGTTGACCGTTGGGAGATACGACTGCGTTTTGAAGCTTCTCGAGGCTGAGCTTAAAAGGATATGGATTTGGGATTTTAGAGTTTATCTCAAAATCCCCAAAATCGAATGCGATTCAAAAATCTCCAAGACCAACACCGAACTTCTACGACTGCGTCTTTGTGCTTGTATGTTTGCTTGATTTATCAATAAAGCCTAATCTTTGCCCTTAGAATATGGTAACAGTGAGGGATTTCGCTGAAGTTGCAAGAGGTGACGGCTATATACATCTGGTAACAAGGGTGATCATTGGCTGGACAAGCCACATGGAGCTTGACCTTCACAAATTTCTTGATTTGGTGTCACTGGTGTCCACTCCATGGGTGATATACATGATTAGATTCAAGCTGCAGTCAGAACTCAGAATACATAAAGGAGCTAGATAATTTGCCCATATATTATCTGGTAATGCTTTCATTGATTCACTCTATGTGCTACACTGTATTTTACTAGCTTGGCCGTCTCTGGTTGCGCGCGATTTGTAGGCATCTGCAAATTATAATGTGTAGATTATCACTAAATTGTAATATTTTGTATTATGTAACTGGCAGGTGGTACCTTGTGCTGTTCTTGCATTACTTATCAATCCTACTTCCAGAGGGTCCTGGTCTCCCTCCCTCTTCTGTGTGTCATGGGCCTTTTGTACCTATATAGAGTCCGTTTCAGTGCTGCCTCAACTCCTCTTAATTCAGAATGCTAAGGCTAAGGTGTGTTCGAATGCCCAGAGCCTAGCTAGTTGCAATTGTTTGTTATATATACAAATACAATTATGACTGAATGTCCTTTGTGTTCTTGTCTTACTTCCTAACTAGATGGTAGTACCGTTCACAGCTCACTATGTATTTGCCCTCGGCGTTGCAAAGATTCTTCGGATTCGCCCACTGGGTGCTACTCGTAAGTTTCATGCCATATTAACGTATTCCGATTTAAACCTTAAGCTAACATCATATCCCCACAAATACAAGTGATAGATGATTTAGAATTAAACGTGGCATTGTGCGCAATTTTGTTATATATAGTGCACTTTAGTTTAAGTGCACTCTTACTTCAACTTTATCTGAATTGTTAATTTATGAGGATATCTGATGACAATATGAGCAATGATCTTTTCCAAAACAAGAGTCTCATTTGCATGCACTTTTTTTATTCATCCCAATTCCCAAGTTTGGACAGGATCAGTATGGGCATATATATATGACAATGACAATATAATGTTTAATGTTGCATGCAGATATATCAGACGGGTGGGAGAAGCGTAATAGTGATGGCAACACGTTGGTATCTGTAGATTCCCATGTTGCTGCTTGCGGAAATTGTTCAAACGTTCATCTTGGCTGATTTCTGCTACTATTACGTCAAAAGGTTCATATATATTCTTTCACTTACTACAAACCCATATCACATTATTTCTCACTCTGTCGTCTACCTAAGTATTATTTGATTGTTTCTGTTAGAGCTATGGAAGCTCTAAAGACAATAAGAGAACTGGGAAAGGAGATGAGAAACGAGAGCAGGGGAGAGGGAGCAGAGTAAGATGGGAAGAGAATTGCTATTTCATTTCTTAAGTTCATACAATGAGAACTTTCCCTACAAATAGGAAGCATTGTACTAGAATTTCTGACAATAAATCTCCTTCCTCCGCCAGCTCATTATTCTCTTGCGTAATTTGTCTTTTATGTAACAAAGTCCTGCAATTTCTGAGGTTTAGTGCGCTCTCTAGCTAGCCTAGCTGTGGGCTGTTGTGTGTTATTCAGGTCTGGCGCATCAGGAACATCCCGCATACCTGTAACATTCCCCCGGGCGTCAAAAATGACATCGTCCTCAAGGTCAAAAGCTGGATAATGCTGGAGAAATGATGTAGCATTCTCCCAAGTGGCGTCCGCTGGTAGCTCGCCTTCCCATTGAATCAAAAGTTCGGACGTTGACTGGCCATGCACCAGAACTTATCGGAAAGCAAGGATGTGGATGGGTAAGCTAATTGGACGTGTGTCTTCGAGGAGGGCCGACATTGCAATGGCTTGCGTTGTAGGGTCACCGTGGCAGAGCTTCAACAATGATGCGTGAAAGACATTATGAATGCGACAGCCTGCTGGAAGGTCAAGTTTGTAAGCGACCGGTCCAATGCATTCAGTGATGCGGAAAGGGCCATAAAACCTTTTAGTTAGTTTGACAGAAGCTCGTCTAGAGACCGAGTGTTGGCGATAAGGTTGGAGTTTGAGAAAAACCCAATCATCAACTTTGAACTCTTTGGCAGTGCGGTGTTGATCTTCTCTATTCTTCATTCGGGATTGTGCACGAACCAAACTGTGCTTGAGTTCAGCCAAGAGACGCTGTCTAACTACTAGCTGGTCATCCACTGTCGCTATGGATGATGCCCCTGAAATATAGTCACAAATGCCTGGAGGTTTACGTCCGTAAACCGCTTCAAAAGGCGTCACACGAGTTGCAAAATGCCATGCTGTGTTGTAGTGCCATTCAGCCCAAGGTAGGAATCGAACCCAATCCTTTGCGTTGTCAGCAACAAAGCATCGTAAGTAGTCATCGATGCATCTGTTAAGAACTTCCGTCTGGCCATCTGTTTGAGGATGATGCGCGCTGCTAGTGGATAATGTGGTCCCTTGGAGGCAAAAAACTTCTTGCCAAAATTGAGACATAAATAGAGGATCTCTATCCGACACAATATCCTTGGGGAATCCATGAAGCCTAACAATCTCTTGGACAAACTTCTCTGCAAGTGTAACTGCTGTGAAGCCAGTAGATAAAGCAATAAAGTGACCATAATTTGTGAGGCAATGAACCACCACCCAAATGATAGTTTTTCCAGTTGACGACGGAAGATGGGTAATGAAGTCCATGGAGATAGATTCCCAAATTTGAGCCAGAATTGATAAAGGTTGGAGAAGGCCGTTAGGTGCGGTCGTTGGTGACTTTACTTGTTGGCAAGTGGGACACTTGTTGATGAAGTCTGCCACATCTTTACGTAAGCCTGGCCAATGGAAATTAGCAGTCAAACGAGCAACTGTTCTGTGTATGCCTGCGTGACCGCCTACAGGGGTGCTGTGAAATTCATGGATAATAAGCTGTTGGAGTGCAGAATCAGGGGGGACAAATAAACGGTCCTTGAAGAGAAGTAAGCCATCCCGAATTGAGAAGTTGGCATGTGTGGCAGGGGAAGTGTGAACTTCATGCATCAAGGAGCGAAGGGCGCGCAGGATTCCAAGGACCGGTGTGCTAATGGCATGAAATTCACTTGTTTGAGTAACCGGCATTCTAGATAGTGCATCACCTAGGATGTTTTCCTTCCCCGGAGTATATAAAATTTCAAAATCAAAGCCTAAGAGCTTGGCGATCCATTTTTGATGATCCGGACTTTGTATAGTCTGCGTGAGGAGATTCTTAAGCGGCTGATGGTCCGTTATGATCTTAAATTTATGGCCAAGCAAGTATTGACGCCATTTAAGAACAGCATGTACCATGGCAGCAAGTTCTCTATTATATACTGAAGAAGTACGAAGTGTGGGTGGTAGCAGCTTACTAAAATATGCAATTGGGCGCGCATTTTGGGAAAGCACAGCTCCAATGCCATGACCAGAAGCATCCGTTTGAACTTCGAAGTGTTGCAAAAAATCAGGAAGGGCCAAAATAGGTGTTGATGTCAGAGCCAACTTCAGTTTTGTAAATGCGGCTGATGCATCAGAAGTCCATGTAAAGGCATCCTTGCGGAGAAGCTGCGTGAGTCGTGATACCAAGGAAGCATACATAGATACAAAACGTCGATAGTAGCCTGTGAGACCCAAAAATGCCCGGAGCTGCTTTACAGTTGTTGGTTGTGGCCAATTACGTATAACTTGAATTTTTTCAGGGTCCACTGCCACACCAGAACCTGAAATAATATGCCCAAGATAAGCTAAATCTGTCCTGGCAAGATCACATTTGGATGGGTTAGCATAAAAACAATTGGAATGCAAAATACGTAGTACCTCTTCCAGGTGACAAATGTGATCATCCCAGGTGCTGCTATAGACGAGAATATCGTCAAAGAAGACTAGAACAGAACATCGCAGCAAGGGTCGGAAAAGAGAGTTCATCTCCGCTAGAAAAGTAGAAGGAGCATTGGAGAGACCGAATGGCATTACGAGGAATTCGTAATGCCCTTCATGGGTTCTAAATGCTGTTTTGTGCATGTCCGCAGGATGCATCCAGAATTGGTGGTAGCCGGATTGAAGGTCTAGTTTAGAGAAAATTGTGGCGCCATGAAGCTCGTCCAAGAGTTCATCGACTGTCGGAATTGGGAAACGATCTCGGACTGTAGCTACATTCAGTGCACGGTAATCCACGCAAAATCGCCACGAGCCGTCCTTTTTTGACAAGGAGGACATGTGATGAAAAGGGACTATTGCTGGGTTTGATGATGCCGTCCGCGAGCATCTCACGTATCAGCCGTTCAATTTCATTTTTTTGGAAGTGAGGATAGCGATAAGGTCGGACGTTAATTGGACTGGTGTCGGGAAGTAAGGGTATACGATGATCGCATTGGCGGGTGGGGGAAGGACTTTTGGGGGAAGAAATATGGGTTTAAATGTGTTGAGGAGGGATTGGAGTGCGGAAGAGATGGTAGAGGGCAGGTGTGGTGGGATGAGAGGAATGGCGTTTGGGGTAGTAGGTGGTTGAGTTTGGGTAGGGGTTATTGTGGCGATGAGTTGGAATAGAGATACCGACGGACGCACATTCGTCGTGTGCAAACGTCAAGAATAAATTTATAAGTCCGCTACTCGCGACTTCACTACTGGGTAGCAAGTGGTAAGTAGGGGTCGAACCCAAGGGAATTAGGGGGATAAGTTGTTCTTTGAGGGATCGTACAGGGAGGGAACGTGTTTTAGGTTGATTGAGGTTTTAGTGCGGAAAAGTAAGTGTTTTTTGGTTGGTTTTGGTTTTTAATGCGGAAAGGTAAATGACAGAAAATTAAATACTGAAAATAAAAAGAAGAAGACTTACAGCGGTTGATGCGTGATTGGCAAGTCTTCCGGAAGGTGAGCAGTTGATAAGGCAGTTTATACTAAGAAAGTAAATGCAGGTGGTGTTTGAATTTAAGGAAAGCATTCGGTTTCGGGGGCCTTGTATCATAGCCTGTTTATCATTGACCTTTAGTGATCCTTCTAAGTATTCAAACGTGTATCAAGGCCATTCCAAGCACTCGATTTGCCACACTGTCTAGCCCATTCCAAGGTCGTAGAGCACTTGTTCTACTTAGACTAATACCTCATTCCAAGGTATATTAGCCTGTGTGCATCCATTTGACCAGTCATTCCCGACCAACCAAATGGTGTTTTAGAGAGGTCAAACTCCTCAATAAGCTTTGCCATTCCAAGCATCCACTTATCCGAGTATGTTTACGAACCCCACGGAAGAGCTTTGCCATTCCAAGCATCCACTCAACCTTGGAAGTTCTAACCTAATATATGGCACATAGAACAAGTTTTGAATACAAAGAAGAGGCACTAAAATATGGCCTAAAACATTTTATGATACAAGTACACCCCTTCAACAGAATGAAGAGTTTAGCTACGAATATCCATAGAGGTGGATACCATAGCTAAGTACTTACAGTTTTTGAAAGACAGTAAGTAAAGGAAAGGGGTGAGTACTTCAAGAACCGACAAGAGTACTCGAGAATAGAAAAGTAAAGCTTGAGTACTACAAGAACCGACAAGAGTACTCAAGAACTAACTACAATACTCAAGAACCAACAAGAGTATTATAGATTTAAAACCAAAGCTTACAAAAGTACCAAAATGTAGAGAGATAAGTGTTTTGTGAATGGATGTTTGTGGATGATGAATACAAAGGAGGAGAGGCTCTATTTATAGCCATGGGAGGAGGAGATGTGTGGCTTGGATGAGAGCACATGGCAAGCATCCATGGTGAGCTCCATGGAAGGTCAAAGCCGTCGGTTGGAGGTTGCCATGGAGGGTTGGCTTCCTCTTTTGGTCACCTTCTCCCCAAAGCCACCGGTCATGGAGGGGAAGGAGGAGGTTTGTGTGAGTTTTGTGATGTTTTCACAAAACTATCGGTGTATTTCCGCTCCGGACTGACTTTGGTTGCTCCTCGGTTGGATTTGTTTTGAGTGATTCAATGTCAGGATCTTGAGATTTCTTCAGTCAGCATCTGATCGTGACCTTGGAATGACTTGTAATATATTTTCAGCGTAAAAACTCCTCCTTAGTGTGTATTCTCTCTAGGCTCCAAAATACCCTGTAGATAAATATCGGCACTAACAAGCAAAAGTTAAATAGACAAACAGTCTAATTTGGTGGGTTTAACTGTGTTTATGATTCGTATAATTATGGTCCATCAGATACTGATGAGGAAGTATGGGTGAGTCGGTGAACTTGGCGTAAAGTTAGCTGGGCAAGGGACGGTTGATTCAAACCATGTAATTTGATTTGGGTTACCTCATGCATGAAGCTGAGCCAAAGTGCTTTATAATCAAATAGCACTGGGCCGATTGCAGCAAGCCATTGGACTTCCAGTACTAAGTCCGCCCCATAAATAGGTAGTAGGTGAAGGCTGATATCGAACAAATGATCACCCATTTGCAACAGAACCCTAGCACAGTAGCCTTCGCATTTTAAGGAGTCACCGTTACCGATGGTAACCTCCATATGTTGGGATGGGGCTATTGGCAGGTGAAGAAACTTTGCAATTCGGGATTGCATGAAGTTGTGTGTTTATCCGCCATCGACCAACACAACAACTGGTTTACCGAGGATTGTTGCCTCAATACGGCGCGTCGTTGGTACGAAATGACCTTCTAGAGCATGAAGAGAAATATTTGGATGGGGGTTTTGGTCAGTAGGGTGTTGGTCAATTTCTGGGTAGTAATCAGTAGTGGTCATGGGTTCTATTTGAGGGTCGATTGGGTCTGGTGGTGAAGGGTAAGGGAGTCGGTTAGGATCATCAATCAGAAGACACAAAAATTTGGGGCAGCATTGGTGACCACGAGAGAACTGTTCGTCGCAGTTAAAGCAAAGACCACGGTCTCGGCGTGAAGCCATTTCAGCGGGTGTGAGTCGTTTGACAGGTAGTTTATTTGGGGCTGAAAGTGTATCTGTGTGTGGACTCGGGTGAGGGCTAGTAATGGGATGAGGTGTTCGTGAATAGACGGAGCGGTTGAGGTGCCTTCGACTGTCATCGCACTTCTCTTCCACCAGTTTTGCCATCCCTATAGCAGCATGTAGAGAGAGAGGCCGAAGCAAGTAAAGCTCACGCTTGATATCGTCACGAAGCCCAGACATAAAACACTGGAGAAGGTTTTCGTTTGACAAATTTATGGTGCGAGTGGACAGATTCTCGAACTCAGCCTGGTAAGCCGTCACTATTGTTTTCTGTCTGAGTTTATAGAGAGTTGCTTCAGGGTGTTGGAAAGCTAATGGGCCAAATCTGAGTTCCAGGTCGCGAACAAAGGCATCCCAAGAGGAGAGCTGGTCAGTTTGTTGCATCCAGTGAAACCATTGTAAGGCAGGTCCGGTCATATAAAAGGATGCAATGTGGAGTTTGTGCTCTATGGGTGTTTCATGAAAGGAGAAGAAGCGACTGAGTTGGCACAACCAGCCAGAAATATTTTCGCAATTAAATGGGGGTAAGTCCATTTTGGGTGGTTTGCTTGTGTTTGGGTATGTGATGTGATGGTTTGTGGATTTTGAGTGTTTGGGATGGTGTCTATGGAAAGGTTGGAGGACGTGGGCTGAGCTTGGATTGTAATAGGTAAGGGTGGCTGGGGTGGTTGAGGTGGTGCTGGGAGCAGGGCAGTCTGTTTTTCAAGTTTAGCTACTAAAACTTGAAGCTCTTTGATAGATTGTGACATGGTTTCTAGCAGTTGTGTTTGTCTTTCGAAGGTGGTTTCATGTTGATGGACGAGTTCGGAAAGGGTTGTGATGGAGTCGGCTTGAGAACGAGTGAGGACACCTTCTGGCATGGCGGACTTGAGCACACAAACAATGAAGAAAGCACCAATGTTAGAGCTATGGAAGCTCTAAAGACTATAAGAGAACTGGGAAGGAGATGAGAAACGAGAGTATTGCTATTTCATTTCTTAAGTTCATACAATGAGAACTTTCTCTACAAATAGGAATGCATTGTAATAGAATTTCTGACAATAACTCTCCTTCCTCCGCCAGCTCATTATTCTCTTGCGTAATTTGTCTTTTATGTAACAAAGTCCTGCAATTTCTTAGGTCTGGGGCGCTCTCTAGCTGGCCTAGCTGTGGACTGTTGTGCGTTATTCAGGTCTGGCGCATCAGTAACGTCCCGCATACCTGTAACAGTTTCCCTGTCAGTGCATTGCTAGATCATACTTTTTTTTTGATAAACATTGCTAGATCATACTTAACCATTATAATATGTTCGCTTCTTGCAGTGTCATGCGTGGCCAGAAAATGTCGTTCCCCTTGCCGGTCTAGCAAAGTAGTCACAAATGATACCTGCAACACCGTATACATTATTGTTGTAGTTCACCAACCAATTCAGAACCCCCCGGCCATAAAATTGTAGTTGATCCCATACATCAAAAAAAAACTGTCATTCTTTAAATGTCTTTTTCGTTAGAATCAAAAAAAAATAAAATAAATGTCTGTTTCGTTTCAAGTTGTTAATTTTGCTTCTTTAGTACAATTTAATATGTAATAAAATATGAAAGCTTGTTCTTCAATCAGCCAACGCTTCACATGAGCCCATCACAGGTCGTAGGACCTGTGTAGAGGAGGAATAAGTATCAGTCATTCAAGTCACCCATGATTTTTATTGGAACCTTTCTTTTTCGAAAAATTAAAACAAAAAATATACTACACTAACTTTGGTTGTACCGTAAACTGACAAGACCAAGTAAAACTCTTATGATGGATCGTATTTTAATTTCTGGATCAAACAAATCGTCAGTTTTTTTCCGATGGAATAGAGGCAAGTACAGACGAAAAGACAACAACATATGTGAAGAAAAAACAACAACCTTAACAGGACAACCAATAAAACACAGAAAACAAGATATCGCGATCCGTGTTAAGCGGTGCAATCCTCCAGCTATTGAAACGTCTTCACACACGATAACCCACAATCCGTACCACGCCAAAGGTGGCCAAATAGAAGAAGCGGCTCTATCACTAAACAAATCGTCAGTTGAATACTTGAGAAAGAGAAATTTATCTACAATGAACCATGTCAAATAATAATAATTAGCCAATAAGGGTGTGATTTAGTGGAAGAATTCTAACATTGCATTCACAAGGTTGAGGGTTCGAACTTCACCTATAATAATTTTCTCAAAATTTTGTGACAATTTTCTCTTCCTTTTCTTGTTCCTCATCCCGCCTCGCGTCCGGTTGCAACGGTAAATCTGCCTAAGGTTAGTCATGGATCAAGAGCTTCGTCGAAGGGGGGTACCAATTTTTTTTTCGAACAACAAGGATATAAGTCGGATTCGATGAAAAAAAGGTCCGCTCGTGATCACCCAACCTTCTAAATCTCATAAAGGCATCATCCGGTGTCCATTAAAGATGATCTACATATGAATCGAAAGCTAATTGAATGTTCTATAACTTTCATGTTTAACTCAAGATGAAATTCGGAGGTTAAGCCGATAAAAACAGCGACCAAAGATAGATATGATTAATTGATGTAATTCTTAATTCAACTCGGGATTCAATTAGCACCTAAATATTGAACTCCAATTGTTTCAAGATTCAAATAAGTTCAGTTCAATAATCAAACAATGAGTGCGGAAAAATAAATGAGACGCGGATTTACTAGGTTCGGGGAAAAGATCCTACTCCTTGGCCTAGACAGGTCGCCTAGAGATACCAATGCACTATATGAGAGAGTTTGTTACAAGCTGACAGTGACGAACACACAAGCACACAAGACACATGACTACGACTGAGAACAAAAGAAGGAAAAACCCAAGGGGATTCAGCCCCCCTCAAAAGCCCCTGACAACAAGCTGCGGCACGCCTTCAGTAATCAGTCAGCAACACCAGGAGAATCATCCTTGAACCGATCTCCAAATCTCAAAATGATATTGCTCGTCAATCGCCAAAAGAAACGCAGTCAATCGCTTCACTCAATCTCTCTCTCTTCTAATGTTGATTCAAATAAACCCTAAGAGAAAACACTGCTTTTGTAAGAGCTCACTGAGTTGTTGGACTTGGACTAGTTGGGCCTTGACTTGCTGGGCTTGCTGAGGACTATAAACTAAAGCATAAACCTGAATTGCAGTTTGTATTAATATTTAGGCACAACATTTGCCCTCCTAATACAAACTAAAACTTTAAAAACATGGTACAACTCTCAAACACAAAACAACAAACAAGACACCATGTACATAATCGATCATCAAGCAACCTATACAGACTGCCTTGAGCAGATTTACGGCTCTTCTAAACACGGACTGACGCCCTAAGCATTGGTATCTCTTGAACGACGTGCCATCATCAGCACCTGCACATCTCAGCAGGCTCCAAAGGTGTGCAGGCAACCTGCATAAAGTGAAAAAGTAAGATAGAACAAGCAGAGACACTAAACAAACCTAAAAAATTTCAGCAACAACAAAGCCAATAAAGTTCACTTTATAATCAATGGTATGTTTGGTTCTTATTAGATAAAGAATATTCTTACACAAAGAACTAACACCCATATCAAGCACATTATTTGTATGGCAATGTTGTCTAGAATTTTTCAAGTGCCCTCCTATAAGTATAAGCGAGGAACCAGCAATCATGACACAAAAGCATGCTTCAAATATATTTTTCATGATCCCAAAACTACGCATGATAAGATCGAAGTACCATTCATTTGAAAAGATATTTTTGGCAGCATGTTCACAAACAAGAATGAAACATGATACACTCAAAAACATTGAGAGCAACGTGCTCACCAAAACAAGAGTGATATATTCAATATTTTCAGCAAAAATAGGAATATGATCACAAAAAACGGAGTCACGGTTGCATACTCCTCTTTCAACCATATGACAAGGAACGATATTACTTGATTTTGGTGAACTCTCCCTTTGTTCACCGCTTACCTCAAAATCAGCAAAGGGAAGCTGATTCTTATCAGAAATTACCTTTTTGTCTTGCTGAATTTGCTGGTTGAAGCTGACAGCACCACCTGTTTGAGAAAGTTTGGTCACACTACCAAGTGTTCCTAGAGACTTGCAGGAAGGGGTTAGATGTGCCACAAAATTGCATTCATTATCATTTGTATGCAATAAATTCAGAACAGGGGTAGCCACAACATGATACAATCCTCCTTTCTTAATCTCTTTAACTACAACTTTCTCATTTCTTAAAACTTCTTTGATTCCATTAAAAGTGTTAACATGGCAGCCTAATTCATCAAAAACATATTCTGAAAGTATACTTCTTCTTATATTAGGCAGCCATCTAACATTTTGAATAATTCTAATCACACCATCATGCATTTTTAATGGAACATTCCCTATTCCTTCAATAGATAATGAAGTATCATTTATAAGTCGTAGTTCTATGACTATTTTCTATGTTAAAACCCCGTCTCTTAGTGGTTGCCTGTATATTATTTCACTACATGCGTGTAGTTTTCGTTCGCAGGTGCATTCAGAGACCATAGAAGGAATATCGGCTAAAGGGAGCCTATTTGATGATGTTTGGCGTGGAAAGAAATGAAGTCCGGTATGATTGAAGTTTGAGTGAATGAATCACGCGGACGTTTGAAGAATACTATGCGCGGAGGTCTTCTGCATTTCCCTAATTGTTAAGACGTCCGCGAATCATTAAGCAAGAGACGTCTGCGGAAGACACCTGGTCAGGGCCATGCGAACGCACACTATTTTCATGCCACTGGTCTGATTTGTGGGAGCGCAAAAGCGCGGACGTCTAAAGAATTAAAGGGCGCGGAGGTCTTATAAATTACGATAACTGTTAAGACGTCCGCAGGAGATAAATGAAGAAGACGTCCGCGCCTGACAGCTGGCAGTCGAATTTTGTAATTTCAGATTTTGCATTCTCGGGAAGGATATAAATAGAATATGACGAGCGAAACCCTAGGCGGACAGACCTCGATTTTCAGTGTGGAAAAGAGACACGGTTTGGGAAGAAACAAGAGACACGTTCGATAGTTTGGAGAATTAGGGGTTGACCCGATTTTGGAGAAGATAGCTTGGTTACGTGCTGATTTCAAGTGTTAGAGTTGAGCTGCAGCTTGGTGGAGAATTCTTCATTAGTAATTTCGTTTCATTATATTCAAACACTTAATGATGTATTCCATTACGATGAGTAGCTAAACTTATATGTGTAGGCTAGAACTCGACATTGTGATGTTTTGACTTGAGACCTATATTGATTTCTATGTTTTGTGTTATATTATTATGCAATGTTTATGGAATTGATGTGCTAGCATAAGTGGAACCCTAGCAGGGGAGCTTTTGTTTGTTTGTTGATTCCAATTGTCAAAGTTTCCTAGCAACCTAGCGGGGATAGTAAACTAGGACACGAGTAATATACCACTAGGATTAAAAACCCTAGGACAACTTGTTTAAATCTTCATGCAACTCTAGCGAGTTAGGGTCTTGATTATCACTATCGCGAGATTAAGTACTAGAATAAGAACGGGGAGTACAACCTAGCGGGGAGCTCTAAGTTGTAGAACATTAGAATTCAAAACGGTTTGGTCCATGATTTAGTCTTGCATCACAGTCGATAATTCTAGCTTGCACTGCTCTTTAATATTTTATACTTGAATTTGTGTGACGATTGCTCTCTTGACAGTTAATCATTGTTTCTTACTTGCGTTTTCATTTACTTGTTTGAACTTACACCCCCATTGTCACGCTTTTACTTAGTGAAACAGATTCTTATACCGATCTCTGCGGATACGACCCGACTTACCACTTGCTAGTCGGAGATAAAGAAAATATTATTTTTGACGGGTACAATGATGCCCGTCAAATTTTGGCGCCGTTGCCGGGTATTGGTAACGAAGAATCTCACTAAGTATTTCTTTCTTTCTTTTAGTTTTATTTTATTGTCTTTTATTTTGTCACTTGATTATTTTCTGTTTAAGTAACAATGTCACAGAGAAGTGTTGAACGTGATGATGAAGAGCCAGGAAGTGTACTAGGAGATAACATGCAGGAACAGAGGCAAGGACTGCCTGCTGTTAATCAAAGATTACCACCCCCCAGAAATGGCAAATTTGTGAATGAGTTTGCTAGACATCGGGCAGCTAGACACGAGAATTACAAGGATTACGAGGATGAGTTGGATCGACAATACCTCGGTGGAGGAAACCAATATGGATAGTTAGCTAGGCGATGGGATTTGGGACGCACTATGAGAGGAGTTTGTGCGCCGTATATTGATGAGACACCTTGGTGCATTAGGTTGGATGAGGACGCAGAAGATATCGAGATAAAGAGTGGGGTGATACACCACTTGCCCAAGTTTGGAGGAATGCCCGATGAGAACCCCCTAAAGCACTTAAAGGAATTTCATGGAGTTTGCATGTCCATGAAAACGGCATCGGTTCCGGAAAATATTTATAAATTAAAGACATTCCCTTTTTCTCTAGTAAGTCAAGCTAAATCTTGGTTAATGTCTTTGCCTTCAGGTTCGATTACTTCATGGGATCAAATGCAAAGGAAATTCATGGACAAGTACTACTCCCATTCGAAGGCGGCTCAAACAAGGAAGGAGATCTCTATGCTTAGACAAGGACGTGCAGAAACGTTGTTCGACTATTTGGAGAGGTTTAGGCATTTGGAAGAGAATTGTCCGAATCATGGAATCCCACAAAAGATGTTACTTGAATACTTCATGGATGGGATGGTTCTAATGGAAAGAAGAATGCTAGATGCTTCCACTCAAGGGTCTATCCTTGACATGTACCCCGAGGAGATATGGGAGTTGATTGGGAGAGTTGCCAAGAGCACAAGGTATTTAGAAGAAACATATAAACCTGCACCAGTTGCTAACGTGAATGTACATTCTGAATTGCAGGAACTGAAGAATATGATGGCTCAATTAGTGACGCAACAACCATAAAGAAATCAACAAGTGGAGTGTAAGGTAACCAAGTCCACTTTTAATTCAATGAATATCGATAATGCTGTTTTCAGGAAAGAACAGAAGGCGTGAATATAGTGGGCTACATGAGCAAGGGAGATTTGTCACCAAGGAGGTATGATGGATATCAAGGCAACAACAAATGGTAGCCTAGGCAAAATGAGGGTGGTTGGCAAAGGAACAACAACTACGATGTCTGGCAATCTTCGTACCCACAAAAGCAGCCGTACAAACCACCGCACATCAAACAAGGAGAAGACAGCCCGATCAAGGAATTTAGGGATGAAGTGAGAGGCATGTTCAAAGAACTCACAAAAAAGATGGTGCAACAAGCTAGAGACGTTAATGAGCTGAAGAAGCAAGTGTCTAAAATTGCCAAAGATGTATACGAAAGGCGTGAAGACAAAGGGAAGCTGCCTTCGCAAACGATCCCTAATCCAAGGCAAAATGTGAGTGTGATCGTGATAAAGGATGAAGAGGAGATGAAGGCTGTAGGAAAAGAAAAAGAGAAAGGTTTGGACTCAGCATCAGTGGAGAACGCAGACGCCTCAACAATTAAGGTGCGGACGCCTGATGAATTTCTACAAATACTAGAGACGTCCGCGGAGAAAAATAAGGAGACGTGCGCGGAATTCCCAGTAAGCAATTCCCAAATTTTGAATTCTAACCCTCTTGCACAATTGCCATTTCCCATGCAGGTTATTGAGCGCCACGAAGCTATAAATAATGGGATTCAACGGAAGGAGTGTGAAGACACGAGGACCAACGCAAAAATACAAGAATTGGAGCAAGGGCAACAAGGAGCGTTGACCAATCGGACTAGAGACCCAGGTGCCTTCACGGTGACCTGTGGCATTGGTAACACGCTTATTCCCCACTGTTTGATTGATTTGGGAGCGTCTATTAATGTGATGCCTTATGATCTATATTGTTCATTGAAACTTGGACCGGTGAAACCTATCAAGTTAACTATTGAGTTAGGCAACAAGTCATGTACTCATCCCTATGGTTTGCTTAAGAATTTAACCTTGAATGTTGGTGAAGTTGTTGTGCCTGCAGATTTTTATGTCTTGCAGATGGAGGACACCCAGACTAAGGAGTCACCAACACTCATTCTAGGATGACCTATCTTGTTTGCGACGAAGGCGAAGATTGATGTCGCTGAGGGTACTGTAATCCTCAAATATGGTGGCAAGATGGCTGAGTTTCATGTCTTTGAGGATGACCACCAGCCTTGTGTGGGAAAACCACCTGAGATAACTGGTAAGACTTGTTTTAATATTATAACTGCTGAATCGATGCGTGTGATTTAGGGTGTCAGTGAGCAGCTGAGGGTAACAAGGAAAACACACCCACCGGATGAAAAGCGAGTTAAGAAACAAAAGTGTGGGGTGGCTGCGCAAAAGCGGTGGACACTTACAGAAAAGAACTGGAGATCGAAGCCACCTGATGGCGGGCTGAGCATTGAGAAACGATTAACCTGTGGACGTGCTGAGGAGAGGAGCACGCTGAGCGGTAAGTTTGACTTGGAGCAGCCTTGGGATCCTAACTTGTGATCCCTAAAGAGGTAATGTCCAGCCAAGGACGTAAAACAAAGGCGCTTACTGGGAGGCAACCCGGTGTGTGTTTTTATTTTAATCATGTTAGGAGTAGGTTAATTAGTGGAATTGAGAATCTGATAATGTGCCCCGAGTGCATTTCTTTTCTATTTCTGGTGGTTTCAGGTGATTAAATGAAGAAAGGAATTCTACATCAGTGTAGTTTGCGCACGTCTGAACAATACGGTGCGTGGATGACAGGCGTCGTTTGACCTGCAAATTTGAATTTATATTTTTCCTTACTATAAGCTAGTAAAGCGGCAAGTAGGGGTCGAACCCTAGAGACCTAGTGTGGTTCAGTTGTCCTGTAAACAAATAAATTGGGGGTTTTTGTGTGTGAGCAAATATTAAAAAGCACAGAAGAAAATAACGTGAAGAGAATTCAATCAGGGAAAGCATTCGGCTTAGGGTTTCTATTGTGACTCGTTTATCATTGACTTCTAATTATCTAATTTTATGTTCTTAAGTGTGGTTACTCCGTTACAGGTTATAACCTAAGGTAGGGCCGTTCCAAGCGCCTACACCACAATCTACTCCGTTCCAGGTTATAGACTTCTAGTTCTAGCAAACCTAATACTCCGTTCTAGGTTATATCAGATTTAGTGCGACTACTCGTTCTAACGGTCTAGTATCAAACAAGCAGCAAATAAGGGAATTGAATTGCTCGGCTAAGCTTTACCATTCCAAGTATCCACTTAGCTTCACAATTCAATCCAAGATAATTATGCACAAGAACTAGTAGAACATAAAAATAGCATTAAGCATGAAATCTCACAACTACGTCACAATATATTACAACCCTAAACCGAATAGAAGGTTTTAGCTACACATAATCATGAAAAGACGCATAATTAAAAGTAGAAAAATCTTCTCTCTCGTCGAAGGCTTCGTCTTCTCCTCCAGAGCCGTCTTGGTTGATGGAATTGTGTGATTATGGATGATGGAAACCCTAACCCAGAGATCTTAGTTATAGCAAAAAGTAGGGTTTCCAAGTCTGATTTTTGGGCTTGATTTCCAAGTTTCGGCCTGCTGACGTCATCAAAACGCGTTGATGATGTCATCGGCCGCAGACCGTGTACATTTTAGCTCCGCGGGTACTGTTCATTTTAGCGTCCGCGGATACTGTTCATAAAGTGAACAGTGTCCGCGGTCCTCTCGGAGACAGATCATCCATTCTGCGCAACTCTTTTGACTTCGGCTCTCGATTAGACCCTTCAAATGACCTCGGATGCTCTCGGTGTGAACTAGAGAGTTGTAGGGAATTGATTCAGCTACGCAACTCAATGTAGCTCGTATTTTTCTGATCAACGGTCCATTCCCAGCACTCCTCCGAACGTCCAAATGTCTGATCTGCCATTGTGATGTTTTCGGCATAAAATGCCGTCTTTTATGCACGTTTCCTCCTAAAGCTTCCGAAACACCTGAGATGCAAAACAACACTAAAAAGTAACTGTTCGCATAATAAAGTGTCAAAATAGATGGGATTAGTTGACTCGACGAGTCGTATAAATACGACTCATCAAACCACCCCACACTTAAACTTGTTCGTCTCGAACAAGAACTAAGTCATAAAAAGGAAAATAAATGCAACACCACAATTTCTTCGACGTCCTAGATAATGCTACATGAATATGAGTTGCTAGTCTAGACTCGCTTTTCTATGCATAACTCAATCATTACTAAAATCATCATGTTCAACACAGAAATAACTTGATGCATGTTACCTTTGAGCTGAATCTCAAATCAATTCGGATGACTGGGAGATAGTCCTCTTTAGACCCATGATCTGCATTCGCTGTTCCGAACTCTAGCTATATGGTTATACTTCATTGCTTTTTCTTGCACGTGATTCATTCGAGCTTCTAGGTTTTCTGAGCTTTCTTCTTTTTTTTTTGGACAGCTTTTGTAGTGATTTCCTTTGGCCTTTGGCTCTTGATGTAACAATGATGTACTTCACTTTTTGTGGTATGAAACCTTCACAAGTGGCTGATTTTTCTTGAGCTTTGCTCCTTTATTATGAACTGCTTGTCCTTCTTTTCCTTTTCTTTGGAGGAAGGTCCAATCATCGCCCAAAGCATATGGAAATACCTCCCCGCTCTTTCTCATCCTCGTCCTTTTTGACGCGAGTCAAGATGGGGGCCCACCACCTATTTTCCCGGTTACTTCGGACTAGAGATAGGACAGTTTGTTATGTCTCCGTCCCGCCTTCCTACATAAACGCTGCAGCGGCGGAGCAAAGTCTTCTCGAAGTGCTAGCCTCCACAAAATCTATATAACCATATAGTTCGAATCTGGTCCTTTGAAGGATTAGTCAAGTCTCTTTAGGACATTTCTATCAACTCCACATCCCTGTTTATCTCAACTCAGATGACACATAGTGGGTTAAATTCCAATGTAAAAGCATAATTCAAATCTCACAAGAGAAATGCATCTAATCAGCTCATCTATTTACATCATCAACATTCAATACTGCATATCCAGGAAATAGAGAGAAATTTCATACTTTCAATTTTTTTATAAAGGGAAACGTGCAGACACTATGCAGGTGCAAAAAATAAACGTGCTGTCACAACAGACTGACTCTCCCACCCCACACTTTTGAATAAAGCCGTGTCCTCACGGTACGACTTAAACTCAAAGACACGACTATGCAAGACACACAAACATATAGGAAAAGGAAGAGATCAAAGTGAACAGGTACTCCCCTCGTTTCGTCCTGTGAAGATGAGAATTTTGGTCAAACGAGTCAGTCAACGCGGGTCAATGGTCAATCACGCCTGATGAAGAGATTACGCCGCGCCTGAAGAACACATTAGCCATTTAAAATGGCTTGTGGGCGCGGTGCATAAAATGTGCGTGAGCCGCGATCCTCTCGGAGTGTCACCTGTTTCCTGCATAACAACGTTCTTCTTTCCCAAAATACAATGTGGCGAATAAGACTCAAGACTCAATTAAAAAAGAAGAAAAGAAATAGAAATAGAAAATAAAAGAAATACTGAGAAACTAAACTTTTGCCGGGCTGCCTCCCTGTGAGCGCCTTTGTTTTACGTCGTTGGCTTGACGGTACCTCTTTAGGGATCACAAGTTAGGATCTCATGGACGTGTGAGGTCAAATTTCTTTACTCCTCTGTGATACTCATAGCCCTCATCGAGTGGTGCTCTCGTGTCTCTACATCCTGGTTTCCATCCAAACGTGCGATGTCTCGGTCGCTTCCTCATGTATGAACGGTCATCATCCTCATAAATATAAGAATCTGATGTCTTGCCACCAAACGCAAGTGACAACCAGCGTGTGTCCATGTCATTCTTGGTTTTAGTGGCAAGGAGGAATGGTCGTCCCGCCGAAATAGGTGTCGAAGGGTCATTATCTCTAGCATCTCCCATCTGCAAAATGTAAGAGTCAACATCACGGGTGATTGTGAAGGCACATGGGTCCTTACACTTTTCGGGCAGCGCTTGTTGACTTGTGGTGAGTGGGTGCTCCATCGTTGGCTTTTCCGACTCATGACTTGCCTCCAACTCATCTTCCAGCTCATCATTATCGATCACATGGTCTTCGAGAGCTGTCACCTGTACAGAAAACGATAAAGGAGGATCAATTTTAGTATTCTCGGCAGACCAGGTCGCGGGTGATGAACACTTTAAGTGTTCCCGCAGACCAGTAAAATGGTCACTATCCGCGCTTCTTAAGTGTTCTTGGTCCACGGTCAACTGATTATCCGCGGGTGCTGTGTCTTTTAGCTGACCGCGGATGACACTAAAGTGCACGTCGTCCGCGATCCTCTCTGTCTCCGACACATTTTCCTTGCTGTCCACTTGTTCTTCACCCGTAACTGCCAATGTACTGATATCTCCTCTCGGGTTGGGCACTGTCTGCGACGTTATGGTTGTGATGGAGGTGTTGCATATGATGTCGGGCACGATCTGTACTGAATCAGCTTCTACTGTATGTGACTTATCATCTGTTTTGTGCAGCTGATCTCGCCTCGATCTCTGTGCCATGTCATCTACCAGGTCCCAGGTGTCACAGATGTCTAAATTCATTAATGACCCTCCTGCTGCAGCATCGAGCATAGAACACTCTAGTGGATTCATCCCGTCAAGAAAGCTCTCAAGAAGAAATAAATCTATGAATCCATGGCGTGGACAGCTTCCTTGAAGGTCATCGAAGCGCACATAGTACTCATATAATGTATCGCCCAGGAATTGCACAATGGTAGAAATTTTCTTGCGAACTTCAAATCGAAGGGATGGCGGAGAAAACTTCTTCAGAAATTGGGCTCGTAGCTCAACATAACTACTGTTATAATCTGCATATGAGAAATACCAAGATTTTGTTGAGTCAGTTAAAGAAAACAAAAATATTTTCAACTTAAACCTCTCTAATGACTCTTCCTTAGGCTTTATGCGGCAGCAGACGGCGTGAAACGTTTTCACATGTGACACGGGGTCTTCTCCGATGGCACCTCCAAATTTGGGGAGACACCGAATCATCCAAAATTTAACCTCGCTGCCTTCGTATTCATCTTCAGCATCGTCTTCATCGTCACAAGGTGGTGCACTATAATAGGAAGACATGGTGAATCACTAAAAACCAAAAAAATACTGGAAATAAATAAAAAGAAACAACTTCACCGATGTGCAGCTCCCCAGCAACGGCGCCAAAATTTGACAGACGTCGTTTGACCTGCAAATTTGAATTTATATTTTTCCCTACTATAAGCTAGTAAAGCGGCAAGTAGGGGTCGAACCCTAGAGACCTGGTGTGGTTCAGTTGTCCTGTAAACAAATAAATTGGGGGGTTTTTGTGTGTGAGCAAATATTAAAAAGCACAGAAGAAAATAACGTGAAGAGAATTCAATCAAAGAAAGCATTCGGCTTAGGGTTTCTATTGTGACTCGTTTATCATTGACTTCTAATTATCTAATTTTATGTTCTTAAGTGTGGTTACTCCGTTCCAGGTTATAACCTAAGCTAGGGCAGTTTTAAGCGCCTACACCACAATCTACTTCGTTCCAGGTTATAGACTTCTAGTTCTAGCAAACCTAATACTCCGTTCCAGGTTATAACAGATTTAGTGCGACTACTCGTTCTAACGGTCTAGTATCAAACAAGCAGCAAATAAGGGAATTGAATTGCTCGGCTAAGCTTTACCATTCCAAGTATCCACTTAGCTTCACAATTCAATCCAAGATAATTATGCACAAGAACTAGTAGAACATAAAAATAGCATTAAGCATGGAATCTCACAACTACGTCACAATATATTACAACCCTAAACCGAATAGAAGGTTTTAGCTACACATAATCATGAAAAGACGCATAATTAAAAGTAAAAAAATATTCTCTCTCGTTGAAGACTTCGTCTTCTCTTCCAGTGCCGTCTTGGTTGATGGAATTGTGTGATTATGGATGATGGAAACCCTAACCCAGAGATCTTATTTATAGCAAAAAGTAGGGTTTCCAAGTCTGATTTTTGGGCTTGATTTCCAAGTTTCGGCCTGCTGACGTCATTAAAACGCGTTGATGATGTCATCGTCCACGGACCCTGTACATTTTAGCTCCGTGGGTACTGTTCATTTTAGCGTCAACGGATACTGTTCATAAAGTGAACAGTGTCCGCGGTCCTCTCGGAGACAGATCATCCATTCTGCACATATCTTTTGACTTCGGCTCTCGATTAGACCCTTCAAATGACCTCAGATGCTCTCGGTGTGAACTAGAGAGTTGTAGGGAATTGATTCAGCTACGCAACGCCATGTAGCTCGTATTTTTTTGATCAACGGTCCATTCCCAGCGCTCCGCCGAACGTCCAAAGGTCTGATCTGCCATTGTGATGTTTTCGGCATAAAATGCCGTCTTTTATGCACGTTTTCTCCTAAAGCTTCCGAAACACCTGAGATGCAAAACAACACTAAAAAGTAACTGTTCGCATAATAAAGTGTCGAAATAGATAGGATTAGTTGACTCGACGAGTCGTAAAAATACGACTCATCAAACCACCCCACACTTAAACTTGTTCATCCCGAACAAGAACTAAGTCATAAAAAGGAAAATAAATGCAACACCACAATTTCTTCGACGTCCTAGATAATGCTACATGAATATGAGTTGCTAGTCTAGACTTGCTTTTCTATGCTAACTCAATTGTTACTAAAGTCATCATGTTCAACACAGAAATAACTTGATGCATGTTACCTTTGAGCTGAAATCCAAATCAATTCGGATGACTGGGAGATAGTCCTCTTTAGACCCATGATCTGCATTCGCTGTTCCGAACTCTAGCTACATGGTTATACTTCATTGCTTTTTCTTGCACGTGATTCATTCGAGCTTCTAGGTTTTCTGAGCTTTCTTTTTTTTGGACAGCTTTTGTAGTGATTTCCTTTGGCCTTTGGCTCTTGATGTAACAATGATGTACTTCACTTTTTGTGGTATGAAACCTTCACAAGTGGCTGATTTTTCTTGAGCTTTGCTCCTTTATTATGAACTGCTTGTCCTTCTTTTCCTTTTCTTTGGAGGAAGGTCCAATCATCGCCCAAAGCATATGGAAATACCTCCCCGCTCTTTCTCATCCTCGTCCTTTTTGACGCGAGTCAAGATTGGGGCCCACCACCTATTTTCCCGGTTACTTTGGACTAGAGATAGGACAGTTTGTTATGTCTCCGTCTCGCCTTCCTACATAAACGCTGCAGCGGCGGAGCAAAGTCTTCTCGAAGTGCTAGCCTCCACAAAATCCATATAACCATATAGTTCGAATCTGGTCCTTTGAAGGATTCATCAAGTCTCTTTAGGACATTTCTATCAACTCCACATCCCTGTTTATCTCAACTCAGAAGACACGTAGTGGGTTAAATTCCAATGTAAAAGCATAATTCAAATCTCACGAGAGAAATGCATCTAATCAGCTCATCTATTTCACATCATCAACATTCAATACTGCATATCCAGGAAATAGAGAGAAATTTCATACTTTCAATTTTTTTATAAAGGGAAACGTGCAGACACTATGCAGGTGCAAAAAATAAACGTGCTGACACAACAGACTGACGCTCCCACCCCACACTTTTGAATAAATCCGTGTCCTCACGGTACGACTTAAACTCAAAGACACGACTATGCAAGACACACAAACATATAGGAAAAGGAAGAGATCAAAGTGAACAGGTACTCCCCTCGTTTCGTCCTGTGAAGATGAGAATTTTGGTCAAACGAGTCAGTCAACGCGGGTCAATGGTCAATCGCGCCTGATGAAGAGATTACGCCGCGCCTGAAGAACACATTAGCCATTTAAAATGGCTTGTGGGCGCGGTGCATAAAATGTGCGTGAGCCGCGATCCTCTCGGAGTGTCACCTATTTCCTGCATAACAACGTTCTTCTTTCCCAAAATACAATGTGGCGAATAAGACTCAAGACTCAATTAAAAAAGAAGAAAATAAAAAGAAATAGAAAATAAAAGAAATACTGAGAAACTAAACTTTTGCCGGGCTGCCTCCCTGTGAGCGCCTTTGTTTTACGTCGTTGGCTTGACGGTACCTCTTTAGGGATCACAAGTTAGGATCTCATGGACGTGTGAGGTCAAATTTCTTTACTCCTCTGTGATACTCATAGCCCTCATCGAGTGGTGCTCTCGTGTCTCTACATCCTAGTTTCCATCCAAACGTGCGATGTCTCGGTCGCTTCCTCATGTATGAACGGTCATCATCCTCATAAATATAAGAATCTGATGTCTTGCCACCAAACGCAAGTGACAACCAGCGTGTGTCCATGTCATTCTTGGTTTTAGTGGCAAGAAGGAATGGTCGTCCCGCCGAAATAGGTGTCGAAGGGTCATTATCTCTAGCATCTCCCATCTGCAAAATGTAAGAGTCAACATCACGGGTGATTGTGAAGGCACATGGGTCCTTACACTTTTCGGGCAGCGCTTGTTGACTTGTGGTGAGTGGGTGCTCCAACGTTGGCTTTTCCGACTCATGACTTGCCTCCAACTCATCTTCCAGCTCATCATTATCGATCACATGGTCTTCGAGAGCTGTCACCTGTACAGAAAACGATAAAGGAGGATCAATTTTAGTATTTTCGGCAGACCAGGTCGCGGGTGATGAACACTTTAAGTGTTTCCGCAGACCAGTAAAATGGTCACTATCCGCGCTTCTTAAGTGTTCTTGGTCCACGGTCAACTGATTATCCGCGGGTGCTGTGCCTTTTAGCTGACCGCGGATGACGCTAAAGTGCACGTCGTCCGCGATCCTCTCTGTCTCCGACACATTTTCCTTGCTGTCCACTTGTTCTTCACCCGTAACTGCCAATATACGGATATCTCCTCTCGGGTTGGGCACTGTCTGCGACGTTATGGTTGTGATGGAGGTGTTGCATATGATGTCGGGCACGATCTGTACTGAATCAGCTTCTACTGTCTGTGACTTATCATCCGTTTTGTACAGCTGATCTCGCCTCGATCTCTGTGCCATGTCATCTACCAGGTCCCAGGCGTCACAGATGTCTAAATTCATTAATGACCCTCCTGCTGCAGCATCGAGCATAGAACACTCTAATGGATTCATCCCGTCAAGAAAGCTCTCAAGAAGAAATAAATCTGTGAATCCATGGCGTGGACAGCTTCCTTGAAGGTCATCGAAGCGCACATAGTACTCATATAATGTATCGCCCAGGAATTGCACAATGGTAGAAATTTTCTTGCGAACTTCAAATCGAAGGGATGGCGGAGAAAACTTCTTCAGAAATTGGGCTCGTAGCTCAACATAACTATTGTTATAATCTGCATATGAGAAATACCAAGATTTTGTAGAGTCAGTTAAAGAAAAAGAAAACAAAAATATTTTCAACTTAAACCTCTCTAATGACTCTTCCTTAGGCTTTATGCGGCAGCAGACGGCGTGAAACGTTTTCACATGTGACACGGGGTCTTCTCCGATGGCACCTCCAAATTTGGGAAGACACCGAATCATCCAAAATTTAACCTCGCTGCCTTCGTATTCATCTTCCGCATCGTCTTCATCGTCACAAGGTGGTGCACTATAATAGGAAGACATGATGAATCACTAAAAACCAAAAAAAATACTGGAAATAAATAAAAAAACAACTTCACCGAAGCGCAGCTCCCCAGCAACGGTGCCAAAATTTGACAGGTGTCGTTTGACCTTCAAATTTGAATTTATATTTTTCCCTACTATAAGCTAGTAAAGCAGGAAGTAGGGGTCGAACCCTAGAGACCTGGTGTGGTTCAGTTATCCTGTAAACAAATAAATTGGGGGTTTTTTGTGTGTGAGCAAATATTAAAAAGCACAGAAGAAAATAACGTGAAGAGAATTCAATCAGAGAAAGCATTCGGCTTAGGGTTTCTATTGTGACTCGTTTATCATTGACTTCTAATTATCTAATTTTATGTTCTTAAGTGTGGTTACTCCGTTCAAGGTTATAACCTATGGTAGGGCCGTTTTAAGCGCCTACACCACAATCTACTCCGTTCCAGGTTATAGACTTCTAGTTCTAGCAAACCTAATACTCCGTTCCATGTAGAGTCTACTCCGTTCCAGGTTACACCTGAGATGCAAAATCCAAAGGTCTGATCTACCATTGTGATGTTTTCGTCATAAAATGCCGTCTTTTATGCACGTTTCCTCATAAAGCTTTCGAAACACCTGAGATGCAAAACAACACTAAAAAGTAACTGTTCGCATAATAAAGTGTCAAAATAGATGGGATTAGTTGACTCGACGAGTCGTATAAATACGACTCATCAGCGGACGCCTTAACAATTATTGCAAAATCAAGAGACGTCTGCGACATCAAATGAAGAAGACATCTGCGGTGCATTGCAGAGGGTAAATCGCAGCCACCACCACCACCAGATTATTAGGGGAGTACCAGTTCCTTCGTTTTTTTATTTTTATTTATTGTCTTTTATTTTTATTTGAGTCTGTTTTGTTGTCCGTCTTACCTCTTGAGTTGTATCGTGAGGACACGGGTCAATTTAAGTGCGGGGTGGGATGTTATAGAGTCAGTCATGTGTCGTGTCTGTTTTAATTTTTCTTTTTTTGTTTCATGTTATGTGTCGTGATGAACTGATGATGTACTGCTATGCTTTTCTCCTATGTCGAAATCTTATTTCCAGCTTTGTATGACTATTGTGCTCATTTGACTAAAAATGCGAAATTTCAAAAAAAATCGATGCTTTGTTCTTGTGAGTTGTAATACGCAGGGATGTGGAGCTAGAAAGGTACGGCAAATTGCAGGAAGTTCTGAGTTTTTGGTTCTGATGATTGAGAAAAGCGGTGGAGGTTGACGCTTCACTAGCCTAGTCCTGAGAGTAGCTCCGTCACCAAGTATACAAGTTTATTCATGCGTTCGAAGTGGTGGCGGGATAGAGAAAACGAACTGTCCATTTCAACTCGCGAGGTAACAAGTATCGAAAATCTATCTATACTCGCATTGTTAGAATCTTAAGCATGATAAGATTAATTGCTGGATTTGGGTTTGAGATGTAAGGATTAGCATGGCTAGTACATTGTAATTCGTTCTATGGCTTTGTTCTTGTTCGGGACGAACAAGTTCAGGTGTGGAGTAGTTTGATAAGTTGTAGTTCTACGACTATTTTCTATGTTAAAACCCCGTCTCTTAGTGGTTGCCTGTATATTATTTCACTACCTGTGTGTAGTTTTCGTTCGCAGGTGCATTCAGACACCATAGAAGGAATATAGGCTAAAGGGAGCCTATTTGATGATGTTTGGCGTGGAAAGAAATGAAGTCTGGTATGCTCGAAGTCTGAGTCAATGAATCACGCAGACGCCTGAAGAATACTATGCATGGAGGTCTTCTGCATTTCCCTAATTGTTAAGACGTCCGCGAATCATAAAGCAAGAGACGTCCGCGGAAGACACCTGGTCAAGGCCATGCGAACGCACACTATTTTCATGCCACTGGTCTGATTTGTGCGAGCGCAAAAGCACGGACGTCTAAAGAATTATAGGGTGCGGAGGTCTTATAAATTACGATAACTGTTCAGACGTCCGCGGGAGATAAATGAAGAAGACGTCCGCGCCTGACAGCTGGCAGACAAATTTTGTAATTTCGGATTTTGCATTCTCGGGAAGGATATAAATAGAATATGACGAGCGAAACCCTAGGCGGCCAGACCTCGATTTTCAATGTGGAAAAGAGACACGGTTTGGGAAGAAACAAGAGACACGTTCGAGAGTTTGGAGAATTAGGGGTTGACCCGATTTTGGAGAACATAGCTTGGTTACGTGTTGATTTCAAGTGTTAGAGTTGAGCTGCAGCTTGGTGGAGAATTCATCATTAGTAATTTCGTTTCATTATATTCAAACACTTAATGATGTATTCCATTACGATGAGTAGCTAAACTTATATGTGTAGGCTAGAACTCGACATTGTGATGTTTTGACTTGAGACCTATTTTGATTTCTATGTTTTGCGTTATATTATTATCTAATGTTTATGGAATTGATGTGCTAGCATAAGTGAAACCCTAGCGGGGGAGCTTCTGTTTGTTTGTTGATTCCAATTGTCAAAGTTTCCTAGCAACCTAGCGGGGATAGTAAACTAGGACACGAGTAATAAACCACTAGGATTAAAAACCCTAGGACAAGTTGTTTAAATCTTCATGCAACTCTAGCGAGTTAGGGTCTTGATTATCGCTAGCGCGAGATTAAGTACTAGAATAAGAACGGGGAGTACAACCTAGCGGGGAGCTCTAAGTTGTAGAACATTAGAATTCAAAATGGTTTGGTCCATGATTTAGTCTTGCATCACAGTCGAGAGTTCTAGCTTGCACTGCTCTTTAATATTTTATACTTGAATTTGTGTGACGATTGCTCTCTTGACAGTTAATTATTGTTTCTTACTTGCGTTTTCATTTACTTGTTTGAACTTACACCCCCATTATCACGCTTTTACTTAGTGAAACAGATTCTTATACCAATCTCTGTGGATATGACCCGACTTACCACTTGCTAGTCGGAGATAAAGAAAATATTATTTTTGACGGGTACAACGACGCCCGTCAATCATAACCTAAAATTATCTCACCACCATCATATAAATCAAGCTTACAAAACAGATTTCTATGTGGTGTAGCATGCATAGTGCAACCGGAATCCAAAATCCAAGAATCAATATCAGTTTTAATAGAAGTAACAAGCAATTCATGGGAATAAGATGTACCAGATTCACACAACAAACCAGTTTGTATTTCCTTTTCTTTCTCTTCATTTTGTCTCTTATGGCAGAATTTAACAGTGTGCCCAAGTTTATGACAATAAGAGCATTTAAAAGGAGTCTTATTTTTATCAAAAAACCTATCATCTGATTTTTTATTAGAAGAACTCTTATTAAAAGACTTGTTTTTGATTTTGCCTTTAGAAAACATTACCTCATTTCTAGTTTCACTACTAGAATCATTTTGCCCACTATTTTTTATTTTAAAAACGTTAAGAGTTTGATTTTCTGAACTACGGCTTCTATTATCTCATTAAGAGATATTTCATCTCTCCCATATTGAATCACATCTCTCAGATTTTCAAACTCAGCAGGCAAAGCATTTAAAAGAATCACAGCTTGATGAGTTTCTGCTATTTTTTCCTTACAGCTAGCTAAATCTTGAGTCATCTTTAAAAAGACATCCTAGTTTTCTTGTATAGACAAAGAAATATTCATTTTAAAATTGAACAGTCTACACAATAATGAGATTTTGCTAAGCAAAGATTTAAACAGGAAAATGTTATCAAGAGTATCCCATAAAGTTTTAGGGTCAGTAATGGTTACCACTTGTCGAATGATGTCATCACTTAACCTCATCATGATTTCAGCGTGAGCTTGATCCTGGAGCTCCTTTTTTCTTTCAGCGGTAGTGCTAGCAGACCACTCTTCAGTGACTGCCATTAGACACTTCTCTTTGGTCAGAGGAGCCCTCATCTTGACTTTCCAGATTTTGACTTTCTAGATTGAAAAATCTGTTGTCCCATCGAAGGGCTTCAAGCTCGTAGAATCAAACATCTCTTGGTATTAAAAATATCAAAGCAACCTTCAAAAAGAAATCAAGCAGTGAGCAAACTGAAAAAACAATGTTAACCAATTCAAATGCCAAAACAGCGGAATAATCAACCAAAACTCTAATACCACTTTGTAATTCTTAATTCAACTCGGGATTCAGTTTGTACCTATATATTGAACTCCAATTGTTTCAAGATTCAAATCAGTTCAGTTCAATAATCAAACAGTGAGTGTGGAAAAATAAATGAGACACGGATTTACAAGGTTCGGGGAGAAACCCCTACTCCTTGACCTAGGCAGGTCGCGTAGAGATATCAATGCACTATGTGAGAGAGTTTGTTACAAGCTGACAGTGACAAACACACAAGCACACAAGACACACGGCTACGACTGAGAACAAAAGAAGGAAAAAACCGAGGGGATTCAGCCCCCCCCCCCCCCCCCCCTCAAAAGCCCCTGACAACAAGCAGCGGCACGCCTTCAGTATTCAGTCAGCAACACCAGGAGAACCAACCTTGAACCGATCTCCAAGTCTCAAAACGATATTGCTCGTCAATAGCCAAAAGAAACGCAGTCAGTCGCCTCACTCAATCTCTCTCTTCTGATGTTGATTCAAATAAACCCTAAGAGAAAACACTACTTTTGTAAGAGCTCACTGAGTTGTTGGGCTTAGACTAGTTGGGCCTTGACTTGCTAGGCTTGCTGAGGACTAAAAACTAAAGCATAAACCTAAATTTCAGTTTGTATTAATCTTTAGGCACACCATTTGAAATTGAGGGGGTCCGAGCCAATCTTCTAAAGCTCGAAGAGGCGTCATCCAGTGTCCGTTGAAGATGATCCATATATGTCTAGAAATCTAATTGAATGCGCTACAACTTTCATGTTTACTTAAAGATGAAATTTAGTGGTTAAGCTTATAAAAACAGTGACCAAAGATGGATGATTGATCGAAATTAGCCAAAATTGAGGGGTCTGAGCAAACCTTCGGAAGCTCATAGAGGCGTCATCCGGTGTCCGTTTAAGATGTTCTTTATTTGGGTAGAAAGTTAATTGAATGTTCTATATCTTTCATAATTACTTCAAGATGAAATTAAGAGGTTTAGCCCACAAAATAGTTACCGAAGATAGATGTTTGATCAAATTTTTCAAAAAAAAACTCAAATGTGAGAGGGTACCGGGACCCCTAGAACCTTCTAGATTCGCCTTTGCCTAAGGTGGCATGAATGATGATTTCAGATAGATGTGCGGATCTATACATGGTAAAGAAGGTGTCGAACCTGACTTGCACTTTAGAAGTGGAAAAGTATAACAGATGATTTCGGATCCGATTGAAATACGTTGCTAGAGCTTTATTTATCAATATATATGATAAGTATTGTACCCCATTATCAAAATAAATAATAATAATAACTTTACTCTACGTCTTTAACAGTAGGTGTGGCAAAACGGGCGGGCGGAAAGGTATCGGGCGGGTTGTAAACGGTTAGCGAGTTAAGCGGGTCAAACCCGTTTAACGTTAACGGGTTTAACGGGCGGGTTCTTACGGGTAGCGGGTTTATCCGGTTAACCCGTTTAGCCCGTTTAACCCGTTTAACCTGTTTAGCCCGTTTAACCTTTTTAGTCCAAAAATATTATACTTGTTTCATTGTCAAATAATAAAATTATAATGTGAGAGATTCCACAATGTATGACGACAATGATACATGCATCATCGTTGAACCAAGTCAATGTTGAATGATGCAAGCGAAGAAACATGTCAACTTGCTTAGAGTTTTAATGGAAACCGTCAACAAGCAAATGAGAGGTTATTATCCCGTTTAGCGGATTAAGAGCGTTAAGCCGTTTAACCCATTAACTTTGTCAAGCCTTTACTCTTTTCTTTAATTTTTTTACCAATAAAAAAAATTTCATTAATTCAAATAATGTAAATCCTGATGAACCTATCTGCATCAAATCAAATTATAGCTTGGTAGACATGTTGATTTGTGCTCTTCTAATATTTCGAATTTTAAATTTTCTGGATTTTGTTGTTGTTGAATAGCTAAACTATTAGAACACTTTTAGCTCATAAAATAGTTGTAGATAATTTTTTTAAAGGAAATTTACTGTACACGTGCATTATTTTTTCATTGAAGTTTTGTCTAATTCATTTTCATAGCTAAATTCATTTTTCCGCACATCAAAATCAAACAAAGATGCTTGTTTGCTCAATCAAAATCAAAAAAAATTTGTTAATTATTAAGTTAAGCGGGTTGTTATAGGGTTAGACGACCCGGATAACCCGTTTATAAAAGGGTTGTTAACAGACACGGATTTACTAAACCCGTTTACTAATAGGGCGATTAACGGGCTCGTTTTTACAGGCGGGTTGACGGGTTAAAGTAAAATTGCCGTCTCTACCAGTTGATCTTTCTTGCTCCAAAACCTCACTTGGTAACCTATTCACAAACTTCTCAAATGTCCTCTTCAGCTTCTTGACAATCAATACCTTCTTCACCTTATTGATCTCTTTCTCCTCTGCCAAGTTGTAGTTGACTCTCGGATCCTAATCCCATGCATTCTCGGAAATAGTTGAGCCATGGTGGACAGGTTCTCGGCCCAGACGATCTCAAACTTGGCTCCAAGGTCCATCACTTAGTCGCTTTTGGGCATGCGGTTGAGCGGTTGAGCCATGGTGGCTTTATAATATATACCTCCATTTTACTTTATAATAAATAGAAATGTCTATGTTTTTTTACTTGAATAAAATGATTAAATTAAGGACTAAAATGAAGGGCTTAAATAAAAACTTAATACAAAATGAACAGACTCTAAGGTTGTTCATCTTCATTCCAACTAGGTTTTTCTTTAGGCCCAATTGGTCCTTTTTTGCCCCCAACACCTCAGATGGCAACCAATTTACAAATTTCTCAAATTTCCTCTTAATGAGAGAAAAATCTGGCCTGAACAAGACATCTCCTTATAATATAAACATAATTTACAGTTTTTTTAGGGATGACAAATAGTACAAGAGTAGGACACTGCCTAAACAATGACACTATCCAGTACCTAGAGACGAACTGAAGCACAACCAACAACGGCATCGCATCCCATACAATCAGAGACATAACGTCAAAGTCACTGCAGCCTAAAGGTACAAGAAAACACCACCAGACAGGTGGGAGGACACCGCCAAACAGGCGGGAGAGCACCACCAAAATAGGTGGGAAGACACCACCAGAAGGTGGGAAGACACCGGACCGAACCGGCCAAACTACAACTACCTAAACACAAACTGAGCTACAGACTAAACAAAACAACAGCAACAACTAAACTACAACTTAAAACACACAAAAATCAAAAAAATCCGATCGAACCATTCAAAACACAAGCCATCACCCGCAGCGCCGTCCACCAGCACCAGCCACCCGCGCCATAGCCCACCACCCCGACCAAAAAACCGCCCAAAATCGGCGGTCAAACCGCCATCATCACCACAACCAACCAAACCGCCATCGAGGACCCAAGGACGGACCCCTGCCAGCAGCACAACAGCCAACAACAGCTTCCTTAAAGCAAAGAGGAACTGACCCAAAACATATATACACACCCAACCCGTCGGCAGCCACACCCCCTCGCCTGTTTCAAACACCACCGACCGACAACAGCTCCCTTGGAAAGCCAGCGAACAGCCACGGAGGGTGGAGGAAAAAAACAAGAAGGAAGGATTAATCGGCGGCAGGGGAAAGGCGAGCTTCTTCGCTGTTCATCGGGAGTCTTCTACTGGAGAGAGAAAGTTACTGCGAAGATGACTTCAATTCTTATAATTAGCATAATTTACGGTTGGAACGTCCAAATCTGCAACTCTACCTAAGTTACCAAACCAGAGCAATCCATGTCGAGTAGGGATGTTTATCTGGTCCGAATCAAACCAGACCGGTGGACCGAAATTTTTTTAAAAAGTGGATCGAGGATCGGATCGTAATTTTACACTATAATACGTTCTGGACCATAAACTTGGACCGATGGACCAAAAATTTCTGAAATTGTTAACCAGATCGGATTCGGATTTTTACTGTCCGATTCTGGGCTGACGTGTAAAATTTTGGTCCGATCCGAGTTTATGGTTGGATCTAGTCCGGATTTGTCCAGTTTTGTCCAGTTTTGTCCATTCCTAATGTCGAGGGCCGCCTGGCCTTATCAATTGGAAAAATGCAAAACCTAAAAATTCAAAAAGCATACAATTGGAATGATCAGCTATGAACAAGGTCTGCAACTGCATAGTGCTTACACTCCTCTAATTCCACTCATCGCATCTTCAAAGCAACAACACAAAACCGACGACGGCACAACTCGCTCTACCAAAAACTGAATCAGCTGATGAGGCGAGGAAACTAGGTAAAACATCGGGAGCAGAGGAGCCACCATCGGGACACTGAGACTTCTACGAACGGCGTCGTATAGTGTCGTCGTCTCCTCTTCTTCCTTGTGGCACGTCGTCGTGATACTGAAAGTTGCAGAATGAGGTTGGAAGGCAGCAATGTAGTCAGCTCAGTTCCTTGTAGAATACTGTACAGCTTTGTGTATCAACGACTGGTCCATCTCGCATTTTTCTTACCTGCTGTCCGCCATGGGTTTTGAATCTTTCGGTTATTATTATTATTATTTTTAAATATTTTTTCCATGGACCAAAAATGTATGGATCCAACTGACGCATAATTTTTCATGATGGTTTTACGAGAAGCTAAAAAAAATAGGAGGAAATTACAGCGAGGCGGGAATAACAGAAACGCCGGAAAGTTCAACATCCGCCTTAGCCAGAAGCTCCCGGATTTTATTTTTTACAGACAGTTTTGGTTGTATTGTGCATTTGCAGTTGGTTAAGCATTCTGGCCTAGGGTTTGTTTTCTCCCCAATTTGGACACTTTCTGTTTGGCCTCTCTGATTGTTTTCTTCATTAATCCTCTATTGGATTAGGGTTTCCTATCTCTCTTGGTTGGTGGAATTATTATTCATTCTGTTGACAGAATTATCTGGGAAAGATTTGATCTATTTCTCGGTGGCTACTGAAAATTGAAATTGCCCAAGTTAAATGAAATTCTGGTGTATATAAATTTGGAGGGGTCTCTAGGGCTCTGCCAAGTTGGCCTTGTGGATATCGAAGGCCAATTGGCTTTGCCATCTTGCAGCAATTGTGGTTGAGATATTATTGTATTTGTATTTTCGGGGCTGAGGTTGGGATGGGCGGCATTTGTTCCAAAGGGAACAGCTTAACTGATAGTGTTGATATAAATCTAAAGGTGGAAGAGCAGAAAAGTAACTCTTCTATTCTGTTTGTCGCGCCTTCAAATAATGAAAATGTAGTGATTGAAGAAGGCAGCCGCAGGTCCTTGGTTCGACCACTGACAATCCCACCGGCTATACAGACAGCCAGTGGAGACAATGGTAGAACTATTATTGTTGAAAGGCCGTCTTCAGGACATCATCAGAGACGAGCGACGATGGATTTGGGATTCAGCGGTAGGCAACAAACTATTGGAAGAACTGTGAGTCTTGCATGTGGTCCAGAACACGAACACAGTGTTGCGGGATGGCCTTCATGGCTTTCTTCAGTTGCAGGAGAGGCCATCCAAGGATGGGTCCCTCGAAGGGCTGATTCATTTGAAAAGTTAGAAAAGGTAAGTGTTAGACTCCTCATCTTTGAAATCCAGGTTTTTAACATTTTTTTCCTTTTGTAAACCTGGCCAGATAGTTGCTATGATGAATCAGCTACATGGTATTTAGAATGGTGAAATTATATTTAGATTTTATGCCTATATCAAAAGCCTATGCTACCACATTATTGCAGATCGGACAAGGAACGTACAGCAGCGTATACAGGGCTCGTGATCTTGAGACTGGAAAAATTGTAGCCATGAAGAAAGTTCGATTTGTTAATATGGACCCAGAAAGTGTTAGGTTTATGGCTAGAGAAATTCACATTCTTCGACAACTTGATCATCCAAACGTCATGAAGCTCGATTGCATAGTCACTTCCAGATTGTCAGGCAGCTTATACCTTGTTTTCGAGTACATGGAGCATGATCTAACAGGGCTGTTAGCAACTCATGGTGTCAAATTCACTGAACCTCAGGTGCCTTTTTTTTACTACCTAATGAAACTGAGTTGATTTTGTGCACCACTATATCAAAATGTAACAGATTTAATCGGCACTGAGTAGCTCACTTCTTTGTCATTTCCCTCTTGTTTTATTGTTTTCTGTTTTATTCAAAACGGCTGAAAGCAGGCCACAGAAAATAGAAACTTTTGTGAATAAACCTATAAATATACTTCAAAATTATTCAATATTTCCTTTTTGCAGGGAGAGAATGTGTACTGCATAAGCATAAATCAAGTGTATGGATTATTGAATTACAAAATAGTGCATGCTTGTTTCAAAATGAACTTGCAAATATCTGCATTAGCACTAGGAAAAAGAAAACAATTTCACCCTTCATGTACAAATGATCCCGTTTTTATGTGGTTCTTTGCAGATAAAATGTTATATGCAACAGTTACTATGTGGACTTGAACATTGTCATAGCCGTGGGATTCTTCACAGAGATATCAAAGGGTCAAACCTTCTTATTGACAACAACGGTGTTCTAAAAATTGGAGATTTTGGCTTAGCCAACTTTTACAATCCGGATCAACCACAACCCTTAACTAGTCGCGTTGTAACTCTATGGTATAGGGCTCCAGAACTTTTGCTTGGAGCTACTGAGTATGGAGCCGCAATAGATTTGTGGAGCGCTGGTTGCATTTTAGCGGAATTGCTAGCCGGAAAGCCTATCATGCCTGGAAGAACTGAGGTATTACTGATGATCTTGGAGATAAAAATCACTCATCTACTGCTTTATTTGGCCATAGCATATGTGTATGTTCATAAGATGTTCACGTACCTTATCCTGCTTTAATTTCAGGTTGAGCAAATGCATAAGATATTTAAGCTATGTGGCTCACCCTCTGAAGAATACTGGAAGAAATCAAAGTTACCGCTTGCAACTAGCTTCAAACCAAATCAACCTTACAAGCGCCGTCTTACGGATACTTTCCCGGACTTTCGTCCTTCAGCTCTTGCCCTTATTGATGTGCTCCTTTCTATGGAACCAGAGGATCGAGGGTCAGCTTCTTCTGCTCTAAACAGTGAGGTAACTTGAATTACAATTTTCATGTCCATAGAATTTTAACTTCTTTTAGTACTGCCAAATGTTTTGATCTGATGTTTGGATTGTCAAACATTTTTTAAAAATTTTGGTGTCTTGTAGTCATTCCTTAAAGTACATAATGCTCAACAAAGGTACCCCAGTACTTGAGAGCTCTAGCTTTTTCTGTCATGAATCTCACGGTTACATTAGTTTATCATGCATGTTTCGTATCTGAACTTCTAGGTCCGTTCCTTTTATGCACACTTAGTATCCTTTGAATGAGTTTTTCATTACATTGATACACCTCTTTTCTGATTTCTCAGTTCTTCACTACGAAGCCACTTCCTTGTTCCCCATCATGTTTGCCGAAATATTCCCCAAGCAAGGAATTTGATGTGAAGATTCGAGAGGAGGAAACAAGAAGGTATGCTAAATAGATTTGCTAAGCGATACTTTCTTATTAGATAAACGCTTGCTGACAAAAAAAGGAAAAAGAAGTGATAATTCATAGTCCATTGACCCATTTCCTGAAAATCAGGATATAAACTACTGAACTAGGAAAACAATGCATTGTGAAAATAAAACACATTCTCTGAGGCAGAAAACTAAGCTTGGTTTCTTTACAGACAAAAAGCAGAAACTGTAAAAGGAAGAGGAGCGGAATCCGTTAGAAGGGGTCCACGAGAAACTAAGGCTGTTCCATCACCTGAATTTGACAAACAAGGGTCACAGGTAATGTCTTGGTACAGCTAACAGTCTGCATATTTACTTATAACTTCATATTCAATCTAACCAACGCATAACAGGGACAAAGCATTAGCCATAAATTCAGTCATGCTCGAGATGTTGATTCTGGCTTCCGACTGCAGCCTTCAAGAGGAATTGCTCAGAAAGGCTACATGCATTCAACTTCAATGATTCACCCCAGTGTTTATGGCTCATCAAGACATACCAGAACTAACGGGGATGAGACAGGGCACGCATTTGTATTATTGAAGAATCAAAGACCTCAAACATCCAGAGAAACAGATTCATCAAACAGCGTTGTAAGAAAAGACGACTCACTGCCTGGCAGGGATCAAACAACAGTAAGTATCTTATCTCCAGCAATTGTCATACTCATACCATAAATATTTAACTTGAGAACTTCATAAACCTCAGAAACCATGCAGTAAGTTGAAGTTATAAATGCGAAGGTACTTTCATTACTTGAAAACAATGCTGACTGCATTGAAATCTTTGTTTCACTGAACCATGCAAGGCAACCATGCCTTTAAAAACTCAAATTTTTTGACATTTTCTGAATATTTAAATCTTGCGTTAGAACTTTCAAGTGATATTTTTAGCTGGACTGTCCATGTGTCTGTTGGTATAACTTATTAACCAAGCTTTGAGATAGCATTAGAATCTATGCAATCCAAAATGATATGGTTCTGTAAATCATTGCAGGGTTACAAGCCAAAGAAGAACAGGATCCACTACTCCGGACCACTAATGCCTCCCGGTGGAAACCTGGAGGACATGTTAAAGGAACATGAGAGACAAATTCAACAGGCTGTTCGTAAAGCACGTGTCGATAAGAATAGGTCAGGGAAAAACTTTTAAGGACACCATCCTTGGTGAATCCTGGGAAGCACATGTATTTTTGCTCTCTTACGCCTGGAAGAAATAATCATGCATGGTCTCTGGTTCAGCTGGTCTGTCATCAGATCTCCCTCATTAACTAACCATGCGTGACGTCGAGCCAAATGTCAATGCAATCAGAATTTGAAGGACATCATCGACTGAGAAGCTAGCTTTTGAAATACAGGCAGCAGCTTCAGCTCTGAAGGTTTCTCGGAGTCTCTTTTGTACAGCTAAAAGGCAATGCACATAATGTAACCCTTCCAGATTTTCGTTGTATCGGTCAAGAATGTGTCCTTATGCTGAATTCACCAGTCTCGGAGACATATTCATTATTTATTCAGAAAGAGTGAGAATCACGCTTTTCTAAACTGTCAAACTCAACCTTCCTCGATCTTGCTTATGCAAAATAGAAAATACTGTCTGATATCAGAAGGACCTCTTCACAAGGGCTAACTAGACAAAATGGAAAAAATAAGTTGGAGGATTTTAAGTTACAACTTATCTAACATACTTGACCCCAATCTTCATCTTTCAAAATGTAAGATGCATTTTGATGGTGGCACGTGTCTCATGTTTCTAAGATGCATTTAATGCAAAGTCAAAGTCACTTTTTAAAGGGTGCGTTATGCAATCCACGATTGACGTTAATTTTTAAAGGATATTCTGGTTTTGTTCCCAAATTATGCTATAACATATTATATTACTGAGTACTTCTAAAATCAAATATATACTAAAAAAATTATGGATGTTAAAGGAATGATGTATGTTAAATATAAATTACCGAAACAACATTAATACGCTTAAGATCAATCTCAATTCAAATTGAAAATAATGTATCATTATTTACTAAATATACGGAAACGTAACTTCGTATACATATACACAAAGAATCTATGCGTACTTGAGTACACCAGATGTCAGTCCTACCACTAGACTTACCTCACCTTTTGATGTAAGAAGGCACACAAAAAAGATCGTCGTGATGTGGTGGATTAGAGACCATAACCCATATAAAACTGATGTGCTAGGAAAACCAATATTTGTCATAGTTATCAATGTCCCTCTCAGGGGAGCGCTCAGTTGAGAACTGATGGCGCGTATTTATACGATTCATCGAATCAGTTAAACTCACCAAATTAGACATTTGATGATACGAACAAGTGCTTGTTAATACCATTTTGTATATACAGGCTATTTTGGGGTCTAAAGAGGAAACACGCCTAAAAAGGGAGATTTGAGCCCAAAAAGCACACCAAGCATTTCTGGTCGAGAATTCGCAACCAGGGCCCGGGGAAAATCGACCATGGCCCGAGGAAAATTAGCCAGGACCGAGAGGTCTCGACCAGGGACCGAGAACCCCGGGCAGGGACCGAGAGAGCTCAACCGGGTACCAAGGCCGCGCCCAGGAGCCAGTGCCGAGAAGTACCGGGCCTGCCAAGTTTCGCATCCGAGAACCCGCGTCCGAGAAACCAGGTTCCCGCCCAGGCATCACCCAGGCCACGCCCGAGCTATCTAGCACTGAATTCAAGTTGCCCGGGCAAACGAGCTGCTCTGATGAATCCACCTCGAGCAAAGTAAACAAAATGGAAAATAAGGTGGACAATGTCGGAAAACCAAGGAGAATGCTCGGGCAGATTGGCAGTTGGCCCAATTCCAAAGCAAAGGCCCCGCGCGCATAGGCACCGAAACCAAGTCGCTCGACCAAACCATGGAATCTGGCAAATCTGGCTCGACCAAATTGTTTGAAATGCCCAACAACTTGGACAATCTCACTTCTCAGACAAAACGCCCGAGTGGAACCAGCTCAAGCCCGATCAAGGCCAAACTAGGGCAATTTCGGCCGTTTTGGGATTTCGACCATGCTCCGGGCAGAATCTGGCTTAGCACCCTTCTTGTGATCGTCATAGAATGATTTTGTCGTTCCAAATCAGCTGTCCAAAAGCCAAGAAGCTCCGACCAAATCTCCGGCCAGATTCCGGCCAAATTCCGGCTAACTCCGGCCAAACTCCGATCAAGCTCAGGCCAAGTACAACCAAGTCCAACCAACTTCCGGCTAAGAAGTTCCAACCAAGAACCGAATTCCCAATATTTCGGTTAACTTCTACTATTCATTTTGGTTTGGTTTTGGATTTCGGTTGGCCTCTACTATTCAAGTCTGGTTGGCCTCAACCAAACCAAGCTAGTTTCCCTTTGAGTTGAGCCAAGCTCAAGTCGGTTGGAAGGCAAGTGCAAGGCATGTGGATGCCTTTTGGCTAAACCAATTAAAATGAAGTGCTTTTGGGATATTTCTTCAAGCCAATCCTTATCTTCCTCCCTAAGTTGGTTTGCTTGCTTATCAATAGAGGGCTTGCCTCATGTAATATGGTGTGCTTTGAAGTCCCAAGTCCTTAGAGAGAAGAGAGCTTAACTCTCTTCTCTTCATTTTCAATACAAACACAATTTGCTCTCTACTTGTTCTTGCTTTTGTTCTTGATTTCCAAAGCTTTCTTCACTTGTTCTTGAGCTCCAAAGTTTTTAATTTCCAGCAAGCACTCTTTACTTTCATGTCTTGTTCTTGATTTGGATCTCCTCTCCTTTTACTTTCTTGCACAAAAGCCACGGCTACTTGTATTCCTTGACATGAATACAAGTAGCTAATGCTTCCTTTACTTTCTTGTTGGTTACTTTACTTTCCTTGTTCTAGCCAAGGCTACTTGTATTCCTTGACATGAGTACAAGTAGTTAAAGCTAAAGTTCTTGTTACAAAGCTCACGGTTACCTTTACTTTTCTTGTACTTGTCTTTACTTTTTCTTGTTTTCCTTTACTTTTGTAAGTATGGTGCTTGTATTCCTTGACATGAATACAAGTAGCTAAAGCATATTCGGTCAAAGGGTGTTCATACTTGTGTATGCATCTTGAGACTAGAACTTAATGCTATTTTGTGTCAACTAGTTCTTGTGCCATTATTTCGGGTAGAACATACACGGTTGAGTGGATGCTTGAAATGGCAAAGCTCTTCCGTGGGGTTCGTAAACATACACGGTTAAGTGGATGCTTGAAATGGAAAAGCTTTTCCATGGAGTTTAACCTCTCTTTAAGTCGATTGGTTGATCGGAAATGAGAGATCAAGTGGCTGCACTTAGAACTAGAAGTCTATGTCTTGATTTTGGAGTAGATTGTGGTGTAAGTGCTTGAAATGGCCTTACTTTAGGGTTTATGTCTTGAAATGGAATAAACCCACACTTATGAACACAAAGTAAGATCATTTGACGTCCATGATGGTTGTCTCACAAGTAGAGACCCTAAACTGAATATCTTTCATCCTTACTTATCTGCACTTTACTTTCAGTATTTACTTTCAGCACTTTACTTTTCCGCACTTTACTTTCAGTTCTTTACTTTCCGCACTTTACATTTCAGTTATTTACTTTCAAGCAATTTACTTTCCAGTCATTTAATTACGCACTTTACTTTCAAGTCATTTACTTTTCAGTACTTTAAATTCAGTCATTTACTTTTCAATCATTTACTTTCAATCTAAACCACTCAAACCCAACCTGTATTTACTTTCATTTTGTTTCTTTTTAAAGAACAACTAATCCACACTGACTCTCTTGGGTTCGACCCCTACTTACCGCTCTACTAATCCAATAGTGAGCCACTAAAGTAGTGGAACTATAAATGTAAATTTTGCAGCGTTCAACGACGCGCTGTCAAATTTTGGCACCGTTGCCGGGGAGTCGTGAAATCGGAATAGTTGTTCTATTTTTTCTTTTATTTTGCAGTTTGCCATGTCGTCGTACTACGAAAGCGAGCCTTGGAACAATGAGGAGTTTTCCCCACCATCATTCGATCTTGAAGTCCGTGAGAAGATCATCAACCTTGAGCAATCCCGGGACGAAACATTTGTCGTACGTTGACTCCCTTGTGACGAGCTGCCCGCACCATGGATTCACCAACCTCGATCTTCTTCAAAGGTTTCTCGGTGGGATGATGCCACATGAGTGGAATTGGCTAAATAATGCATCGGGAGGCTCGGTGATGAACTTAACCATGAATGATCTTTGAAACTTAATAGATGATTTGGCCGAGAGGTCAAGACAAGATGAGACCATGCGGCGCGAAGAACTGGCCAACACGATGCGCCAAATCCAGGCCAACATCGACGGGATCAATGAGATGCTCAATCTAAGGGTCATCAAGGAAGAGCCTACAATAGAGCCCACGGAGCCGGCAAAGGATGAGGACTCGCGGATGACCGAAGAAGAACCAGCCAAGGCAGGCTGGGTCCTCATTATCGAGCTGCCAAAATCAGTCCCGGTCTTCACTGTCGAACTACCCAAATCAGACCCGGACCTCTGTGTGATTGCCCCCAGAGACCATATAAATGATGAGGATGAGGACCCATGGTTGCCTGAAGAAGAGCTCCATTCAGATTACCCCTGGGAGTTAGAAGAAAAACTGCCCAATTCAGGGCCGGTTCTCATTACCAATCTACCCCAGGAAATCACGCTGGTCCCGGACTTCATTGCCGAACCAGCCGAGTCTAACACAGTCCTCACTGCCGAGCCAACAGAAGTCCCGGTCCTCATTGGCGAGCTAGCCGAGACAGCCCTGGTCCTCACAAACGGGCTGGTCGAGAAAGACCCAGACCTCATGGCCGAGAAGCCCCAACTTAACCCTTCATGTTTTATGCAGATCATAGCCACCGAAGATCATAAAATCAATGATGATGAGGTGCAAGGGGATTTGGAGGCAAATAAAGGGCAAGAAAAGCCAATGATGGAGCGCTCATTCACCATGACTCAACAGAGCGGCTCGGAAAACTCACTTGTTCCAAAGCTACCCATCTCCGCTGCCACAAAGAAGAAACTTGGCAGGGGCGCATGCTTGATGTCGCCTACACTTGATGGCACAATGCTGAACTTCCAAACTTACCGAGGTGCCAACCATTTGAACATGAAGAAGCGACAAAGACATGGCCCAAAAGAATGGAAGCCGGGATGGAGTAGCAAGAGACCACGGCTCAATGGACCAGCAGCTATGGTCAAGGAGCCATCACCTTCTAGGAAGCATGTAAAAAAGAACCTGCCGGACCAATGGAGAACCAAACCGAGCACATCACTCCACAAGTTCTTTGGGTAGAATAAAAGGGCAGCCGAGAAGAAGTTTGACCTCAAACACCCATGGGATCCGAACTTATGATCCCTAGGAGAGGTACCGTCGAGCCAACGACGTTAAACAAAGGCACTCGCCGGGAGGTAACCCGGCATGTTCAGTTTTTTTTCAGTTTTTACTTTTGTATGTTATTTTTTCATACTCACCCCTTTTGTACTTGGGAAAGGAACAATTTTTCTATGCAGGACTGGGGCCACGACCGAGAATGACCGGCTCGCGCCCGAGGAAACTCGCCAGTACCCAGGCCGCGCCCGAGAATAGCTGGTCCCAGCCGAACTCCCTCGAACATCAACCGAAGAATGCCGTTCGGAACCTTGTCGTTTGCTCCTATGGCCACGACAATGCAACGACACCATAAAGGGAGTTCTCTTCGTTCCTTACTCTTCATGTCATTTCCTTTCCTCAGTTAACTTACATTTTTGTGTTTTGAACTAAGTCGTGTTGTGAGGCACGGCTTCGTTCAAAAGTGTTGGGGTATTTGAGTAGTAGTCTTGTACATAGTAGACAACATGTTTTGAAAATATACACTTTCATGATGTGAAAATAGATAGACCCGAAACATGCATTTCCTTGTGAAAACTTGGTTGTGTAAGCACATGTGTATTTAACTTTCTACTTGTCTTTGTGTGCTGAGATAAATGTAGGATGTGGAGTTGAAAGAAATGCCCTAGAGAGGCTTGAAAAGCACTTAAGGGACCGGATCCTTACTATACGGTTATGTGAAAATTGTGGAGGCTGCACTTCGGGCTTCTTGGTGAAGAGTGGACTCCGCCGTGCAGCGTCTATGCAAGAGGCGGGACGGGAATCAAACCGTCCTATCTCTAGTCTGAGTAGCCGGGAAAAGAGGTGAGCGACCCTCAACTTGACCCGCGCCGAAATGACTACGAAGAGAAAGAGCGGGGAGGCATTTCCATATGCTCTCGGGCGATGATTGGACCTCCCAAAAGTAAAGAAATGGACGAGCAATCATCAAAGGAGCAAAGCTCAAAGAAGAAAAGAAAGAAATCAGCCAATATGGTGAAACCAAACCGAAGCAAAAGTGAAGTACTCAAAGAGTCAAATCAAAGGCCGAAGGCCAAACCTCACTACAAAAAGCTGTCCAACCACACAAAGAAAAAGAGCTCAACCCAAGTTGCCCGAATCAATCACGTGCTAGAAGAAGCAAGTAACATAACCATATAGTAAGATCGGATCCGAGAGTGCAGTTCAAAGGCCTAAAAAGGACTATCTCCCAATCATCCAAATTGATTTGCATCACGGCTCAAAGGTACAAGTATCTAGTTACTTTCATATGTGAGCATGATTTCGTTTGGAAGCAAGTAAGCTATGCATGCTAAGGTGAAGTCTAGTTTTGCATCTCACATTCACATCTAGGACTTAGGGTGTGTTTGTTCCTCTTATTGACTACACTTGTTCGGGACGAACAAGATTAAGTGTGGGGGTATTTGATGGCGCATATTTATACGATTCATCGAATCAGTTAAACCCACCAAATTAGACATTTGATGATACGAACAAGTGCTTGTTAATACCATTTTGTGTATACAGGCTATTTTGGGGTCTAAAGAGGAAACACGCCTAAAAAGGGAGATTTGAGCCCAAAAAGTACACCAAGCATTTCTGGCCGAGAAGTCACAACCAGGGCCCATGGAAAATCGATCATGGCCCGAGGAAAATCAGCCAGGACCAAGAACCCCGGTCGGGGACCGAGAGAGCTCAACCGGGTACCAAGGCCACGCCCAGAAAAGCAAGGCCGCGCCCAGGAGCCAGCGCCGAGAAGTACCGGGCATGCCGAGTTTCACGTCCGAGAGCCCGCGTCCGAGAAACCAGGTCCCCGCCCAGGCATCACCCAGGCCACGCCCGAGCTGTCTAGCACTGAATTCAAGTTGCCCGGGCAAACGAGCTGCTCTGACAAATCCACCTCGAGCAAAGTGATCAAAATGGAAAATAAGGTGGACAATGTCGGAAAACCAAGGAGAATGCTCGGGCAGATTGGCAGTTGGCCCAATTCCAAAGCAAAGGCCCCGCGCGCATAGGCACCGAAACCAAGTCGCTCGACCAAACCATGGAATCTGGCAAATCTGGCTTGACCAAATGGTTTGAAATATCCAACAACTCTGACAATCTCACTTCTCAGACAAAACGCCTGAGTGGAACCAGCTCAAGCCCGATCAAGGCCAAACTAGGGCAATTTTAGCCGTTTTGGGATTTCGACCATGCTCCGGGCAGAATCTGGCTTAGCACCCTTCTTGAGATCGTCTTAGAATGATTTTGTCGTTCCAAATCAGCTGTCCAAAAAGCCAAGAAGCTCCGACCAAATCTCCGGCCAGATTCCGGCCAACTCCGGCCAAACTCCGATCAAGCTCCGATCAAGCTCAGGCCAAGTACAACCAAGTCCAACCAAATTCCGGCCAAAAAGTTCCAACCAAGAACCGAATTCCTAATATTCTGGTTAACTTCTACTATTCATTTTGGTTTGGTTTTGGATTTCGGTTGGCCTCAACCAAACCAAGCTAGTTACCCTTTGAGTTGAGCCAAGCTCAAGTCGGTTGGAAGGCAAGTGCAAGGCATGTGGATGCCTTTTGGCTAAACCAATTAAAATGAAGTGCTTTTGGGATATTTCTTCAAGCCAATCCTTATCTTCCTCCCTAAGTCGGTTTGCTTGCTTATAAATAGAGGGCTTGCCTCATGTAATATGGTGTGCTTCGAAGTCCCAAGTCCTTAGAGAGAAGAGAGCTTAACTCTCTTCTCTTCATTTTCAATACAAACACAATTTGCTCTCTACTTGTTCTTGCTTTTGTTCTTGATTTCCAAAGCTTTTTCACTTGTTCTTGAGCTCCAAAGCTCTTAATTTCCAGCAAGCACTCTTTACTTTCATGTATTGTTCTTGATTTGGAGCTCCTCTCCTTTTACTTTCTTGCACAAAAGCCACGGCTACTTGTATTCCTTGACATGAATACAAGTAGCTAATGCTTCCTTTACTTTCTTGTTGGTTACTTTACTTTCCTTGTTCTAGCCAAGGCTACTTGTATTCCTTGACATGAGTACAAGTAGTTAAAGCTAAAGTTCTTGTTACAAAGCTCACGGCTACCTTTACTTTTCTTGTACTTGTCTTTACTTTTTCTTGTTTTCCTTTACTTTTGTAAGTATGGTGCTTGTATTCCTTGACATGAATACAAGTAGCTAAAGCATATTCGGTCAAAGGGTGTTCATACTTGTGTATGCATCTTGAGACTAGAACTTAATGCTATTTTGTGTCAACTAGTTCTTGTGCCATTATTTTGGGTAGAACATACATGGTTGAGTGGATCCTTGAAATGGCAAAGCTCTTCCGTGGGGTTCGTGAACATACACGGTTAAGTGGATGCTTGAAATGGTAAAGCTTTTCCGAGTCGCTTGGTTGATCGGAAATGAGAGATCAAGTGGCTGCACTTAGAACTAGAAGTCTATGTCTTGATTTTGGAGTAGATTGTGGTGTAAGTGCTTGAAATGGCCTTACTTTAGGGTTTATGTCTTGAAATGGAATAAACCCACACTTATGAACACAAAGTAAGATCATTTGACGTCCATGATGGTTGACGGAGCGCACCACACCGTCGTTAATGTGCGATGGCTCTGTGCAAAAATAAATTTATAAGTCCGCTACTCGTACTCTACTATTGGGTTGTAAAGCGGTAAGTAGGGGTCGAACCCAAGGGAATTAGTGGATAGTTGTTCTTTCGAAAATGGAAAGTAAGACAGTTGGGGGTTGGTTGTGATTTTAGTACTGAAAGTAGCGTGGGTTGGTTGTGATTTTAGTACTGAAAAGTAAATACTGAAAAGTAAAGTGCTTGAAGGACAAGACTTGCAAAAAAGTAAATGCTTGAAGGACAAGACTTGCGAAAAGTAAATGGTTGAAGGACAAGACTTGCGGAAAGTAAATTGCGGAAAGTAAATGCTTGAAGGACAAGACTTGCGGAAAGTAAGTTGCGGAAAGTAAATTGCGGAAAGTAAGCAGTTGATATGGGACTGAAAGTAAAGTAACAGGTGTTGTTTTAATTAAAGGAAAGGATTCGGTTTTAGGGGCCTTGTATCATACATCTGTTTATCATTGACCTCTAATGATCATACTAAGTGTTCAAAGATGAATCAAGGTTATTTCTAGCACATGACTTGCCACATCAGTTAGAACACTTGTTCTATTTGGGCTAATTCCTCCTTTCGAAGTATCTTAGCTTATGTGCATCCATTTGTTCAATCATTTCCGATCAACCAAATGGTGTTTTAAAGAGGTTGAACTCCATAGTTAAGTTGTGCCCTTTCGAGCCTCCACTTAACCACGAAGGTTCACGAACCCATGGAAGAGCTTTGCTCTTTCGAGCATCCACTCAACCAATAGTGTTCTGACCTAATATATGGCACATAGAACAAGTTTTGAACACAAAGAGGCACTTAAGAGAAGGGTCTAAAACATTGTATGATACAAGCACACCCCTTCAACCGAATGAAGGGTTTAGCTACGAATATCCATAGAGGTGGATATCATAGCTAAGTGCTGAGTAAAGTAAAGGTTTTGAAAGACAGGAAAGTAAAGGTTTTTGGAAATCAAGACAAGGAAAGTAAAAGGGAGAATACTCAAGAACCAACAGGAGTAAACTCAAGAACAACAAGAATACTCAAGAACCAACAAGAGTATTCAAGATCAAAGTAAATGTTTACAAGGATTGTGCCCAAAATCTTAGAGAGATAAGTAACAAGTGACTTGTGTTTTTTGCACACAAAATGGGATGATGTTACAAGGGAAAGGGAAGTGTCTATTTATAGGCAAGGAGGAGGGAGGATAGCTCAACACATGTCACAAGGGGAGAGGGGGAGGAGATAGCCGCCGGCCATAGGTGGCAAGGCTCAAAAGCCGCAGGCCATGTGGCTTCTCCACATGGAAAGCCACCGGCTAGGTGGAGGGGAGGAGAGTGTGAGTGGATTGAGATCTTTCTCCCCAAAAGCCATCGGTTGGCATGTAACTCCGGTTGGACTTCGGTTGCCCTTTGGTTGCTCCTTTGGTTGCTCCTTAGTTGACATCAAAAGATGAGGAACTTACATTTGGCATTTCACTTGTGTTCTTGATCTTTGTTGAAACTAGTCCTCGGGACTTAGTTGTGGCTTGATCGGAGTATGGCCAGTTCTGACTTGTAATCCACTTTCAGTGTTAAGAACTCCATTTTAGCTCGTTTCATCTTTACTCCTTGAAATGGCCTGTAGAACAAAAGTGAAACTAACAAGTAAAAGTTGTCAAGATAAAGCGTCCAATTTGGTGGGTTTAACTGTCTTAATGAATCATATAAATATGGTCCATCAATGGTTGTCTCACAAGTAGAGACCCTAGACTGAATATCTTTCGTCCTTACTTATCCGCACTTTACGTTCAGTATTTACTTTCAGCACTTTACTTTTCCGCACTTTACTTTCAGTTCTTTACTTTCCGCACTTTACATTTCAGTTATTTACTTTCAAGCAATTTACTTTCCAGTCATTTAATTACGCACTTTACTTTCAAGTCATTTACTTTTCAGCACTTTAAATTCAGTCATTTACTTTTCAGTCATTTACTTTCAGTCGAAACCACTCAAACCCAACCTGTATTTACTTTCATTTTCTTTCTTTTTAAAGAACAACTAATCCACACTGACTCTCTTGGGTTCGACCCCTACTTACCGCTCTACTAATCCAATAGTGAGCCACTAAAGTAGTGGAACTATAAATGTAAATTTTGCAGCGTTCAACAACGCGCTGTCAAGAACCCCAAAAAATTGAGAACTTGAGACCCAAATCTTACCATTGGATCAAGTTGCATCTTCGAATGTGGAGGTGACACGTGTCCCACTAACTTTTTTTCCTTCATTATGCAGTTTCGAGCACATTTTGCCTAGATGAATTTTAAGCTTTCGGAAACTACATTTAGGCAAAAACTGATGCATTTTCAAAAGTGCATAACGAAGACGGAACTGCATAACGAAGGGGTTCTCAAAGTTCTCGAAAAAAGAGAGATTCTTATTTGAGCGCTCCTGGTCCCTCTCATATAAAGATATTTAACAGATGATATATACACAATAACACCATAGCATATACGTACTCCTAAGTCAACACAAATCACAAGTAGATTTCCTCAACTGGACTTATTTAAATGATAGCACATACACTTATCACATTTACATGCGTGAGTCCACATAATTTGGTTACTTTACAAAATTAACCTAACAGTCCCGCACTAGATCACATGTGTAAATATTTAAATGTACAACGAAAGTGAACTCAAAAGTGCTCTCAAATCAAAGGTATATCCACAACAATACAGTCTATTAACTATGATGACATACGATCAAGGAGGCCTTTGTAATCATCATCATTGCTCGATCGTGCTTGTCATGTATGCTAACACAGTAAAACGACATAGTGATTGACAAATTTTATATCGTCTTTTAGGCAATTTCTTATAGGTTTTTGGATGTTTGTGAGCGACATTTGTTGTTCTAATCCGTTTCTAGTATTTCAGCTTACATAGATCGAAAAAAGGTCAAAACATGAAGATTAGAAAATACAGACAAAAATGGCTCAAATTGGACCTAGGCGCCGCCTTAGGTAAACCAAGGACCCGCCTAGGCAGGTAAACCTAGGTCAGATAGGAAACGAAGAGATGGCGAAAAGGAAGAGTTTTAGGGGTTATTGCCCAATCTACCCCAGTTTCAAACTCAAATAATTCGTTTGCACCAATTGAAACTCAAATAACCAATCTACCCCATTTTATAATAAACCTAGGTCAGATAGGAAACGAAGAGATGGCGAAAAGGAAGAGTTTTAGCGCCATCTTACCCTGTTCTGTGACAGTAAAAGGAAAGCTCACACACATTTACCAACAACTTGAAATTCAACTTCGGATTTGGCGATAGTCCTAGCGAAAAAAGTAAAGCACTCAATAACATTAAAGAACAACCAGACAAGAAGTAAAGATAGTCCCAACAACAGTAGTGTTAACTGGAAGTTAGGTTAAACTCTCACGCTAATCGTGACATGATTAGTAGTGACCTTATTCCACTCTTATTCCACTCTTATTCCACTGTTTGTTCTTGGCTACATATCATATTTAAATACTAATTCCGTGAATTTGTGAAGTAAATGTTTGAACATGTTGTGCTTTTATTCAAGATTACAATGAGGTCCATAAGAGCAACCTATGCGACACTTGTTCCCAGTCTTGTGTTCATGTGCCTACTTCTATATTGTTTAATCAAAAGCAAACCACACCCTAAAAAGTTTGTTTAGAATAGATTAGTAGAAATAAACATAACCTTATTGTTGCTTTCTAGTACGACCCAAGATTTACATAGGCTATTATAAGTTGTTTTTGACCGAATAAAATACAAGAATGTGATATGGGTTCATCATGAGTTTGCAATATAGAAATTACATGAAATGTGATCTTACATGCCTAATTTCAACTAGTCACTAAAGCAAAAATCAACAACAATTCTACTTAACATAATTGAAATGTACAGATAATATGGATACTCAGCATAGAGCAATGTATAGTGCAATGTATAATACAAACTCTCACTGAAATGAATATCGTCAAATGTGTTCAGCTGCATATGATCGGTATATTTGTGAAAGTTTGGAGTCAGTTATCAATTAGTTATGAGCCAGTTACCAATTAGTTACGAGTCAATTACAAGTTAGTGATTAATTATATTTTAGTGTAAATATGTTTGTATGGCGTAGGAGTGGGGACACGTTTGAATATCAATCATTATAACAACACTTTCTCCATCTTCTTCAACTTCTCTTGGTTTCTTCTTAATTATATTTCGGTAAAACGGTAAAAATAAGTCGATAAACTGAATAAATTCTGAAATCGGTAAATTTACTGTTTTACCGAAAAATATAAATAAATAAATAAATTATATATTATAAAGAAAAAAATTACAAATATATATATATATATTAAATCAACATATATATTTATAAGATTTATAATATATATTTAAAAAATTAGAAAAATAATAATTTTCGGTAAAATCGGTAAATTTACCGAAATTTACCGATTTACCGTTTTACAAAAATATCGGTAAAACGGTAAATCGGTAACGGTAAACGGAATAGAATTTTACATGTCGGTAAATCGATAAACGGTAAAACGGTAAACGGTAAAACGGTGAATTACCGTTTGCTCTCCCCTAAGTGGGGACACGTTTGAATATCAATCATTATAACATCACTTTCTCCATCTTCTTCAACTTCTCTTGGTTTCTTCAAATCCAAATCCTTGCTCATTCTCATTCTCTCTTATTAACATTCAAGGTCGTATTTTTTGTGTGGTAATTTTTGGGTTTATGAACATGGAAAAATGCTTAAACCCATTAGGACAATACACCCTAATGAAATAAGTCAAATCAGGATGAAATCGAGCAAAGTCGGGACTCAAAAATAGTAAGTTTCGCGCCCAAGGAACACATTAGGTGTTTGGGCGTTGACATTAACACATGGCGCAATGATTCTGCAGGTCCGTCGCGTCCTACATTCACATTATTCGATCCGCGTCCTAACGTTAATGTCTACACTGGGCTCGACTTTAATGTTAACACTGGCCGCGCGGCGTTTGTTTGACAGACGCAGTTGCTCAACGATGGGACACATCCATTGGTCGTGTCTGATTGCTTCCCTCAAAATATCAGATGTTTCTCTGATGTTTAAGACACTCTGAAGTTGTCAGAAACTTAAGCAATCCATCTTTGATTCCCAAATCCACCTCAAACCCTAAGCCTGCTGTTATTCTACTGCCTAGAATAACAGTGTATTTCAATTGGATTATCCCACTTCAAATTTCCCGTAACCCGAGGCAAATCATTCAAAGGTGGAAAGATCGATTTTGGAAAGCAAATTTAAGTGATCCAATCTGATATCCAAGCGACTTATTTACTAATACTGAAGTTAACAGCTTTTCGGAAGATTCACCAATGGTGAAAGATACTGTCATCTTTGCCCTGTTGTATTTCTCACTGACAAACTGCAAGACAAAGACGACCCATAAACTACATATTTTGCTTAATTCTTTTTCTGTCCTTTCATTAAATTACACGACTCTTACGACTTACTTATACTCATATCAATCCATATAACTATTACTAAACTGTGCATACATTCACGACTAGTTCTACCACAAGTAACTAATTTCACTACCCTCACTTGTTAACCGACTAGACCCACTAACAATGGATGTGTTGTGAAATACTGTTGTCTTATCCAAGATGAGATCTAGATAGTGTTCGAACTAAGCTGGAACACTAATCCAATAGTTAGCTGAACAAAATAAAGCAGGCACACACAAAGTAATACCCAGTTCGGCAACAGCCTACTCTGGGGGGCTTCAGACGCCCTAAAGGGTAGCGAATCTTTATTGAAAAGTATAGAGCTACAGAGGGTCTTACACTTACAATCTCCCGACCATAACTGCCTAGCCTCTATCACTTCTTCGCTCAGATTTGTGATCGTGGCTCCCCTTGATCCCCTAGGTTCGAGACTCCCTCCCGAACTTACTCGAACTTCTCCCGAAAGTGAACAGTAACAATGTGTGTGCAGCGGGTCGTTCAACAGACTAGTGTGATCAGCACACTGATCAGACCAGCACTACGCCGATTGGTTTCCGATGAAGAACACAATTCGACCGTCGCTCCTCCTCCTCCTCTACTCAAGATTGCACTCATGTTTTCAGTTTCTCCAAAAGCGATACTGATCTGGACGCCCTAGAACTCTATTTATATGCTGCGGAAGATCCCAAATCAGTCCTAGATAATATGTCAAATATTTAGGAAATATTCCTAAATATTTGCTAGATATCTCTAATACAATCTTTAGGAAGATCACTCGATTTCTTCCTCGCCAAGGTAGGCCAAATCTTCTTAACCGACTTCTAACTGATATGATGACATTCGTTTGAATATCTGATCTTTTGTTTTCTTGTTAGCCGACTCCAACAGATTATATCTTCGATCTTTAGAGTCTTCCGGACTAGGAAACATCCGTTCCTCTGCTGTACTTGAGTTCCAATCGTCGGTTGAACACCTCTTGACCTTCTGCTTAAACTCTCTAAAGACATTTTGCCAAAACCATGCCATACGTGGGAACATCAATCTCTCCCTTGTTATTTTTGGGCAAAACTAGATCTTCTAGTTCTATCTATCTAGACTTTAGAGACAATTGAGGGAAACAACATCCACCTCAAAATTACTCTCTTTTTGCCATAAAACTGGCAAGGAGGGTTCAAACGTATTTCCAACAGAATAGAAATTGTACCAGAACAAGTACAAAACAAAATAATAGGATCAGAGTCAAAGTTCAAAGATTTGTAGCATGGACCTTCACACAGAGGAGTCTTCATCAGAGTCACCGGCTTCTTCATCAGCAGCTTCATCCTCATCATCGCTAGGATATCTCAGCGCACGACCAAGCGGTTGATACATTTCTTTGCTCCTGTTCCACCTCCAGGATGATCTCCAAATCCTTCAGCAGCCTTCGTCTTTCAGCACGTGGCATCTTCTCACCAGCAGCAGCTTTCCTCATCGACGACTCGGGGACGTCTTTCCTCTTCAGTATGGGATCCTGCAGGTCATTCACATAGCAACCTTTGAACAGTTTTTGATCAACAGTTAGTTTTTGCGGAGCTCTGGAGAGACTGTCCTGGGACGTCTTCAGCTCTGGATTCTTGTAGATGATGAGCTCATAAATGAGGGATGGAAACCCAATCTGGTGCAGGGACCTGCCAGAGGTGGCATGTTCGGCAATCTGCTTGAACATAAGTCTCCCCATGTTAAAATGCATTCTGTTTCTAATTTGGTACAACAATTGTCCCATATCCTTGCTGAATCAAGTGCGGTGAGATATTGGCTTCCAGTTAACAATGGCAATAAAGAACAACATAGAGTAGAATGTGGTCAGATCTGCGACAGGGATGGCCCTATCTCCCTAGAAGGGGTGAGAACCAGCAGTAAAGCAGCTGGAAATCTTATCGAAATCGGTTTTCTCTTCGTCCACAGCTGGGTCATTCATGGCATAATATATGTTGATGATATCAGGATCAAGCTCGACCCTCTTCCCTCGCACATAAACCACTACATAGTCCTTGTCGCCAGCGACGTCAAACTATTTTGGCAAATTTGCTATAGCCTCACGAACCAGCTGTTCGTTGAACGGATTGCTTTTTTAGCGTCCAAAACAGATCCGTCTCTCTTAATAAGTGCAAGACCTCCTTTCCCTTGTAGCGTTTCTCCTCAATGAGCCTTTCAGGAATGATTTTTCGCTTTTGGACTGCCTTCCACTTAGCAGCAGCATCCTTACTTGCAAACCATACACCACCTTTTGTGATACCAGTCAGAGCAGCACTTGAAGCAGGAGATGAACTACCTCGTTTTCTCTTCTTGGATGTACTGGCTCCCCCTCCATCTGAGGTGCCTCCATCCAGCTTGCTGGGAATCTTGGCTGAGGATCCTGAATCATCACTTTCTTCTTTGGTTTCTTCTTGTCTGCTCTCTTGAGTTCTGACAAAGGGATTGAGTCATGTGCATCTTCCTGTGGTTTGTCTGTTTTAGGCTCTGTCTGATCTGCCTCTTACATCTCCACGTCTTGGTTTTCTAGAAGCTCCACTTCCTCTTCAACCTCTGGTTCAACACTACCTTTTTCAGCCGCTACTTTCTCCATTTCTGAATTCTTTTAAGACTTCCTACCTTCTTGATCAGCTGGTTCTTCCTTCTACAAATCTTGGACCACTTCATCAATCTCCTTGTACATGTCATCAAGCTTGTCATCCTTCTCAGATGGATATGATTCATCTGACCCATCACCTTCTAGCTGTTTCTACTTCTGGTCAACAGTCTTCTTTTGATCATCTTCAACACGAGTGGTTTTATCTTCAGCAACTGCCTCTCCGGTCTTCTCTACTGATCCTTCATCAGTGTCTTCTCCAAGTACTAATTTTCTCTTGCTAGTACTTTTCACAAGCCTCTCACTCTCAGAGTCTGATGTAGTACTCAACCAACTTCTTACAGCACTGATCTTTGCTGCATACTTCCTTAGAGTATCACTCCTTTTAACCACAACCTTCCTACGAAGCCCCTGCTTCTTCAGCACAAATCCAGTTGCATGTAGTTTAGCTTTCAATACATTCATTCTAGTTGTAACTTAAGACTTAGCCACGCTAGGTCCAACTTCTTTCAACAATTTAGGCATGTTCTCAATAGCCTCAGCCCTACTGGCTTCCCCTTCTTTCACAACCTCTGGCACATTACTTTTAATAGCATGTGGTTGCACTACCGAAGCATTCACTAAAAAGTTTGAGAACTTACCAGCAATGGCAGCTATTCCCCTACCTCATTGCACCACCTCAGACCTTCTATTTGATCCAACTGTTATATCAGCTCTAGTGCATATACATGAGACAGCATTATCAGAGGATGATCAGCCTCCCACAAATAGTGATATTCTTATTGAATCAATACCTCTCAGTAATGAAAGTTCACAAGAGAATACACAATCCTTAAACACAGGTATTAGTGACAATTCTGCTAATCTTCGAAGATCTACCAGGGTACCTAAGCCCTCCGTCCTTCTCAAAGACTATGTTTGCAGTACCTCTACAACAAAATATCCCATCTCTAACTATGTCCAATATTCTAAATGCTCTACCATTCACCAGAAATATGTGCTTTAAACATCAGCCATTGTTGAGCCTACGTCCTACACTTAAGCTTCCAAAGATCCCAAGTGGATCACTGCTATGGAAACAGAACTTAAGGCATTACAAACCAATAATACTTGGGAAGTTCCTCCTCTTCCTCCTGGCAAAAATGCTATTAGTTCAAAATGGGTCTTTAGAGTAAAAAGGCACTCAGATGGAACTATTGAACGCTACATGGCACGGTTAGTAGCAAGGGGATTTTCTCAAGAGGAGGGACTTGATTACAATAAAACCTTTGCTCCAGTGGTTAAAATGACCACTGTTCACACTGTTATTGCCCTAGCATCTTCTAAAAACTTGCCGTTATTTCATCTAGGTGTTGATAATGCTTTCTTACATGGTGCACTAGATGAAGAGGTGTATATGTCTTTTCCTCCTGGCTTCTACAAACAAGAAAAGTAGCTGGGTATAGTCTGCAAACTAAATAAAAGCCTATATGGCCTCAAACAAGCCCCTAGACAATGGTTCAGCAGATTCAGTGATGCTCTCTTAGCTTATGGCTTTCAACAAAGCTCAAATGATCACTCTTTATTCACATACAATCACAATGGTGATTTTCTAATTTTACTTGTCTATGTTGACGATGTGGTGATCACTGGCACTTCCACATCTCTTATTAATTCAGTCAAAGCCTTTATTCACTTTGAATTCAAGATAAAAGACTTAGGCCAGCTTAAGTATTTTTCGGGAATAGAAGTGACTAGGTCTTCATCAGGCATATTCATTAATCAACGCAAATATGTATTGGATATTCTATCAGAGGTTGATCTCTTAGCGTGCAAGCCTAGCACTACTCCTATGGACACCAAACAAAAACTGGCCCTATCTACTACTGATAAACTTCCTGATCCTACTGAATACAGGAAAATTGTAGGCAAATTGGTTTACCTCCATGTCACAAGACTAGACATAGCCTTTGCTATTCATATCCTTAGCCAATTCTTGGCTGCTCCCACTACTGAGCATCTTCAAGCGGCCACCAGAGTTCTTCGCTTTCTCAAAGCTGCTCCGGCGCAAGGACCTTTTTATCCGGCAGGTGCCCCTCTTTGTCTTGAAGCCTTCTGTGACGCGGACTGGGCCTCCTGCCCTATCTCCAGATGCTCTACGACTAGATACTGCATAAAGCTTGGTCCTTGCGTCATCTCCTGGCGCACCAAGAAGCAATTGACTGTTTCCAGGTCCTCCGCCGAGTCTGAATATCATGCAATGGCACAGACTTGTTGCAAACTGGTCTGGATTGTTGCCCTACTTCGCGATCTTCACATAACCGTTGAACATCCCATCAATTTATACTGCGATAACAAAGCGACAAATTACGTCACCCACAATCCAGTCTTCCACGAGCGGACGAAGCATATCGAGTTAGACTACCATCTCGTTCGTCAACACTTTGCCTCTGGCTTCATCAACCCTCACCATATTAATTCGACTTCTCAACCGGCTGATTTATTTACAAAGGCTCTACCAGCCGACGCCTTCCACCGATTCGCAATCAAGCTTGGGGTATCAAACTTCCTCCACCGCCAAGCTTGAGGGGGGGGGGGGGAGGTGTTAGGACTAATTTACATCTTACAGCAATTAATTGTATATACATAAACTATAAGGACAATACTGAAATAGAAATTTTGTATACCTGTATATATGCACAGCAATGAGAATCAATACAGCAGTGGCTGTAACAAACTTTCAGAAAAACATTCTTTCTGCCCCTTGTCCTTTTCCTCTACGCCTCCATTGATCATCATGTGCTCCTCCATTGGAGCTCAGCTCCTTGAGCTTCTTCACATGTTTTTAACGTTTGTCGCCCATATCACACCTGTCATCTGAATTAGACAGACTCTAGCCTGGAGTCGACAATAGGAAGGGCATGGGCAGCCCTGTCCTGAATGAAAGGGCTTACGGCGGAACATAGGACGTTTGGAAGAGCTTTCAGAAAAATTAGGGTCGGGCAGGACCGGGGTTGCCTCAAAATGTCTAACCTAGGGTTGGCCTTAGGGCGAAGTAGTGAAAGGGCTTTTAGGGCCGACCCGATCCGGTTCTAAATTAGGGCCGGGCTTAAAGAATCATTTATTTAACATATCAATAAAAATTGTAATATTTTAATTAAGCACATCAATAAAAAATTACAAAGTCACAAAAACATAGATAATTTAATAATATTAATATAAGGCAAATAGATTGTTACAATTAATTACAAAAACATACATAATGTAAAATTAATACATATGATGACTTATATCACTTATCATTATTTGAAATTTATACATAAAAATTTACTTAATTGGCTATAGTATATTATAATTTGATTTATAGATGGTAAAATATGAAAGGGCTTACCGATCGGGCTTTTTTAGGTCGGGCCGAGTAGAGCATTGTTAGGTCGTGATTAGGTCGGGCTTTTAAGGGCGGGCAGGGCCAAACTTTTTTAGGTCATAGTTAGGTCGGGCTCGAGGGTTGAACAGGGCTTTGAAATCACGGCCTTTGTTCGACTTTCGACCTTTAAGACTCTAGGGCTTAAACCCCGAGCCGAGCCGGCCTTAGGGCTCATAGTCATAGAGCTTTGTTTAGGGCTTTTGAGACCTAGAGCCAAATGTTCACCCCTAACTCCATCCACGTGTGTAACGCCATTTCCTGCCTAGAGCCCATTAGGCTATGAAATGGGGTACAAATTTTTTTATATTACATATTACAAAACATGTCAAATGCTTCCGTTCAGATAAAGGGTTGAGATTATATGACAAACCGGAATCTCATGGAAAATTAAAAAAAATTTAGGTTCGTACACAGGGTGTGCATTCGGTAATTTGCCGAATTTACCCTTTACTGAATTTACCGACTCAAAATTTTTATTCCGATTACCGAACAGAATTTACCAAATTGTTTTTTTGATAATTTTTCTTCCTAATTTTAAAATTATTAAAACATAATAATTAATCATCTAATAACAAAAAAACACAAAGATAATTCAAAATTTTGATCTACACAATTGAATCTCAAAAGTTTTCAAACATTGCGAGTTAAAATTTGAAGTTTAAACAAATAATTCATTTAATTTTTTTTATTTTTAATAAATACTTTTTTTAATACTACAAAATTCTTATTCGGTAAATTACCGAATTAGAAAATATATTCCGATTAGCGACAAAAATTCACCTATTTATCGGTTCGGTAAATTATTTCGGTAAAATCAGAATTTACCGAATAGTGCTCTACTCATTGACTTTTCATATCTAAAACTAATTAATATTAATAATTTTTTAAGGGTTTGGATCAAATACAAACCAACATTATAAATAAAAACTACAAACCCATAAAAAATTGACACGTGTAAAAATCGACCAATCAGAATTAATCTCGATCGGGGTTCTTTTTGTAAATAAAAAAAACTCACGGGGACTTATTTAAAAATACATAAAAGAAATGAGGGGTATAATCATTCAAAATTTGCTACAGTAATGATCAGACTTAAACTAGTAATGACAATACTTAAAAAAACAATGATCAGACTTGGTTAAAAACCAATGATCAGACTTAAACCAGTAATGACAAGACTTAAAAAACAATGATCAGACTTAAAAATAATAATGATGAGACTTAAACCAGTAACGATCAAACTTAAAAAACAATGATCAGACTTAAATCATTAATGACCAGACTTAAAAAACAATGATCAGATTTAAACCAGTAATGACAAGACTTAAAAAAACAATGATCAGACTTAAAAAAACAATGATCAGACTTAAACCAGCAATGACAAGACTTAAAAAAACAATGATCAGACTTAAAAAACAATGATCAGACTTAAAAATAATAATGATGAGACTTAAACCAGTAACGATCAGACTTAAAAAACAATGATCAGACTTAAACCATTAATGACCAGACTTAATATTGATAATGATCAGACTTAAAATTGACAATGATCATACTTAAAATTGATAATGATCGGACTTAAAATTTATAATGATCAGACTTAAAGATGGTAATGATCAGACTTACATGCAGAAATTGAAACATCCGAAGAATTTTACGCAAAATTTGATGTTTATGCGCTTGTGTCAAAATTTGATGAATGCCTAGTGTTTTTTGGGTGGAAACGACATTCTGAGTAAAAATCACAGCTATGCAGTGAGCTCGGCGTTTTTAGGGCAAATTCAATCATCTGAGGGTCAAATTCGCGTTTTAATTCTTTAGTTTTAAGTCTGATCAATACTTTGTAAGTCTGATTGTTGCTTATTTTAAGCTGGTCATTGCTGTTTTTAAGTCTGATCATTGCTGTTTTAAGTCTGGTCATTGCTATTTTTAAGTCTGATCGTTGCTTGTTTTAAGTCTGATCATTGCTATTTTTAAGTCTGATCATTGCTGTTTTAAGTCTGATCATTCTCAATTTGTAGTCTTTTAGTTATCAATGTTAAGTCTGATCATTTTCTCTATAAGTCCAATCATTATCGATTTGTAGTCTTTTAGTTACCAATTTTTAAGTCTGATCATTAAGTCTTTTAAGTCTGATCATTAAGTCTTTTAAGTCTGGTCATTAAGTTTTTTAAGTCTAATAATTAAGTCTTTTAAGTCTGATCATTAAGTCTTTTAAGTCTGATCATTATCTATGTTAAGGCTGATCATTAAGTCTTTTAAGTCATATCATTGCTGCTTTTTAAGTCTGATCATAAAGTCTTTTAAGTATGATCATTGTATTTTTTTTAAACCTGATCATTTAAATATGATCATTCAGTCTCTTATGTCTGATCATTAAGTCTTTTAAGTATGATAATTGTCTATTTTAAGTCCGATCATTATCTATTTTAAGTCTGATCATTAAGTCTTTTATGTCTGATCATTAAGTCTTTTAAGTCTGATCATTGCTGGGTTTAAGTCTCATCATTATCTATTTTAAGTCTGATCATTAAGTCTTTTAAGTCTGATCATTATTTATTTTAAGTCTGATCATTATCTATTTTAAGTCTGATCATTAAGTCTTTTAAGTCTGATCATTGTCTATTTTTAAGTCTGATCATTAAGTCTTTTAAGTCTGATCATTATCTATTTTAAGTCTGATCATTGTCTATTTTTAAGTCTGATCATTAAGCCTTTTAAGTCTGATCATTAAGTCTTTTAAGTCTTATCATTGCTTCTTTTTTAAGTCTGATCATTTCCATCTTTAAGTCTGATCATTAAGTCTTTTAAGTCTGATCATTATCTGTTTTAAGTCTGATCATGATCTATTTTTAAGTCTGATCATCAAGGCTTTTAAGTCGGATCATTGTCTATTTTTAAGTCTAATTTTTAAGTCTGATCGTTGCTGCTTTTTAAGTCTGATCATTTCCAAGTTTAAGTCTGATCATTAACAACTCTTGGACTAAATTGAAAATAATATTATTAGGTTTATACCCCTCCGCGTGGAATGACTACAATACCCCTCCGTGTGTTGTTCGGGATTTTGGCTAAAATGGGACATGTGTCAGCTTATAAATTGGTTTGTAGTTTTTATTTATAATTTGGTTTGTACCTGAACCGCACCCTTTTTTTAATAGTTACCACATAATAAGGATATTATTGTCTAATCTAATATTTGGTTAATCGTAATGGAAAAAGATCAGGTCCAAACAACATTTTTTGTAAAAAAAGTACAAATAAATTACAACCATTGATTTGGTGATTTGGACGAATGAGATTAATCATAATAAAGATGGGAATATAAAATGAGAAAAGGCTACTCTGATCTGCGGCAGTTGTCCACTACTCTTACTATACTCCACCACAGAATTTACCGGGACTTTTCACTTCTCGTGCTTTATCGAATCTTGCCCTCTAGCTAACAACTCAGTTTCTAAATCTAATGTGCCAAATCGATATGGTTTATAATGACCAAAAAATGGGTATTCATGAATGTAACGATTATCGTTCTTTTCCAACCGCATTCAATTTTTATCCATTTTAACTTTATTTCCATAATCATAAACACAATAGAATAAATAAAAAATTCAATCTTTATATTGGGATGATAAAGAGCGACGCTCTAGAAATACGAACAAGATACACGCATGAACTATTTGTGAGCAATATGAAGAACTAGCACTATGTAGAAACCAGTTTCAGATGCATTGACACATAAAAGAGAGCAGCTAAATGGATGCACATTAAATTCAATTTGTTCAAGGAATTCGAAGTAATATTGGAGTGTGTAACCATGAATTGAAAACTCAAAATCATTAACATTGATTTTACCTTGGCGTGCTCCTGGTAGTTGCTGGAGTGCGAGTTCCATCATTGAGGGAGAGAAAGAGAGAAATAAGGGAGGAAGAAAGCTGGTGGGTGTAGATCTTTATATTTCTTTCATTTAATGCTACTTTCTTATGTGATTAAAGTAGTCTAGTCGCAGTAAGTAAATGTTTGGTGTATTTGGTCGCCTCCAATGCAACCATAGTAGGGTCAATCCTAGAACGGTCAACGATTTTACAATTTCAAAAGCTGGTTCGGCATCTACAACAGACTCTTAGGAGACTAACTTTTAGCTGCCACGAGAGCGTTGTCGCATAAGGACCCTTTAATGATGGACTTTGTGTGAACGCATAAGAGATAGTCGCATACGAGTACTACTGTGACAAATTTTTGTCTATCAAGGAATAGTCGCATAAACACCCTTACGCGACTCATCGTCAATCTCAATCACTCAAGGTCCCTTATGTAACTAGTATTTACACGGCTTAATCAAATTCAATTACACAAGGTGTAAAATGATATAGTGATTAGAATGAAAAGTTTGTATTTAATCTGCTTGCTCTATAAGCATCGGCCATTGCGCTTTGCCAGAGTTTATCTAGATAGCTGATAAGTCAAGTTTCGACTTATTAATATTCATTTTTCACTATAGCTTTGAGTCGTTTTTGACTATATTTTGATGGCATTTGACCTCTATGTCTACATTTCAGGTAGAAAACTACTCCCCCTCAAAGTCAAAGCCTAGAAATGAACACTCAGGAAAAACCAAAGATTGAGAGCAAAAGTGGGCAAAAAGAACTCCTAGCCGACCGGTTCAGAAATTATCTTGAACCGACCGATCGAGTGGATGAAGGAGCCAGACTTGAGAGCAACTGCTCACTTTGAGTTGGTCAGTTGGACTCCTCAGCCGACCGGCTAGATGAAGGACTTCAAAATGCTTAGTACTGCTCACTTTATGTCGGTCGGCTGAGCATCCAATCGGTCAGCTAAAGACAGGGGAATTCCAAATCTCAACTACTCACTTCGAGTCGGTCGGTTGACAGGTTCAACCGTTCAACTGGTCCATGACCTGTACAAGCAATGAAACTGCTCACTTTGAGTCAGTTGGTTGGCCAACCCAACTGGTCGGCTGGACTTTTACACAGAAACAGTCTGGACTTTAGCCACCAGTCGACCGATTGGATTTTAGGCACTATACCAGCCGACCGGCTGGATCTGCTACTTGAGGATTTTCTACTCGAGGCTATAAATAGAAGAAAGGGGTTTTGACCAAGGAGGCTGAGTTCTTGGAGGAAAAACACCATAAAAAGAGGCTTAATCAAGGTCATCATCAAGGATTCCACCAAGGAGAAGAAGAGAAGATCAAAGGGAGATTGTATGACTAATCATCCTACTTCCTCTACACTTTCTCCATTCTACTTGTTGTTTTTGATGAACCCTACTTTACCATGTTGTCTTACATGATGTGTGAGTAGGCACCTAGTGTTTTAAGGGTCTTACAACCCTCCTTGGTACTCTATGATCATGTATACACATTTCATTCTATAATCTATGGTGGTAAATTCATGTTCACTAAGCTCTTCATATTTGACATGTAACTAAGTGTTTGATGAAATGCCTAAGTAACATGTTGATCTTAAAACTTGACCCAAGTATTGATGGACCTTACGGAAGGTTTGGATGTAGTGAATATGATCATATCGAGTATTTACGACGGTAAATGCATATAAATGAATTGAACTAGTGCTTATTGCCTAAGGCATTTACTACCTTGGGAGATGTTTCAAGCATAATAAAGGCTATCGATTGAACAAACAATCTCGATGGAGTGAGGTTCTAGTTAAGAAGGCTTGACTAAGAATAGATTCACATGAAAATTGGTCTACCTTAGTTTAATCTAGGTTCTAGACTATTTGACACCTTGATATGTATCACTCTTGTATACGTGATGAATGAGAAATGCCAATGAGGGGAGTAACCCCTCGAAACTCTCTTTTAATCGAAATTCAATCCCTAAAAACTCTTGCATTGTTAGTTTCTAATTGAAATTCACATCATACTTAATTTGTGGAAGTGGTCAAGTAATAAATGCAAAATTGTCCTAGCGCATAATCGTGTTCGCTCCTTTGAGTTCGAGTTAATCTATAAATTCTTTTGACTCAAAAGGTTTTGTGTTAAAATCTACAACTGTCAATGCCTAGCTATGGCTACCGGTCTTCTATCCTAGTTCACGCGGTGGACAACCGTGATTTTGACTTGAAGATCTCCACAATTTAAATGGTCCAATCAAACCAATTCTTGAGGAGAGACACGAGGACCCTAACTCCCATTTGACCTCGTTCTTTCAGATTTGTGATACTTTCAAGATAAATGGAGCTACAAGAGATACCATACATTTGAGGTTGTTCCCATTCTCACTCACAGGAAAGGCTAGATATTGGTTTAGAAGCGAAAAACCGGCTAGCTTCACTATTTGGGAAGAGCTTGCTACCGCATTCCTCAATAAATACTTCCCTCCATCCAAGACGACTCACATTCGAAGCAACATTATGAACTTCAAGTAAATGGATGTGGAGACGCTCTATGAAGCTTGGGAGAGATACAAGGAGTATCAAAGACTTTGCCCACATCACAACCTAGATGTCTTCCTCTTATTCCATACCTTCTACAATGGAGTTAATGGTTCCTCGCGGCTTGCACTTGATACCGCCGCGGGATGAGCCATTTCGGACCTTGAACCAATGGATGGGTATGAGGTAGTTGAGAAGATCACAAAGAACTACTTCATATGGGAAAGTGAAAGACGAAACCCAAGGAGACAAGGAGGAGGCTATGAAGTGAAATCCATAAGTACAAGTTAATATGATTCATTGGCTAAAATTTTGGGAGACCTCTCGGAGAAGGTGGATAGATTGCAACTTCCGGCGAACGACCACTTAGTGAGCCAAGGTTGTGACATTTGCGAGGTCAATGAGCATGATACCAACTCTTACCCTTTGGTTCAACGAGATGAGAATGGAAGTGAGTATGAAGAAGCAAATTTTGTTGGTGGAAACCAAGGAAGAGAGTATGATGTTAGCTCCCCTCAACGACAAAACTCCCAATCTAATTACACCACGCCAAGGTTTTCATGGGCTTGTAGAAATCACCCAAACTTCTCATACAAGACCACGAATCCTACAACTCCCGATTTTGGTCCTGAACCTACTTCAAATAACCAAGCTCTTCAATCAAGAAATCAATTCCAACCGTGGAATTAATCTCAAGGAGTAACTTTACTTCGAGGGCAACAATATCATGATCAACCAAAAAATCCTTACCACTCAACCTCCTCAAACTTCAAATGAGATCTCAAATTTGGATTCTATGCTTGCCACAATTCTTGCGGCTCAAGAAAGGATGAGGAGGGACTTCCAAGCTCAATTGAGTGAAATAAAGCAATCTAACCAAACCGTACAAGCTCAATTGTTGCAATCCAACCAAAGTGTGCACACTCATGTCAAGATGCTTGAGAACCAAATAGCCTAACGAGCACATGACTTTAGGGGCCTTGTATCATACATCTGTTTATCATTGACCTCTAATGATCATACTAAGTGTTCAAAGATGAATCAAGGCTATTTCTAGCACATGACTTGCCACATCGTTTAGAACACTTGTTCTATTTGGGCTAATTCCTCCTTTCGAAGTATCTTAGCTTATGTGCATCCATTTGTTCAATCATTTCCGATCAACCAAATGGTGTTTTAAAGAGGTTGAACTCCACAGTTAAGTTGTGCCCTTTCGAGCCTCCACTTAACCACGAAGGTTCACGAACCCATGGAAGAGCTTTGCTCTTTCGAGCATCCACTCAACCAATAGTGTTCTGACCTAATATATGGCACATAGAACAAGTTTTGAACACAAAGAGGCACTTAAGAGAAGGGTCTAAAACATTGTATGATACAAGCACACCCCTTCAACCGAATGAAGGGTTTAGCTACGAATATCCATAGAGGTGGATATCATAGCTAAGTGCTATGTAAAGTAAAGGTTTTGAAAGACAGGAAAGTAAAGGTTTTTGGAAATCAAGACAAGGAAAGTAAAAGGGAGAATACTCAAGAACCAACAGGAGTAAACTCAAGAACAACAAGAATACTCAAGAACCAACAAGAGTATTCAAGATCAAAGTAAATGTTTACAAGGATTGTGCCCAAAATCTTAGAGAGATAAGTAACAAGTGACTTGTGTTTTTTGCACACAAAATGGGATGATGTTACAAGGGAAAGGGAAGTGTCTATTTATAGGCAAGGAGGAGGGAGGATAGCTCAACACATGTCACAAGGGGAGAGGGGGAGGAGATAGCCGCCGGCCATAGGTGGCAAGGCTCAAAAGCCGCAGGCCATGTGGCTTCTCCACATGGAAAGCCACCGGCTAGGTGGAGGGGAGGAGAGTGTGAGTGGATTGAGATCTTTCTCCCCAAAAGCCATCGGTTGGCATGTAACTCCGGTTGGACTTCGGTTGCCCTTTGGTTGCTCCTTTGGTTGCTCCTTAGTTGACATCAAAAGATGAGGAACTTACATTTGGCATTTCACTTGTGTTCTTGATCTTTGTTGAAACTAGTCCTCGGGACTTAGTTGTGGCTTGATCGGAGTATGGCCAGTTCTGACTTGTAATCCACTTTCAGTGTTAAGAACTCCATTTTAGCTCGTTTCATCTTTACTCCTTGAAATGGCCTGTAGAACAAAAGTGAAACTAACAAGTAAAAGTTGTCAAGATAAAGCGTCCAATTTGGTGGGTTTAACTGTCTTAATGAATCATATAAATATGGTCCATCAATGGTTGTCTCACAAGTAGAGACCCTAGACTGAATATCTTTCGTCCTTACTTATCCGCACTTTACGTTCAGTATTTACTTTCAGCACTTTACTTTTCCGCACTTTACTTTCAGTTCTTTACTTTCCGCACTTTACATTTCAGTTATTTACTTTCAAGCAATTTACTTTCCAGTCATTTAATTAAGCACTTTACTTTCAAGTCATTTACTTTTCAGCACTTTAAATTCAGTCATTTACTTTTCAGTCATTTACTTTCAGTCGAAACCACTCAAACCCAACCTGTATTTACTTTCATTTTCTTTCTTTTTAAAGAACAACTAATCCACACTGACTCTCTTGGGTTCGACCCCTACTTACCGCTCTACTAATCCAATAGTGAGCCACTAAAGTAGTGGAACTATAAATGTAAATTTTGCAGCGTTCAACAACGCGCTGTCAAGAACCCCAAAAAAATTGAGAACTTGAGACCCAAATCTTACCATTGGATCAAGTTGCATCTTCGAATGTGGAGGTGACACGTGTCCCACTAACTTTTTTTCCTTCATTATGCAGTTTCGAGCACATTTTGCCTAGATGAATTTTAAGCTTTCGGAAACTACATTTAGGCAAAAACTGATGCATTTTCAAAAGTGCATAACGAAGACGGAACTGCATAACGAAGGGGTTCTCAAAGTTCTCGAAAAAAGAGAGGTTCTTATTTGAGCGCTCCTGGTCCCTCTCATATAAAGATATTTAACAGATGATATATACACAATAACACCATAGCATATACGTACTCCTAAGTCAACACAAATCACAAGTAGATTTCCTCAACTGGACTTATTTAAATGATAGCACATACACTTATCACATTTACATGCGTGAGTCCACATAATTTGGTTACTTTACAAAATTAACCTAACAGTCCCGCACTAGATCACATGTGTAAATATTTAAATGTACAACGAAAGTGAACTCAAAAGTGCTCTCAAATCAAAGGTATATCCACAACAATACAGTCTATTAACTATGATGACATACGATCAAGGAGGCCTTTGTAATCATCATCATTGCTCGATCGTGCTTGTCATGTATGCTAACACAGTAAAACGACATAGTGATTGACAAATTTTATATCGTCTTTTAGGCAATTTCTTATAGGTTTTTGGATGTTTGTGAGCGACATTTGTTGTTCTAATCCGTTTCTAGTATTTCAGCTTACATAGATCGAAAAAAGGTCAAAACATGAAGATTAGAAAATACAGACAAAAATGGCTCAAATTGGACCTAGGCGCCGCCTTAGGTAAACCAAGGACCCGCCTAGGCAGGTAAACCTAGGTCAGATAGGAAACGAAGAGATGGCGAAAAGGAAGAGTTTTAGGGGTTATTGCCCAATCTACTCCAGTTTCAAACTCAAATAATTCGTTTGCACCAATTGAAACTCAAATAACCAATCTACCCCATTTTATAATAAACCTAGGTCAGATAGGAAACGAAGAGATGGCGAAAAGGAAGAGTTTTAGCGCCATCTTACCCTGTTCTGTGACAGTAAAAGGAAAGCTCACACACATTTACCAACAACTTGAAATTCAACTTCGGATTTGGCGATAGTCCTAGCGAAAAAAGTAAAGCACTCAATAACATTAAAGAACAACCAGACAAGAAGTAAAGATAGTCCCAACAACAGTAGTGTTAACTGGAAGTTAGGTTAAACTCTCACGCTAATCGTGACATGATTAGTAGTGACCTTATTCCACTCTTATTCCACTCTTATTCCACTGTTTGTTCTTGGCTAGATATCATATTTAAATACTAATTCCGTGAATTTGTGAAGTAAATGTTTGAACATGTTGTGCTTTTATTCAAGATTACAATGAGGTCCATAAGAGCAACCTATGCGACACTTGTTCCCAGTCTTGTGTTCATGTGCCTACTTCTATATTGTTTAATCAAAAGCAAACCACACCCTAAAAAGTTTGTTTAGAATAGATTAGTAGAAATAAACATAACCTTATTGTTGCTTTCTAGTACGACCCAAGATTTACATAGGCTATTATAAGTTGTTTTTGACCGAATAAAATACAAGAATGTGATATGGGTTCATCATGAGTTTGCAATATAGAAATTACATGAAATGTGATCTTACATGCCTAATTTCAACTAATCACTAAAGCAAAATCAACAACAATTCTACTTAACATAATTGAAATGTACAGATAATATGGATACTCAGCATAGAGCAATGTATAGTGCAATGTATAATACAAACTCTCACTGAAATGAATATCGTCAAATGTGGTCAGCTGCATATGATCGGTATATTTGTGAAAGTTTGGAGTCAGTTATCAATTAGTTATGAGCCAGTTACCAATTAGTTACGAGTCAATTACAAGTTAGTGATTAATTATATTTTAGTGTAAATATGTTTGTATGGCGTAGGAGTGGGGACACGTTTGAATATCAATCATTATAACAACACTTTCTCCATCTTCTTCAACTTCTCTTGGTTTCTTCTTAATTATATTTCGGTAAAACGGTAAAAATAAGTCGATAAACTGAATAAATTCTGAAATCGGTAAATTTACTGTTTTACCGAAAAATATAAATAAATAAATAAATTATATATTATAAAGAAAAAAATTACAAATATATATATATATATTAAATCAACATATATATTTATAAGATTTATAATATATATTTAAAAAATTAGAAAAATAATAATTTTCGGTAAAATCGGTAAATTTACCGAAATTTACCGATTTACCGTTTTACAAAAATATCGGTAAAACGGTAAATCGGTAACGGTAAACGGAATAGAATTTTACATGTCGGTAAATCGATAAACGGTAAAACGGTAAACGGTAAAACGGTGAATTACCGTTTGCTCTCCCCTAAGTGGGGACACGTTTGAATATCAATCATTATAACATCACTTTCTCCATCTTCTTCAACTTCTCTTGGTTTCTTCAAATCCAAATCCTTGCTCATTCTCATTCTCTCTTATTAACATTCAAGGTCGTATTTTTTGTGTGGTAATTTTTGGGTTTATGAACATGGAAAAATGCTTAAACCCATTAGGACAATACACCCTAATGAAATAAGTCAAATCAGGATGAAATCGAGCAAAGTCGGGACTCAAAAATAGTAAGTTTCGCGCCCAAGGAACACATTAGGTGTTTGGGCGTTGACATTAACACATGGCGCAATGATTCTGTAGGTCCGTCGCGTCCTACATTCACATTATTCGATCCGCGTCCTAACGTTAATGTCTACACTGGGCTCGACTTTAATGTTAACACTGGCCGCGCGGCGTTTGTTTGACAGACGCAGTTGCTCAACGATGGGACACATCCATTGGTCGTGTCTGATTGCTTCCCTCAAAATATCAGATGTTTCTATGATGTTTAAGACACTCTGAAGTTGTCAGAAACTTAAGCAATCCATCTTTGATTCCCAAATCCACCTCAAACCCTAAGCCTGCTGTTATTCTACTGCCTAGAATAACAGTGTATTTCAATTGGATTATCCCACTTCAAATTTCCTGTAACCCGAGGCAAATCATTCAAAGGTGGAAAGATCGATTTTGGAAAGCAAATTTAAGTGATCCAATCTGATATCCAAGCGACTTATTTACTAATACTGAAGTTAACAGCTTTTCGGAAGATTCACCAATGGTGAAAGATACTGTCATCTTTGCCCTGTTGTATTTCTCACTGACAAACTGCAAGACGAAGACGACCCATAAACTACATATTTTGCTTAATTCTTTTTCTGTCCTTTCATTAAATTACATGACTCTTACGACTTACTTATACTCATATCAATCCATATAACTATTACTAAACTGTGCATACATTCACGACTAGTTCTACCACAAGTAACTAATTTCACTACCCTCACTTGTTAACCGACTAGACCCACTAACAATGGATGTGTTGTGAAATACTGTTGTCTTATCCAAGATGAGATCTAGATAGTGTTCGAACTAAGCTGGAACACTAATCCAACAGTTAGCTGAACAAAATAAAGCAGGCACACACAAAGTAATACCCAGTTCGGCAACAGCCTACTCTGGGGGGCTTCAGACGCCCTAAAGGGTAGCGAATCTTTATTGAAAAGTATAGAGCTACAGAGGGTCTTACACTTACAATCTCCCGACCGTAACTGCCTAGCCTCTATCACTTCTTCGCTCAGATTTGCGATCGTGGCTCCCCTTGATCCCCCAGGTTCGAGACTCCCTCCCGAACTTACTCGAACTTCTCCCGAAAGTGAACAGTAACAATGTGTGTGCAGCGGGTTGATGGACCAAAGTTATACGAGTCAGAAACACAGTAAAACCCCCTTAATTAGACTGTTTGTCTATCTAACGTCTACGTGTTAGTCCCGATATATTTTCACAGGGCATTTTAGAGACTGAAGTGAAAACACGCTAAGGAGAAGATTTTAAGCTGAAAAGATAACAAGAGTCAATCCAAGGTCAAGATCATATGCCGACTGAAGAAATATCAAGGATCCCGACGTTGAATTGACCAGAATAAATTAATCAGAAGAATCAGGAGTGGAGTCAAGACAGACCGGGGAAGGAACACATTGACAGTTTTGTGAAAAGACTGCACAAAACTGTACAAAACTCACATTTGGGCAAGATGACCAGCCACCACTCAAGGAGGTGGCCAAGGGAGGAGCTCCTCCCCCTTGGGCCACCGGCAACCGGCGGCTCCTCCACCCATGGTGACCGGCGGCTTTCTCCTCCTCCACATGGCACCTCCTCCTTCCTCCTCTTCTCCTCCCTTGGATCAAATGCACATGTCCACCATCTGCACCACCCATCTCCTCCCATTTTGGCTATAAAAGGAGGAGCTCCTCCTCCTCATTTCACACACCTCAACTCAAATTCACTTCTCTCTCTAGAAGTTGTAATATTTGTAATGTTGTAATTTTGCTTTGGAAATAAAGGAAAGCTCCCTTGTCGCTTCAACGGTTGTAAGTTTCTCTTAGTATTAATTTATTTAACTGTTGTCTTTAATTTCCTTAGTATAATGTTTAGTGCGATGAATAATAGCTAAACTAGTAGTTCGGTCTAAGGGGCGCACTTGTATTATAAAATGTTTTAAGACTATTAACTTAGTATCTAGTCTATATATTCAAAACTTATTCTATGTGCCATATATTAAGTCAGAACGTCCATGGTTGAGGGGACGCTTGGAATGGCAAAGCTCACCATGGGGGTTCGTAAACTTGTACGGATAAGTGGATGCTTGGAATGGCAAAGCTTATCTGAGAAGTTTGACTCATCCTAAACACCATTTGGTTGATCGGGAATGATTGATCAAATGGATGCACATAGGCTAATATAACCAGGAATGGAGTATTAGTCTAAATAGAATAAGTGTTCTACGTCCTTGGAATAGGCTAGACAGTGTACGCAAATCGAGTGCTTGGAATGGCCTTGATACACCGTTTGAATACTTAGGAGAGTCACTAAAGGTCAATGATAAACAGGATATAATACAAGTCCCCTGAAACCGAACATTTCTCTTAATCATTAAAATAGTAATTTACTTTCCAGTGTTAAAATCAACCAACCAACCAATCAATCAATCAAAATAGCTGGTAGCTTTAAAACCAACCAACCGACCTTAAACACGCTCCCACGCTGCGTAATCCCCCCGAAGAACAATTATTCCCCTAGTTCCCTTGGGTTCGACCCCTACTTACCAAGTACTACCCAGTAGTATAGTTGCGAGTAGCGGACTATTATAAATTTATTTGCACAATCGCTTTGACGACAAGCGGTTCTGTCAAATTGGCGCCGTTGCCGGGGAACTAGTCATCGGATAACTATTCTTCCCTCCCCTTTTTCTTTTCTGTTCATCTCTCTATGTCATTACCTGTCACGCATGCATGGACAACGCGATTTCTGCCCCTGTTCGGAGGAACGGAGGGAGAAGACCCTGTACAGCACTGCCGAAACTTCCACCAAGTCTGCCACAACATCAAACCTGAAAACGATGTGTTAGAGGAATTTAAGCGGAAATGCTTTAAATTCTCTCTAACCGACTTCGCTACGATATGGTACTACACATCCACCGCTTGCAGTGCAAAACGTTTCATAGACCTCTGCGTTCCGTTCCTGAAAGAATTCTCCCCACCTTCCTTACGCCAAGAAACCCGCGAGAAGATCCTGAACCTTCAACAATCCCGGGATGAGACTTTGGACGAATACTACATAAAATTCGATGCCATCGTCTCAAGCTGCCCGCACCATGGATTTACGAAGAAAATTCTTCTCCAAAAATTTCTTCGTGGGATGAGGTCCGAAGAGCTGGGAAGAGTCAACGAAGCTATGAGAAGGTCTGCCGCAAACCTCACCATTGCAGACATGTGGTACCTCATAACTGGCCTAGCCGCTGCCACAAGACGAGTTCCTCACACTGACGAGGAAATGCAGACAGAAGAATCTGACCCTGAGGTTGACAAAGAAGAAACCACCGAGCCGTCAGAAGAGACTCCCGAACCATCCGAGGAATCAGACATGGAAAGCACCGGAAGCAACGAAGTAGAAGTCCAGAATACCACCAACGAACTGCCTATTCCATACCCGACTATCATTACCCAGGCAGCTGAGACTATCTACGATCAGTTCTTCACGAACCAACATTACGAGGCAGAACCGAGCCTCATGAGGCCTTCCCGAATTTTCCCCTTAATTAATGAGCAAGTCGCCGCGAACTATGCGATCCAAGAAGAAGCTCAAAGGAGAATGGGAAATGGGCCCGAGCAGAATGACTCCTACATGGAGCACGCTTTCGCCATGACTGGACAAGGCAGCCCTAAACAAGAAAACACCCAGTTCAAGAAGCTGATAGTGAAAGGTCCCTCGCCTTCTCAGAGACGTTGGAAGGAGATACCATCAGAACTGGACCCAAACCCGTCATCTGCTAAAAAATCAGGAAGACTCACCGCAAGAATCAAAGTCGGTGGAATCAAGAAGTTCGACCTCAGCCACCCATGGGACCCAAACCAATGAACCACAAACGAGGTATCGTCGAGCCAACGACGTTAAACAAGTGCACTGGTCGGGAGGTAACCCGACACTATCTTACTTTCCGCACTTTTAATTTCTGTCATTTAAATTCAGTATTTAGTTTTAAGCTTGCATGACTTTTGAACTAAGGCACGCCTTCGTTCAAAAGTGGGGGGTGAGAACCACCTGTGTACATAAATAACATGCAGCTGTTTTTTCTTTTTTAATAAGTACCTTTTTGAAAATATGAACTTAAGAATGTGAAAAAGATAAATCATAATTCATGCATTAACCTTGTGAAAATTCAACTATTTAAAAACTTAGAATGTAACTTTCCATTTGTCCTTTGTGCTGAGATAACTAGGGATGTGGAGTTGATATAAACTGCCCTAGAGAGGCTTGGAAAGCAATCAAAGGATCAGATCAAACTATATGGTTTTCGAAGTCAGTGGAGGCTGCACTTCGGGTTTTCAGTGAATAATTGAAGTCAACTCCGCCATGAAGCATCTATGCAAAGGCGAGGACGGGAATCAGACCGTCCTCTCTCTAGTCAAAATAGCCGAGAAAATAGATGGGCGACCCTCATCTTGACCCGCGCAAAACGACAAAGACGAGAGGAGCGGGGAGGTATTTCCATAGGCTTGCGGGCGATGATTGGACCTCCCAAAAAAAAGGCTCGAGAAAATGGACTAGCAATCACAAAAAAACGAAAAGCTCAATGAAGCAAATCAAAAGAGGCCAAAGGCCCAAAATTGTGAAGGTTTTAACCAAGCAAAAGTGAAGCACTCAAAAAAGTCAAATCAAAGGCCAAAGGCCGATTCACTACAACAAAAAAGCAGTCCCTCGCCAAAGAAGAAAATCAAAAAGGCTCAACTCACTGAAACCCGAATCGAATCACGTGCTAGAGAAAGCTACCAGAAAACCATATAGTAAGAGACGATCCCGAGGTTGCAGTCCAGGAACCTAAAAAGGGCAATCTCCCGAGACATCCAATATAATTTGCATCTCAGCACGGAGGTACAAGTATTAAGTTCTTTCTATTTATTTACGCAGTTTAATTTGGTAATAAGTAAGCAATGCATGAATTAGGATAGATCGAGTACCACAGTCTAATTTTCATATTCCAAAGCCAAAATTAGAACTTACGCCCTTTAATAGCATTGTTCGGGACGAACAACTAAAAGTGGGGGGTAATCTGATGGACCAAAGTTATACGAGTCAGAAACACAGTAAAACCCCCTTAATTAGACTGTTTGTCTATCTAACGTCTACGTGTTAGTCCCGATATATTTTCACAGGGCATTTTAGAGACTGAAGTGAAAACACGCTAAGGAGAGGATTTTAAGCTGAAAAGATAACAAGAGTCAATCCAAGGTCAAGATCATATGCCGATTGAAGAAATATCAAGGATCCTGACGTTGAATTGACCAGAATAAATTAATCAGAAGAATCAGGAGTGGAGTCAAGACAGACCGGGGAAGGAACACATTGACAGTTTTGTGAAAAGACTGCACAAAACTGTACAAAACTCACATTTGGGCAAGATGACCAGCCACCACTCAAGGAGGTGGCCAAGGGAGGAGCTCCTCCCCCTTGGGCCACCGGCAACCGGCGGCTCCTCCACCCATGGTGACCGGCGGCTTTCTCCTCCTCCACATGGCACCTCCTCCTTCCTCCTCTTCTCCTCCCTTGGATCAAATGCACATGTCCACCATCTCCACCACCCATCTCCTCCCATTTTGGCTATAAAAGGAGGAGCTCCTCCTCCTCATTTCACACACCTCAACTCAAATTCACTTCTCTCTCTAGAAGTTGTAATATTTGTAATGTTGTAATTTTGCTTTGGAAATAAAGGAAAGTTCCCTTGGCGCTTCAACGGTTGTATGTTTCTCTTAGTATTAATTTATTTAACTGTTGTCTTTAATTTCCTTAGTATAATTTTTAGCGCGATGAATAGTAGCTAAACTAGTAGTTCGGTCTAAGGGGCACACTTGTATTATAAAATGTTTTAAGACTATTAACTTAGTATCTAGTCTAAGTATTCAAAACTTATTCTATGTGCCATATATTAAGTCAGAACGTCCATGGTTGAGGGGACGCTTGGAATGGCAAAGCTCACCATGGGGGTTCGTAAACTTGTACGGATAAGTGGATGCTTGGAATGGCAAAGCTTATCTGAGAAGTTTGACTCATCCTAAACACCATTTGGTTGATCGGGAATGATTGATCAAATGGATGCACATAGGCTAATATAACCGGGAATGGAGTATTAGTCTAAATAGAATAAGTGTTCTACGTCCTTGGAATAGGGTAGACAGTGTACGCAAATCGAGTGCTTGGAATGGCCTTGATACACCGTTTGAATACTTAGGAGAGTCACTAAAGGTCAATGATAAACAGGATATAATACAAGTCCCCTGAAACCGAACATTTCTCTTAATCATTAAAATAGTAATTTACTTTCCAGTGTTAAAATCAACCAACCAACCAATCAATCAATCAAAATAGCTGGTAGCTTTAAAACCAACCAACCGACCTTAAACACGCTCCCACGCTGCGTAATCCCCCCGAAGAACAATTATTCCCCTAGTTCCCTTGGGTTCGACCCCTACTTACCAAGTACTACCCAGTAGTATAGTTGCGAGTAGCGGACTATTATAAATTTATTTGCACAATCGCTTTGACGACAAGCGGTTCTGTCAAATTGGCGCCGTTGCCGGGGAACTAGTCATCGGATAACTATTCTTCCCTCCCCTTTTTCTTTTCTGTTCATCTCTCTATGTCATTACCTGTCACGCATGCATGGACAACGCGATTTCTGCCCCTGTTCGGAGGAACGGAGGGAGAAGACCCTGTACAGCACTGCCGAAACTTCCACCAAGTCTGCCACAACATCAAACCTGAAAACGAAGTGTTAGAGGAATTTAAGCGGAAATACTTTAAATTCTCTCTAACCGACTTCGCTACGATATGGTACTACACATCCACCGCTTGCAGTGCAAAACGTTTCGTAGACCTCTGCGTTCCGTTCCTGAAAGAATTCTCCCCACCTTCCTTACGCCAAGAAACCCGCGAGAAGATCCTGAACCTTCAACAATCCCGGGATGAGACTTTGGACGAATACTACATAAAATTCGATGCCATCGTCTCAAGCTGCCCGCACCATGGATTTACGAAGAAAATTCTTCTCCAAAAATTTCTTCGTGGGATGAGGTCCGAAGAGCTGGGAAGAGTCAACGAAGCTATGAGAAGGTCTGCCGCAAACCTCACCATTGCAGACATGTGGTACCTCATAACTGGCCTAGCCGCTGCCACAAGACGAGTTCCTCACACTGACGAGGAAATGCAGACAGAAGAATCTGACCCTGAGGTTGACAAAGAAGAAACCACCGAGCCGTCAGAAGAGACTCCCGAACCATCCGAGGAATCAGACATGGAAAGCACCGGAAGCAACGAAGTAGAAGTCCAGAATACCACCAACGAACTGCCTATTCCATACCCGACTATCATTACCCAGGCAGCTGAGACTATCTACGATCAGTTCTTCACGAACCAACATTACGAGGCAGAACCGAGCCTCATGAGGCCTTCCCGACTTTTCCCCTTAATTAATGAGCAAGTCGCCGCGAACTATGCGATCCAAGAAGAAGCTCAAAGGAGAATGGGAAAAGGGCCCGAGCAGAATGACTCCTACATGGAGCACGCTTTCGCCATGACTGGACAAGGCAGCCCTAAACAAGAAAACACCCAGTTCAAGAAGCTGATAGTGAAAGGTCCCTCGCCTTCTCAGAGACGTTGGAAGGAGATACCATCAGAACTGGACCCAAACCCGTCATCTGCTAAAAAATCAGGAAGACTCACCGCAAGAATCAAAGTCGGTGGAATCAAGAAGTTCGACCTCAGCCACCCATGGGACCCAAACCAATGAACCACAAACGAGGTATCGTCGAGCCAACGACGTTAAACAAGTGCACTGGTCGGGAGGTAACCCGACACTATCTTACTTTCCGCACTTTTAATTTCTGTCATTTAAATTCAGTATTTAGTTTTAAGCTTGCATGACTTTTGAACTAAGGCACGCCTTCGTTCAAAAGTGGGGGGTGAGAACCACCTGTGTACATAAATAACATGCAGCTGTTTTTTCTTTTTTAATAAGTACCTTTTTGAAAATATGAACTTAAGAATGTGAAAAAGATAAATCATAATTCATGCATTAACCTTGTGAAAATTCAACTGTTTAAAAACTTAGAATGTAACTTTCCATTTGTCCTTTGTGCTGAGATAACTAGGGATGTGGAGTTGATATAAACTGCCCTAGAGAGGCTTGGAAAGCAATCAAAGGATCAGATCAAACTATATGGTTTTCGAAGTCAGTGGAGGCTGCACTTCGGGTTTTCAGTGAATAATTGAAGTCAACTCCGCCATGAAGCATCTATGCAAAGGCGAGGACGGGAATCAGACCGTCCTCTCTCTAGTCAAAATAGCCGAGAAAATAGATGGGCGACCCTCATCTTGACCCGCGCAAAACGACTAAGACGAGAGGAGCGGGGAGGTATTTCCATAGGCTTGCGGGCGATGATTGGACCTCCCAAAAAAAAGGCTCGAGAAAATGGACTAGCAATCACAAAAAAACGAAAAGCTCAATGAAGCAAATCAAAAGAGGCCAAAGGCCCAAAATTGTGAAGGTTTTAACCAAGCAAAAGTGAAGCACTCAAAAAAGTCAAATCAAAGGCCAAAGGCCGATTCACTACAACAAAAAAGCAGTCCCTCTCCAAAGAAGAAAATCAAAAAGGCTCAACTCCTTGAAACCCGAATCGAATCACGTGCTAGAGAAAGCTACCAGAAAACCATATAGTAAGAGACGATCCCGAGGTTGCAGTCCAGGAACCTAAAAAGGGCTATCTCCCGAGACATCCAATATAATTTGCATCTCAGCACGGAGGTACAAGTATTAAGTTCCTTCTATTTATTTACGCAGTTTAATTTGGTAATAAGTAAGCAATGCATGAATTAGGATAGATCGAGTACCACAGTCTAATTTTCATATTCCAAAGCCAAAATTAGAACTTACGCCCTTTAATAGCATTGTTCGGGACGAACAACTAAAAGTGGGGGGTAATCTGATGGACCAAAGTTATACGAGTCAGAAACACAGTAAAACCCCCTTAATTAGACTGTTTGTCTATCTAACGTCTACGTGTTAGTCCCAATATATTTTCACAGGGCATTTTAGAGACTGAAGTGAAAACACGCTAAGGAGAGGATTTTAAGCTGAAAAGATAACAAGAGTCAATCCAAGGTCAAGATCATATGCCGACTGAAGAAATATCAAGGATCCTGACGTTGAATTGACCAGAATAAATTAATCAGAAGAATCAGGAGTGGAGTCAAGACAGACCGGGGAAGGAACACATTGACAGTTTTGTGAAAAGACTGCACAAAACTGTACAAAACTCACATTTGGGCAAGATGACCAGCCACCACTCAAGGAGGTGGCCAAGGGAGGAGCTCCTCCCCCTTGGGCCACCGGCAACCGGCGGCTCCTCCACCCATGGTGACCGGCGGCTTTCTCCTCCTCCACATGGCACCTCCTCCTTCCTCCTCTTCTCCTCCCTTGGATCAAATGCACATGTCCACCATCTCCACCACCCATCTCCTCCCATTTTGGCTATAAAAGGAGGAGCTCCTCCTCCTCATTTCACACACCTCAACTCAAATTCACTTCTCTCTCTAGAAGTTGTAATATTTGTAATGTTGTAATTTTGCTTTGGAAATAAAGGAAAGTTCCCTTGGCGCTTCAACGGTTGTAAGTTTCTCTTAGTATTAATTTATTTAACTGTTGTCTTTAATTTCCTTAGTATAATTTTTAGCGCGATGAATAGTAGCTAAACTAGTAGTTCGGTCTAAGGGGCACACTTGTATTATAAAATGTTTTAAGACTATTAACTTAGTATCTAGTCTAAGTATTCAAAACTTATTCTATGTGCCATATATTAAGTCAGAACGTCCATGGTTGAGGGGACGCTTGGAATGGCAAAGCTCACCATGGGGGTTCGTAAACTTGTACGGATAAGTGGATGCTTGGAATGGCAAAGCTTATCTGAGAAGTTTGACTCATCCTAAACACCATTTGGTTGATCGGGAATGATTGATCAAATGGATGCACATAGGCTAATATAACCGGGAATGGAGTATTAGTCTAAATAGAATAAGTGTTCTACGTCCTTGGAATAGGGTAGACAGTGTACGCAAATCGAGTGCTTGGAATGGCCTTGATACACCGTTTGAATACTTAGGAGAGTCACTAAAGGTCAATGATAAACAGGATATAATACAAGTCCCCTGAAACCGAACATTTCTCTTAATCATTAAAATAGTAATTTACTTTCCAGTGTTAAAATCAACCAACCAACCAATCAATCAATCAAAATAGCTGGTAGCTTTAAAACCAACCAACCGACCTTAAACACGCTCCCACGCTGCGTAATCCCCCCGAAGAACAATTATTCCCCTAGTTCCCTTGGGTTCGACCCCACTTACCAATGACTACCCAGTAGTATAGTTGCGAGTAGCGGACTATTATAAATTTATTTGCACAATCGCTTTGACGACAAGAGGTTCTGTCACGGGTCGTTCAACAGACTAGTGTGATCAGCACACTGATCAGACCAGCACTACGCCGATTGGTTTCCGATGAAGGACACAATTCGGACGTCGCTCCTCCTCCTCCTCTACTCAAGATTGCACTCATGTTTTCAGTTTCTCCAAAACCGATACTGATCTGGACGCCCTAGAACTCTATTTATATTCTGCGGAAGATCCCAAATAAGTCCTAGATAATCTGTCAAATATTTAGGAAATATTCCTAAATATTTGCTAGATATCTCTAATCCAATCTTTAGGAAGATCACTCGAATTCTTCCTCGCCAAGGTAGGCCAAATCTTCTTAACCGACTTCTAACTGATATGATGACATTCGTTTGAATATCTGATCTTTTGTTTTCTTGTTAGCCGACTCCAACAGATTATATCTTCGATCTTTAGAGTCTTCCGGACTAGGAAACATCCGTTCCTCTGCTGTACTTGAGTTCCAATCGTCGGTTGAACACCTCTTGACCTTCTGCTTAAACTCTCTAAAGACATTTTGCCAAAACCATGCCATACGTGGGAACATCAATCTCTCCCTTGTTATTTTTGGGCAAAACTAGATCTTCTAGTTCTATCTATCTAGACTTTAGAGACAATTGAGGGAAACAACATCCACCTCAAAATTACTCTCTTTTTGCCACAAAACTGGCAAGGAGGGTTCAAACGTATTTCCAACAGAATAGAAATTGTACCAGAACAAGTACAAAACAAAATAATAGGATCAGAGTCAAAGTTCAAAGATTTGTAGCATGGACCTTCACACAGAGGAGTCTTCATCAGAGTCACCGGCTTCTTCATCAGCAGCTTCATCCTCATCATCGCTAGGATATCTCAGCGCACGACCAAGCGGTTGATACATTTCTTTGCTCCTGTTCCACCTCCAGGATGATCTCCAAATCCTTCAGCAGCCTTCGTCTTTCAGCACGTGGCATCTTCTCACCAGTAGCAGCTTTCCTCATCGACGACTCGAGGACGTCTTTCCTCTTCAGTATGGGATCCTGCAGGTCATTCACATAGCGACCTTTGAACAGTTTTTGATCAACAGTTAGTTTTTGCGGAGCTCTGGAGAGACTGTCCTGGGACGTCTTCAGCTCTGGATTCTTGTAGATGATGAGCTCATAAATGAGGGATGGAAACCCAATCTGGTGCAGGGACCTGCCAGAGGTGGCATGTTCGGCAATCTGCTTGAACATAAGTCTCCCCATGTTGAAATGCATTCTGTTTCTAATTTGGTACAGCAATTGTCCCATATCCTTGCTGAATCAAGTGCGGTGAGATATTGGCTTCCAGTTAACAATGGCAATAAAGAACAACATAGAGTAGAATGTGGTCAGATCTGCGACAGGGATGGCCCTATCTCCCTAGAAGGGGTGAGAACCAGCAGTAAAGCAGCTGGAAATCTTGTCGAAATCGGTTTTCTCTTCGTCCACAGCTGGGTCATTCATGGCATAATATATGTTGATGATATCAGGATCAAGCTCGACCCTCTTCCCTCGCACATAAACCACTACATAGTCCTTGTCGCCAGCGACGCCAAACTATTTTGGCAAATTTGCTATAGCCTCACGAACCAGCTGTTCGTTGAACGGATTGCTTTTTTAGCGTCCAAAACAGATCCGTCTCTCTTAATAAGTGCAAGACCTCCTTTCCCTTGTAGCGTTTCTCCTTAATGAGCCTTTCAGGAATGATTTTTCGCTTTTGGACTGCCTTCCACTTAGCAGCAGCATCCTTACTTGCAAACCATACACCACCTTTTGTGATACCAGTCAGAGCAGCACTTGAAGCAGGAGATGAACTACCTCGTTTTCTCTTCTTGGATGTACTGGCTCCCCCTCCATCTGAGGTGCCTCCATCCAGCTTGCTGGGAATCTTGGCTGAGGATCCTGAATCATCGCTTTCTTCTTTGGTTTCTTCTTGTCTGCTCTCTTGAGTTCTGACAAAGGGATTGAGTCATGTGCATCTTCCTGTGGTTTGTCTGTTTTAGGCTCTGTCTGATCTGCCTCTTACATCTCCACGTCTTGGTTTTCTAGAAGCTCCACTTCCTCTTCAACCTCTGGTTCAACACTGCCTTTTTCAGCCGCTACTTTCTCCGTTTCTGAATTCTTTTAAGAATTCCTACCTTCTTGATCAGCTGGTTCTTCCTTCTACAAATCTTGGACCACTTCATCAATCTCCTTGTACATGTCATCAAGCTTGTCATCCTTCTCTGATGGATATGATTCATCTGACCCATCACCTTCTAGCTGTTTCTACTTCTGGTCAACAGTCTTCTTTGGATCATCTTCAACACGAGTGGTTTTATCTTCAGCAACTGCCTCTCCGGTCTTCTCTACTGATCCTTCATCAGTGTCTTCTCCAAGTACTAATTTTCTCTTGCTAGTACTTTTCACAAGCCTCTCACTCTCAGAGTCTGATGTAGTACTCAACCAACTTCTTACAGCACTGATCTTTGCTGCATACTTCCTTAGAGTATCACTCCTTTTAACCACAACCTTCATACGAAGCCCCTGCTTCTTCAGCACAAATCTAGTTACATGTAGTTTAGCTTTCAATACATTCATTCTAGTTGTAACTTAAGACTTAGCCACGCTAGGTCCAACTTCTTTCAACAATTTAGGCATGTTCTCAATAGCCTCAGCCCTACTGGCTTCCCCTTCTTTCACAACCTCTGGCACATTACTTTTAATAGCATGTGGTTGCACTACCGAAGCATTCACTAAAAAGTTTGAGAACTTACCAGCAATGGCAGCTATTCCCCTACCTCATTGCACCACCTCAGACCTTCTATTTGATCCAACTGTTATATCAGCTCTAGTGCATATACATGAGACAGCATTATCAGAGGATGATCAGCCTCCCACAAATAGTGATATTCTTATTGAATCAATACCTCTCAGTAATGAAAGTTCACAAGAGAATACACAATCCTTAAACACAGGTATTAGTGACAATTCTGCTAATCTTCAAAGATCTACCAGGGTACCTAAGCCCTCCGTCCTTCTCAAAGACTATGTTTGCAGTACCTCTACAACAAAATATCCCATCTCTAACTATGTCCAATATTCTAAATGCTCTACCATTCACCAGAAATATGTGCTTCAAACATCAGCCATTGTTGAGCCTACGTCCTACACTTAAGCTTCCAAAGATCCCAAGTGGATCACTGCTATGGAAACAGAACTTAAGGCATTACAAACCAATAATACTTGGGAAGTTCTTCCTCTTCCTCCTGGCAAAAATGCTATTAGTTCAAAATGGGTCTTTAGAGTAAAAAGGCACTCAGATGGAACTATTGAATGCTACATGGCACGGTTAGTAGCAAGGGGATTTTCTCAAGAGGAGGGACTTGATTACAATAAAACTTTTGCTCCAGTGGTTAAAATGACCACTGTTCACACTGTTATTGCCCTAGCATCTTCTAAAAACTTGCCGTTATTTCATCTAGGTGTTGATAATGCTTTCTTACATGGTGCACTAGATGAAGAGGTGTATATGTCTTTTCCTCCTAGCTTCTACAAATAAGAAAAGTAGCTGGGTATGGTCTGCAAACTAAATAAAAGCTTATATGGCCTCAAACAAGCCCCTAGACAATGGTTCAGCAGATTCAGTGATGCTCTCTTAGCTTATGGCTTTCAACAAAGCTCAAATGATCACTCTTTATTCACATACAACCACAATGGTGATTTTCTAATTTTACTTGTCTATGTTGACGATGTGGTGATCACTGGCACTTCCACATCTCTTATTAATTCAGTCAAAGCCTTTATTCACTTTGAATTCAAGATAAAAGACTTAGGCCAGCTTAAGTATTTTTCGGGAATACAAGTGACTAGGTCTTCATCAGGCATATTCATTAATCAACGCAAATATGTATTGGATATTCTATCAGAGGTTGATCTCTTAGCGTGCAAGCCTAGCACTACTCCTATGGACACCAAACAAAAACTGGCCCTATCTACTACTGATAAACTTCCTGATCCTACTGAATACAGGAAAATTGTAGGCAAATTGGTTTACCTCCATGTCACAAGACTAGACATAGCCTTTGCTGTTCATATCCTTAGCCAATTCTTGGCTGCTCCCACTACTGAGCATCTTCAAGCGGCCACCAGAGTTCTTCACTTTCTCAAAGCTGCTCCGGCGCAAGGACCTTTTTATCCGGCAAGTGCCCCTCTTTGTCTTAAAGCCTTCTGTGACGCGGACTGGGCCTCCTGCCCTATCTCCAGATGCTCTACGACTAGATACTGCATAAAGCTTGGTCCTTGCGTCATCTCCTGGCGCACCAAGAAGCAATTGACTGTTTCCAGGTCCTCCGCCGAGTCTGAATATCATGCAATGGCACAGACTTGTTGCGAACTGGTCTGGATTGTTGCCCTACTTCGCGATCTTCACATAACCGTTGAACATCCCATCAATTTATACTGCGACAACAACGCGACAAATTACATCGCCCACAATCCAGTCTTCCACGAGCGGACGAAGCATATCGAGTTAGACTGCCATCTCGTTCGTCAACACTTTGCCTCTGGCTTCATCAACCCTCACCATATTAATTCGACTTCTCAACCGGCTGATTTATTTACAAAGGCTCTACCAGCCGACGCCTTCCACCGATTCGCAATCAAGCTTGGGGTATCAAACTTCCTCCACCGCCAAGCTTGAGGGGGGGGGGGGGGGGGTGTTAGGACTAATTTACATCTTACAGCAATTAATTGTATATACATAAACTATAAGGACAATACTGAAATAGAAATTCTGTATACCTGTATATATGCACAGCAATGAGAATCAATACAGCAGTGGCTGTAACAAACTTTCAGAAAAACATTCTTTCTGCCCCTTGTCCTTTTCCTCTACGCCTCCATTGATCATCATGTGCTCCTCCATTGGAGCTCAGCTCCTTGAGCTTCTTCACATGTTTTTAACGTTTGTCGCCCATATCACACCTGTCATCTGAATTAGACAGACTCTAGCCTGGAGTCGACAATAGGAAGGGCAAGGGCAGCCCTGTCCTGAATGAAAGGGCTTACGGCGGAACATAGGACGTTTGGAAGAGCTTTCAAAAAAATTAGGGTTGGGCAGGACCGGGGTTGCCTCAAAATGTCTAACCTAGGGTTGGCCTTAGGGCGAAGTAGTGAAAGGGCTTTTAGGGCCGACCCGATCCGGTTCTAAATTAGGGCCGGGCTTAAAGAATCATTTATTTAACATATCAATAAAAATTGTAATATTTTAATTAAGCACATCAATAAAAAATTACAAAGTCACAAAAACATAGATAATTTAATAATATTAATATAAGGCAAATAGATTGTTACAATTAATTACAAAAACATACATAATGTAAAATTAATACATATGATGACTTATATCACTTATCATTATTTGAAATTTATACATAAAAATTTACTTAATTGGCTATAGTATATTATAATTTGATTTATAGATGGTAAAATATGAAAGGGCTTACCGATCGGGCTTTTTTAGGTCGGGCCGAGTAGAGCATTGTTAGGTCGTAATTAGGTCGGGCTTTTTAGGGCGGGCAGGGCCAAACTTTTTTAGGTCATAGTTAGGTCGGGCTCGAGGGTTGAACAGGGCTTTGAAATCACGGCCTTTGTTCGACTTTCAACCTTTAAGACTCTAGGGCTTTAACCCCGAGCCGAGCCGGCCTTAGGGCTCATAGTCATAGAGCTTTGTTTAGGGCTTTTGAGACCTAGAGCCAAATGTTCACCCCTAACTCCATCCACGTGTGTAACGCCATTTCCTGCCTAGAGCCCATTAGGCTATGAAATGGGGTACAAATTTTTTATATTACATATTACAAAACATGTCAAATGCTTCCGTTCAGATAAAGGGTTGAGATTATATGACAAACCGGAATCTCATGGAAAATTAAAAAAAATTTAGGTTCGTACACGGGGTGTGCATTCGGTAATTTGCCGAATTTACCCTTTACTGAATTTACCGACTCAAAATTTTTATTCCGATTACCGAACAGAATTTACCAAATTGTTTTTTTGATAATTTTTCTTCCTAATTTTAAAATTATTAAAACATAATAATTAATCATCTAATAACAAAAAAACACAAAGATAATTCAAAATTTTGATCTACACAATTGAATCTCAAAAGTTTTCAAACATTGCGAGTTAAAATTTGAAGTTTAAACAAATAATTCATTTAATTTTTTTTATTTTTAATAAATACTTTTTTTAATACTACAAAATTCTTATTAGGTAAATTACCGAATTAGAAAATATATTCCGATTAGCGACAAAAATTCACCTATTTATCGGTTCGGTAAATTATTTCGGTAAAATCAGAATTTACCGAATAGTGCTCTACTCATTGACTTTTCATATCAAAAACTAATTAATATTAATAATTTTGTTAAGGGTTTGGATCAAATACAAACCAACATTATAAATAAAACCTACAAACCCATAAAAAATTGACACGTGTAAAAATCGACCAATCAGAATTAATCTCGATCGGGGTTCTTTTTGTAAATAAAAAAAACTCACGGGGACTTATTTAAAAATACATAAAAGAAATGAGGGGTATAATCATCCAAAATTTGCTACAGTAATGATCAGACTTAAACCAGTAATGACAAGACTTAAAAAAACAATGATCAGACTTGGTTAAAAACCAATGATCAGACTTAAACCAGTAATGACAAGACTTAAAAAACAATGATCAGACTTAAAAATAATAATGATGAGACTTAAACCAGTAACGATCAAACTTAAAAAACAATGATTAGACTTAAATCATTAATGACCAGACTTAAAAAACAATGATCAGATTTAAACCAGTAATGACAAGACTTAAAAAAACAATGATCAGACTTAAAAAAACAATGATCAGACTTAAACCAGCAATGACAAGACTTAAAAAAACAATGATCAGACTTAAAAAACAATGATCAGACTTAAAAATAATAATGATGAGACTTAAACCAGTAACGATCAGACTTAAAAAACAATGATCAGACTTAAACCATTAATGACCAGACTTAATATTGATAATGATCAGACTTAAAATTGACAATGATCATACTTAAAATTGATAATGATCGGACTTAAAATTTATAATGATCAGACTTAAAGATGGTAATGATCAGACTTACATGCAGAAATTGAAACATCCGAAGAATTTTACGCAAAATTTGATGTTTATGCGCTTGTGTCAAAATTTGATGAATGCCTAGTGTTTTTTTGGGTGGAAACGACATTCTGAGTAAAAATCACAGCTATGCAGTGAGCTCGGCGTTTTTAGGGCAAATTCAATCATCTGAGGGTCAAATTCGCGTTTTAATTCTTTAGTTTTAAGTCTGATCAATACTTTGTAAGTCTGATTGTTGCTTATTTTAAGTCTGGTCATTGCTGTTTTTAAGTCTGATCATTGCTGTTTTAAGTCTGGTCATTGCTATTTTTAAGTCTGATCGTTGCTTGTTTTAAGTCTGATCATTGCTATTTTTAAATCTGATCATTGCTTTGTAAGTTTGATCGTTGCTTGTTTTAAGTCTGATCATTGCTATTTTTAAGTCTGATCATTGCTGTTTTAAGTCTGATCATTCTCAATTTGTAGTCTTTTAGTTATCAATGTTAAGTCTGATCATTTTCTCTATAAGTCCAATCATTATCGATTTGTAGTCTTTTAGTTACCAATTTTTAAGTCTGATCATTAAGTCTTTTAAGTCTGATCATTAAGTCTTTTAAGTCTGATCATTAAGTCTTTTAAGTCTGGTCATTAAGTTTTTTAAGTCTAATAATTAAGTCTTTTAAGTCTGATCATTAAGTCTTTTAAGTCTGATCATTATCTATGTTAAGGCTGATCATTAAGTCTTTTAAGTCATATCATTGCTGCTTTTTAAGTCTGATCATAAAGTCTTTTAAGTATGATCATTGTATTTTTTTAAACCTGATCATTTAAATATGATCATTCAGTCTCTTATGTCAGATCATTAAGTCTTTTAAGTCTGATAATTGTCTATTTTAAGTCTGATCATTATCTATTTTAAGTCTGATCATTAAGTCTTTTATGTCTGATCATTAAGTCTTTTAAGTCTGATCATTGCTGGTTTTAAGTCTCATCATTATCTATTTTAAGTCTGATCATTAAGGCTTTTAAGTCTGATCATTATTTATTTTAAGTCTGATCATTATCTATTTTAAGTCTGATCATTAAGTCTTTTAAGTCTGATCATTGTCTATTTTTAAGTCTGATCATTAAGTCTTTTAAGTCTGATCATTATCTATTTTAAGTCTGATCATTGTCTATTTTTAAGTCTGATCATTAAGCCTTTTAAGTCTGATCATTAAGTCTTTTAAGTCTTATCAATGCTTCTTTTTTATGTCTGATCATTTCCATCTTTAAGTCTGATCATTAAGTCTTTTAAGTCTGATCATTATCTGTTTTAAGTCTGATCATGATCTATTTTTAAGTCTGATCATCAAGGCTTTTAAGTCGGATCATTGTCTATTTTGAAGTCTAATTTTTAAGTCTGATCGTTGCTGCTTTTTAAGTCTGATCATTTCCAAGTTTAAGTCTGATCATTAACAACTCTTGGACTAAATTGAAAATAATATTATTAGGTTTATACCCCTCCGCGTGGAATGACTTCAATACCCCTCCGTGTGTTGTTCGGGATTTTGGCTAAAATGGGAGTTGGGACATGTGTCAGCTTATAAATTGGTTTGTAGTTTTTATTTATAATTTGGTTTGTACCTGAACCGCACCCTTTTTTTAATAGTTACCACATAATAAGGATATTATTGTCTAATCTAATATTTGGTTAATCGTAATGGAAAAAGATCAGGTCCAAACAACATTTTTTGTAAAAAAAGTACAAATAAATTACAACCATTGATTTGGTGATTTGGACGAATGAGATTAATCATAATAAAGATGGGAATATAAAATAAGAAAAGGCTACTCTGATCTGCGGCAGTTGTCCACTACTCTTACTATACTCCACCACAGAATTTACCGGGACTTTTCATGTCTCGTGCTTTATCGAATCTTGCCCTCTAGCTAACAACTCTGTTTCTAGATCTAATGTGCCAAATCGATATGGTTTATAATGACCAAAAATTGGGTATTCATGAATGTAACGATTATCGTTCTTTTCCAATCGCATTCAATTTTTATCCACTTTAACTTTATTTCCATAATCATAACACAATAGAATAAATAAAAAATTCAATCTTTATATTGGGATGATAAAGAGCGACGCTCTAGAAATACGAACAAGATACACGCATGAACTATTTGTGAGCAATATGAAGAACTAGCACTATGTAGAAACCAGTTTCAGATGCATTGACACATAAAAGAGAGCAGCTAAATGGATGCACATTAAATTCAATTTGTTCAAGGAATTCGAAGTAATATTGGAGTGTGTAACCATGAATTGAAAACTCAAAATCATTAACATTGATTTTACCTTGGCGTGCTCCTGGTAGTTGCTGGAGTGCGAGTTCCATCATTGAGGGAGAGAAAGAGAGAAATAAGGGAGGAAGAAAGCTGGTGGGTGTAGATCTTTATATTTCTTTCATTTAATGCTACTTTCTTATGTGATTAAAGTAGTCTAGTCGCAGTAAGTAAATGTTTGGTGTATTTGGTCGCCTCCAATGCAACCATAGTAGGGTCAATCCTAGAACGGTCAACGATTTTAAAATTTCAAAAGCTGGTTCGGCATCTACAACAGACTCTTAGGAGACTAACTTTGAGCTGCCACGAGAGCGTTGTCGCATAAGGACCCTTTAATGATGGACTTTGTGTGAACGCATAAGAGATAGTCGCATACGAGTACTACTGTGACAAATTTTTGTCTATCAAGGAATAGTCGCATAAACACCCTTACGCGACTCATCGTCAATCTCAATCACTCAAGGTCCCATATGTAACTAGTATTTACTCGGCTTAATCAAATTCAATTACACAAGGTGTAAAATGATATAGTGATTAGAATGAAAAGTTTGTATTTAATCTGCTTGCTCTATAAGCATCGGCCATTGCGCTTTGCCAGAGTTTATCTAGATAGCTGATAAGTCAAGTTTTCGACTTATTAATATTCATTTTTCACTATAGCTTTGAGTCGTTTTTGACTATATTTTGATGGCATTTGACCTCTATGTCTACATTTCAGGTAGAAAACTACTCCCCCTCAAAGTCAAAGCCTAGAAATGAACACTCAGGAAAAACCAAAGATTGAGAGCAAAAGTGGGCAAAAAGAACTCCTAGCCGACCGGTTCAGAAATTATCTTGAACCGACCGATCGAGTGGATGAAGGAGCCAGACTTGAGAGCAACTGCTCACTTTGAGTTGGTCAGTTGGACTCCTCAGCCGACCGGCTAGATGAAGGACTTCAAAATGCTTAGTACTGCTCACTTTATGTCGGTCGGCTGAGCATCCAATCGGTCAGCTAAAGACAGGGGAATTCCAAATCTCAACTACTCACTTCGAGTCGGTCGGTTGACAGGTTCAACCGATCAACTGGTCCATGACATGTACAAGCAATGAAACTGCTCACTTTGAGTCAGTTGGTTGGCCAACCCAACTGGTCGGCTGGACTTTTACACAGAAACAGTCTGGACTTTAGCCACCAGTCGGCCGATTGGATTTTAGGCACTATACCAGCCGACCGGCTGGATCTGCTACTTGAGGATTTTCTACTCGAGGCTATAAATAGAAGAAAGGGGTTTTGACCAAGGAGGCTGAGTTCTTGGAGGAAAAACACCATAAAAAGAGGCTTAATCAAGGTCATCATCAAGGATTCCACCAAGGAGAAGAAGAGAAGATCAAAGGGAGATTGTATGACTAATCATCCTACTTCCTCTACACTTTCTCCATTCTACTTGTTGTTTTTGATGAACCCTACTTTACCATGTTGTCTTACATGATGTGTGAGTAGGCACCTAGTGTTTTAAGGGTCTTACAACCCTCCTTGGTACTCTATGATCATGTATACACATTTGATTCTATAATCTATGGTGGTAAATTCATGTTCACTAAGCTCTTCATATTTGACATGTAACTAAGTGTTTGATGAAATGCCTAAGTAACATGTTGATCTTAAAACTTGACCCAAGTATTGATGGACCTTAGGGAAGGTTTGGATGTAGTGAATATGATCATATCGAGTATTTACGACGGTAAATGCATAGAAATGAATTGAACTAGTGCTTATTGCCTAAGGCATTTACTACCTTGGGAGATGTTTCAAGGATAATAAAGGCTATCGATTGAACAAACAATCTCGATGGAGTGAGGTTCTAGTTAAGAAGGCTTGACTAAGAATAGATTCACATGAAAATTGGTCTACCTTAGTTTAATCTAGGTTTTAGACTATTTGACACCTTGATATGTATCACTCTTGTATACGTGATGAATGAGAAATGCCAATGAGGGGAGTAACCTCTCGAAACTCTCTTTTAATCAAAATTCAATCCCTAAAAACTCTTGCATTGTTAGTTTCTAATTGAAATTCACATCATACTTAATTTGTGGAAGTGGTCAAGTAATATATGCAAAATTGTCCTAGCGCATAATCGTGTTTGCTCCTTTGAGTTCGAGTTAATCTATAAATTCTTTTGACTCAAAAGGTTTTGTGTTAAAATCTACAACTGTCAATGCCTAGCTATGGCTACCGGTCTTCTATCATAGTTCCCGCGGTGGACAACCATGATTTTGACTTGAAGACCTCCACAATTTAAATGGTCCAATCAAACCAATTCTTGAGGAGAGACAACGAGGACCCTAACTCCCATTTGACCTCGTTCTTCGAGATTTGTGATACTTTCAAGATAAATGGAGCTACAAGAGATACCATACATTTGAGGTTGTTCCCATTCTCACTCACAGGAAAGGCTAGAGATTGGTTTAGAAGCCAAAAACCGGCTAGCTTCACTACTTGGGAAGAGCTTGCTACCGCATTCCTCAATAAATACTTCCCTCCATCCAAGACGACTCACATTCGAAGCAACATTATGAACTTCAAGTAAATGGATGTGGAGACGCTATATGAAGCTTGGGAGAGATACAAGGAGTATCAAAGACTTTGCCCACATCACAACCTAGATGTCTTCCTCTTATTTCATACCTTCTACAATGGAGTTAATGGTTCCTCGCGGCTTGCACTTGATACCGCCGCGGGATGAGCCATTTCGGACCTTGAACCAATGGATGGGTATGAGGTAGTTGAGAAGATCACAAAGAACTACTTCATATGGGAAAGTGAAAGACGAAACCCAAGGAGACAAGGAGGAGGATATGAAGTGAAATCCATAAGTACAAGTTAATATGATTCATTGGCTAAAATTTTGGGAGACCTCTCGGAGAAGGTGGATAGATTGCAACTTCCGGCGACCGACCACTTAGTGAGCCAAGGTTGTGACATTTGCGAGGTCAATGAGCATGATACCAACTCTTACCCTTTGGTTCAACGAGATGAGAATGGAAGTGAGTATGAAGAAGCAAATTTTATTGGTGGAAACGAAGGAAGAGAGTATGATGTTAGCTCCCCTCAACGACAAAACTCCCAATCTAATTACACCACGCCAAGGTTTTCATGGGCTTGTAGAAATCACCCAAACTTCTCATACAAGACCACGAATCCTACAACTCCCGATTTTGGTCCTGAACCTACTTCAAATAACCAAGCTCTTCAATCAAGAAATCAATTCCAACCGTGGAATTAATCTCAAGGAGTAACTTTACTTCGAGGGCAACAATATCATGATCAACCAAAAAATCCTTACCACTCAACCTCCTCAAACTTCAAATGAGATCTCAAATTTGGATTCTATGCTTGCCACAATGCTTGCGGCTCAAGAAAGGATGAGGAGGGACTTCCAAGCTCAATTGAGTGAAATAAAGCAATCTAACCAAACCGTACAAGCTCAATTGTTGCAATCCAACCAAAGTGTGCACACTCATGTCAAGATGCTTGAGAACCAAATAGCCTAACGAGCCAAGTCTTCTACAAGAGCACAAATGAAGTTACCGGCTCAACCCGAGCAAAGCCAAAAAGAGTATTGCAACGCCATCTTCGTTGAAGAAGAGGAGTCTAGAAATTGATGGAGGTGTAGTCCAGGAGCTTGATGGAAAGTCGCTTTCAAAGGCTCCCTACGAGGAATATTGTGAGGCGTTGAGACCCTTAGAAATGGGAAACAATTAGAGGATACTCAACATAAGAAAAACACTCTATTGCCTTCAAAGCCCACTGGCCGAGCTAGAGCCGAAGAAGAAGAGATAGAAGATGTGATCCCCATCCCTGCAACTGACAAAGAAAAAGAAATTAAGAAGAGAAAAGAGGAACTAAAGCCTTATTCTCCACCCACCCCCTTCCCCCTAAGGCTTGTGAAGCCCACAAAGTTGGACAAAGAGTGTGGGGCCTTTACCACAATGCTAAAGAAGCTATATGTCTACTTGCCATTTTATGAACACATAAAGAAAGCCCCGCTCTCCAACAAGTTCTTTAAACAGATATTGTTCAACAAGAGGACCATTGAGGAAGACGATCGCCATCCTCTTAACCATGATTGTAGTGCCATCATTTTAATGAAAATTCCACAAACGACGAAAGATCCCGGCAAGTTCATATTCGTTGCTCGATCGGTGCTATGAACTTCACAAATCCATAAGCTGATCTTGGAGCTAGTGTAAGTGTTATGCCCCTTTCCAGCTACTACAAGCTTGGATTGAAAGGGATACAGTCCTCTAAAATGACACTATAACTCGTGGACGGGACAACAAGATATCCTTTGGGGTAGTTGAAAATGTGCCAGTCAAAGTCGGTAAATTCTACATACCATGCGACTTTTTGGTAAAAAATATGGGGAACAATTGCACTTCTTCTTTGATCATTGGGGCCCTTTCTTGGCCACCGCCGGTTTCAAAATTGATATGGGAAATGGGAAGTTGACCTTGAAGATTGGTGGAGAAAAGGTGAGAATTGAAAGGTTTAGCAGAGAACAAGTGGCTCTATTGGACTTGTGATTTAAAGGAGAAAGATAGTGTGGGAAACGAAAATGTTAAAGTCAAGAACGATGGAGCTATAGCGGAGCTGGTAAAATAAATGTCTCAGATAGCCAGCATAGTGTTTGAGCTGAAGAGTGATTCGGGAAAACTACCATCGCAGATCATCCCTAACCTGAGAGGAAACATCAATACACTGGCAGTGGTAGATGAATCGGGGGTGAAAAATAGCGAAAAGGAGCCTGAGTCAGTGCCGATCGTGCCCAAGGAAGACATTAGCTCGATGCTAATGTCAGAAGTGGACGTGCCAATAACGTCAAAGCCAGGCGCGACAATAACGTTTGAAGCGGACGCAACCCGCACTGATGCACATTCCAAAACTAACCCTCCGCTTTCATTTTCTGTGCAGGTAAGAGCTCCCGAAGACCATGTGATCAACAAGGATGAACTAGGAGACGAGTTGGAGGCAAGGCATGAGCTGGAAAAGCCAACGATGGAGTATGCACCTGCTAAGAGTCGAGAAGAACCACCAGGAAAGTGTCAGGACCCATGTTCTTTTACAGTCACCTGTGGTGTTGGTAAGACCCTCATACATCATTGTTTAATTGACTTGGATGCTGCTATTAATGATATGCCATATTCTTTGTATTGCTCTTTGAGACTAGGTCCATTGAAACCTCCTAAGCTTTTGGTAGAGTTAGGGGATAAATCTCGTATTCGTCCAGTTGGTTTACTTGAGGATTGACGGAGCGCACTGCACTGTCGTTAAGGTGCAATGTTCTCTGTACAAATAAATTTATATTTTCCGCTACTCGCAACTACACTACTCGGTAGTAAGTGGTAAGTAGGGGTCGAACCCAAGGGAATTAGAGGGATAACTGTTCTTTAGGGGATCGTATGGTGAGTGATTTTAGGTCGATTGCGGACTTACTGCTAATTACTAAGCTACTGTTTTTGGTTTTTTATGCGGAAAAGTAAATTGACGGAGCCCACTACACTATCGTTAAGGTGCAATGTTCTCTGTACTAATAAATTTATATTTTCCGCTACTCGCAACTACACTACTGGGTAGTAAGTGGTAAGTAGGGGTCGAACCCAAGGGAATTAGAGGGATAACTGTTCTTTAGGGGATCGTATGGTGAGTGATTTTAGGTCGATTGCGGACTTATTGCTAATTACTAAGCTACTGTTTTTGGTTTTTTTGGTTTTTTATGCGGAAAAGTAAATACAGAAAATAAATACAGGAATTAAAATACTAAAAGTAAAAGAGTTAAGGGAAGAAGACTTACAGTGGGTGATGCGTGATTGCGATTCCTCCGGTAGATGAGCGATTGATGGTTGTTGTTGATCGATCAGTTTATGAAAGTAAATACAGGGGGGTTTGTAATTTAAGGAAAAGTATTCGGTTTCAGGTACCTTGTATTGTAACATGTTTATTAATAACCGTTAGTAACCTTTCTAAGTATTCAAAGATGAATCGAGGCCCTTTCGTAGCGCAAGACTTGCAACATCGTTTAAAGCAACACTTGTTCTACTTCAGACTAATTCCTCCTTTCGAAGTATCTTAGCCTTTTGTGCATCCACCTGATCTCTCAGTTACGATCGACCAAGTGGTGTTTTAGATAAGTCGAACTCCTCGATAAGTTTTGCTTGTTACAGCTTCCACATACCGAGTATGATCACGAATTCCCATGGAAGAGTTTTGCTTGTTACAGCTTCCACTCAACCTTGGAAACTCTGACTATAAATGGCACATAGAACAAGTTTTGAATACAGAGAAATGAAACTAAAAGAAATTAAAACATTATATAATACAAGAAAATACCTTCGACCGAATGAGGAGTTTAGCTACGAATATCCATGGAAAAGGACATCGTAACTAAATACTCGAGGGTTTTTGAAAATAGTAAGAGGGAAAGGGGTGGAATACTCAAGAACCAACAGGAGTATTCCCAATTTCCTACTGAATACTCAAGAACCAACAGGAGTATTCTCTAAAGTAATACTCAAGAACAAACAGGAGTATTATTTCCAATCAGTATAATACTCAAGAACAAACAGGAGTATTATTTCAAAAACCAAACTAAACTTACAAAGTAACTTAGAGAGAGAAGTGATTTACAAATTTGTGGATGGATGAAATGAGGAGGAGAAGCCTCCATTTATAGCCACAAGGGGAGGAGATGGGTGGTGGAGATGGGTGGCATGTGTTTTTGATCCAAGGGAGGAGAAGGGAGGAGGAAGGAGGAGGTGACACATGGGGGAGGAGAAAAGCCGCCGGTTGGGGGGAGGTTGGGCCGCCAGTAGCCTCCAAGCAAGGTGGCCGGTCACCTTAGTCCATGAGTGCATTTTGACAGTTTTGTGCAGTCTTTTCACAAAACTATCAGTCCAATTTCACTCCGCCTGACTTTGATTGTTCCTCGGTTGGATTTGATTTGAGTAATTCCTACGTCAGGATCTTGAGATTTCTTTGTTCAGCGTCTGATCTTGACCTTGGATTGACTCTTAATATCTTTTCAGCGTAAAATCCTCTCCTTAGCGTGTTTTCTCTCTAAGCGCCAAAATACCCTGTAGAAATAAATCGGGACTAACAAGCAGAAGTTAAATAGACCAACAGTCTAATTTGGTATTCGTATAATTATGGTCCATCAGATCACCCCACACTTTTAGTTGTTCGTCCCGAACAATGCTATTAAAGGGCGGCACTCTAAGTTTGGTTTTAAAATATGAAAATTAGACTGTGGGACTCGATTTATCCTAATTCATGCATTACTTACTTATTACCAAATTGAACTGTGTAAATAAATAGAAGAAACTTGATACTTGTACCTCCGTGCTGAGATGCAAATTATTCTGGATGTTTCGGGTGATAGCCTTTTTAGGCTCCTGGACTGCAACCTCGGGACCGTCTCGCACTATATAGTTTCCTTGTAGCTTTCTCTAGCACGTGATTCGGTTCGGGTTTCAATGGGTTGAGTACTTTGATTTTCTTTTGGCGAGGGACTGGTTTTTGTAGTGAATCGGCCTTTGGCCTTTGATTTGACTCTTTGAGTACTTCACTTTTTGTTTGGTTAAAACCTTCACAATTTTGGGCCTTTGGCCTCTTGATTTGCTTCTTCGATCTTTTCGCCTTTTTGTGGCTTTGCTAGTCCATTTTCTCAAGCCTTTTTGGGAGGTCCAATCATCGTCCGCAAGCCTAAGGAAATACCTCCCCGCTCCTCTCATCCTTGTCGTTTCGGGCGGGTCAAGATGAGGGTCGCTCATCTATTTTCTCGGCTACTTTGACTAGAGAGAGGACGGTCTGATTCCCGTCCTCGCCTTTTTTTTCTTTTTGCATAAACACTGCATGGCGGAGATGACTTCAATCTTCACTGAAACCCGAAGTGCAGCCTCCACCGACTTCGAAAACCATATAGTTTGATTCGATCCTTCGATTGCTTGCCAAGCCTCTCTAGGGCAATTTCTATCAACTCCACATCCCTAGTTTATCTCAGCACAAAGGGACAATTGAGAAGTTACGTTCTAAGTTTTTAGACAGTTGAATTTTCACAAGGTAAATGCATGAATTTCGGTCTATCTTTTTCACATTCTTAAGTTCATATTTTCAAAAAGATAATACTAAAAAGAAAAAAAAACATGTTATGTACACAGGTGGTTCTCACCCCAAACTTTTGAACGAAGTCGTGCCTTTCAGCACTACTTAGTTCAAAAGCCATGCAAGCAGATATTATATGAGAAGAAAATGACATTAAGGAAAAGGGAAGGACAGAACTCCATTTAAGGTGTCGAGTAAACGACATGGCACGAGGCTGGATAATCGAGGGAGTTCGGCTGGGGCCTTGAACTCTTAGCGTAGCCCAGACTGGCTTAATGTTGCACCCAAGTCCGATTCCTGAATAGTCAAATCTTCTATGCACCAAGTGGGTGAGAGCGACTTATTGAAAAAGTAAAATACAGAAAATAAAAGACAGAAAATTGAAGTGCGGAAAGTAAGATAGTGTCGGGTTACCTCCCGACCAGTGCACTTGTTTAACGTCGTTGGCTCGACAGTACTTTATTCATGGATCACTGGTTGGGATCCCATGGGTGGCTTAGGTCGAATTTTGCCACCGTTCCTGTGTTGCTTTTTGCCTTGCCTTTTCCCGATTTCTTGCGAGATGATGTGCTTGGGTCCAGTTCCCCTTGTTCTGATGGTGTCTCCTTCCAACGTCTCTGAGAAGGTGAGGGACCTTTGACCACTAGCTTCTTGGACTGGGTTTTCTGGTGTTTAGGGCTGCCTTGTCCGGTCATGGCGAAAACATGCTCCATTGAGGAGTCGTTCTGCTCAGGCCCTTTTCCCATCCTCTTTTCAGCCTCTTCATGGATCACATAGTTTTCAGCGATTTGTCTATTGATCGAGGGGAAAAGTCGGGAAGCTTGCATCTTAAGGCTCGGTTCTGCCTCGTCGTGTCTGTTTGTGAGGAACTGGTCATAGATGGTTTCGGCTGCCTGGGTGATGATAGCTGGGTATGGCTTTGGCAGCATGTCGGTAGTATTCTGGACTTCTTCCATTGCTGACACTTCCTCATTGCTCCCGACACTTTCTATATCCCAGTCTTCTGATGGCTTGGGAGTTTCTTCTGATGGCTCGGGAGTCTCTTCTCTTTCTGTCTGCATTTCTCCGTCGCCTCGGGTATTCATTTTGTAGCTGCGGCCAGGTCACTTATGAGGTACCACATGTCTGCTATGGAATAGTTCCTAGCTGATCTCCTCATTGCCTCGTTAATCCTTGCTAGATCAGCGGCCTTCATCCCACGAAGAAATTTTTGAAGCAGAATTTTCTTCGTGAATCCATGGTGCGGGCAGTTTGAGACGATGGTGTCAAAGCTCGTGTAGTATTCGTCCAAAGTCTCATCCCGGGATTGTTGCAGGCACATGATCTTCTCACGGGTTTGTTATCGTACGGATGGAGGGGAAAATTCTTTCAGGAATGGAACGCAGAGGTCCACAAAATGTACTGCACTGCTAGCGGTTGACGTGTAATATCATATCGTTGCGAAATCAGTTAGAGAGAATTTGAAGCATTTAAGCTTAAATTCCTCTAACATTTCATTTGCAGGTTTAATGAGGTGGCAGACGTGGTGAAAGTTTCGGCAGTGTTGTACTGGGTCTTCTCCATCCGTACCTCCGAACAGTGGCAGATGTCGTGTTGTCCATGCATATGAACGGGGTTGCGTCATGAGGACATGGGAGGGAAAGAACAACTAATCCGATGGCTAATTCCCCGACAACGGCGCCAATTTGACGGAGCGCACTGCACTGTCGTTAAGGTGCAATGTTCTCTGTACAAATAAATTTATATGTTCCTCTACTCGCGACTTAACTACTGGGTAGTAAGTGGTAAGTAGGGGTCGAACCCAAGGGAATTAGAGGGATAACTGTTCTTTAGGGGATCGTATGGTGAGTGATTTTAGGTCGATTGCGGACTTACTGCTAATTACTAAGCTACTGTTTTTGGTTTCTTTGGTTTTTTATGCGGAAAAGTAAATACAGAAAATAAATACAGGAATTAAAATACTAAAAGTAAAATAGTTAAGGGAAGAAGACTTACAGTGGGTGATGCGTGATTGCGATTCCTCCGGTAGATGATCGATTGATGGTTGTAGTTGATCGAGCAGTTTATAAAAGTAAATACAGGGGGGTTCGTAATTTAAGGAAAAAGTATTCGGTTTCAGGTACCTTGTATTATAACATGTTTATTAATAACCGTTAGTAACCTTTCTAAGTATTCAAAGATGAATCGAGGCCCTTTCGTAGCGCAAGACTTGCAACATCGTTTAAAGCAACACTTGTTCTACTTCTGACTAATTCCTCCTTTCGAAGTATCTTAGCCTTTTGTGCATCCACCTGATCTCTCAGTTACGATCGACCAAGTGGTGTTTTAGATAAGTTGAACTCCTCGATAAGTTTTGCTTGTTACAGCTTCCACTTACCGAGTATGATCACGAATTCCCATGGAAGAGTTTTGCTTGTTACATCTTCCACTCAACCTTGGAAACTTTGACTATAAATGGCACATAGAACAAGTTTTGAATAAAGAGAAATGAAACTAAAAGAAATTAAAACATTATATAATACAAGAAAATACCTTCGACCGAATGAGGAGTTTAGCTACGAATATCCATGAAAAAGGACATCTGACGGAGCGCACTGCACTGTCGTTAATGTGCAATGTTCTCTGTACAAATAAATTTATATTATCCGCTACTCGCGACTACACTACTGGGTAGTAAGTGGTAAGTAAGGGTCGAACCCAAGGGAGTCAGTGTGGATTAGTTGTTCTTTAATGAAGCTTATGCAGAAATTAAATGCGATTGGGGTTGAGTTTGAGTGTGATTTGAGAACTGAAAGTAAATTACAATAATAGACTGTAAGGAAAGGATTCGGTTTTAGGGGCCTTGTATCATATTTGTTTATCATTGACCGCTAATGATCATACCAAGTGTTCGAAGATGAATCGAGGCTATTCCTAACACAAGACTTGCAACATCGCGTAGAACACTTGAAATGATCATGCTAAGTATTCAAAGATTAATCGAGGCTATTTCTAGCGCAAGACTTGCAACACCATTTAAAACACTAGTTCTACTTTAGACTAATTCCTCCTTTCGAAGTATCTTAGCCTTATGTGCATCCATTTGATCTTCTGTTACGATTTCCCAAAATGGTTTTTTAGATAAGTCGAACTCCTCAGATAAGTTTTGCTTGTTACAGCTTCCACTTACTGAGTATGTTCACGAATCCCCACGGAAGAGCTTTGCTTGTTACAGCTTCCACTCAACCTTGGAAATTCTGACTTGATATATGGCACATAGAACAAGTTTTGAATACAGAGATACTCTAAGAGTAGAGTCTAAAACATTTATAATACAAGTACACCCCTGCAACCGAGTACAAGCTTTTAGCTGCTTGTATTCATGTCAAGGAATACAAGCAAACTATTATCTTGAACAAGGGTACCGAATAATAAAATAACTTTAAAGTAAAAACAAATAATACTTGAAAGTAATTTTATACCTTACAATAAGCGGAGGAGAGGAGCTCCTAGGCAAGATCCAAGCAAGGGAAGTAGCTCCAAAATGAACAATATTTATTGAAAGTGAAGAGAAGAGGGTTAAGCCCTCTATCTCTCTAAAACATTTGTGAATTGTGGAATGGGATGTAGATTACAAAGGATGGGAGTGTGTATTTATAGCCATGGAGGAGGAGAAGATGTGGAGAGGATGAGGCCACTTGTCACAAGATGAGGGGAGCTCCATGGAGATGAAGACACATGGGGGAGGAGCAAAAGCCGCCGGCAGCTATGAGGTGGAGGAAGGGGAGTGGCTTGTGGTTTAGCCACCCATGTGAGGAGGAGCATCCCTTCTAGAAGCTTGTGATCTTTTCACAAAGCCATCGGTTTGACCGGAACTGACCGGAGCTTTGGCCAGAGCTTCTTGGATTTTAGAGAGTGTATTCTGAATGAAAATGTCATTCTAAGATGATCTCAAGAAGGAACCTAAGCCAAATTCTGCTTGGAACATGGTCGAAATCCCAAAACAGCCGATATTGCCTTTGTTTGTGCGCTCGCATGAAGATCATGCGAACGCATGATGAATCTTGGTCACGGCTTGAACTCTCTCTTGGTCCTTGACTTTGGTTGTACTTCGGTTGGATTTGATTTGAGTGATTCCATGTCAGGATCTTGAGATTTCTTTAGTCGGCGTCTGATCGTGACCTTGGAATGACTCGTAATATCTTTTCAGCGTAAAATCCTCTCCTTAGCGTGTTTTCTCTCTAAGTGCCAAAATACCCTGTAGAAATATATCGGGACTAACAAGCAGAAGTTAGATAGACAAACAGTCTAATTTAGGGGGTTTTACTGTGTTTCTGATTCGTATAATTATGGTCCATCAGATCACCCCACACTTTTAGTTGTTCATCCCGAACAATGCTATTAAAGGGCGGCACACTAAGTAAGTTTGTTGAAATATGAAAATTAGACTGTGGGACTCGATTTATCGTAATTCATGCATTACTTACTTATTACCAAATTAAACTGTGTAAATAAATAGAAAAAACTTGATACTTGTACCTCCGTGCTGAGATGCAAATTATTCTGGATGTTTCGGGAGATAGCCCTTTTTAGGCTCCTGGACTGCAACCTCGGGACCGTCTCGCACTATATAGTTTCCTTGTAGCTTTCTCTAGCACGTGATTCGGTTCGGGTTTCAATGGTTTGAGTACTTTGATTTTCTTTTGGCGAGGGACTGCTTTTTGTAGTGAATCGGCCTTTGGCCTTTGATTTGACTCTTTGAGTACTTCACTTTTCGTTCGGTTAAAACCTTCACAATTTTGGGCCTTTGGCCTCTTAATTTGCGTCTTCGAGCTTTTCGCCTTTTTGTGGCTTTGCTAGTCCATTTTCTCAAGCCTTTTTGGGAGGTCCAATCATCGCCCGCAAGCCTATGGAAATACCTCCCCGCTCCTCTCATCCTTGTCGTTTCGCGCGGGTCAAGATGAGGGTCGCTCATTGATGGATGCACAGTCGTTATGTGCAAACGTCAAGAATAAATTTATAAGTCCGCTACTCGCGACTTAACTACTGGGTAGCAAGTGGTAAGTAGGGGTCGAACCCAAGGGAATCAGGGGAATAGATGTTCTTTGAGGGGGTTGTCCAGCGAGAGAGCGTGTTTTAGGTCGGTTGGTTGGTTTTAAAGCTACCAGCTAAGTGATTGATTGATTGATTGGTTGGTTGGTTGGTTGGTTGGTTTTAATACTGGAAAGTAAATTACAGTTTATAATTAAAGAGAAATGTTCGGTTTCAGGGGTCTTGTATTACATCCTGTTTATCATTGACCTTTAGTGAATTATCTAAGTATTCAAAGATGAATCGAGGCCCTTTCGTAGCGCAAGACTTGCAACATCGTTTAAAGCAACACTTGTTCTAAGCAAAACTAATTCCTCCTTTCGAAGTATCTTAGCTGTAAGTGCATCCACTTGATCTCCTAGTTACGTTATTGACCAAGTGGTGTTTTAGATAAGTCGAACTCCTCGATAAGTTTTGCTTGTGACAGCTTCCACTTATCGAGTATGATCACGAATTTCCACGGCAGAGCTTTGCTTGTGACAGCTTCCACTTGACCTTTGAAACTCTGACTTGATATATGGCACATAGAACAAGTTTTGAATACTAAGACTAGACGCTAAGTTAATAATCTTAAAACATTTTATAATACAAGTGCGCCCCTTCTACCGAACTACTAGTTTAGCTACTATTCATCGCGCTAAACATTATAACTAAGGAAATAAACAGTTGAATAAATACTAGAAATAATACTTACAACCGTTGAAGCGCCAAGGGAGCTGTCCTTTATTTCCAAAGCCAAACTTTACAAATACATAACTTAGAGAGAGAAGTGTTTTTTTACAAGTGAGGGATGATGAAAATGAGGGGAGGAGCTCCTCCTTATATAGCCATGGGAGGAGGAGGAGATGGAGGCAAGTGTTGCATGGTGATTGGAGGAGAAAATGAAGGGAGGAGATGGCCACACATGGAGGAAGGAGAGGAGGAGCAAGGAGAAGCCGCCATGTGGAGGAGGAGGAAAGCCGCCGGTCATGGTGGAGGAGAGCTGCCGGTAGCCGGTGGTGGAGGAGGAGGAGGGGTGGCTTTGGCCACCTCTTGCCCAAGTGGCCGGTCACTTTGCCCATGTATGAGTTTTGTACAGTTTTGTGCAGTCTTTTCACAAAACTGTCAATGTGTTTCTTCCCCGGGCTGTCTTGATTCCTCTCCTGATTCTTCTGATTAATTTGTTATGAGTGATTCAACGTCAGGATCCTTGATATTTCTTCAGTCGGCATATGATCTTGACCTTGGATTGACTCGTAACATCTTTTCTGCTCTAAAAGCTCCTCTTTAATGTGTATTCTCTCTAAGCTCTGAATTACCCTGCAAAAATATATCTGAACTAACAAGCAAAAGTTAAATAGACAAAAATGTCTAAATAAGGGGGTTATACTGTGTTTATGATTCGTATAATTTTGGTCCACCAGATCACCCCACACTTTTAGTTGTTCGTCCCGAACAATGCTATTCAAGGGCTGTACTCTAAGTTGGCTTTGAAATATGAAAATTAGACTGTGGTACTCGATCTATCCAAATTCATGCATTGCTTACTTCTTACCAAATTAAACTGCGTAAATAAATAGAAGAAACTTAATACTTGTACCTCCGTGCTGAGATGCAAATTATATTGGATGTCTCGGGAGATAGCCCTTTTTAGGCTCCTGGACTGCAATCTTGGGATCGTCTCGCACTATATGGTTTTCTGGTAGCTTTCTCTAGCACGTGATTCGGTTCGGGTTTCAATGGTTTGAGTACTTTGATTTTCTTTTGGCGAGGGACTGCATTTGTAGTGAATCGGCATTTGGCCTTTGTTTTGACTTTTTGAGTTCTTCACTTTTTGTTCGGTTAAAACCTTCACAATTTTGGGCCTTTGGCCTCTTGATTTGCTTCATTGAGCTTTTTACCTTTTTGTGACTGCTAGTCCATTTTCTCAAGCCTTTTTGGGAGGTCCAATCATCGCCCGCAAGCCTATGGAAATACCTCCCCGCTCCTCTCGTTTTTGCCGTTTTCGCGCGGGTCAAGGTGAGGGTCGCTCATCTATTTTCTAGGCTACTTTGACTGTCGTATCGCGCGGGTCAAGATGAGGGTCGCTCATCTATTTTCTCGGCTACTTTGACCGGAGATAGGACGGTCTGATTCCCGTCCTCACCTTTTGCATTGCATGGCGGAGATGACTTCAATTTTCAGTGAAACCCGAAGTGCAGCCTCCACTGACTTCGAAAACCATATAGTTTGATCTGATCCTTTGATTGCTTGCCAAGCCTCTCTAGGGCAGTTTATGTCAACTCCACATCCCTAGTTATCTCAGCACAAAGGACAAATGGAAAGTTACATTCTAAGTTTTTAAACAGTTGAATTTTCACAAGGTTAATGCATGAATTATGATTTATCTTTTTCACATTCTTATGTTCATATTTTCAAAAAGATACTATTACTAAAAAAAGAAAAAACAGCAAGCATGTTATTTATGTACATAGGTGGTTCTCACCCCCCACTTTTGAACGAAGGCATGCCTTAGTTCAAAAGTCATGCAAGCTTAAAACTAAATACAGAATTTAAATGACAGAAATTAAAGTGCGGAAAAGTAAGATAGTGTCGGGTTACCTCCCGACCAGTGCACTTGTTTAACGTCGTTGGCTCGACAGTACCTCAATCATGGATCATAAGGTCGGATCCCAAGGGTGAGTGAGGTCGAATTTCTTCTCGGCTATCCTTTTGCTCCGAGAGGGTGAGGTTTCTTTGACCATAGCTGCTGGTCCAATGAGTCGTGCTTGTTTATTACTCTTTCCGGGTTTCCATTCTTTCGGCCCATATCTTTGCCGCCTCTTCATGTTGGAATAGTTGGCACCTTTGTGAGTTTGGAAATTTGGTTTTGTGCCATTACATGTAGGCGACATCAAGCATGCGCCTCTGCCAATCCTCTTTATTGTGGCAGTGATGGATGGGTTTCTTGGAACGAGTGAGTTTTCAGGCGGTTTTCCTTGTTGAGTCATGGTGAATGGGACCGGGGCTTTCTCGGACAGTTCGGCAATGAGGTCCGGGACTTCCTCGGGTGCTCCGAGCGCAAGGACCGGGCCTGGCTTGATTTCTTCGGCCGCTTCAGCAGTGAGGTTCGGGATTTCTGTTGGTTCGGTAATTAGGACAGTGATTTCCTCGGATGGATTGGTGATAAGGACCGGGTCTGATTGGGGTGGTTCTTCTTCGGTTATTTGCGGGTCCTCATCCTCAGTCGGTTCCTCGGGTTCAGGCGTCCTTTCTGTTGCTCCTGAATCGGTTTCAGCCGTGAATTGGTGCATCGCGGCACTCAATTGCTGCATGTTTGCGGCCAATTGTTGGGTGTTAGCTGCCAGCTCCTTTTCTGCCGCCCATAATTCAGTTTTAGCTCTGATTTGTTGCATTGTGTTTTCCAACTGTTGGATGCTAGATGCCAGCTCCGTTATATCGTCCTTGAGTGGCTCGGCCTGATCTTGGCTCGGTCTTGACCTTGCGGCCAAATCATTGATTAATATCCAAAGATCATCCACGGTTAAGTCCCACATTGATCCTCCTGCTGCATTATTTAGCTGGTCCCACTCATGTGGCAACATTCCACAGAGAAATTTTATTTGAAGATCGGAGTTGGTAAATCCATGGTGCGGGCAGCTCGTCACAATGGAATCGAAGTACCATAAGTACTCATCCAATGTTTCCTCCCGGGATTGCGTTATTTTGTTGATCTTCTCGCGGATTTCAAGTTTGAAGGGTGGTGGGGAAAACTCCTCGTTGTTCCAAGGTTCCATTCCGTAGTAGTATGCCTTAGTGAATTGCATGATAAAAGAAAAAGAAAAAAGAAAATAGAACAACTATTCCGATTCACAACTCCCCGGCAACGGCGCCAATTTTGATGGATGCACAGTCGTTATGTGCAAACGTCAAGAATAAATTTATAAGTCCGCTACTCGCGACTTAACTACTGGGTAGCAAGTGGTAAGTAGGGGTCGAACCCAAGGGAATCAGGGGAATAGATGTTCTTTGAGGGGGTTGTCCAGCGAGAGAGCGTGTTTTAGGTCGGTTGGTTGGTTTTAAAGCTACCAGCTAAGTGATTGATTGATTGATTGGTTGGTTGGTTGGTTGGTTTTATTACTGGAAAGTAAATTACAGTTTATAATTAAAGAGAAATGTTCGGTTTCAGGGGTCTTGTATTATATCCTGTTTATCATTGACCTTTAGTGAATTATCTAAGTATTCAAAGATGAATCGAGGCCCTTTCGTAGCGCAAGACTTGCAACATCGTTTAAAGCAACACTTGTTCTAAGCAAAACTAATTCCTCCTTTCTAAGTATCTTAGCTGTAAGTGCATCCACTTGATCTCCCAGTTACGTTATTGACCAAGTGGTGTTTTAGATAAGTCGAACTCCTCGATAAGTTTTGCTTGTGACAGCTTCCACTTACCGAGTATGATCACGAATTTCCACGGCAGAGCTTTGCTTGTGACAGCTTCCACTCGACCTTGGAAACTCTGACTTGATATATGGCACATAGAACAAGTTTTGAATACTAAGACTAGACGCTAAGTTAATAGTCTTAAAACATTTTATAATACAAGTGCGCCCCTTCTACCGAACTACTAGTTTAGCTACTATTCATCGCGCTAAACATTATAACTAAGGAAATAAACAGTTGAATAAATACTAGAAATAATACTTACAACCGTTGAAGCGCCAAGGGAGCTATCCTTTATTTCCAAAGCCAAACTTTACAAATACATAACTTAGAGAGAGAAGTGTTTTTTTACAAGTGAGGGATGATGAAAATGAGGGGAGGAGCTCCTCCTTATATAGCCATGGGAGGAGGAGGAGATGGAGGCAAGTGTTGCATGGTGATTGGAGGAGAAAATGAAGGGAGGAGATGGCCACACATGGAGGAAGGAGAGGAGGAGCAAGGAGAAGCCGCCATGTGGAGGAGGAGGAAAGCCGCCGGTCATGGTGGAGGAGAGCCACCGGTAGCCGGTGGTGGAGGAGGAGGAGGGGTGGCTTTGGCCACCTCTTGCCCAAGTGGCCGGTCACTTTGCCCATGTATGAGTTTTGTACAGTTTTGTGCAGTCTTTTCACAAAACTGTCAATGTGTTTCTTCCCCGGGCTGTCTTGATTCCTCTCCTGATTCTTCTAATTAATTTGTTATGAGTGATTCAACGTCAGGATCCTTGATATTTCTTCAGTCGGCATATGATCTTGACCTTGGATTGACTCGTAACATCTTTTCTGCTCTAAAAGCTCCTCTTTAATGTGTATTCTCTCTAAGCTCTGAATTACCCTGCAAAAATATATCTGAACTAACAAGCAAAAGTTAAATAGACAAAATGTCTAAATAAGGGGGTTATACTGTGTTTATGATTCGTATAATTTTGGTCCATCAGATCACCCCACACTTTTAGTTGTTCGTCCCGAACAATGCTATTCAAGGGCTGTACTCTAAGTTGGCTTTGAAATATGAAAATTAGACTGTGGTACTCGATCTATCCTAATTCATGCATTGCTTACTTATTACCAAATTAAACTGCGTAAATAAATAGAAGAAACTTAATACTTGTACCTCCGTGCTGAGATGCAAATTATATTGGATGTCTCGGGAGATAGCCCTTTTTAGGCTCCTGGACTGCAATCTTGGGATCGTCTCGCACTATATGGTTTTCTGGTAGCTTTCTCTAGCACGTGATTTGGTTCGGGTTTCAATGGTTTGAGTACTTTGATTTTCTTTTGGCGAGGGACTGCTTTTGTAGTGAATCGGCATTTGGCCTTTGTTTTGACTTTTTGAGTTCTTCACTTTTTGTTCGGTTAAAACCTTCACAATTTTGGGCCTTTGGCCTCTTGATTTGCTTCATTGAGCTTTTTGCCTTTTGTGACTGCTTGTCCATTTTCTCAAGCCTTTTTGGGAGGTCCAATCATCGCCCGCAAGCCTATGGAAATACCTCCCCGCTCCTCTCGTTTTTGCCGTTTTCGCGCGGCTCAAGGTGAGGGTCGCTCATATATTTTCTCGGCTACTTTTTCTGTCGTTTCGTGCGGGTCAAGATGAGGGTCGCTCATCTATTTTCTCGGCTACTTTGACCGGAGATAGGACGGTCTGATTCCCGTCCTCGCCTTTTGCATTGCATGGCGGAGATGACTTCAATTTTCACTGAAACCCGAAGTGCAGCCTCCACTGACTTCGAAAACCATATAGTTTGATCTGATCCTTTGATTGCTTGCCAAGCCTCTCTAGGGCAGTTTATGTCAACTCCACATCCCTAGTTATCTCAGCACAAAGGACAAATGGAAAGTTACATTCTAAGTTTTTAAACAGTTGAATTTTCACAAGGTTAATGCATGAATTATGATTTATCTTTTTCATATTCTTAAGTTCATATTTTCAAAAAGATACTATTACTAAAAAAAAGAAAAAACAGCAAGCATGTTATTTATGTACATAGGTAGTTCTCACCCCCCCACTTTTGAACGAAGGCATGCCTTAGTTCAAAAGTCATGCAAGCTTAAAACTAAATACTGAATTTAAATGACAGAAATTAAAGTGCGGAAAAGTAAGATAGTGTCGGGTTACCTCCCGACCAGTGCACTTGTTTAACGTCGTTGGCTCGACAGTACCTCAATCATGGATCATAAGGTCGGATCCCAAAGGGTGAGTGAGGTCGAATTTCTTCTCGGCTATCCTTTTGCTCCAAGAGGGTGAGGTTTCTTTGACCATAGCTGCTGGTCCAATGAGTCGTGCTTGTTTATTACTCTTTCCGGGTTTCCATTCTTTCGGCCCATGTCTTTGTCGCCTCTTCATGTTGGAATAGTTGGCACCTTTGTGAGTTTGGAAATTTGGTTTTGTGCCATTACATGTAGGCGACATCAAGCATGCGCCTCTGCCAATCCTCTTTATTGTGGCAGTGATGGATGGTTTTCTTGGAACGAGTGAGTTTTCAGGCGGTTTTCCTTGTTGAGTCGTGGTGAGTGGGACCGGGGCTTTCTCGGACAGTTCGGCAATGAGGTCCGGGACTTCCTCGGGTGCTCCGAGCGCAAGGACCGGGCCTGGCTTGATTTCTTCGGCCGCTTCAGCAGTGAGGTTCGGGATTTCTGTTGGTTCGGTAATTAGGACAGTGAGTTCCTCGGATGGATTGGTGAAAAGGACCGGGTCTGATTGGGGTGGTTCTTCTTCGGTTATTTGCGGGTCCTCATCCTCAGTCGTTTCCTCGGGTTCAGCCGTCCTTTCTGTTGCTCCTGAATCGGTTTCAGCCGTGAATTGGTGCATCGCGGCACTCAATTGCTGCATGTTTGCGGCCAATTGTTGGGTGTTAGCTTCCAGCTCCTTTTCTGCCGCCCATAATTCAGTTTTAGCTCTGATTTGTTGCATTGTGTTTTCCAACTGCTGGATGCTAGATGCCAGCTCCGTTATATCGTCCTTGAGTGGCTCGGCCTGATCTTGGCTCGGTCTTGACCTTGCGGCCAAATCATTGATTAATATCCAAAGATCATCCACGGTTAAGTCCCACATTGATCCTCCTGCTGCATTATTTAGCTGGTCCCACTCATGTGGCAACATTCCACAGAGAAATTTTATTTGAAGATCGGAGTTGGTAAATCCATGGTGCGGGCACCTCGTCACAATGGAATCGAAGTACCATAAGTACTCATCCAATGTTTCCTCCCGGGATTGCGTTATTTTGTTGATCTTCTCGCGGATTTCAAGTTTGAAGGGTGGTGGGGAAAACTCCTCGTTGTTCCAAGGTTCCATTCCGTAGTAGTATGCCTTAGTGAATTGCATGATAAAAGAAAAACAAAAAAGAAAATAGAACAACTATTCCGATTCACAACTCCCCGGCAACGGCGCCAATTTTGATGGATGCACAGTCGTTATGTGCAAACGTCAAGAATAAATTTATAAGTCCGCTACTCGCGACTTAACTACTGGGTAGCAAGTGGTAAGTAGGGGTCGAACCCAAGGGAATCAGGGGAATAGATGTTCTTTGAGGGGGTTGTCCAGCGAGAGAGCGTGTTTTAGGTCGGTTGGTTGGTTTTAAAGCTACCAGCTAAGTGATTGATTGATTGATTGGTTGGTTGGTTGGTTTTAATACTGGAAAGTAAATTACAGTTTATAATTAAAGAGAAATGTTCGGTTTCAGGGGTCTTGTATTATATCCTGTTTATCATTGACCTTTAGTGAATTATCTAAGTATTCAAAGATGAATCGAGGCCCTTTCGTAGCGCAAGACTTGCAACATCGTTTAAAGCAACACTTGTTCTAAGCAAAACTAATTCCTCCTTTCGAAGTATCTTAGCTGTAAGTGCATCTACTTGATCTCCCAGTTACGTTATTGACCAAGTGGTGTTTTAGATAAGTCGAACTCCTCGATAAGTTTTGCTTGTGACAGCTTCCACTTACCGAGTATGATTTCATACTAAGACTAGAGGTTTCCACTCGACCTTTGCTTGTGACAGTATGATTTCCACGGCAGAGCTTTGCTTGTGACAGCTTCCACTCGACCTTGGAAACTCTGACTTGATATATGGCACATAGAACAAGTTTTGAATACTAAGACTAAACGCTAAGTTAATAGTCTTAAAACATTTTATAATACAAGTGCGCCCCTTCTACCGAACTACTAGTTTAGCTACTATTCATCGCGCTAAACATTATAACTAAGGAAATAAACAGTTGAATAAATAATAGAAATAATACTTACAACCGTTGAAGCGCCAAGGGAGCTATCCTTTATTTCCAAAGCCAAACTTTACAAATACATAACTTAGAGAGAGAAGTGTTTTTTTACAAGTGAGGGATGATGAAAATGAGGGGAGGAGCTCCTCCTTATATAGCCATGGGAGGAGGAGGAGATGGAGGCAAGTGTTGCATGGTGATTGGAGGAGAAAATAAAGGGAGGAGATGGCCACACATGGAGGAAGGAGAGGAGGAGCAAGGAGAAGCCGCCATGTGGAGGAGGAGGAAAGCCGCCGGTCATGGTGGAGGAGAGCCGCCGGTAGCCGGTGGTGGAGGAGGAGGAGGGGTGGCTTTGGCCACCTCTTGCCCAAGTGGCCGGTCACTTTGCCCATGTATGAGTTTTGTACAGTTTTGTGCAGTCTTTTCACAAAACTGTCAATGTGTTTCTTCCCCGGGCTGTCTTGATTCCTCTCCTGATTCTTCTAATTAATTTGTTATGAGTGATTCAACGTCAGGATCCTTGATATTTATTCAGTCGGCATATGATCTTGACCTTGGATTGACTCGTAACATCTTTTCTGCTCTAAAAGCTCCTCTTTAATGTGTATTCTCTCTAAGCTCTGAATTACCCTGCAAAAATATATCTGAACTAACAAGCAAAAGTTAAATAGACAAAATGTCTAAATAAGGGGGTTATACTGTGTTTATGATTCGTATAATTTTGGTCCATCAGATCACCCCACACTTTTAGTTGTTCGTCCCGAACAATGCTATTCAAGGGCTGTACTCTAAGTTGGCTTTGAAATATGAAAATTAGACTGTGGTACTCGATCTATCCTAATTCATGCATTGCTTACTTATTACCAAATTAAACTGCGTAAATAAATAGAAGAAACTTAATACTTGTACCTCCGTGCTGAGATGCAAATTATATTGGATGTCTCGGGAGATAGCCCTTTTTAGGCTCCTGGACTGCAATCTTGGGATCGTCTCGCACTATATGGTTTTCTGGTAGCTTTCTCTAGCACGTGATTCGGTTCGGGTTTCAATGGTTTGAGTACTTTGATTTTCTTTTGGCGAGGGACTGCTTTTGTAGTGAATCGGCATTTGGCCTTTGTTTTGACTTTTTGAGTTCTTCACTTTTTGTTCGGTTAAAACCTTCACAATTTTGGGCCTTTGGCCTCTTGATTTGCTTAATTGAGCTTTTTGCCTTTTTGTGACTGCTAGTCCATTTTCTCAAGCCTTTTTGGGAGGTCCAATCATCGCCCGCAAGCCTATGGAAATACCTCCCCGCTCCTCTCGTTTTTGCCGTTTTCACGCGGGTCAAGGTGAGGGTCGCTCATCTATTTTCTCGGCTACTTTGACTGTCGTTTTGCGCGGGTCAAGATGAGGGTCGCTCATCTATTTTCTCGGCTACTTTGACCGGAGATAGGACGGTCTGATTCCCGTCCTCGCCTTTTGCATTGCATGGCGGAGATGACTTCAATTTTCACTGAAACCCGAAGTGCAGCCTCCATTGACTTCAAAAACCATATAGTTTGATCTGATCCTTTGATTTCTTGCCAAGCCTCTCTAGGGCAATTTATGTCAACTCCACATCCCTAGTTATCTCAGCACAAAGGACAAATGGAAAGTTACATTCTAAGTTTTTAAACAGTTGAATTTTCACAAGGTTAATGCATGAATTATGATTTATCTTTTTCACATTATTAAGTTCATATTTTCAAAAAGATACTATTACTAAAAAAAGAAAAAACAGCAAGCATGTTATTTATGTACATAGGTGGTTCTCACCCCCCACTTTTGAACGAAGGCATGCCTTAGTTCAAAAGTCATGCAAGCTTGAAACTAAATACTGAATTTAAATGACAGAAATTAAAGTGCGGAAAAGTAAGATAGTGTCGGGTTACATCCCGACCAGTGCACTTGTTTAACGTCGTTGGCTCGACAGTACCTCAATCATGGATCATAAGGTCGGATCCCAAAGGTGAGTGAGGTCGAATTTCTTCTCGGCTATCCTTTTGCTCCGAGAGGGTGAGGTTTCTTTGACCATAGCTGCTGGTCCAATGAGTCGTGCTTGTTTATTACTCTTTCCGGGTTTCCATTCTTTCGGCCCATGTCTTTGCCGCCTCTTCATGTTGGAATAGTTGGCACCTTTGTGAGTTTAAAAATTTGGTTTTGTGCCATTACATGTAGGCGACATCAAGCATGCGCCTCTGCCAATCCTCTTTATTGTGGCAGTGATGGATGGTTTTCTTGGAACAAGTGAGTTTTCAGGCAGTTTTCCTTGTTGAGTCGTGGTGAGTGGGACCGGGGCTTTCTCGGACAGTTCGGCAATGAGGTCCGGGACTTCCTCGGGTGCTCCGAGCGCAAGGACCGGGCCTGGCTTGATTTCTTCGGCCGCTTCAGCAGTGAGGTTCGGGATTTCTGTTGGTTCGGTAATTAGGACAGTGAGTTCCTCGGATGGATTGGTGATAAGGACCGGGTCTGATTGGGGTGGTTCTTCTTCGGTTATTTGCGGGTCCTCATCCTCAGTCGGTTCCTCAGGTTCAGCCGTCCTTTCTGTTGCTCCTGAATCGGTTTCAGCCGTGAATTGGTGCATCGCGGCACTCAATTGCTGCATGTTTGCGGCCAATTGTTGGGTGTTAGCTGCCAGCTCCTTTTCTGCCGCCCATAATTCAGTTTTAGCTCTGATTTGTTGCATTGTGTTTTCCAACTGCTGGATGCTAGATGCCAGCTCCGTTATATCGTCCTTGAGTGGCTCGGCCTGATCTTGGCTCGGTCTTGACTTTGCGGCCAAATCATTGATTAATATCCAAAGATCATCCACGGTTAAGTCCCACATTGATCCTCCTGCTGCATTATTTAGCTGGTCCCACTCATGTGGCAACATTCCACAGAGAAATTTTATTTGAAGATCGGAGTTGGTAAATCCTTGGTGCGGGCAGCTCGTCACAATGGAATCGAAGTACCATAAGTACTCATCCAATGTTTCCTCCCGGGATTGCGTTATTTTGTTGATCTTCTCGCGGATTTCAAGTTTGAAGGGTGGTGGGGAAAACTCCTCGTTGTTCCAAGGTTCCATTCGGTAGTAGTATGCCTTAGTGAATTGTATGATAAAAGAAAAAGAAAAAAGAAAATAGAACAACTATTCCGATTCACAACTCCCCGGCAACGGCGCCAATTTTGATGGATGCACAGTCGTTATGTGCAAACGTCAAGAATAAATTTATAAGTCCGCTACTCGCGACTTAACTACTGGGTAGCAAGTGGAAAGTAGGGGTCGAACCCAGGAATCAGGGGAATAGATGTTCTTTGAGGGGGTTGTCCAGCGAGAGAGCGTGTTTTAGGTCGGTTGGTTGGTTTTAAAGCTACCAGCTAAGTGATTGATTGATTGATTGGTCGGTTGGTTGGTTTTAATACTGGAAAGTAAATTACAGTTTATAATTAAAGAGAAATGTTCGGTTTCAGGGGTCTTGTATTATATCCTGTTTATCATTGACCTTTAGTGAATTATCTAAGTATTCAAAGATGAATCGAGGCCCTTTCGTAGCGCAAGACTTGCAACATCGTTTAAAGCAACACTTGTTCTAAGCAAAACTAATTCCTCCTTTCGAAGTATCTTAGCTGTAAGTGCATCCACTTGATCTCCCAGTTACGTTATTGACCAAGTGGTGTTTTAGATAAGTCGAACTCCTCGATAAGTTTTGCTTGTGACAGCTTCCACTTACCGAGTATGATCACGAATTTCCACGGCAGAGCTTTGCTTGTGACAGCTTCCACTCGACCTTGGAAACTCTGACTTGATATATGGCACATAGAACAAGTTTTGAATACTAAGACTAGACGGTAAGTTAATAGTCTTAAAACATTTTATAATACAAGTGCGCCCCTTCTACCGAACTACTAGTTTAGCTACTATTCATTGCGCTAAACATTATAACTAAGGAAATAAACAGTTGAATAAATACTAGAAATAATACTTACAACCGTTGAAGCGCCAAGGGAGCTATCCTTTATTTCCAAAGCCAAACTTTACAAATACATAACTTAGAGAGAGAAGTGTTTTTTACAAGTGAGGGATGATGAAAATGAGGGGAGGAGCTCCTCCTTATATAGTCATGGGAGGAGGAGGAGATGGAGGCAAGTGTTGCATGGTGATTGGAGGAGAAAATGAAGGGAGGAGATGGCCACACATGGAGGAAGGAGAGGAGGAGCAAGGAGGAGCCGCCATGTGGAGGAGGAGGAAAGCCGCCGTTCATGGTGGAGGAGAGCCGCCGGTAGCCGGTGGTGGAGGAGGAGGAGGGGTGGCTTTGGCCACCTCTTGCCCAAGTGGCCGGTCACTTTGCCCATGTATGAGTTTTGTACAGTTTTGTGCAGTCTTTTCACAAAACTGTCAATGTGTTTCTTCCCCGGGCTGTCTTGATTCCTCTCCTGATTCTTCTGATTAATTTGTTATGAGTGATTCAACGTCAGGATCCTTGATATTTCTTCAGTCGGCATATGATCTTGACCTTGGATTGACTCGTAACATCTTTTCTGCTCTAAAAGCTCCTCTTTAATGTGTATTCTCTCTAAGCTCTGAATTACCCTGTAAAACTATATCTGAACTAACAAGCAAAAGTTAAATAGACAAAATGTCTAAATAAGGGTGTTATACTGTGTTTATGATTCGTATAATTTTGGTCCATCACTCATCTATTTTCTCGGATACTTCGACTAGAGAGAGGACGGTCTGATTCCCGTCCTCGCCTTTTTTTCTTTTTGCATAAACACTGCATGGCGGAGATGACTTCAATCTTCACTGCCGAAGTGCAGCCTCCACTGACTTCGAAAACCATATAGTTTGATTCGATCCTTCGATTGCTTGCCAAGCCTCTCTAGGGAATTTCTATCAACTCCACATCCCTAGTTTATCTCAGCACAAAGGGACAAATGAGAAGTTACGTTCTAAGTTTTTAGACAGTTGAATTTTCACAAGGTAAATGCACGAATTTTAGATCTATCTTTTTCACATTCTTAAGTTCATATTTTCAAAAAGATAATACTTAAAAAAGAAAAAACATGTTATGTACACAGGTGGTTCTCACCCCACACTTTTGAACGAAGGCGTGCTTTTCAGCACAACTTAGTTCAAAAGCCATGCAAGCAGATATTATACGAGAAGGAAATGCTATTAAGGAAAAGGAAGAACCGAACTCCCTTTAAGGTGTCGATCGAACGACATAGCTCGAGGCTAGATAATCGAGGGAGTTTGGCTGGGGCCTTGAACTCTTGGTATAGGCCTGGCTGGCTTAATGTTGCACCCAAGTCCGATTCCTGAATAGTCAAATCTTCTATGCACCAAGTGGGTGAGAGCGACTTATTGAAAAAGTAAAATACAGAAAATGAAAGACAGAAAATTAAAGTGCGGAAAGTAAGATAGTGTCGGGTTACCTCCTGACTAGTGCACTTGTTTAACGTCGTTGGCTCGACAGTACCTCAATCATAGATCATAAGGTCGGATCCCAAGGGTGAGTGAGGTCAAACTTCTTCTCGGCTGCCCTTTTGCTCCGAGAGGGTGAAGTTTCTTTGACCATAGCTGCTGGTCCAATGAGGCGTGCCCGCTTGTTACTCCTTCCGGGTTTCCATTCTTTCGGCCCATGTCTTTACCGCTTCTTCATGTATGGTCGGTTGGCATCCTTGCAGTTTTGGAAGTTCAATCTTTTGCCAAGCGACCTCAAGCATGCGCCCTTGCTAACCCTCTTCTTTGTGGCAGAGATGATTGGCCGTCCTTGGCCCTTACACCTTTCAGGAGGCTCTTCTTGGCTTGCGACGAGTGGGAGCTCCTGCGTTGATTGTTTTGGCTCATGCTTCTCCTCCAACTCGCCTAGCACTGTATCATTGATCATCTCATCTTTGGTGGCCGTGATCTTCATAGAATATGAAGGGTTAAGTAGGGGCTTCTCGGCCATAAGGACAGGGCCTTTCTCGAGCAGCTCTTCTGTGAGGACCGGGCCTGCCGTGATTTTCTCGGTCAGTTCGGCAGTGAGGTCCATGTATGTCTCGGCTGATTTGGTAGTGAGGTACGGGACTTCCTCGGGCAGATTGCATGGGCTCGTGTTGGGTGCTTCGACAGTGAGGACTGGGCCTGTCCTGGCCGGTTCTTCTTCGGTTATTTGTGAGTCTTCATCCTCTGTCGGTGCTTCGTCATCAGTTTGGTGCATCGGCTCTTGTTTTGTGCTTTCTGCCAACTCGTCTATGAGGTCCCAAGTTTCAGCCATGGTTAACTTCATGATTAAGCCTCCCGCTGCATCGTTACGTTTTTTCCACTCAAGGGGCATCATTCCAGCAAGAAACCTTTGAATAAGATAGTGGTTGGTGAATCCATGGTGCGGGCAGCTCGCCACAATGGAGTCGAAGTACACCAAGTACTCGTCCAAAGTTTCGTCCCGGGATTGTTCAAGATTGAGAATTTTCTCGCGGGTTTCAAGTCGGAGAGATGGCGGGCAAAACTTTTCTAGAAATTTGGTTCGTAGATCCCCATAATTGCCTTCATAAGCAGCACATGAGTGATACCAGTCTATTGCGGAGTTAGTTAAAAAAAATTTAAAGCATTTAAGTTTAAACGCTTCTACCGATTCATTTTTAGGTCTCATGTGGCCGCATATGGAGTGGAACGTCTGTGTATGCTTCACGGGATCTTCTCCAAGAGCACCTTCGAATTTGGGGAGACAGTCGAGCATTTTAAACATAAGGTTGCTGCCCCCATCATTCCAAGGTTCGCTTCCGTAGTATGATGACATGGTTGAGCAGTAGCGCGTTCGAGAATTTAAGAGAGAGAAAGAAAAAAAAGAACAACTAGTTGGAAGCTAACTCCCCGGCAACGGCGCCAATTTGACGGAGCGCACTGCACTGTCGTTAAGGTGCAATGTTCTCTGTACAAATAAATTTATATTTTCCGCTACTCGCGACTACACTACTGGGTAGTAAGTGGTAAGTAGGGGTCGAACCCAAGGGAGTCAGTGTGGATTAGTTGTTCTTTAATGAAGCTTATGCAGAAATTAAATGCGACTGGGGTTGAGTTTGAGTGTGATTTGAGAACTGAAAGTAAATTACAATAATAGACTGTAAGGAAAGGATTCGGTTTTAGGGGCCTTGTATCATATTTGTTTATCATTGACCGCTAATGATCATACCAAGTGTTTGAAGATGAATCGAGGCTATTCCTAACACAAGACTTGCAACATCGCGTAGAACACTTGAAATGATCATGCTAAGTATTCAAAGATGAATCGAGGCTATTTCTAGCGCAAGACTTGCAACACTATTTAAAACACTAGTTCTACTTTAGACTAATTCCTCCTTTCGAAGTATCTTAGCCTTATGTGCATCCATTTGATCTTCTGTTACGATTTCCCAAAATGGTTTTTTAGATAAGTCGAACTCCTCAGATAAGTTTTGCTTGTTACAGCTTCCACTTACTGAGTATGTTCATGAATCCCCACGGAAGAGCTTTGCTTGTTACAGCTTCCACTCAACCTTGGAAATTCTGACTTGATATATGGCACATAGAACAAGTTTTGAATACAGAGATACTCTAAGAGTAGAGTCTAAAACATTTATAAAACAAGTACACCCCTGCGACCGAGTACAAGCTTTTAGCTGCTTGTATTCATGTCAAGGAATACAAGCAAACTATTGTCTTGAACAAGGGTATCGAATAATAAAATAACTTTAAAGTAAAAACAAATAATACTTGAAAGTAATTTTATACCTTACAATAAGCGGAGGAGAGGAGCTCCTAGGCAAGATCCAAGCAAGGGAAGTAGCTCCAAAATGAACAATATTTATTGAAAGTGAAGAGAAGAGGGTTAAGCCCTCTATCTCTCTAAAACATTTGTGAATTGTGGAATGGGATGTAGATTACAAAGGATGGGAGTGTGTATTTATAGCCATGGAGGAGGAGAAGATGTGGAGAGGATGAGGCCACTTGTCACAAGATGAGGGGAGCTCCATGGAGATGAAGACACATGGGGGAGGAGCAAAAGCCGCCGGCGGCTATGAGGTGGAGGAAGGGGAGTGGCTTGTGGTTTAGCCACCCATGTGAGGAGGAGCATCCCTTCTAGAAGCTTGTGATCTTTTCACAAAGCCATCGGTTTGGCCGGAGCTTTGGCCGGAGCTTCTTGGATGTTGGAGAGTGTATTCTGAATGAAAATGTCATTCTAAGATGATCTCAAGAAGGAACCTAAGCCAAATCCTGCTTGGAACATGGTCGAAATCCCAAAACAGCCGATATTGCCTTTATTTGTGCGCTCGCATGAATGGCATTTGTGCGCCCGCATGAAGATCATGCGAACGCATGATGAATCTTGGTCCCGGCTTGAACTCTCTCTTGGTCCTTGACTTTGGTTGTACTTCGGTTGGATTTGATTTGAGTGATTCCATGTCAGGATCTTGAGATTTCTTCAGTCGGCGTCTGATCGTGACCTTGGAATGACTCGTAATATCTTTTCAGTGTAAAATCCTCTCCTTAGCGTGTTTTCTCTCTAAGTGCCAAAATACCCTGTAGAAATATATCGGGACTAACAAGCAGAAGTTAGATAGACAAACAGTCTAATTTAGGGGGTTTTACTGTGTTTCTGATTCGTATAATTATGGTCCATCAACATCGTAACTAAATACTCGGGAGTTTTTGAAAACAGTAAGAGGGAAAGGGGTGGAATACTCAAGAACCAACACGATTATTCCCAATTTCCTACAGAATACTCAAGAACCAACATGAGTATTCTCTAAAGTATAATACTCAAGAACAAACAGGAGTATTATTTCCAATCAGTATAATACTCAAGAACAAACAGGAGTATTATTTCAAAAACCAAACTAAACTTACAAAGTAACTTAGAGAGAGAACTGATTTACAAATTTGTGGATGGATGAAATGAGGAGGAGAAGCCTCCTTTTATAGCCACAAGGGGAGGAGATGGGTGGTGGAGATGGGTGGCATGTGTTTTTGATCCAAGGGAGGAGAAGGGAGGAGGAAGGAGGAGGTGACACATGGGGGAGGAGAAAAGCCACCGGTTGGGGGGAGGTTGGGCCGCCAGTAGCCGCCAGTACCTTGCTTGGAGGCTACTTCCGCCAGTAGCCTCCAAGCAAGGTGGCCGGTCACCTTGGTCCATGAGTGCATTTTGACAGTTTTGTGCAGTCTTTTCACAAAACTATCAGTCCAATTTCGCTCCGTCTGACTTTGATTGTTCCTCGGTTGGATTTGATTTGAGTAATTCCTACGTCAGGATCTTGAGATTTCTTCGTTCAGCGTCTGATCTTGACCTTGGATTGACTCTTAATATCTTTTCAGCGTAAAATCCTCTCCTTAGCGTGTTTTCTCTCTAAGCACCAAAATACCCTGTAGAAATAAATCGGGACTAACAAGCAGAAGTTAAATAGACCAACAGTCTAATTTGGTGGGTTTTACTGTGTTTTTTATTCGTATAATTATGGTCCATCAAGGATCTAACACTCAATGTAGGAGATCTTGTTGTTTTTGCAGACTTTTATGTTTTGCAGATGGGAGATGCTAGAGATGATGATCCTCCAACACCTATCTCGGGACGTCCATTCCTCTTTGCAACTAAGACCAAGATTGACATGGAAACCGGCTTGTTATCACTTGCGTTTGGTGGCAGGACATCAAATTTTAACATTTATGAGGATGCTGACCGTCAATGCATGAAGAAGCCACCAAACATCCTGAACACGTCATACCTTAGTGCCCTACTTCCAGACCTACCAGACGAGGCCAGTCATGTAACAAATAAGGTGACCAAAAGCAAAGTGTCCTCGCAAACTCAAGAGGATGTGAAGGCTAGTTTGCCCGATCGATGGAGAATAGACACGAGGACACCATTCTATGAGGGCTATGAGCAGACCAAGAGAATTGACGAGGAGAAGTTTGACCTCACACATCCATGGGATCCCAACATGTGATCCCTAATGAGGTATCGTCGAGCCAATGATGTAAAATAAAGGCGCTTGCACGGAGGCAGCCCGACAATTTTTTATTTTCCTTCATTTTCATGTCTTTTGTGTTTGTTTGAGTCTTGTGCAGTCTTGTGTCGTCTAACCAAGTGACAGAACCGCTCGTCGTCAAAGCGATTGTGCAAATAAATTTATAATAGTCCGCTACTCGCAACTATACTACTGGGTAGTACTTGGTAAGTAGGGGTCGAACCCAAGGGAGTCAGTGTGGATTAGTTGTTCTTTGGGGGGGTTTATCTAGCGAGAGAGCGTGTTTTAGGTTGGTTGGTTGGTTTTAAAGCTACCAGCTATATGATTGTTTGATTGGTTGGTTGGTTTTAATACTGAAAGTAAATTACAGATTTAATAATTAAGAGAAATGTTCGGTTTCAGGGCCTTGTATTATATTTGTTTATCATTGACCGCTAATGATCATACCAAGTGTTCAAAGATGAATTGAGGCTATTTCTAGCGCAAGATATGATCATGCTAAGTATTCAAACGATGAATCGAGGCTAGTTACAGCTCAAGACTTGCAACACCGGTTTAAAACAACACCTGTTCTATTTCAGTCTAGCGCCAATACCCAAAGGTATGCTAGCCTGTGTGCATCCACCTGATCTCACAGTTACGCTCGACCAGATGGGTTTTAGGATGAGTCGAACTCCTCAGATAGCTTTGCTTGTTACAGCTTCCACTACCTGAGTATGATCACGAATTCCCACAGAAGAGTTTTGCTTGTTACAGCATCCACTCAACCTTGGAAACTCTGACTATATATGGCACATAGAACAAGTTTTGAATACAAAGGTATACTAAGAGTAAAGTCTAAAACATTTATAATACAAGTACGCCCCTTCTACCGAACTACTAGTTTAGCTACTATTCATCGCGCTAAACATTATTACTAAGGAAATAAAGACAACAGTTAAATAAATAAATACTAAGAGATACTTACAACCGTTGAAGCGCCAAGGGATTCTTTATTCCAAAGTAATATTACATAATTGTGCCCACAAAAGCTAGAGAGATTTAGAGAGATTTTGTAGAGAGAGAAGCTCTCCACATTTTGGGGTGTGTTACAAATGAGGAGGAGCACTTCTATTTATAGCCATGGAGGAGGAGGAGCAAGGGTGGAGATGGTGGCATGTGGAGGAACATCCAAGGGTGGAGGAGGAGGGTTTGAAGATGTGGAGGAGGAGCCACCACTTGTCATCTTTTCCATGGAGGAGCAAGGAGGAGGTGCCACATGGGGTGAATAGGAAAGCCGCCGGCTGCTATGGGAGGAGAGGAGGAGGAGCCGCCACTTGGAGGGAGGAGAGTGGAGGAGCCACCCTTCTAGAGGCTTGTGACTTCTTCACAAAAGCCATCGGTTTGACCGGATCTGACCGGAGCTTTGGCCAGAGCTTCTTGGATTTTGGAGAGTGTATTTTGAATGAAAATGTCATTCTAAGATGATCTCAAGAAGGAACCTAAGCCAAATTCTGCTAGGAACATGGTCGAAATCCCAAATCCGATGAAATTGCCCTTGTTTGGCCTTTACCGGGCTCGGTGCTTTTGCCTTGCGTTCTTGTCCATTTGCCAACGGTTCTAGAATATTTGAGTGATTCCAAGTCGGTTCCATGAAGGATGTTAAGGCTGATTTTGAGTGTAGCATGGTCGTGACCTGGAATGACTCGTTCTTCATTTTCCGCTTAAAAACTCCTCCTTAGCGTGTTTTCTCTCTAAGCGCCAAAATACCCTGTAGAAATATATCGGGACTAACAAGTAGAAGTTAAATAGACCAACAGTCTAATTTGGTGGGTTTTATTGTGTTTTTGATTCGTATAATTTTGGTCCATCAGATTACCCCACACTTTTAGTTGTTCGTCCCGAACAATGCTATTCAAGGGCGTGCACACAATCAAGTAAAAACTTTGTAAAATATGAAAGTAAGACTGTGGGACTCGATTTTTCCTAATTCATGCATTACTACTTATTACTAAATTAAACTGTGTAAATAAATAGAAGAGACTTAATACTTGTACCTCTGTGCTGAGATGCAAATTATATTGGATGTTTCGGGAGATAGCCCTTTTTAGGCTCCTGGACTGCAACCTCGGGATCGTCTCTTACTATATGGTTTCCTTGTAGCTTTCTCATGCACGTGATTCGGTTCGGGTTTCAATGGTTTGAGTACTTTGATTTCTTTTGGCGAGGGACTGCTTTTTGTAGTGAATTGGCCTTTGGCCTTTGATTTGACTTTTTTGAGTGCTTCACTTTTGCTCGGTTAAAACCTTCACAATTTTGGGCCTTTGGCCTCTTTTGATTTTCTTCTTTGAGTTTTTCGCCTTTTTGTGATTGCTAGTCCATTTTCTCAACCTTTTTGGGAGGTCCAATCATCGCCCGCAAGCCTATGGAAATACCTCCCCGCTCCTCTCTTTTTTGCCGTTTTCGCGCGGGTCAAGGTGAGGGTCGCTCAGCTATTTTCTCGGCTACTTTGACTTTTGTTTTCGCGCGGGTCAAGATGAGGGTCGCTCATCTATTTTCTCGGCTACTTTGACCAGAGATAGGACGGTCTGATTCCAGTCCTCGCCTTTTGCATTGCATGGCGGAGATGACTTCAATCTTCACTGAAACCCGAAGTGCAGCATCCACTGACTTCGAAAACCATATGGTTTGATCTGATCCTTTGATTGCTTGCCAAGCCTCTCTAGGGCATTTCTATCAACTCCACATCCCTAGTTTATCTCAGCACAAAGGGACAAATGAGAAGTTACGTTCTAAGTTTTTAGACAGTTGAATTTTCACAAGGTAAATGCATGAATTTTGGTCTATCTTTTTCACATTCTTAAGTTTATATTTTCAAAAAGATATTATTTATTAACTAATATATACAGGTGGTTCTCACCCCACACTTTTGAACGAAGGCATTCTTTTTACGAAATGACTTAATTCAAAAGCCATGCAAGCAGTTGTTATACGAGAAGGAAATGATATTAAGGAAAAGGAAAGACAGAACTCCCTTTAAGGTGTCGAGTGAACGACATGGCACGAGGCTGGATAATCGAGGGAGTTCGGCTGGGGCCTTGAACTCTGAGCGTAGCCCTATCTGGCCTAATGTTGCACCCAAGTCCGATTCCTGAATAGTCATTTCTTCTATGCACCAAGTGGGTGAGAGCAACTTATTGAAAAAACTAAATGACAGAAAATAAAAAGATAGAAAATAAAGTGCAGAAAGTAAGATAGTGTCGGGTTACCTCCCGACCAGTGCACTTGTTTTACGTCGTTGGCTCGACAGTACCTCAATCATGGATCATAAGGTCGGATCCCAAGGGTGAGTGAGGTCAAACTTTTTCTCGGCAGCCCTTTTGCTCCGAGAGGGTGAGGTTTCCTTGACCATAGCTGCTGGTCCAATGCATCGTGCTTGCTTGTTACTCCTTCCGGGTTTCCATTCTTTCGGCCCATGCCTTTGTCGCCTTTTCATGTTTGAATAGTTGGCACTTTCGCGAGTTTGGAAGTTAGGTTTTGTGCCTTCAAACATCGGCGACCACATGCATGTTCCCATGTGAGGCCTCTTCTTGGTGGTAGCTACGAATGGTTGTCTTGGAATGATTGAGTTCCCGGGTGGTTTTTCTTTGCTTGTGACGAGAGAGATTTCCTCTGTCGGCTTTTTTGGCTCATGTTCTGCCTCCAACTCCCCTTGTACCGCATCATCATTGATTATATGATCTTCGGTGGTTATGATCGGCATGAAACGCGAAGGGTTAAGTTGAGGCACTTCGACCATGAGGACTAGGTCTGTTTCAGGTGCTCCGACAGTGAGGACTAGGTCTTTCTCGGACAGTTCGGCAATGAGGTCCGGGACTTCCTCGGGTGCTTCGAGCGCAAGTAACGGGCCTGGCTTGATTTCTTCGGCCGCTTCAGCAGTGAGGTTCGGGACTTCTGTAGGCTCGGCAGTTAGGACAGTGATTTCCTCGGATGGATTGGTGATAAGGACTGGGTCGGATTGGGGCAGTTCTTCTTCGGTCATTTGCGGGTCCTCATCCTCAGTCGGCTCCTCGGGTTTAGCCGTGAATTGGTGCATCAATGCACTCAATTGCTGCATGTCTGCGGCCAATTGCTGGGTGCTAGCTGCCAGCTCCTTTTCTGCCGCCCATAGTTCAGTTTTGGCCCTGATTTGTTGCATCGTGTTGTCCAACTGCTGGATGCTAGATGCCAGCTCCGTTATACCATCCTCGATTGGCTCGGCCTGATCTTGGCTTGGTCTTGACCTCGCGGCCAAATCAATTATTAATATCCAAAGATCATCCATGGTTAAGTCCCACATTGATCCTCCTGCTGCATTATTTAGCTGGTCCCACTCATGTGGCAACATCCCACTGAGAAACTTTGTTTGAAGATCGAAGTTGGTGAATCCATGGTGCGGGCAGCTCGTCACAATGGAATCGAATTACCATAAGTACTCATCCAATGTTTCGTCCCGGGATTGCGTTATTTTGTTGATCTTTTGACGGATTTCAAGTTTGAAGGGTGGTGGGGAAAACTCCGTATTGTTCCAAGGTTCCATTCCGTAGTAGTATGACTTGGTGAATTGCATGATAAAAGAAAAAAGAACAACTATTCCGATGCACAACTCCCCGGCAACGGCGCCAATTTGACAAAACCGCTCGTCGTCAAAGCGATTGTGCTAATAAATTTATAATAGTCCGCTACTCGCAACTACACTACTGGGTAGTACTTGGTAAGTAGGGGTCGAACCCAAGGGAGTCAGTGTGGATTAGTTGTTCTTGGGGGGGGGTTTATCTAGCGAGAGAGCGTGTTTTAGGTTGGTTGGTTGGTTTTAAAGCTACCAGCTATATGATTGTTTGATTGGTTGGTTGGTTTTAATACTGAAAGTAAATTACAGATTTAATAATTAAGAGAAATGTTCGGTTTCAGGGGCCTTGTATTATATTTGTTTATCATTGACCGCTAATGATCACACCAAGTGTTCAAAGATGAATTGAGGCTATTTCTAGCGCAAGATATGATCATGCTAAGTATTCAAACGATGAATCGAGGCTAGTTACAGCTCAAGACTTGCAACACCGGTTTAAAACAACACCTGTTCTATTTCAGTCTAGCGCCAATACCCAAAGGTATGCTAGCCTGTGTGCATCCACCTGATCTCACAGTTACGCTCGACCAGATGGGTTTTAGGATGAGTCGAACTCCTCAGATAGCTTTGCTTGTTACAGCTTCCACTACCTGAGTATGATCACGAATTCCCACAGAAGAGCTTTGCTTGTTATAGCATCCACTCAACCTTGGAAACTCTGACTATATATGGCACATAGAACAAGTTTTGAATACAAAGGTATACTAAGAGTAGAGTCTAAAACATTTATAATACAAGTACGCCCCTTCTACCGAACTACTAGTTTAGCTACTATTCATCGCGCTAAACATTATTACTAAGGAAATAAAGACAACAGTTAAATAAATAAATACTAAGAGATACTTACAACAGTTTGTTAGTTTTATGGCATGTTGTTTGGCAAAACTTAGTATAGTTGTTCTAGCTGTTGTTCTAGACCGGAAGAGACAACTGTCCTGGAACAAGTTGAAGCAGAAGAAGTGTTTCCTAAATCAGATTAGGAAACCTAGTCGACCGTTGGAAGATCAAGGCGGTTGCACATCAATGGACAGAAGTTGGAAGTTTCCAAATTCAGATTTGGAAACTTGTCTCAGCCGACGTAGCACAAGTTTGCCTGAAGATATTCCTGAAGATCAGTTTTTGCAAGTCGGTGCATATGCTTATCGAAGATATCAAAGTCGGTTAGGAGTTTGCTTGCGCGTAAAGTTATCTTAGTCTAGAAGATAATCGAAGGTTGCCTAATCTACATTGAAGATTCAAACGGAGGATTATCTACAAGAGATTTGCGCAAAAGATTAGGAAAGGTTTCCTAATAGGTTATAGGCGGTTTAGCTTAGAAATCCTATTCGTCCTAGGGTTTCTACCGCTCTATATAAGGAAGACTAATGCTTAGGGATAAGTTAGCACTTAAGGAGATATTATTCACGCTCATACTCATAGAAGGGAGGAGGTGGCAAACGGCGGTGAATTAATCGTAACTGGTTATTCACGACGCACGTATACGGCTGGAGAACTAACCGTCACTGGTTACTCAAAGGCGCTAGGAATCAATCTGTGGTGGTGCTCAACAGATTGTTCGAAGGACGAAGCTGAAGGCTCGCACTGAAGTTCTGTTACTGCGCATTCGGGAGAAGGCGCTGATTCTCACGGAGAATCATTCTGGTGGATACTGAGCGGGAGCGAAGATCTAGGGGGAGACCTAGATTGCAATTACTAGAGTGTCCGAGGCTCAGGTTGTTTAAGAGGGATTCTGTAAACGGTAAATCCTGTACTCGCAATATTCAATAATAGTGAATTGCTGTCCACCGGGCTAGAGAACGCCCCCCAGACGTAGGCTTGTTAACGCCGAACTGGGTAACAACTTTGCGTGTCGTTTTTTATTTCCGCACTATTTGTTTTAGCGCATAAGTTGTGTTAGGAATTGTTCTGGATCTCGACCAGAACAACATCTCATCTACCAGGGGAAGATTTCAATTGGTATCAGAGCAAATACTCAACACACAGAGTAAGATCCGAAGACTGGTAAGATGGATTTAAGAGAAGGACAGAACATCACACGACCTCCTCTACTTGAAGGAAACAAATATGGTTATTGGAGAGTCCGTATGAAGGCGTTTCTGAAATCTCAAGATGAAGCCATCTGGGAGGCTGTTGAACAAGGATGGACACACCCAGTGGCTACTGACAAAGAAGGAAAAGTAAGCCCTCTGACTAAAGATAAGTGGACTGAAGATCATAAGAGTGCTGAAGCAGCAAACTCCAAAGCAATGAATGCCATATTCTCTGGAGTTGATGGAAAGAATTTCAAGATGATCTCTACCTGTGAGATTGCCAAGACTGCTTGGGATATTTTACGAACTGCTCATGAAGGTACAACAAAAGTTAAAATATCTAGAATGGAGATGGTCACGTCAAAATTCGAAAATCTCAAAATGCAGGAGGACGAGACAATTGCTGACTTCAATACTCGGGTTCTCGACATCTCCAACGAAGCTTTCGCACTTGGAGAACCACTGTCAGAAGAAACACTGGTAAGAAAAGTTCTGAGGTCTCTAACAAAGCGGTACGCCATGAAGGCACTTGCAGTCAAGGAAGCAAACGATGTTAAGACCATGAGATTGGATGAACTAATGGGTTCTCTTCAGACTCATGAGATGGACATGAATGAAGAAGATCAACTCGGGAAAGATAGACGTATTGGTCTAATATCTGAAGTCTCAGCTGTTTCAGATAAATTCGGAGGGATGTCAGAACAACAATTTGCCTTACTCTCAAGGAACTTCGGAAAATTCATAAAAGAGCAATACAATAAAGGTGCTGATGCAGGTCAGTCATCCAGAACCAGGTTCCAGAAAGACGAAAAAGGCTACAAGAAAAATAGAACTGAAGACTCCATGACCAACAACAGAGGTAAAGGGATACAATGCAGAGAGTGTGAAGGCTTTGGTCATATTCAGGCAGAGTGTATTAACACACAAAAGAAAAAGAATGCCTATGCAGTCAGCTGGAGTGATAGTGAGTCTGAAGGAGAGATCAATAATTTTGTTGCTTATTCCAGCCGTCTCAAGCCGGAAGAAGATCAAAACAAAGAAGAAGGGAAGAACACATCGTTTGAAGATAAACTCCTATATTCCAGCTGCAGTGTACGGCTGGAGAACTAACCGTCACTGGTTACTCAAAGGCGCTAGGAATCAATCTGTGGTGGTGCTCAACAGATTGTTCGAAGGACGAAGCTGAAGGCTCGCACTGAAGTTCTGTTACTGCGCATTCGGGAGAAGGCGCTGATTCTCACGGAGAATCATTCTGGTGGATACTGAGCGGGAGCGAAGATCTAGGGGGAGACCTAGATTGCAATTACTAGAGTGTCCGAGGCTCAGGTTGTTTAAGAGGGATTCTGTAAACGGTAAATCCTGTACTCGCAATATTCAATAATAGTGAATTGCTGTCCACCGGGCTAGAGAACGCCCCCCAGACGTAGGCTTGTTAACGCCGAACTGGGTAACAACTTTGCGTGTCGTTTTTTATTTCCGCACTATTTGTTTTAGCGCATAAGTTGTGTTAGGAATTGTTCTGGATCTCGACCAGAACAACATCTCATCTACCAGGGGAAGATTTCACAGTTGAAGCGCCAAGGGATTCTTTATTCCAAAGTAATATTACATAATTGTGCCCACAAAAGCTAGAGAGATTTAGAGAGATTTTGTAGAGAGAGAAGCTCTCCACATTTTGGGGTGTGTTACAAATGAGGAGGAGCACTTCTATTTATAGCCATGGAGGAGGAGGAGCAAGGGTGGAGATGGTGGCATGTGGAGGAGCATCCAAGGGTGGAGGAGGAGGGTTTGAAGATGTGGAGGAGGAGCCACCACTTGTCATCTTGTCCATGGAGGAGCAAGGAGGAGGTGCCACATGGGGTGAATAGGAAAGCCGCCGGCTGCTATGGGAGGAGAGGAGGAGGAGCCGCCACTTGGAGGGAGGAGAGTGGAGGAGGCACCCTTCTAGAAGCTTGTGACTTCTTCACAAAAGCCATCGGTTTGACCGGATCTGACCGGAGCTTTGGCCGGAGCTTCTTAGATTTTGGAGAGTGTATTTTGAATGAAAATGTCATTCTAAGATGATCTCAAGAAGGAACCTAAGCCAAATTCTGCTTGGAACATGGTCGAAATCCCAAATCCGATGAAATTGCCCTTGTTTGGCCTTTACCGGGCTCGGTGCTTTTTCCTTGCGTTCTTGTCCATTTGCCGACGGTTCTAGAATATTTGAGTGATTCCAAGTCGGTTCCATGAAGGATGTTAAGGCTGATTTTGAGTGTAGCATGGTCGTGACCTGGAATGACTCGTTCTTCATTTTCCGCTTAAAAACTCCTCCTTAGCGTGTTTTCTCTCTAAGCGCCAAAATACCCTGTAGAAATATATCGGGACTAACAAGTAGAAGTTAAATAAACCAACAGTCTAATTTGGTGGGTTTTACTGTGTTTTTGATTCGTATAATTTTGGTCCATCACCGAGTCTATTTGGACTTAGTTTTTTGGGAAAGAGATGTTTTTGATGCAAAAAAGAGGGCTGCCCAGTGTGGATCGCACCGAGCCTTGACATTAGCCTTGTGCCAACCTTGACATTAACGTCGCTCTCCATGAGGACTTTAAGGTGTTGACCGCACCCCTAATGTCTACACTGGGTGTGGTGGACCGTTGATCAGCGTTGACTGACAAGTTTGACAAGAATTTTTACCATCACATGACGAGACGAGGGGAGTGCCTGTTCACTTTTATTTCTATCTTTTTCCCAATACATGTGTGTCTTGCATTGTTTGTGTGTTTGAACTTAAGTCATACCATGATGACACGACTTGGTTCAAAAGTGTGGGGTAGGAGAATCAGTCAGTTTGTTGTGTCAGAACGTTTACTTTTTTCTTGCATCTGTATAGTGTCTGCACGTTTCTTTGAAAAAATTGAATGAAAAGTATGAAATTTCTCTCTATTTCCTGGATATGCAGTATTGGATATTGATGATGTGAAATAGATGATGCTGATTATATTATATTTCTCTCATGAAATCTGAATTGTGCTTTTACATGTGAATTTAACCCATTACGTGTCTTTTGAGTTGAGATAAACAGGGATGTGCAGTTGATATAGACGTCCTAGAGAGACTTGACAAAGCATTCAAAGGACTGGATTTCCAGCTATGTGGTTATATGGATTTTGTGCAGGCTAGCACTTCGAGTTTTATGGTTCAGAGTTTGCTCCACCGCTATAGCATTTATGTAAGTAAGCGGGACGGGAAAACAGTCTGTCCTATCTCTAGTCTGAAGTAACCAGAAAGAGGTGGAGGATCCCCATCTTGACTCGCGTCAAAAAGGGCAAGGATGAGAAAGAGCGGGGATGTATTTCCATATACTTGCAGACGATGATTGGACCTTCTTCAAAAGAAAAAGGACAAGCAATTCACAATCAAGGAGCAAAGCTCAAGAAAAATCAGCAAAGTTGTGAAGGTTTATACAGAAAAAAGTGAAGTACATCACTCATACAAGATCCAAAGGCCAAAGGAAATCACTACATAAAAAGTTGTCCAACAAAAGAAGAAAGAAAAGCTCGAAACCTTAAAGCTCGAATGAATCACGTGCCAGAAAAAGCAATGAAATATAACCATATAGCTAGAGTTCAAGACATCGAATGTAGATCATGGGTCTAAAGAGGAATGTCTTCCATTCATCCGAAGTAATTTGAATTTTAGCTCAAAGGTAACATGTATCAAGTTAATTCTATGTTGAGCATGATGATTTGATTAACGATTGAGTTATGCATAGAAAAGCTAAATCTAGACTAGCAACTCATATTCATGTAGCATTTATCCAAGACGTTTGTTTTCCTTCTATGACTTGTTCTTGTTCGGGATGAACAAGTTTATGGCGCCATTGACTTAACGTCTCAAAGCTATACACTTAGGCATTTTCTCAAACACCTAGTATGCATCACTGGGTTTTAAGCGCTAAGTAAAATACAAATCAGATAAAACAAATCATGCAAAGTTTAATTTATTAAACGATTCGTAGTTAGATAAGATTCGTACGACCCCAAAATATGGGTCACTACTCACTATCCATTGTTATGGAAATACAAGTCATGATCATGAACGGGACTAGAATTACAAAACGAGAAAAAGGAATTACTACACCCTTCGAATTGATGTTAATAACTCCTTTCAATCTCAATCCTTGATCCGATCGTAAATTCTTGCTTTTTTGTTCCACCTTCTCTCTTTTCCGTCGTTTCCAAGTGTGTAGGTGAGTATATGTGCGTATGAGTGTACATAATAGGTTAAGCGACTGCTCCTTCTTTTTTTAACTTTTTGTTATTTTTGGTCTTTTTGCAAAAACCTGGCAAAATATGCATTTTTGGCCCATTTAACCAGTGCCACCTGATAAGTGACACAACTGACACTGGTTTGGACCAGGTGCTTGCATTTTTCTCTGTGTCGACAAATCTTGACACTGGCGCATAGTGAGATGGTCTCTTGACCTCACGTTCTGACATCCTTAACGACTGAATCTTCTCCAGGTGCAAACTATAAAGTTGTAGCCCTTTGTCTAACCTTTCCAACAAGACATAAATCGATGGATTTGGATACCGTACAAACTCTGGGCATGTGTGACAAGTGGGGAGGTCAGTCCGCCTATTTTTTTTTACTGTTTTCGGCCAAATTTTCACAAAATGCTTTATTTCACCCTAGATTCGTTTTTCACCTATAAAGCACCAAAATATAAAGTGAGAGCTTAAAAGAATAAGGCAAATGATCGAAAATCAACTGAATGTAAAGCATAAATATAGTTACGATTTATGCTCATCAGGCACCCAGTCAACATTTTGAATTATTCTAACAACACCATCATGCATCCTTACGGAAACATTTCCAATTCCCTTAATTTGCAATGAGGTGTGATGCCAAGCATCACTCCACAAGCATCACTCCACAAGCATCACTCCACAAGCATTGCATAGCTCCAAATGCTTGTGAGGTGTGGCATGCAAGGTGCATCCTAAATCCAAGATTCACCATCAGACTTCTGGGTGACCATTAAAATTTCTACATTATATTGGTGTCCTTTTTGACAAACATCACTGAAACTATTTTTCCAGAGTTTTTCTCATCTTTTCTTTTAAAACAGTAGCCTATAGAATGTCCTAATCTTTCACAAAGCTACATTTAAGGGACCAGAAGACCTGTCAGGATTGTGCCTTTTCTCATGGTTAAAATTCTGTTGAGACTGCCTACTGGGACTTCTCTTAGGCTTTTCTTTAAATGTGTTCTTCCCTTTAACATACATAACCTCAATTTGAACTACATTTTAGGGCATGTTTTAGCTTTAAAAACTTTTAGAGTTTCATTCTTTTGATTAATGGCCTCTAAGATTTTAGGGACAGTTTCAGTATCCCTAGAATACTGTATGACATCCTTAAGGATGTCAAATTGAGGGGAAGGGAACCAAAGAGGATTTCTACATGGTGATCAGCCTTGATGTCAGAAGTTGCTTTAAGTCTTTCTTTTATTGGTCAGAAGTTTGATCAAGCCACTCATTTGTCACTGTTCTATGACATTTTATTTATTAAAATGGCCTTCATTCTAACCTTCCACATGGCAAAGTCAGAAGTGCCATCAAAGGGCTCCAATCTCATAGCATCAACCATCACAAAGACTAGGATGAAGGCTAAAAGCAATAGGAGAAAAAACAAAGGACATGACCTTCAAGGGCTGTCAAGAAAGCTTAAGAACATGTCACTTTGTGCTCTAATACCATGCTGTAAATTCAATTCCAATTAGTTCCCCAATTTTCTTAGTCCAATTATGTGCCTTTAGTTGATTCTTGGTTCAAGATTACCTAAAACAAGTTGAGTAAACTGAAATTAAAATGTACCACTAGTTTTTACGAGGTTCGGGGATACCCTACTCTTCGGAGCCTAGGAGACGAGGAGACTCAACTCAACTTTCCAATATGAATCAATTAGGTTATAAATTTGCACAATTTGTTCTAAGTGTCTTGCAAGCTTAAAGTTGTCAAAGCCTAATCAAAAAAATCTAAGCACAGTCTAAAGGTGAAGGAAAACATTGTTGAACTTTCCTGGGATTGCTACAACACAAGGCACGCCAAAGACCGACTTCAGCACTGCTCGCAGCTTCACGCGGACCAGCTTAACCGACTGCGTTGTCTCCGATCGAATTGTTGATGTAGGTTGGTGCGCCACATTGCTTTGATCATTGCCAACAGCTCTCGTGGACGAACTTGATCTATCGCACTCGACCGATCTATCTTGAAGTGTTTGCCCAAATTCACAGTTTAGGAATTCTGCTGGCTTTTAAGTGAAGGAGAACGAAGACCAAAACGTAGCGCTTCTGACAAAAACAAATTGCAGCTCGCACCTGACACCACGACATCTTCTTCATCAAGCCTTAAAAACTCGTGCTTTCATGGAACGACGACGTTCCACTAAATCCTCAAATATCCTTTTGGCGCTCTCCTCATACTGTGTCATTTAGGCTGGTCCAGGATTACCATAAGGTTTCTAATTCTAGCCCCAAAAATACCCTGCACTAAACTACCTACAAATTTACATACATAGATTACATATGGGCACTATTCCATCACACAAAATGGATTACATCCCAACAACTACTTTTGCACAAGGTATGTGTAACTGAATTTAAAATTTTATGACAGTTTTAGTGAGAAGCAAATAGATACCCACTCCTCCAATTGTACATCTATCACAAAACAGTGTCTTTAGAACAAGTTAAACCCGTCCGCTATGCCATTTATAAAATAAGCCAAGACACGCAAATGCTAATTCTGTAACGGACAACGTAGTTGGTCTATTTGATTCTACCACCCAACCAGAACACTCCAAAACAAGTGGATACTACAAAGTTACTAAATAACAGATACAGAATACTGAGATGCGATTCAACAGAATAATATGCAATACAGATTGAATTACTGAAAAATAATCGCAAACCGAAGTGGATTGAGTCACATTGGAAGCTGTCCTTAAAGCAAGATTGCCACCCTACTGTGCTTGGGACTCGCTGGCAGTATGCTTCCCAGGATAAAACAATCCTCGACAACAACTTATCACCAAGCTTTGTCGATCGAACCTTTCTGGCCTTCAACTATCACCGTAACACACGGGAAGAAAAACTCAAACAAACATGCCAGCCGGCTTAACCTTCATGCCAGGAAAGTTGGAAACGTATTTAGGGTTTTCTCTTTTCTCTCTCAAATAACGCACTTTGTTTTCTTTATATAAGAAAACTCACGTTATTAAGCCCACCAATAATGGGCCCACTATTAAAATCAGCCCATACTGAGATAAAAATAATATTAATTAAATTATTAAATCAATATTTAACTATTTAATTATCTCTACCCATAAGGTGTCACATTAGTCACACTAATGTACAATTAAGCCATTACTTGCTTACTTTTCTTCACCCTCAATAACACTTTTTCCTAAAATCCCCCACATGAAGAAAATCAAGTAATAAAAATAAAAATCAAAACTCAACTCAATGCGGTGATAGCTTCTACGGTTGATATCTGCATAGGATCGGTAGGCATCACCCTTGAACCTTCCCTTGGGAAAACATGTTCTCTTTACTGACTATTCAGTAGACGTAATTGTCTTTAAACTGTTCGTCTTATAATGTAAACGAAAGCCATGTCCCCCACAGATATTACCCTGACCATTATTTAGTTCTCACTGATGAGCTCATTTTGGTCATGACACCCCTTTCCTGGTTCTGCAAGAGATTCTAAAGAATTAAGCCCTTTGAATTCTCCTTTGAAGCGACCCCACTTCTCTCTCACATAGGTGATTCTTTCTTAAAGTAAACCCGCGTTACCCATTTGAATCTCATTATTCAAATTACTAGAATCATTAAAAGCTCCGAGCTTAGCCTCATGCGGGAGTCACTGTTTTATCAGGGAATAGGACTGGGGTGTTTCCCCCACAGTGACCTCATAGTCTTAGCAGTTAGGTGGTCCCTTTGAACCAAGTTCTTGGGATCTCCAGTCATCATGGTAGGGTTTTTTGTTCCCTCAACTTTATTTCCAAAAGGGCTTAAGCATATGTTTTGATATTAACAATCAAAAGGCTTCAGACCCATTCCCTTGGACAACTTCTCTATGAGGTCCTTACTTGACCATTTGGTTAGCGGATCCACAATATTCTCTTTAGACCTCATATAGTCAATATGACTCATGTGAAGAGAAGTTGGTTAATGGTATTATGTCATCGATGTATACGTCGAGACTAACCATTATACATAACACTATGTGCCCTAGAAATCAGCAATTGATTCTCACAATGTAAAGACTTTGCTGGCACAGGTTTTGTCCTTATAGGAATATCCTCCTCTATATTCCTTAACCACTTAGCATCTTCGCCACATTTATCTGTTTGACAAACTCAGCCTCCAAAATGGATTTGGTTCTCACAATTTATTTGGAGGATTTCCATGACACATCAGCACCTCCCAATGTTGAAACATAGTCACTCGTGGCCTTGGAATATTGTATATCACAAATCCAACTCGCGTCAGTGAAACTCTCAATGACCTTCGGATATCGGGTATAATGTAGACTATAATTACGTGTAAATCGTCGGTACTTTAGTACTCTCACGATAGTCTTCCAGTGTGCACTTCCTGGATTACTCATGTATTCTGCCAGTCTACTCATAGTGTAAGCAATGTCTGGTCTAGTACAAGTCATCAAGCACATTAGACAGCTTATCACTCTAGCATATTCCATTTGGGAGATGCATTCACCTTTATTCTTAGACATGTTTTGATTCATATCAACATGGATTCTATACAGTTCTGAACTGTTTCCTTCAAATTTGTCTAAGAGTGGCAACATAGTGTGACTAACTTAATAAAAGTCTCTCTAACCTTCGTGTAATTTTAATGCCCAAAATTACTTCGGCAAGTGTAAAAGCCTTCATATCGAACTTCAATTTCAGCATTGACTTGGTGGACTTAGTGTATTCTCATTGCTTCCTGCAATGAAAATGTCATCAACATTAAGACACAAAGTCTGGTATCCGTGTTCAATGTTCTTAATGTATACACATTTGTCACACTTGTTGATCTTAAAGCCATTAGACATCATTAAGTTGTCTAATTTCAAACGTCACTGCTTTAGCGCTTGCTTCAGGCTATTGAGAGATTCACAACCTTTGTTCTATTGCCCAACAATAACAACTAAACCCTCAGATTGTTCAGTGTAAATCTCTTCCTCAACTTTCCATTGAGGAAGCATTTCTTTACATCCATCTGGTGAATTTTCAGATTGTGCAAAGCAGCAATGAACACTATCATGCTTGATGTTATTCTCGCCACTAGAGAATAAGTATCAAGGCAGTATAGACCTTTCTTTTATCAATACTCTTTTATTACAAGTCTCCTCTTGTATATCGATGTAGATCTAGCTGCACTCATATCTTTCTCTTGAAGATCCACTTTTAGCCATGTGGTTTACATCCAGGAGGGAGGTTAACCAACTTTCAAGTATGGCTCTCAAGGATTGAGTCTCAATCACGTCTTATGGCTTCTTTCATAAGAGACTCTTCACTGAACTGACGACCTCTTTATACGTTTGAGGTTTGGCCTCAAGCATGTAGGTTAGAAATCAAGTGCATATGATTTATCTATCCTTCCTTTCTTACTTTGTCTCGATTTCTCTGAGTCGATCTCATGTTGAGGTTCTTCCTCATTCTCTCGTTCTTGATATTTCTTCAATATCCTCAATTAACTGAGAATAGCCCGACATACCTTCCTTATTCTTATAAGGAAATTCATTCTTGAAGAAAGACACGTCCTTTGATTTCATTATAGTATTCTTGTGTATATTTGAATTTTCCGATTCATACACACTAAATCTATATGCATTACTATTTTGCGCATAACCAATGAAATCATTATCAATGGTTTTTGGTCCTATCCCTATTCTTATAAGACCAGGGGACATAACCATTACTAGGCACCCCCACACTTGCAAGTATTTATAGGAAGGCGTCGTTCCCTTTGATGACTTGCGAAGAGGTTTGTACTTCTTGCGAGGTATCTTGCTCAAAGATCCTTTGCTGATAAGATGGCTTCCCCCACATTCCTTGGGGTAACCCGGAGCTTACTGACAGCACTACCTTGTCACGAGGCAATGTGTACAAAATAAATTTATAAGTCCGCTACTCGTGACTTTACTATTGGGTAGTAAAGCGGTAAGTAGGGGTCGAACCCAAGGGGATTAGTGGATAGTTGTTCTTTTGAAAATGGAAAGTAAGACAGTTGGGGGTTGGTTGTGATTTTAGTACTGAAAGTAATGTGGGTTGGTTGTGATTTTAGTACTGAAAACTAAATGACTGAAAGTAAAGAAAGTAAATACAGGACTGAAAGTAAATACTGAAAAGTAAAGTGCTGGAACAGTCCAATTCAATATCTACTTAATCAACATACTTTTGGTATGGACTGATATTGAAAGGGTCTGTAATAAGCGACAGAAAGTAAATTACTGAAAGTAAATGCTGGAACAGTCGAATTCAATATCTACTTAATCAACATACTTTTGGTATGGACTGATATTGAAAGGGTCTGTAATAAGCGACAGAAAGTAAATGTGCGGAAAGTAAAGTACTGAAAGTAAATGACTGGAAAGTAAGTAGTTGATTGTGAGACTGAAAGTAAAGTGACAGGTGATGTTTCAATTAAAGGAAAGGATTCGGTTTTAGGGGCCTTGTATCATAAATCTATTTATCATCGACCTCTAATGATCATACTAAGTGTTCAAAGATGTATCAAGGCTATTTATAGCACTTGACTTGCCACACCATCTAGTCCTTTTCAAGACATATAACTCTTGTTCTAGTTGGGCTAATTCCTCCTTTCGAAGTATTTTAGCTTATGTGCATCCATTTGATCAATCATTTCCGATCAACCAAATGGTGTTTAAAAGAGGTTGAACTCCACAGATAAGCTGTGCTCTTTCGAGCCTCCACTTATCCACGGAAGTTCACGAACCCATGGAAGAGCTTTGCTCTTTCAAGCCTCCACTCAACCAATAGCGTTTTGACCTAATATATGGCACATAGAACAAGTTGAACACAAAGAGGCACTAAGAGAAGGGTCTAAAACATTTTATGATACAAGCACACCCCTTCAACCGAATGAAGGGTTTAGCTATGAATATCCATAGAGGTGGATACCATAGCTAAGTGCTTGAAAAGTAAAGGTTTTCGAAAGACAAGAAAGTAAAGGTTTTGGAAAGTAAAGACAAGAAAGTAAAGGTTTTTGAAAGTAAAACTCAAGAACACACTCAAACTCAAGAACAAACTTGGAGCTTTTGATTCAAAGCAAATTTGTTTACAAGGATTGTGGGATGGATTGTAGAGAGATTTCTATCCAAGCAACAAGTGATCAAAGAACCAAAATGGGACTAGAACCAAGGACCAAAGACTAGGATTTTTTGGGACACTTCTTCAAGGAGGAGGAGGACTTGTATTTATAGGCAAGGGGAGAGGAGGAGAGCCACACACTTGTCAAGAGGGGAGAGGAGGGCCAAAAGCCGCCGGTGGTGAGGTGGCACAAGCCATAAGCCGCCGCCCATGTGGCTTCTTCTCCTCCAAAGCCGCCGGTGGTGAGGTGGAGGGAGTGGGTGAGTTGAGTGGAATTAGATCTTTTGCCTCCAAAAGCCATTGATTCCCATGCAACTCCGGTTAGACTTTGGTTGCCCCTTGGTTGTTTCTTGGTTGACATCAAAGGACAAGGCACTTATACTTGGCATTTCACTTGTGTTCTTGATCTTTGTTGGAACAAGTCATTGGGACTTAGTTGTGGCTTGATCGGAGTAATGCCGGAGCATGGCCAGTTCTGACTTGTAATCCACTTTTAGCGTCAAGAACTCCTTTTTAGCTCGTTTCATCTCTACTCCTTGAAATAGCCTGTAGAACAAAAGTGAAACTAACAAGTAAAAGTTGTCAAGATAAAGCGTCTAATTTGGTGGGTTTAACTGTCTTAATGATTCATATAAATATGGTCCATCACTTACCATCATTACATTCATCAACTCTTTCAAAGTATAGTTTTTCCGTTTTGAAACACTGTTTGACTAAAGGGAGTATGATGGAGTCATCATATTCACTTACATGATCACCTTTCTCAACTCATCAAGTTGCTACTCAATCTCTATAGTTCATATACAACTTCACATGACATGTTTTTCCTCAATTGTCACAGCTTTGCTATTTAAGCAAATATTGATAATAATATTTTGTACTATCATCGATGAAAGTCACAAAATAATTGTTACCACCCCATATCTCAAATCACATAGCTCACTATGAATTGACTCAAGGGGTTTCACATCACTTTCAATACTATGAACGGATTTATTATCACATTTGCTTCGACGCAAATTTTACAGTTGTGTGCTTTTAAATCAAAATGACATTTGGATATACCATCCAAATTCACCAAGCACTTTGGCGGGCACTCATGTCACACAACTGTTTGGAGCTATATTCTCAAGTATACTTCTGGAACTAGACTCGCATGTCTATTTCTGAGCGAAGCCATCATTCAACTGGTGTGACATCCCATCATATGTATTCGCCGACGCTAGGAGCCATCACGATAACACATGATGTTCAATATCTCATTATATCGAGATTAGATTGAATCAAACCAAACTGGTTTAATTCATCAAACTTAAGGGCATCCACAAATGCAGCAAGCATGTTCTGCTGCTTTAAACTTCTTTTGACGTTGTGGATGGGTTCAAGTCACCCAATCCAATCCAATCCAATCCAATCCAATCCAATCCAATCCAATCCAATCCAATCCAATCCAATCCAATCCAATCCAATTCAATCCAATCCAATCCAATTCATGTGGGCCCAAGCTACATGACTAGCCAAGTATAATTGAGGTTTTCAAACTGACAAGAAACCATCTTCATTGAGCCTCCAATTTGACTGACTTGGCTCATCTACTGGAGTAGTCCAGCTGCAACAACAAGCTTGACTCATTCATCGACTATTCATCTGTGATTCCAACCAGCATCCTCCGCTTGGTTCATCTCTTTTAATCCACCAATATCAGGATTCAATGACAGTCTAATAGTCAAGCTCAATCCCAACATGCCCCTCACTGAACCAGAGTTCACTAGGTCATTTGACTAGTTTCATTACAACAAAGCGTAGACTCATCTGCTACTGTGTTGTTCAAAGCAAGTCCCAATTTGTGCTTTCAAAATGATAATAGGATATACAATCCAAAATTCATCAAGCACTATGATAGGCACTTGTGCCACTTAAACAGTTGGAACTATACCCTCTGGTATATTCCCGGAACTAGACTCACAGGTCTATCCCTGGAACCAGACTTGCAAGTCTGTTCCTGGCCGTAGCCAGCATCAAGGTGGTACAACATCTTATTACAGCAGGTGCTGCCCCCACATTGAGAGCCATCGAAATATCACGTCGGGTTTCATGTCCAGATTTCTTTGGTCTGATTGAATCGCAATCCAAAATGCAACATGTTCCATTTGGACTCATGCATGCACACTGAACCAATTAAATCAAATAAGTTAAATAGAACATTAACTTAGTCATATTTGTTCAGCTATCACTTGCGATTGATTTACCGAAATATACCGTAAACGTAATAATCTAATAAAACCATTTTAATCACAATAAAACCAAATAAGATTAAGTGACATAATAATCTGAAAATAAATAATTTGAACCAAATAATTTAATCATACCTGATTAAATCGAACTTGAATAAATTGGAATCCAATCAGAGATTGGATCAATCAAACCCGTACCAATCTGAATTAATTCTAATTTAATAAGCAAATTATAATTAATTCACATGATAGTAGTCATACCTGTTTTTGAGTCATACTGAGTCAACTCAAATTGGGCCAATCACATTTGGACTGATCTGCATTAATCATATTCATATCAAACAAATTGTTATGAATATCAAGTGGAATACTCATTAGGGTCAATATAAGTTAGGCCATTTACATTAGAGTAACTTAGTTAATGTATTGACATTAGAGGAGTTAAATCCACATCGTATGGATTTTGCCTCCTCCCCTTTTGCTATAAAAGGGGTGCAAATGCAATGAGAAAAACACACCTTAAGCTTCCTTCATACTCATCCCAAAAATTCTCACTTATCTCTCTCACAAATAATCTTATATCAAGTGCTTTGTTGAAGTTTCAAATTTATTTCATAACACGTTATCAGCACGAACCGTAAGTTTCGAACAAAGATTCGATAAAAGGTTAAGTGTTTTCCTCACTTGTCTCTCAACTTCCGCTTAGTTCTTCATCTGTTCTACTTGGATGTCATAAGGGGTTCACTACCTCAAAGGGAGCTCTACTCTCCTTCTTTCACAATTCCAGATTGTGACTTGATATCTGGGTTTTTCTGGATGAAAAAAACTAAGAATTCCATTGCTTTTTGCTTTGTTTGGAATTCGATCCTATTACGGCGACGGTTATGTATGTTTTACTTTAAATACTTCTTACAACTGGTTTTACTTTCTTAATGTATAACAACATATTATTATGCAGTGGCGGATTATCCCCTCATAATAAAGTGTTGTGATTTTACAACTTATTTTACTTTCTTAATGTATAACACAACATATTATTATGCTGTGCGGATTGCCGCCCCATAGTAAAGTGGTGTGATCTGCAAAGTAATTATCTTTACTTTAAATACTTCATTTTCTTTGAACTGTATAATTTATTTGATGATATTACATTGTTAATTTACTCTTAGTGCCCAACAGTAACAAACGGTAACATAACATGCCCAACGGTAACAAACGGCTATATTTTCCTCTATAAATTCGATTTCTTTCACCATACAAAATCACACTCATTCTCTTCTACTACATAATCTTCTCAAGAAAACCTTGCCATAAAATGTCTCGTAATGCTAGTTTTTGTTTTCATAATTATTTTTTGTAATTACTGTTTGTGTCCTCACCGGAGATGTTCCGACGGATGAATTTTATCATTATTTAAAAATGCTTGTAATAATGTATGTCTTTTTCTTCTATAATTACACTATTTGTAGACTTGTATATCTCTAATTAATAAAAGTTACTTGTTTTGTTTTAGTTAACATCATGCCAAACTTGGTGAAACTAGACTTCAGTCCCCTTGACATTGCTGGGACCAATTACATGTCCTGGACAATAGACATAGAAATACATTTGCAATCAATGAGTCTCTCTGAGACAATCAAGGAGGGAAATAAACCCTCAGAAATAGACATGGCAAAATCTTCGATTTTCATTTGCCGTCATCTAAACGAGGATCTAAAAAATGAGTACCTCATAGTGAAAAACCCATGTGAACTGTGGAAAACTCTCGAAGAGAGATATGCCCATCAAAAGGCTGTGATGCTCCCAATTTACCGCGAAGAATGGACCGCTTTACGATTCCAATACTTTAAAAAGGTCAATGAATGCAACTGTGCAATGTTTAGAATTGTAACCCATTTGAGGTTCTGCGGAGATAAAAAAATAGATGATGAAATGCTGGAAAAAACTTTTTCCACATTTCATGCATCAAATGTGACCCTGCAACAACAATATCGTGTGTGGGGTTTCTAAAGGTATTTAGAACTGATTGCTTGTCTCCTCATCGTGGAGAAAAATAATGAGCTGCTCATAAAGAACCATCAATCTCGCCCGACTGGCTCAAGGGCATTTCTTGAAGCAAATGCAGTTCATTTCAACAGAACTGAACATGGAGATCATCTTCAGGGTCGAGAGCATAGCCGAGGTCGTGGGCGAGGTCGAGGTGGTTATTTTCATAATTCACCTTATAAGATCACCAAATATGGCCACAAGAACCATCAAGATGGGAGGAATCATGAGAATCCCTACAAAAGAGAAAATGACCCCAGCCCCTCGAAAGGTTATGAAACTACTTGTTTCATATGCGGAACCAAAGGCCATTGGGCTAAAGTCTGTCGAGCTCCAAAGCACTTATCCGAGCTCTATCAGAAAGTTGAAAAGGGGAAGGGGAAGGAAGTCAACTTCATTGAGAACCCGATAAATGACTCCACCCACTTTGATGCATCCGATTTTGTGAATCTGGGTGACAACCTCGATGAGCACACAGATAATGAGACTATGTAATCCCCTTTTTGGGAATGAAGCCAAGTTGTCCGATGTTTATCTGCATGTTTTCTTTTAAGATATGAAATAAACTAGTACAATGTTTTATTCCATTACCTTTCTTAATATATTCTTTGTTTTTATTTAGAGTTTCAATATGGACAAAGATAATCATCAAGCCAACAAAGGGATTAACATTGAAGAAATTTGCATACTTGATTGTGGGACAACGCACACTATCCTGAAGGATAAAAGATATTTTTCAAAGATAAGACCAACACAAGCAATTGTGAATACAATATCAGGTCCTGCAGACCTGGTTGAGGGAATTGGCAAGGCAAACTTTACATTGCCGAATGGCACAAAATTTACGATAAATGATGCCTTATTTTCACCAAGGTCCAAACGAAACTTGTTAAGTTTCAATGATATATATTCTCATGGTTTTGATACTCAGTCTATAACTGAAAATAGCATGAAATATATGTTGCTCACAACATATAATTCTAGAACTAAATGTGTTTTAGAAAACCTACCAATGCTCCCTACCGGATTGCATTATACATATTTGAATACAATTGAGTCAAATATGGTAGTTATCAAACCTTCAGCACTAACCACATGGCATGACCGATTGGGTCATCCTGGTTCAACTATGATGCGAAGAATACTTGAAAATTCACAAGGGCATCCACTGAATGATCAAAAGATCCCTCAAGGAAATGTTTTCCTATGTAAAGCTTGTTCTCTAGGAAAGTGATGGATGCACAGTCGTTATGTGCAAACGTCAAGAATAAATTTATAAGTCCGCTACTCGCGACTTTACTACTGGGTAGCAAGTGGTAAGTAGGGGTCGAACCCAAGGGAATCAGGGGAATAGATGTTCTTTGAGGGGGTTATCCAGCGAGAGAGCGTGTTTTAGGTCGGTTGGTTGGTTTTAAAGCTACCAGCTAAGTGATTGATTGATTGATTGGTTGGTTGGTTGGTTTTAATACTGGAAAGTAAATTAAAGTTTATAATTAAAGAGAAATGTTCGGTTTCAGGGGCCTTGTATTATATCCTGTTTATCATTGACCTTTAGTGAATTATCTAAGTATTCAAAGATGAATCGAGGCCCTTTCGTAGCGCAAGACTTGCAACATCGTTTAAAGCAACACTTGTTCTAAGCAAAACTAATTCCTTCTTTCGAAGTATCTTAGCTGTAAGTGCATCCACTTGATCTCCCAGTTACGTTATTGACCAAGTGGTGTTTTAGATAAGTCGAACTCCTCGATAAGTTTTGCTTGTGACAGCTTCCACTTACCGAGTATGATCACGAATTTCCACGGTAGAGCTTTGCTTGTGACAGCTTCCACTCAACCTTGGAAACTCTGACTTGATATATGGCACATAGAACAAGTTTTGAATACTAAGACTAGACACTAAGTTAATAGGCTTAAAACATTTTATAATACAAGTGCGCCCCTTCTACCGAACTACTAGTTTAGCTACTATTCATCGTGCTAAACATTATAACTAAGGAAATAAAACAGTTGAATAAATACTAAGAATTACTTACAACCGTTGAAGCGCCAAGGGAGCTATCCTTTATTTCCAAAGCCAAACTTTACAAATACATAACTTAGAGAGAGAAGTGTTTTTTTACAAGTGAGGGATGATTGAAATGAGGGGAGGAGCTCCTCCTTATATAGCCATGGGAGGAGGAGGAGATGGAGGCAAGTGTTGCATGGTGATTGGAGGAAAAAATGGATGGAGGAGATGGCCACACATGGAGGAAGGAGAGGAGGAGGAAGGAGGAGGAGACATGTGGAGGAGGAGGAAAGCCGCCGGTCAAGGGAGGAGGAGCCGCCGGTTGCCGGTGGTGGAAGGGGAGGAGCTCCTCCCTTGGTCACCTCTTGCCCAAGTGGCCGGTCACCTTGCCCAATGTGTGATTTTATACAGTTTTGTGCAGTCTTTTCACAAAACTGTCTATGTGTTTCTTCCCCGGGCTGTCTTGATTCCTCTCCTGATTCTTCTGATTAATTTATTACGAGTGCTTCAACATCAGGATCCTTGATATTTCTTCAGTCGGCATATGATCTTGACCTTGGATTGACTCGTAACATCTTTTCTGCCTAAAAAGCTCCTCTTTAGAGTGTATTCTCTCTAAGCTCTGAATTACCCTATAAAAATATATCTGAACTAACAAGCAAAAGTTAAATAGACAAAATGTCTAAATAAGGGGGTTATACTGTGTTTCTGATTCGTATAATTTTGGTTCATCAGATTACCCCACACTTTTAGTTGTTCGTCCCGAACAATGCTATTCAAGGGCTGTACTCTAAGTTGGCTTTGAAATATGAAAATTAGACTGTGGTACTCGATCTATCCTAATTCATGCATTGCTTACTTATTACCAAATTAAACTGCGTAAATAAATAGAAGTAACTTGATACTTGTACCTTCGTGCCGAGATGCAAATTATATTGCATGTCTCGGGAGATAGCCCTTTTTAGGTTCCTGGACAGCAATCTTGGGATCGTCTCGCACTATATGGTTTTCTGGTAGCTTTCTCTAGCACGTGATTCGATTCAGGTTTCAGTGGTTTGAGTAATTTGATTTTCTTTTGGCGAGGGACTGCTTTTGTAGTGAGTTGGCATTTGGCCTTTGTTTTGACTTTTTGAGTTCTTCACTTTTTGTTCGGTTAAAACCTTCACAATTTTGGGCCTTTGGCCTCTTGATTTGCTTCATTGAGCTTTTCACCTTTTTGTGACTGCTAGTCCATTTTCTCGAGCCTTTTTGGGAGGTCCAATCATCGCCCGCAAGCCTATGGAAATACCTCCCCGCTCTTCTCGTTTTTGCCGTTTTCACGCGGGTCAAGGTGAGGGTCGCTCATCTATTTTCTCAGCTACTTTGACTGTCGTTTTCGCGCGGGTCAAGATGAGGGTCGCTCATCTATTTTCTCGGCTACTTTGACCGGAGATAGGACGTTCTGATTCCCGTCCTCGCCTTTTGCATTGCATGGCGGAGATGACTTCAATTTTCACTAAAACCCGAAGTGCAGCCTCCACTGACTTCGAAAACCATATAGTTTGATCTGATCCTTTGATTGCTTGCCAAGCCTTTCTAGGGCAGTTTATGTCAACTCCACATCCCTAGTTTATCTCAGCACAAAGGACAAATGGAAAGTTACATTCTAAGTTTTTAAACAGTTGAATTTTCACAAGGTTAATGCATGAATTACGATTTATCTTTTTCACATTCTTAAGTTCATATTTTCAAAAAGATACTATTACTAAAAAAAGAAAAAACAGCAAGCATGTTATTTATGTACATAGGTGGTTCTCACCCCCCACTTTTGAACGAAGGCGTGCCTTAGTTCAAAAGTCATGCAAGCTTAAAACTAAATACTGAATTTAAATGACAGAAATTAAAGTGCGGAAAAGTAAGATAGTGTCGGGTTACCTCCCGACCAGTGCACTTGTTTAACGTCGTTGGCTCGACAGTACCTCGTTGTGGATTACTGGTTTGGGTCCCATGGGTGGCTGAGGTCAAACTTCGCTTCTTCCTGACTTCTTGCTGGAGTAAGAGCTCCATGGTTTTGGTGTTTTCTCTTTCCATTGTTTCTGAGAAGGCGGGAGACCTTTGACCATAGCTGTTGGTCTTGATACTTTTTTGGTCTCTAATGACAGGTCAGAAAACTGTGCACCGTGATCTGAGATAGGTGTTATGTCTGGCGGTTTCTTCGTGTCCGGGCGGCTCTTATTAATGTAGAAGTGTGCAATTTTGCCGCCGAACTTAAGTGATAATGACCCCTTGCCCACATCGATTCTTGCTTTAGTGGCATAGAGGAATGGTCATCCAAATATTATTGTTGGTGGGTCGTCTTCGCAGGTTTCTTCTGTTGGTATTACATAGAAGTCTGCAGCAACGACAAGTTCTCCCACATGGAGTATTACATCTTCCAGTTCTCCAACCGGGCGGATGCATGATTTATCTCCTAGCTCGATATTTGATCGAGGTGGTTTCAACGGACCAAGTCCTAGTAGGTAATACAAGGAGGAAGGCATGGCGTTGATAGCAGCCCCAAGATCGACTAACCATTTATGGATCTCGGTTTCACCAATACCACAGGTGATTGTAAAGGCCCCAGGGTCTTTATTTCTTTCCGGTTGTGGCTCATGATCTGAAGTGAGGGCTCTTTCTATTGTCGGACTATTCTGCCCACTCCCTGGCTTAGAATTTGCATACTCGGACTGAAATTAAATCCGCTGTTCAAGCAAGTGTTCAGGGTTGAGTTCGGACAGACCTTGAACTCTCTTCACAGCAGTTCAAGGTGCAGTTGAGACAGGTCTTGAACTCTATCCACAACAGTTCAGTAAACAGAATGAAAGACAGGAGCACGCACAGATTGATAACCCAGTTCGGCTTCGCCTACTCTGGGGGGTTTCCCACACCCGAAAAAAGGGACAACAAATCTTATTACGAGTTTAAGGTAACAGGAGGTCTTACTCTTACACAACACCTTGTTTGTAATGGCCTCACCACTAACACTCCGTCTCTCAGATTTGCAACCGAGGTTTGTAGCAACTCCCCTCGATCCCCTTCGTCCAGACCTACCGTCCGAACGTGCTCGACCTTCACTTGAAGCTCGGATGCTTTCCTTCGAAAGCTTGTTTGCCTTGGTTGTGTGCGCTTGTACGATCGCTTCTAGGTAGTCTGAGTTGCACTTGCTAAGACTACTCTTACACCGATGAGTTTCCAGTAGGGAGAACTCAATCGGCCGTCGCTCCTCCTCCAATCAGTAGGATTTTCTCGTGTTTATTTCTTCAGCAGGAGCAACACCTAATCTGGACGCCCTAGCCTCCTTTTTATAGGCTTTAGAGAGGACAGATCCGGATCTGAATATCCTGATAATAAATCGGAGATACTACAGAATATTTGCAGAATATTCAACCAAAACCAATCTCCAAAGATGACTTCTACGCCAAGCCACCCGACAACTTCTCAACCAATCTGCACAGATCTGATCCCGTATCTGATCTGTAGAGATAACTCCATGACGTGTTCCAATCAAGTACTCTCATCGAAATCTTCGGGGGATCCATATCTTCATTCAAATATTCAAGAGATATTCTCTTTTGAAGGATGATCCGATGGTCTTTAAATCTGGTAAGATAATCTTCGAATGATATCCTGAGTATCTATTTCTTTATTGACCGACTTCAACCGAAAAGATCCTCAATCCCAGATCCTCAATCTTCAGAATCTTCTGAGTCCAGATCATGCGTCTTCTGCACGCTGTACTTAAGTTCCAGTGCGTGATTGAACTCTTCTTGAACTCTAGCTCGAACTGTCTAAAGCCATTTTGCCAAAGCCATGCCATTCATGGAAACATCAATCTCCCCCTTGGCATTTTGGCAAAACAAATCAATACTTTAGACACAACTTGAGGAACCAGAACAGTTACCTCAAAACACTCCCCCTTTTTGCCACAAACTGGCAAGGGCTCCAGCCAAGCAAACCGTTCTCCTCGGCATCTGAAAAACTCATCAACTCCCCCTCGAGCATAGCCCAGGACAGTGACACATGCTGTGAGACTGTCAGACCATGGTGTCGCAGCAGTTGTTCGGCTTCCGGAAAGATCTCACCTCCTTCAGTAGTTGACCACGTTCAACTCGGGACACCTTCTCACCAGCAGTACTCCTGATGGAAGACTTAGGTGCGTTCTTCCTGTTCAACCCGGGGTCCTTCAGATCATTCTTATGTTGACCTTTGAACAGCTTGTGATCAACAACCAACTTTACCGAAACACCTGATAGTCTGTCCTGGTCTGTCTTCAAAACTGGATGCTGATCAACAACCAACAACCAACCTTACCAATTGTTGTTCAGCTTGTAAAAGCGATGGGAAGATTATCTGGTGCAGAGACTTGGTAGATATGGCGTGTTCTGCATCTTTGGACGGTCCACAGTCAGATCAGTCTCCTTCAAGAGCTGAAAAATCTACTCTCCTTTGTATTTCTTCTCATCAAGCATCCTTTCAGAAAGGATCTTTCTTTTCTGCCCTGCTTTCCACTTAGCTGCTGCGACTGTACTGGCAAACCATACTTCATGCTTAGTCACTCCAGTTGGTACACTGGTCGGAACAGACCTTGGAACACTTCTCTTCCTTTTCATTGATGCACTTGCTCCCCCTGCATCTGTTCTCTTACCATCCGTCTTGGAGTTACTTCAGTCGAGCATGCTTGGATGACCGCTTTCTTCATTGGTCTCATCTTTTCGGACTTCTTGAGCTCAGCCAATGGGACTAAGTCCTGATTGACCTTACAATCTCCATTATCTGGTGTCTCCAGATCAGCTTCTTGCATCTTCATATCCGGGTTAGCTGGCTGTTCAAGATCTATCAGAACAGACACTTTCTCAGCAGCCTTGTCGATCTCTAAATTCTCTACAGACTCAACAGGGTCATCTTTGTCGTGAGTGATAGTCCGTTCCTTCTGCAAATCCTGGACAACCTCATAAATGTCCTTGTTCATTGCACCAAGCTTGACATCGTCCTCCTCAGATGGATCTGAGACTCGTGCGCCATCAACCTCTTCCTGATCAAAAAATTGCATCTCTACATCTGTATTAGCTGGATGTTCCAACACGGCCGGCACAGCTGGTGCAACAGATGCTTTTTCTTCAACCTGTTCATTTTCTGATAGTGTTGCAGACCTAGTAAGCACATCTCCTCAAAATTACTGTCTTCTTCAGATGGGTCTGACTTATCAGTGACAACATCTTCAGACTCTTGATGCTCCTCTCTGTCACCTTCTCTTCATCGACTACCTCAGCAGTCTTTTCTGCAAAAACATTCATCCAACTCTTCATTAAGAACCAGACTTCTCTTGCTAGTAGGTTCAACAACGTGCTCAATTTCAGAGTCTGACAAATCAAGATTTCTCCCCCTCACAGCACTGATTTATGTAGCGTATTTCCTGGGAGTCCCATTCCTTCTAGGTACGACTTTTCTGCGAAACTATCTGTTCCAGCCTTTTCTCTTAAAATGGTCAGTCCAACTGTTCAGCTGGAGTTCCGTCTGTGACTGACCACATACTGGAGAACTTAGTTCGAGATGACACACAGACCCAAGGAGGATCTGAGCGTTTCATGCTGAGCTGCATCTAGTGGTTTGGTGAAGATGTCAGCCAATTGCTTGTCCGTTGTCACATGCGTTAGAGTTACCACCTTCTGTTCAACCAATTCTCTGATGAAATGGTGCTTGATATCTATGTGTTTCATCCTGGAGTGCTGTACTGGATTTTTTGAGATGCTGATTGCGCTCATATTGTCACAGTACAAGGTCATCTCCTTCTGTGTAATTCCGTATTCAGACAGCATTTGTTTCATCCATAGAAGTTGAGTGCAGCTGCTTCCTGCAGCAATGTATTCCGCTTCAGCCGTAGATAGTGAGATGCTATTTTGCTTTTTGCTGAACCAAGAAACTAGGTTATTTCCCAGGAAGAAGCATCCTCCAGATGTGCTCTTCCGATCCTCAGCATTTCCTGCCCAGTCAGCATCGCAGTAGCCAACCAGATGTGAGTTGGTGTCCTTGGTGTACCAGATTCCAAACTCAACAGTCCCGCACACATATTTTATGATTCTCTTAACTTGTAGGAGATGACTTTCTTTCGGATCCGCCTGGTACCTTGCACAAACTCCTACAGCATACGTAATATCTGGTCTGCTGGCTGTCAAGTAGAGGAGGCTTCCAATCATACTCCTGTACAGTGTCTGATCGACCTTTGTTCCTGCCTCGTCTTTAGTTATCTTTATGTGGGTAGCAGCCGGAGTTCGTTTGTGACTTGCCTTCTCAAGATCAAACTTCTTTATCAGATTCTTGGCATACTTGCTTTGCGAGATAAAAATGCCATCTTCCTTTTGAGTCACCTGAAGACCTAGAAAGTAATTCATCTCCCCGACCATGCTCATTTTGAACTCCTTCTGCATCTGTTCTACGAACTGATATACTAGTTTCTGGGTGTTGGATCCGAACACAATATCGTCAACATAGATTTGTGTGATAATAAAATCTGACCTTATGTGTTTAACGAAAAGGGTCTTGTCCACTCCCCCTCGCACATATCCATGATCGACGAGGAAGACCGTGAGGCGTTCATACCAAGCTCTGGGCGCTTGTTTGAGACCATACAAGGCTTTCTTCAGGTGATACACCGAATCAGGATGATGAGGATCCTCAAATCCTTTCGGCTGAGCCACATAAACTTCCTCATTCAGAAACCCGTTTAGGAACGCACTTTTCACGTCCATCTGGAACAGTCGAAACTTTAAGTGGCATGCCAGAGCAAGAAGTAAGCGAATGGCTTCAAGGCGTGCTACCGGAGCAAAAGTTTCCTCAAAGTCAATTCCTTCTACTTGAGTGTAGCCTTGTGCAACCAGACGAGCTTTGTTTCTGGTGATGTTTCCTGACGCGTCGGATTTATTTTTGAAAATCCATTTTGTCCCAATGACGTTGATCCCATCAGGCCTTGGAACCAGATCCCAAACATCATTCTGAGCAAATTCTTCCAATTCCTCCTGCATGGCAAGGACCCAATACTCATCAAGTAATGCTTCCTTTACGTTTTTCAGCTCAATTGAGGAGAGGAATCACGAGCAGCCAGCCAATTCTCGGAAGTGGATCTGTTTACTGCGAGTTTGTATTCCATCACGTGGTGATCCAATGACCTCAGAGATCGGGTGATCCCTGGCAATTCGTCGGGAGGGGTGCAAGGTTGAGACATCCTCCGGAGTGTTACTGATATCGGCTTCGGCAGATGAGGAACTTCCAGGGACGATGTCAGTGGATGGTGAGTCATCGTTAGTGTTGTTGGAAGTGTTAGGTTCTCCTTCAGTGTGCTGGGAAGATGGTTGTGTCTCAGGTACTGTGCAGGAACTATCGTCACTGTCGTCAGAGACAGCCTGTACAACCACTTCATCCTTGACTCTGACATTAATTGATTCCATGACTGAACCTGTCCGCTTGTTGAACACCCGATATGCACGGCTGTTTGAGGAATACCCCAGAAAAAATCCTTCATCACTCTTTGGGTCCAGCTTCTGTCGGTACTCCCTGTCATTCAGAATATAGCACTCACTTCCAAATATGTGAAAGTATTTGACAGTGGGCTTCTTTCCTTTCCAGAGTTCATAGCACGTCTTTTCCGTTCCAGTGCGAATAGAAACTCGATTTAAAATGTGACATGCCGTGTTCATGGCTTCGGACCAAAACTTCAGAGGAATATTCTTGGCATGGATCATCATCCGGGCCATCTCTTGAATGGTACGATTTTTCCGTTCCACAACTCCATTTTGCTGAGGCGTGATTGCCGAAGCAAACTGATGAGCTATTCCATGTTCCATACAATAGTTTCTCATAGTAGCATTCTTGAATTCAGTGCCGTTATCACTCCTGATGGACACCAGTTTTTCTCCTCTGTCATCCCTCTCTCGTTGGATCAAGGTAGCGAGTTCGATGAATTGTTGAGCAGCTTCAGTCTTGTCTCGAAGAAACCTTGTCCAAGTGAATCTGGTGAAGTCATCGACACATACCAGCACATACTTCTTCCCTCCATAGCTCTCAGTTTGCATTGGTCCCATTAAGTCCATATGGATCAGTTCCAGTGGTCGGCTGGTACTGATTTGTGAGACCTTAGGATGAGAGGCTTTGGTTTGTTTCCCGATCTAGCATTCTCCACACACCACATCCGGATTTCCTTTTACTTTTGGCATTCCTCGGATGAGTTCAGATGAGCCGAGTTTCTTCAGTGTCTTGAGGTTTAGATGACCCAAACGTCTGTGCCAAAGAGACATCTCATCTGCTTGGCTGGAAAAGCAAGCTGTTGAAGAATCTGTTCCAGTTGAGCCGATGAGATAACAGTTGTTGGCTGCTCTGCTTCCCTTCATCAGGATCCCTCCATCTTTATCGAGAACATGGCATGAGTTGTGAGTGAATTTGACATGATATCCCCCATCGCAGAGTTGACTAATGCTGATAAGGTTCACTTTCAGTCCTTCCACTAGGAGAGTGTCTTTGAGGACAGGTAAATCCGGAACCTTCAATGTCCCACAGCCGATCACCTGTCCCTTTCCACCATCTCCAAATGTGACGAACTGTTTTGTAACAACAGGTCGAATTTTTGCAAGGAACTTGGAGTCTCCCGTCATATGTGTGGAGCATCCGCTGTCGAAGTACCAGCGATCCTTCTCCATGTTACTTGAGGAGCTGAATGCAACCATGCACACATTATTACTTCTGTAGGCCTTCGAATCTCTTATACAGCCATGGACGGTGCTTGATGGTGGCTTTCCCTGTTTTTCAGTAATCTTGAACAGTTCCAGGATCCCACTCAGTGTGTCGAGTGTTTGCTCTGATACCATTTGAAATTAAATCCGCTGTTCAAGCAAGTGTTCAGGGTTGAGTTCGGACAGACCTTGAACTCTCTTCACAGCAGTTCAAGGTGCAGTTGAGACAGGTCTTGAACTCTATCCACAACAGTTCAGTAAACAGAATGAAAGACAGGAGCACGCACAGATTGATAACCCAGTTCGGCTTCGCCTACTCTGGGGGGTTTCCCACACCCGAAAAAAGGGACAAAAAATCTTATTACGAGTTTAGGGTAACAGGAGGTCTTACTCTTACACAACACCTTGTTTGTAATGGCCTCACCACTAACACTCCGTCTCTCAGATTTGCAACCGAGGTTTGTAGCAACTCCCCTCGATCCCCTTCGTCCAGACCTACCGTCCGAACGTGCTCGACCTTCACTTGAAGCTCGGATGCATTCCTTCGAAAGCTTGTTTGCCTTGGTTGTGTGCGCTTGTACGATCGCTTCCAGGTAGTCTGAGTTGCACTTGCTAAGACTACTCTTACACCGATGAGTTTCCAGTAGGGAGAACTCAATCGGCCGTCGCTCCTCCTCCAATCAGTAGGATTTTCTCGTGTTTATTTCTTCAGCAGGAGCAACACCTAATCTGGACGCCCTAGCCTCCTTTTTATAGGCTTTAGAGAGGACAGATCCGGATCTGAATATCCTGATAATAAATCGGAGATACTTCAGAATATTTGCAGAATATTCAACCAAAACCAATCTCCGAAGATGACTTCTACGCCAAGCCACCCGACAACTTCTCAACCAATCTGCACAGATCTGATCCCGTATCTGATCTGAAGAGATGACTCCATGACGTGTTCCAATCAAGTACTCTCATCGAAATCTTCGGGGGATCCATATCTTTATTCAAATATTCAAGAGATATTCTCTTTTGAAGGATGATCCGATGGTCTTTAAATCTGGTAAGATGATCTTCGAATGATATCCTGAGTATCTGTTTCTTTATTGACCGACTTCAACCGAAAAGATCCTCAATCCCAGATCCTCAATCTTCAGAATCTTCTGAGTCCAGATCATGCGTCTTCTGCACACTGTACTTCTGTTCCAGTGCGTGATTGAACTCTTCTTGAACTCTAGCTCGAACTGTCTAAAGCTGTTTTGCCAAAGCCATGCTATTCAACAGAACATCACGGACCCTTTAATATTTTGCTTCGAAGCAATAATATTAGTTGGGGAGCCCCAACCAGATGCTGGTATGTCAAAGTGTGTGATCGGCGGCGGTGTTATGCAAACAGTAAACGCGTACCATCCATTGTCAGCATGCGTAACCCATGTTTTGCCATCATTGGGTCGGTCTTCTTCTTGATTCCAATCAGGTCGACTCCTACGGTTGAAGTGATTGTTTGTAAGTCTGTAGGTTGGGGACCGTGCTACTTCTCCTAGAGTAACCTTCATGTTTGACCTCCTTATCATGCTTATGTTCGCCTTAGGATTTTGGACGGTCTGTGAAGGAAGTCTGCCAGGTTCAGTAGTGAGTGTTGACATTGCGGTGGCGAGCTGGGACATTTGTTTGGTCAATTCTAAAATTGCCCCGTCAGTTTTTGCCTGGTAATGGTGTAGTGAAGTACCCAATTGATTAATGTTTCCCGTGAGCTCCTTCATCGTGTCATTGAGCGACTTGCTTGGTTCCTGCTGATTGCTCGGTCTGGCTTGGTACTGATTTGGCCCTTTTTGGTGATATTGACCTGCCGATGGAGCGTTCTGGTGATATTGTCGGTGGGGTGGTTGGTAGAATGACTGCGCTAGTTGAGGGACAGCTGGTTGTGTCTCCGTCTGAAGATAGCTGTTGTTGTTACGCCAGCCTGGGTTGGAGGTTTGACCGTACTGTCTATTTTGTCCAGCTCTGTCGTTGTTGTATCCTTGATATCCTCCCACTGCATTTACATCATCCGGTTCTTCTTCTATCAATGTTGGGCATGCGTCAGTTTTGTGGTCTGTAGAACCACAGAACTCGCAAGATTTTACCGTAACTGGCTGTCTACGTATGATCTCAATCATCATCTCCTTTAACTGTTTCATCTCTTCAGTTATGGAGTTTACTGATGCCTCGGTTTGTGCTACCCTTTTTGATCGAGAGAATTCATCTTGGCGAGTGGTCTCTTCTCTAAATCGAGCATTTTCAGCAACGTTGGCGATGAGATTTCTGATGCCACTTAATGATAGATTCATCATGGACCCTCCCGCTGAGGCATCCAAGAGCATTTTGTCTAATGGTCTTAATCCATCAATGAGGTACTCGATGACGAGTTTCTCGGGCAGTCCAAGGGTACAGCAGCTCCTTTCTAGGTGATTGAACTTTTCCAGGTAATCGTACATGGTTTCATTGGGACCTTGTTTGAATTCCTGTAGTTGCTTCCTTACTTGCATTGCTCTTCCAGCCGGATAGTATTTGTCTAAGAATTTCTTCTGCATCTGAGCCCATGTTCTGATGCTTCCGGAAGGCAATGAAAGGAACCAGTCGCTTGCCGAGTCTATGAGGGAAAAATAGAACGCCTTTAACTTGAAGTCGTCCATATTCACTCGATTGGGCTTTAGATTCTGGCAAATGCCATGTAGGCGTTGGAGGTGAGTTGTGGCAGATTCTCCTTGAGATCCTGAGAATTTTGGCAGGCTGTGCGCCACTGATGCGTTGATGGTTATGTTTTCTAATTCAGGGTTCTCATAGATGCACCATGGCTGTGTCTCGAAAATAGGGGCATTTAACTCGCCCATAGTTGGTTCACGGTAGTAGTTGTCCCCGTAGTAGTCGTCGAAAGCGGGTTCTCTTCTTGGCATGTATCGAGGTTAAGGTTCTGGTCGTGGGGGATGGATAGGAGGTTGTATTGGACCAGCTGCATTTCGGTCCTCGGGTAATTCTTGGTTTCTTCTGACTGCTTCCCTATCACGAGCTCTTCTGTTTCTGATGAGTTGTTCCGGATCGTCGACGAATGGAAACGGTACCTCATCATTTTGATCGTACAGGTTTATTTCTTCGTCATCCTGGTAGTCATGGTGACTTTCTTCGCGAGACATGGTTGTTTTGAAGTGCGTAACGATTCAAAGAACTTTATCCGATGGCTGATTCCCCGACAACGGCGCCAATTTTGATGGATGCACAGTCGTTATGTGCAAACGTCAAGAATAAATTTGTAAGTCCGCTACTCGCGACTTTACTACTGGGTAGCAAGTGGTAAGTAGGGGTCAAACCCAAGGGAATCAGGGGAATAGATGTTCTTTGAGGGGGTTGTCCAGCGAGAGAGCGTGTTTTAGGTCGGTTGGTTGGTTTTAAAGCTACCAGCTAAGTGATTGATTGATTGATTGGTTGGTTGGTTGGTTTTAATACTGGAAAGTAAATTACAGTTTATAATTAAAGAGAAATGTTCGGTTTCAGGGGCCTTGTATTATATCCTGTTTATCATTGACCTTTAGTGAATTATCTAAGTATTCAAAGATGAATCGAGGCCCTTTCGTAGCGCAAGACTTGCAACATCGTTTAAAGCAACACTTGTTCTAAGCAAAACTAATTCCTTCTTTCGAAGTATCTTAGCTGTAAGTGCATCCACTTGATCTCCCAGTTACGTTATTGACCAAGTGGTGTTTTAGATAAGTCGAACTCCTCGATAAGTTTTGCTTGTGACAGCTTCCACTTACCGAGTATGATCACGAATTTCCACGGCAGAGCTTTGCTTGTGACAGCTTCCACTCAACCTTGGAAACTCTGACTTGATATATGGCACATAGAACAAGTTTTGAATACTAAGACTAGACACTAAGTTAATAGTCTTAAAACATTTTATAATACAAGTGCGCCCCTTCTACCGAACTACTAGTTTAGCTACTATTCATCACGCTAAACATTATAACTAAGGAAATAAAACAGTTGAATAAATACTAAGAATTACTTACAACCGTTGAAGCGCCAAGGGAGCTATCTTTTATTTCCAAAGCCAAACTTTACAAATACATAACATAGAGAGAGAAGTGTTTTTTTACAAGTGAGGGATGATTGAAATGAGGGGAGGAGCTCCTCCTTATATAGCCATGGGAGGAGGAGGAGATGGAGGCAAGTGTTGCATGGTGATTGGAGGAAAAAATGGATGGAGGAGATGGCCACACATGGAGGAAGGAGAGGAGGAGGAAGGAGGAGGAGACATGTGGAGGAGGAGGAAAGCCGCCGGTCAAGGGAGGAGGAGCCGCCGGTTGCCGGTGGTGGAAGGGGAGGAGCTCCTCCCTTGGTCACCTCTTGCCCAAGTGGCCGGTCACCTTGCCCAATGTGTGATTTTATACAGTTTTGTGCAGTCTTTTCACAAAACTGTCAATGTGTTTCTTCCCCGGGCTGTCTTGATTCCTCTCCTGATTCTTCTGATTAATTTATTACGAGTGCTTCAACGTCAGGATCCTTGATATTTCTTCAGTCGGCATATGATCTTGACCTTGGATTGACTCGTAACATCTTTTCTGCTTAAAAAGCTCCTCTTTAGAGTGTATTCTCTCTAAGCTCTGAATTACCTTGTAAAAATATATCTGAACTAACAAGCAAAAGTTAAATAGACAAAATGTCTAAATAAGGGGGTTATACTGTGTTTCTGATTCGTATAATTTTGGTCCATTAGAAAGCTGATCATAAGGCCTTCACCGGGAAAGGTTGAAGCGGAATCACCTATGTTTCTTGAACGAATTCAAGGTGATATATGTGGGCCAATTCGCCCACCATGTGGACCATTTCGATACTTCTTAGTATTGATAGATGCCTCTAGCAAATGGTCACACGTATGTCTGTTATCAACCCGCAATATGGCATTTGCAAAATTGCTTGCTCAAATAATCAAATTACGAGCTCAATTTCCTGATCATACAATCAAGAAGATTAGACTTGATAATGCCGGTGAATTCACATCTCAGACATTCGATGATTATTGTATGTCAGTTGGGATTGCGGTTGAGCATCCTGTTGCTCATGTCCATACACAAAATGGTCTGGCCGAATCACTAAACAAACGCCTTCTGCTTATTGCTACGCCTTTGGTAATGAGAACAATGCTCCCTACTTCGGTATGGGGTCATGCAATATTACATGTTGCGGCATTAATTCGCATCAGACCAAGTGCATATCATAAGTACTCCCCACTACAACTTGTATTCGGTCAAGAACCAAATATATCGCACTTAAGAATTTTTGGTTGTGCTATTTATGTGCCTATTGTACCTCCTCAAAGAACAAAGATGGGACCACAAAGAAGCCCTGGGATATATATAGGCTTTGAAAGTCCATCTATTGTTAAATTTCTTGAACCTCAAACTGGAAATATTTGCACAACACGTTTTGCTGATTGCCACTTTGATGAGGAAAATTTCCCACCATTAGGGGAGAAAGAAAACAGTTTGAGAAAGAAATTACTTGTTCTGTACCAACATTATTGCATCTTGATCCTTACACAAATGATTGTGAAGGTAGAGTTCAAAGGATTTTACATTTGCAAGAAATGGCAAATCAACTTCCCGATGCATTTACAGACACAAAGAGAGTGACTAAACCTCACATACCGACTGAGAATGCTCCCGTACAAATTGAAATTCCAAAAGGGAAGCCAGAAAATAAAGTCACTCACGAAATCACAACACGGTTAAAGCATGGAAGGCCACCCGGTTCCAAAAATAAAAATCCTCCGAAAAGAAAAGGAGTAGAGATACAAGATGACTCTAAAATGGAAGAACATACTCCTGTAGAAATACACAACGAGGAGAATCGAGAAATTTCGATTAATTATGCCAATACTAGTATAAGATGGAACCGAAATGTAGCCATCAGTGATGCATTCTCTTATAGTCTGGCATGTGAAGTCATGGATGAAAATAATGGGGATCCTGAACCTCAGTCAGTGACTGAATGTAAAAACAGACACGATTGGGCTGATTGAAAAAAGGCAATCGATGCTGAACTAGACTCGCTTGACAAGCGCAAGGTCTTTGGACCATTAGTGCTCACTCCTGAAGGTGTGAGACCCGTTGGATACAAATTGGTATTTTTCCGAAAGAGAAACGAAAAAAATGAGATTGTGAGATACAAGGCTCGCCTTGTTGCACAAGGTTTTTCTCAAAGACCTGGTATCAACTTTGAAGAAACGTTTTCTCCTGTGATGGATGGAATTACGTTCCGATACCTTATCAGTCTAGCAGTCCATGAAAAAAAATTAAAAAATGCACCTTATGGATGTTGTTACAGCCTATTTATACGGATCGCTTGATACTAATATTTACATGAAAATGCCTAAAGGATTCAAGATGCCTGCAGCATCAAGTTCAATTCCCAGAGAAAGATATTCGATCAAACTAGAAAGATCTTTATATGGGTTAAAGCAATCCGGACGCATGTGGTACAACCGGTTAAGTGAATACCTGTTGCAAAAGGGATATGTCAATGACCCTCTTTGCCCTTGCATCTTCATTAAGAAAACAACATTCTGATGTGTGATTATCGCTGTCTATGTCGATGATTTGAATATCATTGGAACGAATGAAGAGATTCATGAAGTAATCTCTTACCTGAAAATGGAATTTGAAATGAAAGACCTTGGGAGAACGAGATATTGTCTCGGATTACAGATTGAGCATATGCAAAGTGGAATACTTGTGCATCAATCAAATTACACGAGAAAGATAATGAAAAGAGATTCAATATGGATAAATCAAACCCATTAAGTACCCCAAAACAGCCGATATTGCCTTTATTTGTGCGCTCGCATGAATGGCGCGCATTTGTGCGCCCGCATGAAGATCATGCGAACGCATGATGAATCTTGGTCCCGGCTTGAACTCTCTCTTGGTCCTTGACTTTGGTTGTACTTCGGCTGGATTTGATTTGAGTGATTCCATGTCAGGATCTTGAGATTTCTTCAGTCGGCGTCTGATCGTGACCTTGGAATGACTCGTAATATCTTTTCAGCGTAAAATTCCCTTGATGTAGACAAAGATCCATTTCGTCCATGTGAAGAATTTGAAGAGATTTTTGGTCAATAAGTACCATATTTCAGTGCGATTGGAGCTCTTATGTACCTTGCTAATTGTACTCGACCTGACATAACTTTTGTTGTTAATTTATTAGCCAGGTTTAGCTCAGCTCCTACCAAAAGACACTGGAATGGAATCAAGCATGTGTTTCGTTATCTTCAAGGAACGATTGACTTAGGATTATTTTATCCTAACAGTACAAAACCAGTTTTGATTGGTTATGCAGATGCAGGTTACTTGTCAGATCCACATAAAGCAAAGTCCCAGTCTGGCTATGTATTTACATGTGGAGGAACTGCAATCTCTTGGCGTTCTCAGAAACAAACACTCGTTGCAACATCATCAAACCACGCTGAGATCATCGCATTACACGAAGCAAGTCGTGAATGTGTGTGGCTGAGATCCATGACACAACATATCAGAACTACAAGCGGTCTTCTACTAGCAAATGATCCAATCACACTTTATGAGGATAATGCTGCATGTGTTGCTCACATGAAGGAATGATTTACTAAAAGTGACAAAACGAAGCATATCCCTCTGAAGTTCTTTTCATTTACCCAAGAGCTGGAAAAGAGCAATGTTATCAACCTTCAGTATGTTCGTTCCTGTGACAACTCAGCGGATCTTCTTACAAAGGCTCTCACAACTTTGGTACTCAGAAAACATGTTTATGACATCGGCATGCGAAAGCTACAAAACTTCTTCATGTTGGAATAGTTGTCACTTTCGCGAGTTTGGAAGTTAGGTTTTGTGCCTTCAAACATCGGCGACCACAGGCATGTTCCCATGTGAGGCCTCTTCTTGGTGGTAGCTACGAATGGTTGTCTTGGAATGATTGAGTTCCCGGGTGGTTTTTCTTGGCTTGTGACGAGAGAGATTTCCTTTGTCGGCTTTTTTGGCTCATGCTCTGCCTCTAACTCCCCTTGTACCGCATCATCATTGATTATATGATCTTCGGTGGTTATGATCGGCATGAAACGCGAAGGGTTAAGTTGAGGCACTTCGACCATGAGGACTAGGTCTGTTTCAGGTGCTCCGACAGTGAGGACTAGGTCTTTCTCGGACAGTTCGGCAATGAGGTCCGGGATTTCCTCGGGTGCTCCGAGCGCAAGGACCGGGCCTGGTTTGATTTCTTCGGCCGCTTCAGCAGTGAGGTTCGGGACTTCTGTAGGCTCGGCAGTTAGGATAGTGATTTCCTCGGATGGATTGGTGATAAGGACCGGGTCTGGTTGGGGCAGTTCTTCTTCGGTCATTTGCGGGTCCTCATCCTCAGTCGGCTCCTCGGGTTCAGCCGTGAATTGGTGCATCAGTGCACTCAATTGCTGCATGTCTGCGGCCAATTGATGGGTGCTAGCTGCCAGCTCCTTTTCTGCCGCCCATAGTTCAGTTTTGGCCCTGATTTGTTGCATCGTGTTGTCCAACTGCTGGATGCTAGATGCCAGCTTCGTTATACCGTCCTCGATTGGCTCGGCCTGATTTTGGCTTGGTCTTGACCTTGCGGCCAAATCATTGATTAATATCCAAAGATCATCCACGGTTATGCCCATCAACGATCCTCCTGCTGCGTCATTTAGCCCTTTCCACTCATGTGGCAACATCCCACAGAGAAACTTTGTTTGAAGATCGAAGTTGGTGAATCCATGGTGCGGGCAGCTCGTCACAATGGAATCGAAGTACCATAAGTACTCATCCAATGTTTCGTCCCGGGATTGCTCCAAGTTGTTGATCTTTTCACGGATTTCAAGTTCGAAGGATGGTGGGGAAAACTCCTCGTTGTTCCAAGGTTCCATTCCGTAGTAGTATGCCTTAGTGAATTGCATGATAAAAAAGAAAAAAGAACAACTATTCCGATGCACAACTCCCCGGCAACGGCGCCAATTTGACAGAACCGCTCGTCGTTAAAGCGATTTGTGCAAATAAATTTATAAGTCCGCTACTCGCGACTTTACTACTGGGTAGCAAGTGGTAAGTAGGGGTCGAACCCAAGGGAGTCAGTGTGGATTAGTTGTTCTTTAATGAAGCTTATGAAGAAATTAATTACGATTGTGGTTGAGTTTGAGTGTGTTTTGAGAACTGAAAGTAAATTACAGCAGTTGATAATGGACTGTAAGGAAAGTATTCGGTTTTAGGGGCCTTGTATTATAATTGTTTATCTTCGACCGCTAATGATCATACCAAGTGGTCAAAGATGAATTGAGGCTATTTCTAGCGCAAGATATGATCATGCTAAGTATTCAAACGATGAATCGAGGCTAGTTACAGCTCAAGACTTGCAACACCGGTTTAAAACAACACCTGTTCTATTTCAGTCTAGCGCCAATACCCAAAGGTATGCTAGCCTGTGTGCATCCACCTGATCTCACAGTTACGCTCGACCAGATGGGGTTTAGGATGAGTCGAACTCCTCAGATAGCTTTGCTTGTTACAGCTTCCACTACCTGAGTATGATCACGAATTCCCACAGAAGAGCTTTGCTTGTTACAGCATCCACTCAACCTTGGAAACTCTGACTATATATGGCACATAGAACAAGTTTTGAATACAAAGGTATACTAAGAGTAAAGTCTAAAACATTTATAATACAAGTACGCCCCTTCTACCGAACTACTAGTTTAGCTACTATTCATTGCGCTAAACATTATTACTAAGGAAATAAACAACAGTTAAATAAATAAATACTAAGAGATACTTACAACCGTTGAAGCGCCAAGGGATTCTTTATTCCAAAGTAATATTACATAATTGTGCCCACAAAAGCTAGAGAGATTTTGTAGAGAGAGAAGCTCTCCACATTTTTTGGGGTGTGTTACAAATGAGGAGGAGCACTTCTATTTATAGGCTAAGGAGGAGGAGGATGGGTGGTGGAGATGGTGGCATGTGGAGGAGCATCCAAGGGTGGAGGAGGAAGAGTGCAAGGCAAGCTTTGGGAGGAGGATGTGGTGGAGGAGCCACCACATGTCACATTCTCCATGGAGGAGGAGGAGGAGCCGGCGGCTTTGGGAGGGGAGTGGAGGAGCCACCCCTTCTAGAAGCTTGTGTGACCTTTCACAAAAGCCATCGGTTTGACCGGATCTTACCGGAGCTTTGGCCGGAGCTTCTTGGATTTTGGAGAGTGTAATTTGAATGAAAATGTCATTCTAAGATGATCTCAAGAAGGAACCTAAGCCAAATTCTGCCCCGAACATGGTCGAAATGCCAAATCAGATGAAATTGCCCTTGTTTGGCCTTCACCGGGCTTGGTGCTTTTGCCTTGCATTCTTGTCCATTTGCCGACGGTTCTAGAATATTTGAGTGATTCCAAGTCGGTTCCATGAAGGATGTTAAGGCTGATTTTGAGTGTAGCATGGTCGTGACCTGGAATGACTCGTTCTTCATTTTCCGCTTAAAAACTCCTCCTTAGCGTGTTTTCTCTCTAAGCGCCAAAATACCCTGTAGAAATATATCGGGACTAACAAGTAGAAGTTAAATAGACCAACAGTCTAATTTGGTGGGTTTTACTGTGTTTTTGATTCGTATAATTATGGTCCATCAGATTACCCCACACTTTTAGTTGTTCGTCCCGAACAATGCTATTCAAGGGCGTGCACACAATCAAGTAAAAACTTTGTAAAATATGAAAGTAAGACTGTGGGACTCGATTTTTCCTAATTCATGCATTACTACTTATTACTAAATTAAACTGTGTAAATAAGTAGAAGAGACTTAATACTTGTACCTCTGTGCTGAGATGCAAATTATATTGGATGTTTCGGGAGATAGCCCTTTTTAGGCTCCTGGACTGCAACCTCGGGATCGTCTCTTACTATATGGTTTCCTTGTAGCTTTCTCATGCACGTGATTCGGTTCGGGTTTCAATGGTTTGAGTACTTTGATTTCTTTTGGCGAGGGACTGCTTTTTGTAGTGAATTGGCTTTTGGCCTTTGATTTGACGCTTTGAGTACTTCACTTTTGTTCGGTTAAAACCTTCACAATTTTGGGCCTTAGGCCTCTTGATTTGCTTCTTCGAGCTTTTCGCCTTTTTGTGGTTTTGCAAGTCCATTTTCTCAAGCCTTTTTGGGAGGTCCAATCATCGCCCGCAAGCCTATGGAAATACCTCCCCGCTCCTCTCTTTTTTGCCGTTTTCGCGCGGGTCAAGGTGAGGGTCGCTCATCTATTTTCTCGGCTACTTTGACTGTCGTTTTCGCGCGGGTCAAGATGAGGGTCACTCATCTATTTTCTCGGCTACTTTGACCGGAGATAGGACGGTCTGATTCCCGTCCTTGCCTTTTGCATTGCATGGCGGAGATGACTTCAATCTTCACTGAAACCCGAAGTGCAGCCTCCACTGACTTCGAAACCCATATAGTTTGATCTGATCCTTCGATTGCTTGCCAAGCCTCTCCAGGGCATTTCTATCAACTCCACATCCCTAGTTTATCTCAGCACAAAGGGACAAATGAGAAGTTACGTTCTAAGTTTGTAAACAGTTGAATTTTCACAAGGTTAATGCATGAATTATGACTTATCTTTTTCACATTCTTAAGTTCATACTTTCAAAAAGATAATACTATTAACTAATATATACAGGTGGTTCTCACCCCACACTTCTGAACGAAGTCGTGCCTTTCAGCAAGACTTAGTTCAAAAGCCATGCAAGCAGATATTATACGAGAAAGAAATGTTATTAAGGAAAAGGAAAGACAGAACTCCCTTTAAGGTGTCGAGTGAACGACATGGCACGAGGCTGGATAATCGAGGGAGTTCGGCTGGGGCCTTGAATTGTTAGCGTAGCCCTGACTGGCTTAATGTTGCACCCAAGTCCGATTCCTGAATAGTCAAATCTTCTATGCACCAAGTGGGTGAGAGCAACTTATTGAAAAAACTAAATGATAGAAAATAAAATGACAGAAAATAAAATGACAGAAAGTAAGATAGTGTCGGGTTACCTCCCGACCAGTGCACTTGTTTAACGTCGTTGGCTCGACAGTACCTCAATCATGGATCATAAGGTCGGATCCCAAGGGTGAGTGAGGTCAAACTTTTTCTCGGCAGCCCTTTTGCTCCGAGAGGGTGAGGTTTCCTTGACCATAGCTGCTGGTCCAATGCGTCGTGCTTGCTTGTTTCTCCTTCCGGGTTTCCATTCTTTCGGCCCATGCCTTTGCCGCTTCTTCATGTTGGAATAGTTGGCACTTTCGCGAGTTTGGAAGTTAGGTTTTGTGCCTTCAAACATCGGCGACCACAGGCATGTTCCCATGTGAGGCCTCTTCTTGGTGGTAGCTACGAATGGTTGTCTTGGAATGATTGAGTTCCCGGGTGGTTTTTCTTGGCTTGTGACGAGAGAGATTTCCTTTGTCGGCTTTTTTGGCTCATGCTCTGCCTCTAACTCCCCTTGTACCGCATCATCATTGATTATATGATCTTCGGTGGTTATGATCGGCATGAAACGCGAAGGGTTAAGTTGAGGCACTTCGACCATGAGGACTAGGTCTGTTTCAGGTGCTCCGACAGTGAGGACTAGGTCTTTCTCAGACAGTTCGGCAATGAGGTCCGGGATTTCCTCGGGTGCTCCGAGCGCAAGGACCGGGCCTGGCTTGATTTCTTCGGCCGCTTCAGCAGTGAGGTTCGGGACTTCTGTAGGCTCGGCAAATAGGATAGTGATTTCCTCGGATGGATTGGTGATAAGGACCGGGTCTGGTTGGGGCAGTTCTTCTTCGGTCATTTGCGGGTCCTCATCCTCAGTCGGCTCCTCGGGTTCAGCCGTGAATTGGTGCATCAGTGCACTCAATTGCTGCATGTCTGCGGCCAATTGCTGGGTGCTAGCTGCCAGCTCCTTTTCTGCCGCCCATAGTTCAGTTTTGGCCCTGATTTGTTGCATCGTGTTGTCCAACTGCTGGATGCTAGATGCCAGCTTCGTTATACCGTCCTCAATTGGCTCGGCCTGATTTTGGCTTGGTCTTGACCTTGCGGCCAAATCATTGATTAATATCCAAAGATCATCCACGGTTATGCCCATCAACGATCCTCCTGCTGCGTCATTTAGCCCTTTCCACTCATGTGGCAACATCCCACAGAGAAACTTTGTTTGAAGATCGAATTTGGTGAATCCATGGTGCGGGCAGCTCGTCACAATGGAATCGAAGTACCATAAGTACTCATCCAATGTTTCGTCCCGGGATTGCTCCAAGTTGTTGATCTTCTCACGGATTTCAAGTTCGAAGGATGGTGGGGAAAACTCCTCGTTGTTCCAAGGTTCCATTCCGTAGTAGTATGCCTTAGTGAATTGCATGATAAAAAAAGAAAAAAGAACAACTATTCCGATGCACAACTCCCCGGCAACGGCGCCAATTTGACAGAACCGCTCATCGTTAAAGCGATTTGTGCAAATAAATTTATAAGTCCGCTACTCGCGACTTTACTACTGGGTAGCAAGTGGTAAGTAGGGGTCGAACCCAAGGGAGTCAGTGTGGATTAGTTGTTCTTTAATGAAGCTTATGCAGAAATTAATTACGATTGTGGTTGAGTTTGAGTGTGTTTTGAGAACTGAAAGTAAATTACAGCAGTTGATAATAAACTGTAAGGAAAGTATTCGGTTTTAGGGGCCTTGTATTATAATTGTTTATCTTCGACCGCTAATGATCATACCAAGTGGTCAAAGATGAATTGAGGCTATTTCTAGCGCAAGATATGATCATGCTAAGTATTCAAACGATGAATCGAGGCTAGTTACAGCTCAAGACTTGCAACATCGGTTTAAAACAACACCTGTTCTATTTCAGTCTAGCGCCAATACCCAAAGGTATGCTAGCCTGTGTGCATCCACCTGATCTCACAGTTACGCTCGACCAGATGGGGTTTAGGATGAGTCGAACTCCTCAGATAGCTTTGCTTGTTACAGCTTCCACTACCTGAGTATGATCACGAATTCCCACAGAAGAGCTTTGCTTGTTACAGCATCCACTCAACCTTGGAAACTCTGACTATATATGGCACATAGAACAAGTTTTGAATACAAAGGTATACTAAGAGTAAAGTCTAAAACATTTATAATACAAGTACGCCCCTTCTACCGAACTACTAGTTTAGCTACTATTCATCGCGCTAAACATTATTACTAAGGAAATAAAGACAACAGTTAAATAAATAAATACTAAGAGATACTTACAACCGTTGAAGCGCCAAGGGATTCTTTATTCCAAAGTAATATTACATAATTGTGCCCACAAAAGCTAGAGAGATTTTGTAGAGAGAGAAGCTCTCCACATTTTTTGGGGTGTGTTACAAATGAGGAGGAGCACTTCTATTTATAGGCTAAGGAGGAGGAGGATGGGTGGTGGAGATGGTGGCATGTGGAGGAGCATCCAAGGGTGGAGGAGGAAGAGTGCAAGGCAAGCTTTGGGAGGAGGATGTGGTGGAGGAGCCACCACATGTCACATTCTCCATGGAGGAGGAGGAGCAGCCGGCGGCTTTGGGAGGGGAGTGGAGGAGCCACCCCTTCTAGAAGCTTGTGTGACCTTTCACAAAAGCCATCGGTTTGACCGGATCTGACCGGAGCTTTGGCCGGAGCTTCTTGGGTTTTGGAGAGTGTATTTTGAATGAAAATGTCATTTCTAAGATGATCTCAAGAAGGAACCTAAGCCAAATTCTGCCCCGAACATGGTCGAAATGCCAAATCAGATGAAATTGCCCTTGTTTGGCCTTCACCGGGCTTGGTGCTTTTGCCTTGCATTCTTGTCCATTTGCCGACGGTTCTAGAATATTTGAGTGATTCCAAGTCGGTTCCATGAAGGATGTTAAGGCTGATTTTGAGTGTAGCATGGTCGTGACCTGGAATGACTCGTTCTTCATTTTCCGCTTAAAAACTCCTCCTTAGCGTGTTTTCTCTCTAAGCGCCAAAATACCCTGTAGAAATATATCGGGACTAACAAGTAGAAGTTAAATAGACCAACAGTCTAATTTGGTGGGTTTTACTGTGTTTTTGATTCGTATAATTATGGTCCATCAGATGGTTGGGTGGATAGAGTTGGTTCTAGCTTCGATTCGGAGTGCAAAGCGATCCTTGAAGGCTGCAAGCTTGCAGCGCAGCAAGGCCTTGAAAAGGTCTGCATTGTTACAGACTCCGTAGAGGCTTTGTGGGCTATTTTCCTGGGTTCCTGGAGACCGGGCGGGAGGCTTCGAGATGTCAAGGAGAGCTTCAGATTCTTGGAGAGACATCCGGGGTGGTCGCTTTCGTGTATTGCCAGGGAGAGGAACAAGTCGGCGGATTGGTTGGCGAAGAAAGAGAGAAGCAGCAGATGGGAGTGGAGCTTAATTTCGGCTATTCCTAAGGATCTTCCGAGAGTTTTGTAATTCTGTTGCTTTTCTGTTTGCTTTAGTTCTGCTCGAGTCTTGTTTCCGTTGTTGGGTTGTTCCGATTGGCTTCTTTTTTGTCAAAAAAATGTGTTTAAAGCCCTAATTTAAATCAAGCTCATTAGGGTCGGGTCGATTGAACCCGAATTTGACTCGAGTCCATATCAACTTTTATCAAATTCAATTAATCACTACCCAACAAACCGACGCGAAGTTAATGCATCAGTTAATCCGGGGTAGTTGCTGTTTCATGTCACAAACCTCAAACAATTTATAGTGAAAACAACTTTAAGATGTCCCTGGCTTGTCGATGTGGGATATGTTGGATCGATTAGTGTTAGCAAACAATATCAGACGGAGTTTACCACAAGGTTTTCCGGTTGATAAACAGAGTTGCAGCGGAAACAGTCAAACGGAATGCAGGAATGAAAATGCTGAATCAATACTGCACACGTATGTAGAGTGGAAATCTTATCACATATAGTGATAAGGTGAAAACCACTACCTTCCAGATTTCTCTGAAAGGATTTGTGAAACCGATTGCTTTCTATTACGATATTCTTGTAGGGTTTACAAACTAGGTCTATTCAACAGACTCTACTTGATGACCTCTACTCACTCAAACAAAGCAACCGTTTCTTCTTCAAACCTCCATGTAGTGACAGCTTCAGCAACTCGTTCTTCAGTGTGGTGGCTTTGCTTTTCTTGAAGGCGGCGGCTTCTCTCTTCAGCAATCCACACTAGACACATGTCAAACCCTAGGACATTAAGTAGGGTTGTCCGTGTCTTTTCATCTGGGCCCAGCAGTCTGGCCCATCTGAAACTTTATGAACCCAATGGCCTTTATTTGAATAGACAGAATTCTTCTAGAATCTTCCTTCTATCAGCTCCTACATTGAGTAAGGCTTGCCACAACTAATCTATAGTATCTTGTGGGTTCAACCATCCTGTGGCAAAACTCGATCTCTGATCTATTCTTGATCTGTTTGATGGATTCCTGCATACTTAGTGGAAATGTTAACTAAGTGTTTGTAATCATCAAAACCTATGGTTCCAACAAATTCCCCCTTTTTGATGATGACAAACACTTCTTCAAATAAAATAGAATCCATCACTAGCAATTCAAATCATCATTAATTCAGTAGATAAAATTTATAGTCAGGTTCTGTTAGACAGACACCTCTACGAACTTACACCAGTTCCCCCTTAAATAGGCATTGGATTTGAATTTCAGTAGACTTCCCCCTCAGGTAGTGTACTCATGTTATCTTCCCCCTTTTGGCATCATTAAAAAGATTGCAAGATAACATACCAAGTAATGGAAGAGAACTGTAGATTTCATTAACTAAGGCAAAAGATCCCCTGAGGGAACACTCAGTGCAAACAGCAAATTTGAATACTATTAAGCAGAACCAGATCATAGCAACGAAAAACAAATTCAAGAAGACAAACAAGGGGTGGGTCAATGTGGTTAGGGATTTCAAGGAGGGGTAAACCATGAGACCGACCCAGGCTATTCCTTCACCAATAGCCTCAGCTGAGCGACCAGCTCGGTGCCTACAAATCGGAGCTGACAATTAAGCTCCGCAATCTCTTCCCTTATGCGAGTCCCATTTATCATGTTGATCTTGGCGGACTCGTCAATTTCCCTCACCACGGCTGGCAACGATTCAATCGCATCGAGCTTTGAGCGCAGCTCGCTCACCCACTCAGCATTCGAGTCTCTAGACTCCTTCTCAATCAGTGACTCCAGATGAGCCAATTTCTCTCCTAACACATCAACTCTTTCACACAGATTCTGCAAAACTTTAACTACTGCTGATGATTCCTCATCTGGATGCAGCGGATGCTGATCCAGAGGATCAACCTCATGGATTACCTCTTTCGTTACAGGAGCAGGGGTATACAGGTCGCTCTTCCATCCAGTTCCAGCTTCGAACTCCCAATTGAAACTAGCAATCATGTACTCACCCGGTACACTGGACAGTTCACTTTCCTTCTTTGGCTCATAGATTCCAAGGTGCACGAGAATTCTCTTGATGATTCCTAGATATGGCAGTCCATGTGACTTGCTACTTGCTGCACGCTCCATGTGCTTTAGAATCAGCATCGGTAAGTTCATTTGAGTTTTTCCTCGGAGCTTGTCCAGTAAGAAGAAGTCTTGGAAATTTACCACTTCATGTTTCTGTGCCCTTGGAGTAATTGAAGTGCATATGAACTTATGTAGAATCCTGTTGACCAAGTTTAGAGTAGTAGCTTTCCCTTGATAGGAAACGTTTGTGGGATCTTCCCCTACCCTCTTGATAACTTTGCCCTTGGCCACGGACTCGGGCCATATACCTTTTACTATTCATCAAATCTAGTGGCTGGAACTTTCAGTAGATTGGCCAGCTCTCTGCAGGAAAAGACCTGCTCCTCCCCTCCGACGACAAACGTAGCTAGAGGCATCCCACGCACCTCCTCCAACTTGAATCTTGAATAGAACTCTCTGACCTTGGCCTCATCCACCAGAACCGCCTCTCAGAAGAGGTGGTCCCAGCTCTGAGCGATCAGGAGGTTGCTGACCTCCACCAGCTGATACCGGGCCATGAACTCTCGGTCAACTGTCATCTCCGATATCACGCTCCCTCTTCTTCTGCCTCACGAACTGACTTTTCCTTTTTCACCACTGAGATTGGAGTCTTTTTGGTTCTAAAGCTCTTTCGGACAGGGACTTTACCAGGGGTAGATTTCGTGCGCTTGGTACCAGACCCTTCCGCAGCATTTGCCTTCCTCTTGTGAGAGGTTGCTTCATCCTCAACGGTTGGTATGAATTTTACTGATGCTGATTCTGTGGTTGCAGTTTTGATCTCTGATTTCTTGGTCAGAACGTTTTCAACATCCACACCGCTTGCTTTTAGTGCAGCGATCATGGCGGCGACTGCGGCTGCAGAGAGGTTACTTGCGGCTGCCATCGAGTTATATTGTAGAGAAGAGAGGAGTAGGTTTTCAAGGATTTGACCTAGGTGAGAGAGAGAGAGGTCCTTAGTACAATGTGGGGCTGCGTTAAGCCGCCTCCTCTTTATACAGCCGAAAACCCTAGAGTCTTTTTCAAATCACGGAACTTGAACTGTCGTCCTTGAACCGCTTCAATTTGATTTTTCAAATTCCAAAAACCGTCTGCACCCCCAACTTCTTTCCGAAACCATTAATTAGACCTTCTTGAGAGGAATAATTCTCCATAGAGAGGCTTCCACCTGTCCAATACATGCGTTATTAATTTACAAATGCTGCGACTGTTCACCTGTCAGTAAAGCTGCAAAGGCTGTTCAGTTTTCCATCTTAGCAAGGACCGCAGGCTATCATTTCAAAGCGGCGTGGGTCACATGCCAAGCTACAGCGTTTTCCTTCCTTTATACATTTTGGTCAAATCACAATGACTACCTTTTGGATGTACTTTATTGCTGGCATCCACTCAACACACCAGACAGGCTTTACTGCACTTCATTAGGTACTTGCATATTCTCAGATTGAACCGGTTGAATCGGTTTAGGAGCAGCCCCGGTTTGTCTCACGGTTTTTCACAAGGGTTGTGGTGATTTCGGTTTACTCAAAGGGTACAATAAAAACACCACTCATTCATAAAAGAATATCACGGAGTCAAATCAAGATAGTTTTAGCAGCATGGAGATAAACAAAAACAACATTCACTAAAACAAAGGGCTAATAATTTTATTCTCCACACATGAAAGGCTATGGTTGGTCTTAGAGAACTTCCGTGGCATATATTGAGGGTTCAAAGGAAGTCTCTTTTGGGCTTCAAGGACTAATGTGTCATGCTCCAGGTTCTGCTAGCTAGTAATATTACTTAACATGCATGTAAGGTGACCTCATAGGGCAGCTTTCAACCGGTGATTAATTTCATACGCAGCAAATCCATATCATGGTATGTTAACAAGTAACCTAATCTAGCCAGTCATTGGGAGAATCTAGCATGAAGAACAAACTAGATAAGAGATGTCATACCTAGTTCAGTTCTTAGCTTTTCGTAGGGCTCCCTGTGCAGTGCTTTCGTGAAGATGTCTGCGATTTGTTCCTCAGTTCTGTAGTATTCCATAGCTATAGTACCCTTTTCTACACAATCACGCAGAAAGTGAAATCTAATTTCTATGTGTTTCGTACGTGAAAACTGCACTGGATTCTTAGAGATATTAATGGCACTGGTGTTGTCACAGAATTGAAACACATTCAAGATTAACACCATAATCACTTAGCTGTTGTTTTATCCAAAGGAGTTGAGCACAGCATGCGGCAGCTACAATGTACTCAGCCTCTGCGGTGGAGAGAGCAATGGACGACTACTTCTTCGATCCCCATGAGATCAGGCATGGTCCAAGGAATTGTGCCATCCCTGAAGTGGACTTTTTATCTGTTTTGCAGCCGGCATAATCAGCATCTGTGTAGGCCATCAGACTTAGGTCTCCTCCCTTTGGATAGAATAGGCACAGATCGTCTGTCCCCTTCAGGTACCTCAGAATCCTTTTCACAGATTTAACATGTGTCTCTCTGGGATCTGCCGGAAATCTGGCACATAGACAAACACTAAATAGAATGTCAGGTCTACTAGCAGTTAGATACAGAAGAGAACCTATCATTCCCCTATAAAGGGTCGAATCCACTTGAAGGGAGGACTCATCCTTTGCTAAGGAATCATTTGGCGACATTGGTGTAGCACACGTTTTTGCGGAGTCCATCCCGAACTTCCTCAAGATTTCTCTCACGTATTTCTGCTGATGGATTCGAGTTCCATCTTCATCTTGTGCTACTTGAAGTCCTAAGAAGTACTTCAATTCTCAGACCATACTCATCTCGAATTCACTTGACATTAGGTTCGTGAACCTCTTAACCAGTCTAGAGTTGGTTGAGCCAAAGATAATGTCATCAACGTATACCTGAACCACTAGAGTGTCGGTCCCTTCCTTCAGGAGGAAGAGAGTTTTATCCACTTCTCCTCTGACGTACCCATGTGACAGAAGGAACAGAGACAGCCTTTCATACCAGGCGCGGGGAGCTTGTTTCAGGCCATATAGTGCCTTGTCCAGGAGATACACGTGATTTGGATGATCTCTATCTTCGAACCCTGGAGTCTGGCTCACGTACACTTCTTCCTTTAGAACTCCATTCAGGAAAGCTGTCTTTACATCCATCTGTTACAGGGAGAACCCGTGATAGGTTGAATAAGCTATAAGCAGTCTGATAGCTTCTAGTCTTGCAACTGGGGCAAAGGTCTCGTCATAGTATATTCCTTCTTGCTGGTTGTATCCTTTGACAATCAGATGGGCTTTGTTCCGTATGACGACTCCCTTGTCGTCCATCTTGTTTCTAAAGACCCATTTTGTTCCAATCACGTTTTTGTCTTTGGGTCTAGAAACTAGACGCCAGACTTCGTTTCTTTCGAACTGGTGGAGCTCTTCTTGCATGGCATTGACCCACTCTGGGTCCTTGAGCGCTTCCGCCACTGTCTTGGGTTCTGCAAAGGACACAAAAGAGGCAAATCCACAAAATTGACTTAGACTATTAAGATTTACCTGTTCCTGAGAGACGTAGCATTGGTAATCTCCATATCTGGCTGGTGGATGAACCGCTCTTCCAGAGCGTGTGGTCCTTAGTTCCTCCTCAAGGTTATTAGCATTCTCATCTTCCTCAGTAGGAGGCTCTTCTTCCGCTTCTATCGGGTGGTCATTGATTGCATCTCCACCTGGTGGATTTGCTATCTCACCATATTCTTCCTAATCGATCGGTGGCACTTCACCTACGTGCTGGATATCCCCGTGAGGCATGTCATCAGTAGGTGCTGGAGGAGGTTCCCACTCAGGGTCAGATTCGTCTACCAGCTGGAGCTCTCCGGCGTCTAGCATAGACGAGGTTGAGGAATCTTGTATTAGATGTCCGGCCATCACCGTCTCATCGAATCTTACATGCACACTTTCCTCAACTTGCTCTAGCCTTAGGTTGTAAACCTTGTAAGCTTTGCTATGACTGGAGTATCCAACGAATACTCCTTCATCGCTCCGTGCATCAAAGTTTCCTAAATAATCCTTGCCATTGTTGTGAACAAAGCATTTGCATACGAACACTTTTAGAAGTGAGATTTTTGGCTTTCGTCCACGTAGCAGTTCATAAGGAGTTTTCCCTATCATGGAACAAAGTGATGCTCTGTTGAGAATGTAACATGCAGCATGTACCGCTTCTGCCCAGAAGCTTTTCGGAACTCCGCTACCGATAAGCATTGTCCGCGACATGTCCTCCAAAGTTCTGTTTTTTTCGTTCCACTACACCGTTTTGCTGTGGTGTCTGTGGGGCGGAAAAATTGTGATCAATACCTTTGTTCCTGCACAACGAGAGAAACTGCATGTTCCGGAACTCGGTTCCATTGTCAGTGCAAATGGAGGTCAGTTTGCGATCTAATTTGTTCTCCATCAATTTCAACCATGCTTCAAATTCAGAATATGTTTGAGTTTTAGAGAATAGGAAGATAGTCCATGTATACCTGGAGTAGTCATCGACTATGACCAGAATATACCTGTTTCCTCTGCGGCTGACAACATTGACGGGCCCACATAAATCCATGTGGATCATGTCCAATGGTGCGGAGGTACTTACGGTCTGCTTCGATGGAAAGGAATTTCGAGCTTGCTTTCCTGTGGCACAGACACTACATAGCTGATCAAAGGAGTTTTTCACCTTGGGTAAGCCGACTACCAAATCTTTCTGATGGAGTTTGTGCAGTAGCTTCATACTCGCGTGCCCAAACCTCTTGTGCCATAAGATGGAATTTTCACCGATGCTTGTAAGACACAATTCAGTCTTAGGGGAGAATTCTGGATCGACAATGTAGATTTCATCCACGTGAATTCCTCTCAATACTGTTTCGCCTGTCTCATTACACCTTACCAGACAGTCATTAGAGTTAAAAGTAACATGATTTTTTCCATGTTGACATAACTGAGATACGCTTAGTAGATTGTACCTCAGTCCTTCAACCAAACTTACTTCCTTGATGTGGATTTTTTTTGAGATTTTTACCTCTCCCTTTGCTATTACCATTCCCTTGCTTTTGTTTCCGAAGAATATGCTTTCTCCGGAATGATTTTGGAGCGAGTCGAACCATACTGGATTTCCAGTCATGTGCCTCGAACAGCCACTGTCCAGGTACCAGGGACGGGACCTCACTCCTTCCTGCAAGAAAATGATCAGTTTTTACGCACCCAGACAAGCTTGGGCTTGCTAGGCTTGGGAATAGATTTAGTAAATGGAAAGTAATCAGATTGATGGTAATCATCACAATCGGCTGTGTCAATCTTTCGTATGGGTTTGCTTCTTGGTCTACCGCGGATTACTGGGTCGTAATGGGGGCGTGAGCATTCAACTCTTCCCTTCTTCCTGTAAGGACTAGCCTTGTTCTGATAGCATGGTCCCGGCCAGCGATTCTGAGCTTCCACCCATTTGTGATTCTTTTCATCCATCTCTTTTAGTCTTGGGCATTCAGCTCTGTAATGACCTGATTATCCACAGGTCCAGCATATCCTATGGCATGGAAGATCGACATACTTGCTTCTGCCAGATGGTGTCGATATCTTCATCTTTCTAGCGTGGAAGTTTATTTTTGCAGGCTTACGCTTCTCACTCATCTTCAGCCACATCTCATATGCTTTTCTGGCCTTAAAGGGAACAGACTCCGGGTCATGTATATCAAATCCTTCCTGTGGACTATCTCTCCTCTCCATCTGTCTGATGGTCTGGGGCCTTCTTGTCTGGCGAGAGGATTCTCCTGGTTCAATCATTTTTCCTTTACCTTTTTCAGCTTTTTCATTGTATCCTGGTCCTGGTCTGACAAACCTTTTCTTGTAGTCCTTATTTTCTTCCTCCACCTTCTTTGCTTCCAGCTCACGGATCCAATTTTCTTTCCGTGTAGTGTCCTCGAGTCTGAGCCTTTCCACTGTCTAGAGAAGTTCCTCATTCTTTTGTCTAAGAGTGCTCAGCTCATCATTTAGCTCTTCAACCTTTGCTTGGAAGTCAGCTAGCTCAGTGTTTCCAATCTTCATATGCTTCAGCTCATCACTTAGCCTACTGACCTGCCTTTCTCTTTTTTTGCATGTACGACATCTGCACACATGTTCTGCCATCTCTTTCTCAAGATGCATGGCTTTAGTTGACCAGAGACAATTTTCTTCTATGTCATCGTGATGATCATGTTGCATCTCCGCTAGTCTGTCCTCTAGGTCTCAGTTCTTGCCCAAGACCTTGGCTATCGTTTCTGCAAGGTCAGATTCGGAAAAGATTTTATCAATAAAGGAGTCAGTATCTGTTACCTCATCAATTGAAGAGTGAGCCATGAGGCAGATTTTCTTTGAGTGCTTTCCATCATCACTTTCTTCATCCGAGTCTCCCCATGCGGTAAACATGGCATGAGTTGGTTTGAGGGTGGATGTTTCTCCTTTCTGCACAGGTGGCTCTCCTTTCCTTTTGCTGTAGCAATCTTTGGAAATATGCCCTTTCTTCTGGTAGTGGTAGCACGTCCTATCTTCTCTTGGCCCTGGACTCCTTCCATTTTCATTTGACATGTTGCCTTTTGAGAAGTTTCCACGGCTTCCTCCAACTCTAAAGTCTCTTCTTCCTTTACCAAGGTTGTTCATTTTCAGAGCTCTTGTGAGCAGTGCTATGTCATCGTCTTCCTTAGGTGACTCATTTCTATGTGCTAGATCGAGGGCCTTCTCTACTTTTAGGGCAATGGCATGGGACTTATCAGATTGCCTCCGAGCCATCTTTCTCTCAGTAATTCCTGCCTGGCTTTGAAGGTTTGCGACCAATTCTTCTAGAGTTACATCTTTTATTCCCTTTTGAGCTTGCAGGGCTAGTGTAACGTGATCCCACTTTGAATTTAGGGCCTGCATGAATTGATGAGTGATCTTCCATTCCGGGAGCCTCTCATTCAGGTATTCCAGCTGCCCAATAATAACTTGAAAATGGGTGAAGAAATCTTCAAGAGATTCGTCCTTTCTCTGCACAACGGACTCATAGTCTTTTATGGCGGCTAAAATCCAGTTTCTTTTGATATCTTCATTTCCTCCGTATAGCCTCACAAGGCTATCGTACATTTCCTTGGCGGTTTTGTGCATTGCCACTTTGATTTGGTTTCTGGAAGAAAGAGCCATATATAGAAACTTCTTTGCTCTAACATTTTTTTCGAGCTTTCTGTAGTCCTCTTCAGTGTATTTGTCTTTGCTTTTCTCCACTGGTTTCTCAGCATCTGTTGTGTCTGGTGGTATGACCAGAGGACCCGTCTCGAATATGCTCCATAGTTGTCCATCTAGCGCGCATACGTGGGCTTTAAACCGGTCTTGCCACCAGTCAAACTGACCGGGCTTCAGCAGCGGTAGTTTCCAGAAGGAATCGTTGATCGACGACATCACTTTTCCTGCAAAGCTAACACACAAATCTAGAGCACTCGGCTCTGATACCACGTGTTGGATCGATTAGTGTTAGCAAACAATATCAGATGGAGTTTACCACAAGTAGGGATGCACATCCGGTCCGGACCGGACCGGACCGGAATTTACGGTCTGGTCCGGATCGGTGGACTGGAATTTTCTAAAATCTTGGACCGTGGACCGGACCGGACCGAATATATATGGACCGGGACCGGACCGGGACCAGAATTCGTGTGAAAAATTGGACCGAAACCCGGACCGGACTGGGACCGACCGTAATTTAGTGTTAAAAAATAGAAAATAAAAAAATATTAGGAAAATAAAAAAAAATTGGTTTATTCCGGTCCAGACCGGACCGGAACCCGTAATCCTCCAAAAATATGGACCGTGGACCGGACCGGAAAATCCGGTCGGTTCCGGTCCGGTTTTCCGGTTCGGGCCAATTTTGTGCATCCCTAACCGCAAGGTTTTCCGGCTGATAAACAGAGTTGCAGCGAAAACAGTCAAACGGAATGCAGGAATGAAAATGTTGAATCAATACTGCACACAGATGTAGAGTGGAAATCTTATCACAGATAGTGATAAGGTGAAAACCACTACCTTCCAGATTTCTCTGAAAGGATTTGTGAAACCGATTGCTTTCTATTACGATATTCTTGTAGGGTTTACAAACTAGGTCTATTCAGCAGACTCTATTTGATGACCTCTACTCACTCAAACAAAGCAATCGTTTCTTCTTCAAACCTCCGTGTAGTGACAGCTTCAGCAACTCGTTCTTCAGTGCGATGGCTTTCCTTTTCTTGAAGGCGACGACTTCTCTCTTCAGCAATCCACACTAGACACATGTCAAACCCTAGGACATTAAGTAGGGTTGTCCGTGTCTTTTCATCTGGGCCCAGCAGTCTGGCCCATCTGAAACTTTATGAACCCAATGTCCTTTATTTGAATAGACAGAATTCTTCTAGAATCTTCCTTCTATCAGCTCCTACATTGAGTAAGGCTTGCCACAACTAAATTGTAGTATCTTGTGGGTTCAACCATCCTGTGGCAACACTCGATCTCTGATATATTCTTGATCTGTTTGATGGATTCCAGCATACTTAGTGGAAATGTTAACTAAGTGTTTGTGATCATCAAAACCTATGGGTTCCAACAGGATATATGCTCACTCGACCATTCTGCCGCTCATACAAATCTTGTATGCAATATTGCTCTTCAATCAACTCGGGATGAAGATAGAGTGATATGCAATATTTATGGAACCATTGGAAGCAGGTATACATATTGAACAAGCACACGCATATCATGATGATCATCATCTTTTTGAACCATATTTTGTACTAATTATCATATGCACTGAGCAGCACACAAGCTGCAACTCTAACAATTCTAACAATGGGGGGAGTTGTGGGAACAAACAAGACATGGGAAGCATTCAGAGCTTCAACAACAACAGCACTAACTGTGTAGTTATTCCAACCGTGTTTGATGATCATCTGTATCCGAATAAGGGTTTCATGCGTAATGATATGAGGAGAGCAATGTTTTCTTGAGCCAGTTTGATAGCACGAACTCGTCATTATATTATTTTCTACTGTTGCTTTGATGGACTTTATGGCATTGAGGGTAGTGAGAAACATCTCAACATGAGCATCAGTAACTTGAGCGCGTCATGTTTGTCCAAGCTATCTTATCCCACACGGCTTCTATGACAGTAAAATTGAGGAAAGATAGCTATATAAATAAGAGTGGATAGAAAGTGATTGAATACAATATTCATCTAAGCCTACGTTGACTTGAGTTATCGGGTTGCGTTTTCAGGTCGGATCCCAAAATATGAGCCCTTACCCGAATCTCAGGTCGAAGGGTCGGGTGGCTGCTCAGATTGCCTTCGGGTCATGTTGGGTTTTGGCCCTTTCGGGCTTTGGGCCGCTTGTCGGGCTTTCAAGCCTTAAGGCCTAGGGGTCACCAAATGGCCCTAGGCTTAGTTTGACCCGCGGGCGACCCCAGATCCGGCCTTACCATGGACCCGGCCCGACCCGGCACAAGCCCGACAATCGACACGACCCGAGGGGATTCGAGTAGGGCTAGGGTTTATACTTTGAAACCCGACCCGAAAATAAAGCACGATCTAACTAATTCAATTGAATGTCAGATGTCGAGGCCAATGAACTTTTGTGGAGGACTTGTTTCTTTTTATGCACAATTATGAATCCTGATTGTTATAATGTATCCGATGTGGGATATCTACATGGGAAAGTGGGTGTTTTGTGCATGGCTCATCAACTCATCAGAGTTGTTGGCGTTGTGCTTATCCATGTGAGACTGTGGGTGTGGAGCATGGCTGCACTAATAGATACAAATTTAATACTATACAACAATTCCCAAAATGGCCAGACTACTGAGTGCTAGTACAGTGTAGACGAATTAAAAGTTAATAAGTGGAATTAATAACTTGGCTTTGTTTTCTATCCCACATCGACCAGATGTGAAGGAGAAAGTAGTTGAATGGTATATAAATAGCATTCGGTTCCATTTGATTTTCCATTGCCCATTGCTACAATTCGGGTTTTACTCGGGTCAAACCCGACCTTAGCCTGACTGACCCGAAATTTTGGAGGGCTTTAAGGGGCTTAAGGCTTTAAAATTTTCAAGTGACCCGACCCGGACCCGACCCTTTTTTACATTATGTTCGCGTTAGGGTGCTCCAAATTGAGGTTCGGGTTTTCAATATATGGGGCCGAGTAAGCCCGACCCGGCCCATTGCTGAACTCTATTAAGGCCAAATGCTGAGGCTTACAATTCTATTTGACTGGCTCACAACTTTTTGCTGCACAAATTAAAAGTGAGACTAGTGATGACTTCATGATTGACGAACAAACCAATCATAAATATTTGGACTGAAATAAATTATATGAGCCCAATGAATTTAGTCAAATCTCAATTTGACAAATACACCCTGGTAGGGTTTAGAGCATCCCCACCATGATCAAAAAAATCATACCATCCATCTTTCTCATCTTTTTTCTCTCTCATCTAATCATTCCTCATGGTTTTTTCAATCACATGCACCCCACTCATGATCCAAAAAAATGTTTATCATCAATCTCTCTCATCACTACATAAATTATAGCTCATAAATGTTAAGATTAATAAAAATATATCAAAGTGTATCTCGTTTTATAGAGCTCAAAAAATTATGAATATTGGTATTTATTTTGATTTTTTTTAATTTGTAATTTAGAAGATATATTCGTTGAAAGATCAAAATAAAAACTGTACTGTTTCTTACACATGACACGTGTCGCGTTGCGATTGACTCATTCTCATGCTCAAAATATGAAAAAAGAGCATGGGATGCTCATTTTCATAAAAAATCATGTGATGCTTTTTTTGATGCTCAAAAAAACCATGGTGGGGATGCATGATTTTTTTGATCATCTCCCATGCTCACTTTTGATGCTCAAAAAACCATAGTGGGAATACTCTTATGGCCGCCATCACACCATTTGATTCCTGTGCTGAGTTCTTTCATCTCAGTCTTTTGATTTTCAAACAGGCCTCTCCTGGACTTCAATTTGGCCCAAATTATGCTGTCCAAATCCAAAACTAAGGCCCTGTCCACTTTGACTTGTTTTTTTGACTTGTAAGTTAAGATAAGTTAATATCAGTTAAGATAAGTTAAGATCAGTTAAGATAAGTTAATATAAGTTAAGATCAGTTAAGATAAGTTAAGTTACTTTTAACATACCACCATACTATTTATCATACCATCATACTATTCACCATCATCATACCATCATCATCATACTATTCATCATCATCATCATACCATCATCATCATCATCATACTATTCACAATCATCATCATCATACTATTCATCATACCATCATCATCATCATACTATTCATCATACCATCATCATCATCATACTATTCACCATCATCATCATACCATCACACTATTCATCATCATACCATCACACTATTCATCATCATACCATCATCATCATCATACTATCATCATCATACCATCCTCATACTATTCATCATCATACCATCATCATCATCATACCATCACCATCATCATCATACCATCATACTATTCATCATACCATCATCATCATACCATCATACTCTTCATCATCATCATAAAATTACTATTCATCATCATAAAATTACTATTCATCACCATCATCACCCCATCATCATCAGTATATTACTATTCATCATCATAAAATTACTATTCACCATCATAAAATTACTATTCACCACCATCATTACCATCATCATAATATTACTATTCATCATCATAATAATATTACTATTCATCATCATAATAATATTACTATTTATCATCATAATAATATTACTATTCATCATCATAATACTACTATTCATCATCATCATAATATTACTATTCATCATACCATCATCATCATACTATTCATCATCATCATACCATCATCATAATACTACTATTCATCATCATCATAATATTACTATTCACCATCATCATAATATTACTATTCATTAGTCAATATAAGTTTCAGTTAAGTGAAGATAAGTTAATATCAGTTAAGATAAGTTAATATCAGATAAGATAAGTTAAGATCAATTAAGATCATTTAAGATCAGTTAAGTTTCAGTCAAAGTGGACAGGCCCTAAATTAGTCATAGTCCATCATATTTCAAATAAGATAAACAAAACCCGAATTTTTATCCGATTTGATGATTGAACCAATTAAACCAAATTAGGGTTTCAGCCTAATTGAAGTTGGCCGCAAACTCGAGAAACTTTCTCAATAGAAGCCGATCAATTTTCTTTTCCATTTTTTCCTTCTCAGTCGCAAAAATTCGTCAATCTCACATAATCCGAGATCATGAGCCGCAAGAATCGTCACTTGTTTACCTATAATTGTTGTAAATCACCTCGCCATCTGTCTACAAACATCTCATATTTATGTCAGTAACTTCAACAATAATGATCATGCTTTAAGATTGTTGGATATAATGCTCAATTAACAGGCGGATACTACGAAGTTACTGAATAACAGATACAGAATACTGAGATGCGATTAAATAGAATAATATGCAATACAGATTGAATTACTGAAAAATAATCGCAAACCGGAGTGGATCGAGTCATGTTGGACGTTGTCCTTAAAGCAAGATTACTGCCGTGTTTGGGACTCGCTGGCAGTATGCTTCCCAGGATAAAACGATCCTCGACAACAACTTAGCACCAAGCTTTGTCGATCGAACTTTTATGGCCTTCAACTATCATCAAAACACACGCAAAGAAAAATTCAAACAAACATGCCGGCCGACTTAACCGTCATGCCAGGAAAGTTGGAAACGTATTTAGGGTTTTCTCTTTTCTCTCTCAAATAACGCACTGTGTTTTCTTTATATAAGAAAACCAAATGTTATTAAGCCCACCAATAATGGATCCACTATTAAAATCAGTCCATACTGAGATGATAATAATATTAATTAAATAATTAAATTAATATTTAACTATTTAATTATCTCTACCTATAAGATGTCACGTTAGTCACACTAATGTACAATTAAGCTATTACTTGCTTAATTTTCTTCACCCTTAATAACACTTTTTCCAACACAAGTTAAAGCCGCCCGCTAAGCCATTTATAAAATAAGCCAAGACACGGAAAATTTTCCAAATTGCATAAAAATCAACATTCAGTTCTAATTTTACACAATCTTTAGATTGGTTTCCCAATTACACTAGTTTTCTAAGACGCCGTTGACAACGACGTCTTAACATTAAAATGCTCTAGCCAACAGCGGCTTAAGCCTCGTGGCATTTTTTGAGCTAAAATAAACAGTCATGTGGCATAATATTGCCAAACAAACCTAAACCACTGTTACCAACAGCGTTTTAACTTAAAATGGGTAAGCCTCCTATTCTGCTTTCTCTATCTCAGATTTTTGTTGCAGTGCGAGCTCCTGATCAGTGGCAGCACAAGTCTTGATGAAGGACTGTTTCCATACATTGAACTTATGATGCTTGCTATCGGAATCCAAGTTAAATACTGAGTCGATGGAAGTTCGACTCCGACATCCTCGCCGCGTTTGATAAAGCCATTACAGACGGCATCGACGTCATTTCGATATCCATCGGCGGAGGAGACAGCGTCTCCGCACCTTACTATCTCGACCCGATCGTGATTGGTGCGTACGGAGCCGCCGCACACGGCGTGTTTGTATCCTTCTCCGATGGTAACGATGCGCCTGGCGGCATGTCGGTGACGAACATCGCACCGTGGATGACGACAGTCGGTGCTGGGACAATCGACAGGAACTTCCCAGCCGACATCGTCCTCGGCAACGGCTTCAAGCTGTCAGGCGTTTCTCTATACGCCGGCCAACCTTTGAACGGCCAAATGTATCCTTTAATATATCCCGGCAAGTCAGGCACTGCATCTCTGTGTATGGAAGACTCATTAGATCCGAGGTTAGTGAGAGGCAAGATTGTCATCTGCGACAGAGGAAGCAGCGCCAGAGTCGCTAAAGGCGTGAAGGGTGGAGCTATTTTAATATAAATCTCTACCAAGCATTTTAAGTTAAAACGTTGTCTCCAACAGCGGTTTAGGCTTGTTTGGTAATATTATGTCACATGATTGTTTATTTTGGCGCAAAACACCACGAGGCTTAAGCCGCTATTGGCTAGAGCATTTTAATATTAAGACGATGTTGACAACGACATCTTAGAAAACTAGTGTAAATTGGAAAACCAATCTAAAGATTGTGTAAAATTGGAACTGAATGTAGATTTTTATGCAATTTGGAAAATTATCCCAAGACACGCAAATGCTAATTCTGTAACGGACAACGTAGTCGGTCTATTTGATTCTGCCACCCAACCAGAACACTCCAAAACAAGCTTACACAATTCATTTGTTTGTCAACCATCATCATCATCTCATCACCCCTTAATCATGCATTTCAACTCATAGCATTTGGTCTTTCCGGCCGTCTTTGCCCACCTTTTTTCTCTTCTTTATTATTTACTTATTCCCAAGCTACCTCATGCTCATCACGTTGTTAAATAAACCACCCCTATCCTTTCCATCCATAACTCCATTAGTTACCTGTTGAAGCTGTGAACACGATCGAGCAATCGATGAAGAGGTACAGAAATTGTGAGATTTGGGATTTTGAGCAGGAGGTGCCTGTCAGAAAAGGTTCCAACAATGTTATTTTGGGTTTAGATGGTGGAACCACAACTACTATCTGTATCTGTATACCCTTCGCCTCAGATCTTCATAATACTAATTTGCCTGATGATCGGCCACCTGTTCTCGCCCGAGCTGTCGCTGGATGCTCTAACCATAACAGTGTCGGAGGTTTCTCTCTTCTTCTTGTTTTTCTTTTGGGTATAGTGTGTAGTAAACACTTGTTCTCCAAGATTTTTAAAAGCAAAAAAAAAGAAAGCAGAACTACTCATTTGATGGAAGTACTGAGCTGCAGATCATTTAATCAAAAAAAAAAAAAGGCAGCACTGAGCTTCATCTTGGTATTTCCATTCCAATGTTTTTTGCATCCATCTCGGACCATTATCTTTTTCAATGTAAGTAATGTGTTTTGCACAACTAGTAGAATTTGTTTCTGGGTAGTGATGACTGACGAGTCTTGAGTAGTTGTTACCATCGGCCGGCCTGAATACTAATAATTTTAATTATTTTTATCTTGAAAGTTACATTACATCAATTCAATTAAAAAAAAGTAAGTTACATTACAAGTCTATGGTTGAATTTTCAATTGCAATGTCAGGTTAGGTACGGGACGTCATAGGAAATTTTATTTGTATATTATTGAGCTCTTAAATTGAATATTACTCTCATGCATTTTCATACGGTTGGTACACACGTACATGACAGAAACTGCTGCAAGGGAAACTTTGGAACGCGTCATGGCTGAAGCGTTACTCAAGTCTGGTTCAACTCGGTCATCTGTCCGTGCTGTTTGCTTGGCTGTGTCTGGTGTAAACCACCCAAATGACCAACAAAGAATATTAAACTGGCTCGGGTTTGTTATCTAGCATTACAACTTGACAGTTTTCATCTCGTCGAGTTTTATTCACATATGGATGGCATTTCTTACAGGGACATATTTCCACGGCATGTGAGGTTTTTTGTACAGAATGATGCTGTGGCAGCTCTTGCAAGTGGAACAATGGGAAAGCTTCATGGATGTGTTTTAATTGCTGGCACAGGGACAATTGCTTATGGGTTCACGGAAGACGGGAGAGAGGCTCGAGCTGCTGGCGCTGGACCTGTCTTGGGTGATTGGGGAAGGTAAGTCATCAGCAAAGTTTATTTAAATATCTTTGTCACAGTTTTTTGGCTACTGAAATTTATGATCAACTACATGAAGCACACATTTTAGATTCATTAATATATCTGTGTATAGGATGGTATCACAATTTTCGGGTTTATCTCTTTTGTACAGTGGATATGGAATTGCAGCACAGGCACTAACTGCAATTGTAAGAGGGCACGATGGTCGCGGGTCTCCTACAATGCTGACATCTAGTATTCTGGGACTGCTCGACCTTTCTTCCCCTGATGAGCTGATTGGGTGGGTAATCATTCGACCTGTTAAGCTTGAATTCATCATACTTCATATATAACAGCGGAATAACTTGAAAAAAAGTCCCTCTCATTGGTATTCAGGTGGACGTACGCAGATCCATCATGGGCACGTATTGCTGCACTTGTCCCCGTCGTTGTATCTTGTGCAGAAGCTGGTGATATGGTTGCACATCAAATTTTGGTAGATTCTGTTCAAGAGTTAGCTTCTAGCGTGAAGGCTGTTGTTCAGAGGCTTGGCTTGTGTGGTGAAGGTGTGCTTTTGTAATGAACTATAAATTTTTAACTTAAGAAATATATACTTAAGAGTTGCGCGCTTAGCTAGTGTTCAAATTTATTTTATGACTTTAGTTTTGGTGCAATGCAGATGGAAAAGGGTGTTTCCCGCTTGTCATGGTTGGTGGTGTTCTTGAAGCAAATAGAGAATGGGACATCGGAGAAGAAGTTATAAAGTGCATTTCCAAAGATTATCCTGGTGTTAGGTCAATTAGGCCTAAGGTGAGAACTTAATTATCATCTTCCTGGACTTGTTTGTATTCTAATTGATTTTGACGTTGTCCACAAAGTCTTGATCCATTATGTTGAATGTATCAGGTTGAGCCAGCAGTTGGAGCAGCATTGTTGGCATGGAATTTCTTAAGCCAAGGGTCTCATATGGAGGGCTATAGAAACTGATAATTGGCAAATTTAAACGTATAATTTCGTTGCTCAGACAAGTATTATAATAAAGCAAGTGAAGCGATATTGGTGTTCTTTTTGACCTCTAACTTCTGAGGTCCATCAGTTGAGTTTTAGATGGTGTGTCAATATTATTAAGCGACTAGAATATGAAAATCTGTACACAAAAGGGGCTGTTGGATCGTTAGGTTAGCCGTGTATGTGAGGGAGATCACTATGTAGTATCACTCAGACAGTTGACAGCAGAAATGATCTCAAGTACAGGAAATAGAGTGCGGAAAGTAAGTGCTCATAGATTTATAGTGGAAACCTTATTGCAATCCTTGCAACAGGCTGAAACCCACTTACCTTCTGGAAAGTTCCAGAAGGGTTTCAAGATCGATGTTATTACTCGACGAATATGCTTGTAGAATGTTACAATCTGTCTCACTCAGTGACAGTGAACCAATTCTACTCAATTCGAATACCAAATAACAGATCTTGCTCTTGTCCGCACACATCAGCACTTCGTCGACTCCCGGAATTGATCGCAGCTTCAATCTCCGATAGCACTCCCTCAACAGCCGAACTTTAAACTGAAGACTGCTCTTCCTTTTATAGTCGGCTTCAATAAGCAGATTTGATCTTCGTCAAAGATTCGATCTCTATCCTGCAGATATGATTTGGCCACATCAATTATTTCCTTTCCAAATCCATCTCATATATATCCAGCTTGTATATCTTGAGTATATTGCTGTATATCAAGCCACGTAGATCTCGTCCAATCACAATTTCGGTGTATCTTCGCTGATCTGATCCAATCACAAGTATATCTTCGCCGTATCTCAAGTATATCTTCGCTGATCTGATCCAATCACAATTTCGGTGTAGATCTCGTCCCACACACAGATCTCATCTCCCTCGTAGCGCTAAGCTCTCTCAGGGATGTCCAGCCACGTTTCTCTCAGATAGTCTATTTTGTGATTTCTGCACACTCAAGTCAAATATTAGCTAAGTGTTTGTTATCATCAAAACACAAAGGGTCCAACAAATTCCCCTTTTTTGATGATGACAACCACTTCTTCACAAATGAGAAATCACACACAGCAGTGACAAGGAAATCACATCAACAATTCCCTACAGCAGCTACTTCAGACTACTTCAGAATTTATTCACTAAGTTTTTATTTAAGTCTGGCAAGCGTAGTTCCCCCTCAGATAGACATCCGCTTAAATTTTGGTAATGATTTCTCCCTTAGTAAATGCACACATTATCTTCCCCCTTTTGGCATCATAAAAAAGATTTGCAAACAAGGACACAGAGTAATGGAAAGATAAAACACTTCATTCAAACTAGCAAGCATAAGTGTGTCACGCAGACACCACACATCCAAGCAGGGAAATCAAAATGCACAGAAACGTCAAACATGAAATTTCAAAAAAAGTTCAAGAAAGTAGGGATTGATATGGTAGGGTTGGCAAAGAGGGGGGCCATGACACAGTCCAGACTAAGCATCATTCTGGTACAGAACCTTCAGCTGTTCAACACTCTCAGCAGCAAGGATGATCTGCTCTGGGAAACCCTCAAACATAACAGCCGCATCACCCAAGTCTTTCACTCAATTCTCCTTTGGGACTTTCAGAACTTTCTCTGCTGCCACAACCGACGCAAGAGCAAGGCAAGCCCTAGCTTAAACGAGGCCATCTACTCTTGCAGGTACCCACTGATTCCTTGATCATTTCACAGTTTTCCTCAACTTCCAAACGTCTTAAAGGCTTTTCTCTGGAGCATTTCGTCAAACATACAAACTGCATCTTTCGATCATCATCAAATTCAGCTTCATGTAAACTCGCCAAGTTTTAGCCACCATCAATAGTTAATTTATTGTCAATTTCTCTGCTGCTTCTTTTCTCTCACATCATTTTCTAATATGGAGAACAGTCCAACATCATCACCAGCTTGAGAAGCTCATCTTACTCGACTCTTTTCTCTTTTGAATCTCATCAATACCTCTGAGATCTTCATAAGATACTCTTCCAAGTCATCTATCTTCATATGAAGTGAAAAGAAAAACTGCAGTTTCTCATCTACCACTCCACTAACACCAAAGTAGATTCATCATTATCCGGAAAAAAATCCTCATCTTCAGTATGATCGCCACCATCATCTAGCATTAAGCCAGCAGCGCCTTCAAGGTGACCGTCAAATCACCAATATTCACAATGGCATCAGATGCCAAACCTAATCTGATGTAATTTCCATATGCTTGAAATGCAACATTTTGACGAAAGTCCTCTGCATCATCTTCCCAATCACTACCTTGACCAAAACCTCCTTTTGTTCGCAGTGCTGGACTCGTTCTCGTTCAATAGAACATGCTGACCAGCTGTCGAATGCCCTCACATGCAGTCTTCAGCTGCTTGAACCTCCTCAAGCAACAAACTCCAAATGAGCATTTGTTGTTGACACATCCACTGAAGCCTTTCACTGTCCATCACCATCCAATCTAATCGCTCCTCTCCATAATTTGAGCTAATTCATTTTCCTGAACAACACACTTCTTCGCTCCAGTAAATTTTTTCTTTTTCACACAGCTAACTTCCACTTCTTTCTTTCTGAGTTTCTTCAACTCCATCATCTTATCAAGCATATTTTTACTCGCTGCAAACCCTAGAATTGATTTGGGGACAATCGAATGCCCAAACGTCGGCTCCCCTACTTTTTAGCACTGTCACAAAGATTGTTTCCCAGCCAAAGTTGAACCTTCCAAAGTGATAACTCAATCTGACTAGTCTCATGGGTACACATGGTTTTTGGTATGGTGCGCTAACTTTACCCAAATGGTACAAATAACACCACACACAATCAAGCAGAAATAAGATCACCCAAGCAAATTTTAGCAATTTCTTACTTCATGTGAAATAACTTCAGGAAAATAGAACAGCAAATCAATGGGCTCATAAGAACATTCCACATGAAGATAGGCTAGGGTTGGTCTAGAGTACCTCCTGGGCTTGTAACGTGGGATCAACTATAGAGGTCTCTTTTGGGCAGAAGGAATTCAGAATTTCATTTTTTTCAATCCCTAATGCAGTCATCAATCACATAGCTAGTATGCATGGATACAGTGTGAACACAATCTAATTTTCACTAGCATAGAACATCCATATTAAATTTCCCATCAGACGTAACTTGCATGCATCTAGTCTAGCCAATCACCGAAGTAGCAACATATGAGCACAACTCTAAGAAAGTGAAACCATACCTAGTTCAAGCCTCAGGTTCTCGTAGGGTTCCCTGTGCAATGCCTTTGTGAATATGTCCGCTATCTGTTCCTTAGTTCCGTAGTATTCCATTTCTATTGTTCCCTTTTCTACACAATCTCACAGAAAGTGATATCGAATCTCTATATGCTTAGTGCGTGAAAACTGCACAGGATTCTTAGAGATATTAATAGCACTAGTGTTATCACACAGAATTTTAGCACAATTAGTAATAACACCATAGTCACTTAGCTGTTTCCTGAGCCATAGTAGCTACGCACAGCAAGCAGCAGCGGCAATGTATTCCGCCTCAGGGATGGAAAGTGCAATAGAGGACTGCTTTTTTGAAGCTCAAGAGATGAGACACGGTCCAAGATACTGAGCCATCCATGACAAGGGCTTCATGTCTGTCTTGCAACTCGCATAATCTACATCAGTGTAGGCCACCAGGCATAAGTTTCCTCCCCTCGGATAGAACAATCACAAATCATCTGTTCCCTTCAGATATCTCAGTATCCTCTTCATAGCTTTCACGTGGATTTCTCTGGGATCTGCCTGAAACCTGAACCACTAGAGTGTCCTTCAGGAGGAAGGGAGTCTTGTCCACCTCTCCTCTGGCATATCCGTGGGACAATAGAAACTGTCACAGTCTCTTATACAAAGCGCGGGGTGCTTGCTTTAACACATATAGCGCCTTGTCCAGGATATGAACATAATCATGGTGAGTGTGATCCTCAAACCCTGGTGTCTGGCTCACATATACCTCCTCTTTCAAAACTCCATTCAAGAAGGCCATTTTCACATCCATCTGCTTGCAACTGGGGCGAATGTCACATTGTAGTCTATCCCCTCTTGTTGGTTGTACCCCTTGACCACCAGGCGGGCTTTGTTTCTCACTACGACTCCCTTGTCATCCATCTTGTTTTTAAAGACCCACTTTGTCCGAATTACATTCTTGTCCTTCGGCCTAGGAGCCAACCGCCACACCTTGTTCATCTTGAACTGATGTAGCTCTTCTTGTATGTCATTGACCCATTCTGGATCCTTGAGCTTTTCTGCTACTGTCTTTGGTTCTGCAAGATAGACAAAGGGTGCAAATCCACAAAAATGACACAAATTATCTAGATTTACCTGATCCTGTGATGTGTGACACTGGTAGTCCCTCAGCCTTGCTGGTGGCTGTATAACTCTCCCATGGCTTGTAGTCCTGGGTTCCCCCTCAGTGCCTAGAACATCCGATGTCCGGATACCAGGGTCGGGGCCTCGCTCCTGCGAGAGAGATTAGTTTTTACGAACCCAGACAAGCTTGGGCTTACTGGGTTTCGAAACAGTTTTAATAACTGGAAAAAATTTTGAAGAGCAAGAATCGTTCTTGTCAGCAAGATTAATTTTTCTTCTAGGGGTTCTTCTGGGTCATCCGTAGATGGCTGTGTCATGTGCGGATGAACCCACTCAACTCTGTCTATTCTCCTGTGGGAAGAGATTTCTCTTCTAGGGAGGTGAGCAGTACTGACTTTTCTCTGGCGGTTTTCCATTAAAGATTTGTATGTGGTATTTTTCCAATTGTAATTCCTCTCGTAGGTTTCTCGCAACCTCTTACAATCTAGTCTGTAATGGCCAGAGTGACCACAGTGCCAGCAGACACGATAGCAAAGGCCACCAGTCTTCTTGTTTCTCTCTAAGGGAATAGATTTTCTGTTTCTCCGTGTCTGAAAGTCAATCATGAATGGTTGATGATTGGAGCTCTGTTTCTTCCAAATTTCAAAGGCTTTCCTAGCCTTGAACGGCACAGAGTCACTGTCGTAGAGGTGACTTTCCTCTTAAGCTGTGTCTTCTCTTCCCAACTGTCTCGTGGCTCTTGGCTTTCTCAACTGACGGGAGCTCTCACCAACCTCAGTTATTACCTCCTTTCCTTTGACAGTCTTTTTATTTTCTGCCTCTTCGTCAGTATCTTTCTTTCCTTTACCATATCCACGTCCTGGTCTGACAAACCTTCTTTTGTAAGTTTCTTTTACTTCTTCAACCCTCTTGGCTTCTAGTTCTCGCAGCCAGATCTCCTTTCTTCCAATCTCCTCTCGTCTGAGATCTGCCACTGTCTGACGTAATTCCTCATTATCCAGCTGGAGTGTCGCCAATTTTGCGTTTGATTCTTCCATTTTGGTTCTGATGCCTATCAACTCGGTGTCATTAATTCTCATGCATCTCAGCTCATCACTTAGATCATTGATTTGTGTGTCCCTTTCGTCACATGTGGGACACTTACAGACGTGTTTCTCCATCTCCCTCTCAAGACGCATAACTTTGGTTGACCAGAGGTGATTGTTCTCCATATCGTCTTCGTGTTCATCTTGCATAATCTCAAGCTGTTCTTTGAGTCTGTGAATCTTCTTCAACAGTTCGGCAATAGTCTCTGCAAAATCAGATTCACCGAAAACCTTATCTACAAAGGAATCGGATTCATTTACCTCACTAGTTGTGCCTCGTGCCATCAGACATGGCTCCTTAGCTTGCTTCTTATCACTGCATTCCTCATCTGAGTCACCCCAAGTAGTGAACATGGCTTGAGCTTCCTTTGGTGCGGGTGGTTCACCCTTCTTTTTGCTGTAGCAGTCTCTAGCAAGATGCCCCTTTTTCTGTCAATGATGGCAAGTTCTTTCTTCCTTTGCTCCTGCATTTGTCCTGCTTTCTTCTCCGCCAGGGTTTCTTCCACCAGAGAGACCTCTGTTGAAGTTCTGTGCTCTCCCTATGTTTGCCATTTTGAAGGCTCTCAGAGGAGATCAATCTCCTCATCCTCACTTGTAGATGGAATACTCACCTGTGCTATATCCAAAGCCTTCTCAACTTTCAATGCTATAGCTTGAGATTCACCTACTTGCCTCCTAGCCATTTTTCTCTCTGCTATCCCAGCTTGGCTTTGCAAGTTTGCCACAAGTTTTTCCAAGGTGGTGTATTTGATGCTCTTTTGAGCCTGGAGAGCTGTAGTCACTGTATCCCATCTGGAGCTAAGAGCTTGCATAAATTGATGGGTCACTTTCCACTGTGGAAGTTTTTCATCTAGGGAGTTCAGTTGTGCGACGATTACTTGAAATCTGGTTTGGAAGTCTTCCAGAGATTCGTTCTTTCGCTGCTCGACTATTTCGTAGTCCTTCGTGGCTGCCAGAATTTTGTTCCTTTTTATATCCTCGTTTCCCTCGTACAGTCTGACTAGACAATCCCACTGCTCCTTCGCAGTCTTGTACACAGCCATCTTCACCTAATCTCCTAGTGAGAGGGCCATGTACAGAACCTTCTTAGCCCTGGCATTCTGCTGGAGAGCTTTGTAGTCAACATCTGTGTACTTGTCTTTCTCCTTCTCTTTCGGTTTGGTAGGATCTGTCACATCCAGAATAGGGAAGTTACCCTTTTCAAAAACTTGCCACAGCTTTCCATCCAGAGAACAGACATGAGCTTCGAACTGATCTTTCCACCAGTCATACTCTCCCAGGTTGAGCACCGGCGGCTTCCAAAGGAGTCGTTTGCGCTAGACATGATTTCCTGCAATGGCTAACACAAAATCTAGAGCCTCGGCTCTGATACCAATTGTTGGATCATTAGGTTAGCCGTCTATGTGAGGGAGATCACTATGTAGTATCCCTCAGACAGATGGCATGGAAATTATCTCAAGTACAGGAAATAGAGTGCGGAAAGTAAGTGCTCACAGATTTATAGTGGAAACCTTATTGCAATCCTTGTAACAGGCTGAAAACCACTTACCTTCTGGAAAGTTCCAGAAGGGTTTCAAGATCGATGTTATTACTTGACGAATATACTTGTAGAATGTTACAATCTGTCTCACTCAGTGACAGTGAACCAATTCTACTCAATTCGAATACCAAATAACAGATCTTGCTCTTGTCCGCACACAACAGCACTTCGTCGACTCTCGGAATTGATCGCAGCTACTATCTCCGATAGCACTCCCTCAACAGCCAAACTTTAAACTAAAGACTGCTCTTCCTTTTATAGTCGACTTCAATCAGCAGATCTGATCTTCGTCAAAGATCCGATCTCTATCCTGCATATATGATTTGGTTAAGATATTTCCATATCTTAACCACATCAATTATTTTCTTTCCAAATCCAACTCATATGTATCCAGCTTGTATATCTTGAGTATATTGTTGTATATCTCCATATCGTTATCTCTTGATATCACCAGAATGGATCTTGATATATTTCGCTTAGATACTCGTATATCTTCAAATCGTATCTTGAGTACATCTTTGCTGATCTGATCCAATCACAATTTCGGTGCTGATCTCGTCCCTCACGCAGATCTCATCTCCCTCGCAGCGCAAAGCTTTCTCAGGGATGTCCAATCACATTTCTCTCAGATAGTCTATTTTGTGATTTCTGCACACTCAAGTCAAATATTAGCTAAGTGTTTGTTATCATCAAAACACAAAGGGTCCAACAGGGGCAAGGGTTGCTGCCGGTGATTGGTTAGAGGAGACAGGGGAGGGGAGGGGAAGAGGTGGCTTCTGGTTTGGCCACGGGGTTTTGGCCAGTCGACTCTCGAGACTGGGTGTGTATAGTATTTGCCGGATCCTGATCTGGTGACGGACGAGCGGCGGCTCCGCTAGGGGCGGCTAGTTTTTTTAGTGTTCTATTTGTATGATAGGGTTTGTTGTGTCGGTTGTACATGTCTGTATGTACAGGTTGTAGTGTCGGCCGGTTAATCCGGGTTGTTTGTGTTTTTTCGTTTTTGTTGTCCTGGCTGGGTTTTCCCGGGCTTTATGCTGGGCCTATTGGGCGTTATCCTGTGTACTCAGTATCGTCTTTTAGAGTCGGTCAGCTTTAGGTGGGCCCTCATAGGCGTTTAGTCCGTTGTTATAGCCGCTCTGGCGTGCTAATCGAAAAAAAGAAGGGGAAGTTACTATTAAAACGAATGTTGACTAAAATGAACATTAACTTATGTAACATGGTGCGGGTTACAAATCATCATGATAAGTCGAGAATTTGACTTATTAATAGCCATTTCACTATAGCCTTTGTTCATTTTCGACGATATTTTGATGTCATTTGATCCCTTTTCGTACGTTTCAGGTATAAAACAAGATATTCCCAGTGTCAAAACCTAAATACGAAGATTTAAAGCAAAAGTGGGCAGAAAAAGCATCCCAGCCGACCAGCTGGAAATCTCCCCTGAACCAGCCGGTTGGCTGACCAAAGGAGCAAAAAGTTGAAGCAATCGTCCACTTTGAGCCGGTTGGCTGAGACGTTCAACCGGTCAACTGACCAAAGGAGTAGAAATGGAGAGTAATCGGCATACTTGAGTCGATCGGATGACCACCCAGCCGACCGACTGGTCCCTGCCCTGCACAAGCAATACAATCGGCCAACTTCAATCAGTCGGCTAGGCCAGTCAACCCCGATCGGCTGAATTTTTTTGCTGTTTCAAAAACTCAATTTTTCCCTCCTCATTCCAATCATGCCTCAAGGTGGTTCTTCATCCAAATCCAAATCAAAAGGCAAGGGGATTGCCCGGGAACCCTCTCCGGACATTTCCATCGAGGAACGATACGAGAGTGACGAGGACGACATTCCCCTTTCCCTCGAGAAGAGGAGGGTATTAAGAGATGATAGCTCATCCTCCAGCAAGGAAATGGACTCTCCGCCACCCTCTCCTAGCCTACCACCGAAGAAGAAATCCTCAAGGGGTGCCGCGACGAAGAAGCCGACAAAGAAGAGAACCACTCCGACACCTCCACCACCTAGAGCTCCTTCTCCACCACCAGAGCATGCAGCTGCGCCTAGTGCACCTCCCACTGCACTATTTCCCATTTTACCAAGGGATGGACCTTTGGAATCCCCTCTGCCCGAGCCCACGCTTACCCATTCGCCGAGCCTCTTACATTCCGAGATGCCAAGCACAAAGAGGGACTCGGGATCGTCACTGGAGAGGGGAAAGAAGCGGTAGCCACACTCTACCCAGACTTGGGGACACTTGACCGCCTTCGCATCGGTGAAGAGGTACGATCATTATTATCACGATGTGGGCTTGGTTTTCTCTTATTGGAAGATCCGGGTTGTTACCAGAGGGTAGTGGAGGAGTTTACATGCTTATTGGAAGTTGAGAGGGAGGGGAAGAGGATAACTCATTGGAGATTTATTTTGGATGGAAGAGAGTTCCGACTTGAGGAGGGGATGATTAGGGAATGGCTCAGTTTTCCATTTTCGGGAGGAGATGTGATTAGTCAGAATGAACATGCACGAAGCAAATTTTGGAGGGACATTTCAGGGAGACATGAGTGGGTTGTTTCCTCCTACAACTCCTCAGCCATCACCCTTCCGATTTGGAAGGTCATTCATCACATCGTTGCCATTGGAATCAACACTCACAGAGAGAAGGCTAAGGCAGTGACGACCCCTGATTTTGAATTGATGATGGCAATAGATAGGGGTGATGGGCTCGATGGGCTTGCTATCCTCTCCTCCCATTTTGAGAGTATTGTGAAGGAGACATCGAGGAATCCCGCCTTAGGAGGAGGGTCGATGATTACTCTGATCACCATGAGGTGTAACTTCACCTTTGACCATGATGGATGCCCCGAGCCATCTAAGATGACCCTAGATTTGCCTACCTTGAAGCACATGCGTGGCACTTGGGAGGAGGATGACAAGCCACACAAGAAGGAGCTTAGAGATGCGACGGAGAGGAAAAGGAACCCCTTTAAGAAGAGGAACCATTTATATTGCCTAGCCAACCTTACACCATCCCCTCTTTCCTCTCATATTCCCTCGCCTCCCGCGACCTCCAAGCCCGAAATTCCTATTGCTGAGGAGTTGCTTACAGAGGAGCCAGCAGTTGAGAGTGCTCCTACTGCCACAGATGATTGGGCCCAACGGCGAGAGCGAGTCTCCTCGGACGTTGCTTATTTGAGGAGAAGGCTAGCCGGTCTCGAGGCCTTTACTCGAGCCGAGGTGTTGAGAGCTCGCCAGGAGTCGGAGTGGCTCCGGTCTACATTGCTATCTATGATTATAGATACGAGTGCTCCAGTCCAAGCCTCTCCAGTTGATCCAGGGCCTTCTATCCCTCGTGCCGCCTCTCCCTTGCCTTCCACACCATTTACTGATGCCATGGAGGAGGTCGATGGAGTTACTACTAGAGAGACCACTCGGGGAGGCGATGACGCTACATCATGAGTCCATGCTTCATTTTGTTTATCATGTGTATCACTTTGTTGACTTGTTGCATTGGATGATGTTTTTGGATGTTAAGTCGCCTTTTGGCGCAATTTTGGATGATGTATGCCATTTAGGTGATATACTCTTGACTTGTCTTTGGTTATATGCTACAATCCTATGATATTGAAGATGTTTACCGTTTAGGTTGTTTACTCTACAGGATATACATCTACATATTCTTCTCATGTCCAAAACTCACCTTCTTTGTCTACATTTACAACCAAGAGAATACTTCTCATTTCCCAAGAGTTATATCATCGGATTTTTAACCCGTTCTTCAAACGAGGGAAGTTCCTATGCGCCTTTGCTTTATTTTATCATTCTTTGCGCTTAGGGACTAAGCTTGAATTAAGCGTGGAGTGGATTAATGCACATAGTTCACATGCTTTCATGCCATACATATCGTTTTTAGATGGACACTTGCATCTTTTGCACCTTATCCCTGACATGAGAGTGTTTTTAATCACATAGGCTTGTGACTATCAAATGTAAATCCTTATAAATCACATCTAGCCTATTTGTCACATTTATTGGATCTTGAACTTAGAACCAACCTAGTCCCTTGAATGTGCATTCTTGTGAATCAATATCATTGCTATCTCTTGTCTATCTAATTTTCTAAGTATTTTTGTTGAAATATATTGGATCAAGTTTTAGCAAGCACTTTGAAAATTTTCACGAAAAACTTAAACCCTTTGAATGCTCCTTGATGACTTGAATTCTCTAACATGGTGCCTTGTTCATGTTAGCTCCCGCACATTCCATGCACTTTTTGAGCATATTGTCAAGTTTTAAGTGTGGAGTCAAAAGAGGGCGAAACATAGGCCCCAACAAAAAAATTTGTGGTCAAAGAGGGCAAGGCCCTGAACAAAAACTTTCTCAAAGGCCTTAAGAAGTTTTGCTCTTAAACAAACAAATGTCGGGGGTTAGGAATAAAAGTTCCCCCTCGAAAGCATTTGTAGGCCAAAGGCCATTTCAAAAAGAAAATAAAAAACACTTAAAACTTGACTCAATATTTTCTTCCATTCTTCATTTGTGCGGGATTCATCATTTGCATTGTGTGCTAGTTGGACTATCTCTTGGACGATCCATGTGCTTACACGGGACTCCCTCAATTGGTCTATACCCATTTTCTAAGAACTCATAAGTGTTGAACTCCTCTTCCCTTATGGATTATGGCTTAAGCGCCTAAAACTTGGGAATGAGTTCCATGTCGCGAACCAATGGACTAGCCCTTGCTAGCATAGGTGAGCGGTTGACACTCTTTTGTGGAAACTAAACTATGACTTCATTGGATTGCCTTGAAAATGAGTAGATCATTGGATGAGACTTTTGATATCCCTAGCATTGATGATCTTGAATGCACAACCTCATGGGTACTCAAATGGTTCAAAAGTTCTTTTGATGATACTGTCACGGTAGTCCTAGTTTGGGGTGAGGGATTTGTTTTGAGAAATCCTCGCCTTGGTTGAGCACTCTTGAATTCATTCTCATGGGATAGGTGCATATGGGATTTGTGAGTATTCCCTTTTCTGAAAACTGTCACGAGACTACAACTCGTCCACTAGGGTAGCCTAGGGGTTTAAAGGCTTAATGCATATGCTAAATGCATTCGTAACGCCTACGAAAAGGAGCTAGTTAGATTGTACATATTTCTGTTTTACTTTCAAATAACTTGTTTAGGAATAATGATCGATACCATGTGAGAGCCAGTTGGGCAAATAGATGAAAAACATAGCACCACTAGCATTTCGCCATTTGCATGACCTTGACATATTTTCATACTTTGTTCGGGACGAACAAAGCTTAAGTGTGGAGTGTTGATAAGTCGAGAATTTGACTTATTAATAGCCATTTTCACTATAGCCTTTGTTCGTTTCCGATGATATTTTGATGTCATTTGATCTCTTTCGTACGTTTCAGGTACAAAACAAGATATTCTCAGTGTCAAAGCCTAAATATAAAAACTCAGGGGAAACTGAAGATTTAGAGCAAAAGTGGGCAGAAAAAGCATCCCAACCGACCGGCTAGAAATCTCTTATGAACCAGCCGGTCGGCTGACCAAAGGAGCAAAAAGTTGAAGCAATCGTCCACTTTGAGCCGATCAGCTGAGACTTTCAACCGGTCGGCTGACCAAAGAAGCAGAAATGGAGAGTAATCGGCCAACTTGAGTCGGTCGGCTGGCTACCCAGCTGACCGGCTAGTCCCTGCCCTGCACAAACAATACAATCGGCCAACTTCAGTCGGTCGGCTGGGCCAGTCAACCAGTCGGCTGGGAGAAGATTTCAGATGCCTTGCCCAAGCGCTCAGCTAGCGAACCGGCTAGATTTTCACCTTCAGTTCAGTCGACCGGCTGGGATTTGCTACAGTAGTGGATATTTTACCCGAGGCTATAAATAGAAGGTGGCTTGTTTGACCTAGGGGGCTGGCTTTTTGGGCAAAAATACTCACCAAAGGAGATCAAATCAAGGTCATCAAGAGGAATCCGATCAAGGAAGAAGAAGGAGGATCAAAGGGAGTTTAATGATCAACAATCCTACTTTCTCTACATCTTCCCAATTTTACTTGTTGTTTTCTTCATAACCTACTCACACCATGTTGTCTTACATGATCTGTGAGTAGTTCCCCTTGTGTTTTGAGGGTGTTGTTACCCTCTTTGGTGCTCTTGATCATGTATACACATGTTGGTTGATTAATCTATGGTGTTAAATTCTCATTTGCTATGATCTTCATTATGCATGCAACTAGGTGTTTGATGAAATGCCTAAGTTACTTGTTTATCCCAAAACTTGACCTAAGCATCTAATGACCTTAGAGATGGTTTAGATGTAGTAAATGAGATCATATCTACAGATTTGAAGTGAACTAGGACTCGAGTTCATGGTACTTATAGTATTGGGAGATGTTCCAATGCTTATAAATGCCATGGAATGAACCAATATCCTCGGATGAGTGAGGTTTGAGCTATAAGAGAGCTTGACTAAGAATAGATTTGATCCAATGGTGACCAACCTTAGTTCAAGCTAGGTTCATCACTATTTAACACCTTGAATGTGTTAATTCTTGTATGCATGATCATGGGAAATGTCAAGGAGGGGCATAACCCCTCAAAACTCTCTTTTGATTGATATGCAACCCTTTAGTGCCATCTCATTGCTTGTTCTTGATTGATAAACATCTCATCATTGAATTTTAGGAATAGCTAAGTTGAAAACATGATTTGCCTAGCGCATAATCAAATTTGCTCCCTTGGGTTCGACACCGGTCTTACCGGTCAAATATAAATTGTTTTTTGAATATACAAAATTCACAATTGTTAACTCAATATCAACAGGGGAGGCATTATTGAAGAAAGAAGTGGGTAAAACCAGAGGCAAATCTATTTCCAATTTGACTAAAATTAGAATTTCATTTTTCCATGTGGCCAAATTTCAAAATTGTTTTCCAAAATAGCCACATTCTTTTAGGCGTTGTTGCTCAAGGCTCCTAATACTTAAAGCGTCGTTCGCAAAGGCGCTTTTTTCCCATTGTCATTTTATGATCGATATAATGCTGAGTCAGCATGGCAAACTTGACTTTAGTCGCTGTCCAGAACAACGCTTATGTCCTTAGGCGCTTTCAAGAACATTGCCTCATTTTCAGATACACATTCGAGCCCTAATTTCACTTCTTTTGTTCCGTTAGATTGAAAAAATCTCTCCTCTCCTCACCCCGATTCCCACTTCTATTCAATCTTCCCCGCCGAACAACATAACATCTTCGTCGTTCGCCACCGCACCATTCTGTCCTTTTCCATTGTCCGTCATTCGCCCCGATCCAATAGTCCGTGTTCTCCGCCCAGCCTTCACACATCAAGCGATAAGATACTGCATCTCCTTGTATGACTGTGTCGCTGCTTCAACTGTGATGGGTGTGAGTGATTGGTATGTTGGTGTGATGGGCATTAATGTTGGTGTGTGTTGATTTAGTGTGCTTAATATTTCATGGATGTATGAGCGTGAATGTTGGTGAATGTTGCTGATTTAGTGTGTTGATTTAGTGATGGGCGTGAATGTTGCTGAATGTTGGTGTGTGTTGATTTAGTGTCTTGACTACTTTTTGGCTCTTTGTGCATCATAATGAAGAGTAGTGGTGACGCGCATCGTCTGACGCATCAAATTTAATATTTAATATTTATCCTACAAGAAAGCTAGTGTAGCGGCAAGCAAGGTCGAACTCAAGGGAGCTGGTGTTGTTGAAGTTGTCTGAAAACAATTAAAAAGAAAGGGGGTTTTTAGCAATAAGAGTGCAAAAGAGAAAATAGCAAAGAAGAATTCGATCATAGAGAATATTCAGCTTAGGGTTTCTATTGTGACATGTTTATCATAGATATTTAATGATCAAATCTTATGTTTCTAAGTGTGGAATTCCGACAAAGGTAATATCCTAAAGTATCCCGACAAAGGTGATACACCACAATCTAACCCGACAAAGGTGTTAGACTTCTAGTTCTTTCCTAAACACAATATCCGACAAAGATATTATTTAGTCTAGGTGTTATGATCTACCTTTACGACAATGTTTCCAGTAGATATTAACGATAAGAATTAATTGTTAGATTAAGATATAAGCACAAGAGCTAGAGAAACATAAAATTGCATTCAGAACGGAATCTCAAAACATAGTCACAATATGTGAAACCCTAAACTGAATTAGAGTTTAGCTACACATAATGGAAATAAAACACATAATGAGTAGTAAGAAAATCTCTTCTCTCGTCGTAAGCTTTGCCTTCTCCTCCAAAGCCGTCTCCTAAATGATGGGATTATGAGATGATGGAAACCCTAACCCAAACATCTTATTTATAGCAAAAAACTGGGTTTCCAAGTCTGATGTTTGGGCTGAACTTCGAAATCTCTGTTTTGCTGACGTCGACCGCGGACACTGTGCATATTAGCTCCACGGACTGTGTACAGATTACCATCCGTGGACACTGTTCATAAAATGGCCTGCGTCCGCGGTCCTCTTGTGTATGAATGATTCACTTCACTTTTTTGTGTGTAGAACTTCACAATTTGGCTATTTTTCTTGAGCTTTGCTCCTTTGTTGTGAATAGCTTGTCCTTTTCTTCCTTTCTTTTGAAGAAGACCAATCATCGCCCGCAAGCATATGGAAATACCTTCCCGCTCTTTTTCATCCTCGACCTTTTTGACGCGAGTCAAGATGGGGGCCCTCCACCTTTTCCCGGTTACTTCAAACTAGAGATAGGACGGTGACAAGCGTATTTTTAACCCTTTATAGTAGTCAAGTTATGAGTTTTAGGGGTCGAGTTGCAGTCAAACAAAATTTATAAACCTTGGTACGCCAAGGGTCGATCCAAGGAACAACGAGTGTGAGTACTAGCTAATAGGTGACCTATTTAGCTATTCCAAATAATGAAAGGTTTTGGTGTCACAAAAATTGTAGAAATTAAATACATAAAATAAAAGGGTTTTGACTTGATAAGAGAAAAAATCCCATGATTATACTTCACCCGTGCCAACCCCACTAATCATGCAATCATATCACGTAAATTCATCATGCTATCTAATATGGAAATAAACCAAAATAACACTAGACAAGCTGCTCATCCACGGATCATTGTCTAGATTAATCTCTATCGTTGAACGCCGCCCATCCATGGATTATCAACGATCTCGATTGATAAACTCAGGGTTTTTCAGACAAAAGTCAACTTTCCTATTAATTCATGTACTACCATTGTAGCTACCATGACCTAATATCAATTGCATACAATCCGGTTAATACCTAGGACCCATCCATCTTTTGGTAATTAACCTAAATACGTTCTAGCATGCAAACATCTCATTCAATGTAAAACTTGCAAGAACGATAAAAGTAAGCACGATGAAATTGAATATTCGAATTGCATTAATGAAAAACATTCAATTGATCACATGAAGAGTTGGGTACATAGCACGGGATCCGTAGGATCCGAGAATAAAAAAACCTACTCACTATTCATGGTAAGTTAACCACAAATAGTGTAGATATGAAATTAAGGATGAGATAACCGTAGTGATGATGAAGCTCGTTGAATCCTCAATCTCTTGCGATGTTCTCTGTCTTCTCTCCCAAGTTAGGGTTTTCTTTTCTCTATCTAATCACTAACTCTTGCCAATCATCCACCCTGAGTAAATCAGCCGCTTGCCCTTTTTATAGCTTTCAAAAATGCCAAAAAGCCCAAAAAACGAAATTAGGAAATAAGTAAAAAAATCTGTCCAAAAAGTTCAAAAATCATTTTTAGAAACTGTCTTCGACGGGGCCGTGACACCCGTGACATTCATGTGTGTCACGGCTGTCACAGACTAAGCAAAAGTGCACTGGGACATAAAGGGGCCGTAACACATGTGACGTTGTGTTTTGTCACGGCTGTCACGGCCATGAAAAATGGCAGAGAATTCGGATGGATTTTCATGATCTTAACCTCCGAATTTGATCTTGGCGTAAACTACAAAGTTGTAGCCCATCTAATTAGCTTTCTAATAAGCTTTGAATCAATCAATTTGGACACCATATGCGATCTATGCGTGCAAAATAAGTCGGAAAGGTCAATCTATCTTGTTTTTACCCAAATCTCTACTAAATGCTTTGTTTTGCTTCAGATCAATCCAAAAGTATTAGGAATGTGATATATGACTTGAAACACTAGAAAAGAGGTTAAATGATAACAAAATGTCCGGAAAACAAAACTAATCCATCATCGAATGAAGTGAATAATTGGTCAAGATTTCGACCGATCAGACGGTCTGTTTTCTCATCCCGCCTACCTACATAAACGTAGCAGCGGCAGAGCTAACTCTTAACCATATCGTCTCGAAGTACTAGCCTCCATGAAATCCACATAACCATATAACTTGAAATTCGGTCCTTTGAATGCTTCGTCAAGTCTCTCTAGGACATTTATATCAACTCCACATCCTTGTTTATCTCAACTCAAAAGGACACGTAGTAGGTTAAATTCACACGTAAAAACACAATTCAAATTTCACGAGAGAAATTCAATATAATCAGCATCATCTATTTCACATCATCAACATCCAATACTGCATATCCAAGAAATAGAGAGAAATTCCATACTTTTCAACAAAAAAAATTTGTTCAAAAAGAAACATGCTAACACAGTACATATGCAAGAAAAATAAACGTGCTGACACAACTGACTGACTGACTGACTCTCCCACCCCACACTTTTGAACCAAGCCGTGTCCTCACGGTACGACTTAAGTTCAAAGACACAAACAATGCAAGACACACAAACATACAGGAAAACGAAGAGATCAAAGTGAACAGATACTCCCCTCGTTTCGTCGTGTGAAGATGAGAATTCTGGTCAAACGAGTCAATCAATGGTCAACCTTGGTCAATGGTCAACACTAGTCAACTGAGTGAGCCGCACCTGATGAAGAGTTTATCGCTGCGGCCAAAGAAGACTTTAGCTATTTAAAATGGCTTATGGGTATGACAGCTAATATGTGCGCTGGGCGCGGTCCTCACTGACTTGCACCTGTTCCTGCATGAAAAATGTTCTCCTTTCTGAAAATACAATGTGAAAACACGATTCGAGACTCAAACAAACATAAAACGAAATAAATAAATAAATAAATAAAAACAAAAATCTTGTCGGGCTGCCTCCCTGCTAACGCCTTTATTTTACGTCGTTGGCTCGACGATACCTCATTAGAATCACAAGTTAGGATCCCATGGTCGTGTGAGGTCAAACTTCTCTACTCCTTTGTGCTGCTCATAGCCCTCATCGAGTGGTGCTCCCATGTCTATCCATCCTAGTTTCCATCCACATGTGTCATGTCTCGGTAGGTCGAACGAAACTACTGTAGAGACATGCATGCAAGACCTAACTTGTTTTTTCTCCTTATGATGCTTCCAACTCACGAATGTGTTTTTGAATGACAGTTTGTAGTTGGTGATCCAATTTCTAGTCCTGCACAATGGGATACTAGCAGCCACAATGTAAAGTGAACCAAACGCCTTTTCTTGTAATTTTTTACGTTCACCATCCTGCAAGTACAACACAAGTGGCATATGAGTCATATGTAATTCCATATTAAATTCAGCGCTTACCTCAGAATTTTTAGTAATCAAGTCTGTGCACAGGTAAGGAGTGGAGTTGTCTTCGTAGATCATATTTCCTCCTCGTATGTGGCTGGCACTATTCGGCTGAATTCATTCTCTTCTTCTTCTTCTCATGCTTCTTCTTCTTCTTCTGGCTCTTTATGATCATCTTGGATGATGTTATCCTGCACAAGAAGTGGAAGAGGTATATCAAAATTTTGTATAATTTGAGGTGGTTCAGAGATTACCGTGAGCATGATTGTTTCTTTCTCCATGTGCAGCTCTCTGGTAGTGGTGGAATTATTCTCTTCATCTGAAGCATGAGTCTCTTTAGCGAGGTCGTTATGGAGGTGTTGCATGTGATGTCGGGCATGATCAGCACTGAATTAGCTTCTACTGTCAGCGCCTTATCATCCGTTTTGTGCATCTGACCCCATCTTGATCTCTGTGCCATATCATCTATCAGGTCCCAGATGTCATAAATGTCTAAATTCATTACTGAACCTCTTGCTGCAGCATCAAGCATAGAACGCTCTCGTGGAAGCATCCCATCAAGAAATCTCTCAATAGGAAATAAATCTGTTAATCCATGGTGTGGACAGCTTCCCTCAAGGTCATCGAAGCGTAAATAGTACTCATATAATGTTTCGCCCTGGAATTGCTCAATGGTAGAAATTTTCTCGTGAATTTCAAAAATGATAGGATGGCGGAGAAAACTTCTTTAGAAATCGGGCTCGTAGATCTGACCAAGTACTTTCACAATATGTAGATGATGAGTAATACCAAGATCTTACGGAGACAGTTAAAGAAAATATAAATATTTTTAACTTAAACCTCTCCAATGACTTTTCTTTAGGCTTTATGCGGCAGCACACGAAGTGGAACGTTTTTACATGCGTCACGGGGTCTTCTCCAATGGCACCTCCTAATTTGGGGACACGCCGAATCATCCAACACTGAACCTTGCTGACATCATCCTCCTCATCGTCTTCGTCGTAACAAGCTGCTCCACTGTAATAAGAAGACATAGTGAATCGCAAAACAAAAAAACAAAAACAAAAAAGCAACAACTTCACCGAAGCGCAGCTCCCCGGCAACGGCGCCAAAATTTGACGCACGTCGTCTGACGCGTCTAATTTATTATTTAATATTTATCTTTCAAGAAAGTTAGTGTAGCGGCAAGCAGGGTCGAACCCAAGGGAGCTGGTGTTGTTGAAGTTGTCGGAAAAAAATTAAAAAGAAAGGGGGGCTTTAGCAATTAAGAGTGCAAAAGAGAAAATAGCAAAGAAGAATTCGATCAGAGAGAATATTCAGCTTAGAGTTTTTATTGTGACATGTTTATCATAGATATCTAATGATCAAATCTTATGTTTCTAAGTGTGGAATTCTGAAAAAGGTAATACTCTAAAGTATCCCGACAAAGGTGATACACCACAATCTAACCCGACAAAGGTGTTAGACTTCTAGTTCTTTCCTAAATACAATAATCCGACAAAGGTATTATTTAGTCTAGGTGTTACGATCTACCTTTAGGACAAAGTTTCCAGTAGATATTAACGATAAGAATTAATTGTTTGATTAAGTTTTGCGACAAAGCTTCCACTTAACCTCACAAATTAATTCATGGAATAAGCACAAGAACTAGAGAAACATAATAGTGCATTAAGAACAGAATCTCAAAACATAGTCACAATATGGGAAACCCTAAACTGAATTAGGAGTTTAGCTACACATAATGGAAATAAAACACATAATAAGTAGTAAGAAAATCTCTTCTCTCGTCGTAAGCTTTCGCCTTCTCCTCCAGAGCCGTCTCCTGAATGATGGGATTATGAGATGATGGAAACCCTAACCCAAACATCTTATTTATAGCAAAAATTGGATTTCCAAGTCTGATTTTTGGGCTGGACTTCCAAATCTCAATTTTGCTGACATCGGCCGCAAATGTTGTGCATATTAGCTCAGCGGACTGTGTACATATTACCATCCGCGGACACTGTTCATAAAATGGCCTGCGTCCGCGGATCTCTCTACGCGTCAGTTCTGACTTCGACTCTGGATTTGACCTTTTGAATGACCTCGGCTGCTCTCGGTGTGAATAAGAGAGTTGTAGGAATTTGAGTCAGCGACGCATCGACATGTAGGTCGTTTTTTTCTGATCAATGGTCGAGTCCCAACACTCCGTTGAACCTCCGAAGGTCTGATCTGCCATTGAGGAGTTTTTGGCACAAAATGCCATCTTTTATGTGCGTTTCCTCCTAGAGCTTCCGAAACACCTGAAATGCAAAACCATACTAAAAAGTAAATGTTCGCATATAAAAGTATCGAAATAAATGGGATTAGTTGATTCGACGAGTCGTATAAATATGACTCATCAAGTGGCTTGTCAATTATAGGTTTATCGTGGAACTAACTTGATCTTTTCATGATAAGGTACTGCATCTCAAAATGTAGTAAATGTTAATAATATCACTAGTCAAATGAAGTGTAGTGGTTCTTATTCATGGGGAGGGCCTAGGAGGATGCATATCACTTTAGTGCCTTTGCTTGCAAATAGGCCTATGGGTAATGCTTTTATTATTTAAATAAAGCTAGTGTTAGTGTAGTTCTACTTAAATTAGTTATGGTTCTAATATACTATTTATGTTGATTTATCTAATCTTTTAGCAATGGTTAGTGATGGAAACGAAGAAACATCAGAAGCAATTATTTAAAGATTTGAAGCTCTTGGATTCGACGAGTATGATAGACATTATATTGGAAATTTGGATAATGAAGATGAGGAAGGCTACGTTGAAGTACCCATATGTGATGAAGGACTTAATAATTCTCTATGAGATTTTCCTCCTTTTTATAATGTTTCTGGTATGATGAACCATCAGCCATTGACGACCGCGTATCAAATAATAGTCGGTTTAATACAAAAGTGCTTCGTGAAGGTGGTGGTATGTGTATGAGCAAGGAGTCGCTCGTATATGCTTGTCAAAAATACTCTATCAAGCACCGTCGAGAATATGGTACTTCAAGGTCGTGCCCAACACGAATGAATCTTTAACGTCGTCAAGGCATGGGTAAATGCAAATGGGAACTACGAGCTTCGAAGAAGAAAAATGAAGGCATGTGGAGTATAACCAAATATGAAGGAGATCACACGTGCAAGGTTGATATTATCCGTCGTGACAATGTCCATTGCAAAAAGATAACTATGAAGTTGGCGGCCCTTCTCAAGTTACCCAAGCGGAGTCACAAACGACTCCAACTCGGAGGGTTGGTTCACGTGCTAGAAAGTCACTCGATCGTTTTACGCTGGGAGCTTGATAGCTAACTTCGTGATTCTAAACTATAAAGTTTATGTATTATCATTTGTTACGGTGACGACTTATGTTACATGTTGCCATCATGTAACTTTTGGAACTTTTTACAAGTCATCACATTATGTTTGATGCACTTTTGTGTTGTTAACTTTTGGTGGATTGGATTTTGTGTTTTGGTAGTTTTGATTCGTTTCCAAGTAATTGTGATGCCAATTCACACCCTTATTGGTCTATTAGGTCCCAAAATGCATTTCGTCTCACTCGGAGCCTAAAATATCAAAGGGAGCAAAAGTTGGGTGAATTTGAGCCAAAAATGAAGTTTCGGGCAAAACAGACTGACTGGCCTTTGGGGCTTATTTTGAACGCACAGATCTCATACAATGTCCGATTTGGTTGATTCAAAGCGTGTTGAAAATTTAACTCAAAGGGCTACAACTCTCCAATTGACGCCAAGACCAAATTCGGAGGTTAAGATTGCCAAACAGCTGCCAGAAGTTCACCTGAATTCCAGGAAGCCCAACCGAGTCTCATTTCCATCAACCCAGCCGGGACTCGCCCGGGTCCCCTCTGCACCCGACCGGGTCTCCTCTGCTGTGTGCTCTGCTCCATTTCACACTTGCAGCCGCCCGGGTCTCCTTCACACCCGACCGGGTCCTCCCTGAAAGGCACGATTTTTACTCTTTGGGTATAAATAGACAACTTGGGTTTTGGGCAAATGATCGGGGGGATTTTTGGGGGAGTTTTTGTTAGGGTTTTTGGAGCACGAAATCAAGGGTTTCTAGAGAGAAAAGACCAAGGCTTCAAAGGGAGATCATCCATTGAAGATTGAAGATTAAATGGGTGGAAGAAGATCATTTACACTAGATTGGTTCATTCCTTCCATTGTATTTTCATCTTTGTACTCAATACGATTTGTGTTTGTCTATGAACATGATTTGTGAGTAGTGTTTGTATTCTAGGGTCCTATGGACCTCATGTGTGTTAATACTCCTTATCTATTATGAATGAAAGCTAGAATAACATGTTTTGGGTGATTGTGGTTTACTTTGATTGAATGCTCAAACTATGCACTCTAGGTGTTTGAGAAAATGTCTAAGTGTATGGTTTTGGTTTATGACTTGAGTTAAGTACTCTAGGTGTTTGAGAAAATGCCTAGATGATTAATTTCTATGGTTCTTTGGTAAAGTAGCCGAGAGGTGGAAGCCAAAGTATCTAAATATTGAGTCATTAAGGAATCCTAGGCTAAGTAACCGAGAGGTGGACGCCAAAGGTTCTCGAAAACAAATAAATCACCATTGTTAGGTGGTGTCCACTAGCGTGACCCATCCTAGCATTGAGATAGGCTAGAGCTTCACCTCCTCATAAGGATCGATTATGCAATGAGAGTTGACAATTGAGAGATATGAGTAGGACAAGAGTCAAAAATATCGAGAGATTGAGATTCGTGTGTATAAGGTATATCTTTTTCAAGTCGGAGAAGTAACCGAGAGGTGGAATTTGAGTTGATAGATATACGGGCCGTAATCTAATCATCTAGGATAAGTATCTTGCATGAAATTGAAATCTTGGAGTCTAAAAACACATATGAGTGAAGTAGTTCCCTAGAGTACACCTTTAGGCTTGGTAGTGACATTTTCTCTAGATCCCTTAGATAGTTTTATTTGTTTATATAGTTTAACTTCACCAATCAAACCTTTCGCAATTAGAATAGATCTATCGGAACAAAATCAAATAGTGCTCATAAGTTTGGACTTGCTCCTTGGACAACCAGGTACTTACCGGTCAAATATAAATGTTTTTGATCATGCTCTAAAAAATTGCACGTCAAAATGGCGCCATTGCCGGGAAGAAATGAATTAACTTGAGCACTAGAGTAGATTTTGAGAGATTTGGACTATTCTTGTAAATATTTTTCTTTTTCTTTTGTACATTCTTTACACTCATATCCCTTGCTAACTTTTGTTCTATTGTTTTGCAAGGTTGGATTCATACAACCAACAAGTCTCATACAATGAAGAATATGACCAAGAGGAGGAGCAACAAAATGCCTATTGGGAAGACCATGGCTATCCGACACATTCATACTCCTCTTATTGGAATGATAGCCAATACACATTTGAAGATGCCTCCTACCCTCAACATCATTTGGATCCTCAACCTAATAGTGGACCTTCCACCTTTGAAATGCAAGCCATGATTCAAGCTTACCAAGCCAAGGTTACCCAAGATCAACTAGACATGCTACAAACTTTCCAAGACTTGAACCACCGCATAGACAAACTTGTTGCTCAAAGACAAGTGTTGGAAAGCACATTAGCGCAACAAGCAATGGAGAATGGGAACATGGACGGAGAAGAAAATGTTCCCGAGGCAGAAGTCTTTGAATCAAGAGATGATAAATTGTTAAATTACTCTTTTGAGAAGCCCGGCCAAGCTATCAAAGAGTTAGATGAAGATGATTCACGTATAAAAGACTACACTCTTCGGACACTTTCACCTCCACTAATGCCGAATGAGCTTGAATCTCTTGATGATGATAAGATAGAGGAAGTGCATGAAGACTTTGTTGAGGTATACATGGACGCAACTAAAGAGCAACCTCGCATACAAGGAGACACAAGTTTAATGAGGGAGATTGAGGATTGGGCACCCAACGACATCATCAAAAAATTGAAGGAAGGTGTGTTCATCAAGCTAGAGGCTAGCATTGAAGATCCCTTCTTTGTCAAAAAGCCTCAGGACAAGTTTTGGAGCTTCCTACCATATTTTGCAAGATTATTTAAAAGGAGCTCCAATGACCCCTTAATTCTAAAGGGTTCAACAATTATGAAGGGGTCAAACTTGCAATTGAAAGTCCATCGTAGGCTTGATGGAAAGAAATTCAAATAGGATTTGAAGGTAGATTGACACGCCAAATCCAAGGCCCCGTGAGAAGGGATCCTAGCAAAGGACTTCTCACGAGTGATTCTATGGTGCGCTTTGCTACGTCTTTGCCAAGACGGGAAAAACAAGGCCCTTGCGGGAGGTAACCCGGTTTGTAAGTCGTTTCATTCTCGTTCTTTATATTTAAATATTTGGCATGATTTTGAGTGGCTTAGGCTTTAAATATGGAATGTGAAATGTGTGATTAGTGGGTAAAATTTTAAGTGTGGAGTGAGTTCTACTCACTCCAATCCCACTTCATAATTCCAAGACCCTCCACTTTCCCTTTGATTTATCCATGAATAATGATGTTGCCCCTAGTGCTCATGTGCAAATTTTGAAGGGTGTGATTTACCCTCCTTGTTTGAATTCTATATAACTAATGCCATGATGTTATTTTGTGACCTTGTGATACCATATTGCTCATACTTGAGTGTGTTATTATTTCTATAACTATCACTTGTTACATTTAACCTCTCATGTTCTATTGTCATCAAGGAAAGTATTCACATCATGTATGATTAAAGCTTAGCACATTGACGTCTCTATTGTTCAAGAGAGCACATCTACAAACGAGGGGAGTTCCTATGCGCCTATATCTCATTTTCTTTATTGGTTGCGCTTAGGGACTAAGCTAGATTTTAAGTGTGGAGTGGGTAATCGCATAGTTCACTCATATCATGCCATGCCTATCATTTTTGAATGGACACTTGCATTCATCATGCTTTATCCCAATTCTTTTTGAGTGTTATACTACTAAAGGCTTGTGACTATCATTTCTAAACTTCTATAAGTCACATTTCACTTTTACTTGATTTAGAGTCTAGAACCTAACAGTTCTAATGAATGCACATTCTTGTGAATCAATATTCATTGCTATCGTTTGCCTATCTAGCAATCTAAGCATTTTTTTGCGCATGCTTTGAACTTAGTTTTTAGCAAGCACACTTTGAAAACTTCATGAAAAACTTAAACCTCTCGGTTGCTTTAAGGTGACTTTAGTTCTCTTGCCTCGTGCCTTGTTTGTTGTTGTTTCTCACACATTCCATATTCACATTGGGCATATTGTCAAGTTTTAAGTGTGGAGTCAAAAGAGGGCAAAAAAAAGGCCCCATTCAAAAAAAATTACATGGTCAAAGAGGGCAAAGCCCCGACTAAGAACTCTCTCGATGATCATGAGAAGTTTTGCTTCAAAAATGATACAAATTCCGGGGGTTAGAAAGAAAAGTTCCCCCTCGAAAGCATTTGTAGGCCAAAGGCCATTTAAAAAAACACTTAAACTTGACTCTATGCCCTTCCATCATCTCTTACATGTGTGAGTTCACCACGTGCATTGTGTGCTAGCAAGTGGAGCTTTGGGACGACCATTGTGATTTCACGTAAGCTATCGGTTGGTTTATGCTTGTTTTAAGAACTCTTATTGTCAAACTCCTCTTTCCTTATGGATTACGACTTTAGCGTCTAAAACTTGGAAATGAGTTTTATGTCGTGAGCCCGTGGACTAGCCCTAGCTACCATAGGTGATCGATTAACACTTTTTGTGCAAAAGCCTTAACCGTGTTTCCAAAGCCTTGCAATGAAAATGAATAGACTTCTAGGTGAGGCGCTTGATAGCTCTAGTATTGACTTCCTTGAATGTGCACCCTCATATGAACTAAAATGGTTTGAAAACTCTTTTAAAGTATAGTGATTGTGGTGCTAGTTTGAATGTGAAGTTGGTTTTGAGAAATCCATGCCTTAATTGTAAAACACTCTTGTTTTCACTCTTATTGGATAAATGCATTTGGGAATTGTGAGTATTCTCGTTTCTAAAAACTCTAACGAGACTATAACTCGTCCACTAAGGTAGCCTAAGGGTTTAAAGGCTTGGTGCATATGTTAAATGCACTCGTAACACCTACGAAAAGGAGTTAGATTGTAAATTTGTATTAGAGTAGTTAGTAATAAAAATTTGAGACTATAAATGGATGTTGAGAGCAAATGGGCGACAAAACATAATGACTTATCTATTCGCCATTTCTTTCTCTTTTGCTTGATCTTATTGTTTGCTCGGGACGATCAAACGCTAAGTGTGGAGTGTTTTGATGAGTCAAATACTTGACTATGTTTCATCTACCTTTCTTAGTAGTTTTGATTTATTTCCAAGTAATTTTGATGCCAATTCACATCCTTATTGGTCTATTAGGTCCCAAAATGCATTTCGTCTCACTCGGAGCCTAAAATATCAAATGGAGCAAAATTTGGGTGAATTTGAGCCAAAAATGAAGTTTCAGGCAAAACAGACTGACTGACCTTTGCGGCTTATTTTGAACGCACAGATCTCATACAATGTCCGATTTGGTTGATTCAAAGCGTGTTGGAAAGCTAACTGAAAGGGCGACAATTCTCCAGTTGACGCCAAGACCAAATTCAGAGGTTAAGATTGCCAAACAGCCGCCAGAAGTTCACCTGAATTCCAGGAAGCCCAACCGAGTCTCATTTCTATCATCCCAGCCGGGACTCGCCCGGGTCCCCTCTGCACCCGACCGGGTCTCCTCTGCTGTGTGCTCTGCTCCATTTCACACTTTCACCTGCCCGGGTCTCCTTCACACCCGACCGGGTCCTCCCTGAAAGGCACGATTTTTACTCTTTGGGTATAAATAGACAACTTGGGTTTTGGGCAAATGATCGGGGGGATTTTTGGGGGATTTTTTGGAGCACGAAATCAAGGGTTTCTAGTGAGAAAAGACCAAGGCTACAAAGTGAGATCATCCATTGAAGATTGAAGATTCAATGGGTTGAAGAAGATTATTTACACTAGATTGGTTCATTCATTCCATTTTATTTTCATCTATGTACTCAATACGATTTGTGTTTGTCTATGAACATGATTTGTGAGTAGTGTTTGTATTCTAGGGTCCTATGGATCTCATGTGTGTTAATACTCCTTATCTGTTATGAATGATTGCTAGAATAACATGTTTTGGGTGATTGTGGTTTACTTTGATTGAATGCTCAAACTATGCACTCTAGGTGTTTGAGAAAATGTCTAAGTGTATGGTTTTGGTTTATGACTTGAGTTAAGCACTCTAGGTGTTTGAGAAAATGCCTAGATGATTAATTTATGTGGTTCTTTGGTCAAGTAGCCGAGAGGTGGAAGCCAAAGTATCTAGATATTGAGTCATTAAGGAATCCTAGGCTAAGTAACCGAGAGGTGGACGCCAAAGGTTCTCGAAAACAAGTAAATCACCATTGTTAGGTGGTGTCCACTAGCGTGACCCATCCTAGCATTGAGATAGGCTAGAGCTTCACCTCCTCATAAGGATCGATTATGCAACGAGAGTTGACAATTGAGAGATATGAGTAGGACGCGAGTCAAAAATATCGAGAGATTGAGATTCGTGTGTATAAGGTATATCTTCCTCATGTCGGAGAAGTAACCGAGAGGTGGAATTTGACATGATAGATATACGACCCGTAATCTAATCATCTAGGACAAGTATCTTGCATGAAATTGAACTCTTGGAGTCTAAAAACACACATGAGTGAAATAGTTCCCTAGAGTACACCTTTGGCCTTAGTAGTGACATTTTCTCTAGATCCCTTAGATAGTTTTATTTGTTTATATAGTTTAACTTCACCAATCAAACCTTTCGCAATTAGAATAGACTTATCGGAACAAAATCAAATAGTGCTCATAAGTTTGGACTTGCTCCTTGGACGACCTGGTACTTACCGGTCAAATATAAATGTTTTTGATCTTGCACTAAAAAATTGCACGTCATGTTGAATGTTTTAAATGTTGTTTGCAGGTTTGTTTTAGGATAAAGAGTTCAAACAGTTAGGGAATGAGCACAATTCAGGTTAGGCGCCGGTTTAGCACATTCAAGGTTGTAAAAAATGCTAGACTGTAATCGGACGGACATGATCCTGAAAGGATTAATCAGAGATTAATCGGCGACTAATCGGTTTCGATTTTTTATATTTTTGAATATATATATAGGGGCGCTCAAGTGTTATGGGTTGTTAAAGTGTTATGTGTTACTTTATTGTGCATATTTAGATCTTTTGATCTAAAGGTCCAGATTTCATTTTGCACTTTTGTCTTTTAGGTAAAAGATAAAAGTGCAAAATGACAAACAACTTTGTCACCTTTTGACTTTTGGACTTTGATTTTGCACCTTTAGATCATTTGATCTAAAGGATGAGATTGGTGTAACACATAACACCATAAGAGAGGTGTAACATTTGAGCACTCCTCTATAGGGGAGCACTCGGTTGAGGCAGGGTTGGTAGAATGAGGCAGTGAGGCAGCACGTGAGCCACTCATTGTGATGACGTGGCATTGGAAAAGTATTTGTTGGTGGGAATTATTGAAGGGGTAATTTGTGGATGGAAAGAGAGTAGTGGGTTGTAATTAATGAAGAAAGAGAGTATGTGGATGACAAGCGTATTTTTAACCCTTTATAGTTGTGAAATTATGAGTTTTATGGGTCAAATCGTAGTCAAACAAAATTTATAAACCTTGGTAAGCCAAGGGTCGATCCAAGGAACAACGGGTGTGAATACTAGCTAACAAGTGACCTATTTAGCTATTCCGATTAACAAGAGGTTTTGGTGTGACAAAAATAGCAGAAAATAAATACAGAAAAAATAAAGGTGGTGACTTTATCAGAGAAAGAATTCCAGGACCGTACTTCACCCGTGCTAACCCCACTAATCATGCAATCATGTCACGTAATTACTCATGCTATCGAATATGGAATTAAACCGAAATAACACTAGACAAGCCGCCCATCCACGGATCATTGTCCAAATTAATCTCAATGGTTGAACGCCGCCCATCCACGGATTATTAACGATCCCGATTATTAAACTAAAAGTTTTTCCTATTAATTCATGTAAACATGACCTAATATCACTTTCATGCAATCCGATTAATACCTAGGATCAATCCATCTTTTGGTAATTAATCTAACTACGTTATAGCTTGCAAAAATACCCTTTGATGTAAATACTTGCACAGAACGATAAAATTAAGCACACAATGAAATTGAATATTTGAATCGCATAAATAAAAACGTTAATTGATCACACGAGAGTTGGGTACTGACAGCACTGCCTTGTCGCGAGGCAATGTGCACAAATAAATTTATATTTCGCTACTCGTGACCTTACTACTGGGTAGCAAGTGGTAAGTAGGGGTCGAACCCAAGGGAATTAGGGGGATAGTCGTTCTTTGAGGGATTGTACAGCGAGGGAGCGTGTTTTAGGTTGTTTGAGATTTTAGTGCGGAAAAGTAAGTGATTGGTTGGTTGGTTTTGGTTTTTAGTGCAGAAATGTAAATGACAGAAAATGTAAATACTGAAAATAAAAGCGAAGACTTCAGTGGGTGATGCGTGATTTGCAAGTCCTCCGGATGGTGAGTGCAGTTGATTAAGGAAGTTATACTAGGAAAGTAAATACAGGGGGTTTTGTAATTTAAGGAAAGCATTCGGTTTCGGGGGCCTTGCATCATAGCATGTTTTATCATTTTAGTAATCCTTTTAAGTATTCAAACGTGCATCAAGGCCATTTCAAGCGCTCGATTTGCCACACTGTCTAGTCTTTTGCAAAAGTGTTCGAAAGTGAATCAAGGCCATTTCAAGCACTCGACTTGCAACACCGTCTAATCTTTTGCAAAAAACGTAGAGCCCTTGTTCTACTTAGACTAGCACCCCATTTCAAGGTATACTAGCCTATGTGCATCCATTTGGATTGTCTTTTCCGATTTATCCAAATGGTGTTTGAGAGAGATCGAACTCCTCAGATAAGCTTTGCCATTTCAAGCATCCACTTACCCGAGTATGTTCACGAACTTCCACAGAAGAGCTTTGCCATTTCAAGCATCCACTCAACCTTGGAAGTTCTGACCTAATATATGGCACATAGAACAAGTTTTGAATACAGAGAAAAAACACTAAAATAGTCTAAAACATTTTATAATACAAGTACACCCCTTCAACCGAATGAAGAGTTTAGCTACGATTATCCATGGAAGAGGATATCATAGCTAAATACTCGGGGGTTTTTGAAAGACAGTAAGTAAAGGGGAATACTCAAGAACCAACAGGAGTATTCCATAATCCTACTTGAATACTCAAGAACTAACAGGAGTATTCTCTAAAACTGTTATAATACTCAAGAACCAACAGGAGTATTATTTCAAAACCAAACTTACAAAAGCCAAACTTAGAGAGAGAAGTGTTTGTTGATTTTGGATTTTTTTGGGATGTTACAAATGAGAGGGGAGAGCTCTTATTTATAGCCATGGGAGGAGGAAACTTATGGAGGAGGAGGGGGACACTTGGCAAGCTCTCATGGTGGCTTGGAAAGCCGCCGGTGGCCGGTCATGGAGGAGGAGGGGAGGTGGCTTTGGCCATCTCTTGCACAAAGCCGTCGGTCTCTTGTAGGGGAAGGGGGGGAAGCTACCCATGAGTCATCTTATTGCACAAGGTAGCCGGTCACCATGAGGAAAAGAGTGAGTTTTGTGAGTTTTGTGCAGTTTTCACAAAACTATCAGTCCAATTTCGCTCCGGTCTGACTTTGGTTGTTCCTCGGTTGGATTTGTTTTGAGTGATTCCATGTCAGGATCTTGAGATTTCTTCAATCGGCGTCTGATCTTGACCTCAGAATGACTCGTAATATCTTTTCAGCGTAAAATCCTCTCCTTAGCGTGTTTTCTCTTTAGAGTCCAAAATACCCTGTAGAACTATATCGGAACTAACAAGCAAAAGTTAAATAGACAAAAGGTCTAATTTAGTGGGTTTAACTGTGTTTATGATTCGTATAATTATGGTCCATCAGATCACCCCACACTTTTAGTTGTTCGTCCTGAACAATGCTATTAAAGGGCGGCACTAAGTAAGCTTTTAAAATATGAAAGTTAGACTGTGGGACTCGATTTATCCAAATTCATGCATTACTTACTTATTACCAAATTGAACTGTAAAATAGAAGAAACTTGATACTTGTACCTCCGTGCTGAGATGCAAATTATTCTGGATGTTTCGGGAGATAGCCCTTTTTAGGCTCCTGGACTGCATTCTCGGGATCGTCTCGCACTATATGGTTTCCTTGTAGCTTTCTCTAGCACGTGATTCGGTTCGGATTTCAATGGTTTGGTCTTTGATTTTCTTTTGGCGTGGGACAACTTTTTGTAGTGAATTGGCCTTTGGCCTTTGATTTGACTCTTTGAGTACTTCACTTTTGTTCGGTTAAAACCTTCACAATTTTGGGCCTTTGGCCTCTTGATTTGCTTCTTTGAGCTTTTTGCTTCTTTGTGACTTGCTAGTCCATTTTCTCAAGCCTTTTTGGGAGGTCCAATCATCGCCCGCAAGCCTATGGAAAGACCTCCCCGCTCCTCTCATCCTTGCCGTTTCACGCGGGTCAAGATGAGGGTCGCTCATCTATTTTCTTGGCTACTTTGACTAGAGATAGGACGGTCTGATTCCCATCCCCGCCTTTTTTTCTTTTTGCATAAACACTGCATGGCGGAGATGACTTCAATCTTCACTGAAACCCGAAGTGCAGCCTCTACTGACTTCGAAAACCATATAGTTTGATTCGATCCTTCGAGTGCTTGCCAAGCCTCTCTAGGGCAGTTTATGTCAACTCCACATCCCTAGTTTATCTCAGCATAAAGGGACAAATGAGAAGTTACATTCTAAGTTTTCAAACAGTTGAATTTTCACAAGGTTAATGCATGAATTATGATCTATCTTTTTCACATTCTTAAGTTCATATTTTCAAAAAGATAATATTAAGGAAAAAAAGAAAACATGTTTATGTACACAGGTGGTTCTCACCCCACACTTTTGAACGAAGGCGTGCCTTTCAGCAAGACTTAGTTCAAAAGCCATGCAAGCAGACAATTATGAGAAGGAAATGACATCAAGGAAAAGGGAAGAACAGAACTCCCTTTATTGTGTCGAATGAACGACATGGCATGAGGCTGGATAATCGAGGGAGTTCGGCTGGGGTCTTCGATGGACCATAATTATACGAATCAAAAACACAGTAAAACCCACCAAATTAGACTGTTGGTCTATTTAACTTCTGCTTGATAGTCCCGATTTATTTCTACAGGGTATTTTAGCACTTAGAGAGAAAACACGCTAAGGAGAGGATTTTACGCTGAAAAGATGATAAGAGTCAATACAAGGTCAAGATCAGACGCCGAACGAAGAAATCTCAAGATCCTGACGTAGGAATTACTCAAATCAAATCCAACCGAGGAACAATCAAAGTCAGACGGAGCGAAATTAGATTGATAGTTTTGTGAAAAGACTGCACAAAACTGTCAAAACACACTCATGGACCAAGGTGACCGGCCACCTTGCTTGGAGGTGGCCAAAGCCACTCCTCTCCTCCTTGAACAACCGGCAACCGGTGGCTTCCTCCCCCTTGCCTTGCCATGACCGGCGTCTTTTGGCTCCCCCCCCATGTGTCATTTGCTCCTCCTTCCTCCTCCCTTGGATCAAAAACACATGCCACCCATCTTGGCCCTCCATCCTCCTCCCCTTTAGCTATAAATAGAGGCTTCTCCTCCTCATTTCATCCATCCACAAAATTGTAAAACACTTATCTCTCTAAGTTTGTTACTTTGTAAGTTTGGTTTGGTTTTGGAAATAATACTCCTGTTTGTTCTTGAGTATTATACTGATTGGAAATAATACTCCTGTTTGTTCTTGAGTATTATACTTTAGAGAATACTCATGTTGGTTCTTGAGTATTCAGTAGGAAATTGGGAATACTCCTGTTGGTTATTGAGTATTCCACCCCTTTCCCTCTTACTGTTTTCAAAAACCCCCGAGTATTTAGTTATGATGTCCTTTTCCATGGATATTCGTAGCTAAACTCCTCATTCGGTCGAAGGTATTTTCTTGTATTATATAATGTTTTAATTTCTTTTAGTTTCATTTCTCTGTATTCAAAACTTATTCTATGTGCCATTTATAGTCAGAGTTTCCAAGGTTGAGTGGAAGCTGTAACAAGCAAAGCTCTTCCGTGGGAATTTGTGATCATACTCGGTAAGTGGAAGCTCTAACAAGCAAAACTTATCGAGGAGTTTGGCTTATCTTAAAAAACCATTTGGAAACTGGACCAAAGAATTCAAATGGATGCACAAAAGGCTAAGATACTTCGAAAGGAGGAATTAATCTGAAGTAGAACAAGTGTTGCTTTAAACGATGTTGCAAGTCTTGCGCTGCGAAAGGGCCTCGATTCATATTTGAATACTTAGAAAGGTTACTAACAGTTATTAATAAACATGTTATAATACAAGGTACCTGAAACCGAATACTTTTCCTTGAATTACAAAAACCCCTTGTATTTACTTTTATAAACTGCTTGATCAACCGCTCATCTACCGGAGGAATCGCAATCACGCATCACCCACTGTAAGTCTTCTTCCCTTAACTCTTTTACTTTTAGTATTTTAATTTCTGTATTTATTTTCTGTATTTACTTTTCCGCATAAAAAACCAAAAAAACCAAAAACAGTAGCTTAGTCAATCGCGCTAAAATCTCAATCAACCTAAAACACGCTCCCTCACTGTACAAATCCCTTAAAGAACAACGTATCCCTCTAATTCTCTTGGGTTCGACCCCTACTTACCACTTACTACCCAGTAGTGTAGTCGCGAGTAGCGGAAAAATATAAATTTATTTGTACAAAGAACATTGCACCTTAACGACAGTGCAGTGGGCTCCGTCAAATTGGCGCCGTTGCCGGGGAATTAGCCATCGGATTAGTTGTTCTTTCCCTCCCATGTCCTCATGACGCAACCCCCTTCATATGCATGGACAACACGACATCTGCCACTGTTCGGAGGTACGGATGGAGAAGACCCAGTACAACACTGCCGAAACTTTCACCACGTCTGCCACCTCATTAAACATGCAAATGAAATGTTAGAGGAATTTAAGCTTAAATGCTTCAAATTCTCTCTAACTGATTTCGCAACGATCTGGTATTACACGTCAACCGCTAGCAGTGCAGTACATTTTGTGGACCTCTGCGTTCCATTCCTGAGAGAATTCTCCCCTCCATCCTCACGACAACAAACCCGTGAGAAGATCATGTGCCTGCAACAATCCCGGGATGAGACCTTGGACGAATACTACACGAGCTATGACACCATCGTCTCAAACTGCCCGCACCATGGATTCACGAAGAAAATTCTGCTTCAAAAATTTCTTCGTGGGATGAAGGCAGCTGATCTAGCAAGGATTAACGAGGCAATGAGGAGATCAGCTAGGAACTATTCCATAGCAGACATGTGGTACCTCATAAATGACCTGGCCGCAGCTACAAAATGAATACCCGAGGCTGACGGAGAAATGCAGACAAAAAGAGAAGAGACTCCCGAGCCATCAGAAGAGACTCCCGAGCCATCAGAAGAGACTCCCGAGCCATCAGAAGACTAGGATATAGAAAGTGTCGGGAGCAACGAGGAAGTGTCAGCAATGGAAGAAGTCCTGAATACCACTGACATGCTGCCAATGCCATACCCAGCTATCATCACCCAAGCAGCCGAAACCATCTATGACCAGTTCCTCACAAACAGACACGACGAGGCAGAACCGAGCCTTAAGATGCAAGCTTCCCAACTTTTCCCCTCGATCAATAGACAAATCGCTGAAAACTATGTGATCAATGAAGAGGCTGAAAGAAGGATGGGAAAAGGGCCTGAGCAGAACGACTCCTCGATGGAGCACGTTTTCGGCATGACTTGACAAGGCAGCCCTGAACACCAGAAAACCCAATTCAAGAAGCTAGTGGTCAAAGGTCCCTCGCCTTCTCAGAGACGTTGGAAGGAGAAACCATCAGAACAATGAGAACTGGACCCAAGCACATCATCTCGCAAGAAAAAAATCGGGAAAAGGCAAGGCAAAAAGCAACATAGGAACGGTGGCAAAATTCGACCTAAGCCACCCATGGGATCCCAACCAGTGATCCAGGAATAAGGTACTGTCGAGCCAACGACGTTAAACAAGTGCACTGGTCGGGAGGTAACCCGACACTATCTTACTTTCCGCACTTTAATTTTCTGTCTTTTATTTTACTTTTTCAATAAGTCGCTCTCACCCACTTGGTGCATAGAAGATTTGACTATTTAGGAATCGGACTTGGGTGCAACATTAAGCCAGTCAGGGCTACGCTAAGAGTTCAAGGCCCCAGCTAAACTCCCTCGATTATCCAGCCTCGTGCCATGTCGTTCACTCGACACCTTAAAGGGAGTTCTGTCCTTTCCTTTTTGTTAATATCATTTCCTTCTCGTAATTGTCTGCTTGCATGGCTTTTGAACTAAGTAGTGCTGAAAGGCACGACTTCGTTCAAAAGTGTGGGGTGAGATCCGCATGTATAAATAAATAAATAACATGTTTTTCTTTTTCCTTTTTTAAATATTATCTTTTTGAAAGTATGAACTTAAGAGTGTGAAAAAGATAGACCGAAATTCATGCATTTACCTTGTGAAAATTCAACTGTCTAAAAACTTCGAACGTAACTTCTCATTTGTCCCTTTGTGCTGAGATAAACTAGGGATGTGGAGTTGATAGAAATGCCCTAGAGAGGCTTGGCAAGCAATCAAAGGATCGAATCAAACTATATGGTTTTCGAAGTCAGTGGAGGCTGCACTTCGGGTTTCAGTGAAGATTGAAGTCATCTCCGCCATGCAGTGTTTATGCAAAAAGAAAAAAAAGGCGAGGACGGGAATCAGACCGTCCTCTCTCTAGTCAAAGTAGCCGAGAAAATAGATGAGCGACCCTCATCTTGACCCACGCGAAACAACAACGATGAGAGGAGCGGGGAGGTATTTCCATAGGCTTGCGGGCGATGATTGGACCTCCCAAAAAGGCTTGAGAAAATGGACTAGCAAAGCCACAAAAAGGCGAAAAGCTCGAAGAAGCAAATCAAGAGGCCAAAGGCCCAAAATTGTGAAGGTTTTAACCGAACAAAAAGTGAAGTACTCAAAGAGTCAAATCAAAGGCCAAAGGCCGATTCACTACAAAAGCAGTCCCTCGCCAAAAGAAAATCAAAGTACTCAAACCATTGAAACCCGAACCGAATCATGTGCTAGAGAAAGCTACAAGGAAACCATATAGTGAGAGACGGTCCCGAGGTTGCAGTCCAGGAGCCTAAAAAGGGCTATCTCCCGAAACATCCAGAATAATTTGCATCTCGGCACGGAGGTACAAGTATCAAGTTACTTCTGTTTATTTATACAGTTCAATTTGGTAATAAGTAAGTAATGCATGAATTAGGATAAATCGAGTCCCACAGTCTAATTTTCATATTTTAATACCAAACTTAGAGTGCCGCCCTTTAATAGCATTTTTCGGGACGAACAACTAAAAGTGTGGGGTGATCTGATGGACCATAATTATACGAATCAAAAACACAGTAAAACCCACCAAATTAGACTGTTGGTCTATTTAACTTCTGCTTGTTAGTCCCGATTTTTTTCTACAGGGTATTTTGGCACTTAGGGAGAAAACGCGCTAAGGAGAGGATTTTACGCTGAAAAGATGATAAGAGTCAATACAAGGTCAAGATCAGACGCCGAACGAAGAAATCTCAAGATCCTGACGTAGGAATTACTCAAATCAAATCCAACCGAGGAACAATCAAAGTTAGCCGGAGTGAAATTGGATTGATAGTTTTGTGAAAAGACTGCACAAAACTGTCAAAACACACTCATGGACCAAGGTGACCGGCCACCTTGCTTGGAGGTGGCCAAAGCCACTCCTCTCCTCCTTGGACAACCGGCAACCGGTGGCTTCCTCCCCCATGCCTTGCCATGACCGGCGGCTTTTGGCTCCCCCCATGTGTCATCTCCTCCTTGCTCCTCCTTCCTCCTCCCTTGGATCAAAAACACATGCCACCCATCTTGGCCCTCCATCCTCCTCCCCTTTAGCTATAAATAGAGGCTTCTCCTCCTCATTTCAACCATCCACAAAATTGTAAAACACTTATCTCTCTAAGTTTGTTACTTTGTAAGTTTGGTTTGGTTTTGGAAATAATACTCCTGTTTGTTCTTGAGTATTATACTGATTGGAAATAATACTCCTGTTTGTTCTTGAGTATTGTACTTTAGAGAATACTCCTGTTGGTTCTTGAGTATTCAGTAGGAAATTGGGAATACTCCTGTTGGTTCTAGAGTATTCCACCCCTTTCCCTCTTACTATTTTCAAAAACCCCCGAGTATTTAGTTATGATGTCCTTTTCCATGGATATTCGTAGCTAAACTCCTCATTCGGTCGAAGGTATTTTCTTGTATTATAAAATGTTTTAATTTCTTTTAGTTTCATTTCTCTGTATTCAAAACTTGTTCTATGTGCCATTTATAGTCAGAGTTTCCAAGGTTGAGTGGAAGCTGTAACAAGCAAAGCTCTTCCGTGGGAATTCGTGATCATACTCGGTAAGTGGAAGCTGTAACAAGCAAAACTTATCGAGGAGTTCGGCTTATCTTAAAAAACCATTTGGAAACTGGACCAAAGAATTCAAATGGATGCACAAAAGGCTAAGAGACTTCGAAAGGAGGAATTAGTCTGAAGTAGAACAAGTGTTGCTTTAAACGATGTTGCAAGTCTTGCGCTGCGAAAGGGCCTCGATTCATCTTTGAATACTTAGAAAGGTTACTAACAGTTATTAATAAACATGTTATAATACAAGGTACCTGAAACCGAATACTTTTCCTTGAATTACAAAAACCCCTTGTATTTACTTTTATAAACTGCTCGATCAACTACAACCATCAACCGCTCATCTACCGGAGGAATCTCAATCACGCATCACCCACTGTAAGTCTTCTTCCCTTAACTCTTTTACTTTTAGTATTTTAATTTCTGTATTTGATTTCTGTATTTACTTTTCCGCATAAAAAACCAAAAAAACCCAAAAAAGTAGCTTAGTCAATCGCGCTAAAATCTCAATCAACCTAAAACACGCTCCCTCACTGTACAAATCCCTTAAAGAACAACGTATCCCTCTAATTCCCTTGGGTTTGACCCCTACTTACCACTTACTACCCAGTAGTGTAGTCGCGAGTAGCGGAAAAATATAAATTTATTTGTACAGAGAACATTGTACCTTAACGACAGTGCAATGGGCTCCGTCAGCTTGAATCCATGGTGCGGGCAGCTTGAGACGATGGTGTCATAGTTTGTGTAGTATTCGTCCAAAGTCTCATCCCGGGATTGTTGAAGGCACATGATCTTCTCACGGGTTTTTTGGCGTAAGGATGGGGGGAGAATTCTTTCAAGAATGGAATGCAAAGGTCTACAAAATGTTCTGCACGACTAGCGGTTGATGTGTAATACCAAATCGTTGCAAAATCAGTTAAAGAGAATTTAAAGCATTTAAGCTTAAATTCCTCTAACATTTCATTTTCAGGTTTTATGTGGCAGCAAACGTGGTGAAAGTTTCGGCAGTGTAGTACTGTGTCTTCTCCATCTGTACCTCCGAACAGGGGTAGATGTCTTGTTGTCCATGCATACGTAGTGGGTAGCGTCATGAGGAGAAGAGAAGGGGAGGGAAAGAAAAGAACAACTAATCCGACGGCTAATTCCCCGGCAACGGCGCCAATTTGACAGCACTGCCTTGTCGCGAGGCAATGTGCACAAATAAATTTATATTCCGCTACTCGTGACCTTACTACTGGGTAGCAAGTGGTAAGTAGGGGTCGAACCCAAGGGAATTAGGGGGATAAGTTATTCTTTGAGGGAATCGTACAGCGAGGGAGCGTGTTTTAAGGTTGATTGGGATTTTAGCGGTTATAACTAAGTGACCTTTTTTTGGTTGTTTTGGTTTTTAGTGAGGAAAGTAAATTACAGAAAAATAAATACAGAAAAATAAAAAGAAAGACTTACAGTGGGTGATGCGTGATTTGCGAGTCCTCCGGATGGTGAGTGTAGTTGATTAAGGCAGTTATACTAGGAAAGTAAATACAGGGGGGGTTTTGTAATTTAAGGAAAGCATTCGGTTTCGGGGGCCTTGCATCATAGCCTGTTTTATCATTTTAGTAATCCTTCTAAGTATTCAAACGTGCATCAAGGCCATTTCAAGCGCTCGACTTGCCACACTGTCTAGTCTTTTGCAAAAGTGTTCGAAAGTGAATCAAGGCCATTTCAAGCACTCGACTTGCAACACCGTCTAATCTTTTGCAAAAAACGTAGAGCCCTTGTTCTACTTAGACTAGCACCCCATTTCAAGGTATACTAGCCTATGTGCATCCATTTGGATTATCTTTTCCGATTTATCCAAACGGTGTTTGAGAGAGATCGAACTCCTCAGATAAGCTTTGCCATTTCAAGCATCCACTTACCCGAGTATGTTCACGAACTTCCACGGAAGAGCTTTGCCATTTCAAGCATCCACTCGACCTTGGAAGTTCTGACCTAATATATGGCACATAGAACAAGTTTTTAATACAGAGAAAAAACACTAAAATAGTCTAAAACATTTTATAATACAAGTACACCCCTTCAACCGAATGAAGAGTTTAGCTACGAATATCCATAGAGGTGGATACCATAGCTAAGTACTTGGGGGTTTTTGAAAGACAGTAAGTAAAGGGGAATACTCAAGAACCAACAGGAGTATTCCCAAATCCTACTTGAATACTCAAGAACCAACAGGAGTATTCTCTAAAACTGTTATAATACTCAAGAACCAACAGGAGTATTATTTCAAACCAAAGCTTACAAACGTACCATAATTTCTAGAGAGATAAGTGTTTGTTGATTTTGGGATGATGAAATACAAAGGGAGGAGCTTCTATTTATAGGAGGGGAGGAGGAGAAGATGTGGTGGAGGAGGGGACAAGTGTCACAAAGTTGTGGAGAGGAGGGGAGGAGGTAAAGCCGCCGGGTAGCCGGTCATGGAGGAGGAGGGGAGGTGGCTTTGGCCACCTCTTGCACAAAGCCGCCGGTCACCATGGGATAAGGATGAGTTTTTGTGAGTTTTGTGCAGTTTTCACAAAACTATCAATCCAATTTCACTCCGGTCTGACTTTGGTTGTTCTTCGGTTGGATTTGTTTTGAGTGATTCCATGTCAGGATCTTGAGATTTCTTCAGTCGGCGTCTGATCTTGACCTCAGAATGACTCGTAATATCTTTTCAGTGTAAAATCCTCTCCTTAGCGTGTTTTCTCTCTAGAGTCCAAAATACCCTGTAGAAATATATCAGAACTAACAAGCAAAAGTTAAATAGACAAAAGGTCTAATTTAGTGGGTTTAACTGTGTTTATGATTCGTATATTTATGGTCCATCAACCGTAGTGCTCGTGTTCCTCACTTCTGATTGGTTCCTTGATTTTCATCAACCAATCAGAAACTCATAACACATAACACTCTAAGAAGCTTATAACATTTGAGCGCTCGTCTATATATATATATATATAAGAGCGCTCAAATGAGGCAAGACAAATAAGAATGAGGCAGTGAGGCACGATCTCATCCACACATCTAACCCCCTCCCCCGTGCTTTGTGTATGCGCCACGTGTCCCACTATCAAAATCTTGTACTATTCAAAAAGCAAAACACTATTCTGGTACTATTCCCTACCACATCAACAAAATGAGTGGCTCACAATGTGCCTCACGTGCGTCATTCTACCAACCATACCTCAACCGAGCGCTCCCCTATATATATATAGAAGCGATCAAATGAGGCAAGCAAATTAGAATGAGGCAAGTGAGGCACGATCTCAACCACACATCTAACCCCCCCCCCCCCCCCCCCCATGCATTTGTGGCGCGCCACGTGGTAAATAGTAAACCCACTACCAACAGTATATATATATATACTGATATCATATATTATTTTATTGATTAGATTTTAAAATAATCATAATATAAATCATAAGTATAATATAATCTATTACCATGCAAAATATTCAAAAGTGAATTTCAATAACAAAATAAATATATAAACACATATTTTTGGACTTTTATTTTCTCAAAGTGTAATTTAATTTTTGTCTCAAAAATATTATTTTAAAAATTAATACATATGTAATATTTATATTCACGCCTAGATGGCGCTTAGGCACCGCCTAGAAGCCGCCAGGGTGCCTCGAAGCCACCTAAAATGCCTAAAAGTCGTCTGGGCGTCGCCTAGAAGCTTCTAACCAATTAATTGGCCGCCTAAAAGAAAAACGGAACGAGTTCAAGAAAAAGGCCGCCTAGGCAATCGAGAAGTCCGTTTTCTTGAACACTGAGCACATCGCTTAAACCCGAAACCAGGTAGGCGTGTCCTCCACAGCGCTTTTGCCCCGTAAAAACCCAACTCCTCTGAGTTATTCGATAGTATTAAGGCGCTCATGTTAGCAGCGCTTAAAAGACCAACCACTCATGTAAGTCGCTCTGCCTTAGACTGCTTTTCCCTTGTGAAACAATTAAGCTTCTGAACCTGATTGACTTACTAAGGCGATGTGGTGCATGGAACCTAAGAAGAGTATGTGCTAGGTCAGCCGGCAATTCTGGAAAATGAATTTTGAAATAGGCCAGACGGGGAAAATAATTTCGATTTTGCTTAAATTGGAAATTTTTTCGATCCATCCACCCTTGAGGTAGCGGGAGGCGCACACGACTTACTATTTTTTTTTGTAATTATTTTAGTATGACTTATAAAACTCTGGAAACGTATAACTATCTTCTAAACTCTATTCAACTTGAAAATCCCTCACATGTCACATCTAATAACCGTTAATGAAAATACTGTCAGCTAAAAGTGAACTAGACTTCTTACTATTACATAAAAGATGGCATAATCGAACAAATAAAATTGCGGTGGAAAGTTGAAACAGATGTTAGTCCTAAAAAAGACGTGAAGCATGAAGCATCATAAAAAAAATCCAGCCACGGACAATCGAAATTCACGCTTCAATTGAAGCTGCAACTGACAATAACTAACATAACCTCAAATATAAGATTACCGAACAGGCAAATTGACCGACGGGCTAGAATATATGTCTGTGTCCAACCTGTTTAGAAACATGGGCAAGGTCGGGCCGCCCTGTCGGGCTAGTCTTCTTGTCCAAGCCCTTTTTATGACCGGCGAACGGACCGTTTAGGTCGGGTTGACCCGAAATTATACAGATCTAACTTCGATAGTAAAATTTTGACAAAGTAATTATATTAAATTTCGAGATTTATTTTTTTGTAGTTCGTTAGTGGAACATTTAGGGTGCCACTTCAATAAATACTGTTCAATTCTCTGTACGGAGAGTTCATTTGAAGAAACAGATCCAGTTCATATCTCATAGAATTCATATTTGCTGGGCCCAAAAGGCATTCTAGTGTTGCTATTAAGAGTGCATACATGGAATCCATCAAAAAAAAAAAAGAGTGCATACATGGAATAAAAATCTAAAATTAAAGGCATTAAGCTTTTCCCTTGGAATAGATTAAAAATGATGACACATTGTGTTGTTGTCTTTGAATATATATCATAACCCAAATTTCATTTCTAAACTGCTCACTCAGATATCATGCATCGGTTCTACTTACATGTGTTGAATATATCGCGCACCCACGCCTACTGGTACTTCCGTCTCCTCGTGGGCAGCCGTTGAAGAACACCAGCATCCAGTTTTCTGTAGTTGCTTTGAATCTGTCCAAGTGCTTGACTTAAAAAACTGTCAAATTCATCTTCATACCTCTCGTAGAGGATGGGCAATGTATGAGCAGCAACAAAGCCTTGCAAGACAGAAAACCGTAGTCAACATCAGTTTTATATAGTGGTGTGTAACTTCAGACTTGGGAACTAAATCTTAGAAGAAACAGGGTCTCCTAAAATTATCAGATGTGAATAAAATTGCAGTGGATACTATAAATAATTGGTCTGATGATATTGGACGTGTTACATATTCTTGCGTTTAATTGAAACTATCTGAGTTACTGAAGTAGATATCAGAAAGTTGGGAGTTATATGGAAGCTATTCCCTCACCTATATAGATAACAGTCAGAAAGTTGCACCAAGTTCCAATAATAGAGGCTGCCATCAAGCTTACTATGACCTGTGGAGAGGAAGAATGTTCAAGTTCAAAATGACGATTTTGATTGCCATTTGTATTATAGAAGGTCTATGACCAAAGAAAGAAAAACAAGAGTGAAAGCCTAAGTAAATATGTGTATGTCTTATCAAGTTTGTCATATATCAGTAATTAGTTTAAACTCCTGTTTTACATTTACGTTTTTTTTTCTTTTACCAATTAAATGGTGTATTTGATAGCTGCAGTTCGGTTAAATTCAAAAGATAATTTTTTATACATCTCAAATAGGTTTTTGTCTAAACCAGTTTCAATTTAATACAAACCTAGTCTAACTCTGTCGCATAGATATGATAAATTCAGCAAGGAGGTGAAACGTACCAGAAGCAACTGCTTGAGATTCCCACCACAAGAAATATCCTGAAGATATCCCAGAGCTTTATTTGCTTCGTTGCCAATTGACATGGCAATGTTGATGAATAACTCATCAGGCAGCACTAGGCGAGGGACGTTAGATGGTGATCCACTGAGAAACATTGGATTGTGCGTTGAAATAATTATTAGGATTCGCCAAAAAAGAAAACAATTCTCTTGAACGAAAAATGACATGGAATAAGAATCGAAAAGTCTGACCGACCTAGTCAAATAGCCTGAGGCATTGGACCACATAAACTGCCCAAGCATACCGATGATCAAGCTGAAGCTGACAAGAGTAAGAAAATTGTAGTTGAGCCATTCGAAAAGAATCCAAACGGCCGTCGCACTCGATAACACACTAGCAGACACTTTCTTGTTCCTCCATAACAAGACATCAGCGGCTGCAAACAGATTAAAGAGTAAATTAGTATCCGTGAGCTACAGAGAGGATTTATAATTAAACAGTGTGAGAACTACTCCTACATTTTCCACCCCCTAGAGTATGGTGAACGGACTTCTGACGGCCCAATATCCGATTGGGTTGAGTAGCAGCAGAAGATGTCTCATCTTGTTGAAAAAAGGAAACATTTTTCCTAGTGGCATCTTCAGCAAGTTGTGCTAAACTGCTGAGGATATTTTCAGCTTGCTTCCTTTCAGGCATGATAAATATCTCCTCACTTCCACTGGTTCAGTTAAATGACAAAAGCCCCTGCAAGAAATTAAACAAAAATAAATATATAAACACCCTGAAATCTGGACTGGTTTTCAGGACTTAGCATAGGAGCGCTCAATTAAGAACCCATCTTCTTCTCCTCTTTTTTTTTCGAGAAGTGAACCCCTTTGTTATGCACTTTTTAAAATGCACCAATTTCCCCTAAATGCAGTTTCGGAACACCGAAAGTGCACAATGAAGGAAAAAAACACGTGACAACACCATATTGAAAGATGCAACTTGTCTAAAATTAGTATGAGACATGAGAATAATTAAGTATACATGATGCTGCTATATAATATAAATCATATAGCCCATTTGGATCCAAAACAAAGATTAATTTAACAACCGCACGCAATTACCCAAACCACAGATTAGTCTACGCATTGACACATATACACAGCAACTAATTTGTATATAACAAATATAATAGAAACAGAGAGACACAACAAGGTACCAGCGGAACGGATGACTGGGAATTGATGATGAGATTCAGGGAGGCAGAGAGGATGGATGCGTTGGAAAATATTGAGAGGGGAGAGGAGAGGGTAGTTATTATACGAATAAGCAGAAGGAAACAAAGAAAGACTTTGAATTGAATGGAATACCTGAAGAAGAAGGCAAGACAAGCGAGCGCACAACAGTTTTGAATGAGTACAACCAACAGGATATGATCGTGGACGGAAGTTGCCAACCACGTCCTACGGTCCCACCTACCCATTTCCTTTATTCTCATAAAACTAAACCCAATTATTTAAAAACATGCTATATTTGATTATCTACTCCCTCTGTCCCAATTTTTTCTTCTCATTTGAGTTTTGGCACAGTTTTTAAGAAAAATAATAGAGTAAGTTATTGTGAGTGTGATAAAGTAAGTGAGATAAAGTAAGTGTGAAGATAAATGATTAAATAAGGTGGTTTTGAGTGTGATAAAGTTACCCAAAAAGAAAAGTGGGAAGAAAATTTTGGGACGCCCAAAAAGGAAAGTGGGAAGAAAATTATGGGACGGAGGGAGTAGTATTATAAAAAATGACGAGCGTTCAAATGAAATAGTCCTCCTTAGAGTGAGAGAGTGAGGCACGATCTCATTCATTCATCAACTACATCAAACTCATCTCCTTAAGACATGTGTCCCACTATCAAATTCCATCAAAAGCAAAAAGCTATTCACAGCCACATCATTACTATTCTCTGTCACATCATCATAATGAGTGGCTCACAACGTGCCTCACTGCCTCACTCTACCCTCGTGTTTCAATGGAGTGCTCCCCTATAAAAACATATATGGTATGAGTATATAACAAATATTATTATAATAAAAAAAGAGTATATAACCAATAAGACATAACAATCATGGATGCACAAAATTAGACCGGACGATATCGGAAAGGATTTTTGCGGGTTCGATCCGATCTATAATCCACTTTTTCAAAAAAATTCAGGTCACCGATCTGATCCAGACCGTAAAATTATGGTTTGGTCCGGTCCGGCCCGAGTTTACGACCAGGACCAATATCACAGCCCACGTGATATGTTCACTGCTAAGATTCCCATGTGGGTTGACCCCATCAATACACAACCCAAAACGTATATTTCTAGATTCAGATCCAAAGTCTGGAAATGTTTGGTCTACATTGACCCATTGCGGTGAGTCAACATGATACCACATTTTTGTGCCAACTATACGTTTCTCAGCATGACACCTCATATGTTCTGCATCTTCAGGATTTGAATATAGCCTTTGAATCCTTTGTATTATTGGAAGATACCATAGAACCTTGGTCGGAGAACTTTTTGAATTAGTTATCGGTCCCTTGTTAGGCTTATAACGGGAAGTCTTACACATCGGGCCCAAGCGTTGGGACAGACGTGTTTCTTCTTGTAGGTGATGCCCATAGGACACATCACCTTCTTTGCCTCATAAGTATGACTCGGGAAGGTGTTCCCGCCCTGAAGCATTTCTTTCACTAGCTACAGTAGTTCAGTGAAGCTCTTATCACTCCAACCATTTTTTGCCTTCCAATTGAACAACTTCAACACTGATGACAGCCTGGTGAACTTTGTACAACCTTCGTACAGCGGTAGTTCAGAGTCAGTTATCAGTGTCTCCAAAACATGCAGCCTGACATTCGAGTCTTCGGCAACATTGTTTTGTGGTTCATTCCGTATTAACATCATCCATTTCTGGGGAAACAACTTGAGGTGCATCGTTTTGTGGTGCAGGCTCACCGTGCATACGCTATACTTTGTAATTGAGATTGATACCACTTAACAATAGGTGGTTTATCAATTCACCGACTTTAATTTTTTTATTATTCCAACAACGCATGCACAGACATTGAACGTACTCGAACCCATTTTGTTTGGCAACTAACCTCGCGAAATTACAAAAACTATGAATTACTTGCTCGTATTCATTTGTTAAACGGTTAGCAGACATCCATGCTCGGTCCATTGTCATCAAACTATATGTATAGTGTTTATTATGGATATGAATAGATTGCAACCTATGTTTATATTGGACCAATAAAAAGAAATAACAAAATTAGCATGTATATTTATTTTCAAGCAAGTTCTAACAAGTCTAGCAAGTATAAATCAAAATTGTAACAAGAACATTATATGACAAAGTATCAAACTTATACCCAAGTAGCAATATATATAAACAATTTAATGATACGATTTCGATCATTCAAATCCAAACGTTGAATAATATTTGGCACATGTAACTTACTTCAGTCAAGGAGAAGATCTCTAAGAAGACAGTGGTGAACGACGCTGTTTGGCAACTTCTGATAAGCTATGTTCATGAAAAAAGAAAAAAAATAACCAATAAGAAACCTAAACAAATACATGGGACACTTTGGATCATTCAAATCAAAACATTAAATCAAGTCACAAATAATAACTTACCTACCCAAAGATACGGGGAGACAATGTCTGGAAGGGACTCACGAGCAACTCAATGAATGAATTCATCTTTGAAAATATGCACACAACAAATTATACGTCAATACAAAAATCCATCTCACAAAATCAATTGACAAACATAATCAATTGAAAACAAACAATCCATCAAAGTATGAAACAAATCTAACAAGAGAGGATTACGTATTCAGAGCATAATCACCAACAAATCTGTCGTTAGGGCTTTGGTATTGAGAGCATAAGCGCTGGCGACGAACAATCGAATGAAAGCAACCCAAGCAACAAATCTATTTCAAATCCATACCAATAACAATCAACCAATCGAAACCAAAAAACTGAAGCTTCTCAATTTGCGACGCTGAGCCGAAAATCAATAGTACACGCTGCAAAATCGACACTAACTAATTGAAACGAAATGAAAATCAAAACTGAACTCGCTGCAACAATTTTAACAGAAACAAAAATCGCAAACTGGATGCACGACGGCAGAGATGCAGTTCGACGGCGGGCAAAGACGACGGTGAGAATTCGAACGCGAGCGAAAAGTAAGATAGGTAATTTTCGACTGCAGATCTGAGTATTTACTTTAAAAAATGACAGCGCTTTAAGTCCTCAAGTGCTGTCTTTATTCTATGTTTAGACAACGCTTCACCAACTTGGGGGACCTTTAGTAAGTCCACAGGATGTGATTTGGAGGAGGATATCGTTCTGGATTCCAACTGATTCCATCTGGATTCCACAGGATGTGATTTGGAGGAGGATTGGGGCAAAGATGTGATTCCATCTGGATTCCACAGGATATCGTTCTGGATTCCAACGCTAAAAATTTGTTGTCTTTAAGTCCACAGGATGTGATTTGGAGGAGGATATCGTTCTGGATTCCATCTGATTGTTGTATGTACTATGGTGGATGAAGTATTGCGGAACAGATGGGTTGCTTAGGGTTTTAAGTATTTGTGTTGATTTTATTCGAAGAAGATTTAGGGTTTTGGGAATTGTAGGGTGCTTTCCGACGAAAATTCGTAACACTCACGAATGAGCAAATATCGTAACAGTCACTGATGACCAAAATTCGTAATAGTTTCAAATAAAATTGGTAACAATCATTGATGACAAAAATTCGTAATAGTTACGAATAAAATTCGTAGTCACTGATGACCAAAATTCGTAATAGTGACAAATAAAATTGGTAACAATCATTGATGACAAAATTTCGTAATAGTTACGAATAAAATTCGTAGTCACTGATGACCAAAATTCGTAACATTTACGAACTTACTAATAACAGTCACTGCTGACCAAAATTTGCTATGAATTTTAGGTTTTAAATTACGAATATTAATCATCAATAGGTAAAAATTCAGTTGGATTGATTTGTCACTACTCGCTACAAATTTTGGTTTTTAAATTATGATTTGTAGTCATTAACAATCACAAATTTAATTGGATTTCTTTGTCACTAGTCGCCATGAATTTTTTTTAGACTATGAATTTTGGTTATTAACAATCAAGAATTTTTATTTTCAAGTCATGTATTTTGTACTTCAATCACAAAATATCTTCGTACCTACTCGTGGACTCAGTTGCTTCTTCATCCTCAGTAGCCGCATGCAGATTTAGATCAATGAATTCATGTAAATGAGACTTATTTCTGTTGAAATGTGCTGTAACTTCACCACACTTGATCTACCGATAATTAGGGCACGAAGATGGATGGAGCGATTTTTAACTTTCTAAACATATGATAATGAACGGAACTAGAAGAACCACGATCGGCGATCATTGAGGCACTGCGGAGCAATTGGCGCTTGGAAAACTACGAGCGAGAGAGATGTCGACGAAGAACTGGAGGGTCTGATTTAATTAGGGTTAATTACATAGACGAAAATACCCTTAATTATACAGTTAAAGTAAATGGATTAAAAAACAAATATTAGTATTAATTAGGATTAATCTGAACTGTTTATCTCATGAGATCTACAGACCTAAGAAATTCGTTTTCTCATGTTATTTGGACTTTTCATAGGATGTCAACCCAACTCCAAATAAATATAAAGCTAGAGGAAAGTCATTTATTTTGATTATCCATTCATTTAATATAAACAAATCAATTCTAAGTTACTAGAGAGTTGTTGTCTTCATTTCAAACACCATCCTCAGAGTATTGAGCTTCAGAGAAGAGACATGCCAACGTTGGAGTGTAGAGTTACGGACGAAGCGCAATCGACTCAAGATATAGTCGAGGATTTCTTGTGACAGGATTATTTTTCCTATTTCTACATTCTTGTATTTTAACCATAACACCATTTGTGATGAATTTTATTTAAATTAAATTTATGCGAGCAAGACTATGATGTATAATTGTTCTTCTTCATAATATCAAGCATCCTATGTTCTGTTGGTAATTTTAGGGTTTATGAGCATGGTAACATGCTTAAACCTATTAGGACAATCAGTCTTAATGAAATGAGTCGAATCGGGATGAAATTGAGCAAAGTTAGGAATCGAAGTTGGTGTGGATCACGTCCACTGTACACATTAAGTGTGTTGGGCGCGGACGTTAATGTAAGCATGGGGTGCGATGATAATGTTTACATTGGGCGCACGGATTCTGCAGTTTCATCGCGCCCTATGTTGACATTATCCCAACCGCGTCCTAATGTTAATGTCTACACTGGGCGTGGGCTTAAAGTGAAGGCAAGGCGCGCAGCGTCTGTCTGCTCAGCGTAGGTGTTAGGGACCCAAAAATGAAAGTCCCCCTAAATAATGCATAGAGTGCAGCGGAATCAAAAGATGGTGGAACAAGTAGGTTTATTGATGTAAAGGTGGAAAAAACAAGTGGCTATGACGCTATAATAAGAGATAATGCTCAAATAACCCCCTTATAGTGAGGAATTATCGAGGCCAAGGCTACGCCTATTGAACTACAACTAAGATGACCAAGAGAAGACTCTTCAATCAGATTTCTTGATGTAGAAATGAGCTGCCTTGATTCAAATTTGAAATGAGAGTAACCGACGCGCATTTAAGGACCCTCATCAATGAGATCCTTCAAGTCCCTTCCAATTAGTAACTGCTGGCCATTATTGTGTGTCTTGATGCAATGATATTTGAATTTAAATGTAGGCATGCAGATCTGATGGACTCCAAGTTAGGCCAAAGTCTTGGTTTCTCCCGGATGGGCTTTCGGCTCCTTAACGCCACCATTGTTTGCTGCGCGCTTAGCCCCAAATTTCTACTCCAAGGTTCTAGTTTTTGACCCGACTACCTCCGATTGTTGGACAGGAACTTGAATTTGCGAGGTCCTAACATTTCCCGCCCCTTTGAGTTTGACCTTGTCTTCAAGGTCATCGCGCCTTCCTTCGATCTTCCTGGATAGTGCGTCCACGACTCGGTTCTCCTTGCCCGTTTTGTATTGGATCTCAAAGTCGTAGCCAAATAGCTTGGATAGTGCATCGTAGGATCACGTCTGTCCCTCTCATCTTTATGGGAAGAAAGTTGGCCTGCACTGTGTCATCTGGTAATTCTAAGCGAACTCCAAATCAGAGCCCTCGACTTTCCTCAATAGTGTCAGTGCCTAGGATAATTTTGAATCTCCCTCGATCCTCGATGGGAATTCCTACTTCCTCCACTAGCCCGTCGAGAAATGAAGTTATGTGTTGCGTCGTTGTCCACCAATACTAAGACATCCCTGCCCGCGATCGTACCTTTCAACTTCATCGATCTTGCAGTGGTCAGCCCTGAAATGTAGTTAAGGACACGTCAACAGGCCCTTGGTCCATCACATTACCTTCCTCGTCATCTAAACTTACATCCTCAATTGGGTCTGCCTCATGCTCGTCCGCCTGAAGGATTTAAAGCCTTCCTGCCTTGCATCGATACCCTGGTTGCCACCTTTCGTCGCATTTATAGCAAAGGCCCTTGGCCCTCTTTGCTTCATTATCTACCTCGGTTATGCGCCGGACCCTTGATTCCCCATTTTCTAATTCCTTTGGCCTTTTGCGCCCTCCACCAAAATTGGATCTTCCACTTGGTATGCGATGTGGCAGCCCCGCACTCTTGCTCGCCTTGTCGCCTACCTTCTTGTCCTCGGCTAGCTGTGCCAAGTTCATTGCCTCATCGAGTGACTGGCTTTAGCTCCTCGAGTGACTGGCTTTAGCCCCTCCGGGTCTAAGGACTCGAACTCCCTCTCGACTGAACGGCTTTAGCCCCTTCATGAAGTTGCCCATCAATGCCCCATTAGTCATTCCTTCGAGTCCCGCGGATAGCACCCCAAACCTGTCCCGGTAAGTTGTCGCGTTCTACTCTTGTGTAAGAGCAAAGAACTCCTCGTGCACTCTCCCTTGTTGCCCTTGGAATCGGCTCAGCGACCTCACACGGAGTTCGTCGCAACAATAAAATTGAAGTGCTTTCCCATCTCGGCATATAACAGAAACACATAATTTTTCAGGCTTCGTAAGACCATTAACTAGAAAACATATTCTGCTCGGTGCACCCATCCTCAGATGTTGTCGCCTTTAAACACCATCATGTCCAGCTTGTGATGCCTCGGGTCGAAGGTCCTTGCTGGCCTTATTTGTTTGGAGTTTGAAAATTCCCCCTCGGACCATTGGGCCTTGGTTGATAGGCCGTTGCTGCGCGCTGAAAGTCCTCCATACTCCACTGGCTCGCCGAGGTAGGGATCGTATGGGGGCCTCCCCATCATGAGGGCCTTTCGAGAATGCCCCTGTTTGAACTCGCTCCATTGGCCAGGTCCTTGTGAGAACGCCGGTGCAATGGGGTAGGCTTCTTCGTAGATCGGTTAGCTCATCGAGGGCAAGTGTTGTGCAACGCTTGTCTCGACCCTAAGTGATCCAGATCCTCTCTCCAAGACTGCCTTGCCTTGGTCGAGAGCCTTGTTGATGGTGGACTCCGTGGGTTTCTCCTCATTATCGCTCAAATTCACCTTGGCAGCCTTCTCTTACATCAACTTGCAGATATGTTCCAGCAAGTCATCTTGGTGATGCTCTATGGCAGTGAACCTCGTCGTGGTGGAATCCTTGAACTCACGAATCTCAGCCTTGATGGCTGTCACTCGCTCCTCCAGTTTTGTGATAGCAGCGGCTTGTCGTGTCTCCATTTTTCGTCGGATCGAAACTGCTCTGAGGAAAAATATTAGGGACGCAAAAATGAAAGTCCCCTTAAATGATGCATAATGTTCAACGAAATCAAAAGATGATGTAAAAGGTTGGGTTAATGATGGAAAAGTGGGAAAAACAAGTTGCTATGACGCTACAATAAGAGATAATGCTCAAATAACCCCCTTGTAGCGAGGAATTATCGAGCCCAAGGCTACGCCTTTTGAACTATAACTTAGATGTCCAAGACAAGACTCTTCAATCAGATTTTTTGATGTAGAAATGAGCTACCTCGTCCTCCTTTTATAGCTGCCTTGATTCAAATTTGAAGTAAGAGTAACCGGCGCACATTAAAGACCCTCATCAATGAGATCCTTCAAGCCCCTTCCAATTAGTAGTCGCTGGCCATTATTGCGCGTCTTAATGCCATGATATTTGAATTCAAATGTAGGGAGGCAGATCTGATGGACTCCAAGTTGGGCCAAAATCTTGTATTCTCCCAGATGGGCTTTCGGCTCCTTAAGGCCCCCATTGTTTGCTACGTGCTTGGTCCCAAATTCCTGCTCCAAGGTAGTTGTTTTTGGCCCAACAACCTCCGATTGTTGGACTGGAGCTTGAATTTGTGAGGTCCTAACACTGGGACACACCCATCGCTCCACTATAAAAATCAGATGTTCTTTCCGATGTACGACACTATGAAATCATCAGAAAACCTAGCAATCCATCTTTGATTCCCAAATCCACCTCAAACCCTAACCTTCCGTTTATCTACTGCCTAGAATAACAATGTTTTCTCAGTTGGATTATCCTACTTCAAATTTCCTGTAACCCGAAGCAAATCACACAAGGATGAAAATATTGATTTCAGAAAGTGAATTTACGCGATTCAATTTGATATAAAAGCGACCCCTTTACTGCTAATGAAGTTTACTGCTTTTGGAAGATTCACCTGTGAAGAAATAAGCTAGAATCTTTGCCCTGCTTTATTTGTTGCTGACTTACTACAAGAAGACGATCCGCTTCTACAAACAAAATCAATATTCTGATCAATGGCAAGCTTACGACAGATGACTAATCACTTTCAAAAGCTACACAAATTTGAAGGCACTAATTTTTGGCATTGGCGGAAGAAGATTGACATGCGTCGTCAGACGCATCAAACTTAAGGGTCACTCACCTTTTCCCGTTACTTCGGACTACAGATAGGTTGGTCTATTTTCTCATCCCTCCTACTTATATAAATGCTGCAGTGGCAGAGCAAACTCTGAACCATAAAGTATCGAAGTTCTAGCCTCCACTAAATCCATATAACCATATGACTGGAAAGGACACGTAGGGGTTAAATTCACATGTAAGAGCACAATTCAAATTTCACGAGAGAAATTCAATATAATCAGCATCATCTATTTCACATCATCAACATTCAATACTACATATTCAGGAAATAGAGAGAAATTCATACGTTTCATTCAATTTTTTTAAAAGGAAACGTGCTGACACAGTACAATATGCAAGAAAAATAAATATGATGACACAACTTACTGACGGACTCACCCACCCCACACTTTTGAGCCAAGCCGTGTCCTCATGGTACGGCTTAAGCTCAAAGACACAACAATGCAAGACACACAAACATATAGGAAAAGGTAGAGATCAAAGTAAATAGGTACTCACCTCATTGCGTCGTGTGATTATGAGGATTCATGTCAAACTAGTCGGTCAACACTGGTCAACTGACTGCCGCGCCCAGTGTAGACGTTAGGGGCGCGGTCAATGCCTTAATGTTCTCCTAGGACGTGCCACTAATGCTATGCTTGGGCGCGCCTCTAATGTTATTGCTCGGCACGATCCGCACTGAGTTGGACCTATTTTCTGCATAAAAAACATCTCTTTCCCACAAAAATGAAGTCAATAATAGACTCGGTTAGACGACACATGACTGAACAAGACTCAAACAAACACAAAAGATAAAAAAAATGAGAAAAACAAAATTTTTGCCGGGCTGCCTCCTTACGAGCGCCTTTGTTTTACGTCATTGGCTCGACGATACCTCATTAGGGATCACAAGTTAGGATCTCATGGGCGTGTGAGGTCAAACTTCGCCTCAGCTACTCCTTCATTCTTCTCATAGCCCTCATTGGACGATTCTCTCACATCTCTCCTCCACCGATCAGGCGGATTAGCCTTCACATCCTCCTGAGTTTGTGAGGACACTTCGCTCATAGCTACTGGTCTAGCTACATAACCAGTCTCGTCCGGTAGGTAAGGAGACATGGCACCAGGATATGGTGTGTGCACGATGTCTGGTGGCTTCTTCATGCATAGATAGTCGACATCCTCATAAATATGGAAGTTCGATGTCTTGCCACCATACGCAAGCGACAACAAGCCTGTTTCCATGTCAATCTTGGTCTTTCTGGAAAAGAGGAATGGACATCCCAATATAAGTGCTGGAGGATCATCATCTCTAGCATCTCCCATCTGCAAAACATAAAATTCTGCAGGAACAACAAGATCTCCAACATGGAGTGTTAGATCCCCTAGCAAGCCAACAGGACGAATACGTGATTTATCTCCTAACTCTACGAATAGTTTAGGAGCTTCCAATGGGCCTAGTTTCAAACAAAATATAAAGAGTATGGCATGCCATTAATAGCAGCACCCAAATTGATTAAATAGTGATTTATAAGAGTCTCACCAACATCACAGGTGACTGTGAAGGCACCAAGGTCTTTACACTTTCCAAGTGGTGCCTCTTGACTCGCAGGAAGTGGGTGCTCTATCGTTGGCTTTTCTGGATCATGCTTCACCCTCAACTCACTTCCTAACTCATTCTTCTCGATCATATGCTCTTCAGGAACTCTTACCTGCATAGAAAATGACGGCGGGGTCTAAGAATTCAAAAATAAATTTTCCCTCGCTATGAGTGTCATGTCCACAAGGCTTTTTAACTCTCCGCGCCCAGATGTAACGTCTTCCTTCGGCGCGGCTCTAATCTCCTCATGGAGCGTGACCAATCTATTCACCGTGTCCACAGACATCTTTAATGCCGCGTCTAGGTCAGATGTTAAGGCGGCGCGCCCAACATTGATTTTGTCCTTGGGCGCGAGACTCACGGACTCCAATTTATTTTCTTCATTTTTTACCTCTGTTTCGTCTGCTATGGCCAATGTACTGATGCTTCTATTTGGATTAGGCACTATCTTTGACGGTAGCTTTCCCGGATCTCTCTTCATCTCAAAGACTGTCTGGGCTAAGTGGGACATTTATTTCGATAGTTTTGCTATATCTCTATCAGTCTTAGCCTGATTTTGCTGCAAAGTGGTGGCTAACTACTGGGTGCTAGCTTCCAACTCCTTCACCACATCTTCCAGAGACTTGCTAGAACTCTGAGTACTAAGGTCTGCTTGATTATAATTCTACCCTCGCTGCTGGTACTGACTCTGATTGTTATAGCTACCCTGTTGCTGCTGGTACGGTGGACGGTAGTACTGTTGTTGTTGCTGGGGTGCATGGTTATTGAAGTTTTAGAATCCACCCACTGCATTGATATTGGCCTGTGTATCCTCCTGTAGAGTCGGCAAGCATCCGTTGTATGATTAGTCGCACCACAAAACTCACAAGGCTTCACCTGGACTGTCTGCTTCATCATAAGTTTCTGCATTATCTCTCTCATCTGTTTCAGCTCCTCAGTCACCTGGTTTGATGGGGTCTCAGCCTTTGCGACGTTTTTAGTTCCGCTGAATTCATCTTGCATGTTGGCTTCTTCTCTGAACCTAACATTCTCGGCCACCTCCGTTATCAAATTTCGCACTCCAGTTGGGGATAGATTCATGATGGTCCCTCCAGCTGAGGCATCTAGCAGCATCCTATCGAGAGGCCTTAGACCATCAAGCAGGTACTCAATTATCAACTTCTCTGGCACTCCCAAGTTACAGCAGCTTTGCTCTAGTTAGTTGAATTTTTCTAGGTAGTCGTACATTGACTCGTTCGGCCCCTGCCACATATCCTGCAGCTGTCTATGAACCTGTCCGGCCTTAGCTGCTGGGTAGTATTTATCAAGAAACTTCTTCTGCATCTGGTCCCATGTTCCTATTCTACCTGAAGGAAGAGACAGAAACCTAGATCTAGCCATGTCAGTTAAAGAAAAATGAAAAGCTTTGAGTTTAAAGCTCTCCACTATGACTCTATAAGGTTGGAGAGTCTGGCAGATGCCATGGAAATCCTGCAGATGCCTGGTGGCTGATTCCCTTTGTCGACCCAAAACTTCGGTAGATAGTGCAGTACCGCAGTCTTGATCTCAATTTCCTGCATGTCTGACCCCTCATTGATGCACCAAGATATATTCTGAAAATTAGGGGCAGACAGCTCCTTCATCGTAGGCTGATACAACTCTATCTGATCATCATCACCTTCGTCGATCTGGTTGTTGTTGTCACCAACATCGCTACATGCACGACAAATTACGACACCAGTAGAAAAGCACACAAAAAGCTAAAATTTAAAATAAATAAACAAAAAAATGGAAAAAAACAACTTCACCGAAGCGCAGCTCCCCCGGCAACGGTGCCAAAATGTGACGCATGTCGTCTGACGCGTCAAACTTCAATTTATATTTCTCCTGCAACTACTAGCTAGTGGTAAGCAGGGTCGAACACAAGGGAACTAGTTGTTGAAGCTGTTTCGGAAAACAATTTAAAAGAAGGGGGTTGTGAGTGATTATGAGTGCAAAAGAGAAAAATAGCAAAGAAGATTTCAATCTAGCAGAATACACAGCTTAGGATTTCTATTATGACATGTTTATCATAGACGGCTAAATATCAAATCTCAAAAGTGTGGAATTCTGGAAAAGGTAATATCCTAAAGTATCCCGGCAAAGGTGATACACCACAATCTAACCCGGCAAAGGTGCTAGACTTCTAGTTCTTTCCTAAACACAACAATCCGGCAACGGTGTTATTTAGTCTAGGTGTTACGATCTACCTTTACGGCAAAGTTTCCAGTATATATTAACAATAAGAATTAGTTGTCAAATTAAGCTTTACGACAAAGTTTCCACTTAACCTAACAATTCAATTCATGGGATGAAGCATAAGAACTAGTAAAACATGAAATCACATTAAGAAAAGAATCTCAAAACATAAATCACAATAAACGAAACCCTGAACTGAATTGAGAGTATAGCTATACATCATCGAAATAAAAACAAAAATATTCATGATGGAAAGTAGTAGAGAAATCTCTTCACTTCGTCGAAAGCTTCGCCTTCTCCTCCAGAGCCATATTTTGATCTTCCTTTGCCTTCTCTTCCAGAGCCATATTTTGATCTTCGTAGAATGATGGCATTATGAAACCCCTCTCCAAACCTTTTATTTATAAGAAAACTGGGTTTCTAAATCTATTTTTGGGTTGAAACTGCCAATTTCCAGACTTGCTGACGTCATCACTTCGTGGGGTCTCTTGCGCCCAAGGAAGACATTAGTGTCGCGCCGAAGGAAGAGGTTATCGGTACTAAAATGGCCTACGGGCGCGACTCTGTCCGACAGTATTTTGCTCTTCTGCTGAGCAGTTCCGACTTCGACTCTAGATTTAACTAATCCAATGACCTCGTCTGCTCTCGGTGTGAACTAGAGAGTTGTAGAGAATTGAGTCAGCTACGCATTGACATGTAGCTTGTATTTTTTTTATCAGTGGTCAATTCCCAGCACTCCATCGAATCTATTCTTAGTCAAACCGTCTTAACTAGAATCCTCACTCCATCGAGATTGTTGGTTCACTCTATAGCCTTTAGTATCCTTGGACATCTCCCAAGGTAATAATTGCTATTGGCAATAAGCACTAGTTTACTTCATATCTATGCATTTACCGTCGTAGACCCTTAGATATGATCATATTCACTACATCCAAACATTTCCTAACATCCATCGATACTTGGGTCAAGTTTTAGGATCAACAATTTACTTAGGCATTTCATCAAACACTTAGTTACATATCATATATGAAGAGCTTAGTGAACATGAATTTAACACCATAGATTATAGAATCAAATGTGTATACATGATCATATAGTACAAAGGAGGGTCATAAGACCCTTAAAACACAAGGTGACTACTCACACATCATGTAAGACAACATGGTGTAAGGAGGGTTTATCGAAAACAACAAAGGGAATGAAAAAGGTGTAGCGGAAGTAGGATGGTTAGTCCTAGAATCTCCATTTGATCTTCTCTTCTCCTCCTTGGTTGAATCCTTGTTGATGACCTTGATTGAGCCTCTTTTTCTAGAAATTTTTTCCCAAGAACTCATCTCCCTAGGTCAAACCTTCCTTCTTCTGTTTATAGCCTCGGGTAAAAATCTTGAAGTAGCAGGTCCAGCCGGTCAGCTAGTGGCTGAAATCCAGAGTTCTTCTATGTAAACGTCCAGCTGACCGGCTAGATTGGCCAACCGACCGGCTGGATTGGCCAACTGACTGACTCAAAGTGAGCGGTTGCATTTCTTGTAAAGGGCAAGGACCAGCCGGTCGGCTAGATTGGCTAGAGGTGGCAATCTAACCCGTTACCCGCTACTCGTCCGTTAACCGCCCGTGAAAAACCCGCCTGTTAATTGCCCGTTTACTTAACGGGTTGAATAAACCCAAAACCCGTTTAACCTGTTTACTAAACGGGTTATCCGGGTAAAACACGCTTAACCCATTTACCTTATTATATATTTTTATTTAAAAAACTAAAAAATATATATTATCAAATATATTGTATTATTTTAAGTTAGTAATATATTTTAAATAAATATTTAGATAATATTTAGGTATATCCGATTTTTTTTTGAGAAATCTTGGAGTAATTGAATACTACTCCATATTTGTCAGAAAAAAAAGTGAATTCTTTGTTATTATTTACGCATTGGTATAGTAGTATTTATTTTCATTTCTGACAATTGTGTCTTGCTGTGCAGCTGCATAAACGATAAATGTCATTTTCCCTTACTTATTTTTTTTCCAAGTCAGTACCTAACATATACACTTTTACAAAAAAAATGAGGATATGATACTAAATGAATAGGAGAGACTGAGAGAGTCAGCAGCATATATAATCATGTCTTAAATTAAACGAGAGTTAAGCTCTAATCTAAATTCAAAATTTCATTTGAAACATATTTAGTCATATTTTGAACTAACTAGGATAAGCGGGTTAGGTGGGTTAAACGGGCTAACGCTCTTAACCCGCTAAACGGGATAATATCCTCTCATTTGCTTGTTGACGGTTTCTATTCAACCTCTGAGCAAGTTGATATGTTTCTTCGCTTGCATTATCATTCAACATTGACTTGGTTCAATGAGGATGCATGTATCATTGTCATACATTGTGGAATCTCTCACATTATAATTTCATTATTTGACAATGAAATATGTAAAATCTTTTTTAGACTAAAAATCTTTTTCACAAGTTAGGATCCCATGGTCGCTCCAAGTCAAACATCTTTACTCCATTGTGATGCTCATAGCCCTCATCTAGTGGTGCTCTCGTGTCTCTCCATCCTGGTTTCCATCCAAACGTGCCATGTCTCGGTCGCTTCCTCATGTATGGACGGTCGGAATCCTCGTGAACATGGGAGTTTGATGTCTTGCCAGCAAATGCAAGCGACAACAAGCGCGTTCCCATGTCATTCTTGGTCCTTGTGTCAAAGAGGATCGATCGTCCCAGAATGAGTGCAAGAGGACCGTCAGCGCTGGCATCTCCCATCTGCAAAATATAAGAGTCAACGTCACGGGTGAATGTGAGAGTACCTGGGTCCTTACTCTTTCTAGGTGGTGCGACTTGACTTGCTGCAACTGGGCGCTCCATCGTTGGATCGTTTTGCTCATTCCTCGCCTCCAATTTGCCTTCAAGCTCATCTTTGTTGATCGTGTGGTCCTTAGGAGCTATCACCTGCATTGGGAATGGTACAGAGTGGTCAGAAATTAGAATTTCTTTAACTGCATCAGTGCAGACCGCGGAGGTCTCCTGAATATCTTCCGCGGACGTCTCCAAAATTTGACGGGCATCGTCGTACCTTTCAAAAATAATTGTTTCTTTATCTCCGACTAGCATGTGGTAAGTCGGGTCGTATCCACAGAGATCGGTGTGAGAATCTGTTTACTAAGTACAAGAGTAACAATGGGGGTAAATTTCGAACAAGTCAATTAAAAACGCAAGTATCAAAACACGATCAATAATCAGTAGAGAAACCGTCACACAAATTCAAGTATCAAATGTCAAAGAACAGTGCAAGCTAGAACTTTCGATTGTGATGCAAGACTAAATCATTAACCCAACCGTTTTGATTTCTAATGTTTTACAACTTATAGCTCCCCGCTAGGTTGCACTACAAGTTGTCCTAGGGTGTCAATCCTAGTGGTATATTACTCGTATCCTAGTTTACTATCCCCGCTAGGTTGCTAGTAAACTATGATAATTGAAATCAACACACAAACTAAAGCTCCCCCGCTAGGGTTCCACTCATGCTAGCATATCAAATCCATAAACAATGCATAGTAATATAGCGCAAAACATAGAAATTCAATATGAGTCTCAAATCAAAGCATCACAATATCAAGTTCTAGCCTACACAAATGAGTTTAGCTACTCATGGTAATAGAATACATAATCAAGTTTGTAATGAAATGAAATGAAAATACTTATGTCGAATTCTCCTCCAAGCTTTCTTCAATTGTCTCCTCCAAACCTTTCTTCTCTCAGCCCTTTTTCTCTTCCAAACCTTTCTTCCTCAAACGTGTGTAAACAATCACACTTTCTTTTCTTCTCTGCCAAACGTTTCCAATCACACACTTTAGTCTACTGCCAAAAGCTGCCCAGCAATCCTCCTTCAATTCCACGGACCAAAACTCTTTCAAAACCATCCCCAAAATTCACACGGCAAAAAAGAAAGACTTGACAAAGACGTGTGTCAAATTCCACAAACAAATCCCACTCTCAAAACCCACGGCAAAAAGAAGACCAGCGTGTGTCTTTCTCTCCCAATTCTACACGGACCAAGGCCAATTTGATTTTCCCTTTCTCCTTTCTTTTATCTTCTCCAAAAGTGGCTCCTCAAATTCTGATGTCATTCTTTCGAGATTGGCTCTCCAATTTTCATCCCTCTTTCTTCCCGAGAAAACACAAATCGATTTTAGGAATTTCGACAGTTGGCATTCCGCGCGGACGTCTCTTGCAATTGTGATCCGCGGACGTCTACTGAATTATGGTAAATGTTTAGACGTCCGGGCCTTTAATCTTCAGCCGTCCGAGTACTGCACTGATGAAAATTCCAAAGTGCTTCGGTCTTCATTTCTTTCCGCGCAGAACATCTTCTAATAGGCTCTCTTTAGCCGGTATTCCTTCTATGGTCTCCGAATGTACCTGAGAATGAAAACTACACACAGGTAGTGAAATAATATACAGGCAAACATTAAGAGACGGGGTTTTAACATATAAAATAGTCGTACAATTACGACTTATCACCCGCTACCCATTAAGAACCCGCCCGTTAAACCCACTAACTTAAACGGGTTTTAACGGATTTGACCCGCTTAACCCGCTAACCGTTTACAACCCGCCCGTTACCCGCCCGCCCGCCCGTTTTGCCAACCCTAAGATTGGCAAACCAACCGACTCAAAGTGAGAAGTTGTAGCTTGGAACTCCCCTATCTTCAGCAAACCGGTTGGTCAGGTGAACCGACCGGTTCATTTCGGGCGAGGGCAAGCATTTGGATATCTCTTTTTCGACCGACCAGTTGGATGTTCAACCGACCGACTCAAAGTGAGCAGTTGTGAGCATCCTTAAGTCCTTTAGCCAGCCGGTCGGCTGGTGAGTCCAACCGACCATCTCAAAGTGGGCGATTTATTTCAAGTCAAACTCTTTCATCTAGCCGACCGGCTGGTTCAAGGTGATTTTCGAACCGGTCGGCTGGGAGTCATTTTTGCCCACTTTTTGCTCTAAATCTTCAGTTTTCCCCCATTGTTTGTATTAAGGCTTTGACTTTAAGGAAGACTTGTTTTCTACCTGAAACGTAGAAATAGAGGTCAAATGACATCAAAATAATGTCGGAAATGACCCAAAACTATGGTCAAAGATGGCTATTAATAAGTCGAAAACTCAACTTATCAGTCTTCAAATTTGAATGATGATATTTCTACACTTTGACATGCACGTTTAGGACATGTTCATTACAAAAGATTGCATGAAATGTCTAAGCATGATTTAATTACCTCATTTGATATGAATATTGATAAGTGTAGAACTTACATGCTTACTGATCGGTCGAGTTCTTGACCTTTTATTCACTTCATTCGATGATGGATTAGGTTTGTTTTCCGGATATTTTGTCATCATTTAATCTCTTTTCATAGTGTTTTAGGCTTGAATTACCCGATGACTCGATGTGGACTTGAATACGTGAAAAGACAATGAAATCATCCGAATGGAGCAATTTTGGGTCAAGACCCCGTGACACCTCCCTACTATCACGGGACAATAGGCGCGTCACGAGACAAAGCCGTGGTTGTGCAGATCGAAGAGCCCGTGACATCCCGTGACACAAGGTCTGTCACGGGACAAAGCAGCCGTCACGGGACTTGGCCGAAGCGACAACATCTATGGATCTCGTGATGTCTCGTGATAGCCCGTGACAGTTAAGGTGTCACGGGACTTTCCTAATGTCGACTTTTGATAATTTTGGTAATTTGGGGTATAAAGAGAGGCACTCGACTTCTGGAAATGTGTGCTTATTTTGGAGAATAAAAACCCTAACTTGGGAGAAAAGACAAAGTTTGAAATTCTATCCCTTGTTCAAGCTAGAGTTCAACGTACAATTGAGACAGATCTTGAACTCCTCTCCCAATAATCCAGCAGTCAGAGAAGACAACTGAGACACACACAGTTAACCAGAACAGAACTCTACCAGAGAGTGTTCCAACAGGTAATTAAACAGTTTATCAAGCAGTACCGGAAACTAAAGGAAAATGGGAGCACGCACGGTATGTTACCCAGTTAGGCCTCGCTTACTCTGGGGGGGTTTCCACACCCTATAATGGGACACAAATCGTATTACGAGATTTAGAGCTACAAGTGGTCTTACTCTTACACAACCCCGTGTTTGTAATCGCCTAGCCTCTAACTCTCCGTCTCTCGGATTTGCAATCTCGGTTCGTCGCAACTTCCCTCGATCCCCTGTGGGTAGGACGAGACTTCTCTCTCGGCCTAGTCTTGAACCTCTCGGAAGTACAGTCGCCTTCTCTCAAAGACGTAGCTTGATAGCTGTGTGTTAGTGCACTTCGTTGATCCTCCAGCACAGCCTGAACACCACACTGAATAGACTGTTGCTTTGGGGCTGATATTCCGATGTGGAATGGCCTGTCGTCGCTTCTCCCCCGATCTCACGAACTCTCGTGTTTATCTTTTCTCTCGGGAAGCGCTCAAATAAGGACTCCCTAGCATTGTATTTATATGCTTGGACGAAACCCTAATCCGATCAGAATATGTCGTCAAATAATTCTGAGATGTTGCGAAATATTTGCTGAATATTCAATCTATATTCAATCTTCAAAGATGTCTTCCACCCCAAGCCATCCGATATTCTCTCAGCCAATCTGCGTATATTTGATCGCACAAATATTTGATGATGATCTGTCGATTGGCTCCAATCAAATAACTTCGTTGACATCTTCGGGACTTCAATCAATTAATCTCGTCGTCGACATCTTCTTCATGAGATATCTTCTTCGGCAAGTTAGACAGGTGGTTTCTAATTCTGGTAAGGAAATATTCGAATGACCTCTCGAATAATCTGTGTCTTTGCTGATCGACTCCATTTGGAAAGATCCTCAATCTTCAGTATCTTCAGAATAAACCGTATCTTGATCATGCGTCTTCTGTACGATATACTAAACCGTATCTTGATCATGCGTCTTTTGTACGCTGTACTTCTGTTCCAATATGTGTTTGAACTCCAGCTTGAACTGTCTAAAGCCGTTTTGTCAAAGACATTCCAATCATGGGAACAACAATCTCCCCCTTGGCATTTTGGCAAAACTGAATCTATCTTTAGACACCAGGAACTACTCCCTCTTTTTGCCACAAACTGGCAAGGGGTCCAATCGAGTTCAACGAGCCAATCAATCAGTGCAGGCAGGTAGAAGGAGCACTTTAGACTCTTCGGTATCTGGAATCTGGTCAACTCCCCCTCGAACATAGCATGAGACAGTGACACATACCGTGAGACTGTCGGACCAAGATGTCTTAGCGGCTGTTCGAACTCCTGAATGATCTCTACTTCCTTTAGTAGAATATAGTCAGATCTGCTTTTAGGGATGACCCTTTTTCTACACTCCCTTCCACTTAGCTGCTGCATCTGTACCGCCAAACCACATTTCATGCTCAGACACTTCAGTTGATACACTAGGTGGAACAGATCCTGGAGCACTCCTCTTCCTTTTCTTGGATGTACTTGCTCCCCCTACATCTGTTCTCGTGCTATTCCTCTGGGTGGATACTTCAGTCGAGTATGATTGGATGGTCACTTTCTTCTTTGGTTTCTCCTTTTCAGCATTTTTTTCCAGTTCAGCCAATGACACTGAGTTCTGATTCCCCTTAAAAACTCTATTATCTGGTCTCCAGTCACCCGGAACACTGCTTCAACAGATGTCTTCTCAGCAGCCTTGTCGGTGTCTGACTTTTCTGCATACTTGACAAGCTCATTTCCTTCATGAGTGATAGTCCCTTCTTTGTGCGAATCTTGGACAACCTTATCAAGGTCCTTGTCCATTTTACTAAACTCGTCATCTTTCTCAGAGGGGTCTGAAACTTCTGATCCTCACCAACACTAAAGCATCCTCATTATCTGACTTTCTTTGACACCAAGTCAGGAATAGCTGGGGGATCCACCATCACATGTGCATCCTCCATAAAATCATCATGCATCCTTCCGGTCCCTTTATTCATTCTCTGGAACTGCACAAGAGCTAGAGGACTCTTGAGGTAAAACTGTCTCACCACCTTACTGCATAGCTGAGACTGCATCATCTGGCACACTTGCCTCCATATCTACGACCTGGGCTTCTGAAAACTGGTCAGCTTTTGTCTCAACACGAGTTGAAACCTTCTCGTTTAGCAACTCATCGACAGCATCATCAATATCCTTGAACGACACATCCAGTTCTTCATTCTTGCCGGATGCATGGGACTCTTCCATCATATTACCAGATTGCTTCGCCTGTAGTTCTCCACTTGCATCCTCATTCTTCTGCTTATCAGAACCACACTCTTAGCCCTGCGGACTTTACCTTCTTTTGCAGTACCGATCACAGAATCTGCAGCAGGTTTCAATTCCTTCAGCTTTTATTAACCGCTTTGTCACCTTTAGCTCACTGAAGCTTGACCAATCGTTCGTACTTCCTTCTTAACAGTATTGGATGAGCATAGGGGATTGCCTCATTTAGGGTTGAGAAATCGTCTGATTTTCCATCACAGTCTGCACACTCTCTTCAGTTGGATTGGGGTCAACCTTTGGTGCCTTTGAGAACAGTTCTTTTCAGATCTGACACTCCCTCCTTTTCGCCTTCGTTTTATAATGGCATAGGACTGATTTCTGAAAGTATAAGAATGTAAATCTCTAGGTATGTACCTTCTGTTCCAGCTTCGTGTTGATAAGTGGTCAGCCCAACTGTTGAGCTGGTGTTCTGCCTGTGATTGACCACTATCTGGAACACTTTAGTTCTTGATAACATACAGACCCAAGGAGGATCTGAGTGTTTCAAACTGAGCTGCATCAAGAGGTTTGGTGAAGATGTCCGCCAATTGCTTGTCTGTTGTGACATGCGTGAGAGTAACCACTTTTTGTTCAACCAGCTCTCGGATGAAATGATGTCTGATGTCTATGTGCTTTGTCCTGGAGTGTTGCACTGGGTTCTTCGAGATTGATGAGTCGATTTCTCGACTCATTTACATACCCATTTACGAAGAGTTTTGGTTCATTCCCGGTGCTATTTCGATGCCTTTTGACCATTATTATTGCATTTCAGGCTTAGAGAAACCATCCATTGAGCTCAGGACCTTAACAAGAGAATTCAGGGAAAATTCAAAGATTTGAGCAAGTTTGGGGCAGAAAGGAGCTCCAGTCGACCGACTGGGGATTTCCCCTGCACCAGTCGGTCGAGTAAGAAGAACCCCCAGTTGGCTCCTCAAGCACATCAATCGAGTCGGTCGATTGGACTAGCCAGTCGACCGACTGACATGAAGCTTAGTAGTGCACAAGACACGAGTCGATCGACTGGGACCTCCAGTCGGTCGAGTTGACGAATGCCCCAGATGGACCTCCAAGCGTGTCAATCGAGTCGGTCGACTGGACCTTCAGTCAACCGACTGGGAAATTCCTTCATCAGCTATATTTTCAGCACCAGTCGACCGACTGGGGAAAACCAGCTCCCACCAGTCGACCGACTGGAGCTACAGTACCGGAAACCCTAACTTTGGCTATAAATAGAAACTTGGAGATCTAAACAAGGGGGATTTTTGGGGGAGACTTTTTGCACTGATTTTGAGGAGCATCCAGTACGAATTTCAAGGTGGATTGAGTGAAGAAGAAGACCAACAACTAGGACCCTCCATACTCTTGAATCTCTATATTGGTTTTAGATTCCTAAACTCCATCTCCTTCATTTGCTTTTGTTTGTAAACTCACTATGAGTGAGTAGTGACCTTGATTGGGGATTATGGATCCCCTAGACATGTTTGTGACATTGTGAACACTATAGATGCTAATGATGAATGAGTTTGCACATGAATCTTCTTCATTTGAACTTAATGTTTCAAGTTGCCCATAAGGTGTTTGTGAAATGTCCTCAATGGGAACTTTGCTTGATCTCATGTTTGATGTAGCTCACGTTGATCAACATGACTTCAATGAACTAAATGAAGAAGCATTAGGACTTTTGAGTTAGTTGGATAATTCATTAACCTAATGAGAATTGCTTGGATTTAACAAGAACATGTTTATTTAGCCAATAGAGCGCGAGTGTGAGGCTAGAAATTCATGTTCTATAGTGCCAATAGAGCGCGAGTGTGTGTTGCTATGCGAGATGTAACCTCTTGATACTAGGTTGTAGCGCGAGTTGAACTTAGTATTAATGTTGCATGAGCTAAATTCTATACGTGTGCATGTGATTTCATCATTGGTATATCATTCCATTGTCATAATAATTGTCTAGGTGGTGAAGTAATCCCTAGTCATCTTTTAATTGGAAGTTAACCCTTTTGCAAGTTTAATCTCACTTTGGATTGAAAAATAGACCCCCCAAACAATAGACATTCTAATCTTATTGTTAGCACCATTAGTTTAATCACCTATCTTTTGGGTTCGACCTCGGTCCACCCGAGTCAATATAAATGTTTTGATTGACGTGACTTGGCATAAGTGTTTGGATTCTTATTCGAATATTTCTGCTATATTCACAAACGATCAAATGGCGCCGTTGCCGGAGAAAGGTTAATTAACTAGGTGCTAATAGATTGTTTAGTTTGTCTACTTTCCCTTGCTTGACAGTTATTGCTTGTTTAGAGCTTGATTGTGTTAACTTCTCTTGCCTTTCATTGCTAAGAATTTCTTTTGTTCTCGCAGGCACTTGAATGAACACAAGATTTAAGGGGCAAAAACACGTGGCTCTAGATTCAACTTCAAGTACTTCTCACCCTTCTCAACCAACCGTTAAGAGAGGAAGGGGTTGACCTCGCAAGAATCCTCTACCTCCTATTCCACGTATTGCTCCTATTATTCCACCGGCTTTCCAAGGGCCAAGACCTCGTCCACCTCCACTTCTAAATCCGCTACCTTATTTGCCACCGGGATTTAGAATGGATGATGAACTAGAGAACCGCCCTGCTTTTCAAGGGGATGACCGGAACATTAGACTGGAAGATGAGATAGATGATCCTCCCGCTAGACAAAACAACATTGAAGAACAAAATCCTCCCGCCCATCAAAGAAACAACAGAAACTGGAGATATGATGATGAGGACAATGAGAGACCCGTTGGGGATTATATGACTCCCAACCTTGAAGGGAATGGATCGGCTATTATGCCTCCGGATGAGGATGCTTTTGATTTCGACGTGAAATCCTCTTTAGTGCATATGGTAACCCATGATCAATATCAAGGAGTCGGGAATCCTTCCACACATTTGGCTAATTTCCAAGAGTATTGCCGAACTTACAAGCCAAGAAATGTGCCCGCGGAGTATGTCTATTTGAAGCTCTTTCCTTCTTCATTGTACGGGGATGCTAAGGAATGGTTGCAAAACCAAGAACCGAGAACTTTCAGAACATGGGACCATCTAGCAAATTCCTTTCTGAACAAATTCTTTCCACCGTCAAGAACCAAGAAATTCACTGATTTCATATTGACTTTCTCCCAAAGAGACAATGAGCTTTTCCATCAAGCATATGATCGATTCAAGCATTACTTAAAGGAATGCCCTCACCACAACTTCAGAAAAGCCGATCTTATGAGATATTTCTATCTTGGCATGAGCAAAGAAGCTAAGAACCAAATGGATACGGCAAGCGGAGGTGCAATTATGGATCTACCGGCGAGCCAAGGGTTTAAAACCGTGGATAAGATCGCGATAAATTCGGATAGATATCAAGGAGTTGATCACAAAAAAATGGCCAAGTCAAGAGAAGACTCCTCTAATTATGCAACGAAAGAACAAATTAATGAGTTATCGAAGAGAATGGAGACCATGATAAGTATGGTTAATTCTGTGGAGGCAACTAAGCCAAGGATCGATAAAGAGAAAACTTCGGCTCAACAACCTTGCTTTCTATGTGCAAGCACGAGGCATTCTACGAAAAATTGTCCCGATGGACGATATGAAGATGATGATGACGGGTATGAAGAAGCTCACTATGTAAATCAACAAAGAAATTATGCTCAAAATTCTAATCCTATCGCAAGAAATTATGAGCCTCCCCAAAGAAGAATGGGCAATGGCTCCAATTTTACTCCTAAGCCTCAAGGGCAAAACAACTATCAAGGGAGTTATCAAAGAAAAGGATATGGCTCCAACCAAAATCAAGGGCAAAACTCTTATTCTACTCAAGGTCAAGGGTCCAACCAAAACTCTCAGTATTCCAACCAAGGGAACTATCAAAGACCTTATCAAGCCAAGCCTCCAATGAATGATCAAGGAACCTCCAATCCACAAAGACAAGCTCCTTCCAACACTCAAGATAACACTATGATGTCTATGATGGCTCAAATGCTAGAAAATCAAAAAGAGACCAACAAGAAAATGGAGGAATTAGTGGCCGAAAATAAAAGGCTTGCTAAAGAAAATGCCCATATGAAGCAAATTGGGAAGCTCCCTTCTCAACCGGATGTGAATTCCCTTGAACATATCGATGCCATCACATTGAAAAGTGGAAAGGTTTTGCCTACACCTCAAGGAAATCCAAATTCTAATGACAAGGAGATAGAAGCGAAAGTTGCCAATGAAAATTCCGAAGTGGAACTTCAAGCTCCCATGGAAGAAAAAGAAAAAGAGGAAGAACCGATTTTGATGAGGAAATATGTGCCCGTGATACCTTTCCCTCAAAGGCTAAAAAAGAGCAAGCTAGATGCCCACTTCCAAAGATTTGTGGAGATGTTGAAGAAGTTGTATGTCACGCTTCCATTCCATGAGGTAATCACTCAAAATCCTACCTATGCAAAATTCTTGAAAGATATTGTGTCTAATCGTAGAGTTATTGACGAATCTAGCATGGTAGCATTGAATGTTGAGTGTAGTGCCATTGTGCAAAGTAGAATGCCTAAGATAATGCAAGATCATGGATCATTTTCTATTCCTATCTCTTTAGGAAAGATTGAAATTGATAGGGCATTGTGTGATTTGGGAGCTAGCATTTCTTTAATTCCCTATTCATTGTTTGAGCAAATTGATGTGGGTGAACTTCATCCTACTACTATTTCATTGAAACTAGCCGATAGAAGTTCTAGAATCCCTAGGGGAGTTCTTAGGGATGTGCCTATTAAAGTTGGTAAATTCTTTATTCCCGTAGACTTCTATGTGCTAGAAATGAATGTTGAGCAAGAAATGCCCGTTATTCTCTGTAGACCTTTTCTTAACACCGTTGAGGCGGTCATTAGATGTGGAGAAGGGTCTATTGAATTGAAGATAGGGGATGAAAAGTAGAAATTTTTTCTGAAAAATGCCATGAAAGCTCCCACTTCATCTTTTGAATGCAATTTGCTTGATATATCTTGTGAAAATCTTGAGCTAACATCTTTTGAAAGCGAGGTCATGGACTTAGATGATTCTAGTATGCTTTTTACCTCACTAATGGATATGGAAGATGAGGAAATGTGTGACTTGACTTTGGACGAAGGAGAGAAATTATTTGATGCTTATCAAGGTGAAGAAAACCAAATGCCGAGAGGTAAGGAATTCGAAGGAGAGTTAAAACCTCTACCTTCGAATCTCAGGTATGAGTTTCTTGCGTCTAATTCTACGCATCCGGTTATAGTGGGTGCAACCTTGAATGAGCATGAAACATCCAAACTTTTGCATGTCTTGAAAAATAATAGAAAAGCCTTGGGGTACTCTATTGATGATCTTAAGGGAATTAGCCCTTCGTTATGCATGCATAGGATAAATGTTGAAGAAAATGCAAAACCTTCTAGAGAGTTTCTAAGGAGATTGAACCCTAATCTTAGTGAAGTTGTCTTTAAGGAAATTACTAAGCTAAGAGATGCGGGAATCATTTATTCAGTCCCGGATTCGGAATGGGTAAGCCCCATCCATGTCGTCCCCAAAAAGGGAGGACTTACGGTTGTGCAAAACGATAAGGGAGAGTTGGTCCCTACAAGAACCGTAAATGGATAGAGGATGTGCATTGATTATAGGAAATTGAACAAAGCAACTAAGAAAGATCACTTTCCCATTCCTTTTATTGATCAAATGCTTGAAAGACTTGCGGGACATGAATACTTTTGTTTCCTAGATGGTTATAGCGGATTTCATCAAATTCCCATTTTGCCTAATGACCAAGGAAAAACTACATTTATATGTCCTTATGAAACTTTTGCATTTAGACGCATGCCCTTTGGGTTATGCAATGCGCCGGGAACGTTTCAAAGATGCATGATGTCTATCTTTAGTGATTACATTGAGAAATGCATGGAAGTTTTCATGGATGACTTCTCTATTCATGGAACTTCATTTGATGATTGCTTAACTAATCTTTCTCATGTTCTTGCTAGGTGCATTGAAACCGGTTTGGTGCTAAATTGGGAAAAGTGCCATTTTATGGTTCAAGAGGGAATTGTGCTTGGGCATTTGGTGTCTAGTAGAGGTGTGGAAGTTGATAAAGCAAAAGTTCAAGTTATTGAGCAACTACCACCACCAAAAGATCAAAAAGGAGTTAGAAGTTTCCTAGGCCATGCTGGTTTTTACCGGAGATTCATTAAGGACTTCTCAAAGATTGCCAAGCCGCTAACTCATCTCATATGCAATGATGTGCAATTCAACTTCGATGAAGATTGCTTAGAGGCATTTGAAAAGCTCAAGAAAGCTCTTGTATCGCCACCCATAGTGCGACCACCGAATTGGGATCTTCCATTCGAGCTTATGTGCGACGCAAGCGATTATGCTATTGGAGCCGTTTTGGGACAACGAGTGGATAAGAGACTCCATGTAGTCTACTATGTGAGCAAGGTGCTAGATAATGCTCAAATGAACTATACTACCACCGAGAAAGAGTTGCTAGCCGTGGTATATGCTTTTGAAAAATTCAGACCATACCTTGTGGGGTCCAAGACAATCGTTTACACAGATCATGCCGCTATTAAGTATTTGATGACAAAGAAAGATGCAAAGCCAAGACTTATTAGATGGATCCTTCTTTTGCAAGAGTTCACTATTGAAATCAAAGATAAAAAGGGGGTCAAAAATGTAGTGGCGGACCATCTTTCAAGAGTTGAGCTTCATGATTCAAAACAGTTCTCATCACCTATAGGAGACTCGTTTATCGGAGAATATTTGCTAAGTGTAGAAGAGAATGCCCCTTGGTACGCGGACTATGTGGACTACTTGACGTGCAACATTCTCCCGAATGACTTTGATCATAACCAAAGGAGGAAGTTCTTGCACGACGTCTCGAGGTACTTTTGGGATGACCCTTTCTTGTACAAGCTATGCCCAGACGACATTTATAGAACGTGTGTGCCCGAAGAAGATATGAAAGGAATTATAGCTTGTTGTCATTCATCTTCCTATGGTGGTCATGGTTCCGCTTCCAAGACCACGGCTAAGATTCTTCAATCGGGATTTTATTGGCCCAATGCATTCAAGGATACGTATCAATTCGTCAAGGCTTGTAACGAATGTCAAAGAATGGGCAACATTGCTAGAAGAGATGAAATGCCTCAGAAAGGCATCTTAGAAGTTGAAGTATTCGACGTATGGGGCATAGATTTCATGGGACCTCTACCATCTTCATAAGGAAATTGTTTTATTCTCGTAGCGGTAGACTACGTGTCTAAATGGGTTGAAGCCATAGCTTCCCCATCTTGTGACGCTAAAGTGGTGATCAAGATGTTCAAGAAAATTATCTTCCCAAGATTTCGAATGCCAAGAGCGGTGATAAGTGACAATGGTTCCCATTTTAAGGAGAGAAGATTCGAATCTATGCTTAAGAAGCACGGGATATTCCATAGATGTTCTACCCCTTATCATCCCCAAGCGAATGGGCAAGTTGAAGTGTCAAACCGAGAAATAAAGAACATTTTGACAAATACAGTTGGGAAGTCCGAGAAGGATTGGGCGTTGAAGCTTGATGATGCCTTGTGGGCATATAGAACCGCCTTCAAGACGCCAATTGGAATGTCTCCATACCGATTAGTATATGGCAAACCTTGCCATCTCCCGGTAGAGCTTGAGTATAAAGCCTTGTGGGCTATTAAGGAGCTGAATTTTGACATGAAGGCTTAGGGAGAAAAGAGGCTCCTTCAACTAAATGAGTTCGATGAAATCAGATTGGACTCCTACGAAAGTTCAAAAATTTATAAGGAGAAAACTCGGAGATGGCATGACAAGCTCATTCTGAAGAAACAGTTCTCAGTAGGAGACAAAGTCTTACTATTCAACTCCCGGTACAAGTTGTTTCCCGGGAAGTTCAAGTCTAGGTGGTTTGGACTGTACAGAATCCATAAGGTTTTCAATGATGGCCACCTAGAGCTAGTTGACAATCAAGGGAATGTATTCAAAGCAAACGGGCAGAGGGTCAAAATCTATCATGCTGACCATGGAAGCCAAAACATGTTGGAAGCTCCCTCTTGAATGCTTTGTGCTAATGCCGCTAGAGAAGGGATCCCGCTCGGGACTTCTCTTAGTGTGCTTCTCTACGTATCAAGCCTCGGCTCGGTCTTTGTCAAGACGTTAAACTAGGCCCTAACGGGAGGTAGCCCGGTTTGTGAGTCGTCCATCTATGCACAATTATTTTCATATATGTTTGGCATGTGAACATTGAAACTTGAATGTGAACTTGGTGCTTGCATGATCCAAAATGCATGATTTGGTGTGCTTGGTGTGGAAATGTGCTTGCATGAATTATTTCGGTGATGGTGATGTCTTAGTGTGGAGTATTTGATCCTAGCTTGCGATTGGTCGTAAAGCATGTTTATGCTAATGATTTCTTGGTGAAGTTTTGAATTTGTGCTATTTCTATGCTGCTTATTCGTGATGCGGAGAAAAATTCTAAGTGTGGAGTTGGGAGCCAAAACAGAGGACAAAAATTCATTGAAGCTGAAATTTGCCCCGAGTCGATCGACTAGGAGAAGACCAAAACCCCAGTTGGTCGAGTTGGCGAAGGTTCAGCGGGACCAAATTTTCTGCCAATCGAGTCGGTCGACTCGCCTCCCAGTCGACCGAGTGAGATCAACCTATCAAAAACCCTTTGTTTCTCACTCAAACTCGTTTCTCCCAAAACTCATCCTTCAATCGACCGACTCTCCACACTCGCACAAACCAGCCATCACACCTCCGACCTTCCTCCAGCATTCGCTCAGCCTCGCCGCCTGCTCGCCGTCATCCCGCCAGCTCCGGTCAGCCCTGCCGCGACTCGCATCCATCCCGCATCTCCGATTCGATCGGAAATCACAAAGTCCGGCCGATCTGCTTATTCCGGCGTCCTCCGCCCTCATTTAACCGCTCAATCAACTCCCCAGCCTCTCGCCAACAAAACCCTTGCACCGATTTCAGTCTCCAAGTGCGATTTGAAGAAATCAATTTTTGCCATAGAAATCGCCAGCCAGTTGACCGACTGGCATTTCCTTGCAGCGCTAGTCGACCGACTGGATTGAGGTTCAGTGAGTTTTTGCTCAGTTTGATCTTCAGTTTTTCAATCTCATTTCAACCATGCCTCGTGCCGGTTCTTCGTCTCAATCCACATCAAAGGGGAAGGAGGTTGCACATGAGCCTACAAGAGTTGAGCGCATCATTGAGCAAAGCGAAGACGACGAGGATGACTTGCCTCTCGTCTCTCGCAAGAGGAAGCAGTTCAGAGCTTTGCTAGCAGACTCTAGCTCATCCTCGGAAGAGGAATTGGATGCTGCACCGGTTTCTCCCACGCCTCCACCTAAGAAGAAAAAGCCTCCACCGAAGAAACCGGCGAAGAAGAGGAGAGCTCCCGTTCCACCCATTCCCAGAGTGCCATCGCCTCCTTTGCCTCGAGCACCCTCGCCCATTGCTGAGGCATCTCCATCTACTGCCATTGTCCCAGTTGAGCCTCGTGAGGGACCTTTTGAGGGACCGTTGCCCTTCCCGACTCCTTTCCCATTCTCGATGCCTCTAGCATTTACAGATGAGGTGCACCAGACCAATCATGCTACGATTGTGAGGAAGAGGAAGACGGTCATTCCTACTCTCTACCCTGATATGGGACTCCTTTGTGGAATTGATAGCACCGTCAGGGATGAGGTACATTCGCGCCTCACTAGTTGTGGCTTGGGCTTTTTACTTAATGATGATCCTGGTTCCTATGAGAGGGTAGTGAAGGAGTTTATTAGCTCATTTGATTGGATCAGAGAGGAGGGGGAGGAAGGAAGGGAGTATTATTGGAAATTTGTATTGGGAGGAAGGAATTTTGAGATTAAGGAGAGTGTGATCCGAGATTGGCTAGGATTCCCTCCTTATGATGCCATAGCCCGGAAATACACCAAACATGATCAGAGCAGATTTTGGAAGCGTATTTCAGGGAGGAACGAGTGGTTCATTTCCTCTTACAACTCTTCGGCGATCACCGACCCGGTGTGGAAGATAATCCATCATCTCATTGCTATTGGGATTAACACCCGGACGGCGAAGGCTCGTTCGTTCACTCTCCCGGATATGGACCTCATGCTAGCTATTGATCACGAGGAGGGCATCGATTGGCTCGCTACCCTTACTACCCGTTTTAAGAACATTGTGAAGAAGGGTGCGAGGAACCGTGCCTTAGGAGGAGGCTCTTTGATCACTTTGATCGCCTTAAGGTGTAACTTCACCTTCGGCCATGAGGGATGCCCCAAGCCTTCCAAGAGTACTCTTACTCTGAAGACCATGAAGCATATGCACATCGTCAAGAAGGACGGGAAGACTTGGGAGGTCGACAGGAAGCCTCATCGGGGAGACCTCGTGACTAATGCCGCGTATAGGAGGCGGTTGTTCAAGAGGGCGAACCCACTGTACTGCAGGACCCATCTCACCCCTTCCCCTCTTGCTTCTCCTATCCATTCCCCTCCTCCGGCCGATGAGCCTGCTGCCCTTATTCCTGAGGAGCCATTCATTCAGGAGGATTTGCCTCCCGTAGAGCCTGCGATGGAGAGACCTCCCCCTGCCACAGATGATTTGACCGAGTAGAGACAGAGGACCTCCTCCGACATTGCTGACCTGAAGGGTGGAGTGGCTGATTTGAGGAGCGGCTTGACTAGCCTTGAGGATTTTGTTCGAGAGTCTGACGTGAGAGCTCGCCAGGAGTGGGATTAGCTCAGGTCCACAGTTTTGTCCATGGTCAGAGGTTCTGGTGGCCCAGTTGCTTCTCCAGCTGCTCCAGAGTTTTCTGTCCCTCGTGGCGCCTCCCCCTTGCCTACCATGCCAGCTTCTAGAGTCGGGGAGGCGGCCACACCACTCAGGGAGTCTTCCATTTTAGAGGAGAGCGCACGATACACTGGTGCCACGATTGAGAACGAGGATCCCATCAGAGAGGAGGAGGTTTGAGATTCTGCTAGAGCGCTCAGTCCAGGAGACGATGAGGCTTCATCTTGAGCTTGTATTGCATGTTGTTCTTACTTTTGTCCATGCTTTCTTTCTTTGATCATGTACTTGGATGTTAAGTCGCCTTTTGGCGCAATTTTGGATGATGTATGCCATTTTGAGTGATTTGCCCTTGACTTGGTTTTGGTTGTATGCTACATTTCATATGATATTGAAGGTGTTTACCATTTCTACTATTCACTCTACAGGACATGCACCTTTATATTCTTCTCATGTTCAAAATTCACCTTCTTGTCTACATTTGCAACCAAAAGGGTATTTCTCACTCCCATGAGTTTTGTCATCGGCTCTACAAACGAGGGGAGTTCCTATGCGCCTTTGCCTTTATTTTATCATTCTTTGCGCTTAGGGACTAAGCTTGAGTTAAGTGTGGAGTGGTTCTATGCGCATAGTTCACATGTTTGCATGCGTTGCATATCATTTTTGATGGACACTTGCATCTTTTGCACCTTATCCCTACATGAGAGTGTTCTTAACCACATAGGCTTGTGACTATCGATTCCAATTCCTATAAATCACATCTAGCCTATTTGCCACATTTATTGGATCTTGAACTTAGAATCGACCTAGTCCATTGAATATGTATTCTTGATAACCAATATCATTGCTATCTCTCGTCTATCTAATTCTCTAAGTATTTTCATTGAAATACCTTGGATCAAGCTATAGCAAGCACTTTTAAAAATCTTCGTGAAAAACTTAGACCCCTTGAATATTCCTTGGTGACTTGAGCTCTCTAACACGGTGCCTTGCTTATGTTCGTTCCCCGCACATTCCATACACTTTTTGAACATATTGTCAAGTTTTAAGTGTGGAGTTAAGCGCAAAAAAACGATACAAATGCCGGGGGTTAGGGAGGTAAGTCCCCTCTCGAAAGCATTTGTAGGCCAAAGGCCATTCAAAAAAATAATAATAAGAAGCACTTAAAACTTGACTCTATGTTCTTCCATCATTATTCACTTGTGCGGGATTCAACATTTGCATTGTGTGCTAGTTGGAACGACTCTTGGACGACCCATGTGCTTGCACGGGAGTATTCATTTGGTTTTTATGACTTGTTTGTAAAGAACTCTCGTGTCGAACTCCTCTTCCCTTATGGATTACGGCTTAAGCGCCTAAAGTTTGGGAACGAGTTCCATGTCGCAAGCCCGTGGACTAGCCCTAGCTAGCATAGGCAAGCAATTGACACTTTTTGTGCAAACTAAAAGCTTTACTTCTATTGTATTACCTTGAAAATGAATAGACATTTGGATGAGACGATTGATGGCTCTAGTATTGATGACCTTGAATGCACAATCTCAAAGGTACTCAAAGTGGTTCGAAAGTCCTTTTGATGGTATTGTGATGATAGCCCTAGCGTGGGGTGAGGAATTTGCTTTGAGAAATCGTAACCTTGGTTAAACTCTCTTGAATTCAATTCTCATGGGATAAGTGCACTTGGGATTTGTGAGTATTCCCTTTTCTGAAAACTCTCACGAGACTATAACTCGTCCACTAGGGTAGCCAAGGGGTTTAAAGGCTTGGTGCATATGCTAAATGCACTCGTCACACCTACGAAAAGGAGTTAGATTGTAAATATGTGTTAGAGTAGTTAGAAATAAAGTTTACCCATTGTTTCTCTTTGGCTTGTTCTTATTGTTTGCTCGGGACGATCAAACTCTAAGTGTGGAGTGTTTTGATGAGTCGATTTCTCGACTCATTTACATACCCATTTACGAAGAGTTTTGGTTCATTCCCGGTGCTATTTCGATGCCTTTTGACCATTATTATTACATTTCACGCTTGGAGAAACAAGCCATTGAGCTCAAGACCTTAACAAGAGAATTCGGGGAAAATTCGAAGATTTGAGCAAGTTTGGGGCAGAAAGGAGCTCCAGTCGACCGACTGGGGATTTCCCCTGCACCAGTCGGTCGAGTAAGAAGATGCCCCAGTTCGCTCCTCAAGCACGTCAATCGAGCCAGTCGATTGAACCAGCCAGTCGACCGACTGACATGAAGCTTAGCAGTGCACAAGACACGAGTCGATCGACTGGGACCTCCAGTCGGTCGAGTTGACGATTGCCCCAGATGGACCTCCAAGCGTGTCAATCGAGTCGGTCGACTGGACCTTCAGTCGACCGACTGGGAAATTCCTTCATCACCCATATTTTCAGCACCAGTCGACCGACTGGGGAAAACCAGCTCCCACCAGTCGACCGACTGGAGCTACAGTACCGGAAACCCTAACTTTGGCTATAAATAGAAACTTGGAGATCTAAACAAGGGGGATTTTTGGGGGAGACTTTTTGCACTGATTTTGAGGAGCATCCATCACGAATTTCAAGGTGGATTGAGTGAAGAAGAAGACCAACAACAAGGACCCTCCATACTCTTGAATCTCCATATTGGTTTTAGATTCCTAAACTCCATCTCCTTCATTTGCTTTTGTTTGGAAACTCACTATGAGTGAGTAGTGACCTTGATTGGGGATTATGGATCCCCTAGACATGTTTGTGACATTGTGAACACTATAGATGCTAATGATGAATGAGTTTGCACATGAATCTTCTTCATTTGAACTTAATGTTTCAAGTTGCCCATAAGGTGTTTGTGAAATGTCCTCAATGGGAACTTTGCTTGATCTCATGTTTGATGTAGCTCACGTTGATCAACATGACTTCAATGAACTAAATGAAGAAGCATTAGGACTTTTGAGTTAGTTGGATAATTCATTAACCTAATGAGAATTGCTTGGATTTAACAAGAACATGTTTATTTAGCCAATAGAGCGCGAGTGTGAGGCTAGAAATTCATGTTCTATAGTGCCAATAGAGCGCGAGTGTGTGTTGCTATGCGAGATGTAACCTCTTGATACTAGGTTGTAGCGCGAGTTGAACTTAGTATTAATGTTGCATGAGCTAAATTCTATACGTGTGCATGTGATTTCATCATTGGTATATCATTCCATTGTCATAATAATTGTCTAGGTGGTGAAGTAATCCCTAGTCATCTTTTAATTGGAAGTTAACCCTTTTGCAAGTTTAATCTCACTTTGGATTGAAAAATAGACCCCCCAAACAATAGACATTCTAATCTTATTGTTAGCACCATTAGTTTAATCACCTATCTTTTGGGTTCGACCTCGGTCCACCCGAGTCAATATAAATGTTTTGATTGACGTGACTTGGCATAAGTGTTTGGATTCTTATTCGAATATTTCTGCTATATTCACAAACGATCAAATGGCGCCGTTGCCGGAGAAAGGTTAATTAACTAGGTGCTAATAGATTGTTTAGTTTGTCTACTTTCCCTTGCTTGACAGTTATTGCTTGTTTAGAGCTTGATTGTGTTAACTTCTCTTGCCTTTCATTGCTAAGAATTTCTTTTGTTCTCGCAGGCACTTGAATGAACACAAGATTTAAGGGGCAAAAACACGTGGCTCTAGATTCAACTTCAAGTACTTCTCACCCTTCTCAACCAACCGTTAAGAGAGGAAGGGGTTGACCTCGCAAGAATCCTCTACCTCCTATTCCACGTATTGCTCCTATTATTCCACCGGCTTTCCAAGGGCCAAGACCTCGTCCACCTCCACTTCTAAATCCGCTACCTTATTTGCCACCGGGATTTAGAATGGATGATGAACTAGAGAACCGCCCTGCTTTTCAAGGGGATGACCGGAACATTAGACTGGAAGATGAGATAGATGATCCTCCCGCTAGACAAAACAACATTGAAGAACAAAATCCTCCCGCCCATCAAAGAAACAACAGAAACTGGAGATATGATGATGAGGACAATGAGAGACCCGTTGGGGATTATATGACTCCCAACCTTGAAGGGAATGGATCGGCTATTATGCCTCCGGATGAGGATGCTTTTGATTTCGACGTGAAATCCTCTTTAGTGCATATGGTAACCCATGATCAATATCAAGGAGTCGGGAATCCTTCCACACATTTGGCTAATTTCCAAGAGTATTGCCGAACTTACAAGCCAAGAAATGTGCCCGCGGAGTATGTCTATTTGAAGCTCTTTCCTTCTTCATTGTACGGGGATGCTAAGGAATGGTTGCAAAACCAAGAACCGAGAACTTTCAGAACATGGGACCATCTAGCAAATTCCTTTCTGAACAAATTCTTTCCACCGTCAAGAACCAAGAAATTCACTGATTTCATATTGACTTTCTCCCAAAGAGACAATGAGCTTTTCCATCAAGCATATGATCGATTCAAGCATTACTTAAAGGAATGCCCTCACCACAACTTCAGAAAAGCCGATCTTATGAGATATTTCTATCTTGGCATGAGCAAAGAAGCTAAGAACCAAATGGATACGGCAAGCGGAGGTGCAATTATGGATCTACCGGCGAGCCAAGGGTTTAAAACCGTGGATAAGATCGCGATAAATTCGGATAGATATCAAGGAGTTGATCACAAAAAAATGGCCAAGTCAAGAGAAGACTCCTCTAATTATGCAACGAAAGAACAAATTAATGAGTTATCGAAGAGAATGGAGACCATGATAAGTATGGTTAATTCTGTGGAGGCAACTAAGCCAAGGATCGATAAAGAGAAAACTTCGGCTCAACAACCTTGCTTTCTATGTGCAAGCACGAGGCATTCTACGAAAAATTGTCCCGATGGACGATATGAAGATGATGATGACGGGTATGAAGAAGCCCACTATGTAAATCAACAAAGAAATTATGCTCAAAATTCTAATCCTATCGCAAGAAATTATGAGCCTCCCCAAAGAAGAATGGGCAATGGCTCCAATTTTACTCCTAAGCCTCAAGGGCAAAACAACTATCAAGGGAGTTATCAAAGAAAAGGATATGGCTCCAACCAAAATCAAGGGCAAAACTCTTATTCTACTCAAGGTCAAGGGTCCAACCAAAACTCTCAGTATTCCAACCAAGGGAACTATCAAAGACCTTATCAAGCCAAGCCTCCAATGAATGATCAAGGAACCTCCAATCCACAAAGACAAGCTCCTTCCAACACTCAAGATAACACTATGATGTCTATGATGGCTCAAATGCTAGAAAATCAAAAAGAGACCAACAAGAAAATGGAGGAATTAGTGGCCGAAAATAAAAGGCTTGCTAAAGAAAATGCCCATATGAAGCAAATTGGGAAGCTCCCTTCTCAACCGGATGTGAATTCCCTTGAACATATCGATGCCATCACATTGAAAAGTGGAAAGGTTTTGCCTACCCCTCAAGGAAATCCAAATTCTAATGACAAGGAGATAGAAGCGAAAGTTGCCAATGAAAATTCCGAAGTGGAACTTCAAGCTCCCATGGAAGAAAAAGAAAAAGAGGAAGAACCGATTTTGATGAGGAAATATGTGCCCGTGATACCTTTCCCTCAAAGGCTAAAAAAGAGCAAGCTAGATGCCCACTTCCAAAGATTTGTGGAGATGTTGAAGAAGTTGTATGTCACGCTTCCATTCCATGAGGTAATCACTCAAAATCCTACCTATGCAAAATTCTTGAAAGATATTGTGTCTAATCGTAGAGTTATTGACGAATCTAGCATGGTAGCATTGAATGTTGAGTGTAGTGCCATTGTGCAAAGTAGAATGCCTAAGATAATGCAAGATCATGGATCATTTTCTATTCCTATCTCTTTAGGAAAGATTGAAATTGATAGGGCATTGTGTGATTTGGGAGCTAGCATTTCTTTAATTCCCTATTCATTGTTTGAGCAAATTGATGTGGGTGAACTTCATCCTACTACTATTTCATTGAAACTAGCCGATAGAAGTTCTAGAATCCCTAGGGGAGTTCTTAGGGATGTGCCTATTAAAGTTGGTAAATTCTTTATTCCCGTAGACTTCTATGTGCTAGAAATGAATGTTGAGCAAGAAATGCCCGTTATTCTCTGTAGACCTTTTCTTAACACCGTTGAGGCGGTCATTAGATGTGGAGAAGGGTCTATTGAATTGAAGATAGGGGATGAAAAGTAGAAATTTTTTCTGAAAAATGCCATGAAAGCTCCCACTTCATCTTTTGAATGCAATTTGCTTGATATATCTTGTGAAAATCTTGAGCTAACATCTTTTGAAAGCGAGGTCATGGACTTAGATGATTCTAGTATGCTTTTTACCTCACTAATGGATATGGAAGATGAGGAAATGTGTGACTTGACTTTGGACGAAGGAGAGAAATTATTTGATGCTTATCAAGGTGAAGAAAACCAAATGCCGAGAGGTAAGGAATTCGAAGGAGAGTTAAAACCTCTACCTTCGAATCTCAGGTATGAGTTTCTTGCGTCTAATTCTACGCATCCGGTTATAGTGGGTGCAACCTTGAATGAGCATGAAACATCCAAACTTTTGCATGTCTTGAAAAATAATAGAAAAGCCTTGGGGTACTCTATTGATGATCTTAAGGGAATTAGCCCTTCGTTATGCATGCATAGGATAAATGTTGAAGAAAATGCAAAACCTTCTAGAGAGTTTCTAAGGAGATTGAACCCTAATCTTAGTGAAGTTGTCTTTAAGGAAATTACTAAGCTAAGAGATGCGGGAATCATTTATTCAGTCCCGGATTCGGAATGGGTAAGCCCCATCCATGTCGTCCCCAAAAAGGGAGGACTTACGGTTGTGCAAAACGATAAGGGAGAGTTGGTCCCTACAAGAACCGTAAATGGATAGAGGATGTGCATTGATTATAGGAAATTGAACAAAGCAACTAAGAAAGATCACTTTCCCATTCCTTTTATTGATCAAATGCTTGAAAGACTTGCGGGACATGAATACTTTTGTTTCCTAGATGGTTATAGCGGATTTCATCAAATTCCCATTTTGCCTAATGACCAAGGAAAAACTACATTTATATGTCCTTATGAAACTTTTGCATTTAGACGCATGCCCTTTGGGTTATGCAATGCGCCGGGAACGTTTCAAAGATGCATGATGTCTATCTTTAGTGATTACATTGAGAAATGCATGGAAGTTTTCATGGATGACTTCTCTATTCATGGAACTTCATTTGATGATTGCTTAACTAATCTTTCTCATGTTCTTGCTAGGTGCATTGAAACCGGTTTGGTGCTAAATTGGGAAAAGTGCCATTTTATGGTTCAAGAGGGAATTGTGCTTGGGCATTTGGTGTCTAGTAGAGGTGTGGAAGTTGATAAAGCAAAAGTTCAAGTTATTGAGCAACTACCACCACCAAAAGATCAAAAAGGAGTTAGAAGTTTCCTAGGCCATGCTGGTTTTTACCGGAGATTTATTAAGGACTTCTCAAAGATTGCCAAGCCGCTAACTCATCTCATATGCAATGATGTGCAATTCAACTTTGATGAAGATTGCTTAGAGGCATTTGAAAAGCTCAAGAAAGCTCTTGTATCGCCACCCATAGTGCGACCACCGAATTGGGATCTTCCATTCGAGCTTATGTGCGACGCAAGCGATTATGCTATTGGAGCCGTTTTGGGACAACGAGTGGATAAGAGACTCCATGTAGTCTACTATGTGAGCAAGGTGCTAGATAATGCTCAAATGAACTATACTACCACCGAGAAAGAGTTGCTAGCCGTGGTATATGCTTTTGAAAAATTCAGACCATACCTTGTGGGGTCCAAGACAATCGTTTACACAGATCACGCCGCTATTAAGTATTTGATGACAAAGAAAGATGCAAAGCCAAGACTTATTAGATGGATCCTTCTTTTGCAAGAGTTCACTATTGAAATCAAAGATAAAAAGGGGGTCAAAAATGTAGTGGCGGACCATCTTTCAAGAGTTGAGCTTCATGATTCAAAACAGTTCTCATCACCTATAGGAGACTCGTTTATCGGAGAATATTTGCTAAGTGTAGAAGAGAATGCCCCTTGGTACGCGGACTATGTGGACTACTTGACGTGCAACATTCTCCCGAATGACCTTGATCATAACCAAAGGAGAAGTTCTTGCACGACGTCTCGAGGTACTTTTGGGATGACCCTTTCTTGTACAAGCTATGCCCAGACGACATTTATAGAACGTGTGTGCCCAAAGAAGATATGAAAGGAATTATAGCTTGTTGTCATTCATCTTCCTATGGTGGTCATGGTTCCGCTTCCAAGACCACGGCTAAGATTCTTCAATCGGGATTTTATTGGCCCAATGCATTCAAGGATACGTATCAATTCGTCAAGGCTTGTAACGAATGTCAAAGAATGGGCAACATTGCTAGAAGAGATGAAATGCCTCAGAAAGGCATCTTAGAAGTTGAAGTATTCGACGTATGGGGCATAGATTTCATGGGACCTCTACCATCTTCATAAGGAAATTGTTTTATTCTCGTAGCGGTAGACTACGTGTCTAAATGGGTTGAAGCCATAGCTTCCCCATCTTGTGACGCTAAAGTGGTGATCAAGATGTTCAAGAAAATTATCTTCCCAAGATTTCGAATGCCAAGAGCGGTGATAAGTGACAATGGTTCCCATTTTAAGGAGAGAAGATTCGAATCTATGCTTAAGAAGCACGGGATATTCCATAGATGTTCTACCCCTTATCATCCCCAAGCGAATGGGCAAGTTGAAGTGTCAAACCGAGAAATAAAGAACATTTTGACAAATACAGTTGGGAAGTCCGAGAAGGATTGGGCGTTGAAGCTTGATGATGCCTTGTGGGCATATAGAACCGCCTTCAAGACGCCAATTGGAATGTCTCCATACCGATTAGTATATGGCAAACCTTGCCATCTCCCGGTAGAGCTTGAGTATAAAGCCTTGTGGGCTATTAAGGAGCTGAATTTCGACATGAAGGCTTAGGGAGAAAAGAGGCTCCTTCAACTAAATGAGTTCGATGAAATCAGATTGGACTCCTATGAAAGTTCAAAAATTTATAAGGAGAAAACTCGGAGATGGCATGACAAGCTCATTCTGAAGAAACAGTTCTCAGTAGGAGACAAAGTCTTACTATTCAACTCCCGGTACAAGTTGTTTCCCGGGAAGTTCAAGTCTAGGTGGTTTGGACTGTACAGAATCCATAAGGTTTTCAATGATGGCCACCTAGAGCTAGTTGACAATCAAGGGAATGTATTCAAAGCAAACGGGCAGAGGGTCAAAATCTATCATGCTGACCATGGAAGCCAAAACATGTTGGAAGCTCCCTCTTGAATGCTTTGTGCTAATGCCGCTAGAGAAGGGATCCCGCTCGGGACTTCTCTTAGTGTGCTTCTCTACGTATCAAGCCTCGGCTCGGTCTTTGTCAAGACGTTAAACTAGGCCCTAATGGGAGGTAGCCCGGTTTGTGAGTCGTCCATCTATGCACAATTATTTTCATATATGTTTGGCATGTGAACATTGAAACTTGAATGTGAACTTGGTGCTTGCATGATCCAAAATGCATGATTTGGTGTGCTTGGTGTGGAAATGTGCTTGCATGAATTATTTCGGTGATGGTGATGTCTTAGTGTGGAGTATTTGATCCTAGCTTGCGATTGGTCGTAAAGCATGTTTATGCTAATGATTTCTTGGTGAAGTTTTGAATTTATGCTATTTCTATGCTGCTTATTCGTGATGCGGAGAAAAATTCTAAGTGTGGAGTTGGGAGCCAAAACAGAGGACAAAAATTCATTGAAGCTGAAATTTGCCCCGAGTCGATCGACTAGGAGAAGACCAAAACCCCAGTCGGTCGAGTTGGCGAAGGTTCAGCGGGACCAAATTTTCTGCCAATCGAGTCGGTCGACTCGCCTCCCAGTCGACCGAGTGAGATCAACCTATCAAAAACCCTTTGTTTCTCACTCAAACTCGTTTCTCCCAAAACTCATCCTTCAATCGACCGACTCTCCACACTCGCACAAACCAGCCATCACACCTCCGACCTTCCTCCAGCATTCGCTCAGCCTCGCCGCCTGCTCGCCGTCATCCCGCCAGCTCCGGTCAGCCCTGCCGCGACTCGCATCCATCCCGCATCTCCGATTCGATCGAAAATCACAAAGTCCGGCCGATCTGCTTATTCCGGCGTCCTCCGCCCTCATTTAACCGCTCAATCAACTCCCCAGCCTCTCGCCAACAAAACCCTTGCACCGATTTCAGTCTCCAAGTGCGATTTGAAGAAATCAATTTTTGCCATAGAAATCGCCAGCCAGTTGACCGACTGGCATTTCCTTGCAGCGCTAGTCGACCGACTGGATTGAGGTTCAGTGAGTTTTTGCTCAGTTTGATCTTCAGTTTTTCAATCTCATTTCAACCATGCCTCGTGCCGGTTCTTCGTCTCAATCCACATCAAAGGGGAAGGAGGTTGCACATGAGCCTACAAGAGTTGAGCGCATCATTGAGCAAAGCGAAGACGACGAGGATGACTTGCCTCTCGTCTCTCGCAAGAGGAAGCAGTTCAGAGCTTCGCTAGCAGACTCTAGCTCATCCTCGGAAGAGGAATTGGATGCTGCACCGGTTTCTCCCACGCCTCCGCCTAAGAAGAAAAGGCCTCCACCGAAGAAACCGGCGAAGAAGAGGAGAGCTCCCGTGCCACCCATTCCCAGAGTGCCATCGCCTCCTTTGCCTCGAGCCCCCTCGCCCATTGCTGAGGCATCTCCATCTACTGCCATTGTCCCAGTTGAGCCTCGTGAGGGACCTTTTGAGGGACCGTTGCCCTTCCCGACTCCTTTCCCATTCTCGATGCCTCTAGCATTTACAGATGAGGTGCACCAGACCAATCATGCTACGATTGTGAGGAAGAGGAAGACGGTCATTCCTACTCTCTACCCTGATATGGGACTCCTTCGTGGAATTGATAGCACCGTCAGGGATGAGGTACATTCGCGCCTCACTAGTTGTGGCTTGGGCTTTTTACTTAATGATGATCCTGGTTCCTATGAGAGGGTAGTGAAGGAGTTTATTAGCTCGTTTGATTGGATCAGAGAGGAGGGGGAGGAAGGAAGGGAGTATTATTGGAAATTTGTATTGGGAGGAAGGAATTTTGAGATTAAGGAGAGTGTGATCCGAGATTGGCTAGGATTCCCTCCTTATGATGCCATAGCCCGGAAATACACCAAACATGATCAGAGCAGATTTTGGAAGCGTATTTCAGGGAGGAACGAGTGGTTCATTTCCTCTTACAACTCTTCGGCGATCACCGACCCGGTGTGGAAGATAATCCATCATCTCATTGCTATTGGGATTAACACCCGGACGGCGAAGGCTCGTTCGTTCACTCTCCCGGATATGGACCTCATGCTAGCTATTGATCACGAGGAGGGCATCGATTGGCTCGCTACCCTTACTACCCGTTTTAAGAACATTGTGAAGAAGGGTGCGAGGAACCGCGCCTTAGGAGGAGGCTCTTTGATCACTTTGATCGCCTTAAGGTGTAACTTCACCTTCGGCCATGAGGGATGCCCCAAGCCTTCCAAGAGTACTCTTACTCTGAAGACCATGAAGCATATGCACATCGTCAAGAAGGACGGGAAGACTTGGGAGGTCGACAGGAAGCCTCATCGGGGAGACCTCGTGACTAATGTCGCGTATAGGAGGCGGTTGTTCAAGAGGGCGAACCCACTGTACTGCAGGACCCATCTCACCCCTTCCCCTCTTGCTTCTCCTATCCATTCCCCTCCTCCGGCCGATGAGCCTGCTGCCCTTATTCCTGAGGAGCCACTCATTCAGGAGGATTTGCCTCCCGTAGAGCCTGCGATGGAGAGACCTCCCCCTGCCACAGATGATTTGACCGAGTAGAGACAGAGGACCTCCTCCGACATTGCTGACCTGAAGGGTGGAGTGGCTGATTTGAGGAGCGGCTTGACTCGCCTTGAGGATTTTGTTCGAGAGTCTGACGTGAGAGCTCGCCAGGAGTGGGATTGGCTCAGGTCCACAGTTTTGTCCATGGTCAGAGGTTCTGGTGGCCCAGTTGCTTCTCCAGCTGCTCCAGAGTTTTCTGTCCCTCGTGGCGCCTCCTCGTTGCCTACCATGCCAGCTTCTAGAGTCGGGGAGGCGGCCACACCACTCAGGGAGTCTTCCATTTTAGAGGAGAGCGCACGATACACTGGTGCCACGATTGAGAACGAGGATCCCATCAGAGAGGAGGAGGTTTGAGATTCTGCTAGAGCGCTCAGTCCAGGAGACGATGAGGCTTCATCTTGAGCTTGTATTGCATGTTGTTCTTACTTTTGTCCATGCTTTCTTTCTTTGATCATGTACTTGGATGTTAAATCGCCTTTTGGCGCAATTTTGGATGATGTATGCCATTTTGAGTGATTTGCCCTTGACTTGGTTTTGGTTGTATGCTACATTTCATATGATATTGAAGGTGTTTACCATTTCTACTATTCACTCTACAGGACATGCACCTTTATATTCTTCTCATGTTCAAAATTCACCTTCTTGTCTACATTTGCAACCAAAAGGGTATTTCTCACTCCCATGAGTTTTGTCATCGGCTCTACAAACGAGGGGAGTTCCTATGCGCCTTTGCCTTTATTTTATCATTCTTTGCGCTTAGGGACTAAGCTTGAGTTAAGTGTGGAGTGGTTCTATGCGCATAGTTCACATGTTTGCATGCGTTGCATATCATTTTTGATGGACACTTGCATCTTTTGCACCTTATCCCTACATGAGAGTGTTCTTAACCACATAGGCTTGTGACTATCGATTCCAATTCCTATAAATCACATCTAGCCTATTTGCCACATTTATTGGATCTTGAACTTAGAATCGACCTAGTCCATTGAATATGTATTCTTGATAACCAATATCATTGCTATCTCTCGTCTATCTAATTCTCTAAGTATTTTCATTGAAATACCTTGGATCAAGCTATAGCAAGCACTTTTAAAAATCTTCGTGAAAAACTTAGACCCCTTGAATATTCCTTGGTGACTTGAGCTCTCTAACACGGTGCCTTGCTTATGTTCGTTCCCCGCACATTCCATACACTTTTTGAACATATTGTCAAGTTTTAAGTGTGGAGTTAAGCGCAAAAAAACGATACAAATGCCGGGGGTTAGGGAGGTAAGTCCCCTCTCGAAAGCATTTGTAGGCCAAAGGCCATTCAAAAAAAATAATAATAAGAAGCACTTAAAACTTGACTCTATGTTCTTCCATCATTATTCACTTGTGCGGGATTCAACATTTGCATTGTGTGCTAGTTGGAACGACTCTTGGACGACCCATGTGCTTGCACGGGAGTATTCATTTGGTTTTTATGACTTGTTTGTAAAGAACTCTCGTGTCGAACTCCTCTTCCCTTATGGATTACGGCTTAAGCGCCTAAAGTTTGGGAACGAGTTCCATGTCGCAAGCCCGTGGACTAGCCCTAGCTAGCATAGGCAAGCAATTGACACTTTTTGTGCAAACTAAAAGCTTTACTTCTATTGTATTACCTTGAAAATGAATAGACATTTGGATGAGACGATTGATGGCTCTAGTATTGATGACCTTGAATGCACAATCTCAAAGGTACTCAAAGTGGTTCGAAAGTCCTTTTGATGGTATTGTGATGATAGCCCTAGCGTGGGGTGAGGAATTTGCTTTGAGAAATCGTAACCTTGGTTAAACTCTCTTGAATTCCATTCTCATGGGATAAGTGCACTTGGGATTTGTGAGTATTCCCTTTTCTGAAAACTCTCACGAGACTATAACTCGTCCACTAGGGTAGCCAAGGGGTTTAAAGGCTTGGTGCATATGCTAAATGCACTCGTCACACCTACGAAAAGGAGTTAGATTGTAAATATGTGTTAGAGTAGTTAGAAATAAAGTTTACCCATTGTTTCTCTTTGGCTTGTTCTTATTGTTTGCTCGGGACGATCAAACTCTAAGTGTGGAGTGTTTTGATGAGTCGATTTCTCGACTCATTTACATACCCATTTACGAAGAGTTTTGGTTCATTCCCGGTGCTATTTCGATGCCTTTTGACCATTATTATTACATTTCACGCTTGGAGAAACAAGCCATTGAGCTCAAGACCTTAACAAGAGAATTCGGGGAAAATTCGAAGATTTGAGCAAGTTTGGGGCAGAAAGGAGCTCCAGTCGACCGACTGGGGATTTCCCCTGCACCAGTCGGTCGAGTAAGAAGATGCCCCAGTTCGCTCCTCAAGCACGTCAATCGAGCCAGTCGATTGAACCAGCCAGTCGACCGACTGACATGAAGCTTAGCAGTGCACAAGACACGAGTCGATCGACTGGGACCTCCAGTCGGTCGAGTTGACGATTGCCCCAGATGGACCTCCAAGCGTGTCAATCGAGTCGGTCGACTGGACCTTCAGTCGACCGACTGGGAAATTCCTTCATCACCCATATTTTCAGCACCAGTCGACCGACTGGGGAAAACCAGCTCCCACCAGTCGACCGACTGGAGCTACAGTACCGGAAACCCTAACTTTGGCTATAAATAGAAACTTGGAGATCTAAACAAGGGGGATTTTTGGGGGAGACTTTTTGCACTGATTTTGAGGAGCATCCATCACGAATTTCAAGGTGGATTGAGTGAAGAAGAAGACCAACAACAAGGACCCTCCATACTCTTGAATCTCCATATTGGTTTTAGATTCCTAAACTCCATCTCCTTCATTTGCTTTTGTTTGGAAACTCACTATGAGTGAGTAGTGACCTTGATTGGGGATTATGGATCCCCTAGACATGTTTGTGACATTGTGAACACTATAGATGCTAATGATGAATGAGTTTGCACATGAATCTTCTTCATTTGAACTTAATGTTTCAAGTTGCCCATAAGGTGTTTGTGAAATGTCCTCAATGGGAACTTTGCTTGATCTCATGTTTGATGTAGCTCACGTTGATCAACATGACTTCAATGAACTAAATGAAGAAGCATTAGGACTTTTGAGTTAGTTGGATAATTCATTAACCTAATGAGAATTGCTTGGATTTAACAAGAACATGTTTATTTAGCCAATAGAGCGCGAGTGTGAGGCTAGAAATTCATGTTCTATAGTGCCAATAGAGCGCGAGTGTGTGTTGCTATGCGAGATGTAACCTCTTGATACTAGGTTGTAGCGCGAGTTGAACTTAGTATTAATGCTGCATGAGCTAAATTCTATACGTGTGCATGTGATTTCATCATTGGTATATCATTCCATTGTCATAATAATTGTCTAGGTGGTGAAGTAATCCCTAGTCATCTTTTAATTGGAAGTTAACCCTTTTGCAAGTTTAATCTCACTTTGGATTGAAAAATAGACCCCCCAAACAATAGACATTCTAATCTTATTGTTAGCACCATTAGTTTAATCACCTATCTTTTGGGTTCGACCTCGGTCCACCCGAGTCAATATAAATGTTTTGATTGACGTGACTTAGCATAAGTGTTTGGATTCTTATTCGAATATTTCCGCTATATTCACAAACGATCAGAGATACTAATAGCGCTCATATTGTCACAGTACAGGGTCATCTCTTCTTGTTTAACTCCGTATTCAGACAGCATCTGCTTCATCCATAGCAGTTGAGTGCAGCTGCTTCCTGCTGCGATGTATTCTGCTTCAGTCGTAGACATTGAGATGCTGTTTTGCTTTTTGCTGAACCAGGAAACCAAGTTATTTCCTAAGAAAAAACATCCTCCAGATGTGCTCTTTCGATCTTCAGCGTTTCCTGCCCAGTCAGCATCGCAGTAACCAACCAAATGAGGGTTGGTATCCTTGGTATACCAGATTCCAAAGTTAGCTGTCCCAAATACATACTTTATGATTCTCTTGACCTGTAGGAGATGGCTTTCCTTTGGATCCGCCTGGTATCTTGCACAAACACCAACGGCATATGCTATATCTCGTCTGCTGGCTGTCAAGTATAGGAGGCTTCCAATCATACTCATGTACAGCGTCTGATCGACCTTTGTTCCAGCCTCGTCTTTGGTTATCTTTATGTGAGTAGCGGCCGGAGTTCGTTTGTGACTTGCTTTCTCAAGATCAAATTTCTTTATCAGATTCTTGGCATACTTGCTTTGTGAGATGAAAATGACGTCTTCCTTCTGAGTCACCTAGAGTCCTAGAAAGTAGTTCATTTCCCCAACCATGCTCATCTTGAACTCCTTCTGCATCTGTTCAACAAACTGATCCACCAGTTTTCTAGGTATGGGACCCAAACACAATATCGTCAACATAGATTTGTGCGATAATAAAATCTGACCTCATGTGTTTAACGAACAGGGTCTTGTCCACTCCCCCTCGCACATATCCATGATTAACGAGGAACACAGTGAGACGCTCATACCAAGCTCTGGGTGCTTGTTTGAGACCGTACAAGGCTTTCTTCAGGTGGTACACAGATGCTGGGTGATGCGGATCCTCAAACCCTTTCGGTTGAGCGACGAAAACCTCCTCATTCAGAAATTCGTTTAGGAAAGCACTTTTGACATCCATCTGGAACAATCAAAACTTCAAGTGACATGCCAGAGCAAGCAGTAGGCGAATGGCTTCAAGACGTGCGACCGGAGCAAAGGTTTCCTCAAAGTCTATCCCTTCTATTTGAGTGTATCCTTGTGCCACAATACGAGCTTTGTTTCTTGTGATGTTCCCTGATGCGTCGGACTTGTTTTTAAAGATCCATTTTGTACCAATGACGTTAACCCCATCAGGTCTTGGAACCAAATCCCATACATCGTTTCGAGCAAATTCTTCCAGTTCCTCCTGCATAGCGAGGACCCAATACTCATCAAGTAACGCTTCCTTTATGTTTTTCGGCTCGATTGAGGAGGGGAAACATGAGCAGGCACCCAATTCTCTGGAGTTGCTCAGAATTCTGCGAGTTTGAACTCCGTCACTTGGTGAACCAATAACTTCAGAGATTGGGTGATCCCTGGCAATTCGTTGGGAGGGTTGTAGCGTAGTGACATTTTCTTGAGGGTTGACAGTAACAACGTCGTCATAGGAATGATCTACAGGGGAGTTGTCAGAGGTGCCATCAGTCGGGTCATGCTCAGTCTGCTGGGATGATGGTTGTGTCCCAGGTACTGTGCTAGTACTGTCGTCAGTGTCGTTCGGGACCGCCTGTACGAACACTTCATCCTTTACTTTGACATTTATAGATTCCATGACCGACCATGTGCACTTGTTGAACACCCGGTATGCTCTACTGTTTGAAGCATACCCTAGAAAGAACCCCTCATCACTCTTTGGATCCAGCTTCTGTCGGTAATCTCAGTTGTTCTGGATGTAGCACTCACTTCCAAAAATGTGGAAGTATTTGACAGTAGGCTTCTTCCCTTTCCAGAGTTCATAACATGTCTTCTCCGTTCCAGTGCGAATAGTAACTCGATTTATGATGTGACATGCTGTATTCATGGCTTCGGACCAGAACTTCAGAGGAATCTTTTTGGCATGGATCATCACCCGGGCCATCTCTTGAATTGTACGATTCTTTCGTTCCACCACTCCATTCTGCTGAGGGGTGATTGCTGACGTGGACTGATGAGCAATCCCGTGTTTTGTACAGTGGGTACTCATAGTAGCATTCTTGAATTCTGTGCCTTTGTCACTCCTGATGGACACCAGTTTTTCTCCTTTGTCTTCCCTTTCTCGTTGTATCAGGGTGGCAAGTTTTATGAATTGTTGAGCAGCTTCAATCTTGTCACGAAGGAACCTTGTCCAGGTGAATCTAGTGAAGTCGTCAACACAGACCAGAACATACTTCTTTCCACCATAGCTCTCAGTTTGCATTGGTCCCATCAAGTCCATATGGATCAGTTCCAGATGTCTGTTAGTACTGATTTGAGAGACCTTAGGGTGTGATGCTTTGGTCTGTTTTCCAATCTGGCATTCTCCACACATCACGTCCTGATTTCCTTTGACATTTGGCATTCCTCTAATGAGTCCAGATGAGCAGAGTTTCTTCAACGTTTTGAGGTTCAGATGACCCAACCGTCTGTGCCAAAGGGACATCTCATCTGCCTGGGTAGACAAGCAGGCTGTTCCAGCTCCTGTTCCAGTACCTGTTCCAGCATCTGTTCTAGCGGAGCCGATAAGGTAACAATTGTTGGCTGCTCTGCTTCCTTTCATCAAGGTCCCTCCATCTTTGTCAAGAACATGACATGAGTTGTGAGTGAATTTGACATGATATCCCCCGTCGCAGAGTTGACTTATGCTGATCAGGTTCACTTTCAGTCCTTCAACTAAGAGAGTGTCTTTGAGGACAGGTAGATCCGGAACCTTCAATGTCCCACAGCCGATCACCAGTCCCTTTCCTCCATCTCCGAAGGTGACGAACTGCTTCTTAATCACAGGACGAATCTGTGTAAGAAATTTGGTGTCTCATGTCATATGGGCAGAGCATCCGCTATCAAAGTACCAGCGATCTTTCTCCATGTGACTTGAGGAGCTGAACACAACCATGCACACATCTTTACTTCTGTGAGTCTTCGAATCTATCTCCCAGTCATGGACCGTGCTCGAGGATAACTATCCTTGCTGCGCTGTCATCTTGAACAGTTCAAGGATCCCACTCAGTGTGTCGAGTGTTTGCTCTGATACCATTTGAAATTCTATCCCCTGTTCAAGCTAGAGTTCAAGGTACAGTTGAGACAGACCTTGAACTCCTCTCCCAATAATCCAGCAGTCAGAGAAGACAGCTGAGACACACACAGTTAACCAGAACAGAACTCTACCAGAGAGTGTTCCAACAGGTAATTAAACAGTTTATCAAGCAGTACCGGAAACTAAAGGAAAATGGGAGCACGCACGGTATGTTACCCAGTTCGGCCTTGCTTACTCTGGGGGGTTTCCACACCCTACAATGGGACACAAATCGTATTATGAGATTTAGAGCTACAAGTGGTCTTACTCTTACACAACCCCGTGTTTGTAATCGCCTAGCCTCTAACTCTCGTGTTCTGGAACCCCGTGTTCTGGAATTCTTTCTCTGATAAAAACACAACCTCTTATTTTCTGTATTTAGATTCTACGATTAATTCCACATTCACAAAACCTCTTTTAATCGGAATAGCTAAATAGGTCACTTGTTAGCTAGTATTCACACATGTATGTTCCTTGGATCGACCCGCTAGAAGAGACCTATGATATTATAGAGAAAGCTGCTCAAGACTACAACCTCTGGACAAGCGATCGAGGCAATCCCAAGGACAGAAAGGGCGTGCAAGATCTCTGTCACACTGATGGCACCAATGACATCGCTGAGTTGACCAACACAGTGAAGATGCTGGCAACCAAAATAAAAAGTCTGAAGACAGAATCAGCTATGAAGCCATCGGTTGTCGCTAATGTGGCTGTTTACTGTCAGATTTGTGGTTCACCTTCTCATTTTGCTGATAGCTGCCCGGTGATGGGACAAGAAGATAATAGTGGAGACCAAGAAGATGCCAATTATGTTGGGCAAAACAATCAGGGAAACGGTTTCTCCCTGGTTCAGGCATGAATAGATGGGATAACCCGAACCGGAATAATCTTAACCTCTCGTACAAGCCGCAGAATCCAGCACCTCCGGGCTTTCCCTACAGACAACAACAGAATAATCCACCCTACCAGCAAAGGAATCAGTACAACAACCAGCCCCAGCAACAGAAAAATTAGAATCCAGGGTAGTATAATTATCAATCGCAGTAACCCAAGCACCATGAATCTGGCAGCTCATCGAACCTTGAATCCCTGCTAACAAGCTTTATGGCTGAGCAGGATAGGCAAATGAAAGGAGTAGAGCAGACACTTGAGAAGCTCGATATCCAGAACAAGATACTGGAAAATCAGATTGCTCAGCAAGCAACCTCGGCCGGTAGAGAACTAGGGAGACTCCCCTCAAAGTTGGATCCGAATCCCAGGGCATCGGTGAATGCCATCACACTCCAAGGAGGGAAACAGATTGAAATGGTGCCAGCTCAAGCCACTCAAGCAATAGCAGCAAAATCAGCACTCGATTCTGCACCTACTGAAGAGGAATCATCGAAGGAAGCTGAAGACCGAGTTGAAAATTCTGCACAAATAGTGGAGCCAGCTCCTTAAAAACCCCCAGTCCCATTCCCTCAGCGGCTGGTGGCTACGAGGCGGGATAAAGAGTTCAAGCAATTCGTGGACAAGATCCGCACTCTCTACATCACCATGCCCCTCACCGACGCCATCACCCAGATTCTGACTTATGCCAAATTCATGAAGGAGATTCTGACTGGGAAACGGAAAATAGATGGAACCGAGACAGTGGCCCTGAGTGAGGAGTGTAGTGCTGCCATGCACCAACCCATGCCGCCCAAACTTAAAGATTTGGGGAGTTTTTCTATCCCTTGTGATATCGGTGGCATTACTATTCGTCGTGCTTTATGTGATCTTGGTGCTAGTGTGTCTATCATGCCATATTCGTTGTATGCTAAACTAAATTTGGGTGATCTTTGTCCTACTAACCTCACTATTCGCCTTGTGGATCATTCATGTAGACTCCCGAGAGGGATTCTAAAGGATGTACCCGTCAAGGTGAAGAATATTTACATTCCTACTGATTTTATTGTGCTGGAAATTTCAGAGGACATAGACATCCCAATCATACTTGGTAGACCATTTCTATATACAGCTAAGGTAGTGATTGTCATGAATAGAGGGTCTATTGCTTTGCGAGTGGGAAGTGAGTGATTCATCTTTTATTTGCCTGATATGAGCAAGATTCCTAGTCTTTTAGCTGATTGTGATGTACTGGACTCTGCTGATACTGACGACCCTATTACACTAACCTTTGTTGAGTCTTACAGAGTAATGCGAGGCTGCCCAATATTGGTGGATATATGTGCAGTGAGCAATGAGGACGCAGCTGAAACTGAACAGTTCACTGACTCAGGTAAGGAACCTTGCAAGGTAGAGCTGAAACCTCTACCTGCGAGTCTCAGGTATGAATTTCTTGGCCCTAACTCGACCTACCCGGTGATTGTGAATGCTTCCTTGACTGAGGTAGAGACCTAGAGATTGCTAGTTGTCCTGAGAGAGCATAGGCCAGCCCTAGGTTATTCAATTGATGATATTAAGGGGATTAGCCCAGATATGTGCATACATAGAATCCATCTAGAGGGCGATGCTAGGCCTACTAGGGATGCCTTGAGACGTTTGAATCCTAAGCTGAATGATGTCGTGAAGAAAGGAAATTCTGAAATTATTGGACGCTGGCATTATTTATTCTATCGCTGATAGTGAGTGGGTAAGTCATGTGCATGTTGTCCCTAAGAAGGGAGGTTTGACTATCGTTCGTAATGAGAACAATGATTTGATTCCCACTCGTACTGTAACTAGTTGGCGTATGTGCATAGATTATAGGAAGTTGAATAAGGCTACTCGTAAGGATCACTTTCCTTTGCCTTTTATTGATCAAATGTTAGAACGTCTTGCGAAGCATAAGTTTTTCTGCTACCTCGACGGTTATAGTGGGTTTTTTCATATCCCTATACACCCCGAGGACACGGAGAAGACTACTTTCACTTGCCCTTTTGGCACATTTGCTTATAGACGCATGCCTTTCAGATTTTGCAATGCTCCAGCTACTTTTCAGCGTTGTATGATGGCCATATTTTTTGATTTTATAGAAAACACCATGGAAGTATTTATGGATGATTTTTTGGTGTATGGCTCTTCATTCGATTCGTGCCTTTCTAACCTTACTGATATTCTTCGTCGTTGTGTTGATACTAACCTGGTTTTAAACTAGGAGAAGTGTCACTTCATGGTGCAGGAAGCTATTGTGTTGGGACACCTAGTCTCCAACCGAGGCATCGAGGTCGATCACGCAAAGGTGAAGGTGATTGAAAAGCTACCCCCACCAAAAGACGAGAAGGGAATCAGGAGCTTTCTAGGACATGCAGGCTTCTACAAGCGCTTCATTAAGGATTTCTCCAAGATATCTAAGCCCCTCACGAACCTACTCTGCCAAGACGCTAAGTTTAACTTTGATGAATCATGTTTTAATGCTTTCCACAATCTGAAATCTGCTCTTACTTCTGCTCCTGTAGTGCAGCCCCCTAATTGGGAGCTGCCATTTGAACTAATGTGTGATGCTAGTGACTTCGCATTGGGAGCAGTTTTAGGGCAGCGTATCGATAAGAAGTTGCACGTGATTTATTACGCAAGTAAGGTCCTAGCTGGCACATCGGCCAATTAAACTACAACCGAGAAGGAGATGCTAGCCATCGTCTATGCTTTTGAGAAGTTCAGGCAATACCTTATAGGCTCGAAAACCATAGTGTACACCGACCACGCTGCAATCAAATATTTGCTGTCCAAGAAGGATTTGAACCCTAGGTTGATTCGATGGGTTCTCCTCCTTCAAGAATTCAATATTGAAATTAGAAACAATAAGGGAGCTGAAAATCTTGTTGTAGATCACCTGTCACGCCTCGAGCTAGGAGAGCTCGACCGTGAAGAAGACAAACATCCGATGACTGATTCTCTAGCAGGGGAGCAGCTAATAAGTGTCGATGTGAGCCCTACTCCGTGGTACGTAGATTTCATCAACTATTTGGCCTACGGTATTATTCCTCCTGACCAGCCACACAACCAGAAGAGGAAATTTTTGCACGATGTCAAGAGGTACTTCTGGGATGACCCATTTCTATACAAACTATGTGCTGACGGTCTCTACAGAACATGTGTTGATGAGGACCAGATTAGATGGATCCTGGAACGCTGTCATTCGTCACCATATGGTGGCCACGGTGCTAGTTCGAAAACAGCTGCAAAGGTACTACAGTCTGGGTTCTACTGGCATACTCTATTTAAGGATGCCCACGAGTTTGTCAAAGCTTGTGACCAATGCCAGAGAACTTGAAATATTTCTAAGCAGCAGGAGATGCCCCAGCAGAGCATTCTCGCCATAGAAAAATTTGACGTATGGGGGATCGATTTCATGGGACCATTCCCACCTTCTTATGGTAACCAGTACATCTTGGTAGCAGTCGACTATGTTTCCAAGTGGGTTAAAGCAATGGCTACTTCTACTTGCGATGCCAAGGTGGTGATAAAAATGTTTCAGAAGGTTATATTTCCTCGGTTTTGAGTCCCCCGAACGGTCATTAGTGATGGAGGCTCTCACTTCAAGGAAAGGAATTTCGAGACTTGCTGAAGAAATGCGGTGTTTATCATAAATTTGGCACTTTGTATCACCCTCAGACCAGTGGGCAGGTAGAGATCTTGAACCGAGAAATCAAGAGCATACTGGGTAAGACAATTTCAAGCCACAGAAAGGATTGGGCGTCCAAGCTAGATGACGCGCTGTGGGCATATAGGACTACATTCAAAACTCCTATCGGCATGAGTTCTTTCCGGCTTATCTATGGAAAAACCTGGCATCTACTGGTCGAGCTCGGATACAAGGTTGTATGGGTTGTCAGGGAGCTAAACATGAACATGAAATCAGCTGGGGAAAAGCGATTACTGCAGTTAAACGAGCTCGACAAAATCAGATTAGACTCCTATGAGAATGCTCGTATTTACAAGGAGAGAATGAAGAAATGGCATGACAAGAGAATAGTGCGCAGAGAATTCAACGAAGGCGAGCAAGTCGTCCTCTACAACTCCCGCCTTAGATTATTCCCTGGGAAGCTGCGCACTAAATGGAGTGGCCCTTATACAGTGGAACAAGCATATCCAGACGGGCACGTGGAGCTTAGCATTGAGGGAGGAAAATCTATGGTGGTGAACGGGCAACGCCTCAAGCACTACCATGTACCAAAGCATCTCGCACCTTCTGAAGGGATCGATGATAACCTACTTCTCGAGAAGGGATCTCAGCAAGGGACTTATCGAGAATGCTTATAATTCTACCTCCCTAGCTATGTCTCGCCAAGACGTTAAACTAAGCCTCTTCGGGGAGTAACCCGCACGATAAGTATTTAGCTAGTTTTCATCTGCATTTGCATTGCGTGATTTCATGTGGGTGTAACAGTTTTAAGCGTGGAGTGCCAGCACAACGACAAGGACAAAACAGCAGCAGCAACTCCCATAACAGCCTGTGACACTAGGACTGTCACAGGACAATGGACTTGTCACGGGACCCAGCCGTGGCAACGCAATTTTCAAAGGGTTTGTGACAGCCCGTGACACAAGGACTGTCACGGGACAATGGACTGTCACGGGACCAAGTCGTAGCAATGACAATGCCAAGTCCCGTGATGTCCCGTGACACCCCATGATAGTTAAGGTGTCACGGGACCTGCTCGAGTACAGATATAGAATTAGGGCTTTTGAAAACTCATTTCGACCAAAAGGTCGCCGCTCTCTCTCCGCCCGTCAATCACCATGTCCATCCGAGTACTCCCCGAGCTTCAATTTCAACCGCCACTCCCCCATGTCTCGCCGGTGGAATCAAGCCCGCGCCGCTCGCACCGCCTCCCAGGTCGCGCCTCCTCCTGCCCCCGAGCCAGTCCCAGCACTCCCAGCGCCATGAGTCTTTGATGATCGACGGTATCTATGGTTTCCCGACCCGGATACCGTGGCCAATTACAAGAAGCTAAAACTCAAGAAAATAGTTAAGCCTACCCTTGTCCCTTGCCTCACTACTCTAGTAGATTTTCATTTGTTGGACAAGGTCCGTCTATTGTTTGATGATTCTGGGATAGGCATATTGTTCTCGAATTAGGCCAGCACTAAAATTATTGCTTTATTTGAATTTGTGGCCTTGTTTCGGTCTCATGGACCTCTGGGGAAGACAACACATTGGTCGTTTCGGCTGCAGGATACTGATTTCACAATGGATAGAGTCGACGTGTGCCGTATTCTAGAATTTCCCTTGGAGGGACTCGTGCCACACTTCTCTAATTCTGACAAGAATGACTTCTAGAGGTATATTTCTGAGATAGATGCAGTCTATTTACCCACCCATCCGGGCACTTGCATTAAGCTTCATGAGTGGAAGGTTGCACACCGTTTGGTCGCTATGGCGGTTAATGTTCGGATGGAAGGAGGAACTGTTGTGAATGAGAAGGACATAGACATCCTGATAGCCATGAGTCGTGGCCTTAAGGTGGATTTCTTCTAGATACTCACTGCTCGATTTAAGGAATGGGCGAGCTTCGGGAAGAGGCCTAACCTCGCTATTAGTGGTGGTCTCTACATAACTCTGCTTGCCGAGAGCCTTGGTTTCGATATCAGTACCAGTTTCAACACCGACTCCTGGACGCTCAGCGTTCCAAAGCTAATTCAGTGCAAGATGCTTACCAGGGAACGTCAGTGGTTCCAAAGGCCGGAGATTCCAGAGGAAGGAGTTAAGGGGCAACGCCTGGACAGGAAGAATAGGTGCTTAGAGCGCGAGACGGTTTGAGCCTCCTCTCCAGAACCAGACTTCGATGCACCTGAGGCACAGGAGCCTCCAGCGTCTGAGGCACAGGAGCTTCCGGCACCCGACCACATCCCCTCTCCTCCACCGCAACCACCTTTTGCTGACCAGTCTCCTTCGTCATTCGAGGAGTGCTTTACACGCTTGGAGGCCTCCCGGTACCATATTCGGGAGTCCCAGGGTCAGATTATGAGTTATTAACACCAGATTTTGGCAAGTCTGGGTCCGATTCTTGCTACACAGAGCCGGCTTTCCGTTTCCCACAACCAGCTCAAGGACAAATTCTCATATTTTCGTTATCAGGCCAGCAGGGCACAACAGTGGTCACAAGACGCCCGGACAACATTCTATTGGCATCAGGGCTTCACAGACTATCCACCTCCGCCATCCTACATGTCATGTGCCCCTGACCCGTTTGAGGCTGAATTTACTATGGCAGTGGACCTCAGCCCTCCTGTTCGTAATGACACCGAGGCTGGCACTTCTCGCCCCACCTGCACTGGAGACTCTGATAATACAGCAGATTTATTTGGTGTTGACAAAGATGCTGAGGACGATGGCGCTGATTAGTTCTTCATGCATGTTATTCTCCCTATGACTTTTTGTCGTTTTGTCAGTTGTTGCACTTTCATGTTTATTTTGTATTGTACACTGACATTTGGCATGATTTCCTATTTACATGTTATTCGATGCTTGAGATATTTGGTCCATGTTTTTCATCTTTGCTCACATCGTTTACCTCTTTATTCATTTGGCATCCCTTATCCAGGTTTCTTCGCTATTATCGATGCTAACCTATCACTTGTGAAGCTCTTTGTGTTAATCTATATATCTACCAGCTCACAAGTCGTGTTTCACTCACCGGACATCGCTTAATATCCATGGATATCACACCATCACACACGAGGGAAGTTCCTATGCACCTTTTCTTATCTTTTATTTCTTCGCTTAGGGACTAAGCTCATTTTTAAGTGTGGAGTCGGTAGTGCATAGTCACACACATCGCATATCACATTCATTCTTGCATATGCTCAACTGTCTATGTATTGCGATTGAAATCCTTGTTTTCTACGATACTCCTTGACTGATTGTCATTCTTTTGGATTTGAGGTCTAGGACTTGAAATAGTTTTATTCATGCGTGTATTCTCTCGAGTCAGTATCATTGCTAGCCTTTGTCTATCACGTGTTTTACGTATTTCTTAAAGCATGTTTGAGACTTGATATTAGTAGGCACCGGTTCAAAAATGTCAAAAACTTAAATATGCGTCTCTTTTTCTAGGTGACCTTAGCACTAGTATGCGTTTCTCTGTACTTGTTGTGATTTGCATACACCCACCTTTACTCATACACTATGTCAGGTTTTGAGTGTGGAGTTAGAAAAAAAACAAGTTCTAAATTTTCAAAAGAGGGTGAAAAATTGACCCCAAGCATAGTTGTTTTTGAAGAAAAAGACAAAAAAAAAGTAGAAAAATACCAAGGGCAAAGTGAGAAAAGTCACCCCTTGTGTATGAAAAAAAAGAAAAAAAATTTCAGAAAAAAAATATAATACCAAGGGCAAAGTTAGAAAAGTCACCCCTTGTGTATGAAAAAAAACTGAAATTTTTGCCCCCTTTTGCTTGATGTAGTGTAATTCCACCTTTTGATTGCATGCGATCATGAAAAAACTTGAGAATTCATGTACTAAAGTCTAAGGGACGATCCTCGTGCTTGCACTGAAATTTTGATGTGATTTTCGTACTATTTTCCAGAAAATTCTTAAGCCAGGCTCCTCTTCTCTTACGGGTCATTGCCTAGTCCTTGGCACTTAAGAACAAGCTTTGCGCCAAGAACCCGTGGACTATCCCTAGATAGCATAGGTGAATGGCGAGCATGTTTTGTGTAACTATTCATATTCTTTATACATTGCTATAGAACTATTTAGAACATGTGATTAGTCGATTGCTAGCCGTGTGTATTGACCGTTTGAATGCATGACTCGTTTAATCTATGATTGTCTGAAAACTTTGATGAAAATGTTTGACTTGAAGTTGAGGTAACACGATGAATCCGAGGTATGACATGACTTTACTGCGACTCGTTGAGCATCATCTCATGCATACACGTTAGTTAGTTGTACAGGGGATTTGTAGGTAGTCTCATTCCTGAAAACCTTCATGAGACTAAACTTGTCCTACTAGGGAAGTCTAGGGGTTTAAAGGCTTGATTTATATGCTAAATGCATTCATGTCCTCTACGACAGTAAGTTATCTTTTTGTTTTTGTTTTAGTTAGAATTGATCACATGACACTTGAGTGGGTAGCTTAGGAACATATGGTTGTTGAGCCTCACATGGGCTTGCATTTATTCTGCCATTTGTTCAACATTTGTTCGGGACGAACAAATCCTAAGTGTGGAGTGTTTTGATCGGTCGAGTTCTTGACCTTTTATTCACTTCATTCGATGATGGATTAGGTTTGTTTTCTGGACATTTTGTTATCATTTAATCTCTTTTCATAGTGTTTCAGGCCTGAATTACCCGATGACTCGATGTGGACCTGAATACATGAAAAGACGATGAAATCAGCCGAATGGAGCAATTTTGGGTCATGACCCCGTGACACCTCCCTGCTGTCACGGGACAATAGGCACGTCACGAGACAAAGCCATGGCTGTGTAGATCGAAGAGCCCGTGACAAAAGGTCTGTCACGGGACAAAGTAGCCGTCACGGGACTTGGCCATAGCGACAACATCTGTGGATCCCGTGAAGTTCCGTGACAGCCCGTGATAGTTAAGGTGTCACGGGACTTTCCTAATGTCAACTTTTGATAATTTTGGCAATTCGGGGTATAAAGAGAGCCGCTCGACTTCTGGAAACGTGTGCTTATTTTGGAGAAGAAAAACCCCAACTTGGGAGAAAAGACAGAGTTCGAACGAGAGATCAAAGGATTCAACGAGCACCCGCGTCATTACGGTTTCCTCACCCTTAATCTCTTTATCAACACTACTTTTGGTTAACTTACCATGAGTAGTGAGTAGTCATTTTATTCTGGGATCCTACGGATCCCGTGCTATGTACCCAACTCTTCTTGTGATCAAATAACATTTTTATTTATGCGATTCGAATATTCAATTTCATTGTGCTTAATTTTATCGTTCTTGCAAGTTTTACATTGAATGGGATGTTTGCATGCTAAAACGTATTTAGGTTAATTACCAAAAGATGGATGGGTCCCAGGTATTAACCGGATTGCATGAAATTGATATTAGGTCATGGTAGCTACAATGGTAGTACATGAATTAATAGGAAAGTTGACCTATGTCTGAAAAAACCCTAAGTCAAATAATCGAGATCGTTGATAATCCGTGGATGGGCGGCGTTCAACGATTGAGATTAATCTAAACAATGATCCATGGATGGGCGGCTTGTTTAGTGTTATTTTGGTTTATTTCCATATTCGATAGCATGAATAATTTACGTGATATGATTGCATGATTAGTAGGGTTGGCACGGGTGAAGTATGATTCTGGAATTCTTTCTCTGATGAAGTCACAACCTCTTATTTTCTGTATTTAATTTCTTCGATTTATTCCACATTCACAAAACCTCTTTTAATCGGAATATCTAAATAGGTCACTTGTTAGCTAGTATTCACACACGTCTGTTCCTTGGATCGACCCTTGGCTTACCAAGGTTATAAATTTTGTTTGACTACGATTTGACCCCTAAAACATTTAAATTAACAACTATAAAGGGTTAAAAATCACTTGTCACTTACTAAAATTACTAGGCTACCATTTCATGATGTTAAAAGAGAAAGCAATCTACTTGATTTAATACATAGCGATTTATATGATTTTCATGGATCACCATCTCTATGAAACAATAAATATGTAGTGACATACATAGATGATTGTTCTAGATGTTGCTATGTTTATTTGTTGCATTCAAAATATGAGGCTCTTGACAAATTTAAAATTTATAAGAGCGAAGTTGAACTTTAAAAGGGAATCTTAATTAAAAGGTTGCGCACCGATAGAGGTCGGGGAATACTTTAATCCAAGTTATTTCCAAAGCGTCATTCATGAAACCACGGCTCCCTACACACCACAACAAAATAGTGTTTTGGAGAGAAAGAATCTAGCATTGAAAGAGATGGTTAATTCCATGCTTTCTCACTCGGGTTTAAATGATGGATTTTGGGGGAGAAGAAATGTTAACGGCTTACTATTTATTAAATAAGGTTCCTAATAAAAGGAGCAATATTACTCCTTTTGAAATTTGGTATAATAAGAAGCCAAATTTGGGACATGTTCGAGTTTGGGGTTGTAGGGTGGTAGTGAGACTACCTGTCCTTTAACGTATGACTTTCGGAGAACAAGGAGTTGAATGCATTTTCATAGGATATGCCGAACACTCCACGGCTTATAGATTCTATGTCATAGAACCTAATAAGCATGTATCGATTCATACAGTTATGGAATCGAGAGATGCCATATTTGATGACACGAGATTTTCATCAATTAGCATGCCGAAACATTTAATTCTTGTGCCTAGTGCAAATCAAGAATCAAATGACACCCAAAACGAACAAATTTCTGAAATAAGGAGTAAAAGAGCAAGAAAAGAAAATTCAATTGGAGATGATTTTGATATCTACCTAGTAGAAGGAACTAGGGATGAGGTTAGCTCACTATACATGTATTGTCATAGTATTGAAAGTGATCCTAAGCCATTTGATGAAGCCATGAAATACCAAGATGTATCATTTTGGAAAGAGGTTATAAATGATGAAATTGACTCTATAATGGGTAATAAACCTTTGGGAAATAAGTGGATCTTTAGGAAAAAGATGAAAGTCGACTTACCATCGGGGCATAAACCTTTGGGAAATAAGTTGATCTTTAGGAAAAAGATGAAAGCAGATGGTAACATTGATAAGTTTAAAACAAGGTTGGTTGTCCAAGGCTTTAGGCAAAAATATGGAACGGACTACTTTGACACTTATGCACCGGTTGCAAGAATTTCAACGATTAGATTGTTGATTACTTTAGCATTTATTCATAAGTTGCTAGTACATCAAATGGATGTAAAGACCGCATTTCTTAACGGTGAGTTAGAGGAAGAGATCTACATGAAGTAACCGGAAGGTTTCCGTATGCCGGGACAAGATGATAAGGTATGCAAGCTTGTGAAGTCACTATATGGGCTTAAACAAGCACCTTTGCAATGACATCAAAAATTTGATGAGGTGGTATTATCCGATGGATTTATTTTAAATCAATCGGATAAATGTGTATATAGCAAGTTTGACAACTCCGGAAATGGGGTTATCATATGTCTATATGTGGATGATATGTTAATTTATGGCAATAACCTAAAGTGCATAAATCAAACTAAAGAATTTTTATCATCTAAATTTCCATGATGGACATGGGGGAGGCGGAGATTATTCTTGGCATAAGAATAAATTAAAGAGAGTAGAAGGAGGTCTTGCTCTAACACAATCTCATTATTTTGAGAAAGTGTTGAAGAGGTTTGATTATTTTGATTGCCATTCGGCAAATACTCCTTTGGAATCCTTCGCCTACTTCCTAATTTAAGAAAGCCCGTGTATCAACTTGAATATTCAAGAGTCATTCGGAGCTTGATGTATGCAATGACAAGTACAAGACCCGGCATCGCTTTTGTGGTGAGAAAGCTAAGTCGCTACACTAGTAATGCTAGTGTGGATCATTGGCAAGCGTTCCATAGGATTCTATGGTACCTTTAAGGGGACCATGAATTTTGGTCATGTATATTCTGATTTTCCTTCAGTTATAGAAGGATACTCGGATACAAGTTGGATTTTAAATGAGGAGGATCATTCCTCTACAAGCGGATGGGTATTTCTACTTGGGGAATGTGTCGTTTCATGGGCATCTAAGAAACAAACTTGCATCACAAGTTCAACAATGGAATTTGAGTTTGTTGCTCTAGCCGCTTATTCGAAAGAAACAGAATGGTTAAAGAACATGATATATGAAATTCCATTGTGGGACCGATATCACCCATATCGAGACATTGTTATAGCGCTACAACATTGACTAAGGCATATAGCCATGTATACAATGGGAAGTCTAGACACTTGGGTGTTAGACATAGTGCAGTAAGAGAGCTCATTATGCACAAGGTGATATCAGTGGATTTTGTTAAGTCACAACAAAACTTAGTCGATCAGTTGATGTAGGGATCGACTAGAGACTTTGTCACTAAGTCTGTTAAGGGGATGAGACTAAAACCCATATAAATTTTCTACTCTTGAGACACCCAATTCACATCTAACTAGCGTTAGAGCTGAATTCAATGTGGAAAGCCCATTCCTAGAAAATTGATGAACACAAATAAACATCCTCAAGTATGTGCTCATAACCTACAAGTACTAGGTTGAAGAGAAACTCTTCGTAATGGATTCTTTGAAAAGTGTTGATTGAAGGAGCGTAATCGGGTAGTGTGACACACTAAAGAATCTACCTATATAAACGTGAAGTTGCTGGTCACTTCATGAAATCTCAGGTTTTGATTTAAATACGGTTATGAATGGATAGGGACTCAAGGGCCATTAAGAGTCAAGATAAGTGATAGACCATAATTGTATGAATCATAAACACAGTTAAACCCACCAAATTAGACGCTTTGTCTATTTAACTTTTGCTTGTTAGTTCCGATATTTATCTACATGGTATTTTGAAGTCTAGAGAGAATACAGACTAAGGAGGAGTTTTAAAGCTGAAAATGAATTACGAGTCATTCCAGGTCACGACCAAATTCTGACTTTCAAGAACCGGCCGTGGAATCACTCAAAACAAATCCAACCGAAGGGCAATCAGAGTCAGTTCGGAGCTGAAAGGACCGATGGCTTTTGGGGAAAAGATCACAAAGCTCTCAACCACTCCCCTCCCCTCACATGGCCGGAGGCTTCAAGGAGGAGAAGCCATGTGTCCCGGCGACTTTCCTCCCCTCCACCTCACCCCGGCGGCTTTGAGCTCCTCCATGGATATCTTGCCAAGTTTTGAGCTCTCCTCCACATCTCTCACTCCTCCATGCCTATAAATAGAGCTCCCCTCCTCCTTGTATCATCATCCCATCTCATTCCAACATCCCACAATCCACAAGTTAGTGAGAGAAGCTCTCACTTCTCTCTAGAGTTTGGGCACTAATCATGTAATCACTTTACTTTGGAATCGAAGCTTTAGCACTTTCAACGGTTTTTGTAAGTACTCTCGTCTTTACTTTACTGTCTTTTCAATTCAGCAACTTTACTTTCCTGTCTTTACTTTTGAAAACTTTATTTTCTGTCTTTCAAAACCTTTACTTTTCAAGCACTTAGTTATGATGTCATGTTCCATGAATATTCGTAGCTAAACCCTTCATTCGGTTGAAGGGGTGTACTTGTACCATACAACGTTTTAGACCCTACTCTTAGTGCCTCTATGTGTTCAAAACTTGTTCTATGTGCCACATATTAGGTTAGAACTTCCAAGGTTGAGTGGATGCTTTAACGGGCAAAGCTCTTCCGTGGGGTTCGTGAACATACTTGGGTAAGTGGATGCTTTAACGGGCAAAGCTTATCTGAGGAGTTCAACCTCTTTTAAAAAACCATTTGGTTGATCGTAACTGAAGATCAAATGGATGCACATAAGGCTAAGATACTTCGAAAGGAGGAATTAGTCTAAATAGAACAAGTGTTCTAAACGATGTTGCAAGTCTTGTGCTAGAAATAGCCTTGATTCATCATTGAACACTTAATATGATCATTAGAGGTCAATGATAAACAGACTATGATACAAGGCCCCTAAAACTGAATGCTTTCCTTTAATTGTGATATCAACTGTTACCTTACCCTTCAGTACTAAAATCACAACCAACCCACGCTACTCTCAGTACTAAAATCACAACCAACCCCCAACTGTCCTACTTAAAGAACAACTATTCACCTGACTCCCTTGGGTTCGACCCCTACTTACCCTTTACTACCCACTAGTAGAGTACGAGTAGCGGAGATATAAATTTATTTTGCACAGAGAACATCGCACCTTAACGACAGTGCGGTGGGCTTCGTCAAAAATTGGCGCCGTTACCGGGGAGTTAGCCTTTGATTAGCTGTTCTTCTCTTTTTCTTTTCTCTTTCGAACTCGCTTCTGCACAACCATGTCTCGCGAAGGAAGCCACCATGACTATCAGGATGATGACGAGATGAATCTGTTCGATCGAAACAATGAAGCACCGCCACAATTTGTCAATGATCCGGAACGAATCATCCGAAACCGAAGAGCTCGCGATAGGGAGGCCATCCGAAGAAACCAAGAACCACCTGAGGACCAAAATGAAGCTGGTCCGGTGCAAGCCCCTTTACGTCCCCCACCCCCTCAACCTCGACAAGTGCCAAGGCAAGAACCCGTCTTCGACGACTACTATGGGGATAACAACTTCCGTGAACCTACTATGGGAGAACTCAATGCCCCAGATTTCGAAACACAGCCATGGTGCATTCACAAGGGCCCTAAACTAGAATACATTACCATCAACGCATCAGTGGCCCACAGCTTGCCAAAATTCTCAGGAGCTCATGGAGAATCTTCCACAACTCACCTCCAACGCCTACATGGCAATTGCAAAAATCTAAAGCCCAATCGAGTGAATATAGACAACTTCAAGTTGAAAGCGTTCTATTTTTCCCTCATTGACTCGGCAAACGACTGGTTCCTTTCATTGCCTTCGGGAAGCATCAGAACATGGGTTCAGATGCAAAAGAAGTTCCTAGATAAATACTACCCAGCAGAAAGAGCGATGCAAGTAAGAAGGCAACTGCAGGACATAAGGCAAGGACCTAATGAGACCATTTACGACTACCTGGAGAAATTCAACCACCTAGAGCGAAGCTGCTGCACTCTTGGACTACCCGAGAAGCTCATCATTGAATACCTGATTAATGGATTGACTCCTGATGGACCATAATTGTACGAATCGTAAACACAGTTAAACCCACCAAATTAGACTCTTTGTCTATTTAACTTTTGCTTGTTAGTTCCGATATTTATCTACAGGGTATTTTGGAGTCTAGAGAGAATACAGGCTAAGGAGGAGTTTTTAAGCTGAAAATATATTACGAGTTATTCCAAGATCACGACCAGATGCCGACTGTACAAATTTCATGATCCTGACGTGGAATCACTGACGGGAGCGTCGGTTGCACTGTCGTTAGGGTGCAATGCGTCTCGTACAAATAAATTTATAATGTCCACTACTCGCGACTTAACTACTGGGTAGTAAGGGTAAGTAGGGGTCGAACCCAAGGGAATTAGGGGGATAGATTGTTCGTTACGGCTTACACGGTGCGTGATTTTAGGTCGAGTGTGGACTTACTACTAATTACTAAACTACTGTTTTTGGTTTTTTTGGGTTTTTTGTGCGGAAAGTAAATACAGAAAATAAATACTAAAATTAAATACAGAAAATAAAGGAGTTGAGGGTTAGAAGACTTACAGTGGGTGATGCGTGATTGTTGATTCCTCCGGTATGTGAGTGGTTGGTGGTTGTGTTTGATTGAGCAGTTATACTAGGAAATTAAATACAGGGGGTGTTTGCAATTGAAAAAAGCGTATTCGGTTTCAGGTATTCTTGTATTATCACATGTTTATTAGTTTAGTAAATCTTCTAAGTATTCAAACGATGAATCGAGGCTAGCGATAGCTCAAGACTTGCAACATCGGCTAAATCACACTTGTTCTATTTAGTCTAGCGCCAGTACCAGTTAGGTACGCTAGTCTATGTGCATCCACCTGCTCTCCTGTTACGGTTTCCCATAATGGTTTTTTAAATATAGTCGACCTCTTTCAGATAGCTTTGTCTGTTACGACCTCCCCTATCCGGGTGTGATCACGAATATCTTAAGGAAGAGCTTACGAAGTTGGACCCCTAATGGTCACATTCCCAAAATCGTTCACTCTACCTTAGAGACATTCTGACTTTTATATGGCACATAGAACAAGTATTGAATACTAAGAAAATAAACTAAGCTAATTAAACATTAAATAATACAAGATTATACCTTCCGCCGAATGAGGAGTTTAGCCACGCCTGTCCATGGAGGAGAAGCCCATAGCTAAAAATCGTAACTTTATTGATCCAAACCAGACTTACAAATAACCAAACTTTTAGAGAGATAAGTGATGAGTTTTTTGGATGATAAAATGAGGAGGGGTGAGCCTCCTTTTATAGGAGAAATGGGAGGAAATGGAGGGCTAGGATTGATTTGATCCAAGGGTGGAGGATGAGGCTTGGATGAGCCAAGGAGGCACCGCCACTTGGCGGTGGTGGAGTGGTGGAGGAGCAGCCGCCGGTAGGAGGTGGTGGTGGAGGAGTAAATGGTGGTGGAAGCCACCTTCCAAGCAAGTCATCAAGTCATCCAAGGAGGAGAGAGGAGGAACATGTGGTGGAGGAGCCACCACATGGCGGCGGCGGATTGGGCGGAGGAGAGCCGGTCATCCATGGAGGAGGAGGGAGGAGCCGCCGGTGGTGGGTGGTGGTTTTGGGGTGGTTTTCCTCTTTGGCCACCTCTTCTCCAAGTCACAAGTCATCTTGCCCATATGTGAGTTTTGTACAGTTTTGCACTATCTTTTCACAAAACTGTCAGTGTAATTTGGCACTGGGTTGACTTGATTCCATCTCTGCACAATTTGTGATGAGTGATTCATCGTCAGGATCCTTGATATTTCTTCAGTCGGCATATGATCTTGACCTTGAATCGACTCCTTATATCTTTTCTGTGCTAAAAGCCTCTCCTTAACGTGTTTTCACTTTAATCTCTAAAATGCCCTGTGGAAATATATCGGGACTAACAAGTGGATGTTAGATAGACAAACAGTCTAACTTGGGGGGTTTATCTGTGTTTTTGATTCGTATAATTGTGGTCCATCAAATCACCCCCCACTTTTAGTTGTTCGTCCCGAACAATGCTTTATATGGGCGTTACTATGTAAGTTGGTTTGAAGTATGAAATTAAGTTTGCGGTACTCGATTTCTCCTAATTCATGCATTACTACTTATAGCCAATTTAAACTGTAAAAATAATTAGAAGTAACTTGATACGTGTACCTTCGTGCCGAGATGCGAATTATTCCGGATGTTTCGGGAGATAGCCCTTTTTAGGCTCCTGGACTACACCCTCGGGACCGTCTCGCACTATATGGTTTTCTTGTAGCTTTCTCTAGCACGTGATTCGATTCGGGTTTCAGTGAGTTGAGCCTTTTTGATTTTCTTTTTTCTACTTTGGCGAGGGACTAGCTTTTTTTTGTAGTGATTCTGCCTCTGTCTTTTTGAGTGCTTCACTTTTGCTCGGTTAAAACCTTCACAATTTTTGGGCCTTAGGCCTCTTTTGATTTTCTTCTTTGAGTTTTTTGCTCCTTTGTGACTTGCTAGTCCATTTTGTCAGCCTTCTTGGGAGGTCCAATCATCGCCCGCAAGCCTATGGTAATACCTCCCCTCTCCTCTCGTCTTCGTCGTTTCGCGCGGGTCAAGATGAGGGTCGCTCATTTATTTTCTCGGCTATTTTGACTAGAGAGAGGACGGTCTGATTCCCGTCCTCGCCTTTGCATAGATGCTTCCTGGCGGAGTTTCACTCAATTGTTCACTGAAAATCCGAAGTGCAGCCTCCACTGACTTCGAAAACCATATAGTTTGATTTGATCCTTTAAGTGCTTGCCAAGCCTCTCTAGGGCAATTTCTATCAACTCCACATCCCTAGGTTATCTCAACACAAAGGGACAAATGAAAAGTTACATTCTAAGTTTTTAAACAGTTTGCCTTTTCATAAGGTTGATGCATGAATCATGATCTATCTTTTTCACATTCTTAAGTTCATACTTTCAAAAAGATACTTTTTTTTTAAAAAAGAAAAAACATGCATTGGTTCTCACCCCCCACTTTTGAACGAAGGCAAGCCTTAGTTCAAAAGTCATGCAAATATATATAGGAGAAGGAAATGACTTTAGGAAAAAAGAAGAGCAGAACTCCCTTTAAGGTGTCGAGTGAACGACATGGCATGAGGCTGGATAATCGAGGGAGTTTGGCTGGGGCCTTAAACTCTCAGCGCAGGCCCGGTAAATTCACGGAAGCTGCCTGGCTGATCTGATCCTTGCTCCGAAACTTAATTCCTACATGTAAGACATTTCTTCTGGACAAAAAAATGGGTGAGAGCGCTTATTAAAAATTAAAATGACAGAAAGTAAGATAGTGTCGGGTTACCTCCCGACTAGTGCACTTGTTTAACGTCGTTGGCTCGACAGTACCTTGTTCTGGATCATTGGTTGGGATCCCATGGGTGGCTTAGGTCGAATTTTGCCACTGTTCCTGTGTTGGTTCTTGCTTTGACTTTTCCTGTGCCTGGGATAGAACTCCAGGGTTTTGGTGTTTTTTCTTTCCATTGTTTCTGATAAGGCGAGAGACCCTTGACCATAGCTGCTGGTCTTGTTACTTTTTTGGTCTCTAATGACAGGTCAGAAAACTGTGCACTGTGATCTGAGATAGGTGTTATGTCCGGTGGTTTCTTTGTGTCCGGGCGGCTTGTATTGATGTAGAAGTGTGCAATTTTGCCGCCGAACTTAAGCAATAACGATCCCTTACCTACATCGATTCTTGCTTTAGTGGCGTAGAGGAATGGTCGTCCCAATATTATTGTTGGCGAGTCGTCTTCGCAGGTCTCTTCTGTTGGTATGACATAGAAGTCTGCAGCCACAGCGAGTTTTCCTACATGAAGTATTACATCCTCCAACTCTCCAATCGGACGGATGCACGACTTATCCCCTAGTTCGATATTCGACCTGGGTGGTTTCAACGGACCCAGTCCTAATAAATAGTATAAGGAGGAAGGCATGGCATTGACCGCAGCCCCAAGATCGATTAAGCACTTACGGATCTGGATTTCCCCAATACCACAGGTGACTGTGAAGGCCCCTGGGTCTTTGTTTCTTTCCGGTTGTGACTCATGATCTGAAGTGAGGACTTTTTCAGTTGTTGGGTCATTCTGCCAATTCCTTGGCTTGGGATTTGGATATTCGGGCCCTTTTACCTTTTGCCTTGAAGCATAAATATTTGTCGGGGGATCCCGCCTTAGCTTGTTGTCGTCATCCCATCCAGATGCTGGTACGTCAGAGTGTAGGATTGGCGGAGGTGTTATGCAAACAGTGAATGCATATCGTCCGTTGTCGGCATGTGTGACCCATGTTTTGCCATCCTTGGGTCGGTCTTCCTCTTGGTCCCAATCAGGTCGACGTCTGCGGTTGAAGTGATTGCTCGTCAGTTTATAGGCTGGGGATCGTGCTACTTCTCCTAGTGTAGCTTTCATGTCCGACCTTCTTATCATGCTTATATTAGCCTTCGGATTTTGGATGGTCTGTGAAGGAAGTCTGCCCGGTTCAGCAGTGAGTGTTGACATGGCAGTGGCAAGCTGGGACATTTGTTTGGTTAATTCAGAAATTGCCCCGTCTGTTTTTGCCTGGAACTGGTGTAGTGAAGCTCCCAACTGATTAACGTTTCCCGCAAGTTCCTTCATCGTGTCATTGAGTGACTTGCTTGGTTCTTGCTGATTGCTCGGGCTGGCTTGATTCTGGTTTGGTCCTCCTTGCTGATATTGGCTTGCCGAAGGAGTGTTCTGATTATACTGCTGGTGTGGGGGTTGGTAGGATGACTGAGTTGATTGACGGACAGCTGGTTGAGCATTTTTCTGAGTATCGTTGCCGTTATGCCAGCTCGGGTTGGTTGTTTGACCAAACTGTCTGATTTGTCCGGTTCTGTTATTGTTATTGTTGTTGTATCCTTGGTATCCTCCCACCGCATTCACTTCTGCTGGTTCCTCTTCTATTAAAGTTGGGCATGCGTCAGTTTTGTGGTCCGTCGAGCCACAAAATTCGCAAGGCTTAACAGGAACTGGCTGCCTTCGTAGGATCTGAATCATCATTTCTTTTAACTGTTTCATCTCCTCAGACATAGAGTTTAACGGTGTTTCGGCCTTTGCCACACTTTTTGTTCGGGAGAATTCTTCCTGCCGAGTTGTCTCCTCTCGGAATCGAGCATTTTCAGCAACGTCATTTATCAGTTGCCTAACTCCGCTCAATGATAGATTCATTATGGATCCTCCAGCTGAGGCATCCAGGAGCATTTTGTCTAAGGGTCTTAATCCATCAATGAGGTACTCGATTATGAGTTTCTCGGGCAGTCCCAGCGTACAGCAGCTTCTTTCCAGGTGGTTGAACTTTTCCAGGTAATCGTACATGGTTTCGTTGGGTCCTTGCTTGATGTCCTGCAGTTGCCTTCTTACTTGCATTGCCCTTCCTGCTGGGTAGTATTTGTCTAAGAATTTCTTCTGCATCTGAGCCCATGTTCTGATGCTTCCGGAAGGCAATGAAAGGAACCAATCGTTTGCCGCGTCAATGAGGGAAAAGTAGAACGCTTTTAACTTGAAGTCGTCTACGTTTACGCCATTCGGTTTTAAGTTTTGGCAAATTCCATGTAAGCGCTGGAGATGGGCCATTGCTGACTCTCCACGATTTCCTGCGAACTTCGGTAAGTTGTGGGCCACTGAAGCGTTGATGTTGATATTTTCCAGCTCAGGGCTTTCGTAGATACACCACAACTGAATCCTGAAATCCGGTGCGTTGAGTTCTCCCAAAGTAGGTTCGTGATAATGGTCGTTATCCCCATAGTAATTATCGAAGACGGGTTCACGTCTTGGTACTTGTCGAGGGCGTGGGGGTGGTGGATATCTAGGGGGTTGTACTGGACCAGCTGCATTTCGGTCCTCGGGTGGTTATTGGTTTCGTCTGTTAGCTTCCCTATCGCGAGCTCTCCTGTTTCTGATGAGCTGTTCCGGATCGTCGATATATGGAAGCGGTATCTCATCGTTTCGATCGTACAGGTTTATTTCTTCGTCATCCTGGTAGTCATGGTGACTTTCTTCGCGAGACATGGTCGTTTTGAAGCGCGTGTCGATTTGAACAACTTATCCGATTAACTGACTAATTCCCCGGCAACGGCGCCAATTTGACGGGAGCGTCGGTTGCACTGTCGTTAGGGTGCAATGCGTCTCGTACAAATAAATTTATAATGTCCACTACTCGCGACTTAACTACTGGGTAGTAAGGGTAAGTAGGGGTCGAACCCAAGGGAATTAGGGGGATAGATTGTTCGTTACGGCTTACACGGTGCGTGATTTTAGGTCGAGTGTGGACTTACTGCTAATTACTAAACTACTGGTTTTGGTTTTTTTGGGTTTTTTGTGCGGAAAGTAAATATAGAAAATAAATACTGAAATTAAATACAGAAAATAAAGGAGTTGAGGGTTAGAAGACTTACAGTGGGTGATGCGTGATTGTTGATTCCTCCGGTATGTGAGTGGTTGGTGGTTGTGTTTGATTGAGCAGTTATACTAGGAAATTAAATACAGGGGGTGTTTGCAATTGAAAAAAGCGTATTTGGTTTCAGGTAATCTTGTATTATCACATGTTTATTAGTTTAGTAAATCTTCTAAGTATTCAAACGATGAATCGAGGCTAGCGATAGCTCAAGACTTGCAACATCGGCTAAATCACACTTGTTCTATTTAGTCTAGCGCCAGTACCAGTTAGGTACGCTAGTCTATGTGCATCCACCTGCTCTCCTGTTACGGTTTCCCATAATGGTTTTTTAAATATAGTCGACCTCTTTCAGATAGCTTTGTCTGTTACGACCTCCCCTATCCGGGTGTGATCACGAATATCTTAAGGAAGAGCTTACGAAGTTGGACCCCTAATGGTCACATTCCCAAAATCGTTCACTCTACCTTAGAGACATTCTGACTTTTATATGGCACATAGAACAAGTATTGAATACTAAGAAAATAAACTAAGCTAATTAAACATTAAATAATACAAGATTATACCTTCCGCCGAATGAGGAGTTTAGCCACGCCTGTCCATGGAGGAGAAGCCCATAGCTAAAAATCGTAACTTTATTGATCCAAACCAGACTTACAAATAACCAAACTTTTAGAGAGATAAGTGATGAGTTTTTTGGATGATAAAATGAGGAGGGGTGAGCCTCCTTTTATAGGAGAAATGGGAGGAAATGGAGGGCTAGGATTGATTTGATCCAAGGGTGGAGGATGAGGCTTGGATGAGCCAAGGAGGCACCGCCACTTGGCGGTGGTGGAGTGGTGGAGGAGCAGCCGCCGGTAGGAGGTGGTGGTGGAGGAGTAAATGGTGGTGGAAGCCACCTTCCAAGCAAGTCATCAAGTCATCCAAGGAGGAGAGAGGAGGAACATGTGGTGGAGGAGCCACCACATGGCGGCGGCGGATTGGGCGGAGGAGAGCCGGTCATCCATGGAGGAGGAGGGAGGAGCCGCCGGTGGTGGGTGGTGGTTTTGGGGTGGTTTTCCTCTTTGGCCACCTCTTCTCCAAGTCACAAGTCATCTTGCCCATATGTGAGTTTTGTACAGTTTTGCACTGTCTTTTCACAAAACTGTCAGTGTAATTTGGCACTGGGTTGACTTGATTCCATCTCTGCACAATTTGTGATGAGTGATTCATCGTCAGGATCCTTGATATTTCTTCAGTCGGCATATGATCTTGACCTTGAATCGACTCCTTATATCTTTTCTGTGCTAAAAGCCTCTCCTTAACGTGTTTTCACTTTAATCTCTAAAATGCCCTGTGGAAATATATCGGGACTAACAAGTGGATGTTAGACAGACAAACAGTCTAACTTGGGGGGTTTATCTGTGTTTTTGATTCGTATAATTGTGGTCCATCAATCACTCAAAACAAATCCAACCGAAGAGCAACCAAAGTCAGTCCGGAGTTGAAATGAATCGGTAGTTTTGTGAAAACCTCACAAAACTCACAAACTCTCCTCCTCCACCTCACATGGGCGGCATAGTATTCTCCTTTACTTACTGTCTTTCAAAAACCCTCGAGTACTAAGCTATGGTATCCACCTCTATGGATATTCGTAGCTAAACTCTTCATTCGGTTGAAGGGGTGTACTTGTATCATAAAATGTTTTAGGCCATACTCTTAGTGCCTCTTCTTTGTATTCAAAACTTGTTCTATGTGCCATATATTAAGTCAGAACTTACAAGGTTGAGTGGATGCTTGAAATGGAAAAACTCTTCCGTGGGGGTTCGTGAACATACTCGGGTAAGTGGATGCTTGAAATGGCAAATCTTATCTGAGGAGTTCGATCTCTTTTAAACACCATTTGGTTTGATCGGAAATGATTGATCAAATGGATGCACATAGGCTAGTATACCTTGAAATGAGGTGCTAGTCTGAATAGAACAAGTGCTCTACGACCTTGAAATGGGCTAGACAGTGTGTGCAAATCGAGCGCTTGAAATGGCCTTGATACACGTTTGAATACTTAGTAGGATCACTAAAGGTCAATGATAAACAGGCTATGATACAAGGCCCCTGAAACCGAATGCTTTCCTTAAATTCAAACACCACCTGCATTTACTTTCTTAGTATAAAATGCCTTATCAACTGCTCACCTCCCGGAAGACTTGCCAATCACGAAACAACCGCTGTAAGTCTTCTCCCTTTATTTTCAGTACTTTACTTTTCTGTCATTTACTTTTTAGTACTAAAAACCAAAACCAACCAAAAAACACTTACTTTTCCGCACTAAAACCTCAATAAACCTAAAACACGCTCCCTCCCTGTACGATCCCTCAAAGAACAACTTACCCCCCTAATTCCCTTGGGTTCGACCCCTACTTACCACTTGCTACCCAGTAGTAAAGTCGCGAGTAGCGGACTTATAAATTTATTCTTGACGTTTGCACACGACGACTGTGCGCATGTCAACTCCCTTAGACAAAAAGCTCCTTAATGCTTCAGCTGGAGGATCCGTGATGAGACTATCATTGAGCGGCATAAGGCGACTTATCTCTAACGTTGCTGAAATTGCTCGGTTTATAGAAGAGACCACTCGGCAAGATGAGTTCTCCCGAACAAAAAACGTAGCACGAGCGGAGACGTCAGAAAACTCCATGACAGAAGAGATGAAACAAATGAAAGAAATGATGATGCAAATCCTGCGAAGGCAGTCAGTTCAGAAAAAGCCTTGCGAGTTTTGTAGTTCTACGGACCACAAGACTGACGCATGCCCGACACTGATAGTAGAGGAACCGGAAGAAGTAAACGCAGTGGTAGGATACCAAGGATACAACTACAACCACAACAGCAACGATAGAGCAGGACCAAACCGACAGTATAATCAAGCAACCAATTCAAGCTGGCGGAATGACAACCATCCTCCAAGGGAGACACAACAAGCCGCGCCACAATTAGCTCAGTCATTCTACCAACCTCCCCACCGGCAGTATAACCAGAACGCTCCATCAGCAGGACAGTATTAGCAAAGAGGACCAAATCAGTACCCAACGAGTCAATATCAACAGAAAGGACCGAACAAGTCGCTTGAAGACACAATGAAGGAACTCGCAGGAAGCGTGAATCAATTGGGTAATTCGTTTAACCAATTCCAAGCGAAAACTGACGGGGCAATTTCAGATTTAACCAAACAAATGTCCCAGCTCGCTACCTCAATGTCCGCACTCATTAATGAACCTGGCAGACTTCCTTCACAAACCATCCAAAACCCAAAGGCAAATGTCAGCATGATAAGGAAGTCAAACATGAAGGTAGCACTGGAAGAAACAGCACGATCCACAACTTACAAACTTACAAACAAACACTTCACCCATAGGCACCGTCCTGATTGGAATTAAGAAGAAGACCGACCCAATGATGGCAGAACGTGGGTCACGCATGCTGACAATGGACGTTATACATTCACGGTTAGCATAACACCTCCACTGAATACACACTTTGACATACCGGCATCTGGCTGGGATGACAATGACTCTAATGGTCTCAGATGGGATTCCCCAACTAACATCTATGCATCAGAGCAAAACATTTACCTAGAAGATCAGGAGTTAAAAGGGCCCGATCATACAAATCCAGAGCCAAAGGATGAGCAGAATGGCCCGATAATGGAAAGATCCCTCACTTCAGATCAGGAGTCACAACCGGAAAGGAATAAGGACCCAGGGGCCTTCACAGTCACCTGTGGTATTGGTGAAGCCCAAATTCACAAGTGCTTAATCGATCTTGGGGCTGCCGTCAATGCCATGCCTTACTCCTTATATTACTTATTGGGGCTTGTTCCATTGAAACCACCAAGGTCAAATATCGAGTTGGGAGATAGATCATGTATCCGACCGGTTGGAGTGCTTGAAGATCTAATACTCCATGTGGGAGAGCTCGTCGTTGCTGCAGACTTTTATGTAATACAAACGGGAGAGACCAGCAAAGATGACCCTCCAACACTTATTTTGGGACGACCTTTTCTCTACGCCACCAAAGCATGGATCAACATGGGAAAGGGCTTGTTATAACTAGCATTTGGCGGCAAAATTTCAGATTTCTACATCGATAATTTTGATGGTCGCCCAAGGACAAGGAAACCGCCAGACATCATGCCTATCTCGGATCTCAGCACACAGATTTCTGACCGGCCAAAAGAGACCATAAGAGTAACAAGACCAGCAGCTATGGTCAAAGGCCCCTCGCCTTCTCAGAGACATTGGAAGGAGAAACCACCAGAACCATGGGAACAGGACCCAAGCACATCATCTCACAAGAAATCAAGGAAAGGCAAGGTAAAAATTAAAGTAGGCACTCCACAACACTATGACCTGAGCCGCCCATGGGATCCAAACATGTGATCCCCATGCGTCGAGCCAACGACGTTAAACAAAGGCACTGGTCGGGAGGTAACCCGACACCTATCTTACTTTCAGTCATTTATTTTTCTGTCATTTAGTTTTTACCGCAAGTCGCTCTCACCCATTTTTTGTACAGAAGGAATGTCTAACATGTAGTAATCAATTTTTGGAGCAAGATCAGATCAGCCAGGCAGCTTCCGAGAATTACCGGGCCTGCGCTGAGAGTTCAAGGCCCCAGCCGAACTCCCTCGATTATCCAGCTCCGAGGCATGTCGTTCCACGACACGACACAGTAAAAGGGAGTGCAGTTCTTCTCTTTTCCTTAATGTGATTTCCTTCTCTTGTATATATTTGCATGACTTTTGAACTAAGTTGTGCTGAAAGGCACGCCTTCGTTCAAAAGTGTGGGGTGAGAACTGCATGTGTACATAGTAAACATGTTTTTCTTTTTCCTTTTCCCTTAATATTATCTTTTTGAAAATATGAACTTGAGAATGTGAAAAAGATAGATCTAAATTCATGCATTTACCTTGTGAAAATTCAACTGTCTAAAAACTTAGAATGTAACTTCTCATTTGTCCCTTTGTGCTGAGATAAATAGGGGATGTGGAGTTGACATAAACTGCCCTAGAGAGGCTTGGCAAGCACTCGAAGGATCGAATCTAACTATATGGTTTTCGAATTCAGTGGAGGCTGCACTTCGGGTTTCAGTGAAGATTGAAGTCATCTCCACCGTGCAGCGTTTATGCAAGAGGCGGGACGGGAATCAAACCGTCCTATCTCTAGTCCTAGTAGCCGGGAAAATAGATGAGCGACCCTCATCTTGACCCGCGCGAAACGGCGAGGATGAGAAAGAGCGGGGAGGTATTTCCATATGCTTGCGGGCGACGATTGGACCTCCCAAAAAGGCTGAGAAAATGGACTAGCAAGTCACAAAGAAGCAAAAGCCCAAAGAAGCTAATCAAAGGCCAAAGGCCAAAATTGTGAAGGTTTTAACCGAAACAAAAGTGAAGAAACTCCAATTCAACATCAAAGGCCAAAGGCCAAAGGCCGATTCACTACAGAAGCTGTCCCTCGCCAAAAAGAAATCAAAGTGCTCAACTCAGTGAAACCCGAACCGAATCACGTGCTAGAGAAAGCTACAAGGAAACCATATAGTGCGAGTCGATCCCGAGAATGCAATCCAGGAGCCTGAAAAGGGCTATCTCCCGAAACATCCGAATTAATTTGCATCTCGGCACAAAGGTACAAGTATCAAGTTTCTTCTAAGTATTTACACGGTTTAGTTTGGTAATAAGTAAGTAATGCATGAATTAGGATAAATCTAGTCCCACAGTCTCACTTTCATATTTAAAAGTTTACTTTGATTGTGTGCCGCCCTTAATAGCATTTTTCGAGACGAACAACTAAAAGTGTGGGGTAATCTGATGGACCATAATTGTATGAATCATAAACACAGTTAAACCCACCAAATTAGACGCTTTGTCTATTTAACTTTTGCTTGTTAGTTTTGATATTTATCTACAGGGTATTTTGAAGTCTAGAGAGAATACAGGCTAAGGAGGAGTTTTAAAGCTGAAAATGAATTACGAGTCATTCCAGGTCACGACCAAATTCTGACTTTCAAGAACCGGACGTGGAATCACTCAAAACAAATCCAACCGAAGGGCAACCAGAGTCAGTTCGGAGCTGAAAGGACCGATGGCTTTTGGGGAAAAGATCACAAAGCTCTCAACCACTCCCCTCCCCTCACATGGCCGGCGGCTTCAAGGAGGAGAAGCCATGTGTCTCGGCGGCTTTCCTCCCCTCCACCTCACCCCGGCGTCTTTGAGCTCCTCCATGGATATCTTGCCAAGTGTTGAGCTCTCCTCCACATCTCTCACTCCTCCATGTCTATAAATAGAGCTCCCCTCCTCCTTGTATCATCATCCCATCTCATTCCAACATCCCACAATCCACAAGTTAGTGAGAGAAGCTCTCACTTCTCTCTAGAGTTTGGGCACTAATCATGTAATCACTTTACTTTGGAATCGAAGCTTTAGCACTTTCAACAGTTTTTGTAAGTACTCTCGTCTTTACTTTACTGTCTTTTCAATTCAGCAACTTTACTTTCCTATCTTTACTTTCGAAAACTTTATTTTTTATCTTTCAAAACCTTTACTTTTCAAGCACTTAGTTATGATGTCCTGTTCCATGAATATTCGTAGCTAAACCCTTCATTCGGTTGAAGGGGTGTACTTGTACCATACAACGTTTTAGACCCTACTCTTAGTGCCTCTATGTGTTCCAAACTTGTTCTATGTGCCACATATTAGGTTAGAACTTCCAAGGTTGAGTGGATGCTTTAACGGGCAAAGCTCTTCCGTGGGGTTCGTGAACATACTCGGGTAAGTGGATGCTTTAACGGGCAAAGCTTATCTGAGGAGTTCGACCTCTTTTAAAAAATCATTTGGTTGATCGTAACTGAAGATCAAATGGATGCACATAAGGCTAAGATACTTCGAAAGGAGAATTTAGTCTAAATAGAACAAGTGTTCTAAACGATGTTGCAAGTCTTGTGCTAGAAATAGCCTTGATTCATCTTTGAACACTTAGTATGATCATTAGAGGTCAATGATAAACAGACTATGATACAAGGCCCCTAAAACCGAATGCTTTCCTTTAATTGTAATATCAACTGTTACCTTACCTTTCAGTACTAAAATCACAACCAACCCACGCTACTCTCAGTACTAAAATCACAACCAACCCCCAACTGTCCTACTTAAAGAACAACTATTCACCTGACTCCCTTTGGTTCGACCCCTACTTACCCTTTACTACCCACTAGTAGAGTACGAGTAGCGGAGATATAAATTTATTTTGCACAGAGAACATCGCACCTTAACGACAGTGCGGTGGGCTCCATCAATAAGCTTAACGGTTTGTGAAGTAACTCATGCGTGTGTTACTGTCAAGTACCCAAATGGATTGATTGGTTCAATCATTACGACACCATGATTTTCGGGTATATTGTATGGGTGATTACACTATGCGGAAATTCAATCGTTTCAACATTTCCGTTTGTACATGTTTTACTTAAAAATAAAGGTGCTTTGTGGAACAAAGGGAAACCTTAAAATGGGGGAGGATTGTTGGTAATTTTAGGATTTATGAGCATGGTAACATGCTTAAACTTATTAGGACAATCAGTCTTAATGAAATGAGTCGAATCGGGATGAAATCGAGAGAAGTTAGGATTCGAAGTCAGTGCGGATCACTCCCAGTGTACACATTAAGTGTGTTGGGCGCAGACGTTAATGTAAGCATGGGACGTGATGATAATGTTTACGTTGGGCGCGCAGAGTCTGCAGGTTCACCGCGCCCTACGTTGACATTATCCCAGCCGCGTCCTAATGTTAATGTCTACAATGGGCGCGGGCTTAAAGTGAAGGTTGGGCACGCGGCGTCTGTTAGACAAACGTGGTTGCTCAACCTGGGACACACCCATTGCTCGTACCCGATTGCTCGTACCCGATTGCTCCACTCTAAATATCTAATGTTATTTCCGATGTAAGACACTTTGAAATCATCAGAAAACCTAGCAATCTATCTTTGATTCCAAAATATACCTCAAACCCTAATCCTACTGTTATTATACTGCCTTAAATAACAGTATTTTCTTAGTTGGATTATCCCACTTCAAATTTCCTGTAACCCGAGGAAAATTATACAAGCGTGGATATATCGATTTTGGAAAGCGAATTTACGCGATTTAATTTGATATTCAAGCGATCCCTTTTACTGCTACTGAAGCTTACTGCTTTTGAAAGATTCACCTGTGAAGAAATAAGCTTCCATCTTTGCCATGTATTATTTGGTGCTGAGTTACTACATGAAGAAGACGACCCGCACCTACATGTTCTTATCACACATGCTACCTAGCTTAATGATCAACAAAATTTATAACACTTCTTGAACTCTATTTCTTATCGATTTCAAAACGTTTGCAAGAAACATTAGTCGTTCTAATATGCATTTTGAATGTTTCAGTTTACATGGATCGAAAGAGAGTCAAAACATGAAAACAAGCAAAAATTAAACCAAATTGGACCAAGGCGCCACCATCGCTAAACCAAGGACCCACATTTATAAGAGGCGCCTAGGTAGAAGGGGAAGCGAAAAAATAAGAAAGGGAAGAGTCCAGAAATATCTAGGCACATTGGACTTGGGCTAGGTAGAGATGTGGGTTAAAAATGACTGGATTGGAGAAATCTACTTGACCTGGAATCTTATGACATGCTCCCATGGATCACTAAGCTTTCAAAATGTCTTGATTTTTTTTGTGGGTTACACAAATTCATTTATACAAATTACGTGGGTACTTCTTGGTACGGTTACATGTTTATATCTTAAACTATTGAAGCATTTCCACACACTAATCTAAATTTGAGTTTGAATTATTTATTGAAGCATAGGCAATTTGACACCTCTATTTTGAAACTCACAAATAAATGTCTCCGTGAAAACAAAGACCTAAGACCTACTAAACAATAGACCCTAGCGGAGTCTACATACGTCCACCAAGGACGAGGAAACTTCAAAGAAGAACAGAATGGCATGGGCTTTTATTAGAAAAAAATTTCAATTTGGCAACAATTGGAAATTCATTTCCCCCTATAGCCAATTTCCAAATTGGATTTTCGTGGCCACTTTCTCTTAGGCGTTGTGGCCAACGCGCCTAATATATTAGGCGCTGTGACCAACAGCGCCTAATGCCCAGTGTCATTTTTCTCAGCTGCAACGCTGAATCAGCAGGCTGACATGTCCTTCATAGCTTTGGGCGCTCTTCAGAACGGCGTCTAACATTAGAGCGCTTCTGAGGACAACGCTTAATTGGTTCAACATATCAAGACCTACAGAGTTTCTCAAGGCATAAGCGTTGTTAAGGACAGCGCCCACAAATGAGCACAAACTTTAGGCGCTTCTCATAAACCTATATGCAACCAAAGGCGCAGAAATTCATTCATACTCATACATACATTGCCCATATTACTATTTGCAAGCAAAGGCACTACCCTAAAATTCATTATTAACCTAAAATGCTTTTTGAGATGAAAGAGTAGTCGACAAAAAAAACAAAGAGACAAAAAAGTTCATTCACACTCATATATACATAAAACAATTCAGCCGCACGACACCAACACACCAATCATTCACGTCCATCACATTTCAGCAGTGAAAAATTCATACACTCGAAGTAAAGTACCTCAAAGCTAGATGTTGTTTGGCGGAAAATCTCGGTTGGAACTGTGAATGAGAAGACAGACTGAACGGAAGGAGAACAATAGGGCAAACCGACGATTGTCAACCGGCGGCGGACGAAGGTCAATCAGCGGCGGACGATGGTCAATCGATGGTGGACGGTGAATCGGCAGTCTGGACAGCGGTCGGAAGTCAAAATCGGGGAGAGATTGAGAACTAACGAAATAATAGAAGGGAAACCAGGACTCGGAACTGTATCTGAAATTAAGCGCTGTCCTCAGGAGCGCTCTAATGTTAAGCGTCGTTCTGAAAAGCGCCCAAAGCTATGAAGGACATGTCAACATGCTGACTCAGCATTGCAGCTGAGAAAGACGACACTGGGCATTAGGTGATGTTGGCCACAGCGCCTAAGAGAAAGTGGTCAAATCGGAAATCCAATTTGGAAATTGGCTATAGGGGAAATGAATTTCCAATTGTTGCCAAATTCGAAATTTTTTCCTTTTATTAACCTTGTAGGCAACCCATCGTAGAAAAGTGTCCAGCAGAAAAATTTTATTCTATTGGGTACCTTAACGCTCCATAAATTTTTCCAAAAGTCTCAAGTCTCTCTATTGCTAGACTGTTCGTCATATCGTGTTTGATCCACCCGTTGTAGCTCCTCAGCTATCTTATAGGCACTTCTTACCGAAAACACACCAGAGCTTTCCTTTTTCCAGCAGTACTTATTCTCCGAGCTGCTCCACCTCACTCTTTGCTTCAATATGTTCATGGCCTCCATAATTCACCTCCACCCATAAGATGGCCTTGCTCCCATCTCCGCGTTAAACAGATCACCATTAGGGATATATTTGGCTTTAATGACTTTACTCACCAGCAACGAAGGTTCCGTAAGAATCCTCCAGCCTTGCTTGGCCAACATCGCTATGTTCATGAGATGCAGCTTCCTGAAGCCCATACTTCCCAAGTGTTTCTCCATACATAAAGTATCCGCCTTAATCCAGTGGATGCCTCTCCCTGAAGGCCCTTTCTACCACCAAAAGCCGATAAGATACGCAGTCAACTTCTAGCATAGGGTAACGGGTATTTTAAAACACGACATTGTGTACAATGGGATCGCTTGCAACATTGTCTTTATAAGCACTTCTCTTCCAGCTCTTGATAGTATTTTTGATTTCCAGTCCCCAAGCTTCCTAGAAATTTTCTCCTCAATCTCCCTGAATAGGTGCTTCTTTTTGTGTCCGAAGATAATTGGTAAGCACAGGTATTTAGTATGAGAGTCAACCATCTTGACTTGCAGCGCCTCAGCCATCTCACTTTTAAGTGGCTCTGACACATTCTTGCTACACACCATTTCCGACTTATAAAAGTTCTCCTTATGTCCTGCCACTAGCTCATAATCATTTAAAAGTTTTCTTACATGTACCGCTGCTTCCCTCTTTGCTTTCAGGAAAATGAGGCAATCGTCCGCAAACATCAGATGAGTAACTACTAAAGCGTTTTTGCATATACTTATTCCTTCAATGTAACCCACACTCTGAGCTTTATCAATAGCATGATTCAACCATTCTGCACAAATAAGGAATAAGTAGGGTGAGATGGGGTCACCTTGTCTCCACGCTCTGGCTCAATTGACTCTGAGCTACTGTCATTGATCTTGACTTTATACGTGACTGTAGAGATACACATCATAATTTTCCTCACCCAAGCTTCTGCGAATCCCAGCTTTATCATCATCTTTTCTAGAAAACTCCACTCCACCCTGTCATAGGCTTTAGTTAAGTCCAGCTTCAAGGATAAATACCCGGTCTTCTGATTTGAGCGACATTTGATAAAGTGCGAGACTTCATGATCCACCAGAATATTGTCTGTGATAATCCTTCCTTGGACAAAAGCGCTCTAGTTCTGGGATACTATATTGGGCAGGACGACCTTCAATCTATTGGCGAGGACCTTGGTGATGATTTTCATTGTCACGTTGCATAAGCTGATTGGCCTTAGGTCTTATATTATCTCCACTTTGTTCACTTTTGGGATTAGAACAATGAGTGTCTCATTGATAGCAAGATTCACTACTCCTTCATTAAGACTTCTCAGTGTCTCCTTCACAACATCTTCTCCGACTGGTTCCCAATTAGTCTAATAAAACTGGGCTAGGAAGCCATCTAAGCCGGGCGCCTTTGTCGGGTGCATTTGGAATAAGGCTCCCCTTACTTCTCCTTCCGAGAACGGCTCCAACAGTGTGCAACAGTGTGTTATTCATGTCTTCTGTTACTAGTTTCAGAACCATGTCCAAAGCCTCCTCCCAATTAACTAGATGATGGTCAACCTGCGAGCCAAAGATTTTTGAAAAATAATTAATAATAATCGTATGTATTTCACCTTCAGCGATACTGATGGCCCATAATTATACGAATCAAAAACACAGTAAAACCCACCAAATTAGACTGTTGGTCTATTTAACTTCTGCTTGTTAGTCCCGATTTATTTCTACAGGGTATTTTGGCGCTTGGAGAGAAAACACGCTAAGGAGATGATTTTACGCTGAAAAGATATTACGAGTCAATCCAAGGTCAAGATCAGACGATGAATGAAGAATCTCAAGATCCTGACGTAGGAATTACTCAAATCAAATTCAACCGAGGAACAATCAAAGTCAGACCGGAGCGAAATTGGACTGATAGTTTTGTGAAAAGACTACACAAAAATCACAAAACTCATCCATGGACCAAATGACCGGCGACTTGTGTGAAGAGGATGACTCATGGGTGGCCAAAACCACCCCTTCCTCCTCCATGACCGGTGGCTTTGGGAGGAGGTAACCAAAGCCACCAAAACCTCCTCCCTTTTTACCTCCAATCGGCGGCTTCTGGTGCCACCATGGGAAGACGACAAGTGGTGGCTCCTCCTCCACATCTTCAAAGCCTCCTCCTCCACCCTTGGATGCAACACCACATGCCACCATCTTGGCCCTCCATTCTCCTCCCCTTAGCCTATAAAAGGAGAGCTCCTCCTCTCATTTGTATCATCCATAAATCCACAAATTGTAAAAACACTTCTCTCTCTAAGTTACTTTGTAAGTTTGGTTTGGTTTTTGAAATAATACTCCTGTTTGTTCTTGAGTATTATACGCTTTGAAATTATAATACTCCTGTCGGTTCTTGAGTATTATAATACTGTAGAGAATACTCCTGTTGGTTCTTGAGTATTCAGTAGGAAATTGGGAATACTCCTGTTGGTTCTTGAGTATTCCACCCCTTTCCCTCTTACTGTTTTCAAAAACCCCCGAGTATTTAGTTACGATGTCCTTTTCCATGGATATTCGTAGCTAAACTCCTCATTCGGTCGAAGGTATTTTCTTGTATTATATAATGTTTTAATTTCTTTTAGTTTCATTTCTCTGTATTCAAAACTTGTTCTATGTGCCATTTATAGTCAGAGTTTCCAAGGTTGAGTGGAAGCTGTAACAAGCAAAGCTCTTCCGTGGGAATTCGTGATCATACTCGTTAAGTGGAAGCTGTAACAAGCAAAACTTATCGAGGAGTTCGGCTCATCTTAAAAAACCATTTGGAAACTGGACCAAAGAATTCAAATGGATGCACAAAAGGCTAAGATACTTCGAAAGGAGGAATTAGTCTGAAGTAGAACAAGTGTTGCTTTAAACGATGTTGCAACTTGCGCTGCGAAAGGGCCTCGATTCATCTTTGAATACTTAGAAAGGTTACTAACAGTTATTAATAAACATGTTATAATACAAGGTACCTGAAACCGAATACTTTTCCTTGAATTACAAAAACCCCTTGTATTTACTTTTATAAACTGCTCGATCAACTACAACCATCAACCGCTCATCTACCGGAGGAATCGCAATCACGCATCACCCACTGTAAGTCTTCTTCCCTTAACTCTTTTACTTTTAGTATTTTAATTTCTATATTTATTTTCTGTATTTACTTTTCCGCATAAAAAACCAAAAAAAAACCAAAAACAGTAGCTTAGTAATTAGCAGTAAGTCCGCAATCGACCTAAAATTACTCACCATACGATCTCCTAAAGAACAATTATCCCTCTAATTCCCTTGGGTTCGACCCCTACTTACCACTTACTACCCACTAGTGTAGTCGCGAGTAGCGGAAAATATAAATTTATTTGTACAGAGAACATTGCACCTTAACGACAGTGCAGTGGGCTCCGTCAAATTGGCGCCGTTGCCAGGCAATTAGCCATCGGATTAGTTGTTCTTTCCCTCCCATGTCCTCATGACGCAACCCCCTTCATATGCATGGACAACACGACATCTGCCACTGTTCGGAGGTACGGATGGAGAAGACCCAGTACAACACTGCCGAAACTTTCACCACGTTTGCCACCTCATTAAACCTACAAATGAAATGTTAGAGGAATTTAAGCTTAAATGCTTCAAATTCTCTCTAACGGATTTCGCAACGATCTGATATTACACGTCAACCACTAGCAGTGCAGTACATTTTGTGGACCTCTGCGTTCCATTTCTGAAAGAATTTTCCCCTCCATCCTTACGACAACAAACCCGTGAGAAGATCATGTGCCTGCAACAATCCCGGGATGAGACTTTGGACGAATACTACACGAGCTTTGACACCATCGTCTCAAACTGCACGCACCATGGATTCACGAAGAAAATTCTGCTTCAAAAATTTCTTCGTGGAATGAAGGCCGCTGATCTAGCAAGGATTAACGAGGCAATGAGGAGATCAGCTAGGAACTATTCCATAGCAGACATGTGGTACCTCATAAATGACCTGGCCGCAGCTACAAAACGAATACCCGAGGCTGACGGAGAAATGCAGACAGAAAGAGAAGAGACTCCCGAGCCATCAGAAGAGACTCCCGAGCCATCAGAAGACTGGGATATAGAAAGTGTCGGGAGCAACGAGGAAGTGTCAGCTATGGAAGAAGTCCAGAATACCACTAACATGCTGCCAATGCCATACCCAGCTATCATCACCCAAGCAGCCGAAACCATCTATGACCAGTTCCTCACAAACAGACACGACGAGGCAGAACCGAGCCTTAAGATGCAAGCTTCCCGACTTTTCCCCTCGATCAATAGACAAATCGCTGAAAACTATGTGATCAATGAAGAGGCTGAAAGAAGGATGGGAAAAGGGCCAGAGCAGAACGACTCCTCGATGGAGCACGTTTTTGCCATGACTGGACAAGGCAGCCCTGAACACCAGAAAACCCAGTTCAAGAAGCTAGTGGTCAAAGATCCCTCGCCTTCTCAGAGACGTCGGAAGGAGAAACCATCAGAACAATGGGAACTGGATCCAAGTACATCTGCTCACAAGAAATCGGGTAAAGGCAAGGCAAAAAGCAACACAGGAATGGTGGCGAAATTCGACCTAAGCCACCCATGGGATCCCAACCAGTGATCCAGGAATAAGGTACAGTCAAGCCAACGACGTTAAACAAGTGCACTGGTCGGGAGGTAACCCGACACTATCTTACTTTCCGCACTTTAATTTTCTGTCTTTTATTTTCTGTATTTTACTTTTTCAATAAGTCGCTCTCACCCACTTGGTGCATAGAATGATTTGACTATTTAGGAATTGGTTTTTGGAGCACGATTGGATCAGCCAGGTAGCTTCCGTGAACTACCGGGCCTGCGCTGAGAGTTCAAGGCCCCAGCCGAACTCCCTCGATTATCCAGCCTCATGCCATTCGACACAATAAGGGAGTTCTGATCTTACCTTTCCTTAAGTCATTTCCTTCTCGTATATTATCTGCTTGCATGGCTTTTGAACCAAGTAGTGCTGAAAGGCACGACTTCGTTCAAAAGTGTGGGGTGAGAACCGCATGTGTACATAAATAAAAAACTTTTTCTTTTTTAATGTATCTTTTTGAAAATATGAACTTAAGAATGTGAAAAAGATAGACCGAAATTCATGCATTTACCTTGTGAAAATTCAACTGTCTAAAAACTTAGAACGTAACTTCTCATTTGTTCCTTTGTGCTGAGATAAACTAGGGATGTGGAGTTGATAGAAATGCCCTAGAGAGGCTTGGCAAGCAATCAAAGGATCGAATCAAACTATATGGTTTTCGAAGTCAGTGGAGGCTGCACTTCGGGTTTCAGTGAAGATTGAAGTCATCTCCGCCATGCAGTGTTTATGCAAAAAGAAAAAAAGGCGAGGACGGGAATCAGACCGTCCTCTCTCTAGTCAAAGTAGCCGAGAAAATAGATGAGTGACCCTCATCTTGACCCGCGTGAAACGACAACGATGAGAGGAGCAGGGAGGTATTTCCATAGGCTTGCGGGCGATGATTGGACCTCCCAAAAAGGCTTGAGAAAATGGACTAGCAAGTCACAAAGACGCAAAAAGCTCAAAGAAGCAAATCAAGAGGCCAAAGGCCCAAAATTGTGAAGGTTTTAACCGAACAAAAAGTGAAGTACTCAAAGAGTCAAATCAAAGGCCAAAGGCCGATTCACTACAAAAAGCAGTCCCTCGCCAAAAGAAAATCAAAGTACTCAAACCATTGAAACCCGAACCAAATCACGTGCTAGAGAAAGCTACAAGGAAACCATATAGTGCGAGACGGTCCCGAGGTTGCAGTCCAGGAGCCTAAAAAGTGCTATCTCCCGAAACATCCAGAATAATTTGGATCTCGGCATGAAGGTACACGTATCAAGTTACTTCTATTTATTTACACAGTTCAATTTGGTAATAAGTAAGCAATGCATGAATTAGGATAAATCGAGTCCCACAGTCTAATTTTCATATTTTAAAATCAAACTTAGAGTGCCGCCCTTTAATAGCATTGTTCGGGACGAACAACTAAAAGTGTGGGGTGATCTGATGGACCATAATTATACGAATCAAAAACACAGTAAAACCCACCAAATTAGACTGTTGGTCTATTTAACTTCTGCTTGTTAGTCCTGATTTATTTCTACAGGGGTATTTTGGCGCTTAGAGAGAAAACACGCTAAGGAGAGGATTTTACGCTGAAAAGATATTACGAGTCAATCCAAGGTCAAGATCAGACGATGAATGAAGAATCTCAAGATCCTGACGTAGGAATTACTCAAATCAAATTCAACCGAGGAACAATCAAAGTCATACCGGAGCGAAATTGGACTGATATTTTTGTGAAAAGACTGCACAAAAATCACAAAACTCATCCATGGACCAAATGACCGGCGACTTGTGTGAAGAGGATGACTCATGGGTGGCCAAAACCACCCCTTCCTCCTCCATGACCGGTGGCTTTGGGAGGAGGTAACCAAAGCCACCAAAACCTCCTCCCTTTTTACCTCCAATCGGCGGCTTCTTGTGCCACCATGGGAAGACGACAAGTGGTGGCTCCTCCTCCACATCTTCAAAGCCTCCTCCTCCACCCTTGGATGCAACACCACATGCCACCATCTTGGCCCTCCATTCTCCTCCCCTTATCCTATAAAAGGAGAGCTCCTCCTCTCATTTGTATCATCCATAAATCCACAAATTGTAAAAACACTTCTCTCTCTAAGTTACTTTGTAAGTTTGGTTTGGTTTTTGAAATAATACTCCTGTTTGTTCTTGAGTATTATATGCTTTGAAATTATAATACTCCTGTCGGTTCTTGAGTATTATAATACTGTAGAGAATACTCCTGTTGGTTCTTGAGTATTCAGTAGGAAATTGGGAATACTCCTGTTGGTTCTTGAGTATTCCACCCCTTTCCCTCTTACTGTTTTCAAAAACCCCCGAGTATTTAATTACGATGTCCTTTTCCATGGATATTCGTAGCTAAACTCCTCATTCGGTCGAAGGTATTTTCTTGTATTATATAATGTTTTAATTTCTTTTAGTTTCATTTCTCTGTATTCAAAACTTGTTCTATGTGCCATTTATAGTCAGAGTTTCCAAGGTTGAGTGGAAGCTGTAACAAGCAAAGCTCTTCCGTGGGAATTCGTGATCATACTCGTTAAGTGGAAGCTGTAACAAGCAAAACTTATCGAGGAGTTCGGCTCATCTTAAAAAACCATTTGGAAACTGGACCAAAGAATTCAAATGGATGCACAAAAGGCTAAGATACTTCGAAAGGAGGAATTAGTCTGAAGTAGAACAAGTGTTGCTTTAAACGATGTTGCAAGTCTTGCGCTGTGAAAGGGCCTTGACGCGCGTCGTTTGACACGTCAAACTTAATTATTTATGTCTCCTGCTATTAGCTAGTAGAGCGGCAAGCGGGGTCGAACCCTAGAGAGCTGGTGTGGTTCAGTTGTTCTGTAAACAAATAAATTGGGGGTTTGGTGTGAGCAATTGTTGTAAAACGCAAGGGAAATAAAACGAAAAGTATTCAATCAGAGAAAGCATTCGTTCTAGGGTTTTCTATTGTGACTCGTTCATCATTGATTTCTAATAATCTAATTTTGTGTTCCTAAGTGTGGTCACTCCGTTTCAGGTTATAACCTAAGGTAAGGCCGTTTCAAGCACTTACACCACAATCTACTCCGTTTCAGGTTATAGACTTCTAGTTTTAGCAAACCTAATACTCCGTTTCAGGTTATATCAGGTTAACGTGCGACTACTTGTCCTAACGTTTCAGTATCAAACAAGCAGCAAAAATAAGGACTGAATTGCTCGGCTAAGTTTTACCGTTTCAAGTCTCCACTTAGCTTCGCAATTCAAACCGAGATAAATAGCACAAAAACTAGTGGAACATAAAATAGCATTAAGCAAAGAATCTCAAAACTTCGTCACAATATATTGAACCCTAAACCGAATAACGAAATTAGCTACTCATAGTCATGACAAAATAACAGAAGTATTTTTGAGTGAAAGCAGTAGAAATTCTCTTCTTCGGTTGAAAACTTGATCTCCTCTCGAGCCGTCTTCTCCTCTGCGAATTTTCCATCTAGGAATAATGGCTGCTGAAACTGATGTCGAAAACCTAATTTATGAGAAAAGGTTTCTAATTTCGTTTTGGGCCAGATTTCCAATTTCGATTTGCTGACGTCAGCCGCGGACGCTGAAGAGATTAGCGCCGCGGATCATTAAGATATTACCATCCGCGGTAGACACCGATAAAATGGCCTGCGTCCGCGATCCGGTCTGAGATGCATTTCTTCTTTTTCTCGTCAGTCTTGACTTTGGCTCTCGATTCGACTCCATGAACTCCATGTGATGATTTTAGCACCGAAATGCCGTCTTTAAGCGCATTTTCCTTCCAGAGCTTCCGAAACACCTGAGATGCAAACAACACTGAAAAGTAACTGTTCGCATCAAGAAAGTATCGAAATAGACGGGATTAGTTGATTCGACGAGTCGTATAAATACGACTCATCAAACCACCCCACACTTAAACTTGTTCGTCCCGAACAAGAACTAAGTCATAGAAGGAACAAAAAAAACATCACAATCGTTCTTCGATGTCTTGAATAAATGCACATGAATATGAGTTGCTAGTCTAGACTCGCTTTTCTACGCATAGCTCAATCATTACTCAAATCATCATGCTCAGTCATGGAATTAACTTGATACATTTTACCTCAGAGCTGAAATCCAAATCAATTCGGATGTCTGGGAGATAGTCCTTTTTAAACCCATGAACTGCACTCTTGGTTCCGAACTCTCGCTATATGGTTACGCTTCATTGCTTCTTCTTGCACGTGATTGATTCGAGCTTCAAAGTGTTGAGTGTTTTTCGGCCAGCTATAGTGTCATCTGATTTGGGATTTCAATGATGCTTTCACATGAGAAACGTGTGGACTATCACAATGGTGGTGGATTTGTTGCCTTGAAGTGCGGATTGTGACTTGCTCGAACCATGGTTCCTTCTCCTTTTGACGCGAGTCAAGCCGAGGGTCGCTCGCCTATTTTCCCGGTTACTCGGATTAGAAACCTTCCTGCTCTCACTCATCCTCGTCCTTTTGACGCGAGTCAAGTCAAGGGTCGCTTGCCTATTTTCTCGGCTACTTGGACTAGAGCTTGGACGGTGTGAAGTATTCCCGTCCCGACCAACCGCAAGGGTACCGCAGTGGCGGAGCAGACTCGTACTATGTTGCCTCGAAGTGCTAGCCTCCACGAAATCCACATAACCATATAACTTGAGTTCGGTCCTTTGAATGTTCTGTCAGGTCTCTCTAGGACGTTTCTATCAACTCCACATCCCTGTTTATCTCAGCTCAGAAGACACGTAATGGGTTAAATTCACAAGTAAGAGCATAATTCGAATTTCGCAAGAGAAATGCATTTAATCAGCTCATCTATTTCACATCAACATTCAATACTGCATATTCAAGAACGGAAGAGAGATTTCATGCTTTAATTTTTTTTTTTTTTAATGAAACGTGCTGACACAGTGCATATGCAAGGAAAATAAACGTGCTGACACGACTGACTGACTCTCCCACCCCACACTTTTGAACCAAGCCGTGTCCTCACGGTACGACTTTAGTTCAAAGCAAACAAACAAATGCAGACACAACAAAAAAGGGAAAGAAAAGAAATAAAGAACAGCAGGACTCCCCTAGTCTGAGTCTGAAGATGGCGACTGTGGTGGAATCAGGTACGCTGGGGGAATGGGCTGATCCGGCGTCCATCCTGGTGGGGCTGGGACTGGCTGAGCTCCCGGCATTACATGGTGCAGTACTCTATAAATGTTGAACGTAATGTCCAACTGGTCCTGTGGGAGTTGTGCTGGCTGGGGAGCGGGCTGTGGCTGAGGCTGCTCTTGAGTGCGGCGACGGCGAGGCTCGGGCGGACCTGCCTCCTGCGCACGAGTGCGTCGCCTCTCAGCAGGTAACGGCTGACGATACTCAGCCACTGCATGGTATGTCCAGGCAAACTGATCCGGGACGGTGGGTCTCTTCTTGATCGCCTTCATGGCGGAGAAGGCTCTCATAGTCAGAAACTCTGCAGGAATGATCTGATGGTCCAAAGCAGGCTGCCCGTGTAGACGGCGCAGCAAATACGTGATGATCCCGCCACAAACGATCGGTCCTGAGGGTGAACGACCATCCCAGAAGAGGCATAGCAAATGGCAGAAGTTTATCTGCCTCCCCTGGTCCATAGCGCTGAGGCAGATCATGTCGGTGAAGGTGAGCTTGTCTATCCCATTCACCCTAGCAAAGACAGCATTCCCCAGCAGCTTCTGAATGTAGAACAGTACTGGGTCTCGTTATTCACCGAGCCTCCTGCCGCATCATTAAGCCTATTCCATTCATGTGGCATCATTCCACCGAGAAACCTTTGAAGAAGATAGAGGTACGTGAATCCATGGTGCGGGCAGCTCGTCACAATGGAATCGAAGTACGACAAGTACTCGTCCAATGTTTCGTCCTGGGATTGCTTGAGGTTGATGATCTTCTCGCGGACTTCAAGTTGGAAGGATGGTGGGGAAAACTCCTCATAGTTCCAAGGCTCTGCACTATAATAAGAAGACATGAATGCGAATATTACCAATAGTGCAAGGGATGGTGTAAGTACCGGGGTCACCGCATTTAGGAGGTACCTTCCGCTGAATAACAGCTGAGACGTTCTTACTCAGTAGTTCCTGGTCGATGCCAGTGGAACGTCTTCGGTTGATGAACAGCTCCTTTAAGAACTTCGCGTAGCGCGGAATTTGTTTGATCGCCTCGAGGAGTGGGATGTTGATTTCCACCTTGCTAAATAGTTCCCAAACTTCTCGATCGATCACATGTTTCTTTGAAGAAAAATTTGACAGGCGTCGTTTGACCTGCAAATTTATATTTATAATATCCTTGCGAGAACACTAGTAAAGCGGTAAGCAAGGGTCGAACCCAAGGGAGCTGGTGAGGTTACTTGTTGTTCTGTGGCTGAAAAGAAAGACAATTGGGGGTGAGCAGATTGTTAAAGGTGCGAGTAAAGAGAAGGTAGTGATTCACTATGAGAAAACATTCGGTCTAGGGCTTTTCTACTGTGACTTAGTTTATCATCGACTTCTAATGATCTGATCTTATGTTCTTAAGTGTGGTTACTCCGTTTCAGGTTATAACCTAAAGTAAGGCCGTTTCAAGCACTTACATCACAATCTACTCCGTTTCAGGTTATAGACTTCTAGTTCTAGTAAACCTAACACTCCGTTTCAGGTTATGCAAAATTAAGTGCAACTACTTGTCCTAACGTTTCAGTATCAAACAAGCAGCAAAATAAGGGGCTGAATTGCTCAGCTAAGCTTTACCATTGCAAGTCTCCGCTTAGCTTCACAATTCAGTCCGTGATAAATATGCACAAGAACTAGTAGAACATAAAATAGCATTAAGTGAAAAGAGTCTCAAAACATCGTCACAATATACTAAACCCTAAACCGAATAGAGAAATTTAGCTACACATGATTGAAACACAATGCATGGTGAAAAGTAGAAAAATCGCTTCTCTCGTCAAAAGATTCGTCTTCTCCTCCAGCGCCGTCTCGAATGATGGATGATGATATGGCTGCTAAACCCTAATGCATGTGGTTGTATTTATAGGGAAGGTCATAGGGTTTCCAAGTCTGAATTTTGGGCTTAATTTCCAAGTTTCGGCCTGCTGACATCATCAAAACGCGTTGATGACGTCATCGACGCGGACGATGAGAAGTTTATCGGCGCGGGAAGTGTACATTTTATGGCGCGGACAGTGTACATTTTATGGCGAGTTAAAATTGCCCGCGTCCGTGATCCGGTCTGATGTGCATCTCTTCCTCTGCTCGTCCGTTTTGACTTCGGCTCTCGATTAGACCCTTCAAATGACCTCGGATGCTCTCGGTGTGAACTAGAGAGTTGTAGGGAATTGAGTCAGCTACGCAACGCCATGTAGCTCATATTTTTCTGATCAAAGGTCCATTTCCAGCGCTCCGTCGAACATCCAAAGGTCTGATCTGCCATTGTGATGTTCTCGGCATAAAATGCCGTCTTTAATGCACGTTTCCTCCTAGAGCTTCCGAAACACCTAAAATGCAAAACCATACTAAAAAGTAATTGTTCGCATATAAAAGTGTCGAAATAAATGGGATTGATTGACTCGACGAGTCGTATAAATACGACTCATCAAACCACCCCACACTTAAACTTGTTCGTCCCGAACAAGAACTAAGTCATAGAATGAAAATAAATGCAACACCACAATTTCTTCGACGTCCTAGATAATGCACATGAATATGAATTGCTAGTCTAGACACGCTTTTCTATGCATAACTCAATCGCTACTAAAATCATCATGCTCAACATAGAAATAACTTGATACATGTTACCTGAGAGCTGAAATCCAAATCAATTCGGATGTCTGGGAGGTAGTCCTTTTTAGACCCATGACCTGCACTCTCGGTCCCGAATTCTAGCTATATGGTTATACTTCATTGCTTTTTCTTGCACGTGATTCATTCGAGCTTCAAGGTTTTTTTTTGAGTTGTTCTTTTTTTTTGTTTGACAGCTTTTGTAGTGACTTTCCTTGACCTTTGGCTCTTGATGTATGAATGAAGTACTTCACTTTTAGTTGTATGAAACTTCACAATGTGGCTGATTTTTCTTGAGCTTTGCTCCTTTATTGTGAATTACTTGTCCTTTTCTTCTTTTCTTTTGAAGGAGGTCCAATCATCGCCCGCAAGCATATGGAAATACCTCCCCGCTCTTTCTCATCCTTGACCTTTTTGACGCGAGTCAAGATGGGAGCCCACCACCTATTTTCTCGGTTACTTCGGACTAGAGATAGGACGGTTTGTTACGTCTCCGTCCCGCCTTCCTACATAAACGCTGCAGTGGCGGAGCAACTCTGAACCATGTTGTCTCAAAGTGCTAGCCTCCACGAAATCCATATAACCATATAGTTCGAATCCGGTCCTTTGAATGCTTCGTCAAGTCTCTCTAGGACATTTCTATCAACTCCACATCCCTGTTTATCTCAACTCAGAAGGACACATACTGGGTTAAATTCACAAGTAAGAGCATAATTCAAATTCCGCAAGAGAAACGCATCTAATCAGCTCATCAATTTCACATCATCAAAATTCAATACCGCATATCTAGGAAATAGAGAGAAATTTCATACTTTCAAATTTTTTTTTAAGGGAAACGTGCTGACACTATGCAGGTGCAAAAATTAAACGTGCTGACACAACAAACTGACTCTCCCACCCCACACTTTTGAACTGACGTGTCCTCACGGCACGACTGAAATTCAAAGACACAGCTATGCATGCAACAAATGGAAAAGGAAGAGATTAAAGTGAACAGGTACTCCCCACATTTCGTCGTGTGAAGATGAGAATTCCGGTCAAACGAGTCAGTCAACGCTGGTCAACCATGGTCAACCGCGGATCACGCCCAATTTAACCCCGCGGTCAACACTTAAACTTAACTCCATCTGCGGAGGATAATGTGCACGTGGTCCGCGACCTGCTCTGAGTTGCACCTGTTTCCTGCATAAAAATGTTCCTCTTTCCCAGACGACAATGTGAAGACATATGACTCAAGACTCAAATAAAAAGAAAAACGAAATAAAATGAGAAAGCAAAAAATTTGCCGGGCTGCCTCCCTGCGAGCGCCTTTGTTTTACGTCGTTGGCTCGACGTTACCTCTTTAGGAATCACAAGTTAGGATCCCATGGACGTGTGAGGTCAAATTTCGCCTCAGCTATTCCTTCTACCTGCCCAAAATCATTATGTGATGGTGTGTTCATGTCTGCTCTCCATCGATCAGGCGGGTTCGCCTTTACATCCTTCCGAGTTGGCGAGGATACCTTGATTATAGTTACAGGTCCATTGAGTCGTGCTCTAGTGTTTCTCCATCCTGGTTTCCATTCAAACATGCCATGTCTCGGTCGCTTCTTCATGTATGAACGGTTGGCATCTTCGTCAATTTGGAAGTTAAGTATCTTGCCGTCAAACACAAGTGACTTTAGGCATGTTCCCATGTCAATCTTCGTCTTTGTGGCAGAGAGGAGTGGTCGTCCCGGAATGAGTGATCGATGATCATTATCTCTAGCATCTCCAATCTGCAAAATATATGAGTCTACAGGAACAGCAATATCTCCAACATGGAGCGTTAGATCCTCAGGTAAACTAACAGAACGAACACGCGATGTATTTTCTAACTCTACCAATAGTCTAGGGAATTTCAATGGTCCCAATTTCAAAGAGCACGATAAAGAGTATGGCATGGCATTAATATTAGCACCCAAATAGATTAAACAGTGGTGTATGAGGGTTTTACCGACATCACGGGTGACTGTCAAGACACCTGGGTTCTTACACCTTTCAGGCGGTGCTCCTTGACTCGTAGAGAGTGAGTGCTCCCTCGTTGGCTTCTCTGGCTCATGCTTCACCTCCAACTCGTTATCTAGCTCATTCTGGTTGATCATATGCTCTTCCGGAGCTCTTACCTGTACAGAAAACGATAAAGAAGGATCAGTTTTCAAATTCATATCAGACCAGATCGCGGGTGAAGAACACTTTAAGTGTTCCATCCGCGGATCGATAAAGTCTTCTTCATCCGCGGCTACAACATGTACTTCGTCCGCGGCCAGCTGTTCCTCCGCGGGTTCTTCGAATGTTATCTCCGCGGGTTCTGTGTATGTTAGCTGTCCGCGGATGACGTTAATATGCACATCATCCGCGATCCCCTCTGAATTCGCCACCTCTTCTCTGTTTTCTACCTCTGGTTCGTCTATCATGGCTAATGTGCTGATGTTCTCTTCCGGATTAGGCACTGTCTGCGACGTTGTGGTTGTGATGGAGGTGTTGCATATGATGTCAGGCACGATCTCGGGCATTTCGGCAGCAAGCACCGGAACTATCTCGGGCAGCTCGGTAATGAGGTCTGATTCGAGTGGCTCGGCCGGCTCTTCTTCAGGCGCCAGTGGGCCGTTTCCTTCTAAATGCCCGAGGTAATCTGAATTGAGCTTTTCTTCAGTCATCCATGGGTCCTTATCCTCTGTTGGCTCGGTGTAACTTGATCTAGGCTCCTCCTTGCTGACCCTTGGCTTCATGTTGAGCATCTCATTGATCCGGTATGCAGCTTCTTTTTGAGCCGCCTCTACTATTGCCCATGATTTCTCGGCTTCGGCCTGGATTTGGGGCACTATGTTGGCAATTTGTCAGATGCTAGCTGCCCACTCGTCTTCTAGCGGCTCGGCCTGATCTTGTCTTGGTTTTGACCTCTCGGCCAAATCATCTATCAAGTGCCAAAGATCGTCCATGTCTAAGTTATTCACCGAGCCTCCTGCCGCATCATTAAGCCTATTCCATTCATGTGGCATCATTCCACCGAGAAACCTTTGAAGAAGATAGAGGTTCATGAATCCATGGTGCGGGCAGCTCGTCACAATGGAATCGAAGTACGACAAGTACTCGTCCAATGTTTCGTCCCGGGATTGCTTGAGGTTGATGATCTTCTCGCGGACTTCAAGTTGGAAGGATGGTGGGGAAAACTCCTCATAGTTCCAAGGCTCTGCACTATAATAAGAAGACATGGTGCATCACAAGAAAATTAACTAAAAAAATAGAAAATAAAATAAAATAAAAAGAACAACTTCACCGAAGCGCAGCTCCCCGGCAACGGCGCCAAAATTTGACGCGCGTCGTTTGACGCGTCAAACTTATATTTATAATATCCTTGCGAGAACACTAGTAAAGCGGTAAGCAAGGGTCGAACCCAAGGGAGCTGGTGAGGTTACTTGTTGTTCTGTGGCTGAAAAGAAAGACAATTGGGGGTGAGCAGATTGTTAAAGGTGCGAGTAAAGTGAAGGTAGTGATTCACTATGAGAAAACATTCGGTCTAGGGCTTTTCTACTGTGACTTAGTTTATCATCGACTTCTAATGATCTGATCTTATGTTCTTAAGTGTGGTTACTCCGTTTCAGGTTATAACCTAAAGTAAGGCCGTTTCAAGCACTTACATCACAATCTACTCCGTTTCAGGTTATAGACTTCTAGTTCTAGTAAACCTAACACTCTGTTTCAGGTTATGCAAAATTAAGTGCAACTACTTGTCCTAACGTTTCAGTATCAAACAAGCAGCAAAATAAGGGGCTGAATTGCTCAGCTAAGCTTTACCATTGTAAGTCTCCGCTTAGCTTCACAATTCAGTCCGTGATAAATATGCACAAGAACTAGTAGAACATAAAATAGCATTAAGTGAAAAGAGTCTCAAAACATCGTCACAATATACTAAACCCTAAACCGAATAGAGAAATTTAGCTACACATGATTGAAACACAATGCATGATGAAAAGTAGAAAATCGCTTCTCTCGTCAAAAGATTCGTCTTCTCCTCCAGCGCCGTCTCGAATGATGGATGATGATATGGCTGCTAAACCCTAATGCATGTGGTTGTATTTATAGGGAAGGTCCTAGGGTTTCCAAGTCTGAATTTTGGGCTTAATTTCCAAGTTTCGGCCTGCTGACATCATCAAAACGCGTTGATGACGTCATCGACGCGGACGATGAGAAGTTTATCGGCGCGGGCAGTGTACATTTTATGGCGCGGACAGTGTACATTTTATGGCGAGTTAAAATTGCCCGCGTCCGTGATCCGGTCTGATGTGCATCTCTTCCTCTGCTCGTCCGTTTTGACTTCGGCTCTCGATTAGACCCTTCAAATGACCTCGGATGCTCTCGGTGTGAACTAGAGAGTTGTAGGGAATTGAGTCAGCTACGCAACGCCATGTAGCTCATATTTTTCTGATCAAAGGTCCATTTCCAGCGCTCCGTCGAACATCCAAAGGTCTGATCTGCCATTGTGATGTTCTCGGCATAAAATGCCGTCTTTAATGCACGTTTCCTCCTAGAGCTTCCGAAACACCTGAAATGCAAAACCATACTAAAAAGTAATTGTTCGCATATAAAAGTGTCGAAATAAATGGGATTGATTGACTCGACGAGCCGTATAAATACGACTCATCAGGCCTCGATTCAACTTTGAATACTTAGAAAGGTTACTAATAGTTATTAATAAACATGTTATAATACAAGGTACCTGAAACCGAATACTTTTCCTTGAATTACAAAAACCCCTTGTATTTACTTTTATAAACTGCTCGATCAACTACAACCATCAACCGCTCATCTACCGAAGGAATCGCAATCACGCATCACCCACTGTAAGTCTTCTTCCCTTAACTCTTTTACTTTTAGTATTTTAATTTCTGTATTTATTTTCTGTATTTACTTTTCCGCATAAAAAACCAAAAAAACCGAAAACAGTAGCTTAGTAATTAGCAGTAAGTCCGCAATCGACCTAAAATCACTCACCATACGATCTCCTAAAGAACAATTATCCCTCTAATTCCCTTGGGTTCGACCCCTACTTACCACTTACTACCCAGTAGTGTAGTCGCGAGTAGCGGAAAATATAAATTTATTTGTACAGAGAACATTGCACTCTTAACGACAGTGCAGTGGGCTCCGTCAGATGCGCATCACCCTTGATTCATCTCGCAGTCCATCTATATGATTCCTCTTCCTTCTTTGTGATGCCTTAGCATGGAAATATGGCGTGTTCCTATCTCCACCTTTCAACCATTCTGCTCTTGATCTTTGACGCCACCAAATCTCTTCCCTCTCCAGCCATTCGTCCAATTCATCCGATAATTGGGCTTCCTCCGACATGATCTCCTGGGTTCTCGGCAGTAATCTAAGCTCCTGAATTTTCTCCTTCAGCACCTCTACTTTCTTTCTAACATTGCCAAATGTGACACTGCTCCACTTGTTCAGATATTGCATACAGTTGCCCAGCTTGTCATCTAGTTTACTTTCACTTGGCTGAGCAGTCCAATGTTTCCTAAATTCCTCCTTAAAGTCTCTGTGCCTCAGCCACATAGGCTCAAAGCGTAATATTTTCTCTTTAGAGGCTCTTCTTCTCTTATGCAGATCCACTGTGGATAGCAAAATAGGTAGATGGTCTGATGAGTTTGCAAAAATGTGCCTAACATTAGCTTGTGGAAATAGTGCCCTCCAAGCCTAGTTGGCTACTACCCTATCTAGTCGCGCCTTGACCTCCCTCTCTCCTAATCGTCTGTTTGAGTATGTAAACATGTCACCTTCATATCCGAGGTTAGTTAGGCCGCAATCCTCCAGGCAGCTCTTAAACTTATCCATTTGCAAGGCATTTCTTTCCCTAATGCTCTCCATTTCCCAGCTAAAGGTCACCTAGTTAAAGTCTTCTAGGACCACCCACGCTGTGTCTACTTCTCTTCTTAGCTTCCTCAGCAACTCCCACCCTTGATATCTATCTTGACTTCTCGGGTTTCTGTAGAACAAAGTTGAGTAAAACTCATTTTCTCCCCTTATCAAAACATCTGTGTGCTGGTTTGAAAAGCTTTGAAGTTCGACTTCAACCTCCTCACTCCACATGGTCACTAGACCACTAGCCTTACCCCTGCTTCTCACCGCAAAACACCCTTTGAAACCTAGCTTGCACCGAATCAATTACCAATATCCGTCTGATTTCTTCGTCTCTACTAACCCTGGAATGGAGGGGCGAGGCGTCAAAGTCACATCGCGAATCGATCGAACTATAGGAAGCCCTCCAACCCCACGACAGTTCCAGCTGACGCACTTCATGACTGTCGGCGGGGTCGTTGAACGACCTCCGCCGTTGATTCCAACTTTTCATTGATTCTAAGGTTTGTTTGACCACTTGTTATACTCACCTGCCTCCCTTTGCTCGATATCTTAGGGTTGTCAGCAGCGACGCTTCTTCCTCCGTAGTAGGGGTGGAACCTCCTCTCCACACCTTTTCTCTTCTCAATCTCACTGCTCTTTCCTCTTTTTCCTTATACGTTTTTCCCAGTCGCCCCTCTGCTACACCAACCTCCTTCTCTCCAATGCCATCCTTCAGCCGTTGGGCTTAAATTCTGGTATGGGTTGCTATCAATAATGGGCCCAGAGTCGTCCACACCTGGACTCCCACTCTTCTTATCCCGTTGGCTTCTGTCAACAACATGGGAAGCAAAAACCTCCTTGGCTTTATGCCGCCTCATTATTAACTCCGACATGTTAGGCTCCTTGATAACCTCTACCTCCATTAAGTTGTCCCAATCACCATTCATTTCTTGGAGCACTAAATGCGCCTTTTCATTACCCTCCTTTGCCTCGAGTAGTGTGCTGTGCGTCAATTTAAAATTAACTGACTTGTCACTTTCCACTTTTTCCTTCTCCGGTTCAGCTACCTCCGGCAAGTTTTTCCGGCCAAGGTCATCCACGTTCTCCTTTTGGTTCCTCCTTTGTTCTATCACCTTCTCTAATTCTCGTACCCTTGGACAGTCCGATGCCACCACATTGAACCTACAGCAGCCGCCTTCACACCATAGCCGCTCACAGCTTTGAACATATCTCTGGGAGCCTCTCATATTTAACTGTAACCCACAATGGTTCTCGATTCGATCGGTTAAGAAAGAATCATGTGATGACTGGCTCATCAATATCTATTTCTACCCTTACTCTTATGTATTTCCGTCTAGCCTCCTCGGAACTTGTCTGACACAAATCTGACAATATTGGAAGCTAATTCCTCCCCTGCCTCCTTTTCATTCATCGCTTTGCTCCTACTGGAAGGTTGTGGAGTTGCGCCCACACTCCGAGTCTTTTCATGCTGAATTCCTCTGGTGCCAAATCTAGGAGCAAGTCGTGCATTAAAACTGTAGTATCCAAACAGTGTCATGGTCCTCCATTCCTCACTCGAACCAGATCCGCCTTATGTTCAAATTTAACCAGTGCCATATTATTTGCAAACTCCAATTCCAAATTTTGCCCAGAACATTCGATAGTCCCTTCAGGTTAAAGGGCATACCGTTTGCCAATTTCAACACTAAAGCATTTTGAAAGCCCTCGGACATTTTTCCTTCAATCGCTGTCCTCTAAATTAACAACCAGTTTGCCTTTGAGCCTCATTCTTGTCCATGTATTCCGCCCTGAGGATGCCGTCGTTTATTTAGTCATGTGGAAAATAGAACATTTTGCTGCAAACTATTCTTCGTCTTTAATTTTTGTACTTGGAAGTGATCACTAATTACCTACCCAACGGTACCGAATTGACTCGATCGATCGGTCTTCACATTATTTTATGAATTAGTCCCAACTCCTATTCCTCTGGCAAATGTGTGACACCACTCAATTCTTCATCCCCCCCTATTTACCAGCTCAAACACATCATCACCACCACCACCGTACCATTACAATTCATCAAAAGCCACACTCTTTATTTTGTCCTCTCCCCATAATTGCTTCAAGCTAGCAGCCCAGCCAGCTGAGAAGATCGAGCATTTATTACATTTCAACATGGCTCATGAAGAACCCAACAAAGCCTCCTCCTCATTGAAGCTACCCTTTAAAGTCCGCTTCCTCTTGGCTGCGCACACAGCCGCCGTCAACGCTTCCAAGCTACTAAATGGCACCGTTCGCCAACAGTTCATCGACTTCATGGACACCAAAGTCCCACCTTCACCCACCACCACCCCAATCAAAGGCGTCACCTCCACCGACTTCATCGTCTCTCAACCCCGCAACCTCTGGTTCCGTCTCTACAATCCACCATCAACTACCACCAAACTCCCTACCGTAATTTTCTTTCACGGAGGCGGCTTTGTTTACTTCTCCTCCGACTCCAAACCCTTCGATGAACTCTGCAAGCGCCTCGCTAGAGAGCTCCCCGCTGTCGTCATTTCCGTCAACTACCGCCTTGCTCCGGCTTACAAATTCCCTTCACAATACGACGACGGATTCGACGCTTTGAAATTCATCGACTCCACGGATTTCCAACCGCCAGAAAACATGGACTTGAAACATGTTTTTCTCTCCGGCGACAGCGCAGGCGGAAACCTTGCGCACCACGTCACCGTCCGAGCCGGACAGCATATGTTCAGGGAGGTTAAGATCGCCGGGCTTGTTCTTCTAATGCCGTTTTTCGGCGGAGAGGAGCGGACGGAGTCGGAGAAAAGGTTGACGAACGTGCCGTTGATCAACGTGGAAACGACGGACTGGATGTGGAAATCTTTCCTCCCGGAGGGTGCGACGAGGAACCATGCGGCGGTGAACGTGTTCGGAGCGGAGGGGGCGGATATCTCGGCGTTGCCTTGGCCGAGCACGGCGGTGTTTGTGGCTGGGTTTGATCCGTTGCAGGATTGGCAGAGGAGGTATGTGGAGTGGCTAAAGGGGTCAGGGAAGGACGCGATGGTGTTTGAGTATACGACGGCGTTTCATGGATGTTACACTTTTTCAGAGATTAAGGAAAATGTTAAGATCATCGAGGATTTTAGGGAGTTCATCAAGAAGCAGATGACGGCAGTTGATGAAGCTCCGAGTGGCGACACGACAGCAGGAAACTCGACAGCGCGTGAGCATGTACAAGAAGAGAAATGATGACCTAAGTTGGCCTAATTAACCAAATTAGGTTTGAAAAGAGACTGGTTTTTTAGGAAGAAAAGATTAACCAAAATATATATATGTGACCAATCAGGGCTTACGTGCATGAATCCATAGGCTTAAATTTGAGCTAATGGAGGACTCTTGGGAAAATTTTCCAAAATGCATAAAATAAGAGATTGGGTTCCGATTGTACTCAATTCCTATATTTGTTTCGCAATTTACACATATTTTCTAAGATGTTGGTGACAACGACGTCTTAGTTGTAGGACGCTCGAAGCAACATCATCTTTAAGCCTCATGGTGTTTCTGCGCCCCAAATACCAATTATGTGACATAATATTGCCAAAAGAGTTATTAACCGTCGTTGGCTACGGCGGCCAAACCTAAGCCGATGTTGGCTACGGCGGACAAACTGGGAGTTCAAAATAAAGCAAAGTGTATAGTCAACCCAACAATGCCGCTAAGCTCAGAAGTTGTTGTTCCTCTTTATCCTCTCATCCGCCTCACTCGCACCGATACTAATCCTCAGAATCCCGCCAACTCCACTCGCCTATGCCTTCCTTCTCGTCTCCTGCATTTCCATCCTTTCATCCTTTGTTGGGTTCTACTCACAGTCAACACACATCTGCTTCGTAACTCACATCTCCCTTCTCTTGGGATCCTCACTGGCCCAACTGCTCGGCTTCATGGCTCTTTTCTGGCATGAAAGGTCTTGTCTTGAAATGCTCAAGTCGTCCCGGGACACCAGGGAGGCCAGAGCTCTGGTGAGGCTGGAGTGTGGGGTGTTGATGTGCATGCTGGTGTTGCATGTGTTGATTTTGGTGGTGAGTTGTGTAGTGCATAGTTTATGGGTGAGGGGGTATGAGGCGCTGGAGGCCGAGAAACAGAGCAGGAGGATGGTTAGAGTAAAGCAGGAGGAACAAATCGTTTCTTCTAAGGAGTTGGATATGGTAGCAGCAAATAACAGCAGTATGACTATACACTTTGCTTCATTTTGAACTCCCAGTTTGTCGTAGCCAACAGCAGCTTAGGTTTGGCCGACGTAACAAACAGCGACTAATGCCTATTTGGCAATATTATGTCACATAACTGGTATTTGGGGCACAGAAACGCCACGAGGCTTAAGACGTTGTTGCTTCGAGCGTCCTACAACTAGGCACAGAAACGCCACGAGGCTAAAGACGTTGTTGCTTCGAGCGTCCTTCAACTAAGACGCTGTTGTCAATGGCGTCTTAGAAAATGTGTGTACATTAGGAAACCAAGGAATTGAGTATAACAGGAACCCAATCTCTAATTTTATGCATTTTGGAAAAATTTCCGGACTCTTGGTCAGAAATGTGAGAATGGAGAATGGAGAATGTTATTGTTATGGTCGCTACTAAAATGTTTTCTTCTTCATGGCTATTTCTTTTTCCTTTGTAAACATCTTGATGAATATGTTTAGGGATGCATAAAATTGGATCATACCGTAAATTCGGGTCGGATCTAATCGGAATTTTATGAGTCCAATCCACGATTCATATTTTTGGAAATTCCTGATACACCGGTCAGATCCAGACCTTAAAATTAAAGATTATAGCGTAAAATTACGATCCGATCCATATTTTAAAAGAAGGGAAAACTACAAATTCATTACCTGAACTATCACTCCATTTCAAAATAGTACCGAACTTTCAATTTTTCAAATCAAGTACCGATGGGTCAAATTGTAATAAGAAAAGTTGTAAAACTAACACCGTTAAACCATTTAACCCTTTAAATGATTAATTATAAACAAAATGATTAAAATTGAATTTTTAGAATACGAATATTCTATCATTTAATTGAAAATATCATATTGCTAATTATTTTTGACAATTTAATGTATAATTTAATTTTAAAAATTAAATCCAAACCAACGTTAAACCCTTTAAATGATTAAATGAATTTTTTAGAATTTAAATATTTCATTATTCAGTAATAAAATAGAAAACGTATATTACTTATTATCTTTGATTATTTATATACAAAACTTAAAAAATACACCCAAATTAACAGGTAAAGTTCAATATTGTAATTATATTTCAAATTGTACTATATGCTGTTTTCAATTTGATCACTAATTGATCGGATATTCGAATTTTAATCAATTTAGTTCTTAATCATTTTTATTATTAAAATTTATTTATAATTAACGAGTTGAAAAATTGTAAATATGTTTATCTGTGACTTTAATCAAAGGGTACGGTTCAGGTACAAACCGATTTATATTTAAAAACTACGAATCGATTTTTAAGTTGACACGTGTCCCATTTAGTCGAAATCCCGAACAAACACACGGAGGGGTATTATAGTCATTTCACACGGAGGGGTATAAACCTAATAATGTTATTTTCAATTTAGTCCACGAGTTGTTAATGATCATACTTAAACTTGGAAATGATCAGACTTAAAAATTGAGAATCATCAGACTTAAAGAGAGAATGATCAGACTTAAAAATTGATAATAATCAGACTTAAAACTGAGAATTATCAGACTTAAAGAGGAATGATCAGACTTAAAAATTGGTAATAATCAAACTTAAAATTAAGAATGATTAGACTTAAAAATTGTTAATGATCAGACTTAAAATAAAGAATGATCAGACTTAAAGAGAGAATGATCAGACTTAAAATTGAAAACTAAAAGACTACAAATTGAGAATAATCAGACTTAAAGAGAGAATGATCAGACTTAAAACTGGTAACTAAAAGACTACAAATCGAGAATGATCAAACTTAAAGAGAGAATGATCAGACTTAAAAATTGAGAATGATCCGACTTAAAAATTAGTAATAATCAGACTTAAAATTGAGAATGATCAGACTTAAACAGAGAATGATCAGACTTAAAAATTGGTAATAATTAAACTTATAAGAATGACCAGACTTAAAGAGAGAATGATCAGACTTAAAAATTGTTAATGATCAGACTTAAAATTGAGAATGATCATACTTAAAGAGAGAATGATCAGACTTAAAAATAGGTAATAATCAAACTTAAAATTAAGAATGATCAGACTTAAAAAGAGAATGATCAGACTTAAAAAATGTTAATAATCAGACTAAAAATTGAGAATGATCAGACTTAAATAGAGAATGATCAGACTTAAAACTGGTAACTAAAAAAACTTAAAATTAAGAATGATCAAACTTATAGAGAGAGTGATCATACTTAAAAATTGTTAATGATCAAACTTAAAATTGAGAATGATCAGACTTAAAGAGAGAATGATCAGACTTAAAAATTGGTAATAATCAGACTTAAAATTAAGAATGATCAGACTTAAAGAGAGAATGATCAAACTTAAAACTGGTAACTAAAAGACTACAAATTGAGAATGATCAGACTTAAAGAGAGAATGATTAGACTTAAAAATTGGTAATAATCAGACTTAAAATTAAGAATGATCAGACTTAAAGAGAGAATGATCAGACTTAAAAATTGTTAATGATCAGACTTAAAATTAAGAATGATCATACTTAAAGAGAGAATGATCAGACTTAAAATTGATAACTAAAAGACTACAAATTGAGAATGATCAGACTTAAAGAGAGAATGATCAGACTTAAAACTGGTAACTAAAAGACTACAAATTGAGAATGGCCAGACTTAAAGAGAGAATGATCAGACTTAAAACTGGTAACTAAAAGACTACAAATTGAGAATGACCACACTTAAAGAGAGAATGATCAGACATAAAAATTGGTAATAATCAGACTTAAAATTAAGAATGATCTGACTTAAAGAGAGAATGATTAGACTTCAAAATTGTTAATGATCAGACTTAAAATTGAGAATGATCAGACTTAAAGAGAGAATGATCAGACTTAAAAATTGGTAATAATCAGACTTAAAATTAAGAATGATCAGACTTAAAGAGAGAATGATCAAACTTAATACTGGTAACTAAAAGACTACAAATTGAGAATGATCAGACTTAAAAATTGTAGCAAATTTTACAGTAGCAAAAGTCAAATTTTATTCAAGATGATCAGACTTAACGCATGTTGATCAGACTTAAAAACGTTCTGTAGCGAAAGTCAAATTTTACCGTAGCAAATTTTAGGACGATTATACCCCTCCTATCTTTTATGTATTTTTAAATAAGTCCGCGTGTGTTTTTTTATTTACAAAAAGAACTCCAAACGGGATGAAATTTGATTGGTCGATTTTTACTTTTTTTTTATGGATTTGTAGTTTTTATTTATAATTTTGGTTTGTATTTGATCCAAAACCTTAATCAAATATATAATTATAATAGTGAACTTTTCCTATTTAGGTTGGATAAATTTTTTTAATATTTTATTATATCAAAAATTATGAAAGATAGTAAGCAATATGATGTTTTAAATTTTATCATTAAATGGTAAGATATTCATATTATAAATAATTTAATTTCAATCATTTATTTATAGTTAATCATTTAAAGGGTTAAATGGTTTAACGGTGTTAATTTTACATATTTCTTATTATAATTTGACTCTTTGATACTTGATTTGAAAAAATTGAAAGTTCGGTACTTATTTTAAAATAGAGTGGTAGTTTTTTTATGGAAGAAATGGAGTGATAGTTCAGGTAATGAATTTGTAATTTTCCCTTAAAAGAATTACGGTGCACCGGTCCGAACCGTATACTCTCGGTCTCGGGTCTGGTCTGGTACGGTCCTCAATCCAGATTTTTAACAAAATCTGATCCCCGGACCGGATGTGCATCCCTAAATGTGTTGAGTAGGGGTGGCAAAATGGATGAACGGATGGGTTAATGGATGGATGAAACGGTTAGCGGATTAAACGGATCAAATCCATTAAAATCCATTAGTGTTAATGGATTAAACGGATGGTTCACTAACGGTTGGCGGATTAGCGGATGAATCCATTTGATCCATTTAATCCATTTGATCCATTTAATCCATCTGTTGTTTTTCAAAAGGGAAATGAATCACGATCTGAATCTGGCTAGTTACCATCATCCTAATAAAGAAAAGCAATCAATTACTAGTGATTAATAGGTGAAGAAAAGAGGGATCTGTTGAGATCATGAACATTCACTTTGTTTATTAGAAATCTGTCATGTGGTATATACCAGTTCACCTTAATTTATTCGCTTATGGGCCCAAATCAATTCAGAATTTAAGTGAATTGATAAGCTTTGGTTTCATAAATTACAAACAAACAGACAAATTCCGACGAAGCCCTAATCCGACCAATTCGATGCAGCCGGACCTGAGGAGATGCGTCGATGAAGCTGGAGGCGAGGAGATGAGTCGACGCTTGGAGCCGAGGAGGAGATGCGTAGAGTTTTGAATGTTTTTAATTTGTATGATTAATTGGTTTAATGGATTAATGGATCAAACCATGTCATCCGTTTAGTGATGAATTTGGATTAGTTTAATCCATTAACTAAATGGATGAATTTTAGCGGACGGATGAATAATGGATAATTTTTCCACCCCTTGTGTTGAGGGTTAGTGCAGAATTACTTGGTAATTTTTATATTATTGCCCTTCATAACCGGAACCACAAGTTGCTAGCAGTAGCATCATATTTCACATTCACATATTTCACCAATATTACATGCAGATGGATTCAGAAGGCCGATATCGAGGCCATTAAAGAAGGGCCAGTTGCTGAACATTGATGGGATAACAGTCATTTGGAGGGCCATAGAACGCGCGTCGAGCTAGAACCATCGTTGCAGCTTGAGTAGGGTGGAAGCCATCCCAAAAGAGATACTGACTTCGGTTGAGACATGGAAATAGACCTCCAACACATGTGATTTCGCCTTGGTTCCGTCCAAGGCCGCAACAAGATCTATTGATAACACTGAATCCTGCCAAAGGTAAAATTAAAGGTCAAGTTTACAGTTTTGGATAACAGGGTTTAGGAAAATATTTTTAAAAATGAAGTAAGTAAAGTTACCATAGGTTGAAGGATTGTTAAGCATGTCACCCATAATGGCATAAGTATTTGCAGTAACAAATATTGATTCCGGATGGTTACGATTGTACTGGTTAACCATCAGTCGTAGGCCTTCGTTGAACGTCCCGAGAATCTGATTAATCGGATCAACGCACCGCCCTGGAGGAGCTATGCCTCTTGCTAGCTCGATCGGTATGCAACCAAGTGGTCCAACTCCCACTAGTACAAACTTCCTCAACCCCATTCTCCTCAATGCCTACATATATGACATTTTCATTTTTCAGCATTCAACGATAAATAAAATATATGGTAGGGAACTATGAGGGTGGTGTCTGTACCAGAATCTGTAAAGCGTAGTGATTGAGAAGAAGATTAGCAAAGTCCGGAGGTTTATAATTGAAGCTAGAGTTGTATGCCGGCGCCATCAGATAGTTATGGATGTAGTCATCACTTCCGAAGACCAAAACCGCTATCGATTTCGCCAAGTATCTAGTCAAGTTTCCTCCGGTCATCAGCCTTTGCAAGTCTGTTGTCAGTGTGCTTTGGAAGTTCAGGACTTGTTGGCTTAGGGTATACCTCTCCCCCTGCACCATAAAAGAACCAAGGGACACAAAACCCAAAACATAAGGAACTTGAACCCTAATCGAAGGCAAATATAGCCTAGAAATGGGGCTGAAATTTCAAAGTGTACGTACATAATGACGGCCAGACTCCTCTAAGATACCAGCAGCAGCTGAAGCATAATTCACACCACCAAGCAATCTTGCTCCTACAGTTGTCGGATCGGCAAAGGGCAAAGGTGAAGGGACACCTAGCAGCTGAGCTACATACCTCATCAAAGAATCAACTGATAAACAAACCAGCTACAAAGAGATCATTCATAACTGAAGCTTCTATAGAGAGGAAAATAAATAAAAATTAATGTTTACTAACCAAACATGTCGATTAGGGTGTACCCATTTGTAAATCTTCCTGTTGGCTCACCTCCGGAGAAATCAATCCCATAAGGAAAGTAGTTCGCTTTCGCGATAGAGCTGAGAAAATTATTATTTCCATTGTCGATCAATGAATCTCCAAAGGCAAAAATTGCAGTAACTTGCGGGGCTGCATTGACCCTAGCAGAGCCAATCCTCAGCAGAATGAAGACTAGAGAACAAGCAAAATTGAGTTTCTGGTCACTCATCTTCTCATCAATGTTCAGGTTTATGTTGTGTACGTAGACAAATAAGGATTATATACAGGAAGCTGCTGTGTCTCAAAAAGTGGGATTGTTGTTCATGGCTTTTGTACAGGTTCTCCCTCCAGCCGTTTTTTTCTATGACATTTCGGATTTTGAGGTGGGTGGTTCCTTTGCATGACAAGAATGCATGCCCATGTATTTACATGTGAAGCTTTTTCCAGGCAAGACAAAAGTAAGCAACTGTTTTGGTGGCTTTGGTTTTTCTTGTAGCTATCCTTTTGTTGACCTTCACGCCAGTATTCCTCACATGTATGTTTTTTGAACATTAAATTTAGTAGTGAAAATGTTTATATAAAATAAGTATATCATTTTAGTTATAAAATTCACAAATTAGAATTAGTGTGTCGCATATGTTCTAAAATAATAAGAATTTAAATAGTTATACAAAGGCCCTGTTTTGTTGGCTTTAAATTTGTATTATATAAACCATTTTAACACCACATAACATAAATTAACATAAATTAACATAACATAACATAAATTAACATAAATTAACATAACATAACATAAATTAACATAAATTAACATAAATTAACATAAATTAACATAACATAACATAACATAAATTAACATAACATAAATTACCACCATCAGCATATCATCATCATATTACCACCACCATCATCATCATGTCATCATCATCATCATCATCATGTGATGATGATGGTGAATAGTAATATGATGATGATGGTGAATAGTAATATGATGATGAATAGTAATATGATGATGATGGTGAATAGTAATGTGATGATGATGGTGAATAGTAATATGATGATGATGAATAGTAATATGATGATGATGGTAAATAGTAATATGATGATGATGGTGAATAGTAATATGATGATGATGAATAGTAATATGATGATGATGGTGAATAGTAATATGATAATGATGGTGAATAGTAATGTGATGATGATCGTGTCACCATCATCATCAGCATATTACTATTCATCATATTACTATTCATCACCATCATGATCACCATATTACTATTCACCATATTCATGATCATCATATTACTATTCATCATATTACTATTCATCATATTACTATTCATCACCATCATGATCACCATATTACTATTCACCATATTCATGATCATCATATTACTATTCATCATATTACTATTCACCATATTACTATTCATTACTATTCATCATCATGATGATCACCATATTGACATGATGATGATGATGATGATGATGATGATGTTGATGGTGATGATGTTGATGGTGATGACATGATGATGATGGTGATGACATGATGATGGTATGATGATAATGTAATGTTAGGTTGGTATAAACTAAAATAAAATAAAATAAATTAACATAACATAAATTAACATAAATTAACATAAATTAACATAAATTAACATAACATAACATAAATTAACATAAATTAACATAACATAACATAAATTAACATAAATTAACATAACATAACATAAATTAAATTAACATAACATAAATTTAAGCTCAATCAAACAGCCCCAAATTTGACAGTTGATATTTTTAAGGACAAATTACAAAAACATATCATGTACTACCACCTGATTTCAAATTAGATACCGGATTTTTTCCATTTTCAATTTATTGACTTTCGCATCAATTTGCATACATTTTGTTTCCGAATTCAAAATTTTTGAGGAATTTTAAGGTCGAAAACTAATGAATTTAATTGAACATTTGATTGTCTAAATTTGATATTAAGTGGCTAGCTCATGACTCTTTTTTGTCAATAAATTTAATTGGACCTTTTATTTGAATTTATTATGAACTGTTTACATTTTCTGAAGAACAGAGAAGGAATTACTTTCCAGGATACTTAACTGAATGTAATAGCCTCTCTCTGGTTTCATTGGTCACTAGTTAATTACTAGAGAAGATGGTGAAGACATGAATGAGATGGTAGATCGGAGCTGACCTCTAGGCTCTAAGCACCGAACTTGGGGGGACCTTTGCTGGGGAAATTTGGGTCAAGAAATGTTCTGCCACAATGCGGCGCTGGATCTTCCCTGTGGCAGTTTTGGGGACTGAATCTGTCAGAAACACCCTCTTCGGAACTTTGTATGTAGCAAGGTTGTTTTTGCAGAATTTGATCACTTCTTCCTCGGTCAAGCTGGATCCTTCTCTCGCAATCACCGCACAGTTTATCTGCCAAAGGTTCAAAATGTTCAAAACACAGAAATATACTTCAAACTAAACATACCACAAGAAGAGATTGACTAAAAAATAAAGTAAATGATCGCTGAGGAATGGAGGGAATGATGATCAATTACCTCTTCACCATACTTGTCATCAGGGACTCCAAATGAAACTGCCTGGGCAATGTCTGGATGAGATAACAACACTGAATCAACTTCGATAGGCGATATCTTCTCTCCTGAAGAACAAAACATTTCATTCAGCTTTCCACTGACAACCATAACACAAATGAAAATTTTGACAAAACCAAAAAACAGAGCCAAGCGGAAAACCAACACAAAAATTAAGTACCTCCACGATTGATAAGCTCCTTAACCCTTCCAACAAGATGCAAATAGCCATCTTCATCCAAGAATCCAATATCTCCAGTATGGAACCAACCAAATTGATATCCAGAATTGTTTGCCTCCGGGTTATTTTTATAGCCTTTGGTCACATTCGCTCCTTTGATGCAAACCTCCCCGTTCTCCCCAGAACCCTGCACTACCCCATTCTCATCAAGAATAGCTAACTCTTGCCCCACTGGCTTCCCAACTGAACCTGGATTGTGTGCACCATCTTCTGGCAAAGGGTTAGAACACATTAAATGAGATGCCTCAGTCATAGCATAAGCTTCCAGCACCGGAGCTTTAAATGACTGCTCAAGCCGTGCAAGTATACTTGGCGCAAGTGAGGCACTGCAGCTTCTGATAAAGCGCAGTTTTGGGTACTCAGGCTCAGGATTGTTCAAATCACGATCAAGAATGATCTGATGAATCGTCGGCACTGCTGTGTACCATGTGGCATTATATTTCTTCATATCAACCCAGAACGTGGTGGCTGAAAATCTTCCAGCAGCTGGAAGAGTGACAGCTCCACCCGCTACCAGCGAGCTCAGCAACCCGGCTAACAGGCCATGGACATGAAACAGCGGCAGGACAATCACAGTAGCATCATTTTCACTCAACTTATACACCGATTTTATATTCAAAACCGATGAAGCCAAGTTCAACTGCGTTAACGGCACTCCCTTTGGTCTGCTGGTAGTCCCAGAAGTATGAAGAAACAGTGCCACATCAGCTGGATCATTCACCAGCTGGGCCAAGGACAAATCAGTCTTCTCCTTCGGTGACGGGGACAACACAATTTCATCCGACGCCGAACGAAGCTCGGCTGTCACATGCGGGATGTTAAGCTTTGAAGCTGCGGATTGAGCCGCTTTGTTCCCTTCCACCGACGTCACCAAAAGCTTCGACTCCGAATCCAACAAGAAAAATTCGAATTCCTCCGCCGTGTAGGCACCGTTGAGCGGCGCCGCCACCGCTCGGCATCGAATCACAGCCAAAAACATCACCGCACTCTACAAATCGGAACACCAAATTACCAAATTAGGGCACAAAAGAACCAATCTGAAATGCAACACTCAAATAATCAAACACGAATGCGAATAATCAAGAGACAAGATAAAACTCAGATAAACTCTAAGAACATAAATTCCCCAAACCTCGACGGTATTGGGAAAAGTGAGACCGACGACGTCGCCTATTCCGACGCCGAACGCGATCAGCCTCTCCGCCGCAGCATCAATCAGCTCCTGCAACCTCGAGTACGTCAAATCGAACTTTCCAGAAACCGATACGGCTCTCCTATTGGGAAACTCCGCCGCCGTCCGCTTCAGCAGTCCAGTAAGCGTCGAGCTCTTCTCCATCGTAAGCATCAACAACTCCGTCGATGAATCAATCAGCAACCACAACTCAAAAAATGTGAGCGAATTCGATTTTCGGTGAATTGAAGACGCGGTTTGATTAAGAGAGACTTTGAGCGAGAGAGAATCGTTCGTTCTCTGAAAGCTGTTGCGGTGAATCACTGAATTGGCAGTTTGTGATTTTCTCGATAGGTAACTACGTATATCGCGTTTTTTATATCTATGCCATGTGGACGCATCTGCAGTTGAGCCTGATATGGGCTGCAGTGGGGCCCATATTCATGACCCGGTAACCTATTTGGATGCGCCACCGTAAGATGGGTAGTGTGCTATCCACGTGATGTGTCAAAGAAGAGATATTGAGTTAGCTTGTTTAAAATTTTGGTAATGCGAGTGATGTTTTTGTTTAAAATTTTGATGTTTGATGTTTGATGTTTTTGTTTAAAATTTTGGTATCGAGCGGTCGAACGCGGCCTAACCTACATACAGTCAGTGTTATTAATCTCAGACCGATCCGGCCGGTTCGACCGGGAATCGATCACCGGTTCGATTCTGTTATTCGATCGGTTTACAAGTGATCCGGTTGACCCGGTCAAGATCCGATTGACCCGATTTTTCATTAAAATGTGATTAGATCGGTTCAATCGGTTCGATTTGGTATGAAAAAATATTTATTTATTTTGATTGGACAAAACTCGAACCGAGTCTTCCTCTATAATTATCCGATCAAAACCCGGTTGACTCGGTCAAGATCCGGTTGACCCAATTTTTTATTAAAACGTGATTTGATCGGTTCAATCGGTTCGATTTGGTATGAAAAAATATTTATTTATTTTGACTTGGACAAGACTCGAACCTAGTCTTCCTCTATAATTATCCCCTCTCCTTCCATCAAGCTTGTTTTAATATTTGTTTCAATAATGTATATTCATTTATCAAATCTATAAAATTTATTATTTATTATCAATTTAGCTAGAAATTCAATTAGTCTTAGAAATCCCTTATTGTTGTGACTTGTAAATTAAGACTAAAATTGTTATTGTTGTTCTATTATTTTTGTATTATTGATTTGTATTTTATCAAATTCTAAATTTGTTATGCTATGTTGTTATAATCAGATCATAATCATGTAATATTTATTCAAATCATAAATATGTTATATTATAATATCATATATAAGTTTTTTATTTTTATTTTTTAATATGTGCGAGTCAAACCGGTTTAACCCGGTTGAACCACTGACTCATTGATTCAGTGACTTGATCGATTCGATCCACGGCTCGATTTTAATAACACTGCATGCTGTAACACCATACAGGTAGTGAATAGTGTGACATATATAAGTTATAACAAAAACAAAAAAACAAAAACAAAAACATTGAGCTCTAGGACTATACGAAGCCTTAACTTCACGAGCCTTAAAGTAAGCACCAACTTTTAAGTCCTAAAGTCAGAACTTAGAAGCCTTAAAGCCTAAGGTCGAACAAAAATTGTGATTTAAAGTCTTGTTTGGCCATCAAGTGTGACATAACTATAATCTATATGTTTTTCCCTCGAGGTGCTATAAAAAAAAAGAAAATGACAAAAAAGGATCACATGTTGTCAAATTACTCAAGTCAGCTTTTAGCACAGAGCTATATCAGTAAAAAGGATAGACAAAATTGAAACTCATGAGCCGCTTACAATACTGATAATGCTCTTTCCTCGACACCATCTCGCATGTCTCTAGCTCTGTAGATGAGGAAACAACAGTTGATGAGATGTGCCATGTTTTTACAGTAGTAGTACAACACTTCGAGTGTTACCCAGAGACCCGCAGCAATGACAAACTATTGCAGTTGTAGTGCGCCTTCCGTCACAGAAAATAGTTTATCATTTTGTGACTCATTATCATATATTTATTCTATAAGTACAGATGTTACACTTAATCTTAATAAAAAGACTGACAAATGCATTATCAAAAAAGTTATAATATACCACACTGCACTTGAATCCTTACTATTAAGGATTTGTAACAAGAAAAGAAAATCAGTAGGATGTACCCTTCTATTACAGCAGCTTCCCTGAGTTAAGATACCATACAGAGTTGTTCAAGGGCTCACCAGCCGTCAGTCAGTACCCCATTGATGCCCCGGTTGTGCCCAAGGACTCGATTCTTTCTAATGCCACACTTTTCAACCCCTTCCTATGCATCAGGTTTGAACAGGAAAGCCTTATGTAGTTGGAGAATACAAGGAGAGATGTTACAACAAGGAAAGGCATCGGCATCAAGCTGGTTAGTCATCTGAGTTATCTTTTATGTGCTCACTCAAAATGTTGATCTCCCGAGTATTATCCAATAAACATACTGCCAGCAACTGTAACAAGTAAAACTTTTGACGTTTTCAGCTTAGTATAAATAGTCAACCCTGGTCCCTCTTGAATGTTTATGCTAGTTCTGGAAGTTGTGCCTCTTGGAAAGAGAGGAAAGTGACCCTGCCATGATCCACATGACAAATTTTCAAAGGAATGCCTTCACATTTGCTCTCCAAGATTTCCATATCACGTTTCGTAGGTGGGCGGTCCCTGCAAAACCAAACATCAACACCAGATTTCAAAATGAGAGAACTCAAGATTATAAACCTCCAAGAACTGAAGAGCTTATTGTTCAAGCTGATAGGGTGGAACTTCTAGACCAAACTAATAAATCCAGGAAAAATGTTCCTTTTTGCTTTAGAAAATGTATAAGGTTTCACATTTATTTATTATAAAGGACTGAAATCATTAATAAAACCAGTGGAGTTGTCATTACCCTATCAAAAACACATCCTCTTTTTTAAAAAAGTGATGCATAACTTATTAGCTTATGGTATTCTAATTCTAAATATTTATTACAAGTGCAGTGGTGCTATTATCGGAGAGTGAAATACAAATGAATCTTTACCGACATAAAATGGTAATTACCTGCAAACATGGAGCTTGAAACAAGGATTGCCAGGAGTTGACTTTTTAAATTTGCTATTTGGCAAGTAAACATCAAAATCTGGATTGAGTTTGCCAGAATGAGTGTGATCGTCGAGGTCGAGAATAGAAAAATCATGTTCTAGTCCTTCATTTAAGGGGATGTTGTCTGCAAATGCAGCTTCGTGTACAGAACTCAGATTGAGGCTCTTCTTTCTTTTAATGGTCCATGGAACACCTTGCCTCCCAACGATGTAACCAAGGCTCTTAAGGTGTCGGTAGGCTTCAAACTGTTCCCAAGAACGACCACAAGCTTCTTCACTAATCCTATCATACAAGTCTCTTATCGAAACTGTGTCGCCAAGAGCCATGAGACTTAATGCTCCTCTTTCACTAAGAAACCTAATCAGGGTAGCTTGTATTAGAGTTATCATTTTAAGAAAAAAATGCTCTACTGCTTCTAAAGCTTGAACTAGAGGGACTTCATTTATATACCTCTTGCAAAAATAACTATAATTATGTGGTATCATCTTAAGTTAACAGTCACGACAAGTTTTCAGCCCGCATGAAGAATGATGAATTGATGGTCAGTGAAGTTCAATATTGCAACACCAAAGGATTACTTACTGTCCCATTTGCTTAGATCTCAAACTACACAAAAAAGAAAGGTCAGGAATGTTTATTTAGGAACAACTTATAAGTGAATAGTTCCCAGTCAAAAAAAATTCTTAAACTTTCCAAGTAACCTAATTTATTTTGTTATGGCTGTATTTCAACCACCATTGATCTACCAATATGGCCACTAGCAGCAGTGAGCCTCATCAACAGATTTCCACTAGCGCATTCATTAAAGAAGGGCCATCGATGTTATGCGATCAAACAACATAGAACTATCCAGGTGCATACACAGAACGAAATCAGTTTGGAGCATAATCGAACATGTAACTTACAAAGTCTCCTCAACCGAGATGAAAAGCTTGCCTTCTCGAATTACTCCGGTGGTAGTTGCCATCTTACCCTTGTTTTGCAACACTTCAGCCATTAACATGTGCTCGTTCCACTGTGCTCGCGACATATCATTCCTTAAACAACAACACAAAAAAGTCGCACTCTCGGACTGATGGATAAAAACCACTCCCTACAATCCACAACTATCAATTTCTTTTTGTTTGGTTCTCGAAAAAACTAGAGGGATGGAAAGAAAAATTGGAGGAAAATGAAACTTAGTTTGTTTTATCAGTTTGTGTTATCATGGAAAATTAGAACAAAATAAAAGCACACAATACAAACATTTCTGTACGATCTCCACTTTCGAATTTCCTTTTCCTTCTACCAAATTTTCATCCAAGCAGAGCATTCTGAGTTTAGGGTTCACCTGAATTGCAACTTGGGGATAGAATTAGAGTCATAAAGCCCTTCCTCTTCTTCATCACCTAAGTCATTTTCATCAGTTTCCGAGTCAAAGTCCCCATGACTATGATTCTCCCAAAGTTGTGCACTGTCCATCACAACAACATGACCAATTAGTCAACATTTACCCAGTCAAACCCATATTACAACCTTAAGAACCGTATTTAAACAACTGAAAAGACTGACCTGGACAAAGAGATGATTTTTCCAGAGCCGTTGACGGCAGAAGCTATAACTTCCTCATCCTTCATCAATCCATTTATTGCCTCATCATCAGGGAAGGAATCTGGTTCATAGTTTGAGGAACAGATACACGCCATGGAGATAAAGGGTGCTGCTTTATGGACAATTGGGTGTATTGGTCAGGTTTTGTTCACTTTGATCATAAGAACTATTCTCTTCTACAAAAGTAATTTGTCTAAAAATCTGTAAGTAGCCTTGCCACAGCTGCAAATACCACGTTCATAATCTAAAGACTATATCTACTTACTAAGAATCTCCTTCGCACTCTACCACCCACAATAGCTTAACACTATCTACTTACCTACATTTCCAACAGACAGCATGTCAAATAATAGAAAACATCATTAATATATTATTATCGACACTCCTTGGCTAATTTTCAATCAGTATGTACCCAAGTATGAAGTATGTCACCAAGACATCATATAGTCAGAATACCAAAACTAAACCTCAAATCCACACTAAAAATGCACCAGCAAGAAGCAACTAGGGACAGCAGAATGCAGCAAACTCAATTATTACACATATTAAAGAATTCACCGGTGTCGGAAATGGAGGAGGCCGGCGGCGGAGTCGCTACAGCTGAGCACACAGATGTCTCCTTCCTCGTCTACCGCTTTCTCCTGAGTAAAAAGTTGTCATCTGTGCCCTAACCAATCAAGAAACCTCAGTGAAAGAATTCAAAATTATAATGTAGCCCCGGTAGTTGATCTTATAGGTAGCTTCTGTTAAAATTTTGTCTCCAGGGAACCTAATTTCTGATAATACAAATTGGGTCCTTGAATTTCGTTTTCTTTCACTACGGACCTTTCTCTTTCGAGCTTTTATCAGAAATGACTCAAAATGAGTTTGACATATTAGAAAATGATCCACGCGACTTTCACATTTCAAAAATGAAGATCCGGTGTTTCGAAAAACACAGGAAACCGTTTACTAAAACTCACGTGTATCATTTCTAATATTTTGAAACGTATTTAGATCATTTCTCAGAAAAACTCTTCTCTTTCTCATTCTGTTTGTCTAATCTAATGCACTCGGACGCGTTGTTGAAATCATGGATCAGTTTCAGCATTGGGAATGAATATCCAGCTTCTGGAACTGATCTGATGAGTTTCGTTTCTGTACCTTCTTCATTGCACATTTTTATTGGAATTAAGTTTTTAAATTTAATGTGTTTCAGTCAAATTAGGGTTGGAAAGTTGTCATAGGTGTTGAATATAATGCAAAAGATAAATATCCGGTTGTTTCCTATTATTCCTACGAGATATATATCTATAGGATTTAGGTAACATTATCTTCACTCAACTAAATTTTAGGAAATATTTCGTAATTAATTTAGTTTGGACGTGTGATGAAGGGGTATATATATTTGAGTTTCTTGTATTCTCATATATACAAAATAATAGAAGAAAAACCCTAGAAGAGATCTGAGCAGTGCTTGAGCAGTTCCACCTTCCGAGTTCGGGTGCACGGATTTGGAGGAGGATTGTGTTAACCTTGGGGGGCGTTCGTCACTTGAGAACCTGTACCGGTAGTGGCGAAATTCGCTTCTAAGTCAGTGGCCTTCATACCACGGCACAATCGGAGTAATTCGGAGATCGTCAATCAAGTAACGTTATTCAAGTTCTCTTGTTTATTTGATTTCAATAGCTTTATTTCCTACAGTTTAGAAGCGAATTTGTACTATTGAAATCAATATCGAATTATTGAGATTGTTGATTCACTAATCAATTGCGCTTTTGTTTAAACTCATGTACATCAATGAATGTGACGATCGGAGGACTTCATGGACAACGGATTTGAAGGCTTAAATTTTACACTGTTAAAGGGTCTTGACGTCTATTGCTTGGTTTGGAAAGAAACCCTAATTTTTTCTTGTTGTGGCTGAGGAACCAAATTGGTTCAGATGGAACTAGCTCAATTTGATTGCAATTCAACAATTCGTCAAATCGACAATACGATTCAGATGCATGGGGCAATGTGAATGTTGTGATAATTGCTTCACCGGGAAGAAGGAGAACGTGATGCATCATGATGAGTCACAGAAGATGAGCAAAGGCATATTCCCACCTGCTATGAGAGTAAGTATGATAAAGTCGGTTGTGCCGGTTGTCATGGTGAGAGAGTGGGTATTTATGAACCGAGCATTGGATTGGTGGGTATGACTATTGGGATTGTTGGCGATGGTTCCGCGAGCATGTAATCAGAAAAGCTAAATATGGATATGGGATCCAAAGTTGCTGGCCTCCACAAAGATGAGTGACCTGAAGTGCTGTCCGTATTGCCACCAAGTGATGGTAAATCTATAGCCCGCAGGCTGCATATTTGATGGCAGCTGCTGCGTTTGGATTGTAAGAAGCCTTCATTTCCGTTTGCTGGAAAAGGTGAACCAAATCGGTTTGGTTCAGTCAGGTTTGGGGGCAGACTAAAAAGGGATGAAATCAGTCGAAGTCGGGTATACCAAATTCGATTCGTCGACATGAGACTTGCTTGCTCCTTGTCCGCTCGAGATAGTTTGTATCCCAAGTTGGAGATAGAGCAAAACGAATTGTCAGCAGCAATCATGTGGTTTTTGTTTATTTTTATTAGTACCCTAAGCTCATCGGCTTGAGACAACAGCTTGTCTTTCCAGTGTGTCAGATCCCCATCTGCCATACATGCTGAAAGACGGATTTCAATGGGCTATCAGAGATCGGAGTCTCCTCGACAAGTTATTCAAACCAAGGAGGTAAAAGGGTGTGTTGTCGAAGGCTTGAAGCTCCAAAACTGAGTTCTAAGCATAGTAATGCTGATTGAACAGAAGTTGTTGGCGGGTGGCGGCCATCTCCCTTAAGATACCCTAATTGGGATTTGACTCAACACAGGTACGACTTTATTTGATTTAATCAATATTTTGTACGATGTGGTTTGGTCCGATCAGGATTTTTAAATAATGATCTTATGGGGTTGGATTCAATCAAGTACCGATTAATCAGGTATGATTAATTTGTTTGGTTGTTTATTTGTTGATTAAAAGAGATTGAATCATGGTCTTATGATTAATGAGCCAATTTATTTCCTATTTAATCAGAATCGATTAAATGTGGTCTTACTGATTTAGTGCAATCTAACTTTGCTCACTTTGGTTTTGATTTGCATGATCGAATGAGAAATGGATCGAGATGAATATCGGTGTAGACGATATGTAGAACCTGAAGGGACATTCTGTTGGGTTATCAGTGTGGGGCTACACCAATTATAGTTGAGATGCTGTTAGTGTTGGCTACAGTTAGGAATAGATCTGTGGATCTAGTTCCAGGAATATACTTTAAGGGTTGGGACATGTGGCCTGTGGGGGTGAGCAAATTGAAATGTATGAAGAGCTTAAATCTACATGGAGCAACCCTCTGGGTTGATAGCTCCTGCGTTGAGAAATTCATTGGCAGGCGTTCCATTGTGGGGGTAGCCAACTCCTTATGTACCTATACATTATGATTCGTAAGCCGCCATAGATGTTGCAAAGAACATCGTGTATAACGGGAAGAGGCACATTCATGTCACACATGAGTCGGTAAGACAATTTATTATGAGTAATTGGTTTCTCTGGATTATGTGAAAACGGAGAAGAACCTGGAGAATCCTTTTACGAAAGGGTTGGATGGGAGGAAGGTACTTGAGTCATCAAGAGGTACTATACCTGTGTGGTGAGCCATCCCAAAAGGGATGATGAGTATGAGCTTAAGGCTTTTGATGTATCTAGCCTCATAGACCGAGGTCACTTGTCTAAGTGATGTCATGAGATGCTCTTGTAGATATGGTGGGTTATTTGATTAGCCTCATAGACCGAGGTCACTTGTCTAAGTGATGTCATGAGATGCTCTCGTAAACTCAGTGATTTCTTTTCTGATCCTCATAGACCGAGGCCATTCGAGTTAATGGTGTCATGAGAAAATCTATTATAACTAGCCTCACAGACATAGGCCACTCGAGTTAGTGGTGTCGTGAGATGACCCGTGAGTTATATAGATGGAAGGTTGAACTTAAATGTTCTTAATGTTCGTGGAACACCTGCGGTGAATGTGAAGGGATAGCCTCCTTCTATGAGTGATGAGATATCTCTCTAGAGCGTTCACTTAGAGTCCCAAGATGAGTGGCTGTGTTATCGAGGAATTGCTCAAGCTTTGAAGGTGATGTGCGTGTTGTCGGGTCCCTTCAATAATCTAGGAGTTCAATCCTTTGGACACTCTCTAGACCGTTGAACACCCCACTCCACTATGTGTTAGTTCAAACCTTTGGATACTAACATTTAAGTACTAAGCCTTCTACGTACTGCTCAGAATCTCTAGGTCTCGGACTCTTTTGCATTAGTGGGGGATTGTTGAATATAATGCAAAAGATAAATATCCGGTTGTTTCCTATTATTCCTACGAGATATATATCTATAGGATTTAGGTAACATTATCTTCACTCAACTAAATTTTAGGAAATATTTCCTAATTAATTTAGTTTGGACATGTGATGAAGGGGTATATATATTTGAGTTTCTTGTATTCTCATATATACAAAATAATAGAAGAAAAACCCTAGAAGAGATCTGAGCAGTGCTTGAGCAGTTCCACCTTCCGAGTTCGGGTGCACGGATTTGGAGGAGGATTGTGTTAACCTTGGGGGGCGTTCGTCACTTGAGAACCTGTACCGGTAGTGGCGAAATTCGCTTCTAAGTCAGTGGCCTTCATACCACGGCACAATCGGAGTAATTCGGAGATCGTCAATCAAGTATAGTTATTCAAGTTCTCTTGTTTATTTGATTTCAATAGCTTTATTTCCTACAATAGGTTTCCCTTTTGGCTTTTGAATGATGTTTTGTTTTGTCAGGTCTTTCTCAAAAGCTAATGTCATGTTATAGGGCTGAGCTGCCGTGATTTGCAGATAATGGGATGATAATTAATTAATAAGGTGATCATCTCATCATTTGGAAGTTGTATTGATTGATATAGAACATGTTTCATTCTTTAGAAGAAGCTAATATTACAAATTTGAATGCTGGTTGTCGACATTTTCTCTGCATTTTATGTCTATGTATCTGCAGGTTCTTAATACTAGTTAAGGCTAGATCAGATGTGCCAGCCAAAGTCATTATCAAGATAAGTATAGAAAATCCTTGTCAGTTTATCAAGGATTCAAAGTATGTGTCAAATTATCCTCAAACTTTCTTCTGAGAAGAAACTTTCACAGTGACAATTCCTTGAACTTTCTTATGTGACTTTATTTTCTAGCTACATTTATTGATTTACCATTAACCATTTTGGTGGCCAATGGATAAAGTAATTTTATATATCTACAAATGTTGGTCATACGTCATTTTTTGGCTCTTGAATACATAAAAAGCTTGTTTATACATTGAGACGCAGTCTCCTCCCACTTTGATTTGAGAGTCATCCTGGCTGGTCCAACCATATTGCCTATTTGCTCAGATTTCTGTTTCACTATCAGGTGGTGGTGCTATATCAGCATCGACGCCTTTCATTGCATCTCAGGGCACCTGACATTCTTGTTAATGCCCTCACATACCTAGCATTTGCAACACGGAAATTTTGTCCTTTGGTGTAATGTGGTAGTCTGACTTCATTGCTTGTAGATTGACTGGCATAAGCTCCGTTGATGAAGATGTCATTCACAGAATGGAAACTCCATGACCGTCCTGTTATTTCTTTATCCTGTCTCCATGTGATCTGCACGAAATCAAAGATATGTAGGTATCAATAAATACTTTAAGCTGCATTCTTGTTAAATTGGAGAATGAATACATTTCTCATTTCTCGACCCAACTTGTATTTACCTTTTTGTTACCGCAGTTTGGTGCAATGAAGAGGTTGGATTCGCTCATGATGCTGGGGTTCATACTTCCTCCAATGGCGTAATCGCGCCATCCTTTGTATAGATTGTTGGCTACGTGAGCATATCCATGTCTTACTCTGCAGAAAGGTATTGGCAGATTTTATGTTTCCAAAATGCAAAAAAATAATATTGTTAAGTTGTTATTTTGTACTCAAAAGAAGTGTTTACCTTGGCATCCTCTGGTTCAGGTCAGGGCCGAAGTGGTTGAAGATGACTGTAACTTTCATGTTCTTATCCCTCAAGAATCCATCATCATGACCCAAAAGCATAACCTTGTCATGGTTTCTGAACCAGTTGTTTGATATAGTGATGTCAGTAGACCCACGGGTGACGTCAAGCAGGCCATCAGTACACTGATAAAATGTGTTGTGATCTATCCAGATTTTTGATGATCCAACCAGCCTGATTGCATCACCATCTGTAGCACTCAATTGCATTTTCTGCGAACCAGGAGCGATTACTGCTACTGCACCACCTGGTCTGGGACGGCAGTGGTGAATACGGATGCTGTGGATGATCACATTTGTTACCTTGTACAGCAGCAAGCATGAGCCTTCTGCAATATGAATGCTTGAACCTCTCCCATCGATTGTCGTGAAGCTACTAATCAAGAGTGGCTGCTTCAGCTTGATACGCATGTCTTGTTGAAATGTTATCCACACTTTGCTGTTAATCACCGTGGCTCCATATCTAAGCGTTCCTGGTCTGGGGTTAACCGGATCATCGCTCGGATCAGTGACCACATAGTGCACTAGCCCCTTACCAACATTGTTGACCATTTTCCCAGCAAATCCCACCGAACAAGTTGCGAGTCGTTCCCTGTTGTTCACCCAGTTGAGGTCCGGCCTCCAGCATTTGTCAATGACATTTAACTTCTCTGGAGGATGCTTCTTTGCTTGAGAAGGTGTCAGAGTCGCAAACAGAACCAACACAGTGACAAGAGAAAGCTTGAAGCCGGAACAAGTTGGAGTTGAAGAGGACATTGTTTGAGAATGAGTTGATAATTTAAAGAATGTGTGTTTTGTGATCTCTGCAATGTGGTTTTATAGGTTGAGAATCCAAAGATGTTGTCAGTAGTTTTGTATCTGGTTTAGTCTGTTGGTATATGGATGAATGTTGTTTTAGTTTGAGAAACAATTCTTGTAACTGATGATATAATTGTGCCTTTTCTGTTAGTTCCATTTATAGAATCAAAATGTGTCTCCATATTTCAAGCTGATGCTTGCCTAAATATATCCCCACCTCTTATCAAACTGAAACATCAACTCAGCTTTCAATCTGGGTTTTGTGGGAGGTGGGGCGGGGATGGTGTGGTGGGTGCTGGGTGGCGGTAGAATGGGGTGGAGGAGGCCGTGACGGCCTTGGTGACGTTATTTGTGTGTGTATATATTAGTAGTTGACTGGTTGTTCTACGCGGTCCTTTCTCTCTAAGCGAATTCGCTTAAGAGAGTGATTATGTCTCGTTCGATTCTCTCGAATCAGAACGTTTAGTGTCGCTTTGACCGGTTCCGCACGGTCTATCTGTGTTGTATAGTTACTTTGGTGTTTGTAGGAGTTAGTTTATGGACTGTACTTGTTGCATTAGATGTTTTCTGTCGTCGGTGGTTTTATCATCGTCCGCGACGTGAGGCTAAGTGGAGCATCTCAATGTTCCCGGCTAGTTAACTTGCTCTAGCTCTTGAGTCCTCGTTACTGCCTTTTTATGGAGGTCCGGTGATGTGCTACCTTTGGCGGGAAGCTTGTTTAGTACGATCACTTGTGCAGTTTTTCCAGGGTTCAAGGAAATCTGGCCATACTTCATGATAGTTTTGAAGTTGACTGCGGGATCACTTCTTCTATTTGGCCAATTTTGGCGTGCCTTACCTTTGAAACATGTTTGGTGTGAAGATGACTAAGCAGTGAATGATCGACGAACTTTGCTTGGATTGTTGTTCATGGATCTATGTTTTGTTTCAGGTTTAGTTGTCGATTGTATTATGTTTTCAAGTCTTTGTACGCCCTTTTCGCTTGAAATGAAATGTTTTCATCAAAACAAAAGAAAAAAAGAAACATCAACTCAGCTTTTATCTGTAGAGAAATGACTAGGGATGCACATCCGGTCCGGACCGGAATTTTCTAAAATCTTGGACCGTGGACCGGACCGGACCGGATATATATGGACCGGGACCGGAATTCGTGTGAAAACTTGGACCGAAACCCGGACCGGACCGGGACCGACCATAATTTAGGGTTAAAAAATAGAAAATAAAAAAAATATTAGGAAAATAAAAAAATTCGGTTTATTCCGGTCCAGACCGGACCGGACCGGAACCCGTAATCCTCCAAAAATATGGACCGTGGACCGGATCGGGACCGGACCGGACCGAAAAATCCGGTCGATTCCGACCGGTTTTCCGGTCCGGGCCAATTTTGTGCATCCCTAGAAATGACATCTGTTTTGTCACAAGGAAAGGAAGCGGATCCCATAAAAAATCCAATTTATATGAGAAAGTAGTAAGTACTATATGCTTTCAAAAATGATACGATATTGATCCAAAAAAACGATACGATATTCAAATTATAAATAAAATAATTTAATCATTTAAAGGTTCTACGGTGTTAGTTTGGATATAATTTTTAAAATTTAATTATATAGTAAATTGTGAAAGATAATAAACAATCTTATGTTTTTAATTTTATCATTAAATGATATTCATATTCTAAATAAGTTAGTTTTAGTCATTTGATTTATAATCAATCATGTAAAGGGTTTATAAGTATTCTTATTACATTTTGACCTCTTGGTACTTGATTTGAAAATTTAGAAAGTTTGATACTTATTTTGAAATGGGATGATATTTCAGGTAATGAATTTATAATTTTCCATAAATAAAAATGTTGTGTTTTTGCTACCTCCAATATCTATTTTAAATATTATTGTGTTTATGTTGTATTGTACTGTTTTTTTTGGATAGGGATGTTGTTTTGTACTATTTTTTTTATAAGTAAGGAGATATACAAAGACTCAGAGACACGGCATGACAATAACAGCAAACTCAAAGACTAACAAAACAGGAACAGAACATGTAAACTAAAATCGCAATCCATGCCTTGCTAGGCCACAATGATAATCACGCCTAGAAATACTCCAAGTCGATCCATGTCAAATCGGCCAAACTGTAGAAGCGACACATGTGCCCACTTCAGGACGACACTAAAGCCCCGGCCGAATTTCCTTGAAAGTGAAAACAAAGCTGTACTTGTGATCGCAATAAAATCAGGTTCCGGTCAATGGAAGGAGGCCACCTAAATTCCACAAATGGCGAATTAGAGGACTTCAAAGTTGGGACGAGTTAACTAGCCGTGAACATGGATATGCTCCACTTGGCCTTACGCCGAGAGAGGAGACTCGCCCACCACATACAGGAAAATAACCATGATTACAAGCACTGCCGAGCTGACACTCAACTACAACTACGACTACGACTACGACTACGACTACGACTACGACTACGACTACGACTACGACTACGACTACGACTACGACTACAACTACAACTACAACTACAACTACAACTAAAATGAACACTAATGACAATAAGAAAACTACACAAAGAACCAAAACAATCACCGGCTAACATGTGTTACAGGCTCCCGTCCCAAGGCTGAGTCGTCAAAATACACCAACAAAAACGAGGCAGCAATACCACCAATGAATCCCACATCCCATCAATGCCCATACAAAACCACACCACCAAACATCCAATAAAGCCCCTGAACCCCGCCATCACCCACCCACAGTTGTTCACCACCATCCCACAGCAGCAGTCCAACGCCAACTCGGAGCTCCGTCCCCATCCTGCCGGAACCACAACCACCAGCGTACAACCTCAGTCCGGCCCAAATGCAAAACCCCTCTTCTAACCCACCGGATTTGCAACAGCACACAGTCGGACGCCAGCTCAGATAGGATTCCGATCGAGGACTAGGATGAAGAAAACAGATGGGACACGAAACGCCAGGGGAGGCGGAGATGACCGGCAGACTGGCTGGAACGAAGGGCGAAAAGGGGAGGAGGATCTCCTCAGCGGAGACGACGAAAGCAAAAAGATAAACCTAGGGACGCCGGGCAGCGCCCGCCGGCGGATGGATCTATAACTCGAGCACGAAAATCAGACGACGGAAATTAGGGTTTGGCTTTCGCGATGCTGGAAGATTTTAGAAGGAAAAGGAAATTTTTTGAACAATACTAATGTTAAAGTTGATTGTTCTATTTAATATTTGTTACAAACATTAGTTTCAATTGTTCCAATTTTTTTAATTACATTAGAATCGAACTTTGTATCTCAATTCAAATAAATTTTGAGCTAACTTCGCATGAAACAGGTATACCACAAATTGATCTTTTTTAAAGAAATCGGTATGTTGGATACTTTGTCTCTTAGATCATCCCACAATGAAAAAAAAATCATGGCATTCATCTCTCTCATTTAATCATCTCTCATGGTTTTTTCAATCACATGCATCTCACTCATGATCAAATAAAAAGTTCATCATCATTCTCTCTTATCACTACATAAATTATAGCTCATAAATATTAAGATTAATAAAAATATATCAAAGTGTATCTCGTTTTATAGAGCTCAAAAAATTATGAATATTAGTATTTATTTAGATTTTTTTTACTTTGTAATTTAGAAGATATATTCGTTGCAAGATCAAAATAAAAACTGTACTGTTTTTTACACATGACACGTGTCGCGTTGCGATTGATCGCGACTCATGATCAAATCCATTTTTTTGATCATGAGATGATCTTTTTTACAAAAAATTATGGGATGATCAAATCTATGATCAAAAAGATCATGGTGGGGGTGCATAGTTTTTTTGATCATCTCTCATGGTTCTTTTCTATGATCAAAAAAATTATGATGAGATGCACTTGGAAAACACAAAAAGAAATATGGAAAACTACAAAAACATGACCTGAACTACCAGTTCATTTCAAATCAAGTACCGAACTACCAAACGTTTCAATTTAAATACTGAACTATTATCTCATTTCAAATCAAGTACTGAACTATCAACATAGTTTCAATTTAAGTACCAAACTATCAATTCTTTTCAATTCAAGTACCGAAACATAAAATTATTGTTAATTTAATATTTGAATATTAAAAATATTAAAAAAATCATAATACAATAATATGTTACATATTTTTAATGATGCGTATTTTTAGTTCACTTATCACTAATAGTACGGTATTACTTATATAATAAGTATTCATTTTAATAAATATTTTAATTTATATAAATATCTTTACAAAATTAAAAATTATTTATCCGTTAAATTTAAATAATTAAATTGAAACACACAACCCAAAAATAAATGCATGTAAAATTTTATTAAATGCATGTAAATTTAATTTAGTAGTTCGGATTATGATTTTTTGTAGTTTTCCCATAATTTTAATAGAAATTTCTATGCATGTAAATTTCTATTAAAATTGAAATGTATAACCCAAAAATAAATGCATGTAAATTTTTATTAAAATTATGGGAAAACTACATAAAAACATAACCCGAACTACTAAATTAAATTTACATGCATTTATTTTTGGGTTGTGTGTTTCAATTCAATTATTTGAATTTAACGGATAAATAATTTTTAATTTAGTAAAGATATATATATATATATATATATCAATTAAAATATTTGTTAAAATGAATAGTTATTATATAAGTAATACAGTACTATTAGTGATAAGTGAACTAAAAATACTCATCATTAAAAATATGTAACATAATATTGTATTATTATTATTTTTAATATTTTTAATATTCAAATATTAAATTAACAATAATTTTATGTTTCGGTACTGAATTGAAAAGAATTGATAGTTCGGTACTTAAATTGAAACTGTGTTGATAGTTCAGTACTTGATTTGAAATGAGATAATAGTTCAGTACTTAAATTGAAACTTTTGATAGTTCGCTACTTGATTTGAAATGAACTGATAGTTCAGGTCATGTTTTTGTAGTTTTTCCAAAGAAATATTAGGAATAGGACAAAACTGAAAGTTCAAACTTTTAGATGCCTTATTTTAGAAATGTGAACTAGAAAGGAGTCGGACCAAAAAATTTACTTCCAAATTAGAAAAAAAAGGTTAAAACTTGTGGGGCTAAAAGACTCATTAAACAAAACTTGATGGGTGAATATGCAAAATAAAAAAAGAGGAAGTCTTCGTTCCACACCGATCTCCGTAGCTAGAAAACGTTATTGTGCATATACTCTGATCGCCAGAGTTTAACCATTGTCTTCTTCTCCAACAGCTGATCCCCACCGTAAGGTTCCGTGCACCCTCACCATCGTTCCTCTACTACTTCAACTACTTCTCCAGTCGACGAAGCGATCCTTCACAATCGCAAGCACGTCTCTCCTCCCCGTCCTCATCCGATCTCGTAAATTCACGCCGCAGTAGATCCAAAGGTGCCTTCTTGGTGTCAATCGCAATCGAGTCATCGCTCCGATAAGCAATAAGCGCAATGTTGTTGTTTTGAAATTCGTGGCTTTTCAGGTTGCGGAGTTTGTTTGTTGGATCTAGGGTGCCAGATTCGGAATTTGATTGAGGGATTGATTGGATTGGATTAGTTTTAGGTTTTCGGAGGTTCAGTGCATGGTCGTGTTGTGAGAAAGTACTGGATTTCCAGGATTTAGAGGATCTGATTCTGGAAATTGAGTAGGAGGATGGAGCAGTTGAAGTTTATCGGGAGGGAGCTGGCGATGGGGTCGCAAGGTGGGTTTGGGCAGACGAAGGAGTTTCTGGACTTGGTCAAGTCGATCGGCGAAGCGAGATCCAAAGCTGAGGAAGATAGAATCGTCATGCAGGAAATTGAAACCCTAAAGAAGCGAATAGTGGAGCCAGATATACCCAAGAGGAAGATGAAGGAGTATATTATGAGGCTTGTTTATGTTGAGATGCTTGGGCATGATGCCTCTTTTGGTTATATATATGCGGTGAAGATGACTCATGATGATAATTTGATGTTGAAGAGGACTGGGTACTTGGCTGTGACTTTGTTTTTGAATGAGGATCATGATCTTATTATTCTGATTGTTAATACAATACAGAAGGATCTTAAGTCGGATAACTATCTGATAGTTTGCGCGGCTTTGAATGCTGTGTGTAAGTTGATCAATGAAGAGACTATTCCTGCCGTGCTTCCTCAGGTAGTTGAATTGCTGAATCATCCCAAGGAAGCTGTGAGAAAGAAGGCTGTGATGGCCCTTCATCGATTTCATCAACGTTCGCCGTCCTCGGTTTCTCACCTTGTTCCGAACTTCCGGAAGGTGAAATATGCGTGATCATGATTTAGTTTTATTCATTTTGTCAGATATTTAACTTTTAATTATCAGTTATCAACTTATCATGTTCTTTTTTTCTAAGTTTAGTTTCAATGTCTATTGCAGAGGCTGTGTGATAATGACCCTGGGGTTATGGGTGCAACACTTTATCCATTACATGATCTTATTTGTGTCGATGCCAGTCCTTACAAGGATTTAGTAGGAAGCTTTGTGAGCATTCTTAAACAAGTTACAGAACGTAGGTTGCCCAAGAGCTACGAGTACCATCAGATGCCAGCTCCATTTGTTCAGGTACCATGGTCTACCTGTAATTGATCGGTTGATATGCCTCCAATGTTGCAATCCATTCAAGTTTCCTGTCAATGTAGCCTTATTAGTGAGGCTTGTAGTCTAAATATCTATTTTTTTATTGTTGCATTTTCCTATTGTCCTTTACCCTCTTGCATTTGGTTGGTGCCAGTCTTATCTTCTGTGATAGACATGAGTTTGTATGTAGGTTGCAACAAAATGCCACATCACGCATGTATTGCTTACTGCCATTGGTATATACTACTGATCGCTGAGTTTTCGAGCTTTATTTTGATATCACCTATCATTGACCATTTTAAAGATACATAGACAGAATAAGATAGGAAAGAGGGTATGAACAATCTTATTTCATAAAAGTTGTAGGAGAAGATGGAAATGTGGTTCGCTTTTGTAAATTTATTAAGTAATCGAGCTCCTTACTCGTTTAGTTTTAGTCCTTCATGATAATCTGAAATTTATCAGCGTACTTCAGATTGTATTTGGAATTTTGCTTTACGGTTTCAATTTCTGATCCATGAGCCTACTAGCATTAGTTGATTTGAAATTTTACTCTTTCTTTGCAGATCAGATTGCTCAAAAACTTGGCATTGTTGGGTAATGGTGATAAGCAAGCGAGTGAACACATGTACAATGTACTAGGTGACATATTTAGGAAGTGTGATTCATCAACCAATATAGGCAATGCTGTCCTCTACGAGTGCATCTGTTGTGTTTCCTCTATATATCCAAATACAAAATTACTTGAAGCTGCGGCGACTGCAATCTCCAAGTTCTTGAAGGTATTCAGTCTCTTCCTTTTACTGAGTGCTGGACTGGTCAATCTTTCATAATCTTTTCAAGTTTCCTGTTGTAAATGTCCATCAGTAACCTATGGAATTCCTGTGATGAATTCCTGAGTCAGTGCTCATACTTATCTATTTCCCTTACTTCGTTTGCATCTTATGGGCAGACGGATAGCCATAACCTGAAGTACATGGGTATTGATGCTCTAGGTAGATTGATAAAGATTAGTCCCGAAATTGCCGAACCACATCAGCTGGCTGTGATTGATTGCTTAGAGGTAAAAAAATTTCGTCAAACACTTCTTTTACATCTCATACTTTTGCAACACCATCAACTGTTAAGAAGTTATTAATAATGTGTGGCACATTTTCATTTAAGGGCAACTTAAGTTTCTGATACCCCGTATGTGTTGCATATTTATATCAGTATGCTTCATATAGGCACTACACTTGATGTGTTCTCAACTATGCATTACAGGATCCAGATTTGTCTATGTCTGATGCCTAATGTGTTCTCCACCATGCATTACAGGATCCAGATGATACTCTGAAGAGAAAAACATTTGAGCTACTATACAAAATGACCAAGTCTTCCAATGTTGAAGTAATCGTGGATCGTATGATCGATTACATGATTAGCATCAATGACAACCACTACAAAACTGAAATAGCATCACGATGTGTTGAACTAGCTGAGCAATTTGCACCAAGCAACCAATGGTTCATCCAAGTAAACCTCAACCTCAATTTTATCTTTTGTTTTCTTTTCATACTATAAAAGCCATTAAATGGCAACACAGGCTTAAACCCCGATACACTAAGGCCCACCAAAATCAAACGGTACAAACTAAGAAACTCACTCTTAGATTCATTTAATGTAATGTGTCACTCTATCTGGAATCCTCTCGATTCCTCCTCTAGGACTGTAGGGTGCCTCTGCCCGCTCAAGTCCTCAACCTTATCTTTTGTTGTTCAACTTAATTGTGATTTTATGTAGATTAATGTCCTTTTTGTGGTATTTTCAGACAATGAACAAGGTGTTTGAGCATGCCGGAGACTTGGTAAACATCAAAGTTGCACATAACTTGATGAGGTTAATTGCAGAGGGGTTCGGAGAGGATGATAATACAGCCGAAAGTCAGCTTAGATCATCTGCAGTATGTTATATGCAATCATTTGGTTTCTTTTCGAATTCCAATGTTCATGTTTTGAGGATGCATTTCGAAACTATAATCGCTTAAAATGCGTATTTGCAGTGACATACTCCTTTTAGAATTTCCCGTTTTGAATTTGATAATACATGTGAGGGACATTTGGACCTCAATTTCACAAATCCAGTCTCAAATGAAATCTAATTTACTGTAAAAAGGTCATGCAATGCATATCATATTTGAAATGACATGATTTGTCATGCATTTTCAAAAGAGACAGCATTAAGCTACATATTCTCTAGGATGTGTCTAAAGGTTGGTAATTCAGCTATTCCATAGTTCACTACTTCGTTTAACAGTGAGTCAAATGGCTAGGCATGGGATATTAACATTAATTCTGTATCGGTGTAGTGGCGTGGCAGCATAATCTTTCTCTTCGCCCGCTCACTTAGTATATAGCAACAAATCTAACTTATGTGGGGATCCTCAGTTTTGCCAATCACATTCCCGATGCCTTTCTATATGATTTTGGCTTTTTTGCAGTCTTATATTTGTTAGATTTTTGAAATTATGAAACTCAGTTGGTGCAATCAATAAGCTGTGTACCTTCCTTCTCAATAGTTTTCATTTTCGTAAACTAATTGCATGTGGAAGTTGCCATTTCTACAATGCAACTTTTGCTGGGTCCAAGGTATATGGTGATGGGTCTTTTGTATTGTCAAATAAAACAAACAAAAACAATTTTTTATAACTAATTGGGTGACATCTTTTATTTTTCATAATGAATATTCTTTGTGCCTGCATTAATGAAATGAATGTTTTTCTGTGCAGTCGTGAGCTATTTCAGTTTTAATTGTGATTTGTGAAGCCACTTTAGAGAAGTGGCAAGACATTTACGTTTCTTCATTTCTTTTGGGTTCATATTACCAATTGGGAATCGTATGCAGGTGGAGTCATATTTGCGTCTTGTCGGGGAACCAAAACTTCCATCTGCATTTCTGCAGGTCAGCTTGATGACCAAGAGAATAATATACTCCTTACTTTTCTAAATTGCTATCTGATGCTGGATGAGGGTATGTGTTTGTTTGCAGGTCATCTGCTGGGTCTTGGGGGAATATGGAACAGCGGATGGAAAATTTTCTGCTTCTTATATTAGCGGAAAGTTATGTGACGTGGCAGAGGCACATTCAAGCAATGATACTGTTAAGGTACTTGTATGTCAATACATCAACTTTCAATTGATACTATGTATCCTGAGGGCCTGTTTTATACTCATGTTCATTTGTTTGCACTGGTATTTGAGTTAAATTAGATGTTACAGTGATTAGCTATGCATATTAATTGACCTGTTAGGCATATGTATTCTGCCTTTGTTGGATCATTTTGTAACTTTCATACATTGCTGCCTCCAATTTATTTTGGTCTTTAGTTTGAGCTAACTACTTAGCGGGCCTTGTTTGTAGGCATATGCAGTAACAGCACTCATGAAAATATATGCATTTGAAATTGCTGCTGGGAGGAAAGTGGAAATTCTTCCAGAGGTAGATTCACTGGTTTTGGAACTGTTGCATACCTGTGTCTTTTACCTTTGTCTTAAGAACATGGAGGGATACCCTCAAATGGAGTTCATTTTATATTATCAGTTTTACTTGTTCCAATCTCAATGTACTAAAATTGACAACTCTATATGTCTCAGCTATGATAGTTAAAAAATTTAGGATGTTTGTCTAGTTTCAGTTTTTATCATAATTAGATGACTCCTTCACTGCAGTGCCAATCCTTGATTGAAGAACTAGCTGCGTCACATTCAACAGATCTGCAGCAGCGTGCATATGAACTTCAGGCTCTAGTTGGCTTGGATGCTAATGCAGTTGAGTGCATAATGCCAGCTGATGCAAGCTGTGAAGATATCGAGGTGAATAAGCAGACTGAGTTTGTTTCTTTTGTCTTTTCCTGTTTGTAAATATCTACAAGGCCTAGATGAAAAGGAACCTGAAGTGTTGTTTGATTGCTTTCACTTTCGTAAACTTTGTTTCATTTTTCTGTGTTCATATCCACATTTTACCTGCCTTTCAAAGATACATTATGTAAAGGTGAGGAGCGATCAAATGAGAACCCCTCTATTTTTTGAGAAATTGAGAACCCTTTATCCACCTTTAAAAGTGCATGATCAAGTAATTGTAGTGTTGACACGTATCCCATGTGCATATTCAAAGTTGCATTTAATGCAAAGTCTAAGCCACTAAGTTTGACTTTGCTAGTAGGATACGTGTCAGATGCAGACTTAAAGATACATCATGATCCAATGATCAGATTTGGATTCTCAAGTTCTCGAATTTCAAGAGTTCTCAACTGAGCGCTCCCCATATAACAATTATATAAATAAATGTCAACTACAAGTTTTTTTTTGATGGGGTACACTTGTTAGTTTGTTAGCATCTGTTAGGGGGTTAGTGAGGATCGAACCCAGGGACCAAATGGCGCTGGGCGGGCATGCTTTCCACTGAGCTAAAATCCCATCCTCGTCAACTACAAGTTATTTGGGTGCTTAAATATGTTCTCTCTGTGTATGTCTTTATAACCGAATGATCTATTTCAACTATGATTCAATTGTTGATGTTTTGTCGATATAACATAGTTATTCGGTCAATCCTTCGCTGTTAATATAGGTGTCATTCTATCATCAAATGCTACTGTTGACATTTTCTGGCCTTTCTGCAGATTGACAAAAGTCTTTCTTTTCTGGACAACTATGTGCAACAAGCAATAGAAAGAGGAGTTCAACCCTATCTTCCTGAAAGCGAACGCAATGGAATGTCGAGTATGAACACTTTTAGGAACCAAAATGAGCATGAGAGTTCACAACACGCTCTCAGATTTGAAGCCTATGAGCTTCCAAAACCGTCAATCCCATCCAAGGCTGCTCCACCATCACCCATAAATGATTTTGCAATGGTACTTGATGCACATTATTCGAGAGAAACTCTTTCAACTGCCTCATTTGAATCCGTACCAGATCACAGGCAAGCTGAACTCCGGCTACGTCTTGATGGGGTTCAAAAGAAATGGGGCCAGCCCTCGTATTCATCATCTACAGCTGCAACATCCAGTCCTACACCTCAGAAATCTGCAAATGGAGTTGCCCAGCTTAGTGGCGGGGAGGCTTCAAATTCAAAAAGAGATGTCCCTTATGATTCGAGAAGAACTCAGGTTGAGGTTCCTCCAGAAAAGCAAAAACTTGCTGCTTCACTCTTTGGTGGATCATCAAAACCTGATAAAAGGACAACTTCATCCAGCCAGAAGAGTGCGAGGACTGACAACCATTCTGTCGAGAAACCGCAGGGAACAAAAGCACCGTCTACCATTTCAGAACCGGTAGAGCGAAAAACTCCTGTTCAACCACCTCCAGATTTGCTGGACTTGGGTGAACAACCTCTTGCTAATAACCCGTCATCCGTGGATCCATTCAAACAATTGGAAGGACTTCTTGAGCCAGGCCATGTAAGCTCAGTTGGGAACCATAAGTCTAGTTCTTCACCTGATATTATGGGACTATACACGGAGGTGGCCCCAATTAGCAGGAGCAGCAGTTCCTCGATAGCTGGTAAAGATGACTTCAATATTTTATCTGGTGTATCAAATTTGGTAACCAAGCCAGGCAGTGTGAATAAATCACCACAGCCAAGTAAAGGGTCCAACTCCAAAGATTCTCTAGAGAAGGATGCCCTGGTGAGACAAATGGGTGTGACACCAATGAGCCAGAATCCAAATTTGTTCAAGGATTTACTTGGCTGATCTGAAGTACTTTATAATACTGCAAAGGTCAAGTCTAGGCACGTAAAACTAAATTCACTTTCCAGTTTTGCAATGAACCCTCCTCTTGGCCGAGCATATATATATTATCCAACTGCAGAAGCCATAGTGGCATGATCAAAGCACATCACCAGGCAACATCTCCAACTACATGACACTAGAACAAACCAGAGGTAATACCTGTTGCTTGACTACATAGGTTTTGGTAAGGGGGTTAGAATCTGCAGGTCTGTACCAAATGTGAACGATGTTGAATTAAGGTACTCTTTACCTTCTTCATTTTTATTTTATTTTTCCTTTCCATTGGTGGTCCATGCCAATTGGGTTTTGAGTCAGACGCAGAAGTTGGTGAACGGGGGGGGCCATACAATATAGGGGCAAGAGATGACTTTGATATGTATGGCGAAATGATTAGTGTGTTGCGACCTGAAACTAATAATGATTGCTGTATCTGTGGTCGTTTTTTTATTTATAGACTTGTGCTGTGTATTTTACATGTGGAGTCTCACTCGATTCATCTGTCTGGCTTATTTTGTTGCCTACTTGACTGCCTATTATTTCTACACTCTGGACATGAACTATTTTGCCTTATATATCTGGCTGGAACTGGAAAGATCCGTGACATTCAGAATCTTTCACATATGCATCATGTGTACAACAACTGTCCAGTATCTTTCATACAAGGGTTTTCAAATTATAAAGCAAATTAAAGAAGAATGGGTTCTCTTCATCTGAATTGAATTAAGCTGAACTTAACAAAATTAATATGTTATATTGAAGCTGAACAATTCAACAGTTGAACTACCAAGTTTCCAAAACATCATTCACCATAACTCTTGTTCACAACTAGCAACTTCTCCTGCTACTTTTGTTCCTGTTAGTAGTTGAGCTATGACAACCGTAACAGTAATCCTCCATTCCATCACCACGACATATATTAGTGAGAAACATCAATAGTAACCCAATCCACCACATCTCAACTTCTAAAACTCTCTAAGAGATTCGGACTTTACTATCCACTTCCCAGATGCAAAAAAAATGAATTAAGAAACAATAAATTACTATACATACATTTCATATGGATCATGCTACATGCTTCATCATGTCCTTGTCACTTGTCAGTGGCACACATCAACCCTTTCCCCCATCAAATTAACCCTGATCCATAGCCCAGCCGCAACTGTCAACCTCTACTAAATCCATCTCACCGCAATGACACTTACAAAGTTTCACTCCTTTCTCAACTCCCCATATCAAGGTTTCAAGGTTTTTGCACAGTTTGTCACTACAAAATGAAACACAAATCACAAATAAAAAAACTATACCAAAGTAGGAAATACACTTAGTAAATTTGGTCATGGAGAACTAGAAACAGAATCTCACTCACCTATCAGAATTACAATGAAGTGGAATATAGTTTTTGAAACATTATAAATGTTTCTTGAATGCAACATGTCCAAGACACCACACAAATGCCAAGTTTTTTTCTCACTTCAAATACTGAGACAATAGCTAGTATTATTTACTTTCAGCTACCGGGAATATGATGTTTTACCAGTCCCCACTTTAATCTGCAGCACTTGGTCCTGTATATCACAATCATCATTAGTGAATCTAACATCAAGTCTTGAGTCACTCACAAGCTTGGCTATAGAGATAAAATTAAATCTTATATCTAGAACTAGAAGCACATTTGTCGCAAGAAAATAAACTTGATAAAGCAAGCAACTAAACTATGAGAACTAGAACCAAATCTGTCACACAAACTAAAGGAACTAAGCCACATCTGTCTAGAAGCAACTTTGTCACACAAACTAAAGGAACTAAGGGCCTGTTTTTTTGGTTTTAAATTTGTATTATATAAACCATTTTAACACCACATAACATAAATTAACATAAATTAATACAACATAACATAAATTAACATAAATTAATATAAATTAACATAACATAACATAACATAAATTAACATAACATAAATTACCACCATCATCATATTACCACCATCATCATATTACCACCTTCATCATCATGTCATCATCATCATCATCATCATGTCATCATCATCACCATCATGTCATCATCATCATCATCATCATGCATCATGCATCATCATCATCATCATCATCATCATGAATAGTAATAGTAATATGATGAATAGTAATATGATGATGATGATGATATGATGATGATGGTGAATAGTAATATGATGGTGAATAGTAATATGATGATGATGATGATGGTGAATAGTAATATGATGATGATGACATGCTAGTGATGGTGATTAGTAATATGATGACATGATGATGATGGTGAATAGTAATATGATGAATAGTAATATGATGAACAGTACTATGATGAATAGTGATATGATGATGATATTAAGATGATGATGATGATGAATAGTAATATGATGAATAGTAATATGATGATGATAGTGAGATGATGATGATGATGAATAGTAATATGATGATGATAGTGAGATGATGATGATGAACAGTACTATGATGAATAGTAATATGATGATGATAGTGAGATGATGATGATGAATAGTAATATGACATGATGATGTTGTTGATGACATGATGATGATGGTGAGATGATGATGATGATGATGCCATGATGATGTTGGTGATGACATGATGACATGATGACATGTTGATGATGATGATGATCATGATGACATGATGACATGATGACATGATGATGATCATGATGACATGATGATGATCATGATGACATGATGATGATGATCATGATGACATGATGATGATGATGATGACATAATGATGATCATGATGTCATGATGATGATGATGGTGATGACATGATGATGGTATGATGATGATGTAATGTTAGGTTGGTATAAACTAAAATAAATTAAAATAAAATAAAATAAATTAACATAACATAAATTAACATAAATTAACATAAATTAAATTAACATAACATAAATTTAAGCTCAATCAAACAGACCCTAAGCCACATCTATCACAAGCAACTAATCACTCTTTGACAGGTGAACAGTTGAGTCATGTCGTATCTGCAACTTACCAGACTTCTCTGCGGCAGTGTCTACATTTGCAGATAGCTTTTCTGCGAGATCTTTTGCATTATCCACCATTAGATCTGCAGAGCGTGTCCTCTATTGAATCTGCAACTTCGTCAAAACGTCTCTTCGATTTGACATCAAAACAATTGAGGAATTTATATATCTTTTTGGATATTCAAAAACTTACCGGATAGCTTCTCTGCGAGATCTTTAGCAGTATCACCGAACTCTGTAGGCAGCTTCTCTACGAGATCTTTAGCTGTGTCGTCCTCCTTTTTCACATCAACAGAACTCTTCAATTTTACAAGTTCAGATGATGGATCACCTTTTGATCGCTAACACTGAATCATCACATACCGTCTCTGCAACATAAGCAAAACTCTCCGATTTGAAATACTCTGCGAGATCTTTAGCAGTACCATCCTCCTCTTTCACATCATTAGAACTCTTCAAATTTACATGTTCTGATGATGGATCACCTTTGATCACCAACTGTCAACCTCTACTAAACCCATCTCACCGCAATGACACTTACAAAGTTTCACTCCTTTCTCAACTCCTCATATCAAGGTTTCAAGGTTTTTGCACAGTTTGTCACTAGAAAATGATATACAAATCACAACAAAAAAACTATACCAAAGTAGGAAATACTCATAGTAATTTTGGTAATGGAGAACCAGAAACAGAATCTCACCCCCTATCAAAATTACAATGAAGTGGAATATAGTTTTGAAACATTAGAGCATCCCCGCCATGATAAAAAAACCATACCATCCCTCTCTCTCATCTTTTTTCTCTCTCATCTAATCATCCCTCATGGTTTTTTCAATCACATGCACCCCCACCATGATCTAAAAAAAAGTTTACCATCAATCTCTCTCATCACTACATAAATTATAGTTCATAAATATTAAGATTAATAAAAATATATCAAAGTGTATCTCGTTTTATAGAGCTCAAAAAATTATGAATATTGGTATTTATTTTGATTTTTTTAATTTGTAATTTAGAAGATATATTCGTTGCAAGATCAAAATAAAAACTGTACTGTTTCTTACACAGGACACGTGTCGCGTTGCGATTGGCTCAACTCTCATGCTCAAAACACAAAAAATGAGCATGAGATGGTCATTTTTACAAAAAACCATGGGATGCTCATTTTGATGATAAAAAAAACCATGATGGGGATGCATGGTTTTTTTGATCATCTCCCATGCTCACTTTTTATGGTCAAAAAAACCATGGTGGGGGATGCTCTTACAAAACTTTCTTGAATGCAATATGTCCAAGCCAGCCACACAATTGCCAAGTTTTTTCTCACTTCAAATATTGAGACAATGTCTAGTATTATTTACTTTCAGCTACCTCAAATATGACGCAGCGAGACAGTAACATAACTCGAAATCACAAGCAATGAGTTCGTGACGGCTTGGAATCCACCAAGAGAAAACAAAAATAGGTTAAACAAAACGAAAGATGAGTTTCTAAAACACTAAATATGGTTTAAATAGAAAAATACAAAAACTAAATTTGGAAATAAAATCTAAAATAAGAAACTAGGAAAGGGTTCAGGTGCAAAACTCATATTATGATTAAAAATACAAACTAATTACCACCCTTGATTTTGATATTTCAGTGGATCAGATTAATTGGAACTAAATCAGTTTAAATTCAAATATCAATTAAAATAAGGGTAATTATGTCTTTCAAATTTATCTTCTCATCGACCTTCTTCTCATTCGCCGTTTTCTCTCACCTCTTCTCATCTTTGGTTCTTCCTTCGGAAAATTTACCAATCTAACCCAAATACAAACTCAAATCACCCACATACACCAAACCAAACTCAAATCACCAATCTACCCCACTTTTTAATAATTCCGGTATGCTACAAACCGGATCTAATAATTCCGGCTTTTCCCCAACCGGAATTATTCGAAAAGTGCAGACGTGGCTTGGATCGGGGCCTACGTGGACCAGATAGTCTGAGGTGGCAAGCCAGGTAGAGTTCCAATTTGGGATACACTGGTATTAAGCCAACAGGCTTTTCAGACCTGGTCGGGGTATCACGGAGGTGTGGCAGGGAGGATCGGCGGTTAGAGGGAGGAGGGAGAGCTTCGTCGGCGGAATGGAGAAGATAAGGAAACCCTCGTTTTTTGTATTCACGGAATTCCGGTTCCTCATACACCGGTATTATTATAATTCTAGTTTTTCATGAACCGGAACCCACGTGTATGACAACTCAACGCCACTTGGTCCACTACGTCCCACTATCGTTCCACATCATCACTTTTTAACAATTCCGGTTCAAGAAAAACCGGAATCCTTGGTTCCGGTTTGTGTCGAGCCGGAATTATTAAAAAATGGAGTAGATTGGTGATTTGAGTTTGGTTTGGTGTATTTTAGTTATTTGAGTTTCCAATTGGGGCAAACTGGTGATTTTTCCTCTTCCTTCTCGTCAAGCGTCAAAGCCCTAACCTGCTTGATTAACCGCAGCTCCGATGTCGATCCCGATCCTCTCCGCCGTCTTCTTCCCGCATCCGACTTCCATCTTCATCACCGCGATGTCTTTCATCAGCGTCGTGTCGCTCGCCAACACTGGCTTGTCCGAGATCAGAGGCAAACACTTGCAGTACTCTAAGTTCTGGAACGCGAACGTGGCCAAATCGTCACCGCTCCCTGGTATTAATCTCTCTGGTAGAGCAGGTATGGCCCTGCTTACGCACCTGCGCTGGTTGCGGCGCTGGCCTCGTTTGTGGTTTATCCGGATAAGGATGTGAGGTTCGTGCTGATATGCTCGGCACTAGCTATCCATTTTTAACAAAAGGATACTTGAGGTGAATATTTTGAATTTGCATGTAGTGCTATTTTTTTTAAGTTTAGAAACTTCGGTTTTATCCCAGAGATTGAATGGATCTAGAAAAAATTGTCATCTGGTTGTTGCAGTTTGTGCAATTGCGGGTATTTACAGAGATGTGTAGTATATGAGAGTGTTGGAATGAGACTCAATTACCAAATTTTTGATTGACTTTAGTTTTTGCACGAAATGAAATCTAATAAAGATTATAAGCCTGGGCATATATAAATTTAGCTAGCTGGTGTATTTTTCAGTTGCCACAGATCATTAGACTTTAGAGCATTACTTAGGGTCGATTTCATGCTCGTGTTAGCTAGCTTATTTGCTGGGACAGTACCAACAAGTAAGTTGCCCTTTAGCAATAGTTATTTCATAGTTCTATTTATAGTTCGTCATTATTAATATAAAGTTCGTTATCTTTCATTACATAACCACTGTGTACATAGTTCGTCATTACTAATGTATAGTTCGTAATTGTATTTTATAATTCGTCATTACTAATATAAAGTTCGTTACTTTCATTACATAACCATTGTGTACATAGTTCGTCATATTCAATTTATAATTCACCAGTATTAACAGGTTTGCCAATATGCAGGTACAATCTGGTTTTTATACCATTCACCGGCGTTCCATGTGGCTCGAAACAAAAGATGTGGGAAAAGACATCGGACCACTCGTGAATTGATGATTGAGAAAGCCAATAGACCAAAAAGATTGTGTGGAAACTGCCAAGAACTTGGGCATCATAACAAGTGAAGCTGCCCAAAAAAAAACATGCGTCGAGAATTTGGATGTGAATGCACAAGAGCATGTTTCAAATGAGGATCATCGTCACAACTCTTCATGATTATGTTTATCTATTAAATTTTTTTGGTATCTGTTTTCATTAACACAGACACATGCACTTCTGATTAAAAAAATTCAATGTTTCTATATTCAGATTCAGCTTCAATCTTATATAATTCGTCGCGACTATTTTATAATTCGTCGTGACTATTTTATAATTCGTCATGACTATTTTATAGTTCGTCATAATATTACTAGGCATATTTCTTCCTGCTACAACCTTTCAGAGTCATACACAACAGGAAAGTATTAAATGAAAGAATCATTGTACACAATTATTTATCAACGACAGCAGTCAGCAACCAGTATGAATATAACATCTTTAGACAAATTTGAATCTTCCTAAATTGTGTGCCTCGCTGTTGGTGTATGGTGTTAGTCAGAGACCTCGCTCCGCCTCAAGACAACAACCCAAGTAAAAAGTTCTAAAATCACTGCCAGGGCGCCCAAGGCTATGATGACTCCTGTGTACACTCTCTTCCAACCATCCTGGCCTATAGAAACTCAAAACCCTTGTAAATGTTGATGATGCTGAGGATAATGACTGCGTAGCCCATAGCATGGTGGTAGACATTCCAATATAATCTGATCTTATGGTCCTTCTTCGGCCTCAAAAGCAAAGCAAAAACCTGTAGTGTTCCAAGACAAAAGAGGGCTATGCCAATTCTTCCGTGAACACTGTGTGTAACACCAATAGATTCGCTGCCAAGCTTTAGTCCAGTACCCCAGCCATCAACTCTAATAATGTAAGCTGATGTTTGGCAAGCGATATGGAGGTAGAACCATGCTGGGTCAGCTGCCTTTGACACCTTAAGATACTGAGCAAACATTGCCCCAGCAGGCATCAGAACTCCCCAACTGATCACATTCAAAATTCCATGGATCTGCAAAACCACATCACATTCAGAGTTTCCAATCTTTCATCAGTTGAACACACAAAAATCAATCCCATCAAGAAAACAGCCCAACTCCAAAAAGGACTCCATCAGTTTGCAAATTCTAAAATTGTTTCCAAGTGATGTCAATAAAAAAGTATTTGACAAACTATAAATGACAGATGACGAATTATAAATAGTAATTGATGAACTATGCACTACCAGACTAAAATGGCAGCAATATTGATCAGTTCAGTGGGTAGTAAACATTAATGAACTATAAAATAGTTATGAACAAACTATAAATGACAGATGACGAATTATAAAGAAGACTGTTTTTGAACCGCTGTGACCACACGAGAATATACTCAGGTGATAAGATTTATACAAAAATACGAATAAACACCAAAAAATTCAGTACCTTGTTTCTTAGAATAACGTTCAAATGGTCGACGAACATTACTGTCTTCAAAATCGCTGTCACTATTACTGGTTGTTGTGGTACCTTTGGATGCGACATCCGGTTGAGGCCTAACTCATTTCAATTTTTTCTTGTTATTTTCCCTACCGCAGCCTCTGTATCATCTAAAGTGCCCTTGGATTGGGATGACTTCCTTTTGCACGCTGTCAAACAAATGAAAACGAGTTTAAAGGTCAAATATAAGATGACGAATTATGTACTACTTTGATGAATTATGCACTTGGGCCCCTTTCACCACTTATACTGAATTTCTTAACCACATAATACGACGAATTATACTACGGTGTTGACGAATTATACAGTTGGCGAGTTCAAAAAAATCACAGTTCAAAAAAAAACCCATTGGAAACTACTTTAAAGGTCAACTCAAGACGACGAATTATGTAATACTTTGACGAATTATGCACTTTGCCCCTGATTTCTACTCATACTTAATTCCTAACCACATAATATGCCGAATCATACTATGGTGTTGCCGATTAATACAGTTGGCTAGTTCAAAAAAACTACAGTTCGTGAACAACAGTCCGAAAACGTAGTTCTTCATCACGAGACAGTTCAAACAAACTATCATTCGTCGTCGCCTCTGTCCCCAAACCCAGTACAGTATCTACGGACAGTAATTAAACGAACGTAATTCAACTCACCGTCGTTCGTCGACATTGTCAGCAAAGCCCTAAAATCGTTTTCTCACGAATCGCCTGAAAGCCAAACCCTAACTTCGACGACAGATTTGTGGATGAATCGCGACTCGTTCTTCGTTTCCTTAATCGTCGAGAGAAGAGATTTGTGTGAGGAGAGATACGATTTGTTTTTCTTTTTTTTGTCAATTATACCATTTCTATTATGTGAAACAAGTATAAAATTCAGTTATTTATTTATTTTAATCAATTTGTTTCAGCCTTTGGATCTTCGAAACGAATGGATCAGATTATTTTGCCTTTTGCACCAGAACTAGGCTTTGCACTAGATCTGACCTCTAAGAAACTAATAAAATCTAAATAAAAACTAAAATGATAAACTGCTGATTCAAACACATGAGTCATGACTCTTGTACTTATTTTTTTTCTCTCAGGATTCAGACATACGATCGCTTGGGCATTGGAGGTTTTATTACAATGACTCATGCTCACATAAATGCTAACTGTCCAATTCGCATCAAGTTAAGCAAATTGTGTTTAACGATCTTCCTCGCCAAGTCAGGTTGCACTATGTTCCGTATGAAACTAACCAGCCACTTCAACCTGCTGTTCTATGACTACATTCTCCAGTGCCTCTGAAACTTGAACTAGAAATTTTGACAGCTCCACACTACCCATACCCCGCAGAATCCGCTAATTTTGATGAACCTGAGGCACTTGCGGAGATGCTCAACTGGACCATTTTCGGTATCATCCGGAGTGCAAGGTGGCACATGTGCACAATGTATCAACAACTCAATTAAAACACTGCCTGCGTATATTCTTCTCAGGCAAAAAAGGGCACTTACAGTTACAATCTCAAGTCTTTTTAAAACTGGGCATGCTTTTAGCATCTCTGTCATTGTTGCAAGAGTGAATCTGCTAGCACTAGCAGGATTGAGGTACAATTTCAATTCTTCAAGCTGGAGAAAAGAACTCATTCGCCCATGGAGATGTGATAGCTTTAAGGAGCCCAGAACAAACAAACAAACAAAAAGGTAAGTGCACTAAGTAGAGAAAGTAAACATGCAACAAATGAGCATGCTGATTCTTAACAATAGATAAACCATAGATATGTTTATGCAATAGATTCTTAATGTAAAGATAAACAAATGTGCATGCTGATTCTTATCCCAAGTTAGCCAAGTTAGTCTCATTCTAAGGTTTGTCTAAGTTCGTCCTTAGAAAGAGACTAACTTGGGACTAACTTAGACAAACTTTAGAATGAGACTAAAGTTTGTCTTTGTTCATCCCAAGTTAGTCTCGTTAGTTTCATTCTAAAGTTTGTCTAAGTTTGTCCTTAGAAAGAGACTAACTTGGGACGAATTTAGACAAACCTTAGAATGAGACTAAAGTTTGTCTTTGTTCGTCCCAAGTTTGTCTCGTTAGTCTTCTTCTATGGTTTGTCTAAGTCTGTCCTTAGAAAGAGACTAACTTGAGTCGCAGTAGAGACTTTGCACGTTGCAGGTATGGCGGGGATGAAGTTTCTCGGTACGGAGGAGGAAGGGATTCAATTTTTCATCAACCAAGACGAGGAGAGGAGAAAAGAGAGAGAACAGGAAAAGAAAAAAAGGGAGCGATCTAGGTGTGTTGGTGGTCTTAGGCAGCAGCCATTTTCTATAGTTACAGCTGCTTAGTAGCTTGCTGGAGGAGTCAAGAAGTCAGTCCTCTTGCTCTTGAAGAGGGTCCTGTGGAGGTGGTTTCTATGGCAGCCGAGGTTTTAGAGAGTCGTCGAGGTGATTTCGGCAGGTAGTGGTTGAGGTTCGTCTTAGCAGTATTGAGTTGTTCTGTTTTCTAGTGGTTGCTTCGGCTAGGAGTTAGTTGTTTGTTCCGTCTCAGGGCTTTTAGTGTGAGCTTCTAGTTGCTTGTTGAGTGGTTTAGAGGGGTCGTCTAGTTGCAGCCGTCTTTTTGTTGTTCAGTGTTGTTTTGCGAGGGTTTCTGTGGTTTGTTTGGTCAGTGTTTTTCAGTGTTTTTCGGTGGTGCAAATCCACTTATGAATCAAAAAAAAAAACTTGGGACGAACTTAGACCAACCTTAGAATGAGACTAATGTTTGTCTTTGTTCGTCCCAAGTTAGTCTCGTTAGTCTCATTCTAAGGTTTTTCTAAGTTTGTCCTTCGAAAGAGACTAACTTGGGACGAACTTAGACAAACCTTAGAATAAGACTAAAGTTTGTCTTTGTTCGTCCCAAATTTGTCTCGTTAGTCTTATTATAAGGTTTGTCTAAGTTCGTCCTTAGAAAGAGACTAACTTTGGATGAACTTAGACAAACCTTAGAATGAGACTAAAGTTTGTCTTTGTTCGTCCCAAGTTATTGTCTTTGTTCGTCCCAAGTTAGTCTCGTGAGTCTCATTCTAAGGTTTGACGAACTTAGAAAAACCTTAGAATGAGACTAACGAGACTAACTTGGGACGAACAAAGACAAACGTTAGTCTCATTCTAAGGTTCCTCCCAAGTTGATGCAAAGATAAACAATAGATATGTTTATGCAAGAACAAGCTTACCAATGATAGAGTTTCATGATTCTTAACAATAGATAAACTTGTCATGCCAGGGAAATCTAGTTACCTCAATATCAACCATGATGAATGTGAGATTTGTCAGTTTAGTAGCACTAACAAAATTAAACTTAACACATTTTCCACTAAAAGTGAATTTCGTCGCTATGCCACTAAGCACTTCAATCTATTTCGAAACACCGTAATTCAGTACCTCAAGAGAAGCGAGGGAGCCGCTTGCAAATGTCTATTTAGCAGGGACTCTGCAAAGGCTGAAGGCTATTCTCAGGAGATTCTAACAGCACTGAATGATTGTGTCCATGTCGTACTCAGTGATAAGTGTGTCACGTACTTCAAGAATTTCAAGGAAAGTCAATTTAGATGTTAGGCGCCGACACCCAAAGAAACAATACCAGAGGAACAACTTCTTTAATACAGCGGGAGACTGATCTAGCAGTTACCAAGGAAAGATAAACTATTGATCATAGTGTCTGTGAGGTTTGTTGTCGACGTGAAATGAACACTCAAATTGGAACAGGAAATAGAATTAAGCACATCCGTCACAAGGAACTAGAAGCACATCTGTCCCAAGGAACTAAACTATGAAGTATGATAATGAACTAAAACCACATCTGTCACAAGAAACTAAACTATGATATATATCAATTTGCTCTTTAACAAAGAAGAAAAAAAAAAGAGTGAACAGCTGAGTCATGTCATATCTACACTAATCACTCGCAATATGCAGTGGACTAACCAGAAACACCTAAAACAATTGAGTGAAATTTATATAGCTTTTTGGATATTCAAAAACTTACCAGACAACTTCTCTGCGAGATCTTCAACAGTGTCCACCAGTAAATCAATCTTCATTATATCCTCCTCTATGATACCTTTGATGTCCTCCACTCAATCGGCCTTCCTTATGTCCTCATCTGTGATAGCTTTGATGTCATCCACAAGTAAATCTGCTTTCCTTATGTTATCCTCCGTGATAGTTTTGATGTCCTCCATTGAATCAGCTTTTTTTTGTCATCCTCTGTGACAGCTTTGATGTCCTCCACTGAATCAACCAGGGGCGGAACCAGCATGGGTTTGGAGTGACACTTGTCATCCCCCAAACTATTTTGATTTTTTTTTCATGTAATGAAATTATAAAGAAAAATTAATAATATCCATACACATATCATAATTTTAATTCTATAATTAGTATTTGTATGAATTTATAACTTAATACGCAAACACTAAGATTATATTTATATTTAGGAAGAGGATCCGGTGATCCGGTGCAAATGGTATATTTTTTGTAAAAAATACAAATCAATGACAGCTCTTGATTGAGTCATTTGGACGGATGAGATTGAATCTCGTATTAAATCCCGTCTATGGTTAATTTATCGGCGACGAATTATAAAAAGTTCTTGACAAACTATGTCGTACTTTTGGTTTCTCGGCGATGAATTATAACTTAGTTTTGACGAACTTTGTATTTTGCACAAAAATATGTTTTGCCCCTGATCTTTCCTCTTTATATTTATTTTTAAATTTTTGGGGTTATCATCAATAAAATTGTTCGTCTATATCGTTTATCCTCACACAGTCGGCATCTCATTGACAGCGCCTCTCCTATATCAAAGTTATTTTTTTCTTATTTTTTTCAATTAATGATATTTCTTAACGATTTGGTGCGTTGTGGAGTTTCATGGCCCAGATTCAACCCGCCTTTATGAATTTGATGTGCGTTTAAAGAAAAATACTTAAATATTAGAAGAAAATAACACTATTCACCGATTATTCAAACGAAAAAAATACTGAAATTCAAAACCATCATATTAATTTATTAATAGATGATTCGTGGTAAGTTTTAGTGATAATTTTTTTAGTGGTAAGTTTCCGCCTGCCACTGGAATCAACCTTACTTATGTCCTCTGTTATAGCTTTGATGTCCTCTACTAATTACTAAAGCAGCCTTTCTTTTGTCCTCCTCTGTGATAGTTTGATGTCCACCACTAAATATACAGTCCTTATGTCTATCTATGTCACAACTTTCATGTCCACCGGCTTCTCTGCAACATCATCAAACCTGATAGCCTCTTTGATTTGACATGTGCTGACGATGGATCACCTTTGATCGCAATCACTGACTCAGCATAAACCTTCTCTACCACATCATCAAAACCTGATAGGCTCTTCCACTAAGCAGTTCAATCTTTTTTTGAAACACTGCAATGCAGTACCTCAAGAAAAGCGAGGGAGCCGCCTCTTAATGTCAGTTTTGCAGGGACTCTGCAAAGGCTGAAGGCTATTCTCTGGAGATTGGGACATCACTGAATGATTGTGTCCATGTCGGACTTAGTTATAAGAGTGTCACTTACTTCAATAATTTCAAGGGAAGTCAATTTAGATGTTAGGCGACAGCCTAAGAAACAAGACCAGAGGAACAACTCCTTTAACATAGTAGGAGACTGATTTAGCAGTTGCCAACGAAAGATATGATGTTGATCATAGAGTCTCTGAGTTTTGTTGTCGACGTAAAGTGCACATTCAAGTTGAACCCTCTTGTTGGCCGTGCATATATATATTATCCAACTGCAGAAGCCATAGTGACATGATGATCAAAGCACATCACTAGGCAACATCTTCAACTAAGTGGTGCTTGAACAAACCAGTGGTAATACATGTTGCTGGAATATATATAGGTTTTGATAAGGGGATTAAAATATGCAGGTCCGTACCAAATGTGAACGTTGTTGATAGCTGCAAGAGATGAGTTCCATGTGTATGGCGAATTCATTAGTGTGTTGCGACATGTAACTAATAATGCTTGCTGTATTTGTTGCATTTTTTTATTTATAGACTTGGAGACTCCATTGTATTTTACTTATGTGGAGTCTCATTCGATTCTGCTGCCTTCTATATTTTGTTGCATACTTGATTGTGTCTATCGTTTTTACACTCTGGATGTGAACTGTATCGCCTTAAATTTGTCTGGAATCCTTGACATTTAGAATCTTTTAAAATGCAGATATGAGTGTACGTGTTCTTTTGACCGGAATTCTAAACTGAACTGAACTAAATTAATCTGAATTGTATTGAAACTAAATGGATGAACAACTAATCAACAGCTCACTTATCAAGTCATCATTCATTATAACTCACTTCTAGTCCTCTACCATCATTTACCATAATTCATGTTCAAGTAACCTGACCTCGCCCCATGGTCGATTCACGCCTGCCTTCATTCATCCAGCCTTGGCGTGGATGCGTAATTTTATCTTCGTGAACGTGCTACAGAGTCGGTGATAGAGTCAAACTTCAAACGGTCAAGTGTGTTGGAAACTATCAAAAGGATCAGAGTACCTACAAACTCTAACATCCTGAAAAAAGATCCTTTGTAAAGGGCATATTTTTGTAAATAATATAAACCAATTATATATTTGGTCATTTAGACGGATGAAATTATTCCGTTTATGTTTAATTTCTCGGTGACGACTTATAAATTATTCGTGACGAATGTACTTTTAATTTTTCGGCGATGAATTATAATACAATTTTGACAAATTATATTTTATCCAAAAATATACTTTGTATCTAATCTTTACTTCTAAGATCATACATATAGGACATAAGGATTCTCTATTAAAAAAAAGAGAAAAGTACAAATTGGTGTCTCGAACTACTGCTCTTTTCCAATTGAAGGTTCAAAACAAAAAAATATCGATTTAATATGTTAAGAGTTTATAATGAGATCATCGGGTTTTTTTCAACATGGTTCACATGATTGAGTTCACAATTTAATCACGGTGAAGTTACGGTACTTGGTGTTTTAAAATTGGTCAATTTATTTGTTACTTTGGTCCTTAATTGAAAAAATTTATAGTTTGAACCTTCAATTAGAAAATGGTATAGTTTGGAACACGAACTTGTACTTTTCCGTTTAAAAAAAATACGGCAGATGGATTCTTATCAGACTTTTAAACTTCTGGTGATGACGAAAATAACCCCGGAAGTTTAGCTTTTCTGCACTTCAACCCCCTGCAAATACCGTGTCATCTTCCGGTATCCGAATTCGCCGCTAACGGCGGAAACGATGGGTTCGAATCCAGAAATAGAAGATGAAGATGAAGAAGAAGTTGAGAAACTAGTCGTAATCGGTTCGTACGGTGGGATGGTTAGATTGGTGGAAGATCCGATAGAGGAGATCATGCTAGTTTGGGGTATTCAGCAGCCTACTTTCTCCAAGCAAAACGCTTATGTCGCTCAGTCGTCTCTCACACTGAAAGTTGATGCTTGCGGCCACTCTCTGTCCATTCTCCAGTCTCCTTCCTCCTTGGTAATCCCCTTTTTTTGGATATTTTTCCTTATTCATTTACTAAGTTCATTCCTAGAATTGTAAAAATGTTTATATTGTTAGTGTGATAAGGGATTATTGTATGCTTTTGAAACAATTTTCTTGAATGATATGTTTCATAATTTATCAAATTCAGAACAAGAATAAATAGTTTTGGTTTTTGGTGTGCTTGAGGATTTTGTTAGATAACTTAATTTATTCCAAGCTGCTGAATGAAAGTGCAAACTCCTTACCAGAAAAAGTATTGGGTTTGATCGTGATTTTGTTTCATTCGAGCGAGGCAAGATGGATGATTGTGTGTCAGTATTTTTGTTGGCGGAAGCTTTGAATCTAATGCATACTTTCTGTCTGAAATACTGTATTATTTCTATTGATCACTCTATGCCAGTTGTGTGTAGGGATTCGTAAAAGGGAATATTTCTATGAAAAACATTTTATGAATTTTTGTGTCTTACCATTGTGTTGTTTTTTGAATGTGTATGGTCACAGTCATTGTACCTATTGCGAGGAAGTATGTTTACTAAATAATGGTTATTATGTCTCTTTGCTTTGTAGGGCACTCCTGGGGTAACTGGGTCAGTGATGTGGGATAGTGGAATTGTGTTGGGGAAGTTTCTAGAGCATGCTGTTGACACGAAGATGCTTACTCTTCATGGAAAAAAGGTCATTGAGTTGGGTTCCGGGTGTGGTTTAGTAGGGTAAGGTACAAAAGCTCCACATCTAACTACACCTTCACTCTTCTGTACCCTTAGTCAACTTGTATAGTTATGCATGAGCCTAATCAACTTCTGTTTGTTGTTTTAGGTGTATAGCGGCACTTTTGGGTGCACAGTGTATCCTAACAGATTTACCTGATAGACTGAGGCTACTTAGAAAAAATGTGGAGTCCAATTTAGATCATGGAGATCTTCGGGGTTCTGCAACAGTCGATGAGCTTGTGTGGGGAGATGATCTTGACCCAGCTTTGGTCGAGCCTCTCCCTGACTACGGTATGAATTCTACTTTCATGATTTTCCCTTATGACCATATATTGCTCCTTGATCAGTTATTTTGTAAATACTGTACAAACAAAAATAGTATATTATGAGAAAAAAGGCTTGCATGGCTACTATACTTTTAGAAAAGGGTTTTTTTTTCCACGCATATTGAGTTTGTGTTTTCAATCAGAAGACATTTGATAGGGAATGTATTCGTATATTATGACAACTCCTGATTATTTTCCCTACAATTTATTGACTTTGAAAGCACTCTTGTAAGATTGACATAAATGTTTGTTCCTAGTTGAGCTTTTGTATACCTGGCAGTGGTGTAAGTTCCAACAATGTTTATAGTGAGGAGTGAGGATCTCCACTTAAAGTCATGACTATTTTTTCTCTACCGGAAATATTTGGCTGCTACAATTTGTTAAGTATTTATTTTGTATTTCTCCTCGAAATGGTACTTTGAAATGTATGTGGTTTGTGATAAGAATATAAATGTTCAATATAACATACCCTCCTGATGTAGTGAATGTTTATGATTTCAGTTATTGGCTCGGACGTAGTATACAGTGAGGAGGCGGTTACTGATTTAATCACAACACTTGTTGATCTCTGTGGAGCAGAAACTACTGTCTTCTTGGCTGGAGAACTTCGAAATGGTAAAGACACGCTTGTTTGCCTTTGCATTTTGCTTCATGTTTACAGTGCCTAAACTTTTGGCATATCTCAGATGCTATACTTGAATGCTTCTTAGAAGCTGTGATGAAAGAGTTTGTTGTGGGCAGAGTCGAGCAAACACTGTGGCATCCAGATTATCACAGCCCTCGCGTCGCAATGTATGTTCTTATTAAGAAGTGACTGTTGGAGATTTTAAGTGTCTATCTATAGCGCTGACAGTATTGGAATTCTTTTTCCCCAGAAAAATGTTGCTGAATATAGAAATTAAATTATTTGTTTCAATTTGCAATAGAAAATTTACAGCAGAAGATGGAAGTCCTGAATAATACAATACATGTTATGGTGATTCATTTTATTCAGATTGAATCTCATTTTTCAACCTACAGACCGACTTCAATCTAATCTTACTGGTTCAATTTATCAAACACTGCGGTCGGCCTCGGCCCTTTAAATTGCAAACCTATGTCGGTTAATCCGAGCTCATCAATCCTGGCTGAACGACGCCGTTTAAGGACTGTATGGTCAGCCAACTAAAGCTGAATATCTGGCCCATAAAAAAGCCCAAACGGCCTCTAGGCTTCAAAAAAAAAAACATCACTCTATTTCTCAATTTTCCAGAATTAAAAACAATAAAAGGATTTTTTTAATAAAAAAACTGAAACTGTGAAGGAACGAACGACGTTCGTCTTCTCGAGCAGCGGCAGCGACAGCGACATTCATCCATCGACGTCAACGTCAGCAGCAGCAGCAGAAAAATCTCCGGTTACCATAACGCCTGGTAATCTTGCGTAGTTCATGTCTCCTATTTGATTTTAATTTAATTTTAAAAAAATACGACTTCAATGTGTTGAAATTTCTTTGGAGCCCGGTTGCGAACTGAAACCAACCTGTTTAGTAGATCCACTTGTTTAGGTTCGTAGAGGCGCGTTCCATATTCACTGCGACATGAGTAGTAGTCGGTTTATTTTTCTTAGGGTTCTTTTATAAAAAAGAATTAATAATTTTTTGAAGAATTTTTTCTCGCTACGGTTTCAGTTTTTGTAGATTAACTGAACTCCAGGTTTTGATATTTTGCATTTTATTAAAAGTTATATCCGACGAAGGAATAAATGGTTAGATGTGAACTGGTCACCAAATTGGTGGTATGCGTTTACTTCAAGGATAAATGTATACAACTAGATTGGGGAGTTACTATGTTAAACTAGTGATTTGTACACATGGTTCGATTTGAATAATTATTGTTGTATTTAGCTTTCTTAGTCTTTGAGTTATGTTTGTACTATAATTGTCACGTTGAATTGAATTGATTGATATCTCATTGAGTATTTTATTTTTCTATTACGTAAAGTGAAGGGATGACAACTGAAGATGATCCCATTGAGCAAGCTGTTGCTGAACGCCGCGAGAGGCTGAGAGCCCTTAAAGCAGCGCAGGAACTTTCAAATATGCCCGATGATGACTCTACTCAAGAGGAAGATAAATCTAAGGCTGATGATGAAAAGTGAGTGCATTATATGTGCATTATGGGTTACAATAACTTTAATCATGTTGTTGTGACTCACTTTTACTAGATCTTATTTTTTTATGACTGCAGTAGAGTTTAACGCATCAATAGTTAATGTGTCGTTCTGTTGCAGAAATCTGAACCTCAAATTCAGAAATTACCTTCCACATGACAATCAGCTTCAGGAGGGTAAACTTGCCCCACCAGTTTTGCCAAAATTTGAGGATCCAATAGAAGCAGTACCACCACCACCAGAAAAGAAAGAAGTACTTGTCATTTACTACGTTCACTTTTCATTGCTTATCTGACTTTTATCTTTTTGTTGCATTTTTTCCAACAATATTTAATGTTACTTTCTTCAGGATCCTTTTGTTAATATTGCACCCAAGAAGCCAAACTGGGATCTGCGGAGAGATGTGCAGAAAAAATTGGATAAGCTTGAAAGACGTACTCAGAAAGCAATGTTCAAGCTCATGGGTAAGTGTTCTTCATCCGTTATCATATGGTGGACTGATTCGTTAGCACTGTAAGATTTTTATTTACATGAGCCATAGTTAGTCATTTGAAACAATCTGTAAGAGGTGTCCAAGCTCCAAGGTTTCAATAATTATGAAAGAAGAATATGTTGTTTTTGTCTGAAAGTTAGATCGAAATGAGAACAAACCTTGACTGCTCCGCAACCGGTTAATAGATAAAGTAGAGGGCTTAAATTAGTGGAACCATAAATTGGTGCATTTTTTGCTTTTCCCAAAACTCTGTATCTTTTTTATCTTTAGGACTTTCTTATTGTGGCATTCTCCATTTGAAGCAATGTATGGCTGATCTTTTGTGAGAATCTGAGAAAGTATTATTGGATGAAACTCTCTAAAACACACGTAGGCAACATAATATGTGGATCATACAGACACCGTTGGTGGAGCATTCTGCAATAATATACACAAATTTTGCTATTTTGGTTGTAAATGATTACTAGAGGCATGAGGCCTGAAAGAGCATTGTGTACCCTTGTTTGAATAAGGCTCCTGGCTATTATTATGAAGTGTGTGTCGTTGAATGAGGCTCAACCAAAATGATAAAGTACATGTGTGTTAACTCGGCTTTGTGAAAATCAAATACTTTTCCGACCACCAGCCTTACAAAGAACCATCCATATTGATTTGATAAAACACGACACATCCCTTATCCTAACATCTTTAAATTGTTGAATTTGCATTATATTCAAATTCAAGTGACTGACCTACCATTATGTGTTATCCAGAGGAACAAGAAAACCAGAAGCAAGCAGCTGAGGACAACGATGAGAACAATGAAGACTAGTCTTTGATAAACTGTTGGTCGGCTGATTCTTTTAGCTGTTTAGAAGCAGTCGATATGGATATCGATAATGTAGTCAAATGTTTGTAGCTAAATACTCTCTGCGGCTACAGTAATTTGGGATGTTTACCATTAAAATGAAATACCAAAACTCAAGTGAGGTGATGTAAAAAATAATCAACTTATTAATACTCAAACTCCAAGAGTATGAAACAGAAATGCACCTATCAAACTCCAGGAGTCATTTTACAAATAGGAAGACTAGCACAAGCGCCCTAGGAGAGGTCCAACTCGGGTATGAAAATATTGTAGATACTGCTATCAAACTCTCTCTATCATGTGCAGAATAGTATATCCAACGCTATGATTCTAAAGATTTGTTGGACTACAAGCGGTTTGCTTTGTGGCCTCTGCATTCCATGAAGGATGAACCGGAGGGAGGGAATAGTCATCCGGTTTCAGGGCTAGTACGAAATCGGGTAATGTTGGTGCCGTCTCCATAATTCTGCAATAGAAGCATTCCGTCACAATTTCCACATTAAAACACTCGAAACATCTATGGAATAACAACAAGAATGCATCGGAATGTTTTGAATAAATGCATGATGGAACTTACCTCTCGTGCGTATACAAATCCTTGTTGATTCGCACTTTGCTTGAAGTGTCTTTTGGAATTTTCTCGGATAAGTACTTCATAGTTCCCCAAAGAGGAGGAGATCTGCACGAGGAGTTATTTGTTAATATGACCAAATTATGTAACATCCTTTCCGACATTAGCATGTGATGAGAGTTCAGTAAGGAGCAGGTGTGACCTATTAGAGTTTGGTAAAACGAATCAAACACATTTTTCAACGCTAACATATTTAAAATCCTACGAATACAGTTAATAGGCAGCCTTGACGGTTTTTCGTTAGCAGACATGTTTTCAGTTTTTTTATTGTCAGCATTAAATGTCACCTCGCTACAAATTAATAACTTGCAGGTACCTACTTCGAGAGAGGAGCAGTGGTATTGAACCGTTCGCCAGCCTTTTTACTTTCTTTCAGATATTCATCTGCCGCTTGCAGAGCAGTTACAGCCATCCCATGAGATTTTTCTGTGTTTCCCTCGTCAAGGATCATCCCGTGATAATAGTATGCTGCTGCCTGGAAAACAACAGACATAAGAATCACAAAGTTATAGATACTTATCGATGTCCTTCATTAGAAGAAGAAACAGCTTTTTATTTTGGCCAGCAAAATAAATAAATAATCATTAGGTAATAATCATTATCTATTCCTAGAATAGATGGCAGAATGCCAATTAAAATATGTCACAAGACTCACAACCATCATCCCCTGGTAAGAATTAAACTTGAGCACTAGGATATATACCTTGGCTTCGACTAACTTCCACTTTACGAAAAGCTGATGTTTCTCCCCCCAACCACTCGCCAACGGAAGGCTCATGATATTATCCAAAGCCTGAATACACGTAAAGGAAACATGGAGATAGGTATCAACTCTATTAATCGGAAAATATGATAATTTATAAGTCTAATTAATTTATGTGGCGATATCACAGATTTTCAAGAAAAGATCAAGATTTGTTCATTACTTTTGACGCGGGCTTAAAGTAATGAAATACTTAAACGGGAATATATAAGAAGCAAGGGAGTCTCAGAGCTGAATCAGAATTCAGAACACCATTGCATGAGGACTGCAACATACGCGTGAAAAGCATATTCGATGCCTACAGAGTTCAAAACTTTGTCCTTTTAGGAAAATGCTCATTTCCCAAGCAGTCATTCATCAAAAAGGCTATATACACTAATTTTTAGAAGATGGTGCGTATCAGTTTTAGTAGGGCAAGAAACCATTGCACAATTGTCAATGTAATTCGAACTTCATAGAAAAATCAAATTGCCAAAGTGCAGTGATATAAAATTATTTTCAGAATAATATCCACTAAAAACGGTTTTAAATTACAGTACATGCCAGATTTCTATGGGAAGAATAAAAAAAAGTCATATTTGAAGGTTATTATGTTAGTTTGAAGTGGTATTTACTTATAAAAATTATGTAATTTCTTTGCATTTTGGTACCTGCTGCCAGTATTTAACCATTTCACAAGCAAGTCTTCGTTTTACAGCAAGTGTGGCCTTTGCACTATCAATTGCCATTCCGAGTTGAATATCTACAGCCTGCAGTAGAAGGAACTTCATCATCAGAAAAAAAGACATGGCTTATCCATGTATGCTGGTTGCGGACTTGAGGTCATGGTGAGTGGTGACCACTTTGTCGACAGTGGACCTCAACTGTTATTCATCAATTACACTAGAATATCATGTCTTTCATAAAGTTAAATAAACACGCAATGTTAACGCCAGTTCTGGGTGCAGATCCAACAAATTCATCGACAAATAAGAACATATACTATCCTTTTAAAAGATGAAAGAACAAAGAAAATGAATATGGATCCTCTCATCCTTCAAAATTTATAACTACGGAGATAAACAGATTCTTCCAATCACTCTCATAACGCTAGACATTTGTATAATGGGGCACAAAGGATTCCAGATAATGTGATGAAATGGAAAAGTCAGTCATCCTGGCTTAAACAGTATGTATATAGATTAAAAAAAGCATATAAATTTTGACACTGATACTAATTTTCGATGATCGAGTACTAATAACTATACTCTCCCAGAATGGAACTGTAACTCATTCTGAAACTTGCAAGCTGATCACATTATATATATTGCCAACTATGATGGAATAAACATCAGTTTCTTAAACGTGGAAAGGCGTTAACAGTTATTACCTGTCCTAGTGCCTGAAGGCAGAGTGCTCGTAATACACCTTCCGCTAAGTCAACAGGTAAATTCCTCCTATCAGCAGAGAAATTGAAAAGTGTTATTCTTGATGAACATTTCCGTTACAGCACAATAAGCATCCTAAGGAATCACAATTCTTAATCTTGGAACCTGATATCAGGAGGCAAACAAGGAAGAACATCCCGGACAGCACAATCTAAGTACCCAGCAGCCTTCAGGAATATATCAACAGAAGCTCGCTTGCTCTCTGAAGTAAACGACAAAATAAAAAAGAAATCATTACAAGCATTTCATGACTGTTTCTACATAAAAATTGGAAAACTAAAATGTCATATAATGCACGAATCATAACATACTATTACATAAAGTTTCTATAATCATACTTACTGCAAAGAGGCAAAAAGGCAAAAAAAGAAAAGAAAAAAGAAATGAACTTTCTGTGTAAAAGTGAACTTGCCAAGAACTTATTCATGGCTCTACCATATTGCATACGGTAACCCTGGCTCTTTCAGGAAAGAATTTGGTTTTGATTAAAGATATAAATTGACGAAAAGACATTAAGATGCTAATGAAGAAGGTACCTTCTGACACTTTTGGCATATACCCATCAGTAGGGGTTCTAGAAAGCAGTAGTGAATTAGCTTGATAGAACAACAGTATCGCCATCAAGTGTAGAACTGACAGTACCTCGTACCATGCATTAGACATAACATGTTCCTACAGCATACAAAACAAATTAGTGCCCAAGACTAAGAATCCAAAATTTTATGGTCCACATTGGCTTTATACCTCTGAATCATCTTCGTGATTCATCCAAGCATATGATAACTCATGCTGGAGTCGATTTCCTGGTGCAAAAAAAAAAAGAACATCAACAAGAATCTTACATAATCAAAATAAGAAATTGCTTGAGAGGTTAGTTGGGCAGCAAGGTCACCATCTTTAACTAATCCCAACAGTACTGGCATGTATTCTTCGAGAGCCTGCTGGAGATCAGCTAATGCTGAACCTCCTGTGAGAAAAAAAGATTGATCAGATTTCAAGGTCAATAACTCGTCTTGAGGCATAAAATACTACAAATTGCCATTTGCAGACCGTGTTGCGTGGAACTTTTCCTCCTGGTTCTTGTAATGGTTGGACCTTCTTGCCCAGCCAAAGAAACAATTCGTGATCTTAAAGAAGTTAGACGTTCAACCATACTCTTGGACAATTGGCCTGCAAACGCTGCAGAGAAATCGACTGGCTTAGGGATCCTCAATCCAGGGACAAAGACAATAATCTCTCCAATATTCACTGGCCGTTTTCTGTTTCCTCCAGAATTTTGCGCTTTTGATACGAAGCACCCCATTTCATAAGAATTCGTGTCCTGCCGCCAAGTAAATCGCAAAATTCATTACAGAACCCACAATTATCCAAAGCAGAAATTCGCGTCTTTTTATGAACCAGAAGCTATAAATGGTTGGCTATGTATGGTTCTAGTTGCTACATGAGTGTTTCCTAATCTGACCGAGTGTAAAGGATGTTTGAGTACTTGAAAGTAAACAATATGACATCTAACTGCTGTCAAATACAAAAAGGACATCCGCGCACCTTGCTCTTATTCAACAGAAGACCAACTAACTCATCAAACCATCTACAATCCCTGCACAAACAGTTCAAACAAAATAGCAACAAAAAGATAAGGACAAGTTGCAGCCATGAAATCACAAGGAAGGCATGAAACTAGCACTTTTAGAGAGAAAGAAAAAGTTGACATTTTTAACATTGATATAACAACAACAACAACTTTTACTTTCTATCATGTGAGCCAAACATCAAAAACATGAAAAACAAAGACCATGAAATATAAAGTCCCTTCATTTCCAAGCTCAAAATGAAGCTATTGCTTAATCAATTGTGCAAAGAAACAAAAACCTTCCAAGTCATACATTCCAGCACAACAAGGTCTTTTGTAAAAACATCCTAACAAATTGATTAAAAAAAATCATTGAAGCTTGTGAGTAAAGAATATGTACGCAGGAACAAAAAGCAACCCAGTGAAACATGAAAACGGCTGCATATAGTGTCACAAACACAAGAAGCAGCAAAATTGAAGGCAAAAGTTGTTCATTTTTCCAGCTCAATCACAAGCCCTTAAACACATAAGAAAACCCAAAAATTAAAAGGGGCCAACAGTAAACCATAAAAGTAAAATAAAAATGAATACCCAGATAGAGATTTTAGAGAGAAAAAATTGTGAGCTGATGCACCTGATGAGTGTCCGGCAATGTGGAGAAAGTGGAGGTGGATTGGACCTGGTCTGGATCAAATTAGATCCTTGATGTAGGTGATTGATAAGATGATGGATGGATTGCAAAGCTGCCCTAGATTGATTGGGGAAAATTGTGAATTCTGGTGCAAAGGAAGATTAGAGAGAGAATAAGCTTCTTGCGGAATTGAAGTTTTTTCTTTTTTGGTTTGAGAATTGAGTGTTCTCTGAACGTTATTACGTAATAATTATAACATTTATAACTATTTTTAATAATTTAAGATTAATAATATTTGTTTGATGTTGGCTATGTTTAACTCAAATATCGTCAACAGCTTCATTTATCAATACTAATTTTTTTAATTAATATGTTCATTCCATGTCGTATACGTTTAATAAGTTTTAATAAAATCTAATAGAAAAAAAGATCTGGTACAAATAACATATTTTGTAAAAAAAATACTAACCAATCACAGTCCTTAATTTGGTTATTTGGACGGAAGAGATTTAATCTCATATTAAATTTCGTTTATGATTAATTTCTCGATAACGAATTATAATTATTCGTGATAAACTATATCGTACTTTGATTTTTCGACGATGAATTATGACCCAATTTTGACGAACTTGATATTTTGCACCAAAAATATATACCTGATCTTTACTCAAATCCATTATACTTATCTATGTTCTTAGGACATGACTCGTATCAAACTTCTCCTCATTCAAAATTTAAACTTTATTGATGTATCATAAATCATAATTTAAATCGCACAACTCCAAAAAAACATTGAAGCAACAGAAGAAGTAGAAAAGAAACTGATTGCCATCACTATCACCACCAATCGCATTGATATCAATTTAAATAGCTCTTATCGAGAAAAAAAAAATTTAATAGCTGAATTTTTTTTATGAATTACTGTACTTAATTTATATTTATTTTGTTGGAAAACAAGTAGCTTTTGACGTGATAATAATATTGTGCTCTTATTTTATATTATTATTCGTAATTTTTAAATATATTTCCATCTGTAGCTGATAAAATGGTCTCTTGAATTTTAATTTTATTTAGTCCCTTAATTATCTGATTATTATTAAATATGCAACGAAAAATAGTACAATTTTTCATAAGTAGAATATAATAAATAAATTTGTACTAATTATTATTGATTGGATTTTTTTAATTGTTATTAGTACAATAATATTAGAATGGTTTTAGAAAATAATGAAAAACGTTCTTGTTAAAAATATCTGAATGAAATGATGCTTTCAAAACAAACAAAAAATATCTGAATGAAAAATAAAATAAAAGCTACTATAATTAATTAATTGGGTGCCCTACAGAAAGCCGCCCAGATCTTAAAGAAAACGCCACCTGGCTGAATGACGTCAAAAACGGGTTGCCAAATCTGGATTTGTAGGGTGGGCTAGGCCGTCATAAAATCCAAACCGAAAACCAATTTTGACGGTCCAAACCCCTGAACCAATTTGGACGGTGCCGCGCCTTCCATTAATAAATAAACAAATAATTGTTTTCAAAATATCTCATTCTCTCCATCAAAAAAAAATCTCCTTCTTCATAATATATGAAAATGAAACCCTTGCTATTTTCACTTTTCAGTATAACATATGGATTATTTCCTACTGTTTTATTCTTTTGTCATTAATATAATAAAAATTATACAAGTTATAGCCTCATGACTTCTGCAGACTTTTTATTTTTATTTATTTATAATACTAATATAATACATACAGGATGCTCGGCTAAGAATTCCTATTTCGATATTTCCTATAATAATTTCACAACTTGAGCAATCAAATCTGACTATTGGATCAATTTGCATCGGTGAATATGGAGGTAAAGACTCTCACTCACTTTTTTCTTCCGTCATGCACTTTTGAGTGTACGAAATACCTGTATGCATTTTCAACTTTCTGAAAATGTAAACACTGTACATTTTCAAAATAAATACATACCAAAGACGAAAGTACATATCAAAATGATTTTCTAATTTTATTTATTTATTTGAGGGCTCCTATATTTTACATAATCAATTGTTCAACCTGTAGGATCAACCCCTCGCAATCCAAAACAAATAATCGTGAACTTTTTCTCTCCCCCCTTCTCTCCTCCTCCAACAACCCACCAACACACAAACCCTCTCCTCCTCCCTCCTCAGCCCCTTCCTCCTCCTCCTCCCTTCCTCAAATCTGGCCTCCTCCCTCTCTCTTCTTGCTTCATCACTCACTGCCAATCTGATTCAATTTTCAGCAACATGCAGCTGGTTGGATCAGATTTGGATTTGTGGGTGTGGTGGAGGTGGAGGTGAGTTTGGGATGAGGTACTGGCGATGGTTTGGGGGAGGTGGATGGGCGAGTTGGAGGGGGCTGTGGATCTGTATCTTTAGTTGTTTGTTTAAATTATTGTAATTTCCTGTTTTCTTTTTCGTGTTGTGCCCTGTGTGGCCAAATAAATGGAGACTGGATCGCTGGCGGACGATGCAGTGATGATATTCAAGCGGTCCTGCCTTTCCCAACTGTGAATGACGGGACGATGTGCTCAAGCCAGAGGCGAAGTGGAGCGGCGGACTCCTGTTTAATCATGTTTATTTTTTCTTGTCTGTTCTGTTCCCAGCTGATTAACTTGTCCCAGCTTTAAGTCCTCGGTTCGCCGTTGTCTTTGTAATTCACAGTTTTAATCACACACAAAACCCTCGCAATCCATCCAATTGTTTGAACCCGGTAAAGCATTGTCTTTACGTCCTATATTACTTATATTTCTTTCATTAATAGAAAACAAATACATTAAGAAAGTCAAAGCCTCATAATTTAAGAATAAGTTTAAAAAAAAGTCTATCTAAGCCACATTCAAAAGTTCTATCCCCAAAAAAAAGTCGAAAGAAGGCTTCAAATAAAAAAAACAAAGCGGAAAGAAGGCCTTTTATTTTCAAAAATAGGAATTAAGAGGCTAAAGAGAAAATTGTTTACTCTTTAGCAGTGTTATTAAAACCGGACCGGTCATCGAATCGGCAAGACACTGGATCGATGGGTGAGTGGTTCAATCGGATCGAACCGGTTTGACACGCACGAATTAAAAATAATAAAATAATATATATATACATAGGAGCGTTCAAATGAGGATCGCTACAGTAATGTGAGGCACGTGAGGCACGATCTCAACCACACATCTAACCCCCCCTCCCCGTGCATTTGTGGCGCGACACGTGTCCAAATAGTAAAACCCACTAACTTTTGAAAAGTCAACAATTGCGGTTGTGCCACGTGGCTTCGCCACGTGCGTCCGATCAACTCCACAGACGACCGAGATCGTGCCTCACTGCCTCATTCTTACAACCCTGCCTCAACCGAGCGCCCATATATATATATATATATAGATGCGCTCAAATGAGAACACCCTCTTAGGCTAAGAACATGAGAATCATTCTCAGCCACTCATTTTGTTGAAATGAGTGGTCCAAAATGCACCACGTCATCTACTATGCACTTTCTGCTTTTTACTATGCACTTTCTGCTTTTACTATTCTGCACTTTTGTCTTTTACCTAAAAGACAAAAGTGCAGAATCAATCTACACCCTTAGATCATTTGATCCAAAGGTGCAAAATAATTCTCATGTTCTTAGCCTAAGAAGAGTTCTCATTTGAGCGCGCCCATATATATATATATATATATATAGAGGAGGAGGAGCGTTCAAATGTTACAAGCTTCTTATTGTGTTACGTGTTACGGAGCTTCTGATTGGTTATTGAAAATCAAGAAACCAATCAGAAGCGAGGAACACCGTAACTACGGTGCAACATCACCCACACAACCCCGTGCTTGTGAGGTGCATCGTAAGCCCCGTGTTCCTCGCTTCTGATTGGTTCCTTCTTTTCATCAACCAATCAGAAGCTCCGTAACACGTAACACTCTAACAACATGTAACATTTGAACGCCCCCTATAGAGGAGCGTTCAAATGTTACAAGCTTCTTATTGTGTTACGTGTTACGGAGCTTCTGATTGGTTATTGAAAATCAAGGAACCAATCAGAAGCGAGGAACACCGGACCTACGGTGCAACCTCACCCACACAACCCCCGTGCTTGTGAAGTGCACCGTAAGCCCCGTGTTCCTCGCTTCTGATTGGTTCCTTCTTTTCATCAACCAATCAGAATCATGTAACACGTAACACTCTAACAACACGTAACATTTGAACGCCCCCTATATATATATATTTATTTACCTGTTTTGTAACCTGATAAAATTTAACATGTATACAATACTATAGTCTATAAGACTATAACTAACAAATTTAGAATTCGAATATCACACATTAATAAGAAAAATAACAAAAAAAACAATTGCAATTTTAGTCTTAAGTCACAAATCGCAATAACATTGAAAAGTTATGCCAAAAGATAAAAGTTTAATAAGAAAAATAGATATGGTGGTGAACTTCATCTAAGTTGCTTGGATTTTGATTCGCCTCTCCAATGGTATTATCATGTGCTTCTTCATCCTCATTTTCATCCTCATTGTCATCCAAATTCATTTGCCCTATGACAATAGTATTATAACATGTAGGATTTCAGTTTGATTATGTTTTTGACTGGAACATTCTCAAATATCAACAATCCCATATTGGTTCTCCACCACCTCACAATCTTGTATGTGGTTCTTGTTGGGTACACCGTACAGATATAATAGACAGATATCGATGAAGTTACTAAATAAATAGATATGCAATGCTGCTATTCAAATAAATTCAACAGTGGTAGTACCGATTCAATTTAACTGCATAACATAAAAAATTATGAATTGAATTGTAACAATTGCAAACCGAATGAAGGATCGAGTCACGTTGGACGCTGTCCTTAAAGCAAGATTGCCGACCTACTGTGTTTTGGGTCTCTCTGGCAGTATGCTTCCCAGGATAAAACAATCCACGGCAACAGTCTTAGCACTAAGCTTTGCCGATCGAACCTTTCTGTATCTTTGGCTATCAACACCGACTGACTGACTACTACGAAAGAGGAGGAGAGCTGTTTGCGTTTTTCTCTGTGTTTCTAAGTGAAGTGCAGACCCTTATTATATAGTGGTCCAGAGACTTGCCCTGCACATTTACTTGACCTGCAAGTTTACTTGCCAGCAAGTTTATAATGATTTCATACCTCTCATTGCAAGATATTTTAATCCACTTTTTATCAACTTATTTTGATGTGTTCTCCACACTCAAATTGGGTCTCAAAATGAGGCGCATCTCCATTTTCTTCACACATTCTAAACACAATTTTTCCAACAATCCCCCACATGAAGAAAATCGAGTAATAAAACGATAAAACAATAAAATTGATAATTATGACTCGACTCTATGTGGTGATAGCTTCTACGGTTGATACCTGCATATGATAGGTAGGCAGCGCCCTTGAACCTTCCCTTGGGAAAACATGTTCTCTTTACTGACTATTCACTAGACGTGATTGTCCTTGAACTGTTCGTCTTATAATGTAAACGAAAAATATGTCTCCCACAGATATCTTCCTGACCATACTTGGTTCCTACTGGTGGGTTCATTTTGGCCATGACACCCCGTTCCTGGTTCTGCAAGAGTTTCTAAAGAATTAAGCTCTTTGAATTCTCCTTTGAAGCGGCCCCACTTCTCTCTCACATAGGTGATTCTTTTTTAAGTAAACCCACGTTACCCATTTGAATCTCACTATTCAAATTGCTAGAATCATTAAAAGCTTTGAGCTTAGCCTCGTGCGGGAGTCACTGTTTGATCTGGGAATAGGATTGGGGTGTTACCCCCATAGTGACCTCGTAGTCTTAGCATTTAGGTGGTCCATTTGAACCAAGTTCTTGGGATCTCCAGTCATCATGGTAGGGTTTTCCGTTGCCTCAACTTTATTTCCAAAAGGGCTTAAGCCTATGTTTTGATATTAACAATCAAAAGGCTTCAGTCTCATTCCCTTTGTCGTCTTCTCTACTTGGTCCCTGTTTAACCCTTTGGTTAATGGATCCGCTATGTTTTCTTTGGACCTCACGTAGTCAATGCTTATGACTCCGGATGAGAGAAGTTGTCGAATGGTATTGTGTTTACGACGTATGTGTCTAGACTTACCATTATACATGACATTATGTGCCCTACCAATGGTGGCACAGGGGTTTTCCAATCAGGAATATCCTCTACAAAATTTCTTAACCACTCTGCTTCTTCGCCACATTTATCTAATGCCATGAACTCAGCTTCCATCGTGGAACGGGTTATCAATATTTGTTTAGAGGATTTCCACGACACGGCCGCACCTCCGAGAGTGAATACATATCCACTGGTGGCCTTCGAGTCTTGTATATCAGATATCCAGCTTGCGTCAGTGTATCCTTCAATAACTTCAGGATATCTGGTATAGTGAAGACCATAATTGCGAGTAGCTCGTAAATACTTCAGTATTCTCACAATAGCATTCCAGTGTATCATTCTTGGATTACTCGTATATCTGGCCAGTCTGCTCACGGTATAGGCAATATTAGTTCTAGTACAATTCATAAAGTACATTAGACTGCCTATCACTTTTGAATACTCTAATTGGGAGATGCTCTCTCCTTTGTTTTTAGACAGGTGTTGAGTCATTTCTATAGGAGTCCAACATACTCCTTGACTCTCTTTTCCAAATTTGTCCAAAATTTTATCAACATAATGTGATTGGCTTAAAACAAATCCATCTGATGTTCTCGTAATTTTAATCCCTAAAATTACATCAGCTCGACCCATGTCTTTCATATCAAACTTAGAGTTTAATATGGCCTTAGTGGACTTCACCAATTTTTCATTGCTTCCTACAGTGAGTATATCATTGACATATAAACACAAAATCACATATCCGTGTTCAGTGTTTTTGATGTATATACATTTGTCACACTCGTTGATTTTGAATCTGTTTGACAACATTGCTTTGTCAAACTTCTCATGCCACTATTTTGGCGCTTGTTTCAGACCATAGAGAGACTTGACAAGTTTACAAACTTTTCTCTCTTGTCCTTGCGCTCTACAACCCTCTGGTTGTATATTTCTTCCTCAAGGTCTCCATTTAAGAAAGCAGTCTTCACATCCATTTGATAAATTTCTAAATTGCGCAATGCTGCAATGGCAATTATCATTCTAATGGATGTGATCCGCGTCACAGGGGAGAATGTATCAAAGTAGTCTAGACCCTCCTTCTGTCTATATCTTTTGATCACAAGTCTCGCCTTGTACTTTTGAATAGTACCGTCTACTTTTAGTTTCTTTGTAAAGATCCACTTAGAGCTAAGTGGTTTACATCCATGAGGAATATCAACTAGCTCCCATGTATGATTTTGCATAATGGAGTCTAGTTCACTTTTTATGGCTTCTTTCCATAAAGGACCTTCAACCGAGCGAATTGCTTCATCATATGTACGAGGTCCTGCCTCGACCATAAAGGTTATAAAATCAGGTCCAAAGGAATTTTCAACCCTAGCTATTTTGCTTCGTCTGGGTTCCTCTAAATTCGTATTCTCCTTGAATACTTCTTCTTCTTCTTGAGACCTTTCGGTAAGTTCTTCGCCTATCTCTTCAGGTGAACTCGGTCTCAATTTCTCAGATTTATAAGGAAACACTTGTTCAAAGAACGAAACAGTCTTAGACTCCATAATGGTGTCTTTATGTATATCAGGATTTTTCGATTCATATACGAGAAATCTATACGCAGTTGTTCAGTGCATATCCAATAAACGCACAGTCAATTGTCTTTGGTCCTATTTTCATTCTTTTAAGACCGGGAGCCATTACCCTGGCCAAACACCCCCACACTCGCAGGTGTGCGTAGGATGGCGTTCTCCCTATAAATAATTCATAAGGAGATTTATCTTTCTTCTTACGGGGTATCCGATTTAATAGATAATTAGCTGACAAGACAGTCTCCCCCCACATTTCCTTAGGTAACCCTGAACTAAGCAACATCGCATTCATCATTTCTTTGATAGTGCGATTCTTACGTTCAGCTATACCATTCGACTGAGGCGAATAAGGTGGAGTTACTTCATGTATGATTCCAGTTTGTGCACACAGTGTCCCAAACGGTTCTACATATTCACCACCACGAGCACTCCGTAATCGTTTGATCTTTTTATTTAGTTGGTTTTCAACTTCCAACTTGTACATGACAAATTTCTGTATTGCTTCATCCTTGCTCTTTAGCAAGTATATTGAACAATATTTTGAACTATCATCTAAGAACGTTACAAAATATTTATTTCCACATCTGGTTGGCATGAATTTCAAATCACATAGATCACTATGTATTAAGTCAAGGTGTTCAGTATCTCTTTCAACACTATGAAAGGATGTTCGTGTTAATTTTGCCTCAATGCAAATCTCACACTTATGTTCAGAATCAATTTGAAGTTTTGGTATACAATCTAATTTCATTAGATTCCTTATTGAGTCATAATTCACATGACCTAATCTACCATGCCATAAATGTGAAGATTCAAGCAAGTAAGCAAAAGAACTTTCTCTATTAATAGACTTGATGGCAATTACATTGAGTTTCTACATGCCATCTTTCACATAACCACGTCCCACATACATTCCGTTCTTTGAAAGAACGACCTTTTGAGACTCAAATACTATCTTAAAACCATGCGCATCAAGCAAGGCTCCAGATACTAAGTTCTTCCTAATGTAAGGCACATACGAGACATTAGTCAGCTTCAGCTCCTTCCCTGAGGTCATCTTCAAAACCACGCTTCCTTTCCCCTTGACTTCTGAGGTGGCAGAGTTGCCCATGTATACCTTCTCTCCAGCATCAGTTAATTTCAACTCTGAGAAGGCATTCTTGTCGAAACATATGTGGTGGGTTGCTCCAGTATCCAGCCACCACTCCTTGGGGTTGGAATCCACCAGGCTTAGCTAAGATATTACAGCCACTAGGAGATCTTCCTCTACCTCAGCAACATTCACCTTTTTCTTCTTTTTCTACGGCTTCTTGCACTCAGCAGCTCTGTGACCCTCTTTGTCACAGTTGAAGCACTTGCCAGTGAACTTTGGCTGCACCTTCTTCTTGATAGCCCCACTCTTGGGTCCAAGTTTGTTGAAGGGCTTCTTCACTTTGGAACTGCCACCATGCTCCACCATGTTGGCTCTCTCAGACGGGAGATTAATCCTCTTATCAGAAAGTTGATTATCCTCTTCATTCTTGAGGCGAATCACTAGGTCCTTCATAGACATTTCCTTCCGCTTGTGCTTAAGATAATTCTTAAAGTCCTACCACCCCGAAGGCAGCTTCTCAATGACTGCAGCAACCTGGAATGGTTCATTGACCTTCATTCCCTCAGAGTTCATCTCATGCATGATCAGCTGCAGGTCTTGCACTTGACTGGTCACCGTCTTCGAATCCACCATCTGGAATTCGAGGAAGCGCCCCACAATGTACTTTTTGGAGCCAGCATTCTCGGTTTGGTACTTCCGATCGAGTGACTCACAAAGTTCTTTAGCTGATGTCTTTGTGTAGTACACCTTGTACAGCTCATCATTCAGGCTGTTAAGCACATAATTTCGGCAAAGATATTCAGCATCGTTCCAGGCATTGTATGCCATGAGCACTTGATGATCAGTCTCATTCTCAGCAACCATAGGAGTGTTCTCGGCCAGATATCGGGCAAACCCTAGTTGGGTCAGATAGAAGTGCATCTTCGGCTTCCACGTATTAAAGTTCTTTCCATTGAACTTTTCGAGTTTTTTCAGCTGCCATCACCGCAGCAGGCACTTTTGCCAGTGCGTTATTTGGAACTAGACCCGCAGGTCCATTCCCGGCCGTAGCCATCACAACTGGGGTTGTCGCAGCAGACTCAGCAACATCATGAGGAGGAAACTGGACACCCTCCATGTTCATAGACTGATTATTTTGTCCTTGTTCATAATTCATTGTCTACACAGAGAGGCAGATCTGTTAGTAACTTCAAACAAATAAATCTTGCTTTAAGATTGTTGGGTACACAGTACAGATATAACAGACAGATATCGATGAAGTTACTAAATAAATAGATATGCAACACTGCTATTCAAATAAATTCAACAGTGGTAGTACAGATTCAATTTCACTGCATAACATAAAAAATTATGAATTGAATTGTAACAATTACAAACCGAATGAAAGATCGAGTCACGTTGGACGATGTCCTTAAAGCAAGATTGCCGTCGTATTGTGCTTTGGGTCTCTCTGGTAGTATGCTTCCTAGGATAAAACGATCCACGACACAAGTCTTAGCACTAAGCTTTGCTGATCGAACCTTTCTGTATCTTTGGCTATCAACACCGACTGACTGACTACTACGAAAGAGGAGGAGAGCTGTTTGCGTTTTTCTCTATGTTTCTAAGTGAAGCGCATACCCTTATTATATAGTGGTCCAGAGACTTGCACAGCAAGTTTACTTGCCCTGCACGTTTATAATGATTCCATACCTCTCATTGCAAGGTATTTTAATCCGATTTTTATCAACTTATTTTGATGTGTTCTCCACACTCAAATTGGGTCTCAAAATGAGGCGCACCTCCATTTTCTTCACACATTCTAAACACAATTTTTCCAACAATTCTCCTATTTTAAGACTGTTAATTTATTCATAATAAGCATATTAGCACTAAGAATCCCTCACTAGGTTACTGGTGCTGAAACAAGTTCCCGGCTGCCACCAGCTATTGTTAACAAGGAAAAATACCCAGGTTTTTTCATTTATCAACCACTTCATTTCATTCAGAGGCATCTTCTCTTTAGGCTATCATTTGTCGTAGAAGTTCGTTGTTATTTTTATAAGCATGCTTGGAATATATCTGCAATATAGATCTTTCTCATTTGAAGGGGCAGAGGCAAGAGTGTCTGGTTTGTCCGTGGATCCTTCTCAAAAGAGAGCATCTGAACACGATCCTTCTCAAAAGAGAGCATCTGAACACGATCCAAATCCAATTTGGGATTGTCATCCAAATTCATTTGCTCAGACCGGGATGGAATGCGAAAACTCAAAAACAATATGTGAAGATTTGGGAAAGCAAGTACCTGATAATTTCACCAGACAAGAGATCCGGATCGAAACTTGAGCAGAAGACAAGAGATCGGAACTTCGCCAGACAAGAGATCGGGATCGAAACTCGCCGACTGTGTTTCAGTGTGTTTCGTGAAATTGGAATTAGGTTAGGGGCTTAGGGCGATGCGTATGCGTGTCCTGTTTGTCTTTTTTTATTTTTTTTATTCAAGTTTTTTTAACATCAAAACGGCTGTGTTTCGTGCAATTAACATCAATCCGGTTGACCCGGCCGGGTCACGATTCAACCGGAAACCGGCGGTTCAACCGGTTCATGGCCGGGTTAATGACATTTCCAATCCGATTTGAGAACCGGACCGTTCTGGTGACCGGTTCCCAGTCTAATCGATCGAACCGACCGGCCCGGTCCGATTTTAATAACACTGTTCTTTAGACCAACCCTAAAGTCACTCAAAGTTAAAATTGAAGATTTGATCGACGAGGAATGACATGATAAAATAAGGTTTCCATGTTTACTAATTCGATAAAAAAAATGATGGGTGGAGAGCGGGTAAAAATTCTATTTTTTTATAATAATTATAAAATTCTTTAAAGGTTGACATGTGGCATATTTGTCGAAATTTTATAATCCAATAGGGAGGAACGAACTAGTCTTTTGGTATTTTCATAATTAATTAATTTTAATTCAATTAATTCAAAGCATAAAGTTCAGAGTTATTTGATAATGTTTAGAGTTATTTGATAATAATGTTCAGAGTTATGTGACAATGTTCAGAGTTATTTGATAATGTTTAGATTTATTTTTCAGAGTTATTTGATAATGTTCAGACTAAACGTTATTTTTCGGACGTTTATATATTATATATTTTTAAATAACTCCGTTTAATTTTTTTATTTACCAAAAGTACCCCGAATTATAATTGGTTGAGAGTACGACGTGTCGAATTCTTTTTTTTGGATAAAATGCATATAGCAGATACAAGACGTAACATATGACTTAAAAAACTAGGAAAACACATCTAGCTTGGATCAGTACGGACAATAAAAATATGCTTGAATAAAAGAATCAACTGCTTCACTTAACCTCACGCCTATCGAAGTGACTCTACCACGTTTGACTGAAATTAAACAACTTGCAAACATTTCGGAAGCAACGTAGTGAGGCACATATAGCACGTGGCACACTGCCAACGTGTCGAATTCTTAAATCGCTTATAGTTTTTTATATTTAAATGTGATGTTTATTGATGCAAACTCAAAAAAAATGATTAGAATATAACCGAGTAAATAATAAGAGATTATGACACGCGTCAGAAGACTACAGCCGAGCTGTAGAAATGGACACATTGCATGCTAGTTAATGTACGTCATCAAATATCTAAAGGCTTTTATTGATCATTTGTGTTTGTTACCTTGCTATTACGAAATCTTGATGGATGCGGACTTGTCTGATTTGGTTCGGTCTCCATCAATATTTTTTGTTTTGTTGATGGGTGTCCATCAACTTATTGATCCACCGTTACACATAAAATCTATTTTATAAAAAATTAACTCAATATTGATAGATTTTGAATAATATATTGATTATACCGACAGATTTACAAACTAGTGGATCTTTAAAAGTCGTTTCATTTCAGACTAGTCATGATGAGATACTGGCGGATAATTTGAAGATGTTTTTGGATAAATTTTACTTTGAAAAAACTAAATGAAGAAATAAAGCAGCTGCTGGATTTGGATGTCATTGCTAAAGGTCAGTCCAGAACGTCGCAGAAGGTCAAAGCTCTCGTTGATAAAGATGCGTTTGAAATCAGGCACAAACTCGGAGTCGTTGCAAAAGGTAAAGCGTTCGTTGCTGAAAGCTCGGGGAAGCCGTTACAAGTCGTTACGAGGTCGTTGAAGATAGACCAATCGAAAAACGCCATGTTAGCGAGTCCGAGGGCGCGGGTTCGTTTGAATTAGGCGGTCCAAATCGAGCTCATCCAACGGCTACAGTTTACTCTGGAGGAAATCAGATTTAAAGCTGCAACTCGAGCTGGATTAGGGTTCATACGTTTTTTATTTCGTTCGACGTCCAAGCGAGATTCGATTCCGAAATTGTTTGAGGGCTTTTACTAAGTGAGAGATTGCGAGTTGCTTTTCATTCATTGTGAGTGTTTAGCATCGTTCCATATAGAGATCAGTGCTTGTGGTTCTCGCAGAGGCTTGTAATCGAACTGCTCGATTCCAGCGTCGTTTTGGCCGATTCCGACAACTGACATAGTGGATTAGGACTGAGCTAGTGCTCAACTGGACTAGCCTCTCACCTAGAGGTGAACCGATATAAATCTCTTTGTCCTTTACTTTCTTGCTAGTTCTCTATCTCAAATCAAAATTAGGGTTTTCGAATTGAATTGTAACAACGAATTGGATTAAGTAACTCAGTATTGAGTTACAACAGTGGTATCAGAGTCGTTTGTATTGATTCTTGGCTGGTGTTGTTGTTGATTCTGCCCTAACTTGCTTGCTTGTACTCATACTTGCTTGATTGTTGCTTGCGAGGTGAAAATGGTGCAAGCAAGGATTGAGATAACGCCTTATGATGAGAAGGGAGACTTCCATGTCTGGTGCCTCAAGATGAAGGTCGTGTTGTCCCAACATAAGGTATTTGTTGCCCTTGAAGAGGAAGCCACTAAGTGGACTGCAGAAGAGAAGAAGAAAAAGGCTGATATTGAGGTGGAGGCCTATAACTTGATAATATTGAGCCTTGGGGATAGTATTATTAGAAATGTATGTGAATGCGAAACTCCTCTCACTATGTGGAAAAAGCTTGAGTCATTGCATGCTAATCAAGTAGCTCCAAACTTACCATATTTGAAGGCATCACTGTTTGCATAAAAATGAACTCTGCTAAGACTATGGATGAAAATCTTGATGAGTTCTTGAAAATGTCATTGATGCTTAGGGATATAGTTCATGCACTTGATGAAACTAGTCTTGTGGTGATCTTAATGAATTCTATTTTTGAGTCATTGATGGACCAAAGTTATACGAGTCAGAAACACAGTAAAACCCCCTTAATTAGACTGTTTGTCTATCTAACTTCTACGTGTTAGTCCCGATATATTTCCACAGGGCATTTTAGAGACTGAAGTGAAAACACGCTAAGGAGAGGATTTTATGCTGAAAAGATAACAAGAGTCAATCCAAGGTCAAGATCATATGCCGACTGAAGAAATATCAAGGATCCTGACGTTAAATTGACCATAACAAATTAATCAGAGGAATCAGGAGTGGAGTCAAGACAGCCCGGAGAAGAAACACATTGACAGTTTTGTGAAAAGACTGCACAAAACTGTACAAATCTCACATTGGACAAGGATGACCGGCCACTTGAAGAAGTGGTGGCCAAGGGAGGAGCTCCTCCTCCTTGGCCACCCACCGCCTACCGGCGGCTTGGGGTGGTGGTGACCGGCGGCTTTTGGAGCTCCTCCACATGTCACCACCACCTCCCTCCTCCTCCACCACTCCTCTTCCTCCATGTGTGGCCATCTCCTCCCTCCATTTTCTCCTCCAATCAAAATGCAACACTTACCACCCATCTCCACCACCCATCTCCTCCCCTTTGGGCTATAAAAGGAGGAGCTCCTCCTCCTCATTTCACACACCAATTCTCAAATTCACTTCTCTCTCTAGAAAGTGTAATATTTGTAATGTTGTAATTTTGCTTTGGAAATAAAGGATAGCTCCCTTGGCGCTTCAACGGTTGTAAGTATTTCTTCATATTTATTCAACTGTTTTATTTCCTTAGTATAATGTTTAACGCGATGAATAGTAGCTAAACTTGTAGTTCGGTCTAAGGGCGCACTTGTATTATAAAATGTTTTAAGACTATTAACTTAGTGTCTAGTCTAAGTATTCAAAACTTATTCTATGTGCCATATATTAAGTCAGAACGTCCAAGGTAGAGTGGATGCTTGGAATGGCAAAACTCTACAGCGGGGTTCGTAAACTTGTACGGATAAGTGGATGCTTGGAATGGCAAAGCTTATCTGAGAAGTTTGACTCATCTTAAACACCATTTGGTTGATCGGGAATGATTGATCAAATGGATGCACATAGGCTAATATAACCGGGAATGGAGTATTAGTCTAAATAGAATAAGTGTTCTACGTCCTTGGAATAGGCTAGACAGTGTACGCAAATCGAGTGCTTGGAATGGCCTTGATACACCGTTTGAATACTTAGGAGAGTCACTAAAGGTCAATGATAAACAGGATATAATACAAGTCCCCTGAAACCGAACATTTCTCTTTAATTATAAACTGTACTTTACTTTCCAGTATTAAAATCAACCAACCAACCAATCAATCAATCAAAATAGCTGGTAGCTTTAAAACCAACCAACCGACCTTAAACACGCTCCCACGCTGCGTAATTCCCCCGAAGAACAATTATTCCCCTAGTTCCCTTGGGTTCGACCCCTACTTACCAAGTACTACCCAGTAGTATAGTTGCGAGTAGCGGACTATTATAAATTTATTTGCACAATCACTTTGACGACAAGCGGTTCTATCAGTCATATCATGTTGTGAAAGATGCCTTTCAATAAACTGGTGATGTGCTTTCATATGATAGATTTTGTACTGCTTTGAAAATTATAGAGTTAGAGCTTAAGAATCAAAATGCTAAGTCTGCCTTTGGTTTGTTTGTTAAGTCTAGCAAGTCATCATTTCAGAGTAACAAACATAAGTTCCAAGCCAAGCCTAAGTTTGATAAAAATAGTAATGGAAATAACAGTTTTCAAAAAGGTCAGTCCCCACAAACTAAGTGTTATTTATGTGGTAAGATGGGTCATTTAAGAAGGAATTATTATAAATGGTTAGCCACGCCTAAAACCAATGGGAACTCTGAAACTAACTTGGCCTTGACATCTGATAAAGCCAGTTCATCACAAGAGGTCCTAACTGTCACCAGTATGGATCTAAGTGATGAATGTGTATTGGATTCAGGTTGTTCGTTTCATATGTGCCCAAACAAAAATTGGTTTGATGACCTAGCTCACACTGCCAGTGAAAATGTGTACATGAGAAATAATAATGTGTGTAAAGTCATGGGAATGGGTAGTATAAACCTTAAATTGACTAATGGTAAATTAGTGACCTTAACTAAGGTAAGATATGTCCCAGACTTAAGAAGAAACTTAATTTCCATTGGTGCTCTTGATGATTCTGGTTGTTCTCACACTGCTAAAAATGGTGTTCTTGTTGTTTTTAAAAATGATAGGCAAGTGTTAATTGGAAATAAAATGGGCAGTGTGTATATCCTTGATGGTTCCTATAATGGTGTGATTAAGGAAGTCTGCCCTGCTGTCTGTGAAGATGCTACCTTAAGGTGGCATCTTAGACTGGGACACATGAGTCAAAAAGGGCTTGAGTACCTGAATAAGCAAGGTATCCTTGCTGAAAAGGTTACTCAGTTACCCTTTTGTGAACCATGTGTGCTAGCCAAACAGTACATGTTGAAATTCACTAGTGGAGTCCATTCAAGCAAGGAAATCTTAGAGTATTTACATGATGATTTGTGGGGTCTGAGTCCAATGAAACTCATGGGGAAAGAAATATTTTCTGAGCATTGTAGATGATTATTCTAGGAGAGTATGAACCTTCTTACTGAAAACTAAAGATGAGGCATTTACCAAGTTTAAAGAATGCAAACTGTTAGAAGAAAATCATACTAATAAAAAGGTTAAGGCATTAAGGACTCATAATGGTTTGGAATTCTGTAATGCTGAGTTTGACAATTTTTGCAATGAGAATGACATTTTGACATAAGACTGTTAGATTAACTCCACAACAGAATGGTGTGGCTGAAAGGATGAATAGGACATTGATTGAAAAAATGAGATGCTTATTGTTCACTTCTGGTTTACCTAAGTCTTTTTGGGGTGAAGCTCTTTACACTGCTACTTATCTTGTTAATAGAAGTCCTAATAGAATGCTTGATTTTAAATGCCCTATGGAACTGGGGAGTGGTAGAAAGCCTGACCTTAGGGAATTGAAAATATTTGGGTGTGCTGCTTATGCTCATAACAGGGAGGGAAAATTGGAACCAAGATCAACTAAGTGTATCTTCTTAGGTTATCAAAGATCAATGAGTACTAAAGGGTATACGTTGTGGGATATGAATGCTAGGGGAATTAAAATACTTATTAGTAGAGATGTTATTTTTTATTAGAATACCTTCCCATATAAAAATAACAGTGAAGCCAATACTGAGACCTCCCCTGCACCATCGTCTGATAGAACCTTATTTGACTTAGATCCTCCTGAAAGCAATGAGCGACCTGACCAGGTAGAGCACCATATAGAACAAGATATGCCCCATCCAGAACCTGACAATGACCAGAATGAACATAATGAACATGTTGAGAATGTAGATTAGGTGGAGGAATATGAAATTGCTACCCAAGATGTATTAGCAGACTGGCAACTTGCCAGAGATAGGCCTAGAAGAGAGCCTAGGACTCCCACTAGATATTCCCAAGCTGATCTTGTATCCACTGCCCTGGTAGCTGCTAAGGAAATTAAGAATGAGCCTAATACATATGAGAAAGCTGTTGAGGGTAAGGATAGTGAGAAATGGAAGAAGCCCATGTTAGATGAGATGGAGTCTCATAAGTCTAACAATACCTGGGTTCTGGTAAAAAAGCTGGTTGATTGCATGTGGTTGTTCAGGATCAAGGATGAAGATCCACCAAGGTATAAAGCAAGGTTGGTTGTCAAGGGATTCACTCAAAAAGAACGTATTGATTACCATGAAATTTTTACACCAGTTGTTAAGTTTAAGACTATTAGGATCATGCTTGCATTGGTTACTATAAATGACTTAGAACTCGAACAACTAGATGTTAAGACAACTTTCCTTCATGGAGAGTTAGATGAGCAAATTTACATGAAACATCCTCCTGGTTTGATAAATAAGAAATGCCCTGAACATGCTTGTTACTTGAAAAAAATCATTGTATGGTTTGAAACAAAGCTCAAGATTGTGGTATAAAAGGTTTGATTCATATGTGCTTAAACTGGGATTTGTGAGAAGTAACTTTGATCCATGTTTCTATATCTATGGATGATTGCCTCTATATGCTCTTATATGTGGATGACATATTGTTGATAAGTAAGTCAGTTGATAAAACTATGGTGTTGAAATCACAGTTAAGCTCAGAATTTGACATGAAAGATTTTGGAAAGGCAAAGAAAATATTGGGCATGGTTATTAATAGAGATATGAGCAAATGTTTTCTAAAATTACACCAAAGGCCTTATTTAGAGAAAATATTCTCTAAGTTTAGTAGTTTTGATTGTAAACCTGGGCAAGTGTCATTGGTTCCTCACTTTATTCTGTCCAAGTCACAAAGTCCTAAATCTGATATTTAGTTTGTAAAATGGAACAAGTACCTTATGCTAATGCTATTGGATCTGGCATGTATGTCATGATTAGTTCTAAGCCTGACTTGTCATATGCCATGTCACTATTAAGTAGATTCATGCTCAACCCTGGACCTGAACATTGGTTGGCTTTAAAACATGTATTTGCGTATATAAGAAGTACTTTGGATGTTGGACTGTGTTATGAAAAAAGATAGAATGATTTAAACTGGTTGGATATGTTGATGCTGATTTTGGTGGGGATAGAGACACTAGAAAATCTACAACTGCTTTGTATTTCACTCTTGGTACTTATTGTGTTTCCTGGAAGTCACAACTTCAATCTATAGTTATCATTTCATCTACTGAATCTGAGTATATTTCACTGTGTGATGCTGTAAAAGAGGTCATGTGGTTGTAGGGCATGCTTAGTGAAGCTAAACTATTTAATGGAACTGCTGTGATTAAATGTGATAGTCAGTCTGCCATTCGTTTGAGTAAAAACCCTGTATATCATGAGAGGTCTAAGCTTATTGATATTAAGTATCACTTTGTTAGAGATAAGGTAGAAAATGGTGATGTTGTTGTGGAAAAAGTAGGGACTGAAAACAATCCTGCTGATATGGGAACTAAGATTGTTACTTACACCAAGTTCAAGCTTTGCTTGAAACTTTTGCATTTGGAGTAATCTGTTTTGCAGGTTGAGCAACGAAAAAGCCCAGTTCTGATTTCACTATGTTATGTTTTTCGGGATCAAGCTGAAGGCCTAAAGTACCTTAAAGGAATGGCCGCTTTAGGTGGATGATTGAAGAAATAAAGCAGCTATTTTTCTGCTGGATTTGGATGTTGTCAAAGCTATCGTTGCTAAAGATGCGTTTGAAATCAGGCGCAAACTCGGAGTCGTTGCAAAAGGTAAAGCGTTCGTTGCTGAAAGCTCGGGGAAGCCGTTACAAGTTGTTACGAGGTCGTTGGAGATCGACCAATCAGAAGATGCCACGTTAGCGAGTCCGAGGGCGCGGGTTCGTTCGAATTAGACGGTCCAGATCGAGCGCATCCAACAGCTACAGTTTAATCTGGAGGAAATTGGATTTAAAGCTGCAACTCGAGATGGATTAGGGTTCTTCCTCATCCGATACGTTTTTGATTTCATTCGACGTCCAAGAGAGATTCGATTCCGAAATTGTTTGAGGGCTTTTACTCAGTGAGCGATTGCGAGTTGTTTTCATTCATTGTGAGTGTTTAGCATCGTTCCATAGAGCGAACGGTGCTTGTGGTTCTCGCGGAGGCTTGTAATCGGACTGCTCAATTCCGGTGGCGTTTTGGCCGATTCTGACGACTGACATAGTGGATTGGGACTAAGCTAGTGAGCTCAAACTGGACTAGCCTCTCACCTAGAGGTGAACTAGTATAAATCTCTTTGTCCTTTACTGTCTTGCTATTTCTTAATCTCAAATCGAAATTAGGATTTCCGAATTGAATCGTAACAACGAATTGGATTAAGCAACTCAGTATTGAGTTACAACACTAAATTTAGTTTAAAATAAGCATAGACATGCTCTCATACATGCTGAAGTAGGAGGTTCTAGAGCACCTCCTTCTAATTTTGTGCTTAATTTCTGAGATGTGCTGTGTTAGAAGGTGCTGAAACTTTTCATCGGTGCAGATGTCCTAACAGGATAGAAAAGTGTGTTGTCTCATTTTCACACATGGACACAACAACATAATCAATGATAACATTTCAAATTTTATATCATATTTTAATAAATTTTGGGCATATAAATTTTTTGAGTGAATATACAGATTGTATTGTTTTTTTATTGGGATTAGGTTAATTAGTTGTTAACATGTTAGATAGGATCTTCGAACCTGTGCACGTGGGTGGCAAGTGGATGCGCCTCCACTAGGCTAACACCCTTCACCTACAGATTGTATTGTTAATAAATATGTAATACATTATAATAAAAAATTTAACTTTTGGGCAGTGATTTGGAAATCCAATCACCGAGTTCTGAATGTACTTTCGCATGCCCCGTAAAAAAAAGTACTTTCGCATCAAAGTATGTGATGGCTAAAATATTGAATCGGGATGTATCAAGATGCAAATGTAATTTCATATTCGTATCTTGCAACACGATCTTATTTATAATTTTTACTTATTTTTTCCTTTCATTATGAAATAAATATTGGGCCGTGGCTGGACCTGGACCACCATGTCGAGCGAAACCAGCAACAAAAATTAAAAAAAAGGAAAAAAACTGCTCACGTTCTAGTTCTATCCGCGACTACAACGCAGCCGTTGGGCACAAAACGCTGCGTTTTGGCCAATGGTCTAGTCTCTACTCCAAAAATCCATCGGCGAGATCGAGAGGGAAGAAGAGTGAATGGCGAAGAGCTCGAAGAAGAACGCGAATGGCGGGAAAGCGAAGTTGGATCCGGAGGCGGAGGAGCGGCTGAGGCTGAAGCGACTGGCGGTGTCCAACGGCATGATTTCCGATGTGCCTGCAAAAACTTCGGTTTCGTTGTGTCCATCGAAGACAGTGGTTAAGCATCACGGGAAGGATATTGTCAAAAAGTCACACAGGAAGAACAGATTTTTGTTCTCGTTTCCTGGTTTGCTGGCTCCTATTGGTGGTGGAAAGATCGGGGAGCTTAAGGATTTGGGGACTAAAAACCCTATTCTATACCTCGATTTTCCCCAGGTACTGCTTTTTCCATCAAGGATTTTAGCGTGGGATTTGTGCTGCTGGTAACAGTGAAGCACTGGTTATTAATGTTGTGGAGTTTTAGTAGTACTAATGATGCTGGATAATGCTTTATTTAGATCAATGGTTGTGTAACTTTTGTGGCAGTGCTTAATTTGATGCATATATGGGGTTGGGTTGAAAACTTTGATAGTTATTTACATTTCGTTGCTGCATTATTATTTGTGTCTCCTGTGAAAATTTTAAAGTGAGATCTGTGTGCGGATAACAATGAAGGAACGGTTATGAGTGTGGAGTTTTAGTAGTATTAACGATGTTGGCTGATGCGTTACTGGGCGTATTTTAGATTGATGGTTGTGTAATCTTTTGTGTTATTGCTTTTTAGATGCATATATGGTGAATGGGTTGAACAGTTTTGATGGTGATTTTCATTTTGGTGCTGCTTTCGTAGGGCCGAATGAAGCTGTTTGGTACGATTATGTATCCGAAGAATCGGTACTTGACACTGCAGTTTTCTAGAGGCGGGAAAAATGTCATATGCGAGGACTCCTTTGATACTATGGTTGGTTTCTAATTCATTTATTATTATTGATCTCTTCTAACCAGATAAGCTTTTGTTCGACCATCTGTTAATGTTTTTTTTCCCATTTTGTTCTGTATGAACTCAGGCTAGCTATGCGTTGTGCACCTCCATAAAATGTTAACAATAGAACCTTTTGAACCCTTTCCTTTCCTGTATAAACGAGATTATGGGGCATGGGCAACGGGTCGTAACTAGGACCTTTGCCCTTGATAGAAGATTAGTCATGCTGATAGAATGTTCTCTGATCATATAGATGTGATAAAAAGAAAGTGTTTGTAACCACTATATCTCGTTAGGGAATACGGTTGGGTATTAAAGGTTAACCATTTTCTTTTTTTCTATCAGATTGTGTTTTCAGAGGCATGGTGGATTGGGAAGAAAGAGGAGAATCCAGAGGAAGCTAGACTAGATTTTCCAAAAGAGCTTGCTGGGGTAAGTGAAGACATGTCTACTTGAAGTTGGGGCCCATGGATAACAATCTGAATGCACTCTGGTCCATCATTAATTTAGTTTATTGCTTCAGGAGCACCCTGTTGAGTGCGACTTTAGCGGCGGTGCTGGTTCAACTACTGTAAATAAGTCAGGTGTATTAAATCCTGTGCAAGAGTTTGTAAAGGAACATACCCCTGAGACAGATATTGAGGATGACTCTTCTAAGAGCGAAAACAATGTAACTGAGTTACTTAAACAGACGCCAACCAGACAGTCTACTAGAACATCCGGAAAATCTTACAAGTACGAGTTCTTTCTTGCATTTTTATTCTTTCATGTCACTTTTCTTCGTGACTACCTGAGGTAGTTCTCTTGACTTTTCAACGTATAGGTTTGCAGAAGCTTCTTCTAGTGATGATGATAGTGGTGCTGGCATTTCAATAATATCTGAGAAAAAAGTATGAAGCTTTTCTCTCTGCCTGGCTCAATTCGTACCACTTTTATGCTGTCTTTGATAATCATTTATTTGATTTGTTTGGTAAACAGAGTGAAGCAAAAAAATCAAACATACTTGACAGCAATTCAGACGCCAATGAGACACTGACCGAAACTATAAAGGTCTCCAAGAGCTCCTCGCATGTTACTGGCAGTGTCTCACGCATTAGTCGTGGTTCACTTGTTCAACCCACTATATCTACGCTATTTAAGAAAGCTGAAGGGAAGGTAAATTCCCCTACCATGTCTAAGTGTAATTTTGACTGCAGAATATTGACGTATATCATCCCAGAACTGAAACAAGTCTATTGTCTCCATCCTATTCTATATGTAGTTAATTTACTGTGTAAATGCTCCACCACTGCTCCTAGTAGCCTTCTAAAGTAGAGTGGGATGGTCATTTGCAGTCTTATGTGTTGATTTGTTGGCTTGTTAAAGTCTACCTAAAATTCAGTGGCTATTTAAGATTAGCTGAATGCCCCAGCCAAATTAATTTTCAATTTTGTTGTTTGCAGAAGGAGCCAACAAGTTCAAAGAAAATCACACCCCTAACAGGTGACTACCATTTGTGATTTGACAGAAAACATCGAGTTAAAGGCTCACTGACCTAACTGCAAATTTAGCAGGGGCCGAACCGAAATCGCAGAGTACTAAATCAGCCAGGAAGATAGATTTGGTAATTTGCATTTTTGTTCATTGGTTTCTAAGGTGAATGTGTGATTGCCAATGTTTAATTTGATGAGCTACAATTTCCAACAGGATGAGGGCAATGAAACAAGGAAAAAAAGGAAACTTGTGAAAGGTGAAAATTCCAATAGCCTTTCCTACTCACTTACATCTGGAGGATCTAGAATTTGCACCTTTTTTACTCAATATATAACTTCTGGAAAATGCTTTAAAATCTTGGGTCATCTTTTTTACCGAGTATATAACTTCTTGAAAAATGCTTAAAATTTTGGGTCATTTTTTGAGCTTATTGGGCTTCCTTAAATTATGATTCCGAAATCTAGGCTTTTGTTTTGGTTTCTTGAGACTTAAGAGAATGATAACAATTAGATGAGAACAGTCCGAAATTGTAATTATCATCGGTTCTTAAACTAAAGCTGGTTGCAGTTAAATTCAAATCAATCTGAATTGCACTAGCTTGTGAATTTTGTCTGTAATTTGGTTGTTTAAACTTTAAAGTGTTGATTCCCAGTCACTATTAGTTGCAATGCTACTCGGGGAATCATGCTGAATTTTCTAGCTAGCTCAAGTAGTCTAATTGAAATGAGTTGCAAAGGAAAGTACGTTTTATGCATAACATTCCTTATAAGTATAAAAAATGCTGATGGTCTCTGTCTGAACCTGGTAAAATGAAGCCCCATAGTCTCCATATTGAATCATTTTTACTTGCCGATAATGTCTACAAAACATAGACTTGTGATGTATGACATTATCCGAGGATGTTATTGGGTCATACATTCTTTAGTCTTTTACATCTTTTAAATATCAAGTAATGTCACATTCGTTATCAAAAAAAAAAAAGTAATGTCACATTCCGGAGATTCATGGATGTCACCTGGATGGATAGTCGAATACCTGTCTTCAATATGCATGGGCAATGAACATAAATAATGTTTGTGACCATGCTGGAATATTGTTAACTCTTTGGCGCTGGACTTATAGGTGTCTTACTTATCTGGGCCATTTTTTTTTCCAATTAAAGCTGGGCGGTACCAGCAAGTTTATTGATAGGTCCCAAAAAGCCTGAGACATGGCACCTGGGCCATATTTCACTTATATAATCTGCCTGAATTGTAGGGACTGATTTGAAGACCACGAATACACAACCTGAGGTATGTTCGTTGTGCGTTCATCTATTATTGCATACACGTACCCATATACATTTATTGTCAACACATGAGTCATCCCCAGTGAACCCCTATTAAGTAAGAAGAACTTATCTTTTAGACGGGCATCAAGATACCTTCACATCTACCAATGGCTTTTTATTCCGAATTCCGTCGGCATTACACATTTATCATTCTAGTTTGGTCTTGTTTTACTGATTATTCTTTGTTAACATTGACGCTTCCATCATGAGGCAATTGGCAGCACACGATACTTGGTTTTTCAGTCGCTGATACAAAATAAAATGATATGATTCTTCCTCATAACACTGTTATAATGATTAGATATTAAAAAGTTGTACTCCATGTCTTCCACAGCTTCTCCAACTATCTATATTACAGCCGTGATTTATCCGTATTAATTCGTAAATGTGTAGATTATGTTTTACTCGAATTTTATATAATGTAGATACAAAGCAATATTTTGCTTCTACCTTCTAGACAAAATCTCAAATGAATTACATAACCCTCAGAAAGTTCTTCGGTCAGGGTGTAAATTCAGAACCAAGTCTTGTCCCGTCCTCTCTGCTTCTTGCTGTCATCAGTTTCTGATATTTAACACATCCATCAACTCTGCTACTTGCTATTCGGTTCAGGGTCCAAGTCATCAACGGCCTATAAAAACTGGCCAGAGAAAGAAGTCAACGTCAGGAGTTGTTTCAGTATCAGTTACTCTGGATGCCGGAATCAATCAGGTACATCCCATCTCTGTGCTCTTTTTTCTCTGATAAAAAGATCTTCAAAACGATGCCATGTTTTTTCCTGGTGTTTGCTGTATTACCTTACTGTTAATTGAGTATTTGGCATCACATGGCTTCATCATCCTGGGGACAATGAAATTTTTTGTTAATAGGTAAGCTGCGGCCAAGCCATTTTAAAGACATCACCCTGATTGTCACATGTATTACCTAGTTTCTGAGTTGAACAATGAATTTTGAAACTAACCACTGAGAAATGTTTCTCCCTTTAGAACTGCAGTGTTCACACTGATGGTCACATTATAGTTAGGTTTTGCAATTCAACTCAATAATCCGCTTGCTAATTTAAAAAGCTTGCTTTATATATACAGATAATTGATTTCTTGTACAAAACTAATTTCCTTGGCTATGTCTGGATCTTCATATTCTTTATTGTTAACTGACTAATGAGAGATGCAGGATGAAGATGATGTCATTGAAGAGTTCTCAAGCTCATCCAAGGTTTTATTTCTTTCCTGTCTTCTGCCCTAGATGTAATATCAGACGAAGACTTCTCCGGTTGACAACACACTATATTGAACTGAATAGTTCATTCTTCATGCATACCACAATTCATGAACAACATTTTTATTATGATTATTCTTTTTCTAGGAAACATATGGAAGCGACGAAGACTGGGCTGGTGATCTTTAATGTGCTACACCATGAAGTTCATGTCTTTCTGTTGGTTTGATTTTCAACTTGGGCCAAGAGCTAAAAAGGAATTGATACGTGGAAATACTTTAATGATTATCAGTTGATGAGATAGAGGTAGACCAGATCGGCCATGCAGTTGTCCGAGTACTTGTCTGTAAGGATTTGCATAGGAGTTTGGGTTAAGGAGTAATGATCAGACAGAAACAGGGGGGACGGATAGGAGGACAGAAACACAGTAATTGATTCATTGTTTTCATGTAGTGCTAGCGCCTAGCGGCTTATTTGTGATACACTATAGATAAGTAGTTGCATACTTTCTGTCGGTAATTGTTCCGAAAGTAGCTCGCATGTTGTTTTTTTAAGAGATTGGCAAATGAGGAAACTGTGCAGATACGCTTATTGTAAAATTTGTCTGTAAACTGTGTTAACCAGCTTTTATGAACTGAAGTCCATCCATATTAGAGTTGCCTTTTTTTATACTTAGATCATGGACACCAATGATCAAAAAAATTGGACATCCCTCTCTCATTTTCTCACTCATCACAAAAGTCGCATGATAATTTTGGTTATGTGTATGCCACTCATGACTAACAACAGAAAAATTTATCATTCTTCTTATAGTTGCAAGAGTTCATTGATGAAAGTGTTTGGAAATATGTCATTATGCATGTATAATTGTAGATCTCATACACATTTATTTTGTATTTTTTGTATCTGTAATTTGTAAGATGTTAAGGTTACAAGTTCAAAATTAAAATTTAGAACAGTACGCGTGTCACTTATTCATTGGTTATTCTCATGACCAAACTTTAAAATTTGTAACGGGTGACCAATTTCATGACTGGTCATCTTTGATTACTCAAAAAAGCAATGGTGTGATGTTTGATTTTTCTGATCATCTCTTATAACTATTTTCCATGACTCAAAAAATTATTAGTGTACTTACTTTTAAGACTGTCTACAGGAATAATTAGAAGACACTGAGTCTCATGCCTATATTCTGTTAATAAGAAATTTATTATTATTATTATTCAATCTCTATATACAAACCGAAATAAATGAACAGGATCCATTCTCCTGGAACCAGGCACATTTTGAATATGTTAATGAGTGCAAAATTAAGTTTGATACGACTGACACTTAGTAGATTTAATTCATTTCATAATAATGAATAGAAAATGATAATAATAATGAATAGATTTCAATGTGGTATGAGGTTAAAAGGTTTAATACCCTCAATTCTCAATATATGCTGTCCCAGGGAGGACATGAAGCAATAAAGAATGCACAGTTTCATTTGTATACAATTATGTGCTTCGGCTTCTGTCTGTCATCTCTTTCTCTTCTACAAAAAACTGCACTGCTTAAACAGATATTTACCTCGCCATTTACTCGCTTTATCCTGGTGCTGGCTGAAATTCCTTAGTTGCGTTTTGTTCTGACGACCAGAATAGCTCCTACAACGGGTACATTGTAGTTGAAGTAACACTAGTCCAGAGCAGTTTTGATTCTTCGGGCAACGTTGGGTAGGCCTTCAAGGAGTGGTTTAGTGAGAGTTGATGTGGAGCGACTCTGCAAGTCAGGTTTACGTCTCCACTTTGTATTTGACCAAAAAGACGAGAGAAACTACTTTGATCCTGATCTAGCATGTTAGATAAGCTGAATGATTTGCGAACTTTGCTTGGAGCATCACCTGTTGGGGAGTCTTCAGAAGTTGACGATGAACTTAGCCATCCTGATTCATCTGAAGCTAATGTAACTCGACTAGCTGATTTGGGCCTAACAGCTAAGCCTTTACCTGTTATGGACGAGAAACTAGAGCTCCTACTAACATCATGTTCTTCTATTATAACCTTTTCTGGTGTTTCCCACCCAACATCATTTTCTGATGTGATAACTGCCGACAGATCTCTCAGTTGCCCCATCTCTGAGTTTCATTAGTAGCAGATCACCGGAAGTGAGCCCTATCTCTATCCAGTAGTCGTTCCCTGTAGTTCTGGATTTCTCATTTGACTTCCTTATTTTGTATCCTCCAAATTCTGTGCCTCTACTTACACTTTTAGTGGTTGGAGGCAGTCCATAGAATTTCTGCAAATTGGTCATGCTTGAGGTAACCTTTTGTACTGCCGTGGAGGTGTTACGGGGTCTATATTACTGGTGGAAAAACAGTACAACCACGATCAGAACAAAAACCAAAATCTAGCAAATATTTTCTCCAAGCTAAGCTCTTAAAAGTAAGTATAAACGAATCCCATCCAAGCGCAGGCAGCACCACACACGCATACAACAAAAAACTGTACAAAACAGTAAATTCAGTGATTTATTAAACTAAGCATATGTGATGATTTCACTTTTTGACCAGCCCTTATCACTATCAGCATCAGTTTGTGCAACAAATATTGTGCAGCCGTTGAACAAAACAGTTCAATTTAATATTTGGAGACATAATAAGTAACACATTTCTTATTGTTAACGGACATAACCAAGCTAGAAAATTCAGTGCACAACTTGAAATATTAGTTAGGACATGAGATTATGGGATGAAATGATTGTGAGACAATTATGATTGTTTCACTGCAGGCGTTAAGATAATTACATTTTAAATAAGCATATTTCCAACTAAGAGCAATAACAAACACCTATTTCCAGTAACATAATAATTACCAAGTAACTGACAATCATAGGCTTATAACAGAACTGGCCGAGGCAGTCTTATATCTTATACAGAGAAGAAGGGGAACACATAAAGTGATATAGTACACTACACACGCAGATGAATAATACCAAAGAGAAATGTCATCCTCAGAATAAGAGTAGGATGGCGGGTGCCTTCCAGGCAATGACAAGGCAAACATTTGTAGATCCGTGACCAAGCCATTCAGCCTCTTGATGTCAGCAACCTATCCAATTGCAAAATCAATGAATTGTGGTGACAATCAAGCCAGCTTAGAAAATTAAATTTTTTTTGAAGGGCCTAAAACTACATCAATTTGGGGGAGAAAAAAAAGAAGCTTTATGCGGCATCGGTCAAAATTATGATGTTTGAAGCCTTACTGCCTTTTGCTAAACCTATAATAATGTACTTGAGTTGGCAACATAAAACATCCAACAAGTAAACCATTAGTTTAGTGGCATTAAGATGTTTATGAACTTAAATGTGTTATGTTAAAACGAAAATAAAACTTGTATAGTTAAGGGAAAAAAAGAAAGAAAAAGGCAGTAAAGGTAAATCATATTTTAGGTATCCAACAGGAAACAAATTGGCTCGGTTCCCTATCTAAACCTAATTTGCAAGATCCAACAGCAGGTAAAACCTTCAAGTTCCAGAGGTTTAAAAGGTCGAAGGCAGCACCACGGGATTACCCTAAAGAGAAACAACGGAACCGGAAATCGAAACTCCAACAGACGGCCTGATGTAGCTAGCTACCAAAACCAACAACAAATCCCTAGAATAGGTTAAGTGAGAAGAGAAGGCATGGTAACACCTGGACACCATATTTGATGGCGATTCCGGCCAACGTATCAAACTTGGAAACCGTGTGGCGAATGTAGCCGCCAGTTTCGGCAACGACACGGCAACCGTAGCTAGGAGGAAGAGAACGATGATCAGCTGCAGCGAGTGACGGCTTGGAGTGGAGTTGATATGGATTCCCTGGCTGCTGCTGCTGTTTTTTTTACCAAATTTAGGGAGAGAGATTCTTTCTTTTTTTTCTTTTTTTTTTTGGTTAATTTTAAAAACATAATCTTCATTTCAAATTGGATATCGAACTTTTTTTAATTTTCAATATAGCGATTTTTGTATCAATATACATACATTTTGTTTACGAATTTGATATTTTTTTGAGGAACTAAGGTTGAAAAACTTATGAATTTGATTTTATGGTTAATAATTTTGTAACTTTAGTTTTATCATGGTTGGAGATATGATCACTAAATATGAATTTGATATGATTGAAACATGTGCGAATTGATATAAAAATCACTAAATTGAAAATTAAAAAAGTCTGATACCTAATTTGAAATCAGGTGATAGTCCAGGCAATATTTTTGTAATTTACCGTTCTTCTTCTTTATGGAAAGGTTGCCATTGAATATATTTGAGATTTTTCTTTACTTGCAAGTAACATTTTTTTATACCTGTTTCGATGATGTACTAATAAATGGTAGTGTTCGATTCCCATGAGAAGTGCAAATATCATGAGAAATGAGAAGAGATCTAAGGGTTAAGATCCGGTAGGAAGTGATGTTATGGTAGGAAATAGGAATTAATCTCGTTCGTTGATCTTTTTTATTCAACAGCCCAGATTAAATAGCAAAACATTTAAGAAATCACCTAATCCACGCTTATGGGGGTAATTTAGTCACACAAAACATCTCTAAACCATCAATTCCGATATTTGCGAAACTGAATCGCACATCCCAAATTCGTAACCCTAATTTGCGATTTGCGAAACATTCACCTCCGAACCCTTCGACCGAATCCTTCAACCGATTCGACTGCGAAACCCTTGCGACTGCGGAACCCTTCAACCGATTCGACGATGAATAATCGTGAAACTGTCAAGTCGACTACCACGGACAACACCTCCGGCAAAGAAATCAAAAGACAACCAAGCTGCGATTCGACGACCAGTGGACAACCACAGACTGAATCGACGACAACCAAGCCATAAAATCAAGCCTTGTCCACGGTATGTTTCCTATCTACGTTCTAGGATTTGATGCGTTTAATCGAAAACCCTATTAGAAATCGAACGTTGCTGTTTAATCGACAAACATGTACGCTTTTAGGGTTTGAACGCAAAAATAGCCATTAGATGCGTATCATAATACGTAGCACTATCCAGCAAGATGCGTAGCCTACTGCGGGCTTACAGTCATATTCCGTAGCAGACTGTGCCATGATTCGTAGCTTGGTAAAATATGTATTGTCATGTATAAAATTGCACGGCACAATGTTTGATTTTGATCATAATCCGTAGCATACTTTGTCATAATCCGTAGCGGAGTGTGTCATGATTCGTAGCTTGGTATAATACATATTGTCATGTATCAAACTGCACAGCACACTGTACCAGGCTGGGTGGTCAGGCTGTGGTAGTAGTTGATTTTAATTCGTGGTATTCATTTGGCATATCATAATCCATATCTCATAATTGGTGCAAGCAAACAAGCACCCAAACACTTAAAGGTGTTCTATTTTTTCAATTCAATTTAACTTAGACTTGCAAATTAACTTGTTTTTAAACTAACTTGTTCTTTACACATTACAGTGGGGCGAAAGCCATCATCTACAACTGAATCTGTGGGAAACAAAGAGAAAAATGGTAATAAGCACTTATAGCAGAACAGTTAAGATTTGTTGCCTAAACATGACTAATTATATGTTTTATTATAGCTGGTGCAAATAAGTCTCCCAAAAGATGCGCCAAAATACAGCAGAAAGTGATGATGATTTTGTGCCCGCAACTTCGCAAACAAAGCTCAAGAGCACTGACAGCTAGATGTTATGTACTACATATTTTGGCTAATATATTATGTACTACATTTTTTTGGCTAGTATGGCTAATTTGTACTCAGATGTTATGTTCTACGTATATTGGCTAGTATGTTGCTCAACCTCTTTTAATGTAATAATTAGATTCAGGGCACTGTATCTTGCTCATTTGTATCACACAGGGTATGTATAATTTGTTGCATCACGGTCATTATCCGTAGCATTGTAAGTATAATCCGTAGAATTCTCAGCAAAATCCGTAGAATTCTCAGCAAAATCCGTATCAATATAATCATAATCCAAACCATTGTAAGCATTATACTATGATTTGTACGCATAATCCGTAGCAATGTACGCATAATCCGTAGCAATGTACGCATAATCCGTAGTAGTGTACACATAATCCGTAGTAAAGGAATGATGTTTTTCCAAAATTAGGTGATACAAAAACATAAAGAACAATGACCAGTTTTTTATAAGAAGAATGTAACGTAATGTAAGAATGATACAATCAGATGTTGTATGTGTTATCAAGTCCAGCAAAATTAACGGAAACACAAAAGCAACTTTCATCTTCGAGGGCGCAATTTGTTCATTGAAAGCATTATACTATGATTTGTATACATAATACGTAGCAATGTATGAATAATCCGTAGCAATGTAAGCATAATCCGTAGCAATGTACGCATAATCCGTAGCGTTGTACGCATTATCCGTAGTAATGGAAATATGTTTTTCAAAAATCAGGTGATACAAAAACATAAAGAACAATAATCAGTTTTTTATAAGAAGAATGTAACGTAATGTAAAAATGATACAATCAGATGCTGTATGTGTTATCAAGTCCAACAAAATTAGCATCTATATGTTCGAAAGTAGCACCACGCATTAGTGAGTCATTCTCTACTCTCTTTGGACAGGTCCGCTTGTCATAGAGCCCTAACTCGTTGTAATATCCACATGATCTAAGAGGTTTCTTGGATTCTCAATGGCAAGTTCACGGGGGCCTCGAATTCTCTTACCGCAACCTTTCTTTCTTGACAAGCCAGGGTTATTGACAATCACGGTTGCTGGCTGTGGCATTTGCAAATCATCCCGGAAAATGTAATCATCTTTGATAACATTCTGATATCCACTCCTACAAAAATCAGTTTACCACATATGAACCATAAACTGAAGCATACACTTCACCACTATTTCATAAAAACTAAGAGAAAAGAAAGCTTCGGCTCATGCTGGCTTCCTGCCAAGAAAAAGAATTCATCAAGACAATATAACCAAGACACCCGATATGCTCAATTTTTTCACAATAGTTCCACAATCAGCCTCAACTTGACGAAACTTGGGAGTATTAGGAAATGCACAAATCAGCAGAGTGCATCTTGATTTCCAATCAACCTGATATTCAGCACCCATAGCCAAAGCTTGGGACCTCAATGTACTACGCTCAGGATTAACAAATCCAGAGAGCACAAATACCACTCCTTCCTGTAACTCCAAGAATGAAACATCAACTCATACAACATGTAACCTAATCAAATTTCACAAACTCATACTAATTCTTCATCACATAACAAACAAAAATATGAATTACATAAACAAATAAATTACCAGTAATTTTGAAAAATAAGAAGAAGTGGAAGGCTTCATCTTCGATTCCAGAGATTTTACGGAGGGTTCGTTCCCTTCATCTCTGGCACTCATCCATGACGGAAGCTGCCGCTTCTTCACATTTTGGCCGACGGTTAAGAAGGCGTGGGTGAGCGTGACTGCGTGGGGAACCCTAATGCGCCAATCGATCGAATTGTGAACAACAACAAAATCGATAGACGGAGACGGAGTGAGGAACGAATCAATTTAGGACGATATGGACTGCCTAGGGTTTACGACAGATATGAGTTTGCCAGATGAACTGAACAGTTGCGAACAAACAAGCACGAATCAATCTGATTCCCACGATTGCTGCTAATATTTTGTTCCGAAAATACCCTTTAACCATAATTATCTTATAATTATATTCCAAATATTCTGATTAATTACAACCGTTGGATCTTTAAATTAATGGACTAATTAAATTCCTATTTCTCACAAAATTACATACTTCTTACCTGATCTTTTTCTAGAGATCTAAACCTTACATTTAATTAGATCTAAGGCTAATATTAAATGTGATTTGTATTAAAATTAGTAGTTATTTAATGATTAATTAGACTTAAAAAGTAAATTAGGGAGAAGAAAAAATCAACTCGTACTTCCTCGTGATCATCGGCCCACGGTATCCACTACATCATCTTCACCACCATTCTCGACCAATCCACCTCAACTCTCAAGCCCCCAAAATTAACCTAATCAATTGGTGACGAATTCGCGAAAAAAAATTGAATGAGAACTCCCAAGCGCACATGTCTGAGATTTAGTCAATTGAATCTTAAAAATCTTTGCTACGAATTTTGTATGTAATTGCTACGCATTTTAGTCGTTAAGCTCCAAAACATGACTGCTACGAATTTTGTTTGTAATTGCTACGCATTTTAGTCGTTAAGCACCAACTGCTACGAATTTTGTGTGTAACTGCTACACATTTTAGTCGTTAAGCACCTAAACATGACTGCTACGAATTTTGTATGTAATTGCTACGCATTTTAGTCGTTAAGCACCAAAACATGACAACTACGAATTTTGTATGTATTTGCTACGCATTATAATTCGTAGCAACTATATCAAATCGCGCTGATCCAAAGCATTGATCTGGGAATAATGCCAATTGGGGTAGGAGGGAGTAACAGTAACAGCACCAGTGGACAACCATTGAGGATGAATTTGTTGATAATGATAATACTGGGCTTGAATTTGGTGTTCTTGGGCGGGCGGGGCCGGGTAGTACGTATGGCTGTGAAGTCTGGTGAAGGTGGACTGGATTAGGGTTGGCGGTTGGGATCGTCCGTCGGTTAGAGTTACTGCGTTGCGATATGCAGCGTCGAATCGGGGTTTTGGGGGTGGAAGGTGAGAACGAGGAGCAGGAGTGGAGCGCGGCGGAACCGTCTTATTTTCTATTCCCATTATACCCTTTAAATCCTAATTATCACTAAATTATATGCTAAATATATTGTTAAATTAGAGCCATAAGATCTTGAATCCAATGACTCTAATTAGTTCTCATTTCTCATGGAATAAGCCACTTCTCACATGATCTTAATTCATCAAGGGTAATGTTATTGTCTTTTAATTTTTAAATATATATCGTAATTTTATACATATTTTTAAATAAAAATTCCTTATAATATATATATTTACCGATAACAAATTTCATTCCGTTTATCAAATTACTTTTACCATTTTACTGTTGATAAATTTACTGACTTGCTGATTTTACCGAACCGTTTCAATCCGAAACGGTAAATTCATATCGATAAACAGAATATCACCGATTTGCTCTCTCCTACTTAGAACTTTTTCTATACGTTCGATTAAATCATCTGTGGTCTGTAAATCTTAATTCAGAGCACCTTAGTCAATAACAAAATTTAATCACATGATCGCAATCCACAAAATCACATGATTTTAGAACCGTATTTTTCGAGATCATCATCATTATCGCCTCTGCAATCTCTTCTCTTCTTTTTTTTATTCACTGTTGCTTAGAGCACAATGCATGAAAAAAACAATATCTCTGCACATATGCAAGATGGTGGTGTATTATTTTTCATAAAGAATGAGTTGTGTTTTTGTTCATGATAGAACATTGTTCCTTGTTCGTGAATAAAGCAATGGTGTTCGTGATTTTGAGCAACCACTGTTTTACTCTCATTGTTAGTTTGTTCATGATGTTCGTGTTTTCACTGGATATATGCGCAGACAACAATGCTCGTGTTTTTGTTCAAAATATAACAATGTTCATGGATATAAAGTGATGATGTTCATTTTTTTTAGCCCCAATGCTTTGATATCATTGTTAGTTGTTCATGATGTTCGTGGTTTTGTTTTCAACGTTCAGGATTTTGATAAATACAAAAAAAAAGATAAATAATGATGTCAACGACGGTTTCACAGAGATACGCGGCTGCAAAATCTAGGGCGGTAGTCAATGGTTGAGTTGTGGAGGAAAGAAAATCGTGAAGAAGAGATATACTCGCGATTTCGTTAAAGAGTTCATGATTTCAATTTCGAAAATTTAAGGTTTGAATCTTGAACTATATCATGCGTCATAGTCATGAATTTATTTGATTAAAATATATTTATTATTCCAATTATACCTTTATGAGTCAAGAAGTTTGATTAAATCATTAATTCCTTCGTAAAAATCTTGATTAATCAAAACCGTTTAAGTTATCATATCAACAAACCTAATAAATTTTGACGAAATTTATAAATTCTCAACAAAACTCGACCCTAAATAATATGAACATAGATGATTATTTTCTTTTTTAATTTATTGAGGATTACATTTTTTATAGGGATTAGAAGTTATACAAGATGAATATAACATCTTTCAATGACACTAGCTTGTACATTATATCTAACTGAAGCACGAGCCAATGTGGCGTCTCATCTCATTCCATTTTTGATGCAACTCTTCAATGGTTGCAGCGCCTAAACACCTCCTGCGAAAGGGAGGAAAACCGTCCTCGAGTCTTTGCTTGCTCGAGACCAATAAATCTTCAACATTTCATGCGAAGGGAGAAAAACACTCCACCCACATATTGCTAGATAACACTCCACAAACACCTATTGCTAGGTGAAAGGAGATAATTCCTCATCTAAATTAGATGGGAATAGTGCATTGTGGGAGTTGAAACCCTCACCTCTTGATTACAAAGCCAAGAGTTGAGCCAACTCAACTACAACCCCACATGCTATTGAGAATGACATATTGATATGAAGAATTATTAGATATGGAGAGCAGGACCAAAGATGGAAGAATAGTTACTTTGATATTAGGTAATATGTTTTCATGTCCCTTCTAATACGAGTTTCGGTTTACATAGAAATCGACCACTAGACTTGGAACAATAAATACCAAACCAGAATAGTTACAACACTATCACACACACAAAATGGATGTACATATCATGACTACACATTGTTTTTAGCTTTTAGTAAGGCGAGTCAAGAGATCAGTAAGAAGACGGTACACACAAGACATCACATACGCCAGACCTGCAGATGACATTTTAAACACAACGCAACATTAAGCAGGCAGCTCAAGATTCCGCAGTCATTAAGGAATCCATTTCATCAGCCTCAAACAAAGCTTCCAGATCAATTAAGTCATCATCAAAATCAGCCATGTCATCAGTCATGTTGTTCAGGGCCCGATCATAGACAACCTGCACAATGAAGAGCACCATTGTTGCTTTAATGTCAATTAGCTCAAAAGATGTCAACCATTTGAGTTCCAACTTTACCAAAAATGGCCCAAGTAAATAACAAAATCTTTAAGGAAAGTATCAAAAATGATACTAAATCAGTCATTACTCATTCACACGCATTTTGACCAGTTCAAATCTTCAGTATCAGGTGATAGGTAGCATCTAGCATCTCAACGTATTTTATACTCCGGAAATCCCCACAGATATGTTCCCTTTTGATTTTCCTTTAAAACAACACAAATCACCACACCCAAATCAAGAGTAATTTTCAACGGCAACATTGTCAATCCTTCATAATATATTTTCTTTACAAATAAATTAGGCACATCTTCAACAGAAAGTATGGTGTGTTAGCTAGAGACAAATTCAACATATGCTCAGTAGCTATCCAAATTTAAATAGCAATCAAATCCATCAAGGGATATCACTTCAACAATGATGATGATCAGCATGTCAAAACTAAATGATGATGATGATGATCAGGTACCTTGGTTTCCTGGATCTCAGACACCACATTCAGAAGCCTTCGATACTGATCTCTTGCTTCTGGATACTGAACCATTGATTTTACCCTGGCGAGTGCCTTTTGCAATCTTTCCTCTGTTTGTTTACGACCTTTTTTAAGGAAATCATCATCATCTTCGTTTGATGATGATGTGATACAGCTTGGGCCCTCTATTTGGCCTTCTGGTTTAAATCCACGCAGCCCACTTCCTTTACGTCTCCAGCGCAAAACTACTTTCTCCAGGATTCCCACAGACCATATAATATTCACATACTTTTTTCTTACCTGGTGGCCTCTCACATGTGCCTTCTCAAAATAAAAAACGGAGCAATTATTAGAACCTAACACACTGTGAACAATGTCATAATTAAAATAAACTCGCACTCAAATACTCAAAATGCATTGCGTGCGACAGGAAACACACCAATCAACATTCTCCTGATTTACTCATCTGGTTTCAATTTGAACACTAAATTGGAAGGTACACGGAAAGTCAAATTCTACCATATATGTTATTGACTTGCACATGCCTAAAAGAATGTTATACTAGTAATCTACTCACTTATTCCGTATTAGATTCAGCTTTTTATATTATACGCATGTATGATTGCTGTTTTGTACAACGGCTGAGCAGCACAATGTAGATAATGACCGCTCTGACAGTACATTTTTTTAATTTCTCCTACTATATCCACGTCTGTAACCGTAAACCACTTGTTACTATCAGAAAAAAGAAAAGGCGACCAAATTTTGAAGCTAACTTTTAAGCTTTAAATAGTTTTTTCGATTCTTACTATTGCCACATTTTAATGTAACAATTCCATATCCGAAGTCCAAAAAAACCAATTGTATGTTTTATTTCCTAACAACATCACACTCTACTCGAGACAATTTGTGTTCCCAAAAAGGGCCATTCATCCCAATTTTTGACGTGTTTTCAATGCAAAACTCAAATTGCAATCTCCCACTTTAACTCTCCTACAATTTTAGTTTACCCTTCAATAACAATCAATGGGTGTACCCCACTAAACGTCCACCAGTCCCCCCTCTTCCACCACAATTGGATTTATAGACTGAATATTGAATATGGTTTCCAAATCTCTCACCACACACCCGCATAAATGCAAAACAAGGAACAAAGAAAACAAACCTGTAATTTAACAACGCTTTCACGAATTATCAGAAACTGCTTTCTTCCTTTGTAGCTACGGAATTTATTTTGGATACGTGTTGCGGCAGCAGCAGGTCCGCCATGGAAAGCATTAGGTTGCTTGAGGGCAATGCATGAAAGAGCAGCTTCATTCGATGACTGATTTTCATCTTTATATTCTTGTATTTGCTTTCTTTGAAATGACTGTGCACGGAAGACTTGATGAATACGTGCAGCAGCTTGAGTGGCGTTGGAAACAGCTGTTAGCGAGTCCTTCAGAGAAACCCCATAAGGTATGTGCAAATCAGTTACAGGGTTTGGATCTCGCTCTGCAACTGCTTGAACTGCTTTGACACCTGATACATCCACCGCATCACCTTCTCTGGAATCCTTCAAATCAAGTGATGACAGATGCGCACTCAAGGCAGATTCAGCAAGATACCCAGCAATCCCTTTGTGCCCATTTGTAGCAGCCAGATCGGCAGCTGTTCTGCCGGAAGGATACTTTGGAGTCGGATCTGTTAACGCTCCAGCAGCTGCTCCAAGGGAAATGAGAGAAACAACAGTCCTTTCTCTGAAAAGCAGACATGGACAAAGGGAAAACATAAACATATTAACCCAATTATCAAAAGGGAAGCAAAAAATATATGAAACAAACACTAATATAGGAATACTGTCCACTCAAGCAAAATTAAAATTTCACAATCGCAAGCTATTCAGTCTCACAAATAGACTCCTGATGAATCCTAACCGTTTCTTCAAATGTCATCCAATAATGTTCTCTGAAGAATCCCAAACCACCTCGTCTCATCTCTTAACACTGAGACCTACCCTTTCTCTTAAATCTTAAAAATGATTATCACCTTGTTGGAAGATTGTTCACGAGTAACTTTAATGGAGCAGGTCAGATTGTATGGTTACAAAACAAAATGGTGAAGGGAATGCCTGGCAAGAAGTATTATGAAGGTTTCTTACCTTCCACAAAATGCAGCCCAATGAAGTGCTGTCCACCCATTCACATCACGAAAATTGATATTAACTCCCGCTAGAATTGTAGGTGGGATTGCCCAGCCATATCCTAGAGCAGCTGCTATATGCAATACCCCTTGGCCATCATCATCCAGCAAGTTTGCACCTTTTCCACTCTCTGCAGCCTTATGTAAAAGCCACAAATGCAACTTCTCTTTGAGTAGCTTTTGAGTCAACTGGTCCTTCATTTTTTCAGATGAAATAGTTTCTGATGGAGTAGTTTTCAACATTTGATCCCACTCATCATCATCATCGCCATTCATTAGTTCATTGAATTTCCCACTCAAATTAGAATTTTCAAAAGAACTCTTGGAATCATTATCAAGAGGATGTACATCATCTAATGACAGCAATTTGACAAACCGCATACGAAGAATATCTTCATGTTCATTATGATCCATTTCTTGGACAGGAAGTGCTCGATATTCGAATTCCCTCACTTCACTACATGCAAACCTATTGGAACAGGTGATGTAAAATGGAACCCTCCCATATTTGTGGCGAGGAGCAAGGCAGCGTAGAACACCATCTGCAATTACCTCTGCTGGGACTTCAATCTCCCCAAACATACATGACCATTTTAATTTTTTCAATTCACTTTGACCCCTTAAGAACCTTCCAGTGATCAGTACCTGCAGAAGTAGGGATTAAATTTTGTTCATAAAGTAGTGACAATGAATGCCCATTTAGTGCCAAGTTTAAATAATAAAAGTGCACACCACAGGTTATGTATATTTCATATATCAAGCAACTCTGAAGATACAAAAAGACAAGATATAAAAGAAAAAAAGGAATTGAAATACCTTGATTTCTGAATCCTCATATGCCCAGCTCGGCGAAAAGTCAATAATGCTAAATAGCTGGTCCATAGAAAGCGAAGGTCCAACCATGTCAGCTTCCAAGATCACCTGAGAAGGACCTCCAGAATCATTGATTTCATTTTCACTTTCAACAGCGTCCCAATAAGCTCCACAGCGGGACTGGACTATCGACTCATCTACATCGCCAAGTTCTTTACTCATCCAGCGATTGAAACTATCTAACTTTTTCAATCCATCTTCATTCACGTGTCCTTGTAAAAATGATTGTTTCATGACTGCTCTACCTTCTGGATAGAGCTCTGAGTCCAACTTTGTAGCCCGTGGTTCTGATTTTGGTGGTACATCGCATTGTTCGGTAGGATAAGAATGACTGGCTTCCGTGGATACCGGGAGATTCAATGATCCAATTTCTTGTCCATAAGAGTTCGAGTTAAATTTTGTATCCAGAGGCCAATTTGAGAGATCAGACGAAAACCCATCTGAGGTCTGGTCAAACAGATCAAAAGTCAAACGCATAAAAATTGATAACCACAACTATTCAATCATTCCAATAAACTGTGTGCAGATTAGCATGGTGCAAAAGCATTGAAAACAGTAAAACATTGTGATGTAACGCTTTCACATAATCATGAGTGACTTTTGCCATGAGCATGTGATGCAAAAGCACTTTAAGGCAACTTCTCACTAATTCAGAGAAGTGAATGACCAATTAATGTCCAAAATAATATGAAAGCAAGTATGTAACTTCGGCATTATATAATGCAGTCTGTGGATGCACAGTGGCAATCACTTATGGTCATCCACTCATATGAGCTGAAAACATCATTTGTGAAATGTGGTGTTGAGAATTTTTAATTATGTTGCCACATAAATGAGTTACAATCAATACACTGATGGCCCAAGACAATTCTTACCCGCCATTCATCTGGAGCTTGTACAGCAGACAGAATCTCCTGCTTTTTACTGTAACCATCACCCATCAGTTGACCTGCCATGTGAGGTTCCTGTTTAAAAATAATTCCCATATTATCTGATCTTGCAGATAGAAGAGATGACTCAAAGGGCGTGTACGGAATCTCTCCAGTGTAATTCTTCAGCATATCTTCCCATGAAGGTAAGTCATTGTGTTTCGGGCGTTCATATACTTGATTGGGACCATCTTCACAAGTACCAACTTGGGTGAGCGAAGTTATATCCACTCCACCAAAATTTGACATCTTATCTTGATAATCATCTGAACATTCATTTCAATAATTACAATCAGGCAGATAACAAAAGCACAGGAGGTAACCAAAAAAGTATTAAGAGAGAATGTGTACTTGAAACATAGTAAGTGCTGGAAGATCCGAAAGCACTTCCATTCACAGGCTGGCAAGCTTCAAGGAAAGGGTGAAGTCCATGATTATTTTGATCATTATAAGCTGCAAAAAGTATCGTAATTAGATATTGATATATTGTTAATGGACAAGATTATATATTGTACAAGTCATAACAAGCAGAGTTAAATTGATTCCACCAATAGTTTTCACAGCAGACCCACCTGACTCGGCATCCTCATATTGAGATGCATGCATGCTGGATAAACTTGTTGAGTCTGTGGTTGGTGAAGGATTTTGGTAAGTGCTCCGCTGCATACTCGAGGACACAGAATTACTCATCTCTGATTCACTCAAGTTATTGCCAGCTTCATGGGTGGAATGAGAAGCTTCCACATTTTCTCGAGTTCGACTAATGTTTGTCCGGTTTCCCTAGATGGCCAAATATATGAATAGAATTATGTTTTTGAAAACGCTCTAAGCTTGAAAGGGAAGTGCATGCAACATGATTAGAGTTTACATATATTGAGGGCTTAATACGTGAAAAAAATGAAGAGCTGGCAATCTCAGAACTTTAAAAGGTGACCAACTTCAAAATGTTTGAATGCATCTTTTTTCTTTTAAACTGTAAACAAGAAATTAGCTTGATTTGAGCTGTTTGATACTAAGGTTCTACCTTAACATCTCGGTAATGAACGAGAACAATATGAGAGAGAGCCCTGAAAAAGAAAAAAAGAAAAACCACAGAAATATTAGTTATAAGCATATGAATGATATCAGTCGGACCAAAAAGGCTGGAGAATTATAGGAATCATGGAAACCAAATTTTGAGCTTAAAATTTTGCGATACACAACTTCTGATATATATATACTAGGCCAACTCCAAATGCAACATGTCCACTATGTTAGTTCCAATGACACATAAGCATAACAATAAAAACTCGACTCAGACATCGATTAACAGTTCACAATGTCATTTTCGTTTGATGAGATAAACTTACAGTTGTATAAGAAATGATTGCAAGGGGGTTGGAGACCTTGCCAACAGTAACTTCCATTCTTTTTATGTAAACTAATCTTGGAATGTACTTTTTATTTCATTCGTAAGCAATTTAGAAAGGGTAAATACCGTCGAAGTGTTAGAGGTATTCAGGATTAACAAATTACATTTAATATGAACAAAAAAATGAAAATGAAATACGTGCAAAATACAACGACAATAAATGCACAGACTTGCATATTTAACAACCCAATGATATATAACCAAGGCATATTTTGACCACCCAATGCAATATAGACAAGGCATATTTTGACATCTAATAACTCACTCTTCGAGCATCCAATAGCTACGCCTTTGAAAATTTTCATTATCTTCACCATGTGCGTAGTAGCAATGCAAAACGTCCACACTTCCTGACTGAAACCATTCTCGAAGTCAGTCATGTTAACTTCTTTTCTTTTGGATTTGAATTCGGCCATGTTAACAAACAAAAACATAGAAAACTAATAATTTTTTTCTTAAAACTGGAACTGATGATCCTAATCAACCAATAACAGTTTCGTACTTTAAGCCTCTCATGAGCTTCCTTCACCGTCTTCCCGTCTTTCTTCTTCCTCCAGTTATGTCCATCTTTGCGAAAGTATCTCAACACTTTTCTATCAAACAAGAAAAGTGAACCACCTAATAACAACAAATAAAGTTCAGTAAGATCTGCAAATATATTTAGCACTATACACAAAACACTGGGAGCTTTAGAAGAATATCTTGTTCAAAAGTTACTGATATCTCCAATCAAAAAATAAAAGTTACTGATATCTGTCACTCCAACCCACAAGGCTACAAATAAAACAACACAGTCTAACACTTAGTTGTCTAGTTAGTAGGCTATCTGACTCAAAGAAGTACAGTTTGCAGTTAGAATCTTAAGTGAAGAAACATTATCATTGATATTTCACGAATGGTAAAGTAGAATCGAAAAGACAGAGAACCAGAAGTAAATTCGGGTGGCAGAAATAACCATGATGTATTCGTGGGAACACAGAAAACTGAAATCAAATTGCAAGTTCAAAGATACAGATGCAGGTTATCCCGAGTAGTGTTTATGTTTTTTACACGGAAAGAGGAACAGTTAAAGTCACTTGTCTAAGAAATAATTTCATATCTAATGAAAGTCATGGTGAACTAATTCCACGCTATCTATAAGTAACTATGGTAAAACACCCCGTGCATAAAGGGCAAATAAACTAATAAAGAAGGGATTCAAGTGTGATACAGATTCCATTATGTTATTGTTATTCTCTATTTTAAAAGTGCGTGGATCTCCAGTGCCAGATAACATCTGATATAGTGATATCCTTTCATAGATTCATTACACCAAAACACTTGAGGAAATGGGTACTTCTGACTACTTCATATAATTTTCAAAGAAAATTACCTTTTAACATTCATCAACCAATTATTGTTGGCATTTTTTTTACTTTATATGCATAAATCATTGAAGTTTACTCTATAACTCGTCAACCAGTTGACAAACTAGATAGCAAAGAAAGGGACACAACCCATGTAGTTTAATCTATTCGACCGCAAATCAATCAGCTATCTAATAAATTACCATTAGTCCGTACAATAAATCGTTGTTGTTTTTGTATCAGACAATCACGAACAAGAAAAAAATAGCGGGTCTCATCATAATTACCGGAAACCTACTTTGATGTCCTAGTCGATCTTTATTCATTTACAGATTAATTATAGTCTAATCAAGAACATTCTTGTGGTATGAGGTGCAAATATAAATTGTCAAACAGAAGGCAAAATCAGACGATGTGAATCCTTTCCTTTTAATTTTCACTAATCATATTATGCAAATCTTTCTTAAATACATACTCGGTGGCTTGTCAGCAGGCTCGGGACAGATACGAAAGCTTTTGTAGTTTTGAAGAATTTCACAAATTTCAGCAGGCCGCAGCCACCGGTGTTGTGCTTCCAATAATATCTGCTCTATATCTGCATCTCAATAGAGAGAGAGAAAAAATCTGTTTACAGCCCATGGAAAAGATAAAAGTGGAATGACTGGCTCAACATTCAAATATAAGTGATGAAATTAGAGAACGGTGATAAAGCTAGGAATCACAACCTAACTGATTGCCAAGAACATGTCTCCTACTGTTGGTATCCATCAACAAAGTCACTTGTGTTTTGATCTCAAATTCAAGTTGGGAGATCGAAAATAAGATTAGAAGATTCACAAAGCACAATTTATCTGCCACTGATTGACGATGCTAGATACAACCAGGCTAAGATCATTTGGAGAAGCGGCGGATGTAACCTATCAAGTAGAGATCATCAGTGCATAGAAGAGATGTGTACAATAACAATTAAATACAGTAAGAGTTGTTCTCATCAACAACATATAGAAAAAAAACAACATATAGGAAAATGGCAGAAAAAAAATCCATTAACAGATGAGGGAACTTAACGTGCAGGACCTATCCAACACAAGGGTAAAAAATTTCACTTCTACTGAATTGAAGAGCTTGGATGAGAGATGCAATTCATAACACGATTTTTTAATTATTGCTGATACAGTGATGTCTTTCAGTTAAGAAAACTGTATTAATCACACAATGAGGTTGACAAAGACAGTGTTTCACCACCAGCATAACATCATAATATCAGGATTAATGATGTGCAATTTTCAAAGAAACTGGGCATGTCACTATTTGCCTATAAACAAACTAATCCATAGGTTTTTTTTGGGCTCATTAACATCTCGATTCATTAATGTTCCGAGTTTGGTATATTTTCTGCACTGTATTCTATGTCTCACAAAATAATTCAATCTTCTCTAGCTAGCATACTCCTGAAGCTTCTAGGTAATGAAATCTTGTCTCCGATACATAGTGATGTATAAAAACATAATAAAGGAATTTCAAAACTCTAGAATATTATAACCTTATCCCCATCCTTATGCCTATGTGTATCACAACAACCTTAAGTCCCCAAAATCAATTAAAAAAAAGTTTCGGACTTTCTCCCTATACCAGGGATATCCATATATGTGTGTGCCAGAGAATCATATCACCTCTAAACATTCATGTAAAACAACACCTTTTGATTGTACATGAGCCGAGAAAGTAGGGTATTATGATCAAAAGATGGGCATGCAATTTTTTGGTAACAGAAACTTGTTTTTCTAATTCTGAAGAGTATCATTTCTGAATCTGTGAATCATCTTAATAGGATTGTTTCCACATACAATTCCCCAGACGAACTAGTTGATATGTTTATTACCTAAGTGAACCCTAATTTCAGAACCAATTACTTTATGCCAAGCAGATACACCGATCAAAAGCTCCTCTGTTGACAAAATCTGCACATCAAAAGATTGAAACAGGTATATAAAACTATAATCAAACTGAAACTCATCAATTGGTTTTAAAAGTTTGCAATTAAACCTACCTTCAGTTGGGGCGGCCACCGATCTCACGGCGAAGGGGTTGTCAGCTCAGCGATGAAATTTGCAGGGAGGAGTCGCCGTGTCTGGCGGATGATAGGCGGCCGCCGTCGGAGTGGACCAGGAAGGCAGAGTAGCTTGACGTAGAAGTGAGAAGTGAAAAGAGAGCAGGAAAAAGTCCAACTTGGCTGCCTTTTTTTACTCCTCAAGATCTGATAACGCGATTTCAGGATGGTTGTCTCAGAAGCTTAAAACGACGTCGCTTAGTCTGATCAAAAGCCAAACGCCACCTATGCTTGATGTGTCTTCTTGCGCCGAAGAAGAAAAATTCTCTCGATCCAGGGTTCTTTTTTTCTTTGCCTATGTGACTTCTCTCAAGTAAAGTAAAGTTATTTATATAAAAAAAGAGAGAAAGTAAAGTTATTTTTCCTCAAAGATTAGCATATAAACTATTAGAATTTTTTTAAATTTGCTCATTTATTTTTCGATGTACTTACTTTGCATAATCTGTCGTTCACAACAACGCCTAACGCGTAAGTCGTAATTATATAAATTATTTTAAGAAAAATCAACACTTAGTGTTAATTCAAATGACGACTAAGCATAAAACGCTCTCCATAAAAGCGCCTCAATAGAAATCAATAAGCCAGTGCTAATTAAGTGGTCCAGTGTGTTCACAGAATTAAATCGCTCTTTTTGAGAGCAGTCGCGTCCAAAAATACTCTTTCGAATAGCGGTTTAATAGAAATCAATAAGTTAGTGCTCACTCAAACGCCTTGAATGCTCAAATGCACTCTTCTTAAGAGTGGCTAATACACTGGACATTCTGCTCAATAGGTAAGTGCTCACTAAGTTGTCTAAAATATTCACAGGGGGAATCACTCTTTTCGTAAGAACGACCAAGGCCTAAGTTGCTCTTCCAAAAAGCGGTGTAATGAAAATCACAACTTAAGGTTCAAAGCACTATTAGGAACCACGTTGTGATTGACTTCATTTCAAGATGTTGTTTTAAACAACGCTTTAATATGAATCCATTCAAATGTATTGAATGTTACTCTGAACCCACAAAAACCCTCTGCAAACAATTGCTATAGCATATCGATCTTGATGGAGCTTTAAATATCTGTATACGTACTAGATGATAAGGTTATCGCGATATGGAGGAGCGCTAAATGAGAATCCTTTTTTTCGAGAACTTGAGAATCCAAATTTCACCTTTGAAAATGCAGCATAAGTCATTCTGTTGGTAACATGTGTCTCATGTGCATATTCAAAATTGCATTTAATGCAAAGTCAAAGCCACCAAACTTAACTTTATTTTTTGAACATGTGTCACATGCAGATTTAAATATGCATCATGATCTAATGGTGAGACTAGGGTTCTCAAGTTCTTAAATTTTTAGCGGTTCTCAACCGAGTATTGTATTGAAATATTATGAGATGTTATTAATAAATCAATTTATTATTCATCAGAATAATTTACTTTTAATGAGTATTGTACTACCCTTCACCCTTCAGTCGTATTTCTCATTCTAAAACATGGTTATCATCTTATATTCTTATCCTCTCTCATCCCCTATTAACTGTAAACTTTAGGCATTTATCTACATCATGAGTTCCAACACAAAATGCACATGAACCGAAAATATGTAGAAGATTTGGGAATAAGAGCACTAAATTAGATGACAAATAATTTATGACTAGTTCTTAAGATTACAATATTACACCACAACATTCATAAAAAAAAATCATCAAAACTTGATTGAAAACTCTATTTGTTCACTCTGGTCGATCCATTGCAGCTATGAACTGCAATATCAGCTCATAAAGCCGCAAAAAAATATTTGGAAAATAGTAATTTGACTCTGAAAAAAACAAAGTGCGTCTCATTTTGTGAGCTAAATAAAATGGCAGGGTACATTTTTAGTTGAACGTAAATAATCATATTAAAACAATTTGTACTTGTAGTGTGAAATGTATAAGTGATTATTTATATGCCAAAATTTAATCTAAACCGAAGTTTTGATGCTCAAATAGTGTCCAATAGTATTGAAAATTATGTGTCTAAAAGAAATTTAAAACTCAACAACCTTAAAGTAAATACATGTGTTCCAACTTACATTGGACACAAAGACAAAGTGATGATATATAATTCTATATACAATCACACTAGATGTACTTGATAAGGGAAAAAGATCATGTACAAAGTTGATTTTTCGGTACAAAATATAAATAAATCGTAGCCCTTGATCGTGTGATTTGGTTTGATGAGATTAATTCCTGATTTTTGGTGCATTTTCTTGGTGACGAATTATATGCAAAATTGACGAACTATGTCGTCTTTTTTGTTTTTCGGCTACGAAAAGTGACGAATTATAGGTTGATTTTCACGAACTCTGTCGTTTGTACCAAAAATCAACTTTATACCTGATCTTAACCCCCTAACAAGAAAGCTAACTAAGGACTCTCTCCACGCGCGAGTTCGCACGGATGCGAATCTTGGATCGATTCAAAGTCGATCAATGGGTGCGTGGGTGACATTCAGACAAAATAGTGTAGATCGATTGAGAGGCGAAGTTGAATGTTCCATTTTGCACTACTCGAAACTTTATTTTTAACAAATAAAATTGACCATCCAAGACTTGAATTTGACTGTATTTTGAAATTTTAGATAGTTCAGACAAGATTTTGTAAATTTGATGATGGATTCAGCACAATAAATGTGAAATTTGGGTTCTCAAGTTCTCGAAAATAGAGAGATTCTTATTTCAGCGCTCCTCTTATCCTCATTATTGTCTACATTTAAATGTCAGAATCATTTCGAAAATTATTTTATAATACCGTTTAATCCTACACTGTTGTACTGCAATATTTTTCGCAATATATATTACAACAGGAGTCTGATGTTCAAATTCCAGTATCAACACAGGTTCAAACTGTTCAACGTCGTTGCAGAAACTGATTCATGCTACACCGGTCCATGTGTACTTTCACAAATGTATCCATCCTGGATGCATGAACCCCTTTCATAATCTTTCAGTTACATAAATGTTGGAAGTTTCATAATCAATCCGCCAAGAATATAAGAAAATAAGAGGATGCCACGGTACCTGACGAACCCTAGTGTGATGCAAACCAAAAGATAAAATTGATAGAAATAAGATTGAGGTAAGGTTAAGAGGAAAATTGAGATGAAATTAGGGGTTGAAGATGGACGAAATGAGGTTGAGTTGGGTTGAGATATAAATTGAGATGAGAGATAGATAATTTTACTAATTCATTGTTTAACTATTCTAATGAACAACACATCTACTTATAGCACTTGATGACCTACGGTTAACATCCACTAATCTAAGCAAGTAACTACCACTACATGACGCCATTACAACACTACTTCATAACTAGTCTACTACATATAGTTATTGACTAACTACTTGGACTGAACTAACTACTCAAAGTGGGTGATGAATCCTTCTAATAGATTGCCACGTAACATTCCTCTCCTCTTCTAATTGATCTTGTCCTACTTTTGGTGGTCGTGGCAATAAAAAACAGCAAAATTTGTTAATAAAACGCACTAAAATGACATGATCAACAACTTCTTCATTTAACATCCCAAAGCATATATCGGCATTGTCTTCATTCATGGTCTTGTAGATACAGCATGTGCTATCAGCATTTGGTAGCCTCAAATCCAAAACAAGGATTTTGTGCACCTCCTCCACTACGAGATCACACCGGTCCATATCTTTCAAATTTGCATCCACGTGAACATACTGCTGCTTTGATTCAATTTGAATGAGTTGCTTCTATTCGCGTTCGAACTGTTTCTGCACGTCATGAATGGATTCTTTTATTTGCTGTAGTTGACTTATGAAGTCATCAGAAAAAGACTTCATGACATCTAAAAGAGGCTTCATGGCAGCCTGAATTTGGATATTGATGGAATCCAATTTCTCTACAGTTTCGGTTTGCATCAGTTGAGGATAGAACGACATTAATTAACTCTCAGTGAAAGCACCAAATGATACAAACCAAAAGATAAAATTGATTGAAATAAGATTGAGGTAAGGTTAAGAGGAGAATTGAGATGAATTGAGGGGTTGAAGATAGACGAAATGGGGTTGAGTTGGGTTGAGATACAAACTGAGAGAGAGATGGACAATTTTACTAATTCATTGCTTAACTATTCTAATGAACAACACATCTACTTATAACACTTGATGATCTACGGTTAACATCCACTAATCTAAGCAAGTAACTACCACTACATGACGCCACTACAACACTACTTCATAACTAGTCTAAACCATACTACCACTACATATAATTATTGACTAACTACTTGGACTGAGCTAACTACTGAAAGTGGTGATGAATCATGAATCCTTCTATTAGTTTGCCACGTAACAATATGCTTACAGAGTAATTCTCATTCATTTGTTCACATACGACATTGAGATAGCTAGCTAGTGCTACTCTTGCATGATCAGATTAACAATTTCGTATAATAATAATAATGCGAAGAGCTGACAGAGATTCATCCAAAAATGACATGTTTTCCCACTTCATACACTGTCCTTCGAACTTCGATCACCAGTTTTCAATACCTCCTTTTTTCAATATGTATTGTGCACTCCAGACAATGCAGAGCACTACTAAGACTGAGGATGAATACAGCCTAGGAGACGACATACAGATTGAATTTCATAACCTGAAGATCAATGTATTGTTGGTTACTTATGTTCTGCCAGTAACTAACCAAGTCGTTAACCCAGTTTCAACGCACCACACATGATTCTTCAAACTCAAAAGTATCACCGCAAACAACAAAAGGAAGGAATATACCGCTGGAATAGACACATTAGAAAGGAGAAGGGAACGGTGAATGTGCAACATGAAAGTTTGGACGGACGCACCAAGAGGGTAACCATCTTAAGAAGACACCACCGCCAAAGCCCACAGCCTTAGCCGGAACATACGAAGATATATGCACATTCAACATGAATAAACAAACAAAAACAAAAACAAATATGCAAATATTTTCAACTTTCAATTTGAATATAGACTTAAATAACTTTCAAGAAGTATAAGGAAAAATCTGTTTTGAAAACAAGGCATTTACCTATCATATAAGACCTTGTACAAAACCGTTTTAAGTACACCCATCCATTGTTCATCCTCAACATAAAGATGTACACTAGGCCGACTCCAATGACCATGATCTCAGAAGATGTCCCACCTGGCAGTATAATGATAATAGGTTAAGCTTCAAGCTGAAATAGTGTTAAATGTGGACTTACGTACAACTGGATCCATACTAATTTCTCTTATACAAACTAGACGCTGCAAGAATGTCTAAAGCTTAAGCTTAACATACTGATCATGAGTGGAATCAAACTAGATGAAAGCATATTAAGTATTCACTCAATTAAAGCAGTTTTAAGTTTCTTGAACAAGGAAGAAGATATCAATCAAAATATCTACATAACAGACTTCAAATTGTGTAACAGCAAGAATCTACACACCGTTATCGTTGCGACTAAAATTAATGAGAATGGCTTCAAAATGCAGACTCAGACATATCAAAACAAATAAGGGATAGATAACAAAGATTCGAAAATCTGGGAACTTATAAAGGAAAATGGGGGAAGTTTTACAGAATTAGCAGATTATCATTTGATGAAGATATAAGTCTTCTATGTTAGATGGTAAACATAAACCGAGTTTTTATTATTATGATTAGTTAAAGACTAATCCACATTAGACCTGTCCACGGCTGGTTCGAACCGTGGAACCAAACCGTCAGTTCTGATTGGTTCCTCACAGTTTTGGTATACCATATTTGGAACTGTCTGTAGACAGTTCAGTTCAATTGAAGTTCTTAAAATTTTAAACACCGTGAATCGTGGCCATAGATTATTACTGCATAACTCTTATTATGCCTCATGCGGAGAATGACTTCAATTATTATACTTCAGAAATATATAAAATTTCATTTTGGTAGACAATTATTGCTAAATGTTGCTTTATATATACATATTTATTTGATGATTTGTATGCATAGATTATTAATTTTGTATAAAGATAATATATGTTTGTCATACATACTACAAGATATACAATACATCTAATTTACAATAAAAGAAGATTGAATTCGTCGAATATTAATGCTTAATATCATATATCAGAAGTCCAAAGAAACTATATTAAAACAAAAATCGCATGGAACTGAAATTGAATTGTAAGCAAATCATGAAATAAGTGAGAAGTCCTATTCAGGACTTGGCAACAGAGTACTTAAAAATTTCCATGACATCTGGAATTACTAAAAATTTCTGAATTCATTTAAATTGAGAAACATTGACAGATTTCATACGAAAAAACGAATCCATGTGAGTTACTGCACACGGAGTACATTCATCCTCCTTTGAACTGAAACTTATTTATGCAGGTTTATTTTCTTCTTTTTCGTGTATCCTTCAATACTGAAGTTCTCATAAGTTTATTAACCCGTACTTTTCACTACCCATTTATCACAATTATTGTCTGTGCAAAACCATTTCTTCCCCGTCAAATGAGAAATTTCACAGACTTCCTACGCAACGGTAATTATTAATGATTTGCAAATTTATGTACCAAAAAACATAAAAGCCAACTAAGCCAGTATGAATCGGGATGAAAATGAAAGTCGTGAAGAAATATTAAGTATAGCTATAACAGACTCGGAAGCATATTTCCCTTGCCAACCAAACAAACAAATAACGAAAAATCAGATAGTATCAAGTATCAACCAGCAAAATGGATATACATACTATAACAGAAGAACGCTAAATGCAACACACTGGAATTCATAAACGTCATAATTCTAACCTACTGACGGACAAGAGAACCAAAAAAGATACATACTTTTATTGATGAGGTCTTCCACCAGAATTTTCATTATCATTGTTGCTACTGCCAGAGTTGCTTCCTGAACCAGATCCAAACGAATTGAAAGGCCAAGGTAACTGAACTCGGAACATCCTTTCACCATGTGTCTGAGAACTCTCTTCAGATGAGCCACCATTTCCACCAGCAGATGCTAAAGAAACAGAGCCCGCAGCGACCCTAACACCTGCAGTTCCTCTCTGCCCACTTGCAGTATGCTGCTCATAATCAGGATCATCTGTGGGCAACTCATGCCTACACACTGGGCACGAATTATGCAGCTCCAACCAAGGTAGTATACAATCAGGATGATATATATGCTTGCAAGGCATTTGCTTAGCCTTCCCCGCAAGCTCAAACGTGTCCATACATACGGCACACTGCGCATTATCTGAAGCCAGCAACTCATCTGTGATCTTGACATCTGGCAGCTTCTGTATAGCCTCCTTAGATGCCGGAGGCGTACCATATCTATTCGGATCATTCTCAGCCAACTGCTGAATCAACTGCTCCAACCCAGGACCAACAAAGTAGTCTCCTAAGTTACCAGGAAGGCGAAATCCACCCTCACTGCCACCACCTCCGGCATTATTCTCAATCACAAACTGAATATTGGCACCACCAGCCCTCAAATTGTTCAGATAATTCTGCAAAAACATCATCGGATTAAAAGCATCCGCCTCTGCATACCCGGACCGATTCCCTCCACCCGACCCTCCAATTCCACCACCTCCAGCCCCTGATGCTCCAGCTAGGCCGAACAACGCGCTTGTGAGATCAACAGGATTAAACGATTCGTTTCCCCTACCATCGTCCCCGAACATGAAGGGGAATCCAGGAGGAAATTGGTTCCAATCAGGCGAAGACGAGGCTGAGTGATGACCGGATGAGGAAAAGGAAAAAAATGAACCCGGTTGCTGTTGCTGGTGATGAGGATTTGGGGGATTAGGGCTAGGGTTTTCGTACTCTTCGAGGAAGCCACCTGCGCAAGTAGGGCAGACGAGATCGGCTGAGGATGAAGGGGACACGGCGATGGAGACGACCGCATCGCATTGGTAGCAGTAGTACTGCTTGTCGCCGGAGCCGACGACGGAGTCTCGGCCGGTTGACATTCGGAAAATTGAGAGAGATGGATTTTCGGTGGGCGGATTCGGCGAGCTACACGAGAGAGGATTTACAGCCAACTCAAATATATATTAGAAAATCTTATCAAAAAAAAAAATAGAAAATATATATCAAAAAAATATATATTCGGAAAATAATTAAATTTTAAACATTAAATTTAATTAACGTTAGGATTAATATAATGCAGGCTCAAGACTGGAATTCAATTTGACTTGAAATATAAAAAAATTGACTTAAAATAAGATCAAATTATCAGGTGCGACTTTTAAATTTAACAGAACAGCTCATAGTTCTATCACAGATCTTTGATGAATAAATATCTAATTTGATTGCATTTTAACTAACTAGCAACATTACAAAGACTACAAAATCTAACAAGACATACTTCACTCACATCCCAGCCAAGGAGCCTGACAGCTTGTCCGGCCAACTTTCCAGAAAATAACTCAGTGTACCAGAATGGGAGAGTATGATCTGAACTACATCACAAGGCGGCAGCTTGGTCCAATTGCCAGATGCAGCATATTATGACATCAATAGATCTTCCACTTGTGTTTGTGTAGTGCCTACTGCAGCATGATTCTTTAGCACATCATCATGCTGATCAGTGTTATTGCAGTTTCTTGTCAGGGAGGGTTCAGCGCATCAATTTTATCGTCAGGTGATTTAATATGGAAGGTACTAGACTCTGAGCTGATATCAACTATTTCGCGTACGGAAAGCCAGAACTGATGTATGTACAAATTGCTGGTGTCCACGGTGATCTTAAAACCTCGGAAACCCAAAGGCAACAGCAAATGCATATGTTCGTGAATCGAACTGTGTTTTGAATTTGAAAGCGCTTCATGATCTTGCGAAATCCCAAAAAGGATCTTCAGGTGAGCATATGATAAATAAGTGAGGCCTCTTCTGACGAATGAACGTACTCATTTGAGAGGTCATTTTAGGGCACAGACTGCTCCAAGATCATCAAAGAAGTCATCTAACATCTCTTCATAAGCATCCCCTTATAGGAATAGATCAATGTCATGACATCCAACTTGAGCCTGTCATTTTCTTTACATTACTGGACTCCATCAACTCACGAAGTGCACGCACACCATCCCAGTTACTCGTACTGGCAAACATATTTGACAACTGAACATATGTTGAAGAATCATTTTGATCTAAATCCATTGCATGTTTAGCGGCAAGTAGTCCTGTTTCGACAGCCCCATGGTCCTGACAAGCAGCAACCAGTGTTTTCCATATTGGTGCACTTGGTTTAAAGGGCATTCCCGAAATAAGTTCCTGAGCTTCATTTATACACCCAGATCGACCTAAAAGATCTACCATACATATGTAGTGATCTTCACTGGGATCAATTCCATGATCGCGAGTCATCGAAGAGAAATACTTCCACGCTTCATCAATAAGTCCTGTTTGACTACATGCGTATAGAACACATATAAATGTGATGTAGTTTGGCTTTATACCCTGCATTATCATCTCATCGAAACAAGTGATAGCTTTTGTACCCTGGTTGTTTTGAGCATACCCCATTATCATCGTGGTCCATGAAACTGCAGTCCAATCTGCATCGTTCATTTTACGGAAAACAACCGATGCTTCATCCATGCAGCCACACTTGGCATACATATCAACCAAAGCATTATCAACACAAACATCAGCCTCATTTCCCAGCTTCACTCTCAGTCCATGTGCTTTCTTACCCTTCTCTAAAGAAGAGATATTTGCGCAGGCATTTATAAGAGTTGCAAGAGTGAACCTATTTGGCATAATACCAGCCAACTGCATTTGTTCAACGACAGAAATAGCTTGACCAGGTTGCCCACAATTTAGACAACCAGAAGCCATCTCTGTCCAGGAGAGAACATCCTTGCAGGGAATTTCATGGAAAGCCTTGAATCCATCAGCCAAATTCTGGCACTTCAAATACATATCCACCAAGGAATTCCCTACACAGATCTCACTGCCATGACCGCATTTGACAAGCTGTCCGTGGACCCGAACACCCATTTTCTGATCACAAAGAGCAGCTAAGCTCGTTAGAACACTAGAAAAAGTAAAGGCGTCAGGCTTAACACCAGATTCGGTTTTCATCCTATACCACAATCCTGGAACGTAAGAAAATGAGTACCAAAATGAATACCCAGCCATCATGGCATTCCAAGACACAATATCCTTATTCAGGCAGCCATCAAACACCAGTATAGCCTCCTCTAATTTCCCAAGACGAATCAGCCCTGTAAGAAAGGCATTAATCAAGAACACATTCGGCTCAAGCCCTAACCGAACCACAAAACCATAAATCTGGTAAAGCTGAGATAAATCGCCACACAAAGAACAAGCATTCAACGCACCAACCAGAGTAAACCCATTCGGCCTCTGTCCAGAGAAATGCATTCTTCTAAAAATCCCCAAAGCTTCATCAGCGCAGCCTCTCTGAACAAACCCAGAAATTAGCGCAGTCCACGACACCACATTCCTTTCAGGCATTTCGTCGAACAGCTTCAACCCACTAACAAGTTCCCCGCATTTCACATACATATTAATCAAATGATTAAACACGAAAGTAGATGCACCTGAGGATTTCAGGACATGGGCATGAATGGCAGCTCCGTAGTTTACATTGTAGCTCTCAACGCAGTGACGCAATGAATTGGCGTATGATTGTTCATCCGAAGCTAGGACGTTCGGAGCTGACTGAGAATACGAAAATGTGAACGCGGATATGAATCGGTAAAAGGTGGGACCAGGCGGCGGTATCCTCTTCAGAGATGAAAGAAGACACTGAAGATGCATTTCGCGTCAAACTTCATTCTCGTGCGGCGCGCGGGGTTGTAGTAGCTTCGTATCCTCTTGTCCGCAACCAAACTGTTTTTTTTAATTTGGGTAAACTAAAAATATTACTTGGACGGCCTTATTTAGATTTTCAATTTGTTGATTTTGCTACAATTTGCCTATGTTTTAAAAAATTTATTTAGATTTTTTTAATTTTCTATTTAGTGACTTTTGTATCAATTTGCATATATTTTATTTCCGAATCTGAAATTTTGAGAAAGTTAAAGGTTAAAAATTTATAAATTTTGTGAGTAACCAAAAACCTACGAGGATATAAGATCTGATGAGTTGGTGGTAGACATTAAACCTAAGACCGGTAAGGATATAAAGTCTGATGAAGATCTATCATCAGAAATGCTTCTGGATGTCAAATCCAACGTTGATGATGTTAGGATCATAATCATTAATGAAAGAAAACAACAAAGAACACGAGAATTTGTTACCCAATTCGCCACCAAATATGACTACTTCTGGGGGCACTACAAAGCCAGAAGATTTTTCACTATGTTGATTAGATGCAATTACAAAACTCAAACCATGTATATATAGGGCAAGGTATGAAACTATAGTGAAAATCCTAATTGTGTTGCACACAGCTAAAACCCTAGCTGCAGCAGTAACATATGGACTTTTGGTTACCAGACTTCATAACCATGATGCATAAACTATGTGATAAGTTTCTTGTGCGTATCAAACTTACGAGATTTTTTGGTTAAAATGGTTGTGGGAACACCGGATATAGTGAGTGAATAGTGCATATTTAAATTTCACTCACTTATTTTAGTTGTTTCTTCACCAGATTGAACCTATTTATTTTTAGAAAAAGGCATAGTTTTGTAAAAAAATATAAACCAATTACAACCATTGATTTGGTTATTTGGACGGATGATATTAAATCTCGTTTATGGTTAATTTCTCGGTGATGAATTATAACTTATTCGTGACGAACTATGTCAAACTTTTGATTTCTTGGCGACGACTTATAACCGAGTTTTGACAAATATTTTGTACCAAAAATATACTTTATACCTGATCCTTACTCCAATTCTCTATTCATATTCTTTATTTTGGGCTAATACTTAAGTTCAAGTCTTAGGCTCAATTGAGGCATTGAATCTCAATAATGATAACTGAGATACACATGAGCTTAGGCCTTTGGTTTAAGTCCTGTTATAATTATGATGCATATTTTTTAAAATACAATGGAAGACATGTTTCTCATTGTATGTTGAATAAATGATTGTAGACAATCTCTACATTTTGATAGGTGAGTGACTTGCAGATTCTGTCTTTGCTTCTCCAAATTTGGGTGACCAAAATTAAGTAGAGTATTTCCTACTTTGGTATGGTTTCTTTTTTGTGATTTCCGTTTCATTTTCTAGTGACAAACTGTGCAAATTATAATTAATGTTTCTGACTAATATATGTCCTGGTGATGGAATGTGATGCAGGACAGATTGAGGATCAGACGGCGCGCAAAAAGAGCACTGTCGAGAAAATACAGATTTGGCGTTCAGCGTCCAAAAATCCGTCGCGAGACCTTATTTCAAGTGGAAACAGGTCAACGAACGCAACTCACGACTTATGCTGTGACATATGGGCTTGTATGGCCTTCCTGGCTCGTTTATCAGGCTGAATCAGCATATTTATCTTTTTAGCAGCATTATCTTTTAGCAGCAATATATTTTTAGCAGCATATCATTATCTTTTAGATTTTTGTTTTCCTATTTCAACCCAACTTAGGGTTATTGTTATTCATCTTTTATCGTATCAGTAAACACTCGTTTTTCGTTTTTGGTGGATTCCAAAACTTTCTTGGTGGATTCCAAGCTTTCTTGATGGATTCCAAGCTATCCACAAATTCATTGCTGGTGAATTCGTTTATCTTATTTGTCACGCTGCGTCAGTTGGTATCAGAAGAAGATCTTTCCATATCTCTCTGCTAACTTGATCAGATGACAGATCAACCCGTACCCAGAGCAAATTTTGAGAGGGTCACCGCGGACATAACCGCAACCCTGACTGCTTTGATAACCCAGATGGCCGCTATGACAACTCAGATAACGGAAGTATCGGCTAGAGTCAATCCGAATGGCAGAGTGGAGAGACCCCAGAGGGAAGCACCAGTTAGAGTTCCTCGTGTAGACCGTGTGCGTGCAGTAGTCGCTGAGGACTCAAGTTCGGGTGAAGAGGGTCCTGTTGACAATGGTAGAGATGAAGAGGAGAATAGATACGATAGTGATTATCGGGTGAAAGTTGATATTCCCCTGTTTAATGGAACCATGGCCGTGAAGGAATTTCTTGAGTGGCAGATTGAGGTGGATAGATTTATGAAAGTCATGGGTGTCCCAAAAAATAAACAAGTGAAGATGGTGGCGATCCGATTAAAGGGTAACACTGCTGTGTGATGGGATAAGCTCGTGGTCCAAAGGATGCGACATGGTAAGGCGCATATCCGAACTTGGATGTGGATGAAGCAGCTGATGTTAGACCGATTCTTTCCCGAGGATTATGAGCAAATCATGTCCAAGTTGTACCTTGAATGTGTTCAGGGCAGGCAATCCGTGGCAGAATATACTGCTGAATTTCTTTGTCTATCTAAGCGTAATGAGTTCAAAGAAACAGAGAATCAGAAGGTGGCTAGATATATCAGCGACTTGAAGGTTTCGATTCAAGAAAAGATGGGGTTGCAAACTGTTTGGTCAGTGGCAGCAGCATCTAGTCTAGCGCTGAAGGCGGAATTGATGGAGAGGAACCCTCGGGGGTTTCAAGCATTCCCTAAGTATCCACCTAAGGGAACTTTGGAGGCAGTTGGCGATAAGGGGGACAGCGTGGGGGTGAAAGAACAACACGCTGTGACTAATAGTGTTGGTGGTCCTAGTGGTAGCTCTGGAGGCCCTCAGCCGAATCGTGAAGCAGTTTAGAAACCACCTAACCCTTACACTAAACCATCCGGTGATATATGTTATCATTGTGGTGGACATGGACATAGGTCGAATGTGTTGCTATTCTGGAGGAAGAAAAGCTATATAAGCAAGACGAGTATGAGGGTGTCAAATTTGCAGATGAGGAGTCAACGAAGGAAGTGAATATTGTGCTGCAGAGGGTTCTTTTGACCACGTCGAATGAGGGGCAACGTAAGAATCTCTTTAAATCTCATTGTTCCATTCTGGATAAGGTATGCAATCTGATTGTAGATAATGGGAGCGCGGAGAATTTGATATCTCAGAAGCTGCCTATGGAGCTGCATGAGAAGCCTTATGCACTTGGTTGGATCAGCAAAGGCTCCCATGTTCGTGTCATGCGGACCTGCAAAGTTCCTATCTCTATTGGGAAGCATTATCGAGAAGAGGTACCATGTGATGTTCTTGATATGGATGTTTGCCATGTATTACTGGGGCGTCCTTGGCAGTATGATAACGACGTCACTTATAGAGGACGGGACAATGTGATGATGTTTACGTGGGAAAAGCATAAGATTGCGATGACTCCTATTTCGAGTTTAAACAGGCAACCAAGTAAATAGTCCAATTTTCTAGTGATGAAAAACAGTGAGCAAGAGTTTAGCGCTGATGTGGAGACAGTGGTGATTAAGCTGCCTAGGGGTGTTGGGAATAGCGTGTCTGCCAAGGCTATGGCTGAGGAGATTGTTGATGTTAAGGAGGCAATTCGAGCAAAGTTGGAGGCTTTATGTCTAGAAGAGAACTCGGGGTCGAGTTATTCAGAGGTGGAGGAGACTAATGTAGGGAAGATTGAGGATCAGATGGCACGCAAAAAGGGCACTGTCGGGAAAATATAGATTTGGCGTTCAGCATCTAGAAATCCATCATGCGACCTTATTTCGAGTGGAAACGGGCCAACAAAGGCAACTCACGACTTATGCCGTGACATATGAGCTTTTTAGGCCTTCCTGGCTCGTTTATCAGGCCGAATCAGCATATTTATCTTTTCAGCCGCACTATCTTTTAGTAGCATCATATTTTTAGCAGCATTATTTTTTTAGCAGCATATCATTATCTTTTAGATTTTTGTTTTCCTATTTAAACCCACCTTAGGGTTATTGTTATTCATCTTTTATCGTATCAATAAACACTCGTTTTTCGTGGATTCCAAAACTTTCTTGGTGGATTCTAAGCTATCCACGAATTCATTACTAGTGAATTCGTTTATCATATTTGTCACGATGCGTCAGAATGGAGGATTACTGTTACGATTGTGAGTGTAATTCATAGCTCAACTACTAACAGGACCCAAAGTAGCAGAGGAGAAGTTGCTAGTTGTGGATCTCAAAGCTCAAGAGATTATTTTCTCCAAAGCTAATTCTGAGTTTTGATTTACCAGCATTTTTACTCAAATGAATGGAGATTGCTTTAAAACCTGAACTCTGCTAACTAAAACAGTTTTGTGAATGTGAATTTGGAGTTTAGATTGAATTTAGTGTATGATTAGATCTTGAACTGTTTTTGGATAACTATGTGTAGGCCCTATGGCCGAGTATACGGATCCTAAGACGCTTTGAGACCGAGGAAATGATGCCTTTAAGCGCGGAAACTGGAGACCTTCTTTCAAATTTGTATAGAAGGAGCATGTGTATTTTCGTTTGAGGTATTTTGTATTTAGATTTTGAACCATCTAATCGGGGTTTCTTGTGAGCAGTTTTAACTTTGGCGGTTTGTTGAAATTTGCAATTGGTTTTACTGATTTCATATATATCCTTCCCGGTCATAGGTTTGGCGATGTCGACATGTGAATCAGATTTCCTTATATCCTCCACGATCATAGCTTTCGCAATGTCCACCAGTAAATCAGTAGACCTCATATCCTCATCTGTCTTAGGTTTGACATATTAAAATACCAATGCCTAATTAGGACTTTTAAAGCTTAAACCCAAAATAAGGACATGATCCAAAAGTAAAAGAGGAAGAAGCCCAATCCAAGAAGAGAAGAAAGATGGTGAATTCTCTAGAAAAGTATGGATGCATGTGGAGGTAGATATTTATGTAGAGTTTTCTAGATTAGTAATTCTAGCCGTATAATCAAAATGATCCTAACCCTCCATTTATTAAGAGTTCTAGTATAAATAGGGGTGTGTCGTTTGAGTTGTAGACACTTAAAACAGATATGAATTTTACGAACTCAATAACATGGAAAAATAGATATGTCAAAATCGTTTACGCTATTGGAGAAACTCAAAACGGACAAACTAGATAAAACTCACGGACCAAGTCAAACTGATTTCCCTTTTCGATTTTTTCACATTTCTATTTAGTTTTAATTTAATTATTCAAATCAGAGACTTTTGCTTAAGTTGCAGAGAAGGTATTTGATGATTCAATGTTTGGCGATCAAAGGTGATCCGTCATTTGAACATGTAAAAGTGAAGAGTTCTGCTGACGTGAAAGAGGAGGACGACACTGCTAAAGATCTCGCAGAGCATTTCAAATAGGAGACTTTTGCTTATATTGCAGAGAAGGTAGCTGATTATTCAGTGTTGGCGAGTGATTCATCATCTGAACATGTAAAATTAAAGAGTTCTGCTGATGTGAAAAAGGAGGACGACACTGCTAAAGATCTCGCATGGCATTTCAAATCGGAGACTTTTGCTTATGTTGCAGAGAAGGTATCTGGTGATTCAGTATTGGCGATCAAAGGTGATCCATCATCTGAACATGTAAATTGAAGACTTCTGCTGATGTGAAAGAGAAAGACGACACTGCTAAAGATCTCGCAGAGCATTTCAAATCGGAGACTTTTGCTTATGTTGCGGAGAAGGTATCTGATTATTCAGTGTTGGTGAACGTTGCAATATTTGCACACTTCAATCGATGTGATTGAGAATGTAAATACAAGCCAAAAACAATTTATAAACCGGTAAGTACCGGGTCATCCAAGGAGTAAGTCTAAACTTATGAGCACTATTCAATTTTGTTCCAATTTGTCTATTCTAATTGCGAGAGGTTTTGTTGGTGGAGTTAATAAAGCAAATGTATATAAACAATCTAAGGAATCTAGAGAATATGTCACTACCAAGGCTAAAGGTGTACTCTAGGGAACCACTTCACTCATATGTCTTTTTAGACTCCAAGAGTTCAATTTCATGCAAGATACTTGTCTTAGATGATTAAATTAAAGCCCGTATATCTATCAAGTCGAATTCCACCTCTCGGTTACTTCTCGGACTTGAGGGAAGATATACCTTATACACACGAGTCTCAATCTCTCTATATTATTGACTCGCCTCCACTCATATCTCTCGATCGTCAACTCTCGTTGCATAATCGATCCTTATAAGGAGGTGAAGTTCTAGCCCATCTCAATGCTAGGATGGGTCACGCTAGTGAGCACCACCTAACAAGAGTGATTTACTTGCTTTCAAGAACCTTAGGTGTCCACCTCTCGGTTACTTAGCCTAAGATTCCTTAATGACTCGCTATCTAGATACTTTGGCGTCCACCTTTCGGTTACTTGACCAAAGAACCATATAAATTAATCATCTAGGCATTTTCTCAAACACCTAGAGTGCTTAACTCAAGCCATATACGAAAACCATACACTTAGACATTTTTTCAAATATCTAGAGTGCATAGTTTGAGCATTCAATTAAAGTAAACCACAATCATCCAAAACATATTATTCTAGCATTCATAATGGATAAGGACTCTTTACACCCATGAGGTCCATAAGATCCTAGAATACAAAGGACTACTCACATATGGCAAGCGTATTTAAAACCTTTATAGTTGTCAAGTTATATGTTTTAGGGGTCTAGTTGTAGTCAAACAAAATTTATAAACCATGGTAAGCCAAGGGTCGATCCAAGGAACAACGAGTGTGAGTACTAGAAAACAAGGGACCTATTTAGCTATTCCGAACGATTAAAGGTTTTGCTGTGATGAAAATTGCAGAAATTAAATGTAGAAAAATAAAAGTTTTGCTTGATCAGAGAAAGAATTCTAGGATCAAACTTCACCTGTGCCAACCCCACTAATCATGCAATCATATAACGTAATTCAATCATGCTATCGAATATGGAAATAAACCAAAATCACACTAGACAAGCCGCCCATCCACGTATCATTGTCTATATTAATCTCAATCATTGAACGCTGCCTATCCACGGATTATCAACGATTTCGATTAGTTAAGCTTAGGGGTTTTCAAACAAAAGTCAACTTTACTATTAATTCATGTACAATCATTGTAGATGTAACGACCTGACCGGAGGACCCGATCCGAGCTGTTATAAGCCTAGTCTGTCCTAGATTTCATGCCACCGCCCTCCCCTAGGTCACCATAACCTAGAGTCTATCACAAAAACCATGGTAGATTGGTGACATGAGAGCTAGTAGGCTAGCTTATCAAGCTTGCACACACAGAACTCACAAGCAATGTGGGACAGAATTTGGGATGTTACAGTAGATACCATGACCTAATATCAATTTCATACAATTTGCTTAATACCTAGGACACATTCATCTTTTGGTAATTAACCTAAATATGTTCTAGCATGCAAACATCCCATTAAATGTAAAATTTGCAAGAACGATAAAATTAATCACGATGAAGTTGAATATTCGAATTGCATTAATGAAAAATATTTAATTGATCACAGGAAGAGTTGGGTACATAGCACGGGATCCGTAGGATCCTAGAATAAAGAAGACTACTCACTATTCATAGTAACTTAACCACAAATAGTGTAGAAATAGAATTTAAGGATGAGATAACCGTAGTGACGATGTAGCTCGTTGAATCCTCAATCTCTCTCGATGTTCTCCGTCTTCTCTCCCAAGTTAGGGTTCTCTTCTCTCTAATTAAGCATGCTTAATCCACTATGGGCGTCTCTCTTTTATAGCCAAAACGACCTAAAAGCCCAAACAACTCAAAAATGATTTTTGGAAATAAGTGAAAATCGTGCCTTTTAACGGCCAACCGGTCGGCTGGCTGGGCAAGGAAATCTCAGACGTTCGGCTGGATTGCTGCGCCTTGGGACTACATCACTCCAAGTATCTCAACCGGCCGGTTAAGATTGTTGGCCTGGTGTGAACCGATCGGTTCAGTGTAGCTTCGAAAGACTTGAATTCTGTGGCCCTTTGAGCCGGCCGGTTGAGCTGTGTGCTGTGGAAGAGCCGGATGGTTCTAGCCCTGAGAAACTCTCTCTCGTTTTGATCTTCAATCCAGCCGGTCGGCTAGTTATGGGCCAACCGACATGACTTTCTTTGTGCGCGTTTTTGCCCTAAAAGTGTAGTTTTTTTCGAGTCTTGGTCTTAGGCCATGGTTTTGATGGATAACTGCTTTTGACCTAAAACGCTCAAGAAAAGCATCAAATAGTAACAATATGTCGAGAGAACGAGTGCCATCCTTCATCGTATGGAGCATAAAACTAGTTGAAATATCGACTGATCAAAACACTTCACACTTAGGATTTGTTCGTCCTGAACAAATGTCGAACAAATGGCAGAATAAATGCAAGTCCATGTGAGTCTCAACAACCATATGTTTCTAAGCTACCCACTCAAGTGTCAAGTGATCAATTCTAACTAAAATAAAAACAAAAAGATAACTCACTGTCGTAGAGGACACGAATGCATTTAGCATATGCATCAAACCTTTAAACCCCTAGGCTGCCCTAGTAGGACGAGTATAGTCTCATGAAGGTTTTCAGGAATGGGACTACCTAAAAATCCCCTGTATAACTAACTAACTAACTAACTAACTAACTAACTAACGTGTATGCATGAAATGATGCTCAACGAGTCACAGTAAAGTCATGGCATACCTCGGATTCATCGTGTTACCTTGACTTCAGGTCAAACATCTTCATCAAAGTTGTCAGACAATCATAGATTAAATGAGTCATGCATTCAAACGGTCAATGCACACGGCTAGCAAGTGACTAATCACATGTTCTAAATAGTTCTATAACAACGCAATACGAACATGAATAGTTACACAAAACATGCTCGCCACTCAGTGTGTCGAGTGTTCAGAGTCATCTTGAACAGTTCAAGATCCCACTCAGTGTGTCGAGTGTTCGGCTCTGATACCAATTGAAATTATGTCCCCTGTTCAAGCTTGTGTCCAGGGTACTGTTGCGACAGACCTTGAACTCTTTGCACAACAGTTCAACTGACAGAGTTTGAACTCGTATCACAACAGTTCAGCAAATAAACAAAAGCAGTAGAACTCACAGACTGATAACCCAGTTCGGCTCCGCCTACTCTGGGGGGTTTCCCACACCCGAAAAAGGGACATCTGATGGACCATAATTGTATGAATCATAAACACAGTTAAACCCATCAAATTAGACTCTTTGTCTATTTAACTTTTGCTTGTTAGTTCCGATATTTATCTACAGGGTATTTTGAAGTCTAGAGAGAATACAGGATAAGGAGGAGTTTTTAAACTGAAAATATATTACGAGTCATTCCAAGGTCACGACTAGATGCCGACTGAAGAAATATCATGAACCTGACATGGAATCACTCAAAACAAGTCCAACCAAAGAGCAACCAGAGTCAGACCGGAGCTGAAAGGAGCCGATGGCTTTTGTGAAAAGATCACAAACTCACACATGTCCTCTCCTCCTCCTCCTCACATGGGCGGCTAAGCCACAAGCCTCTCCCCTTCCTCCACATGGGGGGCGGCTAGATGAAGGGATGACATCATCCGATGGCTTTTGCTCCTCCATGGATTCCATGCCAAGTGTCCTCATCTCCTCCACATTTCACACCTCTCCTTGGCTATAAATAGACATGCCCTCTTCACTTGTAAAAAATCACAATCCCATCTTCACACAACACATCACTTATCTCTCTAGACTTTTGGGCACTTTTGTACGCTTTTGTTTGAAATCTATAATACTCCTGTTGGTTCTTGAGTATTCTAGTAGTTTTTGAGAATACTCCTGTTGGTTCTTGAGTATTCTAGTAGTTTTTGAGAATACTCCTGTTAGTTCTTGAGTATTCTCCTTTACTTACTGTCTTTCAAAAACCCACGAGTACTTAGATATGGTATCCACCTCTATGGATATTCGTAGCTAAACTCTTCATTCGGTTGAAGGGGTGTACTTGTATCATAAAATGTTTTAGGCTATACTCTTAGTGCCTCTTCTTTGTATTCAAAACTTGTTCTATGTGCCATATATTAGGTCAGAACTTCCAAGGTTGAGTGGATGCTTGAAATGGCAAAACTCTTCCGTGGGGGTTCGTGAACATACTCGGGTAAGTGGATGCTTGAAATGGCAAAGCTTATCTGAGGAGTTCGACCTCTTTTAAACACCATTTGGTTTGATCGGAAATGATTGATCAAATGGATGCACATAGGCTAGTATACCTTGAAATGGGGTGCTAGTCTGAATAGAACAAGTGCTCTACGACCTTGAAATGGGCTAGACAGTGTGTGCAAATCGAGCGCTTGAAATGGCCTTGATACACGTTTGAATACTTAGTAGGATCACTAAAAGTCAATGATAAACAGGCTATGATACAAGGCCCCCGAAACCGAATGCTTTCCTTAGATTTGAACACCACCTGCATTTACTTTCTTAGTATAAACTGCTTTATCAACTGTTGACGTTCCGGAAGACTTGCCAATCACGCATCAATCGCTGTAAGTCTTCTCCTTTATTTTCAGTATTTACTTTTATGTCATTTACTTTTCCACACTAAAAATCAAAACCAACCAAAAAAATCACTTAGTTATAAGCGCTAAAACCTCAATCAACCTAAAAACACGCTCCCTCGCTGTACAATTCCCTCAAAGAATAGCTTATCCCCCTAATTCCCTTGGGTTCGACCCCTACTTACCACTTGCTACCCAGTAGTGAAGTCGCGAGTAGCGGACTTATAAATTTATTCTTGACGTTTGCACACGACGACTGTGCATCCATCAACATCAAATCTTTATTACGAGTATAGGGCGTACACAGGGACTTACTCTTACACTTTGTAATTGCTTAACCTCAATACTCCGTCTCTCAGATTTGCAACCGAGGTTCATCGCAATTCCCCTCGATCCCCTTCATTCAGACCTTCTGTCCGAACGTTCTCGACCTTCTCCAGAAGCTCAGATGCTTTCTCTCGAAAGCTTTGATCACCTTTGTTGTGTGCGGCAGTTAATATGCTTCAGGCAGTCTGTGTTGCACTTGAGCAGACTGCACTTGCACCGATGTATTTCCAAGGAGAAAACACAACCGGCCGTCGCTTTCTTCTTCGCCAATCAACATGATATGCTCGTGTGTATTTGATCTTTGAAAGCGATGAGAATTAGGGTTGCCCTTGCATTGTATTTATATGCTCGAGCAAAACCCTAATTCGCACAAGATAATCCCATCAAATATTTCGGAATTGATTCCTAAATATTTGATGTATATCTTTCTCAAATCGATTGGAAGAATATACGAAGTCTTCTTTCCAAGTAAGTCATGCCATCTTCAATGTAGATACTCATTCGAATATCTAATGCTCGAATAAGTCGCAGGCCGACTTCCACTTGTCGAAATCTTCACTGTCCAATATCTTCCGAGAAATATCCTTGCGTCTTGATCACGCAGTACAGGAGTACCAGGATATTGTTCGAACTCCCCCTGAACACCTGCTCGAACTGTCTAACTACGTTTTGCCAAATACATGCCACTTCAAGGGAACTTCAATCTCCCCCTGGGCATTTTGGCAAAACCAAATCATCTAGATAACTAAAACTAGCTAACTATCTAGACTTAGACATCTTGAGGGAACACACAATTTGTCCTCTCAAAATTACTCCCCCTTTTTGCCATAAACTGGCAAGGGGTCCAACAAGTTCGAACAGCCAAGCAAAAAAAACTGTGCCAGAACAAGCACATATGAGCAGAATGTTTGAAAAAGTTCAGAGGGTTTAGTTTTTCAATGGACCTTCAATCAGAAGCTTCTTCAATGGAGTCTTCTTCAGAGGCAGTAGCTTCTGATTCATCATCACTGGGGTAGCTGAGTGCTCGAGCAAGCCTGTTGATCCGGCGGCGCTGGTCCTTGTCCGCAGCAATGATAGCCTGGAGGTCCTTCAGTAGTTTGCTCCTCTCATCCACGCCCATTCTAGCTCCCCCTCGACTGGATTCCCCAATTTCTTTACCTTTCTTGCTTCCTCCTTTCAGATCATTCACATGTCGTCCTTTGTATAGCTTGTGGCCCACTGTGAATTTGCTGGGAGCTTTAGTAAGGAGAGCAGACGAGGCTTTCAAATCAGGGGCTTGATGAATAATCAGCTCATAAATCAGAGATGGAAAGCAGATCTGGTGCAGAGTTCTCATCGATGTGGCATGTTCAGTAATCTGTTTGAACATTATTCTGCCCAGGTTGAACTTCCGCTTGTTCCCTATCTAATAAATCAGTTGGGCCATGTCCTTGTTGACAGTAGAGCGATGAGTAGACGGCCTCTAGTTGAACACCGCTATGAAAAACAGCATTGAATAGAATGTAGACAGATCCGCTGTATGCACAACTGACTCAGGCCTCCACTGAACAGAGCCTGCAGTGATGGTGCTCACTATCTTCTCAAAGCTGGATTCTTCTTCATCAACAGCTGGGTCGTCCATGGAGAAGTATACATTGATCAGCTCTGGATCAATCTTGATCCTTCTTCCTCTAACATAGAAGACCCCATACTCTGCCTCTCCAATGACCCCAAACTTTGGAGGCAAGTTTGCCATGGCCTCACGCACCAGCTGTTCGTTGAACGGCTTGCATCTGTCCAACGTCCAGAACAGATCCGACTCTTTAAGCACCTCAACCACTTCCTTCCCTTTGTAACTGGATGCATCCAGCAGCCTCTCAGGTATGATTTTCCTTTTCAGCACACATTCCCGTTTCAACGCAGCTTCTTTAGTTACGAACCACACTCCTTTCTTGACCTTACCGACTGGGACAATCTCAGAATCAGAGCCTGGGACTTCACATCCCCCAGCATCTTCAGAGATGGGAACTGCAGCAACGTGCTTCCTTTTCTTGGAAGAGCCAGCTCCCTCTGCACCAATGCTGACTTCAGCAACCTTCTGAGCTGGTTCCTTTGTAGTCTTAGCAAAGGCCACCTTTTTCTTTTCCTTGCCCTTTGTTGTCCTTTTGAGATGGACAAGGGGAACACTGTCTTGGTCATCTTCTGAAAGGGTAACGCCTCTTGCTGCTGACATGGAGGCATCCTTACGAATGGATGGACCATCTTCCTCCAACTGATCCCTACGACGATCATCTTGAACTGCCACTGTTTCTTCACTCATCACTGACTCTGGAACTACTCCAGTCTTAACTTCAGTCGGAACACTTTGTTCCACTGTTGGAACACTTGAGACCTTCTCAACAGCAGACTCTTCTGCTTGAACTGCCTGGTTACGCAGACCTTCCTCTGGAGCTGGTGCTGAGTGAGCTTCAGTCTGAACAGATGGTTCCACAGTTGAACCGCTTGTAGCTTTTTCTTCATCAGATTCTTTTGCCCCAACAGTCTGATCACACTGAGTATCCTCTGGACTTGCCACTTCCTGATTCTTCTCATTTTCTAGGTATTCCATGACATCATCAATGTCCTTGTACAAATTCTCTAACTCCTCATCCTTTTCTGCTGGCTCTGGTTCTTTCAACACATCAGTCTTCCCTGATGGATTAATTTCTTCTGCCATAGCCTCAGCATGCAAACTGGAACCTTCTTCAGTAATTGCTCCTTGGTTCTCAGATGGTTCAGCATCACTAATCACCAAATTCCTCTTCCCCGAGGACTTGATAAACTTCTCTGTCTCTTCATCAGACATTGCGATCTTCCGACCTCGAGTGGCATATATCTGGGCTAGATATTTTCTGGGAGAGTCACTAGCTCGCTTAACCTTCTTTCTGCGACCTGCCTTCGGAGGAATGTATCTTGTGGCAAAGATCTTTTCCCTCTATGTTCCTGAACCTCCAGCCACCTTGCTGGGTTCCTTTTCTTCCACAATCTTGACAGACTCCTTTTCAATAACCGCACTGCTGGCTTTGTCCACCGCCTCAGCCTTACCACTCTCACGATTTCTTTTGTCACCACCAAGCTCCGCTCTTTTGGTTTCAACACCAACAGTCCTACCACCACTAACAGCCCTACTGGCATCAGCCTCCATACTCACGACTTTCTCAACTTCCACACTTACTTCTTCATTCAACACAGACTTTTCAACAACGGATATATTCGTAGAATCAGAAGGAATAGTGGGATTTACCTTAGTTTGCGGACGAACTTGTGGAGTTGAATCCACTGTGACCGGCTGAGAAATTTCAGCGGTAACTCCTTCAGCAGACTTCTCTTTGGCCAAAGATTCGGTGACGGAGTGTAAACGCGACGCCTTTTTCATCTTTGCAGCTTTTGATTTCGGAATTTTTGATTTTGCCGCCAACGCCTTTGAGGTCTGCATGCTTTCTTTGCTCTTCTCCGCAGATTTAGCACTGGATTTTGCTGACTTCCTGGTGTTCACCATTGTCGGTTGAGGAAGGAGCAGTTGAGGAGGAGAGTTCCATTCTAAGGTTTTTGGGGACGAGAGTGAGAAGACGAAACTCAGGGAATGAATTTTATTTTTCAAAATCAAATTTTTCTATATGACTCTTCAGCTTTCCAAAACTGTCTATTCCCGAATAATCCGAAAGAAAATCTTCAAGGATATTTAAAAACATATTTTCCAAGCTGTCGAGACTTCTGTTCCAGCTCTTTTTATTAGGAGGTCAGTCCAACTATTCAGCTGGAGATTCGATTATGACTGACCACCGTTGGATGCTTTCAGTGGTTGACACCACATGGACCCACTAGGGATCTGGGTGTTCCACTCCGTGACTTGCCATAGGGGTTGACAAAGGTATGCTGCCTCAGAGTTACCATCTTCTGTGAGCATTCATATTTTCTTGTACGGCTCCAGGCACATTTCTGTGGGCAGTGTACGAACTCCTTCCGTAACTGTGCCACCTTCTGATTCAACAGTTTCCTGGGACACCCGGCAACATTGATTTGTGCGCATCTCCAATCAGATCTTGTGTGCAAGGTCGTATCCACTCCCCCTCGCAGAAAACTATGTTGAGTGTTTGCACATGTAAGAGCAACCGGTTGCTGGCCATGGTTCTCGTTGTTCATTGAATCCGTCAGACCCATCCTAATAGTGTAGCAATTGTTGGCATCCCTTTTTCCTTTCATCAGCGTATCACCATTCTGGTCTAGTACAAGACATGAGTAGCTGGAGAATGACACATAGTGTCCATCGTCGCACAGTTGACTGATGCTGATAAGATTCCTGGTCAGTCCTTTGACAAGGAGGGTGTTCTTGAGTGCCGGGAGATCCGGAACCATCAATGTCCCACAGCCGATCACCTGACCCTTTTCACCATCCACGAAGGTGACAAACCACATCTGCTCAACAGGTCTAATATGGGTAAGATATTGAGAGTTACCTATCATGTGGGCGGAGCATCCGCTGTCAAAGTGCCAACTATCATGCGATGTGAAGCTTGAGGTGTAGCAGGCCACCATGCAAATGGTTCGGTCTGCGTTTTGAACCCAGACTTGTTTCTGTTCCGGTATGGTTCGTTGATGGAAAGCACGTCGTTTGGCTAGAAACAAGCGACACTTCGGTTTGATGTGTCCCATCTGGTTGCAGTACCATCAAGTGCGCCACTCTTTCCTTTGCGCTGAAGGAGAGCTGAAGTGCACCGCATAAGCCCTTCTTTGACCACTATTGGGTTGTTCTTGGTGCAAGTCTACTTTCCGTCTGGGGTGCTGTCTCACCTTCTGTTCTGACTTCTGTTCCGACACCGGTCTTGTTTTAATAGACGTTGTACCTTTTGAGCTGCCTTCTCCTGTGAACCCCAATCCTCTATGTCCGGACTCCATTCTCTGAGATCTAAGAATATCATTTAAGTTTTTAGTGTCAGAGTTAAGCATTCTTACCGACTGTTTGAGGTGATTGAGTTCCTCCTTAGTGTCAGAGTGATCCATCTTCTCAGATTCTAGCTGAAGTTCCAGCTGTTCTACCCTCCTTAGTTGGAACACTTCTTTACGCTGCAGATCTATGATGGTTTTTCTTAGACCCACCATGCCTACAGGATGAGTGTCCCGATCCTCCATTTCGACTTTCAGTGAGGAGACAGTACCCAGGAGTTCTGTTTTCTGAGCAAGAAGATCCAGCCTTTCCTGTTTTATCTCAGCCAGTTGAGAAGTCAGTGAGTTAATTGTACCTTCCAGTTCTACCTTTAGTGTCAGTAGTATCTCGACCTCCTGCCATACCTTGTCCTTTTCCATAGTGACACTTGCAACTGTGTCATTTAGCTTCTTGTTGATCTTGATCAGAAGCAGCCACTTCTCATATAGATTTTATATGTCTGAGCCAGAGAATCCTGCGTGAGTTCTTCATTGTCACTGTCCGAGAGGTCCTCACCTGAGAGTTCCAACTGAGATGGAATAGTTTCACTGGTGATGCTGCACTCATCCAGAGTTGTGACGAAGGCCACAAAGTTGGTGGTTTCACCTTCTTTTTCTTCGTTTGACTCACTGTCGCTGAAGCTAGCCACCATCGCCTTCTTCTTCATGAGAGTGTTTGCACACTGTGAAACAATGTGGCCAAAACCCTTGCATTCATGACACTGAATCTCTTCTTTTCCTTTGCCAGACAAGTCTTGCCTCGAATCAGTAGATCTTAGCCTGCCGGATTTCCAGTTTCGGTAACTAGTTGATGAAGACTGACCTTGTTCTGGACCACGTCTGTTGATTTTCCACACCATTCTTCCAAAGTTCTTTGCCATCATGGCCAGTTGCTCAGTGGTGCAGCCAGAATCCAGTTTGTCTTCCGTCATATCTGCTTTGAGAGCGATTCCCTTCTCTTCTCCGGTTTGGAAGTCATGATTGATCTCGTAAGTTCTGAGAGAACCCATTAGCTCGTCCAGCTTCAGTTCGATCAAAATAATGAGCCTGGTCAACTTCCTTCACAAACCATTCAAAACCCGAAGGAAAATGTTAATGCCGTGACCCTAAGGATTGGGAAAAAGCTTGCCGTCAAACCCATGGAGCAAGCGGAGGACAAAAGCCCAAGGTTGTCCGGAGAAGAACAAATGAAGCCCGAGACTCGCGGAACTCTTGAGCAGGATGCGGCCGAGTAAAGTGGGGACGCACCTGAGGAACACAGGCCTAGCCTGGTTCCACCATCCGAAGAACAAAGGCCACACCCGGTGCCCAGAACCGATACCTCCAAGATCCGCGCTGCGCTTCCATTTCCAGTGCCAGCCCGAGTACCAAAACAACATGTCATGGATGAGGACGTGTTCGAATTATTCAGCAAAGTCGAAATCAACATCCCCCTCTTAGAAGCCATCAAGCAAATCCCTCGATATGCTAAGTTTCTAAAGGACCTTTGCACCAACCGGAGGAGGAGCAATAGAAATGATCAAGAACTAATGAGAAGGGACGTATCGGCTGTCATGCAACGAAAGGTGCCCCCAAATGCGGAGATCCGGGAACTTACACCATTCCATGCACAATTGGCAACATCCGAATTGAGAACTGCATGCTAGACCTTGGAGCATCAATCAACGTCTTGCCCTTCTCTATCTACTCATGCCTTAGGATCGGGCCACTCGAACCCACCGATCTCACTATTCAACTGGCAGACCGGTCGTGCAAACAGCCCGAGGGCAAAATTGAAGACGTTTTGGTCCAAGTAGGAGAATTGGTGTTTCCAGCAGACTTCTACGTCCTTAAAATGGAGAATAGTGGGCCAACAGACCATGCTCCTATCCTTCTCGGTCGACCATTTCTTAAAACCTCAAAAATGAAAATAGACTGCGGGAGTGGGATGCTATCAATGGAAGTAGAAGGAGAGGTCTTCAGCTTCGACATATTCAGAGCAATGAAGCATCCCATGGAGTTCGAGGAAGTGCACGCTCTCGACGCTTTGGATGACCTAATCCAAGAAGTTCAACCAGAACCAAGAGCGGATCCCTTAGAACTCATACTCAATGGAGCCGAGAGCTCATATGACTTGGCCGAAGGCTTGCATGAAACACTAGCCCACTTAACAATCTCGGAGCCTCTCACACCAGGATATGAAGTCAACGAAGTAAAATTATTCAAATCAAATACCTTTTTACCCTCGGTGATGCAAGCTCCCAAAATAGAATTGAAGCCCCTTCCCGTGCATCTGAAATACGCATTCCTAGGGGAAAATAACACGCTCCCGGTAATTATAAAAAGTGGCCTAGAAACAGACCAGGAGCGTCGTTTGATAAAAGTGCTGAGACAACATAAGTTGGCTATTGGATGGACTCTAGCCGACTTGAGAGGAGTCAACCCAGCAGTTTGCATGCATCGCATCTTACTCGAGGATAGAGCTAAGCCGTCAAGAGAACCTCAGCGATGACTCAATCCAATCATGATGGAAATCGTCCAGAAGGAAATACAGAAGCTCCTGGATGCAGATGTACTCTATCCAATATCGGATAGCCAGTGGGTGAGTCCAGTCCACATAGTCCCGAAGAAAACTGGAATCACAATCGAGGAAGATGCCGAAGGAAAAATGGTGACAACATGGGTCAAGAACGGCTGGAGAATGTGCATCGACTACAGAAAATTGAACGCCGTCATAAGAAAGGACCATTTCCCTCTGCCATTCATCGATCAAATGTTAGACCGACTGGCGGGCAAACCGTACTTTTGCTTCCTGGACGGATTCTCAGGCTACAACCAGATTCCCATAGCGCCTGAGGACCAAGAGAAGACCACATTCACCTGCCCATTCGGCACATTTGCTTTCAGAAGAATGTCGTTCGGTCTATGCAATGCTCCGGGGACTTTCCAAAGAGTGGTGACCAGCATCTTCTCAGACATGATCGGAATATTCATCGAAGTCTTCATGGACGACTTCACCATCTATGGCGACACATTCGACGCTTGCCTAGACAACTTAAGCACGGTTCTGGCACGATGTGTCTCGATGAACCTTGTGCTCAACTATGAGAAGTGCCATTTCATGGTAACTCATAGAGTGGTCTTAGGGCACGTCGTCTCACAAGAAGGCATACAGGTGGATAAATCTAAGATAGACCTGATCATGACTTTACCATACCCCTCCACTGTCCGAGACATCCAATCCTTCCTTGGGCATGCGGGATTTTACCGACGGTTCATCAAGGACTTCTCCAAAAAGGCTTTGCCTCTATCCACTCTCCTCCAAAAAGAAGTCCCTTTTGAATTCACCAATACATGCAAGGAAGCCTTCAATGAGCTCAAAAAGGCCCTCACTAGCACCCCCGTCATCCAAACTCCGGATTGGAAAAAACCTTTGAAATCATGTGCGACGCAAGCGACTTTGCTGTGGGGGCAGTTCTCGGCCAAAAAATTGATAAGAAGGTGGGAGTGATCTACTATGCCTCAAGAACCCTAGATCCTGCCCAACGAAACTACTCCACCACCGAGAAGGAACTCTTGGCAGTGGTATTCGCTCTGGAAAAATTTAGATCCTATTTGCTTGGAGCAAAAGTGATAGTTTATTCTGACCATGCTGCCATCCGTTACCTAATGAAGAAAAAGGAGGCCAAACCAAGGCTCATTCGGTGGATCTTGCTACTGCAAGAATTTGATATGGAGATAAGGGACAAAAAGGGGATTGAGAATACTGTGGCAGACCATCTAAGCAGGATTGTCCGGGAGGAAGAAGAAGGGCACATAACCGAGTCATTTCCAGACGAGCACCTATACGCCGTCTCAACCAAGGTGCCGTGGTATGCCTCAATCGTCAACTACCTTGTAGGAGGTACATTTCCTCCCTCTTTTACTAAAGCACAATGCATGAAACTTAGGCATGACGCTAGACATTACTTATGAGATGATCCCTATTTATGGAAAATAGGAGCAGATCAAATACTTAGGAGATGCATCCCCGATAATGAAATAGCTTATGTTATTAGCTTTTGCCATGAGTTTGCATGTGGAGGACACTTCGGGCCTAGGAGAACCGCTAGAAAAATCCTAGATAGCGGCTTTTTCTGGCCAAGTATATTTAGAGATGCATATGAAAAGTGTCAAAAGTGCGATAGGTGTCAAAGAGTAGGAAATGTGTCAGCTAGAAATGAGATGCCTCAAGTACCCATAATGGTCAACGATGTTTTTGACATTTGGGGCATTGATTTTATGGGACCATTCCCAGTTTCATGCGGGTATACTTACATTTTAGTTGCTGTAGATTATGTGTCAAAATGGGTAGAAGCCAAGGCCACAAGGTGCGATGATGCAAAGACTGTCATAGAATTTTTGCGCACTAACCTGTTTTGTAGGTACGGAGTACCCAAGGCCATAATCAGCGACCAAGGAACTCATTTCTGCAACCGCATGATGGCTTCCACCTTAAAACACTACCATGTCCACCACCGGACGTCCACGGCATATCACCCTCAAAGCAATGGTCAAGCAGAGATCTCCAACCGCGAAATCAAGAGTATTCTAGAAAAGATGGTGAAGCCGGCAAGGAAAGATTGGAGTCAAAGGCTGGATGAAGCTCTTTGGGCTTATCGGACGGCATACAAGACGCCAATTGGGACCTCTCCATTTAGACTTGTTTATGGAAAAGCATGCCACCTTCCGGTGGAATTAGAACATAAAGCCTATTGGGCGCTCAAGCAGTGCAATCCAGATTTAAAAGCTGCCGGACTAGATAGGAAGCTTAAGCTATGCGAACTTGAAGAATTGCGGCTTGAGGGGTATGAAGGGCAAACAGACTACAAGGCGCGGACAAAATTATATCATGACAAAATTATCCTCCGGCGCTCATTTGAGGAAGGACAACAAGTACTACTCTTCTCCTCACGGTTGAAGTTTATGCCAGGCAAACTAAAATCAAGATGGACCGGTCCTTATACCGTGACTAAGATATTCAACCATGGGATGCTTGAGTTGGAAAGCATGGAGGATGGAAGACGATTCAATGCGAATGGACAGCAAGTCAAACACTACCATGGCGAGGTCAACTTGACAACAGAAAAATATGACCTAAGTCACCCATGGGATCCGACCTTATGATCCATGATTGAGGTATCGTCGAGCCAACGACGTTAAACAAAGGCACTGGTCGGGAGATAACCCGACACCTATCTTACTTTCAGTACTTTTATTTTCTGTCATTTAGTTTTTTCCAATAAGTCGCTCTCACCCACTTGGTGCATAGAATGAAATGACTATTCAGGAATCGGTTATGGGTGCAACATCAAGCCAGCCAGGCCTATGCCAAGAGTTCAAGGCCCCAGCTAAACTCCCTCGATTATCCAGCCTCATGCCATGTCGTTCACTCGACAATTTAAAGGGAGTTCTGTTCTTCCCTTTTCCTTAATGTCATTTCCTTCTCATAATTGTCTGCTTGCATGGCTTTTGAACTAAGTCTTGTTGAAAAGCACGCCTTCGTTCAAAAGTGTGGGGTAAGAACCGCCTGTGTACATAACATGTTTTTATTTTTCTTTTCCCTTAATATTATCTATTTGAAAAATATGAACTTGAGAATGTGAAAAAGATAGATCATAATTCATGCAATAACCTTGTATAATTTCAACTGTTTAAAAACTTAGAATGTAACTTCTCATTTGTCCCTTTGTGCTGAGATAAACAGAGGATGTGGAGTTGATAGAAAATGCCCTAGAGAGGCTTGGCAAGCAATCGAAGGACTGAATTTCGCTATATGGTTTACGAAGTCAGTGGAGGCTGCACTTCGGGTTTCAGTTGAGTCAGAAGTCATCTCCACCATGCAGTGTTTATGCAAAAAGAAAAAAGGCGGGACGAGAATCAAACCGTCCTATCTCTAGTCAAAGTAGCTGGGAAAATAAATGAGCGACCCTCATTTTGACCCGCACGAAACGACAAGGATGAGAGAGAGCAGTGAGGTATTTCCATATGCTCGCGGGCGATGATTGGACCTCCCAAAAAGGCTTGAGAAAATGGACTAGCAAGCCACAAAAAGGCAAAAGCTCAAAGATGCAAATCAAGAGGCCAAAGGCCCAAAATTGTGAAGGTTTTAACCAAACAAAAGTGAAGTACTCAAAGAGTCAAATCAAAGGCCAAAGGCCGATTCACTACAAAAAAGCTGTCCCTCGCCAAAAAGAAAATAAAAAAGGCTCAACTCAGTGAAACCCGAACCGAATCACGTGCTATAGAAAGCTACAAGGAAACCATATAGTGCAAGACAGTCCCGAGGTTGCAGTCCAGGAGCCTGAAAAGGGCTATCTCCCGAAACATCCAAATTAATTTGCATCTCGGCACGGAACTACAAGTATCAAGTTTCTTCTATTTATTTACACGGTTTAATTTGGTAATAAGTAGTAATGCATGAATTAGGATAAATCTAGTCCCACAGTCTCACTTTCATATTTTAAAAGTTTACTTAGATAGTATGTGCCACCCTTTAATAGCATTGTTCGGGACGAACAACTAAAAGTGTGGGGTAATCTGATGGACCATAATTGTATGAATCATAAACACAGTTAAACCCACCAAATTAGACTCTTTGTCTATTTAACTTTTGCTTGTTAGTTCCGATATTTATCTACAGGGTATTTTGGAGTCTAGAGAGAATACAGGCTAAGGATGAGTTTTTAAGCGGATAATATATTACGAGTCATTCCAAGGTAACGACCAGATGCCAACTGTACAAATATCATGAACCTGACGTGGAATCACTCAAAACAAGTCCAACCGAAGAGCAACTAGAGTCAGACCGGAGCTGAAAGGAGCCGATGGCTTTTGGAAAAGATCACAAAACCTCTTCTCTTCCTCACACATGGGCGGCTAAGGGGAGGAGGCTCCTCCTCACATGGGGGGGGGGGGGGGGGCTAAATGGGAGGAGGCTCCTCCTCACATGGGCGGCTAAAGGCCTCTCCACAACCTTGTGCCAAGTGTCTTTGCTCTCCACCACATCTTCTCCTCCTCCTTAGCCTATAAATACAACCTCCTCTCCTTTGTAATCTTCATCCCATCCACAATTCCAACATCACAAACACAAGTCACTTATCTCTCTAGATTTTGGGCACTATTGTAAACACTTGTTTTAAATCTATAATACTCCTGTTGGTTCTTGAGTATTCTAGTAGTTCTTGAGTACTCTTGTCGGTTCTTGAAGTACTCAAGCTTGTCTTTGCTTTTCACTGTTCTTGAGTACTCTTGTCGGTTCTTGAAGTACTCACCCCTTTCCTTTACTGTCTTTTACTTTCGAAACATTTACTATTCCTGCCTTTCAAAACCTTTACTTTTTAAATACTTAGCTATGATGTCCCTTCCATGGATAATCGTAGCTTAACCCTTCATTCGGTTGAAGAGGTGTACTTGTGTCATAAAATGTTTTAGACCCTTTTCTTAATGCCTCTTTGTGTTCAACTTGTTCTAAGTGCCTTATATTAGGTCAGAACTTCATTGGTAGAGTGGATGCTCGGAAGAGCAAAGCTCTATCATGAACTCGCGACCTCCGTGGATAAGTGGAGGCTCGGAAGAGCACAGCTTATTTGTGGAGATCAACCTCTTCCAAAAACCATTTGATTTATCAGGAATGATGGTCAAATGGATGCACATATTAGACAAGAGTACTACGTCTTGCAAAAGACTAGACGGTGTGGCAAGTCTTGTGCTAGGAATAGCCTCGATTCACTTTTGAACACTTAGTATGATCATTAACGGTCAATGATAAACGGATTATGATACATGGCCCCTGAAATCGAATCTTTCCTTAGATTAAAACACCACCTGCATTTACTTTCAATTTTAGTATAAACCGCAATATCAACTGCTGACGTTTTGCAAGACTTGCCGATCACGCAACAACCACTGTAAGTCTTCTCTTTTATTTTCAGTATTTACTTTTCTGTCATTTACTTTTCCGCACTAAAAACCAAAACCAACCAAAAAAACACTTACTTTTCCGCACTAAAACCTCAATCAACCTAAAACACGCTCCCTCCCTGTACGATCCCTCAAAGAACAACTTATCCCCCTAATTCCCTTGGGTTCGACCCCTACTTACCACTTGCTACCCAGTAGTAAAGTCACGAGTAGCAGAGATATAAATTTATTTTGCACAGAGAACACTGCACCTTAACGACAGTGCGGTGGGCTCCGTCACCTACTTTCATCTTTGTCTTGTCGTTCCCCGAGTTTTTGTGGGATGATGAGTTTGGGTCCTGTTCCCACTATTCTGGTGGTTTCTCTTTCCAACGTCTCTGAGAAGGTGAGGGACCTTTCACTACTAGCCTCTTGAATTGGGTTTTCTTATGTTTAGGGCTGCCTTGTCTAGCTGTGGCGAAAAAATGCTCCATCGAGGAGTCGTTCTGCATAGGCCCTTTTCCCATCCTCCTCTTAGTCTCTTCATTGATCACGCAGTTTTCTGCAATTTGCCTATTGATCAAGGGAAAAAGTTGGGAAGCTTGCATCTTAAGGCTTGGTTCTATCCGTTATGTCCGTCAGTGAGAATCCGGTCTCGGATGGTCTCGGCTGCTTGGGTAATGATAGTCGGGTATGACTCGGGCAGCTCGCCAGTGGTATTTTGGACTTCTTCTTTTGCTGGCACGGTCTTGAGTTCCCATGAAGGTTCTTCCTCGTTGCTTCCGGTGCTTTTTGTATCTAATTCTTCTGATGGCTCGGGAGTTTCTTCTGATGGCTCAGGAGTTTCTTCTGATGGCTCAGGAGTTTCTTCTGATGGCTCGGGAGTATCTTCTTTTTTCGTCTCTGGACCAGCCTCCACTATCTGTATTCCTCTATTAGCTCAGGGCATTGGTCTTCGTTTTGTGGCCACGACCATGTCGTCTATGAGGTTCCACATTTCTGTCAGGGTTAAGTTCCCTACTGATCCTCCTACTGCGCTGTTAATCCTTGTCTGCTCATCGGCCCTCATCCCACAAAGAAATCTTTGAAGAAGAAATACCTCCGTGAATCCATGGTGCGGGCAGCGTGAGACGATGGTGTCATAGTACGTGTAGTATTCATCTAAAGTCTCATCCCGGGATTGCTGAAGGCAGACGATCTTCTCGCGGGTGTCACGTCGTAAGGATGGAGGGGAGAATTTTTTCAGGAATTGAGCGCGAAGGTCCATGTAATATTTTGCACAACTAGCAGTTGACGTGTAATACCATACCGTCGCATAGTCAGTTAAAGAGTGTCCAAAGCATTTTAATTGAAACTCTTCTAATGTTATATTTTCGGGTTACATGTGACGACTTATATGGTGGAAATGTTGGCAGTGTATTACTGGGTCTTCTCCGGTGGTACCTCCAAACTGAGGAAGATGCTGAGCCATCCATCCATACATGGTGGAAAGTGTGACGAAGAAATGAAAGGGAAGGAAAAGAACAACGAATCTGAAGCTAACTCCCCGGCAACAACGCCAATTTTGACGGAGCCCACCGCACTGTCGTTAAGGTGCGATGTTCTCTGTGCAAAAATAAATTTATATCTCCGATACTCGCGACTTAACTATTTTTGGTAGTCAGTGGTAAGTACGGGTCGAAACCAAGGGAATTAGGTGATAGTTGTTCTTTCTAAAAGGGGGAGTTAAATTAAGCAGTTGGGGGGTTGGTTTTGGTTTTAGTACTGAAAAGTAAAGTGCGAGTCTTGACAGAAAATAAACAGTTGATATGGTACTGAAAGTAAAGTAACAGTTGATATTACAATTAAAGGAAATTATTCGGTTTTAGGGGCCTTGTATCATAGTCTGTTTATCATTGACCTCTAATGATCATACTATGTGTTCAAAGATGAATCAAGGCTATTTCTAGCACATGACTTGCCACATCATTTAGAACACTTGTTCTATTTAGACTAATTCCTCCTTTCGAAGTATCTTAGCCTTATGTGCATCCATTTGATCTTCAGTTACGATCAACCAAATGGGTTTTAAAAGAGGTCGAACTCCTCAGATAAGCTTTGCCCGTTAAAGCATCCACTTACCCGAGTATGTTCACGAACCCCACGGAAGAGCTTTGCACGTTAAAGCATCCACTCAACCTTGGAAGTTCTAACCTAATATGTGGCACATAGAACAAGTTTTGAACACATAGAGGCACTAAGAGTAGGGTCTAAAACATTGTATGATACAAGCACACCCCTTCAACCGAATGAAGGGTTTAGCTACGAATATTCATGGAATAGGACATTGATAAACACTTTGTCGTAGTGTGCAAAATCAAATAAGAATTTATAAGTGTCCACTACCTTAGGCTCACTATGAATTAGTAGAGCGGCAAGTAGGGGTCGAACCCAAGGGAGCTAGATGGTTACTACTTTGTTCTGTGAGAAAGGAAAAGTAAAGTAAAGTAAGACAAGTTGGGGGGTTTTGAAGAGGGTTTTTGGAATGTAAGTACAAGTGCAGAAAATAAAGACAAGGGGTTGTGATCAAGAGAATGGAATTCGGTCTAGGGGCTTTTGCTATAGCTCAACTCATCATTGACCTCTAATGATCTATCCTTGTATCCATAAGTGTGGGTTTATTCCATTTCAAGACATAAACCCTAAGGTAAGGCCATTTCAAGTGCTTACGCCACTTCTAGTTAGACTAACACTCCATTTCAAGATATGTTAGCCTAAGTGTAGTCGCTTGGTGTCATGATTTATTATCGACCAAGCACCTACTGAGAGATTGAACTATTAGGAGGAATTTTTCCATTTCAAGCTTCCACTCAACTTCATAGCTCAATCCGAATGGAATACACAAGAACTAGTTGCTAGACTAAGTGCAAAATTTGTTCCACATTTCAATGAGAACAAGCCTAATGAGGTAGTGAACCCACACGACTAAACCTTGCCATTTCAAGCATTGGTTTAGCCTAGGTATTCATCCCCAAATCCTTGGCACACACTAGCAAATGAAGTACAAGGAAGCATTAAGATCAAGGTCTCAAAGCCTTGCTACAACATTAAGGGGACCCCAAACCAAATTATGGAGGTTTTAGCCACTCATATTCATGAAATGAATATGAGAGCTAAGGAGCATAATCGGAATAAGGAAGGTACAACCCAAATGCGTAGAATGAAATGTAAAATGCGTAGAACAAGTAGAAGGAGTAGAGAGAAGTTGGAGCTTTCAATATCAAAATAAGAACAAGTGTGATATGTTACAAGCTTGTGTTACAAGGGATACATGTGATATGAGAGAGGAGTAATGTGTGCCCTTGAGGGATGTCTTGGCTCTCTATTTATAGAGCCATGAGCTAGAGGCTCTTCTCATTCTTTAAGTAGATGCCCATGCCTTGTGGTCTTTTGCCCATTTGTTATCTCCCACTTGTGCCACTTTTGCCCATGATTCTTTGTTCTTCATTGGTATATGCATGAGTAGGGATGGGTTATGCATGTGTTGTCTTGTGTGTTCTTCTTTGTTCTTCATTTAAAAACCATGAAAAGTGAAACCCATTTCCATTTCTTTATCCCCACATGTGTTCTTCTCTTGTGTGCCCATCGTGTGTGTGTGATGGGAGAGGGATCTCAATGCTTTTGGATGAAAGAACATGGGAGGAGGATGTCTTTTGGTTCACTTTGCAAAAGGGGAGAAATCTGATTTTTGCCTTTGAGCTGGCCGGTTCAAAAAGCTCAGCAAAATATGACTTTCGGGGCACTTTTCTTAACCGGCCGGTTAGAAGCTTCACATGGCCGGTTAGGGCTGATTTTGGCATGGCTGGCCGGTTAAAAACCTCAGAGAAATTGGACGTTTGAGGCACATTTCTTAACCGGCCGGTTAGAAGCTTTCACATGACCGGTTGGTACCGATTTTGGTATTGGCTTAAACTGAAGAGTTGTAGCCCTTTGAGTTAGCTTTCCACCAAGCTTTGAATCAACCAAATCGGAGATCATATGAGATCTGTATGTCCAAAATACGCCACAAAGGTCTACGATCAAAACATCTTCAACAAGCTCCTTTTAGCCGATATTCCTCTTTAGACTCCAAAATTGCCTGAAATGCAAAACTACATTAACAAGCACATGTTTGTATGTTCAAAAGTCATATTTGGTGGGTTTTGTTGACTCGATGAATCGTATAAATACGTCTCATCAAATCACCCCACACTTAATCTTGTTCGTCCCGAACAAGGCTAGTCAAAAGGGGAAAACAAACATACAAGTCCTTCTCGGCACTCTAGATAAATGCTAGTCTAGACTTCCCCTTTCCATGCATTCTCAATCACTACTCAAGGCATTTGCTAAAACATGGAATTAACTTGATACATGTACCTTTGAGTCGAGATGCAAACCAATTCGGATGAGTGGGAGATAGTCCTTTTTAGACCATGATCTACACTCTTGGGTCCGGTTCTTGTCACATGGTTTTACTTGTTGCTTCTTCTAGCATTTGATGTATTCGAGCTCAAGGTTTGAGTCTTTGTTGCTTTGCTTGGGCATACTTGTAGTGAACTTGGCCTTCGGCCTTTGTTTGACTTTGATGATCTTTCACTTGATTCGGGTAAACCTTCACATGAGTTGATTTTTCTTTGAGCCTTGCTCCTTTTTGTGAGTTTCTTTGTCCATTCCTTCTTGGGAGGTCCAATCATTGCCCTCAAGCATATGGAAATACCTCCCCGCTCTTTCTCATCCTTGTCATTTCGCGCGAGTCAAGATGAGGGTTACTCACCTATTTTCCCGGCTACTAGGACTAGAGATAGGACGGTTTGATTCCCGTCCCACCACTTGCATAAATGTTGCAATGGTGGAGTCACTCTATACCACAAGTCTCGAAATGCTGCCTCCACAAGTCCGTATAACCATGTAATTCGAATCCCAGATCCTTGAGTGTTTTGTCAAGCCTCACTAGGACATTTCTATCAACTCCACATCCATATTTATCCCAACTCATAAGGACACATAGATAGTTAGATTCACATGTTAGTCGCACAATTTTAATTTCATAAGTGTAATGCATGTACTAGGATCCATCTATTTCACATCATGAAAGCTCAATACCCTTCTCCTACGCATTTTATTCACAAAACTACGCATTTAATTCCAAAATTTTAAAATTTTCAAAGGGAAACGTGCTGACTCATGCATGTGCAAGAAAAATAGACGTGAGACACAACAAACTACTAAACACCCCACCCCACACTTTTGAAATGAGCCGTGGCCTCACGGCACAACTCAATCAAGACACTATGCACGCAATCAATGGAAAGAACAAGGTAAAGGAGTGAAACGGAACTCCCCTCGCATGCCATGAAGTGACAAGGCGTGGACTAGTATCGGAAACTCATGGGGGGCTAGGTCGTGCTCGGTCTCTCAGGTGAGCCTCGGCTTTGGGTGCGTCCCGGTCTAGGACCGTCGCTGGGTTCCTCGGGCCTAAGGTCTCGGATGCGCTCGGTGCTCTCCCTTGGCACGCCCGGTTCTCTTAAAATGCGTAGCAGAACCGGCAGATTGCGTAGCACTTGGACCCGACCTACAAAAATATCCTTATTTCTTTCCAATCATAAAAGAGGTGAGGGTTAGTATAAAATTCAATAAAATGCAAGAAAATGAAATGCAGGAAAATACTGTAAAATGTCGGGCTGCCTCCCGGCGAGCGCACTTGTTTAACGTCGTTGGCTCGACGGTACCTCCTTCAAGGAGGTTCGTTGGGATCCCATGGGCGGTTGAGGTCAAACTTCGCCTCAGTGTCTCCTTCGATTCGCCCCAAGCCCTTGTGGAATGATGTGCACGATTCTGGTATCCAATAGTCGGGCGGGTTCGCCTTCTCATTCCTCCATATCGGCGAGGAAGTATTAACCATAGCTGCTGCCCCAGTCGTGCCTTCGGTCTCTCTTGGTCGGTCAGGGACTAGGGTACTGAAATCCGAGGTGTGCACAATGTCCGGCGGCTTCTTTGTGCCCGGACGGTCATCATTATTATAGATGTAGAAATCTGAAATTCCACCGCCGAATGAAAGTGACAATAAACCCTCGCCCATGTCAATCCTAGCCTTCGTGTCGTAGAGAAATGGCCGTCCCAATATCAGCGTAGGAGGCTCATCGTCTCTAGCATTGCCCATCTGCAAGACGTAGAAATCTGCAGGAATAGCAAGGTCTCCCACTTGGAGTGTCACATCCTCAAGCAATCCAACCGGTCGAATGCATGACTTGTCGCCCAACTCAATCATCAGTTTAGGCGGGCTCAACGGACCAAGCCCCAATGAGTGGTATAAGGAGTAGGGCATGGCATTAACGGCAGCACCAAGATCGATCAAGCAATTAGGAACTTGGGCCTCTCCTATACCGCATGTGACCGTGAAAGCTCTCGGGTCTCTAACCTTGTGGCTCGTAGTGAGGGCAAGCTCCTTCATTGGTTCATCTTGATCGGGCAACTCCTCCAATCTATCTAGCTCATCATCATCAATCATGATCACCTCCATCATGCTAACATTTGCCCTCGGATTTTGGACGGTTTGAGAGGGGAGCCGACCGGTCTCCTTCTTCATTTCGGACACGGTTGCAGTAAGTTGGGACAATTGCTTTTGGATCTCATCTATTCGTCCATTGGTCTCGGCTTGATTTTGCCGAATGGTGGCATTTATTTGACCAGCAAACTCCTTTATCATATCCTCAAAAGATCGGTTTTGTCCAACCGGGCTTGGACCACTTTGATTGTAACTTGGTCCCGGCCGGTTTTGACCAGGTCCGCCTTGTTGAAACTGCCTTTGGGGAGGCCTATAGACATCATGAGCAGCTTGAGGAGGGGCTTGTTGATGGTGAGATTGTTGAGCGAAGTCCTTAGGAATGCCATGGCGCCAAGTCTCACCGGCCGGTCCTTGTCCATAGGGGCGACTAGGTCCGGACCGGTTTTGGTACCCTTGATAATTGCCCACGGCATTCACATCTTCTTGGTCTTCTTCTTGTATAGTAGGGCACGAGTCTGTTTTGTGGTCCATATCCCCACAAAATTCACATGGCTTCACTTTAGCCGGTTCTCTTCTCATCAAATGGATCATCATCTCTTTCATTTGTTTTACATCCTACGTCAAACGGTCTGAAGGAACCTCCGCCTTGGCTACACTCTTGGTTCGGCTCATTTCTTCTGCCCGAGAGGTCTCTTCTTGGTAACTAGCATTCTCGGCCATGTCCTCCATCAGTTTCCTTATTCCACTCAAAGGTAAGTGCATAATCGAGCCTCCAGCCGAGGCATCAAGTAGTCTTTTGTCTAATGGCCTCAATCCTTCCAACAAGTACTCAACGAGAATCTTCTCGGACAATCCAAGGTTGAAGCAGCTCCTTTCTAACCGGTTGAACTTCTCCACATAGTCGTACATCGACTCATTAAGTCCTTGCTTAATTTCTTGGAGCTGACGTCTCACTTGCATAGCCCGGCCCGCCGGGTAGTATTTCTCCAAAAACTTGGCTTGCATTTGACTCCATGTGTGAATACTACCTGAGGGCAAGGAGAGGAACCAATCATTTGCTCCATCTACGAGTGAGAAGTAGAAGGCCTTCAATTTGAAGTCCTCTACGTCTACCCTAGTTGGCTTTAGATTTTGGCAAATGCCATGGAAACGTTACAAATGAGTAGTCGCTGACTCTCCTTGAGAACCCAAAAACTTGGGCAAGTTATGAACTACGCCCGAGCTTATGGCTATGTCCTCGAGGCCAGGATCCTCATATATGCACCATGAATGATTCCGGAATCGGGGAATTGAGAGTTCGGCCAAAGTAGGTTCGTGGGGATCATTGTACTCATAGTACTCCTCCCGGGCCCGACGTTGAGGTGGAGGTGGTGGTGAAGGTGCCCTATAAGGACGCCTAGGAATTGCACCACCTCGAGCACCAAGTCCCCCTCGGTTTGCCATGGCTTCTTGCCTCCTTCTCAAATTCCCTTGTCGGACTAGTACTTCCGGATCCTCAAGTGCTATGGGTGGGTTTTCATCTTGGGGGAAATGATTCATGTCATTGTTAACCGCATCATTGTCATCATCATAGTTTCCACCGTGATGAGACATGGTTTACAAAGATCACTCCCAAAGATTAAACCAAGCAACTTGAAAATAAACAAAAGTAAAACTAAGAACAGCTAGCAAATAAGGGATTCCCAGGAAATTGGAGGAGTCACAAATGGTCTCACTTAAAACCCAATCTCCTTAGACTCGTAAGTCTTGGTGACAGAATCCTTTAGATGCTAGGAAAAAAGAAATAAAAGGAAATTAAGGCAAAAATCGAGAAAAAAGAAAGAACAAATTTTACCGTGCATAGCTCCCCGGCAACGGCGCCATTTTGATAAACACTTTGTCGTAGTGTGCAAAATCAAATAAGAATTTATAAGTGTCCACTACCTTAGGCTCACTATGAATTAGTAGAGCGGCAAGTAGGGGTCGAACCCAAGGGAGCTAGATGGTTACTACTTTGTTCTGTGAGAAAGGAAAAGTAAAGTAAAGTAAGACAAGTTGGGGGGTTTTGAAGAGGGTTTTTGGAATGTAAGTACAAGTGCAGAAAATAAAGACAAGGGGTTGTGATCAAGAGAATGGAATTCGGTCTAGGGGCTTTTGCTGTAGCTCAACTCATCATTGACCTCTAATGATCTATCCTTGTATCCATAAGTGTGGGTTTATTCCATTTCAAGACATAAACCCTAAGGTAAGGCCATTTCAAGTGCTTACGCCACTTCTAGTTCTAGTTAGACTAACACTCCATTTCAAGATATGTTAGCCTAAGTGTAGTCGCTTGGTGTCATGATTTATTATCGACCAAGCAACTAATGAGAGATTGAACTATTAGGAGGAATTTTGCCATTTCAAGCTTCCACTCAACTTCATAGCTCAATCCGAATGGAATACACAAGAACTAGTTGCTAGACTAAGTGCAAAATTTGTTCCACATTTCAATGAGAACAAGCCTAATGAGGTAGTGAACCCACACAGCTAAACCTTGCCATTTCAAGCATTGGTTTAGCCTAGGTATTCATCCCCAAATCCTTGGCACACACTAGCAAATGAAGTACAAGGAAGCATTAAGATCAAGGTCTCAAAGCCTTGCTACAACATTAAGGGGACCCCAAACCGAATTATATAGGTTTTAGCCACTCATATTCATGAAATGAATATGAGAGCTAAGGAGCATAATCGGAATAAGGAAGGTACAACCCAAATGCGTAGAATGAAATGTAAAATGCGTAGAACAAGTAGAAGGAGTAGAGAGAAGTTGGAGCTTTCAATATCAAAATAAGAACAAGTGTGATATGTTACAAGCTTGTGTTACAAGGGATACGTGTGATATGAGAGAGGAGTAATGTGTGCCCTTGAGGGATGTCTTGGCTCTCTATTTATAAAGCCATGAGCTAGAGGCTCTTCTCATTCTTTAAGTAGATGCCCATGCCTTGTGGTCTTTTGCCCATTTGTTATCTCCCACTTGTGCCACTTTTGCCCATGATTCTTTGTTCTTCATTGATATATGCATGAGTAGGGATGGGTTATGCATGTGTTGTCTTGTGTGTTCTTCTTTGTTCTTCATTTAAAAACCATGAAAAGTGAAACCCATTTCCATTTCTTTATCCCCACATGTGTTCTTCTCTTGTGTGCCCATCGTGTGTGTGTGATGGGAGAGGGATCTCAATGCTTTTGGATGAAAGAACATGGGAGGAGGATGTCTTTTGGTTCACTTTGCAAAAGGGGAGAAATCTGATTTTTGGCTTTGAGCTGGCCGGTTCAAAAAGCTCAGCAAAATATGACTTTCGGGGCACTTTTCTTAACCGGCCGGTTAGAAGCTTCACATGGCCGGTTAGGGCTGATTTTGGCATGGCTGGCCGGTTAAAAACCTCAGAGAAATTGGACGTTTGAGGCACATTTCATAACCGGCCGGTTAGAAGCTTTCACATGACCGGTTGGTACCGATTTTGGTATTGGCTTAAACTGAAGAGTTGTAGCCCTTTGAGTTAGCTTTCCACCAAGCTTTGAATCAACCAAATCGGAGATCATATGAGATCTGTATGTCCAAAATACGCCACAAAGGTCTACGATCAAAACATCTTCAACAAGCTCCTTTTAGCCGATATTCCTCTTTAGACTCCAAAATTGCCTGAAATGCAAAACTACATTAACAAGCACATGTTTGTATGTTCAAAAGTCGTATTTGGTGGGTTTTGTTGACTCGATGAATCGTATAAATACGTCTCATCAAATCACCCCACACTTAATCTTGTTCGTCCCGAACAAGGCTAGTCAAAAGGGGAAAACAAACATACAAGTCCTTCTCGGCACTCTAGATAAATGCTAGTCTAGACTTCCCCTTTCCATGCATTCTCAATCACTACTCAAGGCATTTGCTAAAACATGGAATTAACTTGATACATGTACCTTTGAGTCGAGATGCAAACCAATTCGGATGAGTGGGAGATAGTCCTTTTTAGACCATGATCTACACTCTTGGGTCCGGTTCTTGTCACATGGTTTTACTTGTTGCTTCTTCTAGCACTTGATGTATTCGAGCTCAAGGTTTGAGTCTTTGTTGCTTTGCTTGGGCATACTTGTAGTGAACTTGGCCTTCGGCCTTTGTTTGACTTTGATGATCTTTCACTTGATTCGGGTAAACCTTCACATGAGTTGATTTTTCTTTGAGCCTTGCTCCTTTTTGTGAGTTTCTTTGTCCATTCCTTCTTGGGAGGTCCAATCATTGCCCTCAAGCATATGGAAATACCTCCCCGCTCTTTCTCATCCTTGTCATTTCGCGCGAGTCAAGATGAGGGTTACTCACCTATTTTCCCGGCTACTAGGACTAGAGATAGGACGGTTTGATTCCCGTCCCACCACTTGCATAAATGTTGCAATGGTGGAGTCACTCTATACCACAAGTCTCGAAATGCCGCCTCCACAAGTCCGTATAACCATGTAATTCGAATCCCAGATCCTTGAGTGTTTTGTCAAGCCTCACTAGGACATTTCTATCAACTCCACATCCATATTTATCCCAACTCATAAGGACACATAGATAGTTAGATTCACATGTTAGTCGCACAATTTTAATTTCATAAGTGTAATGCATGTACTAGGATCCATCTATTTCACATCATGAAAGCTCAATACCCTTCTCCTACGCATTTTATTCACAAAACTACGCATTTAATTCCAAAATTTTAAAATTTTCAAATGGAAACGTGCTGACTCATGCATGTGCAAGAAAAATAGACGTGAGACACAACAAACTACTAAACACCCCACCCCACACTTTTGAAATGAGCCGTGGCCTCACGGCACAACTCAATCAAGACACTATGCACGCAATCAATGGAAAGAACAAGGTACAAGAGTGAAACGGAACTCCCCTCGCATGCCATGAAGTGACAAGGCGTGGACTAGTATCGGAAACTCATGGGGGGCTAGGTCGTGCTCGGTCTCTCAGGTGAGCCTCGGCTTTGGGTGCGTCCCGGTCTAGGACCGTCGCTTGGTTCCTCGGGCCTAAGGTCTCGGATGCGCTCGGTGCTCTCCCTTGGCACGCCCGGTTCTCTTAAAATGCGTAGCAGAACCGGCAGATTGCGTAGCACTTGGACCCGACCTACAAAAATATCCTTATTTCTTTCCAATCATAAAAGAGGTGAGGGTTAGTATAAAATGCAATAAAATGCAAGAAAATGAAATGCAGGAAAATACTGTAAAATGTCGGGCTGCCTCCCGGCGAGCGCACTTGTTTAACGTCGTTGGCTCGACGGTACCTCCTTCAAGGAGGTTCGTTGGGATCCCATGGGCGGTTGAGATCAAACTTCGCCTCAGTGTCTCCTTCGATTCGCCCCAAGCCCTCGTGGAATGATGTGCACGATTCTGGTATCCAATAGTCGGGCGGGTTCGCCTTCTCATTCCTCCATATCGGCGAGGAAGTTTTAACCATAGCTGCTGCCCCAGTCGTGCCTTCGGTCTCTCTTGGTCGGTCAGGGACTAGGGTACTGAAATCCGAGGTGTGCACAATGTCCGGCGGCTTCTTTGTGCCCGGACGGTCATCATTATTATAGATGTAGAAATCTGAAATTCCACCGCCGAATGAAAGTGACAATAAACCCTCGCCCATGTCAATCCTAGCCTTCGTGTCGTAGAGAAATGGCCGTCCCAATATCAGCGTAGGAGGCTCATCGTCTCTAGCATTGCCCATCTGCAAGACGTAGAAATCTGCAGGAATAGCAAGGTCTCCCACTTGGAGTGTCACATCCTCAAGCAATCCAACCGGTCGAATGCATGACTTGTCGCCCAACTCAATCATCAGTTTAGGCGGGCTCAACGGACCAAGCCCCAATGAGTGGTATAAGGAGTAGGGCATGGCATTAACGGCAGCACCAAGATCGATCAAGCAATTAGGAACTTGAGCCTCTCCTATACCGCATGTGACCGTGAAAGCTCCCGGGTCTCTAACCTTGTGGCTCGTAGTGAGGGCAAGCTCCTTCATGGGTTCATCTTGATCGGGCAACTCCTCCAATCTATCTAGCTCATCATCATCAATCATGATCACCTCCATCATGCTAACATTTGCCCTCGGATTTTGGACGGTTTGAGAGGGGAGCCGACCGGTCTCCTTCTTCATTTCGGACACGGTTGCAGTAAGTTGGGACAATTGCTTTTGGATCTCGTCTATTCGCCCATTGGTCTCGGCTTGATTTTGCCGAATGGTGGCATTTATTTGACCAGCAAACTCCTTTATCATATCCTCAAAAGATCGGTTTTGTCCAATCGGGCTTGGACCACTTTGATTGTAACTTGGTCCCGGCCGGTTTTGACCAGGTCCGCCTTGTTGAAACTGCCTTGGGGAGGCCTATAGACATCATGAGCAGCTTGAGGAGGGGCTTGTTGATGGTGAGATTGTTGAGCGAAGTCCTTAGGAATGCCATGGCGCCAAGTCTCACCGGCCGGTCCTTGTCCATAGGGGCGACTAGGTCCGGACCGGTTTTGGTACCCTTGATAATTGCTCACGGCATTCACATCTCCATGGTCTTCTTCTTGTGTAGTAGGGCACGAGTCTGTTTTGTGGTCCATATCCCCACAAAATTCACATGGCTTCACTTTAGCCGGTTCTCTTCTCATCAAATGGATCATCATCTCTTTCATTTGTTTTACATCCTACGTCAAACGGTCTGAAGGAACCTCCGCCTTGGCTACACTCTTGGTTCGGCTCATTTCTTCTGCCCGAGAGGTCTCTTCTTGGTAACTAGCATTCTCGGCCATGTCCTCCATCAGTTTCCTTATTCCACTCAAAGGTAAGTGCATAATCGAGCCTCCAGCCGAGGCATCAAGTAGTCTTTTGTCTAATGGCCTCAATCCTTCCAACAAGTACTCAACGAGAATCTTCTCGGACAATCCAAGGTTGAAGCAGCTCCTTTCTAACCGGTTGAACTTCTCCACATAGTCGTACATCGACTCATTAAGTCCTTGCTTTATTTCTTGGAGCTGACGTCTCACTTGCATAGCCCGGCCTGCCGGGTAGTATTTCTCCAAAAACTTGGCTTGCATTTGACTCCATGTGTGAATACTACCTGAGGGCAAGGAGAGGAACCAATCATTTGCTCCATCTACGAGTGAGAAGTAGAAGGCCTTCAATTTGAAGTCCTCTACGTCTACCCTAGTTGGCTTTAGATTTTGGCAAATGCCATGGAAACGTTACAAATGAGTAGTCGCTGACTCTCCTTGAGAACCCGAAAACTTGGGCAAGTTATGAACTACGCCCAAGCTTATGGCTATGTCCTCGAGGCCAGGATCCTCATAAATGCACCATGAATGATTCCGGAATCGGGGAATTGAGAGTTCGGCCAAAGTAGGTTCGTGGGGATCATTGTACTCATAGTACTCCTCCCGGGCCCGACGTTGAGGTGGAGGTGGTGGTGAAGGTGCCCTATAAGGACGCCTAGGAATTGCACCACCTCGGGCACCAAGTCCCCCTCGGTTTGCCATGGCTTCTTGCCTCCTTCTCAAATTCCCTTGTCGGACTAGTACTTCCGGATCCTCAAGTGCTATGGGTGGGTTTTCATCTTGGGGGAAATGATTCATGTCATTGTTAACCGCATCATTGTCATCATCATAGTTTCCACCGTGATGAGACATGGTTTACAAAGATCACTCCCAAAGATTAAACCAAGCAACTTGAAAATAAACAAAAGTAAAACTAAGAACAGCTAGCAAATAAGGGATTCCCAGGAAATTGGGGGAGTCACAAATGGTCTCACTTAAAACCCAATCTCCTTAGACTCGTAAGTCTTGGTGACAGAATCCTTTAGATGCTAGGAAAAAAGAAATAAAAGGAAATTAAGGCAAAAATCGAGAAAAAAGAAAGAACAAATTTTACCGTGCGTAGCTCCCCGGCAACGGCGCCATTTTGATAAACACTTTGTCGTAGTGTGCAAAATCAAATAAGAATTTATAAGTGTCCACTACCTTAGGCTCACTATGAATTAGTAGAGCGGCAAGTAGGGGTTGAACCCAAGGGAGCTAGATGGTTACTACTTTGTTCTGTGAGAAAGGAAAAGTAAAGTAAAGTAAGACAAGTTGGGGGGTTTTGAAGAGGGTTTTTGGAATGTAAGTACAAGTGCAGAAAATAAAGACAAGGGGTTGTGATCAAGAGAATGGAATTCGGTCTAGGGGCTTTTGCTATAGCTCAACTCATCATTGACCTCTAATGATCTATCCTTGTATCCATAAGTGTGGGTTTATTCCATTTCAAGACATAAACCCTAAGGTAAGGCCATTTCAAGTGCTTACGCCACTTCTAGTTCTAGTTAGACTAACACTCCATTTCAAGATATGTTAGCCTAAGTGTAGTCGCTTGGTGTCATGATTTATTATCGACCAAGCAACTAATGAGAGATTGAACTATTAGGAGGAATTTTGCCATTTCAAGCTTCCACTCAACTTCATAGCTCAATCCGAATGGAATACACAAGAACTAGTTGCTAGACTAAGTGCAAAATTTGTTCCACATTTCAATGAGAACAAGCCTAATGAGGTAGTGAACCCACACAGCTAAACCTTGCCATTTCAAGCATTGGTTTAGCCTAGGTATTCATCCCCAAATCCTTGGCACACACTAGCAAATGAAGTACAAGGAAGCATTAAGATCAAGGTCTCAAAGCCTTGCTACAACATTAAGGGGACCCCAAACCGAATTATATAGGTTTTAGCCACTCATATTCATGAAATGAATATGAGAGCTAAGGAGCATAATCGGAATAAGGAAGGTACAACCCAAATGCGTAGAATGAAATGTAAAATGCGTAGAACAAGTAGAAGGAGTAGAGAGAAGTTGGAGCTTTCAATATCAAAATAAGAACAAGTGTGATATGTTACAAGCTTGTGTTACAAGGGATACATGTGATATGAGAGAGGAGTAATGTGTGCCCTTGAGGGATGTCTTGGCTCTCTATTTATAGAGCCATGAGCTAGAGGCTCTTCTCATTCTTTAAGTAGATGCCCATGCCTTGTGGTCTTTTGCCCATTTGTTATCTCCCACTTGTGCCACTTTTGCCCATGATTCTTTGTTCTTCATTGATATATGCATGAGTAGGGATGGGTTATGCATGTGTTGTCTTGTGTGTTCTTCTTTGTTCTTCATTTAAAAACCATGAAAAGTGAAACCCATTTCCATTTCTTTATCCCCACATGTGTTCTTCTCTTGTGTGCCCATCGTGTGTGTGTGATGGGAGAGGGATCTCAATGCTTTTGGATGAAAGAACATGGGAGGAGGATGTCTTTTGGTTCACTTTGCAAAAGGGGAGAAATCTGATTTTTGGCTTTGAGCTGGCCGGTTCAAAAAGCTCAGCAAAATATGACTTTCGGGGCACTTTTCTTAACCGGCCGGTTAGAAGCTTCACATGGCCGGTTAGGGCTGATTTTGGCATGGCTGGCCGGTTAAAAACCTCAGAGAAATTGGACGTTTGAGGCACATTTCTTAACCGGCCGGTTAGAAGCTTTCACATGACCGGTTGGTACCGATTTTGGTATTGGCTTAAACTGAAGAGTTGTAGCCCTTTGAGTTAGCTTTCCACCAAGCTTTGAATCAACCAAATCGGAGATCATATGAGATCTGTATGTCCAAAATACGCCACAAAGGTCTACGATCAAAACATCTTCAACAAGCTCCTTTTAGCCGATATTCCTCTTTAGACTCCAAAATTGCCTGAAATGCAAAACTACATTAACAAGCACATGTTTGTATGTTCAAAAGTCGTATTTGGTGGGTTTTGTTGACTCGATGAATCGTATAAATACGTCTCATCAAATCACCCCACACTTAATCTTGTTCGTCCCGAACAAGGCTAGTCAAAAGGGGAAAACAAACATACAAGTCCTTCTCGGCACTCTAGATAAATGCTAGTCTAGACTTCCCCTTTCCATGCATTCTCAATCACTACTCAAGGCATTTGCTAAAACATGGAATTAACTTGATACATGTACCTTTGAGTCGAGATGCAAACCAATTCGGATGAGTGGGAGATAGTCCTTTTTAGACCATGATCTACACTCTTGGGTCCGGTTCTTGTCACATGGTTTTACTTGTTGCTTCTTCTAGCACTTGATGTATTCGAGCTCAAGGTTTGAGTCTTTGTTGCTTTTCTTGGGCATACTTGTAGTGAACTTGGCCTTCGGCCTTTGTTTGACTTTGATGATCTTTCACTTGATTCGGGTAAACCTTCACATTAGTTGATTTTTCTTTGAGCCTTGCTCCTTTTTGTGAGTTTCTTTGTCCATTCCTTCTTGGGAGGTCCAATCATTGCCCTCAAGCATATGGAAATACCTCCCCGCTCTTTCTCATCCTTGTCATTTCGCGTGAGTCAAGATGAGGGTTACTCACCTATTTTCCCGGCTACTAGGACTAGAGATAGGACGGTTTGATTCCCGTCCCACCACTTGCATAAATGTTGCAATGGTGGAGTCACTCTATACCACAAGTCTCGAAATGCCGCCTCCACAAGTCCGTATAACCATGTAATTCGAATCCCAGATCCTTGAGTGTTTTGTCAAGCCTCACTAGGACATTTCTATCAACTCCACATCCATATTTATCCCAACTCATAAGGACACATAGATAGTTAGATTCACATGTTAGTCGCACAATTTTAATTTCATAAGTGTAATGCATGTACTAGGATCCATCTATTTCACATCATGAAAGCTCAATACCCTTCTCCTACGCATTTTATTCACAAAACTACGCATTTAATTCCAAAATTTTAAAATTTTCAAAGGGAAACGTGCTGACTCATGCATGTGCAAGAAAAATAGACGTGAGACACAACTAACTACTAAACACCCCACCCCACACTTTTGAAATGAGCCGTGGCCTCACGGCACAACTCAATCAAGACACTATGCACGCAATCAATGGAAAGAACAAGGTACAAGAGTGAAACGGAACTCCCCTCGCATGCCATGAAGTGACAAGGCGTGGACTAGTATCGGAAACTCATGGGGGGCTAGGTCGTGCTCGGTCTCTCAGGTGAGCCTCGGCTTTGGGTGCGTCCCGGTCTAGGACCGTCGCTGGGTTCCTCGGGCCTAAGGTCTCGGATGCGCTCGGTGCTCTCCCTTGGCACGCCCGATTCTCTTGAAATGCGTAGCAGAACAGGCAGATTGCGTAGCACTTGGACCCGACCTACAAAAATATCCTTATTTCTTTCCAATCATAAAAGAGGTGAGGGTTAGTATAAAATGCAATAAAATGCAAGAAAATGAAATGCAGGAAAATACTGTAAAATGTCGAGCTGCCTCCCGGCGAGCGCACTTGTTTAACGTCGTTGGCTCGACGGTACCTCCTTCAAGGAGGTTCGTTGGGATCCCATGGGCGGTTGAGATCAAACTTCGCCTCAGTGTCTCCTTCGATTCGCCCCAAGCCCTCGTGGAATGATGTGCACGATTCTGGTATCCAATAGTCGGGCGGGTTCGCCTTCTCATTCCTCCATATCGGCGAGGAAGTTTTAACCATAGCTGCTGCCCCAGTCGTGCCTTCGGTCTCTCTTGGTCGGTCAGGGACTAGGGTACTGAAATCCGAGGTGTGCACAATGTCCGGCGGCTTCTTTGTGCCCGGACGGTCATCATTATTATAGATGTAGAAATCTGAAATTCCACCGCCGAATGAAAGTGACAATAAACCCTCGCCCATGTCAATCCTAGCCTTCGTGTCGTAGAGAAATGGCCGTCCCAATATCAGCGCAGGAGGCTCATCGTCTCTAGCATTGCCCATCTGCAAGACGTAGAAATCTGCAGGAATAGCAAGGTCTCCCACTTGGAGTGTCACATCCTCAAGCAATCCAACCGGTCGAATGCATGACTTGTCGCCCAACTCAATCATAAGTTTAGGCGGGCTCAACGGACCAAGCCCCAATGAGTGGTATAAGGAGTAGGGCATGGCATTAACGGCAGCACCAAGATCGATCAAGCAATTAGGAACTTGAGCCTCTCCTATACCGCATGTGACCGTGAAAGCTCCCGGGTCTCTAACCTTGTGGCTCGTAGTGAGGGCAAGCTCCTTCATGGGTTCATCTTGATCGGTCAACTCCTCCAATCTATCTAGCTCATCATCATCAATCATGATCACCTCCATCATGCTAACATTTGCCCTCGGATTTTGGACGGTTTGAGAGGGGAGCCGACCGGTCTCCTTCTTCATTTCGGACACGGTTGCAGTAAGTTGGGACAATTGCTTTTGGATCTCGTCTATTCGTCCATTGGTCTCGGCTTGATTTTGCCGAATGGTGGCATTTATTTGACCAGCAAACTCCTTCATCATATCCTCAAAAGATCGGTTTTGTCCAACCGGGCTTGGACCACTTTGATTGTAACTTGGTCCCGGCCGGTTTTGACCAGGTCCGCCTTGTTGAAACTGCCTTTGGGGAGGCCTATAGACATCATGAGCAGCTTGAGGAGGGGCTTGTTGATGGTGAGATTGTTGAGCGAAGTCCTTAGGAATGCCATGGCGCCAAGTCTCACCGGCCGGTCCTTGTCCATAGGGGCGACTAGGTCCGGACCGGTTTTGGTACCCTTGATAATTGCTCACGGCATTCACATCTCCATGGTCTTCTTCTTGTGTAGTAGGGCACGAGTCTGTTTTGTGGTCCATATCCCCACAAAATTCACATGGCTTCACTTTAGCCGGTTCTCTTCTCATCAAATGGATCATCATCTCTTTCATTTGTTTTACATCCTACGTCAAACGGTCTGAAGGAACCTCCGCCTTGGCTACACTCTTGGTTCGGCTCATTTCTTCTGCCCGAGAGGTCTCTTCTTGGTAACTAGCATTCTCGGCCATGTCCTCCATCAGTTTCCTTATTCCACTCAAAGGTAAGTGCATAATCGAGCCTCCAGCCGAGGCATCAAGTAGTCTTTTGTCTAATGGCCTCAATCCTTCCAACAAGTACTCAACGAGAATCTTCTCGGACAATCCAAGGTTGAAGCAGCTCCTTTCTAACCGGTTGAACTTCTCCACATAGTCGTACATCGACTCATTAAGTCCTTGCTTTATTTCTTGGAGCTGACGTCTCACTTGCATAGCCCGGCCTGCCGGGTAGTATTTCTCCAAAAACTTGGCTTGCATTTGACTCCATGTGTGAATACTACCTGAGGGCAAGGAGAGGAACCAATCATTTGCTCCATCTACGAGTGAGAAGTAGAAGGCCTTCAATTTGAAGTCCTCTACGTCTACCCTAGTTGGCTTTAGATTTTGGCAAATGCCATGGAAACGTTACAAATGAGTAGTCGCTGACTCTCCTTGAGAACCCGAAAACTTGGGCAAGTTATGAACTACGCCCAAGCTTATGGCTATGTCCTCGAGGCCAGGATCCTCATAAATGCACCATGAATGATTCCGGAATCGGGGAATTGAGAGTTCGGCCAAAGTAGGTTCGTGGGGATCATTGTACTCATAGTACTCCTCCCGGGCCCGACGTTGAGGTGGAGGTGGTGGTGAAGGTGCCCTATAAGGACGCCTAGGAATTGCACCACCTCGGGCACCAAGTCCCCCTCGGTTTGCCATGGCTTCTTGCCTCCTTCTCAAATTCCCTTGTCGGACTAGTACTTCCGGATCCTCAAGTGCTATGGGTGGGTTTTCATCTTGGGGGAAATGATTCATGTCATTGTTAACCGCATCATTGTCATCATCATAGTTTCCACCGTGATGAGACATGGTTTACAAAGATCACTCCCAAAGATTAAACCAAGCAACTTGAAAATAAACAAAAGTAAAACTAAGAACAGCTAGCAAATAAGGGATTCCCAGGAAATTGGGGGAGTCACAAATGGTCTCACTTAAAACCCAATCTCCTTAGACTCGTAAGTCTTGGTGACAGAATCCTTTAGATGCTAGGAAAAAAGAAATAAAAGGAAATTAAGGCAAAAATCGAGAAAAAAGAAAGAACAAATTTTACCGTGCGTAGCTCCCCGGCAACGGCGCCATTTTGATAAACACTTTGTCGTAGTGTGCAAAATCAAATAAGAATTTATAAGTGTCCACTACCTTAGGCTCACTATGAATTAGTAGAGCGGCAAGTAGGGGTTGAACCCAAGGGAGCTAGATGGTTACTACTTTGTTCTGTGAGAAAGGAAAAGTAAAGTAAAGTAAGACAAGTTGGGGGGTTTTGAAGAGGGTTTTTGGAATGTAAGTACAAGTGCAGAAAATAAAGACAAGGGGTTGTGATCAAGAGAATGGAATTCGGTCTAGGGGCTTTTGCTATAGCTCAACTCATCATTGACCTCTAATGATCTATCCTTGTATCCATAAGTGTGGGTTTATTCCATTTCAAGACATAAACCCTAAGGTAAGGCCATTTCAAGTGCTTACGCCACTTCTAGTTCTAGTTAGACTAACACTCCATTTCAAGATATGTTAGCCTAAGTGTAGTCGCTTGGTGTCATGATTTATTATCGACCAAGCAACTAATGAGAGATTGAACTATTAGGAGGAATTTTGCCATTTCAAGCTTCCACTCAACTTCATAGCTCAATCCGAATGGAATACACAAGAACTAGTTGCTAGACTAAGTGCAAAATTTGTTCCACATTTCAATGAGAACAAGCCTAATGAGGTAGTGAACCCACACAGCTAAACCTTGCCATTTCAAGCATTGGTTTAGCCTAGGTATTCATCCCCAAATCCTTGGCACACACTAGCAAATGAAGTACAAGGAAGCATTAAGATCAAGGTCTCAAAGCCTTGCTACAACATTAAGGGGACCCCAAACCGAATTATATAGGTTTTAGCCACTCATATTCATGAAATGAATATGAGAGCTAAGGAGCATAATCGGAATAAGGAAGGTACAACCCAAATGCGTAGAATGAAATGTAAAATGCGTAGAACAAGTAGAAGGAGTAGAGAGAAGTTGGAGCTTTCAATATCAAAATAAGAACAAGTGTGATATGTTACAAGCTTGTGTTACAAGGGATACATGTGATATGAGAGAGGAGTAATGTGTGCCCTTGAGGGATGTCTTGGCTCTCTATTTATAGAGCCATGAGCTAGAGGCTCTTCTCATTCTTTAAGTAGATGCCCATGCCTTGTGGTCTTTTGCCCATTTGTTATCTCCCACTTGTGCCACTTTTGCCCATGATTCTTTGTTCTTCATTGATATATGCATGAGTAGGGATGGGTTATGCATGTGTTGTCTTGTGTGTTCTTCTTTGTTCTTCATTTAAAAACCATGAAAAGTGAAACCCATTTCCATTTCTTTATCCCCACATGTGTTCTTCTCTTGTGTGCCCATCGTGTGTGTGTGATGGGAGAGGGATCTCAATGCTTTTGGATGAAAGAACATGGGAGGAGGATGTCTTTTGGTTCACTTTGCAAAAGGGGAGAAATCTGATTTTTGGCTTTGAGCTGGCCGGTTCAAAAAGCTCAGCAAAATATGACTTTCGGGGCACTTTTCTTAACCGGCCGGTTAGAAGCTTCACATGGCCGGTTAGGGCTGATTTTGGCATGGCTGGCCGGTTAAAAACCTCAGAGAAATTGGACGTTTGAGGCACATTTCTTAACCGGCCGGTTAGAAGCTTTCACATGACCGGTTGGTACCGATTTTGGTATTGGCTTAAACTGAAGAGTTGTAGCCCTTTGAGTTAGCTTTCCACCAAGCTTTGAATCAACCAAATCGGAGATCATATGAGATCTGTATGTCCAAAATACGCCACAAAGGTCTACGATCAAAACATCTTCAACAAGCTCCTTTTAGCCGATATTCCTCTTTAGACTCCAAAATTGCCTGAAATGCAAAACTACATTAACAAGCACATGTTTGTATGTTCAAAAGTCGTATTTGGTGGGTTTTGTTGACTCGATGAATCGTATAAATACGTCTCATCAAATCACCCCACACTTAATCTTGTTCGTCCCGAACAAGGCTAGTCAAAAGGGGAAAACAAACATACAAGTCCTTCTCGGCACTCTAGATAAATGCTAGTCTAGACTTCCCCTTTCCATGCATTCTCAATCACTACTCAAGGCATTTGCTAAAACATGGAATTAACTTGATACATGTACCTTTGAGTCGAGATGCAAACCAATTCGGATGAGTGGGAGATAGTCCTTTTTAGACCATGATCTACACTCTTGGGTCCGGTTCTTGTCACATGGTTTTACTTGTTGCTTCTTCTAGCACTTGATGTATTCGAGCTCAAGGTTTGAGTCTTTGTTGCTTTGCTTGGGCATACTTGTAGTGAACTTGGCCTTCGGCCTTTGTTTGACTTTGATGATCTTTCACTTGATTCGGGTAAACCTTCACATGAGTTGATTTTTCTTTGAGCCTTGCTCCTTTTTGTGAGTTTCTTTGTCCATTCCTTCTTGGGAGGTCCAATCATTGCCCTCAAGCATATGGAAATACCTCCCCGCTCTTTCTCATCCTTGTCATTTCGCGCGAGTCAAGATGAGGGTTACTCACCTATTTTCCCGGCTACTAGGACTAGAGATAGGACGGTTTGATTCCCGTCCCACCACTTGCATAAATGTTGCAATGGTGGAGTCACTCTATACCACAAGTCTCGAAATGCCGCCTCCACAAGTCCGTATAACCATGTAATTCGAATCCCAGATCCTTGAGTGTTTTGTCAAGCCTCACTAGGACATTTCTATCAACTCCACATCCATATTTATCCCAACTCATAAGGACACATAGATAGTTAGATTCACATGTTAGTCGCACAATTTTAATTTCATAAGTGTAATGCATGTACTAGGATCCATCTATTTCACATCATGAAAGCTCAATACCCTTCTCCTACGCATTTTATTCACAAAACTACGCATTTAATTCCAAAATTTTAAAATTTTCAAAGGGAAACGTGCTGACTCATGCATGTGCAAGAAAAATAGACGTGAGACACAACAAACTACTAAACACCCCACCCCACACTTTTGAAATGAGCCGTGGCCTCACGGCACAACTCAATCAAGACACTATGCACGCAATCAATGGAAAGAACAAGGTACAAGAGTGAAACGGAACTCCCCTCGCATGCCATGAAGTGACAAGGCGTGGACTAGTATCGGAAACTCATGGGGGGCTAGGTCGTGCTCGGTCTCTCAGGTGAGCCTCGGCTTTGGGTGCGTCCCGGTCTAGGACCGTCGCTGGGTTCCTCGGGCCTAAGGTCTCGGATGCGCTCGGTGCTCTCCCTTGGCACGCCCGATTCTCTTAAAATGCGTAGCAGAACCGGCAGATTGCGTAGCACTTGGACCCGACCTACAAAAATATCCTTATTTCTTTCCAATCATAAAAGAGGTGAGGGTTAGTATAAAATGCAATAAAATGCAAGAAAATGAAATGCAGGAAAATACTGTAAAATGTCGGGCTGCCTCCCGGCGAGCGCACTTGTTTAACGTCGTTGGCTCGACGGTACCTCCTTCAAGGAGGTTCGTTGGGATCCCATGGGCGGTTGAGATCAAACTTCGCCTCAGTGTCTCCTTCGATTCGCCCCAAGCCCTCGTGGAATGATGTGCACGATTCTGGTATCCAATAGTCGGGCGGGTTCGCCTTCTCATTCCTCCATATCGGCGAGGAAGTTTTAACCATAGCTGCTGCCCCAGTCGTGCCTTCGGTCTCTCTTGGTCGGTCAGGGACTAGGGTACTGAAATCCGAGGTGTGCACAATGTTCGGCGGCTTCTTTGTGCCCGGACGGTCATCATTATTATAGATGTAGAAATCTGAAATTCCACCGCCGAATGAAAGTGACAATAAACCCTCGCCCATGTCAATCCTAGCCTTCGTGTCGTAGAGAAATGGCCGTCCCAATATCAGCGTAGGAGGCTCATCGTCTCTAGCATTGCCCATCTGCAAGACGTAGAAATCTGCAGGAATAGCAAGGTCTCCCACTTGGAGTGTCACATCCTCAAGCAATCCAACCGGTCGAATGCATGACTTGTCGCCCAACTCAATCATCAGTTTAGGCGGGCTCAACGGACCAAGCCCCAATGAGTGGTATAAGGAGTAGGGCATGGCATTAACGGTAGCACCAAGATCGATCAAGCAATTAGGAACTTGAGCCTCTCCTATACCGCATGTGACCGTGAAAGCTCCCGGGTCTCTAACCTTGTGGCTCGTAGTGAGGGCAAGCTCCTTCATGGGTTCATCTTGATCGGGCAACTCCTCCAATCTATCTAGCTCATCATCATCAATCATGATCACCTCCATCATGCTAACATTTGCCCTCGGATTTTGGACGGTTTGAGAGGGGAGCCGACCGGTCTCCTTCTTCATTTCGGACACGGTTGCAGTAAGTTGGGACAATTGCTTTTGGATCTCGTCTATTCGTCCATTGGTCTCGGCTTGATTTTGCCGAATGGTGGCATTTATTTGACCAGCAAACTCCTTTATCATATCCTCAAAAGATCGGTTTTGTCCAACCGGGCTTGGACCACTTTGATTGTAACTTGGTCCCGGCCGGTTTTGACCAGGTCCGCCTTGTTGAAACTGCCTTTGGGGAGGCCTATAGACATCATGAGCAGCTTGAGGAGGGGCTTGTTGATGGTGAGATTGTTGAGCGAAGTCCTTAGGAATGCCATGGCGCCAAGTCTCACCGGCCGGTCCTTGTCCATAGGGGCGACTAGGTCCGGACCGGTTTTGGTACCCTTGATAATTGCTCACGGCATTCACATCTCCATGGTCTTCTTCTTGTGTAGTAGGGCACGAGTCTGTTTTGTGGTCCATATCCCCACAAAATTCACATGGCTTCACTTTAGCCGGTTCTCTTCTCATCAAATGGATCATCATCTCTTTCATTTGTTTTACATCCTACGTCAAACGGTCTGAAGGAACCTCCGCCTTGGCTACACTCTTGGTTCGGCTCATTTCTTCTGCCCGAGAGGTCTCTTCTTGGTATCTAGCATTCTCGGCCATGTCCTCCATCAGTTTCCTTATTCCACTCAAAGGTAAGTGCATAATCGAGCCTCCAGCCGAGGCATCAAGTAGTCTTTTGTCTAATGGCCTCAATCCTTCCAACAAGTACTCAACGAGAATCTTCTCGGACAATCCAAGGTTGAAGCAGCTCCTTTCTAACCGGTTGAACTTCTCCACATAGTCGTACATCGACTCATTAAGTCCTTGCTTTATTTCTTGGAGCTGACGTCTCAATTGCATAGCCCGGCCTGCCGGGTAGTATTTCTCCAAAAACTTGGCTTGCATTTGACTCCATGTGTGAATACTACCTGAGGGCAAGGAGAGGAACCAATCATTTGCTCCATCTACGAGTGAGAAGTAGAAGGCCTTCAATTTGAAGTCCTCTACGTCTACCCTAGTTGGCTTTAGATTTTGGCAAATGCCATGGAAACGTTACAAATGAGTAGTCGCTGACTCTCCTTGAGAACCCGAAAACTTGGGCAAGTTATGAACTACGCCCAAGCTTATGGCTATGTCCTCGAGGCCAGGATCCTCATAAATGCACCATGAATGATTCCGGAATCGGGGAATTGAGAGTTCGGCCAAATTTGGTTCGTGGGGATCATTGTACTCATAGTACTCCTCCCGGGCCCGACGTTGAGGTGGAGGTGGTGGTGAAGGTGCCCTATAAGGACGCCTAGGAATTGCACCACCTCGGGCACCAAGTCCCCCTCGGTTTGCCATGGCTTCTTGCCTCCTTCTCAAATTCCCTTGTCGGACTAGTACTTCCGGATCCTCAAGTGCTATGGGTGGGTTTTCATCTTGGGGGAAATGATTCATGTCATTGTTAACCGCATCATTGTCATCATCATAGTTTCCACCGTGATGAGACATGGTTTACAAAGATCACTCCTAAAGATTAAACCAAGCAACTTGAAAATAAACAAAAGTAAAACTAAGAACAGCTAGCAAATAAGGGATTCCCAGGAAATTGGGGGAGTCACAAATGGTCTCACTTAAAACCCAATCTCCTTAGACTCGTAAGTCTTGGTGACAGAATCCTTTAGATGCTAGGAAAAAAGAAATAAAAGGAAATTAAGGCAAAAATCGAGAAAAAAGAAAGAACAAATTTTACCGTGCGTAGCTCCCCGGCAACGGTGCCATTTTGATAAACACTTTGTCGTAGTGTGCAAAATCAAATAAGAATTTATAAGTGTCCACTACCTTAGGCTCACTATGAATTAGTAGAGCGGCAAGTAGGGGTCGAACCCAAGGGAGCTAGATGGTTACTACTTTGTTCTGTGAGAAAGGAAAAGTAAAGTAAAGTAAGACAAGTTGGGGGGTTTTGAAGAGGGTTTTTGGAATGTAAGTACAAGTGCAGAAAATAAAGACAAGGGGTTGTGATCAAGAGAATGGAATTCGGTCTAGGGGCTTTTGCTATAGCTCAACTCATCATTGACCTCTAATGATCTATCCTTGTATCCATAAGTGTGGGTTTATTCCATTTCAAGACATAAACCCTAAGGTAAGGACATTTCAAGTGCTTACGCCACTTCTAGTTCTAGTTAGACTAACACTCCATTTCAAGATATGTTAGCCTAAGTGTAGTCGCTTGGTGTCATGATTTATTATCGACCAAGTACCTAATGAGAGATTGAACTATTAGGAGGAATTTTTCCATTTCAAGCTTCCACTCAACTTCATAGCTCAATCCGAATGGAATACACAAGAACTAGTTGCTAGACTAAGTGCAAAATTTGTTCCACATTTCCATGAGAACAAGCCTAATGAGGTAGTGAACCCACACGACTAAACCTTGCCATTTCAAGCATTGGTTTAGCCTAGGTATTCATCCCCAAATCCTTGGCACACACTAGCAAATGAAGTACAAGGAAGCATTAAGATCAAGGTCTCAAAGCCTTGCTACAACATTAAGGGGACCCCAAACCGAATTATATAGGTTTTAGCCACTCATATTCATGAAATGAATATGAGAGCTAAGGAGCATAATCGGAATAAGGAAGGTACAACCCAAATGCGTAGAATGAAATGTAAAATGCGTAGAACAAGTAGAAGGAGTAGAGAGAAGTTGGAGCTTTCAATATCAAAATAAGAACAAGTGTGATATGTTACAAGCTTGTGTTACAAGGGATACGTGTGATATGAGAGAGGAGTAATGTGTGCCCTTGAGGGATGTCTTGGCTCTCTATTTATAGAGCCATGAGCTAGAGGCTCTTCTCATTCTTTAAGTAGATGCCCATGCCTTGTGGTCTTTTGCCCATTTGTTATCTCCCACTTGTGCCACTTTTGCCCATGATTCTTTGTTCTTCATTGATATATGCATGAGTAGGGATGGGTTATGCATGTGTTGTCTTGTGTGTTCTTCTTTGTTCTTCATTTAAAAACCATGAAAAGTGAAACCCATTTCCATTTCTTTATCCCCACATGTGTTCTTCTCTTGTGTGCCCATCGTGTGTGTGTGATGGGAGAGGGATCTCAATGCTTTTGGATGAAAGAACATGGGAGGAGGATGTCTTTTGGTTCACTTTGCAAAAGGGGAGAAATCTGATTTTTGGCTTTGAGCTGGCCGGTTCAAAAAGCTCAGCAAAATATGACTTTCGGGGCACTTTTCTTAACCGGCCGGTTAGAAGCTTCACATGGCCGGTTAGGGCTGATTTTGGCATGGCTGGCCGGTTAAAAACCTCAGAGAAATTGGACGTTTGAGGCACATTTCTTAACCGGCCAGTTAGAAGCTTTCACATGACCGGTTGGTACCGATTTTGGTATTGGCTTAAACTGAAGAGTTGTAGCCCTTTGAGTTAGCTTTTTACCAAGCTTTGAATCAACCAAATCGGAGATCATATGAGATCTGTATGTCCAAAATACGCCACAAAGGTCTACGATCAAAACATCTTCAACAAGCTCCTTTTAGCCGATATTCCTCTTTAGACTTCAAAATTGCCTGAAATGCAAAACTACATTAACAAGCACATGTTTGTATGTTCAAAAGTCGTATTTGGTGGGTTTTGTTGACTCGATGAATCGTATAAATACGTCTCATCAGACATCATAGCTAAGTGCGTTGAAAAGTAAAGGTTTTTGAAAGACAGTAAAGTAAAGTTTTCAAAAGTAAAGATAGGAAAGTAAAGTACTTTGAAAGACAGTAAAGTAAAGAAGAGAGTACTTACAAAAACTGTTGAGAGTGCTAAAGACCAAGCTTCGATTCCAAAGTAAAGTGATTACATGATTAGTGCCCAAAATCTAGAGAGAAGCTAGATCTTTGTGATGGATGATGTTTGTGATTTTGGAATGGGATGAGATATGGATACAAGGAGGTGAAGGCTCTATTTATAGGCATGGAGAGGCAAGGGATGTGGATGAGAAGAGACGACATGTCACAAGATGGGAGGGAGAGCAAAAGCCATCGGAGTGAGTCATCTCCTCCTATAGCCGCCGCATATGTGGCAGAGGAGTGGATGATGGCTTAGCCGCCGGCCATAGGTGGCAAGGGAGTGGGTGAGTGTGAGTTGAGATCTTTTCCCAAAAGCCATCGGCTCCCTTTCAGCTCCGGACTGACTCTGGTTGCCCTTCGGTTGGACTTGTTTTCAGTGATTCCATGTCAGGTTTATGAAAGTTGTACAGTCGGAATCTGATCGTGGCCTGGAGTGTCTTGTAATCCATTTTCAGCTTTAAAACTCCTCCTTAGCTTGTATTCTCTCTAGACTTCAAAATACCTTGTAGATAAATATCGGAACTAACAAGCAAAAAGTAAATAGACAAAGAGTCTAATTTGGTGGGTTTAACTGTGTTTATGATTCATACAATTATGGTCCATCAATGCTCTAACATCTTATCAATAAAAGGCAAAGAAAAGTGATCCTTACGAGTTGCCTTATTCAACGTCCTATAGTCTATGCACATACCCCAACCAGTCACAGTACCAGTAGTAATCAAATCATTATTCTCATTACTAACAACAGTCAAACCTCCCTTCTTAGGGCCAACATGCACATGACTTACCCACTCACTATCAGCAATAGAATAACTAATGTCAGCATCTAGTAATTTCAGAATTTCCTTCTTAACTACATAATTCAACTTAGGATTTAGACATCTCAAGGCGTCCCTAGTAGGCCTATCATCACCCTCTAGATGGATTTTATGCATGCACATATCTGGGCTAATCCCCTTAATATCATCAATCGAATAACATAGGGCCAGCCTATGCTCTCTTAGGACATCTAGCAATCTCTGGGTCTCTAAATCAGTCAAGGATGCATTCAAAATCATCGGGTAGGTCGAATTAGGGCCAAGAAATTCATACCTGAGACTTGCAGGTAGAGGTTTTAGCTCTATCTTGCAAGGATCGTTACCTGAGTCGGTGGACTATTCAGTTTCAACTGCTCCCTCAATGCTTACTGCGCATATATCCATTGGTATTGGGTAGCCTGGTACAACTCTGTAGGACTCAATAGAGGTCAGTGTAATAAGGTCATCAATGTCAGTAGAGTCAAGTACATCACAATCCAATCATCTAACAGACTAGGACTCTTACACATATCAGGAAAATAAAAGATGACTCACTCATTGCCTACTCGCATTACTCGGGACCCTCTATCAATGTCAATGAGTACCTTAGCCGTGTAACGAAATGGTTTACCACATAGGATTTTTATGAACTTCAGCAGTTGTAGCCACTTGAAGTAATTGGGTGATAATAGTGCAACCCGACGATTCTTGATGCCAACCATTGCTAGTGCAATGACCTGCGAAAAGTACCCACCTAACCACACTCTAAGTTTCCTAACCACACAACCACGCACAAAGTTAGAAGCACAGAAAGGTTGTCGTCAAATGACCGCTTCTGCAATATCATTAAGAAAATACAAGAGCAATGGGGAAGAGAAATCTCCCATTGAGATAGAAATAGCACTTGGCTAACTTTCATATAGAAATCAGATTCAAAGTAATGTGTAATGTTTGCTGAAAATGAAATTGGGTATTTATACTAGGAAAACAATTAAAGTCTTGTGGATGTGGATTGTTGTGCATCCATTATTGAGCTATGTGAAATCATGTGGAGCCTTGTGCAATCAAAGTGGAGTCTTGTGCAACCACATTTGGTTCTTGTAACATCATGGTTGAGCCTTGTGCAACATTCACTCCTTGGGAGGCATCATTTAATGCTTTGGTGGTTGCATTAATTGCTTGAGAATCGTACATCTTTATGAGGTTGATATGCCCATAATGAGGTGTTGATGGACGAGCTTTTAGGGTAGAGTGTCCAGTCATTGATTGCGCGGAAAGCATGCCATCATCCTTTGTGTCCAACTTTGAATTCAGCATTTCACGTTCTTCATAGATTGATGTTTGCAAACAATGCATTCCAACGACTAAGCTTTGACTGTCCTCATAAGTTTCTTTAGCTTGAATTACACCCGTAGATAAAAAATTTAGGTATAATACGATTCTCATTAATAACATCATGAAAGTTAGGTAGGAGCGCATTTACTTCTCGCTGAATTTGTTTGTCACGATTCCTAGTCATGGATCCAAGGTAAGCATCCTTCGTTAATGTATCAGCTTGTAAGCGTATAGGAGACTCAAGGATGTCCTCATCATCCTCCCCTTCTTGAAAATGAGTCGTCCTCGACTCTAACTCTCATTGACTTACATTGATAGGGGTTGGCCAATTCTTGATTGCCTCCACCTTTGATTCATCAATTTCAATTCCTTGTCCTGGAACAACACAGCCAAGAAACACAACCTTGTTTGTGCAAAATGAGCACTTTTCCATGTTAGCATATAACTTTTCCTTCCTAAGAACATCGAACACTTGTTTGATATGATCAAGATGTTCTTCTTTGGACATACTGTATATCAAGATATCATCAAAGTACACAACAAAAAATCTGCCAATATAAGCTCTCAAAACTTGGTTCATTAATCTCGTAAAGGTATTAGGGACGTTAGTTAAACCAAAAGGCATGACTAACCATTCATACAATCCAAATTTTGTTTTGAAGGCTGTTTTCCATTCATCTCCTCCTTTCATCCTAATCTGATGATACCCACTTCGCAAATCAATTTTAGAGAAGATAATAGAGCCACTTAGTTGATCTAGCATATCCTCTAGCCTAGGAATAGGATGACGATGTCTAACATTTATATTATTTATGGCCCTATAATCAACACACATACGCCAATATCCATCTTTCTTAGGAACTAAAATCACAGGCACTGCACAAGGACTTAAACTTTCACGTACATAACCTTTATTTAAAAGTTCTTGTACCTGCCTTTGTATCTCCTTTATTTCTTTAGGATTTGTGAGGTATGGTGGTCGGTTTGGAAGTGAAGCTCCTAGAATGAGATCAATTTGATGTTCAATGCCACGCATTGGAGGTAAACCCGCTGGAACTCCTCCAGAGAGACATCCTTGTAATCCTGCAAAACACGAGAAAAGGCACTAGGAAGACAAGTTAAGTCGTTAGTAGATACCAAAGTATCTTTGTACATGAGTACAAAGATCACACAATCTGGGCTTTGTCTCACATCTCTCAACTCAGATTTTGTGGCTAGCATGACTAAGTTCACTCCCTCTCTTTTCTTGTTGTCTCTCGTGTTTGGTTTGGGGCGCTCACTCTCAAATGTGTGTAGGTCACTCAATTTCTTTTTCTCTCGCTCATTCTCACTCCTTTGTGAGGAAACCGTTTGCATGTGTTCAGTCATGATTTGTTGCGGCGTCATGGGCCTAAGCACCAAATCCTTCCCTTTCCACTTGATAGTGTATTGGTTGGTCCATCCACAGTGTAGGGCTGAAATATCATATTGCCACGGTCTTCCTAATAGTAAGTGGCATTCCTTCATTGGTACTACATCACACTCAACTATGTCGATGTAATCACCAATTTTCAACTGAACCTTCACCTTGTGTGTAATCTTCATCTCACCACAATCACTCAACAATTGCACATGGTATGGGTAGGGATGTTGCAGTAGCTTGAGTGCAAGTTTTTCACACATTTCCTTACTTGCAAGATTATGGCAGCTCCCTCCATCAATTATAACATTGCCTACCTTATCCTCGATTCTAGCTCTTGTTTGGAAAAGATTGTGTCGTTGACAATTTTTCAGTCTCGTTGATTTGCACACTTAGCACCTTGGTAACAACAAGTGATGTGCCTTGTTCAAAGTCGCAATATGATTGTTCTTCTCCTTCTAACATATCACCTCCAACATCTTATTCCAAATCGCTAGCAGATTCATATTCCTGTCCTCCGTGACAAGCATAGTGTGATTGTTAAGGCACTCCTTAATCATATGACCATGCCCTTTGCACTTAAAACATATAATGCCACGACTCTTACATGTAGATGCAACAGAAGATGAGATAGATGCCGCTACTTGTTTACCTTTCTCCCTTGGAGTTGAAACATCAGTTCCACTTGTAGTTGATCGAGTAATGGCTTGGCTACCTCCACTAGAACTTGCTGTGAATCCTCGGCCAACACTAAATTGAGGCACAAACTTGATTCCATTACTGGTAGATTGAGAAATGAATGACGTAGATCTACTTTGCTTGGAGTCATCTTGTAGTTGACGCTCAGCCTTTGAAGCTAAATGCACCAGCTCAATAACGTTATGGTAGGGTTGCAGCTCTATAACTCGCTTCACATTTGGATTTGGTCCATACAAAAAGCGTGCCATGGACTGCTCTTCGTGTTTATGTACGTTGGCTTGAATCATGGCTTTCTCCATCTCCTTGTGATACTCCTCAACAGATTATTTCCCTTGCCTCAAATTCTGGAGTTTATCAACGATGTCTCTTCGATAATGTCTTGGAATGAATCTCGCCCTCATTTCCCTTTTCATTTCTGCCCATGTAGAAATTGGCACTCCTCTTTCTTCTTCTCGCTGAGTTTGAACTTGCTCCCACCAGATTAGGGCATAATCTTCAAACTCAAGTGAATCCATATCAAGCTTCTTCTCTTCAGAATAGTTATGCATGCGAAATATCTTATTAACCTTTAACTCCCAAGTGAGATAAGCTTCCTTGTCAGATCCACCATCAAACTTTGGCATGGTAAATTTTAGCTTGCCAAATCTCTCTTCATCACGCTGTTTGCGTCCATAGTTTATTCGTCTACGAAACCCATCGTTCCTATGCACTCCATAATCATCATCCTCATATTCATCATCAAAATCATCATGATCGATATTACCTCTTCCACGACCACGACCAGCACCACCACCGCCATTGTTTCTACAAATAACACCACCACCATCAGCCGCATTATTCCTATGGCCAGGAACTTGATTCCTTCGTCCTTGGGCATTATGTGCAATGGTTTCATCATCTATTTCATCACGATCATCACCAAGCACACTTGCATCTCCGGGGACTTGACGAAGCTCTCAGACAATTTGTGCTACAAGATCAACTTGCATTGCTGTAAGATTTTGGGTTAGTTGATCATTGACATTACCCATAACTTGTTGAAGGTCTTCGGACAGCTTGTCTTGCTTCTCCTCAAGTGTCTCGAGACTCGCTCTAAATCTTGACAAAGATGATCACATAAGGCATTGAAATGGAAAGGTGTGATGGGCTTATTGAGTTGTCCAACGCCATCAATTTTGTAGTCATCTCCATCACCTACCCTGATTAGTTGTGGAAAACTCTATACTAAAGATAAATGTGTATGGAAGAAAAAGAAACTCAAACCTCACTTTCTCTTACCAACCGAAGCTCGTGCAAATTCCAAGTGAGTTCAGAGTGCTTCTCAATTGTGGCGTTGGTGGTAGGTCACAATATAGAGATAATCTAGCGCTTACAAGTCGAGAATTACACAAACAGTGGCCATTTTGGGATGCTCGTGCAGAATAGGTGTAGCGATGAAAAGAGTGATACAACAACACTAAGAACTATCCCTAAAATATTGGCACAACTCTTGCTTCTCTTTCTTTTCTTTTATATTCTTTTTGTTATCAGCAAAGAACTACTAAGAAGCTGAAACTTTTTTTCTCACTGAACAAACTGAAGTAAACTAGAATGGAATAGATCCTACTGTGATAACCATGGCTTCTGATACCAGATGTTATGGGGGTGGTTTCAATCTTCACGACGTAGGATTTTAATGAACTTCAGCAATTGTAGCCACTCAAAGTAATTGGGTGATAATAGTGCAACCCGACGATTCTTGATGCCAACCACTGCAAGTGCAATGACATGCGACAAGTACCCGCCTAACCACACTCTAAGTTTCCTAACCATAAAACCACGCACAAAGTTGGAAGCACAGAAAGATTATCGTCGAACGACCTCTTCTGCAATATCACTAAGAAACTACAAGAGCAATGGGGTAGAGAAATCTCTCATTGAGATAGAAATAGCACTTGGCTAACTTTCATATAGAAATCAGATTCAAAGTACTGTGTAATGTTTGCTGAAACTAAAATGGGGTATTTATACTAGGAAAAGAATTAAAGTCTTGTGCATGTGGATTGTTGTGCAGCCATTGTTGAGCCTTGTGCAATCATGTGGAGCCCCTTGTGCAGTCAAACTTGAGTCTTGTGCAACCACATTTGGTTCTTGTAACATCATGGTTGAGCCTTGTGCAACATTCACTCCTTGGGCGGCTGCATTAATTGCTTGGGAATCGTACATCTTTATGAGGTTGATGTGCCCATAATGAGGTGTTGATGGACGAGCTTTTAGGGTAGAGTGTGGAGTCATTGATTGCGCAGAAATCATGCTATCATCCTTTGTGTCAAACTTTGAATTCAGCATTTCACGTTCTTCATAGATTGATGTTTGCAAACAATGCATTCCAACAACTAAGCTTTGAGTATCCTCATAAGTTCCTTTAGCTTGAATTACATCCGTAGATAAAAACTTGAGTAAAAGAAGCATCCGAGATTCAGGTAGAATGCGATTCTCATTAATAACATCATGAAAGTTAGGTAGGAGCGCATTCACCTCTTGCTGAATTTGTTTGCCACGATTCCTAGTCATGGATCCAAGGTAAGCATCCTTCGTTAATGTATGAGCTTGTAAGCGTATAGGTGACTCAAGGATGTCCTCATCACTACCAAGTATAATTTGGATATATATGTCCTCTTAAATCTCTAGCACTATAAAATCAGCAGGGATGTAAATATTCTTCACCTTGACGGGTACATCTTTTAGAGCATATACACCCATTGAGGAAGTTCTCTATTTTGAGGACCTCTTCAAATAGCACTTCCTATTATAATTTATGAAAATAGGACTTCCTATTTTCGCTATTTGTACAGTCGTTGAACATGCAGGACCTCCTATTACTATTCATAAAATACTGAAATTTAAAATATTTATAGATTGAAATTCAAAATATTAAAAAATCAATGTTAACATGGCCGTTGGACTAGAATTTGTATAAAAAGATAATATTGTCGTTGGAGCAAATATAGCCGTTGGAGGAAAAATAGCCGTTGGATCAAATATGGTTGTTGGACCATATATAGCCGTTGGAGAAAATATAGCCGTTGGAGCAAATATGGCTGTTGGAGCAAATATAGCCGTTGGGGCAAATATGGCCGTTGGAGCAAATAGTTGATCGGAAGATGATATAAATAGCTTTACTTGATGTATGCTTTCAACTCACAAATTTCATCACTTTTCTTCACTTCCACTCACAACTTTAATGGACCCTTTCAACTTTGACGAAAGTTTTAACATGTATGAGGAACAAATGTGAGCAATGGATGAGACGTGTAATTCATTCATCATGGATGCGGCCACATTTGTAACAACCGGTGACGAAGATGATGTCCAACCTCGACGCCGTCGACCAAATCAACAGAGACAACGAGGGCCTAGAGGGCAGAATCTGTTAGACGACTACTTCGTTGAACATCCAATATTCCCGGAGAGAGATTGAATTACTTGAAATTTGAAATTGAAATTACTTAAAATTGAAACTACATAACTTGGAACTACTTGAAATTGAAATTACATAAATTGATTTTAATTAAAACCACTAAGTTACTTAATCATCGAAGTGTAATGGACGGTAACAATTCGGAAAAGATGAAGTGTTCTCTTCGGCTTCCTTCTCTTCATATTGGAGGATGATGAGACGTATTTATACGACTCATTAAGTCATTAAATCCCACCATTTACGACATTTGATCATTAGAACATTTACTTGTTAATGTCGTTTTGGATTTCAGGGCCTTTAGGAGTCTAAAGAGGAAATGAGCTTAACAATGGCATTTTAGGCCACAAAAGCATCACAAGGTGATTTGGAGGCAAAATGGGACCTAAGGACCTCATCCGGGGCCAAGGGACCCAAGTCAGCCGGGTCCCTGCCCGAGCGCCTGCCGAGAGCCCAGGTCCCTGCCCGAGCGCCTGTCCGAGTGCCCGGGTCCCTGTCCGAGTGCCCGGGTCCCTGCCGATAACACCAGGGCATGCGCCTGCGCCCGAGCGCCCGAGGCCTGCGTCGAGTGCCCGAGGCCTGCGCCGAGTGCCCGAGGCCTGCGCCGAGTGCCCGAGGCCTGCGCCCGATGCCCGATGCCCGAGTGCCCGAGGCCTGCGCCCGGTGCCTGCGCTGAATGCCCGAGGCCTGCGCCCGATGCCCGATGCCCGAGTACCCGAGGCCTGCGTCCGAGTTTCAAGTAATCTAAGGACTTCGCCGGGCCAAAGTCAAACGACGCCCAATTCTTCAAGTGATATGGAGTCCTTACCTCAATTGGCACCCTTTAGGCCACTTTGGCCCGAGGAAATATGCCCGCGTCCTGGTTTTGGCCGAGAGTGCCCTAGAAGGACCCGGCCGCGCCCTAGAAGGACCAGGCCGCGCCCGGCCAGCGCCCCACAACTTGAAAATGACTTTTGACCTAGCTCCGGGCATTTTCTGGCAAAACTTCCTTCTTGGAACTTGCTTAGAATCATCTGAACTATTCAGAACCGGAGCCCCGAGACCCAGAGCTCAAAATCCAAAAATGGTCTTTCCAAAGGGTCAAAACACAAGGTCAAGGTCAAGGGTCAATGGTCAACCTTCCCTTGACTTTCTCAGCTCGTCCCCCAAGGTGATGACGTCACCCTCCGTGTGCTTGTGCCAGAGCAGAAGACGTTGCTGCCAAGGGACCTAAGGCCAAGGAGTTAGGGCGGTTTTGGTCTTGCTTGTGCCAAATCACTTATGCCACTCAAACTTGGAGCCCAAGCCAATTCAAAGACCTAGAACCTTCCTCAAATCTCTATATAAGCAGCACCTTGGCCTTGTAAATGACATGCGAAAATCTCTCTAAAATCCCTTAGGGGAACCTCTTGTAATTTGGGCTTGGGAAAGAATCAACATCTCTCTACTCCTTTACTTTGTTGCACATTTACATTCTTGTATTACTTTCTTGCACTTACTTACTGTCTTTACTTTCATGTACTTGCATTCATCCATTGCCCTCATATCCTTCCCATGGATGTGAGTGGCTAAACCACTCCTTATTCGGTTTGGGGATCATTCTACTTTGTGGCACGGTTTTGAGACCTTATTCCTAATGCTTCTTTGTGTTCTAGTGGTGTAAGAGCTTGGAAAGGCCTTACTTTGGGTGATCTCTTGGAATGGAGTGAACCACACTCATGACACAAAGTATGATCTTTAAAGGTCAATGATGAACTTTGAGACTCTTTCCTTAATGCTTCTTTGTGTTCACTAGTTCTTGTGCCTTTATTGGTTGAACAACGAGGCTATGTGGAAGCTTGGAATGGCAAGACTAGCCGAGTAGTTCAATCCAGATTAGACAACGAAACCAAGTGGATGCTTGGAATGGCAAAGCTTGGTCGAGTAGTCTAGTCCTTCTATTAACTGTTTGGTCGATAATGAATCATGACACCAAGCGGTTGCACTAAGGCTAATATATATTGGAATGGAGTATTAGTCTTGCTAGAACTAGAGTTCTATGTCTTGAAAAGGACTAAACGGTGTGGCAAGTCAAGTGCTTGGAATGGCCTTGATACATCTTGAACACGTAGTATGATCATTAGAGGTCAATGATGAGTTGAGCCACAACAAAAGGCCCCTAGACCGAATACCATTCTCTTGATCACCATCCATTGTTTTACTTTTGCATTTACTTTGCACTCACTTTCAATTGATCCCAAAACCCCCAACTTGTATTTACTTTACTTTTCTTCACTTGCATTGCATAAGAACAACAAGTAGCCATTACAACTCCTCTGGGTTCGACCCCTACTTGCCGCTTTACTAGTTTACTAGTGAGTTAATAGTAGTGGACTTATAAATTTAAAGTTGATTTGCACACTACGACATTGTGCTCGTCAGAGGACAATAGCGGCCTTCCTCTTTGAAAAGTATCTCTTTGATGATGGAGTCATCGTTTCTGTATTCATTTGCATGATCTTTGTATCTTCCTCCAACTTCCCAACATTAATAGCATCTTGTTGAATTTGTTGAGATCTCTTTGCTTGCTCTCTTTGCCAATTCATATGTTCTTTCTGGTTATTTGCCATGGTTTCCAAAACATCGTCTCGACGCTGAGTTGATTTAGTCGCGGAGTATTTTCTTTTTCTCCTTGCCTCCTTGGCCGCTTTTACTCCGGGTGGTCTCACTGGACTAGATGAACCTCCGGTGTAGCTTTCAGGTGTAGAAGTTGTAAGATCATCAATACTTACACTTAGACCAGCTTCATTGACGACTACTTCATCAGTCTCTGCGTTGGCTTCGTATGTATAAGTTGGGGAGTACTTGTTTCTGTTCGAGCAAATGTTTGATGAGACTTCACTTCTTCCCAATAAGCAAAGTGTTTGAACTCCTTATTTTTTGCAACATACATTGTTTGAGCTTTTCGTATCTATTCATTTTGAAATTAAGCAACACAATCAAACAAATAGAACTAGTTTATATACAAATAATTATTGTAATGAAATAATTACCTCGTCTTGCAAATTACACCCGGATTCTCTATTTCTTTTTGCTTAGAAGAGACAAGAACCCCAAAAAACCAACATTGGCTTCACTTTGGCAAAACGAGATGCGAGTGCAGTCTGAGACCTAGCCTCCTCCCTAGGTTGGTTACCACCCAAAAGCCAACCGTTGTGAAAATCAATATAAATTTTTTCCCACAATTTGTCAACTTTCTGTCTAACGCCGGTTATTGGATCAACGGATTGGCCACAAAAAGATATACACAATTGTACATCTTCAGACATAGACCAATTGGAAGACATTTTGAGGAAAATATTGTGTGATTTATGAGTGAAGTTAAGTGAAATATAGCCGTTGGAGGAAAAAATATGGCCGTTAGAGGAAATATGGCAGTTAAATCAGTGCGCGTCACGTCTTAACGCAACATTAACAGCCGCGTCTAGTTCGGACATTATTCCTAATGTCGACATTAAACGCGGTGATAACATAGTGAGTACACGCGATAAACTTCCCCATCGCGTCACATGTACACTTTAAGGCTGAACCGTGTCACATGTATACATTATTGCTTAATGTCAACGTGAGACGCGGTCGTAATGTCAAAGCCAAACGCGCGGCACTTCTGAATATAGTTCATCATCATCTCCAAAACGCAATTCAAACGGCAAAATTGATTGATCGATGATCGGAAGTTTGTAAGAGGATTGATGGGGTTTAATTGGAGTTTATTTTCAATTTAAAACAATCCAATTGATTTTTGGAGGACGTCCACTCAAACGTCCTCCGATAGCGCGTCCTCCGTGATGTTCCCTTGAGTGGCATGTATTTGGCAAAACGTAGATTAGACATTTCAAATAGGAGTTCAGGGGGAGTTCGAACACTTTCTGGGACTACAGTACAGCTGGAGCAGATGCCAAGAATATTACCGGGAGGTTCAAAAGATCGAATGCCGTTTCGATCTGAAGTCGGCCAACGAAGAAATCGTTCAACAGATATTCGAATGAATATCTACATAAGGCGGCGTGGCTGACTTGGAGGGGAAATCTTTGTATATTCCTCTCATCGATTTGAGAAAGATATATATCGAATATTTAGGAATATTTCCTAAATATTTGATGTGATTATCTTGAGCTGATTTGGATATCGTCCGAGCATATAAATACAATGCTAGGGCGTCCATAATTAGCATCGCTTTCAATAGCAAACATACACGAGTATACCCTACCGATTGGAGAAGAAGAAAGCAACGGCTGATTGTGTTTCCCCACTGGAAATTCATCGGTGCAAGAGCAGTCTTATCAAGTGCAACTCAGACTGCCTGGAAGCGATCCAACTGCCGCACACAACAAAGGACAACACGCTTTTGAGAGAAAGCGAGCGAGCTTCAAGAGAAGGTCGAGGACGTTCAGACTGAAGGTTTGGACGAAGGGGATCGAGGTAAACTGCGGTGAACCTCAGTTGCAAATCTGAGAGACGCAGTGTTAGAGGCTAGGCAATTACAAGGTGTAAGCGTAAGTCCACGTGTAAGCTCTAGACTCGTAATAAAGATTTGTTGTCCCTTCTAGGGGTGTGGGAAACCCCCCAGAGTAGGCGTAGCCGAACTGGGTTATCATTCTTCACGTCCCTCTACTCTTGTTCTGTTTACTGAACTGTTGTGAAAGGAGTTCAAGGTCTGTCTCAACTGAACCTTGAACACAAGCTTGAACATGGGATAGATTTTCAATTGGTATCAGAGCAAACACTCGACACACTGAGTGGGATCCTGAACTGTTCAAAATGACTCTGAAGGAAGGACAAAGCATCACCAGACCTCCGCTGCTTGAAGGATCAAACTATGCCACCTGGAAGCCCGTAGTGAGATCTTTTCTGAAATCTCTAGACGAAAGGGCTTGGAAGGCAGTCCTGAAAGGTTGGACTGAACCCATGATGAACAATCTCACTGGAGAACCTGTTCTGAAACCAGAAGCTCTGTGGACAGAAGAGGAGGACAAAGCATCCATGGGAAACTCAAAAGCTATGAATGCGATCTTTTCTGTAGTAGATGAAAATGTCATGAAGCTAATCATCAACTGTGAAGTTGCCAAGGAAGCGTGGGATATCCTCCAAACAGCCTTTGAAGGCACAGACAAAGTTCGTAACTCTCGCATACATGCTGTCACAACCAGGTTCGAAGAGATGAAGATGAAGGAGAGTGAAACCATCACTGAGTACAATACCAGAGTTCTGGAACTGTCCAACGAGGCGTCTGCACTAGGGAAACCCATCGATGAAGAGAGATTGGCCAGTAAAGTCTTAAGATCACTCCCTCCGAGATTTGCCATGAAGGTCACAGCCATTGAGGAAATGCATGACATCACCAAACTGAAGCTGGACGAGCTGATGGGTTCTCTCTGAACGTATGAAATCAATCATGATTTCCAAACCGGAGATGTAAAGGGAATTGCTCTAAAAGCAGATATGACAGAAGACAAACTAGACGCTGGCTGCACCACTGAGCAACTGGCTATGATGGCACAGAACTTTGGAAGAATGGTGCGGAAAATCAACAGACGTGGCCCACAAGGTCAGCCTTCAACAACTAGTTTCCGTAACTGGAAAACCGGCAGATCAAGGTCCAGTGACTTAAGGCAAGACTCCTCTGGCAAAGGAAAAGAAGAGATTCAGTGCCATGAATGCATGGGTTTTGGTCATATTGCTTCACAATGTGCAAATACTCTCATGAAGAAGAAGGCAATGGTCGCTAGCTTCAGCGACAGTGAGTCAGACGAAGAAAAAGGAGGAGGTGAAACCACCAACTTTGTAGCTTTCGTCACAACTCTTGGTGAATACAGCAACACCAGTGAAGGAGTACCATCGCAGTTGGAACTCCCAGATGAAGACCTCTCAGACAGTGATGATGAAGAACTCACGCAGGAGTCTTTGGCTCAGACATATAAAGATCTATATGAGAAGTGGTTGCTACTGATCAAAGTCAACAAGAAGCTGAATGACACAGTTGCAAACATCACTATAGAAAAGGACAAGGTCTGGCAGGAGGTCGAGATACTGCTTACACAAAAGGTGGAACTTGAAGGCATAGTAGACTCACTGAATACTCAACTGGCTGAGATGAAACAGGAAAGATTGTGCCTACTTGCTCAGAAAACAGAGCTCCTGGGTACTGTCTCTTCACTGAAAGTCGACATGGAAAAAGATCGGGAGACTCATCCAGTTGGCATGGCAGGTCTGAGAAAAACCATCACAGATCTGAAACGTAAGGAGGTGTTCCAACTTCGGAGGGTAGAACATCTGGAGCTTCAGCTAGAATCTGAGAGAATGGATCATTCAGACACTGAGAAGGAGCTCAATCACCTCAAACAGTCTGTAAGGATGCTAAACTCTGGCCCTAAAGACTTAAATGATATTCTCAGATCTCAGAGGATGGAGTCTGGACATCGAGGCCTGGGGTTTACGAAAGAAGGCACTTCAAAAGGCACTACCTTTGTTAAAGGTCAACAAGTAACGAAACAACTGCCTGAACAGAAGGTGAGACAGTCCAAAGGAAAGAACCTAGCTGATTCCTCGAAGACTCGTTACACACCAAGTGGTGGAAAGACCCGTGAACCATCCGTCCAAAGCCGTGATCACACTCCCATGTTGCTAAAAATGGATTTGCGCACTTGCTGGTACTGCCACCAGATGGGGCACATCAAACTGAAGTGTTGCCTGTATCTTGTTGAACGTCGGGCATACCAACAACAGACCAAACCTCAACAGAAACAGGTCTGGATACCAAAGGTGAAACAGACGGTATGCATAGTGGCCTGTTGCTCCTCAAGTTACACAGTTCAAGACAGTTGGTACTTCGACAGCGGATGCTCCGCCCACATGACAGGTAACTCAAAATTCCTCACTCATATTAGACCTGCTGAGAAGATGTGGTATGTCACCTTCGGTGATGGTAGAGAGGGTCAGGTGATCGGCTGTGGGACATTGAAGGTTCCGGATCTCCCTGCACTCCAAAACACCCTCCTTGTTGAAGGTCTGACAATGAATCTTATTAGCATCAGTCAACTGTGCAACGATGGATACTATGTCTCATTCTCTCACGACTCATGCCTCGTCCTTGACAAGAATGGCGGTATTGTGATGAAAGGAAGAAGGGGTGCGAATAACCTCTATACCATAGGGATGGGTCTGATGCGTCCGATGGGTCTAGACTGTGTACACACCAAACATCGATCTATGCGAGGGGGAGTTGATAAGACCCTGCACATGAGGTCCGATTGGAGTACCGCACAAATCTATATTAACAATTATATCAGGAAACTGATGGACCAGAAGGTGTTACAGTTGCAGAAGGAGTTTAGTCACAAGGTATCACAGTTGCAGAAGGAGTTCGTACAGTATCATCAGAAATATGCCAGGAACCGGACAAGAAAGAGGGCTTTAACTCCAACGCATTTGACAACGGACGTAGGATTGACCAAGACCTTCATCGTCTCACACGGAAGTTCACAGTTTGGAACACCCAGATCCTTCTCGGGTCTTCGTGGTGTCAAACACTGATTGCATCCAACGGTGGTCAGTCAGAGTCGAAACTCCAGCTAAACAGTTGGACTGGCCACCTAAGGAAGAAAGCTAGAACAGAAGGCACAGTGCTTGAAGACAAATATTTTTTGAATATTCTCAAAGATTTTTCATGCCATTTTTTGAAATGGGAGTTGATTGATTTGGGAAGTTGAAAAGGCCGGAGTATATTTTTGAAACACAAAAGACAGTTCGGTGTGTTCAATTGTCTTCTCACTCTCGTCCAAACCCTAGAACGGCAAAAATCTCTCTCAACCGCTCTCTCCTCAACAACGATGGTGAACACCAGAAAGTCAGCGAAATCCATCAAATCTGCTGAGAAGAAGAGAGAAAGCATGCAGCCTTCAAAAGCACTGACGGCGAAACCACGAATCTCGAAATCAAAAGTGCCGACGGTGAAAAAGGTGTCACCTTTACACTCAGACACTGAAGTATTGGCCGAAGCCAAGAAGACTGGCGGAGGAACAGCCGTTGATCTTCCTCAGTCGACCGCAGTGGACTCGTCCGACTCAATCAATGTTAGTTCGACACAAGTCCGTCCCCAATCTGAGGTTTTTCCAACTATTCTTTCAGATTCTGCAAATATTTCGACAGTTGAAAATATTGTTCCGAAGGAAGATGTGAATGTGGGTGTTGAGAAGGATGGTAAATCTGTTGTCGGTGATAAAGCCAGTAGGGCTGTTGTGGATGGTGAAGCCAGTAGAGCTATAGTAGGCGATAACACCAGTAGGGCAGTGTTTGGGAATAAAACTATTAAGATTGTGGAAGGTGGGGAACCCAGCAAGGCGGCTGGAGGCTCAGCAACATGGAGGGAAAAGATTTTTGCCTCTGGATACGTTCCTCCAAAGGGTGGTCGCAGGAAGAAGTTTAGGCGGGCATGTGACTCTCCCAGAAAATATCTAGCACAGATATATGCTACTAGAGGTCGGAAGATTGCAATGTCCGATGAAGAAACAGAGAAGTTCTTTGAGACCTCGGGGAAGAGAAATTTGGTGATAAATGATGGTTCTGATGGTGAGACCTCTAAAAATCTTGAAGGAATCATTAATGAATGTCCCGGTGAGCATGTTGAGGCTGTGACAGAGGAGGTTAATCCATCAGAGAAGACTGCTACGTTGAAGGAAGCCTCAGTAGAAGAATCTGCTCAGTCTGAAAAGGATGAAGAATTGGAAAAGATGTTCAAGGACATTGATGATGTCATGAAAGATTTGGAAAAAGAGAAGGATCGTGTAGTGGAAAGTTCAGAGAAGTCTCTTTGTGCCCAGGGTGTTAGGGAAGAAGTGTCTGATGCAGTAAAAGAGGGAAGTGTTCCATCTCAAGAACCAGGAGTTCAGACAGAAGTTGAGACAGGTGGAGTTCCATAGGAAGTTGATGCTGCAAAGTCAGTTTCAAAAGAAGCTACTCTTTCGGAAGATGACCAAGACTGTGTTCCCCTTGTCAATCTGAAAAGGGCAAAGAAGGACAAGGAAAAGAAGAAGGTAGCATTTGCTAAATCTATAAAGGGGTCAGTTCAGAATGATGCTGCGGTGGGCATTGTGGCAGGGGGAGCCGCTCCAGCCAAGAAAAGAAGCGTGATGCTGCGACTCCTGTCTCTGAGGATGCTGGGAAATGCAGAGTCCCATCCCCTGAGTCTGATACTGTGCCAGTCGATGTGGTCAAGAAAGGAGTTTGGTTTGTCAATCGTGATGCTGCTAAGAAATGGAGTTGTGTGCTGAAAAGGAAGATCATCCCTAAGAGGGTGCTGGAGGAGTCTAGGTATAAAGGGAAGGAGGTGATTGAAGTGCTGAAATAATCTGATCTGTTCCGGACGTTGGACAGATGCAAACCCTTCGACGAACAGTTGGTTCGTGAGGCCACGGCAAACCTTCCCCCTCGTTTTGGGGTCATTGGAGAAGCAGAATATGGAGTCTTCTTTGTCAGAGGAAGACAGATCAAGCTTGATCCAGAGCTTATAAATGTGTACTTCTCCATAGATGATCCAGTCGCTGATGAAGAAGAATCAGATTTTGAAAAGGTGATAGAGACCATCACTGCATGCTCAGTTCGGTGGAGGCCTGACACTGTGGTACATACTGCTGATCTTTCCACGTTCTATTCCATGCTATTCTTCATCACCGTCTTCAACTGGAGACCCTCGACTCACCTTTCAACGGTCAACCGGGACATGGCCCCACTGATTTATCAGATAGGGAATAAGCTGAAGTTCAACCTGGGCAGAGTAATGTTCAAACAGATCGCTGATCATGCTACCTCTAAGAGAACTCTACACCAGATTTGTTTCTCGTCTCTGATATATGAGTCGATCATCCATCAAGCTCCAGATTTGAAGGCCTCGACTAACCATCTCTCAAAGGCACCCAGCAAGTTCATCGTTGACCACAAGCTGTACAAAGGCCGGCACGTGAACAATCTCAAGGAGGGGAACCAGAAAGGAAAAGGTATTGCGGAGTCAAGTCGAGGGGGAGCCAGGATGGGCCGGGATGAGAGGAGTCAGCTACTCAAGGACCTGAATGTCATCATTGAAGTGGACAAGGAGCAACGCAGGCGCATTGACAACACTACCTTGTCGCGAGGCAATGTGTACAAAATTAATTTATAAGTCCGCTACTCGTGACTTTACTATTGGGTAGTAAAGCGGTAAGTAGGGGTCGAACCCAAGGGAATTAGTGGATAGTTGTTCTTTCAAAAATGGAAAATTAAATAAGACAGTTGGGGGGTTGGTTGTGATTTTAGTACTGTAAGTAATGTGGATTGGTTGTGATTTTAGTACTGAAAAGTAAATGACTGAAAGTAAAGAAAGTAAATATAGGACTGAAAGTAAATACTGAAAAGTAAAGTGCTGGAACAGTCGAGTTCAATGTCAACCACAAACACACTTTTGGTTTGTCGCACGCTGTGTCTCAAGCGTGATGCACGCCAAAGTTGTGTTGGATTGATGTTGAACAAGTCTGTAGTGAAAGTAAAGTGCGGAAAGTAAATACTGAAAAGTAAATTGTTGGAACAGTCGAATTCAATATCGACTAATCAACATACTTTTGGTATGGACTGATATTGAAAGGGTCTGTAATAAGCGACAGAAAGTAAATTACTGAAAAGTAAATTCCTGGAAAGTAAATGTGTGGAAATTAAAGTACTGAAAGTAAATGACTGAAAATAAGCAGTTGATAATGAGACTGAAAGTAAAGTGACAGGTGATGTTTTAATTAAAGGAAAGGATTCGGTTTTAGGGGCCTTGTATCATAAATCTGTTCATCATCGACCTCTAATGATCATACTACGTGTTTAAAATATATCAAGGCTATTTCTAGCACTCGACTTGCCACACCGTCTAGTCCTTTTCAAGACATAGAACACTTGTTCTATTTAGGCTAATTCCTCCTTTCGAAGTATCTTAGCCTTATGTGCATCCACCTGATCAATCATTTCCGATCAACCAAGTGGTGTTTTAAAGAGGTTGAACTCTACAGAAAAGCTTTGCTCTTTCGAGCCTCCACTTAACCACGTATGTTCACGAACCCCATGGAAGAGCTTTGCTCTTTCGAGCCTCCACTCAACCAATAGTGTTCTAACCTAATATATGGCACATAGAACAAGTTTACACACAATAGAGGCACTAAGAGAAGGGTCAAAAACATGTTTTGATACAAGCACACCCCTTCAACCGAATGAAGGGTTTAGCTACGATTATCCATGGAAGAGGACATCATAGCTAAGTGCTTGAAAAGTAAAGTTTTTCGAAAGACAAAAAGTAAAGTTTTTTTGAAAGTAAATGACAAGGAAAAGCTTGAGCACTTCAAGAACCAACAAGAGTACTGAAGAACAAACTTGGAGCTTCCAATATCAAAGTAAAGTGTTTACAAGGATTGTGCCTAAAATCTAGAGAGATTTTGTACAAGGACTATGAGACTTGAGACTATGATGGACCATAATTGTATGAATCATAAACACAGTTAAACCCACCAAATTAGACTCTTTGTCTATTTAACTTTTGCTTGTTAGTTTCGATATTTATCTACAGGGTATTTTGGAGTCTAGAGAGAATACAGGCTAAGGAAGAGTTTTTAAGCTGAAAATAAAGTATGAGTCATTCCAGGTCACGACCAGATGCCGACTGTACAAATATCATGAACATGACGTGGAATCACTCAAAACAAGTCCAATCGAAGAGCAACCAGAGTCAGTCCGGAGCTGAAATGGACCGATGGCTTTTGTGGATGAGATCACAAAACTCACAACCTCTCCCCTCATGCCACATGGGCAGCGGCTTTCTCCCCTTCTCCTCTCTTCCACAAGCTTCTCCTCCCTTCTCCTCACATGGGGGGGGGGGGGGGGGCGGCGGCTAGAAGAGATGATGACATCATCTGATGGCTTTTGTGCTCCTCCTCCCATTCCATGCCAAGTGGCTAGCTTCTCCTCCACCTCTCTTCATCCCCTTAGCCTATAAATAGACATCTTCCCTTCCCTTTGTAATGCATCCCAAAGTGTGGAGAGCTCATCTCTCTACACATCCACAATTCCAACATCCCACAATCCACAAGTTACTTATCTCTCTAGATTTTGGGCACAACTCTTGTAAACACTTATTTTAATCTATAATACTCTTGTTGGTTCTTGAGTATTCTAGTGTTCTTGAGTATTCTAGTGTTCTTGAGTACTCTTGTCGGTTCTTGAAGTACTCAAGTATTTCCTTTACTTTTCACTATTCTTGAGTACTCTTGTCGGTTCTTGAAGTACTCACCCCTTTCCTTTACTGTCTTTTACTTTCGAAAACTTTACTTTCCTGTCTTTCAAAACTGCAAACTTTACTTTCTGTCTTTCAAAAAACCTTTACTTTTCAAGTACTTAGTTATGATGTCCTCTTCCATGGATAATCGTAGCTAAACCCTTCATTCGGTTGAAGGGGTGTACTTGTATCATAAAATGTTTTAGACCCTTTTCTTAATGCCTCTTTGTGTTCAACTTGTTCTAAAGTGCCATATATTAGGTCAGAACTTCATTGGTAGAGTGGACGCTCGGAAGAGCAAAGCTCTACCATGAATTCGTGACCTCCGTGGATAAGTGGAGGCTCGGAAGAGCACAGCTTATCTGTGGAGTTCAACCTCTTTCAAAGACCATTTGATTTATCAGGAATGATGGTCCAATGGATGCACATATTAGAACAAGAGTACTACGTCTTGCAAAAGACTAGACGGTGTGGCAAGTCTTGTGCTAGGAATAGCCTTGATACACTTTTGAACACTTAGTATGGTCATTAGCGGTCAATGATAAATGGATTATGATACAAGGCCCCTGAAACCGAATCTTTCCTTAAATTAAAACATCACCTGCATTTTACTTTTCAGTCTCAATATCAACTGCAATATCAACCGCTTACTCTCCGCAAAACTTGTCCTTCACGCAACCACTCTCTGTAAGTCTTCTCCTTTAATTAATTACTTTCACTATTTTACTTTTCTGTCATTTACCTTTCTGCACTAAACAACCAAAACCAACCAAAAAGTCACTTACTTTTTAGCACTAAAACCTCAATCAACCTAAAATCACGCTCCCTTCCAGTACATTCCTCAAAGAACAACTATCCCCTAATTCCTTTGGGTTCGACCCCTACTTACCACTTTCTACCAAGTAGTGAAGTCGCGAGTAGCGGAAATATAAATTTATTTTTGCACAAAGAACATCGCACCTTAACGACAGTGCGGTGGGCTCCGTCAGACTACAATTTGGGACATTGAACAAAGGAGAGGGAATGTGGTATTTATAGGCAAGGGGAGAGGAGGAGGGCCAAACACATGGCAAAGGGGGAGAGGAGGAGAGCAAAACACATGGCAAAGGGGGAGAGGAGGACCAAAAGCCGCCGGCCATAGGTGGCTTTTCCCAAAAGCTGCCGCCCATGTGTCACTCTCCAAGCCAAAGCCGCCGACCATGAGGTGGAGGAGGAAGTGAGTGGATTGTGATATTTGTCTCCAAAAAGCCATCGGTTCCCCCTCAACTCCGGTTAGAGTTTGGTTGCATCATGGTTGCTTCTTGGTTGCACTCAAAAGACAAGGCACAAGCCTTGCACATGAGTGGCTAGACTTGGCATTCACTTGAGTTCTTGATCTTTGTTGAGGTTTGGAACAAGTCATTGGGACATGTTTGAGTGATTCTACGTTGGGTTCATGAAGGTTGTAAAGCCGGAATCTGGTCGTGGCCTGGAATGACTTGTAATCCATTTTTAGCTTTAAGAACTCCTTTTTAGCTCCTTTCATCTCTAATCCTTGAAATAGCCTGTACAACAAAAATGGAACTAACAAGTAAAAGTTGTATAGACAAAGTGTCTAATTTGGTGGGTTTAACTATCTTAATGAATCATATAAATATGGTCCATCACGCATCAACAAGCTCGCTCGTGCCCTCAGCTACCCAAGTGAAGATGAATCTGATGATGCAGATTCTGAGGATGCCACTGATGATGGGTCGTCTGCATGAAGGTCCCCTAAAAAACTATCTCTCTGAACTCAGTTTTTCTTATTAAAACTTTCATTATTTGTGCTTGTTCTGGCACACTTTGATTGGCTGTTCGAACTTAGCTTGGACCCCTTGCCAATTTGTGGCAAAAAGGGGGAGTATTTTCGAGGTGACAATTTTTGTTCCCTCAAAGGTGTCTATTGTCTAGATAGTTAGATAGACTTAGTTATCAAGTAGATTTGGTTTTGCCAAAATGCCAAGGGGGAGATTGATGTTCCCTTGAGTGGCATGTATTTGGCAAAACGTAGATTAGACAGTTCGAAAAGGAGTTCAGGGGGAGTTCGAACACTTTCTGGGACTACAGTACATCGTGGAGCAGACGCCAAGAATACTACCGGAAGGTTTGAAAGATCGAATGCCGTTTCGATCTGAAGTCGGCCAACGAAGAAATCGTTCAATAGATATTCGAATGAATATCTACTTAAGGCAGCGTGGCTGACTTAGTGGGGAAATCTTCGTATATTCCTCTCATCGATTTGAGAAAGATATACATCGAATATTTAGGAATATTTCCTAAATATTTGATGGGATTATCTTGAGCTGATTTGGATATCGTCCGAGCATATAAATACAATGCTAGGGCGTCCATAATTAGCATCGCTTTCAATAGCAAACATACACGAGTATACCCTACCGATTGGAGAATAAGAAAGCGACGGCCGATTGTGTTTCCCCACTGGAAACTCATCGGTGCAAGAGCAGTCTTATCAAGTGCAACTCAGACTGCCTGGAAGCAATCCAACTGCCGCACACAACAAAGGACAACACGCTTTTGAGAGAAAGCGACCGAGCTTCAAGAGAAGGTCGAGGACGTTGGAACTAAAGGTTCGGACGAAGGGGATTGAGGTAAACTGCGGTGAACCTTGGTTGCAAATCTGAGAGACGCAGTGTTAGAGGCTAGGCAATTACAAGGTGTAAGCGTAAGTCCACGTGTAAGCTCTAAACTCGTAATAAAGATTTGTTGTCCCTTCTAAGGTGTGGGAAACCCCCCAGAGTAGGCGTAGCCGAACTAAGTTATCATTCTGTGCGTCCCTCTACTTTTGTTCTGTTTGCTGAACTGTTGTGAAAGGAGTTCAAGGTCTGTCTCAACTGAACCTTGAACACAAGCTTGAACAAGGGATATAATTTCACTCCGGATCGTCCTCCGAACATCACGTCCTCCTTCAACCGCTGTTTAATTTATTTTCCAGATGTCCGACAATTAGCACCGGTGTATATGCTTTTAGAATTCTCTCGGAAGTCTACAGGAACGATCCGTAAGGTGAATAGTGACATTAGTAGGCCAAATATCACCCAAATTCAGTTTAGCATACAAAGAATAAGGCATGATAGACACACTAGCACCTAGATCACACAGAGCACAACAGATAATACCACCAATATCACAAGGGATAGAAAAACTCCCTGAATATTTAAGTTTAGGCGGCATGGGCTGGTGCATGGCTGCACTGCACTCCTCGCTCAGGGCCACTGTCTCGGTGCCGTGAATTTTTCTTTTCCCAGTCCAATTTTCCTTCATGAATTTGGCATACATAGGAATCTGGGTGATGGCGTCAGTGAGTGACAAAGTACGAATTTTATCCACAAACTGCTTGAAGGCCTTGTCCATCCTTGCGGCTGCCATTTGCTAACAGAATGGAACTGGAGATCCATAAAGGGCTGGCTCCACTATTTGTGTAGAATTTTTAGCTCACTTTTTAGCTTCTTTCAGCATTTCCTCTTCTGTGGGCGTAGAATCATGTGCTGATTTTTCAGCAAGGGATCGAGTGGGTTGAGCAGGCACCATCTCAATGTGTTTCCCTCCTCGGAGTGTGATGGCATTCACTTACGCCCTAGGATTCAGATCTGGTTTTGATGGGAGTTTCTCATGTTCTCTAGTCGCCGAGTTTGCTTGTTGACCCACCTAAGTCTCTAGCATTGTATTTTGAATAGCGATTTACTCTAAAGTCCTTCACAAGTCTCTTACCTCAGCAGCGGTTTCCTCAGATGCTTTACGCTAGTCTGTTATGAAGCTAGCTAGCATGACTTCTATGTTTGACGTGGATCTGAAGTTCTGATATCGATGTGGCTGATCTCGCCGAGTTGGGTTGATATAGCCTCCGAATTCTGATTTTGTTACAGTTGGGGCTGGTTGTTATACTGGTTTATTTGCTCGTACGGTGCATTTCTCTGCTTCTGTCTATATGGAAAGCCTGGTGGTGCCTAATTCTAAGGCTTATAGGAGAGGTTGGGATTATTCCTGTTCGGGCTATCCCACCTATTCATGCCCTACATAATTGGCATCCTCGTGGTTTATGCCGTTATTATCTTGTCCCATCACCGAACAACCATCTACAAAATGAGAAGGTGAACCACATATCTCACAGTAAACAACCACATTAGCAACAACAGATGACTTCATAGAGGAGTCAGTCTTCAAATTTTTTATTTCAGTTGCTAGCATTTTCACTGTGGTGGGCAGCTCGGCAATATCACTAGTTCCATCACCGAGGTAAAGGTCTTGCACACCCTTCTTGTCTTTAGCATTACCTTTATCACTCGTCCATAGGTGGTAATCTTGAGCTATTTTCTCCAGGATAGCCTAGGTCTCTTCCAGGGGAACTCCAGTAAGTCCTCCACCAGCTGTTTGATTAATTAAGGTGCGCATTCCCTGATATAAGGTGTCCATTATCTGCCACATCTCTAGGTTGTGGTGGGGGCACATCCTCATCAGCTCTTTGTATCTCTCCCAAGCTTTATAGAGAGTCTCACCATCCATAGAACAGAACGAGATGATCTGCTTGTTCCTGACATGTGCTATCTTCGATGATGGGAAGTACTGTTGTAGAAATGCCTTAGCCAATTTATCCCTTGTAGTGAAAGTGTCGGCTGCATGACTGTCTAGCTACCTACTAGCCTTGTCAGAAAGCGAGAATGGGAATACCTCGTGTAGTAGGACTCTTAAGGAACACCATTAGTCTTCACCAAGTTGCGCATCTGAATAAAACACTTAAGGTGCTGGTGAGGGTCTTCATTCATCCTTCTTGAAAACTGGTTGTTCTGCACCATCTGAATGAGTCCGGTTTTGAGCTCCCAGGTGTTGTTTTCTATTCCAGGTGGTGCGATTGCAGATTGGAATCCAGAGACACGCGGAGCAGTGTAGTCTCCAAGAGTCCTGCAAGCTAGCTACTGCATGGGACGTTGCTGGTCATCTCCGACCAGTCCAAGTAATGATGGACGCTCCATATCCAGTGCTGCGAATTGGTGGTTCTGTGCTCGGGTTTGTCGAGCTTCGTTTTAGGTCCTTCGAAGAGTTCTTCATTAGTCCGGTGAGTCCTTGTCCGATACTTGAACCTTATTCTTCTTCCTGGGTGTTTTCTTTGACATGAACTAGCCATTACCTGCGAGAGACAAGAAACACTGTGAGTGAAGCAAAAGAGACAGAAAGAGTCAAGCAACGAACAAGGTGGAAAAGTCTAAACTACACACATTAAATCTAATATCACACTAAGCGTTGTTCCCCGACAATGGTGCCAATTAGACAAATATATTTTTAACCCTTTATAGTTGTCAATTTATATGTTTTAGGGGTGATGCGCGTCGTCTGACGCGTCAAACTTAATATTTATATTTCTCCTACTAGTAGGCTAGTGTAGCGGCAAGCAGAGTCGAACTCAAGGGCGCTGGTGTTGCTGAAGCTGTTACTGAAAATAATTAAAAAGGGGATTTGTGAGCAATAATGAGTGCAAACGAGAAAAGAGCAAAAGATTCCAATCAGAGAGAGTATTCAGCTTAGGCTTTCTATTGTGACATGTTTATCATTGACTGCTAATAAACGAATTTCAAGTTTTTAAGTGTGGTTACTCCGGTTTAGGTTATAACCCAAAGTATCCCGAGAAAGGTGATACACCACAATCTAACCCTGGAAAGGCGTTATGCTTCCAGTTCTCCTAAACCCAATAATCCGGGAAAGGTATTATCGAATCTAGGTGCTACTACATGTCTTTACGAGTAAGTATTAAACCAGTATTAACGATAGGGGATGAATTGTTCGGCTAAGCTTTAACATGATAAGTATCCACTTAACTTCACAATTCAACCCTTGAAATTAAGCACAAGAACTAGAGAAACAAGGAATTGCATTAAGAATAAAGTCTCAAAACATAGTCACAATATGCGAAACCCTCAACCGAATTAGGAATATAGCTACACATAATTATCGAAAAACACATAATGAAAGTAGGAAAATCTTCTCTCTCGTCGAAAGCTTGCGTCTTCTCCAGAGCCGTCTTGTTTTTCGTAGAATATGAGATGATGGAAAAACCCAAAGATCTTATTTATAGAAAAAAAGGGTTTCCAAGTCTATTTTTGTGCTAAATTTCCAAGTTTCGGGCTTGGTGACACCATTAAAACGTGTGCTGACAGTAGCGACCGCGCCATGTGTAGATGTTGCCACCGCGCCTTGCCTTGACGTTATCGGTACATCTAATGTCTTCTGTGGGCGCGGTGGTCACTGTTGCCCGACTTCGGCTCTTGATTTCACCATCTACACGACCTGGGATGCTCTCATTGTGAACTATAAAGTTGTAGGATATTGAGTTAGCTACGCAACGGCATGTTGTTCGTATTTTTCTGATCAGCGGTCCATTCCCAGCACTCTGTTGAACGTCTGAAGGTCTAATCTGCCATTGTGATATTTTTGGCATGAAATGCCGTCTTTTATGCGTGTTTCCTCCTAAATGTTCCAAAACACCTGAGATGCAAAACCATACTAAAAAGTAATTGTTCGCATAATAAAGTGTCAAAATAAATGAGATTAATTGATTCTACGAGTCATGTACTATTAATTCATGTACTACTGATGAATCGTATTTATACAACTAGTCGAATCAACTAATTCCATTTATTTAAAAACTTTTATATGCGAACATTTACTTTTAGTATGGTTTTGCATCTTGGGTGTTTTGGAAGCTCTAGGAGAAAACACGCATTAAAAACGGCATTTCATGCCAAAAACACCACAATGTCAGATCAGACTTTTGGATGTTCAACAGAGTTATGAGAATTTACCGTTGATCAGAAAAATATGAGCTGCATGTCGTTGCATAGCTGACTCAATTCCCACAATTCTCTAGTTCACACTGAAAGCATCGGAGGTCATTTGGAGGGTCTAAACGAGACCCGAAGTCAAAACAGATGTGCAGAATGGGTGAATTGTCTCCGAGAGGACCGCAGACGAAGACCATTTTATGAAAAGTGTCCATGGACGCTAATATGAACAATGTCTACGGATCTAAAGTGTACATGGTCCGTGGTGATGAGGTCAGCAAAGCATTTTGATGACGCCAGCAGGTCGAAACTTGGAAATTTAGCCAAAAATCAGACTTGGAAACCCTACTTGTTGCTATAAATAAGATCTTTGCATTAGGGTTTCCATCATCTCATATTCTACGAAGACCAAGACGGCTCTGGAGGAGAAGACGAAGCTTTCAACGAAGAGAAGAATTTTCTATTGCTTTCATTACAAAAATACTTGTGTTTTTGTTATGGCTATAAGTAGCTAACCTTTTAATTCAGTTTAAGGGATCGCATATTGTGACAAACATTTTGAGACTTCATTCTTAATACAATTTATTTTTTCGCTAGTTCTTGTGCTTAATTTCAAGGATTGAATTGTGGAGCTACGTGGAGACTTTCCCGTAAAGCTTAGCTAAACAATTCAGTCCATATCGTTAATACTTGTTGGATACTTACCCGTAAAGACGAGTAGTAACACCTGGATTCAATAATACCCTTCCTGGATTATTTGGTTTAGGAGAACTAGAAGTCTAACACCTTTCCCGAGTTAGATTATGGTGTATCGCCTTTCCCAGGATACTTTGGGTTATTGCCTAAACCGGAATAACCACACTTAGAAACTTGAAATCCGATTAATAGCATTCAATGATAAGCATGTCACAATAGAAACCCTAAGCTGAATATTCTCTCTTATTAAATTCTTCTTACTATCTTCTCTTTAGCACTCTTAATTACTCACAACCCCCTTTTCTTATTTGTTTACAGAGACAGCTTCAACAACCAGTTTTCTTAGGTTCGATCCTGCTTGCCACTTACTAGTTCATAGCAAGAAATATAAATATTAAATTTGACGCTTCAGACGACGCGCGTGAACTACCATTGTAGCTACCATGACCTAATAACAATTTCATACAATCCGGTTAATACTTAGAACCCATTCATATTTTGGTAATTAACCTAAATACGTTCTAGCATGAAAACATCTCATTAAATGTAAAACTTACAAGAACGATAAAATTAAGATTGATGAAATTGAATATTCGAATTGCATTAATGAAAAACGTTCAATTGATCACACGAAGAGTTGGGTACATAGCTCAGGATCCGTAGGATCCCAGAATAAAGAACACTACTCACTATTCATGGTAAGTTAACCACAAATAGTGTAAAAATAGAAATTAAGGACGAGATAACCATAGTGACGATGTAGCTCGTTGAATCCTCAATCTCTCGTGATGTTCTCCGTCTTCTCTCCCAAGTTAGCGTTCTCTTATCTCTAATTGAGCACGCTTAATCCACTCTGGTGGTCTCTCATTTATAGTCAAAAAAGGCCTAAAAGCCCAAACAGCCCAAAAATGATTTTTGCAAATAAGTGAAAATCCTACCTTTTAACGGCCAGCCGATCGACTGGCTGGGCAAAGAACTCTCAGCTGGTCGGCTGGATTGCTGCACCATGGGACTACTTCACTCTAGGTATCTCATCCGGCCGGTTGAGATTGTTGGCCTGGTGTGAAGCGGCTGGTTCGGCGTAGCTTTGAAAGACTTGAATTCTCTGACCTTTGAGCCGGCCGGTTGAGTTGTGTGCTATGGAAGAGCCGGCCGGTTCTAGCCCTCTGAAACTCTATCTCCCTTTGATCTTCAATCCAGTCGGTAGGTTGGTTTTGGGCCAATTCATCCAGTCGATTGACTGGACTTCCTTTGTGCTCATTTTTGCTCCAAAAGTGCAGTTTTTCTTCGAGTCTTGGTCTTAGGCCATGGTTTTGATGGATAACTGCTTTTGATCTGAAACGCTCAAGAGAGCATCAAATAATAACAATATATCGGGAGAATGAGTGCTATCCTTCATCGTATAGAGCATAAAACTAGTCGAAATATCGACTGATCAACAACCCATGTTCATAGACAAACACAAGTTGTATTGAGTACATAAAGGATGAAAATACAAGGAAAGAATGAACCAATTTAGTGTAGATGATCTTTTTCCACAATTAGTTTCTTCAATCTTCAATGGATGATCCTCCCTTTGAACACTACAAGAAAAACGCTTATTATCAATAGTCGATTCCGCTGCTTTTACACTTTTTCCGTAAGAAATGCTATTAAAGTTGACGGATTATTCCATTGGAAAGTCGATGGTTATAAGGCTGTCGATTTTAACGTCATTTACAACAAATATTTCTGTTGATTATATCTAATTAAAAGAGTAAAAAAATCAAGAAAATCAACGCATAATCCGTTGATTTTAAGGTTGTAGCAATTGAATATATTTCCTATTATACCCTTTTCATTATTTAGGACGAAATTATTCTGTTGCTTTTAAAGGTGGTAAGTAATAAATGTATTTACTATTATACCCTCGCCGGAACACCTGCCGAGCCACCTCCTCCTCGCCGGCCACCACCTCCTCCTCTCCGGACGCCGCCACTCGACGGAACACCTGCTGGACATCCCTCGCCAATTATCCCAAATTAACGCAGCAAGAGAGCAAACCGCAAAAAACTATACTCATAACCATTCAATTATCCAAAATTATCACTTCTATTATTTCATTTTTTTTGTTTTATCCCAAGATTCTTAAATGTTTCTATTTTTTAATTTTTTAATTTTTTAATTTTTTAATTTTTAAAATTTTTTATTTTGTCCATCTAACGTTTATTTTATGACATTTCTGATTTTTAGTTCTTTCAAAACCAACAAAATGTAATTTCCTTTTGTTTTTCTTCATAAATATATGTGGGCCCCACTTATTGCTTTCATATCCCACACCCTCTCCATTATTACTCACCTATCAAGCATTGCTTTTTGCTCTCTTTTTTGCTCACTTGCTATATGAGAGCAATAAACAATAAAGTCTCTCTATTATTGCTTATTGCTCCCCTTAGTGTGGATGCCCTAAGATGCCACCTAACGGTGGCTCTTTTATCTGCATCAACTAGGTTAGCTTGATCCACATTCTTATCAGGGTAACAACCATCCTATGGTAATACAAGTTGCAATTTTTCATAAAGAACTAACTTATCAGCTTTAAAGACATTCATAACACCATTTTTAGCAGTATAAGAAATCCCAAAACACCAAGAGAAATAAGATTTCTCCTCAGACTAGGTACATGCCTAACATTAGTAAGAGTGACCATCTTACCATTTGACAGTTCTAGTGTGACTGACCCTTGACCCTTAACCTTACGCACATTATCATTCCCCATGAAATTTTTCTCTCGACTACATGATTTGTAGTCTTGAAACCGTGATTCATTGGGACACATGTGGAAGGAACAACCCGAGTCAAGGACCCATTGATCACATATGGGCTTATCAGTCACATTAAGACCTTTAGGAGAATTGATGTTCAGGTTACCTGAAACAGTAACGTTTGTTTCATTGTTCTGTGTTTTATTTCTAGCCAAGAACTTTTGACAGTTTCTTCTAAAATGACCCAGCTTTCCACAAAAATAATATTTTCTTTGAGGTCCCTGATATTTAGAATCCCTTTTCTGGTTGTATCAAAAAAAAAAGAATCCCTTTTCTGGTCAGTTTTAGGCTTATTTAGATGAGTTATTACTAGAATATGACTTATTCTTATATGACTGAAACTGGCCATGCTTGGTTTTAGCAAATAAGCCTGACCCAGCCTTGGACCTGGAACCCTTGAATTCCATTTCCCTGGTCCTTAAGGCCGTACATAACTGATTAAAGGAAGGAATAGTTACAATGTATGTAACCTAGGGATAATATCTAAGTAAAACGTACATGATCACGCTACTTTTATGTAGCGACTAGTACTCTGCGAAGCACCTTATTAATATCTATCTTCTCTAAAGAACGTGCAGTTACTCATACCCTCTGCTTCTGCATAATTAATCATACTACCGTTGAACAAATCTATATGTTGGTACCCAATCCCAAGTGATTGAAAGAAGTGGGTATTTGATTGTCATGATGGGTCAACCTCTGCAAATAATCACATATAAAATTATAAGCAGGAACCGATAATCCGTAGTCAGCTTTTGTCTGCAGCAACTTCATGTGCGAAGACAGCTATGTCTCGGTAGTGCATTTTTTGTAAGCGGGGTTGTTGCTAGCACAAAACATTTCATAAAACGCTGTGCAGTCGGGTTTGGGTCCTCAACATCAATTTCAGGAGAGGGTTTAGCCCAATCATAGCCCACCACTTTATTCACCATGTCATTATATCGACTGTCCATTATATTTTGTGAGAAATTGTTGGTATATGCATTGGCCACCTCTTGAAATCGAAAGGGTTCTAGATAATTTTCTTCTTCAAATGGTATGTGAACGTTTTCCGGATTTGCAAAGCCATCGTAAGTAACATGAACTCGGGCTACGCTGTGGTGCGTCCAGTTATAGTAATTTGGTGTGAAACCACTTCTATACAAGTGATTTTCAACCGTACCGGCCCCATGACATTTTTTATTCTTGCATGGACAACACATTTCAGTCAGAAGTTCGCCCCTTGCACTCGCTACCTCAATGAAATTTCAAACACCCCACATGAAAGTGTCATTATTGCATGGTTGTCCTTCATCACGATGATTGTACATCCACAACCTCAGTTTACCCAACAATTCCATTGTATAAAACTGTAGGCGAAACATTTCCGAAATCAAACGACAACTGTTAATTTAAACAACATGACATTCTGCAAATTAAAAAACATACATAATACAACACAAGTTAAACGTAACGTAATTCAAAGTTTAATTTCAACATTTTTAAAGGCATTATAAAATTGCGCTTCTAAATTATCTGATACGTCCGATTCTTTTAAATTGTCATCGGGAAGTGACGGAGCCCACTGCACTGTCGTTAAGGGCAATGTTCTCTGTGCAAAATAAATTTATATTTTCCGCTACTCGCGACTACACTACTGGGTAGTAAGTGGTAAGTAGGGGTCAAACCCAAGGGAATTAGAGGGATACGTTGTTCTTTAAGGAATTTGTACAACGAGGGAGCGTGTTTTAGGTTGATTGAGATTTTAGCGCGATTGACTAAGCTACTATTTTTGGTTTTTTTTTTGGTTTTTTATGCGGAAAAGTAAATACTGAAAATAAAGGAGTTAAGGGAAGAAGACTTACAGTGGGTGATGCGTGATTGCGATTCCTCCGGTAGATGAGCTGTTGATGGTTGTAGTTGATCGAGCGATTCGTAAAAGTAAATACAGGGGGTTTTGTAATTCAAGGAAAACATTCGGTTTCAAGGGCCTTGTATCATAGCCTGTTTATTGTTTTAGTAACCCTTCTAAGTATTCAAACGTGTATCAAGGCCTTTTCCGGTGCTTGATTTGCCACACTGTCTAGTCTTTTGCAAAAGTGTTCGAAAGTGAATCAAGGCCATTTCAAGCACTCGACTTGCAACACTGTCTAATCTTTTGCAAAAAACGTAAAGCCCTTGTTCTACTTAGACTAGCACCCCATTTCAAGGTATACTAGCCTATGTGCATCCATTTTGGGTTGTCTTTTCCTATTTACCCAAAATGGTGTTTGAGAGAGATCAAACTCCTCAGATAAGCTTTGCCATTTCAAGCATCCACTTACCCGAGTATGTTTGCGAACATCCACGGAAGAGCTTTGCCATTTCAAGCATCCACTCAACCTTGGAAGTTCTGATCTAATATATGGCACATAGAACAAGTTTTGAATACAGAGAAAAGAAACTAAAAGAATTAAAACATTTTATAATACAAGTACGCCCCTTTAACCGAATAAAGAGTTTAGCTACTAATATCCATAGAGGTGGATACCATAGCTAAATACTCGGGGTTTTGAAAACAGTAAGAGGGAAAGGGGTGGAATACTCAAGAACCAACATGAGTATTCCTAATTCCTACTGAATACTCAAGAACCAACAGGAGTATTCTCTAAAGTATAATACTCAAGAACAAACAGGAGTATTATTTCCAATCAGTATAATACTCAAGAACACACGGGAGTATTATTTCCAAAACCAATCCAAACTTACAAAGTAACTTAGAGAGAGAAGTGATTTACAAATTGTGGGATGGATGAAATGAGGAGGAGGAGGCTTGTATTTATAGCCATAAGGAGGAGGAATGGAGGGTGGAAATGGTGGCATGTGGTGTTGCATCCAAGGGTGGAGGAGGAGGGGAGGAGCATGTGGAGGAGAAGCCACCACATGGCAACTTCTCCATGGAGGAGCCAAAGCCGCCGGTTGCCGGTTGGAGGAGGAGGCAAGGTGGCTTTGGCTCTCAAAGCCGCCGGTCACCCAAGGAGGAGGAGGGGAGGGAGCCACCCATGAGTCATCTTCTTCACCAAAGCCACCGGTCATTTGGTCCATGGATGAGTTTTGACAGTTTTGTGCAGTCTTTTCACAAAACTGTCAATCCAATTTTGCTCCGGTCTGACTTGGTTGTTCCTCGGTTGAATTTGTATTGAGTAATTCAATGTCAGGATCTTGAGATTTCTGTGTTCAGCGTCTGATCTTGACCTTGGATTGACTCGTAATATCTTTTCAGCGTAAAATCCTCTCCTTAGCGTGTTTTCTCTCTAAGCGCCAAAATACCCTGTAGAAATATATCGGGACTAACAAGTAGAAGTTAAATAGACCAACAGTCTAATTTGGTGGGTTTTACTGTGTTTTTGATTCGTATAATTATGGTCCATCAGGAAGTTTATGTAAAGGCTTATCTACGACCTCGTCTCTTTCACTCCCTTCTTGGTTGGTCTCTACACCTTGCACAGTTGATTCCTCATCATCCTCTCTGTATTTCGCAAAATTGTAGCTATGAATTCCGCAGCAATCAGGGCCCCATTCACATCCATATATCATGCCTTGAGCAGCACAACTATAACCATCTGATTCGCATGTTCGTCTACTCATATCCTACTAGAGCAGTTAAACTTCCTACAAGGACGTGTGATCTAACATTTTCGGATAAGAACTCAGTGCCAAAATGAAAAAATTAGTTATCGTCAACTACTTATGTCAAACGTTACAATATTAACATTAATATTGAAAAACAATTAAGACCGCTATTAATGGGAACAATACAAATATTACTGTGACATTAGTAATTTACATACCAAGAGTGCAACGAATTCTATTTTACAGTGGCTTCGTTCTCTATCACGATTTTTAGAAAAAGAAAACCATATGGAGAAATGAGATGTTGTGGTAATAAGCTCAACCAAGAAATGCAGGAATTTATAGACAATTTGATGTTCCCTTGAGTGGCATGTATTTGGCTAAATGCCTTTAGACAGTTCGAGCAGGAGTTCAGGGGGAGTTCGAACACATCCTGGTACTCATGTACAGCGTGGAGCAGACGCAAGGATGTCTTCCGGAAGGTTCTAAAGATCGAGGATCTTTTTCGATTAGAAATGAAGTCGGCCAGGGAACATTTCGAGCTTCAAATATTCAAGTGAATATCTACATATCATTTTTGAAGGCGGCGCGGCTGACTTGGCAAGGAAGTCTTCAAGTATTCTTCCTAAAGATTGGATAAAGATACACATTGGATATTTAGGAATATTTCGATGACCGTTTGTTTTTCCCCATTGGAAATTCATCGGTGTGAGCTCAGTCTGATCAGAGTGCAATTCAGACTGGCTGGAGTTGATCCTACTGCTGCACGCAACAAAGACCAACCGACTTTTGAGAGAAAGCAACCGAGCTTCAAGAGAAGGTCGAGCACGTTCGGACAGAAGGTTCGGACGAAGGGGATCGGGGTGAACTGCGGTGAACCACGATTGCAAATCTGAGAGACGGAGGATTAGAGGCTAGGCAATTACGAAGAGTAAGCATAAGTCCATGTGTAAGCTCTAATCTCCTAATAAAGCACTGAGTGAGATCCTGAACTGTTCAAGATGACTCTGAAAGAAGGACAAAGCACCACCAGACCCCCACTGCTTGAAGGATCAAACTATGCCTCCTGGAAGCCCAAGATGAAATCTTTTCTCAAATCTCTTGATGAAAGGGCTTGGAAGGCAGTCTTGACTGGACGGACTGAACCGACGATGGAAAATCTCATTAGAGAAGTTGTTCCGAAACCAGAAGCTCTATGGACTGAGGCGGATGACAGAGCATCCATGGGAAACTCTAAGGCCATGAATGTAATCTTCTCTGGAGTAGATGAAAATGTGATGAAGCTGATCATCAACTGAGAAGTGGCAAAGGAGGCCTGGGATATCCTTCAGATGGCTTATGAAGGCACAGACAAAGTTCGCAACTCAAGGATGCAGATTGTGACAACCAAGTTTGAGGAGATGAAGATGAAGGATAGTGAAACCATTCCTGAGTTCAACGCTAGAGTTCTGGATTTGTCCTATGCGGCTGCTGCTTTAGGGAAACCTATTGATGAAGAGCAAATGGAGAGTAAAGTTCTGAGAGCGCTCCCTTCGAGATTTGACATGAAGGTCACAGCCATTGAGGAGATGCATGATATCACCAAGCTAAAACTGGACGAGCTGATGGGCTCTCTCAGAACGTACGAGATGAATCGTGATGTCCAGCCCAAAGATGTGAAGGGAATTTCCCTAAAAGCAGAGGTGTCTGAAGACATACCGAAATCTGCCTATAGCACTGAGCAACTTGCTATGATGGCCCAGAACTTTGGCAGGATGGTGCGGAAAATCAACAGACGTGGTCTAGAACAAGGACAGTCATCCTCCAATAATTTTTGAAACTGGAAAAGTGGGAAGTCAAGGGCCAGTGATATGAGGGAAGACCCTTCTAAAAAAGGGAAAGAGATCCAGTGTCATGAATGCAGGGGGTTTGGTCACGTCCAAGCTCAATGTGCAAACACCCTCATGAAAAAGAAGGCAATGGTCGCCAGCTTCAGCGACAGTAAGTCAGACGAAGAAGAGGGAGGAAGTGAAACCACGAACTTTGTGGCTATCGTCGCAACTCTAGGAGAGTGCAGCAACACTAGTAAAAGAGTGCTACCTCAGGTGGAACACCCTGCCAACGACTCCTCAGACAGTGATGATGAAGAACTCACACATGAGACTCTGGCTGAAACATATAAAAATCTGTATGAAAAATGGCTGCTGCTGATCAAGGTCAACAAGAAGCTGAATGATGCGGTTGCAAGCGAGACTATGAAGAAGGATAAAGTATGGCAGGAGATCGAGATACTACTTACACAGAAGATAGAGCTTGAATGTAAGGTAGATCTTCTGAATACTCAACTGGCTGAAATGAAACAGGAAAGGACTTGTCTGCTTGCTCAAAAAACGGAACTCCTTGGTACTGTCTCTTCACTAAAAGTCGACATGGAGAAGGATCGTGAAACTCATCCTGAAGGCATGGCTAGTCTAAGGAAGACGGTCACGAATCTGAAACGCAAGGAAGTGTATCTCCTGAGGAAAGTGGAATCACTGGAGCATCGGTTGGAATCTGAACAAATGGACCGCTCAACAACCGAGAAGGAGCTCAATCGGCTCAAGCAATCGGTGAGGATGTTAAACTCTGGCTCTAAAGATTTGAATGAGATTCTCAAGGCCCAGAGGATGGAGTCCGGACATCGAGGTTTGGGGTTCACAGGTGAAGGCAGCTCAAAAGGTACAACGTTTGTTAAAGCGAAACCAGTGTCTGAACAGAATCTAGAACAGAAGGTGAGACAGCACCCTAGACAGAAAGTGGATCTGTCCCAAGAAAAATCCCAAGGTGGTTAAAGAAGGACTCGCAAAGTTCACTTTAGTTCGGCTTCTAATCAAAGGAAAGATTCTCGCTCATGCTGGTACTGCTACCAGATGGGACATATCAGACCAAGGTGCAGCTTGTTTCTTACAGAGCAAAGAGCCGTGGGACACAAGAGTAAACCTCGAATGCGACAAGTCTTGGTTCCAAAGGCAAGCAAGACAGTATGCATGGCTGTGTTCAGTTTATCAAGCCACATAGAGAGAGATCACTGGTACTTCGATAGTGGGTGCTCTGCTCACATGATAGGTAATCCTAAACTCCTTACGCACATTTGACCTATTTCAAACAAACAGGTTGTCACTTTTGGAGATGGAGGAAAGGGTCAGGTGATCGGCTGTGGGACATTGAAGGTTCCAGATCTCCCTGACCTCAAGGACGTTCTCATTGCTGAAGGGTTAAAAATGAATCTTATCAGCATTAGCCAGCTATGTGGAGATGGACACCATGCTAGTTTCACTCGTGACTCATGTCACGTGTGGAATAAGGAAGGAGGCACCCTGATGAGAGGCTACCGGACAACCAATAATGGCTATCTTCTTGATTCTGCTGGAACAGTTGCTACACCCGTTCACTTCACAAGTCACGGTCGTGAAATGACACTGGCGCATGGGGACCTGGGTCAGTTGCATCCCACCATGTCGTAGATCAGTTCTAGCAGAGCATTGGAACTGTTCCACATGTGTCCAATGTGTCCGACGCAGTTTGGAAACTACAGCTTCAGGCACGCTCTCCACACTTGGGTTAAGCATCCCACCGGGTTTCTTGTCAATCATAGATGTGTGCGAGGGGGAGTGATCACAAGGTTCAAGGTCAGTATTGCACAAATCTATGCTGACAATTTTGTGGAACAGATGCAGAAGTAGCTCGTACTGTACTTGGGTGGAGATTTGTTCTACCAGTTTGAGACACTCGGACCCTCCGTGGGTCTTTGTGGTGTCAATAACTAAGTGTTCCAGAAAGTGATCAGTCATAGACGAATCTCCAGCAAAACAGTTGGACTGATCACTCGTGCAAGAGTGCTGGAACAGAAAGTTATATTTGGATTTTATTTTTGAGCCGTTGTGAAAAGATAGGATATACTCGAGGACGGTTTTGGGAAGTTGAAACGACCGACTTAATTTGAAAAAGATTTTGATTTGAAAATCAAAATCAGTCCTTTCCTGCGTCTCTACTCTCTTCCTTCCAAAACCCTAGAACGTCTGCCAAGTTCAAGCTTTCCATCCTTCAATGCTTCATCTGTTCGATAGCAATGGTGAACACCAAAAAATCCTCAAAATCCGGTGTCAAGTCTGCTGAGAAGAAGAAGGAGAACATGCAGACCTCTAAGGCACTGGCGGCAAAGCCCAGAATTCTTAAATCAAAGGTTGCGAAAGTGAAAAAGGCGTCGCCTTTACTTGCCGACTCTGCAACGTTGCCTGAAGCCAAGATCGTTGTTGACAGAGCAGTGTCGGAAAACCCTCCTTCTGGAGTGGCGGAGAAGAATGGACCAGAACCTGCTGCAAAGCAGAAGACGGTGCCCTCGCCTACCGCGGAGGCTTCGTCTAAACCCTCCGATGCTAGTTTGACATCACCAAGTGAAATTCCTCCACCGGCTGCTGCCCAGTCTGAGGTAATTCCTAAATTCCAGACTGTTTCTTCCGTTCCTGCAACTATTGCCTCTGTTGATAATATTATGGTGGAAGAAGTTGTGTGTGTGGTGTCTAAGAAGGGTGGTGAAGCCAGTAGGGCTGTGATTGGTGATGAAGCTGCCAATAATGTGAAAGATTCTGTTGTTGGAAGTGAGAAGGTGAAAAAGGGTGCGTCTGGTGAGATTGATGTTTGTGGTGAAGCCAGTAGGGCTGCTGTTTGTGAAGATGGTGTTGGTTCCATGAAAGAAGGAGAGCCCAGCAACTCTGTGTCTAAGGGTGCTGATGGCTCAGGAGTATGGAAGGAGAAAATCCATGCTTCTGGGTATGTTCGTCCAGGAGATTTACGGAGAAAGAAGAGGACTCGCCGAGTTATTTCTCCAAGACAGTGTCTGGCTAAGATCAGTTCAATCAGAGGGAGGCTCATTGCAATGTCTGATGAGGAGACAGAGAAGCTTATTGAGTCCTCGAGGCAGAAAAGTTTGGTGCTGAATAAAGCGTCTGATGACGGGTCTGGGGAAAATCCTGGAGGATCAAGTGATAATCTTCTCGTAAAAGAAGTTGGAGTCATGTCCAAGGAGGCTTCTCAATCAGAGAAGAATGTCGAGCTGAATGAGGCTTTGGTAGAAGGATCTGATTTTGCTAAAGAAGAATGTCGAGCTGAATGAGGCTTTGGTAGAAGGATCTGGACAGTGTGCTCAAGGATATTGATGATTTTGTTGAAAATCTGCAAAAGGAGGTTTGTGTACCTGTAGTGCCAAGATCATATCAGCCTTCAGAAGCCTAGGCTGTACGGGTTGAAGACTCTGCACCTGCCCTCAATTCAGATGCTTTGAAGAAGGCAAGTGTTCCAACAGATTAACCGAGTGATCAGAAGAGTGTTGAGACAGGCGTTGCCTCAGAGGCAGTCTCAGTAGAAAAGGCAACTGGCGTTCCAGACGCAGTTCAAGATGGTGTTCGTACTGACCATGAAGTGGACAATACAGAAGCTGATGCTAAAGATGGGCTACATAATGATGATCATATGGAGGATGATCAAGATTCCGTTCCGATTGCTGCTCTCAAGAAGGCAAAGAAGGATAAAGAGAAGAAGAAGGTTGTTTTTGAAAAACCTGCTAAGGACTCAGCACGAGAGGATGCAGACGTGAGCATCCGGGCAGGGGGAGCTGATTCATCTAAAAAGAGGAAGCGTGACGTCCCGATTCCTGTGTCAGAAGATGCCAGAAGGTGTGAGGACCCATCTCATGTTCCCGGCGATGCTCCAACCGGGCTGGTCAAGAAGGGGATATGGTTCTGCAATAAAGATGCTGCGAGAAAATGGGCTTGTGTTCTGAAAAGGAAGATCATTGCAAAAAGGGTCCTGGAGGAGTCTCGCTACAGTGGGAAGGAAGTCATTGATTTGCTGAAGGAATCTGACTTGACGTGGACGCTGAACAGAAGCAAACCATTCAACGAACAGCTTGTTCGAGAGGCTATTGCAAACCTGCCTCCTCAGTTTGGTGTTCTTGGAAGCCCAGAATGTGGTGTCTTCCTCGTTCGTGGAAGGAAGATCCAAATTGACCCTGAGCTCATCAATATATATTTCTCCATGGATGTCCCACACGTTGATGAAGAGGTATCAGACTTTGGAAAGATTGTGGACACCATCACTGCTGGCTCTGTTCGTTGGCGGCCTGACACCGTGGTGTATACAGCTGACCTCTCAACGTTCTACTCTATGCTGTACTTCAACGCTGTGTTCAACTGGAGGCCCTCAACTCACCGTTCCACAGTCAACCGAGATATGGCCCTTTTGATATATCAGATCAGGAACAGGCTGAAGTTCAATCTGGGAAGAGTGATGTTCAAGCAGATTGCCGATCATGCTACTTCACAGAGAACCCTCCACCAGATCTGCTTTCCGTCCCTGATATATGAGCTGATCATCTATCAAGCTCCAGATTTGAAGTCCTCAAGTGATCACCTCACCAAGGCCCCTCAAAAGTTCTCGGTGGATCACAAACTCTTCAAAGGGCGTCACGTGAATGATCTGAAGAGGCCACGTAAGAAAGGAAAGGATGTTTCAGAATCTTCAAAGCCAGGAGGAGCTAGGATGGGCCGTGACGAGAGGAGCAAGCTGCTCAAGGACCTGAATGCCATCATTGAAGCGGACAAGGAACAACGCAGGCGCATCAACAGGCTTGCTCGTGACCTCAGCTACTGATGGAGCGTATTTATACGATTCATAAAGTACTACTAAACCCCCAAATTAGACACTTTGTCTTAATCACTTTTACTTGTTAGTTCCATTTTTGCTCTACAGGTGATTTTGAGGTTTAGAGAGGAAACACACTTAAATAGGGAGATTTGTGCCAAAAGCCAGCCAAGGCCCGAGGACCTCAACCAGGGACCGAGAGAACCAGGTCCACAACCGAGAGAACCAGGTCCTCGCCCAGGCCATCTAACTCTGAATTCAAGTTGCCCGGGCAAACGAGCTAATCTGACAAATCCACCTCGAGTAAAGTGATCGAAATGGCAAATAAGGTGGACAATGTCGGAAAACCAAGGAGAACGCCCGGGTAGATTGGCAGTTGGCCCAATTCCAAAGCAAAGGCCCCGCGCGCATAGGCACTGAAACCAAGTTGCTCGACCAAACCATAGAATCTGGCAATTCTGGCTCGGCCAAAGTGTTTTAAATGCCAAACAACTCGGACAATCTCACCTCCCAGACAAAATGCCCGAGTAGAACCAGCCGATGCCCGAGCATTGCCCGAGGAGCCCATGCCCGACAGAAAGAACATGGGGCACTTCGTATTTTTGGTGGCGCTCCAGCAAAATGACTTCAAGCATTCAATTTCCATTAAGAATGTCGTTCCAAATCCACACTCAAAAGGCAAGGAACGCTAGGTCCAAAATCCAAGCCGTCCAAGGCCAAGGGACCGGGTTCTAGGCCATCATAGGGCACGACCATGCTACGATCAAATTCAGCCTTAGCAACCTTCATGGACCCGACTTCAAATCACTCAAATATGCTAGAACCGTCGGAGTTTGGACATGAACGCACTACCAAGGGCCCGAGCCTGGTAAAGCCCAAAATAGGGCAATTTCGGCCGATTTGGGATTTCGACCATGCTCCGGGCAGAATCTGGCCTAACATCCTTCTTGAGATCATCTTAGAATGACTTTTTCGTTCAGAATATACTCTCCAAAATCCAAGGAGCTCCGACCAAAGCTCCGGCCAGATTCCGGCCATATTCCGGCAAACTCCGGCCAACCTTCGGTGATGCTCCGATCAAGCTCATATCCTCACCACCATGCTCCGGTCATTTCTTGCTCCGGCCACATTCTGGTGAAGTCCAACTAAATCCAAACTACTTATTTCCCGGTTGGCCTTACTATTCACTTCGGTTGACCTTTGGGAACAAACTAAGCCACAACCAAGTCCAAGTGACTTGCCCAAGCCTCATCCAAGTCAAGTGGTTGCCCTTTGGCTTCAACCAATACCAATTCGTGGCTCATGGAGGAGATAAGAGCAAGTGGTGGCTTTGGCTTAAAATATCCCAAGTGGTGTCATATGGAGAGCCAATCAAATGGACTTGCTTTTGGGATATTTTCATTGCCAAACTTAGTCTCCAAGTTTCCCTAGTCTATAAATAGAGGCTTATGCCTTAGAAGTCCTAAGTTTCGAATTCCAAAGTCCTTAGAGAGAAGGGAGCTTAACTCTCTTCTCTTCATTTTCAATACAAACACTCTACATTTTACTTGTTCTTCACTTGTTCTTGAGCTCCTAAGCTCTTACTTTCCAGCAAGCTCACTTACTTTCCCTTATCTTGATTTGGAGCTCATCTCCTTTACTTTCTTGCACAAAAGCCACGGCTTTCCCTTTACTTTCTTGTTGCTCTCGGTCACTTGTTTTACTTTTTCTTGTTTTCTTTACTTTCGTAAGTATGGTGCTTATATTCCTTACCATGAATACAAGTAGCCATTTGATCGATCGTAAATATAGGGCAAAATATTCAAATGAGATTCAAATACTTATTGCTAGTCACGGTGATCAAAACATTTATAAAGACTCGGGAATCCGAGGTCGAACCCAAAGGATAGGAGATTAAACTAATAGTGCTAAAGATTAAACTAGAATGTCTAAGGTTTGGGGGGGTTTGTTCTCTAAAGAGGTAGACAGCAAGAATTTTACTATCCAAAGAGAGGTTTGATTAACGAAAAGAGGTTAACAATCAATAAAAGATGACTAGGGATCTAATCCTCCAACTAAACAATTATTGTGACGGTAAAATAGGACACCATTGATGAAATCTCATGCACACAATTAGAATTTAGCCATGCAACATTAATTCTAAGTTCAACTCGCGCTCCAACTTAGTAAAAAGAGGTTGCATCTCGCATAGTGCCTCACACTCTCGCTCTATTGACACTATAGAATAGAATTACCTAGCCTCAAACCCTAGCTCTATTGACTAGATAATCGTACACTTGTTAAACCCATGCCATTCTCATTAGAATTAGAGTGTCGCCATGTAACAAAAAAACCCTAATGCTTCTTCATTTAATTCATTGAAATCATGTTTTTCAGGGGTTAGATACATCAAACATGAAATCAAGCAGGATTCCTATTGAGGACTTGTCAAAGACATGCCTAGGCAATCCGAAACATAAAGTTCAAATGAAGAAGAATCATGTGCAAAATCATTCATCAATAACATCCATAACATTTACAAAGTCACAAACATGTCTAGGGGATTCATAGATCCCCAACCAAGGTCACTACTCACTCATAGTGAGGTTACAATCAAAAACAACAATAGATGAGCAGAAAAACATGTAGAAAGTTGAGTTTTGGAGTCTAGAACCAATATGGAGCAATGAATATGAAGGATGATCCACTCTTTGAGTTGTTGATGACTCTAGAAAAATCTGGCTTCTTCTCCAAGCAATCTTCTCTCTAAGAACCCAGCAAAAATCCAGGTCTTGGGCTTGAAAACCCTAGCTTCTATTTATACTCGTTCAGTAAAAATCGCAACTTTACGACGTCATGCGAACGCATGAATGCCTAAAGTTGGTCATGCGAGCTTGGGCTTGAGGCATGCGACCGCATGAGATTCTCATGCGACTGGTCAAGTTCATGCGAGCGCATGATCTATTCATGCGAGCGCATGCCCTTGAGAAGTTTGTGCTCCGGCTTCCATTTTGCTCTCTTTTTGCCCCAAAATGCTCGGTTTGCTCCAAAATCACTGCTCGCTTGTGTTCTCAGCTAAATCTCTGTAATAGGCCTGAAATGAACCACAAAGCATCAAATAGCAAGTGAAATTGTAATGAAATGATCGAAATAATAAGCATAGAGGTTGCCAAAAATGCATGTATTCTAGTGCTATCAAATCACCCCACACTTATCATTTGATCGTCCCGAGCAAACTAATCATAGAGACCAACAACAATATTACATTTCAAATGCTCAGGATCGGGTCTAAGGAAACTCCATATGGTTACGAAGACTAACTAAAAACGTTAAGAAACAATTACTACTTGTGATAAACCACTTTCGTAGGTGACACGAGTGCATTTAGCGAATGCACCAAGCCTTTAAACCCCTAGGCTACCCTAGTGGAGGAGTTGTAGTCTCCTGAGAGTTTTCAGACACGGGAATACTCACAAATCCCACAAAGACAACAATCATCCAATTAGGCATTTTCAGTTCACAATTGTCAAAGAACTATGCAAGGAATTCTTCATGAAGTTCACAATGTATTCAACTAGATATGTGCATTTCAATCACTACATGAGTCCTCTTCGAATCCTTATTGAAATTAATGAATTAGGACATTCAAGCAAATCAAAGCAAAGACTAATAAATCTTTAATCAAGGATTCTAGTCATTTTCTATATTAGTGACTTCAAGAAAACAATCTAATAGTTGCAAAGAAATCTTGTTGGATCACTCACCAATGCTAGCAAGGAGGCTAGTCCATTGGCTTGTGAGTTTTGAACTCATTCTCAAGCCTAGGACGCAAAGGTCACTTAGTCATAAGAGAAGAGGAGTTACAACAATAAAGTTTTTGTAAATACTTGCAAGTCACATCATGCCTAAGTATAAAAGAATAAGAGGTTCATCCCCTAGTGAATTCTTGCTAAGAAGTATCAATTGTATCATTGGTTTTCATGCTAGAGAATGGCGGGATAGCCGATTGTCAAGTCTAAGTGCTTCTTATTTTTTTTCTTTCAAATGGCCTTTGGCCTACAAATGCTTTCGAGGGGGAACTTTTCTTCCTAACCCCCGGCATTTGTATATTTCGATCAAAACTTCTCTTGTACTTTGAGAAAGTTTTTAGTCTGGGCTTTGCCCTCTTTTGACCATAAGAATGAAGCATATATATTTTTTTGTCGGGGCCCATTTTTCGCCCTCTTTTGACTCCACACTTAGAACTTTGACAAAGGGCTAAGTGTTAAAAATGGAGCATGACAAACCAACGAGACAAAATCCACTAGATAAGCAAGGTCACTAAAGTCACCTAAAGGCAATCATGGCATGCAAGGGTTTTGGAGTTATAAATCATTTCGATTTTATGCTTTCAAAGATCAACTCTTTAGTCTTAATGAGAAAAATCTTAGAATAAAAGATAAAGAAGTGCTAGTAGATGCTTTGATCCTCAAGAATGAAAGTCAACAATCCAATCCATTAATCATCTAAAGGATCAATCAAGTGAAATCATGCACGACTAGTTGAATTTGGAATGAGATTTTTCGAAAATGTAGCCTTGCCTAGACTTTTTGTTTTCATTAATAATTTGAAATATTTGGATGAATTGTGCAGTAGTGCAAGTGTTTTCCCTTAAACATAGTTTGATTGGATTCCAAACATGAAGGCATATCAAGCAAGCACAAACATCTCATGTGGTCAAAACATGTCAAAACATAGGCCACCCCACACTTAGCGATTGCTTAGTCCCTAAGCAATGAATAGAATGCAAAGCAAAGAGAGAGTTAAGAGAAACTTCTCTCGTTTGGAGGTAGCCATTTCAAAGTAGAGATGTTGCTTTGCTTGTCGAGTTGGACTTGCTCAAAAGATTCGAGTAACGATTTCCCTTTTTTCTTCTATAAGATACGAAACTGAAAGTGAGAATGATAAGCATACGAGGTAGGGGAGATCATCATCATAAATATGTCATTACAACACAAGTCAACTCAAAATTTTATCACAAGAATGCCCCAGATGGACATGCAAACGCATGAGTTCATGCGACTGCGGTACGAAGGGTTTATCTTTTTTTTTATCTTTTTTTTTGCACGTTCATGCAAATGCATAGCAAGGCAGTCACATAAGATTCTCATGCGAGCGCATGGATTCATGCGAGCTCAACAAAACGAAGAAATTGGCTAATGGTGCGAACGCATGAATGAGCTATGCGAACGCATGGAATTCCGGACAAAAATTTCTAAACCAATCTCGAATCGTATGTCAACACTTATGCACAACAATTTCAACACCCCACACTCGAAACAAATAGGAATCCAATCAAAATAACCACACTTAAAGATCGGGAGTGAAAACACTCACAAGCCTAGTTTAACGGCTTGGCTAAGACGGAGCCGATTCTCCTCTTTAGAAACACACTTGAGGAGTCCTTTGCTAGGATCCCTCCTCAAGCGGACTTGTAGAATAATGGGAGATTCAATCCGGATTCTTTGAGGAGTTGCAAGCAACTTGTTTAATAGCCTTTTTCCAACGTGGTAGCTTCTCACCCCTTGATATATTTGCTTTTCCATTCTTTTTCAACTCGTCGCCGGGTGGTGATTCATATTGATCAAAGAAAGGGTCTTCATCGGGTTCAAGCATGTTGTGCAACTTTTTCTTATCAACTTTCTCTCCCTTAGCAACTTCGACTCCCTCCTTCCCTAGCTTTTTCTCAATACTAGCCACTTGTTCTTCTTTTGGCTTTTCTATCTTTACCTTTTCTCCACCAATCTTTAGGGTCAATTTCTCTTTTCCAACGTCAACCTTAAAACCGGCGGTTGCCAAGAAGGGGTGCCCAAGGATCAATGATGAAGTGAAGTTGTTCCCCATATCAATCACCACAAAGTCGCATGGAATGTAGAATTTGTCGACTTTGATTGGGACATTCTCCACTAGGCCCCAAGGTTGCCTTGTAGTCCCATCCGCGAGTTGTAGTGTCATTTTGGCGGATTTTACCCCTTTCAATCCAAGCTTGTGGTAGGTGGCAAGAGGCATAACGCTTACACTAGCCCCGAGATCGGCTAGTGGACTTGAGAAGTTCATATCCCCTATTGAGCAAGGGATAGTGAATTTTCCAGGATCTCCCATCTTTTGGAGAATTTGCTTCGAAAAGAGGGCACTACACTCATGGTTTAGGGGGTGGGGTTCAACTTCTTCAATGGTCCTCTTCTTGGATAAGATCTCTTTTAGAAACTTGTTGTATAGAGGTCCCTTCTTGATGAGCTCATGAAATGGTATGTAGACATATAGCTTTTTCAACATCTTGGTGAAGACCTCATACTCTTTGTCCAACTTCGAGGGCTTGATGAGTCTTTGAGGGAACGGGACCGGTGGAGAATAAGGCTTGAGTTCTTCCCTTCTCTCTTCACTTTCTTTCGCCTTTACGGTTGGAGGATTAGGGACCTCTTCATTGAATTCTCTTTCTTCGGCTCTAGCTTGGCCAACGGGTTTTGGAGGCATTTGAACGGCTTTCTTTGGTGCAACACCCTCCAATTTCTTCCCACTCATAAGGGTCACCGCCTCACAATGTTCCTTCCTCTCGAGAAAATCATCCTCAAATGATCCCTCAATGTAGAGGGCATTGCAATATTCCTTTTTGTCATGCTCGGGCCGAGCCGGTAGCTTCACTTTGTGCCTTAGTTGAGGACTCGGCTTGTTGAGCTATTTGCATCTCCAACATCTTGTTGTGGGTAGAAATCTCGTCCATTCTTTGGAACATTTGATTCATTCTTTGGTCGGCTTTTGCTTGATTTACCACAAGACTTGCTAAGATATCGGTCATGGATTGATCTTGTGTACTTTGATGAGTTGGTGCTTGTAGTTGTTGAGGGCTCATTTCTTGATAATTCCCTTGTTGTTGATATTGATAATTCGCACTTGGTTGATATGGAGCTTTTTGTTGTACTTGGCTAGATTGGCTTTGTTGGTTTTGCCTTTGATAGTTCCCTTGGAAAGAGTTTTGCCCTTGAGGCTTAGGAGGAAAATTGGAGTCATTAGTCATTCTTCTGTGAGGAGGTGACGGATGCACAGTCGTTGTGTACAAAAGCAAAAGATAAATTTATAAGTCCGCTACTCGTGACTTCACTATTGGGTAGCAAAGCGGTAAGTAGGGGTCGAACCCAAGGGAATTAGTGGATAGTTGTTCTTTAAGGGATTTGTACAGAAATGTAAATGCGATTGGGGTTGGTTGTGGTTTTAGTACTGAAAGTAAATTACTGAAAAGTAAATGACTGAAAATAAAGTGCGGAAAGTAAATGACTGAAAAGTAAAGTGCGGAAAGTAAATGACTGAAAAGTAAAGTGCGTAAAGTAAATACTGAAAGTAAAGTGCTGGAACAGTCGAGTTCAATATCAACCGCAACACACTTTTGGTTTGTCGTACGCTGTATTTCAAGCGTGATACGTGCCAAACTTAAATTGGATTGATGTTGAAAACGTCTGTAGTAAGCGTACGGAAATGTAAAGACTGAAAGTAAAGTGCGGAAATGTAAAGACTGAAAGTAAAGTGCGGAAATGTAAAGACTAAAAGTAAAGTGTGGAAATGTAAAGACTGAAAAGTAAAGTGCGTAAAGTACAGTGCGTAAAAGTAAATAGCGTAAAGTAAAAGTTAGGTGCGGAAAGTAAAGTTAGTTGCGGAAAGTAAAGTACTGAAAATAAATGTTAGGTACTGAAAGTAAAGTTAGTTGCGGAATGTAAAGGTACTGAAAGTAAATGGTACTGAAATTAAGTAGTTGATAATCGGACTGAAAGTAAAGTGACGAGTGGTGTTTAATTAATGGAAAGATTCGGTTTTAGGGGCCTTGTATCATTGTCCGTTCATCATCGACCTCTAATGATCGTTGTAAGTGTTCAAAGATGTATCAAGGCCATTTCTAGCACTCGACTTGCCACACCGTCTAGTCCTTTTCAAGACATAGAACACTTGTTCTATTTAGGCTAATTCCTCCTTTCAAAGTATCTTAGCCCATGTGCATCCACTTGATCAATCATTTCCAATCAACTAAGTGGTGTTTTAAAGAGGTTGAACTCTATGGAAAAGCTTTGCTCTTTCGAGCCTCCACTTAACCATGTATGTTCACGAACCCCATGGAAGAGTTTTGCTCTTTCGAGCCTCCACTCAACCAATGGTGTTCTAACCTAGTATAAGGCGCATAGAACAAGTTTGAACATAATAGAAGCGTTAAGAAAAGGGTCTAAAACGTTTGCATGATACAAGCACACCCCTTCAACCGAATGAAGGGTTTAACAACAAATATCCATAGAGGTGGATACCATAGCTAAGTGCTTGGAAAAGTAAAGGTTTTGGTTTTGCAAACAAAGACAAGAAAGTAAGGTTTTGGAAAGTAAAACTCAAGAACAAACTTGAGCACTCAAGAACCAACAAGAGTACTCAAGATTCAAAGCAAAATAAAGACAAGAAAGTAAAAGAGGGGGCTCGGTTTTGGCAAAGGAAATGAAGAACAAAATGAAGAACAAACTCAAACTTCACTCAAGAACTCTCAAGAACACTCAAGAACAAGAGAGAAGGTAGAGCTTTTGATTTCAAAACACAAGTGTTTACAAGGATTTGTGGAATGGATTGTAGAGAGATTCTCTACCTAAGTTACAAGTGATATGTTTCAAGGAGGGGAAGCCCTCCTTTTATAGCCAAATGTGGCGGTTGGAGGAGTGAGTGGAATGAAATATTTCCTCCTCCAACCGCCTCTAGTCCTCCCATAAGTCCGGTTGGCCTTGGTTGCTCTTTGGTTGCTCTTCGGTTGGAGTTTGGATGAGCCAAAGGGTGCACTTGCCTTGCACATGGGTGGCTAGAGCATGGGATGTGCCAAAGAGCAACTACATGAGCATGGTTGAGGCTTGGGCAAGTTTGGTTGAGGTATGGTTTCAAACCAAAAGACAAACCGATGTGAATAGTATAACCTAACCGGGAATTTAGTAGTTTGGTTGGACTTCGCCGGAGTTTGATCGGAGTTGGGCTAAAATGACCGGAGCAAGGTGGTGTTGGATTTGGCTTGATCGGAGCATCGCCGGAAGTTGATTGGACCATGGCCGGAGCTTGGTCGGAGCTGCCGGAATTTTGGCCGGCGGTCCTTGGCTCTTGGAATGCTGATTTGGATTGCTGGTGTAATTCTAAGCCTAATGGTCGAAGTAGTTTTGCCGGAATCTGCTCAGGGCCTCGCCGGGCCTGGTTGGAAGTTCTGGTTGGGCGCGGGCCTGTTTTTCTCGGTTGCGGGCCTTGAGCGCTCTCGGTACGGGTCTCGGTGTGGGTCTCGGTGCTCTCGGCACTTGGGTCTCGGCGCTCTCGGCACGGGCACTCGGCGCTCTCGGCACGAGCTCTCGGCGCTCTCGGCACGGGCGCTCGGCGTTGGTTCTCGGGCGTTCCTGGGACGCGTCCCGGCTCTCTCGGCACCCGGCCCGGCTCTTTCGGCACTCGGCCCGGTACTCTTGGCAGGGACCTGCGGTCCTCGGTATGGGCTCCCGGGTGCGTCTGGCAATTCCAGGACGCGGCTCGAGATTTCTCGGTCCCGGCTGGGCTCTTCGTTCCTCGACTTGACTTGTAATCCATTTTTGGTTTAAGAACCCTCTTTTTAGCTCGTTTCTTCTCTAAACCTCAAAATAGCTTGTACAACAAAAGTGGAACTAACAAGTAAACGTTGTTAAGACAAAGTGTCTAATTTGGTGGGTTTAACTATCTTAATGAATCATATAAATATGGTCCATCAGATCACCCCACACTTATACTTGTTCGTCCCGAACAATGCTATTTGAGAGAGAAACACAAAATCCTAGTAATAAGCTCTAAATAGGAAAGTGCGAATGTGGAACTAGATTTATCCTATCCAAGCAATACTTACTTGTTCCCAAACTAAACCGTGTAAATACTTAGAAGAAACTTGATACTTGTACCTTCGAGCCGAGATGCAAATTAATTCGGATGATTCGGGAGATAGCCCTTTTCAGGCTCCTGGACTGCATTCTCGGGACCGACTCGCACTATATGGTTAACTTGTAGCTTTCTCTAGCATATGACTTGGTTCGAGTTTCAATGATCTGAGCTCTTTGATTTCCTTTTAATGAGGGACAGCTTTTGAAGTGATTTGGTCTTTGGCCTTCGATTTTGAATTGAAGTTTCTTCACTTTTGTTTTGGTTAAAACCTTCACATTTTTTGCCTTTGGCCTTTGATTTGCTTCTTCGAGCTTTGCTTCTTTGTGATTTGCTTGTCCATTTTCTCAACCTTTTGGGAGGTCCAACCATCGCCCGAGAGCATATGGAAATACCTCCCCGCTCTTTCTCATCCTTGCCGTTTCACGCGGGTCAAGATGAGGGTCACTCATCTATTTTCTCGGATACTAGGACTAGAGATAAGATGGTTTGATTCCAGTCCCTCCTCTTGCATAAACGCTGCACGGCGGAGATGACTCTAATTTCTAATGAAACCCGAAGTGTAGCCTCCACTGACTTCGTAAACCATATAGCAAAATCCGATCCTTCGAGTGCTTGCCAAGCCTCTCTAGGGCATTTTATATCTACTCCACATCCCCTGTATATCTCAGCACAAAGGGACAATTAAGAAGTTACATCCTCAAGTTTTTATACAGTTGAGATTTCACAAGGTAAATGCTTGAATTTAGATCTATCTTTTTCACATTCTCAAGTTCTTATTTTCAAAAAGATAATATTAAGGGAAAAGGAAAAAGAAAGCATGTTAAACTAATTATGTGCAAAGGCAGTTCTCACCCCACACTTTTGAACGAAGGCGTGCCTCTCGGCATGACTTAGTTCAAAAGCCGATTGCAAGCAAATATTTACAAGAGAAGGAAATGACATAAGGAAAACGGAAGAACTGAACTCCCTTTACGGTGTCATTGCATGTCAAGGACATGCAAGCAAATGACATGGCTCGGAGCGAAATAATCGAGGGAGTTCGGCTGGGGCCTTGAACTCTTGGCGCTCCCCAAAGCTGATTCCTATACAAGTAGTCATTCCTTCTATACACAAAAATGGGTGAGAGCGACTGACAAGGTAAAAACTAAATGACAGAAATTAAAATGACTAAAAATAAGATAGATGTCGGGTTACCTCCCGACCAGTGCCTTTGTTTAACGTCATTGGCTCGACGATTGGGGATCACAAGTTTGGATCCCATGGGCGGTTCAGGTTGAACTTTGCCGCGGCTCCTGCATTCGATTCTTGCCTTGACCCTTTGGTGGCTTTTGTGAGATGATGTGTTCGGGTCAGGACTCCAATGTTTAGGTGGTTTTTCCTTCCAACACCTCTGAGAAGGCGAGGGACCCTTAACCACAGTCGCTGGTCTTTTGAGTCGGGCTCTTTTGTGTTTAGGGCTGCTTTGTCTAGTTGTGGCAAGAAAATGCTCCATCAAGGAGTCGTTTTGCTCATGCCCTTCCTCCATCCTTCTTTCATGCTCTCCACTGATCACATAGTTTTCTGCGATTTGCATATTGGTCAAAGGGAAAAGTTGCGAGGCTTCCATTATAAGGGCCGGTTCCATATTGGTCAGCCCGTCCGTGAGGACCTGGTCTGGGTTGGTTTCTTTAGCTACTTCGGTGATGAAGGCAGGGTATGTTTCGGGCAGCTCGCTAGTGGCGACCTGAACTTCCTTTTCTGCCAGCTCGGTAGTGAGTTCCCATGAGGGTTCTTCTTCGTCCCTCACTAAATTGGTTTCCGGCTCTAGGTCTTCTGATGGTTCGGGGGTGATCTCCCATGAAGGTTCCTCCTCTGTGCTTCCTGCTTCCGATTCGTCCCTCATGGCCTCAGCAATGTCTTCCCTACTACTCTCTAGATTAGCTTCTACCATCTGTGCTCTATGATCAGCTTGGTGCCTTGGCCTTCGTTTTGTAGCTTCGGCCAAGTCATCTATGAGATTCCACATTTCAGTCATGGTCAAATGCATGGCCGATCCTCCCACTGCATCATTAATCCTCGATTGCTCAACTGCCCTCATTCCATATAGAAATTTTTGAAGAAGGAACACTTCCGTGAATCCATGGTGCGGGCAGCGCGAAACAACTGTATCAAAGTATGTATAATACTCATCCAGTGTCTCGTCCCGGGATTGTTGAAGGCAGATGATCTTCTCGCGGGTGTCATGTCGTAAGGATGGCGGGGAGAATTCTTTTAGGAATTGGGCACGAAGATCCACATAATAGTCTGCACAACTAGCAGTTGATGAGTAATACCATGTTACAGCAAAGTCAGTTAGAGAGTGTTTAAAACATTCCAGTTTAAACCCTTCTATCGTTTCATTTTCAGGTTTCATGTGTCTGCAAATGGCGTTAAAGTGTTGGCAATGTATTACAGGGTCTTCTCCGATGGTACCTCCAAATTGGGGGAGATACCGAATCATCCATGCATACATAGTGGAAATTAAATGAAAATAAAAAATGAAAAGAAAAGAACAACTAGTATGATAGCTAACTCCCCGGCAACGGCGCCAATTTTTGACGGATGCACAGTCATCGTGTGCAAAAGCAAAAGATAAATTTATAAGTCCGCTACTCGTGACTTCACTATTGGGTAGTAAAGCGGTAAGTAGGGGTCGAACCCAAGGGAATTAGTGGATAGTTGTTCTTTAAGGGATTTGTACAGAAATGTAAATGCGATTGGGGTTGGTTGTGGTTTTAGTACTGAAAGTAAATTACTGAAAAGTATATGACTAAAAATAAAGTGCGGAAAGTAAATGACTGAAAAGTAAAGTGCGGAAAGTAAATTGCGTAAAGTAAATACTGAAAGTAAAGCGCTGGAACAGTCGAGTTCAATATCAACCGCAACACACTTTTGGTTTGTTGCACGCTGTATTTCAAGCGTGATACGTGCCAAACTTATATTGGATTGATGTTGAAAACGTGTGTAGTAAGCGTCGGAAATGTAAAGACTGAAAGTAAAGTGCGGAAATGTAAAGACTGAAAGTAAAGTGCGGAAATGTAAAGACTGAAAGTAAAGTGCGGAAATGTAATGACTGAAAAGTAAAGTGCGTAAAGTAAAGTGCGTAAAAGTAAAGTGCGTAAAGTAAAAGTTAGGTGTGGAAAGTAAAGTTAGTTGCGGAAAGTAAAGTACTGAAAGTAAATGTTAGGTACTGAAAGTAAAGTTAGTTGCGGAATGTAAAGGTAATGAAAGTAAATGGTACTGAAAGTAAGCAGTTGATAATCGGACTGAAAGTAAAGTGACGAGTGGTATTTAATTAATGGAAAGATTTGGTTTTCGGGGCCTTGTATCATTGTCCGTTCATCATCGACCTCTAATGATCGTTCTAAGTGTTCAAAGATGTATCAAGGCCATTTCTAGCACTCGACTTGCCACACCGTCTAGTCCTTTTCAAGACATAGAACACTTGTTCTATTTAGGCTAATTCCTCCTTTCGAAGTATCTTAGCCCATATGCATCCACTTGATCAATCATTTCCGATCAACCAAGTGGTGTTTTAAAGAGGTTGAACTCTATGGAAAAGCTTTGCTCTTTCGAGCCTCCACTTAACCATGTATGTTCACGAACCCCATGGAAGAGTTTTGCTCTTTCGAGCCTCCACTCAACCAATGGTGTTCTAACCTAGTATAAGGCATATAGAACAAGTTTGAACATAATAGAAGCGTTGAGAAAAGGGTCTAAAACGTTTGCATGATACAAGCACACCCCTTCAACCGAATGAAGGGTTTAGCTACAAATATCCATAGAGGTGGATACCATAGCTAAGTGCTTGGAAAAGTAAAGGTTTTGGTTTTGAAAACAAAGACAAGAAAGTAAGGTTTTGGAAAGTAAAACTCAAGAACAAACTTGAGCACTCAAGAACCAACAAGAGTACTCAAGATTCAAAGCAAAATAAAGACAAGAAAGTAAAATAGGGGGCTCGGTTTTGGCAAAGGAAATGAAGAACAAAATGAAGAACAAACTCAAACTTCACTCAAGAACTCTCAAGAACACTCAAGAACAAGAGAGAAGGTAGAGCTTTTGATTTCAAAACACAAGTGTTTACAAGGATTTGTGGAATGAATTGTAGAGAGATTCTCTACCTAAGTTACAAGTGATATGTTTCAAGGAGGGGAAGCCCTCCTTTTATAGCCAAATGTGGCGGTTGGAGGAGTGAGTGGAATGAGATATTTCCTCCTCCAACCGCCTCTAGTCCTCCCATAAGTCCGGTTGGCCTTGGTTGCTCTTTGGTTGCTCTTCGGTTGGAGTTTGGATGAGCCAAAGGGTGCACTTGCCTTGCACATGGGTGGCTAGAGCATGGGATGTGCCAAAGAGCAACTACATGAGCATGGTTGAGGCTTGGGCAAGTTTGGTTGAGGTATGGTTTCAAACCAAAAGACAAACCGATGTGAATAGTATAACCTAACCGGGAATTAAGTAGTTTGGTTGGACTTCACCGGAGTTTGACCGGAGTTGGGCTAAAATGACCAGAGCAAGGTGGTGGTTGGATTTGGCTTGATCGGAGCATCGCCAGAAGTTGATTGGACCATGGCCGAAGCTTGGCCGGAATTTTGGCCGGAGCTGCCGAAATTTTGGCCGGCGGTCCTTGGCTCTTGGAATGCTGATTTGGATTGCTGATGTAATTCTAAGCCTAATGGTCAAAGTAGTTTTGCCGAAATCTGCTCAGGGCCTCGCCGGGCCTGGTTGGAAGTTCTGGTCGCGCGCAGGGCTCGGGCGCGGACCTGTTTTTCTCGGTTGCGGGCCTCACGCGCTCTCGGTACGGGTCTCGGCGCGGGTCTCGGTGCTCTCGGCACTTGGGTCTCGGCGCTCTCGGCATGGGCGCTCAGCGCTCTCGGCACGGGCGCTCGGCGCTCTCGGCATGGGCGCTCGGCGTTGGTTCTCAGGCGTTCCTGGGATGCGTCCCGGCTCCCTCGGCACCCGGCCCGGCTCTATCAGTACTCGGCCTGGTACTCTCAGCAGGGACCTACGATCCTTGGTATGGGCTCCCGGGCGCGTCCGGCATTTCCAGGACGCGGCCCGAGATTTCTCGGTCCCGGCTGGGCTCTTCGGTCCTCGACTTGACTTGTAATCCATTTTTGGTTTAAGAACCCTCTTTTTAGCTTGTTTCTTCTCTAAACCTCAAAATAGCCTGTACAACAAAAGTGGAACTACCAAGTAAACGTTGTTAAGACAAAGTGTCTAATTTGGTGGGTTTAACTATCTTAATGAATCATGTAAATATGGTCCATCAGGAGGCTCATAGCTTCTTGTGATGGGATTGGAATTTTGAGCATAATTTCTTTGTTGATTCACATAGTGGGCTTCCTCATACCCGTCGTCATCATCTTCATATCATCCATCGGGACAATTTTTTGTAGAATGCCTCGTGCTCCCACATAGGAAACAAGATTTTTTCTCTTTATCATTTCTTGGCTTAGTTGCCTCCATAGAATTAACCATACTTATCATGGTCTCCATCCTCTTCGACAACTCATTAATTTGCTCTTTCGTTGCATAATTCGAGGAGTCTTCTCTTGACTTGGCCATTTTCTTGTGATCAACTCCTTGATATCTATCCGAATTTATCGCGATCTTGTCGACAATTTTGAACCCTTGACTCACCGGTAAATCCATAATAGCACCACCACTAGCTGTATCCATCTGATTTTTAGCTTCCTTGCTCATACCCAAATAGAAATATTGCATAAGATCGGCTTTTCTGAAGTTGTGGTGAGGGCATTCCCTCAAATAATGTTTGAAGCGATCATATGCTTGATGGAATAACTCATTGTCTCTTTGGGAGAACGTCAGTATGAAATCAGTAAATTTCTTTGTTCTAGACGGAGGAAAGAACTTGTTCAGAAAAGAACCTGCTAGATGATCCCAAGTTCTAAAAGTTCCCGGCTCATGGTTTTGCAACCATTCTTTGGCGTCTCCATACAACGAAGAAGGAAATAGCTTTAGATAGACATATTCAGCGGGCACATTCCTCAGTTTGTAAGTGCGATAATACTCTTGAAAGTTTGCCAAATGAGTAGAGGGATTCCCAACTCCTTGATATTGGTCATTCGTCACCATATGCACTAAGGAGGACTTTACATCAAAATCAAAAGCATATATCCTCATCCGGAGGCAAGATAGCCGATCCATTCCCTTCGAGAGTGGGAGTCATATAGTCCCCAATGGGCCTTTCATCTTCTTCCTCGTCATCATATCTATAATTTCTGTTTTCTCTTCGAGGGACGGGAGGATTCCGAATAGAACGTCGATCATCATCGTTGTCATTTCTAGCGGGAGGATCATCTATCTCATCCCCATCAATTCTACGATTCCGAGCATCCCTTTGAAGAACGGGACGGTTTTCTACCTCATCATCCATAATAAATTCTGGTCCTGGGTCTTGGATAATCGGTGGGATAATACAAATAATAGGAGCAAGAGGAGGAATAGGAGGTAGAGGATTCTTGCGAGGTCTACCTCTTGGTTTCTTGACGGTTGGGAGAGGAGAGTTTGAAGTTGAACCGGTAGCTACGTGTTTTTGCCCTTGAAACCTTGTGTTCATTCAAAAGCCTGCAAGAACAACGGAGGTTTTTAGCAATGAGAGGCAAGAGAGATAAGCACAACTTAAGCACAAAACAAGCAATAACTAACAAGTAAAGAAAGAGTAGACAAACTAAACAATCTAATAGCACCTAGTTAATTAACCTATCCCCGGCAACGGCGCCATTTGATCGATCGTAAATATAGGGCAAAATATTCAAATGAGATTCAAATACTTATTGCTAGTCACGGTGATCAAAACATTTATAAAGACTCGGGAATCCGAGGTCGAACCCAAAGGATAGGAGATTAAACTAATAGTGCTAAAGATTAAACTAGAATGTCTAAGGTTTGGGGGGGGGTTTGTTCCTCTAAAGAGGTAGATAGCAAGAATTTTACTATCCAAAGAGAGGTTTGATTAACGAAAAGAGGTTAACAATCAATAAGATGACTAGGGATCTAATCCTCCAACTAAACAAGTATTGTGACGGTAAAATAGGACACCATTGATGAAATCTCATGCACACAATTAGAATTTAGCCATGCAACATTAATTCTAAGTTCAACTCACGCTCCAACTTAGTAAAAAGAGGTTGCATCTCGCATTGTGCCTCACACTCTCGCTCTATTGGCACTATAGAATAGGATTACCTAGCCTCAAACCCCAGCTCTATTGACTAGATAATCGTACACTTGTTAAACCCATGCCATTCTCATTAGAATTAGAGTGTCGCCATGTAACACAAAAACCCTAATGCTTCTTCATTTAATTCATTGAAATCATGTTTTTTAGGGGTTAGCTACATCAAACATGAAATCAAGCAGGATTCCTATTGAGGACTTGTCAAAGACATGCCTAGGCAATCCGAAACATTAAGTTCAAATGAAGAAGAATCATGTGCAAAATCATTCATCCATAACATTTACAAAGTCACAAACATGTCTAGGGGATTCATAGATCCCCAACCAAGGTCACTACTCACTCCTAGTGAGGTTACAATCAAAAACAACAATAGATGAGCATAAAAGCATGTAGAAAGTTGAGTTTTGGAGTCTAGAGACCAATATGGAACAATGAATATGAAGGATGATCCACTCTTTGAGTTGTTGATGACTCTAGAAAAATCTGGCTTCTTCTCCAAGCAATCTTCTCTCTAAGAACCCAGCAAAAATCCAGGTCTTGGGCTTGAAACCCCTAGCTTCTATTTATACTCGTTCAGTAAAAATCGCAACTTTACGACGTCATGCGAACGCATGAATAAATCATGCGAGTGCATGATTTCATGCGAGCGCATAAATAAATCATGCGCTCGCATGAATAAATCATGCGAACGCATGAATGCCTAAAAGTTGGTCATGCGAGCTTGGGCTTGTGGCATGCGACTGGTCAAGTTCATGCAAGCGCATGATCTATTCATGCGAGCGCATGCCCTTGAGAAGTTTGTGCTCCGGCTTCCATTTTGCTCTCTTTTCGCCCCAAAATGCTCGGTTTGCTCCAAAATCGCTGCTCGCTTGTGTTCTCAGCTAAATCTCTGTAATAGGCCTGAAATGAACCACAAAGCATCAAATAGCAAGTGAAATTGTAATGAAATGATCGAAATAATAAGCATAGAGGTTGCCTAAAATGCATGTATTCTAGTGCTATCACTAAGCATATTCGGTCAAGGGGTGTTCATACTTGTGTATGCATCTTGAGACTAGAACTTAATGCTATTTTGTGTCAACTAGTTCGGTGCCATTATTCGGTTGAACGACAAGGCTAAGTGGATGCTCGAAAGAGGAAAGCTTAGCTGAGTAGTTCAATCTTGATTAGACAACTAGGCTAAGTGGATGCTCGAAAGAGCAAAGCTTATCCGAGTAGTTTACTCTCCCTTTAAGTCGCTTGGTTGATCGTAACTGAAGATCAAGTGGCTGCACTTAGAACTAGAAGTCTATGTCTTGATTTTGGAGTAGATTGTGGTGTAAGCGCTAGAAATAGCCTTACTTTAGGGTTAAGTCTTGAAAAGGAATAAACCCACACTTATGAACACAAAGTAAGATCTTTGACGTCTATGATGGTTGTCTCACAAGTAGAGACCCTAGACTGAATATCTTTCGTCCTTACTTACCTGTCATTTACTTTCAGCACTTTACATTTCAGCACTTACTTTTCAGCACTTTAATTTCAGTCTTACTTTTATGCACTTTATTTTACGCACTTTACTTTCAGTATTTACTTTACGCAATTTACTTTCCCGCACTTTAATTTCAGCACTTTACTTTCATTACAGGCGTTTTCAACATCAATCCAACATAACATTTGGCACGTATTGCGCTTGAAATACAGCGTGCGACAAACCAAAAGTGTGTTACGGTTGATATTGAACTCGACTGTTCCAGCACTTTACTTTTCACTCATTTACTTTCAGTCTAAACCACTCAAACCCAACCTGTATTTACTTTTATTTTCTTTCTTTTCAAAGAACAACTACTCCACACTGACTCTCTTGGGTTCGACCCCTACTTACCGCTTACTATCATTAGTGAGCCACTAAAGTAGTGGACTTATAAATGTAAATTTTGCAAGCCACGACGACTAGCCTGTCAGCTACCCAAGTGAAGGTGAAACTGATGTGGCAGATTCTGATGATGACACTGATGATGAGTCGTCTGCATGAAGGTCCTTCATTCCAAACTCTCTGAAATCTGTTTCGTTTAAAACTTTCACTTTGTTTGTGCTTGTTCTGGCACAGTTTGATTTGCTGTTCGAACTAGATTGGACCCCTTGCCAGTTTGTGGCAAAAAGGGGGAGTATTTTGAGGTGACCAATTTTTGTTCCCTCAAGTCTGTCTAAAGTCTATATAGTTAGTTAGTTCTAGTCATCTAGTAGATTTGGTTTTGCCAAAATGCCAAGGGGGAGATTGATGTTCCCTTGAGTGGCATGTATTTGGAAAAATGTCTTTAGACATTTCGAACTGGAGTTCAGGGGGAGTTCGAACACATCCTGGTACTCATGTACAGCGTGGAGCAGATGCAAGGATGTCTTTTGGAAGGTTCTAAAGATCGAGGATCTTTTTCGATTCGAACTGAAGTCGGCCAATGAACATTTCGAGCTTCAAATATTCGAGTGAATATCTACATATCAGATTGAAGGCGGCGCGGCTGACTTGGCAAGGAAGTCTTCGAGTATTCTTCCTAAAGATTGAAGAAAGATACACATAGAATATTTAGGAATATTTCCTAAATATTTGATGAGATATATGGAGCAGATTTGGAGAGCGCCCAAGCATATAAATATCATGCTAGGGCATCCACAATCTGCATCGCTTTCACAATCTAATACACACGAGTATACACTACCGATTGGAGAAGAAGAAAGCGACGGCCGTTTGTTTTTCCCCACTAGAAATTCATCAGTGTGAGCTCATCTGATCAGAGTGCAATTCAGACTGGCTGGAGTTGATCCTACTGCTGCACGCAACAAAGACCAGCCGGCTTTCGAGAGAAAGCAACCGAGCTTCAAGAGAAGGTCGAGCACGTTCGGACAGAAGGTTCGAACGAAGGGGATCGGGGTGAACTGCGGTGAACAACGGTTGCAAATCTAAGAGACAGAGGATTAGAGGCTAGGCAATTACGAAGAGTAAGCATAAGTCCACGTGTAAGCTCTAATCTCGTAATAAAGATTTGTGTCCCTTTTAGGGTGTGGGAAACCCCCCAGAGTAGGTGAAGCCGAACTGGGTATCAATCTGTGTGTGCCTCTGTTTTTGTTCTGTGTGCTGAACTGTTGAGAAAGGAGTTCAAGGTCTGTCCCAACTACACCTTGAACACAGGCTTGAACAGGGTATAGACTTTCACAATTCGGAATGACAATTGCGATAAATACACGGTAACAAAATGGTTATCGTAAGAGGTTATTGATGAGACGTATTTATACGACTTATCGAGTCAACAATTCCCACCAAATTCGACTTTTGGACATACAAACATGTGCTTGTTAATGTAGTTTTGCATTTCAGGCAATTTCGAGGTCTTAAGAGGAATATCGGCTAAAAGGAGTCTTTTGAAGATGTTTGGCGCTGAAAGAAATGAAGTCCGCACTTTGGTATTTTCCTTAGTACAAACCGCGGAGGACTGGAGAATATAGGGCGCGGACGTCTGAATAATTAGAAGAAATGCTTGAGACGTCCGCGGAACAGAATTGAAGAAGACGTCCGCGGAAGCAGCGCCCAGGCCGCGCCCAGCAGAGTCCCAGGCCATGTGTGCACAGAATCAAGGCGATGCAAGAACCCTCGAACCAAAATCATCTTCCAAGAAATCTGGCTCGACCAAGTTGTTCTAAATAATCAATGACTCGGAAGTTCTCAATTTCCAGCAAAACGCCCGAGCCAATTCACTGTTGTCCCATGCCAAGCCATTTCGGCTCATTCCGACAGGGCCCTGCGCGCACAGATCATGCATTTTGAGAAAATCTTCGAGAAAAACTCTTCAAATCGAAATTCTGGCTCGGCACATAGTCTTATAATATTCCATATTAGTGGAAAAGCAAATAATCCCATCGTGTCAGAAAATGTCATCAAATGGAGCTCAAAGGAGCATGGGGGATTTATATTCTAAGGGTGCATCAAAAAGCTGTCCATTAGTGTCATATGAGAGCTGGAAAAGGTAGACAACACATGCACAACCCATCCCCATTCGTGCATTGATCAATGAAGAGCAAAGAATCATGGGCAAAAGTGGCACAAGTGGGAGAAAACAATGGCAAAAGACCACAAGGCATGGGCACCTATCTTAAAGAATAAGAGGAGCCTCTAGCTTATGGCTCTATAAATAGAGAGCCAAGACACACGAAATTGCACCCCTCCTCCTTCTCAATCCCTTACAACTCAAGCTTGTAACACTTCTCTTGTTCTTATTTTGATATTGAAAGCTCCAACTTCTCTCTACTCCTTCTTTATTTTGTTACGCACTTTACATTTCATTCTACGCTTTTTAGGTTGAGCCTTCCTTATTCCGATTATGCTCCTTAGCTCTCATATTCATTTCATGAATATGAGTGGCTAAACCTCCATAATTCGGTTTGGGGGTTCCCTAATGTTGTAGCAAGGCTTTGAGACCTTGATCTTAATGCTTCCTTGTATTCATTTGCTAGTCATTTGCCTATGGTTTGGGAATGAATACCTAGGCTAAACTAAGGTTCGAAAGGCCAAGGTTTAACCGTGTGGGTTCACTACCTCCATTGTGCTTGTTTTCATTGAAAAGTGAGACAAACTTTAGCACCTAGTCTAGTACACTTCGAAAGGGGTTATTACACTTGTTTGCACTAGAAATCCAAGTCTTAAAAAGGAATGGATTGTGGTGTATGCGCTCGAAAGAGCCTTACTTTAGGGTTCTTGTCTTGAAAAGGAACTAACCCACACTCATGGATACAAGGATAGATCATTAGAGGTCAATGATGAGTTGAGCTACAACAAAAGCCCCTAGACCGAATTCCATTCTATTGATCACAATCCTTTGATATTTACTTTGCACTTGTACTTACATTCAACAAAACCTTTTCTGAAAACCCCCAAACTGTTTTACCTTCTCAACTGTTTCTTTCTTATTACTTTTAAGAACAACAAAGTAACCTCACTAGCTCCCTTGGGTTCGACCCTTGCTTCCCACTGTACTAACCCACAGTCTAGAGTAAGGAATTATAAATGTTTTTGTGCAGGTAAAACGACACCTGTCAAATGGCGCCGTTGCCGGGGAGCTACGCACGGTGAATTTTGTTTTCTCAATTTTTGTTTATTTAGTATTTCTTGCTATTCGGTGAATTCTCCTAGTTCGTTATTTTCAACTGCCTTGTTTTCCGATTTCCGATTATTTCGATTTCAATTTCTAGCTTTTAGAGGGTTCCGTCACCAAGACTTACGAGTCTAAGGATATTGGGTTTTAAGTGAGACCGCTGTGACTCCTCCAATATCCTGGGGACCCTTTGTTGCTAGTCTATTCTTGTTATTCGGTGCTTGCTATTCTCGTAACATGTCTCACGCAGGCAGTGTAGTTGGTGGCAATAGTCACAATGAAGAAGTAGAACAGGTTGTCCGAAACGGAGAAGGAGTGCTGCCACAACAACAGGGACCGATGGTCCAGAATGGAGAGATCCGGGGGGCTATCCCGGGACAATTTCAACAACAACCAATCCAACCACAACCGTACCAGCAATACCCACAATATCCACCCCCATATCAACAGTACCCACTACCTTCATACCCACAGTATCCACAACCGCCCTACCCACAATACCCACCACAATATCCACCACAATACTCACCACTACCATACCTTCCACAACAACAATACCCACCACCTCAGAGACCTCCACGCCAGCCAGTAGTCAGAGATGATAATGAGGAGGACGAAAATGAAGGACCTACAATGGGCAAGCTCTCGGTCCCAAATTTCAAGGACCAGTCATGGTGCATCTACGAAGGGCCAGACCTCGCCGCTATAACAGTCAGCACCTCAGTCGTTCATCATCTGCCCAAGTTCTCTGGAACCAAGGGAGAGTCGGCCACATCTCACCTGACACGCTATCACGGGATATGCTTGAACCTAAAGCCATACGGAGTCGACATCGATGACTTCAAGCTAAAGGCATTCTACTTCTCACTGACAGACGCCGCTACAGATTGGTTTTCATCCTTGCCCTCTAGTAGCATCTACACATGGGAACAAATGCAGAGGCAATTCGTCAGCAAGTACTATCCAGCAGGGCGAGCAATGCAAATCCGGAGACAGTTGCAAGAGCTCAAGCAAGGCCCCAATGAGAACATGTACGAGTACGTGGAGAAATTCACCGCCTTGGAGAAAGTTGTTGCAACCTTGAGCTTCCAGAGAAATTGATCGTCGAGTACATGCTAGATGGACTTCGCAGACTGGATAGGAAATTACTGGAGGCCTCGGCTGGAGGAAACCTCATGAACCTGACCCCAGCCAGAGTTCGACAAAAGATCATGGAAGTAGCAGAAAGTGAGCGGTACCAAGACGAGTCTACAAAGGAGGACGAATATGCCCGAACCAGAAACGTGTCAAAAAGTTGAGCCCTCAGTAAGTGCCATGGCTGAACAGATCAAACAGCTCAGCAGCATGTCATCCAAAGGCAACCAGTCCAGGTCAAGCCATGCGGGTTTTATGCAACCACAAATCACAAAACAGATGAGTGCCCAATGAACAGGGTGTCGTCGTACCTGTGCAAAAACAATTTATATTTTTCCTCGCTCTTGGCTGTGGGTTAGTACAGTGGTGAGTAAGGGTCGAACCCTAGGGAGCTAGATGGTTACTACTTCGCTCTGTAATAGAGAAAAAGAACAAGAAACTAATGTGAAAGTAGAGGTTAGTGTAATAATCGAGAAGTGCAAGGGATTTATCAATCAAAGGAATATTCAGGTTAGGGTATTATTCAATTGTGACTTGGTTTTATCATTGATTTCTAAATATCATGTTTCTAATTCTTTTAAACCTAATAATTCAATACTCCATTCCAAGATGTATCAAATTAGTGCTCTATTTGTTTGTAGCTCTCTAGTATCAAACAAACAGTAAACAATGGATTTATATCGTTCAAACTAAATCTAACCTTTCCGGGTATCAACTCAGTTTCACAATATTAATCGAGATAATTAGCACAAGGTTTAATGGAATAATAAAACAAGCATTAAGATTCAAATCTCAAAAACATAAGTCACGATTATTTAACCCTAACCCGAATATGGGTTTTAGTTACACATATTCATAATTAAATAATGCAGGGAAATAAAAGGGACAAGAACTTCACTATGAGATCGAGATTTCAAAAGCAAGGCACGGTGGCTATGGGCGGCGCACGGAGGAGGGTACGGCTGAGCAAGGCTGAGATCCGGCGGAGGAATGGAGAGCAGCAGGTGGTGCACGGCCAAGTGAAGAGAATAGTATTCGAATATGAGATGGGATGATTATGGATGGCAGCACTGCTCTTCTATTTATAGGGTTTGAGAAACCCTAACTTGGTCATAAAGCTACGAAACCCTAGCGTCGCATACAAATTGGGCCGGCTGCTGGACTTTGGAACTTGGACTTTTTTCCGAAGTACTGTTCATGGGCCGGAATTACTGTTCATCGGACACTGTTCACGCCGGAGTTACTATTCACGCCGGAATCACTATTCACGCCGGAGTTACTGTTCACGAGCCGAAAAACACTGTTCACGGCCCTCCTTTGGTCTGATCTTCAATTGCGATGTTTCTGGCATGAAAATGCCGTCTTTTAAGCGTGATTCCTCCTAGAGCTTCCAAATCACCTGAAACACGAAACAACACTAAAAAGTAACTGTTCGCATAATACAGTGAATGAAATGGTGGGATTTAATGACTCGACAAGTCGTATAAATACGGCTCATCAAACCACCCCACACTTAAACTTGTTCGTCCCGAACAAGGACTAGGTCATAAGAGGAAAAAATGAAGTACGAACATCACAAAGCTTCGGTCATCCTAGACGTGCTACATGGACATGAATCGATTACTCTAGATCCGCCTGTTATGCATGCTCGCTACTAATGTCTTTGTGCTAAAACATGGGTTAAAGATACGTGTTACCTTTGGGTCGAGATGCAAATCAATTCGGATGTATCTGGAGATAGCCCTGTTTAGACCCATGAACCCTCATTCTCGGGCTCGAACTCGCTGCTATGTGGTTATGCTTTGCCGCTTTTTCTTGCACGTGATTGATTCGAGCTCCAAAGTGTTGAGAGATTTCGGTCAGCTATAGTGTCATCTGATTCGGAATTTCAATGATGCTGTCACATGAGACGTGTGCACTATCACGATGGTTGTGAATTTGTTGCTTTGTAGTGCGGATTGTGATTTGATCGAACCGTGGTTTCTCCTCCTTTTGACGCGAGTCAAGCCGAGGGTCGCTCGTCTATTTTCCCGGCTACTCGGATTAGAAACCTTCCTGCTCTTACTCATCATCGTCCTTTCGACACGGGTCAAGTCAAGGGTCGCTTGCCTGTTTTCTCGGCTACTTGGACTAGAGCTTGGACGGTGTGAAGTTTTCCCGTCCCGACCAACCGCAAAGGGTACCGCAGCAGCGGAGCAGACTCGTACTATGTTGCCTCGAAGTGCTAGCCTCCACGAACTCCACATAACCACATATCCTGAGTTCGGCCTTTGAACGATCTGTCAAGTCTCTCTAAGGCATTGCTATCAACTCCACATCCCTGTTTATCTCAACTAACAAAGGCACGCAAAATTTTAAGATCACATGCTAGTCGCACAAATCAATTTTCACCAAGACATGCATGTAAAATCGGCTATATCTATTTCACCCAATCATTATCCACTAGGAAATAGTGAAGTATCATGTACAAAAATTTTAAAAATGACTCGAAACGTGCTGACTCTGTGTGGTGGGCGTGAAACAAACATGCTGACTCGATAACTGACTCTCCCACCCCACACTTTTGAAATGAGCCGTGTCCTCACGGCACGACTCAAATCTAGACACACAAATGCATGCAATAAATAGATAAGGAAAGGAAAAGGGTAGAACGAGACTCCCCTGGGATGTAGACGGTGGTCGGCTGAACTCGGATCAAGTCCGGGGGCTAAAATGCGTAGCTCCAAGGGAATTTTCCGGCCGACTAAGTCCAATCCCTGCAAAATGAAACCGATTCCTTTCCAAGGCACAATGTGACAATAATGACTCAAAACAAACATAATAAGTAAATAAACTGAAAAGCAAAAGGTGCAGGGCTGCCTCCCTGCGAGCGCCTTTGTTTAACGTCGTTGGCTCGACAGTACCTCCTCTAAGTGTCAGGAGTTAGGATCCCATGGGCGTGTGAGGTCATACTTCTGCTCAGCAACTCCCTCTGTTCGTCCAGTGTGCACATCTAGCTGTGCGCTCGGCTCTGCTCTCCCAGATTCAGATGGTTTCTTCCCCTTATAGCCTCGAGAAGATGTGGACATCTTGGCCATAGCTGCTGGCCTGGTAGTCTGTAGAGCCTGCTCTGGTGGGTCTGGAACTAGGGTGTCGTACTCTGATGTGTGCACAATGTCTGGCGGTTTCCTTGTGCGTGGACGATCGTCATCCTCGTAGACATAGAAGTCTGCTTCCTTCCCACCGCATGATAATGACAGTAATCCTATGCCCATGTCAATCCGGGTCTTGGTGGTGTAGAGGAATGGCCGTCCCAAAATGAGCCCTGGTGGTTCGCTTTTTCTGGATTTTTCCATCTGCAAGACATAGAAATCTGCAGGCACAGCAAGATCTCCTACTCGGAGGGTTAGATCTTCAAGCAATCCAGTAGGGCGAACACAAGACTTATCCCCTAATTCTATAGACAACCTAGGTGGTTTCAATGGTCCAAGACCCAGCGAGCAATACAAAGAGTAAGGCATGACATTAATAGCAGCACCCAAATCAATTAAGCAGTGAGGTATTTGGGTCTTACCGATACCACAGGTAACCGTGAAGGCCCCTGGGTCCTTACTCTTTCTTGAGGGTGTCTCCTGGCTCGCAGTGGGTGCACGCCTCATCATCTGGTCGTTCTGCGTAGGCCTCACCACCAATCTCATCTCTGATTCAGCTTCCTCAGTCACATGGCTTTCGGGAGCAGCTACCTGCATGGCACATGAAGAACTCCTAATTTCGGACCTCTGAGCTGTGAGGGCCGAGTCTGGCTGAACTGCGCTGCGTGTGCCCGAGCTAAGTTCCTCTGTGTGCTCCTCGAATGCTGCATCCACAGCCACTATCTCTACTTGGCTGACGTTCCCTCTTGGATTCTGAACGGTTTGCGAGGGAAGTCGTCCTGTGTTGTCATCAAGCCTGGAGAGAGTCGTGGACATCTGCCCTATTTGCTTCTGAATGTCAGCTAGTGCTCCGTCGGTTTTGGCCATGTACTGGTTCAGGTTTGTATTTGTCTGTTGGGCGCTAACTGCCAGATCTCTGACCATGTCCTCTAGCGACTTACTGGGGCCTTGGTTGCTCGGACCTGCTTGATAAGTGTTCGGCCCTTTCTGCTGGTACTGCCCTGGTGCATTCGGCTGGTACTGACTGTTAGGATGTCTGTACGGCTGCTGAGTCTGCTGATTCTGCTGATTCTGCTGAGGGACATTCAGGCGTGCTGGGTGAGTCTGATTCTGCTGATAGTTGTTCCTCCAGGCCCCTTGATTGGGTGCTGCTGCGCCATACTGCTTGATTGGGCCTGGTTGGTTGCCATAATTCTGATAATTGCCCACTGCATTCACATCGCCCTGAACGTCTGTCTGTAAGGTGGGGCACTCATCTGTCTTGTGATCTGTAGACGTACAGAACTCGCATGGCTTGGCCTGGACCGGAGTCCTTCGGACTACATGCTTCATCAGCTCCCTCATCTCCTTGAGTTCTGCGAACACGGCACTGATAGAGGGCTCAGCGGTGGACACGTTCTTGGGGCGGGCATACTCGTCCTCTTTTGTGGTCTCATCCTGGAATCGCTCACCCTCTGCCACTGATATGATCTTCTGCTTTACTCTGGCTGGGGTCATGTTCATGAGTTGGCCTCCAGCTGAGGCTTCCAGTAACTTCCTGTCCATCCTGCGAAGTCCATCCAGCATATATTCCACGATCAACTTCTCCGGGAGCTCCAGATTGCAGCAACTCTTCTCCAAGGCAAGGAATTTCTCCACGTACTCGTACATGGTCTCGTTTGGGCCTTGCCTGAGCTCTTGCAACTGTCTCCGGACTTGCGCTGCACGCCCTGCTGGATAGTACTTGCTGAAGAACTGCCTCTGCATCTGCTCCCACGTATAAATACTGCCTGAGGGTAAAGATAGGAACCAATCTGTAGCGGCATCCTGTAGTGAGAAATAGAAGGACTTCAGTTTGAAGTCATCCACTTCGACTCCGTGTGGCCTGAGGTTCAAGCATATCCCGTGAAAACGCGTCAAGTGAGACGTGGCAGACTCTCCCTTCCTTCCTGAGAACTTAGGCAAGTGGTGGACGACTGAGGTGCTGATTGCGATGGCTGCGATGTCTGGTCCTTCATGAATTGGCCATGACTGGTCTCTGAAACTAGGAACCGAGAGCTCGCCCATAGTAGGTCCTTCATATTCGTCCTCCTCATCGTCTCGAGCTACTTGCTGGTGTGGAGGTCTCTGAGGTGGTGGGTACGGATGTTGCGGATGATACGGTGGTGGTGGATATGGTGGTGGATATTGCGGGCAGGGCTGTTGCGGATACTGTGGGTACTGAGGTGGTGGATACTGCTGATATGGTGGGTACTGAGGGTATTGTGGGTACTGTGGTTGGGGTTGTTGTTGGTTTTGAGGTTGATGGTTTTGAGGTTGTTGTTGTTGCTGGAACTGTTGAAGCTGATCAGGGATAGCCCCCCTGATCTCGCCATGTTGGATCATCGGTCCTTGAGGTAGTACTCCTTCCTCATTTCGAACATTCTGGTCTACTTCTTCATTGTTTTCACCAACTCTACTTCCTGAGTGAGACATGTTACGGAAATAACAAGCACCGGGTAGCAAACACCGAAATAGCAAACACAGACTAGCAACAAAGGGTTCCCAGGAGATTGGAACACAATCCCCTTAGACTCGTAAGTCTTGGTGACAGAACCCTCTAGAAGCTAGAAATCAAATCGAAATAAACGAAAAACAGAAAACGAATAAACTAGCAGTAAAGGATCCCCAGGAGATTGGAGGAGTCACAATGGTCTCACTTAAAACCCAATCCCCTTAGACTCGTAAGTCTTGGTGACAGAACCCTCTAAAAGCTAGAAATAAAATCGAGGCAGTTGAAAAATACGAAAAAGTAAAATTCACCGAGATAAGCAAATTTCGAAATAATGCAAAGAGAAAAATAAACGAAAAAGTAAAGAAGAACAAATTTCACCGTGCTTAGCTCCCCGGCAACGGCGCCATTTTGAACAGGGTGTCGTCGTACCTGTGCAAAAACAATTTATATTTTTCCTCGCTCTTGGCTGTGGGTTAGTACAGTGGTGAGTAAGGGTCGAACCCTAGGGAGCTAGATGGTTACTACTTCGCTCTGTAATAGAGAAAAAGAACAAGAAACTAATGTGAAAGTAGAGGTTAGTGTAATAATCGAGAAGTGCAAGGGATTTATCAATCAAAGGAATATTCAGGTTAGGGTATTATTCAATTGTGACTTGGTTTTATCATTGATTTCTAAATATCATGTTTCTAATTCTTTTAAACCTAATAATTCAATACTCCATTCCAAGATGTATCAAATTAGTGCTCTATTTGTTTGTAGCTCTCTAGTATCAAACAAACAGTAAACAATGGATTTATATCGTTCAAACTAAATCTAACCTTTCCGGGTATCAACTCAGTTTCACAATATTAATCGAGATAATTAGCACAAGGTTTAATGGAATAATAAAACAAGCATTAAGATTCAAATCTCAAAAACATAAGTCACGATTATTTAACCCTAACCCGAATATGGGTTTTAGTTACACATATTCATAATTAAATAATGCAGGAAAATAAAAGGGACAAGAACTTCACTATGAGATCGAGATTTCAAAAGCAAGGCACGGTGGCTATGGGCGGCGCACGGAGGAGGGTACGGCTGAGCAAGGCTGAGATCCGGCGGAGGAATGGAGAGCAGCAGGTGGTGCACGGCCAAGTGAAGAGAATAGTATTCGAATATGAGATGGGATGATTATGGATGGCAGCACTGCTCTTCTATTTATAGGGTTTGAGAAACCCTAACTTGGTCATAAAGCTACGAAACCCTAGCGTCGCATACAAATTGGGCCGGCTGCTGGACTTTGGAACTTGGACTTTTTTCCGAAGTACTGTTCATGGGCCGGAATTACTGTTCATCGGACACTGTTCACGCCGGAATCACTATTCACGCCGGAGTTACTATTCATGCCGGAATCACTATTCACGCCGGAGTTACTGTTCACGAGCCGAAAAACACTGTTCACGGCCCTCCTTTGGTCTGATCTTCAATTGCGATGTTTCTGGCATGAAAATGCCGTCTTTTAAGCGTGATTCCTCCTAGAGCTTCCAAATCACCTGAAACACGAAACAACACTAAAAAGTAACTGTTCGCATAATACAGTGAATGAAATGGTGGGATTTAATGACTCGACAAGTCGTATAAATACGGCTCATCACCCAACCATCATGGAAGACGACCAGGCTGAGGTCAATGCAGTAGGCGACTATCAAAACTATGGGAACAGGCCAAGGCCAGTCCAACAGTATGGCGCAGCCACGACCAACCAAGGAGTCAACGGACAGCCATGGAAGAGCAACAATCAGCAGCATCAGGCCCAGAGAGAGCCAGTACGACAGGGTGCACCTCAGTAGAACCAGCAGCCCTACCGGCACCCACATCATCAGTATCAGCAGAATGCGCCTGGACAATATCAGCAGAGAGGGCCGAACAATAATTAGGCAGGTCCAAGTAATCACGGCTCCAATAAATCTCTTGAAGAGATGATGAAAGAACTGACAACAACTGTGACCCAGCACATGGCCAAGACCGACGGAGCAATAACCGACTTGCAGAAACAGATGTCCCAGATGGCCACAACAGTCTCAAGGCTCGAAGACAACACAGGACGACTTCCCTCACAAACCATTCAGAATCCAAAGGGGAACGTCAGTGCAATAACATTGAGGAGTGGACGAAGGGCATCAGGACCATCAGAGGAAGAAAGCCAGGAACATCCAGAGGACGCAGCAGCCAAGCCCGACCAGAACTCAGTTGGACATGACCTAGCAGACGAGACCCCAGTCTCTCGGCCAGACCCGGTCCCTGTGACCGAAAACTCTAACGTCCAGGTACCTTTACCTTTTCCTGTGCAGGTTCGAGCTCCGAAGAAGTATGTGATGGACAAGGAAGTGTGGGAACTATTCAGCAAGGTGGAAATCAATATCCCACTCCTTGAGGCCATCAAGCAGATCCTGAGGTACTCCAAGTTTCTGAAGAAGTTGTGCACAAACAGACGAAGAGGAACCCAGCCAGACGAGGAGCTTATGAGCAGGAATGTTTCAGCGGTGATTCAGCGCAAGGTGCCACCAAAATGTGGTGATCCAGGCACATACACCATTCCCTGCACGATCGGTAACATTAGGCTAGAAAATTGCATGCTTGATCTTGGAGCCTCTATTAATGTTTTACCGTATTCGATATACTCCTATTTGCGCATTGGTCCTCTAGAACCTACAGGTCTCACCATACAGCTGGCGGACAGGTCATGCAAGTAGCCCGAGGGCAAGATTGAAGATGTGCTAGTACAAGTAGGAGAGTTAGTATTCCCAGCAGACTTCTATGTACTCAAGATGGAGAACAGTAGCCCGACAGACCATGCACCGATCCTACTCGGCCGACCATTCCTGAAGACTTCGAAGATGAAGATAGACTGCGACACTAGGACACTGACCATGCAGGTTGAGGACGAGACGATCAGTTTTGACATCTTCAGGGCCATGAAGCACCCTACAGAGTACGAGGCGATCCATGCCTTAGACACCTTGGACGACCTTGTTCAGGAGGTACATCCGGAGAGAAGGACCGACCCGCTAGAAGAAGTCATAGAAGAGGCAGTGTACTCGCCTGAGGACTCTTATGAGAATACAGAGGCGATCATGGATGCCCTAGATCAGCTAGAGATCGCCCAGCCACTCACACCGAGGTATGAGGTTAATGCAATTCGTTTATTTAAATCACAAGTGTGTTTGCCTTCTGTTGTGCAGGCACCTACAGTTGAATTGAAGCCTCTACCTGGTCACTTAAAGTATGCATTCTTAGGGGAGAACAACACGCTGCCAGTCATCATCAAAAAAGGCCTAGAGGCAGATCAGGAGCAGCGGTTGATTGGAGTGCTGACCGAGCACAAACTAGCCATTGGATGGACACTATCCGACATCAAGGGAATCAGCCCGGCAGTTTTTATGCATCGGATTTTGCTGGATGATGGAGCGAAGCCTTCAAGGGAACCTCGACGCAGATTGAACCCTATTATGATGGAGGTAGTCCAGAAGGAGATTCAGAAGCTGTTGGATGCAGATGTGATCTAACCGATCTCAGACAGTCAGTGGGTAAGTCCGGTACATGTCGTGCCAAAGAAGACAGGAACCACAGTGGAGCAGAATGCCGATGGCGAGATGGTCACAACTCGAGTCAATAATGGATGGCGCATGTGCATAGATTACAGGAAGCTCAACGCAGTTACGCGCAAGGATCACTTTCCTCTGCCATTTATTGATCAGATGCTCGACCTGTTGGCGGGCAAGCCATATTTTTGCTTCTTGGATGGGTTCTCGGGGTACAATCAGATTCCTATAGCTCCCGAGGACCAGGAGAAGACCACATGCACTTGCCCATTTGGCACGTTTGCCTTTCGGAGGATGTCGTTCGATTTGTGCAATGCGCCGGGTACATTTCAGAGAGTGGTGACTAGTATCTTCTCGGATATGATTGGGAGCTTTATCGAGGTATTCATGGATGACTTCACTGTGCATGGAGACACCTTCGATGCTTGCTTGAAGAATTTGAGCACGGTTCTAGAGCGTTGCGTCTCTATGAACTTGGTGCTCAATTATGAGAAGTGCCACTTCATGGTTACTCACGGAGTTGTTTTGGGGTATATCGTCTCAAGGGAGGGAGTAGAGGTCGACAAGGCCAAGATTGACGTGATTATGACTCTACCCTACCCCTCCACGGTGCGAGACATCAAGTCTTTTCTTAGACATGCCGGTTTTTACCGAAGGTTCATTAAAGATTTTTCTAAGAAGGCGTTGCCCTTATCTACTCTCTTGCAAAAGGATGTCCTTTTTGAGTTCACGGAGGCATGCAAGGAGGCATTTGATGAGTTGAAGAGAGCTCTAACTAGCACACCTATCATTCGTGCTCCGGATTGGAGCAAGGGTTTTGAGATCATGTGTGATGCTAGTGACTATGCGGTGGGAGCGGTCCTTGGCCAAAGAGATGAGAAGAAACCCGTGGTGATTTACTATGCGTCTAGGACGTTGGATACGGCCCAGAGGAATTACTCCACCACTGAAAAAGAGCTCCTAGCCGTGGTTTTTGCCTTAGAGAAGTTTCGGTCTTACTTGCTCGGTACAAAGGTGACAGTCTTTTCAGACCATGCGGCTATTCGGTATTTGATGACCAAGAAGGAAGCCAAGCCGAGGTTGATTAGATGGATCTTGTTATTGCAAGAGTTTAATGTGGAGATAAAGGACAAGAAGGGGATTGAAAACACAGTGGCGGATCACTTGAGCCGACTAGTCCGAGAGGAGGAGCCCGGGTCCATAACCGAGACATTCCCTGACGAGCATCTCTTTGCTCTGTCCGCCAAGCTTCCATGGTATGCTCCTATCGTCAATTACTTGGTTGGAGGTACATTTCCTCCCTCTTATTCAAAAGCACAATGCATGAAGCTTAAGCATGATTCTAGATTTTATGTGTGGGATGACCCTTACTTGTGGAAAATAGGTGTTGATCAATTGCTTAGAAGGTGCATCCCCGATATTGAGATTGCTTCTGTTGTTAGCTTTTGTCATGAGCATGCTTGTGGTGGACACTTTGGGCCTAGAAGAACCGCTAGGAAGATCCTAGATAGCGGTTTCTTTTGGCCTAGTGTCTTTAGAGATTCATATGAGCATTGTAGGAAGTGTGATAGATGCCAAAGAGTTGGCAACATTTCGGCTAGAAATGAGATGCCCTAAGTGCCCATCTTGGTTAATGATGTCTTTGACATATGGGGCATCGATTTCATGGGGCCTTTTCCTATTTCATCTGGATTCGCTTATATCCCTGTTGCGGTGGATTATGTTTCAAAGTGGGTAGAGGCAATAGCTACTAGATGTGATGATGCTAAAACTGTTGTGGATTTTCTTCGCACTAACATCTTTTGTAGGTATGGGGTGCCTAAGGCCATCATAAGCGATCAAGGCACTCATTTTTGCAATAGGATGATGGCCGCCACTTTGAGACACTATCACGTCCATCATAGGACCTCCACGGCCTACCACCCCCAAACCAATGGACAAGCGGAGATCTCCAACCGTGAGATCAAGGGGATTCTTGAGAAGATGGTTAAGCCAACGAGGAAGGATTGGAGCCAAAGGTTGAATGATGCCTTATGGGAATATCGGACGGCCTACAAGATGCCTATTGGGACCTCTCCCTTTCGGTTGGTCTATGGTAAGGCGTGTCACCTTCCGGTGCAGTTGGAACACAAGGCTTTTTGGGCCTTGAAACAATGCAATTGGGATCTTAGAGCAGCCGGGCTTGATAGGAAGATGCAATTGAATGAGCTTGAGGAGTTGCGCCTAGAGGCCTATGAGGGCCAAACCGACTACAAGGCGAGGACCAAGCTCTATCATGATAAGTTCATCCTTCGGCGCTCATTTGAAGTGGGACAACAAGTCCTACTGTTCACTTCGCGACTAAAGTTGATGCCGGGCAAGTTGCGCTCTAGATGGACCGGTCCCTACAAAGTGACTAAGGTCTTCAACCATGGGGCACTTGAGTTAGAAAGCCCGACCGATGGAAGTCGTTTCACAGTCAATGGGCAAAGGGTCAAACACTATCACGAGGGTGCATATTTGACTATTCAGAAATTCGACCTTGCCTGCCCATGGGACCCCAACCAATGACCTATGGTTAAGGTCCCGTCGAGCCAACGACGTTAAACAAGTGCGCTCGCCGGGAGGCGGCCCGGGATTTCCTTATTACTTCTTGCATTTTATTTGGTTATACTAACCCTCACCTCTTTTGTGTTTGGAAAGAAATAAGGATGTTTTTGTAGGTCGGGTCCAAGTGCTACGCAATTTGCCGGTTCTGCTACGCATTTTAAGTAGAACCGGGCGTACCAAAGGAGAGCACCGAGCGCATCCGAGACCTTAGGCCCAAGGAACCCAGCGACGGTCCTAGACCGGGACGCACCCAAAGCCGAGGCTCACCTGAGAAACCGAGCCCGACCTAGCTTCCCATGAGTTTCCGATGCTAGTCCACGCCTTGTCACTTCATGGCATGCGAGGGGAGTTCCGTTTCACTCTAGTACCTTGTTCTTTCCATTGATTGCGTGCATATTGTCTTGATTGAGTTGTGCCGTGAGGCCACGGCTCATTTCAAAAGTGTGGGGTGGGGTGTTTAGTAGTTTGTTGTGTCATCACGTTTACTTTATTGCCATGCATGAGTCAGCACGTTTCCCTTTGAAAATTTTGATTTTTCGAATAAAATAAGTAGATTTGTGAATAAAATGCGTAGGAAAGGGGTGTTGAGCTTAAATGATGCGAATTAGATGGATCCTAGTACATGCATGACTCTTATGAAATTAAAATTGTGCGACTAACATGTGATCTAACTTCTTATATGTCTTTATGAGTTGGGATAAATAGGGATGTGGAGTTGATAGAAATGTCCTAGTGAGACTTGACAAAAGCACTCAAGGATCCGGGATTCGAGTTACATGGTTATATGGACTTGTGGAGGCTGCACTTCGAGACTCGTGGTTGTAGTTGACTCCACCATTGTGGCGGATATGCAAGTGGTGGGACGGGAATCAAACCGTCCTATCTCTAGTCTTAGTAGTCGGGAAAATAGATGAGTAACCCTCATATTGACTCGCACGAAACGACAAGGATGAGAAAGAGCGGGGAGGTATTTCCATATGCTTGAGGGCTATGATTGGACCTCCCAAAAGGAATGGACAATAAAAATCACAAAAGGGGCAAAACTCAAAGAAAAATCAACTCATGTGAAGTTCTAACCGAAGCAAGTGAAGGATTGTCAAAGTCTCGGCAAAGGCCAAGTTCACTACAAATATGTCCAAGAAAAAAGTATCAAAAGGACTCAACCCTTGAGCTTGAATTCATCACGTGCTAGAAGAAGCAACAAATATAACCATGTAATAAGAACCGGATCCCAGAGTGTAGATCATGGTCTAAAAAGGACTATCTCCCACTCATCCAAATTGGTTTGCATCTCGACTCAAAGGTACATGTATCAAGTTAATTCCATGTTTTAGCAAATGCCTTGAGTAGTGATTGAGAAATGCATGGAAAAGGGAAGTCTAGACTAGCATTTATCTAGAGTGCCGAGAAGGATTTGTGTGTTCAGTTTTTTCCTCTTTTGACTAGCCTTGTTCGGGACGAACAAATATAAGTGTGGGGTGATTTGATGAGACGTATTTATACGACTTATCGAGTCAACAATTCCCACCAAATTCGACTTTTGGACATACAAACATGTGCTTGTTAATGTAGTTTTGCATTTCAGGCAATTTCGAGGTCTTAAGAGGAATATCGGCTAAAAGGAGTCTTTTGAAGATGTTTGGCGCGGAAAGAAATGAAGTCCGCACTTTGGTATTTTCCTTAGTACAAACCGCGGAGGACTGGAGAATATAGGGCGCGGACGTCTGAATAATTAGAAGAAATGCTTGAGACGTCCGCGGAACAGAATTGAAGAAGACGTCCGCGGAAGCAGCGCCCAGGCCGCGCCCAGCATAGTCCCAGGCCATGTGTGCACAGAATCAAGGCGATGCAAGAACCCTCGAACCAAAATCATCTTCCAAGAAATCTGGCTCGACCAAGTTGTTCTAAATAATCAATGACTCAGAAGTTCTCAATTTCCAGCAAAACGCCCGAGCCAATTCACTGTTGTCCCATGCCAAGCCATTTCGGCTCATTCCGACAGGGCCCTGCGCGCACAGATCATGCATTTTGAGAAAATCTTCGAGCAAAACTCTTTAAATCGAAATTCTGGCTCGGCACATAGTCTTATAATATTCCATATTAGTGGAAAAGCAAATAATCCCATCGTGTCAGAAAATGTCATCAAATGGAGCTCAAAGGAGCATGGGGGATTTATATTCTAAGGGTGCATCAAAAAGCTGTCCATTAGTGTCATATGAGAGCTGGAAAAGGCATACAACACATGCACAACCCATCCCCATTCGTGCATTGATCAATGAAGAGCAAAGAATCATGGGCAAAAGTGGCACAAGTGGGAGAAAACAATGGCAAAAGACCACAAGGCATGGGCACCTATCTTAAAGAATAAGAGGAGCCTCTAGCTTATGGCTCTATAAATAGAGAGCCAAGACACACGAAATTGCACCCCTCCTCCTTCTCAATCCCTTACAACTCAAGCTTGTAACACTTCTCTTGTTCTTATTTTGATATTGAAAGCTCCAACTTCTCTCTACTCCTTCTTTATTTTGTTACGCACTTTACATTTCATTTTACGCTTTTTAGGTTGAGCCTTCCTTATTCCGATTATGCTCCTTAGCTCTCATATTCATTTCATGAATATGAGTGGCTAAACCTCCATAATTCGGTTTGGGGTTCCCTAATGTTGTAGCAAGGCTTTGAGACATTGATCTTAATGCTTCCTTGTATTCATTTGCTAGTCATGTGCCTATGGTTTGGGAATGAATACCTAGGCTAAACTAAGGTTCGAAAGGCCAAGGTTTAACCGTGTGGGTTCACTACCTCCATTGTGCTTGTTTTCATTGAAAAGTGAGACAAACTTTAGCACCTAGTCTAGTACACTTCGAAAGGGGTTATTACACTTGTTTGCACTAGAAATCCAAGTCTTAAAAAGGAATGGATTGTGGTGTATGCGCTCGAAAGAGCCTTACTTTAGGGTTCTTGTCTTGAAAAGGAACTAACCCACACTCATGGATACAAGGATAGATCATTAGAGGTCAATGATGAGTTGAGCTACAACAAAAGCCCCTAGACCGAATTCCATTCTATTGATCACAATCCTTTGATATTTACTTTGCACTTGTACTTACATTCAACAAAACCTTTTCTGAAAACCCCCAAACTGTTTTACCTTCTCAACTGTTTCTTTCTTATTACTTTTAAGAACAACAAAGTAACCTCACTAGCTCCCTTGGGTTCGACCCTTGCTTCCCACTGTACTAACCCACAGTCTAGAGTAAGGAATTATAAATGTTTTTGTGCAGGTAAAACGACACCTGTCAGTTATGCATCCTATTCTTCTCGTATAGTTATCGCAGTTTGGTTATCGTAATGGTTTGGTAACGTTATCGTATTTTAGTTCTCGTACTGTTGTCGTATTGTTATCGATTAGTGTGTCAGAGTAAATGGCTGATGTTTGTCAGCAATAACTGAGGAATTGAATGACAATATGTACGTCCTAGTTGAATTTTTTTAAATAACATTATGTACCAGTTGTTATTAAATCAACATAGATTTTACGAGTAAAGCTCAAAAAGGCGAAAAGATATATACAAAAAAAGGCGAAAAGATAGTTTTCATTCAAATTTTGATTTCCAAAGGACAAGAACTCAGTGCCAACGTGAAAAAAATTAGTTATCATCAACTACTTATGTCAAACGTTACAATATTAACATTAATATTGAAAAACAATTAAAACCACTATTAATGGAAAAAAATACAAATATTACTATGACATTAGTAATTTACATACCAAGAGTGCAACAAATTCGATTTTCCAATGGCTTCATTATCGATCATGATATTTAGAAAAAGAAAACCATATGGAGAAATGAGATGTTGTGGTAATAAGGTCAACCAAGAAATGCAAGAATTTATAGACAATTTGGAATGACAATTTGCGATAGTAATACGGTAACAAAACGGTTATCGTAAGAGGTCATGCGTCCTATTCTTCTCGTATAGTTATCGCAGTTTGGTTATCATAATGGTTTGGTAAGGTTATCGTATTTTAGTTGTCGTATTGTCATCGATTAGTGTATCAGAGTAAAAGGCTGATGTTTTTGTTAGCAATAATTGAGGAATTGAATGACAATATGTACGCCCCAGTTGTATTTTTTTAATAACATTACGTACCATTTGTTATTAAATCAACATAGATTGTAAGAGTAAAGCTCAAACAAGGCAAAAAGATATATACAAAAAAGCCAAAAGATAGTTTTCATTCAAATTTTGGTTTCCAAAGAGTAAAGGACGACAGTACGTAGGGAAAGTTATTTGGTTTCTCAACATCATTAAATGAACAGCAAAGTTGTACGATAATTTTGAAATTTTAAAATAACTACGCTCCGTTGGTGTGGATGAGCCTTCAGAATCGTTTTCAAATATCTGTCGGAACAGTATGATTATGAATTAGATCAATAAGGACAAGTTTGATTAAAATTTACATGAATAAATTCATATATACCTTCATGACATTCTCTCCTGTAAGTTGTATATAACATTTTGAATTAGCAAGCCAAATAGATACCTTCATTTAACAATATAGATAGTTAACTTTACATTCACATTATGTAACATATGTTTTCGTATCAATGAAATCATGCATACTTGCTTCAATACGAACACTGAGCCGACACGTAAGTGCATCCTATTGTTGTCGTCCTCCATCGTAAATCTAGGAACAACTGGTTCTATGATGCTAGTTGGATCCTTATAAAAGAAGCGTAAAGATTTGCTTATAATTCCGGCACTATATATTTAATGACAAAATATTCTTACAGTGAGAAATTGTCTTACCGCTAATGTGACCTGAAAATCTCCATATCCATTTGAAGTGCACTTCGTAATCAATGCAACCACATGTACCCCGTATGGATATATGTATTGTACTAGTAAATGAAAAAAATAAAACTGATTCTCATAAATATGCGTACCGTAGGGAGCTTTTTGTGTGGGTATTTATATATTTCAGCCAATGTGATGATATTGTAAGTTGAACTGTACTCGGATGCCTCAGTCCAGCATCTACTTGTAAAGTGATTTACATGTTCTGTCCTTGCCCCTGGCCATTGTATATATATTGCCAAATTTTCTTGAGTAGGAAGTTCAAGGAAATCATTATTGTCCTCGGACAATGGAATCTCATTTCTACGACGCATCGCTACTACATAAAGACCGGCTGGCTCGCAAATTATTCTTCTCCGAGTATCCATGATGAGTGCTTCCCAAATGGTGTTTGGGTGCAAATGCTACAATGGTGTAATATAAGGCTTCGGATCCAACATTCACTATAGTGCGATGATCCTGAGCCACAAATTTGAGAACAATAAGTTATCGCAAATGTTGTCATCGTAAATGTCTCGTAAATGTGAACGGACGTTAACTTTTTTTTCTCCGTTATCGTAAAATTTAACCTTCCATTGTCGCGCAATGCTTACGATAAATGTTATCATAAAATGGTTATCGCTAGTTTGGTCTGAAGTTTGTAGTGTTAAGTTTTATTATTTTTACATTTCAAATTTTATTCTTTAAGTCTATGAATTTTTTGATTCTTTAAGTTTGTAGTGTTTGATTTTTAATGACATCGTGCTAATGACTTATCATAAAACTACTAAAATATTAGAGACCACGATCTCATTTCTTCTCGAGAATGGTTACAATAGCCTCCATTTAAAAGTTTAAATGAGGACAATAAAGAAACACTTATTTAATATAAATAGATAATAATAGATTAATATGGAGAAACAAATTGGTCACACCAAAAGCTGAACGTCATTAAATTGTCACCATGAGTTGAGATAAGTGATAAGGGCTTCTTATATGAGAAATAAGAAATTTTAAAATTCATCCGATTCAAATAATAAACGGTTAAGATTAACCCTGATTTACATTAAAATTCGTATTTGTTTAATTATTAAATACGCTTAAAGGGAAAATTAGGAATTTAGAAATCGATCTAATCTGTAATCCCGCTTTTCAAGAAATCACTAAAACATCTATACTCTTATTAGTCGCTAGGATTCTGTGATTCACGATGCAAACAAAAGCGACAGCGACAACAAGTTGACGGACAGAAAGGCGACTAAAACTGACCGACAGCGATGGATTTTAATGGCAAACAAAGGCAAACAGACGAAGACAGCCGACCAATTTTACGGTACGTCGTAAACTCGTTATTAGGTTAAACCTGAAGTAAATTCAAATTACGAATGTTGTGGTTGTCGGAAAGAATGTTAGGGTTTACAGGAAAATTGCAGTGAATTCCGCTTATAGTTGTGGTTACGAATGTTACGGTCGAGTTTACACATGTTAGGGGTTATGGGTACTTTAGGGCTTAATTTGGAATGCTTTATCGATGTGTTTACGAATGTGAGGGTTTATGCATATACTTCAAAGTAATTACAAAATGCGTAGCATCTTACACCAATATGCGTAGAATCTACTAATATAGTCAGTGACTTGCAAATGGCATCACTCATACTAATTTACTAACTTATAAACATTATTTACATGAAGTGCCAATTATAAGTACGATGCTAGGCATTAATGCTTGATGCAACTGTTACCAATTTTAAGTATGAACTACCAATTATAAGTATGATGCTACGCATTATATACTTGATGTTTGGGCTAAAATGATCTTTTACTGGTTACATTTTTTGACATATTGCGTAGCAAGCAAACAATTGCCTATGATAGTCTTTAGGTTGCACAGGTAAAAGTAAATAATTGGTGGTTGCCGTATATTATCCTCGCTAGAAATGAAACTTTGCCCAGTAATGTTGCTACGATGTTTTGGAAAATACTTACCTTCTTATACCAACATGGTTCCATATGTTGCGGTCCTTACTGTTTGATTTATGTTGTAGGATAAGTGGAGGAATTTCTTAAGAGCTAGCTTGGTGCAGCAAGTTTGGTAGTACGATGTTGGCTAAGTTCGTTTATGGGTAGCACGATAAAATGCGTAGCATCCTTAATTATCATTCGTAGCATAATATTCATAGTAATTGAATTAAAATGCGTAGAATCCAGATAAAATGCGTAGCATCCTTAATTATCATTTGTAGCATAATATTCATATTAATTGAATTAAAATGTGTATCATTCTGATATTGAGTATGAAAAGAAAGCCCAGATGTTCTGTCTCTCGGAATATGTTCCAATGTACCATAGTACCCGGTGACCTACTTGACAAGAGCATTGTCTTGCGGCATTTGGAACCTGCACCAATCCAGCATCTTGCTAACGAATTTATGGTAAAAACACGTCGTAGAATGGTGTTTTCAACTTTTATTTGCCTTTCTATTATTGAAGCAAACCATCCTGATGTGATTGTAATTGTGTTAAAGTCGTATTATATTACGCTTGATTAATAGTTATTCATGCGGATAATTAGAGGGAATGAGCATGACGTGAGTATCAACAAGTTTTTTGACGAGGCAATGGTTATTGAACTGCCTCAGCAAGCTGCAAACCTTCACCTACAAATGATGTAACCAACCAGGAATTTTCTGTCGTGCAACTTTTTAGTGAAACTCAGTTATGAAGAACAAACTATTTGCAAGTTGTTTGTGCATGTAAATTTATGCAGTTTTGTACGGTTACTTTAGAGATGTTTCCATTTTTATCAAAAAAGAAAGAAAGACAGAATTCAGGGTTAACCCACCGAAATATATACGAATTATATATTATAACCTACGAATGTTACCAATCATTAAATTTATTACAATGCATGAGTGCGTTACGAATATATATGTTGAAAACTACGCAATATATGATACCATACGATACGAATCGTAGTTATAAATCTACGCATTTTACGACTACATCTAGACTACTTGTTTGCTTCAAGGCAAAGAAATTCGAGTATGCCTGCCTGCACCGGATGCTTATAATGCGATTTTATATGTGTGGAAATTATTGGAATATCTGATGCCACAGTGATGTGTACAGCTGCTGTAAATTTACATGCCAAATGAAACGTTTCAGACAACCAACTTTCCCAGGGCGAAGTGTAGTTCCTCAGTGGTGAGGGCTACCTCCGGTGTGCGATGCCACCCGGGTTCGAAGTCCCTATCCTGCCAAATTTGAGCAGATACTAACTTAACCCCTAACGCCCATAAAAAAAAGACAACCAACTTTCCCAAAGTGTCTGTTAGGTGTGCTTTGTTTGTCAACCACTTGTCAGTTAGCATTCTCATAACTGCAATAATGTCACTATCATTTTTAAGGGACACACGGAACTTGAGCCTGACAGAATCATAAGGGAACTTTTGTCATAACTTGCAGCAGTAGCTGATGGACTTGAAATCTATTCTCATGTCAAAAATTTACTCTTCATCCATCCCATTTCTTGCTCTTTAAACAACTAACAAATATCTTTACTCACAGTCTCAAAAACTTGGTTATTTTATACCCTATCGAAATTGATATATAATGAATATGCCATAACCCTGAATTCGTTACATAGGTACAGAGAATGGTTTGTCATCAGAAATAAATGAATATTGTAAAGAACATCAGCAGGTACAAAAAGGTGCCATTATGAAGCCTCTTATAATTACAAGTGCATTTTAGTCGTTAAGCACAAAACATGAGTAATACGAATTTTATTTGTAATTGCTATGCATTTTATTTGTAATTGCTACGCATTTTAACTATAGAGCTACGCATTATAAGACCTAGCTCGGGATGCCAAATAATTAAATGAAATTCGTAGGCTTTAGGAACAAAATTCGTAGACTTAAATAACCAATTCGTAGGCTTAAGAAACAAAATTCGTACTAGTCACTAATGCTCGATCCGACCGCAATTCCAGAAACCCACTTCACCAGGCTCCGAAATCGAAACCTTTCATCTGAATCGGTCCCGACGTGCCCATTGACCCTACCCCAACCCCAAAAGTTGAAACTATTTTTGCATTCAGCGATGTCAAAACTTGACGTGTCGTGAGCTGCTGGGTCAGACGTAGCTACCGAGCGGTCAGCGAGGAATCAAACCATCGCGATCGGAATCAAACCACCGCGACCTGCGCCAACTGAAAATCAGTCGGAGACGTGGCATCCTCCGTGACACCGCAAACGCTCTCTCACAGAAATGCCGCGCAATCTCAATCAGGTTCCATTTCGGCATCGAGGCAAACCCTAGGTCAGACAACATCCTTCTGGGCAAAGTTAAAAGAGTAAAAGACGTGATCTTGGATGAATATTTCACATTGCACAAATGACAAATTTACCCTTAAATACGAATTTAATGCATAAAAACATATGAATAATTACACAAATTAAGGACCGTTCAATCTTCAATCGAACGGATGTTGTTATTTCTCATATCTCATGAGAATTATTGTTTCTCATATGATCCTAACTCTTGTCACCATATATACATCAAATTTGATTAAGTACATATTTATTTTCTTTATGCTCAATGTAATTTTTCCATCGAAAAAAATGTTATTTTAATATTAGCGACTATAACCTGAGACCACTTTGATGGGCCCATAATATGGTCCAAAAAGGGAAGTTGGCGATCACTTGAGACTTTGTTCAATACACATATAGCTCCCATCCATTTCGAAAGGCAGTTTTTTATATGTTGAGGGCGGCCTGAATGGCTTCCAAACTTTTGCCTCTAGTTTCAGGTACCATAGTCACAATGAACAAAATAGCTAGAGCATTTACTGCAGCATAGAGAAGAAATGTACCTGAAAATTAACCAACAAAACTTGATTAAGAAACATATTAGAAAAAAAAGTATTGAAGACGACCCTCCTTTCAAGTTAAGCTAATGAATATTTTGCAGGCAAGTAGATGTTGCCCGTAAAAGAAAGACGATGGGCTCCTACGCGGTAAAACAAAGACGAACTCATATTTCTTCTTTACTTACCTTCTTTACGTATGTATAAGATTAAATCCATCTGATTTCTAAAATAGTAATCCTTAACTTTCCTAGGAATCCTTCATCGGTGGTTGTGAATGAATGTTGTTGGAGTAAAATGTGCCATCTAGGCAAAACCAGAACTGTGCAAGAAGCTGTACTAGATTAGACAGACAGTTCCGAAAAATCAGCTCTATCCAGATCTTTCCGAACTGATTTATCTTTATCATATCTTTGCGTGCGCCACATCATCAAACCAGATTTTATCAAGATAAAGTCATGCAGATCTCAACGGAAGTCTTTCCTATTTTATCTAGAGTTTCGGAAATTAAATCTAGGGTTTTCTTATCCCTTAGATCCACACGGCTACTATATAAAGAAGACTAGGGTTCTTCTTTAAACACGCAAGCAACTTTCGAGATACACCGTGTGAGAAAGAGAGAGCCATCAATCAAGAGCAGAACACATCATTCTTGTCTACGAGCAGTCAAGCTGTTGTAGAAGGATTGTGGCTGCAAGTTGGTAAGCAAACTTGCTCCTTATTCTTGAACTTATACTTTGTTGCTGCGCAAATATTCTACCAGAAGTTCAAGAGGTGTTGTCGCTACACTGCCTGATGCAGCCACACCAGGTTTTACACCCTCCGCATCAGGCCTGCAGGCCGTACACCCCAACCATGGGACATCACCGGGCTTCAGCCCTACCTCGTAAGGTTTTACGGACACCCTAGCCCCTCGCAGTAATAATTTGACAATTATTACTGCAGGTTGTTGGCGGTGGGAATTGAACCCGAGCCACCCTTTAACAATGGTGTGTTTGCAACATTGTCACCAATTGAGCTGCAGCCCAATTGGTGACAATGTTGCAAACACACCATTGTTAAAGGGTGGCTCGGGTTCAATTCCCACCGCCATGCACTTTTATGATGCAGCCACACCAGGTTTTACACCCTCCGCATCAGGCCTGCAGGCCGTACACCCCAACCATGGGACATCACCGGGCTTCAGCCCTACCTCGTAAGGTTTTACGGACACCCTAGCCCCTCGCAGTAATAATTTGACAATTATTACTGCAGGTTGTTGGCGGTGGGAATTGAACCCGAGCCACCCTTTAACAATGGTGTGTTTGCAACATTGTCACCAATTGGGCTGCAGCTCAATTGGTGACAATGTTGCAAACACACCATTGTTAAAGGGTGGCTCGGGTTCAATTCCCACCGCCAACAACCTGCAGTAATAATTGTCAAATTATTACTGCGAGGGGCTAGGGTGTCCGTAAAACCTTACGAGGTAGGGCTGAAGCCCGGTGATGTCCCATGGTTGGGGTGTACGGCCTGCAGGCCTGATGCGGAGGGTGTAAAACCTGGTGTGGCTGAGCCCAATTGGTGACAATGTTGCAAACACACCATTGTTAAAGGGTGGCTCGGGTTCAATTCCCACCGCCAACAACCTGCAGTAATAATTGTCAAATTATTACTGCGAGGGGCTAGGGTGTCCGTAAAACCTTACGAGGTAGGGCTGAAGCCCGGTGATGTCCCATGGTTGGGGTGTACGGCCTGCAGGCCTGATGCGGAGGGTGTAAAACCTGGTGTGGCTGCATCACTGCCCTACCCTGTGCGTGTATTGCGACTCACACGTAGAGACCATCATCTCAACAAGGAGAATCTACTGCCGTAGGTTCCATTGCATCAGCCTCAGGAGGAGGCTCACGACGGTAGTCACTGGATCTAAGGGAAGCTTAGATCACACAATTCACTTGGAGGGTAGTATAGGTGTATCAGTAGTTTGATAGACTGTTCAGACGTTAATCTGTACTATATACCGTAATAGTGAATTGTTCCTTGGACTTGGGAGAAGTCCCCCAGACTTAGGCTACATTGAGCCGAACTGGGTCACCAATTGTTTTGTGTCTTTCTTTCTGTTTTTACACCTCAGTCTGATTATATTGGTCTGTGGAACTAACTGTACCACTGAGTGTTCCATCTTTAGCTGGTACAGTTAAGTTGAACTCACGCGTAGCTATTTCAATTGGTATCAAAGCAGGATCTCAACATACGGAGAAGAATCTTGGGAAGCTAGCTACCGTTCTAAGATGAGCATCAAGGAAGGACAAAGCACTACTCGCCCAGTGCTGTTAGAAGGGCCGAATTATAGCTACTGGAAAGCCAGGATGAAGGCGTTCATCAAAAATGTGGATGAAAAAGCATGGAGATCTGTGCTAACTGGATGGACCCCTCCCTTGCTGGCAACTGATGATGGCAGGGTTGTTCCGAAACCAAAAACAGAATGGTCTGAACTGGAAGAGCGTCTCGCAATGGGAAATGCCAAGGCTCTAAATGCCATTTTCTCAGCCGTTGACGAGTCTATTTTCAAGCTCATCCTAAACTGTGAAAGCGCCAAGGAAGCATGGGACACTCTGTCAACACACTTTGAGGGAACTGACAAGGTGAAACAGTCCAGGATACAAATGCTGACATCCAGATTTGAGGAGTTAAAAATGCAGGAGGATGAATCCATCAAGGACTTCAATGCCAGAGTCTGTGACCTTGTGAATGAAGCATCTACCCTCGGTGAAGCTCTTCCTGAAGAGAAGGTTGTGTAAAAAATTCTGAGGTCGTTGCCAAAACGATTTGCTATGAAGGTAACAGCTATAGAGGAGGCAAACAATACAAAGACCATGAGCTGGAAAGAATTGATTGGAAATCTGTGCACTTATGAATTGCAACACCTGACTGTACCAGAACCCAAGGGTAAATCTATCGGGTTAAAGGCTGCAACCGGAGTAGACGATGAATCAACTGATGGAGTGAGTGAAGAACTGGCATTACTCACAAAGAACTTCAACAAACTGTTGAAGAAGATCAACCGTAGGGGTACTGGGCAGAACAGCCTGAACCAGTCAAAAGCTCAAGTAGTCAGGAGAGTCGACTTCCAGCCAAGGGAAAGACAGTTTGACCAGAAGGAGAGGAGAGTAGATTTCCAGCCAAGGGAAAGACAGTCTGATCAGAAGGAGAATGTCAAAAGCGGACGAACCAAAGGGATAAAATGCAGGGAATGCGGAGGATATGGCCACATTCAAACAGAATGTGCCAACACTCTGAAAAAGAAAAATGGGAAGTCCCTGAACGTCAGCTGGAGTGATAATGAGACTGAGGAGAGCTCAGAGGAGGAAGAAACCAGCAACTTTGTGGCACTATCTTGTATGATAGACTGTACCACAAACCCTGCCAGGACCAGTTCGGAAGAATGCTCCAACAAAGCTGAATCCGATGTGGAAGAGAACGATACTGAAGAAAGTGATGAAGAAGAAATCACTGATGAGTGCATTGCTGAGAAATATGCACTATTGTTCTCTAAGTGGACTGAATTGGTAAACATCAACAAAAGGCTAAATGCAGGGGTTCTTCTGTTGAAACTGGAAAAACAGGAACTGGAGTCTAAAGCGAGCACTCTTGCACAGGAGAAAGAACACTTGGAGAAGGAAGTTCAAGAGATGAAACAAACTTCTGAAGAAAATAAACAAGAATCACAGAAACTCTTGAAGGAAATGGATGTACTCAAAAAGGTTCTAAATGGACTGAATAGAGGATCCAGCAATCTAGACCAGATCCTGTCAGTGCAGAGAAGTATAAAAGACACTACCGGTCTTGGATTCACTGGAAAAAGGAAAAATGGTGATACGAAGTTTGTTAAAGCTAGTGACTCACTCCCCAACGATAATAAACACAAGTCAGTAGACAAGTTCGTCTATACCAGAGAAAACTACAACCAGTCTCGAATGGGTGGAGAAGTTGGATGGCAACGTGCTAGGGTCTGCTACTACTGCAGCAAACCTGGGCACATCAAGCGTCATTGCTATCGCTATAAACGAGACAGTCAGTACAAAGAACCAACAAGGAGACGAAGCAACATGGTATGGAGACCAAGAAATAATCAGTACTGCCATATTTCATACAGTTCAACTGACAAGGAAGACGAGGAGAGCTGGTTCTTTGACAGCGGCTGTTCAAGGCACATGACTGGAGTCAGAGAAAACCTGACTAACCTGAGACCGATTGATGGACACCACGTGACATTTGGTGACGGACAAAGAGCCAGAGTTCTTGCTAAGGGAACACTGAATGTAGCAAGCATACCACCCCTTGAAGATGTCTATTGGGTCGATGGACAGAAGGCCAATCTGCTCAGCATTAGCCAGCTGTGTGATGGCCGGAATCAAGTTCAGTTCACAAGAAATTCCTGCCAAGTCTACGACAAACATGGCATATGTGTGATGGAAGGAGACCGTGCTAGCAATAACTGCTATCTCCTAAGTCGTGCTACAACCCCAGCAGCAATCACATGCATGTTGAGCAGAACCGATGAAGTGAATCTATGGCATCAACGCTTGGGGCACATAAACTTCAGATCCTTGAAGTTCCTGGCCAACGAAAGGCTACTTGAAGGTATTCCTAATATTAGAGGTGATATGCAAATTATTTGTGGTGACTGTCAAGCAGGAAAGCAGACTAGAGCGACACACAAGAAAGTGGATAGAATCTACACCAAACGTCCCCTTGAACTGCTACATATGGATCTGATGGGACCAATGCAGGTGGAAAGTATTGGACGTAAAAGGTATGCTTTCGTGTGTATCGATGATTTCATCAGATTCTCTTGGATTATGTTCTTGCGAGAGAAGTCTGAAACAGTGCATGCTTTTGTTCAACTTGCTACCAGCCTGATCAATGAAAGACGAGATCGAGGAGAAAACCTATTGTCCATACGAAGTGACCATGGGCGGGAATATGAGAATGAGAAGTTTGCGCAATTCTGTGATGAGCAAGGCATTGTTCATCAATTCTCATCTCCTATCACGCCTCAACAGAATGGCGTTGTAGAGCGGAGAAATCGATCTATCCAAGAAATGACGAGAGTTATGTTGCATGCGAAGAACATTCCACTAAATCTATGGGCTGAAGCTATGCTAACAGCTACCTACGTCCTGAACAGAGTCCTGATTCGCCCAGGGATGGACAAGACTAGCTATGAGTTATGGAAAGGAAGAAAGCCCACAGTTAAGCACTTCCACATCTTTGGGAGTACTTGTTATATTCTGACCGATAGGGAGCAAAGGCAGAAACTGGATAGGAGGTGTGACGAAGGACTCTTCCTGGGTTATTCTCCAAACAGTAGAGCTTATCGTGTCTACAATAAGAGGACTAGATCTGTGATTGAATCAATCAATGTGGTGATCGACGACGCCAAGGACTCCCTAATGAGGAAGCAGCCAGATGATGATTCAGAAATGCATGACACTCATCACAAGCCTGTACAAGGATCTGTGCCAGATGCAAATTCTGAGGTTGTGCCTGAAACCGTACCAGACTTGACTGAGAATGATGGTGAAATACAGATGCAAGATTCCTGCCATCAGCCAGTGCAAGTATATGTGCCAGATGCAAATTCTGAGATAGTTCCTGAGACTGTGCTAGACTCGGCCACGGGGGATAATGATGTTCACATGCAAGATGCTGATGAAAGTCAGGCGAATCAATCTCAATCAGAAGGCCGTGAAACCAGCCTGCAACCCTCCAGCAGAATCCAAAAGAATCATCCGATGTCCAGCATCATTGGAAATCCTCACGACAAGATCAGAACTAGAGGTAAACCTCATGTCAATTACAGAGATATGATAAATCATAGTTGTTATTTGTCAAAGGTGGAACCCAAGAATGTGAAGGAAGCTCTTCAAGATGACCATTGGATCACGGCCATGCAAGAGGAGTTGGGAGAATTCACTCGCAACGATGTATGGGATCTTGTACCTCGTCCAAATGGAGTCAACATCATTGGAACAAAGTGTATATTCAAAAACAAGACTGATGAAAGTGGCAACATTACGAGAAACAAAGCCAGGCTGGTAGCTCAAGGATACACACAGATAGAGGGGATCGACTTTGACGAAACGTTTGCTCCAGTAGCACGCTTGGAAGCCATTCGCCTTCTGCTTGCAGTGGCATGCTATCGCAAGTTCAAACTGTTCCAGATGGATGTAAAGAGTGCCTTCTTGAATGGTGTTCTGTGCGAGGAAGTTTACGTGGCACAGCCTAAAGGATTTGAGGATCCTCATTATCCAGACCGTGTTTACAAACTGAAGAAGGCGTTGTACGGATTAAAGCAAGCTCCTAGAGCTTGGTATGAAAGGTTAACTCAATTCCTCATAAGCATGGGATACACTCGAGGAGGAATAGACAAGACAATGTTCGTAAGGAAGGACAACAAACACTTTATCATTGCCCAGATCTACGTAGATGACATAGTGTTTGGTTCTAACTCTCAGAAGATGGTGGATGAGTTCGTGGCCCAGATGCAAAACGAGTTCCAAATGAGTATGGTGGGCGAAATGAACTACTTCTTGGGATTGCAGGTTGTACAGTCAAAGGAAGGAATCTTCTTAACTCAGGCCAAGTATGCTAGAAATCTTGTCAAAAAATTTGGACTGGACAAGGCTACTCACAAGAGAACACCAGCTGCTACACATGTGAAGATCACCAAGGATGACGCAGGAAACTCAGTGGATCAGACCCTGTACAGAAGCATGATCGGGAGCTTGTTGTATCTGACTGCAACCAGACCAGATATCTGTCAAGCTGTGGGAGTCTGTGCTAGATATCAGGCCGATCCGAAGGAAAGCCACTTGCTACAGGTAAAACGAATCATCAAATATGTCAGTGGTACTTCTGATCATGGTTTGTGGTATACTAGAGATACAAGTGGATGTATTATTGGCTACTCAGACGCAGACTGGGCTGGCAACATCGAAGACAGAAAGAGCACCTCGGGTGGATGCTTTTTCGTAGGCAATAACCTAGTATCCTGGTTCAGCAAGAAGCAAAACAGTATTTCACTGTCATCTACTGAAGCAGAATACATGGCTGCGGGGAGCTGCTGTGCTCAGATGATCTGGATGAAACAGATGCTCAAGGAAGTGGGACTGGATCAGAATACTATGACGCTATATTGTGATAATATGAGTGCAATCAGCATCTCCAAGGATCCAGTACAGCATTCGCGGACAAAGCACATTGACATTCGACACCATTTCATTAGAGAACTAGTTGAAGACAAAGTCATTAGTCTAATCCACATGCCAACAGAGAAGCAACTGGCAGATATTCTGACCAAGCCATTGGACGCTGAGAGGTTTGAGACACTAAGGTCTGCACTTGGCCTTTGTGTCATACAAAACTAGTAGACTTCGTCGTCAAGGGCAGTCAGCTGAGCAGAACGCTTATCATTATTGCTGACGTGCCAGGTAGTGGGAAGCAATGTGCCAATTCCAACTGTACCAGCTCCTAGAAAGATAGCCAGCTTAGTATCTCATATCTACTGTGCTGACGTGGAAACAATTAAAGAGGAAGATATTTCGGTATTTCTACAACGTCTCTTTATCCCGAAGACCGAGAAGACTGCTCCGTCTGCTGAAACTAATCTTTAAATTTTCAAATCTAATTCAGTTCTAATTTTGAGGCCTATTTAAGAAGGAGGCAAGAAGGCTGAAATCCATCCGCATTCAACCAAAAAAAAACCCTAAAGTGTTTTCTACAACAGTTTTTGTCCTCTCGGATAATAGTTGGCCTGTTCGAAGATGGTAAACACAAGGAAAAGCAAATCCTCCGCCGCTGCAGAAGGAAGCTCCAAGCCTACGTCTCGACCAAAGACGCTAACCAAGGCGTCTATTGTGAAAGGTGAGACCTTTCAGTCCAAGAAGGCAACCCCAAAGCCTACCGTGCCTGTGATTCCACCTACGAAGGAATCTGCCAAGGCCATCGATTCCACAACTGTGCCGTCGGCGACGCCTCAAGACTCAGTCCTTCCTTCAAAGCATCCTGCGATTGAGGGGAGTCGTCTCGACCAATTGACCCATCTCGTCTCAAGAAGAAGAGATCTGGTCCTGTCTAGTCTCCTATAAAGGGGGTTTCCACGGTGAACCCTAAAGGTACGACTTCTACACCCATTGCTGAAATCTCTAGCGTTCCAGTTATTCCAGTTATTGGAGAAGGTGTAGTTGATAAGGAGTTTGAAAGGAATGTGGTGTCTGGGAAGGGAAAGAGCGTAGTTAAGAATGTAATGGATGAAAAGAATGTTGGGGACCAAGTAGTGGTTGGAGGCGGTACTATCTCAGTAGAAGACTTAGTGTCTAAAATCAGGGCAGAAATTTTGGCTAGTCTGGCAAAGGAACAGACTACGCAGGATGTTGTGAAGGAAACAGGAGGATCCGCTCAGATTGAGAATCAGGCCTCTGCTCCCATTCCTGTTGAAGTTCAGCCTGCTGTTCAATCCGCCATTGGGACATCTGGGAAACCCGATGCTTCGGAAAGCCAGATTGAGGCTGATAAGTCTGTGGAGTCCAAAAGTTCTGCTAAATCTCTTAGTGAACACGGAGAAGACAGCCCTGTGGAGTCCGATAAAGCCAGGAAGGGCTCAGTTTCATTCACTGGGACTGCCGATGTTCTGTCTGACGAAAGTTCTGATAAGGCAATTCCAGATCCTGTGCCAGCATCTGGAACAGATGATTCAAGTAAACACTCAGATGAGTCCCCCTCTATTGTCTCTCTGAAAAAGAAAGGAAAACAAGGTGTTAAGAGATCCACTGCAGTAACAGCGCCTAAGTCTTCCAAGAAGGTTAAATTTTATGTGAAAGCATCGTCCGTTCCAGGGTGTGTGATAAGTGGCACCTGGTTCGCATCCCAGGCCCATGCTGAAAAATGGGAAGTAATTCTCCACAGGACTATGGTCCCTGAGAAGGTCATTGAACAGGCTTGTCGTCGTACCTGCGCAAAAACAATTTATATTTTCCTCACTTCGAACTGTGGATTAGAACAGCGGTAAGCAAGGGTCGAACCCAATGGAGCTAGATGGTTACTACTTCGTTCTGTAATGGAGAAAAGCAAGAAACTAGAGTGAAAGTATTGGTTAGTGAACACTAAGAAGGCACGAAAATTGCTAAGGGATTTATCAATCAGAGAAGATATTCAGGTTAGGGTATTATTCAATTGTGACTTCGTTTATCCTTGATTTCTAAGTATTTATTCTAGCTTTCTTAGGGTTACTCCTGGTCTGGTTATAACCGTTTAATTCTAGCAAACCTAATACTCCTGGTCTGGTTATATTAGGTTTCGTGCAACTACTTATTCTAACTGGGTCGGTATCAAATAAGCAGTGAAAAGATAGTAAGGATTACTATGTTAAGTTGTACCCTTTCGGATCTCCCCTTAACCTAATAAATTCAAACTAATAATGTGCACAAGAACTAAATAGAAAGCATGAATAATGTTGAAGAACAGAATCTCAAAACAATCGTCACAATTATTTAACCCTAACCCGAATAATTGGATTAGTTACACATCGACATAAGTAAACAATGCAAATAATAAAAGGAAGAGACTTCACTAATTGACCGAGATGAAGAACAGGAGGAGCAAGTCACGGCTGAAGCAAGGAAGACTGAGATCGATGGATTTCTCTGTGATTTTCGGATGATTTGAAGACTGCGGGATCTCTTGTATTTATAGGGTTTGAGAAACCCTAACTTGGCGATAAAGCTACGAAACCCTAGCATCGCATGCAAATTGGGCCGGCTGCTGGACTTTGGACGTGCGAATGGATGAGATGAGGCTCGGCTGGCCGGACGGATGGATCAGCGCTGGAGATGGATCAGCGCTGAAGAGCACGGGCTGATCGGACTGGGTACTTTGGGGCTGATTTGACTCGCCTTCGGACACTCTTCTGGCCGGTCTCTTGGTTTGGGGCACTAGCTGGACATGTATACTTGATGCTAGGACCTTGAAATCACCCCATTGTGTGGACGGATTAGGCCGGAGCGGCTCTCAAAGTTGACATCTCAGCCAGCCGGAAAACAGGCCCTGAAATTTGGCTAAGTCCTGAAATCTGCGCTGATCGTGCTCATGGGTTCTTGCTCCCTTCGTTCCTTTCTCGTGGCTCGAAATTCACTTGGGTTTGGCCTGAGGTGTAGCCTGACATATGGGCAAGACCATGGTGTGGTCCGATTTGTGCTGGGCTGGACCTTCTCCAAACGACGGGTGCTTCTTTCACCGAGCACGACCAGCCTGCGGACGCGCCTGGGCGCCTGGGCCTGATGGAACGCTGGTCGGCCTCACAGATTCATGCCTCGAGCGTTGCTTGGTTGTTGGTCGAAAATCCAATTGGTTTTGCCTGAGTCATAGCCTGACATACGAGCTACAAACTGCTGGTCTCTGATCATGGATTGGATCCTCCAGTGTCAAACGACACTTGCCTCATTCTCTGAGTACGGCCAGCCTGCGGGTCTCGGGTCCTTGTGGTGTTTTTGGCTCCAAAAGCCATATTTTGAATGTGATTCCTCCTAGAGCTTCCAAATCACCTGAAACACGAAACAACACTAAAAAGTAACTGTTCGCATAATAAAGTGAATGAAATGGTGGGAATTAATGACTCGATGAGTCGTATAAATACGGCTCATCAAACCACCCCACACTTAAACTTGTTCGTCCCGAACAAGAACTAGGTCATAAGAGGAACGAACTAATGTAAACACCACAATGCTTCGGTTATCCTAGACGAGCTACATGGACATGAATTAATTACTCTAGATCTCGCCTGTTATGCATGCTCGCTACTAATATCTTTGTGCTAAAACATGGGTTAAAGATACGTGTTACCTTTGGGTCGAGATGAAAATCAATTCGGATGTCTCGGGAGATAGCCCTTTTAGACCCATGAACCCTCATTCTCGGACTCGAACTCGCTGCTATATGGTTATGCTTTGCCGCTTTTTCTTGCACGTGATTGATTCGAGCTCCAAAGTGATGAGTACTAATCGGTCAGCTATAGTGTCATGGGATCTGATATTTCAATGATGCTTTCACTTGATTTTGTGTGGACTATCACAATGATGGTGGATTTGTTGCTTTGTAGTGCGGATTGTGACTTGCTCGAACCGTGGTTCCTTCTCCTTTTGACGCGAGTCAAGCCGAGGGTCGCTCGTCTATTTTCCCGGTTACTTGGATTAGAAACCTTCCTGCTCTTACTCATCCTCGTCCTTTCGACACGGGTCAAGTCAAGGGTCGCTTGCCTATTTTCTCGGCTACTTGGACTAGAGCTTGGACGGTGTGAAGTATTCCCGTCCCGACCAACCGCAAAGGTACCGCAGTGGCGGAGCAGACTCGTACTATGTTGCCTCGAAGTGCTAGCCTCCACGAACTCCACATAACCACATATCCTGAGTTCGGCCTTTGAACGATCTGTCAAGTCTCTCTAGGGCATTGCTATCAACTCCACATCCCTGTTTATCTCAACTAACAAAGGCACGCAAAATTTTAAGATCACATGTTAGTCGCACAAATCAATTTTCACCAAAGACATGCATGTAAAGTCGGCTATATCTATTTCACCCAATCACTATCCAATACTGCAAGTCTAGGAAATAGTGAAGTATCATGTACAAAAATTTTAAAAATGACTCGAAACGTGCTGACTCTGTATGGTGGGCATGCTGACTCGATAACTGACTCATAACTGACTCTCCCACCCCACACTTTTGAAATGAGCCGTGTCCTCACGGCACGACTCAAATCTAGACACACAAATGCATGCGATAAATAGATAAGGAAAGGAAAAGGGTAGAACGAGACTCCCCTGGGATGTAGACGGTGGTCGGCTGAACTCGGATCTAAGGGCTCTCCCGGCGGACTAAAATGCGTAGCTCCGCAAGCAAAGTGCGTAACTCGCAAAGGGAATTTCCGGCCGACTAAGTCCAATCCCTACAAAATGAAACCAACTCCTTTCCAAGGTACAATGTGACAATTAAAGACTCATAAATAAACATAGTAAATAAATAAACTGAAAATAAATGCAAATCGTGCAGGGCTGCCTCCCTGTGAGCGCCTTTGTTTAACGTCGTTGGCTCGACAGTACCTCTTTAGGGATCACAAGTTAGGGTCCCCGGCAACGGCGCCATTTTGAACAGGCTTGTCGTCGTACCTGCGCAAAAACAATTTATATTTTCCTCACTTCGAACTGTGGATTAGAACAGCGGTAAGCAAGGGTCAAACCCAAGGGAGCTAGATGGTTACTACTTCGTTCTGTAATGGAGAAAAGCAAGAAACTAGAGTGAAAGTATTGGTTAGTGAACACTAAGAAGGCACGAAAATTGCTAAGGGATTTATCAATCAGAGAAGATATTCAGGTTAGGGTATTATTCAATTGTGACTTCGTTTATCCTTGATTTCTAAGTATTTATTCTAGCTTTCTTAGGGTTACTCCTGGTCTGGTTATAACCGTTTAATTCTAGCAAACCTAATACTCCTGGTCTGGTTATATTAGGTTTCGTGCAACTACTTATTCTAACTGGGTCGGTATCAAATAAGCAGTGAAAAGATAGTAAGGATTACTATGTTAAGTTGTACCCTTTCGGATCTCCCCTTAACCTAATAAATTCAAACTAATAATGTGCACAAGAACTAAATAGAAAGCATGAATAATGTTGAAGAACAGAATCTCAAAACAATCGTCACAATTATTTAACCCTAACCCGAATAATTGGATTAGTTACACATCGACATAAGTAAACAATGCAAATAATAAAAGGAAGAGACTTCACTAATTGACCGAGATGAAGAACACGAGGAGCAAGTCACGGCTGAAGCAAGGAAGACTGAGATCGATGGATTTCTCTGTGATTTTCGGATGATTTGAAGACTGCGGGATCTCTTGTATTTATAGGGTTTGAGAAACCCTAACTTGGCGATAAAGCTACGAAACCCTAGCATCGCATGCAAATTGGGCCGGCTGCTGGACTTTGGACGTGCGAATGGATGAGATGAGGCTCGGCTGGCCGGACGGATGGATCAGCGCTGGAGATGGATCAGCGCTGAAGTGCACGGGCTGATCGGACTGGGTACTTTGGGGCTGATTTGACTCGCCTTCGGACACTCTTCTGGCCGGTCTCTTGGTTTGGGGCACTAGCTGGACATGTATACTTGATGCTAGGACCTTGAAATCACCCCATTGTGTGGACGGATTAGGCCGGAGCGGCTCTCAAAGTTGACATCTCAGCCAGCCGGAAAACAGGCCCTGAAATTTGGCTAAGTCCTGAAATCTGCGCTGATCGTGCTCATGGGTTCTTGCTCCCTTCGTTCCTTGCTCGTGGCTCGAAATTCACTTGGGTTTGGCCTGAGGTGTAGCCTGACATATGGGCAAGACCATGGTGTGGTCCGATTTGTGCTGGGCTGGACCTTCTCCAAACGACGGGTGCTTCTTTCACCGAGCACGACCAGCCTGCGGACGCGCCTGGGCGCCTGGGCCTGATGGAACGCTGGTCGGCCTCACAGATTCATGCCTCGAGCGTTGCTTGGTTGTTGGTCGAAAATCCAATTGGTTTTGCCTGAGTCATAGCCTGACATACGAGCTACAAACTGCTGGTCTCCGATCATGGATTGGATCCTCCAGTGTCAAACGACACTTGCCTCATTCTCTGAGTACGGCCAGCCTGCGGGTCTCGGGTCCTTGTGGTGTTTTTGGCTCCAAAAGCCATATTTTGAATGTGATTCCTCCTAGAGCTTCCAAATCACCTGAAACACGAAACAACACTAAAAAGTAACTGTTCGCATAATAAAGTGAATGAAATGGTGGGAATTAATGACTCGATGAGTCGTATAAATACGGCTCATCAGTCATCAATGTGAAAAAGTATCCTGGAATCCTGATTGACCTGCTCAGTGAATGCAAGGTGCTTGGGTCGCTGCGAAAGGCTGGAAAGTTCTCAGACAAGCTTGTGCGTGAAGCTATTGTGAACCTGCCTGCAGAGTTTGGTGTACAGGGGAGTGAACACTATGGTCAACTGCGAGTCAGAGGAAAAGCTGTGTACATAACTCCGGAGCTGATCAATGCCTGTTGGGACGCTCCTCCGTGGGGCGCTGAGAGTATTACAGACGACTTAAACTCCATTGCCCAGGAAATTACTCAAGGGGTTAAAGTACACTGGAAAGGAGCAAATTTCAAACCTTCGGAATTATCTACCAAGTATGCGTTTCTGTACCAGATTGCACACTATAACTGGATGCCATCTATGAATCGTGGAGCGGTGACAAAAGATCTTGCTAAGCTGCTGTATGCTGTTGGAATGAAGAAGAAAATCAATCTGGGAGAACTGGTTTTTGCTCACTTGGAAAAACACTCGTTATCAGGAAGAGACCAACTTCCAATCGGATTTCCCTCTCTCATTCATCAGCTCGTGCTTGAACAGTTCCCTGACATCCTGTCCTCAGTTGATGTGCTCTCAGGTGACCCCAAAGTGTTGGCAATGGATCACAAAATGTTCAAAGGCGCCAGAGTTGTCGATGTGCCATGTGAGGCGTCATTGAAACTCCCGGCAACAATCCATCTTCCAGTTGCCATCCACAAGAAGTTTGTGAAGGAAGTCAGGGGCCAAATCTCGTTCCTAGGAAGTGAAATCAAGCGTATGCAGTCTCAGCGCTCTCAACTTCAAGATCTTCTTGCTGACCTGGGCTCTCTTTCTGCTGAAGGACCAGAGGAGGCTATTTCTGATTCTGAGGAAGCTTAGTTGGTGCACTATCCCCTTGCCACTTGAGTTAAACAGGGGGAGAAAATCTGCATGTGTGGTAGTTTGTTTTTTGGTTTGCTGTTGTGCTCGTTTTCAATTGATCTTCAATAGTGAAACTACACCCCCGTTCCTTATGAAATGAAGATCGCGTTTTGGGCAAGTCCGTGCTAGCATCTAATTTATCTGTCATGCAGAAGAAGTGTTTTGCCTCAAATGTCAAGGGGGAGATTGTTGGAGTAAAATGTGCCATCTAGGCAAAACCAGAACTGTGCAAGAAGCTGTACTAGATTAAACAGACAGTTCCGAAAAATCAGCTCTATCCAGATCTTTCCGAACTGATTTATCTTTATCATATCTTTGCGTGCGCCACATCATCAAACCAGATTTTATCAAGATAAAGTCATGCAGATCTCAACGGAAGTCTTTCCTAGTTTATCTAGAGTTTCGGAAATTAAATCTAGGGTTTTCTTATCCCTTAGATCCACACGGCTACTATATAAAGAAGACTAGGGTTCTTCTTTAAACACGCAAGCAACTTTCGAGATACACTGTGTGAGAAAGAGAGAGCCATCAATCAAGAGCAGAACACATCATTCTTGTCTACGAGCAGTCAAGCTGTTGTAGAAGGATTGTGGCTGCAAGTTGGTAAGCAAACTTGCTCCTTATTCTTGAACTTATACTTTGTTGCTGCGCAAATATTCTACCAGAAGTTCAAGAGGTGTTGTCGCTACACTGCCCTACCCTGTGCGTGTATTGCGACTCACACGTAGAGACCATCATCTCAACAAGGAGAATCTACTGCCGTAGGTTCCATTGCATCAGCCTCAGGAGGAGGCTCACGACGGTAGTCACTGGATCTAAGGGAAGCTTAGATCACACAATTCACTTAGAGGGTAGTATAGGTGTATCAGTAGTTTGATAGACTGTTCAGACGTTAATCTGTACTATATACCGTAATAGTGAATTGTTCCTTGGACTTGGGAGAAGTCCCCCAGACGTAGGCTACATTGAGCCGAACTGGGTCACCAATTGTTTTGTGTCTTTCTTTCTGTTTTTACACCTCAGTCTGATTATATTGGTCTGTGGAACTAACTGTACCACTGAGTGTTCCATCTTTAGCTGGTACAGTTAAGTTGAACTCACGCGTAGCTATTTCAAATGTTTTTTTTTCAATCATTTCGACCTTAGTTTTGTAGTAGCAGTCAAAAAGATTAAGAAATCAAACCATCTGACTTGATTTGTTGTCAATAGCCATGATATGATCATCTTAGAGTGATCTTTTTATCGAAGGATGCGTTTATTACACTTGTAGTCTCTGAAGCCAGAGAAGTTTTGCTATGTCTTTACAACAAATCAGTCTGTTCATTTGTTCAATGGCGTCGAAAAACGCAATCCGAATTACTTCTTTGTAAGTTGGACATCGTTGATTCACATGATCCAACTCAAGAAGGTTATTACTTATTGGCAATATCATTTGAATAGTTATGTATTTCCGTAGTCATATATATATATGGAGGATAAGTTTTCAACATGTGTATATACTTTTCAACATGTGTATATCTAAGGATATTATTTTGTAATTATTATATATTTAATTAATACTCTTGTATATATATCATATATTTTATGAATGAAAAGACACAAAAATCATTAGCCTTATTATTCTAAAATTTACATGATATCAGACTAAACGTCGATCCGCCCTAACCTTTTTTTTTGCTTCCGCCGCCAATCTCAGCCACCATGGCCACTGAAGACGTCTCCGCCTCCTCAACCACCACATCAGCTATTCTTTCTCTGAACTCACAAATTGCTCTCTATGACATCATTCTGTCAAATCTGACCTCACTGCCTACGATCCTGAATCATTCGTCACTTCGGGTCTTGCCCGGTGTGAATTCTTACCTGTTGATCGTCTGAACTATTGGCTCCCCGGATTCCTAATCTTGCATACGGTCTATGGAAGAAGAAAGACCACATTGTCTTATTGTGGATCCAATCAATGCCGTCCACGCCTCTACTTGCTTACATAGTTCGCGTGCCAACACTTTTGCGGCATAAGAGATTCTAGAACAAATGTTTCATGCGCAAATTTGACCAATCTGATGCAGCTTAAGCATCAACTGCATACCTTTCTGAAGGTCTCTCTCTCGATCCTTGAGTACATCGAAGAGAAATGAGCTTTTTCAGACTCTCTTACTGAACGCTCTTGCATCATTTTGAATGCAGAGTTTGTTCAATGTGTACTCCATGGCTTTGATGCCTCATATGCTAGTTTTCGCACAACCTTCAATATGCGGATGGGCTCGGCTACCTCTCATAAAATTTTAGGACTTTTCCTAGACGAATAAGCCCGGATCCAAGAGAATTAGGGTTTTCTAAGGTAGCTGACACCCTCCTCTGCCAACTTTGTTAACTGAGGCTCTTCTCGTTCCTCGGCGCTACCTGCTGACAGTTCATCTCCCCCAAAGCTGGCCTGCCAAATATGTCACAAATAGGGGCATGAAGCCCTAAATTCTTTGTAGCAACACAACACCACAGACTACCTGGCCACCAAGCAGTGACCCTCTCGAGGTTAGTCTAGCCCTTGCGACAATAAGTGTAGGCTGCAACATCAATCCAGTGGTCCCCGTCAAACATATATTATGTCTTCCCCACTTCTACATTCGATGATGAAATATCCAGCTTGGTTTTTCAATTCATGTGTCACAAATCATGTGACTGATGATTTCGACAATCTAGTTATTCAGTCCGACTACAATGGTAATAACGACTGGCAGGTCAGCAATGGTATGTCACTTCCTATTACGCATTTGAGTTGATCTTTTTTGCCTTCCTTACATAAGCCTTTTTAACTACACAATATTTTATTTGCTCCTCAATTTTGTAAAAACATATTAAGGGTTTCTCAACTTACAGCTGACAACAATACTTATATGATATTTTTTTTTCCTACTTACTGTCTTGTGAAGGATTTATAGGGTCGGACACTACTCAATGGAACCACTGAGAATGACCTCTACCACCTCCATCCACCGCCTAAACCAAAACCAAAACCCACTACCCTATCCTGCGTCTTCCTTGAAGCCAAACTGACCTTCAAACTTGGTATGTGTGTCTTGGGCATCCCCATGAGTCTTGTCTTAAGCATCTTATTTCTCATTTTTATTTACTAGTATCTTTGAACAATACTAAAAGTGCTTGTGAGTCATGTCAGCTTTGGAAGAGTGATCGACTTCATCTCTCTAGCCTAAATGAACGTAGTAGTCTTCCTTTTGCTTTAGTTTACTCAGATGTTTGGGGACGAGCTGTGCTCCAGCTCATTCTGTTAATGACAATCGATATTTCCTAATTTTTGTTGATGATTGCACCAAATTTGTTTGGATCTATTTTCTCTCCAAAAAGTCACGAGTTCCTCATTACTTTCAGCTTTTCCAAAAGATGGTTGAAACTTAATTTAATACTAGAATCTAGCAGTTTGAATCAGATTGGGATGGTGAATACGATCTATTTCTACCTATCCACAATCATAGGGTATTGATCATCGTGTCTCTTATCCCCACAAGCAGTCATGGGGCTGCTAAGTGTCGTCATCGTACTATTGTCAAAATTCATCTTTCCATATTGTCTCGAGCTCGCCTTTTTCTCTTCCTTTTAAGAACTAGATTCCATACATTAGTCTATCTCCGTAGCCACACTCTTTCAACTACCCTTGACCATAAGTCATCCTTTAAGTTTGTCTACCATAAAACTCCTAACTATAATTTTCCTAAGTGTTTTGGGTGCCTTTGTTATCCTTTCATTAGACCATACACGTCCAACAAGCTTGAGTTCTAATTTTTCTCCTTGTATCTTTGTGGGGTATAGCTCTCTTCATAAGGGCTACTTATGTCTTCATGTGTCCAACCGTGTCTATGTCGCTCACCATGTCTTTTTTTATGAGTTAACCTTCTCATATATTGAACATGTCAGCCCCAACCTCACCCTCTACTTCCCCTCGCCACTCTCACTATCCTTATCCCTGCCATAGCTTGTAGCTAGACCTTGACTGTGCGCCTTACTACCCGCTCTCGTGGATGCTACACCCCGACTTGAGTCCTCCTCTTCACGGCCTATAAAATATCCACCATAGCCTCCCATCATCCTCCTTTTTTTATGCACCTTATACCTTACCTGACTCACTACCAGTTCCATCCCCTGCGACCATGCCACCTTCCCATGTTGTCCTCAGCAAGCCACTCTCAACGTGTCCTTTGGGTTGTGCGCCTGCTCATTCTTCACCGAAACAGTCAGGTATACCTTCCTCCTCTTCATTTCCTACTTTTACTCCTATTTTTCCTTCATATTTTCATGTAGTTGATACTAGCCAGCTTACTATGATCACTCGCTCAACAAAAAACAACCTCAAACCCAAAGGCCTCAAATCCACGAAACATTCCTTACCTACCACTACTGATCTTTACATTAAACCCATCACCTCCTCTCAAGCCTCTACATCTCTCGAGTTGCAAAATGTAATGCGGGTTGAATATGATGCTCTCTTGCGTAGTTGGACGTGGACACTTGTCACGTATCCATGTAATGCTAACATTATTGGTTGTAAGCGGCTTTACAAAATCAAGTATAAGGTAGATGGATCTATTGAGCGTTACAAAGCTCGCTTGGTTGTAAGGAGGTTCAATCAAGAGGATGGAGTTGACTATGTTGATGATTAGATTATTACTGACTCTTGAGCTACTGTTATATCTCAGTTTATCAGTTTGCTTAACGCCACTCTCTCCCTGCCTGATCTTGGTCTCCTGCATAATTTTTTAGGCATTGAGCTGGTTCGTCATAGATCTATGGTGGTTTTGTCTCAGCTGAATTATATATGAGATCTCCTGCATTGTAGAAACATGGCCGATGCTAAGCTTGTTGCCTCTCCTGCTTAGCCAGCATCACGTCTCACTCAGTCTGGTGATCTTATTGATGATCTAATTCTTTATAGAAGCATGGTTACTGCTCTGTAGTATGTCACCGTTACTCGCGCTGAGATCTCTTATGCAGGCAATCGAGTATGTCAATTTATACATAATCTCACTGATATTCATTGGTGTGCTGTACCTGAAGGATACTATTGATTCGGGTCTTATTCTCCGCTCTTGCACTGATCATCGTCTTGTTGCCTACTCTGATGCGGGTTGAGCATTTGATGGTGATGACTGTCGCTCACAACATGGTTTTACGATTTATTATGGTGGTAATCTTATTAGATGGCCGTCTAAGAAGCAGCATATTGTGGCTAAGTCCAGCTCAGAGGCTAGAATCAGGTCATTGCCTTGTGGAGACAGAACTTATATGGTTGCAGTAGCTTCTGCATGAGCTTCAATTTCCTCTTCGCCTTTGCCCATCCTTACGTGTGACAACCTGAGTGCTACATACATGTTTGCCAATCCACATTTTCATCAGCTCTCCAAGCACATCAAGATTTATTATCATTTTGTATGTGAACAGGTTGATGATGGCTCCCTTTTCATTGGCATGTCCGTTCTCTTGATCACATTGCAGACATCCTTACTAAGGCGGATGGTCACTACAAATTTCGGACCAAATTAGCGATTAACTTTTTACGATAATGGACGTTATCGTATTTTTTGCGCGACAACGGAACGAGGAGTTTTACGACAACGGAAACAAATACGACAACACATACGACACATTTACGATGATATTAATTACGATAATCTGTTATTATCATATTTGTCGCTCAGAGTTATCGCAAAATTTATTATATTAAATTAATTTACATTATCCCACCCACCATATCCCACAAAAACTTATGTTCTTATCATCTTCCTTCTCCATCATCCGAACGACCTAATTTCTTAAAGCATCGTCCGAGCATCGTCGGACGGGGGTGGAAAATGTCAGGTCGTGAAGACGTCCAGCATCGTCGTCGATCGTCTCAATTTTTGGTTCGAAAGTGAAGCCGAGGACGAGGTGGGGGAAGGACGGGTCACGGGGGTTCATCTGATGTTGTCATTTCGATTCGGGACTATGAGAAGATGAATTTCAGAATGAAAGGTAAGAGCTTGGAGTAGAGCGCCGACTGGCGGAGGGCGTCATTGGAGCGGAGGTCGGCTTGGATCTAGGTGAAAATGATGTCCATGGATCTGGGCAAAAATGATGTCCGTTGATGTGTCGAATGATTTAATTAAACGGATCTGGATACGTCCCTGGCAGCACAAAAAGGTTCGTGCTGTATGCTGTATGGATGCGTTGATAGAGTTTTGTTGAATTGATTGTCTTATGGGTCGTTAGGGTTGTGAGAAGGTTAGAAACGAGATTGTGTAAAGATGGGAACTTTGCTTGGTTTTGGAATTTGGGTAACATGTGTGTGAGTCCTGACTAAATTAGTTTTGTTGGATCAATGGATTGTCTGGCACTTCTGGCTTGGATAGGGTTTGAATTGATTTTTGTCATTAGAGTCCCAGCAGAGAAATTTTCTGAATATTTATGCACTGTTGTCTAGTTTAGCTGAACATTGTTGATTCGAATAGTGTTGTGCAGATGTTATAGTCAATCTAGTGTGTGTTTTAAACTTGTTGTTTGTGACTCAATTATGCATTCTGATGGATCATTTTGTCTAGTGAACAGCTGTGTAAAATCAGCTGAACTTCAACTTGTTTTGCCGGTGGGGGTGCTTGAGTTCTAAACAGATATTCTCAAGGGCTTTTGTCCTAAACAGATTTTCTAGCAATTTGTCATTTTAGTAAATTGTTCTTTAATTTCTGCTTAAGAGTGTGCTTGTCTAGTCATCACCCATCCATCCAGCCGCATCCTGGTTTGCAAGGGCGTGCGCGTGCATGTCCCCTTGATAGCTGTATGTGAAATTGTTAAGTATAGCTGTATGTGAAATTGAGGTCTGATAATTCTATATTAGTTACAAACTTGCTGAGGTCTGATAATTCTTTTATGTGCCACTAAATTCTAGGAACTGTATAATAGTCAAGAACTTTGCTGTGAATTGTTCTGAGAATTGTATATTAGTTAGGAACTTCCCGTGACTTATTCTTGCTTATGATCTTCTTCTTTGTAATGCTAGGTTCACAAATATGCTTATATTGTGATGCTTAAATTTTGATGGCATGTATTGATGCTCAAATGTCTGGAAAAGATTTGAAAGTATATTGTTGGTAGGAGTTAGTTCAGTTTGTTTCGCAGAAATTACTTCCCGGAAATTGCTTCAATTTGCAAGTGATGCTCAAAATTGTGATGCTTCATTTTGGAAGGCTTTTCGTTGCAGTTTGTGGTGATATTATCCGGGTGCTTTGTATTAGGGAGGAATAAGACTGGTTAAGAAGAATAAAAATAGGATATATTGGATCTCATGGTGTTCTTATCAAGAATTGCAGTGGTTAGAGTTCTTGTATAGATCTCATGGGGTTCTTATCAAAAATTACCAAAAATCAAAATTGTCAATCACGGATGGTTGGAAGATTGGTAAGTGATATGATTTTTCTATGCTGGTTATTGTACCCTTGATGTGCCTAGCAGTCCTTGTCAATTTGAGTTTTAATTTATATTACAATTTTTTTAGCTCAAGTTCTTGGGAACTTCTTCCATAAGAGAATTATTCAAAGAGGCAATGAATTCTATTAAGTTTGTTATTCCAATTTCCCTATTTTGTTGCTACCTCGCTTGAATATTTGCCCAACATATGAACTCTCTTTGTGATTGATTAGTGGTTATGATCTGGAAATGGAAGCAGAAGCCAAGGATTCTGAGGAAGAGAACGAAGAAGGCAGCACCACGAAGCAATTTAATGGGATAAATATAAAGGTTTCTTTTGGTAAGAACTAGCACCTTACATAATGAACTAGCACCTAAAAACATGCATGAGCCTTAAAAATGCTAGGTGATTCAAACATATTATGTTGTTTATTGTCTTATCCCCTGTTCTACATTTTCACAATGCAGTTATGTGCTATATTGTATATGTTGGTTATGTGCTGCCCGTATGAACACAATACATTGTATCTTAAGTTTGCCGACAGTTATATTGTTTTTATTGCCCATATTAATGTATCAGTTTTTATTGCCCATATTACACTTTTCAGGTATTGACTAATCAGTAGAAATTTACTTAACGAGATTTTTATGACCACATCATTGATCATTCTACTGGTTCACTTGTTCATTATATTTTCTCCTAAGTTGCTATAACCTTCTATTTGGTGGACTAATTGTGATTCAATCATTCTGCTTTCATTGCAGGTGAAGTGTTGGCAATTAAAATGGATGGAAAGATATGATGAACAAGCACCCATAGATGTTCTTCCTACTGAGGATTTCTACAGCTCTTCGTAGTGGAAAACATAGAAATTCACAGTATATGTATTACATTTTTGAACAATTTATTGTATTTGTTGAATACAATTCATTTTGTGAAATGAAAAAAAAAATTAATCATTTAATTTTCGATTAATTTTAATTATTTAATTTAATTATTTAAAAATAAATCAAAATGAATATAATATGTGAAATATAATATTTATATTGTTATTGTATAGTTATCGTAAAGTCATCGTATAATTTTTACGATAACTGTACGATGACTCTGCGATAACAATATTATATTATCGTACAGTTATCGCAGAGTAGTCGTAAAATGTTATCGTAAAGTTATCTAACATCAAAAGTTATCGTATTAAGCAACTTTGCGATAACTGTACGATAAATTCGTGTTAGCGTAAAGTTTGCTCGAAATTTGTAGTGGGTGCAACTCGCTTAGCCATGTTGCGCACCAAGCTCCATATCGTTGCACCTCCATGAATATTTTAAATTTTATAATTTTAACTCCTTATTCTAATAAGAATTAGAGAATAATTTGCACAAATTATTTCATTTTTCAAATTCTATCATTAAACTTACCATAAGAACTCCACAATATCAGATAATTGAATGTGTAAGAAACAGTCCAAGCACCAATCCAGTTGACGAGCGTCGCGAGGCTACCAGCTACTCCTTTCACATTAACCGGGAACATCTGTATTTGTATTGGAAGAATTAGTTAGAATTGCAGATTTCTTACACTGAGATTCTGATAGCAGACAAATATTTGTAACCTCTGAAATTAGCATCCAAGGTATGGCTGCCATTCCAGCAGCAAAGGAACCTCCGTATACCTGCTCAAATTGACTAGTATATTCAGTGCATTTAAAAAGAAAGAAAAGACAATAACTTTTTATCCATTAATTCTTTTTCGTCAGCTGAATTGAAATATGTATATATTTGATCCACAACAATATGGTCAGCTAATATTTTATATGTAGGTTTAGTCATGTATTACATTACGCCAGAAGACCATTATTGTGACATCTTTTTGTGCATGTCGCTTTGTAACCATGGCATGAAACATCATATGAAGCAAACCAAGTAAAAATGTTGTTTGCCACAGCAAATGCGAGGAAACTTACGTCATATATGAGAGTAAATGTGTATTATATAGAAGCTTATGCTACGTAACTTAAGTTACGAGAGAGTAAGTATATGTCGTATATGAGAACTTATGTGTAGCGTCAAGGGTGTCCTTGTTGGTTGAACTTGATAGTTGGGTTCCACAAACACTATAAAGTATGGTGCTGAACTGCCTTTGGAGTTTCTTGACCGCAAAGAGCAATGGCGTTCATTTCAGGAAACCAAAAGTTCAAGGAATGCAACTCTATATGGTTTTTGGTTAAGTTACATTGCAGTTATAGTATTATGAATAGAATTGATTTATTTCCAGTGTTATTTTTGATAGGCTCGGGGTCAAAAAATGAATGAAGTGTGAAATGATGCGGGCAGAACAATCCATCATAGTTGAAAGATTCCTTTTAGCCATAGAGTTGGAAAGCACGCTCTTTCAAAGGACAATGTCCCTTATATCGCTGCATATGGTGAGGTGTACGGATGAGAACACACAAGAGTTCATCATTCCATTGGCATTATTGTCTTGGCTCTCCAACGAGGAATTCTTCAATGATGATGCCTCATACATAGAAGAAATATCTTTTGTTGATGAAGAAGAACTCTTCCCTCCCGCTATAAGTGAGCTTAAATGTGAACTCAACTCTCTTGTTGAGAATAAGATAAAGGAAGAGCATATTGAGGAAAAAGGATTTCAAGGGTATGAACATTTTGTTGAGGTTTACACGGACGAAACTAAATAGCAACCTCGCACGCAAGAAGACACAAGTTTAAAGAGATTGAGGATTGGGCATGCAAGGACATAACTGAAAAATTCAAGGAACGGGTGTCCAGCAAGCTCGAGACAAGTTTTAATGACCCCTTCTTCTCACGAAGTCTCGAGACAAGTTTTTGAGCTTTGTGCCTTATTTTGCAAGATTACTAGAAAAGAGCTCCCATGACCCCTTAATTGTAAATGGATATACATTCTTGGAGAGGTCAACCATCCATTTAAAATTCCATTGCAGGCTTGATGAAAGAAAATTCAAATGGGATTTGAAGGTGGATTGACACCCCAAATGTCCAAGGCCCCATGAGAAGGGATCCTAGCAAATGAATTCTCACGAGTGATTCTATGGGGCGCTTTGCTACGTATTTGCCAAGACGTGAAAAATAATCCCTCACGGGAGGTAACCCAGTTTGTACGTTATTCATTCTTGCATTTTCATGTTTGAGTGTTTGACATGATTTTGAGTCGCTTAGGCTCTAAGTTTGGAGTGTGAAATTTGTCTCCAATCCCAATTCACAACGCCCGAATTCCTCCACCTCCCTTGATTTCTCTATGAATGATGATGTAGCCGCTTAGTGTTCATGTGCCTTATTTGAGTTTGGTAGATTGGAACTATTTTTTATACCATGTTAGGACTTTCGTTTCACATTTTGGGTACTTAAGACACCTTATGCCTATTTTGGAAGATGTGGTTTACCTTCCTTATTTGAACTCTATTAAACTTATACCATGATGTTATTTTGTGACTTGTGATGCTTTCTTGCTCATAATTGAGTTGTGTATTACCTTGTATATCACTTGTTGCTTTTAACCTTTCATGTGTTCTTGTAATCAAGGAAGTTATTTCCATCATGTATGATCAAGCTTAGCACAATGGCGTCTTCTTTATTGGTGGGGCACATCTACAAACGAGGGGAGTTCCTATGCACCATTATCTCATTTTCTTCATTGTTTGCGCCTAGGGACTAAGCTATATTTTAGGTGTTGAGTGGGTAGTCGCATAGTTCACTCATATCATGCCATGCCTATCATTTTTGAATGGACACTTTCGTTCATGTATTCTATCCCAATCTCATGAGTGTTTTCTCCATTTAAGACTTGTGATCATCAATTCTAAATTACCTATATATCAAATCTAGCCTACTTTTCATAAGTACTTGATCTTGAATTTTGAACTGACTTAGTCCTTTGAATGTGCATTCTTGTGATAAATCAGTGCTGCGTTTTCTAATTTAGTGCCTTACTTGTGATTGTTTCCCATGCATTACATACTCTTTGAACATATTATCAAGTTTTAAGTGTGGAGTCAAAAGAGGACGAAAAATAGGCCCAACAAAAAAATATTCATGGTCAAAGAGGGTAAAACCCCAACTAAAAACTTTCTAAAAGCGCTAGAGAAGTTTTGCTTCAAAAATATATATATGTCGGGGGTTAGGAAGAACAGTTCCTCATCGAAAGCATTTGTAGGCCAAAGGCCATTTGAAAAAATTCAAAAAAAATTAAAGCACTTAAAACTTGACTATATGTTCTTCCACCACTCTACTTGTGATGGATTCATCACTTGTATTGTGTGCTAGTTGGTCAAACTCTTGAACGATTCTTGTGCTTGCACGGAGGCTTTCCTTTGATCTGTTGTTGTTTTCCTAGAACTCTTATTGTCGAACTCCTCTTCCCTTATGGGTTATGGCTAAAGCACCTAATACATGAGAATGAGTTCTAAGTCGTAAACCTGTGGACTAGCCCTAGCTAGCATAGGTGAGCGATTGACTTTTTTTTTTGCAAACTACTAACTTTGATTCAATTTCTAGTGTATTGATTGGACATTTGATTGCTCTAGTATTGATGATCATGAATGCACGATCTCTTAGATACTTACATGGTTTGAAAGTTATTTTGATGGTAGTACGATTGTAGTGCTAGTTTAGGATAAGGAATTTGTTTTGAGAAATCCCTGCCTTGGTTGAACACTCTTATATTCATTCTCATGGGATATGTGCATTTGGGATTTGTGAGTATTCCCTTTTCTGAAAACTCTCACGAGACTATAACTCGTCCACTAGGGTAGCCTAGAGGTTTAAAGGCTTGGTGTATATGCTAAATGCGCTCGTTGAAAAGGAGCTAGATAGCTTGCATTCTTCATTTTAAATTTTCTTGTTAGTTTAGTTAGGAATAATGATTGAGGCCTTGAAATAAACACTAGGAGCAAATGGGCGACAAAACATTGTGCCTCTAGCTTTTCTCCATTTGCCTACTCTTGACATGTGCATATACTTTGTTCAGGACGAACAAAGTTTAAGTGTGGAGTGTTGATAAGTCGAATTTTTATCTTATTCTTCACCATATTTTATTAAAGCTTTGATTTTTTTTTCCGACATTTTTCGATGTCATTTGACCATTTCCTTTCACATTTCAGGTACAAAATGATTCCCCATCGAATTCAAGACCTCAAGATCAAGATTGCATGAAAAATTGAAGTTTCCGCGCAAAATAGGGATTTCTGGGCAAAACAGGGCAGATTGACCTCTCCGACTTATTTTGCATGCCCAGAGCGCATACGGTGTCCAAAAAGGTTGATCCATGGCTTGTTGGAACTCAAAGGGCTACAACTCTCTAGATTACGCAAAGACCAAATTAAGTCTATATTACCGCGAAAAATCCCCAGGAAGTTATACCGATTAGCAAAAGTTGGGTTTGAGCTCCATTGTCAAACACTGCTCTCGGACGCTTCGAACTGAGCGGTTGATATTCCAACCGACCGGTTCAGAACCTCGGGTAACTTAATCTTGTTCTGTCATGTCTCAACCGACCGGTTCAGAACCTCGGGTAACTTAATCTTGTTCTGTCATGTCTCAACCGACTGGTTGAGACTTGGATCACCCCCAACCGACCGGGTGGCACCTGAAACCTAGAAATTTCAGTATGGGGCTTTAAATAGAACGATAGGGTTTTGACAAATTTAAAAAGGAGGGGGTTTTTTAGAGAGAAAAAGTGTGAGAAAATGGCCAAGGAAGACTCAACATCACAAAAGGATTGCTTTGGGGAGAAGAGGGAATAGATCAAGGAAGGCATCTAGTTTTCTACTTGGATTTCTTTTTTGCGACATGGATTTCTTATATGACACAACTTTATTCCTTTTAAGCAACACAAAATGTCCTTTAATGGGACAACATAAGCCTTTATAACTATAATATAATATCGATGTCCTATAAAACTTCTTATGCGACGCTATGGACTTTTGCTGACGATTGTGGCATAGATCTCATGCAACAACATATGATCGATCATATGACAAATTATATGAATGTAGCGTAAAAGCTTTTATGCGTCGTCTATCAATTTAAGTCACGGATGTCACACATAAGTCTTACGCGACAAACATTAACAATGTCGCTTAAACGGTTTCACTTGAAAGTGACATACGTAAACAGAGACGTCGCGTAAAATCTCATATCACAAAGATAACGCGACATTTTGTTTGTCACATTGGTCTTAAGCGACAAAATGCTACATTAAGCGACGTTTTTTGTGTTGCCCCTTAAGTATAAATCTGGCGTATTGGTATATGTATCCTTACTAACCACTAACTTTTGTCTTACATTTATGATGTTTGAAATGTCTTAATGCGATGTTCGAATGTCTTTTACGACTTCTAAATTGTTTTCTGCAATGTTCTATGCCACTCTTTGACTTATGCGGTGCTTTTAGATTACTTACGCGACGCTTCAAAATTATCTTACACAGTGCTTCGAAATTATCATACGCAACGCTTCAAAACTTTTGTACACAACACTTCAAAACTTTCGTAATTGTCACTGTATAATTGGCATTGTTAATGACATGATGACACTGACGGGAAATCTGTCGCATATATGTCATTTTCTTATGCACATTATAGCTATGGCGCGTAAGACACCGATGCTATTAAGCCTATGCAACAGGTAGTACGCCATGGATATGCTCCGTCGTATGTAACATATGCAGCATTATTATTAGCTTTTTTTGTCACTCACTTGCCTCTGTCGCAAATAATATATTCTATTCTCGGTGTAGTTTAATTTGACAAAAGCTAAGAATATGTTAAAAGCTATAGAATTAGAATATATACTTTACCAGTAGGCCAATAACTGCTAGGGCGTCACTTGACGTTGATGAATAATCGTGAACCTGTGTGTCGTATGAGTCATTGAGTTATCCAAAAATGGCTGAATTAGGACTATATATACACAGACAATATCCTATTAAAAACAACAACAACTACACAGACTGTAATATTGATCTTTGAATTGCTTGGATAATTTAGTTGAGCTTGAGGAAGTTGGAATTGGACGTTAGATCTTCAGGTCGAGCTCGCGATCGGCTACGCGGGCGTTTCAGGTCGGGCACGCGATCGGCTACACGGGCGCACAGGTCGGGCGCGCGAGCGGGCACGCGAGCGGGCACCCGGTCTCCAGGTCGGATGGCCGGTCGGCTGGGGTGAGTTTGATTGCCAAATGGAACGGCACCGTTTCAGTTACAGCTGTGCGTTTCATTCAGTTTGGGTTTACGACTTATTCGGAACGGCTTCGTTTGGTTTACAGTTGGCAGTAACCGACATCGTTTTATCCCAACGGATATAAAACGAATCTCCGCGCCTGGGTTTCACACCTGATTATTCTGAAAATCAGTTTTAGGGTTCTTGAAGAAACAATTTGGGGCTTTTAGATTCTATAGAAATTGGTCATCGAGATCGATTGTAATAGGTCCGTATTAGTCTCTGGATTGTATTCTGTGTATTCGATTGATTCCAAAAAGCTCAATAAAACGTCCTCATTCTTGGTGCTGGAGTAGGGGAAGAAGTCCCCGAACCAGGGTAAATCTGTTTGTCATAGTTTCGTAGTTGTTTGTTCATTCATATTCCATCATTTCGATTGTCGATCCGCATCCGCATCTCTACAATTGGTATCAAGAGCTTTGAAGATCGGAGTGATGGGTCCAATGAAGATAGAACTGAACCGGTTTGATGGCCATGGCGACTTCGGCTTATGGCGTCAGCGTATGAGGGCAATCCTAGTTCAGATGAAGGTCGTGAAGGCCCTGGACGGCGAGAAGGACTTCCCTGCGACGATGACCCAAGACGAGAAAGAGGAAGCCCAAGAATTGGCCTATAGCACCATTATTCTTCATCTCAGTGACAAAGTCCTGCGAGAGGTGTCCAAGGAGAAGACTGCAGCAAAGGTGTGGTTGAAGCTTGAGTCACTCTACATGACAAAGACACTGACCAGCAAAATCTACTTGAAAGGTAAACTTTTTGGGTTCAAGATTAGTGAAGATAAAGACCTTGATGAACAACTAGATGAGTTTTCAAAAATCATTCTGGATTTAGAGAATATAGAAGTAAAAGTGGATGATGAGGATCAAGCCATCGTGCTGCTAAATGCTCTACCTAGTTCTTATAGTTCATTTGTTGAGACAATGAAATATGCAAGGGAATCCTTGACCTTTGAAGAGGTTCTCACTGCCCTCAAGTCAAAACAAATGGATGCTGGTTCATCAAAGGGTGCTGCAGAAGGTCTGTCAGTCCAAAGAAAATTTGATAAGAAGAGCTACAACAAGAAGGGATCAAAAGGCAACTTCAAGCAAAAATTTCAGCAAGGTGGACAACAGACTCCAAACTTAAAGAAGCTGAAATGTTTTTTATGTCATAAAGAGGGTCATTTTAGAAGGGATTGTCCTGAGAGAAAAAAGCAAGATGGTGGTAAAGGAGGTGATAAGGCTGAGGCAGCAGTGGTGGAAGAGGCAGAAGAGGGCTATGAAAGTGCTGATGTCCTTGTAGCCACAAATGCTGCAGATGGGAGTCACTGGATCCTTGACAGTGGCTGCTCTTATCACATGACTCCCAACAAGGCTTGGATGCATGATTTCAAGGAGTTGGATGGAGGCATGGTGCTGCTGGGTAATGACAAAGCATGCAGGATGCAAGGAGCTGGATCAGTAAAGCTCAAGACTGCTGGTGGCCAAGAAGCAGTCCTCCATGATGTCAGGTATGTTCCTGATCTTAAAAGGAATTTAATCTCCTTAGGCACTTTAGATAAACTTGGATATGTGTTTAAAGCTGAAAAAGGCATAATGAAAATTACCATGGGATCCTTAGTAGTCATGAAAGGTAAGAGGTCAAATGGTGTATATGTTTTGCTTGGAAACACTGTGACAGGGTCAGTCTCAAATGCTACTGAGAAAATGCATGATAAAATGAATTTATGGCACTTAAGGTTAGGACATGTTAGTGAACTTGGCCTTAAGAAATTGCATGAACATGGTTGTCTTGGTGATGAATGTCTTGGTAAACTGAAGTTTTGTGAAAACTGTATACTTGGTAAATCTAACAGAGTTAGTTTTAGCAAAGGCATACATAGAACCACTGATAAGCTTGAATATATACATTCAGACCTTTGGGGTCCTTCTAGAGTTCCTTCACATGCTGGTAGGAGGTATTTTGTGACTTTTATTGATGATTATACTAGAAGGGTATGGATATATATATTGAAGTTGAAAAGTGATGTTCTAACTGTGTTTAAAGAATGGAAAGCTTTAGTTGAAAACCAGACAGGTAAGAAGATCAAGAGGATGAGAACAGATAATGGGCTTGAATATTTGTCAACTGAGTTTATAAATTTGTGTAAGGATGCTGGGATTTCTAAACATCATACAGTGGCAGGTACCCCTCAGCAAAATGGACTTGCTGAGAGGTACAACAGAACAATTTTGGAGAGGGTCAGATGTATGCTCATTCAGGCTGGATTACCTAAAGTTTTTTGGGCTGAAGCAGCAACTACAGCATGTCATTTAATCAATAGATGCCCATCCTCTGCCATAGAGTTCAAAACACCAATGCAGATGTGGAGTGATCATCCAGAAGATTACAACAGATTGAAAGTATTTGGATGTGCAGCTTATGCTCACATCAGACAGGACAAGTTGGATTCAAGGGCCTTAAAGTGTTTATTTCTGGGATATCCTGATGGAGTAAAAGGATACAAACTGTGGTGCCTAGAAAACATTGGGAAGAAGTCAATAATTAGCAGAGATGTTGTGTTCAATGAGGCCATTTTTCCTTACAAAGACAAAAGTGAAAATTCTGATCAGTCAAACAAGAATTCTGATGAAAGTGATAAAGTCCACATTGAGGTGGAGCCATCCAGTAAAATTAAAGAGACTATTACTGAGCAACAACAAGTTGAGAATGCCAGAAATTCTGATAGCAGTAATGAAGCACAAGAAGATGAACAAGCTGGTAATCAAGAAGACCTCACCAATTATATGCTTACAAGGGATAGGCAAAGAAGGACCATCAGGCCTGTTGCAAGGTTTGGGATGGACAACATGGTTGCCTTTGCATTCAATACTGCAGCAGAAATTGCAGATGAGGAACCAGTTTCATATCAGCAGGCTGTTCATTCAACTGATAAAGACTTGTGGATAAATGCTATGAATGAGGAAATGGATTCTCTACTGAAGAATAATACTTGGGAACTTGTGGATAGACCAAAAGGGCAAAGGCTAGTTGGAAGCAAGTGGATATTTAAAAGGAAGGAGGGAATACCTGGTGTGGAGAAACCAAGGCTTAAAGCCAGGCTTGTGGCCAAGGGGTTCACACAGAAAGAAGGTGTAGACTTCACAGAAATATTCAGTCCAGTGGTCAAGCACAGGTCCATCAGAGTTATATTAGCTATTGTTGCAAAGTTTGGATTATATCTGGAACAGTTAGATGTGAAGACTGCATTTCTTCATGGAAAATTGGATGAGACTATATATATGAGACAACCAGATGGATTTGTGATTGGAAACAAAGAAGAAAAAGTCTGTTTACTCAAGAAATCTTTATATGGTCTGAAACAGTCTCCAAGGCAGTGGTATAGAAGGTTTGATGAATTTATGATCAAACAAGGGTACCTGAGATCAGCTTATGACTGGTGCATATATGTGAGCAAAGAGGAAAATCAGAATGAAAGGGTTTATTTACTCCTATATGTTGATGACATGTTGATAGCAAGCAGAAATTTCAATCAGATAAAGAGATTGAAGGAGCAGCTCAGTTCAGATTTTGAAATGAAGGATCTCGGACCTGCAAAGAAAATTCTTGGTATGCAAATATTGAGGAATATGCAGCAGGGCACTTTGTTCTTAAGCCAGCAGGGCTATATTGAAAAGGTTCTTACAAAATTTGGAATGGGAAATGCAAAGTCAGTTTTGACTCCTATTGCTCAACATTTTAGACTTCATAAGGACCAGAGTCCTCAGTCTGAGAAAGATATCAGTTATATGCAGGAAGTCCCTTACTCTAGTGCAGTTGGGTCTCTAATGTATGCAATGGTGTGTACTAGACCAGACCTAGCTCACTCAGTCAGCTTGGTAAGTAGGTTCATGGCAAACCCAGGAAAGGATCATTGGGCTGCTGTGAAATGGATCCTAAGGTATCTAAAAGGAAGCACTGAAATTGGTCTGAAATATGGTGGAGCAGATCAAGGTGGAGCTGGGACAGAAACAGATATGATTGTGGGATACTGTGACTCTGATTATGCTGCAAGCATAGATACAAGGAAATCTCAATCTGGTATAGTTTTTACAGTGTTTGGGACTGCAGTTAGTTGGAAAGCAACCTTACAACCAGTTGTGGCCTTGTCCACAACTGAAGCAGAATATATTGCAATTACTGAGGCAGTTAAGGAAGCATTGTGGTTAAAAGGCTTACTGGGAGAACTGGGATTTGAACAAAAGAGAGTCAAGGTATTCTGTGATAACCAAGGAGCTGTTCACCTATCTAAACACCAAGTCTTCCATGAGAGGTCTAAACACATCGACATAAGGATGCACTTTGTCAGGGATATTGTGGAATCAGGGGAAGTAGGCATTGAGAAGATCTCAACTGAGAACAATCCTGCAGACATGTTAACAAAGGCAGTCACTTGGGAGAAATTCAAGCTTTGCTTGGATTTGCTCCAAATTGGAGTTAACTAGTTTGCAGGGCAGCCAAGATGAGGAAGGACTTTAAAGCTATTCTAAGATCAAGGTGGAGATTGTAATATTGATCTTTGAATTGCTTGGATAATTTAGTTGAGCTTGAGGAAGTTGGAATTGGACGTTAGATCTTCAGGTCGAGCTCGCGATCGGCTACGCGGGCGTTTCAGGTCGGGCACGCGATCGGCTACACGGGCGCACAGGTCGGGCGCGCGAGCGGGCACGCGAGCGGGCACCCGGTCTCCAGGTCGGATGGCCGGTCGGCTGGGGTGAGTTTGATTGCCAAATGGAACGGCACCGTTTCAGTTACAGCTGTGCGTTTCATTCAGTTTGGGTTTACGACTTATTCGGAACGGCTTCGTTTGGTTTACAGTTGGCAGTAACCGACATCGTTTTATCCCAACGGATATAAAACGAATCTCCGCGCCTGGGTTTCACACCTGATTATTCTGAAAATCAGTTTTAGGGTTCTTGAAGAAACAATTTGGGGCTTTTAGATTCTATAGAAATTGGTCATCGAGATCGATTGTAATAGGTCCGTATTAGTCTCTGGATTGTATTCTGTGTATTCGATTGATTCCAAAAAGCTCAATAAAACGTCCTCATTCTTGGTGCTGGAGTAGGGGAAGAAGTCCCCGAACCAGGGTAAATCTGTTTGTCATAGTTTCGTAGTTGTTTGTTCATTCATATTCCATCATTTCGATTGTCGATCCGCATCCGCATCTCTACACAGACAATATATATGATGGTATAGGGCGTAGTTTGTTCATATGCATATGGTATATATAATAAATACCTTTAAGAAGAATGAAGTTCCAACTAGCATACACCCTATGAGCATTCCAGATGCCGAAACCTTTCAATTATATTATATATCACACACAGTTGGCATTATAATAATCATTTTTATAATAGGAAGACAATAATGTAAAAACAGTGTGAGCGAACTAGGTACATGCATATATTGATCGATCGATCACCTACCAGCAAAAACGGCTTTCGCCCTGCGAAATCCATCCTGGTTGCTGTCAATAAGCATACTGCTACCTAGCAGAGTGATTTTAGAAAACTAAATTTTAAGGCCTCCAGTACAATATCACTAGCGCGCTGATGTAGTATAGATGATTTAGGTGGTGTCAACAAAAAGTTGAATGGAACCTGAAATGAAGAATAAGTGATGCTGCCAATAGTTGAAGAGAATCCTGCAAAGATGGATGGATCATTGGTGATATATATAGTAGCTAGTGATTTTTATAAATTTAATTCTATAACCAAACAAGCATAACTCTTGAATATATTATTGTGCTTGGTTTATAAAATTAATTAATTAGGGCACTTCTTAATCCTCTCATATGGCATAGTCTGTGCTTGTCTGATCTATTTTAAAGATGAGTTCAGCTGGGGGAATAATAATAATCATGAAATCTAACATTCTAACCTATTGACTGGAAGATACTGCCGATGTAGTAGCAGATTCCATTAACGCCACCAAGTTGTTGAAATGTCATCATCCCAACTACAATCTGCGAAAATTCCAGATAATAATGTGTGAGAGATCAGCCATAAATAAAGTCACACATAATAAATAATGCAAGTGCAATTATATATTGTGATATCGATCAACAAATTAAAGATTGACAGAGACTGCAGAATTAATATTCATGTCAAAAGTGTGATGAAAATAACCATTAGAGACCGCATATATTTTCTTTGGAACAAATCTGCGAGGTTGGATTTTCTGCTTGTAATTTGAATATAATCCTGTAATAAAATAAAAATACACACCAGACGACGTACGCACAAGTTGGTTAAAAATTAATTATAATGAGAAGATATAAGTAAGTAGAATCTTTTTCAACCTGAATTTCTGATGCCTCTTCGGATATATCAGTATCCTTGCCACGTAACTGTTGTAGTGCAGCTTCAAACTTCTTCTCTTGTCCGATCTTTGCCTGCGCATTATTAATAATGTGTTACAGCATATAAATTATATATGCTTCGGTGTACACTATATACTGCAATATTTACCAGCCATCTAGGAGATTCCGGAATGAGAAAAACACCAATTAGTTGAATACCACATGGTACAAGCCCTGCCAGTAGTGACCATCAGGTTTGTTATTAGTTAATTAACGAATAAAAAAGGCGGAAATCTAAACAACTTGTGTTGATAACTAGTAATTGAGTTTTTATAACAACTTTACCAATTAAAGCTAAGTTCCTCCATGCTAGTACTGCCCCAAGTGCATAAGCAGCAGTTAATCCACATCCCACTATGACCTGCAATTGCATGCATGGGGGATGATATATATTACTAGCTAGGGTTTTTATTTATTTGATTTAGACGAGCAGTGTTTATGTATGGCCTTACCATATTTAAGGTGGTGAGTGCTCCTCTAACATCTTTCGGAGTGATCTCAGCAATAAACACAGGTACCTGCTTATCAGTAAATGATAGATTACATTATAAGAGAATTGTTTTTTTTTTTGAATACTTCTAATAAACAGTTAGTGAGGAATTTAAGCTGCAAGTGTGAATAGATATGAAAAAGATTCCAAACCACATAAGAGAAGACGCCCATTCCGTATCCCGTTGCTAATCGTCCAATATCAAGTGACAACACTCCCTTTAATTTCATGACACACAACAACACATATAATGAATATTAATTAGCTGCTTTATCTTTTCCTAAAAATATATGCAAAACATGTGTACTGCGCAAGCGCATATGTGAAGAATGGGGAGCTAGCAGCGCTCGGTCGTTAAGATTTAAGAACCCTTCTTCATTTTGAGAACCTGAAAAAAACTTATATATACTTTCGAAAGTGCGAGATCTCAAGTCATTATAGTGCTTACACATGTTTTATTAACAAAGTCAAAATTATGAAGACTTTGGTTTTTTTTAATAGATACAAGTTACAAATAACCAAGTGGAACACGTGTCAGCAATACAACAACAACTTGATTATATTGCAATTGCAAATGTGCAAATGATCCTCAGATTTTTGAAAATGAAAATGATTTTTCATTTCAACACTCCTCTGTGTAAAACTTTGTGTATATATATGCCAACATTGATCACATTTATCGAACATTATTTTGCCTAATTTTAGAGATATTATGTTTTAGAACTCACATTTTTGAAATTAAGAAAAGGCAAATGGGACAATATTTTCCCTTTCATGATAGAGACGCAAAAAAAGAAGAAGAAAAAAAGAGTTAGCAACGCATGTGTACTACTTGTGTAGAAATACTGAAATAACATTGGATTACATGTCGTTTAGTAGATTGATGATTGGTGACGAAGTTATTCTTGTACTTTAGATATATAAATGCTTGGATGAATGATGATGAGGCGCTGGAATTAGGCTGACGTACAGCTAAAAGTTTTGTTTTAATTTAATTTTTGATTCAGTTAACTGTCTGTTTCTGGTCTCACTTAACTTGCATATAATATTTTGAAGGCTAGCTAGAAAGTAGAGAGATGATTTATGGTGTAATGAAATTTGCATATATACCTTGGCAAAGTAAATAGCAAGCCATCCTGCAATACACATGCAGCTTGACACGGCCATCGTCTTCTTGGTAAACAAGTCAAAACACAATAAAGTGAGAACTGAGAATATGCATAATAATATTATTGCTTATGGACATTTTTCAAAATAATTTTCATTTAATTACTTACCCCTTTTCGACCAATTAAATCTGCCATAGATCCACTAGTAATTGCACCGACCATCGCACCGCAAGTCAGTATAGACCCAAACACAGAGAACTGAAAATACAGCAAGTCGGTATAAAGCCAAAAACAGAGAACTGAAAATACAACGAACTACCCATTTCTATCCCCCCAAAAAAAACAACTACACCCATGCATATGTTTTGTTAACTGACACAAATATGACTTATATATGCAATAACAAATTCAAAAGTCACGTATGCCTTAAGAGGAGCGCTCTTTTTTTTTTTGAGAACTTGAAAATCCAATCTTCACTTTTGAAAATGCATCATCGAATCATTTTGGCGGTGATACATATTCCATGTGTCTTATTTAAAGTTTCATTTAATGCAAAGTCAAAACCATCAAGTTTGACTTTGTTTTTGGAGACATGAACTACATGCAGATTTAAATATGTATCATGATCTAATGGTGAGATATGAACTATCAAATTCTCAAAAAAATTAGGGAATTTTAGACGAATGATTCCCTATGCCTTAAAACCCTGAACTTGTATTCAAAATATATGTTAGACCACCTTGGCCCTCTCTCCTGTTGTATTTAAGTAATTGAATTATAATCATTTTGAGCGCGACCAAACAGAGTCCACACTCTTTCATTGCTTATTATTCTTAGCAATTGCAAAAACCGACGCCAAACAGCAGTTATTAGGTCATATGGGATGGATGTTGTCCCTTTCACCTTCATCAATTCGGTTGGTTGTAATTTGGGCTAGATCAAAGTTGATAATGACAACAGTAATTAAAATGACCGAATAAACTATTTAGAATTTACATCTTCTAGAAGGGAAAATGTCACGGTGGGATTTGAATTCTTGACTTTACTATTGCAAGACAAGTGTTCTACCAACTCAACCACCACTTTGTTGGCCTTATATTTATAAACTTGATATTATTCTATGTAATGTTTTGAATTTTTGGCGAATCTGTGGGGATTCCCTAAAATATTCTTACGGGGAATAATAATCTTAGGAGGGATTACTGCTAATATATACAATTATTTGTATGTATTCTTCGTCATGAGTAGGGGTGCAAACGAGACGATACGTTCGCGAGCTACTCGTGAACGAGCTCGGTCAAAACTCCACTCGATTTTAAACGAATCAGCTCAAACACAAATTTGAAGCTCGTTAAATAAACGAGCCAAGTACGAGCAAGAGGGTGCTCGACTCGTTTATGTTCACGAACAACTCGTTTATGTGCTCGTTAACATATACTCGATTAAAACTCGTTTATATACTCGATTAAAACTCTATTATACTGTTTGAAACTCGTTAATGAGCTTGATTAAAGTAATTTTGCACACTTTAAAATACTTTTTCAGTGAAAGCTCGTTTCAACTCGTGAAAAACTCGACTAAAGATTGTTCCAACTCGTGAAAAGCTCGTTAATAGTAAATAATCACATTAATTTAAATTACTTTAATTACTTGTATAAAGCTCGAGCTCGGCTCGAAACTTGTGAAAATTAAACGAGTCGAGCTCGAACACATGTTTTCAAAACTCGATAATACTCGGTTTGAACTCGTCAAATTTTAAACGAACAAGTTTGAACAACCTAAAACTCGATTCGACTTGTTTACAGCCCTAGTCATGGGAGGGGCTCTAATTTAATCAAGTGATACAATAGGTGAACATAAGCTAGGTCAAGTGGCCTGTTCACCAATCGAATAGCTAATATCAAGAGGCCAGGCTGCCAGCCGCGACTTGAGAGACTAGCTAGTGGATACTAACTCCTATGTTAGATTAATTTTAAATACCCATATATGGTAATTGAAAAAGGATACGGTTGAAAGGGGCGTATTTTTATATAAAAAAAATACAAATCAATCACATCCTTTGATTTGGTTATTTGGACGGATGAGATTAAATCACGTATTAGATCCCGTTTATGGTTAATTTCTCGGTGACGAATTATAAATTATTTGTGACGAACTATGTCGTACTTTTAATTCCTCGACAACGAATTATAATCCAATTTTAACGAACTTTACATTTTGCACCAAAAATATTTTGTACCTTATTTTACTCGAATGCAATTTACCGTAATAAATGTAAATACCCCAAAGTTGTGGGATTTTTACTCTGTTCGACCGTTTCTTTACAGAAATCCCACCAACTTTAATATGATCTTTGGGAAAATTTGTAGTGATATAGGAGACGTGGTTGTATATTTGGATGTCGTGTAGACACGTATTTGCAGAAAAACAATCTTTAAAAATATAATATATAAAATGTTAATAATTTTATCAGCATCCAATTATTTTTATGTGAATATCTTGTGCCCCCCTGCAGTATGGTTCACCTCTCGGCAACTAACATTTGTGTGTTCTCATCCATCATGTGGTCACCTAATCAACCTTAATTATCATTGAGACTAGGTCACCTAATCAACCTATAAATGAGACTAGGTCACCTAATCAACCTATCATTGAGACTAAATTAGTTTATAACACCCTAATATTGATGAACAAGGCGGCGTTGTTGAATAAAAACGAGAATTTTTTAGTCTTTGACATGAGAATCTGGACAATATGCTCATTGATTGGACAGTAAATATTCATATTACGTGTCTCAGTCGGTGTATGCCCAATCTACACTCGATAATGTTATCTGGACAACAAACTAATCGGGAGCTGTTCACACTTCCCCGATGAGTCTATGGGAAGGTGAAACTAGTGGGCATCGAATGATGGATGAGTCAGGGTCCTAACATATGGTATTATAGCAAACACAAAGAGGGGAGCCTAAAAAAGGACTACCTGATTGCCCAGAAGAAGCCAAAGTGAAGCCATTAGAAGAAGGCATTTGTGGACGATCTGAAAAGGGGTGAACTACAAAGGAGCGACTAAAGAAAGGGCTACCTGATATCCATCTTGGCCAGAGTTAAGCCGTCCATAGTTGGGAAATGGCTATCTGATTGTCAAAGTGATTGGAATGAAGTTGTCTGGAGTGAGCGCCTAGAGTAGGTCAACAATTATTTCGTCAGATTTGTTATTTGCAAAGAACAGATGAGGTTACCATTAGTTGGACTAAATATAGGTGTGGGGCAGTTAACATTCACATGACGTGTTTGAGGTGCTTGTTCAATCTTCCTTGTGTAATGATATCTAGACTTCATACTGATCGGGAACTGCTCCCGCTTCTCCGATGAGTGTATAGAATGGCGAGACCAGTGAACATTAGTGATCTCTACTCTCATTTTTCCTTCTAAAATATGCACCCTAAATGACTAGTGGAAAGGTGAATTTTTTGAAAAGTGCCACCATCCAACTTTTCATTGTGGGATTTTACCACCGTTTATCTTGTTTTTTTTGCTGGCATTATTTGTTCTTCGGATCAGTGAAAGTTGCGGGTTGTAAAAGAGGAATTTATGAGATCGGCAGGAAATTGGATGGTTTAACGAAAGTCGTTGTTGTCCTCGGCGGTTTTAGACATTCTAGTAATCGTTTTGCCCACTTCAGTGTTGATTGGGTGGGAAGAATTTATGTTTTAATGAAAACCGATGATGATCACAACAATTTTTGAAAAACGTGGTATATCAAACAATTCTTAAGAGCTTTGTTCATCCCAAAACAAAAAGTTACATGTCGTCGACACTTTCCAAAAAAATTTCCTCAAGGGTGCATTTACACTAATTATTCAGTGAAAAGGGAGAAGTTAATTATACAATTTGTATGGTATTTACCTGTGCCGTAGATAAGCCAAGTTCTTCTGTTATAGCTGACTGAGTAGGAGATGAATAACCTGACTAGAAAAGATATATATTCATTCATCAAATTGTCAGAATACTACTACAACCACCACCACCACCACCACCACAGTACAACTTTCATTAACTACCAACGAAACGAACATAATTATAACAATAATCTTCTTGGTCAAGTATATATTGGGAAACGCTTACACATATTCCGAACTCAAAAGAACCACAAAGTGCCACAAGCGTGCTCAGATATACCATCCAGATTCTATCTTTGTGGTTGTTTGCTGCTGAGTTTGTTTTTGAATCTGCTGCATTTTCGTTGACATAGGTTGAATGTCCACTGTTTAAGAGTGGTGTATCGACGGTTTCCTCTTCGAGTCTGCTGTGCTCTCCTCTCTCCATGTCACTACTGCCAACCATGGTTTGTTATGTTTCTTTGCTCCTCTTTTGTCAGTGCTGAACTTCACTTTACAAATAAACTGTCTTGTTATAGCAGTGTGCAAGTGGGGATGTGATAACCGAATAAAATGAGTTGGTAAATGCATCTGATTGGCTGGCAGTGTTTTTGTCTTCTTTTTTTTTTCTTTTTTCCATAACTCCACTCTTTCGTTTATATTTGTTGTCCCTTTTGCCTTAATTAATGAAAACGGTTTACCAAACCAAATGTGTTTGGTAAATAAATTTGTAGCGAATCAATTAGGTACAGAGTACATTTGACATTAACTAAATAAGTTATTTATTGACATTAACTACTTCTTATTGTTAAGTAATACTATATGCCATGCACAACAAACACAATACATTACATTTCCTTATTAAACTAGTTCTAATTATTACATTCACACATACTACTTGAATTTTTGCGAAGAACGTGCTGACCCTATCGGCTAAGATTGTACTTTTTTTCTCTTATTTTTTTTTGTTAAGAACGTGCTGATGACCCTATCGGCTAAGATTGTCCTTTTTTCTCTTATTTTTTTTGTTAAGAACGTGCTGATGACCATATCGTCTAAGATTGTCATTGTCTCAGTAATTTCACCGCGAGGCCGTCGAACGCACACGCTTCCATTAGTCTCAAATGATTAACAGACGTTCGTTATCAACTCCTTGTCATTAGAAATTTGAGTCCTCTTACGGATGCATTAACTAAAATGTAAAATAAAAGGAACGTAATGTTATAAATAAATTACTGAAACAACAGTAATACATCCAGGATCGTAAACTCAAATCAGATTAAAGAGAATGTATCGTTAGAACTTTGAATATGTGGAAACGTAAGACATACACACGAGTACACCGGATTATTTCTTCCAGTCCTGCCACCAGAGTCCTCTCATACTTTTTCACCGAGATGGCAAGAAAAGCGATCGTCTTAAGATGTGATGGACCGGGGACCATAACCCATATAAATAGTGGTGTGCTAGGGCAACCACATTTGCCATAATTACTTTTCCGCCTCTCATAGAAAGATAATTAACAGATGGTATCTACACAATAACCCTCATGACATTATATCCATAAGCCAATATAAATCACAACTAGACCACATTAGTTAGGTTTATTTAAATGATAGCATACAAATTCATTTTATCTACATGTGAGACCCCACATAATTGATTAATTTATAAAATTAACCCAACACGTAATTAATAATACTACATTGTTTTATGTAAAACATTGGCCTTTTTTCCTTTCTTATTTTCAAAATTACATTGCTCAAACTTTATTTGTTTTTTTTAAAAAATGAACTAATTTATATTTCAATTTTGCACTGTTTTAAACAAAACTGACAATGGTGGTGTCGATTTTAGCTAAGTCGGCCCTCAAGACGCCGACTTAGTTAGAAATTCGGACTAAACTAGCACCCACATTGCATGTCTCGTTCTTATATCCAACTTGGACCCTTTCTCGCTTGCGTGGACCAACAAAATTTAAAATCATTGCTAGGTGTGTGCCACGCATGAAATCAACACTGGGGGTGTCGGTTTTAACGCAAGCACTAAGGGTGCCGGTCTCGACCGATATATAAATTAAGATTTCTTTCTTCTTCTTTTTCTCTCTTCTCCTCCTTCCTCCTCTGCGGACTCCAACCCCATTCCTCCATTTCCGACCTTAAACTCCGATCAACAAGAATTTCATATGTTTGAAAGGTAAATCTTACTTCTTAAATTGTTGTGAATTCCATTAGTATATTTTCATTAAGTTTTGGACGGGTTTTTAGAGGACATGGTGTTGATATTAAGTATGATTCTACTTCAGGGTTTATGATATTTGAATTGATTTTTTATTGCTCATGTTCGTATTATTAGGATCGCGCAAGCAGCTATGGTGAGGGAGAAATAAAGGAACTGATGTGGTGACACCAAATTTGATACCAAGTTTGTCACTACACCGTGACTACGTCAGGGGCACTACAAAGCAAGGGTTTTTCATTATGAGATGTTAGATACAATTACAATAATCATCGTGGGTATAAATATGGTAACATCTTAATCCTAATTATCTGATTAGGAAATAGAAACCCTAAATCCGACTGCCAAGATTATGAGAACTTCCTAAACTTGACCATCTCAATAATCTAATTAGGCTCCACATTCCTACAATCTCCCACCTGGAAACTGATTCTAATTGTAATTATCTTTGTCCTGAACAACCCATGTAGGCAGTAGTGCCAAGCCTTCAGCTCACGCCTTGAACCTCGTTGAACTTGACCATTTTTCTGATAAATATTTAGGTTTTACCATTTTAGATATTTAGATATTAAGGATTAAAGATTTAGATATTTAGGTTTTACCATTTTTTTTGATAGATTATTGACTCGATTCTACATTTTAAATAAACTCGCATCATGCGAACTCTCCACATCCCCTTCAGAAAGATCCATGGCAGCTTCAGAGCATGCAGTTGATGGCATCAGCCTGGCCGAGATTTTGATGTTGTCGTATAGTCTTTGTCTGTGTCTTCACATCGGGCTAGCTCAGTAGCTTGCTGTGTTTAAATACTAGTAGGTTCAACTCGAAGGAAAATTGTTTTCGCCCGTCGGCGGGGCTGGGGGCTTCAAATTCCGGTCGACTTTTGGCTGCTGATGGCGTGTTGGTGTAGTGGGTTCCGCTAGGTTGCTGTCTGCTTTGCTCGACAGGTTCCATGTCTTCTCGGTTCGACGGTTTGGGGTTGGTTGAGGGGGCGATCGGACGGGCTCTTACAGGTGGTTTGTTGGCGGCGTCGGCTGCTTTGGTGGGGTGGGGTTGCTGCAGTGTGGTGGTTGAAGGTGTTGTGGGGTGGATGGGTTGTCGCCGCCGGGCTGGTAGATGAAGGGGTTGAAGGTTGGAGGAGCTCGTGTGGTTGGCCGTTTGGGATCGTCGGCTGGTGGGGGTGGAGCTACTGTGGTGGAGGATGGTGGTGCCTGGTGGTTGGGCTATCGGCGTCAGTCTGATGGAAGCTCCCGATTGACATGCCGGTGATTGTTTGTGGTTTAGTTAGTTGTAGGTTTTAGCTTGTAGTTTAGTTTGTAGTTTAGCTGTAGTTTAGTTTATAGTTTAGTTTGTAGTCGGTTCGGCTACCTTTTCTTTGTCAGCCTTTGGCTGATTCTAGCTTCAGTCTTCTCGGACTGTCTTCTTTGGCAGCTTGTGGCTGCTCGTGTTGGCTGTCCTTTATGGACTGATTTGTTGAAGGGTACGACCGCGCTTAAGTGCGCCCTGGGGTCTTTAGTGTCGGCTACCGAGGTCGGTCGGCCAAACTGTTTAGCTGTTAAGTCGTACCCTTTTTAGATGTTGTGTCTCTTTGGGGTATTGTTATGTAGCCACTATGACTTTAAACGTTGAATGAATGAATCCTTTGATCAAAAAAAAATACTAGTAGGTTTTTGTGACGTCAAATTACCTATGTACCCTTGGGTTTTATTCAATAATAATGAATTTTACCAAATATATACCTGATCCTAAGAAATAATATTTGGAAATCTTAAAGCTATTTTTCTCTCTCTTATTTAAAGAATCTTGTTGGACCCTTGTGTTTTGATGATAACAAACACTTAACTAATAATCCACTTGAGTGTGCAGAAATCACTGTCTGACTGGTAAGCTCGCTGGACATCTCTGAGAGAGAGCAAAGCTGCGAGAGAGATATATTCCATGTGAGAGACAAACCGACTTATGACGAGATCGGATCGGCGAGAATATACTCGACGCAAATAAGAAGATATACGAGTATATACACGCTGGATAATTGACAAGAAGAATTGATATCGGTATATATGAACAAGTATATGATGGGAAGATCGAAGCCACATTTGGAAGGTGAATATGTGATATAGTTAAGATATTGGAAATTTCTTAACCATATCATATCTACGAGATAGCAACCGGATCTCTGATGGAGATATGCTTCGCCGACTTAAAGAGACTATAAAAGGAAGAGAAGTCTTCGAAGATAAGTTCGGCTTTTTGGAGATAGTAATCGGTGATCAAAGAGAAGATCAATTCCGGAGCTGACGAAGTGCTGCAGTGTGCAGACGAGACAAATCGTGTTAGTTGATACTTTGAGTTGAGTAGCATTGTTAGCTGTCACAAAGTGTAACAATCTACAAGCATACTCTTTCATCAATAACATTGATCTTGAAGCCCTTCTAGAACTGTCCAGAAGGCAAATGGTTTTCAGCCTGCTGCAAAGGTTGCAGTAAGGTTTCCACTCTAAACCGTGAGCACTTACTTTCCGTTCTATATTTCCTGTACGAAAGTTTATTTCCGCTGCGATCTGTCTGAGGGATACCACTCTGGGATCTCCCTCACATAGTTGGCTAACTTAACGATCCATCAATTGGTATCAGAGCAGGGAAGCTCTAGATTGTGTGTTAGCCTTTGTAGGAAATCATGTCTAACGGAAGCGATTCGTTCTGGAAGCCGCCGGTGCTCAGTCCGGGAGAGTATGACTGGTGGAAGGACCAGTTCGAAGCCCATATCTGTTCCCTGGATTGGAAGCTGTGGCGAGTGTTTGAAAAGGGTAACTTCCCTATTCTAGATGTGAACAAACCGAAAGAGAAGGAGAAAGACGAGTACACATATGATGACTACAAAGCTCTCCAGCAGAATGCCAGGGTTAAAAAAGTTCTTAACATGGCCCTCTCCCCAGGAGACCAGGTGAAGATGGCTGTGTACAAAACTGCAAAGGAGTAGTGGGATGGACTTGCTAGACTGTACGAGGGGAACCAGGACATTAAAAGGAACAGAATCCTAGCTGCCACAAAGGATTACGAATCTGTCGAACAGCGCAAGGACGAATCTCTGGATGATTTCTACACCAGATTTCAAATCATCGTCGCGCAACTAAACTCCCTGGATGAGGTTCTCCCGCAGTGGAAATTAACTCATCAGTTCATGCAAGCTCTCAGCTCCAGATGGGACACAGTAACTACTGCTCTCCAAGCTCAGAAGGGGATCAAAGACATCACTCTGGAGGAGCTCGTGACAAATCTGCAAAGCCAAGCTGGAATAGCAGAGAGGAAAATGGCCAGGCGACAAGCTGGAAAATCTCAAGCTATAGCACTGAAAGTTGAAAAAGCCTTGGATTTGGCACAAGTAAGCTTGCCATCTAAAGGAGAGGATGAGGAGATAGCTCTTCTCTCGAGGGCCTTCAAAATGGCGAACACAGGCAGAACACAGAACAGAGGTGTCTCTGGCGGAAGTCGAAACAATCAAAGGTGGAACAAAGGATCTGCCTCGGAGGAAGGCAAGACGAAGGCAGGAGCAAAGGAAGAAAGAACCTGCTATCACTATCAGAAAAAGGGACATCTTGCCAAAGACTGCTACAGCAAGAAGAAGGGGGAACCACCTGCCCCAAAGGAAGCTCATGCCATGTTTGCTGCATGGAGTGACTCTGATGAGGAACAAAGCGATAGGAAGCAAGCCAAGGAGCCATGTCTGATGATGAACTCCGCAAACAGTGAGGTAAACGAATCTGACTCCTTTATAGATCAAGTGTTTAGTGAATCTGACTTTGCAGAAACTATTGCCGAATTACTAAAGAAGATCACGAGCCTTAAGGAACAGATTGAAATCATGAAAGATGAACACAAAGACGACATGGAAAACAATCGTCTCTGGTCAACCAAGGCTATGCGCCTTGAGAGAGAAATAAAGGAGCACATTTGCAAATGCCCTATATGTGACCGAAGGGACGCACAATTTGTTGATCTAAGTGAGAGACTGAGGCACATGAGAATTGAGGACACCAGGATGGTAGGATCAATTGCTGAATTGGTCAGGTCTGAGTTGGATAACGATGAACTCCGTCAGACCGTTGCTGATCTCAGACAAAAGGAAACGAAGAGAAAGAAAGTCTGGCTCAGAGAACTAGAAGCCAAAAAGGTCGAGGAGGTACGACAAGACTACCTAAGAAAATTCGCCAGACCTGGACTTGGGTATGTCGAAGTGATGAAAGAAACCGACGAAGAGGCGGAAAACAGAAGGACTGACAAAGGGAAGGGACCAATGACAGAAATCGCAGAGAGCTCCTATCAGCATAGAAAGCCGGTACCCACAAGACAGTCAGGAAGAGCACCTTCTTCTCCGAGGAAGAGTCATCTCCATGAAGATGACCCTGGACCCATCAAGGCTGGGAAAGCTTTTGAAATTTGGAAAAAGATGAGCTCTAATCGCCAATCTCTCTCGAGCAGTCTTCACACATGTGGAAACAGGAGACCAGTGCCCTTAAAGAGATAAGAAAACTGGGAGTCTCTACTACCGTGTCTGCTGGCACTATGGTCACTCTGGCCACTACAGAGCTGACTGTGAGAAATGGAGAAAAGCCAACGAGAAGAATTACAGCTATCAGAGAAAGGCCACTACCGCTCATGTCCCTGGGAGAAGTGGTTCACCTCATAAAAGAAAAGACGGAGCTGAATGGGCTCGTCCTCACCATGACACAGCTATCTACGGACAACCCAGAACAACCCCCAGGAGAAGAATCAATCTCACTGATGACAATGACTCTCGTCTCTTAAAGTTCTCTTCTGTTGTTAAGACTATCCCAAAGCCCAGTAAGCCCAAGCTTATCTGGGTTCGTAAAAACTGATTTCTCTCTTGCAGGGTGGAGTGAGGAGCAAGCCATGGTATCTGGACAGTGGATGCTCCAAACACATGACGGGAGATCCAAGTTGGTTCATCTCACTCCAAGCCTATTCTGGAGACAACATTATCTTCGGAAACAAGAGCTCAGGTAAGGTAGTAGCTATACGAGAGGTAAGAATTTCAGAAACTATTAAAATTCGACAAGTAAGTCTGGTTGAAAATTTGAGATACAACTTATTGAGCATATCACAATTGTGTCAACATGGAAGAAATCAAGTGATATTTAACTCTAACGACTGTGTTGTGAAGTGCATTGAGACAGGGAAAATAATTCTTCGAGGTGTCCGGGAAAATCAGATATATACAGTGGACCCAGAATTCGTCCCAGACGGGGAGCTGTGTCTGTCAAGCATCACTGACGACACATTGCTGTGGCACAAGAGATTTGGACATGCAAGCACGAGGCTGATTCATAAACTCCATCAAAATGAAATGGTGGTTGGTTTACCAAAAGTGGAAAGCTCGTTCGATCAGATATGCAGCGCCTGTGCCACAGGCAAACCGGTACGTACTTCGTTTAAGTCAAAACAATCAGTGAGTACTTCAGCTCCTCTGGACATGATTCACATGGATCTATGCGGTCCAGTCAACGTCGTCAGCCGTGGAGGCAACAGGTATATATTAGTCATCGTGGATGACTATTCCAGGTATACATGGACCATCTTTCTGAGTTCTAAAGATGAAACGTACTCTGAGTTTGTGTCATGGCTGAAGCTAATTGAAAACAAATTGAGTAAGAAATTAGTATCTATTCGGATTGACAATGGAACCGAGTTCCGAAACTCCCAGTTTATCTCCCTGTGTAGGACAGCTGGGATAGATCACAACTTCTCAGCACCACGGACTCCTCAGCAGAATGGTGTGGTAGAGAGAAAGAACAGGACACTGGAAGACATGTCAAGGACAATGCTGATTGCCAATGGTGTTCCCAACGGATTCTGGGCTGAGGCAGTACATGCCGCCAGCTACATACTGAACCGAGCATCCCTACGATTTCTAATAGGAAAAACACCTTATGAGCTTCTGAGGGGAAGAAAGCCTAACATTGCTCATTTGAAAGTGTTTGGTTGCAGGTGCTACGTACACAACAATGGAAAAGAAAATCTGGGAAAGTTCGATCCAAGAAGCGATGAAGGCGTGTTCGTAGGGTACCCAAGCCATAGCAGAGCATATAAAGTTTACAACCTGAGATTGGAACGGGTGGAGGAGAGCATTCACGTAACCTTTGATGAGCGCGCCATGACTGGACATCTTGTGAAAGATCCCTCCTCACAGGATGATGGAGAACTCCAGCTTACTGATAGGTTGGAGCCCGACTGGGAACCCGCCAAAAACGAGACTACAGAGCCAGCTCCAGAGGTTGTTCAGGCCGCTGTTCAAGAACTTGCTGAGTCAGCCGAAGCTCCGCAAACAGAGATACCAGCTGAAGGGAAAGCTCCAGAAGACCAAGTGATAGAGGTCAACGCAGACCCCCCAATGAAGAAGTGATTACAAATAACCCTCCTCCGGCAAGGACTGCGCAGGAACCCAGAACTACAAGGAGCGGGAGAGTTACTCAGCCCCCAACCTGGACGAGGGACTACCAATACTACACATCACAGAATCAGGTAAGTTTGGATGAACTGTGTCATTTCTGTGGATTTGCGTCTTTCGTCTCTCATGCAGAACCAAAGACGATTGCGGATGCGCTGAAGGATCCAGAATGGGTCAATGCCATGCAAGAGGAACTGCATCAGTTTGAAAGAAACAAGGTATGGCGACTGGTTCCTAGACCACAGGATAAGAATGTGATAGGAACAAAGTGGGTCTTCAGAAACAAGATGGACGACAAGGGAGTAGTTGTGAGAAACAAAGCTCGCCTGGTAGTCAAAGGGTACAACCAGCAAGAGGGAATCGACTACGATGAAACCTTCACCCCTGTCGCAAGGTTAGAAGCAATCAGACTATTAATCGCTTATTCGACTTACCATGATTTTACTCTGCAGCAGATGGATGTGAAAACGGCCTTCTTGAACGGAGTTCTGAAGGAAGAAGTATATGTCAGTCAGACACCAGGGTTCGAGGATCACTCTCACCCTGATCATGTCCACATCCTTGACAAGGCTCTGTATGGGCTGAAGCAAGCACCCCGCGCCTGGTATGAAAGACTGTCACAGTTTCTGCTATCCCACAGATACGTCCGAGGAGAGGTGGACAAAACACTCTTCCTTCTGAAAGAAGGGAAAGACACTCTGGTAGTTCAGGTATATGTGGATGATATCATTTTTGGTTCAACTAATCCCAAACTTGTTAAAAAGTTTACAGATTTAATGTCGAGTGAATTCGAGATGAGCATGGTAGGTGAGCTCAAGTACTTCCTTGGACTTCAAGTTGCTCAAGGAGAGGATGGTACCCAAATCCATCAGCAGAAGTATGTAAAGGAGATTCTGAAGAAGTTTGGGATGGAATCTGCCAAGACATGTGCCACGCCAATGTCCCCAAATGACACCCTGACAAAGGATGAGTCCTCTCCTCGGGTGGATCCAACTCTTTGCCGGGGAATGATTGGTTCACTGTTATATCTCACCGCTAGCAGACCTGACATCTTATTTAGTATTTGTCTGTGTGCAAGGTTTCAGGCTGATCCCAGGGAAACCCACGTGAAAGCAGTAAAGAGAATATTGAGATATCTGAAGGGAACAGATGACCTATGCCTGTTCTATCCAAAGGGAGGTGAATTATGCCTGGAGGCATACACTGATGCAGACTATGCTGGGTGCAAGACAGACAGGAAGTCCACATCAGGGATGGCTCAATATCTTGGACCCTGTCTAATCTCTTGGGCATCAAAGAAGCAGTCCTCAATTGCGCTATCCATAGCTGAGGCGGAGTACATCGTCGTTGCCGCTTGTTGTGCGCAGCTGCTGTGGATCAGACAACAGCTAAGTGACTACGGTGTTATTACTAATTGTGCTAAGATCTTGTGTGATAACACTAGTGCTATTAACATCTCAAAAAATCTAGTGCAATTCTCACGTACCAAGCATATTGAAATTTGGTATCATTTTCTACGAGACTGTGTGGAAAAGGGAACAATTGAGATGGAATATTGCAGAACTGAGGAACAGATTGCAGACATATTCACAAATGCTTTGCACAGAGAACCCTACGAGAAGCTGAGGCTCGAACTAGGTATGGTTTCTCTCCCTTAAAGCTATGCTCTATTGTTGCTCCCTCAGTGATTGGCTAGACTAGATGCATATGAGTCACGTCTGATGGATAGATTAACATGGATGTTCTGTGCTAGTGAAAAAGTGAGTTGTGTTCATAATGTAGCCATACATTCTTGCTATGTGACTGATGACTGCATTATGGACCGAAAGACATGAAATTATGATTTCTTTCTGCCCAAAAGAGACCTCCATATTTGATCCCACAATATAATCCAAGGAGGTACTCTAGACCAACCCTAGCCTATCTTCGTGTGAAACACTCCTATGAGCCCGTCAAAATGTTCCTTCCCGGAGTTCTTTCACATGAGGTACGAAGAAAACAAATTTTGCTTGAAAGTTCTCATTTTTTTGTGATTGTGTGTGGTGTTATTTGTACCATTTGGGTAAAGTTGCACGCCATACCAAAACCTTGTGTACCCATGAGACAGTAAGACTGAGCTATCACCTTGAACGGATCACCTTTAGCTGGGAAGCAATCTCAGTGACAGTTGTGAAGATAAGTAATTACATCCTCTGGTAAAGATGACTGAGCGTTGGGAAAAGGTAAAAGTGACTTGAAAGGTGAACAGTTTTTCTGCAGTGGGGAATTGTCGCGTCGGTTGCTTTTATGAGGCGACACGCTTAAATTACAGATGATACGTGTCACTCCCCTGCCTGTTGGCGCATGCCTTTCAGGTTGATTTGGTTTTGGCAAGGGGTTAATGCGGAACCGTTTTTGGAAGGGAAGAAAAGATAGAAATTGCTAAAAATTGAAGGCGGTTTATTTTTTGAAAGGAGGCGACGTTTGGGGTTTCTATTGTCTCATAACCTCTAGGGTTTGCAGAGGATATTTAAAGCGAGCAGACTGAGCTTTCTGTCGCATCTCATCACTCTCAGACAACAGTTCTTCTCTCAAAAATTCAGAAGTTCCCCATGGCGTCTTCAAACCCTAAATCGAATCTCTCATCCGTCGAAGCCGCCGACATGGCCGCTCAGTTGATCACAAGCGGCGTCAACCCTCTCAACCTGGAAGCTATTCTATAGTCGGTCACGCCGTCTGGCTCTGGTCCGACCGGCTCTACAGTGGCTAAAGACGTGGTCCGATTTGAGGAGCGATTAGAAGCTCTGCGAGCGGATTCCTCCTCCCAGCGCCATGTTAAAAAGGAAACCTCGGTGGCTACCAGGTCGGCGGGCAAACGAGCCAGGAAACCCGCTCCCGCATCTGCCCGGAAAAGTCAGAGATCCGGCCGGTCCTCTGCTTCGCATGTTGAAGAGGTGGCCGAGTCGGATGATAGTGCCGAAGAGTCGGAGGAAGCAGGGAGAGGGTTTGCACTAGAGTTAGTGCTGGATGACGAGTGGCTGGCAACGAACATGTTAGGAGAAATTGTTGAATTATTGGAGGCCCAAGGGTGGGGCGCCTTGTTCAAGAAACCTGTTGTTGTTGATGAGAAATTGGTGAGGGAGTTTTATTCAAAAGTAAAGCTGGTTGAAAAGGAAGAAGGAAAAGGTAACTGGGAGCTGTCGGCTGTAGTGGGCGGTGAGTGGTACTCCGTGAGCATGAGGGAGTTGGCCACAGTTCTGGGGGTGCCCAAAGGAGGGTATGCCACCTACTCAAAAGGTGCCTGGCCAGGTACTGTGGCAAAGGCAGAAGTGTTTCAAAGGCTCGGGCTGGATGTCACAGCGAAGGATCAGAGGGAGAACACTCACATGGACGTGCTCCCTAGGATCCTGCACAGAATCCTTGTATCGAATATCTCCCCAGGAAGCACAAGCACAGTCTAGTAACCTTCCAGGATATGCTGTTGGTTGATCAAATCTTGCAGAAGCAGCAAGTGAACTTGGCCTTTCAGGTCATGAAGCATATGGAGAACAACAGCAACAATCCATCTAATGGACTGCCCTTTCCGGGATTTGTGATGGAGATATTGAAGTACTGGGAAGCTTACCACCCTGAGACCGAGAGAGTGCTTTCGTCTGCACTGTGTGAGGATCACATTACCAAACTGGGTTTAAAGTTCTCTGCCGGAGTCGGATGGGCAGTTCCTGCTGTTGTAGCAGTGGATGAGGATGAGGATGAGGATGAGGAGGTCAAGGATGTGACTCCTATCAATGTTGCTGCTCCCGTTAGTGGTAACGAGGCAACCCCCTCTGAGGGCTTAAGTGAGGTGCTGGCGCTGCTGAAGGTGCTTCGTGCAGAGATGAAGGAGCTCAGGGGTGAGCTAAAGGAGGTCAAATCTGAGGTGGCAGAGGTAAAAACTGAGCTGATAGAGGTGAAGTCTGAACTGCAGCTCGTGAAGCAGAAGGTGGTTGACCTGGAGCTTGCAATAACTGTTGACTCGGGGGCAATGTCCGTGGCTGTCCAAGATTTCTCAGGGCAAATGAAGGACCTTGCCACAGAGATTGTGAACCAGATGAAGGACTCGTTCACGATTGTGCCCTAGTCTGCACTGTCTCATGGATCCCCCCTCCTTGCTATCCCCACCCACATTAGCCCCCCTCTTTTTGAACTTGTTTTTTCTTAATTTCATGTTTAAATTCTCTATGCTTTTTGAACTCTCTGCCGCATGTATGGTGTCTGAATGACACGCTTCTAACTTGCAGGCATGAATGAACTATTTTTTCTTTCCATTACTCTGTGTTCTTCTTTGCACATTCTTTTTGATGATGCCAAAAGGGGGAAGAACTATGTGCATACAATAAGGGGGAAAATCAGTACCGAAATTTAAGCGGATGTCTATCTGAGGGGGAACTATGCTAGCTAGACTTTAAATAAATATTTAGTGAATAAATTACTGTGTGTGAATTCTTATCTGTGAAGAAGTGTTTGTCATCATCAAAAAGGGGGAATTTGTTGGACCCTTGTGTTTTGATGATAACAAACACTTAACTAATAATCCACTTGAGTGTGCAGAAATCACTGTCTGACAGGTAAGCTCACTGGACATCTCTGAGAGAGAGCAAAGCTGCGAGAGAGATATACTCCATGTGAGAGACAAACCGACTTATGACGAGATCGGATCGGCGAGAATATACTCGACGCAAATCAGAAGATATACGAGTATATACACGCTGGATAATTGACAAGAAGAATTGATATCGGTATATACGAACAAGTATATGATGGGAAGATCGAAGCCACATTTGGAAGGTGAATATGTGATATAGTTAAGATATTGGAAATATCTTAAACATATCATATCTACAAGATAGCAACCGTATCTCTGATGGAGATATGCTTCGCCGACTTAAAGAGACTATAAAAGGAAGAGAAGTCTTCGAAGAGAAGTTCGGCTTTTTGGAGATAGCAATCGGTGATCAAAGAGAAGATCAATTCCGGAGCTGACGAAGTGCTGCAGTGTGCAGACGAGACAAATCATGTTAGTTGATACTTTGAGTTGAGTAGCATTGTTAGCTGTCACAAAGTGTAACAATCTACAAGCATACTCTTTCATCAATAACATTGATCTTGAAGCCCTTCTGGAACTGTCCAGAAGGCAAGTGGTTTTCAGCATGCTGCAAAGGTTGCAGTAAGGTTTCCACTCTAAACCGTGAGCACTTACTTTCCGTTCTATATTTCCTGTACGAAAGTTTATTTCCGCTGCCATCTATCTGAGGGATACCACTCTGGGATCTCCCTCACATAGTTGGCTAACTTAACGATCCATCAAATCTGGAAAACTACATTGCTCTAACTACTCCTATTGTACTACGAAGTAGGAAAATCATAGCTCTAATTATTTACAGAATAGATGGACAGTAATAGTAACCAACCATTCTAACGGAGTCAAAAAAAATTTGAATTAATCTTAAGGGATTAGGCTTAGAGAAACTTCTCAATATATGGATAAATCAATTGGTAAAAAAAACTGTTGATTATAGGAAGTGGTTTTACTAGGTAGATTAAGATATACTGTTTAGAGGAGCATTTAAATGAAAATATTTCTATGTTTCAAAAAAATTGAGAAGTCTATTTGTATATTTAAAAGTGTAAGATCTCAGGCCGATGTGATGTGATGTTGACAAATATTTCACTTGTATGATTAAACTTGCATCAACTCAAAAATTCAAAAATAGTAAATTTCACTTTGCATGGCATTGGCGGACGACAGGTGACTACAACGAAGGATGACGAACATCGAGAGGATTTTAATTTATACGGGAATTGATTGTGATAAGACGGGAGAATCAGCTCGAAACATTTAAGTTCAGTTGGCCTTATTACAAAAACACCAAGAAGAAAATTAATTACCACCTTAGCACAGAGACTCATCATAGGTTTAAGAAAAAATGACTCTAGGATTTTTGGCACTGCTGCGCACGTGTTTTGTAAAGAGTTATTTAGCAAAAGTGAGTAAAAAAGATATTAATTTTCAAATCGAGTAGATTCAGAACCAATTTACTTAATTTATAGTTGATTTTGAAATACGAATTTGAACTAATTCGGTTTAGACCAAATCAACCAAATTAATACTCTCGGTTTGCTATTTTCGGTTTGTTAGTCAGTGAAGGCAGTCGCAATCATGAAGAAAACGACAAACTCTTCGTTGATGAAAACTGCACAGTTTGACTTCCGTCAACGATTGACCGTTCGGCGTCGGTGATCGATTGCTGATCGCAGCGGCTTTTTTTGAAGTGTTGTGATATTTTTTTTGTTTTTATACAACATCAATTTCCATCAAATAGAGGAATAATAACTCTTTCTCTCCTTTTAATATGTATTTGTTAGTGTTTGGTATTCTTGTTGTTATTAGATTCGCGTTCATTCATTTTTGATTCTCCATTGTTTATGTTGGAATATGTGTATATAGTGTGTAAAGAAAATCTAGTCAAAGGTTGACTAAGTTTTTCACTTAGTGGGAAGGTGGATATTATGGACATCATGGGAAGTTATGTAGTCTTCCACGTAGTGGGAAGGTGGATGTCATGACATCATGGGGAGTTATGTAGAACCTCTCCTATAAATTGGAAATCTACATTCCAATGAGAAAAGACACAGGAAATATACACATCACATCCTTCTCAGTCTCTCGACTTTCTTTTTCCAATCAATGGTAGCTAAAGATCAGAATAGGTTCGATCAGCAAGGCTACGGTGCTGAAGTGCTTGCTGAGGTTCTTTTATCCTGGGAAGCTTTTTGCCGGTCAAAACCCAGCACCTACGGGAGGCAAATCTGCTTTAAGATTGTAGGTAAATAATATGAATATACAGGTGAATTGAAGCTACTGAAACAAACATGAACATAAATAAAAGTACAGCAAACCGTAATGGTTCAGTCACGTCGCAGACGCTGTCCAAGACAGTCCAGGACTGTCTAAAATCTCTGTTGACGTGAATCAATACATGTCCAAGAATAAACGTGAATGCATCTCCCAAATGGAATATGTCAGAGTGATAAGCAGTCTAATCTACTTGATGAATTGTACTATATCAGACAATGCTTACACTGTGAGTAGACTAGCGAGACACAAGAGTAATCCAGAAAGTGCACACTGGAAGGCAATGTCTGACAATATTCAATCTGTGAACATGGATGCTGTACAGCAACCTCCTGAGTTCGTTGCCGCATCGACACATGATGCTGCCACTTCATCTGCACGAGCAGTAAGGCCTACGGGCGGGAATGGACCTGCGGGTCCAGTTCCAAAAAATGTTGTGGCACAAGTGCCTACTGCAGTAATGGCAGCTGAAAAGCCCAAGAAATTCAATGGATTGAATTTCAGTACGTGGCAGCCAAAGATGCATTTCTATCTCTCCCAATTAGGGTTTGCCCGATATCTGACCGAGGAGACGCCTAGGGTTGCTGAGAATGAGTCCGATCATCAAGTACTCATGGCATAAAATGCCTGGAAAGATGCTGAATATCTGTGTCGGAATTATGTGCTGAACGACGACTTCCTATAAATACTTACAAGTGTGTGGGCGTCTAGCTATGGTAATGGCCCCTGGTCCTAAGAGAATGAGGATAGGACCAAAAACCATTGATTATGATTTCATGGGGTATGCACAAGAGAGTACTGTGTAGAGATTCTTTGTGTATGAATCGAAAAATTCAAATATACACAAGAATAATATAATGAAATCAAAGAGCGCGCCGTTCTTCAAGAATGCAATTCCTTATAAAGAACAAGGACGGTATATCGGGTTCTTCTCAGTTATTAGAGGATATTGAAGAAATATCTCAAGATCGAGAGAATGAGGAAGAACCTGAACATGAGATCGATTCCGAGAAATCGAGACAAAGTAAGCGAGTTAGGATGGATAAATCATATGGACTTGATTTTCTAACCTACATGTTTGAAGCTGAACTTCAAATGTATAAAGAGGTCGTCAGTTCAATGAAGGGTCTCTTATAAAAGAAGTCATAAGATGTGATTAAGATTTAAGACTCCATCCGGGAGAACCATACTTGAGAGTTGGTTGACCTACCTCCTAGAAGTAAACCACTTCGTTCAAAGTGGATCTTTAAGAGGAAGATGAATGCAGATGGATCTGCATCGCGATATATAAGACGAGACTTGTAATAAAAGAGTATAGATAAAAGAAAGGTCTATAATACTTTGATACTTATTCTATAGTGACGAGAATAACATCAATGATAATAGTGGTCATTGCTGCTTTGCGCAATCTGGAAAATCACCAGACAGAGGTAAAGACATGCTTCCTCAATGAAAAGTTGAGGAAGAGATTTACACTGAACAATCTGAGGGTTTAATTGTTATTGCTGGGCAAGAGAACAAAGGTTGTGAATCTCGCAATAGCCTGAAGCAAGCGCCAAAGCAGTGACGGTTGAAATTAGACAATGTAATGATGTCTAATGGCTTTAAGATCAACAAGTGTGACAAATGTGTATACATTAAGAACATTGAACACGGATACGTGACTTTGTGTCTTAATGGTGATGACATTTTTATTGTGGTAAGCAATGCAAATATACTAAGTCCACCAAGTCATTATTGAACTAGAGTTTGATATGATGGCTTTGGAACTTACCGAAGTAATTTTAAGCATTAAAATTACACGAAGATTAGAGGAACTTGTATTAAGTCAGTCACACTACGTTGACAAAATCTTAGACAAATTTGAAGAAGACAGTCAAGGACTATCTAAAATCTCTGTTGACGTGAATCAATACATGTCTAAGAATAAACGTGAATGCATCTCCCAAATGGAATATGCCAGAGTGATAAGCAGTCTAATCTACTTGATGAATTGTACTATATCAGACAATGCTTACACTGTGAGTAGACTAGCGAGACACACGAGTAATCCAGAAAGTGCACACTGGAAGGCTATCGTGAGAGTACTGAAGTACCTCGATTTACTCGTAATCATAGTCTACACTATACCAGATATTTGGAGGTCATTGAGGATTATAATGACTTTAGGCCACGAGTGGCTATGGGTTCACTGTGGGAGAGGCAAATGTGTCTTGGAAATCCTCAAACAAATTGTGAGAACCAAATCCATTTTGGAGGCTGAATTCGTCACACTAGATAAATGTGGCAAAGAAGTTTAGTGGTTAAGGAATATAGAGGAGGATATTCCTAAAAGGACAAAACCTGTGCCAACAATGTGTTTACATTGTGAGAATCAATCATCGATTTCTAGGGCACATACTGTTATGTATGATGGTTAGTCTCGACGTATACATCGAGGACACAATACCATTAAACAACTTCTTGTCATATGAGTCATATTGACTATATGAGGTCCAAAGAGAATATTGCGAATCCGCTAACCAAATGGTTAAGTTAAGGACCTAATAGAGAAGTTGTCCAAAGAAATGGGATTGGAGCCTTTTGATTGGTAATATCAAAACACAGGCTTAAGCTCTTTTGAAAATAAAGTCGAGGCAAAGGAAAATCCTACCATGATGACTGGAGATCACAAGAACTTGGTTCAAAGGGACAACCTACCTGCTAAGACTATGAGGTCACTGTGGGGGTAACACCCCAGTCCTATTTCGTGATAAAATAGTGACTCCCGCACGAGGTTAAGCTCGAAGCTTTTAATGATTCTAGTAATTTGAATAGTGAGATTTAAATGAGTAACGCGGGATTATTTTAAGAAAGAATCACCTATGTGAGAGAGAAGTGGGGTCGCTTCAAAGGAGAATTCAAAGGGCTTAATTCATTAGAAACTCTTGCAGAACTAGGAAAGGGGTGTCATGACCAAAATGAGCCCACCAGTCAGAACTGAATAATGATCAGGATAATAATTGTGGGAATATGATCTCGTTTACAGTATAAGATGAACAGTTCAAAGACATCACGTCTATTGAATAGTCAGTAAAGAGATCATGTTATCCCAATAGAAGGTTCAAGGGGGTTACCTACCTGTCCTGTTGATGGACCAAAATTATACGAATCAAAAACACAGTAAAACCCACCAAATTAGACTGTTGGTCTATTTAACATCTGCTTGTTAGTCCTGATTTATTTCTACAGGGTATTTTGGCGCTTAGAGAGAAAACACGCTAAGGAGTGGATTTTACGCTGAAAAGATGATAAGAGTCAATCCAAGGTCAAGATCAGACGCTGAACGAAGAAATATCAAGATCCTGACGTAGGAATTACTCAAATTAAATTCAACCGAGGAACAATCAAAGTCAGACGGAGCGAAATTGGATTGATAGTTTTGTGAAAAGACTGCACAAAACTGTCAAAATGCACATATGGACCAAGGTGACCGGCCACCTTGCTTGGAGGTGGCCAAAGCCACCCTTCTCCTCCTTGGATGACCGGCCAACCGGTGGCTTCTCCTCCCCCAACCGGCGGCTTTTGGCTCCTCCACATGTCACCTCCTCCTCCTCCTCCCTTCTCCTCCCTTGGATGAAAAACACTTGCCCCCCATCTCCTCCCTCCATTTCTCTCAAGTTTGGCTATAAATACCAAGCCAAACCTCATTTGTAAATCATTCCAAAATCAATAAACACTTATCTCTCTACATTTTGTTACTTTGCAAGTTTGGTTTGAAATGATAATACTCCTGTCGATTCTTGAGTATTATAATACTGTAGAGAATACTCCTGTTGGTTCTTGAGTATTCAGTAGGAAATTGGGAATACTCATGTTGGTTCTTGAGTATTCCACCCCTTTCCCTCTTACTGTTTTCAAAAACCCCTGAGTATTTAGTTATGATGTCCTTTTCCATGGACAGTCGTAGCTAAACTCCTCATTCGGTCGAAGGTACTTTCTTGTATTATATAATGTTTTAATTTCTTTTAGTTTCATTTCTCTGTATTCAAAACTTGTTCTATGTGCCATTTATAGTCAGAGTTTCCAAGGTTGAGTGAACCATTTGTAACTGGACCAAAGGGACCAAATGGGCAAGCTCTTCCGTGGGAATTCGTGATCATACTCGTTAAGTGGAAGCTGTAACAAGCAAAACTTATCGAGGAGTTCGACTTATCTTAAAAAACCATTTGGAAACTGGACCAAAGAATTCAAATGGATGCACAAAAGGCTAAGATACTTCAAAAGGAGGAATTAGTCTGAAGTAGAACAAGTGTTGCTTTAAACGATGTTGCAAGTCTTGCGCTACGAAAAGGCCTCGATTCATCTTTGAATACTTAGAAAGGTTACTAGCGGTTATTAATAAACATGTTATAATACAAGGTACCTGAAACCGAATACTTTCCCTTGAATTACAAAAACCCCCCTGTACTTACTTTTATAAACTGCTCGATCAACTACAACCATCAACCACTCATCTACCGGAGGAATCGCAATCACGCATAACCCACTGTAAGTCTTCTTCCCTTAACTCTTTTACTTTCAGTCATTTAATTTCTGTTTTTATTTTCTGTAATTTACTTTTCCGCACTCAAAACCAAAAAAACCAAAAACAGTAGCTTAGTTAATCGCGCTAAAATCCCAATCAACCTAAAACACGCTCCCTCGCTGTACAAATCCCCTAAAGAACAACTATCCCTCTAATTCCCTTGGGTTCGACCCCTACTTATCACTTACTACCCAGTAGTGTAGTGACGAGTAGCGGAAAATATAAATTTATTTGTACAGAGAATATTGCACCTTAACGACAGTGCAGTGGGCTCCGTCAAATTGGCGCCGTTGGTGGGGAATTAGCCATCGGATTAATTGTTCTTTCCCTCCCATGTCCTCATGACGCAACCCCCTTCATATGCATGGACAACACGACATCTGCCACTGTTCGGAGGTACGGATGGAGAAGACCCAGTACAACACTGCCGAAACTTTCACCACGTCTGCCACCTCATTAAACCTGCAAATGAAATGTTAGAGGAATTTAAGCTTAAATGCTTCAAATTCTCCCTAAATGATTTCACAACAATCTGGTATTACACGTCAACCGCTAGCAGTGCAGTACATTTCGTGGACCTCTGTGTTCCATTTCTGAAAGAATTCTCCCCTCCATCCTTACGACAACAAACCCGTGAGAAGATCATGTGCCTGCAACAATCCCGGGATGAGACTTTTGACGAATACTACACGAGCTTTGACACCATCGTCTCAAACTGCCCGCACCATGGATTCACGAAGAAAATTCTGCTTCAAAAATTTCTTCGTGGGATGAAGGCCGCTGATCTAGAAAGGATTAACGAGGCAATGAGGAGATCAGCTAGGAACTATTCCATAGCAGACATGTGGTACCTCATAAATGACCTGGCCGCAGCCACAAAATGAATACCCGAGGCTGACGGAGAAATGCAGACAGAAAGAGAAGAGACTCCCGAGCCATCAGAAGAAACTCCCGAGCCATCAGAAGACTGGGATATAGAAAGTGTCGGGAGTAACGAGGAAGTGTCAGCAATGGAAGAAGTCTAGAATACCACCGACATGCTGCCAAAGCCATACCCAGCTATCATCACCCAAGCAGCCGAGACAATCTACGACTAGTTCCTTACAAACAGACACGACGAGGTAGAACCGAGCCTTAAGATGCAAGCTTCCCGACTTTTCCCCTCGATCAATAGACAAATCGCTGAAAACTATGTGATCAATGAAGAGGCTGAAAGAAGGATGGGAAAAGGGCCTGAGCAGAACGACTCCTCGATGGAGCAAGTTTATGCCATGACTGGACAAGACAGCCCTAAGAAAACCCGGTTTAAGAAGCTAGTGGTCAAAGGTCCCTCACCTTCTCAAAGACGTTGGAAGGAGACATCACCAGAACAACGGGAACTGGAGCCAAGCCCATCATCTCGCAAGAAATCGGGAAAAGGCAAGGCAAAAAGCAACACAGGAACGGTGGCAAAATTCGACCTAAGCCACCTATGGGATCCCAACCAGTGATCCAGGAATAAGGTACTGTCGAGCCAATGACGTTAAACAAGTGCACTGGTCGGGAGGTAACCCGACACTATCTTACTTTCCGCACTTTAAATTTCTGTCTTTTTATTTTCTGTATTTTACTTTTTCAATAAGTCGCTCTCACCCACTTGGTGCATAGAATGATTTGACTATTTAGGAATTGGTTTTTGGAGCACGATCGGATCAGCCAGGCAGCTTCCGTGAACTACCGGGCCTGCGCTGAGAGTTCAAGGCCCCAGCCGAACTCCCTCGATTATCCAGCCTCATGCCATTCGACACAATAAGGGAGTTCTGATCTTACCTTTCCTTAAGTCATTTCCTTCTCGTATAACATCTGCTTGCATGGCTTTTGAACTAAGTAGTGCTGAAAGGCACGACTTCGTTCAAAAGTGTGGGGTGAGAACCGCATGTGTACATAAATAAAAACTTTTTCTTTTTTAATGTTATCTTTTTGAAAGTATGAACTTAAGAATGTGAAAAAGATAGACCGAAATTCATGCATTTACCTTGTGAAAATTCAACTGTCTAAAAACTTAGAACGTAACTTCTCATTTGTCCCTTTGTGCTGAGATAAACTAGGGATGTGGAGTTGATAGAAATGCCCTAGAGAGGCTTGGCAAGCAATCGAAGGATCGAATCAAACTATATGGTTTTCGAAGTCAGTGGAGGCTGCACTTCGGCTTTCAGTGAAGATTGAAGTCATCTCCGCCATGCAGTGTTTATGCAAAAAGAAAAAGGCGAGGACGGGAATCAGACCGTCCTCTCTCTAGTCAAAGTAGCCGGGAAAATAAATGAGCGACCCACATTTTGACTAGCGCGAAACGGCAAAGATGAGAGGAGCGGGGAGGTATTTCCATAGGCTTGCGGGCGATGATTGGACCTCCCAAAAAGGCTTGAGAAAATGGACTAGCAAGTCGCAAAGACGCAAAAAGCTCGAAGAAGCAAATCAAGAGGCCAAAAGCCCAAAATTGTGAAGGTTTTAACCGAACAAAAACTGAAGTACTCAAAGAATCAAATCAAAGGCCAAAGGCCGATTCACTACAAAAAGCAGTCCCTCGCCAAAAGAAAATCAAAGTACTCAAACCAGTGAAACCTGAATCGAATCACGTGCTAGAGAAAGCTACAAGGAAACCATATAGTGAGAGACGATCCCGAAGTTGCAGTCCAGGAGCCTAAAAAGGGCTATCTCCCGAAACATCCAATATAATTTGCATCTCAGCACGAAGGTACACGTATCAAGTTTCTTCTATTTATTTATACAGTTCAATTTGGTAATAAGTAAGTAATGCATGAATTAGGATAAATCGAGTCCCACAGTCTAATTTTCATATTTTAAAACCAAACTTAGAGTGCCGCCCTTTAATAGCATTGTTCGGGACGAACAACTAAAAGTGTGGGGTGATCTGATGGACCAAAATTATACGAATAAAAACACAGTAAAACCCACCAAATTAGAGTGTTGGTCTATTTAACTTCTGCTTGTTAGTCCTGATTTATTTCTACAGGGTATTTTGGCGCTTAGAGAGAAAACACGCTAAGGAGAGGATTTTACGCTGAAAAGATGATAAGAGTCAATCCAAGGCCAAGATCAGACGCTGAACGAAGAAATATCAAGATCCTGACGTAGGAATTACTCAAATTAAATTCAACCGAGGAACAATCAAAGTCAGACTGAGCGAAATTGGATTGATAGTTTTGTGAAAAGACTGCACAAAACTGTCAAAATGCACATATGGACCAAAATGACCGGCCACCTTGCTTGGAGGTGGCCAAAGCCACCCTTCTCCTCCTTGGATGACCGGCCAACCGGTGGCTTCTCCTCCCCCAACCGGCAGATTTTGGCTCCTCCACATGTCACCTTCTCCTCCTCCTCCTCTCCCTTCTCCTCCCTTGGATGAAAAACACTTGCCCCCATCTCCTCCCTCCATTTCTCTCAAGTTTGGCTATAAATACCAAGCCAAACCTCATTTGTAAATCATTCCAAAATCAATAAACACTTATCTCTCTACATTTTGTTACTTTGCAAGTTTGGTTTGAAATTATAATTCTCCTGTCGGTTCTTGAGTATTATAATACTGTAGAGAATACTCCTGTTGGTTCTTGAGTATTCAGTAGGAAATTGGGAATACTCCTGTTGGTTCTTGAGTATTCCACCCCTTTCCCTCTTACCGTTTTCAAAAACCCTTGAGTATTTAGTTATGATGTCCTTTTCCATGGACAGTCGTAGCTAAACTCCTCATTCGGTCGAAGGTACTTTCTTGTATTATATAATGTTTTAATTTCTTTTAGTTTCATTTATCTGTATTCAAAACTTGTTCTATGTGCCATTTATAGTCAGAGTTTCCAAGGTTGAGTGAACCATTTGTAACTGGACCAAAGGGACCAAATGGGCAAGCTCTTCCGTGGGAATTCGTGATCATACTCGATAAGTGGAAGCTGTAACAAGCAAAAATTATCGAGGAGTTCGACTTATCTTAAAAAACTATTTGGAAACTGGACCAAAGAATTCAAATGGATGCACAAAAGGCTAAGATACTTCGAAAGGAGGAATTAGTCGGAAGTAGAACAAGTGTTGCTTTAAACGATGTTGCAAGTCTTGCGCTACGAAAAGGCCTCGATTCATCTTTGAATACTTAGAAAGGTTACTAGCGATTATTAATAAACATGTTATAATACAAGGTACCTGAAACCGAATACTTTCCCTTGAATTACAAAAACCCCCCCTGTACTTACTTTTATAAACTGCTCGATCAACTACAACCATCAACCACTCATCTACCGGAGGAATCGCAATCACGCATCACCCACTGTAAGTCTTCTTCCCTTAACTCTTTTACTTTCAGTCAATTAATTTCTGTTTTTATTTTCTGTAATTTACTTTTCCGCACTCAAAACCAAAAAACCAAAAACAGTAGCTTAGTTAATCGCGCTAAAATCCCAATCAACCTAAAACACGCTCCCTCGCTGTGCAAATCCCCTAAAGAACAACTATCCCTCTAATTCCCTTGGGTTCGACCCCTACTTATCACTTACTACCCAGTAGTGTAGTCACGAGTAGCGGAAAATATAAATTTATTTGTACAGAGAATATTGCACCTTAACGACAGTGCAGTGGGCTCCGTCAAATTGGCGCCGTTGGCGGGGAATTAGCCATCGGATTAGTTGTTCTTTCCCTCCCATGTCCTCATGACGCAACCCCCTTCATATGCATGGACAACACGACATCTGCCACTGTTCGGAGGTACGGATGGAGAAGACCCAGTACAACACTGCCGAAACTTTCACCACGTCTGCCACCTCATTAAACCTGCAAATGAAATGTTAGAGGAATTTAAGCTTAAATGCTTCAAATTCTCTCTAACTGATTTCGCAACAATCTGGTATTACACGTCAACCGCTAGCAGTGCAGTACATTTCGTGGACCTCTGCGTTCCATTTCTGAAAGAATTCTCCCCTCCATCCTTACGACAACAAACCCGTGAGAAGATCATGTGCCTGCAACAATCCCGGGATGAGACTTTGGACGAATACTACACGAGCTTTGACACCATCGTCTCAAACTGCCCGCACCATGGATTCACGAAGAAAATTCTGCTTCAAAAATTTCTTCGTGGGATGAAGGCCGCTGATCTAGCAAGGATTAACGAGGCAATGAGGAGATCAGCTAGGAACTATTCCATAGCAGACATGTGGTACCTCATAAATGACCTGGCCGCAGCCACAAAACGAATACCCGAGGCTGACGGAGAAATGCAGAGAGAAAGAGAAGAGACTCCCGAGCCATCAGAAGAAACTCCCGAGCCATCAGAAGACTGGGATATAGAAAGTGTCGGGAGTAACGAGGAAGTGTCAGCAATGGAAGAAGTCCAGAATACCACCGACATGCTGCCAAAGCCATACCCAGCTATCATCACCCAAGCAGCCGAGACAATCTACGACCAGTTCCTTACAAACAGACACGACGAGGTAGAACCGAGCCTTAAGATGCAAGCTTCCCGACTTTTCCCCTCGATCAATAGACAAATCGCTGAAAACTATGTGATCAATGAAGAGGCTGAAAGAAGGATGGGAAAAGGGCCTGAGCAGAATGACTCCTCGATGGAGCAAGTTTATTCCATGACTGGACAAGACAGCCCTAAGAAAACCCGGTTCAAGAAGCTAGTGGTCAAAGGTCCCTCACCTTCTCAAAGACGTTGGAAGGAGACATCACCAGAACAACGGGAACTGGAGCCAAGCCCATCATCTCGCAAGAAATCGGGAAAAGGCAAGGCAAAAAGCAACACAGGAACGGTGGCAAAATTCGACCTAAGCCACCCATGGGATCCCAACCAGTGATCCAGGAATAAGGTACTGTCGAGCCAATGACGTTAAACAAGTGCACTGGTCGGGAGGTAACCCGACACTATCTTACTTTCCGCACTTTAAATTTCTGTCTTTTTATTTTCTGTATTTTACTTTTTCAATAAGTCGCTCTCACCCACTTGGTGCATAGAATGATTTGACTATTTAGGAATTGGTTTTTGGAGCACGATCGGATCAGCCAGGCAGCTTCCGTGAACTACCGGGCCTGCGCTGAGAGTTCAAGGCCCCAGCCGAACTCCCTCGATTATCCAGCCTCATGCCATTCGACACAATAAGGGAGTTCTGATCTTACCATTCCTTAAGTCATTTCCTTCTCGTATAACATCTGCTTGCATGGCTTTTGAACTAAGTAGTGCTGAAAGGCACGACTGCGTTCAAAAGTGTGGGGTGAGAACCGCATGTGTACATAAATAAAAACTTTTTCTTTTTTAATGTTATCTTTTTGAAAGTATGAACTTAAGAATGTGAAAAAGATAGACCGAAATTCATGCATTTACCTTGTGAAAATTCAACTGTCTAAAAACTTAGAACGTAACTTCTCATTTGTCCCTTTGTGCTGAGATAAACTAGGGATGTGGAGTTGATAGAAATGCCCTGGAGAGGCTTGGCAAGCAATCGAAGGATCGAATCAAACTATATGGTTTTCGAAGTCAGTGGAGGCTGCACTTCGGGTTTCAGTGAAGATTGAAGTCATCTCCGCCATGCAGTGTTTATGCAAAAATAAAAAGGCGAGGACGTGAATCAGACCGTCCTCTCTCTAGTCAAAGTAGCCGGGAAAATAAATGAGCGACCCTCATTTTGACTCGCGCGAAACGGCAAAGATGAGAGGAGCGGGGAGGTATTTCCATAGGCTTGCGGGCGATGATTGGACCTCCCAAAAAGGCTTGAGAAAATGGACTAGCAAGTCCCAAAGACGCAAAAAGCTCGAAGAAGCAAATCAAGAGGCCAAAGGCCCAAAATTGTGAAGGTTTTAACCGAACAAAAAGTGAAGTACTCAAAGAATCAAATCAAAGGCCAAAGGCCGATTCACTACAAAAAGCAGTCCCTCGCCAAAAGAAAATCAAAGTACTCAAACCAGTGAAACCTGAATCGAATCACGTGCTAGAGAAAGCTACAAGGAAACCATATAGTGAGAGACGATCCCGAAGTTGCAGTCCAGGAGCCTAAAAAGGGCTATCTCCCAAAACATCCAATATAATTTGCATCTCAGCACGAAGGTACACGTATCAAGTTTCTTCTATTATTTATACAGTTCAATTTGGTAATAAGTAAGTAATGCATGAATTAGGATAAATCGAGTCCCACAGTCTAATTTTCATATTTTAAAACCAAACTTAGAGTGCCGCCCTTTAATAGCATTGTTCGGGACGAACAACTAAAAGTGTGGGGTGATCTGATGGACCAAAATTATACGAAAAAAAAACACAGTAAAACCCACCAAATTAGAGTGTTGGTCTATTTAACTTCTGCTTGTTAGTCCTGATTTATTTCTACAGGGTATTTTGGCGCTTAGAGAGAAAACACGCTAAGGAGAGGATTTTACGCTGAAAAGATGATAAGAGTCAATCCAAGGCCAAGATCAGACGCTGAACGAAGAAATATCAAGATCCTGACGTAGGAATTACTCAAGTTAAATTCAACCGAGGAACAATAAAAGTCAGACGGAGCAAAATTGGATTGATAGTTTTGTGAAAAGACTGCACAAAACTGTCAAAATGCACATATGGACCAAGGTGACCGGCCACCTTGCTTGGAGGTGGCCAAAGCCACCCTTCTCCTCCTTGGATGACCGGCCAACCGGTGGCTTCTCCTCCCCCAACCGGCGGCTTTTGGCTCCTCCACATGTCACCTCCTCCCTTCTCCTCCCTTGGATGAAAAACACTTGCCCCCCATCTCCTCCCTCCATTTCTCTCAAGTTTGGCTATAAATACCAAGCCAAACATCATTTGTAAATCATTCCAAAATCAATAAACACTTATCTCTCTACATTTTGTTACTTTGCAAGTTTGGTTTGAAATTATAATACTCCTGTCGGTTCTTGAGTATTATAATACTGTAGAGAATACTCCAGTTGGTTCTTGAGTATTCAGTAGGAAATTGGGAATACTCCTGTTGGTTCTTGAGTATTCCACCCCTTTCCCTCTTACTGTTTTCAAAAACCCTTGAGTATTTAGTTATGATGTCCTTTTCCATGGACAGTCGTAGCTAAACTCCTCATTCGGTCGAAGGTACTTTCTTGTATTATATAATGTTTTAATTTCTTTTAGTTTCATTTATCTGTATTCAAAACTTGTTCTATGTGCCATTTATAGTCAGAGTTTCCAAGGTTGAGTGAACCATTTGTAACTGGACCAAAGGGACCAAATGGGCAAGCTCTTCCGTGGGAATTCGTGATCATACTCGATAAGTGGAAGCTGTAACAAGCAAAACTTATCGAGGAGTTCGACTTATCTTAAAAAACCATTTGGAAACTGGACCAAAGAATTCAAATGGATGCACAAAAGGCTAAGATACTTCGAAAGGAGGAATTAGTCGGAAGTAGAACAAGTGTTGCTTTAAACGATGTTGCAAGTCTTGCGCTACGAAAAGGCCTCGATTCATCTTTGAATACTTAGAAAGGTTACTAGCGGTTATTAATAAACATGTTATAATACAAGGTACCTGAAACCGAATACTTTCCCTTGAATTACAAAAACCCCCCTGTACTTACTTTTATAAACTGCTCGATCAACTACAACCATCAACCACTCATCTACCGGAGGAATCGCAATCACGCATAACCCACTGTAAGTCTTCTTCCCTTAACTCTTTTAGTTTCAGTCATTTAATTTTTGTATTTATTTTCTGTAATTTACTTTTCCGCACTCAAAACCAAAAAAACCAAAAACAGTAGCTTAGTTAATCGCGCTAAAATCCCAATCAACCTAAAACATGCTCCCTCGCTGTACAAATCCCCTAAAGAACAACTATCACTCTAATTCCCTTGGGTTCGACCCCTACTTATCACTTACTACCCAGTAGTGTAGTCACGAGTAGCGGAAAATATAAATTTATTTGTACAGAGAACATTGCACCTTAACGATAGTGCAGTGGGCTCCGTCACCTGTGCAGATATTATCCGTAGAAGCTATCACCACATCGAGTCGAGTTTGATTATCGAGGATTATTGTTTTATTGTTTTCACTACTCGATTTTCTTCATGTGGGGGATTGTTGGAATATGTGTATATAATGTGTAAAGAAAATCTAGTCAAAGGTTGACTAAGTCTTCCACTTAGTGAGAAGGTGGACATCATGGACATCATGGGAAGTTATGTAGTCTTCCACGTAGTAAGAAGGTAGATGTCATGACATCATGAGGAGTTATGTAGAACCTCTCCTATAAAATTGAAATCTACATTCTAATCAGAAAAGACACAGGAAATATACACATAAAGAAAACAACACATCCACCTCAGTCTCTCGACTTTCTTTTTCCAACCAGTGGTAGCTAAAGATCAGAATAGGTTTGATCAGCAAGGCTACGGTGCTGAAGTGCTTGCTGAGGTTTTTTTTATCCTGGGAAGCTTTTTGCCAGTCAAAATCCAGCACCTACGGGATGCAAATCTGCTTTAAAGACAGCGTCTGCGACGTGACTGAACCATTACAGTTTGCTGTACTTTTATTTATGTTCATGTTTGTTTCAGTAGCTTCAATTCACCTGTATATTCAGATTATTTACCAACAGTTTATAGCTGGAAGTGCCTCTCCCGGGCTCAAAATCCTACAAACTCAACCTCTTTCGATTTGTCTGGAGGACAGTCTTCGTCATCGCATAACAACTCTGATCTCAATGCTTCTCCCGTTTTTTAACGACGTGGTTGGCCTTTTGGGCGCTTTAGGCTTTTGGCCTCTGAACGTATATTTTCCAGTGGAAATGTACATTTCGCAGAAGAAAATTATGAAATGGACCACAAGGTGGGGATTTCATTGCAAATATTGAGCATGGCTTGCTTTATCATTACAATCGCGGCTGCTGTTGGGTCCATCATCGGGGGGTCGTTTCTGATCTGAAGACTTACAAACTGTTCAGTACAAGCTACTGATTCGGTAAAAGCTAGCGATTAACATCGACTTTGGGAAGGAAAATTTCACAAACAAGGGATCAGAAATCTCTAAAACTTTGATGTAATTTGCTTTGTTCAGTTTGCTTTACCATTACAAGATGCTGCTGTGTTAATAATTGAAGAAGAAACAAAAAAATAGGACATTGCCACAAGGCAATGCAATAAATTTGTACTTCAGAAATAGTTCGAATCTCCGAAAGCCTTCCTAATCCTAACCTGTTTAGTAGACCAATACGACTTCTGAAAATGTCGTATCATTGGCTAAAAGTCGTATTGATACATAATTTATTTTTCTGTCATTAACTATGTTGGAGTATAAAGTGCCATCTAGGCAAAACACAAATCTGTGCAAGAAGATTTCAAAGTGATCTGTACTAGCATCTGTGCAAGATCTATCAATCAGTTCCGAAAAATCAGCACAGCTCCTAGTTTTTCGGACAGATAGATCTCAATCAAATCTATCCGACTGCCACATCATCAAAACCGATTCTTAAGCGATAAAGATACGCAGATCAAGATTATATCTCAACGGATTTAATCCCTATCTTATCTAGGGTTTTTAGGAAATCAAAGCTAGGGTTTTCTTATCCCTAGATTCACACGGGTCTATATAAAGGAGGCCATGGTTCATTATTCTGTGCGCACAAAACCTGAGAAACGCCGCGTGGAGGAGTCGTCAATCAGAGAGCAGAATTCATCATTCTAATCTACGAGTCGTCGTGTTGTCGTAAAAGGATTGACGCCGCAAGGTTGTAAGCAACTTGCTCTATTTACTTGAACTCATACATTGTTGCTTGACGTCGAGTATGTTTGAGATACACTTTGTCAAAAACAATTTATGAGTGAATCGGTAAGACCGGTGTCGAACCCAAGGGAGCAAACGGATTACACGCTAGTTCGATCAAATTTCCTTACTCGGCTAATTCCTAAAATTCAAGTGTGATTGAGTTATCAATGATTCAAAACAAGAATGAAATGGTTTTTAAGGGATTAAATTCAATTAAAAGCGAGTTTCGAGGGAATAATCCCCTCCTTGGCAATTTCCCAATGATCATGCAAACTAGAGTTCAATTAATTATGAGTTGATAGGTTTTGAACCTAGCTTAGACTATGAATTAGGCAAACCATACATGTCTAATCCTAGTAAAGCCATCTTAGATAGGATCTCACTACTTAAAGGATATTGACCCCCTATATGCATTTACCCTCATAAATGCACATGCACAAAGTTCTAGTTCACCTCTCACCATGCATTTACTCTCATAAATGTAGGTTAAGTCCATTTTTACTACATCAAAACCATCCCTAAGCTCTTTCAAGAGTTAGATCAAAGTTCTAACATAAACATGTCACTTGGGCATTTTATCAAACACTTAGAGACATGTCTAACATGAAGAGCATAGTAAAATGAAATCAACTTCAATAAATCCATTCAAATGTGTATACAATGATCATTGAGTACCAAGGAGGTTCATAGAACCCTCAAAACACAAGGGGGACTACTCACACATCATGTAAGACAACATGATGTGTAGGTTTTTACAAACAAATCTAAGAGAAGTAAGAGGGAATAGAGTAGGATGATTAGTCCTAATGAACTCCCTTGATCTTGATTCCTCCTTGATTTGATGATGATGAAACCCTTGATTTGGATCACTTTTTCTTGTCTTCTCTCCAGAAAATTCCAAGATATTAGGTCAACTTTGCCTCTTTCTATTTATAGCCTCGGAAAAGATTCGGTACTGTAGCAGGTCCAGTCGATCGACTGGCATTGGGCTGTTGGCCCAGTCGATCGACTGGAGCGAGATAAGGTGCTTGGGAAGCAGGTTCTCAATCGATCGACTGGCACAGGGTGGGCTCCCAGTCGATCGACTGAGGAAACTCAATTTGCAGCTCCTCCTGAAAGTCCATTGAGTCGATCGACTGAATGGGTCAGTCGGTCGACTGGCGCTGATCGCTTTGCAGCACCTCCTGTTAGTCTGTTAAGTCGATCGACTGGAGAAGGGGAGCTTTCCAGTCGATCGACTGAAGACCAAATACTGCCACTTTTTGCTCTAAAACACCGATTTTCCCCGAGTTTTCTTCCAATGGCTCTTGACACTGAGACATCTTGCTTTGTACCTGAAACGCACGAGAAGAGGATCAAATGACATCAAATAGTAGTCGGAATCGAACTAAGGCTATAGTGAAAACGGGCATTAATGAGTCGAAAACTCGACTCATCAACACTCCACACTTAAGCTTTGCTCGTCCTGAACAAAGTATGCAAATATGCCAAGGAAGTGCAAATGTCGAAATGCTAGTGGTGCTATGTTTTTCGTTTATTTGCCTCACTAGATTTCACAAGGTCTCGATCATTCTTTCTAAACATGTTATTGAAAGAAAAATGACAAGTATGTACAATCTAACTAGCTCCTTTTCGTAGGCGTTACGAATGCATTTAGCGTATGCATTAAGCCTTTAAACCCCTAGGCTACTGACAGATGCTTGTCGTCACAGCAAATGTGCAAATAAATTTATAGTCCGCTACTCGCGACTACACTACTGGGTAGCAAGTGGTAAGTAGGGGTTGAACCCAAAGGAGTCAGTGTGGATTAGTTGTTTTTACGGGATTGTCACGAAAGTAAGTACAGTTGGGGGTTGGTTTTGAGTGTTTTGAGAATTGAAAGTAAATTACGACAGTTGATAATGGACTGTGAGGAAAGTATTCGGTTTTAGGGGCCTTGTATCATAATTGTTTATCATCGACCGCTAATGATCATGCCAAGTGTTCAAAGATGAATTGAGGCTATTTCTAGCGCAAGACATGATCATGCTAAGTATTCAAAGATGAATCGAGGCTATTTCTAGTGCAAGACTTGCAACACCATTTAAAACACTTGTTCTAAGCAAAACTAATTCCTCCTTTCGAAGTATCTTAGCTGTAAGTGCATCCACTTGATCTCCCAGTTACGTTATTGACCAAGTGGTGTTTTAGATAAGTCGAACTCCTCGATAAGTTTTGCTTGTTACAGCTTCCACTTACCGAGTATGTTCACGAATTCCCACGGAAGAGCTTTTTGCTTGTCAAGCACTCAACCTTGGAAACTCTGACTTGATATATGGCACATAGAACAAGTATCGAATACAAAGGTATACTAAGAGTAAAGTCTAAAACATTTATAATACAAGCACACCCCTTCAACCGAACTACTAGTTTAGCTACTATTCATCGCGCTAAACATTATAACTAAGGAAATAAAACAGTTGAATAAATACTAAGAATTACTTACAACCGTTGAAGCGCCAAGGGAGCTATCCTTTATTTCCAAAGCGAAGAACAATTTTATTGAAAATGAAGAGAGGAGGGTTAAGCCCTCTCTCTCTCTAAAGTGTGTACAAGTATGGGATGGGATGGTGTGGGATGATACAAATGAGAGGAGGAGCTCTCATATTTATAGGCTAAGGGAGGAGGAATGGAGGGTGGAGATGGCTCCATGTGGTTGTGCATCCAAGGGAGGAGGAGGAGGGGATGGAGATGTGGTGGAGGAGCCACCACATGGCAAGCTCTCCATGGTGGAGCTTCTAGCCGCCGGCGGCTTTGGGAGGAGAGGAGGAGGAGCCGCCATGTGGAGGTGTGGGAGTGGTGGAGGGAAGGTGTGAGGGAGGAGCCGCCCATGTGAGGAGGAGGGTGGAGTTTTGTGAGTTTTGTACAGTCTTTTCACAAAACTATCAGTCCAATTCCGCTCCGGTCTGTCTTTGATTATTCCTCTGTTTGATTTAATTTGAGTAATTCAATGTCAGGATCTTGAGATTTCTTCGTTCAGCGTCTGATCTTGACCTTGGATTGACTCTTGATATCTTTTCAGCGTAAAATCCTCTCCTTAGCCTGTATTCTCTCTAAGCGCCAAAATACCCTGTAGAAATATATCGGGACTAACAAGTAGAAGTTAAATAGACAAAATGTCTAATTAAGGGGGTTTTAATGTGTTTATGATTCGTATAATTTTGGTCCATCAGCTACCCTAGTGGACGAGTTATAGTCTCGTCAGAGTTTTCAGAAAGGGAATACTCACAAATCCCAAATGCACATATCCCATAAGAGTGAATGCAAGAGTGCTCAACCAAGGCTATGATATTTTCAAAACCAATCCCACACCCCAAGCTAGAACTATGATCACAATATCATTAAAAGAACTTTTTCAACCCCTTGGGTACCTTTGAGGACATGCATTCAAGGTTATCAACACTAGGGCTATGAAATGTCTCATCCAAAATTCTACTCATTTATCAAGGCAACACAATAGAGGCAAGGTTGTAGCTCGCACAATAGAGTGTCAACCGCTCACCTATGCTAGCTAGGGCTAGTCCAAGGGCTCGCGATAAGGAACTCATTCCCAAGTTTTAGGCGCTTAAGCCGTAATCCATAAGGGAAGTGGAGTTCGACACTAGAGTTCTTTAACAAACAAGTCATAAACCAAATGAATACTCCCGTGCAAGCACATGGGCCGTCCAAGAGTTATTCCAACTAGCACACAATGCAAATGTTGAATCCCGCACAAATGAAGAATGATGGAAGAACATAGAGTCAAGTTTTAAGTGCTTCTTATTTTCTTTTTGAACCTTCCTGCTCTCACTCATCATTGTCCTTTTGACGCGAGTCAAGCCGAGGGTCGCTCGTCTATTTTCCCGGCTATTAGGACTAGAGATTGGACGATGCGTGCCACCATCCCACCTAACCGCATAAGTACCGCGGTGGCGGAGCAATTTTTTTTTTGATCGACTCCACACTTAAAACTTGACAATATGTTCAAAAAGTGTATGGAATGTGCGGGGAACAAACATAAGCAAGGCACCGTGTTAGAGAACTCAAGTCACCAAGGAATATTCAAGGGGTCTAAGTTTTTCATGAAGATTTTTAAAAGTGTTTGCTAGCTTGATCCAAGGTGTTGCGACGAAAATACTTAGAAAGTTGGATAGACAAGGCGTAGCAATGATATTGATTCTCAAGAATGCATGTTTAAAGGACTAGGTCGCTAAATGTGGTAAATAGGCTAGATGTGATTTATAGGGATTTAGAATCAAAAATCATAAGCCCTTGAGGTTAAAACACTCTCATGTTGGGATAATGTGCAAGTGTGCAAGCGTCCATCTAAAATGATATGCATGGCATGCAAACATGTGAACTATGCGCATCAAACCACTCCACACTTAATTCAAGCTTAGTCCTTAAGCGCAAAGAATGATAAAATAAAGGCAAAGGCGCATAGGAACTCCCCTCGTTTGTAGTGCCGGTGATATAATCCATAAGAGTGAGAAATAGCCTTTTGGTTGCAAGTGTAGATATAAGAGGGTGTTTAGACATGATAGGAATATGTGAATGTATATCCTGTAGAGTGAACAATATAAATGGTAAATACCTCCAATATCATCATAAGAATATAGCATACAACCAATAGGCAAGAAAGGATAGATATCACCAAAATAGCATACATCATCAAAAATGCGCCAAAAGGCGACTTATCATCCAAATCAACATCCAATGCAACAAGTCAAATAAGGAAAATACACATGTGGAAATAGAAATGAAGCATGGACTAAGATGTAGCCTCGTCGTCTCCCGGAGGGGTCCTCCTAGCTGAATCAACGACTCCATCATCCTCAAGTGGCTGCGTGACACCGGGGAAGAGTGGGCTATCGCCTAAAGCAGAATCCACGTAGGGATCGTCTCTCCTGGGACTGGAGTGCCCGCCTCCCCGAATGCTGAAGCTGGCGAGAAAGGTAGTGGGGAGACGCCACGTGGAGCTGAGAACTCTGGAGCGAGTGGAGGGGCAACTGGAGTGCTGGGGCCTCCGATGAAGGACTGAACTGCAGATCTGAGCCACTCCCACTCCCGACGCACTCTAGTATCAGACTCTCTAACAAGGTCCTCTAACCGGGACAATCCGCTCCTCAAGTCTACCACGCCGGTCGATAAACTAGCAATATCTGACGTGACTCTCTGCCTCCACTCCACTGAGTCATCAACGACTGGAGGGGGAATATCGACTGATGAGCCGTATTTATACGACTCATCGAGTCGTTAATTCCCACCATTTCATTCACTTTATTATGCGAACAGTTACTTTTTAGTGTTGTTTCGTATTTCAGGTGATTTGGAAGCTCTAGGAGGAAACACGCTTAAAAGACGGCATTTTCATGCCAGAAACATCGCAGTGGAAGAACGGAGCCAAAGGAGGGTCGTGAACAGTAACTCCGGCATGAATAGTGATTCCGGCGTGAATAGTGATTTTGGGTCGTGAACAGTAACTTTGGAAAAAGAAAGTCCAAGCCCTAAATCCAGCAGCCGGCCCATTCGACATTGTGATATTAGGGCAACATTCAAATGCTAGGGTTTCGGAAGGTTCCAAGAAGATCAAAGGGGTTCCAAGAAGATCAAAGGGTTTCCAAGAAGATCAAAGGGTTTCTCAAACCCTATATAAGGAGGAGTCCACAAGCATCTCATCATCCCTCATTCCACATTCAGCCGTGTGCCCTAGCTCTCCTCATTCTTCTGCCACTTCAGCCGCCCTTCTCAGCCTTGTCACGGCAGCACATCAGCCATACACGGCCAGCCTTGCTCCATTCGGTTTTGTAGTGAAGTACTTGTTTCTTCCTTTAATTATTTACATCGTTTCATTATGATCATGTGTAACTAAACTCTTCATTCGGATTAGGGTTTATTATATTGTGACTATGTTTTTGAGACTTGGATCTTTAATGCTATATTCTATGTTTTACTAATTCGCGTATATGAATTCCATGAAATATTGTTAGACTAGACGTATACTTTGTCGTGAAATCTAGTTGCGCATATTTTTACATTAATCATCTATCTAATACTTTGTCGTTTAGATAGGTAGTACGACTAGGGCAATTAACACCTTTGTCGGGTTAATTAAACCTAGGGGAATTAGGTCGTGGCGTAACACCTTTGCCGGGTTACTTGGGAAGTCACCTTTGTCGGGACAACCACACTTAAAACATTGAATTAGATATCTAGAAGTCTATGATAAAACAAGTCACAATCAAACCCTAATCTGAATACTTCTCTCTGATATTTACAATCTTGCAATTTTCGATTATTTCACTAACCGTTACTCTCATCTAGTTTCTTGTCTTTCTCCATTACAGAACAAAGTAGTAGCTATCTAGCTCCCTTGGGTTCGACCCTTGCTTACCGCTGTTCTAATCCACAGTTCGAAGTGAGGAAAATATAAATTGTTTTTGCACAGGTACGACGACAGCCTGTTCAAAATGGCGCCGTTGTCGGGGAGCTAAGCACGGTGAAACTTTTGTTCTTCTTTTATTTTTCGTTTATTTTTCTTCTTGCTATTTTGAAATTTGTTACTCGGTGAATTCATATTCAACTGTTCGAGATTTTGTTTTCCATTCTATTCGATTTCTGTTTTCTAGCTCTCAGACGGTTCTGTCACCAAGACTTACGAGTCTAAGGATTTTGGGTTTTAAGTGGGACCGCTGTGACCCCTCCAATCTCCTGGGGACCCTTTGTTGCTAGTCTGTCTTTGTTATTTCGGTGTTTGCTATCTCGGTGTCTGTTACTCTCGTAACATGTCTCTCGCAGGTAGTAGTGTTGGTCACAACAGTCACAACAGTCACGTAAACGAAGAAGTTAACCAGAATGTTCAAGTACAACATGGCGAAATCAGGGGGGCTATCCCTGATCAGTTTTAACAGTTCCAACAACAACAACCTCAAAACCAACAACAACCTCAAAACCAACAACAACCCCAACCACAGTACCCACAATACCCTCAGTACCCACCATATCAACAATATCCTCCACCACCATATCCACAGTACCCACAAACGCTCTACCCTCAGTATCCACAACCATATCCACCACTACAATACCTTCCACAACCACCACTACAACACCCACCACAAGCCCCACGTAGACAAGCAGTTGTGGATGATGAGGACGAATATGAAGGACCCACTATGGGCGAGCTCTCGGTTCCTAGCTTCAGAGACCAGTCATGGCCAATTTATGAAGGACCAGACATGGCAGCCATCACGGTCAGTACAGCGGTCATTCACAATCTGCCCAAGTTCTCAGAATCCAAAGGAGAGTCGGCCCAGTCTCACTTGACGCGTTTCCACGGGATATGCTTGAACCTCAGGCCACACGGAGTAGAGGTGGATGACTTCAAACTGAAGGCATTTTACTTCTCACTGCAAGAAGCAGCTACAGACTGGTTCCTAGCTTTACCCTCAGGCAGTGTTCACACATGGGAACAGATGCAGAAGCACTTCATCAGCAAGTACTATCCAGCAGGGCGTGCAGCGCAAGTCCGGAGACAGTTGCAAGAGCTAAAGCAAGGCCCTCACGAGACCATGTACGAGTACGTGGAGAAATTTCTAGCCTTGGAGAAGAGTTGCTGCAATCTGGAGCTCCCGGAGAAATTAGTCGTAGAATATATGCTGGATGGACTTCGCAAGATGGACAGGAAGTTACTAGAGGCCTCAGCTGGAGGCCAACTCATGAACATGACGCCAGCCAGAGTGAAGCAGAAGATCATATCAGTGGCAGAGGGTGAGCGATTTCAGGATGAGACCATGAAGGAGGACGAGTATGCCCGAACAAAGAATGTGTCAACAGTTGAGCCTTCTATCAGTGCTGTATTCGCCGAACTCAAGGAGATGAGAGAGCTGATGAAGCATGTAGTCCGAAGGACACCAGTCCAGGCCAAGCCATGTGAGTTCTGTACATCCACAGAACACAAGACGGACGAGTGCCCTACCTTACAGACAGACGTCCAAGCTGATGTGAACGCAGTGGGCAATTATCAGAGTTATGGCAACCAACCAGGCCCAGTCAAGCAGTATGGCGCAGCAGCACCTAATCAAGGCGCCTGGAGGAACAACTATCAGCAAAATCAGACTCAGCAAGCACGACTGAATGTGCTTCAGCAGAATCAGCAGACTCAGCAGCCGTACAGACATCCTAACAGTCAGTACCAGCAGAATGCACCGGGGCAGTACCAGCAGAAAGGGCCGAACACTTATCAGGCAGGTCCGAGCAACCAAGACCCCAGCAAGTCGCTAGAGGACATAGTGAGAGATCTGGTAGCTAGCACCCAGCGAACAGATACTACCCTGAACCAGTACATGGCCAAAACCGATGGAGCGCTAGCTGACATTCAGAGGCAATTAGGGCAGATGTCCACAACTCTCTCTAGGCTTGACGACAGCACAGGACGACTCCCCTCACAGACAGTTCAGAATCCGAAGGGGAACGTCAGCCAAGTAGAAGTAGTAGCTGTGGATGCAGCATTCGAGGAGACCACCGAACCAACAAAGGAAGAACCGGCCCTTACAGCCAAGGACGCCGACATTCACGGTTTCTCTTATGCTATGCAGGTAGTTGCTCCAGAAAGCCAGATGACTGAGAAAGCTGAACCAGAGCTGAGAATGGTGGTCAAGCCTACACAGAACGACCAAATAACGATGCACTCACCCACTGCGAGCCAGGAGACACCTTCAGGAAAGAGTAAGGACCCAGGGGCCTTCACGGTTACCTGTGGTATCGGTAAGACCCAAATACCTCACTGTTTAATAGATTTGGGTGCCGCTATCAATGTTATGCCTTACTCGTTATATTGCTCGCTTGATCTTGGACCATTGAAGCCACCCAGGCTGTCTATTGAATTAGGGGATAGGTCCTGTGTTCGCCCCACTGGTTTACTTGAAGATCTAACCCTCCGTGTAGGAGATCTTGCTGTGCCTGCAGATTTCTATGTCTTGCAGATGGAGGAATCAAGGAAAGGCGAACCACCAGGGCTCATTTAAGGACGTCCATTCCTCCACACCACCCAGACCCAGATTGACATGGGCATAGGCTCATTGTCACTATCATTCGGTGGAAAGGAAGCTGACTTCTACGTCTATGAGGATGCGAACCGTCCATACACAAGGAAACCGCCAGACATTGTGCACACATCAGAGTATGACACCCTAGTTCCATACCCACCAGAGCAGGCTATACAGACTACCAGGCCAGCAGCTATGGCCAAGACATCCTCACCTTCTCGGGGATATGTGAAGAAGAAACCGCCTGATCATTGGAGAGCAGGACCGAGTGAACAGCAATTTGAGCACGTTGGGCGAATTGAAGGAGTTGCTGAGAAGAAGTATGACCTCACTCGCCCATGGGATCCTAACTTGGGATCCCTAAAGAGGTACTGTCGAGCCAACGACGTTAAACAAAGGCGCTAGCAGGGAGGCAGCCCTGCACGGTTTGCACTGCATTTTATTTAGTTACCATGTTTATTTATGAGTCTTATTTGTCACATTGTACCTTGGAAAGGATTTGGTTTCATTTTGTAGGGATTGGACTTAGTCGGCCGGAAAATTCACTTGCGAGCTACGCATTTTGCACTCTACGCTACGTATTTTAGCACCAGACGAGTCCGGGTCGCGTCCCATTGAGACCGGACTTGGCCCGAGTTCAGCCGACCACGTCTACACCCCAGGGGAGTCTTGCTCTACCCTTCTCCTTTCCTTATCTATTTATTGCATGCATTTGTGTCTAGATTTGAGTCGTGCCGCGAGGACACGGCTCATTTCAAAAGTGTGGGGTGGGAAAGTCAGTTATGAGTCAGTTATCGAGTCAGCATGCCCACCACACAGAGTCAGCACGTTTCGAGTCATTTTTAAATTTTTTGTACATGATTACTTCACTATTTCCTAGACTTGCAGTATTGGATCATGATTAGGTGAAATAGATAGAGCCGATTACATGCATGTCTTTGGTGAAACTTGATTTGTGCGACTAACATGTGATCTTTAAATCATTGCGTGCCTTTGTTAGTTGAGATAAACAGGGATGTGGAGTTGATAGCAATGCCTTAGAGAGACTTGACAGATCATTCAGAGACCGGACTCAGGATATATGGTTATGTGGAGCTCGTGGAGGCTAGCACTTCGAGGCAACATAGTACGAGTCTGCTCCGCCACTGCGGTACCTTTGCGGTTGGTCGGGACGGGAATACTTCACACCGTCCAAGCTCTAGTCCAAGTAGCCAAGAAAATAGGCAAGTGACCCTTGACTTGACCCGTGTCGAAAGGACGAGGATGAGTAAGAGCAGGAAGGTTTCTAATCCGAGTAACCGGGAAAATAGACGAGCGACCCTCGGCTTGACTCGCGTCAAAAGGAGAAGGAACCACGGTTCGAGCAAATCACAATCCGCACTACAAAGCAACAAATCCACAAACCATCGTGATAGTCCACACGTCTCATGTGACAGCATCATTGAAATCCCAAATCAGATGACACTATAGCTGGCCGAATAACACTCAACACTTTGAAGCTCGAATCAATCACGTGCAAGAAAAAGCGGCAAAGCATAACCATATAGCAGCGAGTTCGAGTCCGAGAATGAGGGTTCATGGTCTAAACAAGGCTATCTCCAGATACATCCGAATTGATTTGCATCTCGACTTCAAAGGTAATACGTATCTTTAGCCCTTGTTTTCGCACAATGATATTAGTAGCAAGCATGCATAACAGGTAGGATCTATAGTAGCCAAGTCATGTCCATGTAGCTCGTCTAGGATGACCGAAGCATTGTGATGCTTACATTAGTCGTTCCTCTTATGACCTTGTTCTTGTTCGGGACGAACAAGTTTAAGTGTGGGGTGGTTTGATGAGCCGTATTTATACGAATCATCGAGTCGTTAATTCCCACCATTTCATTCACTTTATTATGCGAACAGTTACTTTTTAGTGTTGTTTCGTATTTCAGGTGATTTGGAAGCTCTAGGAGGAAACACGCTTAAAAGACGGCATTTTCATGCCAGAAACATCGCAGTGGAAGAACGGAGACAAAGGAGGGTCGTGAACAGTAACTCCGGCGTGAATAGTAATTCCGGCATGAATAGTGATTTCGGGTCGTGAACAGTAACTTTGGAAAAAGAAAGTCCAAGCCCTAAATCCAGCAGCCGGCCCATTCTACATTGTGATATTAGGGCAACATTCAAATGCTAGGGTTTCGGAAGGTTCCAAGAAGATCAAAGGGTTTCCAAGAAGATCAAAGGGTTTCTCAAACCCTATATAAGGAGGAGTCCACAAGCATCTCATCATCCCTCATTCCACATTCAGCCGTGTGCCCTAGCTCTCCTCATTCTTCTGCCACTTCAGCCGCCCTTCTCAGCCTTGTCATGGCAGCACATCAGCCATACACGGCCAGCCTTGCTCCATTCGGTTTTGTAGTGAAGTACTTGTTTCTTCCTTTAATTATTTACATCGTTTCATTATGATCATGTGTAACTAAACTCTACATTCGGATTAGGGTTTATTATATTGTGACTATGTTTTTGAGACTTGGATCTTTAATGCTATATTCTATGTTTTACTAATTCGCGTATATGAATTCCATGAAATATTGTTAGACTAGACGTATACTTTGTCGTGAAATCTAGTTGCGCATATTTTTACATTAATCATCTATCTAATACTTTGTCGTTTAGATAGGTAGTACGACTAGGGCAATTAACACCTTTGTCGGGTTAATTAAACCTAGGGGAATTAGGTCGTGGCGTAACACCTTTGTCGGGTTACTTGGGAAGTCACCTTTGTCGGGACAACCACACTTAAAACATTGAATTAGATATCTAGAAGTCTATGATAAAACAAGTCACAATCAAACCCTAATCTGAATACTTCTCTCTGATATTTACAATCTTGCAATATTCGATTATTTCACTAACCGTTACTCTCATCTAGTTTCTTGTCTTTCTCCATTACAGAACAAAGTAGTAGCTATCTAGCTCCCTTGGGTTTGACCCTTGCTTACCGCTGTTCTAATCCACAGTTCGAAGTGAGGAAAATATAAATTGTTTTTGCACAGGTACGACGACAGCCTGTTCATCGACTGCGGGCTCTGCTGGGGGAAACTCCTCATCAGCTGCAGGGAGGCCCTCATCTTCCTCGGGAATGTCTGCCGGAGGGGGAGGAGGAGGTGAACCGGGAGGAGAGGGAGAGGGAGAGAGGTGGGTAAGGCAATAGAGCGGATTCTGCTGCTTGAAGGCTCTCCTCCGCGCAGCAGCGGCGGTCACAAGATCCTCCACATGAGGCGACGGGTCACTGCTCCACGTCTTACCTTCCCGCTTGACCATATGCATATTCTTCATCAAATCCATGTCAAGCCTGCTCCTAGTAGGGGCCTCACAACCCTCGTGGCCAAAGGTGAAGTTACACCTTCGGGCTATCAATGTAATCAAGGAGCCACCTCCCATGCCCTTGTTCCTCGTACTCGGCTTCACAACGGTCTCAAACCGGTTTGCAAGTACCACTAGCCAATCAATGGCCTCCCCGTGATCCATGGCAACCATGAGGTCCATATCTGGGAAAGTAACCTTCCTACCCCTCTCTGTCCTCGTATTAAAATCAATAGCAATGACGTGGTGCATAATCTTCCAAACCGGGTCAACGATCGCAGAAGAGTTATATGAAGACACGAACCACTCATTCCTACCGGAAATCCTCTTCCAAAGCCTGGACTGGTCGTGCTCAGTGAATACCCGGGGTGATGCCGCAGGCTGTGGAAAGCCAAGCCACTCTCGGATCGTACTCTCCCTGATCCGGAAATCTCTACCCCCCAAAGAAAACTTCCAATAATAAACTGAGGTACCATCCTCTCCCACTCTCTCCTTAACCGACTCAAACGAGCACATGAACTCCTCAACTACCCTCTGGTAGGAGCCCGGATCATCACAAAATAGAAAAGATAAACCATGTTGTGTGAGACGAGATTGTACCTCAGTAGCTACCACTTCGTTGATGCCACGAATCAAGCCCATGTCTAGGTACAATGTCGGGATGGCCTTCTTCTTCTTCGTAGTGACAGTGGTGTGACGAGACCGGTGCTCCTCGTCCCTGAAGACCAAGGGAGCCGAGAATGGGTACGGGACCGGTATGGGCATCGGTCCCTCATAAGGTCCCTCTTGAGGCTCAATTGGCACTAAGGCCATGGAGGTAGGCGCAGCAGCAGGGCGCGGGAGTGCACTAGGTCTAGCAGGCACTGGCACCTTCTTCTTCGGCGCCGGTTTCCTCGGTGGGGGCTTTTTCTTCTTTGGGGGTGGCGTGGAAACCGGCGCGGCCTCAACCTCCTCGTCTGACCCCGAACTCTGGTCAGCAAGAGAATCCCTCAACAATCTCCTCTTGCGCGAAACAAGGGGGGCATCATCCTCTTCGGACTTGTGGTACTCATCAATTTGCTCATCGAGCGAGGGCTCATGAGCGACTCCCTTCCCCTTCGCTTTTGAACTGGACGAGGTATCGGCACGACCCATGATGCACTGAGAATGGAAAGCCAAGTAAAACTGAGCAAAAACTTAGAAAACTGCACTGAACTGTGATCGAGTCGATCGACTGGCTGGGAACTGAAGTCCCAGTCGATCGACTGAGGGCTGAAATCCGATCGGATTAGGTCGAATTTGGGGGTTTTCCGGGGAGGCTTTCGGAGGTAAAATTGTGGCCGGGGTTTGTAGGCGGGGCAATGAGGAGTATATAGGCGGTTGGATTGGGCGGAATTGAAGGCGGAGGAGGGAGATCGGCGTCGGTGGTGATTTCCGATCAGAAATCCGATTTCGGACGGCTTGGTGCGGCGTTTTGAGGGCGGTTTGATGGCGGAGGGACTGGCGAGGCAAGGCGAGGCTATGGCGAGGTGAGCCGCATGGATTGGTGGTGGTCGGAGGTTTGGATTTTGGAAATTTAGGGTTTTGGGGTTTCGGTCGAATGAAGAAATGAGGAAGGGAGCTGATGATGGATAAGCACTTCCCAGTCAATCGATTGGGATCTCAGTCAATTGACTGAGCATGCATGAATTGCAGGACCCTCTGAAACATCATTTAGTCGATCGACTGGGTGATAGCTTGCTTCCAGTCGATCGACTGAACCCGAATTTCTGCTTGAAATTTTTTTTTTCTTTTTCCAACGAATCCCGACTCCACACTCAGAATTTTTACTCAAAATCAAGAATATGTACCATTCAGAATATCACATATAATCAAGGTACGCCCTCCTAATCAATCGCTAGCACATAAACATACGATTTTTAAACAACACAAGCTAGGATCACCACTCCACACTTAAAATCTCACCATCATCAAGAAAATTCATGCAAGCTCTATATCATGTCACACACACTTAATCATGCATTTAGAATCGTCCCAATCACCAAGCCACACGATAAGCTCACAAAATGCATGCTACACATATATGAAAGTTACTTGTGCATAGATAGTCAACTCACAAACCGGGCTACCTCCCGTGAGGGCCTAGTTTAACGTCTTGGCAAAGACCGAGCCGATCCTCTTCTCACTAAGAAGCACACTTGAGGAGTCCATAGCTAGGATCCCTCCTCAAGCGGAATAAGGCACTCTATGGGTCGGTCAAGGGGAATGTGACATTTTGCTCGTCACGAAATCCTTCCATATAGTGCTTTAGCCTTTGCCCATTCGCCGTGAAAGTAGTTCCATCATTATTTAGCAATTCAACATGGCCATCTTCGTAGGGCTTGTGAACAATAAATGGGCCACTCCATCGGCTCCTCAATTTACCCGGGAATAGTTTGAGCCTAGAGTTAAAGAGCAAGACCTTGTCTCCTTTCCTAAATTCACGACGAAAGATCTTCATATCGTGCCATTTCTTGGTCTTCTCTTTGTATATCCTAGCGCTCTCGTAGGCTTCATTTCTTATCTCTTCCAACTCATGGAGTTGAAGGACCCTATGGTCTCCCGCCGTTTGCAAGTCCATATTCAACATTTTAATTGCCCACATCGCCTTGTACTCCAATTCTACCGGCAAGTGGCACGGTTTCCCATAAATGAGGCGATAGGGGGACATTCCAATAGGGGTTTTGAACGCCGTACGATAGGCCCATAAAGCGTCATCTAGCTTCGATGACCAATCCTTCCTTGAGCTCCCCACAGTTTTCTCCAAGATTGCCTTGATTTCTCTATTTGAAATTTCCACTTTCCCACTAGTTTGTGGGTGATAAGGTGTGGCAACCTTGTGACTAACTCCATATTTCCGAAGTAGGGTTTCAAAATGCTTCTCCTTAAAATGAGAGCCGCCATCGCTTATGACGGTCCTTGGCACTCCAAATCTAGGAAAAATAATCCTCTTAAAGAGCTTGGTGACCACCTTGGCATCACAAGTAGGGGAGGCGACGGCCTCAACCCATTTGGAGACGTAGTCTACCGCGACCAATATATATTGGTTCCCGTATGAAGAAGGGAAAGGACCAATATAATCGATGCCCCATACATCAAATATTTCGACCAGGAGGATGCTTTGTTGGGGCATTTCATGCCTCTTGGAGATATTACCGGTCCTTTGGCATTGATCACAAGCCTTCACGAATTCGTAAGCATCACCGAAGAGAGTAGGCCAATAAAAGCCGCATTGTAGTACCTTTGACGCGGTTTTTGCTCCACTACCATGCCCTCCATATTGAGAAGAGTGACAATGGTAAAGAATTTCTCTCATCTCTTCTTCGGCCAAGCAAGTTCTATAAAGCCCATCCGCGCAAAGTCTATAAAGGTAGGGCTCATCCCAATAGTACCTCTTGGTCTCGGAGAGGAACTTCCTCCTTTGATGGTGGTTCATATCGTGGGGGATAATCCCACAAACCACGAAATTAACGAAGTTGGGGGTTGGTTGGGGGTCTATAACCCCTCTAGACATGTTTGTGACATCGTGAATGATATGGATGCCATTGATGAATGATTTTACACGCGATTCTTCTTTATTTGAACTTAATGCTTTGGAATTACCTATGACATGTTTTAGACAAGTTAGAAATAGGGATTTTTGCTTGATTTCATGCTTGACGTAGCTAACCCCTGAAAAGTATGATTTCAATTGAATGAAATAAAGAAGCATTAGGGTTTTTGTGTTACATGGCGATGCTTTAATCCTAATGAGAATGGCACGAACTTAACAAGTGCATGATTTATTTAGTCAATAAAGCGCGAGTGTGAGGCTAGATAAATCATGTCCTATAGCACCAATAGAGCGCGAGTGTGAGGTGTTATGCGAGGTGTAACCTCTTGATACTAAGTTGTAGCGCGAGTTGAACTCGGTATTAATGTTACATAGCTAAATTCTAAACGTGTGCATGTGAATTCATCAATGGTGTCCCAATTTACCGTCACAACAATTGTCTAGGTGGGGAAATAGATCCCTAGTCATCTTTGAATTGATTGCTTACCCTTTTCGTTGATCAAGTCTCTCTTTCGGATAGTAAAATATTGCTATCAACCTCTTACGAGGAACAAAACCCCCCCAAACTATAGACATTCCGAATTTAATCGTTAGCACTATTAGTTTAATCACCTGTCCTGTGGGTACGACCTTGGGTTTCCCGAGTCAATACAAATTGTTTTGATTAACCGTGATTAGCAATAGTATTTGAATTCTATTCGAATATTTACGCTAAATTACAGCCGATCAAATGGCGCTGTTGCCGGGGATAGGTTAATTAACTAGGTGCTAATAGATTGTTTAGTTTGTCTATTCTTGTAAATATTTTTCTTTCTCTTATGCTTGTATATTCTTCTTTTTCTCTCATATTCCCTTACTAACTTTGTTAATCTTGTTTTGCAAGGATGGATCACTATAACCAACAAGTCATGCACGATGAAGATTATTATGAAGATTTTTCCAATTATGCAATAAAAGATCAAATGAGTGATTTGGAAAAGAAAGTGGATAGCATGATGAGTGATGAGTATGGTTAAGGCTTGGGTTGACAAAAGGAAGTATGAAGACAATGAAGATTATTATGAAGATGATCAACCAAATGCCCATTGTGAAGACTATTGGATGAACAATCAAAGCCAACAAGTCTATTCTAATGAGGGATACTATCAAGAGGAGGAGCACATGAATTCTTATTATCAGGAGCATGGCCATCCGACAAGTTATTACACTCCAAATTGGGATGATGGCCAACGCTTTGAAGTAGAACACTCCTACCCTCCATACCCTCAACCTCCTCAACCATCAAATGTGCCCTCCGATTTTGAAGCCATGATTGCCACATACCTAGCAGACCAAAAAGACATGAGAGCTCGCATAGATAAGCATCTAGCTGAGATGGCACAAATAGCAATGGAAAACGAAAACTTGGATGAAGAAGAGGAGGTACCCGAAGAAGAAGTCCTTGAATCTAATGTCTCAAGGGAAGAATGGGATCAAGAAAGGGAGGTTGAACTTTGGAGAGTCGGCACCGTAGCTCATTACAACCAAAGGGATGGTGAATCTTGTAACGAAGAAGAGATGGAATGCAAAAGTGAAGCATCCTTCACCACTAGCACATCTCAAGATCATTTAGATGAGAACACACAAGAGCTCGCCGTCTATTTGACGCTCTCCGATGAGGAATTCTTCAATGATGACGCCTCTTGCATAGAGGAAATACCTTTTATTGATGAAGAAGAACTCACCCCTCCCGCTATAGAAGAGCCGAAATATGAATCCCAAATTCTTGTTGATGATGGATTAAAGGAAGAGGATATTGAGCCACAAGAACTTCAAGGGTATAGAGACTTTGTTGAGGTTTTCATGGAAGAGACTAAAGACCATTCTCGCATGCAAGAAGACACAAGTTCAATAAGGGATGTTGAGGAGTGGGCACCCATGGACGTCATTGAAAAACTCAAGGAGGGGATGCCCATCATTCTCGAGACAAATTTTGAAGACCCTTTCTTCATTATGAAGTCTCGAGACAAGTTTTGGAGCTTCTTGCCATACTTTCAAAGATTATTTGGAAAAAGCTCCCATGGCCCCTTAATTTTTAAGGGATTTTCATACTTGAAGGGGTCATGCTCCCAAAGGAAAGTCCATTGTAGGCTTGATGGGAGGAAATTCAAATGGGATTTGAAGGTGGTTTGACATGATCAAGTCCAAGTCCCCGCTTGAGGAGGGATCTTAGCAAAAGACTCCTCAAGTGTGCTTCTTATTCCTTACAAGGAGATTCGGCTCCGTCTTAGCCAAGACGTTAAACTAGGCTTGTGAGTATTTCTCCCCTACTTCCAAAATGTCTATGTTGGTTGGATTTCTATTAGCCTCGATGAGTGAACTATGCATGTGTGAAGTTGAAGATTTGAACTGTGAATGTACATGTGCCTATATGTGATGATTAGCATTTCTACATGCTTTGCGCTTATGATTTGCTTTGGATGATGTTGATACAATCATGGATCTTTTGATGATAATTTCTGAACGATTACATTTTTTATCACTTCTATGATATATATTACATTCTTGATGCATTTTGAAGATTGTATGATCATCGTAGTACGAACCGATTCATTAAGCTCAGTTTTGTCAAGGTCGCATAACATTCATGCGCTCGCATGAGTTTTTCATGCGACTGTCTTCAGTCATGCGAGCACACAACTAATTCATGCGATCGCATAAAACTCTAAAATGCGAAGGGATTTTTTGTGATAAAACTTTGAGTTGACTTGCACATTGTTGATACACTTTCGATGATGATTTCCCCTACCTAGCGTGTTTAACACTCTCATTTTCAGTTTCGTACCTTATGAAGAGAAAAAGGAGAATCATCACTCAAATCTTTGGAGCAAGTTCAACTCGGCAAGCATAGCAACGTCTCTACCTTGAAAGGGCTACCTCCAAACGAGAGAAGTTTCTCCTAACTTCCTATTTGCTTTTCACTCTATTCATTGCTTAGGGACTAAGCAATTGCTAAGTGTGGGGTGGCCTATGTTTGACATGTTTTGACTACATGAGTTGTTTGTGCTTGCTTGATATGCCTTCACGTTTAAAATCCAATCAACCAATGCTTAAGGAAAAACACTTGCACTACCGCACAATTCATCCAAAATTTTTGAAATATTAATGAAAACAAAAACTCTAGGCAAGGCTACACTTTCGAAAACTTTCATCTCTAAATTCAACTAGTCGTGCATGATTTCACTTAATTGATCCTTTAGATGACTAATGGACTGGATTGTTGACTTTCATTCTTGAGAATCAAAGCATCTACTAGCATTTCTTTATCTTTGATTCTAAGCTTTTTCTCGTTGAGACTAAAGAGTTGATCTTTGAAAGCATAAATCGAAATGATTTATAACTCCAAAACCCTTGCATGCCATGATTGCCTTTAGGTGACCTTAGTGACCTTGCTTATCTAGTGGATTTTATCTCATTGGTTTGTCATGCTCCATTTTAAACACTTAGCCCTTTGTCAAAGTTCTAAGTGTGGGGTGGGAAAAAAATGGGCCCCAACAAAAAAAAATATATATATGCTTTATTCTTATGGTCAAAAGAGGGGAAAACCCGGACTAAAAACTTTCTCAAAGTACACGAGAAGTTTTGATCAAAATATACAAATGCCGGGGGTTAGGGAGGTAAGTCCCCCCTCGAAAGCATTTGTAGGCCAAAGGCCATATGAAAAAAAAAATTAGAAGCACTTAGGCTTGACAATTGGCTATCCCACCATTCTCTAGCATGAAAACCAATAAGACAATTGAAGCTTACTAGCAAGAATTCACTAGGGGACGAGCCTCGTATTCTTTTATACTTAGGCATGATATGGCTTGCAAGCATTCACAAAAATTATGATGTTGGAACTCCTCTTCTCTTATGACTGAGTGACCTTTGCGTCCTAGGCTTGAGAATGAGTTCAAAGCTCACAAGCCAGTGGACTAGCCTCCTTGCTAGCATTTGTGAGTGATCCAACACGATTTCTTTGCAACTATTTGATCATTTTCTTGAAGTCGCTAACATAGAAAATGACTAGAATCCTCGATTAAAGATTTATTAGTCTTTGCTTTGATTCGCTTGAATGTCTTAATTCATGAATTTCCACAAGGATTCGAAGAGGTTTCATGTAGTGATTGAAATGCACATATCTAGTTGAATATATTATGAACTTCATGAATAACACCTTGCCCAGTACTTTGAAAATTGTGAGTTTAAAATGCCTAATTGGATGATTGTTCTCTTTGTGGGATTTGTGAGTATTCCCATGTCTGAAAACTCTCAGGAGACTACAACTCCTCCACTAGGGTAGCCTAGGGGTTTAAAGGCTTGGTGCATGTGCTAAATGCACTCGTGTTACCTACGAAAGTGGTTAGTTAGAAGTAGGATTTGTTTCTTTGTCTTTTTGAGTTAGTGTTCGTAACCATATGGAGTTTCTTTTGAATTGATCCTGAGTGATGTATAATGCAACATTGTTGATGATCTATACGATTAGTTTGCTCGGGACGATCAAACGATAAGTGTGGGGTGATTTGATAGCACTAAAATATATGCATTTTAGGCAACCTCTATGCTTATTGTTTCGTTCGTTTTATCACGATTTCACTTGCTATTTAATGCATTGTGGTTCATTTCAGGAGAATTACAGAGTTTAAGCTGAGAACACAAGTGGACGTTGATTTTGGAGCAAAACCGAGCACTCTGGAGCGAAAACGAGCAAAATAGAAGTCGGAGCACAAACTCTCCAAGAGCGTGCGGTCGCACAACCTCTCTGTGCGGTCGCACGACTCAAACCAGAAGCACAGGAATTCTGTGCGGTCGCACAACCTCTCTGTGCGGTCGCACGACTCAAACCAGAAGCACATAAATTCTGTGCGGTCGCACACTCAGGAACCACGATAGCACGAGGCAGGATTTTGGGCAGCTGTGCGGTCGCACAACCCACCCGTGCGGTCGCACAACGTCGTAAAGTCTGCATTTTTACGCTGAACTATAAATAGAAAGTTAGGGTTTTCAAGCCCCCCTCCTGGGATTTCTGGATTTTCTGCTGGGTTTTTGGAGAGAAGATAGCTTGGAGAAGAAGACATATTTTTCTATCGTCATCAACAACTCGGATCGTGGATCGTCCTTCACAATTATTGCTCCATATTGGTTCTAGATTCCAACACTCAACTTTCTACATGTTTTTCTGCACATCTACTATTGTTATGGATTGTAATCTCACCATGAGTGAGTAGTGATATTGGTTGGGGGTCTATAACCCCTCTAGACATGTTTGTGACATCGTGAATGATATGGATGCCATTGATGAATGATTTTACACGCGATTCTTCTTTATTTGAACTTAATGCTTTGGAATTACCTATGACATGTTTTAGACAAGTTAGAAATAGGGATTTTTGCTTGATTTCATGCTTGACGTAGCTAACCCCTGAAAAGTATGATTTCAATTGAATGAAATATAGAAGCATTAGGGTTTTTGTGTTACATGGTGATGCTTTAATCCTAATGAGAATGGCACGAACTTAACAAGTGCATGATTTATTTAGTCAATAAAGCGCGAGTGTGAGGCTAGATAAATCATGTCCTATAGCACCAATAGAGCGCGAGTGTGAGGTGTTATGCGAGGTGTAACCTCTTGATACTAAGTTATAGCGCGAGTTGAACTCGGTATTAATGTTACATAGCTAAATTCTAAACGTGTGCATGTGAATTCATCAATGGTGTCCCAATTTACCGTCACAACAATTGTCTAGTTGGGGAAATAGATCCCTAGTCATCTTTGAATTGATTGCTTACTCTTTTCGTTGATCAAGTCTCTCTTTCGGATAGTAAAATATTGCTATCAACCTCTTACGAGGAACAAACCCCCCCAAACCATAGACAATCCGAATTTAATTGTTAGCACTATTAGTTTAATCACCTGTCCTTTGGGTACGACCTTGGGTTTCCCGAGTCAATATTGTTTTGATTAACCGTGATTAGCAATAGTATTTGAATTCTATTCAAATATTTACACTAAATTACATCCGATCAGTAATTGAACCCTTAGTTGTATCAAAAATAGCCCCCGCGGTGTAGAGGAAGGGCCTTCCCAATAGAATGGGAATTTCATTGTCCTCCTCCATCTCTAACACCACGAAATCCCCCGGAATATAGAAATTCCCTACTCTAACCGGGGCATCCTTAAGAACTCCCTTAGGAAATCTCGAGGAGCGGTCCGCGAGCCTCAAAATCATGCTAGTTGGTTTAGGCTCACCCATATTTAGCTTTTTACACAAGGAATTAAGGCATCAACGATATGCTTGCACCCAAATCACACATAGCTCGTTCAATCTTAATATCATTAATAAAGCATGAAATGGAAAAGCTACCGGGATCCTCAAGCTTTGGGGGCATGCGAGGTTGGAGTATGGCACTACATTCGCCATTGAGGGACACTGTATCGACATCCTCGATTGTCCTCCTGCACGTAATAACATCTTTTAGAAAACGAGCATATGAAGGAGCTTGAGTTATTACCTCGGTGAAGGGCATTGTTACATAGAGCTTCCTCATCATCTCCGCAAACTTGGAAAAAAGCTTATCATTTGTTTTCTTCTTTAGCCTTTGAGGGAATGGAATAGGAGGAGTGTAGACTCTAGGTTCAGCTTTCTCCTTTTCCACCTCGATTCCTTCCTCAACTTGAGGGCTAGGGATCTCTTCTTCCAATTCTTTGATATCGGCACTAGCTTGGCCTCCAAGATCAAAGGTAACTCGCTTCTTCTTTGGTACCTCTACCTCTAGCTCTTTCCCGTTTCTCAAGGTCACGGCATTGCAATGTTCTCTATTCCCTTGCTCGGGTCTAGCCGGTAACTTGCCCGGTGCTCTTGTAGATGTCTCGGCTTGTTGAGCAATTTGACTTTCAAGCATTTTGTTGTGTTGCTTAACCTCATTCAATTCTTGCCTCATCTCATTTTGGTTTGCTAAGAGCTTGGAAAACGTTGCCTCAATACCGGAGAGTTCGCTAGAAGGTTGAGGAGGAGGTTCAACTTGTTGATAGGGCCTTTGAGCTTGAGCTTGATATTGTTGCCCTTGGTTCCTTTGAAGCAAAGTCGGTCCTTGACTTTGATATTGGTTCCTAGGTTGGAACCCTTGATTTGATTGAGTAGGTTTAGGACCGAATCCGGGAGGTGTGGATCCAAAGTCGGGGCGAGTAGGATTAGTGGTCTTGTAGGAGAAATTGGGGTGATTTCTCCATCCCGAAGAGAATTTCGGTGTAGTATAATTCACTTGGGATCCTTGCCCTTGATTGGTACTAGTCCCATAGTCTCTACTTTGGTTTCCTCCCACAAAATTGACTTCTCCATAACCTTGCCCTTGCACGTCCCTTTGAACCAATGGGCAAGAAGTGGTTTCATGTTCGTACACCTCACAAATGTCACACCCTTGCCTCGTTGAAGACTCTTTTTTGGGGTGTTTCATCCTAAAGACTTCATCCGAGAGAATATCAAAGTCCTTCCTCAAAGTATCATAATCGCTAGAGCTCACCGCTTTCACTTCGTGTCTCTCATTTCTTCTTCTAGGGTTCCCTCTCTCGCTTCCCCACATGAAATAATTCTTCGTTATTTTCTCTATAACCGCAAAGGCTTCATGTGGTGCAAGGTCCATTATAGCTCCGCCCGAAGCGGTGTCAAGTGCAAGATGAGAATTACCGTCCACGCCTTGATAGAAGGTGTAGAATAGAAGAAGATCATCCAAATTGTGGTGAGGACATAGCCTTTGATATTCTTTGTATCGCTCCCAAGCTTCATAGAGCGTCTCTCCATCCATTTGCACAAAATTTGTAATTTGGCTCCTATAATGCGCCGTCTTGGAAGGAGGAAAGTATTTATTTAGAAAGGCCACGGCTAGCTCCTCCCAAGTAGTGAAGCTATCGGGAGTTTGACTCCACAACCAATCTCTTGCTCTTCCTGTGAGGGAGAAGGGGAAAAGCCTAAGTAGCTTAGCATCTTCCGAAATTCCATTGATCTTGAATGTAGCACAAACTTCAAGAAACGACGTCAAATGGGAATTCGGATCTTCATTGTCCCTCCCCAAGAATTGGTTAGATTGAACCATTTGAATGGTGGACGTCTTCAAATCAAAATCCCGGTTATCCACGGTAGGCAATTGGATGGGAGAACGGTGCCATATGCCGTAGGGATGGCATAGTCCTTGAGGGCCCTTCTAGCTAGGGGCAATTGTGGAGGAAGGTTGTCTTGGTTTCTATGGTGAGGTGGTGGTGGGGGAGGAGGTCTATTGTTGTTGTTTTCGGCCATGACTCCTTGAGTATTGGAGGTTTGCCCTTTGTCTTTGTTGGTCTTACTCCTTGTGATATGAGGATTAACTAGCTCTCTAATAGGTTGGTTCAAGTCTCTATCCACGATTTGAGTAAGTTTCTTGGTCTTCGGTGGCATAAAAGAAGTGAACCTACAAGAGAAGCCAATTAAAACAAGTAAGCGTAGTGAATAAGTTCAAGAAATGCAAGTAACAAGTAAAATAAAGTAAAACATGGAATAGTCGGAGCACTAAATGATTTTCCTAGGGGTAATCTAGCTATTGCTCCCCGGCAACGGCGCCATTTTGACGTCGAGTATGTTTGAGATACACTTTGTCAAAAACAATTTATAAGTGAACCGGTAAGACCGGTGTCGAACCCAAGGGAGCAAACGGATTACACGCTAGTTCGATCAAATTTTCTTACTCGGCTAATTCCTAAAATTCAAGTGTGATTGAGTTATCAATGATTCAAAACAAGAATGAAATGGTTTTTAAGGGATTAAATTCAATTAAAAGCGAGTTTCGAGGGAATAATCCCCTCCTTGGCAATTTCCCAATGATCATGCAAACTAGAGTTCAATTAATTATGAGTTGATAGGTTTTGAACCTAGCTTAGACTATGAATTAGGCAAACCATGCATGTCTAATCCTAGTAAAGCCATCTTAGATAGGATCTCACTACTTAAAGGATATTGACCCCCTATATGCATTTACCCTCATAAATGCACATGCACAAAGTTCTAGTTCACCTCTCACCATGCATTTACTCTCATAAATGTAGGTTACGTCCATTTTTACTACATCAAAACCATCCCTAAGCTCTCTCAAGACTTAGATCAAAGTTCTAACATAAACATGTCACTTGGGCATTTTATCAAACACTTAGAGACATGTCTAACATGAAGAGCATAGTAAAATGAAATCAACTTCAATAAATCCATTCAAATGTATATACAATGATCATTGAGTACCAAGGAGGTTCATAGAACCCTCAAAACACAAGGGGGACTACTCACACATCATGTAAGACAACATGATGTGTAGGTTTTTACAAACAAATCTAAGAGAAGTAAGAGGGAATAGAGTAGGATGATTAGTCCTAATGAACTCCCTTGATCTTGATTCCTCCTTGATTTGATGATGATGAAACCCTTGATTTGGATCACTTTTTCTTGTCTTCTCTCCAGAAAATTCCAAGATATTAGGTCAACTTTGCCTCTTTCTATTTATAGCCTCGGAAAAGATTCGGTACTGTAGCACGTCCAGTCGATCGACTGGCGTTGGGCTGTTGGCCCAGTCGATCGACTGGAGCGAGATAAGGCGCTTGGGAAGCAGGTTCTCAATCGATCGACTAGCACAGGGTGGGCTCCCAGTCGATCGACTGAGGAAACTCAATTTGCAGCTCCTCCTGAAAGTCCATTATGTCGATCGACTGAATGTGTCAGTTGGTCGACTGGCGCTGATCGATTTGCAGCACCTCCTGTTAGTCTGTTAAGTTGATCGACTGGAGCAGGGGAGCTTTCCAGTCGATCGACTGAAGACCAAATACTGCCACTTTTTGCTCTAAAACACCGATTTTCCCCGATTTTTCTTCCAATGGCTCTTGACACTGAGACATCTTGCTTTGTACCTGAAACGCACGAGAAGAGGATCAAATGACATCAAATAGTAGTCGGAATCGAACTAAGGCTATAGTGAAAACGGGCATTAATGAGTCGAAAACTCGACTCATCATTGCTGCGCACAAATTATTTCAGAGTTCAAGAGGTGTCGTCGTTGCGTTGTACAAGTCTGTGCTCGCTGTTCGACTCACACAAGAGACGAAAAACACTATCAGGAGAATCTGCTGTGGTAGGTTCGACTGTATCAGCATCGGGAGGAGGTCTGGACGTGCAAGACGGGAGTCTTCGAATCTAAGGGAAGCTTAGATCACCCAATTCACTTGGAGAGAAGTATAGGTGTATCAGTAGTTTGGAAGGCTGTTCAAACGTCAATATGTACTATATACCGTGATAGTGGATTGTTCCTTGGACTTGGGAGAAGTCCCCCAGACGTAGGCTACATTGAGCCGAACTGGGTCACCAAGTGCTTTGTGTCTCTTACTATTCTGAATTTTGTTTCGATTATCTTAGTCTGTGCAAGCAACTGTACCATAGTTTTCAGGCATAGAAATTTCAATTGGTATCAAGAGCAGGTTCTCAACATACGGAGTGGGTTCTTGGGAAGCTAGCTACTGTTCTAAGATGAGCATCAAGGAAGGACAAAGCACTACTCGCCCCGTGCTGTTAGAAGGGCATAATTATGGCTACTGGAAGGCCAGGATGAAGGCGTTTATCAAGAATGTGGATGAGAAAGCTTGGAGGTCTGTGCTAACTGGCTGGAACCCTCCTCTGTTGGCAACTGATGAAGGAAGGGTTGTGCATAAACCAGAGACAGAATGGACTGAACAGGAGGAGCGTCTCGCCATGGGGAATGCTAAAGCTCTCAATGCCATCTTCTCAGCTGTAGACGAGACAATTTTCAAACTCATCCTGAACTGTGAAAGTGCTAAGGAGGCATGGGATACCCTATCCACTCACTTTGAAGGAACTGACAAGGTGAAATAGTCTAGGATTCAGATGTTGACTTCCAGATTTGAGGAGTTAAAGATGCACGAGGATGAGACTATCAAAGATTTTAACGCGAGAGTTTGTGACATTGTGAATGAGGCATCTACTCTTGGTGAAGCTCTACCCGAAGAGAAGGTTGTGCGCAAGATTCTAAGGTCTCTGCCTAAACGATTTGCCATGAAGGTGACTGCTATAGAAGAGGCAAACAATGTAAAGACCATGGGCTGGAAAGAATTGATTGGCAATCTATGCACCTATGAACTCCAACACTTGACTGTGCCAGAACCCAAAGTCAAATCTGTAGGTTTAAAGGCGGAGACTGTGGTAGACGATGAATCCACCAATGAAGTGAGCGAGGAACTGGCATTACTCACAAAGAACTTCAATAAACTGTTGAAGAAGATCAACCGTAAGGGAGCTGGCCAGAACAGCCTGAATCAGTCCAGATATCAAGACACCAGGAGAGTGGATTTCCAGCCACGGGAGAGACAGTCTGACTAGAAGGAAAATTGCAAAAGCAAACGGACCAAAGGAATACAGTGCAGGGAATGCGGAGGATTTGGCCACATATAAGCAGAGTGTGCTAACACCCTGAAGAAGAAGAACAGCAAGTCCCTGAATGTCAACTGGAGTGATGACGAGACTGAAGAGAGCACAGAGGAGGAAGAGACAAGCAACTTTGTTGCTCTGTCAAGCATGATAGACTGTGACACAGACTATGCCAAAACTGGTTCCAAAGACTGTGCCAAGAAAAAGGAAGCCGAGGTGGAAGAGAACGAAGCTGAAGAAAGTGATGAAGAAGAAATCACTGATGAGTGCATTACTGAGAAATATGCACTATGGTTCTCAAAGTGGACTGAGCTGGTAGACATCAACAGGAGGCTAAATGCAGGTGTTATCACTCTGAAAGTGGAAAAGCAAGAACTAGAATCCAAAGCCAGCATTCTTGCACAGGAGAAAGAAAATCTGGAGAAAGAAGTAAAAGAGCTGAAACAAAAGGCTGAAGGAGACAAACAAGAATCGAAGAAGCTCTTGGAGGAGATGGGTTCAATCAAGAAGCTCTTGAACAGCCTGAACACAGGGTCCAAGAATCTGGACCAGATGCTGTCTGTGCAGAGGAGAATAAAAGATACTGCAGGGCTTGGATTCACTGGTAAGAAGAAAAGTGGTGATACAAAGTTTGTGAAAGCCATTGGCGCAGTTCCTAAAGACAACAAGCACAAGACAGTTGATGAGTCTGTCTGTGTCAGAGAAGGTGACAGTCAGTATCGTGCCCCAAGAGTTGCAGGATGTCAACGTGCTAGGGTGTGTTACTGCTGCAACAAACCTGGGCACATCAAACGTCATTGCTATCGTTATAGACGTGACAGCCAGTACGAAGAACCAATAAAGAGACAAGGCAGAATGGTGTGGAGACTAAGGAATGATCAATACTGCTGTGTCTCGTACAGTTCAACTGACAAGGAGGATGAAGAAAGCTGGTTCTTTGACAGCGGATGTTCAAGACATATGACTGGAGTTCGAGAGAGCCTAACTAATCTGAGACCCATCGACGGCCACCATGTGACATTTGGTGATGGGAAAAGAGCAAGAGTTCTCGCCAAGGGAACACTGAATGTGCCAAGTATGCCACATCTAGATGATGTCTATTGGGTTGATGGATTAAAGGCCAATCTGATCAGTATTAGCCAGTTGTGTGATGGCCGCAATCAAGTTCAATTCACAAGAAAGTCATGCCAAGTTTATGACAAACATGGTGTATGTGTGATGGAAGGAGATCGTGAAAGCAACAACTGTTATCTCCTCCGCCGTGCTACAACCCCAACAACAATTACATGCATGTTGAGTAGGTCCGATGAAGTGCATCTATGGCATCAACGCTTGGGACACATCAATTTCAGATCTTTGAAGTTTTTGGCCAACGAGAGGCTGCTTGAAGGTATTTGATGGCACGTATTTATACGATTCATCGAATCAGTTAAACCCACCAAATTAGACATTTGGTCATACGAACTTGTGCTTGTTAATGCCATTTTGTGTATATATGCAATTTTGGAGTCTAAAGAGGAAACACGCTTAAAAAGGGAGATTTGTGCCCAAAAAGCACACCAAGCATTTCTAGCCGAGAAGTCGCAACCAGGGCCCGAGGAAAATCGACCAGGGCCCGAGGAAATTCGACCATGGCCCGAGGATCCCAACCAAGGACCGAGAAAACTAGTCGGGCCGCATCCGAGAAATGTCGGACCCCGTCCGAGAAGATGCCCTGAGAGGAATAGTAATGGTCCGGTCCCTGGCCCGAGAATGAGTACCGAGAAACACCGGTCCGCACCCAGGCATCGCCCAGGTCCCCATCCAAGAAGTACCGGCCGCGTCCGAGATGCCCGTCCGAGGACCCGGGTCCTTCCGAGCCAAATCTACACATTCTAGGGCCAATCATAATTCCGGCCGGGCCCTTGCAAATCTAGCTCGAGCATTCATCTTAAAATCACTTCAACATGCTAGAACCATTGTCCAAAGGTCAAGAACGCAATGCCAAGAACTCGAGCCCGCTCAAGGCCAATCTAGGGCAATATCGGCCGTTTTGGGATTTCGACCATGCTCCGGGCAGAATCTGGCTTAGCACCCTTCTTGAGATCGTCTTAGAATGACTTTGTCGTTCAGAAACCACTGTCCAAAAGCCAAGAAGCTCCAGCCAAAGCTCCTGCTAGATTCCGGCCATATTTCGGCCAACTCCAGCCAAGCTCCGATCAAGCTCCGGCCAGGCACAACCATGAACCAACCAAGTTCCAGCCAAGAAACCAACCAAGAACCAAATTCTCAAACTATTCCGGTTGGCTTCTACTATTCATTTCGGTTGGCATTTGGAGTTCGGTTGCATTGGGATCAAACTAGAGGCGGCTTTGGGGAGTGCCACCTGTGGCCGGCGGCTTTGGAGAGGCCATGTGCAAGTGGCCAAGTCGGTTGGAAGGCAAGTGAAAGGCATGTGGATGGCTTTTGGCTAAACCAATCAAAATGAAGTGCTTTTGGGATATTTCCATGCCATAAACTTAGCCCCCAAGTCTTCCTTTGCCTATAAATTGAAGGGCATGCCCTTAGAATCATGTAGACTACATTAGGGAGTTGAGAGCTTATCTCTCTTCTCCAAAACAACCTATGCTACACATATGCTTTCAATGCAAACACACTTTGTTCTTCACTTGTTCTTGAGCTCCTAAGCTCTTTACTTTCCTTGTACTCGATTTGGAGCTCCTCTCCCTTTATTTTCCTTGCACAAAGGCCACGGCTACTTGTATTCCATGACATGAATACAAGTAGCTAAAGCTTTCTTTTACTTTCTTGTCAAAACCAAAGCTCTCTTTACTTTTATGTCTTGTTCTTGTTTTGGAGCTCCTCTCCTTTACTTTTCTTGATTTCCTTTACTTTTGTAAGTATGGTTCTTGTATTCCTTGACATGAATACAAGTAGCTAAAGCATATTCGGTCAAAGGGTGTTCATACTTGTGTATGCATCTTGAGACTTGAGCTTAATGCTTCTTTGTGTGTCAACTAGTTCTTGTGCCATTCATTCGGTTTGAACAATAAAGTTAAGTGGATGCTTGAAATGGCAAAGCTTTTCCGAGTGGTTCAAACCCTCTTTAAGTCGCTTGGTTGATCGGAAATGAGATATCAAGTGGCTGCACTTTAGAACTAGAAGTCTATGTCTTGATTTTGGAGTAGATTGTGGTGTAAGAGCTTGAAATGGCCTTACCTTAGGGTTTATGTCTTGAAATGGAATAAACCCACACTTATGAACACAAAGTAAGATCATTTGACGTCCATGATGGTTGTCTCACAAGTAGAGGCCCTAGACTGAATATCTTTCGTCCTTACTTATCTGCACTTTACTTTCCTGTCATTTACATTTCAGCACTTTACTTTACGCACTTTACATTCAGTCTTTACATTCCCGCACTTTACTTTCAGTCTTTACTTTTACGCACTTTACTTTCAATACTTTACTTTCAGCACTTATTTTCAGTCATTTACTTTTCAGTCATTTACTTTCAGTACTAAAAACCAACAAAAACCAATCTGTCTTTACTTTATTTTTTCTTTCTTTTCAAGAACAACCATTCCACACTGACTCCCTTGGGTACGACCCCTAATTACCGCTCTACTAATCCATAGTAAAGTGTACAAGTAGTGGACACTTATAAATTTATTTTGCAAGGTCCTAACGACACCTTGTCAGTATTCCAAATATTAGAGGAGATATGCAGATTATTTGTGGTGATTGTCAAGCAAGAAAGCAGACTCGAGCAGTGCACAAGAAAGTGGATAGAATCTACACCAAGCGTCCTCTTGAGCTACTACACATGGATCTGATGGGACAAATGCAGGTGGAGAGTATTGGACATAAGAGGTATGCTTTCGTATGTATAGATGACTACACCAGATACTCTTGGATCATGTTCTTGCACGAGAAGTCCGAAACTGTGCAAGCCTTTGTACAGCTTGCTACCTGCTTGATTAATGAGAGGAGAGATCGAGGAGAAACTCTCCTATCCATTCGAAGTGATCATGGGAGGGAGTTTGAGAATGAGAAGTTTGCACAGTTCTGTGATGAACAAGGTATTATACATCAATTCTCATCTCCTATCACACCACAACAGAATGGAGTAGTAGAGCAGAGAAACCGAACTGTACAAGAGATGACGAGAGTTATGTTGCACGTGACGAACGTCCCTTTGAATTTGTGGGTTGAGGCTATGTTAACAGCTATCTACGTCCTGAACAGTTTCCTGATTCGATCAGGGATGGACAAGACTAGCTATGAGCATTGGAAAAGAAGAAAGCCCACTGTTAAGCACTTTCATGTCTTTGGAAGTACTTGCTATATTCTGACTGATAGGGAGCAAAGGCAGAAGCTGGATAGGAAGTGTGATGAAGGACTGTTTCTGGGTTATTCTCCAAACAGTAGAGCCCATCGTGTCTACAATAAGAGAACTAGAACAGTGATTGAGTCAATCAATGTGGTGATCGACGATGCCAAGGATTCTCTTCAGAAGAAGGAGCCAGATGATGATATGGAAACTCAAGATACTCGTCCTAAGCCTGCGCAAGGATCTGTACCAGATGCAAATTCTGAGATTGTGCCTGAAACTGTGTTAGATTCGGCCGAGAAGGATGATGATGTACATATGCAAAATACCGAAGATACTTGCCCTAAGCATGTGCAAGAGTATGCACCAGAAGCAAATTCTGAAGTTGTGCCTGAAACTGTGTTAGACTCGGCCCAGGAGGATAATGACGTACACATGCAAGAGGTAAATCAAACTCAATCAGGAGGTGGTGAAACCAGCTTGCAACCTTCTAGCAGAATCCAAAAGAATCATCCTCTGTCCAATATCATTGGAAACCCTCACGATAAAATCAGAACTAGAGGTAAACCTCATGTTAATTACAGAGATATGATTAACCATAGCTGCTATCTATCAAAGGTTGAACCAAAGAATGTGAAGGAAGCCTGGCAAGATGACCATTGGATCACGGCTATGCAAGAGGAGTTGGGAGAATTCACTCGTAACAATGTATGGGATCTTGTTCCTCGTCCAAGTGGAGTCAATATCATTGGAACAAAGTGGATATTCAAAAACAAGACTGATGTAAGTGGCAACATTACGAGAAACAAAGCCAGGCTGGTTGCTCAAGGGTATACTCAGATAGAGGGGATCGACTTTGACGAGACATTCGCCCCAGTAGCACGCTTGGAAGCTATTCGTTTTCTACTTGCAGTGGCATGCTACCTAAAGTTCAAACTGTTCCAGACGGACGTGAAGAGTGCCTTCTTGAACGGTCTGCTTTGCGAGGAAGTGTACGTGGCACAGCCTAAAGGATTTGAGGACCCTCATTATCCAGATCATGTTTACAAACTGAAGAAGGCATTTTACGGACTAAAGCAAGCCCCTAGAGCTTGGTATGAAAGGTTGACACAATTCCTCATGAGCATGGGGTACACTTAAGGAGGAATAGACAAGACTATGTTCGTGAAAAAGGATAACAAACACTTTATCATTGCTCAGATCTACATCAAAGACATTGTGTTTGGTTCTAACTCTTAGAAGATGGTGGATGAGTTCGTGGCCCAGATGCAAAGCGAGTTTCAAATGAGCATGGTGCATGAAATGAACTACTTCTTGGGGCTGCAGGTTGTACAGTCAAAAGAAGGGGTTTTCTTGACTCAGGCCAAGTATGCTAGAAATCTAGTGAAGAAGTTTGGACTAGACAAGGCTACCCACAAGAGAACTCTAGCTGCTACACATGTGAAGATCACTAAGGATGATGCAGAAGCTTCAGTGGACCAGACCCTATACATAAGCATGATTGGGAGCTTGCTATACCTGACTACGACCAGACCAGATATCTGTCAAGCTGTGGGAGTCTGTGCCAGGTATTAGGCCGATCTGAAGGAAAGTCACTTATTACTGGTGAAGAGGATCATCAAATATGTAAGTGGTACTGCTGATTATGGTCTGTGGTACACTAGAGATACAAGTGGTTGTATTGTTGGATACTCAGATGCAGACTGGGCTGGCAATATTGAGGACAGAAAGAGTACTTCTAGTGGATGCTTCTTCATGGGCAATAACCTAGTATCCTGGTTCAGCAAGAAGCAGAATAGTATTTCACTGTCAGCTACTGAAGCGGAATACATGGCTGCAGAAGGCTATTGTGCTCAAATGATCTGGATGAAGCAGATGCTCAAGGAAGTGGGACTGGATCAGAACACTATGACGTTATACTGTGACAACATGAGTGCAATCAGCATTTCTAAGGATCCAGTACAGCATTCGCGGACAAAGCACATTGACATCAGACACCATCTCATTAGAGAGGTAGTTGAAGATAAAATCATCAGTTTGTTCCACATGCCAACAGAGAAACAACTAGCGGATATTCTGACAAAGCCTTTGGATGCTGAGAGGTTTGAGACACTAAGGTCTGCACTTGGCCTTTGTGTCATGAAAAACTAGAAGGCTTTGACACTAGGGGCAATCAGCTGAGCAGAACTCTTATAAGTGTTACTGACGTGCCAGGTAGTAAGGGGGAGTGATGGATGCACAGTCGTTATGTGCAAACGTCAAGAATAAATTTATAATAGTCCGCTACTCGCAACTATACTACTGGGTAGCAAGTGGTAAGTAGGGGTCGAACCCAAAGGAGTCAGTGTGGATTAGTTGTTTTTACGGGATTGTCACGAAAGTAAATACAGTTGGGGGTTGGGTTTGAGTGTTTTGGGAACTGAAAGTAAATTACGACAGTTGATATTACGATTAAAGGAAAGCATTCGGTTTCAGGGGCCTTGTATTATATCTTGTTTATCATTGACCTTTAGTGACTCTACTAAGTATTCAAACGGTGTATCAAGGCCATTCCAAGCACTCGATTTGCGTACACTGTCTAGCCTATTCCAAGGACGTAGAGAACTTATTCTATTTAGACTAATACTCCATTCCCGGTTATATTAGCCTATGTGCATCCATTTGATCAATCATTCCCGATCAACCAAATGGTGTTTAAGATAAGTCAAACTTCTTAGATAAGCTTTGCCATTCCAAGCATCCACTTATCCGTACAAGTTTACGAACCCCGCTGTAGAGTTTTTCCATTCCAAGCATCCACTCTACCTTGGACGTTCTAACCGAATATATGGCACATAGAATAAGTTTTGAATACTAAGGAGAGACGCTAAGTTAATAGTCTAAAACATTTTATAATACAAGTCCACCCCTTAGACCGAACGACTAGTTTAGCTACTAGTTATCGCGCTAAACATTATACCTAAGGAAATAAAAACAGTTGAATAAATACTAAGAATTACTTACAACCGTTGAAGCGCCAAGGGAGCTATCCTTTATTTCCAAAGCGAAGAACAATTTTATTGAAAATGAAGAGAGGAGGGTTAAGCCCTCTCTCTCTCTAAAGTGTGTACAAGTATGGGATATGGGATGGTACAAATGAGAGGAGGAGCTCTCATATTTATAGGCTAAGGGAGGAGGAATGGAGGGTGGAAATGGCTCCATGTGGTTGTGCATCCAAGGGAGGAGGAGGAGGGGATGGAGATGTGGTGGAGGAGCCACCACATGGCAAGCTCTCCATGGTGGAGCTTCTAGCCGCCGGCGGCTTTGGGAGGAGAGGAGGAGGAGCCGCCATGTGGAGGTGTGGGAGTGGTGGAGGGAAGGTGTGAGGGAGGAGCCGCCCATGTGAGGAGGAGGGTGGAGTTTTGTGAGTTTTGTACAGTCTTTTCACAAAACTATCAGTCCAATTCCGCTCTGGTCTGTCTTTGATTATTCCTCTGTTTGATTTAATTTGAGTAATTCAATGTCAGGATCTTGAGATTTCTTCGTTCAGCGTCTGATCTTGACCTTGGATTGACTCTTGATATCTTTTCAGCGTAAAATCCTCTCCTTAGCCTGTATTCTCTCTAAGCGCCAAAATACCCTGTAGAAATATATCTGAACTAACAAGCAAAAGTTAAATAGACAAAATGTCTAAATAAGGGGGTTATACTGTGTTTATGATTCGTATAATTTTGGTCCATCAGATCACCCCACACTTTTAGTTGTTCGTCCCGAACAATGCTATTAAAGGGCGGCACTCTATGTAAGTTTTTTAAAATATGAAAGTTAAAATGTGGGTCTAGATTTATCCTAAGTCATGCATCACTACTTATTACCAAATTAAACTGAGTAAATAAATAGAAGGAACTTGATACTTGTACCTTCGTGCCGAGATGCAAATTATTTTGGATGTCTCGGGAGATAGTCCTTTTCAGGTCCTGGCTTGCATCCTTGGGAATGTCTCGCACTATATGGTTTCCTTGTAGCTTTCTCTAGCACGTGATTCGGTTCGGGTTTCACAGTTGAGTTGAGCCTTTTTGATTTCTTTCTTTGTTGGCGAGGGACAGCTTTTTTGTAGTGAATCGGCCTTTGGCCTTTGATTTGACGCTTTGAGTACTTCACTTTTGTTCGGTTAAAACCTTCACAATTTTGGGCCTTTGGCCTCTTGATTTGCTTCTTCGAGCTTTTCGCCTTTTTGTGGCTTGCTTGTCCATTTTCTCAGCCTTTTTGGGAGGTCCAATCATCGCCCGCAAGCCTATGGAAATACCTCCCCGCTCCTCTCGTTTTTTGTCGTTTTAGCGCGGGTCAAGGTGAGGGTCGCTCATCTATTTTCTCGGCTACTTTGACTGTCGTTTCGCGCGGGTCAAGATGAGGGTCGCTCATCTATTTTCTCGGCTACTTTGACCGGAGATAGGACGATTTGATTCCCGTCCTCGCCTTTTGCATAAACACTGCATGGCGGAGATGACTTTAATCTTCACTGAAAACCCGAAGTGCAGCCTCCACTGACTTCGAGAACCATATAGTTTGATTCGATCATTCGATTGCTTGCCAAGCCTTTCTAGGGCATTTCTGTCAACTCCACATCCCTAGTTTATCTCAGCACAAAGGGACAAATGAGAAGTTACGTTCTAAGTTTTTAGACAGTTGAATTTTCACAAGGTAAATGCATGAATTTTGGTCTATCTTTTTCACATTCTTAAGTTCATATTTTCAAAAAGATATTATTTATTAACTAATATATACAGGTGGTTCTCACCCCACACTTTTGAACGAAGGCAATTTTTTTACGAAATGACTTAATTCAAAAGCCATGCAAGCAGTTGTTATACGAGAAGGAAATGATATTAAGGAAAAGGAAAGACAGAACTCCCTTTAAGGTGTCGAGTGAACGACATGGCTCGAGGTTGGATAATCGAGGGAGTTTGGCTGGGGCCTTGAACTCTTAGCGTAGCCCTGACTGGCTTAATGTTGCACCCAAGTCCGATTCCTGAATAGTCAAATCTTGTATGCACCAAGTGGGTGAGAGCGACTTATTGATAAAAACTAAAACACAAAAAATAAAAAGACAGAAAATAAAGGGCAGAAAGTAAGATAGTGTCGGGTTACCTCCCGACCAGTGCACTTGTTTAACGTCGTTGGCTCGACAGTACCTCAATCATGGATCATAAGGTCGGATCCCAAGGGTGAGTGAGGTCAAACTTTTTCTCGGCAGCCCTTTTGCTCCGAGAGGGTGAGGTTTCCTTGACCATAGCTGCTGGTCCAATGCGTCGTGCTTTCTTGTTTCTCCTTCCGGGTTTCCATTCTTTCGGCCCATGCCTTTGCCGCTTCTTCATGTTTGAATAGTTGGCACTTTCACGAGTTTGGAAGTTGGGTTTTGTGCCTTCAAACATCGGCGACCACAGGCATGTTCCCATGTGAGGCCTCTTCTTGGTGGTAGCTACGAATGGTTGTCTTGGAATGATTGAGTTCCCAGGTGGTTTTTCTTGGCTTGTGACGAGAGAGATTTCCTTTGTCGGCTTTTTTGGCTCATGCTCTGCCTCCAACTCCCCTTGTACCGCATCATCATTGATTATATGATCTTCGGTGGTTATGATCGGCATGAAACGCGAAGGGTTAAGTTGAGGTACTTCGACCATGAGGACTAGGTCTGTTTCAGGTGCTCCGACAGTGAGGACTAGGTCTTTCTCGGACAGTTCGGCAATGAGGTCCGGGACTTTCTCGGGTGCTCCGAGTGCAAGGACCGGGCCTGGCTTGATTTCTTCGGCCGCTTCAGCAGTGAGGTTCGGGATTTCTGTTGGTTCGGTAATTAGGACAGTGATTTCCTCGGATGGATTGGTGATAAGGACCGGGTCTGATTGGGGTGGTTCTTCTTCGGTTATTTGCGGGTCCTCATCCTCAGTCGGTTCCTTGGGTTCAGCCGTCCTTTCTGTTGCTCCTGAATTGGTTTCGGCCGTGAATTGGTGCATCGCGGCACTCAATTGCTGCATGTTTGCGGCCAATTGTTGGGTGTTAGCTGCCAGCTCCTTTTCTGCCGCCCATAATTCAGTTTTAGCTCTGATTTGTTGCATTGTGTTTTCCAAGTGCTGGATGCTAGATGCCAGCTCCGTTATACCGTCCTTGAGTGGCTCGGCCTGATCTTGGCTCGGTCTTGACCTTGCGGCCAAATCATTGATTAATATCCAAAGATCATCCATGGTTAAGTCCCACATTGATCCTCCTGCTGCATTATTTAGCTGGTCCCACTCATGTGTCAACATTCCACAGAGAAATTTTATTTGAAGATCGGAGTTGGTAAATCCATGGTGCGGGCAGCTCGTCACAATGGAATCGAAGTACTATAAGTACTCATCCAATGTTTCGTCCCGGGATTGCGTTATTTTGTTGATCTTCTCGCGGATTTCAAGTTTGAAGGGTGGTGGGGAAAACTCCTCGTTGTTCCAAGGTTCCATTCCGTAGTAGTATGACTTGGTGAATTGCATGATAAAAGAAAAAAGAAAAAAGAAAATAGAACAACTATTCTTATGCACAACTCCCCGGCAACGGCGCCAATTTTGATGGATGCACAGTCGTTATGTGCAAACGTCAAGAATAAATTTATAATAGTCCGCTACTCGCAACTATACTACTGGTTAGCAAGTAGTAAGTAGGGGTCGAACCCAAAGGAGTCAGTGTGGATTAGTTGTTTTTACGGGATTGTCACGAAAGTAAATACAGTTGGGGGTTGGGTTTGAGTGTTTTGGGAACTGAAAGTAAATTACGACAGTTGATATTACGATTAAAGGAAAGCATTCGGTTTCAGGGGCCTTGTATTATATCCTGTTTATCATTGACCTTTAGTGACTCTACTAAGTATTCAAACGGTGTATCAAGGCCATTCCAAGCACTCGATTTGCGTACACTGTCTAGCCTATTCCAAGGACGTAGAGCACTTATTCTATTTAGACTAATACTCCATTCCCGGTTATATTAGCCTATGTGCATCCATTTGATCAATCATTCCCGATCAACCAAATGGTGTTTAAGATAAGTCAAACTTCTTAGATAAGCTTTGCCATTCCAAGCATCCACTTATCCGTACAAGTTTACGAACCCCGCTGTAGAGTTTTGCCATTCCAAGCATCCACTCTACCTTGGACGTACTAACCGAATATATGGCACATAGAATAAGTTTTGAATACTAAGGAGAGACGCTAAGTTAATAGTCTAAAACATTTTATAATACAAGTCCACCCCTTAGACCGAACGACTAGTTTAGCTACTATTTATCGCGCTAAACATTATAACTAAGGAAATAAAAACAGTTGAATAAATACTAAGAATTACTTACAACCGTTGAAGCGCCAAGGGAGCTATCCTTTATTTCCAAAGCGAAGAACAATTTTATTGAAAATGAAGAGAGGAGGGTTAAGCCCTCTCTCTCTCTCTAAAGTGTGTACAAGTATGGGATATGGGATGGTACAAATGAGAGGAGGAGCTCTTATATTTATAGGCTAAGGGAGGAGGAATGGAGGGTGGAGATGGCTCCATGTGGTTGTGCATCCAAGGGAGGAGGAGGAGGGGATGGAGATGTGGTGGAGGAGCCACCACATGGCAAGCTCTCCATGGTGGAGCTTCTAGCCGCCGGCGGCTTTGGGAGGAGAGGAGGAGGAGCCGCCATGTGGAGGTGTGGGAGTGGTGGAGGGAAGGTGTGAGGGAGGAGCCGCCCATGTGAGGAGGAGGGTGGAGTTTTGTGAGTTTTGTACAGTCTTTTCACAAAACTATCAGTCCAATTTCGCTCCGGTCTGTCTTTGATTATTCCTCTGTTTGATTTAATTTGAGTAATTCAATGTCAGGATCTTGAGATTTCTTCGTTCAGCGTCTGATCTTGACCTTGGATTGACTCTTGATATCTTTTCAGCGTAAAATCCTCTCCTTAGCCTGTATTCTCTCTAAGCGCCAAAATACCCTGTAGAAATATATCTGAACTAACAAGCAAAAGTTAAATAGACAAAATGTCTAAATAAGGGGGTTATACTGTGTTTATGATTCGTATAATTTTGGTCCATCAGGGAGCTACGTGTTTAAATCAAACTGTGCAAGCTCCTTGAAAAGTTAGCCAGAGCAGTATTCCTTATCTTCAGTGCTGACGTGAAAGGTGAGTCCTTGAAGAAACAAGAGGTCATCTAGACTAGGGGTGAGCATGACCCGTCCCGACCCGGTGATCCGTCCCAACCCGGTACTAAATAAGTCGGGTTCGGGTTGCTCTTTGGGTGACCCGGTTCTAAATAAGTCGGGTTCGGGTTGCTCCTCGGGTGACCCGGTCTTATAACTATATTAATATAGAATAAAATAATTTAACTTCAACATAAAAGTCTATCGTTTTGTCTTGAATTTTGTTTCACTATGAGATTCACATCATTTTGTTACAACAATGTTGGGCGGTTAACATGTTTAAGCTCACTTTCTTTTTTCGTAGATTAGTTTGTTTTACGCTTTTAGCTACTTGATATGTTATAAGTCTATCGTTACGACGGGTTCGGGTTATCAAATGCGACCCGATCAATATTTAGTGACGGGTTCGGGTTGACCTAAATGACCCGGTTGTCGTTTCGGATCGGGTTAAGGACGAACCTAACCCGTCCTAACCCGTCCCACGATCACCCCTAATCCCGACGCCACCTGAGACTATCTTTCTGACAGAGATTCAAAGGAGGCGGTTGACAAGGCCATCGATTCCACCAAGGCGACTACTGACAATTGTTGGTGAAGGTGTCTACCATCGAGGGGGAGACTGAACAGATCGGCACATCGCCGGAGAATAAGTCTGAACAGGCCAAGACTCCAGTCAAAGGGGTTTCTTTAGTGACACCTAAAGGTACATCTTCTGAGTCTGTTGCTAAACAATCTAGTGTTGATGATGTCCCGCTGGGATGCCGATTGGTGAAGAAGGGAGTGGCGGACAGTATTGTTGGGGACCAAGTAGGGGTCGAAAGTGGCTCGATTTCTGTTGCAGATTTGGTGACGCAAATTCAAGCAGAATTGATGGCTAACTTTGTGAAAGACGGGCAAGTAGAAAGTGATTCAGGTGAGTCATGTGGAGTCTCAAAAGGCAAGCAAAGATATAGATGCAGAGTGCATCTGAAGAAGTGCGTGACACACATTGGGGCAGGATGAAAGAGGCCAAGCGGTGCATCTGTGAAACCCTCGGAAACAATCCAGCTGCCAGTATCTGTTCCTCGAAAGCGAGATCAAACGAATGAAATTTTAGCGTGCTCAGCTCCAGGATACTGAATATGAAGAGGAGTAGTCTGTGCAACGGTCCCTTGCCACTTGCGACAAAAAGGGGGAGTATCTGCATGAGTAGAGATGCGTGGATGTGGCTGTGGATGGGACGCTGGGCTGTGATGATGTGTGCTGCAAATGATTTGTTGATTTGTGTTAAGAAGTATTCGGGCGAGACTGTTCTAGATACTATCTGTGCCAGTTTCAACTACTGGTTGAAATCATGCAGAAGAAGTGTTTTGCCTCAAATGTCAGGGGGGAGATTGTTGGAGTATAAAGTGTCATCTAGGCAAAACACAAATCTGTGCAAGAAGATTTCAAAGTGATCTGTACTAGCATATGTGCAAGATCTATCAATCAAATCCAAAAAATCAGCATAGCTCCAAGTTTTTTGGACAGATGGATCTCAATCAAATCTATCCGACTGCCACATCATCAAAACCGATTCTTAAGAGATAAAGATATGTAGATCAAGATTATATCTCAACGGATTTAATCCCTATCTTATCTAGGGTTTTTAGGAAATCAAATCTAGGGTTTTCTTATCCCTAGATTCACACGGGTCTATATAAAGGAGGCCAGGGTTCATTATTCTGTGCGCACAAAACCTGAGAAACGCCGTGTGGAGGAGCCGTCAATCAGAGTGCGGAATTCATCATTCTAATCTACGAGTCGTCGTGCTGTCGTAAAAGGATTGAGGCCGCAAGTTGGTAAGCAACTTGCTCTATTTACTTGAACTCATACATTGTTGCTGCGCACAAATTATTTCAGAGTTGAAGAGGTGTCGTCGTTGCGTTGTACAAGTCTGTGCTCGCTGTACGACTCACACAAGAGACGACAAACACTGCGAGGAGAATCTGATGTGGTAGGTTCGACTGTATCAGCCTCGGGAGGAGGTCTGGACGTGCAAGACGGGAGTCTTCGAATCTAAGGGAAGCTTAGATCACCCAATTCACTTGGAGAGTAGTATAGGTGTATCAGTAGTTTGGAAGGCTGTTCAAACGTCAATCTGTACTATATACCGTGATAGTGGATTGTTCCTTGGACTTGGAAGAAGTCCCCCAGACGTAGGCTACATTAAGCCGAACTGGGTCACCAAGTGCTTTGTGTCTCTTACTGTTTTGAATTTCGTTTCGATTATCTTAGTCTGTGCAAGCAACTGTACCACAGTGTGTGCTACTTATTACTGGTACAGTTGAGCTCATCTCAGGCGTAGCAATTTCAAACTACATCGATATTACAAATTATGTTTGGCTCGCACACGGTACCGACGCAGTTGGGTCACGGTACCGACGCGGCTGGGATACGATTTCGACGCGGCTGAGACATGTTTCCGACGCGACTTGGACATGGTTGGGACACTGCTAGGACGTGGCTTGGACATGGTTCCGACGCGGCTTGGACACGGTACCGACGCGGTTGGGCCGCGGCTGAGACACGGTTGGGACACGGCTGAGATGCGGTTTCAACGCGGCATGGACGCGGTTTGATACGGCTGAGACACGTTTTCGACGCGGTTGGGATGCGGTTTCGACGCAGCTGGGACACGTTTTCGACGCGGTTCCGAATCGGCTTGGTTCCGACGCGGCGGGGACATAATTTCGACACTGCGGGACCACGGTTAACCAGAAAACCGCGTGAGCTCAAAGAGAAAAGAGAATCGAGAAAACAAAAAGCCATCTCTACCTTTCAAGCTTGGCTTTGGGGAACTCTCTCAGTACTGATCAGCACCGTAAGCGAGAGATGAATTGGCTGAGAGCAGCTATATGCCATGGCTGAGATCCTTGGTTCAATTCTTGGTCTCTTTGTGCTTGTGCTGCAAGGGAGAAAAAATGATGATGATGACGATGATGGAACTGTTTGAAAAAATTGATCCTTGTCTGTTGCATTTTGTTTAGCTGTTGTTACATTTGGAGGGACTCGAGTTGTCTTTGCATCAAATTTCATTCGTTTTTGTAAAGCTTTGGTTTCTCTATATCTTTGCAAAACAAAAATGTGCATTTCAATTGCTTTGGTTTCTCCGTTTCATATGTTTTTGTTAGTGGTCGACTTCCTGTTGTTATCAGATACACATTTATTCATTTTTGATAATCCAGTGTTCATAGCTTGAAGTCACTCTCTGATGCCCTGTAGTGTCATTGCGTTAACATCTTCTATGCTAGCAAGTGTCTCTTCGGTTTAATCTGCTTCATGTGATTGAAGCATGACCGACCTCGATTCGATACAGAGACTGTACGTATTTGAAAATACTGATTGGTTCCGAGCAACTGAACAAGGAAGTTGTGTTTAAAAACTGCGTACCTCTTTCGACACTAACAGTAGAAACTAGTAGACAAACACTTTCCAGTGTGTTCCTTCATGCAGGTATCTCAGGAGACACGACTACCTGGGGGACAATTCATTGCCTGGACAAGATACTAGTGATGTAGACAGATGTCTGATGCTGGCTGGATAATGGACATGAGTTTATTTCAATCAATCATGTTATGTTTTCACATTTGTGCTGGCAACTGTTTTGCCAGGCTGCATCAATATGGTTCCTTCATTGGTCCACTCTCTTTCGGTTTCATGTGTTAATACTGCAGCGTTAAGGAAATCACTTATGTTCAGTAAAAATATACTGAGCAATCCTATAGCCGAACATATTTCTTTTATTCGTGTAATAACAAGATACATTTGCTTACTTAATTCAATCACAAAACACAAATGCACAATTCAGTCCTTGATTTCCTTTTAGGTTAATAGTTCAAATTTGTCAATTTGCGGAAAAACTCAAAACTAGAGACAAAGGATGTAACGAGGTTCGGCAATGTATACTCCTCAAAAATTGAGCCTCTTAGAGACCCGAGAACTATATTATTACGCGCTTGGTGTTTCGGATTACACAATCCTATCCTATATGCAAGACTTAGCCTAATTTCTACCCAATCCCCCAATCGTTGATTCAATCAACCAAGAAGATGCACTGAGTAGGATCAAAAGACTTCCCTGAATAGCAAAGAAGGCTGAGCTGCGTCGGACCGCCGTCTGGAATAGCCAAACGCCGAAGCCTCTCAATGCCGGAAGCACAGTAGGTGATGCGTCACAATCACTGATCAATCGGTTGTCGAAAGCACTTCAAAGTAGTCGCATGGAAAGGTAGCAGATTCGGAGAGCTTCAATTTCAGAAGATCGCTTGAGAATCGAAGACGAAGAAGAGAATCCCCAATTTGAATGATGAACCCTAGAAATCCCAGGAGCTGAGCTTAAATACAGACTTTAGCTGCGCGTCGAAATGACGCAGTGTTGCACGTACTCAAACTCAGCCTCGCGCTCGCCCAGAACGGTACCGTCTAACTAAAGACCGAAGTCGTTGTCCAAACGACGACGTCTCGTCCAATTTCAAACCTTCGCGCCTTCAGCATACGACGACGTGCAACTTACCTGAACTCGCGCCTTCGGGAAATGGCAGCGTTCCATCCAGAGATCCAAATCCTTTTATTTCCCTCCTGAGCAAAACGACAGCGTTTTGCCCTGCTACTGAGGTCTTCTTCCCAGAAAGCTCTCAGATTGCTCCCAGCTCCAAACCCAACTCTATCTAAACCTAGATTACATGTTGGAGCTCAAGCTCGACTTGCTAAGTCTTGCACTAGACGTACATTAGGATTACTAGCTAATCTTACAATTGCCCTCCTAAGCCTAATGTGCAATCCTATTCTACTAAGTGCATAATACTATAATTCTCAAGAGTCCCTAGTCATTGGCCCTTGGTTCTTCATCAGCTGAACTTTCCAATATTGAGTGATCTCCTGCAAAAATCAAACTTATTAAATGGCACAACTTTAGTACCAAAATCAGCAGGATTCTTTTCACCCAAAATCTTTTCAAACATAAATTCCTTTAATTCTACCATGTCCATAATGAAATGAAATCTAACATCAATATGTTTAGATCTTTCATGGTAAACAGGGTCTTTACACAAGCACAAAGCACTTTGACTGTCCATGAATATCACAGGCACAAATGTAACACCTTGTATTTCATTCAAAACACCCTTTAGCCAAATTGCCTCCTTGGCTACCTCAACAGCAGCTATGTACTCTAACTCAGTTGAGGACAGTGCAATTATGGCTTGCTGTTGTGACTGCCCAAGTGAAGAAGAAAGATGTAGTAGATTTCCTAGTGTCTTTGTTGCTTGCATAATCAGAATCAACATATCCAGTTAAGTTGGTTTTATTAGCATGTTCACCATATATTAAGCCCAGATTTTTAGTACCAAAAATGTATCTTAACAAGTACTTCATAGCCTGCCAATGTTTAGGTCCTGAATTAGCCATATACCTACTCAAAACACTAATAGCAAAGCCTAAATCAGGTCTGGTACATAACATAGCATACATGATAGAACCAACAGCAACATCATAAGGAATTTTGTCCATTTTCTATTTTTCAAGGTCAGTTTTGGGGAAATCATTCTTAGATATATCTAAGTGCCCTCATAGAGAATTTAGTTAGAACTTTATCAATATAGTCCACTTGTGACAACAAATTCTGTTTGTTCTTCCTATCTCTTATGATTTTTACCCCTAAGATTTTCTATGTTTTACCTAAGTCTTTCATGTCAAAAACCTTATTAAGACTCTCTTTCAGTTTCATGATGCCAAGTAAAGAAGGAAAAATCAACAATAGATCATCCACATACAGCACAACATAAAGAGGGGCAACAGACTTGACATTTTTCAAAGAGAGACATGAATCATATTGACTTCTTATGAAATCCAAAAGACAACATACAAGAGTCAAATTTCCTATTCCATTGTCTAGGTGACTGCTTTAAACCATATATTGATTTCTGTAAAAAACAGACATGCTCAGGTTTTTGTTTATCAATAAAGCCTATTGGTTGTTTCATGTAAAGTATTTCATCTAAGTCTCCATGTAAAAATGCAGTCTTAACATCCATTTGCTTCATCTAAGTTCCCAGTCAAAAACAGCAGTCAAGGCAATTAAAAGTCTCATTGTTTTGTATTTAACCACAGGAGCAAAAATGTCATTAAAGTCAATTCTCTCTTTTTGTAGAAAACCTTTGGCAACAAGTCTTGCCTTAAATCTAGGGGGTTCACCACTATCATTTCCTTCTTTTATTCTGAAGATCCATTTACAGTCTATAGCCTTTACATTGTCAGGTTTGGGAACTAATTTCCAAGTTTGATTATCATGCATTGACTGTATTTCCTCATTCATAGCTTTCAGCCATTGTTTAGACTCTTTACCACTCACAGCATCATCATAAGTATCAGGTATATCATATTTAACAATCTCAGCAGCCATCAAAGCAAATTCATCAACATTCAGAATTTCAGACAAATTTGCGGAATATTTCCTATTAGGTATAATCCTTTTAGGAGTCTTATCTCTAGATAGCGTATAGTTTGACAAATCAGATGCATTTGCAACAGGCATATCATTATTCACAACAGCAACATTTTCAACAACAATAACATCATTATTCACTATTGCTTCAATATTTGCGGAATTGTAAGAGGTAAGTTTAGGGTTACCTCCCTCACTATTAGAGTGAGGGTGATGACTGCTATCTGATCCATCAGATGCTTGAGTGTGAGTATGATCATCAGTTGATCCATTTCCTTGAGCAGAAGAGTCCAGTTCTGGAGCTAGCCCATGATCAAATTCCTCTTCATTTGGGTCATTCTCCTACTCCCCTGCTGCTTGGGCATGCCATTGAGGTATGAAACTGGTTTGAGTATCCTCTTGTGCACCTGCTTGCTCAGTAGAAGGTGTTAGCTTGTTCTTAAAGTGGAAATCAGTTTCATTAAAGGTCACTGAAATAGCAGTGATGACCCTATAGCCACCTGGTTGAACTTCTAACAGCTTGTATCCTTTAGTTCCTACAGGGTATCCTAGCATTACACATTTTAGGGCTCTAGGCTTTAGTTTTCCCTGAGTTATATGAGCATATGCAGTGCATCCAAAAGGTTTTAGATAGTTCAGATTAGGCTTTTTACCAGTCCACATTTCGTATGGTGTTTTAAAGTTAATAACAGATGATGGACTTCTATTAATCAGATAAGCTGAGGTTATAACTGCCTCTCCCCACATATAACTTTTCATACCAGAACTAAACAACAAACATGTAGCTTTTTCTAGCAATGTTATATTCACTCTTTCAGCATTTCCATTTTGTTGTGGTGTTCTAGGGACAGTTAAGTTTCTTTTTATGCCATGGTTAGTGCAAAATTGATTAAATTCTTGTTACAAAACTCTAACCCATTATCAGTTCTAAGACACTTTAACCTTATGGCCATATTGACCCTCAACTAAAGCATTCCAATCCTTAAAACTATCAAAAGCATCACTCTTATTTTTCAGCAAATAAATCCATACCTTCCTTGTGAAAGGATCAATAATAGAAATAAAATAAGACCTACCACCAAGAGTAAAAACTTGGGCAGGGCCCCAAAGATCAGAATGCACATATTCAAGAGGCTTAGAAACAGTAAAGGAAGATTTAGGGAATGAATGAGCAGTTTTCTTGCTTAGAATACAAGTTTCACAGAAATTCAGTTTTACTGGTTCAATGGGAATTATACCAGTTTTATATAAACAGCTCAGCCCTTGATTTCCTATATGTCCTAGCCTTTCATGCCATATCTTTGTTTCTATAAGCTTCTTATCTGTTTTAGGTGCAGCAGTGACATTTATTTCATTAGAGGAGATTACATGGTACAATCCACCTTTCTTAACAGCTTTTATCAAAACAGTACCATTTCTGATAACTTGTCTCATGCCATTAAAGGTGTTGATTTCACTGCCAATATCATCAAACATAGATTCAGACATCATGCTTCTTCTTAAATCTGGAACCCATCTAACATTAGTGATAGTCCTAGTGATACCATCATGCATTTACATGGAAACATTACCTATTCCCTTAATAAGCCGAATAGTTTGATCTCCTAGCCTTACCTCACCTCCATTGCAGAGTTTTAAGCTACTAAAGAGATGCTTACCTGGGGTAGCATGCATGGTGCAGCCTTAGTCCAAGATCCACTGGTCTGTTTTATTTGCATCAGCAACCACCATGATCTCATTTTTGTACTGCTTACCAGACTCAAAAACATTAGTGGAACCATATTCATTTTTATTACCATTATTGTACTTTTTATCCCTCTTTTTCTTGAAACAGTCCTAAGTCCAATGACCAAGTTTATGACAGTATTCACATTTCACAGCAGATTTATCAACATTTTTCTCAGCAGGTTTTTCTTGGGCATTAGGCCTAACAGATTTGTTCTTTGTGAATTTGTTCTTAGGTTTTCCTCTAAACATCATCACCTCATTCTTAGATTCTTGCCTAGATTCAGTTTTAGAGCCAGTTCTCATCTTGAACACTTTTAGTGATTCATTTTTCTAAACAATAGCTTCAATGATTTTAGCAAAGGTGATTTCATCTCTACCATATTGTATAACATCTTTCAAATTATCAAACTGAGATGGAAAGGCATTCAAAATAATGACAGCTTGGTGAGTTTCTTCTATTTTCTCTTTACATCTAGACCAGTCTTGAGTTGGTTTAAGAAAATTATCCAAGTTCTCTTCAAGAGTCCTAGATAAGTCCATCTTAAAATTAAACAATCTGCATAGCAAAGAAATCTTACTAGGCAATGACTTGTTAATGTAAATAGTATCCAAAGCATCCATAAGTTCCTTTGGGTTAGTGAATGTTACCACTTGTCTGATTATTTCATCACTTAGCCTCATCATGATCTCTGAGTGGGCTTTCTCCTGCAGTTCAGTCTTCCTGTCAGCAGAGGTCCCAGTAACCCATTCCTCAGTCACAGCCTTGATGCACTTCTCCTTAGTGAGGATGGCTTTCATTTTGACCTTCCAAATGGAGTAGTCTTGAGAGCCATCAAACATTTGATTTCTTGGATCATTCATGACTCAGCAGAAGGTCACCTGAATAACAGATGATACACAGATCAATTCTTGGCACAAGAAAACAAAAAAACACGTGCTATATGAGAAGATATCGCAATATGACAATGAGAGATATCAAGATAATCACAGTAGGATCAAGAATTTGCTATGATACCACAATGTAATAACAAGATACACTTGCTTACTTAATTCAATCACAAAACACAGGCACAATTCAGTCCTTGATTTCCTTTTAGGTCAATAGTTCATATTTGTCAATTTGCAGAAAAACTCAAAACTAAAGACAAAGGATGTAACGAGGTTCGACAATGTCTACTCCTCAAAAATTGAGCCTCTTAGAGACCCGAGAACTATATTATTACGCGCTTGGTGTTTCGGATTACACAATCTTATCCTATATGCTAGACTTAGCCTAATTTCTACCCAATCCCCGAATCGTTGATTCAATCAACCAAGAAGATGCACTAAGTAGGATCAGAAGACTCCCTAGAATAGCAAAGAAGGCTGAGCTGCGTCGGACCGCCTTCTGGAATAGCCAAACGCCGAAGCCTCTCAAGTCGGAAGCACAGTAGGTGTTGCGTCACAATCACTGATCAATCGGTTGTCGAAAGCACTTCGAAGTAGTCGCATGGAAAGGTAGCAGATTCGGAGAGCTTCAATTTTGGAAGATCGCTTGAGAATCGAAGACGAAGAAGAGAATCCCCAATTTGAATGATAACCCCAAGAAATCCCAGGAGCTGAGCTTAAATACGGACTTCAGCTGCGCGTCGAAACAACGCAGTGTTGCACGTACTCAAACTCAGCCTCGCGCTCACCCAAAACGGTACCGTCTAACTAAAGACCGAATTCGTTGTCCAAACGACGACGTCTCGTCCAATTTCAAACCTTCGCGCCTTCAGCATACGACGACATCCAACTTACCTGAACTCGCGCCTTCGGGAAACGGCAGCGTTCCATCCAGAGATCCAAATCCTTTTATTTCCCTCCTGAGCAAAACGACAGCGTTTTGCCCTGCTACTGAGGTCTTCTTCCCAGAAAGCTCCCAGATTGCTCCCAGCTCCAAACCCAGCTCTATCTAGACTTAGATTACATGTTGGAGCTCAAGCTCAACTTGCTAAGTCTTGCCCTAGACGTACATTAGGATTACTAGCTAATCTTACAATTCGCAATATATTCAAAAGTCAAGTCAGGATCAGTTGACCGTGTTTTCAAACTTCGTAGCTTCTAAGAAAGGCATGTTGAATGATATGTGCCGAGATAACACTCCACATCTACAAGTGGGATGTACATCCTTCTCTCCTTAGGTTTGTCTATGCTCATGATTATAAGAAGAAAACATTGGCACATGTTCAATCAGTTGTCTTTAAAGTAAAATCATTAGGACACATAGCTCAAGTGTACTGCCATCAGCATACATTTCCCCCTGAAATGGTTATGGGATAATGCAAATTGCTGCCTTTGTTTTTTAGTAAAGGTTTTATGATGCATTAACAGAACTTCCACTGAGATTTGCAAGTTATTTAGGTTAAGCTAGCTGTGTTTGTATTTTGATAAATGAGTTCAAAATTGTGTAATCGGTCCGGTCCTGCACTAATTCGGTTTGGAGTTTCAAGTACGCTAAATGGGTTATTTTTTGATACTGATATGGTCCAAAAGCTGAGGCAATGTGACTGTTTGGAATGCCTAGACTGTGATGGTAAAATTAATCGAACTGGAATCAATGTTTTAATAGTTTTCGTGGAAATATTTGTTAAACATAGTACGCTTATTGGGCTATATATGAGACTCTGACTACTAATATATGCTTGAAATGAGAGCTGCGATATTTGTCCAAGTAATAATCGATATAAGTTGTGAGAAGGTAATGTCTCAGAGGATCATCCTGTAAACATGAAAAATTAGATTACGGAATCGAGAGAATACTACATCTGTTGTCACCATGATCTTAATGATATGCAGAAAAGGTATACGAGGAAAAATTGGTTGCTGAATTTTTGTGGGCTTAGGAGCATGGAATGAAGATCATGTCACTACACCAGAAATCAGCTAACGGGACATTGTTTGACATTTGTCGCATATTTTTTGTCGCATAAGACATTATATACGACTGACTCAAATTTGTTTGTCGCTTTTGTTGTCTTATGTCACAATGTTTTTTGCGACACGAAACAGTGTGTCCCATAAACAAGTATATGCCACTTTGTCTTATGCGACGCAATTATTATGTCCCATAAGATGTTTAATGCGACAATAGTTAAAGCGACTACGTACTATACGTCTCATAATCCCCTTAATGCCACAATTGTTTAAGCGACTAGTCATATAAGTCTCATTAACATGTTAATGCGACATACCTTAAGCGACTACCCAATGTAAGTCCCTTAAGAATGGAAAACTGATAAGTTTTCGCCCGGGCAGTGCAGCTTTTGTTTGAAATTAAGGAAGCATTGAATAGCGACCAACCATTTCGATCATGTGCGACATATTTACCAAATAAAATGTCGCGTAAACGTATTGCATTGAATGAAAAAGCAAAATCAAGTACAAAGGACGGATACTTACCCTGCAAAACCGAAGTTTGCACTGATATTCTCAGTATATCAGCATTCGAAGACCCCATTGTCGGAGAAGAAGGTGCAGACTTGGTTCTCTTTCATTTTAGTCGGATCTACACAAGTGTTTTGGAAGGTAAATGTTAAATTTGTGTGTTGAAAATGTCCCAAAGCTTCCTAATGCTTTATATGGTTGCCTGAAGATGTACGTGTTTGTATATACGATTTTTGTATATATATAGCTAGTGTGCGTTGATTAATTGATGAGTTTTTTTGTGGGGGTGCAGCAGTTTAAGAGAATGGGAGATCGAGCATATATAATATATCATTTGTGCATATGTATATGGTTTGATTATAAGATGAAATGAGCGGTTGTGAGCATCAGAGAGGTAGCAGGGGCTTAGCTTTGTGTGATAAAGAGCTGAGCAGCCGCTTAATAGCTTGTGTGATAAAGAGTGGTTTGTGGTTTGATTAGTAATTGGTCTTTGGCCTAATTCTTTTTACTACATTTGTTAATATATAGGGAAAGTATGGACAAGAGTTGGATGTATTTATCGGACAAATGTGATCCGCGGTTTGTTCAAGGGATTATGGCGTTCATAGAGTTTGTGAAACGAACAAAACCTCGCACAACTACTCATCCGTGTCCATGTAGGCATTGTCGGTTGCACCATGATAAGTTGTCTTTGGATGAAATCCAAACTCATTTATTTGTAAATGGTATGATGCGAGAGTACACAACTTGGACCTCTCGTGGAGAAGAACCGGTTGAGGCTTCATCATCAATATACACACAACGTCGACAACATGTGATGGAAACGAATTGTAGTAGGATGGTTGAAGATTGCAATGAGGATTATTATTTCAATCCTACAATAGAGATTATCAACGATACTTTTCCATTTTGAGATCCACACGGGGGCCTTGAAAATGATTATTTTGCTAAGGATGCATATGATAAGTATCAAAGACTTCTAGCGGAAGCACAAGCTCCCATATACGTGGGGAGTGAAAATACTATATTGGACACCATTTTGAAGGCGATGACAGTTAAAGTCGATAATGGATGGTCTGATAAGAGCTTTAATGATCATTTAAAGCTCACTAAAGACCTCCTACCGAGGGGAAACAATTATCCCGGTTCGTATCGTGATGTTAAAAGACTATTGAAGGACATGGGAATGGGATATGAGATCATTCACGCATGTGAATACGGTTGTGTGCTATATTATAAACAGTATAAGGAATTGGAACATTGTCCGATGTGCGAGGAGCCAAGGTGCTTACACAGCGAAGGTTATAGCAAGATTCCCAAAAAGGTGGTACGGTACTTTCCCTTAACTCCCAGATTACAACGACTGTATATGTCACCACATATCGCTAAGGAGATGAGGTGGCACGGAGAAAGAAAAGTGGAGGAAGGTCTTATGAGACATCCTGCAGATAGTGAAGCATGGCAAGACTTTGACAAAAACTTCCCCGACTTTGCAAAAGAAATCAGAAATGTTCGACTTGGATTAGCTACAGATGGTTTTAATCCCTTTGGAGCAGCTGCTCTTTCTCATAGCACATGGCCGATTGTGGTGATGCCTTATAATTTGCCACCTTCTTTGTGCATGAAGAAAGAATTCAACATTCTTGCTATGTTGATTTCAGGTCCAAAATCTCCGGGCAAGTGCTTGAACGTTTTCATGCAACCTTTGATTGATGAATTAAATATGTTATGGGACACTGGAGTACTCACATATGATCGACATGATGGATCGTCATTCCACATGAAAGCTGCTGTTCTTTGGACCATCAGCGATTTCCCGGGTTTGGGAATGTTGGGAGGTCTAAAGTGTAAAGGATACAAAGCCTGTCCAATGTGTTTAGATGCCATTGATGCTCACCATTTAGCCAGCAGAATGTCCTACCAAGGCCACCGCAGATGGCTTCACAGAGAGCATACTTGGAGGTATGCCGCTACTAAGTTCAATGGGGAAGTGGAACTTAGTGATGCCCCACCTTCTTTAACTGGACAAGAGATTTTGTCTTCTGTGTTAAGCCATGAGTACCCCATACTTAGCTTGCATCCAGATTTTAAGCCTAGTGGTGTGAAGGAGAAATTGTGTTGGACTCATTTGAGCATTTTTTACGATTTGCCCTATTGGAGTACATTGGCACAACCTTATTCATTGGATGTGATGCATATAGAGAAAAATGTTTTTGATAACATCATTGGTACTATACTTGGTCTTCAAGGAAAGACTAAAGACGATGTTAAGGCCCGTGAAGGGTTGGAGAAACTAGGTATTCGTAGGGAATTGTGGTTGAAGCGAAAAGGTTCGACATCAAGAAAGGATAAGGTTTCTCAAGCTCCTTATACCATTTTACCCGAAGAGAGGGTAGAGATTTTTGAATTCTTTAAGGATGCCAAGTATCCTTTTGGTTATGCGGGTAGTTTGAAGAACAAAATCAATGTCGACGATAAGAAATTTAATGGATTGAAAACACATGATTGTCATGTCATGTTACAGCGACTGCTTCCGGTGTTCATTCGACCGTATTTGCCACATTATGTCATAGATCCTCTTATATCGTTATCACGGTGGTTTCAAAAATTGTGTTGTAAGGAGCTGATGGTGAAAGAAGTAACTCAAATGAAAAATGACATCGTTACTATTTTATGCAAGTTGGAGATGGTATTTCCTCCTGCTTTCTTCACCATTATGGTTCATCTTCTGATTCATCTTCCGGAACAAGTGTTGCTTAAGGGACCGGTGCATTATAGTTGGATGTTTCCTATTGAGAGGTTTTACGTACTATATAATTGTATTTCATTATTTCATATAACTTGATGTTTAACTAATTGTGTCAGGCACTAATTACTAATTTCCATATTGCAGGTAATTAGGTGAATATAAGAGATCAGTTCGAAATAGTAGATACCCAGAAGGATGCATCGCTGAGAAATATATTACACACGAGTGTATAACATATTGCAAATTGTATGTGAATGAATCATCCGAGATGGACTCATCAAGTGAAGTTCCGTTATATGGCCTGAATGTTTACTCTCATCTAGTCAAAGTGAGTGGTCATTCTCGAAAGATCAATATGAGTAATATACAATTTGACATGGTTCATTGGTGCGTTCTCGAGCACTGTCAACAAGCAAAGAACTATGTAACTAAACATGTCGAGAAGTTCAATCGGGAGTGCCCAAATAGAACAAAGAAAGAGCGTGTGACACATTTCTTGAAATATTTTCGTAGTTGGGTATGTGATTCCATTTAAGTGTTATCTTTATATTATATTCATTAGTTAAACATCACTATTAATATTTTCTTTGTTTAATAATGTTGTTTTTTCAATTACACAGATGGATATCTTGAAAAGAGAGGGCTCTCCTTTCTATTGTGCTGAGTTGCATTCTCTAGCGCGTATGCCTCAATCATACGCGTGTTATTCTCAGTGCTATGTCAATGGTGTCAAATTTGTTGTGTGGGATCGAGACCGAAAGATGAAGACTCAAAACTCAGGTGTGATGGTGGAAGATGATGATGTTATTTATTATGGCGTTATTAAAAACATTATACAAGTACAGTACGCAAATGGGATGCCAGTAGTACTTTTTGATTGCGTATGGTTAAACACGGATCCCACTGATAGGGGAAGCACTAAGAGGGACTACGGACTTTTATCCATGGATACATCAACCAGCTGGTATGAAGATTGGCCTTATTGCCTAGCTACAACCGCAAGACAAGTTTTTTATCATGACGATCTTAAAGCCGGTGACAATTGGAAGGTGGTCAATGTTGTTTCGCATAGAGGAACATATAGTCAACGCTCCCTTGCAAGACAAGGTAGTCAGGATAATCACTATAATGAAAATCACACATCAGTCAGTGACTTTGCCGCAGGAAGATGACCCTTACCAAGAGCGCATGCCCTCGCACATTATAGATGATGTCCGACCTGCAACCATTATCCCCAATATGGTGCAAATACCAAGAGCACGTAGACAATTGAACTTGGATGAAGATGACGTATTCGCAGTAGGGGGTGATGAAGATGATGAGGATACAGGGATGGATGATGAGGATGAACATTGGGATGTAACCATGGAATCAGTAGAAGATGATCAAGAGAATGATGAGAACCAATACTCTTCAGATGATGAATTGTAATCAAATGGTGTTCTGAGTATCAGTATGAAGATTGTTTGCAACTATGTTAGTTGAATTTTTTTTGTTATGAAGATTGTTTGCAACTTCATGTTAGTTGCTTTTGTATTTGTGTGATTGTATGGGATGAAATAAAAACTGAGTTATCCGTAGCATTCAGTCAGAGCTTTTATGGGACATATTTTGAATTAAAATGTCGCGAAACATATTTTTGTTTTGGGGGGACATTTTTTCGTGCATCCCGCGCAAAGTTTTAATTTTTCATACGCCACATTATGGGACGTAGAATCTAAAGAATGTCGCGTATACCTGTATTTTGGCCCAGAAAATTGAAACTTAAAGCCCAAGGCCCATTTGTGTTCGAAATTGAGAAATCAGATTTCTCTAAGTCCTGGAGATATCCGTATCACTCTCTACACACGACCGTATCACTCAACCAGATCTACACCACACCGCCGTATCAATCTCTCCACCGCACGTCGTCTACAGCTCTAATACACCGCCGTAAACTAGTCTACCAGATCCACCACACCACCATATCAGTCTCTCCACCTTACGGCTCGAGAAAATGGCGAAAACAAAAACCCTAAAACCGAAGATCTCCCCTTTGGTCGAAGTGGAGGAAGTCAACAGTCGTCGTGTTATCAAGCTACGTTCGCCTTCAACACGTCGTGTTCCGATAAGGATTCGTCCAGAAGAGTCGCCACCACGCCGAGTCTCTTTGGCTGAGTCCACCGACAGTGATGACAGTCGGCCACCAGCCGACGCAGCTGCTTCAACCCCCTCTCAGCCGACTGTGGATGCTGAGTTTTGGAACACAGAGCGTGCTAGGGCCATCCTTGGTGCCATGAAGACTGGTCGTCGCACAAAGAAGCTGGATGCGGTGGGGAAGACTCCACCGGCATTGCATGTCGTGCAGACTCCACCGCGGAAGCAAAAGAAGGTAGTACATCCTCCTCCTGTTAGAAGTACTCCAGCTAGGAAAGCCAAACGCCCAGCACTAAATCCTTATGTTGAACCTCCTGTGAGTAAGAATAGTGTAGTCAATCCTCCTGTCAAGTCCAAATTAGTCCCAGCTAAGAAAAAGTCCAAATGCCAAGCCACCACTGACAATCAACCCACTGAAATCCCACCTGTTGTAGCTAGACCAGTTGATATTCCACCTATTGACAATCATCCTCAACCTGTGAGAGCCAGGTTACCCACTCAAATTCCACCCATTAACAATCATCCTCCCCATGTGAGAGCTAGAACCGCTGAAATTCCACCCTCGTCTGCTCCAGAGCAGCCATCATTCTCCAACCGTGTACCACAATTATCAGCGCTGAGTAGCCCTCCCCAACCGCAGCCTGCCAGATCCAACCAAAATCAGGCACCTCCTAGCAGAAGGTCACCTTCACAGGTGCCTGTAAATGGTCCACCAGCGCCTGAGTTTGATCCAGACAACTCAATGGATATTGATCAGTCAGCAGAGCATGATGCACAAGCGAATTTGGAGGCAATTCCAAGCATTAGATGCAAGAACTCCCAAAATGCTCAGTCTGGTATTTATTTTTTCAATATGCTATGTTTTAAAGGATCACTTATATTCTTTTTTTCTGTTACGCATGTAATAACTGTTACTTGAATTATATTTTCAGGGGACGAGGGTGGACAGAAGAGGAGGGTGAGGGGTGTGGTCAATGGAACTAATTTGGCTCAATACAAGCAAGCGCACAATAGGGGGCAGCCAATCAAGGTTGAATTTCTACCAGATGGTACCGGCCCAGCGAACCAGGAAGTTTGCACCCTGATTGTGCACGAGATCGGGAGTGCGGTGAAGGACAAGGTTCCCATGCTAGCACCGTCATTCAGGAAGATGAGGGATGAGGACAGGCAGATTGTGTACGACCACTTGTATGTAAGTAATTCATGTTCTAATTTTTCAGTTCACTGTGAATACTTAATGTAATATTTCAATGGTGTGTTATTGACTTCTATTTTTTTATTTGCAGCCAAACTTTGTTGTAGTTCCTAAAGATGATCAATTGTGGGATTTTATATTCAGAAGGGCAACAGAAAGTTACCGTGATTGGAAGGCTGACTGCAAGGTGTTCTACAAGGAGAATGGACCTGATGTGATTCCACGAGAGTTTATTGATCGACCTGAACAATGGGGATGGCTTTGTAGCCACTTTGATGACCAAAAAATCAGGTTAGTTAATTCTTATAGTTAACCACCACAAGATTTTGCTTCACTACTTTGATTTATCATTTCTTTTTTTCTATGTTGTTATGATTTTTGAATTTCTCATTGACTTCGCTAAATTTCACTAACATAGAAATTAGGCGAGACGATGTCGAGAGTGCGCACTGAATCTGAAAGACTCGATCACCGATCTGGTAAGGTCCCTTTCTACATGAGGGCTGCGCAACTTAAGCTCCAGGGAGAAAGAGCTCCTATTGTTGCTACTTACAGCAAGGTGTACTCTCATGATCCTGTCGGCGCCGCTCTTGCAGTTGAGTATATTTATTTTTAATGTCACTTAACATTTCCATTTTGGTTGCATAATTTCTTTTTGACCTGCTTATAGACATGTTTACCAAATATGATATGATTGCTGAATAATATGTTGTTCTTCTCTCCCATATGCTGATTTGGAAGGACAATTGACTTATGTTCATGTCTCTTTAGGGTTATTCATGTTCAGTTTATTTGAAATGTTTAATGTTATTCATTCATGTCCTCTTATTTTATATTTCATGTGTTGATCTGCCACATGTTATCTGCCATGTTAACCCTATTCATGTTTCGCACACCTTGTTCTACTTTGTTTATTATGTGTTGGCAAACGATGTTGGCAATCTTATTCAGTTGGATGTTATTAGTTTATTTTCTGGTTGTAATATTTTTTTTCTATGCCCTGTATTTCCAGTTTACTTTTATTGTTGTATTTACACTAAAACATTGTATATGTATGCACAAATGGAGGAGAGGGTTCGTCAAGCTTTGCAGTATATGGATGGTGATGAAGATGAAGAATCAGAAGGCACTGTCATCGATGCACGACCACCTCTTCCGGCGATATTCAAATTAAAATTATAAATGAAGTGCTTGGCCCTAAGCATGGGACGTGTGTGTCTGGAGCCGGTAGAGCCTTTCGGAAGCCACCCCTCCCAAGAGGAGGTTCAGCTAGAACCGCTGAGCTTAATGACAAGCTGCAGAAGACACAGGATGAAATGTTGGAAATGAAGGCAGCTTTTGAAGAAAGGATATGCATTCTGGAGGAGTTGGCAGTTCGGGGTGGCTCGGCAAATGTTAATGCTTCTGAAGGTGCCACGAGTTTATGTGGATCTTAACTCCTGATTACTTGGTTGTTTCTGTCACGGGTACACACAAAAACTATAGCATGTGTGTACCCAGTATGTTTTGGTGGCCGGATTGTTTTAGAATGTGTGTACCGGTCGGTATGTTTTAGTGGATGGATTAATGGATCAAACAATTTCAGGTTTTAATTTGTATGCAGGCTAAATGCTCTATATGTGACATTATGCTGTTTGCAATTTGTGACGAATGTTATTTTATACCACAATATGTCCATTAAATGGCACATTTTCCTCTCTGCCAGTTGTGACGATTGCCGTTTTATACAACAATATGTTCTACAAATGCGACATATTGTTCTTTACTATTTGTCACGTATAACATTTTATGCGACATTTACCTGTCTTAGAATGTTATCGTAACTTATTTTATACGACAATAAGTTAATTGAGTGATAAGCATATGTCCCTTTTTGCGACACTAACTCCTTCAGGTTTGAAGCGTATAACGATATACGCGATTACTGGGGAATGTCACATAAACATAAAATGTCTTCTAAGGTATCTAATGCGACGTTAATTGGCAAATATGTTAACTGTACAAATGTGGCATATGTCCTTAAATTGTAGAACCCAGGTCTAATGCAAATGGGACTGAATGAAACACATGTCGCATATGAGGTAAACTTTATGCAATTTGCCTAATTTATGCGTCGCCTAAACTTAACGCTACAAGGCTTACCGGACAAAATTTATGCGACGCAAATATTGTCCCATAAACGAAAAAGCACTTAATGCGACATATATAGGACTTTATGCGACGCAAAAAAACTATGCTATAAGCTGATTTTTGGTGTAGTGTGTGAACATGTATGTTAGATTCTTTTTCGTAAGAAGACACACGGTGAACTTTTATACTTCAGTATATATTTTATTCAGGGTACACTTCAAACATTTGATGTCTTTCAGGGAGAACACCCGAACAAAAGACAATATTGACAAAATATAAGATCGCTTTATTCTACTTGTAGTGAGTGTATTTTGTTTATCGGAAGATTAATTATTGTGGATGCTGTACATTTATCTCTATTTTTCTTCGTTGTGAATGGGTGGTTTGCGGTGGGGCTGCCCATAATCCATGGCCACTACATCTTCAGCAACATCATTAGAGTCATTTGCAGCATTTTCCTCGTGTAGTATTCTTCTCTGATAATACACTAAGCTGTGTGTAAACTGCACGAACACAGACAGAGTCCTGAGTCTCAACAATAGCAAATGAGTACTGCCTTGTTTAGGCCATTCATGCATTGATTTAAAGTATAAGACTCTGTATGTTTACCTCTACATTTGTGTTCACTTTTTCTGTATTCTTCTGACTTCTTCCTTCTCCATCTTTTATTGTTATTGGATGTTCTGTTGTGATAGTCGATATGGTTTTCAGCTATGAAGCACGGGTACTTCACCCGACTGCCGTCTCCCGTACCCGTATCCGTATCTGTTCGGATTCGTGACGGGTACGCGATGGATACGTCTCCGTGCGGTACCCATGTAACCGGATACTTCGACTTTGTTCGGTTCGGTTCAACCACAATCTGGGTACGTCTCGGATACCTCTCGACGAATTTCGATACCCAACTTGAAGAATTAAGGAACCCAATCGACAAATTTGGAAACCCCAATCGATATATTTGGAAACCCCAACGAAGAAATTAGAAACCTATTCACCTATAAGTTAAACTTACGGCATCGTTCGTCATCATCTTCAGTCTCCTTCCTTCTGTGGCATCTGTTCGAAACTTCCGCAGCATGTTTTAATTAATATTTGTATTATTTTAACTTAAAAGCTTAGTATGAGAGGTACTGAAAGTCAAAAGGCAGGTTAGGTTTATAAAATAATTTAAAAGCACTTATGCAATCTTAATTTATATATTTGGAATTTTTATTTTTGCCGTTCCCAACCCGTACCCGTACCCTATAATTTTTTTTATTTTGCCGTATCCCGTACCCATATCCGCATCCGTACCCGTTCCAGTATCCGTATCAGGGCTACATAGGTTTTCAGGGCTGATGCAGTTTCAGATTCTTGGAGATTCGATTCCATGGTAGTTACCTGCAACCCGGTAACGAAGTTATAGCTCATATATAACACTTCAGTTGACAGGAGTATCTAGAATTGAATGAAATCATTATTATATATCACTCACAATCAAAGATTTGGGATCTAATCGTAGCATATGATCAAAATCTGTACCACGTCGAATGCATGCATGCAGCGACAACGAGCAGGATAACAGAAAGAAAACGGCTGCAAGCAGAGAAGACATGATGGTTTGGTGGGATAGATCTTTCTTTCTTGAGATGAAGAGTTCAAAATGCTTGGAAAGTTGAGGCTTTTAGCAGGTATGTGAAAGTCTGTCAAGTGATAATTCGTTATGTCAGGTATTGCCTATTTGTAATGAAAGAAAAGATAATAGGCATTAAATGCTTGCTCTATTAACTGGTGATGGAGTGTCCTTCAAGAGAACATGCTGCTGTCTTGGCTGAGCAAACCTAAACCTTAATTGCAGGGCCTCCCTTGTTTCTTCACTTTCATGTCTTTTTTTAAATCTCTGGGTTTCCTTTTGACAATACTTAAGACAAACCATGTTTGTAATTGCAAAGCTGCTGACTTGTTCTTTAGATATCTTATATATTTTCTACACAAACTTTTCAGAGTACCTGCATACTCATTGTCACATCAAAACACATCGGAATATACGTACTCCAGACGTATGCTTACTCCAGGGGATACGTACTCCAACATATCTTATATATTTTCTACACAAACTCTTCATTATTCAAGATAATTTTTGGCGTCGAATATAATTTACAATTGTTGTCACATTTTCAGTTGCAGGTAGTTCTAATGCAAGAGTGGAACATAGAGGTCCTACAGGAGAATGGGAGGAGGAACTTGGAGGGACTAGTGAATATGGGTACGAGGTGGAGACAACTGTACATGATGGAACCACCCCTTTGCAGCTCCTCTAAGGTACAAATAGGTGTAGTCTTCATCCCTACCACCGTCCTCATGTTATGTGCCGCTAACTTATGGCATGGTCTTCCATGTGCAAATGCCAATATAACGTCTTGCACTACAAATTTTTCCAGTTGAACCGGCGACCACATAGTACCGAATAAGCCCCGTACAGTTGCCGAATTTTTTGAAAAAACCGGTTAAATTCCGGCCAAAAATGAGTCCCCGGCAAAAGCTCCCCCGAATTGAGGCAACGGCGCAAATCCGGGGAAATTTTACGTGGCAAAACTGGGAAAATTCCGGGGTCATTTCGACTATAGAATAATCCTGTAAATTTACGTTGGTAATCCGGCGCAAGCATGGCGGTAACATTTCGGGCAGAATCCGGCAATGCCATAGTGTAAATGAATCCGGGGACTCTCCGAGAAATTTCTGGACATTGTCCGTATACATGATTGTCCGGCAACAGTACGGGGCATGATATTTGGGGAAACTCCGGCATTGGTTAGGTAAACATATTCCTGCCTGCTTCCGGCAGTAGTGCGGCAAGAAGGTGAGGCGCGAATATGAAAATTCGAAATTACAATTTTGTTTTTGGTTTAATTAATTTTACTTTTCAAATAATTTTAATTAATTCGTAAAAGAATTAATTTTGTAAGAAATAATTTGTAATAATTAATGTCAACACAGTAGCTTGTACACCTGGTACATCGAACAGTCACTGCCAAATAAAAATTCGTAACATAACACATAACAGTGCGAAGAAGAATGTAGCTTGTACACCTCATTACTGACTTGGCGGCCTGCGGTTATTGTTCTGAAGGAGCTGGATGATCATGCGCATCTGGTCAGCCAAAGTGGTATTAGTCTCCTCGATACGCGACAGTCGCGTATCAATCTCTTGAGGGTGCTGTTGCTGGTTGCCTATGCGTTCATGGATCTAAGATAACTCCGGTCGTATACGCTCCTCCACAACTCTAGCAACAATCTCTTCAACTGGCCGCTCATGTGGTCTTTGTGAAGTCACACTAGGCGTACTTTGGGTACAGGACCACTGCGAGGATGGATCAAGTGTAGCTGTTGCCCCGTATACGCTCCTCCACAACTCTAGCAACAATCTCTTCAACTACCAATTTTAATATAGAATCACATTCAGAATTCAGCAATAGCAATATCAATTCCAACAGCAATCTGACAACCAATTTTAACCAATACCATTACAAGCAATATAACCGATGATGCACTGATGACCGATGATAACAGCAATACTGCAATAATGCACCGATGATAGAATCAATTTACAGTATCTGATGATCACAGGAATAATGCACATGATGACTTGTTGTAATAATGCATTTGATGATCACAGCAATATGACTGATGAGTGCCATTTTAGCAAGTACAGAAACAGCAATATGACAACCAATAGCAATACCAACAGCAAATAATGCACTGGTGATCATATTCAGAAATTAAGCATTTTAACAAATACCATTTTCTATTCAATTCATCGGTAAATAATTGGCAGAGAATACGGCAATAATGCAATAGAAATGACTGATGATCACAGCAATAATGCACTGATGATCACAGCAATATGACGGATGACAACCATTTTACTAAATTCCATTAAGAGCAATATGACTACTAACATCAATACCAACAGCAATATATGCACTTGTGATCATATTCAGACATTCACAACTGGTTCCCCTACACTCTAACTTCCCTATGCACCTAATCCTATATGTATACTCGCTGTAGTATGAGACATCAGTAATTAACATTTTTGTAATATTATCTTATTGTTTTGTTGGTACCTTAAAATGCTCAAACCATCGGTCCACTACGTCCCTATCACAGGTTTCAAGTGTCGTCCACCCAACTTCTTTAAAGTACGCCCCAATGCACTCCATTCCAATCCGTTTAATACAAGAAGATGGGTCAAAACTACAAATCACAAAAAATATTTTGTGCTTCAATAGAATTTATATCGTCACAGTCATAACGACATTTCTCGCATACAGGGTGGTTTGTACACTAACCTGTCATCCCCTGCTGGAATAATAAACGGCCTATCATCTTCAATAGGATAGTCTTCATCCAATCCTCCGCCAGTTGAGCTCCCTCCCCTTCATATCAGTTCCCGTTGCATTTGACCACAATCTGATGCATTCACAGGATTAGAAGGTGTCTGCGAATCAGAAATAGTGTTATGCTCACCACTTGCATGTTCCCTTTCGACTGCTTCACCACTTGCATTAGGAACCTGAGAGTCAGGCACGTTATCGTCGGATAGATTCCCCACATTCCCAGTCCCCTGATCATTCAACATTCCAAAAAGGCCTGTCATGTCCCAATCGTACTGTTCTTGTTGCGGCTGATCATTCATCTGGGTGTCATTGATACGGGGAGGCGACGCCACGACTTGTTGTGGTATGTAGTCCCCACTTGGACGTGTACTATCCCCTGGTGACAGAGTTGGTTGCCGCCGAGGAGGTCGAACAGATGTCAAACTTGACGTCCCCCAGTTGTCTGAGGCCTACCATTCCCAGCACCTTGTCCATTACCTCGACCATTACCTCGACCAGCGCTATTGGATGGACGAGGTAATGTATTACGTCTCCGACCTGCAGCGCCATAGACAACCAAATTCACAACATATATTCATCACAAACAACAAACACTCATACCTATAGACCAAATGATACATTACGCATGGAATTACTTTGGCCGATATTGAACCCTAGCAACTAACCAATCGGCCATACACAGCCGCGACCATAAAAATGAATCCAGCAACCGTCATACACAGTCATACGAAGAGCTAAACTAACCAAATTCAGATTCAACTGACTCACCGGACGATGCCATGCCTGCTAATGGATGATTCGCAAATCGATTGAGAAGCGGACGAGTGCGTCGGTGCTGGGCAAGTTTGGGAAGTTAGGCCGAAAAATTGTGGAACTCCGAATCCAGATCTGTTTTGCTATTTCGAAAAATTACGGGGATAATTTGGTGCATAAACGGTCAGAAAATTAATATTTTCTGAAATTACAGTATCCAGTGAATATACGGGGAGATTTCGGGTAATATTAGAACGCGAATTAAGGCTACTATCCGGTGCATGTACGGTTAAAAATTCATACCCACAAATTAGCTCCGGAATATTGCTGGAATATTATCCGGTTATATTACGGGGACTTTACGCCAAACAAATCATCCCGACTGAATGTCGCCGGATTACTGCCAGTTAAATTCGGTAACGGTGCGGCAAATATATTCTGCCGGACTTGGTATTCCCCGCATTGTCAAATAATTTTTTGTTTCCTCGAATTGTCACCGCATTTTCACCTTATAAAATCCGGGGCTGCATTTTGCAGCCGGAGTTTCGCCTGATTTTTTCGCCGGTTGAATTTCAAAAATTTGTAGTGTTGCTGCATTGTTGGTTTCATTGAGAAGTTTTTGTCCGCCTTGTTTTAGGAGCTCTGATGGTTAGATGACATGGACAAACTGTGAAAATAGAAAACAAAAAATAGATAATTATAATCATACATGCAAGTTTTACAGCACAAAATTGCATATAGGATGGTTTTATTTTACAGACTGGCACAAATGAGCTATCTAAATTTAAGTTAGCAACGCTGAACATTAGGACTGGTAAAGCATTATATTCCAGTTAGATGAAAGTAAATAATACTAGCCATTGTCTCAGTATTTGAAGTGAGAAAAAGCTTGTCATTTGTGTGGGTGGCTTGGACATGTTGCATTCAAGAAATTTTTATAATGTTTCAAAAACTATATTCCATTTCATTGTAAGTGTGATGTTTTGGAAACTTGGTAGTTCAACTGTTGAATTGTTCAGCTTCATATTAATTTTGTTAAGTTCAGCTTAATTCAATTCAGGTCAGAAGAACCCATTCTTTAATTTGCTTTATAATTTGAAAACCCTTGTATGAAAGCAGATACTGGACAGTTGTTGTAAATATGATGCATTCTGAAAGATTCTGGATGTCAAGGATCTTTCCCAGTTTCAGCCAGATATATAACGCAATAGTTCATGTCCAGAGTGTAGAAACAATAGGCAGTCAAGTACGCAACAAAATAAGCGAGGCAGAGACATTTGTAGTGAGGTGAACCACTATAAAATTGCGTGTATCCTTTACTTTTGCTATTTCTCAAATTGAATTGGGAATTAGGGTTCTTGAATTGAATCTCAACATTGGAATTGGATTTAGTAATTGAGCGTTGGATTATGTACAACTCGTATTTGTAAAGGCGTTAAATATGTTTAGAGGACATAATTGACTTTATTTTATGTTTAGCAAATGGCAGGGACATCACTGACCTTGTTTAGTTAGGGTTCATAACAAGTTTTAGGTTTTCGTCTTTCTTTTTAACAAAAAGAATAAAGTTTGCTTGCGGAAAATACACAAATGCATCTAGCTATAGTGCTGCTGGTTAGAAATGTTGAGTTATTAACAGTGGAACTTGGAAAACGCTTCGAAATAACAGAGTTGGCATACATGCGAAATGGATCAAGTAATTAAAGCTTTCAGTGAAGATAAAGAGGAAATTGACAAGTGTGGCATATCAATATCATCTTCATCCTCCTCGAATAATGTTGCTATGTATAATTTCTAATATGTGTAGTTGCAGTATGCATTAATTGTATATAGTTACTAAATCCGTATCTAATATCTATACCATCCTGTTATGTATTCGACGTAGGTGAATGTTAGGTTTTATTAATCAAGCAACAAACAATACAAGCACAAATGCACAAATCGGCAAAAGTGTTCAAGCAAACCCCAAAACCAACAATCAATGTCTTATACAGAAATTGAACAAAGCATCAATCATAATATGCAGAAAGAGAGCTGGGAGGGATTAAAGCCCCCTCCGAAAGCCCCTGGATTGACGCGCAGATGAATCCCCTGATGTCTCCTCAAGCCCGCAATCCCCAACCAGCAATACTCGAACGTCGACGCACTTTCAGCAACCTTCCGAGTCACGTACGCCTTCCAGACACTTCGAATCGCGTTGCAGAAGAACCAATCAATTGTTCGCTTTCTTGGAGAGAAATCTCAGTCGCTCGTATTTCTAAAATTGGGATGAACCCTAATCCCAATTTGAACTCGCATTTAAGCTTCGATGCAGCTCGAACGAAACGCGGCGTTTTCGGTCAGTACTGAAGTCGGCTCCCGCTTGTTCAAAACGCCACCGTTCCAATAATGCAACTAACTTAACTGACGCTCGCGCCAAGCCAAACGCTGTCGTTCTCCATTTGCTTCTCAAAATAGAATTCCCGCTTTAGTTAAACTACGCCGTTTCGCCTCTGCTTTTTCTAATCCAGAAATGGCTAAGTCCCAGAACTGGCTGATCATACTGATGCTTTGTCCCTTAATTCTAGACCTGTCCTAGACCTCTAACTGGGGATTGCTTGAGTTTAATAAGTTAGATTAACATACTTACAATTTGCCCTCCTAATCTACTTGCACATGACATCTTTGCTTGATCTTCTATGAGCTTGATCTTCTAACAGTTCACTAGTTTTCCAGACATCATCCAGGCTTCAGGTCACCTTGTCAATGTGTAATGCTTTCCTGCAAAACTCAAATTTAACATAAGGTACCACCTTTGTGCCAAAATCAGCAGGGTTGATTTCACCAAGAATTTTCTCAATTCTAATCATACCCTTTTCTACCATATCCCTTATAAAATGTAGTCTAACATCAATATGTTTACTACGTTCATGATAAACAGGATCACGGCATAAATGAAGAGAACTTTGACTATCAGAATGGATCAAAGGGACATAATCAGTTAAAGTGATTTCAGACAATAAGTCATTCAACCAGACAGCCTCCTTTGCTGCCTCAGTTGCGGCAATAAACTCTGCTTCAGTAGAAGACAGAGCTACAACAGATTGTAGTTGTGATTTCCATGAAATACAATTACCAAACCATGTAAAGAATAAGCCAGTTGTAGATTTTCTGTTGTCCCTATTACTAGCATAGTCTGAATCCACATAACCAAATAAATCAGATTTCTGTCCATTACAAGCATACACAAGGCCTAAGTTCTTAGTATTATTCATGTACTTCAACAAGAATTTCATAGCATGCCAATGGGTCTCACCTGGGTTGGCCATAAACCTACTTAACACACTTATAGCAAAAGCTAAATCAGGCCTAGTACATAGCATACAATACATGACCGACCCAACAGCAACATCATATGGAATATCAGCCATTTTCTTCTTATCTTCTACTGTTTCAGGGCAGTCTTGTTTACTAAGCACTAAGTGCCCTCCTAAGGGTATTACTGCAGGTCTGCTATGTTCCATACTGAACTTCTTAACTACCTTATCAATGTATTCAGCTTGTGACAGAATCATCTTTTTGTTTTTTCTATCTCTGATTATGTTTATGCCTAAGATTTTCTTAGCATTTCCAAATCTTTCATGTCAAAGTTTCTGCTCATTTCTTTCTTTATCTTTTCAATTTCAGACTCATCATTGCTCATTATCAGAATGTCATCAACATACAAGAGCAAATACAAACACAGGCCAGATTTAGGTCTCTTTAAATATAAACAAGTATCAAACTTGCTTCTAATAAAACCAAGAGACATCATGCACTCATTAAACTTAATGTTCCACTGCCTTGGTGATTGTTTCAGGCCATAAATGGATTTCTTCAATAGACAAACATGATTGGGTTTACTACTATCTTCAAAACCAACAGGTTGAGACATATAAATTGTTTCATTAAGGTTTCCATGAAGAAAAGCAGTTTTTACATCCATTTGTTGTAAATGCCAATCATTAACAGTTGTCATTGCAAGTAAGAGTCTTAATGTTTTGTATTTCACCACAGGGGCAAAAATTTCATTATAGTTTATCCCCTCCCTTTGCTTAAAGCCTTTGGCACAAAACCTGGCCTTAAACCTATGAAGATCATCTAGATTATTACCTTCTTTAATCCTAAATACCCATTTAGAACCAATTACTTTAGCACCTGCAGGTTTTGGTACTAATACCCAAGTGCCATTATTATACATGGACTCTATTTCTTCACACATGGCAAGTTTCCATTTATCACAGTCTTTACTATTCATAGCATCAGAATATGTTTCAGGCACAATGTGTTTAACATTTTCAGCAACAATCAAGGCATATTCAAGAACATTTGCAAATTCAGTCACACTTGCATATCTTTTAATTGGAAACTTTTTTCTAACAGGCCTATCCCTTACTAACTGATAATTTGACAGATCAGTATTTTCAATCACAGAATCAGTCACACCATCACTAGCAGAAGTATCAGCATTCACAATATCAGCAGGAAAATCAATATTTGTGCCTCTATCACTGTTGCTTACAGAGGCACCTTGCACAGGACTTATATTATGTCTAGCAGATCTAGCAGAGCTATTAATTCTACTAGAAGAAGGAGAAGAAGAGCTTATCTGGTCCCCATCAGTTTGTTGATGGGGAGAAGAACCTCCTTCTCCAAACTCATCACTCCCCCCTTCTTCTTGGTTTTCCAAGCTGAGTTGTGGTGGAGTTTCTAAGACCATGTGCCCTCCTGATTCATGTGAGTCTGCTGGAGGATCATCCCCTGCTCCATCATCTTCTGGGCTTCCCATAAAGTATCCAGAAGGGATGAAACTTGTGGTGTTTTCAGTGGCATTTCCTGAAACAACAGGAGCAGATGTGAGTAAAGTCTTAAAATGAAATTCCTTCTCATTGAAGGTAACTGATCTGGACTTAATCACTTTGTAACCACCAGGCTGAACAACTAACAGTTTATAGCCTTTAACACCAATAGGATATCCAAGCATTACAGATTTAATGGCGCTAGGCTCAAGTTTTCCATCAGAAGTTTGTGTATGGGCAGTGCAACCAAAAGGCCTTAAATGATCTAGATTTATTTTCTTATCTAGCCACATTTCTTGGGGTAATTTGAAATTAATAGCATAACAAGGGGATTTATTCACTAGATATGCAGCAGTCATTACAGCCTCTCCCCACATAGAGCTCTTAAGTCCTGAACTAAACAACATGCATCTAGCTCTATCTAAGAGGGTTCTATTCATTCTTTTAGCTATCCCATTCTGCTGGGGTGTTCCAAGAACAGTCAGGTGCCTCTTAATACCACATTCAGCACAAAAATCATCAAACACTTTATTATAGAACTCAAGGCCATTGTCAGTTCTTAAACATTTCAGTTTCATATCAGTTTCATTTTCAACAGACAATTTCCAGGATTTAAAGCAATCAAACACTTCAGTTTTTTATTTCAGCAGATAAACCCAAACCTTTCTAGAGTAATGATCAACAAAAGAGATGAAATAATTCCTACCACCAACAGTTTGTACTTGGGCAGGGCCCCAAAGATCACAATGCACATATTCAAGTCTAGCATTAACAGTCATTTTTGATTTAGAGAATGAATGTGCAGTTTTCTTCCCAAGTACACAGATTTCACAAAAGTCAATATCACAAGGCTTATTTTTCAGTAAACCATTTTTAAACAGATATTGCAAACCATTTTTAAACAGATATTGCAAACCATTGTTCCCTATATAACCAAGTTTAGTGATCAGTCGATATTTCGACTAATTATTCACTACATTCGAGGAAGGATTACGTTCATTCTCCCGGCAAATTGTCTATATTTGATGTCTTTCTCTAGTGTTTCAGGTAAAATCGACATATCGTCACTCCTTGGAGCAAAAATGTCGAAAGAGCAGAAAGATCGATCGAAAAAGACCAAAAACTGAAATTATGCAAGAGTAGCCCGTTACAGGCCTCAGAGCCCGTTACAGCTTGGACTGTAACGGGTGTAACGGGACCGTCGGCTAACAGTTTTCTCAGAGATTTCAGCCTTGCCCGTTACAGCCGTTACAGGCTCGGCTGTAACGGGACCGTCGGCTGGCAAAAACTACAAGTTGTTTCTAAATTCAATTTTTGGGCTTTTCGAGCTTTTTAGACGGTCTATATAAAGAAACACAAACAGAATAGACTGGTTGTTGATTATTTTGGAGGAAAAACCCTAACTTGGGAGAGAAGACAGAGCTTTCAGCGTGAGGATCATCGAGCTACACCGCGTCTTTACGGTTTACTCGTTTCTTTCCTTTCATTATACACTGTTTTTGGTTAACTACCATGAATAGTGAGTAGTCTTCTCAAACACGGGATCCTACGGATCCCGTGTTATGTAACCCTAACTCTCATGTGATCAATTGAAGTTTTTTATTTATGCGATTCGATTATTCAATTTCATTGCGTGCTTAATTTTATCGTTCTATGCATGTATTTACATCAAAGGGTATGTTTGCATTGGTAGAACGTATTTAGGTTATATGCCGAAAGGTGGATGGGCCCTAGGGATTAGCCGGATTGCATGAAATTGATGTTAGGTCATGTTTACATGAACTAATATGAAAACCTTTAATTTAATAAATCAAAATCGTTGATAATCCGTGGATGGGCGGCGTTCAACGATGGAGATTAATCTAGACAATGATCCGTCGATGGGCGGCTTGTCTAGTGTTATTTCGGTTTTATTCCATATTAGATAGCATGAATAATTAACGTAGAATGATCCCTAAAACTCATACCTTGACAACTATAAAGGGTTAAAAATACGCTTGTCAAAATGGCGCCGTTGCCGGGGAGCAGCGTTTAGTATGATATTAGAGTAACGTGTGTAGTTTAGACTATTCCACCTCGTTTATTATCTGATTTTTCTGCCTTGATCTTTTCACTCGCGGCAATTCTTGGCTCTTGCAGGTACCAGCTAGTTCATGCCAAAGAAAACACCCCAACGGAAGAAGCAGATTCAGATTTCAGACGAGGACACCCCGGACCGACGAAGAAATAATCGTCAGGCCCAGAACGAAGCTCGGCAGCTACGAGCACTGAACCGCAACTTCGCAGCTATAGAGATGAATCAGAACAACCCAGCTCTGCTGAATGGAGTGGTCGAAGATGGCCAGCCACCACGAGTGCAACAACCAGTGCACAGAACTCTTGGAGATTACACTACTCCACGCGTAACTGGATTTCAGTCCGCCATTACACCACCCGGAATAGAAGCCAATACTTGGGAGCTAAAAACCGGACTCATTCAGATGGTGCAGAACAGTCAATTCTCGGGAAGAGTTAATGAAGATCCTCACCATCACCTCAAACGTTTTGTTCAGATGTGCAATACAGTGAAGACAAATGGTGTCTCTTCAGAGTCATACTACCTCAGGCTATTCCCGTTCTCACTGTCCGATAAAGCCAGCAGATGGCTAGATAGCCACGCAGAGGGCACATTTACTACATGGAATAGGCTAGCCGAAGCTTTTCTCCCGCAGTACTTCCCGCCATCGAAGACAGCTCATTTCAGGAATAAGATTATATCACTTCGGTCTATTGATATTGAGACTCTATACGACGCTTGGGAAAGGTACAAAGAGCTGACAAGGATGTGCCCGCACCACAATCTAGAGGAGTGGCAGATTATCGATACCTTTTATCAGGGGATCGATCAAGGGATGTGTACACTGATTAATCAAGCAGCAGGCGGGGGACTTAATGGAGTCCCGCTTGAGGACGCCTATGGTATTATAGAGAGAGCAGCCCTAGACTACCACCTGTGGACCAGTGACCGCGGTAATCTCAGGGACAGAAAAGGTGTTCAAGACCTCTGCCAAGTAGAGAGCACCAATGATATCGCTCGGTTGGCTGATTCAATGAAGATACTTGCCACCGAGATGCAAAATATGAAGCTAGCAAACAGCATGAAGTCCTCATACATCGCTCACGTTGGCGTATATTGTCAGATTTGCGGCTCCCCTTCTCACTACGCAGATGGCTGTCCAGGGATCAGATCAGACAATAACAGCGAAAATCAGGAGGATGCTAATTATGTTGGGCAGAATAATCAAGGGATTGGTTTCGGCTACGGTTCAGCAACTAATAGGTGGGACAACCAGCACAGGAACAATCCTAACCTCTCCTATAAGCCGCAGAATCAGGCGGCACCGGGATTCCCTTACAGGCAGCAACAAGACAATGCTCCCTACTAGCCAAGGAATCATTACAACAACCAGACCCAACAGCAGCAAAATCAGAATTCTGGGAGCTATAATAATCGAGATCAGCCACAGCGAGATCAGAATTCAGAATCGACGTCAAACATGGAAGCCATGCTAGCCAGCTTCATTGCCGAACAGCGAAACACATCTGCTAATCAACACAGAATGTTCGAGGAACAGCGAAAGGCATCCGAGCAAACCGCCACTGAGGTAAGAAACCTGCAAAAGACGGTCGAGCAGCTCGCTATCCAGAACAGAATGCTGGAGACTCAGGTGGCTCAGCAGGCAAATTCAGCACCGAGAGAGCTTGGGAAACTCCCTTCAAAACCAGAGCACCATCACAGGGAATCCGTGAATGCCATCACTCTCCGAGGAGAAAAACATATTGAAATGGTGCCAGCTCAAGCCACTCGTACTCCAGCAGCAAAATCAGCACTTGATTCTATGCCTGCCGAAGGGGAAACGTCGAAGGAAGCTGAAAACCGAGCTAAAAATTCTGCGCCAACCGTTGAACCAGCTCCCTATATGCCTCCGATCCCTTTCCCTCAGCGACTCAAGGGTGCAAGAAGAGATAAAGAGTTCATGCAGTTTGTCGACAAAGTTCGTACTCTTTACATCACGATGCCCTTCACCGATGCGATCACCCAGATTCCCACTTATGCGCAGTTCATGAAGGAGATTATGAGTGGGAAAAGAAAGATTGACGGGACTGAGAATGTGGCCCTGAGCGAGGAATGTAGTGCAGCCACACACCAGCCCATGCCACCCAAACTTCAAGACTCAGGGAGTTTTTCTATCCCTTGTGATATTGGTGGTATTATTATTCGTCGTGCTCTGTGTGATCTAGGTGCTAGTGTGTCTATCATGCCATATTCTATTTATGCTAAACTGAAATTGGGTGACCTCTGTCCAACTAATATCACCATTCGCCTTGCGGATCGTTCTTGTAGACTCCCGAGAGGGATTCTGAAGGATGTTCCAGTCAAAGTGAAGAACCTGTATTTTCCTGCTGATTTCATAGTGTTGGACATCTCTGAGGACGTAGATATCCCAATTATTCTGGGTAGACCATTACTATACACAACTAAGGCAGTTATTGACATGGATATAGGTTCCTTAGCTTTGCGAATAGGAAATGAGAGAGTCGTTTTTGATTTACCTGACATGTCTAAGAATCCTAGTCTGTTTGCTGACTGTGATAAACTGGACTGTACTGATATTGATGATCCTATTTCGCTAACCTCTATCGAACCTTACAGAGTTCTACAGGGCTGCCCCATCCCAATGAATATATGCGCAGTGAGCACAGAGGGAGCAGCTGATGCTGAGCAGACTATCGGTTCAGGTAAGGAACTTTGCGAGGGAGAGCCGCAACTGCTACATGCACATGGCATGGGTGAACTTCTCGACCCCGGTGATGTCTTTAAGGAGAGAACGACAAAGTGGCACTACAAACGAAGGGTGCGCAGAAAATTCAGAAGAGGCAAGCGGATTCTTCTCTACAAATCACGCCTCAAGTTATTTCCTGGGAAGATGCGCACCAAGTGGAGTGGTCCTTACACAGTGGAGAGAGTACATTTAGATGACCACCAGTATGGTACCAAGGGAGGAAAGTCAGTGGCGGTCGACAGGCTACGCCTTAAGCATTATCACGTCCTGAAGCACCGGGAACCGCCTGACGACATTGATAATAACATGCTTCTCGGAATGGGCTCTCAGCGAGGGACCTCCCGAGAATGCTTCTAGTCCTACCTCCCTCGCTATGTCTCTCCAAGACGTTAAACTAGGTCTCTTCGGGGAGTAACCCGCGCTGTAAGTTTTTGTTATTTGCATTTTTTCATTTGCATTATGTGTGGACATTTCAAGGTTCTAGGTGTGGAGTGCCCCTCCATGATTTTCGATGCTAACCTATTACTTGTGAAGCTCTGTGTTTTTATCTATATATCATCTATCAGCTCACAGGTCGTATTTCACTCACCAGCCATCGTTTAATCTCTTTTGATTTCGCGCCATCACGCACGAGTGAAGTTCCTATGCACTTTTTCTTGTCTTTTATTTCTGCGCTTAGGGACTAAGCTCATTTTTAAGTGTGGAGTGAGTGGCACACAGTCACATTCATTGCATGTCACACATTCACATATATTGCATATGCTCAACTGTCTATGTATTGCGATTGAAATCCTCATTTTCTACGATACTCCTTGACTGATTGACATTCTTTTAGATTCAAAATCTAGGACTTGAAATAGTTTTACTCGTACGTGCATTCTCTTGAGTCAGTTTCATTGCTAACCCTCGCCTATCACATGTTCTACGTATTTCTTGAAGCATGTTTAAGACTTGATACTAGTAGGCACCGTTTCAAAACTTTCAAAAGCTTAAAATTGCATATCTTTTTCTAGGTGACCTTAGTACTAGTATATGATTCTCTACCCTTGTCGTGATTTGCATGCACCCGCCTTTATTCATACACTATGTCAAGCCTTAAGTGTGGAGTTAGACAATTGACCTTCAAGTTTTCCCCTCAAAAGCAAAGTTCTAAATTTTGGAAAGTGGGTGAAACATTGGCCCCAAGCATAGTTGTTTTTGAAAGAAAACCAGTTTGAAAAAAAAAGGAAGAAAAAATTTGTTTTTGTTGAATTCTGCGAAAGCAGAAAATACCAAGGACTCGGTGAGAAAAGTGACCCCTGGTATATGGAAAACACTCTTGAAACAATTTCTGCTCCCTTCCGCTTGATATAGTGTAAATCCACCTTCTCGCCGCATGCAAGTCATAGCTTACCTTGAGAATTCATATACTATAGTCTAAGGGACGATCCTCGTGCTTGCACTGAAATTTCCTATGCAATTTTTCGCACTATTTTCAGAAAAATTCTTAAGCCAAGCTCCTCTTCTCTTACGGGTCATTGCCTAGTCCTTGGCACTTGAGAATGAGCTTTGCGCCAAGAGCCCGTGGACTATCCCTAGATTGCATAGGTGAATGGCGAGCATGTTTTGTGCAACTGTTCTCGTTCTTATCTCGTTGCTATAGAACTATTTAGAGCTTCTGATGAGGCGTTTGTTAGTCGTGCGTACTGACCGTTTGAATGCATAACTCGTTTAATCTATGATTGTCTGAAACTTTGATGAAGATGTTTGTCTTGAAGTTGAGGTAACACGATGAATCCGAGGTATGACATGACTTTACTATGACTCATTGAGCATCATGCATGCATACACGTTAGTTAGTTGTATAGGGGATTTGTAGGTAGTCCCATTCCTGAAAACCTTCACGAGACTATACTCGTCCTACTAGGGCAGCCTATAGGTTTAAAGGCTTGATGCATACGCTAAATGCATTCGTGTCCTCTACGATAGTGAGTTATCTTTTATTTTTATGTCTAGTTAGAATTGATCACATGTCACTTGAGTAGGGTAGCTTTACGGTCGATTGAGCATTACATCCTCTCATGTATTTATTCTGCCATTTGTTCGACATTTGTTTGGGACGAACAAATCCTAAGTGTGGAGTGTTTTGATCAGTCGATATTTCGACTAATTATTCACTACATTCGAGGAAGGATTACGTTCATTCTCCCGGCAAATTGTCTATATTTGATGTCTTTCTCTAGTGTTTCAGGTAAAATCGACATATCGTCACTCCTTGGAGCAAAAATGTCGAAAGAACAGAAAGATCGATCGAAAAAGACCAAAAACCGAAGTTATGCAAGAGTAGCCCGTTACAGGCCCCAGAGCCCGTTACAGCTTGGACTGTAACGGGTGTAACGGGACCGTCGGCTGGCAGTTTTCTCAGAGATTTCAGCCTTGCCCGTTACAGCCGTTACAGGCTCGGCTGTAACGGGACCGTCGGCTGGCAAAAACTACAAGTTGTTTCTAAATTCAATTTTTGGGCTTTTCGGGCTTTTTAGACGGTCTATATAAAGAAACACAAACAGAATAGACTGGTTGTTGATTATTTTGGAGGAAAAACCCTAACTTGGGAGAGAAGACAGAGCTTTCAGCGTGAGGATCATCGAGCTACATCGCGTCTTTACGGTTTACTCGTTTCTTTCCTTTCATTATACACTGTTTTTGGTTAACTACCATGAATAGTGAGTAGTCTTCTCAATTCCGGGATCCTACGGATCCCGTGTTATGTAACCCTAACTCTCATGTGATCAATTGAAGTTTTTTATTTATGCGATTCGATTATTCAATTTCATTGCGTGCTTAATTTTATCGTTCTATGCATGTATTTACATCAAAGGGTATGTTTGCATTGGTAGAACGTATTTAGGTTATATGCCGAAAGGTGGATGGGCCCTAGGGATTAGCCGGATTGCATGAAATTGATGTTAGGTCATGTTTACATGAACTAATATGAAAACCTTTAATTTAATAAATCAAAATCGTTGATAATCCGTGGATGGGCGGCGTTCAACGATGGAGATTAATCTAGACAATGATCCGTCGATGGGCGGCTTGTCTAGTGTTATTTCGGTTTTATTCCATATTAGATAGCATGAATAATTAACGTAGAATGATTGCATGATTAGCGGGGTTAGCACGGGTGAAGTATGGATTCTGGGATTCTTTCTCTGATTAAATACAACCATTAATTTTCTGTCATTTAAATTCTGCAATTTACAAACAAACAAACCACTTGTTAATTCGGAATAGCTAAATAGGTCACACCGTTTGCTAGTATTCACACGCACTGCTCCTAGGATCGACCCTTGGCTTACCAAGGTTTATAAATTTTGTTTGACTGCAATTTGACCCCTAAAACTCATACTTTGACAACTATAAAGGGTTAAAAATACGCTTGTCATCTAGCATGCCATAATTTTGTTTCTTCCAGATTTTCAGTACTAGCATGCATCACATTCAACTCAGGAACCAAAGAAACATGATATAGTCCACCTATCCTCATGCTTCTAATAACAGTATGATCTCCTATAATAACATCTCTAATTCCATTCTTAGATATTATATGGCATCCTTTCAGTTCGACTGCAGATTCTGAAATCAAGTTTCTCCTAAGATTAGTAACCCAAGCAACATTTTGCAAAACTCTGATTTTTCCATCATACATTCTTAAAGAAACATTGCCCATACCCTTAACATGCAAAACAGTGAGATCACCCAATTTGACCTCACCCCCATTACATGTTTTCAAAGAATCAAATAGAGATTTATTAGGTGTAGCATGCATTGTACATCCAGAATCAAGAATCCAAGCATTAGTTTCAGAACCAGCAACAACAAGCACTTCATGATCATAAATTGTTTCACACACATTTGTAAAATCAGTTTTAGATCCACTAGGCTTATTCTGAGGGTTATCCTTCTTTTTCTTAGGGCAGCTATTTATGTAATGTCCCATTTCCTTGCAATAAAAACACTTTACATTCTCTTTTGATTTTTCAGTTTCCTTGGATTTATCCTTAGGCTTATGGAATCTGTTGGACTTAGCAAGGTGTTGTTGTCTCTTATGTTTAACAAACATAACTTCATTTTTATCCTCAGTCTTACTTCCAATCCTAGACTTAAAGACCCTTAGAGATTCATTTTTCTGAGTGATAAACTCTGTGATTTTAGTTAGGGTCAGATCCTCCCTTCCAAACTGGATAACATCTATTAGGTTGTCAAACTGATGAGGCAAGGCAGCAAGGAGAATCACAGTTTGGTGTTCCTCCTTAATGGTGTCCTCACATCTATCTAAATCTTGGGTAATCTTAAGGAAACTATCTAAGTTTTCTTGGATACTCAAGGACACGTCCATTTTAAATGTAAACAGTTTCTTAAGCAGAAAAATCCTATTGGGAAGGGATTTGTTTTGGTAGGTAGTCTTTAGGGAGTCCCATAAAACTTTTGGATAAGTTATTTTCATAAGTGGCCTAACTACATCATCTGTTAATCTCAACCTTATCTCAGATAAAGCTACCTCCTTAAGGTCTTTCTTAGCTTGATCAGAAGTAGGGTCTAGCCAATTCTCACTAACAGCCCTCCAACACTTTTCCTTAACCAGAATGCCTTCCATTCTCATCAACCACATAGAAAAATCCATTTACCCATCAAAAGGCTTAAGTCTAATATCAGACATCATAACAAGAGAGAAGGAAAGTTCAGTTCAATATCAATTGCAAGAGAAAACAGTTTCTATGCTTTCAATAATCAATAAAACAGTCACAATCACCACAGTCCACAAGATTCATAATCTAAGGTCACAACAATGCAAGAAAGCAAGCAAGATATGATCAAATGCCAGTCCAGGTTCAACAAGCCATAGGGCGAAACCGACAATGACATTCAACACAATCAATGACCAAAGATCAACCAAATTTCACTGAAATCAATACTGATTGATGAATGATTTGCTCTGATACCACTTTGTTATATATTTGACGTAGGTGAATGTTAGGTTTTATTAATCAAGCAACAAACAATACAAGCACAAATGCACAAATCGGCAAAAGTGTTCAAGCAAACCCCAAAACCAATAATCAATGTCTTATACAGAAATTGAACAAAGCATCAATCATAATATGCAGAAAGAGAGCTGGGAGGGATTAAAGCCCCCTCCGAAAGCCCCTGGATTGACGCGCAGATGAATCCCCTGATGTCTCCTCAAGCCCGCAATCCCCAACCAGCAATACTCGAACGTCGACGCACTTTCAGCAACCTTCCGAGTCACGTACGCCTTCCAGACACTTCGAATCACGTTGCAGAAGAACCAATCAATTGTTCGCTTTCTTGGAGAGAAATCTCAGTCGCTTGTATTTTTGAAATTGGGATGATCCCTAATCCCAATTTGAACTCGCATTTAGCTTCGATGCAGCTCGAACGAAACGCGGCGTTTTTGGTCAGTACTGAAGTCGGCTCCTGCTTGTTCAAAACGCCACCGTTCCAATAATGCAACTAACTTAACTTACGCTCGCGCCAAGCCAAACGCTGTCGTTCTCCATTTGCTTCTCAAAATAGAATTCCCGCTTTAGTTAAACTACGCCGTTTCGCCTCTGCCTTTTCTAATCCAGAAATGGCTAAGTCCCAGAACTGGCTGATCATACTGATGCTTTGTCCCTTAATTCTAGACCTGTCCAAGACCTCTAACTAGGGATTGCTTGAGTTTAATAAGTAGATTAACATACTTACACATCCATTCCTCTAAACTTTACCAGCTGCAAAGAAGATAGTAACAGAGTTAGATTGAAATGTAATGGTGTTTGAGGTACTACCACGCCTCTCATCTAAGGTTTTATGTCAACAGGTTGAGTGTTTATATATATTGTCGCTGCCCAGTCATCATTAGACACGTCCACTGTAACCAAGCTTGTCACACTCGTGAATATAATCAGTGGCGGATGCAAGGGGGGCGGGGGGCGGCCGGCCCCCCGTTCGACGGAAAATCCCCTGTTTTTGGTTCATTCTGATGCCTTGTCTGCCCCCCGCCCCTTGGCCCGCCCCCCGTTCATTCGCTCACCCCCACGTTCGCTCGCTCGCCCCCACGTTCGCTCGCAGAAGAGATACTCAGATGACGGATAAGAGGAAGACTGGAAAGAAGAAGAAAGGGAAGAGGAAGGATGTGTGATTTGAGCAGTGCGCAGGCTTTCTTCGGTTGCTATTTTTCTAAGATTAACCTTCTAATATCATCTCGGATTAAACATGAAAGTTATAGAACATTCAATTAGCTTTCTATCCATATATAGATCATCTTCAACGGACAATGCATGACGCCTCTATGAGCTTCCGAAAGTTGGCTCGGACCCCCTTGATTTCGGCAAACTTCAATCAAACATCTAGTTTTGGTCGCTGTTTTTAATAGCTTAACCTCAAATTTCATCTTTAAGTAAACATGAAAGTTATAGAACATTCTGTTAGCTTTCTATACATATATAGATCATGTTCAACGGACACCAGATGATGCCTTTATGAGCTTCATAAGATTGGCTCGAATCCCCCCAATTTCGGCAAATTTCAACTAATTGTCTATCTTTGATCGTTGTTTTTATCAGTTTAACCTCCGAAATTCATCTTGCATTAAACATGAAAGTTATAGAAAATTCAATTAGCTTTCTATCAATACATAGATCATCTTCAACGGACACCGGATGATGTCTTTATGAGCTTCAAAAAGTTGGCTAATCATTAGCGGACTTCAAACATATGTCATGTTTCGACTTAGTTTTCAGTCACCTTAACATTAGACTTGTGCCTAGATGTAAGTATAGAAGTTGTAGCCCTTATCATCAGCTTCATGCGCAAGGTGATTGATTTCTCAAGTGGTGCTCAGTCTACCTGTTATATATTAAAGTTATTAAGGTTGCATGTGATTGACTATGTACACTTGTTATGCGTTCTTACTTTACTTATATTTTTGGTTGCTTAAACATCTGATTGATATCTTGATATCAATTGAAGAGTTGTAGGCCGTCAAATTATCTCTCCAATGATATATATCTCGATCTTATAGGGTAATCGACGTGTCTTCTATGACCTCTCAAAGTTAGATCGGCAATGAACTTTATATGAATTCAAACTTTAATATTTTACTAGAAAATAACGTATATCATCAAATATGAGGAATATATATATAGGAAAAAAATTTCCGAATACAACCTATACCCTTATTCATCAAAAAAAAAATTTTGGGACTCCATCACAAAGTCTGCCCCCCATCGGTCCAGTCCTGGATCCGCCACTGAATATAATACATACATTCCCCATATGCCAATCCTTCAAATGCTTCATTTTCAGTCATCAAATCACTATACAGACTCTCCAATGGTTCTAGCATCTCTGACCATGTGGTCAGTGGCGGATGCAAGGGGGGCGGGGGGGCGGTCGCCCCCACGTTCGTCGGAAAATCCCCTGTTTTTGGTTCATTCTGATGCCTTATCTGCCCCCCGCCCCTTGGTTCGCCCCCACGTTCGTTCGCTCGCCCCCACGTTCGCTCGCTCGCCCCCACGTTCGCTCGCTTTTGAACAAAAAAATTTTTGAAATTTTTGATTAAACATCTATCTTCGGTTGCTATTTTGCTAAGATTAACCTTCTAATTTCATCTCGGATTAAACATGAAAGTTATAGAACATTCAATTAGCTTTCTATCCATATATAGATCATCTTCAACGGACAATGCATGACGCCTCTATGAGCTTCCGAAAGTTGGCTCGGACCCCCTTGATTTCGGCAAACTTCAATCAAACATCTAGTTTTGGTCACTGTTTTTAATAGCTTAACCTCAAATTTCATCTTTAAGTAAACATGAAAGTTATAGAACATTCTGTTAGCTTTTTATACATATATAGATCATGTTCAACGGACACCAGATGATGCCTTTATGAGCTTCAGAAGATTGGCTCGAATCCCCCCAATTTCGGCAAATTTCAACTAATTGTCTATCTTTGATCGTTGTTTTTATCAGCTTAACCTCCGAAATTCATCTTGCATTAAACATGAAAGTTATAGAAAATTTAATTAGCTTTCTATCAATACATAGATCATCTTCAACGGACACCGGATGATGTCTTTATGAGCTTCAAAAAGTTGGCTAATCATTAGCGGACTTCAAACATATGTCATGTTTCGACTTAGTTTTCAGTCACCTTAACATTAGACTTGTGCCTAGATGTAAGTATAGAAGTTGTAGCCCTTATTGTCAGCTTCATGCGCAAGGTGATTGATTTCTCAAGTGGTGCTCAGTCTACCTGTTATATGTTAAAGTTGTTAAGGTTGCATGTGATTGACTATGTACACTTGTTATGCGTTCTTACTTTACTTATATTTTTGGTTGCTTAAACGTCTGATTGATATCTTGATATCAATTGAAGAGTTGTAGGCTGTCAAATTATCTCTCCAATGATAGATATCTCGATCTTATAGGGTAATCGACGTGTCTTCTATGACCTCTCAAAGTTAGATCAGTAATGAACTTTATATGAATTCAAACTTGATATTTTACTAGAAAATAACTTATATCATCAAATATGAGGAATATATATATATATGAAAAAAAATTCCGAATACAACCTATAGCCTTATACATCAAAAAAAAAATTTTGGGACCCCATCACAAAGTTCGCCCCCCCCCCTCCCCATTGGTCGAGTCCTGGATCCGCCACTGCATGTGGTCTGCAACTCGATTCTCCACAGCTTGGAGTAGACATGCAACGGTGTTCGCCATTTCCTGCTCTGATGGTATCTCAGTCTGATCTTCAGCAATTAATCCCGGGTTCTCGTTAGTTTTCGACATTTTCATTGGTTTTTTTCTCAAAATGATATATTTGGGTTTCATTATATCTCAAATGATCCAAATGAGTTTGTCATTTCAATTTTGACCCATTTTTAAAAAACCGGATATTGGGAATCCGGTTTCTTTAATAAAAAAAAATTAATCATATGTGGATGTCTAGTGGCAAAAAAATTAATTTTTTTTTAAAAGACCGGATCAGGTTTTGTAGGAAATTTATATTTTTTAAAAAACACCGGATCTGGGGATACGATTTTGTAGAAAACTTAATTTTTTAAAAAATATTTTGCAGAAATCTTAAATCTTTTTAAAAACACCGTATCCTGGGGATCCGATGTTCTAAAAAAAATTAATTTTTTTTACATTCAACATCCACTTAGGCTTTTTGTTAATAAAACCGGATTCCCTGGATCCGGTTTTGTTAAAATAGGTCAAAAAAATGCAAACTTACTTGGGTCATTTGAGATATTGTGAACCCCAAATGAGTAGGATTGAAGAAAAAACTCCATTTTCATGTACTTCAACTCCATAAAAGGTGCACGTTTTTCTCAAGTACATATAAGCGGCTACTAGAAACCTCTACATTGTGGCTTTTTTGGGACCCAAGTGGTCACGCGTTCGTAGCCTGCAAAGAAGCCGAGACCAGGTGCTTCACCCCGTGAGGTGACAAGCAGCGCCGAGTGTTGTCAACGGGAAGTTTTTTTCTCATTCAAGTGTTTAGTAGGAGTCGAACCTGGGACTTTGCCCACTTCGACCGCCTACCCACCCACTCGGCCATCCCTTTCGAGACTATAATGTTTCATATTGTTTCTTGTACTTTAATTCTTTTTTGCAAATGCGGATACGTCCGACCTCTACTTGTTGACTTAGTTTACTGATCTGCGCACAGAGGGATTTCTGTAATGTTTCATCATGTTTTCCTAATCCGAGACTCATCTTTTTATGACTTCCCTTTCTCTTGATGTACTTTAGCAGCTCTCTTTTCCCTCTTTGAAATTCCTTTGCCGCATATTTCCCACCTGTCATAATCAATCTTCCTAAACCCCCCTGAGAAGATCAATAGCATCCTTTTTTTTGATGTAATAGCAGCCTTTTTGTATGTATAAAAATTGAAAAGAAAAAGAAAAGCAAACTCAATTTTTTTTTGGCAAAACACAATAAATAAAGCGTCTTTTTAACAATGAAACTAGCCATACCAAGGGTAGTGATGGACCATAATTATACGAATCATAAACACAGTTAAACCCACCAAATTAGACTGTTTGTCTATTTAACTTTTGCTTGTTAGTTTCGATATTTATCTACAGGGTATTTTGGAGACTAGAGAGAATACACGCTAAGGAGAGTATTTTACGCTAAAAATATATTACGAGTCATTCCAAGGTCACGATCAGACGCCGACTGAAGAAATCTTAAGATCCTGACATTGAATTACTCAAAACAAATCCTACCGAAGAGTAACAAAAGTCAGTCCGGAGCTGAAATACACCGATAGTTTTGTGAAAACATCACAAAACCTCACAAAACTCACTCTCCCCTCCATGGTGACCGGCGGCTTTTGGAGGAGGTGACCAAAGGAGGAAGCTCTCCTACTTTTACCACCCACAACCGGCGGCTTTGGGAGGCTCCTCCTCTCCCCTTGGATCTTGCCATGTGCTCTCCATCCTCACCACACATCTCCTCCTCCCATGGCTATAAATAGAGCCCTCCTCCTTTGTATTCAACATCCTCAAATTCACAAAACACTTATCTCTCTACATTTTGGTACTTTTGTAAGCTTTGGTTTTAAATCTATAATACTCTTGTTGGTTCTTGAGTATTGTAGTTAGTTCTTGAGTACTCTTGTCGGTTCTTGTAGTACTCAAGCTTATCTTTACTATTCTTGAGTACTCTTGTCGGTTCTTGAAGTACTCACCCCTTTCCCTTACTTACTGTCTTTCAAAAACCGTAAGTACTTAGCTATGGTATCCACCTCTATGGATATTCGTAGCTAAACTCTTCATTCGGTTGAAGGGGTGTACTTGTATCATAAAATGTTTTAGGCCATATTTTAGTGCCTCTTCTTTGTATTCAAAACTTGTTCTATGTGCCATATATTAGGTTAGAACTTCCAAGGTTGAGTGGATGCTTGGAATGGCAAAGCTCTTCCGTGGGGTTCGTAAACATACTCGGATAAGTGGATGCTTGGAATGGCAAAGCTTATCTGAGGAGTTTGACCTCTCTAAAACACCATTTTGTTGGTCGGAAATGACTGGTCAAATGGATGCACACAGGCTAATATACCTTGGAATGGGGTATTAGTCTAAGTAGAACAAGTGCTCTACGACCTTGGAATGGGCTAGACAGTGTGTGCAAATTGAGTGCTTGGAATGGCCTTGATACACGTTTGAATACTTAGACGGATCACTAAAGGTCAATGATAAACAGGCTATGATACAAGGCCCCCGAAACCGAATGCTTTCCTTAAATTAAAACACCACCTGCATTTACTTCCTTAGTATAAACTGCTCTATCAACTGCTCACCTTCCGGAGGACTTGCCAATCACGCAACAACCGATGTAAGTCTTCCCTTTTATTTTCAGTATTTACTTTTCTGTCATTTACCTTTCCGCATTAAAAACCAAAACCAACCAAAAAAACACTTACTTTTCCGCACTAAAACCTCAATCAACCTACAACACGTTCCCTCCCTGTACGATCCCTCAAAGAACAACTTATCCCCCTAATTCCCTTGGGTTCGACCCCTACTTATCACTTGCTACCCAGTAGTGAAGTCGCGAGTAGCGGACTTATAAATTAATTTTGTACACATTGCCTCGCGACAAGACAGTGCTGTCAGGTAGCCAGTAAAGAAGATGAAATTTGATGCAGGATGTTGATAAAGATTTAGTAATTAAATTTTTTTAGAACTTTTCATATTATTATTTTATTATTTTAGTTTTTGTTTAGATTTTATTTATTATTTTAGTTTCTTATTTAGATTTTATTTCCAAATTTAGCTTTTGTAAGAAACTAAAATAAGAAACTAATAAAATCTAAATAAAAACTAAAATAAGAAACTAATAAAATAATATGAAGTTTTCTAGAAGATTTAATTACTAAATCTTTCTCAAATCCCTGTATCATTGTCCTAGGTTTAGCGCTTGCTATTCCTTTCGAGATTCCGACTGCGTCAAACTTACATAATAGTTGAGCTGAAGCTGGAGAAATTGTTGTGTGTGAAGTAATTGGAAGTATATACATTACAAAATATGGTTTCATCAACTATCTTGTACAATTTCAACACATTCTGGAATAGGATTTTCCATTTTCTTAGACATTTGGCTTGGTGTAAGCACCTCCTCATGTGGACAAACAGATGAAGGTCCCTGCCACCATGCTCCGTCCGCCACCTTCATTATCTCCGGATTTTCACACCTGACATTAGAGCCACTAACTTCAGTGAATCCAACAGTAGCGATCATTATCATGGAACATTCTTCCTCAGAGCAGCCAGTGTTATCGAAGTTGTTTAGATTGCTAGACTTTTTGTCAGCTTGGTTTAATTGCCCAGTGACGCTATCGAATTTCCTCAGAAGCTCATTGTCTAAATCCATCAAGCCTCCTTGAAATGAAAGACACCTGAGAAATGTGAACTCAAAAAACCACAAGAACAAAAAGATGGCTGATTATCACAACAAAATATAAGGGCAGACTAAAACTTGGTAGTTTCAGTATGTAACACACCATTCGCACTTTCGAAAACGTGACTTTGATCACACACATCAGTACAGGTCATTGAAGGCACAATGTTCTCATGATGGATGGTCTACGGTCCAAGCAGTTAAATGTGTTTGTCTAGTTTTTTTTGTTGGTTTGTGTGGGGAAACATACAATAGTTTAACACAGATTTGTCATTTATCTTTTAGGGAATTTATGTTGTACCCGACCCCAACCTTAGGTATCTTGTGTATCGGAAGCAGAATTACAATTTACATGAACAAGCTCCAAAGCATCAAAAGTAATTGATATGAGTGTGAGGCCTAAAGCCAAAGTAACAAATGGGCTAATTCGTATGTGTTGTACTCCCTTTTAACAAATGAGCTCCACCTTAATTTTCATATTGTAATATAAACTAGATTTTTGGTCCAACGTTATGCCACAACGATCAACTTACAAAAGTATATGAAAAATTCAACTACCGACATTCATTTTTACGAGCCACCATTGAAAGTGCATTTAATTTGTCACCTTAAAGAATTCGTGAAAGATATTTAAAATCATGACTCAAGTGTTAGATGAGCACCAAAATGACATAATTACAATTTACAGCTACATTTACTTTGCAAAACTTCATTCGCATGCATACATTTTTAATAATTTTCAATATCCACTTTAACTAATGAGTTGGTGTAGGCATGTGCAAATTCGAATTTATTTGATGAACAACGAAAAGAGAAAATGAATCAAGTATGCGATATGATAACGTTTCAAGCTATAGAACATTGTCTAGATAATACAGTGGAAATGAACATGGGTGAATATGATGATATGTAAATATTTTCCAATTCTATCGCACTTGAATGCCATTTGTACGAGTATATGTAAAAAATGTGTTATATTTATATGTTTATTTGCAATATTCTTGTGATTCATATCGAGGGCAATAAAGCCAAATGCTTCTATTTCAAAGGATGTAGTGTCTGAAGAGGTGTCAAAACACTTGATAGACAATAAATATGATCAGACTTAATGGTCAAGACGAGGGCTCAAATGAAAATTCTTCTTTTTTTTCGAGAACTTGAGAACCCAAATCTCACATTTGAAAATGCATCATCAAGTAATTGTGGTGGCGACAAGTGTCTCATATGCATATTCAAACTTGCATTTAATGCAAAGTCACACATCAAGTTTGACTTTGGTAGTAGGGCACGTGTCACATGAATTTTAAGGGGTTTTCAATTGAGCGCTCCCCTAATGATCAATATAATATATACCTTAATAATTATTTTTAGGGAAAGTATATATTGGTGCCCCGAACTATCGCCCTTTTTCCGATTGAAGGTCCAAACTATTAATTTTTTCAATCAAAGGCAAAACAAAGATGTTGAATTTATGTTCAACTCAAATTGAGTTGAAAGTTGAAAATTGATTCTGAATTGAATTGAAACTTTTTTATTTAAACTTAATTTAACTGTCTTGAACTTAATTTAACTGTACTAAATTTAATTTAACTGTATTGAACTTAATTTAATTTTACAAACTGAATAACAGGGCAAAAGAGATGTCAGATTTGTCTACCTTATTCGAGAAACTTCAAACTCAAAACGAGGCAAAATGAGATAAAACTCTCGGAACAACAAACCCAAAGTTCCCCTTTTTGATTTTTTTTCCTCATATTTTTATTTGGAAAAAGATCAGGTAATCAGAAGCATCACTTTTCGTCAGAAATCAGAACTTCTAATATCCATATGATTAAATTATTTAAGGTCCTTAATTTTAGCAAAAACAATGATGATTTAATTACAATAAATATGATGAGAGGGCATATTAGTCAATTGGAAAACAATTCACACGATCTTATATCAACAAAATCCCACGATTGTCAAACAAGATTTGATGACCTCGTACGTTCATCCTTCACAGAATTATCCTCATGTGATTTTCGCAGTCGACGACAACAGTATGTTTGTATTTTTTTAAATCTTAAATCTTACGTTAAAAATCCGAGTTGATCCTGATGTTCGTGGTTTTGATAAATACAACAAAACTATTGTTCGGTATTTTGCTTTATATGTTTGTGGTTTTGATAAATATAGCAAAACCACAATACATATGTTCGTCATTATGTTTGCATTGTTTATCTCAAATCTTATGTTAAAGTTCTCAAATCGGAGTTCGTAGTCGACTGATGAAAAGAAATTAAGTAATGCAAAGATGTGATCGGAGTTCGCGAGTTTGTTTTGAAATTTTAGGGCTCGTAATATGTAAACGGATATTCACTCGATATTTCAGGGATTTTAAATTTAAAATATATGTTGTCATTTTCTAATATACCTTTTTTGACCATAAAAATGATTAAAATATTATTTAATCTGAATCAAACTTGATCAATCTAAACCGTTGACTATCAGATCAACGAATATTAAAAATTGTGATTCTGAAGAAATCAAGTGAGTATAATTGGAGTAAATTTCCAATTTAGCCAAAATTCAAATTTAGTTTCTCCATGTAGCCAATTTCCAAATTTGTTTTCCAAAATAGCCACATTCCTTTGGACGCTGTTCTCAACGGCGCCTTTTGCCTAATGTTGTTTTTGGCTTAAAAGGTGCTGAGTAAGAAGGCTGACCTGGCATATTCTCTTGAGCGCTATTACGAACATCGCCTTAGGTGAGATACAAATTCGTTGATTGAAAAACTCTCCCCCGATTTCCCACCTCCATTAAAGACCCCCTAGCCACCCACAATTCCATCGATGTCGATCGCCGTCATCACAATCTCGTTGCTGTCCGTCATAAAGAATGGATCCCATACAAACGTTGTTCCGAATCACACGCTTCACAGCCTCATCAAGATCTGGTCCGATTCGGCCGAAGCTATGTTAGGCGACGATTATGTTGTTTCAAGAGAGCTTGCGCATGAGGTGATTGTCGATATAAGGAGAGATTCGTCGGCGAGGACGGTTGAGAATCTTGAATGACCTCAAGGAGCAATCCACGAACGAGATGCATTCTTCCCAACGGACTGCGACGGGGAGAGATTTTCGATTAACGGAACAATAAAATTGAAATTAGGATTCGAGTATCTCATCGATGTTACGAACAATTGCCTAAGGGAATATGCCAGGTCACCCTGCTTACTTAGCATCTTTTAAGCTAAAAACGACACTCGGCAAAAGACGTCATTGTTAACAGCGCTTTAATTCTTATGCGCCGTTTTCATCAGCGCCTAAGAGAATGTGACTATTTTAGAAAACGCATTTAGAAATTCACCACATGAGGAGAATTTTGGATTTTTGTGAAATTGGAAAATTTTTCTTCTGTTAGGAACTCAACCCTTTTCATTTTTGTTTTAATTTAATTATTTTTGGATCAAATTGTTCGTGCACTTTTCCATTTCACAATATTCATCTCTTTCTTTTAATAATAAACAACTTTTTTTTCTTTTAATAATCGATAACCCAAGAGCCAAGACCAAGAGAAGAAGGTAACGACTGCACGAGCAGAGTCACGTGTCTGAATTGTGTCTGCTTCTGGTTCACTAACGAGCGAGCGGTTGACGTGTTCACGCAGATCTCGATTTCGGAGAGAGAATCTGACACCGATGGAGACGGAGATACCTTCTGCGTCTGCGCCGGCGGCGGCGGCGGCGGCTGGAAGAGTGAAGGAGAGCTTGGGATGGATGGAGTGGTTGCGAGGCTGGATGGCTGTGGTTTACGAGTTTCTGTTTCAGAGAATCACTGCTAGTCATCTGGAGAATCCGATGGAGCTGCCTCCTGTCAACGATCTCACTTGTATTATCACTGGTTCCACCAGCGGCATTGGTCTCCAAATGGCTAGGTTTTTCTCTTTCTATTGCTTCAGTCTCCCTTCTTCTTTTTTAGTGTGTGATTTTTTTTTTGATTGTTACTCTGTGATTTTTGAATTGCCTAAAGTTGTATGTTTGAGTGTTGAGCCTCCATTAGGATGAGGATTAGGTTAGCTGGTTAAGTAAATCCATTACTGTGAGGTCCTTTGCAGAGTTCAGAAAAAGTTCATGAAGCAGATAACTGTTTCGGAATTGTTACTGATGATTATTTTTGAAAATTGATAGTTCAGACATGACATTAAGTTAATTGCACAACTAAGTCAACATGGCTGCCTTCCTGTGTCCACCGTTCTGATTCCTGCTTGCAGTTGGGGTTAAATTTTATGCTGAGATGTTCCGATTTTGAAAATCTTAGCTACAAGTATCCCTAAGATGTTTGTTAAATGCAATTTAGGCATCTGAGGATTTATGTTATTAGATGCTGGTACTGGTAGTCTTTCTTGTAAGTGCATCTGAATCTGGACTTGTTGACAGACAGTTGGCACAATTTGGGGCACATGTCGTAATGGCTGTAAGGAACACGAAGAGAGCCAACGGCCTGATCCAGCAGTGGCAAAATGAAATGTCTGGAACTGGCATTCTGTTGAACATTGAGGTGACTTTAGAGATCTTAGAATGATTATCAAAATTAGTTAGTTCATAGAGTTGATGTTTGCAAGTCTCATTTTCTAATGGATAAAACTTACATTTTCTGATAATAAAGTAATAGTCCCTTTTTGCTGTTGAAATACGGTTGAACCTGAAATGTGGCGTTTCAAGGTCATGCAAGTTGATCTTCTCTCATTGGACTCTGTTGCAAAATTTGCTGAGGCATGGAATGCTCGATCAGTGCCACTGCATGTTCTAATCAACAATGCAGGAATATTCATGCTTGGAGGTTGGTATACTACTGAAAGATCACCTTTCATTTGTTTATGCTGCTGTGGCTTGTGGCTTGTGGCTTTACATTTTAGTATGAAACTTCTATAATTCACCGCTAAATATAATTATTAATATTGAAGTTGCCAATCGGTAAGAGATTCCATTTTGTGATATGAGCTTTCGTGGGCATTAGAACCCTGAACCTCACCCCAATTAAAATAACAATGCGTGTAGCTCTCTTTTATTTGAACGGAAAAAATGAAATATACTTAATGTTACCAGTTATTGATTTAAGCTGTTATTATTAAATGATCTTAGGATCAGTCTCTTTTCTCTGCAGAATCACAGAAGTTTTCCAAGGATGGCTATGAGCAGCACTTGCAAGTGAATCATTTGGCTCCAGCTTTGCTTTCAGTCTTATTATTGCCATCCCTTCTTAGAGGCTCTCCCAGTCGTATAGTCAACGTGAATTCCGTGGTAAGTTCCTGTTTCCATTTTGTTCTGTAGCAAGCGCAGCTCCTGCTAATCTGAGTCATATATTTTAGTATCTTTGTGAAATCAACTGGGAAAGGTATTTCTACATATGACAATGGGTCCGCAATTAAACAAAGAAAAACTATGTGTATATTTGAAATCGCATGAGGAAGAAATCTACTACCTTTGCGATCCTTTCAACAAGCTAAAAGGTGGGTTTAACTGACAACTCGACATTGTATGCTTCCTCGGATGTGACAACTTAACAACAAAATTACATTTATTGGGACCAGTGACAATGGTGGACTCTTTTTCCAATTGACTGATATTTGATTGTCCAACCTCTAATTTCTATGCACCAGTCTAACAACATGTTCTCAACTTACTTGCAGATGCATTATGTCGGTTTCGTCGACCCAAATGATATGAATGTCACATCTGGAAAAAGAAAGTTCTCAAGTTATGTGGGTTATACCAGTAGCAAACTCGCGCAGGTAGGCCACAGATCCAATAAACACTCATGGTTATACCCGTTATGTAATATGAAGATCCTTCATGGAATAACCTTTGCATGGTAAATTCTCATGATTGTTTTGTTTAAAAATGATATCTTTGTCGATTAAAGCATCGGTTTCTGATTTGCTTTGAAGATTCGAAAAGTAATCAGCGCGTTACTTCTTGATGTCTTATATTTTTTTCTTACATCAGATTCTTTCACGAGCATGATCAAAGTCAAGCATGTGACACTAAGCACGACTTGGTTTCAGGTTATGTTCAGTAGCATGCTTCATAAACGAGTGCCTGCTGAAGCTGGCATAAGCATAGTATGTGTATCACCAGGAGTCGTTGATACCAATGTTGTAAGCATCTTGAACCGTTTTTTTTTACCTTCAACCATTTTATTTCCCCCAACTTGGGTTACAGGACCATGCCACTAGATCTCGGCAAAATAAAAGTTTTACTTCCTTCGCTGTCTATATCATTAAGAAAGAAAAAGAAACATGAAAAACCAAGGGAAAAAACTATAACAATATCTAACTGTGTATCCTTTTAAAAGGTTTCATACTTTTTACATGCAGGTTTAGGTCACATGCAAAATGTTTAGAAAGTGCCAGTGGAGAGTGGACATATACTTAGCTTTTAACTTCCTAGATGCCAGAATGTCTGGTTAAAAACATTTTAGTTTTTGGGCATGCACTCGTTTGGTACTTGCTTTGTCTTTCCAGTATATTAAGACCATAAAATCTTATCACGCTCAAACGAATGGGTTCAAAATTGTAAACCATGAGCCTGCTTACTTCATAACAAATAAATAGTCTGTTTGGCTATTGACTGTTATTTCGTCTTGTGCAGGCTAGGGATCTCCCAGGAATCGTTCAAACTGCTTATCATCTTATTCCATATTTTGTCTTTAGCCCAGCAGAAGGTAAAAGCTCCAGCCAGTAAAGTAGAACTTCTAAAGTTATGGAAGATCACTATAACATGTTTACTGATAAAATATGGAGACCCTGAACACTGAATTCATGAAACTGGAAAACTGAATGTTCCTTGTTTTGAGTTTAAAATGTCTTTCACTAGAACAACTGTATAGTGGAATGGAGGTATTAAGCATTTGCTACTATGCTATAGTAGTTGATTATTTTGAATATTCACAAAGGAAATGATAAAAGGAGTTTAGAAATGATCAAGGGAAAAGCAACTTTGTATCTTATTTATGGTCGTAGAACTTATCAGAAGAAAAATCTTTCAGGTGCTCGAAGCTCACTCTTTTCTGCCACCGATCCCCAAATTCAGGAATACTGTGAAACGCTGAAAGCTGACGAATGGCCAACTTGTGCTTACGTATCCCATGATTGTCGTCCAACAAATCCATCCGAGGAGGCACACAACACTGAGACCTCTTTAAAGGTGTGGGAGAAAACATTAGAGTTGATTGGTCTTCCACCTGATGCTGTGGAAAGGCTTATCGAAGGGGAACAAATTAAATGCCAATATGGTGCTCACACTGATTAGGATCACTAGTTCTCTTTTCAACCGGAAGTCCACATCATCCAGCACGGCTCTCATTCTCAGTAGTTGCAGTCAGTGTGAAGTGATGCGTTCGTCTACTAAAGGAGCTTGTGAAATTCATTGCTATTTTGTTGTAACAAGTGCAAGGAACCAGGCATGTAATCAGTATTTTGTTTTTCTTTTTCGCCGACCACTTTAGGGGTCAGTTCCAAATTTAAGATATTCACTTTTTTTAGGCGCATTGCATCATAATTTTGACTCATGATTGTTTTCCAGTGTATTTACAGTCCACAAAACAAAATTCCGGAACTAAAGATTCCACAGATCTTGTTCATTTAGTGCACCTCTATTAACAAAACAGCACATTCTGCATGTCAGCTGTCTTACAATATTCTTAAGTTCTTTCAATGATCTCCCTGTTCCCAATTTTGACTGGTAGACTGGTAGTCGGGGGTGCAATGGTATCCTGTCTAAAACAGTTTGAAGCCAAAAGAGTCGCAAACAATCAAGGCTAATCAGTGTGGAGACAGGAGAGTAATGTTCTCTCTGATGTCATCTTAGATCAGCATCAAAGCACACCCAAGTTATAGTCAAATTCATGCCTTCATTTGCCAACCCAATGGTTAGGTAAGTAAAAATTAGACGGCATTACGATTTTACCTGTCTTGCCTCAACCATAAACATCCTGCTCACCATATCATCCAGGCAAAGTGGTGCAACCACGTACCTATACAGTCGGCGAACATTCACACTTGTTTATGTACTAACGGAAGCTATCTTCTCCTGAAGCTTTGAAACTCGGGCCTGTGAAAAGTAAAGTAATGAAGGCAGTTCAGTTACCGATTAAGTAAGGACACTGTTAACTTAACGGAAGATTAATGACTCCAGGATACCCTAGTTGCAAAAATCTCTCATTTTAAGAGACATTTCCCTTTTTTTCATTTATGTCATTGCGTGTAAAAGCCATAGTAAGTATTTCTTGCCGTACCAATTACCACTTACAAATCTGCAATTTCAATTTACCTTCCCGCGTCGACAAAAGTTATTCACTTTTTAATTCTTGATTTGTCACAAGCATCGACTTCCAGCTATTAATCAACAGTGTGATTCATTGAATTTTTTGACACATCACTCTAATAATGTGTATCTTCGCATGGCTCTAAACATATATTAAAGAGGACTCAGTTACCCAAAATCTCGAGTTGCTCAAGCCGAGCTATTGTTAATTGTTAATGATGAAAATTTACATAAGAGTACCAAGGCATAGAGAGAAACTTTTCCCAAATGATGAATTACCTTAAATGATTTAGAGCGGCGTATGGTAGGGTCTACTTCAAGAGCAGTTGTATACGACTTATCAGCAGCATCAAACTGATCCATGGCCAACAATGCATCACCCTGGCAAATATACGCCTGAAAATTGGAAGTTTCTTAGAAATACATGAATGTTAACATTTCAAACACTAGCACATATATCATACTCTGTTGTTGGTCGACGACCAATGAATGAGAATGGGCTCACTATTCTCGTAGAGGACTGATGTCTGAATTTGGAATACATGCTTCACTCAAAGTTACACTAGCATGGCCTCCATATGTGATGAAATTTTCTATATTGGATTTCAGTTTACAATCCACATAAATTGGAACTCGGATCATGCCGCGGCTGATCGAATGTACCAAAAAAACCCCCCCAACACAACCTAAAATATATAGTATATTCTTAACGACCATTAAAACAACTACTAACAGTTCCGATTCAAGAATCTATATATCATCACACCAACTAACCTCCACATATAAAGGAGCCAATCGCAAAGCTTCTTTTGCATCTTCAAGAGCGCCTAAATAGTTCCCCGATGCCAATCTCACTGTAGACCTGATATGCAGCAAAAGTCCCGATTAGCCAAATTGATCTCAAGTTAGTCCCACGCTATTTCTACCATTCGGAAAACTTATAATCCCATACACAGACCACGCATAAAAGGAGGCGCATCTCTCATCATTTCAATATCCGTTGAATTTCACAATTCAATAAAGTAAAACGAGATACCCACCTGACTTTATAACAAACATGAACACCTCCAAACGCTTCGAGCTCCAAAGCCTACAAATTCAAAACACCTGATTTTCAACACATTTACATATAAAGGTATAAAAGGCGAAAACTTTATACCTCAGAGATCAAAATCTCGGCCTGGGACAAATTCCAGACACCAAACTCTTCCTCAGATCTCTTCCTCAACCCAAACGCCTTCAAACTCCTTCCACCATCGGCGCCACTCACTCCACACACACTCATGATAACCTCCGCCGACCTAGCAGCAGTCCCACAATGACTGACAAATACCGCATCAGGCAGAATTACGATGTTCGGCCCGGCGCCGCATCTGCCGAGACACCCACAAGAGACGACGGATACGTCAGGTGGAGCGACGCCGGTGAGGACTTCTAGGGTTTGGGTGGAGCCTTGTCGCCTGCAAGTCCTGTTCGTGCAGACTCTGATTTCGGTTTTGGCTGTGGTTGTGGCACGGCGGGGGAAGTGATGAGGGTCGAAATGGGTTTTGAGAGGAGAGGTGACGTGGCGCGAAGTGGTGGTGGCGAGGAAGCTGAGGCCGCGGCTGTTCATATTCTCAGTCACCGTTGCAAATTACAGGTTTCCAATTTTAGTATTGTTACCGTTTAATCTTTAGACGATTTCCTATTAAATCCTTTTAGTTGCTTTATTTATATTTTGACCCACCGTCTTTTCACTTTTGTTGGTAAGTTGGCCTTTTGGACCTGGGAGAATCGAAAAGGTCGCGATTTCCATCGCTTCTCGAAACTTCTCGCTCTCCGAAGACTGAAATGAACGGCGCTAGAGGCGACGACGACAAGGGGTACCTATGGAGGCTTCCAGTAGTGAAGGCGAAGCAGTTGGGTAAGCTCGGTCCCGGTTTCGGCGTCGGCGTCGGTTGCGGTGTTGGATTCGGCGTTGGCATTCTCGGAGGTAAGTAATCTTTCTCTTTGATTTTACTCCTGGTCGAGAAAATCTGTAAATATCTTGAATTTTAACTTCAACAGTTTCTACTGAATGATTTTAACAGTTTGTGTAATTAGGGCAAGCCACTGTATATTAATTTATCCAAGTTACTAACTTTAATCTGTCCAAAAAAAAATAAGTTACCAACTTTAAGCTTTGACAGATCCTGTTAAAGCAAGACTTCAAATTTCAAGCTTGTAACTTCTCTGTGTAGTTATTATGAGTTGCCACATAGCGATTGTATATTGATATTTACAAAAATTGACGGATCTTTACAAAAATTGATATTTATCATGCTGTGGTTGGTTTTGTTTGGAAAACTAGTTTAAATTAAGTTGTTGGTAATTGGTAAGTCCTGGTGTGACGTTATAGACTTCCTTAGATAAGAGAATTCAGTAATTCACAAGTCTTCACTCTTGAGTCAGATCTCTGGCCCCCGAATGCACCTTTCGGATTTGTTAACCTGCAGCATGACTTCAAATCCTGATATATAAAAAACACATGATTAGCGAAAATTGCTTTTGTCGTGACAACCCATTGATAATTGTTTTAAGGGTAAATTACAAAAACATAGCCCGGACTACCATCCGATTTCAAATTAAGTACCGGACTTTTTCAATTTTCATTTTAGTGACTTTTGCATCAATTTGCATACATCTTGTCTTCAAATTCAATTTTTTTGAGGAATTTTTATGTCGAAAACTTATGAATTTGGTTACATGGTTAACTAATTTGGTCAAATTAATTTTTTATCGTGGTTGGAGATATGATAATTAGATGAAACATGTGTGAATTGATGCAAAAATCACTAAATTGAAAATTGAAAAAGTCCGGTACCTAATTTGAAATCAGACGGTAGTCCAGGGCATGTTTTTGTAATTTACCCTTGTTTTAATTATCTAAGTTCTTGTTTTAGTTTCTAAAATATTACGACTCAGATATGTCCGAACTTTTCTGAAGATCCTCAAGACATAGTTAGCGCTAGCCTGGAGCCTTAAGGGATAAAATATGGGCCTTCATTTGGTCATAAATGTTTCTTTAGCTGTTAAAAAGCTACTTTTCATGATCAAGATGTTTGTTACAGATCTTAAAGCTCTTCATTCCATTCAGGTGCAGGAATAGGTCCTGGAATCCCTGGATTACAAATAGGTTTTGGGCTTGGAGCAGGTTGTGGCATTGGCTTGGGATTTGGTTATGGTGCTGGTAGAGGTATTGCTTATGACGAGTACCGAAAATATTCCAATGTTGGCAGTCTCTTCCAAGGACAAAGATCACTTCCTTCTCAGTAAGTTATCAATTAGCTTTCGAAGATGTATTTCAGTGGTTGCGAAGTTACTGTATGATTCTCAACAAAATAGTTGGTCATTGGAATGCAAATGTTGTAGTGGTTGCTAGAGAGTATATACCATTTACTCCTAGGATTTTTTTTTTTAAAAACTGTTGTATTTATTCGCTAGGATGGGTAAGAAAATAAAGACTTAAGAATCCATTAAGTTTGAGATTGCATGTATATAGGCAAGTATACAACTTACTTCTTATTTGTAATCCTGGTTGAAGAGATAATTTGCAGTTGATTGGTTGAAATAAGGAAGTCATTTCATCTTATTGAGGCCTCTTTTACACCTCTTTGTTTAAGCACATAATTTTGTGGAATATGTTTTGCCTGTCTGACCACTACTATTTAAAAACCAAGATCATACCAAGTTATGGGTAGGTGTTTTGTTGATTTAAGTGTTGATTCAGTCTCCTCTGGGTAATTGAGCAGTAAAATTCAATCCTGTTAAGTCTTACCTGTTTTACTTTCATCACTATGATTTTTTTTCAAGCTTTAAACTCTGTGTATTAGTTAATACTTTGAATGTACTGTAGAAATTAGAATGTTTTCTCACTGGCTTTATTGTGAATGTTTGGGGGCGTCTTTTTATTTTTATTTAATCTTTTACGTCACTGGCTTTGTTTTGATTGTTTGGGGACGTCTGTTGCAGGGACGAGATTAGCGCTGTAATTGATGAACTTGTCATCAACACAAAGAAGCTCATTTATGTAACTACAAAGGAGATAGAGAAGTGGAGAAGATGAGCATACGACTCATCGTGCTGGAATTGACATTTGAGTTCCACATATGTTACTCTTTGGAATACTTAATCCAGTGCTTATGGATAGAGAGATATGTGTATACTCACATATACACGATATTTGTAATGAATATATCGACACTTAACCCTTATATTGGCCAGTGGATTGCTCCCGATTCGTGGTCAACAGGTTACCAAAAACTTAACTATGTAAATAGTTGAATTATTGTTTCAAGTGTAGTATAAATCTACATTTTTACTCCATGAGTCTCAGAAATGTCTCTGTTAATGTAAACTTTTGGCATCATTGTTACTCCCCAGTTTGATGAGATTTCTTTTCAATGAAGAATTTTTTGGTGATTCCAGTCTGGTTGAATATCAGTAATCTCCACCACAAGTTAATTTCCTGGACGAAACTCATTGGCTTATCTGAAACTCCCAACCAGACCCCAATCCAAAGAATCCAGTATCAGCACCTTCATCTGCCAAATCATCATTTCCACCCAATCACACAACTCAATCAGATTCTCCAGCACCACAACCAATCACAATTCAGGAAAACTCAATCCCAGGTGTAGCATCTTCATCCACCAGCTCCACCATTTAGTCCTTCATCCCTCCTTCCATTGCTCCTCACTCCCCAGCTTAATTCAGGAAAAAGGGTCTGTTTGAATCCAAATGGCTTCTCTAGCAGCATCCACCGCAGCTGCCGCCCTCGGCAAGTCTGAATTGCTCGGAAACCGGCTTAATGTCAGTGGCACTGCCAGGTCAGCCCCCACCCCATCCAGCCCTGCCACATTCAAGACAGTGGCTCTCTTTCAGAAGAAAAAGGCACCAGCCAAGGCCAAGGTGGTTGCTCCAGCTGATGAGGAGCTGGCCAAGTGGTATGGTAAGGAAATTTTTTAACAAATCCTTAAACATCATTTTTTTTTCCATTTCAAGAGACAATGAAATGAACTTGTCTTATTGAGTTTAATTAAATTCATTGCAGGTCCGGACAGGAGGATCTTCTTGCCAGATGGTCTCTTGGACAGGTCTGAGATCCCAGAGTACCTCAACGGAGAAGTCCCCGGAGAGTAAGATTTCTCTGCAGTATATTTTAAATATTCAAAACATTTAACTTACTGAAGATTTTATGGTATAATTTTGCAATGATTATCCTTTTGATATGCAGCTATGGTTATGATCCTTTTGGTCTTAGCAAGAAACCAGAAGACTTCGCCAAGTATGTTAGTTTAGTTTTTGAAGATTAATTGGCAAAGTGGGTGAGATTGGGGAAGGAAGTCGATGCTGATTGACAATGTGGATGTGTGCAGATATCAGGCATTTGAGCTGATCCACGCCAGATGGGCTATGCTCGGAGCTGCAGGGTTCATCATCCCCGAGGCATTCAACAAATTTGGCGCTAACTGCGGTCCTGAAGCTGTTTGGTTCAAGGTACAAATTCACTGTATCCATAAAATTTTCGTAAGCTCCTTGTTATATTCATCTACACGCGTGTATGCATATGTAGACTGGAGCTTTACTCCTTGACGGTAACACGTTGAACTACTTTGGTAAAAGCATTCCAATCAACCTCATTGTTGCTGTTGTTGCTGAGGTTGTTCTTGTCGGAGGAGCTGAGTACTACAGAATCACCAACGGTTTGGTTAGTGGTCATCTCAGTTTTTAGCCTGCAAAATTTCAACGTGCCAATAATGTTGTCTGCACTTTTAAACTTGGTTTCATGAACTTATATGATGTGTCGAATTTGACAGGATTTGGAGGACAAGCTTCACCCAGGTGGTCCATTTGATCCTTTGGGTTTGGCCAAGGACCCAGACCAGGCTGCACTATTGAAAGTGAAGGAAATTAAGAATGGAAGGCTAGCTATGTTCTCAATGCTTGGTTTCTTCATTCAAGCTTACGTCACCGGAAAAGGCCCAGTCGAAAACCTGTCTGCCCATCTGAGCGACCCCTTCGGAAACAACTTGCTGACAGTCCTTCAAGGATCAGCTGAAAGAGTTCCAACTCTCTAATACAGTTTCATTTCAAGTTTTCATGTACATCTCTTTTTTTTTATGACTTGCCTTTTCCACTGGCAGACATAATTTTGGCAAGCTCAATGAAAAATGCCTAATTTAAAATTTCATGTGGGCTGATCCATTGATACTCTCACAAAATTCCAAGATTGCTCATCTGGGTACAAACACAAGAAACTACTGAAAATCAAAAATTCTTATAAAATAGCATAGTGGCAGTTTAAAATGCAGCAAATGAACAGAAATTATCAGATTTAATGCTCACTCAACCCACTACCATTTCATCCATTTTAGAAAGAAAAAAAAGGCACTGACCACTGAGTGAGTCTGGAGATGAACCCTGAAGCTGAAGAAGTTGATATTCTCATAGTGGGAGCTGGGATTTGTGGCCTTGCCACTGCCCTTGCCCTTCACAGGTCTGTGTTTTTTTTATTACAACCTTTCACAGGTCTGTTTGATTCTCACACCCTCCTTGATTTTTTAGCTTAAATTTTTTGAGCTTAAATTTTTGGGGAAAGAAACTGAATGAATCCTGAAGCTTAAATTTTTTGAGCTAGATGGAAAAAATATATATAAATGCTGAATCTTCCTTGTTTTAATTTATTTTAACTATTGGGTATATTGTTGTTGCAACCTGATGTGAAAGCAGGAAGGGTTTGAAGAGTGTGGTATTAGAAAGATCGGAGTCCTTGCGAACAGCCGGGGCAGCGATAGGAGTAATGACCAATGGCTGGTGCGCCCTTGAACAGCTCGGTGTGGCGTCTAAACTCAGGGAAACTGCTTGTGTCATTGAAGGGTACATCTTTGATCTCACCAGTTTCTCGTTACAAAATAATTATAGTATCGACTCAAGTGCAGCTGAAGATAATTTTTTTATATAAATGTTTCGGTATTGTCAGACTTTGTTGATAACAAGATATTAAGGTCTCTGCGTGATAGTTGAGCGTTGTACTACTGCTCGTCGCAACAAAAAATTTAACTGTTATGTTTCTGCAGAGCTAGAGACATGGAGCAAGATAGTGATCAGGAACGAACATCACCAATCTCGTAAGCTGCTCGAGTGTTTCAATTCAATCTATCCGATTTATTAATATAAGCTATGTGGTAAAAGCTGAGTTTAGTGAGTTTCTGGCTTGTAACTAAAATGGAAAATACCAATATCGAAGGTATGGGGAAGCTCGATGCTTGATTCGCAGTGTACTTATTGAAACTCTAGCTGAGGAGCTTCCATATGGAACGATCCGATTTGGATGTCAAGTAGTTTCCATGATGCTTGATCCAGCCACCAATCTCCCAGTTCTGCAGTTAGTCCATGGGCAGACCATCAAAGCCAATGTAATTTTAATCTTCGCAATAAACCATGACAGAGATGTTCAGTGCCTAGTTTTTCATGCTGTGACTATTGTAATGAGCTATTTTCTCAGGTCTTGATTGGTTGCGATGGAGCAAATTCTGTCGTCGCAAAGTACCTTAAACTGAAGCCTGTAAACGCATTTTCTCTCAGTGGCATTCGGGCTTTTACAAACTACCCGTCCGGCCACAATTTTCCTCCTGAGATTCTTCGCATTAGAGGAAACAATGGAGCTTTTTGCGGACGACTTCCTATAAATGACAACTTGCTCTACTGGTTCATAGCTCTTCAAGACCTCTCCTCACCAGGTAGGCACTACAAAAAAAACTTGAGTAATATTTTGAACCTTCGATTTTTTTTTTGAACCTTCGATTTTTTTTGTCTCAACAGAAAATGCAAAGGCAACATGGGATGAAGACAGTATCAAAAAACTGGCACTTGAATCTGCCAAGGGCTTTCCGGTCCTGACAGGAGAAATGGTTGCAAACTGTGATCATGACTCACTGTCCTTTGCGCGCCTAAGGTATCGCGCACCATGGGACATTTTAACAGGAAGTTTTAGGAAAGGGACTGTGACAGTGGCTGGTGATGCTATGCATGTAATGGGTCCATTTCTCGGACAAGGCGGCTCTGCAGCGTTGGAAGACGCTGTGGTACTTGCTAGATGTCTGTCCGAGAGGCTGCAGTCCAATGATGGCAATGAAACTTCGGCTGCCAGAGTTGGGGAAGCACTCGACAAGTTTATCAAGGAGCGGAGGACGAGGCTTGTTCGGCTTTCTACCCAAAGCTACCTCCTCGGATCATTGTTGTCGAAAGATACTTCTCTGATGGTAAAACCACTTTGTTTACTGCTGCTGGCAGTCCTGTTCAGAGACTCTGCTGGTCACACACGGTATGACTGTGGCGTCCTTTGAGCCTCTTTAACATTGTCTTCTTGGTCACTTGATCAAGACTATGATCGCTAAACCAGTATCTGTTCTACTTGTATGGTTTTGAATTTTAATTCTATCAAAATATCTACATATTTATAAAGCTATGTCGTATTTGGATCGAAAAGATCGAATCGTAACAATAGAGATGTGCTTTGATACAGATAAAACCTGAATTCATGTTTCAGTTTTATTTTGATAAACAGGATGGGGCTATATTTAGTTAAGCATCAGCTTGAAATAGTTTTTAGACACATTTTCATGCTATATATGGAACTAACAGACAAGGCACAATTAGTTACAAGAATTGTTTCTCAAACTAGAACAACATTCATCCATGTGCCAACAGACTAAACCAAATACAAAACTATTCAGCAACAATATCTTTGGATTCCTTAACCTATAAAATCCCATTTCCTAAACCACAAATTTCACAAAACACACTTTCTTCAAACTATCAACTCATTCTAAAGCAATGGCCTCTTCAACTACAACTTGTTCCCACTTCAAGCTTTCTCTTGTCGCCGTGTTTGTTCTGTTTGCGACTCTGACACCTTCTCAAGCAAAGAAACGCCCTGCAGAGAAGTTGAATGTTATTGACAAATGCTGGAGGCTAGACCTCAACTGGGTGAATAACAGGGAACGACTCACAACTTGTTCGGTGGGATTTGCTGGGAAAATGGTCAACAATGTTGGTAAGGGGCTAGTTCACTATGTGGTCACTGATCCGAGCGATGATCCGGTTAACCCCAGACCGGGAACGCTTAGATATGGAGCCACGGTGATTAACAGCAAAGTGTGGATCACATTTCAACAAGACATGCGTATCAAGCTGAAGCAGCCACTCTTGGTTAGTAGCTTCACGACTATAGATGGAAGAGGTTCAAGCATCCATATTGCAGAAGGCTCATGCTTGCTGCTATACAAGGTAACAAATGTGATCATCCACAGCATCCGGATTCACCACTGCCGTCCCAGACCAGGTGGTGCAGTAATCGCTCCTGGTTCGCAGAAAATGCAATTGAGTGCTACAGATGGTGATGCAATTAGGCTGGTTGGATCATCAAAAATATGGATAGATCACAACACATTTTATCAGTGTACTGATGGCCTGCTTGACGTCACCCGTGGGTCTACTGACATCACTATATCAAACAACTGGTTCAGAAACCATGACAAGGTTATGCTTTTGGGTCATGATGATGGATTCTTGAGGGATAAGAACATGAAGGTTACAGTCATCTTCAACCACTTCGGCCCTGACCTGAACCAGAGGATGCCAAGGTAAAACACTTCTTTTGAGTACAAAATAACAACTTAACAATATTATTTTTTGCATTTTGGAAACATAAAATTTGCCAATACCTTTCTGCAGAGTAAGACATGGATATGCTCACGTAGCCAACAATCTATACAAGGGATGGCGTGATTACGCCATTGGAGGAAGTATGAACCCCAGCATCATGAGCGAATCCAACCTCTTCATTGCACCAAACTCCGGAAACAAAAAGGTATATAGAAGTTGGGTCGAGAAATGAGAAATGTATTCATTCTCCTATTTAACAAGAATGCAGCTTAGAGTATTTATTGATACCCACACATCTTTGATTTTGTGCAGATCACATGGAGACAGGATAAAGAAATAACAGGACGGTCATGGAGTTTCCATTCTGTGAATGATATCTTCATCAACGGAGCTTATGCCAGCCAGTCTACTAGCAATGAAGTCAGATTACCACATTACACCAAAGGACAAAATTTCCGTGTTACAAATGCTAGGTACGTGAGGGCATTAACAAGAATGTCAGGTGCCCTGAGATGCAATGAAAGGCGTCGATGCTGATATAGCACCACCACCTAATAGTGAAACAGAAATCTGAGCAAATAGGCGAGCAGCCAGGATGACTCTCAAATCAAAGTGGGAGGAGACTGCGTCTCAATGTATAAATAAGCTTTTTCTGTATTCAAGAGCCAAAAAATGACGTATGACCAACATTTGTAGATATATAAAATTGCTTTATCCATTGGCCACCAAAATGGCTAATGGTAAATCAATAAATGTAGCTAGAAAATAAAGTCACATAAGAAAGTTCAAGCAATTTGACACATACTTTGAATCCTGACAAGGATTTTCTATACTTATCTTGGTAATGACTTTGGCTGGCACATCTGATCTAGCCTTAACTAGTAATAAGAACCTGCAGATATGCTTTTATTAGTCTTCAGCAAGTAAATTCAGCTCGCTTCTCTTATAGATCTTGATATATCACCTCCATAGACAAAGAAAACCGAAATAAGAGATTTTTATATAAAATTTGATATGTCAGCTCTCTTTTGTATTATCAGTATTCCGTAGCTTAGTTGTCCCTATAACACCACCTTTGACATCGCGTCTAATTCCAATTGCTTCCTAGCTCATAACAGTTGAAAAAAAAGAAGATTAGTGAGACCATAAAAAAGAGAAGGAAAACATGAATGTTATTATCACTTGTGAAAACAATCAGTTGAGAATTAAGCGTTCAGAAAGAAAAAGCCATACACAGACATAAAATGCAGAGAAAATGTCGACCACCAGCATTCAAATTTGTAATGTTAGCTTCTTCTAAAGAAAGAAACATGTTCTATATCACTTCCAAATGATGAGATGATCACCTTATTAATTATCATCCCATTATCTGCAAATCACAGCAGCTCAGCCCTATAACATGACATTAGCTTTTGATAAAGGCCTGACAAAACAAAACAAAACAAAAGCCAAAAGGGAAACCTATGACAACTTTCCAACCCTAATTTGACTGAAACACATTAAATTAAAAAACTTAATTCCAATAAACATTTGCAATGAAGAGGTACAGAAACGAAACTCAACAGATCAGTTCCAGAAGCTGGATATTCATTCCCAATGCTGAAACTGATCCCCATGATTTCAACAACGCGTCAAACAATTCGAATCGAATGAGAAAGAGAAAGAGAAAGGTCCGAAGTAAAAGAAAACAAAATTCAAGGACTCAATTTGTATTATCAGAAATTAGGTTCCTTGGAGACAAAATTTTAACAGTAGCTACCTATGGGGCCTTTTTGTTCATGTATCAACTACCAGGGCTAAATTATAATTTTCAATTCTTTCACTGAGGTTTCTTGATTGGTTAGGGCATAGATGACAACTTTTTAGTCAGAGAAAGCGGTAGACGAGTAAGGAGACATCTGTGTGCTCAGCTCTAGCAACTCCGCCGCCGGCCTCCTCCATTTCCGACACCGGTCAGTTCTTTAATATGTGTAATAATTGAGTTTGCAGCATTCTGCTGTACCTAGTTGCTTCTTGCTGGTACATTTTTAGTGTGGATTTGAGGTTTAGTTTTGGTATTCTGACTAGATGATGTCTCGGTGACATACTGATTGAAAATTAGCCAAGGATTGGCGATAATAATATATAAATGATGTTATCTATTATTTGAAATGATGTCTGTTGGAAATGTAGGTAAGTAGATAGTGTTAAGCTATTGGGGGTGGTTGAGTGCGAGGGGGATTCTTAGTAAGTAGATATAGTCATTAGGTTATGAATGCAGTAAGATAGTATTTGCAGCTGTGGCAAGGCTACTTACAGATTTTTAGACAAATTAGCTTTCTCGTTGATTGGCAAAGTAAGGAAGGATAATGGTAGCTATGATCATGTTTAATGTGGTCTGGGTAGGATCAGGATAACTGTAGGTAGAACAAATTAGATAACTTTTCAACTTGCAACATTGACTATCGCGTGCTTACTATATTTTGTACTCTGAAAACTTCATATGTGAATTGTGACACTTTGTTTATGCAAGTTATTCGTTTTTTACCGTAGTTCTTGGTCTTTACTTCACATAATGTGCTGGGCATTCCTTGCAAGAGATTTGAACTTTTGTGCTGTTTCACAGTTCACATTCATATGGTGATTATTGTCCAGTTTCTTTCCAGAATACTTCTTGTATTTTTTGGAGAAATCTTTGGTAGCCTTCCAGCGATCGCATAAGCATTCTAACAGCTGCTTCTCTTTTGCAGAAAGTTTTGTTCCAGGCGATTAGATTTCTGTTTGGTCCTATAAAATGTCAGGTGGCCTTGGACTTGAATCTCTTGTTGATCGTAAGTAGATGCTCAACCATAGATATTTTTCATTTGTCTTTTTTTTTTCACAAGAGAAACATTTAAAAAAAGATAAAATAGATAAGTCACTCGCACGAGACACACACTCTAACCTTGTCCATCTGCTGATAACACATTATAATATGTGCAGAGCAAATCTCAGTCATCACAAATGATGGTCGCAATATAGTGGTACAGCATACAACGCTCCATGCATTTGTTTCCTTTTCTATTTTCTTCTAATAACATGCCACTTAAATTCCATAATAGGGTGTCTTAAAGGGCTTTGACCAAGCTACAAATATCATCCTTGACGAATCCCATGAGCGAGTGTACTCTACAAAGGTTTGTTTATATGTTTTCACATAGTAACTAGCTAAATCCTTTTATCTAATCCCATAGCGCGTTATTTGATGGTTTGGAATTCTCCTCATTCTCTCTCATTAAGCCATAGCACGTTGCACAATTTCATTTGCATTTTATCTATATCTAGAGTAGTTGTGGTCGTACTCAAGTTTGGTCCTCTTGTTATTGCAAAAGGTTCAATGCCATCCAATGCAGTTCACTTTAGGGAGTTGTGCTTTTAATGCTTCTTCCTTTTGTAGCTCGTATGGATCACACAGCAGTGTGATTCTTTCTAGTTCGTGTTTCACATTGCTTGTTTGGTTTATACTTGAGCTGTTTTATTGTTATAATTAACCTCTGTTATGTCATTCTTAGATTGCTTGTGTGCTGTAAATTATTCGTCACAGAAACTTGTAGTTTTATCTATGTAGCAGTAGTCTCCCACGTAGACAAGTATTTGTGATCCTTACTCTTTTCTTCTACTCATATTTACCAATACAATTTGGCAGGAAGGCGTACAACAGCACGTCCTGGGTCTATACATAATCAGGGGCGACAACATGTAATGGATTCCCCTTCTTAGCTCTCCTTATTTTATGTTGCCTTTGGAAGATGGCCAGCTAATACGTTCTTTAATATTTGCATTTCACAGAAGCGTAGTAGGAGAACTTGATGAAGAATTGGATGCTGGACTTGACTTCTCTGCATTGCGAGCTCATCCTCTGAAGCCAGTTATTCATTGACGTTACCCCGTTTATCAAACCGGTATATAGAGAAGAACCAAAGCAAAACATCCCCGAGAAATTTCATTTTCTTGTCTCTGAGTGCAACATTTTTGTGGAGAGATTTTGAACTGATACAATAACAAGCAACTGATTTCGTAAAATTTACGTCACTTTGATGGTTTTGTGACGGTTTATCAAAATCTGTCTGGTGGGGTGTCTCCTCCTTACCAAGTTTAGGCCAAATAAAAACTTGCAAGCAGGTTTGAATCCCAAATGCAATCCCAAGCCCTGATCCTCCCAAAGTGGTCACTATACCACTGGAATTTGATGATCAGAGCCGTCATTTCAGACACTCACAACTCCAGCTCCTTAGCAATCTACTCCTCCATGATCAACTCCTGCCTCCACGGCAACAGCAACACTTACCCTCTACTCTTCAAATCTTGTGCTAATCTAGATTAGTCCATTACACCAAGCAGCTCCACACCCATGTCGTCAAATTGGGTTTCCAGCCTGATGATGTGTTTGTGCAGACATCTTTGATCGATGCTTACTCCAGCTGCTCCTGTTTGGAAGACGCACGCCGGGTGTTTGATGAAATTCCTGAGAGAAGTGGTGTGACTTGGAGTTGTATGATCACTGGCTATTCTCGTCAGGGTTAAGTGTAGTAAGAGTTTCTTGATGTTGAAGGAGATGATGTGTCTTGGATTTGAACTGCAGACCGCGGCTGTTGTCGGGGTTCTTGACGGGTGTAATTTTCTCCAGGGTTCGTCATTGCACTAAAACCCACTCAGGCCTCGCCTTCTTAATGCAAACTTGCTCGAAACAGGGCAAACCGACCTTGCCGGAGTATTTTGCATGCCCAGATTGCATACGGTGTCCGAATTGGTTGATTCAAAGCTTGTTGGAAAGCTAACTCAAAGGGCTACAACTCTCCAGTTGACTCTAAGACCTAATTCAGACATTAAGATTGTGAAAAAGCCGCTGGAAACCCGCTCAAGCCTCGCCCTCTTGAACGCAAACTTGCTCGCCCGAAAATTTTTCCGAAAAACTTGGGGGTGACATGTGCCACCCCGGCCCTTAATAGATCCGTCCATGTGCAGGATGATTTCGGTATAAAACCTAATTTAGAACACTACTGCTGTTTGGTGGATCTGCTTAGCCGTACGGGGAAAATTGACCTGGTTCTGAAAACCATCAAGGAAAGTCCTTTTTGTTCTGAGCCTCGAGTATGGACACCATTACTAAGTGCTTGCAGAATCCCAAATGCAATCTCCAATGCAAGACCATTGGTGCTTGTGGACACGTGAAATGTGACTTGGTCAGGCCCACTTTGCATTGGAGAGAAGACCATTTTGCTTGGGGACACGTGAAATGTGACTTGGTCAGGCCCACTTTGCATTGGAGGCAAGCCCAAGTCCTGCTTGGGGACACGTGAAATGAAGTGGCACGTGTGGGCCCCCACCAATGGAAGTGGTCAAGCCCTCTTTGGTGGACAATTCCTGCTTGGGGACACGTGATTATTACATTTTTAACATTATTTAACTAAACTAAATTTAATTATATAATACCATTTAATTACAAATTTAATAAAATAAGAATAAAATGGGTCCTACAAAATCTAGCCGTTGTAAAATATAGCCGTTGTAAAATATAGCCGTTGAAAAATATAGCCGTTGTAAACTAGCCGCTGTAACCCTATAAATACTCACTACTCTTTTTCAAACAACTATCACTCTACAAAATGAATCCAAATAATTCTTCTTCTTCAAATCCAAATTCTCAAGACCAAAATACCCAATTTCCATATCCATTTTTAAATCCTTATTTTCCATATAGCCAAAATACTTCACATCCAAATCCAAATTCTCAAGTGTCAAGTGCTCAATTTTCTAGCCCACAAAATTCTAATTTCAATTTTCAAGCTCCAAATCCTCAATTCTCATTTCCAAATCCTTTTATCTCATATGCTCAAAATTCACAATACCAATATCCATTTGTTCCAAATTTTCAATCACTGCCTTCACAATTTGGAACCCAACAAACACCCACCAATTATCCAAACTCTCCACAATCACAAATTCCTGCTTTTGGTGGTACAAATATAATTGATCTAAATGATGATCATGAAGAGCATGAAGATACACGAGAAGTTCATGGTCAATGGACATGGAGTGAAGATCATCTCTTAATTAGTGTATGGTTAAATGTGTCAACTGATCCTATGATCGGTACCGATCAGAAAGGTGAGACATTTTGGGAACGTATTCATCAATATTGTGAAGAAAGTATTACCGGTCTAATCAAGAGAGGAGTTATTGCTATGAAAAGAAGGTGGCAACGAATAAATGAAGGGGCTCAACGATATGGATCGTGTTACGATCAAGCCGAGCGAAGAATAGGTAGTGGTACAAATATGGACAACATAATTCAGTTAGCACATGAACTTCATGTAGCTAAGTACAAGAAGAAATCCAATTTTGACAAGCATTGGAACGAGCTTCGGAAGCAACCCAAGTGGAGGAATCCTTCAGCAAATAGTGAAGGCTCGAAGAGAAGTAAACTGAGTGATTCTGGAGCTTATTCATCTTCGGCAAATAATGAAACACCAACTGATGAGAATGTGGTCGAGTCACCAGTTCGTCCCAAAGGTACAAAAGCAGCGAAGAGAAAGGGAAAGGGAAAAGTGAACAAGGCATCCGAGGAGATGGAAATATTGAAATCTGCTGCTTGTAGGAAATTATCTTTAATGGATGATTTTGTTAAAATCCAGCAGAGAAAGGAAGAAAGAAAGGCAAAGGAGCAAGACCTAAAGATCATCCAAATGGATACAAGTGCAATGAACGATACTCAACGAGAGATTCATGCCAAGTTACTTCAAGAGATTTAGGGCCTGTCCACTTTGACTGAAACTTAACTGATCTTAAATGATCTTAACTGATCTTAACTTATCTTAACTGATATTAACTTATCTTAACTGATATTAACTTATCTTAACTGATATTAACTTATCTTAATTTAACTGAAACTTATATTGGCTAATGAATAGTAATATTATGATGATGGTGAATAGTAATATTATGATGATGGTGAATAGTATGATGACGATGGTATGATGAATAGTAATATTATGATGATGATGAATAGTAATTTTATGATGATGGTGAATAGTAATATTATGATGATGGTATGATGATGATGAATAGTATGATGAATAGTAATATTATTATGATGATGATGAATAGTAATTTTATGATGATGAATAGTAATTTTATGATGATGAATAGTAATATTATGATGATAGTGCTAATGATGATGAATAGTAATTTTATGATGATGAATAGTAATATACTGATGATGATGGGGTGATGAATAGTAATTTTATGATGATGATGAATAGTATGCTGATATGATGATGATGGTATGATGAATAGTATGATGTTATGATGATGATGGTGATGGAATGATGATGATGATGATGGTATGATGATGGTATGATGATGAATAGTATGAGGATGGTATGATGATGATAGTATGATGATGATGATAGTATGATGATGATGATGGTATGATGATGAATAGTGTGATGGTATGATGATGATGGTATAATGATGGTAAATAGTATGATGATGATGATGGTATGATGAATAGTATGATGGTATGATGATGATGGTATGATGAATAGTATGATGATGGTATGATGATGAATAGTGTGATGGTATGATGATGATGATGATGGTATGATGATTGTGAATAGTATGATGATGATGATGGTATGATGATGATGATGATGAATAGTATGATGATGATGGTATGATGATGGTGAATAGTATGATGGTATGATAAATAGTATGGTGGTATGTTAAAAGTAACTTAACTTATCTTAACTGATCTTAACTTATCTTAACTGATATTAACTTATCTTAACTGATCTTAACTTATCTTAACTGATATTAACTTATCTTAACTTACAAGTCAAAAAAACAAGTCAAAGTGGACAGGGCCTTACTCAAGAAGAATGTAGTCTTTTCAGCAAATGTTTATTATGTTGTCTCTGTAAACTAGCCGTTGGAAGCTAGTCAGTGTCTTGTAGGTTTTTTCATTTAATGTTTGTCAAGTTGTTTTTTATAATGTTTTATTATGTTATTCGTGTCGTATGTTTTACGGAATTATGTATTGTATTTCGATTATAAAAATATTATGTTATTCGTGTCGTATGCTTTATTAAGTATTATCATAATATTTTTGTTAAAAATATATCAAAGTGTATCTCGTTTTATAGAGTTCAAAAAATTATGAATATTAGTATTTATTTTGATTTTTTTTACTTTGTAATTTAGAAGATATATTCGTTGCAAGATACACTTTGATTTAATGGGACCCAATTGTAAGTGGAAATGGGTTTGTGCATTGGAGGAGAATGACCACATTTTCATGTAAGCCCACTTGATGCTTATATGGCATGAAAATGGACCCACATGTAAGTGGACTTGATCTCTTGCAATGGAGATGCTCTTAAGGTTGGGGATCTTGCAGCCAAGAAGTTGATAGATTTAGATTCTGGAAATACGAGCAATTACGTATTAGTCTCGAATATGTACACTACACTTGTATTGGGAAGCACAAGGAAGCAGCATCACTAAGAAGATTAATTGGTGAAAGAACCTGGCTGGAGTCGGATTGAAATTGGAGACTCTTTGCACGTCTTGGTTGCTGGTGACAGATCTCATAAACGGGCGAACGAGATATACAGGAAACTGGATGAGCTGAACGTGCAGCTTCGAGAAGCTGGATATGTTGCAGTAACGGAGATGGTGACGCAGGATTTGGAGGATGAGGAAAAAGAGGAGGCGCTCAAGGTTCATAGCGAAAGACTTGCTATTGCTCTGGGGCTTCTGAGTACCGAAGAGGGCAGCACTCTGAGAATTATAAAGAACCTGAGAACATGTAGTGACTGTCATTCAGCTCTGAAAATGTTATCAAAGATCACACGCAGGCGGATAGTAGTCAGAGATGGTCATCGGTTTCACCATTTTGATGCTGGGATTTGCTCCTGCAATGACTTTTGGTGACAACTGAGAAACACCACACATTGGTTACTCCACAACAGCAGGCATTTGAAGTATAGAGTTTTAGACCATTCTGAAAGCAGTAACAGCTCCTAGCATACCAGATATCTCTTTTTGAAAGCAAAAAACTTGACATCACTTTTTTCTAGCATCATGCTTGTATAATTAAAGATGCATGATGTTGGTTGATAAATTTTGCAACTGGCAAATTTTATACACTATTGCTGACTATTTTGTGCTCTCATCTTCTCAACAATAGACCTGCTTTTTTCTTCTATCGTTCGCCTTTTTTCTTCAAGTTTCTCGCTCATCTTTTTCCCCAAATCAAGCATCTTCGCTTTCCTGCCCCACCGCTTGGTCTTACTGTCATCTTCTTCAACAGGAAGATTCCTTTCCTCTGTTGTTGTCGATATTGACGTACTTGATGATGTAGACTCAGTAGCCTCTATGAGGCTATGCTGCAATTTCTGTGATGAGTCATCCTTGTTCAGCAGAGGAATCTTCAGCTCTTTTAAAGACTGATAGCTCTCAGAAGGTGGCTGGGGAACAATACGCGTAACTGTCAGAGCATCAGAGGTTTCACTGTTCGGGTGCAGACCATATTCATCTTGTTTTGAATTTTGTGGAGTATCTTCTTCAAGCTTGCCAAAGCTTTCTTTGATATTCTCGTGTTTTGTCTTCTGATCTCCACACTGGGAATGGCAGACTTCATGTGTACTGTTTGAAGCACTTGTATCCTGGTTGAGCCAAATGAATGGTGCCATATCACGCGGCACCCAGTCACTCTTCTCTGCTGTCATCCAAGGGATACAAACACTTTCACAGTTGGGAAGGACTAGAGTTTCCCGAACAACTGCCTGCACAAGTGAATTTGGTTGGTTATAATTCAACCCTATCTTTGTTCAAGCGGCCTCAAAGAGGGATAAGTAATCCAGAAACTACACTTGCAAATATTGAGTGAGAAAAGACATTGTCAACAGTGAACAGACTTCAAAAGTGTACCAAAAGCAAGCATGGAACATTCTGTTTGTCAGGACCCGTTTGTGTGTGTTGTTCGTTTACTGTATAATTGTAAGACATTTCAAAATCAGTGACGACAGAAATTTGTATCAACACATCGTTGATAATGAAAATTGCTCTTTTTGAATCCCCAGGTTTCTCAGGAGCTTAAAGAACATTTTAATTACACCAAACAACAGCTGAAAAGGGTTACATGTGTGCTTTATTGGTCCTGAAGCGGAAACTGTGGCTCCTGTAAGTACATTAACCAAGCAAAAAAAAACATACAAGAGAACCGACCATGATGGCCTAGTCACTAACCATGAAAAGTTCCAGGTTACCATGTGATGCATGTCCAGTAAGAAATGCACCTTTATCAAGTTTAAGAATTTCTTACCTTAAACCTGTTGATAAGTAATACTGCTAGGTGTCCATTTGTGATTTTATGATCCCCAACAGCAGATGCCAAGTCAAACTCGATCTCAGGCATTGATGTGAACCCAAACCACAACTGATCAGAAGGTGGTGGCTTTACATGTATTCGAAGAGTTCCGCGGAGGGAAGCTATCCTTATTGCTAATGAGATGGGAACCTTTACATGCAGAGACAGAAAAGAAAAGGAATACAATTAAAAAAACCAGTGGATTAATGGTTTACAGTCCAAAAGAATAAGAAAGTAAGATTGCAGTAAACAAAGACTTTAACATACCTGTGACACCTGTTTGGCAACAGTGTTTATAATGGACTTCCATTTTGGAACAGTGCTGGATTTTGAGTTTACAGATCCATCTGTAAATATTAATAGAGATGTTACATTTTCTCCATTAACCAATCACCAGTTATGTGAGCTCGAAGTGATACATCTTGATTTGCTGATATAGACTGACATGACCACAAATTAAATCAACTAGGAGACGAGGCTGAATGGAAAAAGTAGAAGGATGATGGTAGATGCCTCATTCAAATTCTAAGATCTTAATTGTTCAGTTCAGACAAAGAGTCCTATTGATCTCTCAGTTAATTACTATTCTTGTCATTCCCACAATTTGAGTTATAGAGGCCACAATCTATTTTTATCTTGCGGGGGTCTAATCCTGTGAGCTAGTGTTGCCAATTTGACAGTTTGTTTATTTTTTCCCTCCTGAATTCCAGGGATGCCAATTTTCTCTTGCACATAAATTTGGCTTACGAAACACCTTTGACAAATATATATACAGAGAAGTTAGCTTATGATGGCATCTGATACAGCTTTTCAATTGCATTTATAGAGTACTATTATAAAATATCAACTTACCAGTTTTGGAATCATTTTCGTCTTCTGCTTCAGCCATCCCTTTTGAAATTTCTTCAAGAAGATCAGACGAAAATTCTCCAACAGAATTTGACTCTTTTTGATCTTCCAGTTCTCGAACTTCAAGTCGTGTTTTTACGTCTAACACAAACCCGCCAGAATACATCACATCAATCTCCAGGGCACATATCTCATTCAAGTCAGTTGGAAGAGCCCTCATAGCAAGGATACAAGGCGGCAGATCTCCCAGTATTACACCAGTACAACTGACTTCACCGATATAACTGGGGGTCCTCAAGTTGGATAATGTTCTCTGAAAATCAAGTCAGGAATGCTTCAGTAAGGAGCATAACAGAAGACCATTTACTCAAGAAAGTGCATCATTGATTTTCCGAAATTGTCAGCTTAAATTGAACAACAAACTGAAAGGGAAAAATTGAAAATGAGATCTACTCTACTATAAGTCAAAACTGACAGAGCACCACCAAGCACATGATACAGTAGTTTAACGGGTGCCTGGCGGGAAAGATAGTTACGGCGATGTTATAATATGATTACACGAGAGAGAGTCAAAATCAAAACCAATGTAGGTTGAGAATTTCAACGCAATTTAATGCGCAATCAATAAATTGGACAGAATGGATGGAAGCTGGAACAATAACAACTTTGGAGAATATCTTTACTACTATAAAAACGACACCGTTTTATCAACCAACCTTATTCATGGACTTTCACAGCAAGAAAAGGCATAGAACTGCTACCATAATCATATCTCTACTGGATAATTATTTGTTACAAACTCATATTGATACTCGTCAAAGTGTAAGCAAGAACATATTTTATTTCAGCTATAGTGTGTGGCATTGGTCATTTAGAAATTATGGATTATGTCAAGTTTTGTTTTCTTTCTTTTTTTTCTTTCCTTTTTCGGATTATGTCAAGTTGAAAGTTAGAACTTAGAACACAGTTTTCAAATATAAATCAGAATTCACTATCTAGAGCATATACCTGAATCCGGGCTTGTATCCAAGTGCATAAATTATCATTTCTTCTAGCATCAAAAAAGAGACGGGAGAGTAACAGATTCAAACAAAGTGTTCCTTCATCAATACCAACTTTTTCTTCAGCCTCGGCATTTGTTGTAGCATGGCTTTGACCACCTGCACCGGTAGATAAAGATGAAGATCCCTGACCCGTCTTTTCTGTTGCTGAACTGTTGGGTATTATTGATGTTGCAGTCACGTTGGTCATGCTTGACGCTGAAATCGACTCTTGAAATGTCTGAGCTTTCTGACTAAACTTGCTGTCCTCGCGAGATGATGGTATGGCTGAGCTTATCTTTGAATCATAATTCCTTGAGGCTTTCTTTGCAAGTTTTTTCAGAAAAATCCGGACTTTTGATGAAGAATCATCGAACCTGTTGTCTTTCTCCACAATCTCTGCATAAGAGCCCGCGGACGGTTTGAGCAATGAAGGATACCCCGTATTCAAGGATTTCAGGTAAGTCTTAAAATCCGAGCTTAACAAATTGAGTGATTCCAGATATTTCATGTCCTCGCATGATGCTATGCGGAGAGCCTTACACCATGATTCCTTCTCCCAACAAGTGTCAAGATAAATATAAATGACTTTACTTCCTTTGTATAGATTTGATGTCTTACTTTCAATTTTGATGGGATACCTCTTTGCCCTGTCAATAGAGTAAATTTTAAGATTTACAACTTGACACTATTCATATTTCTACCTGAAGGAAGTGAATAATTCAGTTTGCTACGCATCGTTTATATCAGCATCGATATAACCAAATGATGATTTTTATATCAGTTCTTTTTTTATGACTATAGGAGTGCTTCAAAGAAAGATGACACAGTAAGAATTAATTACAAGTCACTGAAAAAACTACAATGACTAGAAGAGTCACTAGCAGGAGAAATAAAGTAGAATAAGCACTTTGGGGGAAGATTAGTGATAGATGCCGTAGATTTGAACAACGAAACTAGCACGTGGAATGCAACTATGATATCAGGCAAAAAATCGCAGTATTTGAATACCATATATAATTGAGCTCTCATGCGAATACAATATTAAGACATATTTAAAGCAAAAACAACTGAGACTTGTATATAATTTACTGAGCCATAATTGAATACCATAATCGCAGCGTTATAACATATTAAGAGCAAAACAAAGCCCTGATGTGAATACCATATATAATTTACTTCATTCAAATGGTATTATTAGAACTAGTAAAAGAAAACTTAAAAGATTCAAAGCTTTACCACTTTTTAGATGAGAGACTTGTAGCAGACACGGCTTCTATCGTGCAACCTTTTAAAAGAATTTTTGTGCAGGAGTCGCCTGAATCATCCGAAAGAGTTAGCACTCGATGAACGATTTTTGCATATTTTCGAACTGGAGAAACCTCCAATACTTCTTTTTTCTTTGTTTCTTCTTTACTCACTTTGTCCACTGCGGTTGTTTTTGTGAGTTTTTCTGGCTCTAAAAGCCAAATAGATCCCTGTTGCAAAATATAAGTTATTTAATAGGTTTTCCAAAGTAGTGAATACACTCAGAGATAAGTGTATTTTGTTGTAGTTTACTTAGTAGCGATTAGTGTCAGCATAAACATGTTCGTAATAACATTACTCTTATAGAAAGGAAAGATACTCCAAGCACTCTTGATGTAAAAATTATTATGTCACGAAATATTGAACTACTTATCGCTAAGAATTACCCTGGTACGGTATAAGCGGCCAAGATAAATTACAGTAATAACTACCCTACCAGTACATGGTATCCTAACTGCAGAATATGATTTATATCGAGTGTATAATGAATTAGAGCATTCGACTTGAACATCATAATCTAATACACATTCACCAAGATTGTTTACCTAAAAATTCAATGTACATCCACGTGTTGGAAGTACTTACATTTGTCATAAGCAGTAAAAGTAGGTCATAGCAATCATTGAACAAATGGTAAATGGTGTCCTCAAAGCATTGAATGTTCTTATTCATATCGGATTGGTAGACGACAAGCATTATGAAGGGTATCTGGTGGTATTCCAGATTCTTAAAATCGGGGTGGCGCCTGGGCACCAATTAATCGGTTCAGGCGGCGATTAATCAGTAATTAATCGGTTCAGGCGGCGATTAATCGGCAATTAATTGGTTCAGGCGACGATTAATCGGACCAAGCGGCGATTAATCGGTCCGAGCAGCTAAATGTTAAAGATTAAACTTGAAGGATTTTATTGTAATAATTAAGATTTTTTAAATGAAATTGGGTTGTTTAGTTTGTTCATGATGTAGTATCAAGTATGTATCGACTATGCATGATGTAGTTTGAAACTTTGAATTTCTATGTAGATTGCTAGCAATAATTTAGCATGTTTAGTGATCATTGAGAGTAATTTTGACGTGCACCCTATTTTCTTTTGATTACAGGTCAACTAATGCATCTATAGATAACATTTATATAACTATTTTTCAATTACAAATATAAAAATAAGATAAAAATAAAAAACCGATTAATCCCGATTAATCCTCGAGGACCTTGTCCGCACAATTAGCGCCTAGCAATTTCTGTAACCTTGTTAAAAACACTAATGTATGTAACAACAAGAACTGCAGGGTTCAGGCACTGCATTAAAGATGAACTTTAGCAGTAGATTTCTAGTACTAAATCAATAATTGCGAAGTTACTAGCAGTGAGAAACCAAGGAGGTCTTGCTCTGCACCCAGAGAGAGATATATTATGATAGTTAATATTATCATAGAGGGGTGTATAGGTAACAGTTGTTCTAACCACTTTAGAGACTCGTGTGTTCTTTTTTTAACTTCCTGTCTTGCTACATGTAATTAAAATCACGAGGCCTTTCATTGGGCCTCAGTTGTATTGGTGATTATTTGTGTGACCATCACTAACAGTTCTCTCAGCTTAATTTTTCAGCATTGAAGATGGGAATCACTATTAGAGAGAATCTGAGCAATGCAAAACCTCATATAAATGCTATTGAACTTGGTGCATGGATAACCCTTAAAGATGTAGTAAGAACCTCAGACATATACATGATTAACCATGCGAATGTCACAGCAGGACATTTCTGAAAGGCATGTTCCACTATTCGTTTATGTATAATTATGCAATCATGATTGAATGAGAGTCAAAAGTTTTTAATCCAAATGAACTTCCAATTAAGATAACACTCCAGAAGAACATTAAGATACTCCAAAAAGAATATGTTGCCACACGCTAATATTAGCACTTGGACACATCCAAATAAAGTATGACCAGTCCTTTCCACATTTATCATACAACCCTTCAATCTGCATAATTTCTGAACTATCTGACGAGTGACGATCTCAGAATGCACCCTTGATTAGTTAACCAAACAGGCCAATCATTCAAATTCTAATTTCTATCCACACCAACACTACACAATTTTACCGATCAAAATAAAGCAACAAACCTCCTTTTTAGAAGCATATTCAAGCGACTGCTGAACATCCAGATCGCCAATTCCATCTGTCGACGAAATAGCCCTCTCCAAACTCCGATTCTTCCGGCTCAATTTTCCAATCAGAAGCACTAGTAGAACACCTTCCACGGCCAGGATCGCCAGCGCTCCCAGAATAAATCCGAAAAACAAAGCGAACGACATCTCACAAACTGTACAGCAGAAAACCTATATATACCGCATCGATCCCACTGCGCCTCTACTTGGCTACTGACAAAAAAATCCACAGGATATAGCCGAAGCAGAAGAAGCTGATGAAACCTAAACCGTCATCAATGGAGTATGCCTGGATATTGAGAGAGAAGAAAGTGGTTGGGATTTAATTGTCACGCAATTACAAAAATATTAGAATAAAAAAAATTTTGTGACAAAAGTTCACTGAATCGATTATTATATTTGCTTTTTTTAATGAAATATTTGCTTAAAAATCGACAAAGTGGATATAAACTATCGTCCATTTACAAATTATGGTACGAATTATAAAAATTTAAAATTTAAGGACAATTTCAAAATATTTTAATTCACTATAACACTTAACTGACGAAATATCACTCCGTCAATAAAAAAAGTTAAGTAATCCAATGAATTGAAAAAACATTCTAGCCTCTAATTGCGAAATTGAGGATTAAAATATTTTAAAATTGTCTTTAATTGTCAATTTTCATAATTTGGAGAGTAACGGAGAGTAATTTGTCAATAGTCGTAGTTCATACTCTTTTTTTTTTTATCATTTTCCCTAAAAAAACAAAAAACCTAAATCTTGTGCAAAATACAAACAAATCTCATCCATTCGTTTTGATAATCCAAAGGCTGAAAAATAATTTGATTTAAAAAATTAGAAACTGAATTTTAGACGTGTATCTTATAATTGAAAGGGTATAATGGACAATCAATTGAAAAACCACCCCGTCTCTCTCGCTTCACTCAACGAGAACCGGAGATTCATGAAATCTTAATCCCGAAGAACAAGCTCGTCAGATTCATCCACAAATCTCCCCGACGATCGACGAATTAAGGATCTGCAGTTCACACGACGAATTTAGGGTTGCGATTCGTTGAAGCAAGGTTTGCAGTCACGAATTCGTCGAAACTTCGATTTTTAGGGTTTTGGGACAATGTCGACGAACAATAGTTATCTCATCCAACTCGTTCAACTCGGGATGAGTTCGAGTGAATGCGATTAAATTTGCATCTCTTGATCGGTCACTTTCGTGTGCTTCATGGTTCAGCAATCGAGGTGCGTTTTTGTCGAGTATCTGACATGTTAAATTTTATATAGTTTGCTTTTAATTTCTTGTCGATTGTCTATACGGCTTCAATAAAAACTGCTTGCTGTCAGGTAGTTTCATACGATGATCGCAGTGACAGCTACATACAGGTTTGGTAGCATATATTCGTTTTCAGTGGCTGCAGGCTGCTGTACATCGTCAATTGTAGCGAATTCTGCAATTGTTAATGAATTTAGAATGCAGTTTTGAAACATAAAGCCTCATATCTGGCATTTTCTGGGCTTTCATTTGGTTTGTCAGCTTATAAACTAAAACCAGTGTCCTAAAACTACATTTGAGTCTGGTAGTGATATAATTCGTCAATTAATATTTATAGTTCGTCAATGTTTACTGCCTAATAAACTGATCAATATTAATGGCATTTGGGTCTGGTAGTGATATAGTTCATCACTTCCTATTTATAGTTCGTTGTCAATGTTTACTACCTAATAAATTGATCAATATTGCTGGCATTTGAGTCTGATAGTGATATAATTCGTCAGTAAATATTTATAGTTCGTCAAAGGTTTACTACCTAATAAACTGATCAATATTGCTAGCATTTGAGTCTGGTAGTGACATAGTTCGTCACTTATTATTTATAGTTCGTCGTCAATGTTTACTACCTAATAAATTGATCAATGTTGTTTGCATTTGAGTCTGATAGTGACATAGTTCATCAATACTATTTATAGTTCGTCAGAAGCTATTTATAGTTCGTCAATACTATTTATAGTTCATCAAAAACTATTTATAGTTCATCAATGTTTACTAATTACTAAACTGATCAATATTGTTAATTGTGCAGCACTGTATCTGACATCAATTTCCATCATGGCGGGATTTTGGGACCAATTCTTCATAAGGAAGCTTGTTACATTTCTGAAAAGAGCTTCCATCATACTATTCATTCTATCAGCTGTGATCTTCGCTAATGCTCTCACAATGGCCATATTCTTCATGCTGGTTGGCATCTTGCTGTGGCTATTAGCGTTAGGACATTGAATACGCTTCTCGAGTAGTGTGTATCATTGATAATGTATATCAAATAGTTGTTGAAGAGCAGTTATGTGTATCATTGATAATGTATCGATTCTGTGCTAAATTTATGTGAAATTCCACAAAGTGACCAGTTTATTGTTTTCTATAGAATTTATAGACTTAGACACTACTGAAGGATTACAGTCAGGAAATTGAATGAGATTCTATTTATTTCAAAACCTGACGAACTATAAATTTTGTCACTTAGGAAAAGAATCCCAAAACTCTATTGATAACATGACGAACTATAAAATTGTCATGACGAACTATAAAATGTTCATGACGAACTATAAAATGTTGATGACGAACGATAAAATGTTCATGACGAACTATAAAATGTTCATGACGAACAAGCTCCACTCAACTTTAGGCCTCTTTTTTTAGCCCACTGCTCGTGCTCATCTAACCATGAATCAAATATAGAAAGGGAGAAAAAACCATAAATGGCCGGCTGATGCCAGAATCAAATAAAATTGAAGGTCGCAAGGTGTTACATAATCAAATAAAACATCAACGAATTATAATCCAATTTTGACGAATTATGTCATAGTTCGTCAAAACTGGACTATTATTCGACAAGAATTATGACGAATTATAGTCCACTTTCGACGAATTATGCTATAATTCATCAAAAGTAAATTAAAATTCGTCAAGATTTCGGTAGTATCATTGTATACTTAGTCATGACATTTTATAATTCGTCATGACCATTTTATAGTTCGTTGACGAATTATACACTGGACGTTAGAGATTTTTGGATAGTTCGTCAAGATTGTTTGGTGAATAAACGAAACAATTCCGAAGTCATTTGACTCCTCAGTCGCGTATACAACAACATCACAACCGACACACCCACAAACGCCGTGTTCCACATCATATCTTTTTTGTTGGCAAACATTAAACTTCTTGTCTCTATTAACTTTAAAAAAAATACAAAGTTGAACCAAATCATTGACCAAGATTTTGCAGAAATGATAACAGAGGCCACATTGAACATTCCAGCACAGCAAACATGGACTTAAAAAAGTGAAGTTCCCTTTTCCTTCTTGTCATCAACCTCTTAGTATCTGCAACATTGATATAAAAAGTTTAGACCATAAATTTACACAGGCGGGAATCAGATGATATTAATTGATGTATGACTTGAACCATTTTGAAAACCTAAGCCAAGCAATATAATTCATTGCAATCAATAAGCAATACTGACAAAAGATCATACATGCAAGAATTAGTTCAAAAATCCCAGATTCAAATTTACTCCTGAGCTAAGAACACAAGCAGATCTGATCTATGAACACGAGCATATCTAAGCTATGAACAGAAACAGATCCGAGCTATAACACTAGTAAAAAATAAAACACCGTAAAAAATTCATCACAACGACTTTCGTCGTTAATTATAATTGAACTCAAATACGTCGATTCACAACGCCACAATATTCGGAATCGGGATTGCACAGTTCGTCGAATTCATATCGCCACAACATTCACACTACGAAAAACTAATATTAAACAAATTCGAACCTCCGATGTTGCTGTCGGTGATGACCTCCGATGTTGATGTCGAACCTCCGAATTACTTCCGATGTTGATGTCATAGGTTACTTCCGATTTACTTCCGATGTCGGTCATGACCTCCGATGTTGATGTCGAACCTCCGATTTACTTCCGCAGTACAATGACTCGAGTGAATAGGTTGTTTCTGAGAACGACTGGAATCACAATCGATTTGATTTGATACCACGCGACAATTTAGGAAATAGGGCTCATACGGTTACGAGTAAAACTGAATTTATGTAATGTTACCAAAATAGCCCTCAACACATTAAAAATTAAAATTAAACATATTTAACTTTAATTAATCAGCACCATCCATAAGAATAAATGAACGATTGGGATAACTTTGTATTTTTTACAACAATTATCACTTTGCACCGGATCCTTTCTCTATAGTCACGTGTAAAATGATATATTTTTGTAAAAATACAAATCAATCGCAACAATTGATTTGATCATTTAAACGAATGAGATTAAATATCATGTTAGATTCCGTTTATAGATAACTCTTCGATGACGAATTAACAATTATTCGTAACGAAACACTTTTTATTTCTCGGCTACTAATTATATCCAATTTTGATGAATTTTGTATCAAAATTTGTACACAATCTCAACCGTTCTTAATACTATAAAACTCAAACTTCAATTATGAGAGAGATTAAACCCGCGCTACAGAAATTTCAAAATCGCGAATGCTTTCTTGCTGCGTCTGGAACAATAACATACAGAGGAATTTAGGGTTTCCGACGATCCATGGCGTATCAAATTGTCTGCTGCTTCGGGGCGTGTTCCTATGGCATCGATGAGGAGACTGCGGCGATCTTGCAGAACGACTTGTTGTGGCATAAGAATTATGGTCGGTGCGTTTGTGGCAATTATTCGATGGCTGTGTTGCAGGGAAATCAAGTGCTTGAAGACCAGTGCCAGTTTGAGTCGTCGCAACAGTTTGGGACATTTGTCGGAATTTACGACGGCCACCGTGGTCCTGATGCTGCAAGATTCGTTTGCGATCGTATTTTTCTGCGTTTTCAAAGAATTATATTAGCTACTGGATATAATACGAGAGTGACAGCTGAGCCCATCGAAAGGGCTTTTCTTCGAATGGAGGAAGAGTTCTTTGATCATGTTAGAGAGTTATGGAATGTGCAGCCAAGTATAGCTACAGTTGGTACTTGTTGCCTGGTTGGTGTTGTATATCACCAGACGCTTTTTATCGCAAACTGCGGTGATTCGCGTGCAATTCTTGGACGGAAGGATGGGGGTTTTACGCAGTTGAACACCGAGCATAATGCTCGTATTACTGAGATTCAAAACCAACTTCAACTTCTTCATCCCGGAGATCCCAATATCGTTATTATTAATCGAGGATCTTGGAGAGTGAAAGGCATCAGTCAGGTTACGAAATCCATTGGCGATGCGTTTTTGAAACGTCCAGAGTATAATACGGAGGCTATCGATTATAGGCTTCGTCTGCACCCACCACATGATCATATGCCCTATCTGACTGCCCAGCCGGATATCTATACGCATCAACTTCAACAAGATGATTCTTTCATCATATTTGCATCACATGGTCTCTGGAAATTCCTCAATAACGCTGACGCTGTTAAAATAGTCCACAAACATCCACATTCGGGAAGTGCCAATAAGATCATTAAAGCAGCACTCAAAGGAGCAGCCAGATTTCATAATATGTCATACAAACGTCTCTGCCAAACTGGCAAGAACGCCCGGCACATTTTCCACGATGACATTACAGTTGTCGTTCTGTTCCTCAACCATGACCTTATCGCTAGAGGCTCGACGCAACGAAATCCTGTTTCCGTCCGCAGTGCGTTGGATCACTAGTAGTACATTTACTATAATTCCCAGTCCCTGACTTGAGATGGCATTTTGGCATTACGAGCCCCCTTTTTTTTTCTTCTGCAGAGGCACAAGTCAGCAGCTGATTACATTGTCATGTTCAATACTTTCTCATCGCTTGTAATAGATAGTAGTTACTAGTTACTACCACTAAACATTTCGAATTCAGAAGAAGAAGAAAAAAAGCGCAAATAAACTGGTTCGTGTTTGAGATTTACCTTCAGTACTGAAAGTTCTCTTTGGATGCTATTTATCATTTTGTACATATTTTGAAGTTTTGTGGCCATGACTAGTTCCAAAGGAAACTATATCGACAAAAAGAGAAATGAGAATATTACGTAACATGTTTGGCACTGGCACTGGCCAGTGGCCGCAACGCCAGCCTTCGTAGGACGTGAAGCCGGTGAAAGACGAGTCTAGACCCAATCCTAGCTTTGGTATCTGACCTACACAGGTTGTTGCTCAAATGACAGCCCTGCCTTTATATATTTACCAATAAATAAAAGAGCAAAACTTTGCTCACAAAATTGACCAGACAATGAGAATAATAAAAGTAGCATGCAGTTTTACACAACATAACCAGTTTATATCATGAGGTGGGTTTAAAAGCAACAGGTTCAAATTCTGTCCATGGAAACTACGTTTTCGGGACTTATACAAGTCCACCGGAGCATATCACAATTCACAATAATGTTATCGATAGCTTTAGTTAAAAAGCTACACCTGAGTATTTGTTTGTAAGTCTGGATACAGAGGGAAGAAAACTCAGATGTGGTTTGTCGCTTTGATAAAAGCCTGTAGAATAAAGAGCTCTGGACAAGGTTGAGGATGATGATGATGCTATGCACCCGATCACAACTTCGACGATTTATTTATTTATGTGACTCAGAGGGTTGATTGAGGTAGAAGGTGAAGTCATTGTGAAAAAAATTGAGATGCTTCAGCCACGAAGCAGCAGCGTTGTGGAGGGAAGATATCTTTTGTTGATCAGATTCGTTCTTGGTCCAGGTGTTGCCGGACATTTTGAAAGTGCTGAGACCAAATGGACGAAGACAGATCATGTCCTTTTTCGCTTCCTTGGGATTTTCCTTTTCAGGGCTTTTTCCTTCGTCGTGAGTTTCGGGGATTGCTTGATCACCTGAATATACATGGATCAATATTTTATAAATTATATCAGAAAAGAATGATAAGATATTGACAACAAAATCAACCATTCATTTGGATCATGGAAAATGTGGAGGAAATAAAGTGAAATGGAAAATATATGGGAAAGCCATTTTCTCATAGAAAAATAACAAAGATTGAATCCTTTTATTTTTGTTAAATTTTCCATGGATAACCATTAACCAGACAAAGAGATTATATTTTCCTCCAAATTTTCTTTCTATCCCACAAATTTTCTATGAACCAAACGAAGAGCACAATTGTTTCCATGGAGTCGCCTCCTACTATGTTAATACATCTAGCAATGTGGGCATGTGTATTGGAAATCAAGACCATCATTGTCCATTTATATCACTAGTTACTAACTCAAAAGTACTATCGGCACAATAATATGACGATTCTAGTAACAATAATATTAATTTTTTCGAACAGAACTTCCTTATAAAACTCATAACTTGTAAGTTTCTAAGGAAGTTTTTCATTAAATATTCCTTGGAATATAACTAAAGACGTTATATACATAGAAGATAATGAAGTACCTAGGCAACTCGAGGATAAATTGTAATAAGCGAGAAAGACAGTGGACAAGTCCTTGGAACGCTTTTGAGATGGAATGTTATATATTGGGTACCTGAGCCGAACAATAAATGGTAACAAATTAAACAATCAAAACCGAACTAGAATTTGAAATAATAATTATAATTATGGAATATTCGAAGCAGAACACAGGTTGATGCAATAAAAATAGTTCAGAAGTTAGCGAGGACAGACTTCTAGACTTACCAAAGAACGGACAGCCAACTTTGGGGTGAAAGCTCGATACTATTTAGTGTCATCAACTCGGGACGAGACTGAGCTAATTCCATTATCTGAAATGGAAACTCAGCCAATGAAAAAAAAGAAGTAACTAAGCCGCAAATGATGCAGTACATAGAGATAATATGACCAAGTTTAAAAGCCTTGCGGATAAACTTAGTGAGTATTGGCACAACCTTTTCGTAAAATGGAATTCTGAAAAATGGGGAAGTAAATTCGCAGTGGTTCAAATATATGTAATCACGATTCTCGTTTGACTGAGATGAGCGGTTTTCAGTAATTCCGTTTGGAAGGGCTTCCGGATTAGTACTCAAGTTGTTGCTCATTGACCTTGAAACCTTTTCACTTTTATTCTCACAGCTCCACAAGATATCACTATCACATCTGGCAAAAAGTTTAACACTGTCAGTCCAATTCATTACATAAAAAAAATCGACAATCTAGATAGGAATTGGAAGCGTTGACTAAAAGAAGACTAAGTACCTTGCGGATGCATATGGAATGTTGGTAAAGACCTGAATAGCCGACAGAAAAGGAGAGTAGTACTGAGTAACGACATCCCCGTTATCAAAAAGCACGCGACTGCCAACACCATACGCGCTTGCTTGATCAAATCCTTGCCAAAGATCACCCAATTTAAAGTAAGGAACATGCTCGTCGCCAACAGGTAACCAGTTGGTATTGATCCCATGAATGCCGCTCTGCAGTACAAAATAACAATCAACAAAAACACAAAGTGACTCTTTTAGTATAGCCTCTAGTCAACAATCAATGCTCATCAAATCCTATCCACAGTCCGATATCAGCTAAAAAAATATAACAATGAAACTAGTTTCCGATCAACGGTCAACGGTAACGACTAACACGCCACAACGGTAACAATCCTTTTCATAGAAGTCCCACCTTCACCTGACAATTCACCGAACAAAACACTCGAACAGCGTTACATGAAGAAAAATATTTACACAAAACGTAACCAATGCGGTCTACATTATAACATAGTCACCACAAGGAGAACCTCCAAAACTCCCTTCATTCAAGTCCATTTCCTGATCACTTTAAAATATAAAAAAATTCTACTATGACAGACAAGAGATCGACCTCCTGCTCATTCAACAAAGATTTCTTGACATCTAGCATGAATATTGACACTAGTGCAACCTCAACATCAACTCAGAGGTTTACAAAGTCAATCATTGGTTGAGGACAAAAGCATGTAAAAGGACACAAGCTAAAATCCTTAAAAAAAACCAGACAGTGATCATTTAACATAGTACTAAAAAAGGAAGCTTTATTCAATTCATGAATTTATTAGGGCATCCGCACCCGTTATCTCATTGAGACGGACCTCACCCAGAACTTCCTCACGAATAGTGATAAATAAGCATAAAAAGTTTGTATTATGTTGTAGGATGTTGTATGAGAATGCTAGCATATACACCCACCGTCTCATTGAGACGGACCTCATGGAGAACTTCCTCTCTCGATTCTCGCACCCACTCACAAAAAGTAAAGTGAAGTTCTCCTAGAAATGCTCCAGCAACCTGTCCAGCAACCTGCACAGGTTTTAATCTTTGATATCCAGCAACCTGTCCTGGACAAAACAAGAATAACATCAGACAAAACAAGTCCAAATCTGCACAGGTTTTAATCTTTGATATCTCAAAAATAGAATAACATCAGACACAGACAGTCAATTCAAAAAGGCCACTTTTCAGAATAAAAAGCACTCAAAAATTCAATTTTAAAAAAAGAAGAAGAAAAAAACTGAGTAAAAAAAAAGAGAGAATAGAAGCAAGCAGAATTCGATCGTCGAGAATGAAAGATGAAAACTTTGAGGGGTTTGTTGTGTGGTTGTTACCTGAGGAATGGAATGGAGAGGAAGACAAGGAGTCACGCTGTCGAGGAATCGGTCGAGGTTGGTGTGATCAAGGATTGAAAAACCACGATCAGCAGCAGCAGCAGCAGCAGGAAAAGGAGCAGAGGAGGAAGCTGCCGCCGGCATTGCCGATTTCCAAAACATTGTTGCTGCTGCTCACTCACTCCCCACTCTGATTCTGATGATGATTCTCCTCCTGTCTTTTCCAAACCAGTTTTTTTATTTATAATTTCTGTAATGAATTTGAGAGGACCCAAATTCAGAAATCTGAGTTTAAAAAATTGTTCTTTTGTTTGTTCTGTTGATTAATCTTTAGACTGAAATAGAAAGTTTGGACAATCAATTTGATTGTAGGAGTTGTCAAAAAATTAAATGGAAAGCAAAGTAGAAAAAGAATTTTAAAAAAAGAGAATTAATAAAACACAAAAAAAGAGTCAGCTTTCCAAATATTTTCTGTACGTCAAAAAAATCAATTTACGAACTTTATGATGAAATAAAAAAATTGTTGTTTTATCGGTTTCTTCAAATGCTCATAATTAAAAAGTTTTTTATTTATCAGAAAGTAATAATTGAAAAATTGAAGGTGAATGGATGATGATCTGATCTGGCAGTCCGAGCTCTGTTTAATTTTGATTTGGGACTTGGCATTTGGGGTTTTGTAGGAATTGATTTAATGAGCATACGACACTAAATGGTTGGGGATTTGTTGCTGTTTTTGTTGGACATTTGGTCGGTTTCAAAAATGAATGCCAGAGAGAGTGAAATCGGGGAAGAACATGTCAGCAAACAGTAGAGTGTGCAGAGCAGAGCATGTCAAGCAGAAGTTGATGTGTCATGTGTTGATGACGAAGATGAGAGAGAGAGAGAGAGAGACGACTGATAGTCGAGAGCGAGCCATTGTTGATGATGTGTCGCTCGAATTGCCGCGTGTTGTGTTCTTGTGTTTGAACTTTGAAGTGGCGTCTGTGGTTGTCTCTTTGTACTCTGTTTTTGTCTGCTTTCGGAGGTTTCATCAAGTTTCAGTTATTTACGATTTGACCCCGTCGTTCAAGTAATTGAGTCCTGGATCTACATTCTATTATGGAAAATTCCTAAAATGTTCAAAAATTTAAATTTCATTCCTTTTCTATTCAAGTTTTAAATTATATTCCCAATTTACTCACGTTTTATAAGACGCCGTTGCTAATGACGCCTTAACACTAAGCCGCCTTGTCGGACAGCGATTTCGTCCTTGTGGAATATTTAAACGAAAATCAAAATCTTATTGGATAGAACTTGTCGAGTAGGCATAAACCGATGTGGCAAACAGCGTCTTACACGTAGCCGCTGTTCTCCAAAGCGGTTTAATGTTATTCTTCAACTCAGAGACCTGATATGTTGATATGAAGAAGCCGCTGTCAATAACAGCGTCTAATAATTAAGCCGTTGTTCTCCACATCGGTTTAATATAATTCTTCAACTCAGAGACCTGATATGTTGACAGGGCTAAGTCGCTGTTAAAAAAGGCGCTTTATAATTAAGCCGCTGTTCTCCACAGCGGTTTAGTGTAATTCTACAACTCAGAGACCTGGTATGATCAAAGAATTAAACCGCTGTTCATAACAGCGACTTATATGTTTTAGGTCAAAACGATGTCCAGGACATCGCCTTAACCTTGAATGACTATATATACAACTCATTTTGACATGATCCTCAATCAACCTGCAAAAAATCACGAATACATACAATTCATCACCACAGAACATCGAACATAAACCATCACCAATAACCCTGCCCAACGACACAATACATACAATTCATCACCACAGAACATCGAACATAAACCATCACTTTCAAAAAGTTACATCATCATCGTTATATCTCAAAATACATAAAAATGTGCCAAATTTTATAACGGAGTGTAATGCTATGTTGTTCTTCTAACGCGTGTAGACCTCCGTACTGGACTTCTTTGTGAATCTGCTTGAGTCACTTGTGAAGGGCTGACGGAGCCCACTGCACTGTCGTTAAGGTGCAATGTTCTCTGTGCAAATAAATTTATATTTTCCGCTACTCGCAACTACACTACTGAGTAGTAAGTGGTAAGTAGGGGTCGAACCCAAGGGAATTAGAGGGATACGTTGTTCTTTAAGGGATTTGTACAGGATGGGAGTGTTTTTTAGGTTTGATTGAGATTTTAGCGGTTATGACTAAGTGACTTTTTTTTGGTTGTTTTTGGTTTTGAGTGCGGAAAAGTAAATTACAGAAAATAAATACTGAAATTAAAATACTGAAAATAAAAGAAAGACTTACAGTGGGTGATGCGTGATTTGCGAGTCCTCCGGTAGATGAACGGTTGGTGATTGCAGTGATTAAGGCAGTTATACTAGAAAAGTAAATACGGGGGGGGGGGGGGGGGGGGTTTGTAATTCAAGGAAAACATTCGGTTTCAGGGGCCTTGTATCATAGCCTGTTTATTATTTTAGTAACCTTTCTAAGTATTCAAACGTGAATCAAGGCCATTCCAAGCACTCGACTTGCAACACTGTCTAGCCTTTTGCAAAAGTGTTCGAAAGTGAATCGAGGCCATTCCAAGCACTCAACTTGCAACACCGTCTAGTCTTTTGCAAAAGTCGTAGAGCACTTGTTCTACTTAGACTAATACCCCATTCCAAGGTATATTAGCCTGTGTGCATCCATTTGGATTGTCTTTCCCGATTTATCCAAATGGTGTTTTAGAAAGATCAAACTCCTCAGATAAGCTTTGCCTTTCCAAGCATCCACTTATCCGAGTATGTTTACGAATCCCCACGGAAGAGTTTTGCCATTCCAAGCATCCACTCAACCTTGGAAATTCTGATCTAATATATGGCACATAGAACAAGTTTTGAATACAGAGAAAAGAAACTAAAAGAATTAAAACATTTTATAATACAAGTACACCCCTTTAACCGAATAAAGAGTTTAGCTACGAATATCCATAGAGGTGGATACCATAGCTAAATACTCGGGGGGTTTTTGAAAACAGTAAGAGGAGAGGGGGTGGAATACTCAAGAACCAAGTATTCCTAATTCCTACTGAATACTCAAGAACCAACAGGAGTATTCTCTACAGTATTATAATACTCAATGAACCGACAGGAGTATTATAATTTCAAACCGTTATAATACTCAAGAACCAACAAGAGTATTATTTCATAAACCAAACTTACAAAGTAACAAAACTTAGAGAGAGAAGTGAATGTTGATTTTTGGATGTTTTACAAAGTGAGTTTGGCTTGGTATTTATAGCCAAAGGAGAGGGAGGAGAGCCATACACTTGTCACATGGGGAGAGGAGGAGGAAGGAGGAGGTGACACATGGGGGAGGAGGAAAGAGCCGCCGGTTGCCGGTTGGAGGGGAGGAAGCCGCCGGTTGTGGAGGGGGAAGGGGGGAGGAAGGCCACCCATGAGTCATCTTCTTCCCCAAAGCCGCCGGTCACCTTGGGAAAAAGGATAAGTTTTGTGAGTTTTGTGTAGTTTTCACAAAACTATCAGTCCATTTTCGCTCCGGTCTGACTTTGGTTGTTCCTCGGTTGAATTTAATTTGAGTAATTCAATGTCAGGATCTTGATATTTCTTCGTTCAGCGTCTGATCTTGACCTTGGATTGACTCGTAATATCTTTTCAGCGTAAAATCCTCTCCTTAGCGTGTTTTCTCTCTAAGCGCCAAAATACCCTGTAGAAATATATCGGGACTAACAAGCAGAAGTTAAATAGACCAACAGTCTAATTTAGTGGGTTTTACTGTGTTTTTGATTCGTATAATTATGGTCCATCAAGGGCCAACTTCTTCCGCAGCTTGCGGCAGGTGTACATCTTCATCAGAATCTACATTCACATAAAAATGGACAGTTAGACATAAGAGGCGTACAAACATTGATTCAGAAATAAAATTACATACCACTGTCAATATGAATGGATGAGATATCAACATCCAAAGCACGACTCTCTCCAATTTTCAAAAGGTCGGCATGAGTAGCATGAAACATATCATGCAGTCCTCTCTTGGTATCCATATCGGTTGTCTTAAAGAACAAACCGGAAATTGCCTTGCAATTGCGCACTAGTGACGCGACCTGTATATTTATTTAACTTCAAGTTAGGAGAATATTAAATAAATTGAAGCACCTATAACTAATATAAATACTTACCATTACATAATGATCTAGTCCAGATGGGCGATAAGGCTCTGGAGTATCCACCGGTGGTTGAATGCGCTTGCGAGTCACAGATAAATACCATGAGTAGTACGCATCCCGATACGATATGTCTATATGGGTGGATCACCGTATCTTCTGAGCACGATCATTCCAAATGTCTATATACCCTTGCATTTCCTCATCTACAAGCTGATTAGTTCTTGTGATGTGTGGGCACCAAGTTTGGCATATTCCATTTCCCTTGGCCTATAAATACAACCCTTGGCCAAAGGAAATGGAGTCCAAAATCTGATCCGAAATTCTGCCCAAATCTCTCTAGAAACTACATTGTGCTCTCGGTTTGGCTTGGCTCCGATCAACTTCTCTCTACCCCTTCTCTCGGCATTTTAGCTTGAAACTTGTAATTTTCTTGTTGAAATGCCTTTGGCTATTGTATTCCACACCATGAATACAAGTAGCTAAGTTTCTTATTCGGTTTAGGGTTTGTTCTCTTATGCTTACATTTTGAGGCACTTGTACTTAATTTCATTCTATATCCCACTAGTCCTTGGATCTCATTCCACGGATCAAAGGCTCGGCTAAGTGGATGTCTTGCCACTAAGCTTAGTCAAGCTAATGATCCTTATTGTAACATCCATTTGATGCTTTGCGGCAATAATGGATAGTACACATAGATAGAACAATACCCTTGCCGGATTGTTCAATCTAATAAGGACTAGATTAGGAAGCTTAGACCGTGCCTAGTGAGGTAGTGGGGTTTCAATACCTTGGGTTGCCTACGACACCACACTACTACCTAGCTCGGTTAAAGCCGTGGTGTACTACCTTTGCCGGAGTACTTTGGGTGGTTTCCCTTGCCGGAAATACCACACTCTATGGGATGTAGAATGACCATGTGGTTGCCTATGATAAGTGTAGTGACGAAGCCCACTGCACTGTCGTTAAGGTGCAATGTTCTCTGTGCAAATAAATTTATATTTTCCGTTACTCGCAACTACACTACTGGGTAGCAAGTGGTAAGTAGGGGTCGAACCCAAGGGAATTAGGAGGATACGTTGTTCTTTGTGGGATTTGTACAGGATGGGAGCATTTTTAGGTTTGATTGAGATTTTAGCGGTTATGCCTAAGTGACTTTTTTGGTTGTTTTTGGTTTTGAGTGCGGAAAAGTAAATTACAGAAAGTAAATACTGAATTTAAAGGAAGAAGACTTACAGTGAGTGATGCGTGATTGATGAGTCCTCCGGTAGATGAGCGGTTGGTGATTGAAGATTATCGAGCAATTTATAAAAGTAAATACATGGGGTTTTGAATCTCAGGAAAGCATTCGGTTTCAGGGGCCTTGTATCATAGCCTGTTTATTATTTTAGTAACCCTTCTAAGTATTCAAACGTGAATCAAGGCCATTCCAAGCACTCGACTTGCAACACTGTCTAGCCTTTTGCAAAAGTGTTCGAAAGTGAATCGAGGCCATTCCAAGCACTCAACTTGCAACACCGTCTAGTCTTTTGCAAAAGTCGTAGAGCACTTGTTCTACTTAGACTAATACCCCATTCCAAGGTATATTAGCCTGTGTGCATCCATTTGGTCTTTCATTCCCGAGCAACCAAATGGTGTTTTAGAAAGGTCAAACTCCTCAGATAAGCTTTGCCATTCCAAGCATCCACTTATCAGAGTATGTTTACGAACCCCACGGAAGAGCTTTGCCATTCCAAGCATCCACTCAACCTTGGAAGTTCTAACCTAATATATGGCACATAGAACAAGTTTTGAATACAGAGAAAAGAAACTAAAAGAATTAAAACATTTTATGATACAAGTACACACCCTAAACCAAATAAAGAGTTTAGCTACAAATATCCATGGAAGAGGATATCATAGCTAAATACTCGGGGGTTTTTGAAAGACAGTAAGAGGAGAGGGGGTGGAATACTCAAGAACCAACAGGAGTATTCCTAATTCCTACTGAATACTCAAGAACCAACATGAGTATTCTCTACAGTATTATAATACTCAAGAACCAACAGGAGTATTATAATTTCAAACCGTTATAATACTCAAGAACCAACAAGAGTATTATTTCATAAACCAAACTTACAAAGTAACAAACATTTAGAGAGATAAGTGAGATGTTGATTTTTCGATGATACAAATGAGGAGGGGATGAGCTCCTTTTATAGCCACAATGGAGGAGGAATGGATGGAGGAGATGAAAGCATGTGGCTTTTGATCCAAGGGAGGAGGAGGAGGAGGTGCAAGGAGGAGGCGCCACATGGGGGAGGAGAAAGCCGCCGGTTGGGGGGAGGAAAAGCCACCGGTGTCCGGTCACCATGGAGGGTGGTTTCCTCCCTTGGCCACCTACAAGCAAGGTTGCCGGTCACCTTGGTCCATGGATGAGTTTTGATAGTTTTGTGCAGTCTTTTCACAAAACTATCAATCCAATTTTGCTCCGGTCTGACTTTGGTTGGTCCTCGGTTGGATTTGTATTGAGTAATTCAATGTCAGGATCTTGAGATTTCTTCGTTCAGCGTCTGATCTTGACCTTGGAATGACTCGTAATATCTTTTCAGTGTAAAATCCTCTCCTTAGCGTGTTTTCTCTCTAAGCGCCAAAATACCCTGTAGAAATATATCGGAACTAACAAGCAAAAGTTAAATAGACAAACAGTCTAATTTAGTGGGTTTTACTTTGTTTTTGATTCGTATAATTGTGGTCCATCAGATCACCCCACACTTTTAGTTGTTCGTCCCGAACAATGCTATTAAAGGGCGGCACACTAAGTAAGTTTGTTAAAATATGAAAATTAGACTGTGGTACTAGACTTATCCAAATTCATGCATTACTTACGTATTACCAAATTGAACTGTGTAAATAAATAGAAGAAACTTGATACTTGTACCTCCGTGCTGAGATGCAAATTATTCTGGATGTTTCGGGAGATAGCCCTTTTTAGGCTCCTGGACTGCAACCTCGGGACCGTCTCGCACTATATGGTTTCCTTGTAGCTTTCTCTAGCACGTGATTCGGTTCGGGTTTCAATGGTTTGAGTACTTTGATTTTCTTTTGGCGAGGGACTGCTTTTGTAGTGAATCGACCTTTGGCCTTTGATTTGACTCTTTGAGTACTTCACTTTTTGTTTGGTTAAAACCTTCACAATTTTGGGCCTTTGGCCTCTTGATTTGCTTCTTTGAGCTTTTTGCGTCTTTGTGACTTGCTAGTCCATTTTCTCAAGCCTTTTTGGGAGGTCCAATCATCGCCCGCAAGCCTATGGAAATACCTCCCCGCTCCTCTCATCATTATCATTTCGCGCGGGTCAAGATGAGGGTCGCTCATCTATTTTCTTGGCTACTTTGACTAGAGAGAGGACGGTCTGATTCCCGTCCTCGCCTTTTTTTTCTTTTGCATAAACACTGCATGGCGGAGATGACTTCAATCTTCACTGAAACCCGAAGTGCAGCCTCCACTGACTTCGAAAACCATATAGCGAAATTCAGTCCTTCGATTGCTTGCCAAGCCTCTCTAGGGCAGTTTATGTCAACTCCACATCCCTAGTTTATCTCAGCACAAAGGGACAAATGAGAAGTTACATTCTAAGTTTTTAAACAGTTGAATTTTCACAAGGTTAATGCATGAATTATGATCTATCTTTTTCACATTCTTAAGTTCATACTTTCAAAAAGATAATACTAAAAAAGAAAAACATGTTATTTATTTATGTACACATGCGGATCTCACCCCACACTTTTGAACGAAGGCGTGCCTTTCAGCACTACTTAGTTCAAACGCCATGCAAGCATACAATTACGAGAAGGAAATGATATTAAGGAAAGGTAAGATCAGAACTCCCTTTTTGTGTCGCATGACATGGCATGAGGCTAGATAATCGAGGGAGTTCGGCTGGGGCCTTGAACTCTCAGCGCAGGCCCGGTAAATTCACGGAAGCTGCCTGGCTGATCCGATCGTGCTCCAAAAACCAATTCCTAAATTGTCAAATCATTCTATGCACCAAGTGGGTGAGAGCGACTTATTGATAAAAACTAAAAGACAGAAAATAAAAATAAAAAGACAGAAAGTAAGATAGTGTCGGGTTACCTCCCGACCAGTGCACTTGTTTAACGTCGTTGGCTCGACAATACCTCAATCATGGATCATAAGGTCGGATCCCAGGGGTGAGTGAGGTCAAACTTCTTATTGGTAGCTCTTTTATCCTGCTCAAAGAACTTGTGGAGTGATGGGCTTGGTTTGGTTCTCCATTGGTTCGGCAGTTTCTTCTTTTCATAGCTCCGAGAAGGTGAGGCTCTCTTGACCATAGCTGCTGGTCCATCGAGTCGTGGTCTCTTGTTACTCCATCCCGGCTTCCATTCTTTTGGCTCATGTCTTGGCCGCTTCTTCAAATATGGCCGGTTGGCACCTTTGTAATTGTAAAAGTTCGGTATTGTGCCAGCAACCATGGGCGACATCAAGCATGTTCCTATGTGAAGCCTCTTCTTTATGGCAGCGGCGAATGGTCGTCCTAGAACGAGCGAGTTTTCAGGGCCGCTTTGTTGAGTCGTGGTGAGTGAGAGCTTCATTGATGGCTTTTCTTGCCCTTGATTTGCCTCCAACTTGCCTTGCACCTCAGCGTTAATTACTTCATTTTCAGGGGCTGTGATTTGCATAAAAACCGAGGAGAAAAGTTGGGGAACTTACACCATAAGGCCCAGGTCTTTCTTGGATAGTTTGATAATGAGGGTCAGGTCTGCCTTAGGTGCTTCGATAGTTAGGATCGGGTATGTTTTGGGTGCTTTGAGCGCAAGGACCGGGCCTGCCGTGCTTTCTTCGGTTATTTGTGAGTCCTCATCCTCTATTGGCGCTTCATCATCAGTTTGGTGCATTGGCCCTTGTTTTGTGCTTTCTGCCAAATCGTCTATGAGGTCCCAAGTTTCAGCCATGGTTAACTTCATGATTGAGCCTCCCGCTGCATTGTTAAGTCTTTTCCGCTCAAGTGGCATTATTCCACCGAGAAACCTTTGAAGAAGAATAGAGTCCGTGAATCCATGGTGCGGGCAGCTTGAAACAATGATTTCGAAGTACGTATAGTACTTGTCCAAAGTTTCATCCCGGAGTTGCTCAAGGTTGAGAATCTTCTCGCGGGTTTCAAGTCGGAGAGATGGCGGGCAAAACTTTTCTAAGAATTGGGTTTGTAGATCCCCATAATCACCTTCATCCTCCGCACATGAGTAATACCAATTTAGTGCGGAGTCTGTTAAAGAAAATTTGAAGCATCTCAGCTTAAACTCCTCTAACGTCTTGTTCTCAGGTTTCATTGGGCAGCAGATGTGGTCAACATGTTGGCTATGTATCACAGGGTCCTCTTCAATGGTACCTCCGAATTGAGGAAGATGTCGCTTTGTCCAAGCATACATAGTGGGTAGTGTTGATGAAGAAATGAGAAAGGGAGGGAAAGAACAACTTATCCGACGGCTAATTCCCCGGCAACGGCGCCAATTTGACGAAGCCCACTGCACTGTCGTTAAGGTGCAATGTTCTCTGTGCAAATAAATTTATATTTTCCGCTACTCGCAACTACACTACTGGGTAGCAAGTGGTAAGTAGGGGTCGAACCCAAGGGAATTAGGAGGATACGTTGTTCTTTGTGGGATTTGTACAGGATGGGAGCGTTTTTTAGGTTTGATTGAGATTTTAGCGGTTATGACTAAGTGACTTTTTTGGTTGTTTTTGGTTTTGAGTGCGGAAAAGTAAATTACAGAAAGTAAATACTGAATTTAAAGGAAGAAGACTTACAGTGGGTGATGCGTGATTGGTGAGTCCTCCGGTAGATGAGCGGTTGGTGATTGCAGATGATCGAGCAATTTATAAAAGTAAATACAGGGGGTTTTGAATCTCAGGAAAGCATTCGATTTCAGGGGCCTTGTATCATAGCCTGTTTATTATTTTAGTAACCCTTCTAAGTATTCAAACGTGAATCAAGACCATTCCAAGCACTCGACTTGCAACACTGTCTAGCCTTTTGCAAAAGTGTTCGAAAGTGAATCGAGGCCATTCCAAGCACTCAACTTGCAACACCGTCTAGTCTTTTGCAAAAGTCGTAGAGCACTTGTTCTACTTAGACTAATACCCGATTCCAAGGTATATTAGCCTGTGTGCATCCATTTGGTCTTTCATTCCCGAGCAACCAAATGGTGTTTTAAAAAGGTCAAACTCCTCAGATAAGCTTTGCCATTCCAAGCATCCACTTATCCGAGTATGTTTACGAACCCCACGGAAGAGCTTTGCCATTCCAAGCATCCACTCAACCTTGGAAGTTCTAACCTAATATATGGCACATAGAACAAGTTTTGAATACAGAGAAAAGAAACTAAAAGAATTAAAACATTTTATGATACAAGTACACACCCTAAACCGAATAAAGAGTTTAGCTACGAATATCCATGGAAGAGGATATCATAGCTAAATACTCGGGGGTTTTTGAAAGACAGTAAGAGGAGAGGGGGTGGAATACTCAAGAACCAACAAGAGTATTCCTAATTCCTACTGAATACTCAAGAACCAACAGGAGTATTCTCTACAGTATTATAATACTTTAGAACCAACATGAGTATTATAATTTCAAACCGTTATAATACTCAAGAACCAACAAGAGTATTATTTCATAAACCAAACTTACAAAGTAACAAACATTTAGAGAGATAAGTGAGATGTTGATTTTTGGATGATACAAATGAGGAGGGGATGAGCTCCTTTTATAGACACAAGGGAGGAGGAATGGATGGAGGAGATGAAAGCATGTGGCTTTTGATCCAAGGGAGGAGGAGGAGGTGCAAGGAGGAGGCGCCACATGGGGGAGGAGAAAGCCGCCGGTTGGGGGGAGGAAAAGCCACCGGTGGCCGGTCACCATGGAGGGTGGTTTCCTCCCTTGGCCACCTCCAAGCAAGGTTTCCGGTCACCTTGGTCCATGGATGAGTTTTGATAGTTTTGTGCAGTCTTTTCACAAAACTATCAATCCAATTTTGCTCCGGTCTGACTTTGGTTGTTCCTCGGTTGGATTTGTATTGAGTAATTCAATGTCAGGATCTTGAGATTTCTTCGTTCAGCGTCTGATCTTGACTTTGGAATGACTCGTAATATCTTTTCAGCATAAAATCCTCTCCTTAGCGTGTTTTCTCTCTAAGCGCCAAAATACCATGTAGAAATATATCGGAACTAACAAGCAAAAGTTAAATAGACAAATAGTCTAATTTAGTGGGTTTTATTGTATTTTTGATTCGTATAATTGTGGTCCATCATGTAGCATAAGAGAGGCCCTAAACTGAATATTCCCTCTCTTGATCACAAAACCCCTTTACTTACCCTTGCATGCACTTACGTTCGAAAACCATTTCCAAAACCCCCTTGCACTTACTTTACTTTCCTTTACTGTTTTCTAAGAACAACGAGTAGTCGTTCTAATTCCCTTGGGTTCGACCCCTACTTACCACTCTACTAGTTCATAGTGTGAGTCTCAGTAGCGGAAACTTATAAATTTAGATTTGATACTTATCCCTTCGACAAGGACAAGCCTATCAAATTTTGGCGCCGTTGCCGGGGACTTAGTTCAGTCGGTGAAAGTTGTTCTTATTTTTGTTCTTTTTGTTGTTGGTTCTTGTGTTTGACCCTTGTGAACCATGTCTCATCATGGTAGTAATTTTGATGATGATGTGGTGAACAATGACATGGGTCAAGACAACGGGGCTCCTCTATTCTATGAGAACCCCGAGGACCGGTTCTGAGAGATGAGGCGTAGGCATGCGGCCGAGCGTAACCAAGGGCAGCCCGAGGACCAAGCCCGAAACTGTCCGAGGCAGCCGGTTAGGCCTCCGCCTAGGCCTCATCCTCAACAGTTTGCCCCAAGAGCACAACATGCCCGGGAGGAAAACTTTGATGATGATGTCTATCAAGAGCCTACCATGGGGGGAGCTCTCGGATCCCAACTTTAGACACCAAACTTGGTGTATCTATGAGAGCCCGAAACTAGAGGATATATTGGTTAGCACGGGTGTCGTGCACAATTTGCCCAAGTTCTCGGGCACTCAAGGAGAATCTGCGACCTCTCATCTCAAACGTTTTCATGGCACTTGCCAAAACTTAAAACCCCATGGAGTAGACGTAGAGGACTTCAAGTTGAAGGCCTTTTACTTCTCTCTAGCGGATGCGGCTAACGATTGGTTTCTTGCCTTACCTTCAGAAAGTATTCGGTCTTGGCCACAAATGCAAGCGAAATTTTTGGCCAAATACTATCCTGCTGGCCGTGCTGCACAAGTAAGGAAACAGTTGCAAGAGTTGAGGCAAGGGCCGAATGAATCGATGTATGATTACTTGGAGAAGTTCAACCAGCTAGAAGGAAGTTGTTGCAATCTAGGGCTTACCGAGAAGCTCTTGTTGGAGTACTTGATGGATGGGTTCAAACCGTTGGACAAGATGCTCTTGAATGCCTCGGCTGGAGGAACAATGTCGAGCTTGACACTAAGGGAAATAAGAGATCTAATTTCGAAGGTGGCTGAGAATGCCCGGTTCGAAGAAGAGAATAGTCGACAAGAGGAGTTAATCCGGACAAAGAGTGTGGCCAAGCCGAGGTCCCTTCGAACCGTTTGACTGAGGACGTGAAGCAAATGAAGGGGATGATGATGCACTTGATGAGAAGGGAACCGGCTAAGGTCAAGCCGTGTGAGTTTTATGGAGCTGTGGACCATAGGACAGATTCGTGTCCAACATTGCTAGAGGAGGACCATGAAGAAGTGAATGCGGTCGGGGACTACCAAGCATACCCTAACCGGGCCGGGCCTAGTCGGCCATATGGACAAGAACCGTCCGGGAATGCTTGGAGGAACGACAGGCCTCCCCCTAGGGACTCGGTTCATCACGCTCAACAAGCCGCTCCCCAAGCTACCCAAAAGTTCTATAGGCCGCCCAACGTCAATATCAGCAAAATGGACCGGGACCAAGCCAAAACCGGCCGGGACCGAGCCATACTCAACCGGGCCCGGTAGGACCAAACCGATCATTAGAGGATATGATAAAGGAATCGGCCACTAGCAATGTTCAGATGAATGCCACAATTCAACAGAATCAGGCCGAGACCAGAGGGCAAATAGCCGAGATCAACAAGCAGTTGTCCCAACTCGCTACGACCTTGTCCGAGCTTAAGAAAGAGACCGGTCGGCTTCCTTCACAAACAATTCAGAATCCGAGGGAATGTGAGTGCGGTTACTCTAAGGAGTGCAAAGAAGCTTGTCGTTGAGTCGGAAGAGCAAGAGGAAGGAGAATGCTCAAGGATGCCCGAGGAAAACCAAACCGGGCCCGAGGCACTCAGTACTGATGAACCGGGACGCATGCGTCCGTCCGAGGAGTGTGCGTGGGAGCGTCCGGGTCAGACGGGAGCGTCCGTCTTGCTCGGTACTGACGGGTCAGCGCCGGAATGTGCGATAGCATCCGAGGAACGCTCGACAGGCCCGGTACCCGCGTCCGACGCCGAAAATTCCAAACTCAGCGTTCCTTTGCCTTTTCCCGTTCCAGCCCAAGCTCCAAAGAGATATATAATGGACAAGGATGTTTGGGAGCTGTTTAGCCGAGTTGAGATCAATATTCCCCTCTTGGAAGCCATCAAGCAAATTCCGAGATATGCTAAGTTCTTAAAGGAGCTTTGTACTAACCGAAGAAGGGGAAATTGTGTCGATCAAGAGCTTATGAGTCGGAATGTGTCGGGAGTTATACAAAGAGCCGTGCCCCCAAAATGTGGAGACCCGGGGACCTATACAATTCCATGCACCATAGGGAACATCCGAATTGAGAATTGTATGTTGGACTTTGGGGCCTCGATCAATGTTCTTCCCTACTCGATTTATTCATGCCTTCGGATTGGACCTCTTGAGCCGGCCGGGCTCACCATTCAATTGGCGGACCGGTCATGTAAACAACCTGAAGGGAAGATTGAGGACGTCCTAGTCCAAGTGGGAGAATTGGTTTTTCCGGCGGACTTCTATGTCCTAAAGATGGAAAACTGTGGGCTGAATGATCATGCTCCTATTTTGCTAGGCCGGCCGTTCCTCAAGACTTCAAAGATGAAGATCGATTGTGGTAGTGGTATGCTCTCAATGGAAGTTAAAGGAGAAGTGTTTAGCTTTGATATATTCCGGGCCATGAAGCACCCATTGGAATTTGAGACCGTGCGTGCCCTTGATACTTTGGATGATATCGTCCGAGAGGCCCAACCCGAACGGGAGTCAGACCCGCTTGAGATTGTGATCGATAGAGCCTTATACTCGGCCGAGAGTTCCTATGAGTTGGCCGAGGGGATAGAAGGGGCATTGTACCAATTGGAGATTGCTAGGCCACTCACACCAAGGTATGAAGTAAATCAGATAAGACTTTTCAAGTCTAACACATGTTTACCTTCTATTGTGCAAGCGCCCGAGATAGAGCTCAAGCCCTTGCCCAAGCATTTGAAGTATGAATTCTTAGGAGACAATGGTACTCTCCCGGTGATCATCAAGAACGATTTAGAGGCGGACCAAGAGCGTCGTTTGGTAGAGGTATTGAGCCGGTACAAGATGGCTATCAGTTGGACCTTGGGGGACCTAAGAGGGATAAGCCCGGCAGTTTGTATGCACCGGATTTTGCTAGAGGATGGGGCTAGGCCATCAAAGGAACCTCAACGACGACTCAACCCAATTATGATGGAGGTGGTTCAAAAGGAGATACAAAAGTTACTTGATGCGGATGTGATCTATCCTATCTCGGATAGTAGATGGGTGAGCCCGGTTCATGTTGTTCCAAAGAAGACCGGCATAACAGTTGAGGAGAATGCCGAGGGTAAAATGGTAGCTACAAGGGTCAAGAATGGGTGGAGGATGTGTATAGACTACAGGAAGCTAAATGCCGTCACAAGGAAAGACCACTTCCCCCTTCCATTCATCGATCAAATGCTAGATCGGTTGGCGGGCAAGCCATACTTTTGCTTCTTGGATGGGTTCTCGGGCTACAATCAAATCCCTATAGCACCCGAGGACCAAGAGAAGATGACGTTCACATGCCCATTTGGCACATTTGCCTTTCGAAGGATGTCGTTTGGCCTATGCAATGCCCCGGGTACATTCCAAAGAGTGGTGATGAGCATCTTCTCGGACATGATTGGGACCTTCATCGAAGTGTTCATGGATGACTTCACCGTGCATGGAAGCACTTTTGACACTTGCTTGAAGAACTTAAGCACAGTTCTAGAACGGTGCGTCTCTACGAACCTTGTGCTCAACTACGAAAAGTGCCACTTCATGGTGACCCACGGTGTAGTCTTGGGACACATTGTCTCAAAAGAAGGGTGACGGAGCCCACCGCAATGTCGTTAAGGTGCGGTGTTCTCTGTGCAAAAGCAAATTTATATTCCGCTACTCGTGACCTTACTACTAGGTAGCAAGTGGTAAGTAGGGGTCGAACCCAAGGGAATTAGGGGGATAGTCATTCTTTGAGGGATTTGTACAGCAAGGGAGCGTGTTTTAGGTTGATTGAGGTTTTAGTGCGGAAAAGTAAGTGATTGGTTGGTTGGTTTTGGTTTTTAGTGCGGAAAAGTAAATGACAGAAAAGTAAAATACTGAAAATAAAAGTAGAAGACTTACAGTGGGTGATGCGTGATTGGTAAGCCTTCCGGAACGTGAGCAGTTGATAGAGCAGTTTATACTAAGAAAGTAAATGCGAGGGGTTTTTTAAATCTAAGGAAAGCATTCGGTTTTTGGGGCCTTGTATCATAGCCTGTTTATCATTGACCTTTAGTGATCCTTCTAAGTATTCAAACGTGTATCAAGGCCATTTCAAGCACTCGATTTGCACACACTGTCTAGCCCATTTCAAGGTCGTAGAGCACTTGTTCTATTTAGACTAGCACCCCATTTCAAGGTATACTAGCCTATGTGCATCCATTGATCCGTCATTTCCGATCAAAACCAATGGTGTTTAAAAGAGGTCGAACTCCTCAGATAAGCTTTGCCATTTCAAGCATCCACTTACCCGAGTATGTTCACGAACCCCCACGGAAGAGTTTTGCCATTTCAAGCATCCACTCAACCTTGGAAGTTCTGGCCTAATATATGGCACATAGAACAAGTTTTGAATAAAAAGAAGAGGCACTAAAAAGATGGCCTAAAACATTTTATGATACAAGTACACCCCTTTAACCAAATGAAGAGTATAGCTACGAATATCCTTAGAGGTGGATACCATAGCTAAGTACTTACGGTTTTTGAAAGACAGTAAGTAAGGGAAAGGGGTGAGTACTTCAAGAACCGACAAGAGTACTCGAGAATAAAGAAAAGCTTGAGTACTCAAGAACTGACAGGAGAACTCAAGAACGATCTACAATACTCAAGAACCAACAGGAGTATTATAGATATAGAACAAAAGCTTACAAAGTACCAAACTTTTAGAGAGATAAGTGTATGATTTTTTGGGATGGATACAAATGAGAGGGGAAGGCTTGTATTTATAGCCATGGGAGGAGAAGTTGTGTGGAGGAGAAGGAGACACTTGGCAAGCTTTCCATGGAGGAGGAGGAGGAGCCTCCCAAAGCCGCCGGTTGTGGGTGGTAAAAGGAGGAGAGCTTCCTCCCTTGGTCACCTCCTCCAAAAGCCGCCGGTCACCATGGAGGGGAGAGTGAGTTTTGTGAGGTTTTGTGACGTTTTCACAAAACTATCGGTGTATTTCAGCTCCGGACTGACTTTGGTTGCTCTTTGGTTGGATTTGTTTTGAGTGATTCAATGTCAGGATCTTGAGATTTCTTCAGTCGGCATCTGATCGTGACCTTGGAATGACTCGTAATATATTTTCAGCGTAAAATCCTCTCCTTAGCGTGTATTCTCTCTAGTCTCCAAAATACCTTGTAGATAAATATCGGAACTAACAAGCAAAAGTTAAATAGACAAACAGTCTAATTTAGTGGGTTTAGCTGTGTTTTTGATTCGTATAATTATGGTCCATCAGATCACCCCACACTTTTAGTTGTTCGTCCCGAACAATGCTATTAAAGGGCGGCACTAAGTAAGCTTTTAAAATATGAAAGTTAGACTGTGGGACTAGATTTATCCTAATTCATGCATTACTTACTTATTACAAAATTGAACTGTGTAAATAAATAGAAGAAACTTGATACTTGTACCTCCGTGTTGAGATGCAAATTATTTTGGATGTTTCGGGAGATAGCCCTTTTCAGGCTCCTGGACTGCAACTTCGGGACCATCTCGTACTATATGGGTTCCTTGTAGCTTTCTCTAGCACGTGATTTGGTTCGGGTTTCAATGGTTTGGTCTTTGATTTTCTTTTGGCGAGGGACTGCTTTTGTAGTGAATCGACCTTTGGCCTTTGATTTGACTCTTTGAGTACTTCACTTTTTGTTCGGTTAAAACCTTCACAATTTTGGGCCTTTGGCCTCTTGATTTGCTTCTTTGAGCTTTTTGCGTCTTTGTGACTTGCTAGTCCATTTTCTCAAGCCTTTTTGGGAGGTCCAATCATCGCCCGCCAGCCTATGGAAATACCTCCCCGCTCCTCTCATCCTTGTCGTTTCGCGCGGGTCAAGATGAGGGTCGCTCATCTATTTTATCGGCTACTTTGACTAGAGAGAGGACGGTCTGATTCCCGTCCTCGCCTTTTTTTCTTTTTGCATAAACACTGCATGGCGGAGATGACTTCAATCTTCACTGAAACCCGAAGTGCAGCCTCCACTGACTTCGAAAACCATATAGCGAAATTCAGTCCTTCGATTGCTTGCCAAGCCTCTCTAGGGCAGTTTATGTCAACTCCACATCCCTAGTTTATCTCAGCACAAAGGGACAAATGAGAAGTTACATTCTAAGTTTTTAAACAGTTGAATTTTCACAAGGTTAATGCATGAATTATGATCTATCTTTTTCACATTCTTAAGTTCATATTTTCAAAAAGATAATGTTAAGGGAAAAGGAAAAACATGTTATTTATTTACAAAAGTGGTTCTCACCCCACACTTTTGAACGAAGGCGTGCCTTTCAGCACAACTTAGTTCAAAAGCCATGCAAGCAGATATTGTACGAGAAGGAAATGACATCAAGGAAAAAGGGAAGAATAAAACTCCCTTTATTGTGTCGAATGAACGACATGGCATGCGGCTGGATAATCGAGGGAGTTCGGCTGGGGCCTTGAACTCTCAGCGCATGCTCGGTAATTCACGGAAGCTGCCTGGCTGATCCGGTCTTGCTCCAAAAACCGATTCCTAAATAGTCATTTCATTCTATGCACCAAGTGGGTGAGAGCGACTTACGGAAAAAACTAAATGATAGAAAAATAAAAGATAGAAAGTAAGTTAGGTGTCGGGTTACCTCCTGACCAGTGCCTTTGTTTAACGTCGTTGGCTCGACAGTACCTCATTCCTGGATCACTGGTTTGGATCCCATGGGTGGCTCAGGTCGTATTTCGCCACTGTTCCTGTGTTGAATCTGGCCTTGACTCTTCCTGACTTCTTGCTTGGGTTAGAACCCCATGGTTTTGGTGTTTTTTCTTTCCATTGCTTTTGAGAAGGCGGGGGACCTTTGACCATAGCTGCTGGTCTTGTTACTCTTTCGGTCTCCTTCGGCAGGTCAGAAATCTGTGTACCGTGATCTGAGATAGGTATAATGTCTGGCGGTTTCTTTGTATCCGTGCGGCTATTATCAATGGAGAAATTTGCAATTTTGCCGCCGAACTTAAGCGATAATGAGCCCTTGCCCACATCGATCCTTGCTTTAGTAGCGTAGAGGAATGGTCGTCCCAATATTATTGTTGGAGGGTCGTCTTCGCTGGTCTCTCCCGTTTGTATTACATAAAAGTCTACAGCAACGACGAGCTCTCCCACATGGAGTATTACATCTTCCAGCACTCCAACCGGACGGATGCACGATTTATCATCTAGCTCGATATTGACCTGGGTGGTTTTAATGGACCAAGTCCTAATAAGTAATATAAGGAGGAGGGCATGGCGTTGACAGCAGCTCCAAGATTGACTAAGCACTTATGAATCTGTGCTTCACCAATACCGCAGGTGACTGTGAAGGCCCCTGGGTCTTCATCTCTTTTCGGTTGTGGCTCATGATCTGAAGTGAGGGCTCTTTCTATAGTCGGGCCATTCTGCCCGTTCCTTGGCTTAGGATTTGTATAATTGGACCCCTTAATATTTTGATTCGGAGCATAAATATTAGTTGGAGAGTCCCACTTTAATTCGTTATTGTCATCCCATCCAGGTGCTGGTATGTCAGAGTGTATGATCGGTGGTGGTGTTATGCAAACGGTGAATGCGTACCATCCATTGTCAGCATGCGTAACCCATGTTTTGCCATCATTGGGTCGGTCTTCCTCTTGGTTCCAATCAGGATGGCGCCTCCGGGTGAAGTGCTTGTTTGTAAGTTTGTAAGTTGGGGATCGTGCTACTTCTCCCAGTGTCGCCTTTACGTTTGACCTCTTTATCATGCTAAGATTCGCCTTTGGGTTTTGGATGGTTTGGGAAGGAAGTATGCCAGGCTCATTAGTGAGTGTTGACATTGCAGTGGCGAGTTGGGACATTTGTTTGGTCAATTCTGAAATTGCCCCGTCAGTTTTCGCCTGGTATTGGTGTAACGAAGTACCCAATTGATTTATGCTTCCTCCGAGCTCCTTCATCGTGTCATCGAGCGACTTGGTTGGTTCTTGCTGATTATGCGGGCCGGTTTGGTACTGATTTGGTTCTCTTTGCTGATATTGGCCTGCTGATGGAGCGTTCTGGTTATACTGTCGGTGGGGGGGGGGGGGGTTGGTAGTATGACTGAGCTAGTTGAGGGACAGCTGGTTGTGCTTCCTTCTGAGGATAGTTGTTGTTACGCCAGTTCGGGTTGGTTGCTTGACCATACTGTCGGTTTTGTCCGGCTCTATCGTTGCTGTTGTTGTTGTATCCTTGGTATCCTCCCACTGCATTCACTTCTGCCGGTTCCTCTTCTATTAATGTCGGGCATGCGTCGGTTTTGTGGTCCGTAGAACCACAAAATTCGCAAGGCTTAACTGGAACTGGTTGTCTTCGTAGGAACTGAATCATCATCTCCTTCAATTGTTTCATCTCTTCTGGCATGGAGTTCATCGGTGTTTCAGCTTTTGCCACATTCCTTGTTCGGGAAAATTCTTCCTGACGAGTCGTCTCTTCTCTAAATCGGGCATTTTCAGCAACGTCGGTGATGAGATCCCTTATGCCACTTAATGACAGATTCATCATGGATCCTCCAGCTGAGGCATCCAGGAGCATTTTGTCTAAGGGTCTTAATCCATCAATGAGATACTCGACGGTGAGTTTCTCGGGCAGTCCAAGGGTACAGCAGCTTCTCTCCAGGCGGTTGAACTTTTCCAGGTAATCGTACATGGTTTCATTGGGTCCTTGCTTGATGTCTTGTAGTTGCCTCCGTACTTGCATCGCCCATCCTGCCGGGTAATATTTGTCCAGGAATTTCTTTCGCATCTGAGCCTATGTTCTGATGCTACCGGAAGGCAATAAAAGGAACCAGTCGTTTGCCGCGTCGATGAGGGAAAAATAGAACGCCTTCAACTTGAAGTCGTTACGTTTACGCCATTTGGTTTTAAGTTCTGGCAAATACCATGTATGCGTTGGAGATGAGTCATTGCTGATTCTCCACGTGTTCCTGAGAATTTCGATTAGTTGTGGGCCACTGAAGTGTTGATGATGATATTTTCCAGTTCAGGGCCTTCGTGAATTCACCATGGCTGGTTTCTGAAATACGGTGCTGAGAGTTCTCCCATAGTAGGTTTGCGAAAATTGTTGTTATCCCCGTAGTAGTTATCGAAAGCGGGTTCTCGTCTCGGCACTTGTCGAGGTTGAGGGGGTGGTGGATATCTAGGGGGTTGTACTGGACCAGCTGCATTTTGGTCCTCGGGTGGTTCTTGATTTCTTCTGATGGCCTCCCTATCACGAGCTCTTCTGTTTCTGATGAGTTGTTTCGGATCGTCCACAAATGGAAGTGGCACCTCATCATTTCGATCGTACAGGTTTATCTCGTCGTTATCTTGGTAGTCATGGTGGCTTCCTTCGCGAGACATGGTTGTTTTGAAGCGAGTATTAATTCAAAGAACTTATCCGATGGCTAATTTCCCGGTAACGGCGCCAGTTTTGACGGAGCCCACCGCACTGTCGTTAAGGTGCGGTGTTCTCTGTGCAAAAGCAAATTTATATTCCGCTACTCGTGACCTTACTACTGGGTAGCAAGTGGTAAGTAGGGGTCGAACCCAAGGGAATTAGGGGGATAGTCGTTCTTTGAGGGATTTGTACAGCGAGGGAGCGTGTTTTAGGTTGATTGAGGTTTTAGTGCAGAAAAGTAAGTGATTGGTTGGTTGTTTTGGTTTTTAGTGCGGAAAAGTACATGACAGAAAAGTAAAATACTGAAAATAAAAGTAGAAGACTTACAGTTGGTGATGCGTGATTGGTAAGCCTTCCGGAACGTGAGCAGTTAATAGAGCAGTTTATACTAAGAAAGTAAATGCGAGGGGTTTTTTAAATCTAAGGAAAGCATTCGGTTTCTGGGGCCTTGTATCATAGCCTGTTTATCATTGACCTTTAGTGATCCTTCTAAGTATTCGAACGTGTATCAAGGCCATTTCAAGCACTCGATTTGCACACACTGTCTAGCCCATTTCAAGGTCGTAGAGCACTTGTTCTATTTAGACTAGCACCCCATTTCAAGGTATACTAGCCTATGTGCATCCATTGATCCGTCATTTCCGATCAAAACCATTGGTGTTTAAAAGAGGTCGAACTCCTCAGATAAGCTTTGCCATTTCAAGCATCCACTTACCCGAGTATGTTCACGAACCCCCACGGAAGAGTTTTGCCATTTCAAGCATCCACTCAACCTTGGAAGTTCTGGCCTAATATATGGCACATAGAACAAGTTTTGAATAAAAAGAAGAGGCACTAAAAAGATGGCCTAAAACATTTTATGATACAAGTACACCCCTTCAACCGAATGAAGAGTTTAGCTACGAATATCCATAGAGGTGGATACCATAGCTAAGTACTTACGGTTTTTGAAAGACAGTAAGTAAGGGAAAGGGGTGAGTACTTCAAGAACCGACAAGAGTACTCGAGAATAAAGAAAAGCTTGAGTACTCAAGAACCGACAGGAGTACTCAAGAACGATCTACAATACTCAAGAACCAACAGGAGTATTATAGATATAGAACAAAAGCTTACAAAGTACCAAACTTTTAGAGAGATAAGTGTATGATTTTTTGGGATGGATACAAATGAGAGGGGAAGGCTTGTATTTATAGCCATGGGAGGAGAAGTTGTGTGGAGGAGGAGGAGACACTTGGCAAGCTTTCCATGGAGGAGGAGGAGCCTCCCAAAGCCGCCGGTTGTGGGTGGTAAAAGGAGGAGAGCTTCCTCCCTTGGTCACCTCCTCCAAAAGCCGCTGGTCACCATGGAGGGGAGAGTGAGTTTTGTGAGGTTTTGTGACGTTTTCACAAAACTATCGGTGTATTTCAGCTCCGGACTGACTTTGGTTGCTCTTTGGTTGGATTTGTTTTGAGTGATTCAATGTCAGGATCTTGAGATTTCTTCAGTCGGCATCTGATCGTGACCTTGGAATGACTCGTAATATATTTTCAGCGTAAAATCCTCTCCTTAGCGTGTATTCTCTCTAGTCTCCAAAATACCCTGTAGATAAATATCGCAACTAACAAGCAAAAGTTAAATAGACAAACAGTCTAATTTAGTGGGTTTAACTGTGTTTTTGATTCGTATTATTATGGTCCATCAAAGGGATGGAGGTCGACAAGGCAAAAATTGACGTTATTAGGACTCTACCCTATCCAAGCACGGTGAGGGATATCAAGTCGTTCCTTGGACATGCCGGTTTCTACCGAATGTTCATTAAGGATTTCTCCAAGAAGGCATTGCCCTTATCTAACCTTCTACAAAAGGATGTGCCTTTCGAGTTCACCATGGAATGCAAGGAAGCATTCGATGAGTTGAAGAGTGCTCTCACTAGCACACCCATCATTCGGGCTCCGGATTGGAGCAAGGGTTTTGAAATAATGTGTGATGCTAGTGACTATGCCATGGGGGCGGTTCTTGGACAAAGGGATGAGAAGAAACCGGTGGTGATCTACTATGCATCGAGGACATTGGATGCCGCTCAAAGAAATTATTCAACCACCGAGAAGGAGCTTTTGGCCGTAGTCTTTGCATTAGAGAAGTTCAGATCCTACTTGCTCTGTACCAAAGTGATAGTCTTCTCGGACCATGCGGCCATTCGATACTTGATGACTAAGAAGGAGGCCAAGCCAAGGCTAATTAGATGGATCTTGCTATTGCAAGAATTTGACGTGGAGATCAAGGATAAAAAGGGGATTGAAAATACTGTGGCCGACCACTTGAGTCGAATTGTCCGAGAGGAGGAGCCCAGGTCCATAACCGAGACCTACCCGGACGAGCACATCTATGCTCTCTCGGCCAAACTGCCTTGGTATGCTCCAATCATGAATTACTTGGTGGGAGGTACATTTCCTCCTTCTTACTCTAAGGCACAATGCATGAAACTTAAGCATGATTCTAGATTTTATGTGTGGGATGACCCTTACTTGTGGAAAATAGGAGTAGACCAATTGCTTAGAAGGTGCATCCCTGATTTTGATATTGCCTCGGTTATTAGCTTTTGTCATAAGCATGCTTGTGGAGGACACTTTGGGCCTAGGAGGACCGCTAGGAAGATCCTAGATAGCAGTTTCTTTTGGCCTAGTGTCTTTAGAGATTCATATGAACATTGTAGGAAATGTGATAGATGCCAAAGGGTAGGCAATATTTCGGCTAGAAATGAGATGCCCCAAGTGCCCATCTTGGTTAATGATGTCTTTGACATATGGGGCATCGATTTCATGGGGCCTTTTCCTGTTTCATGTGGATTTGCTTATATCCTTGTTGCGGTGGATTATGTCACAAAGTGGGTAGAGGCTAAGGCCACTAGATGTGATGATGCTAAGACTGTTGTAGATTTTTTGCGCACTCACATCTTTTGTAGGTATGGGGTACCTAAGGCCATCATAAGCGACCAAGGCACGCATTTTTGCAATAGGATGATGGCCTCCACCTTGCGACATTATGGTGTCCACCATCAAACTTCAACGGCCTACCACCCTCAAACAAATGGACAAGTGGAGATCTCCAACCGCGAAATTAAAGGGATTCTAGAAAAGATGGTGAAGCCAACAAGGAAAGATTGGAGCCAAAGATTGAATGATGCTCTATGGGCTTATCTGACAGCCTACAAGACACCGATTGGGACCTCCCCCTTTCGGTTGGTCTATGGAAAGGCATGCCACCTTCCGGTGGAGTTAGAGCATAAAGCATATTAGGCTTTGAAGCAATGTAACTTGGATTTGAAGGCTTCCGGGTTTGAAAGGAAGATACAACTATGTGAGCTAGAGGAGTTGAGGCTTGAGGCGTATGAGGGACAATCAGATTATAAAGCACGGACAAAGTTCTACCACGACAAATATATCATCCGTCGCAAATTTGAAGAAGGCCAAAAGGTTCTCCTATTCTCCTCTCGGTTAAGGTTGATGCCCGGGAAGCTCTGGTCGAGATGGACGGGTCCCTACACCGTGGCCCGAGTCTACAATCATGGAGCCATAGAGCTCGAGAATCCAAGGGACGGGAGTCGATTCAAGGTAAATGGACAAAGGGTGAAGCCCTACTACGGGGAGGACAACCCGCCTTCCCAAGACTATGACCTAGCCGAGCCACCCGAACCTCCTTGAAGGAGGTACCGTCGAGCCAACGACGTTAAACAAAGGCGCTCACAGGGAGGCAGCCCGGCATTTTTCAGTATTTCTTGCATTTTAGTTACTTTTACTAACCCTAACCCTATTGCATTTGGAAAGGAAAATTGGACTTTTTGTAGGAACGGTACCGGGCCGGGTACGCATTGTACCGATAGAGCAACGCATTTTAGCATACCGGGTCTCGGACGGACCGACGAGGGTACCGAGAGGAACAGTACCGGGCTGGCCGCAGTACCGGGTTATGCCAAGAACAACCGGGCTGAACCAAGAGAGCCGGAACCCGCGTCCGAGAAGGGACCAAGCCCAGCCAACCTTCCCTGAGCCTTAATTGATTTATCCCGGGCTAAGCATTGTCGTTGCTCACCTAGCTACGACAATGCCAGAACGCCAAGAAACGAGCATTTTGCCCGAAGGAATTGAGCTATGGCCGAAAGGTACCAAGAGCATCCGGGGCGCGTCCGAGAAAGACCAGGACGCGTCCGAGACAGACCGGGCCCGACCAAACTTCCCCAAATCCAACCGACCGTTTCATGCCTTGTCGTTTCACGACATGCAAGGACATCATAAGGGGAGTACTGATGGACCATAATTGTATGAATCATAAACACAGTTAAACCCACCAAATTAGACTCTTTGTCTATTTAACTTTTGCTTGTTAGTTCCGATATTTATCCACAGGGTATTTTGAAGTCTAGAGAGAATACAAGCTAAGGAGGAGTTTTAAAGCTGAAAATGGATTACAAGACACTCGAGGCCACAATCAGATTTCGACTGTACAACTTTCATGGAACCAACTTGGAATCACTCAAATATGCTAGAACAGTCGGCGGTTGGACAAGAACGCAATGCAAAGGCACCAAGCCCGGTAAAAGCCAAACTAGGGCAATTTCGACCGTTTTGGGATTTCGACCATGTTCCAAGCAGAATTTGGCTTAGGTTCCTTCTTGAGATCATCTTAGAATGACTTTGTCGTTCAGAATACACTCTTCAAAATCCAAGAAGCTTCGGTCAGATTCCGGTCAAACCGATGGCTTTTGAGAAATAAATATCTTCCGATGGCTTTTGGGAAGTGCCACCTAGGGGGGGCGGCTGAGCAAGATGCATGTGTGTGGAGGAGTGTGGAGGCTTGTGGTTGGAGGAGAAATGGATGGCTTGGATTAATGCAAGTGTGGTCCAATCCAATGGTTCCCCCATAGATATTTCATCCCCTAAACTTAGCTCCCAAGTATCCATTTCCTTATAAATAGAGGCCATGCCCTCATGTAATAATCATCCCTTCACTGACTTCGAAAACCATATAGTTTGATCTGATCCTTTAATTGCTTGCCAAGCCTCTCTAGGGCAGTTTATATCAACTCCACATCCCTAGTTATCTCAGCACAAAGGGACAAATGAGAAGTTACATTCTAAGTTTTTAAACAGTTGAATTTTCACAAGGTTAATGCATGCATTTTGGTCTATTTTTTTCACATTCTCAAGTTCATATTTTCAAAAAGATACTACTAAAAAAGAAAAACATTTTATGTACACAGATGGTTCTCACCCCACACTTTTGAACGAAGGCGTGCCTTTCAGCAAGACTTAGTTCAAAAGTTATGCAAGCAAATATATACAGGTGAGGTGAGAATGATGCAAGGCAAAAAAAACTAAATGACAGAAATTAAATGACAGAAAGTAAGATAGTGTCGGGTTACCTCCCAACCAGTGCCTTTGTTTAACGTCGTTGGCTCGACGATACCTCATTCCTGGATCATAAGTAGGGATCCCATGGGTGCTTGAGGTCGAATTTCTTCTCGGTTGTCCTTTTTCTCCGAGAGGGTGAGGCTTCTTTGACCATAGCTGCTGGTCCATTGAGTCGTGCTTTCTTGTTTCTCCTTCCGGGTTTCCATTCTTTCGGCCCATGCCTTTGCCGCTTCTTCATGTTTGAATAGTTGGCACTTTCGCGAGTTTGGAAGTTGGGTTTTGTGCCTTCAAACATCGGCGACCACAGGCATGTTCCCATGTGAGGCCTCTTCTTGGTGGTAGCTACGAATGGTTGTCTTGGAATGATTGAGTTCCCGGGTGGTTTTTCTTGGCTTGTGACGAGAGAGATTTCCTTTGTCGGCTTTTTTGGCTCATGCTCTGCCTCCAACTCCCCTTGTACCGCATCATCATTGATTATATGATATTTGGTGGTTATGATCGGCATGAAACGCGAAGGGTTAAGTTGAGGCACTTCGACCATGAGGACTAGGTCTGTTTCAGGTGCTCCGACAGTGAGGACTAGGTCTTTCTCGGACAGTTCGGCAATGAGGTCCGGGACTTCCTCGGGTGCTCCGAGTGCAAGGACCGGGCCTGGCTTGATTTCTTCGGCCGCTTCAGCAGTGAGGTTCGGGATTTCTGTTGGTTCGGTAATTAGGACAGTGATTTCCTCGGATGGATTGGTGATAAGGACCGGGTCTGATTGGGGTGGTTCTTCTTTGGTTATTTGCGGGTCCTCATCCTCAGTCGGTTCCTCGGGTTCAACCGTCCTTTCTGTTGCTCCTGAATCGGTTTCAGCCGTGAATTGGTGCATCGCGGCACTCAATTGCTGCATGTTTGCGGCCAATTGTTGGGTGTTAGCTGCCAGCTCCTTTTCTACCGCCCATAATTCAGTTTTAGCTCTGATTTGTTGCATTGTGTTTTCCAACTGCTGGATGCTAGATGCCAGCTCCGTTATACCGTCCTAGAGTGGCTCGGCCTGATCTTGGCTCGGTCTTGACCTTGCGGCCAAATCATTGATTAATATCCAAAGATCATCCACGGTTAAGTCCCACATTGATCCTCCTGCTGCATTATTTAGCTGGTCCCATTCATGTGGCAACATTCCACAGAGAAATTTTATTTGAAGATCGGAGTTGGTAAATCCATGGTGCGGGCAGCTCGTCACAATGGAATCGAAGTACCATAAGTACTCATCCAATGTTTCGTCCCGGGATTGCGTTATTTTGTTGATCTTCTCGCGGATTTCAAGTTTGAAGGGTGGTGGGGAAAACTCCGTATTGTTCCAAGGTTCCATTCCGTAGTAGTATGACTTGGTGAATTGCATGATAAAAGAAAAAAGAAAATAGAACAACTATTCCTATGCACAACTCCCCGGCAACGGCGCCAATTTTGATGGATGCACAGTCGTTATGTGCAAACGTCAAGAATAAATTTATAATAGTCCGCTACTCGCAACTATACTACTGGGTAGCAAGTGGTAAGTAGGGGTCGAACCCAAGGGAGTCAGTGTGGATTAATTGTTCTTTAATGAAGCTTATGCAGAAATTAAATGCAATTGGGGTTGGGTTTGAGTGTGATTTGAGAACTGAAAGTAAATTACAATAATTGATAATGGACTGTGAGGAAATTATTCGGTTTTAGGGGCCTTGTATCATATTTGTTTATCATTGACCGCTAATGACCATACCAAGCATTCGAAATCGAGGCTATTCCTAGCACAAGACTTGCAACGTCGTGTAGAACACTTGAAATGATCATGCTAAATGTTCAAAGATGAATCGAGGCTATTCCTAGCACAAGACTTGCAACATCATTTAAAACACTTGTTCTAAGCAAAACTAATTCCTCCTTTCGAAGTATCTTAGCGGTAAGTGCATCCATTTGGTCCCTTTGGTCCAGTTTCCAAATGATTTTTAAGATAAGCCGAACTCCTCAATAAGTTTTGCTTGTTACAGCTTCCACTTACCGAGTATGTTCACGAATTCCCACGAAAGAGCTTTTTGCTTGTCAGGCACTCAACCTTAGAAACTCTGACTTGATATATGGCACATAGAACAAGTATCGAACACAAAGGTATACTAAGAGTAAAGTCTAAAACATTTATAATACAAGCACACCCCTTCAACCGAATAACTAGTTTAGCTACTATTCATCGCGCTAAACATTATAACTAAGGAAATAAAACAGTTGAATAAATACTAAAAATAATACTTACAACCGTTGAAGCGCCAAGGGAGCTATCCATTATTTCCAAAGCGAAGAACAATTTTATTGAAAATGAAGAGAGGAGGGTTAAGCCCTCTCTCTCTAAAGTGTGTACAAGTATGGGATATGGGATAATTTACAAATGAGGAGGAGCTCTCATATTTATAGCCAAGGAGGAGGAGGATGGGTGGTGGAGATGGTGGCATGTGGAGGAGCATCCAAGGGTGGAGGAGAAGGGGAGGAGCATGTGGAGGAGGAGCCTCCACTTGTCACATTCTCATGGTGGCTCATTTAGCCGCCGGCGGCTTTGGGAGGAGGAGAGGAGGAGGCGCCAAGTGGAGGGAGGAGAGTGGAGGAGCCACCATGTGAGGGAGGAGCCGCCCCTTCTAGAAGAGGAGGAGGGGTGGGTCATCCTTATCCTTATCCTCCAAAAGCCATCGGTTTGACCGGAATTTGACCAGAGCTTCTTGGATTTTGGAGAGTGTGTTCTGAATGAAAATGTCATTCTAAGATGATCTCAAGAAGGAACCTAAGCCAAATTCTGCCCCGAACATGGTCGAAATGCCAAATCGGATGAAATTGCCCTTGTTTGGCCTTTACCGAGCTCGGTGCTTTTTCCTTGCATTCTTGTCCATTTGCCGACGGTTCTAGAATATTTGAGTGATTCCAAGTCGGTTCCATGAAGGATGTTAAGGCTGATTTTGAGTGTAGCATGGTCATGACCTGGAATGACTCGTTCTTCATTTTCCGCTTAAAAAGCTCCTCTTTAGCATGTATTCTCTCTAAGCTCTAAAATACCCTGTAGAAATATATCGGAACTAACAAGCAAAAGTTAACTAGACAAAGTGTCTAATTTGGTGGGTTTAACTGTGTTTATGATTCGTATAATTATGGTCCATCAAACTCCAATTCAACATCAAAGGCCAAAGGCCGATTCACTACAGAAGCTGTCCCTCGCCAAAAAGAAATCAAAGTGCTCAACTCAGTGAAACCTGAACCGAATCACGTGCTAGAAAAAGCTACAAGGAAACCATATAGTACGAGTCGATCCCGAGAATGCAGTCCAGGAGCCTGAAAAGGGCTATCTCCCGAAACATCCGAATTAATTTGCATCTCGGCGCGAAGGTACAAGTATCAAGTTTCTTCTAAGTATTTACACGGTTTAGTTTGGTAATAAGTAAGTAATGCATGAATAGGATAAATCTAGTTCATATTCTCACCTTCATATTTAAAGTTTTTACTTGGATTGTGTGTGCCGCCCTTTAAAAGCATTGTTCGGGACGAACAACTAAAAGTGTGGGGTGATCTGATGGACCATAATTGTATGAATCATAAACACAGTTAAACCCACCAAATTAGACTCTTTGTCTATTTAACTTTTGCTTGTTAGTTCCGATATTTATCCACAGGGTATTTTGAAGTCTAGAGAGAATACAAGCTAAGGAGGAGTTTTAAAGCTGAAAATGGATTACAAGACACTCGAGGCCACAATCAGATTCCGACTGTACAACTTTCATGGAACCAACTTGGAATCACTCAAATATGCTAGAACAGTCGGCGGTTGGACAAGAACGCAATACAAAGGCACCAAGCCCGGTAAAAGCCAAACTAGGGCAATTTCGACCGTTTTGGGATTTCGACCATGTTCCAAGCAGAATTTGGCTTAGGTTCCTTCTTGAGATCATCTTAGAATGACTTTGTCGTTCAGAATACACTCTCCAAAATCCAAGAAGCTCCGGTCAGATTTCGGTCAAATCGATGGCTTTTGAGAAACAAATATCTTCCGATGGCTTTTGGGAAGTGCCACCTAGGGGGGCGTCTGAGCAAGATGCATGTGTGTGGAGGAGTGTGGAGGCTTGTGGTTGGAGGAGAAATGGATGGCTTGGATGAATGCAAGTGTGCTCCAATCCAATGGTTCCCCCATAGATATTTCATCCCCAAAACTTAGCTCCCAAGTATCCATTTCCCTATAAATAGAGGCCATGCCCTCATGTAATAATCATCCCTTCACTTGTAGTTCGAATTCCTTAGAGAGATAGAGAGCTTAACTCTCTTCTCTTCATTTTCAATACACACTTGTTCTTCACTTGTTCTTGCTTTGTTCTTCATTTTGGAGCTACTTTTCCTTGCTTGGATCTTGCTTAGGAGCTCCTCTCCTCCACTTATTGTAGGTACAAAAGCCACGGCTTTCTCTTTCCTTGCTTGTCCTTTACTTTCCGTATATATTGTTCTTACTTTAAAGTTATTCTCCTTTTCTGTATCCTTGTTCAAAGCCATGGTTTGCTTGTATTCCTTGACATGAATACAAGTAGCTAAAGCTTGTATTCGGTAGAGGGGGTATTTATATCATAAACCGTTCTAGACTCTATACTTAATGCTACTTAGTGTTTCAAAACTTATTCTATGTGCCACATATTAGGTTAGAACTTCCAAGGTTGAGTGGATGCTTTAACGGGTAAAGCTCTTCCGTGGGGTTCGTGAACATACTCGGGTAAGTGGATGCTTTAACGGGCAAAGCTTATCTGAGGAGTTCGACCTCTTTTAAAAACCATTTGGTTGATCGTAACTGAAGATCAAATGGATGCACATAAGGCTAAGATACTTCGAAAGGAGGAATTAGTCTAAATAGAACAAGTGTTCTAAACGATGTTGCAAGTCTTGTGCTAGAAATAGCCTCGATTCATCTTTGAACACTTAGTATGATCATTAGAGGTCAATGATGAACGATGATATGATATAAAACCCCTAAACCGAATCCTTTCCTTACAGTCCATTATCAACTGTTGTAATTTACTTTCAGTTCTCAAAGCACACTCAAACCCAACCTCAATCGCATTTACTTTATGCATAAGCTTCATTAAAGAACAACTAATCCACCAATTCCCTTGGGTTCGACCCGTACTTACCACTTACTACCAAAAATAGTTAAGTCGCGAGTATCGGAGATATAAATTTGCTTCTGCACAGAGAACATCGCACCTTAACGACAGTGCGGTGGGCTCCGTCAAGTACTGTTCTCACTCTTGTTATATTGCCATTTTCTTTTTCCTTGATATTATGCATAATTGTCTTGAAATGGAGTTGTGCCGTGAGGACACGGCTAGTTTCAAAAGTGTGGGGTGGGTGGTTAGTCGTTGTTGAGTCAGCTCGTTTATTTTCTTGCACTTGCATGAGTCAGCACGTTTTCTTTGAATTTTTAATTTTTTTTGAATAAAAGTTTCTTTCTATGCCCTAGATATGTGGTTTTGAGCTTAAATGATGCTAAATAGATAGACCCGAGTACGTGCATTCCTCCTATGAAATTTGAATTATGTGATGACTTATGATGCTAACCCATTACTTGTTCTTATGAGTCGGGATAAAAAGGGGATGTGGAGTTGATAGAAAAGGTCTTAGTGAAGCTTGACAAAAGCACTCAAGGGACCGAGTAGAGCTATATGGTTATATGGGTTCCGTGGAGGCTAGCACTCCGAGCTTGAAGGTTTGAAGTATGCTCCTCCATGCAGTGTTTATGCAAGGGGTGGGACGGAGAATCAACCGTCCTATCTCTAGTCCAAGTAGCTGGGAAAAGAGGTGAGTGACCCTCATCTTGACCTGCGCCGAAAGGACGAGGATGAGAAAGAGCGGGGAGGTATTTCCATATGCTTTCGGGCTATGATAGGACCTCTCAAAGAAAAGGAAGAAAGACAAGCAATTCACATCAAGGTAGTGGGGCTTCAATACCTTGGTTTGGTGCCGTAGGCAACCCAAGGTATTGAAACCCAAGGTATTGAAACCCCACTACCTCACTAGGCACGGTCTAAGCTCCCTAATCTAGTCCTTATTAGATTGAACAATCCGGCAATGGTACTGTTCTATCTATGTGTACTATCCATTATTGCCGCAAAGCATCAAATGGATGTTACGATAAGGATCATTAGCTTGACTAAGCTTAGTGGCAAGACATCCACTTAGCCGAGCCTTTGATCCGTGGAATGAGATCCAAGGACTAGTGGGATATAGAATGAAATTAAGTACAAGTGCCTCAAAATGTAAGCATAAGAACACAAACCCTAAACCGAATAAGAAACTTAGCTACTTGTATTCATGGTGTGGAATACAATAGCCAAAGGCATTTCAACAAGAAAATTACAAGTTTCAAGCTAAAATGCCGAGAGAAGGGGTAGAGAGAAGTTGATCGGAGCCAAGCCAAACCGAGAGCACAATGTAGTTTCTAGAGAGATTTGGGCAGAATTTCGGATCAGATTTCGGACTCCATTTCCTTTGGCCAAGGGTTGTATTTATAGGCCAAGGGAAATGGAATATGCCAAACTTGGTGCCCAAGTTGGCTTGGCACAAGAGGATTGGCAAATGCAAAGGGCAAACCGACTTTCCTCTTTGGTCTAAGGCTCCTTGGCATGAACGACTTGTGCTCTGGCAGTATGACACGGAGGTTGACGTTTCCTCGAATGACGAGCCGAGAAACCCGGGGGTGGGTTGACCATTGACCCTTCGAGAAGACCAAAATGTAGATTTGAGTTCTAGGTCTTTGGACACCGGTTCTGGATTGTTGAGATGATTAGAAACTGGTTCCAAGAAGGTGGTTTGGTCAGAACGGGGCCGGAGCTTGGTCAAAAATGGATTAGAACTTGTCGGACGCTGGCCGGACGCGGCCTAGGTACTTCTCGGACGCTCTCGGCCAAAGCTGGGTTGCCGGCATTTTCTTCGGGCCAAATTAGACTGGAAGGGGCCAAATGATGCAAGGTCTCGATATTACTCCAAGATTTGAGCGTTGTTCGCTTTTGGCCCGTTGAAGTCCTTAGTTCTCTTGAAGTCCGATACTTGGCTCGGATTCGACCCGGTCGCGCGCTTCGGACGCAAGCGTCCGTCTGAAGCTCTCGGTACCGACCCGGGATGCGACCATCCGTCCTCGACAAACCTGGTAAGCGTTCCTCGGTCCACGCCTTGTATTTCTCGGCTGGCTCGGGACGCGACCGTCTGTCCGGAGTACCCAGTCAGCCCCGACTGTAGTTCTCGGTCCGGCCTGGTATTTCTCGGCTGGCCCGGTTGGTTTTCTAAGGCTTCGACCAAGTCCCTAGGTCCCCATAACAGCCTTGTGGTATTCTTGGGCACAAATTGCCCTTCTTAGGTCCGATTTCTCCTTAGACTCCATAAGGCCCTGAAATGCAAAACGACATTAACAAGCATATGTTCATTTGATCAAATGTCGTATTTGGTGGGTTTTGTTGACTCAATGAGTCGTATAAATACGACTCATCAATGTGCATATGCATCTATTTATGACTCTCAGGTGGCGATGCTGGAATTGGTTGACTCAATCCAAATTGACGGAGAACTCGCGACGGGTAATGCCACTCAGCTATATGAAAATAAATGAGAGGAACTTCAGCCTTCCAACTATCCCTGCTAGCAACGCACAAAGGATTAAGTGTGCCAAGTAACTCATCATCGTATGGAGTCCATATGACATTGTTAGCTTCTTATCGGTCCAACAAATCACGGAATAGCATCAACACATTATGAGATGTGTGCAGGTATGACTTGGGCACTTTTCATCTGCAAAATTGAAATAAACAATTAAATTATTCTCTTTAAAACTTGGATAGTGATAAAATTTTACAAATATGAAATACTTACTTCTATCCTAAAGTTATTCGCCGCATAGGATCAAGATCTGCACCTAGAGGTTGAGCCGGAACAGCAAGCTTCCTCGGTCTACCTAACGTCAAATGTTCCCAAGCCCGTAGCTGAAGCAAAATGGCACAATCATTGAGCTGCATTCTTTTTGACTCGCACGCATTACACAAGCTACGATATAGATACGCCAATACTGCACCCCAACTGTAGCTCGATACTGAGTCTAAGTCTGCTAGTAGGGGTATATAGTGGAGGGATATCTCACTGCCCGACAAATCTGGCATAAGCGATGACCCCAACATAAGGAGAATGTATGCCTATCTCTGTATACTTAGCTCCGTAGGCTCTGCGGGAAGGGTCTGCATATGCTCTCTAAACCAAGTGAGTCGAATTGTGGTATCTCTCTTCCTGCGCACCGGCACTACTCCCAATAACTGTTTGCAAAGAGGGGCATAATCATCGACCTCGTGGTCTACAGTCACTGCTCGGCCCTCGATAGGTAGTCCAGTCAACACGCCAACGTCCTCCAAAGTGATAGTCATCTCGCCATTGCGCAAGTGAAATGTATGCGTCTCCGAACGCCACCTCTCCACTAAAGCTGTCATAAAAGACCAATTGATGGACCATATTTAGATGAATCATTAAGACAACTAAACCCACCAAATTAGACGCTTTATCTTGACAACTTTTACTTGTTAGTTTCACTTTTGTTCTACAGGCTATTTCAAGGAGTATAGATGAAACGAGCTAAAAAGGAGTTATTGACGCTAAAAGTGGATTACAAGTCAGAACTGGCCATGCTCCTGCAGTACTCCGATCAAGCCACAACTAAGTCCCAATGACTTGTTCCAACAAAGATCAAGAACACAAGTGAAATGCCAAGTATAAGTGCCTTGTCTTTTGATGTCAACCAAGAAGCAACCAAGGGGCAACCAAAGTCTAACCGGAGTTGCATGGGAACCGATGGCTTTTGGAGGCAAAAGATCTCATTCCACTCAACTCACCCACTCCCTCCACCTCATGGCCGGTGGCTACCATGGGAGAGTGCCACATGGCCGGCGGCTTTGTGGCTTGTGCCACCTATGGCCGGCGGCTTTGTGGCTTGTGCCACCTATGGTCGGCGGCTTTTGGCCCTCCTCTCCCCTCTTGACAAGTGTGTGGCTCTCCTCTTCGCCCCTTGCCTATAAATAGAGAGCTCCCCCTATTTGAATCAATGCCTCATGTCCCAAATTGTAGTCCCAAGTTCTAGTCCCATTTTGGTTCTTTGATCACTTGTTGCTTGGATAGAAATCTCTCTACAATCCATCCCACAATCCTTGTAAACACTTTACTTCGAATCAAAAGCTCCAAGCTTGTTCTTGAGTTTGAATGTGTTCTTGAGTTTTACTTTCAAAAACCTTTACTTTCCCTGTCTTTACTTTCCAAAACCTTTACTTTCTTGTCTTTCAAAAACCTTTACTTTTCAAGCACTTAGCTATGGTATCCACCTCTATGGATACTCGTAGCTAAACCCTTCATTCGGTTGAAGGGGTGTGCTTGTATCATAAAATGTTTTAGACCCTTCTCTTAGTGCCTCTTCGTGTTTAACTTGTTCTATGTGCCTTATATTAGGTCAGCACACCATTGATTGAGTGGAGGCTCGGAAGAGCAAAGCTCTTCCATGGGGTTCGTGAACATACGTGGATAAGTGGAGGCTCGGAAGAGCACAGCTTATCTGTGGAGTTCAACCTCTTTTAAACACCATTTGGTTGATCAGGAATGATTGATCAAATGGATGCACATAATAGAACAAGAGTTCTATGTCTTGAAAAAGACTAGATGGTGTGGCAAGTCAAGTGCTAGGAATAGTCTTGATACATCTTTAAACACGTAGTATGATCATTAGAGGTCGATGATAAACAGACTATAATACAAGGCCCCTAAAACCGAATCTTTCCTTTAATTAAAACATCACCTGTCACTTTACTTTCAGTCCCATATCAACTGCTTACTTTCCGCAAGTCTTGTCCTTCAAGCATTTACTTTTCGCAAGTCTTGTCCTTCAAGCAATTACTTTCCGCAAGTCTTGTCCTTCAAGCATTTACTTTTCGCAAGTCTTGTCCTTCAAGCATTTACTTTTCGCAAGTCTTGTCCTTCAAGCACTTACTTTCAGCACTTTACTTTCAGTATTTACTTTCCGCAATTTACTTTCCGCACTTACTTTCTAGCACTTTACTTTCCAGTATTACTTTTCAGTATTACTTTTCAGTACTAAAATCACAACCAACCCCCAACTGTCTTACTTTCCATTTTCGAAAGAACAACAATCCACTAATTCCCTTGGGTTCGACCCCTACTTACCGCTTTACTACCCAATAGTAAAGTCACGAGTAGCGGACTTATAAATTTATTTTGTACACATTGCCTCGCGACAAGGCAGTGCTGTCACCAATCGACCTCATAATTATGCATGTAGTACCAAGGACCAAACCCGGCCCTAATGAGGTGAGCTAGGATGCGCTCATCTGCCTCCCAATTAACCCCTCGATGACGAACGGTTAATAAGTCTATGTCCTGCACAATTGAAATAGGCACATAGTTAGTATAATTATGTAAAATAATGAACAACATGATGTGAAATAATGAACAACAATATGTATAATTTCACTAACCGATGTTTCGCAAATGCGGGTTGATTGATGAGTGTCCTATTTATAAAGCAAAGTCTTGTCAATTGGACCCGGTTCAAGAACATGTGACACATCCGGTAACAACGTGTCCTCTACACCCAAGCTAGACGATGGAGATGGCATATCATGCATCAACTAATCACGAGTGCGACGTGGCATAACTATAATCTGAAATATCAATATGCATAAGATAACACAACGAACAAGGTAATAGATTCATATCAAGTGAGTAAGATAAACTTTTTTTATATCAAAAATAATTTACAAGGCAACATATTGTTTTTTTACAAGATAACATACAAAAAGATGAAATCCTAATAAATTCCTAATTCACTATGGGAACCGAAGTACAAGAGCGCTTTGTGTGACCGGTAACACCACATATCGAACACTTGAAGATTCTTTTCGGCTTTGTGGGGAGTTGCTCACTAGTAAATGGCAAGTCCACAGGTCTTGGGCCGCGCCTTTGATCCATCTCGTTGTGTCTACGCTTTGTTGGATTTCTTCCTCTCTTTACTCTTTTGAATTGCTTATTCGGAATATGCTTTGGTCCGACATAAGCGTTCCAATGTGTCATATCCGGTTGTAGATTGAATGTTTGATCCCAAGTGTCCACATACGCTTGCGTAGTAAACTCATACGCAACGTAATCACGAATTGATAGCCCTTCTTGTGCACAAACCGCTAAGGCGTGGACACACGGGTAATGAAACAATTGGCATTTACCACAACCACATGTCTTACCTTCCAAAGAAACTTTATGGGCACGTGATTTCGATTTTGTGAGAACCGAAGCTATACCTTTACTCCGATCATACATTTGAACCTCATTATGTCCGGCTTTCACTAGATTTGTATTGTTCAATGTCTCAATCTTCGGAACAAAGTATTTGTTGTGACCCACCATTAGATCACGTCGCTCGATAAAATAAGAATTGGCCTGTTTGAATGTAAAGTGGACAAGAGCGGTGATAGGCAAATCACGGTAAGGCATAAGCACATGATTAAAAGATTCAGACGGGTTAGTCATCATGGACCCCCATCTACGACCTCCAATATCGTAAGCTAGCGACCAGTATTCGGGATTAACTTTCTCCAACCACTTTACCGCATCCGGTTTGTCCTTCAACAACTCTTAAAAATCTTTAAAATGATTACGAAACTTTATTTGCTAATTCTCCTTAGCAATGTCCTTCAACAAGTCTCTATGGGCTATACACTTCACTTTTTGTTTTAAATTTGAAGCAAAATGTCTTATGCAATAACAGTGATAAGCGTTCGGTGGCTTCCAATCATCTTCTTTCATCACTCTCATTATTCCACTATGCCTATCAAAAATAATGCATAATCTTGTCGTTCTGTTACACCATTTTGAATGCACGTCATAAACCACTTCCAACTATCGACGTTTTCACTCTCTACTAATGCATAAGCAATAGGAAGAATCCCATTTTCTGCGTCGAAAGTCACTGCAATCATCAATACCCCTTTCCACTTCCCGATCAAATGTGTTGTATCAATAGAAATGACAGGACGACAATGCTTGAATCCTTCAATGGCTGGATAAAATGCCCAGAATACCCTATTCACGCTGACATTGCCACTGTCAAGTGTCGATTTGTCCAAGTAAACAATGGTACCGGGATTACTCTCTTGATGCATCTCCATGTATGCCGGTAATTTTTCAAACGATCCTTCCCATTCACCAAACAAATAGACAAAGGCCTTTTGGCGGGCCTTCCAAGCTTTGATGTAAGTTATCTTGTACCCATACTTTGAAAGCATTAACTTCATCACTTGCTTAGGAGAGTATCTCAAATCCTCTTGGATTAAGTTTTTATGTCCATTGCAATAAATGTTTGTTGAAATGGACATTGTCAATCCGGATAATATCAACCTCGCACGTGTGTTTGTCATGTTCGTATTTGATAATTCTCCACATAACCTCATTTTTCTTCTTTGAAGCTCCTAGTTCCCATTCACATTTATTCTTACCCCCTCGACATTCGAGAATCATTCTTTCTGTATCCGAATTTATGGTGCGATACTCACGACGGTGTTTGATATGATATTTCCGACAAGCATGTATAAGCAACTCCTTACTCATAAACATACCCCCTTCACGAAGCTCTTTTGTGTTGAATTTGCTAGTATGAGACCCGTGATCGTCAATAACCGGAAGGTTCATTAAAGGGGAGACGTCATTGAATGATGGAAAATTCCATAGAGAATTATCAACTCCTTGACCGGCGATGGGTACTTAAACGTACCCTTCCTCACCATCATTAATCAAATTTTCCATATTATCTCTATCGTACTCATCGTATGATGGAATTTCAAATCTTTCTATAGGTGACGTAATCATTTCGTCGGTTTCTTCATTATCCATTGCTAAAAGATTTGGAAAATAACAAATTTTCTATATTAGTACCAATGCTATTTTAAATGACAATATATTCCTTATTGACACTAACACCACCGCCCATAGTGACCATCACTCTTCTCTTGTATTTCAAATGAAACTATCACCAATTGTCCCATGAATGCTCAATAGTTTCTTTAAACTATATCAAGTATGTCAAGTTGAGTTTCAAATAAGCTATACTAGTTTCAGGGGCTTACAAATCTATACATTTTTGTTTGTTTTAGTAACAAGTGACAGATGCTCGTCGTTAGAGAAAATGTGCAAAAGTTAATTTATAAGTCCGCTACTCGTGACTTCGCTATTGGGTAGCAAAGCGGTAAGTAGGGGTCGAACCCAAGGGAATTAGTGGATAGTTGTTCTTTAAGGGATTTGTACATAAATGTAAATGCGATTGGGGTTGGTTGTGGTTTTAGTACTTAAAGTAAATTACTGAAAAGTAAATGACTGAAAATAAAGTGCGGAAAGTAAATGACTAAAAATTAAAGTGCGGAAAGTAAATTGTGTAAAGTAAATACTGAAAGTAAAGTGCTGGAACAGTCGAGTTCAATATCAACCCCAACACACTTTTGGTTTGTCGCGCGCTGTATTTCAAGCGTGATATGTGCCAAACTTATGTTGGATTGATGTTGATAACATCTGTAGTAAGCGTACGGAAATGTAAAGACTGAAAAGTAAAGTGTGTAAAGTAAAGTGCGTAAAAGTAAACACAGAAATTAAAGTGCTGAAAAGTACTGAAAGTAAACAGTTGATATTGAGACTGAAAGTAAGGTGACAGGTTGTGAATTGATTAATGGAAGGATTCGGTTTTAGGGGCCTTGTATCATAGTCCGTTCATCATCGACCTCTAATGATCGTTCTAAGTGTTCAAAGATGTATCAAGGCCATTTCTAGCACTCGACTTGCCACATCGTCTAGTCCTTTTCAAGACGTAGAACACTTGTTCTATTTGGGCTAATTCCTCCTTTCGAAGTATCTTAGCTTATGTGCATCCATTTGATCAATCATTTCCGATCAACCAAATGGTGTTTAAAAGAAGTTGAACTGCATAGAAAAAGCTGTGCTCTTTTGAGCCTCCACTTAACCACGTATGTTCACGAACCCCATGGAAGAGCTTTGCTCTTTCGAGCCTCCACTCAACCAATAGTGTACTAACTTATTATATGGCACATAGAACAAGTTTTGAACACAATAGAAGCACTAAGAAAAGGGTCTAAAATGTTTTATGATACAAGCACACCCCTTCAACCGAATGATGGGTTTAGCTACGAGTATCCATAGAAGTGGATATCATAGCTAAGTGCAAGAAAAGTAAAGCAACCCGAAAAGAAAACAAGGAAAACAACAAGAAACCGAAACAAGAACAAGTGAAAGAGAACAACAAGTAAGTAAGGGAGAGGAGCTCCAAATCAAGACAAGGGAAAGTAAAGTGTGCTGCTGGAAAGTAAGAGCTTGAAGCTCAAGAACAAGTGAACAAAAGCTTTGACAATCAAGAACAAAGTAAGAACAAAGTGTGTTTTGTATTGAAAGTGAAGAGAAAGAGAGTTAAGCTCTCTTCTCTCTAAAGAACTTGTGGATTTCGAACAAAGGACTAAGGACATTGATTCAAGGAGAGGGGATGTTGTATTTATAGGCAAGGGAGAGGAGGGGAGCCAAACACATGGCAAAGGGGGAGAGCTCCTCCCAAAGCCGCCGGCCATGTGGCATCATCTCATGGAAAGCCGCCGGCCATGAGGTGGAGGAGGAAGTGAGTGGGTTGTGATATTTGTTTCTCAAAAGCCATCGGTTCCCCCACAATCTCCAGTTAGACCTTGGTTGCATCATGGTTGCTCCTTGGTTGCAATCAAAAGACAAGGCACAAGCCTTGCACATGGGTGGCTAGACTTGGCATTGACTTGAGTTCTTGATCTTTGTTGAGGTTTGGAACAAGTCATTGGGACATGTTTGAGTTATTCTACCTTGGGTTCATGAAGGTTGTAAAGCCGAAATCTGGTCGTGGCCTGGAATGACTTGTAATCCATTTTTAGCTTTAAGAACTCCTTTTTAGCTCGTTTCATCTCTAATCCTCGAAATAGCATGTAGAACAAAAGTGAAACTAACAAGTAAAAGTTGTTAAGACAAAGCGTCTAATTTGGTGGGTTTAACTGTCTTGATGAATCATATAAATATGGTCCATCAACAAGCTAAAATGAAGATGATGCAGAGAAAGGGTTCTGATAAAAGTGATTCTTATTGGAGTAACCAATGTGGAAAGGGGAGAATCGCCAGAGTACGGGTAATAGCAAAATTCGGCTAGATGACACGAATGAGTGAAATTTGATATGGTCTTAAATGATACAAAAATGATCTATCGCAAAGAAAAGTGAAATTTCGGCAATAAAACAAACTGACTGAGCATCTAAATAATGAAGCTTAAAAAGGAACAAAGTTGTGCATATAAAGAGAGCAACTTACTGAATTATGAACGACGTGAGACAAACGAACGGATTGAAGCCAGAGAGCGAGAATCAAGGCGACAATGGTGAAGTCGGCGACAATGACGGAGCCGCTGTCGATTTCGGTTGAGGGAATTCTTGAAATTTTGGCAAAAAAATTGAGCTTTTAAAGAACGAATCTTTTAAAAAAAGAGATTTTGCATATGAAATCCGCAACTTACTGAATTATGAACGAAGTGAGACAAAGGACGATTGAAGCGAGACAGCCAGCGAGCGAGAATCAAGGTGGCGATGGTGAGGTCGGCGACAATGACGGAGCAGCTGTCGATTTCGGTTGAGCGATTTAATTTCAGGGCAAACGGTAAGAATGAAACTATGATTGGCCTTATTAGACCTAAGCCGCCGTTCGATACAACGCTTTAATTTAAAATGCCAGGTCGGATCTGAGTCAGCATTGTTTTTGGCTAAATATGACAACGAGGCTTAAACCGCTGTCCTGTAAAGCGGCTTACATTTAAGACGCCGTTTTCAACGGCGTCTTATAAAACGTGAGTAAATTGGGAATGTAATTTGGAAGTTGAGTAGAAAAGGAATGCAATTTCGAATTTTGAGCATTTTAGGAAATTTTTCTTCTATTCCAGTATTATTATTTTCTATTGTTTGACTCATATTTAGACAATGATATACTCGATCTTATTTAAGTCTCATCATTATCAAGTTAAGTGTGGACATTATTTAAGTCTGTTCTAAGTCTGGACAATATCAATTTAAGTCTGATAATTACCAAGTTAAGTCTGATCTTACTAATTTAAGTATGAACATTACCAATTTAAGTATGATCATTATCAATTTAAGTCTGGACAGTATTGAGCCTGTTTTCAAGTCTGATCATTACCAAGTTAAGTCTGATCATTACCAAGTTAAGTCTGATCATTACCAAATTAAGTCTGATCATTATCAATTTAAGTCTGGACATAAACAATTTAAGTATGATCATTACCAATTTAAGTCTGGACAGTATTGAGTCTGTTTTCAAGTCTGGACATTATCTATTTAAGTCTGATGATTACCAAGTTTAGTCTGATCATTACCAATTTTAAGTCTGGACAGTATTGAGTCTGTTTTTAAGTCTGGCCATTATCATTTAAGTCTGATCATTACCAAAGTCTGGACATTATCAATTTAAGTCTGATCATTACCAATTTAAGTATGAAGTGTATTGAGTTGTTTTTAAGTATGGGCATTATTAATTTAAGTCTGATCATTACCAAGTTTAGTCCGATCATTATCAATTTAAGTCTGGATATCAATTTAAATGTATTTTTAAGTCTGGGCATTATTAATTTTAATCTATACATTACTAATTTAAGTCCAAGTTAAGTATGGACAGTATTTGAGTCTATTTTTAAGTCGGGACATTATCAATTTAAATCTGATCATTACCAATTTAAGTCTGATCATTACCAATTTAAATCTGGACATTACCAATTTAAGTCTGATCATTACCAATTTAAGTTTGGACATTATGTCTGATCATTCCAAGTTAAGTCTGATCATTCCAAGTTAAGTTTGATCATTCAGAGTTAAATCTGATAATTTCAAGTTAAGTCTGATCATGCCAAGTTAAGTCTGATTTGAAATTCGGGATATGTAGAATGAAAATAATGCTCCTTCGTATTATATCTGAGATTTAACGAAATTGGACACGTGTCAGCTTGAAATTCGATGTTTAGTTTTCATATATAATTGTGGGTTTTGCATGTTATTTAGAAATAAAATTCATTTTAGTATATGAAAATCTTGGAATGTATTTGGTGGAGATCCATTTTTATGTAAAAACCTAAAAATAATCTGATGTTCAAATGATCAAATTTGAGGAAATAAATGAAACAAACTCTGGTCCTTGGTTAGCCAAGCAATTCTGGCAAATCAGGAATCATTATCAACAGCAAAACAACATTAGTGTAAGTTCAACAGCAAAACACCCATCTGATGTTCAAATGATCAAATTTGAGGAAATAAATGAAACAAACTCTGGTCCTTTGTTAGCCAAGCAATTCTGGCAAATCAGGAATCATTATCAACATCAAAACAACATTAGTGTAAGTTCAACAGCAAAACACCCATCTGATGTTCAAATGATGAAACCATATAAGTAGCTTAATAAAGAACAATACTTGAAAAAACAAAAAAAAACAATAGCAGAACAATAAAGTTAGAATTAAAAAAAATTCTTATTGAACAACAGCTGAACATCAAAGTTTTGTTAATTTAAAAACATCTTGACCTGTTGAATGCTCAATCTTCTTCTCTGGCGCGTAAAAAAGATTTGTTGTAACATCAAGAAAAATTAAATGGTAGTACCAGTTGTTGGCGAAGCCACTGAGGAGGTTTTGGCCCTCCCTGATACGTACTATGTCCACATCCGGACTTTTCACCCTTGCAGTTTTTCTTATTTTGTTCTGATAACGCCTTGAAAATTGAATCTGTGTCCCACTTTAATTGATTCGCGGCCAATATTTTGGGGTTGCTGAAGGCAGGACCTTTCTTCGAATAGAAGCCCAGAAATTTCTAATTAGTTGCCCACACTTGCGACGAAAGTGTTGGCGCACCTGCAAATTGTGCTTAGAATCCCATTTCGCAATTTGCTGCATAATCAGCTCAATTATATACAACATATCATTAATTAACTTTCAAATATAACTAATAATAAAATTACCTATTCTTTCCTACCGATATAATTAGAACTTTCTGAGTATCTTCATTGTCAGCCGAAACATTTTGTGGCATCCTATTCAATGGAGTGTGCTCGGAAAGATTACGATTTCCCCCAGACGATCCGCCCCTAACAAACTCAGTTCTTGGCCTGATCTCTTCTGTCGGATAAGGAAATGATCGGGGCATTTGATTGTATGCTGGGGGTGTACGCTCTGAATCAGGTGTCTCCAGTTCTTGGTTATCCTCATAAGTCATATGTAATCAGGCGTACTTGTAGTTGTTCGTCCCCTTTCCAGTCCTCGTGTGGAAGTGAACAGATTACTTCTTAACTGAGCTACCTCTACGCCCTCGTGCTGGGGATTTACCCTTCGCGAAGCCACGTCCACGACCTCTAGGATGATCCATAACTGTAAAGTAAATTTTAACACCACTTTAGTAGTAAAAAATGTAGACTTCCTTATGTAAAACACTAATTAAAAGAGAAAATGCTCTCAAAAACATTTTCAAATGGGGGTTTCCTAAGAAAGTATGTTTATGTAAAGTATGCTATGAAAATTTAGCATTTAGCAGGTGACGGAGGGCCACCGCACTGTCGTTAAGGTGCAGTGTCCTCTGTACAAATAAATTTATAATATCCGCTACTTGTGACTACACTACTGGGTAGTAAGTGGTAAGTAGGGGTCGAACCCAAGGGAATTAGGGGAATAGGCTATTCTTTTAGGGTGATTGAACTGGGGGGAGCGTGTTTTATGGTTGATTGAGATTTTAGCGCTCTAATTAACTACGTGATTTTTTGGGGTTTTTTTGGTTTTGATTGCGGAAAAGTAAATACAGAAATTAAATGCTGTAAATACAAAGAAGACTTACAGTGGGTGATGCGTGATTGTAATTCCTCCGGTAGATCAGCAGTTGGTGATTGCGGTTTAACAGTAAAGAAAAGCATTCGGTTTCAGGTACTCTTATATTATAACATGTATATAATAAACTGTTAGTAACTTTTCTAAGTATTCAAAGATGAATCGAGGCCCTTTCGTAGCGCAAGACTTGCAACATCGTTTAAAGCAACCCTTGTTCTATTTCAGACTAATTCCTCCTTTCGAAGTATCTTAGCCTTTTGTGCATCCACTTGATCTCACAGTTACGATTGACCAAGTGGTGTTTTAGATGAGTCGAACTTCTCAGATAAGCTTTGCCCTTTCGTAGCATCCACTTACCCGAGTATGTTCACGAATCCCCACGGAAGAGTTTTGCCCTTTCGTAGCATCCACTCAACCTTGGAAATTCTGACTATAAATGGCACATAGAACAAGTTTTGAATACAAAGAAATGAAACTAAAAGATATTACAACATTATATAATACAAGAAAATACCTTCCACCGAATAAAGAGTTTAGCTACGAATATCCATAGAGATGGATACCATAGCTAAATACTCGGGGGTTTTTGAAAACAGTAAGAGGGAAAGGGGTGGAATACTCAAGAACCAACAGGAGTATTCCTAATTTCCTACTGAATACTCAAGAACCAACAGGAGTATTCTCTACAGTATTATAATACTCGAGAACCGACAAGAGTATTATAATTTCCAGTATAATACTCAAGAACAAACAGGAGTATTATTTCAAAATCGAACCAAACTTACAAGTAACAAAATGTAGAGAGAGAAGTGATTTTCAATTTTGGGATGAATTTGTGAGGAGGAGGGGTGTATTTATAGCCATGGGGAGGAGAAATGGAGGGCTAAGATGAGGGCACTTGTTGCATGGAGATTGGATGGGCAAATCAAGGGAGGAGGAGCCACCACATGGAGGGGCCAAAAGCCGCCGGTCAAGGAGGAGGAGGGTGGTGGCAGCCGCCGGTTGCCGGTTGCCTTGGGTGGAGGAGCTCCTCCCTTGGCCACCTCTTCATCAAGTCACCAAGTCATCTTGCCATATGTGAGTTTTGTACAGTTTTGTGCAGTCTTTTCACAAAACTGTCAGTGTGTTCTTTCCCCGGACTGTCTTGACTTCACTCCTGATTCTTCTGATTAATTTATTCTGGTCAATTTAACGTCAGGATCCTTGATATTTCTTCAGTCGGCATATGATCTTGACCTTGGATTGACTCTTGTTATCTTTTCAGCATAAAATCCTCTCCTTAGCGTGTTTTCACTTCAGTCTCTAAAATGCCCTGTGGAAATATATCGGGACTAACAGATGGATGTTAGATAGACAAACAGTCTAACTTGGGGGGTTTTACTGTGTTTTTGATTCGTATAATTGTGGTCCATCAGCAGGCCCAGAACAAAAAATATTATCTGGGAACAAATTTACAACAAAACTGAATACATCATTTGCCTAAACCCTAAACAACATTGTAGCCGTACAAAATGAAACAATCAACACTGACAGTGCAGGAAATCAAAACCACAACTTCATATTATAGCATATGTTCTAATCAACTGAGTAAGTGATAATCAATTTCATACCTCAAATGAAGTACCGGTTGGGAGGATTGTGTTGAAGGTGCGGACATGCAAGGTTGGGTTACAAGAGATTACGGTATGGTTTAGGGCACATTTTTCGCAGTTTAATAGGGAGAAGAAGGAGAGAGAAGTCCTCTCGCAGTTTCACATGATTCCTCTTCATTTGAATTTAATGTTTCGAATTGCCTAGACATATTTTTGACAAGTCCTCAATAGGAATTCTGCTTGATTTCATGTTTGATGTAGCTGACCCCTGAAAAGCATGATTTCAATGAATTAAATGAAGAAGCATTAGGGTTTTTGTGTTACATGGCGACGCTCTAATTCTAATGAGAATGGCATGGATTTAACAAGTGTACGACTATCTAGTCAATAGAGCGTGAGTGGGAGACTAGATATTAGTATCCTATAATGCCAATAGAGCGTGAGTGTGAGGCATTATGCAAGGTGCAACCTCTTTTTACTAAGTTGTAGCGTGAGTTGAACTTAGAATTAATGTTGCATGGCTAAATTCTAATCGTGTGCATGAGATTTCACCAATGGTGTCCTATTTTACCATCACAATATTTGTCTAGGTGGAGAATTAGAGCCCTAGTCATCTTTGAATTGATTGTTAACCTCTTTTTGTCGATCAAAACTCGATTTTAGATAGTAAAATCTTGTTATCAACCTCTTTAGAGGAACAAACCCCCCCCCCCCCCCCACCATAGACAATCTAGTTTAATCTTTAGCACTATTAGTTTGATCACCTATCCTTTGGGTTCGACCTCGGATTTCCCGAGTCTTTACAAATGTTTTGATTAATCGTGACCTAGCATAAGTATTCGATTCTCTTATTGAATATTTCCGCTATATTCGCAACCGATCAATACACTCGTCATGATTTGCATGCACCCGCCTTTATTCATACGCTATGTCAAGCTTTAGATGTGGAGTTAGACAATTGACCTTCAAGTTTTCCCCTAAAAACAAAGTTCTAAATTCTGGAAAGTGGGTGAAACATTAGCCCCAAGCATAGTTGTTTTTGAAAGAAAACAAGTTTGAAAAAAAATGCTTTTGTTGATTCTGTGAAAGCAGAAAATACCAAGGACCTGGTGAGAAAAGTTACCCCTGGTATATGGAAAACACTCTTGAAACAAATTCTGCCCCCTTCTGCTTGATATAGTGTAATTCCATCCTCTCATTGCGTGCAAATCATAACCTATCTTCAGAATTCGTGTACTAGAAACTAAGGGACGATCCTCGTGCTTGCACTGAATTTTTGATGCAAATTTTCGTACTATTTTTCAGAAAATCCTTAAGTCAGGCTCCTCTTCTCTTACGGGTCATTTTCTAATCCTTGGCACTTGAGAATGAGCTTTGCGCCAAGAGCCCGTGGACTATCCCTAGATAGCATAGGTGGATGGCGAGCATGTTTTAGGTAACTATTCATGTTCTTCATACGTTGCTATAGAACTATTTAGAACATGTGATTAGTCGATTGCTAGTCGTGTGTATTGACCGTTTGAATGCATAACTCGTGTAATCTATGACTGTTTGAAACCTTTGATGAAGATGTTTGACTTGAAGTTGAGGTAACACGATGAATCCGAGGTATGACATGACTTTACTGTGACTCGTTGAGCATCATTTCATGCATACACGTTAGTTAGTTGTATAGGGGATTTGTAGGTAGTCCCATTCCTGAAAACCTTCACGAGACTATACTCGTCCTACTAGGGCAGCCTATGGGTTTAAAGGCTTGATGCATATGCCAAATGCATTCGTGTCCTCTACGACAGTGAGTTATCTTTTTATTTTTTGTTTTAATTAGAATTGATCACATGACACTTGAGTGGGTAACTATTCTGCAGTTTATTGCCTTGAGCTTAATGTTTGTTCGGGACGAACAAATCCTAAGTGTGGAGTGTTTTGATCGGTCGAATTCTTGACCTATTATTCACTTCATTCGATGATGGATTATGTTTGTTTTCCCGACATTTTATTGTCATTTGATCTCTTTTATAGTGTTTCAGGTCATATATCATATATCTAATACTTTTGGATTGACCCGAAGTAAAGCAAAGCAATCAGTGCAGATTTGGGCAAAAACAGGACAAAACAGGGTAGACAGACCTTTGCGACATATTTTGCATGCCTAGGGCTCAATCTGTGTCCAAATGAGTCGAAATTTAGCTTGTTGGAAATCTAATTCAATTCCCTACAACTTTGTAGTTGACACAAAGAGCAGATTCGAAGGTTTAGATCTCTAAAAAGGCAAAAGAAGTCAGCCCGTTACAATCTTCAGCAGCCGTTACACCTTAAGCTGTAACGGCTGTAACGGCTGTGTATTTCATCCGAGATTTGGGCTCAGGCCGTTACAGCCGTTACACCCAGCTGTAACGGCCCGTCGAAGGCAATTTCCAAAAAATCGATTTTTGGGCTTTTTGGACAGATTTTTGGGCATATTTCCTAATTTTGGTTTTAGGTTTTTTTGGCCTTTTGGAAAGCTATTAAGAGGGCAGTGGGGACGAATTGAGTAGTGTTGTGTGCTGTTATTTTGGAGAAAACCCCTAACTTGGGAGAGAAGACAGAGCTTTCAGCGTGAGGATCATCGAGCTACACCGCGTCTTTACAGTTTACTCGTTTCTTTCCTTCTTTACACTGTTTTTGGTTAACTACCATGAATAGTGAGTAGTCTTCACAATTCCGGGATCCTACGGATCCTGTGCTATGTAACCCTAACTCTCATGTGATCAATTGAAGTTTATTATTTATGCGATTCGATTATTCAATTTCAATGTGTGCTTAATATTATCGTTTTATGCATGTATTTACATCAAAGGATATGTTTGCATTGATAGAACGTATTTAGGTTATATGCCGAAAGGTGGATGGGCCCTAGGGATTAACCGGATTGCATGAAACTGATGTTAGGTCATGTTTACATGAACTGATAGGAAAACCTTTAATTTAATAAATTGAAATCGTTGATAATCCGTGGATGGGCGGCGTTCAACGATTGAGATTAATCTTGACAATGATCTGTGGATGGGCGGCTTGTCTAGTGTTATTTTGGTTGTATTCCATATTAGATAACATGAATAAATAACATAACATGATTGCATGATTAGTGGGGTTAGCACGGGTTAAGTATGGATTCTGGGATTCTTTCTCTGATAAAAACACAACATTTAATTTTCTGCAATTAAGTTTCTGTTATTTAATTTCCGCAATTTTTGTGACAACAAAAACCGTTTTTACAAAGTTCAATCGGAATAGCTAAATAGGTCACACTGTTTGCTAGTATTCACACGCACTGCTCCTAGGATCGACCCTTGGCTTACCAAGGTTTATAAATATTGTTTGACTGCAATTTGACCCCTGAAACTAATACTTTGACAACTATAAAGGGTTAAAAATACGCTTGTCAATTATTCAATAATTTTTATTCAAAATACTTGTAGACATTGTTACATGCCTCCAGAGGCGGATCCAGGGGGTCCGGGGTCCTAGGACTTTCCTCCGTTTCATCGAATTTTTTCAACCAGCCATCTTCAGTCCAATTTTCACAGGCATAACCTTTGAATTTTATCTCGATGTAAAAATGAAAGTTGTAGAACGTTTAATTAGTTTTCTAACCATATATAGATCATCTTCAACGGATATAGGATGAGGCATTTGTCAGCTCTAGAAGATTGACCGATCATTAGCAACTTCAATTATATAATCCATTTCGGCTTAGTTTTGAGTCATCTTAACGTTAGATTTGAGTTTAGGTGTAGGCATAGACATTGTAGCTCTTGTCGTTAACTTTATGTTCTAGGTGATCAATTTCCTAAATAGTACTCCGGTCGCTCGTTATATGGTTGTAAAGTTGCTAAGGTACACTTGTTAAGCGACCTTAGTTTGAGTATATTTTCAACTGCTTTAATGTCGGATTTAGATCTTTATACCAACTGAAGAGTCGTAGACTATTAAATTATCTTTCCAATGAAACGATGGTTTCAAAGTAAGATTTGCATTTCTTGAAATGAAATTTATGTTAACGAGTGATAAACTTCTGATAATGCATACTAACAAAAAAAAAGTCGGCATATATGAGAATGATTGTTGGCAAAATTGAAAAGTAAAATTCAAAATTGTCATCGAAAATTGATTGTTGTAAATTATCAGTTTTAAAATCCACTTGGTTATTTTTTTTTTCCTCTTTTTTTATTCTTTTAAAAGTGATAATTTAAACGTAACCTTTTTTTCTCTAAACATGCTCTATTTAGGATGATGCTGATATGCAGGGACGGAGCTAAGGTGACGCAGTTTGGGATGCAGCCCTACCTAAATTTGGCCCAATTAAATTTTATTTTTTTTGTATTACCAAGCTCATTCACAAATTTGGCCGCAGCCCTAGTAGCCCAAACCAAAACTTGTCAAAGTTTATTGCTTTCTCGTTCTGTTTCAATTGAAATTGGTAAATTAAACATCGATTGAAACGTAACACTGGAGTCGGGAATAGCCGAACACGATTATGCCGTTAGTACTACCCCTGGAAGAGCCAAAGAGCTTGAAACGGGAAACAAGAACACTCCAGAAAATTATGCCGTTAGCTGATCGAAACGTAATCTCTTCAGCGGCACGACTGCAACTGCAACAGAAAAGATCAGTTGATTCTCGTAGTCCCATGTTGCCAGGTCGACTTCGCCGTTTTGTTGAGGTGAGGATGTGCTGATTTTATCAATGATACGTTTTTGCTTGTTGGGGTTTTGGAGTTAGGAATTCTATAACTGAGGTAAATTTTGTGAAAAGTTGAATGTGACTTTGTTATGCTAGCTTTCACTTTTTCTGAAAACATATATTTCATGCCGGTACTGAGTAATTATTAGCACTAATTTTGTGAAAAGGACGATTAGGCGTGTTGGCTGTTGCTTGAGTTGAAATACTGTATTTTATGCGACTGAAATGCTCTTATTGAAGGAGGTTTCATCTACTGATATGAGTAAAATTAATTTTAAATTTACTGACTTTTTTTTCTTTCATCTGCTGGACTCTTAGACAAGCATGTTTGTTGTTTGTATATTGTGCCTTGAAGGAGCATATTGTGCCTTGAAGGAGCATATTGTGCCTTGCAAAACCAGCATGTTTGGTGTTCGTATTCTGTTTATTTCTTATCATTTTTGCCTTGTTGAAATTTTTTCATTTTATTATTATTTTTTATATGCAAGCAACACATATTGTCTCTACTTTAACTACTTGTTATCTTGTTATAGGTTTGTCTAATACAATGAGTGAGGATCATTGGATTCCAAACCTCAAAAAAAAAATTAGCCCTACATAGATTGAAATCCTGGCTCCGTCCCTGCTGATATGTTATGTAAATGTTTGAATAATGGAGTGATATACATATCCATTTCATGGAAAAGGATTCAGTGTAAAGTTAATCTTTTGGTACAAAATACAAATTAATCATAGCCCTTGATCTTGTGATTTGAATGGATGAGATTAAATCTTGATTTTTTGGTATTTTTATTGGTGACGAATTATGTCGTATTTTCATTTTTCGGCTCGTCTTTTTCATTTTTGGCTCGAAAAGTGACGAACTATAAAATAAGCTGACGATTTATAAAATGATTTTGACAAATTTTGTATTTTGTACCAAAATTTAACTTTGTACCTGATCTTGACCTTGCATTTAATCCGAAAAGAATAAAAAGTGTAACATATTAATATTTTATTATAATTAATGATTATTTAAAATTTTGATTTTTTGAACATCATTGTGGTATAATTTTCAGAAAAAAGTTTAATGAAATATTAAAAAAATGAAGGAAGAAGAATAAAATTCTCCATATACTTATGATATTTTATTATAATTAATGATTATTTGTTTCCTATAAACATGTCTTATTGTAAGGAAGAATAATACAATTCCCCTTACATATTTCATCTCTTTTTTGTTTGTTTTTTTTATCATATTAGAACAAGCGTCAAGATCATGTATAAAGTTGATTTTTGGTATAAAATACAAAGTTCGTCAAAATCGTTTTATAATTCGTCACTTTTCAAGCCAAAAAATAAAAAAGACGACATAGTTTGTCAGTTTCATTTTATAATTCATCACCAAAGAAAATGCACCAAAAATTAAGATTTAATCTCATCCATTCAAATCACAAGATTACGGTTATGATTAGTTTGTATTTTGTACCAAAAAATTAATTTTGTACCAAAAAATTAATTTTGTACCTAATCCTTTTTCTCATAACAAAACCTAATTTATTAATGTTGCTCACCGCTATTTTTTTGAAATTAAACCAAACTTGATTAAATAAAAGGAAACCAAAGTTTGACTAAAGTTGACCAATATCGTAAATGGTTGGCTGAGCTTGAAATGATAAAAAAGTGATTTTTCCTTGTATTTAATTTAGCCGTTAGAGTCGAGTTGTAGTTTTTCAGAAGTTAGTCTCTTGCTCTTTGGTTCAAGGGCACGGCGGTATTTTATTTGGTTTTTAGTATCGGCTACTGCGGTCAGTCGGTCAGCTTGTTGTTTGTCGTGCCCTTCTTGGGTATGATGCCCTTCGTGGGCAGCTGCTCCTGTTTGTAGCCCTTGTGGCGTTTCTCTTATCGGAAAAAAAATTTATGTATCTTCCATTTTAGTAGTCTAATTTTAATTTTTAAGTCTGTGAAGTCTATCAACTATCAAGCTTCGTTCAGTCTCATACTAACTGTGGGTTTTATTTTTAAAATCATTATTTACTGTGCCACAGTTTATCATATATATAATATTTATGAATAAAAATTAAATTATCGTTTTCATGATCCATATTCATAAGCGAAAGACTCTAAAACAATACAAATTTATGGTTGAATTAGGAAAATAATAATTTTTTTTGGTATTTGTACACATTATCTAGTAAGTTGTGACTCTGCAAATAGTTAATTTAAAAATTATACAATTACTCTGTCAAAATGGGAGATACATAAATAAAATTAAAATCATTAATTAATGATCACATTAACATTAATGAAACGAGGCTAGCTAAAGGCTAAAGCGGTTAATTTTAATTTTTTTTTGATAGATAAATATTTAGTGATGTCAAACAACAACAAATCATTCAAATACAAATCATAACATGTTGCCAACACAAAAAAGAATTGCGTTCAAATCTTGACATTCCCAATTGTGATCTCTTGCCTTCCTAGCCAGATTATCCGCTGATGTATTTGCTTCACGTCGCACTAGATATAGGCACTAGTTTGAGAACCGGTGGAAATAATGTTTACACGCAATCAACCTCATAGTATCTTCCTCTATCCAGTTGCCACCACAAGCAATTAATCTAACCATTTCAGCACTATCAACTTCAAAAATGGCTTTATCATGTTGGTTTCTTTCAGCTATTTTCATCGCCTTGAAAAGTCCCAGCAGCTCTGCATCAAGAATATTCACTCGCCTTCTAACATATAAAGTAGAGATCCACAAGATTGAACCCTCCTCATCTCTACAAATACATCATACTCCAATCACATGTGTTCCATCTACATAAGAAGCATCACTATTTATTTTCACATAACCTTTGTCAGGTTTAATCCATCTGTAAGCACCTTCTTCCTTTATCACCAAGAACTTGAATTGTGGAGAGTTGTATTGTTGTACTAACACTTTGGTTTGAAAAGTCATAGCAGATGAATCCAACATGTCTCCTCCATGTAATACTTTGTTTCTATGAAACCATATAAATCTTGCACCATAAAAGATCTCTGGAAGTTGAAATATTAAAAATTTCTCCACACAAAACCATACCCAATCACCTGGGTCTGAGAAGGAAATAGTTTCTTGACAAACATTGACATCCAACGATCTCCAAAACACATCAGCCCACCAGCATTTACATAAAATGTGCATAATTGGTTCTCTTTTCTTACCATAGATTACACAAACATCTTTTACATTGCATCCCCTTCTCTTCAAGGTACTCATAACTGGTAGAAAGTTGTGAAACAACCGCCATACAAAAATTTTAACCTTTGTCTGTATTTTGAGTCTCCATATAATCTTCCAAAAATTCATAAGACTCTTTTTTGTATGATGTTTCACCATGTATCTGAATATGTTGTTGATCACATTCATTCTTTAATACCATAAACGCTGATTTTGTAGAAAACCAACCATTTGCATCAAGAGTCCAAAACGGTGTATTTCCCGTTTTATCTAAATCAATCCATCTTGTACTTTTGTTCCCAGCTCCCCAAATACTTCTCCAGCAAAAAGAAGGTCTACTACCTAGCTGACATGAGTATATATCTCCATTTTTAATATACTTAGCAGTTAGAATTTTACTCACCAACAGATTTGGTTGTCAAAAGATTCGAATAAACTGTTTAGCAAGAAGAGAATCATTGAGCACATTAAGATCTCGAAAACCCATACCTCCGTCTTTTTTACTTCTATACATTAACTGTCTGTTTCCCTAATGTATGCTCCTGCCTTCTACTTTAAAGTTCCATCAAAAGTCGCGCATTAGACTAGTAAGTTTATTACTCTGCTCACTGGAGATTTTGTAAAACATCATCGTATAAAGTGGCATAGCTTGAGCCTTGAATAATAGATTTCAGCATAATCTCTTTTCCTACAGATGACAAGAATTTACTTTTCAAACCAGCAATCTTCTTCCAAGTTCGATTTGTAACATACTGGAAAGCTTCTTTTCTTTTCTGCCCAAACCACAGCGGTAAGCCAAGATATTTTTTATGACTAGGAACCTGACTGACTTCAAGAGTATCACATATATGTTTCCTGCAGCTGACATCCACATTTTTACTGAAAACTACTTCAGATTTAATAAAGTTGATCCTTTGGCCTGATAACTTTTCATAGATAATCAAGGCATTTTTAGATGCCAAGCATTAGAGAAGATTGCTTTCATGAAGAAAATAGTGTCATCTGCAAACATAAGATGAGTTACTATTGGTGCATCTCTACAAATTTGGATACATGTGATCAGATTTTCATTTTGAAGCTTTTGCATGTATGTTCCCAACCATTCCGTAACAATGAGAAATAAATAAGGGCTCAAAGGGTCTCCTTGTCGCAAGCCTCTCTTAGGTAGAAAAATCTCTGAAATCAAATCATTTATCTTCACCTTATAACCCACTGTTGTAACACACATCATAATGAGCTTAATCCATTTATCAGGAAATCCCAATTTACTCATCATAGTCTCCAGAAATTTCCATTCCAAGCGATCATAAGCTTTGCTTATATCTTTTTTCAAAGAAAAGCATCAAGTCTTTTGCACATTTCTTGTCTTAATATATTGAGCAAGTTCACTTGCAACAATAATATTATCCGATATCAACTTACCTGGCACAAAAGTACTTTGATTGTCAGAAATAACTTCTGGAAGAACCCTTTTCATTCTGTTAGCAAGAACTTTAGAAATAATCTTCGCAGTAACATTACATAATGAGATAGGTCTGAAATCTTCAAGCTTCACTGGATTCTTCACCTTTGGAATCAATATAATAAGAGTAGTGTTCATACCATGTTCCATATGTCCCTGATTTAAGGCTTTCAGAGAGCATCTCACAACATCTTGCTTGATCAAATCCCTTGTTGGGTTTAAAACTCAGGATCTACACACGAGAATATGTGCACAAGCACTCTTTCTTTTCATTCACTAATTTGTTTTTAAACATCCAAACATAGAGCAGTTACATACATCAGTAAACTACTTAAAACTGAAAGAAACCTCCCACTACTTTGCTAACCATGCAAACTACCTACTAAAGTAAACTAACCAATGATAATATTTGGATTAATATCTCACATTTTCCCCCCTAATCCAAACTTTGCTTCACATCTTTGACACCTAACAGTGTCCTCATTTCCACTAATTTCTTAACTGTTCGACTCAGTCTGCCATGTATCCCAACATATCCTCCCCTAAATTGAAGATTCTCTTCAGTTTATTATGTATGATCTTCTCTTGGTTGGACTGCTCAACTGTTTCCTGTTGACCGGTTCTCTTATCCGTCAACTCTCATGGTTTCTTCTAGGCTGCTCCTCTAGCGCCACTCCTCGATACCGCTGTATCAGTCATCTCCTCAACAAGTGAGAGTCACTACTTGTTGTATGACTAGAAACCAAAGTCTACTTCACTCGTAGACTTCACTTACCGCACTGGATAAGTGACCTATGTTCCTCATAGGTTTTCACAATAAACAGTTTCTTCGAGCACATTCCCGGACCAAATCACACCACTCTTCTTGACATTGCTGAAATGTCCTTTTAAATCCATGTTGAGACCAGTATCACTGCTCTCCTCCGAGCAAATGCAACAAGCTTTCTCAATAGTCTCTCCTGAGCAAATGGAACAAGCTTCCATCAGTGACACTCGTGTCACCATAATTTCTGGTTCACCAATCTGTGAACCAACCTTCTGCAGACAAATCTTCATCTCCTTTTTCTTATCTTCTGAGATAACTCTTCCATACTAGCTTCTCATTGCTTGAATACTTCTCTTTTTCAGTCTGTTCGCATCCGTAGCCGGTAGCACTCAATTCTCTCTTTAATGAATTTTCTCAAAACCAAATCACACTTGCGACCTACTTCTTATTGAAACTCCACTCAGCGCGAGCTTCGAACTCCTCATCGCAGAACCGGCCAAGTCAAAATTCATATCTTAAACCATCAAATCTTATTTGACTGAGCCAACTCCTCTGCCATAACCTCTCCATGTGTCATGCACAACTTAATCTGCTCGCGAATCTTCATCTGATCCTCACTAAAACCCCGCTGCAGACTTGCTTATTTGAATACTCAACCTCTTAGCGGTTAGCATGCCACCACCAGCGACCATCTCCACATCTATAGCTTCCGATTGTGAGTTGAATCGCTTTCAACGCCTCCATCGTATCTCTTCCCGAGATCTCCAGGCTTCAAATCGACATCTCTCAGAGTCGTCAGTCGTCACTCAAACTCACCAAACCTTCTGACCAGCAGCAGACAGACCGCCAGTCGGCCCTGGCTCAATCGTTGCGAGGCCTTGAATCTCTCAATCCTCTCAGGCAACACCACCACTGCACAGTCAGAAACGGAACTCAATCGAGTATCCACGTCGTGCAGGCTGTCTATGAAATTGTGTCCCTCAACCACAGTGACGTCCGGCCGATGGGTCGTCCGGGATAACCATGACACATCTTCTTCCTTTCTCGCTTCTCCTTCTCCTGGTCCTTTCCTTCCTCAACTACGAACCCGGCGGACAGCAGCATGAGGCTACTGCCGCCGGAACATCAGGATCGTAACTCGCTCTTGATACCACTTGTTGGGTTTAAAACTCAGGATCTACACACGAGAATATGTTTTTTTAAGCTAAGATTCATCAGATAAAACACAACAAGAAGCATACATTTCTTCAACTTACAAGTCTAACAATCAATTAGTGAAGTTGAAGAACCTAATGAATTTTTTTACAACCAAACAAGTACCTATTCGACCTCTTTTGCTCAACAAAGCAACTGATAACATTTTAATCATCTTCTTGATTTATTTGGTCCTTAAAATCTTCCCTTTCGCCACTGAGATTGTGATCATCCTTAGGAACAGGTAATCCATAGTTGCGCGAAGCTTCAATCCATTCCTTTTGCCTTACTAAATGCCCATGTCGCGACAAGTACCTCTTTAGCTCAATCTTCAGGCTCCTAGCAGGCTCAGCGTTGCATTTGTGCGCGACTTGGAAGAACATGATGGATGCAAAGTGCTTCCCAACAGACTCAGCCAACTTGATCTGTTCTATCCAATAGCTGGAGCTCTCCATCTTATCATTCCTACACCTCCTGCAATTCTGTGCAGTGTGATACGGCGTGCCAGACCTCCTTGGCTTGCGCAGAGACGATGATAATTGAACTGGTGTCCGTGGCGCTGAGATCATCTCATCTAATTTCTCTTGAAATCCAATGCTTTTCTTCTTCTGTGACTCCATTTCAATTTCTTCAGAAGATTTCTCCTCAGCTGCCTTCTCAGCGACTTCATCCTTCTTCAATCCCTCATCCCTCTCATCTGTTCCAGGCTTCGCTACTTCATCATTCTCAATCTCTTCGGCCTTAAATCCTTCTGCTTTCTTGATCGGTCAAGTTCTTGACCTATTATTCACCTCATTCGATGATGGATTATGTTTGTTTTCCGAACACTTTGTTATCATTTAACCTCTTTTCCTAGTGTTTCAGGTTTGAATTACACGATGACTCGATATGGGCCTGAATGCACGAAAAGATGAAGAAAATCAGTCAAAATACAGCATAAGGGCCACAGGCCCGTGACGAACCTCTCGGTCACGGGCGTTACGGGTGTCCTGAGCTTGGTCAGGAGATGCTGAAATCAAAGTCTATCAACCGCCCGTGACGAACCTCCTGGTCACGGGCGTTACGGGCAGCTCGAGCAAACTCAGGAGAGGCGAGGATTTTGACCGCCCGTGACGAGACGTTTTGGCCCGTGACGAAGCCGGGTCACGGGACCATCAATGGATTTCAACTGATTTCCTAATTCGACTTTTGGGCTTATTTTGGAAATATTGAGTATTTTTCTATAAATAGAGGGCTCGACCAGATCTAAAAGGTTGTTGAGACTTTGTAGAAAAACCCTAACTTGGGAGAGAAGACAAGCTTTCAATCGTGAGGATCAACGAGGATAATCTCTACGGTTTATTCGTTTCTTCCTTTCATATTACACTGTTTTTGGTTAATCGCCATGAATAGCGAGTAGTCTTCTCTATTCCGGGATCCTACGGATCCCGTGCTATGTAACCCTAACTCTTATGTGATCAATTAAAGTTTTTGTTTATGCGAATCGATTATTCAATTTCAATGTGTGCTTAATATTATCGTTCTATGCATGTATTTACATCAAAGGGTATGTTTGCATTGGTAGAACGTATTTAGGTTATATGCCGAAATGTGGATGGGCCTTAGGGATTAACCGGAATGCATGAAATTGATATTAGGTCATGTTTACATGATTTAATAGGAAAACCATTAATTTAATAAATCGAAATCGTTGATAATCCGTGGATGGGCGGCGTTCAACGATGGAGATTAATCTAGACAATGATGCGTGGATGGGCGGCTTGTCTAGTGTTATTTCGGTTATATTCCATATCCGATAGCATAAATATTTAACTTGCCATGATTGCATGATTAGTGGGGTTAGCACGGGTGAAGTACGGATTCTGGGATTCTTTCTCTGATAAAAACACAACATTTAATTTTCTGCAATTTAATTTTTGCACTTTTCACAACAAACCAAACAATTGTCATTCGGAATAGCTAAATAGGTCGCTTGTTACCTAGTACTCACACGCACTGCTCCTAGGATCGACCCTTGGCTTACCAAGGATTATAAATTTTGTTTGACTGCAATTTGACCTCTAAAACTAATAATTTGACATCTATAAAGGGTTAAAAATACGCGTGTCATCGGTCAGTTCAAGCTCCAATTCGACATCCTTCTCAATCGATTCATCTCTCGAATCTGCAGCCTTCTCAGACACTTCCTGCTTCTCATTTCCAACTAACTTACTCAATTTTGGCTGCTTTACTTCAGTTTCAACTTTAGATTTCCCTGTGGTTTTCTTCTCGGTCTTCGATTTAACCAGAACATTCGTGTTGCGCTGAGTTCCGAAAACACGCTTCTGCTTGGTATCCGCTTTAATTTCCTCCACATTTTTCCGGTAATCCATATACTTCGACTTCCGAATCCTCCCTGGAGGCGGACTCGGATGAGAATCTATTCGAGACATCTAAACCAGCGGAGAATCAAAAAAATTGCAGAGAATCCATCTAAACCAGGAGCTTTAGTTGGATCCATTTGGAACACTGCCTCCTTTACTTCCTCCGCAGTAAAATCTTCTAATAATTTTCATCTCATATCATCAGTAAGTTTTCTTGGTATGAAACTGAGAGCATTATTCCAATCTATATCATCATTGAGATTAGAGGTGAACAAATTTTAATTGAACTTTTGATTTTTCTCCTTAATTGAAATTATTATAATTATGATTTAATGAAAACAATAATAGTTTTTTTTGTTGTTTCAATGGAAAAACAGTAATGTTGGACGCCACCACGATCTAGTTTTCCCTAAATTTGACTGCAGTGGACCCATTGTGCACCTAATCGAACCAAATCTGAATTGAACAGAACCGAATCGGTTTGTTTCATCTCCAAAATAAGGGTTTTATCTTTCCAAAAGGGTAAAAGAGCGCCGAAATCCACCATCTTGTACGGCCCTCATCCAATCCACGACAAGCTCGTTCCTCTTGAATCTTGATCGCTCTCCACGTTCCAACGATGCTCCTGCTCCTGCTGTCAAGTTCATCTCACGACTGACTACAGTAACCATTGCAGACAACTCGACCTGCTGGCCACCCATCTTATGACTACATCCATCAGCCAATCACCATCTTCCTCAAATCATCATCAATCAGAGTCCTTTCCCTGTTGATGAAGCAATAAGTGGACCGATGAACCATGAGGAAGCTATGCTTCTGTCGTCGATGCAAGCGTTGTTATGATGGACAGTGCACAATTGTGTGAGAACCATAGTCACAGGGACTTTGATTCGGAAAGTGATGAAATTTACTCATGTGCAGGGGTGGAGTCAGGAACCAAAACTTACCCGGGCTAAAAAAAAAAAAATTTGTACACGTTTCTATACAAAAAATGGTTTGTACTCGTTTGTTTGATTTTTTTTTTTCAATTTATAATGATAAGTTAACATAATATATTTTAATGTAACCCCATATAACACGGGTAGGTTGTTTTTCATTGGGCCGTGAGCTCATTTTATTGCTGAGCAGTCCTGATAAATCAGCCAACGTGAAGTCCAATTAACTAGATCTCATAAAACAATTATAAATCGGTTTCGTCTAGCCGATTTCAGTTTTTAGGGTTTGATAGTTCCGGCGGTTTCCACCGTCAACCGATTTAATATACCAATTTTTAGGATTTGACAGACTAGTCAAACGATTAATCGCCGCGCAGCCACACAGGTGTCTCCCAGGCGCCGCTCAGACTGTCCAGTCGCAGCCTTGGCGGGTGAAATCGCTCAACCGATCGCCGAAACTTACCTCTGTAGAAATTTTTTTCTAAAAAACATACTCGGGCTTCAGCTCGGGTAAATATGGCCTGGCTCCGCCCCTGCTCATGTGATAATGAAGAGGAAGAAGATCTTTATGACTCTAATTCTATCCCCAAGCTGCAATTCAGGTGAACCCTAAACTCAGTCACAATGGTCCCTTTAGATATAATTTTTTGTAAAAGAAAATGAAATTAGAAATGATCATTTATCATTTTAATAAATTGTTTTGAATTATTAATTATGTGCTTTTATTTTTGTTCAATTTGTTTTTATGGCAAAACAGATGCAGTTTCATTGTCTTTCCAATTTTCTTTACATTACTTTAGTTTTTTTCCCTCAATAACCAAGCGAATAGGAGTTGATAAGAGTGAGACTTTTTGATTTGTTTCGGTTTAAGGATTGAGATGTGGCAAGCGGAGTGGAACGAGCACATGTCAATGGCTCAAGTGTTGAAAAACAAGGGTAAGATGGCAACTACAACTGGAGTAATTCGAGATGGAAAGCTTTTCACCTCGCTCGAGGAGACTTTGTAAGTGACATGTATGATTATTCTCCAAACTGATCTCATTCTGTGAATGCATCAAGATACTGTTATGTTGTTTGAACTTTGATCGAATAATATCAATGGCCCTTCTTTTATGAGTGCGATAGTGAAAATATATTGACGAGTCTCAGTTCTGTTGTATTGTTAGATCGATGGTGATTGAAATTGTGGAGATGAAATAAGTAACCCTTTGGTGTTGCAAAATTGATCTTTGCTGACCTCCAATTCATCGTCCGTCTGAGAGATGATAACTTTTCTGAAGTGTTAACTAAAGTGGATACCGCATAACTAGAAATATTTTTTGCAAGATATATAATCTAAAGGCCATGTACACAAGTTCAAGCTTTAGATCAAGCATTAGGGAAATTTTTTGTATGAAAACTCTTAACACAAGTTACCCAGCTTAGGTTTCTTAGTGAAAAAGGAGCATTAAGTCTCGTGGCACCTGGCGACCCGGTTTCTTTAAAAGACTTGTATGAAAGAATTAGTGGAGAAGCTTGTGGTTGCTCTTGGGAATTGTTTGAAGCCTATAGATACCTGAAGAGCCTTGGGTACATCATTGGAAGGCATGGTGTTCCATGGACCATGAAAAGCAAGAAGAGCCTGAATCTGAGTTCGGTACATGAAGCGGCATTTGCAGACAACATAACCTTAAATAATGGATTAGAGCATGGTTTTTCTGTCATCGCCTTGGATGATCACACTAATTCTGGCGAACTTGATCCCCATTTTGATGTTTACTTGCCAAATAGCAAATTTAAAAAGTCGTCTCCTGGCAATCCTAGCTTCAAGCTCCATGTTTGCAGGTAATTACCATTTTTGTGTCGCTAGAGGTTCATTTGTTTTACACTCAATAGTCAAGGGTGCTAGCACCATTTAATCAGTACTTGTAATCCAGTTGTAGAATAAGGTTACCACAGGTCCATAAGCATTTTTTTGTACAGGATGTACAGCTTTACAGGGCAAGGAAGACCTCAACTGGTTTTCTTAACGATTTAAATTTTCATTAGCAATAGTTAAACGTGAAACCTTATAAATTTTGTGAAGCATAAAGGAACATTTCCCCAGGATTTATCAGTGTGGTCTAGAAGTTCCACCACTCTATCAGCTTTAATAATAAGTATGGGTTAGCTATATAATTGTAAGTTCTCTTGTGGTGTTTTGCAGGGGTCGCCCCCCACCTACTAAACGTGATATTGAAATCTTGGATAGCAAATGTGAAGGCCTTCCTCTGAAAATCTGTCATGTTGATCATGGCAGGGTCAGTTTCTTCTCTTTCAAAGAGGCAAAGCTTCCAGAACTAGTGTAAACATTCAAGACCGACCAGGGTAGATTATTTATACTGAGCTGAAATCGTCTCACATAAAATATTACCCAGATGACTAACAAAGATGCCCAGAATTGTTGTATACTTGAACTACAAATAGATGCAATATGAAGGGGTCATCCTCGTGTTCAGAGTCAAATTCTTGTTCAAATTCAAATAGAAAATGAAATATTTTAATATGATGGATACATTCTTCGAAGTTGTTTTCTGGTTGACTTTATATTGTGAGATTTTAATATGTTGTTTAGCATGGCCGTAATGATTTACAATTATACCAGGAGTAGTGCTGATCAGAGAGTTAGAAGTTTAATATGAATTTTGAGATATGCTTTTAAGGATTACGAAGGCACCCTATGTTTTCCCTGGTATCTGAAATCACTCCTCTCCTTTTAAAGCATCAGAGAGTAAGCTCATTCATGTTGCATAATTCGGTATAGTACAAATACACATTATCTGAGAGGTTGGAGGGTTAGATAGAAATATGCTGCAGAGAAAGAAATAATCGTTAATCAAGAAGATGAGAATGCAAGGTTGTAAATTAGCAAGAGCAACATTATTTACCAAAATTAATTTGTATTATGATAGGGTTCCTAGTGGTAGAGGCACTTTTTGCATATGCTGTCCATGAAGAAGTTATTGCTGGCAAATAGGTGAAAGTAAGTAAAACATTGATGACTAGTTTGGGAGTTACCATTTATTAGGGTGGTCTGGGTATTCATGATCAGAGGAAGTGACTAAAAATTAAACGGATAAATGTTTTTAAGTGAAGAAATCTCTGCTTTTCCATATGCACTCTGATTTATGCTCGGCTAACTATGGTGGTGCCCTGGTGATGATGTTAGGTTGCTAGGGCTATAAGGGGAGGGGACGGATGAGAGACCGTAACAAGTAAATATAGATTAAAAAAGTGAAACTGAAAGGTCTAGAAAAGCAAATATTCACCGCATTTAGTGATGTGTTTTTAACAGAACCTAATTGAAAATCATTTGTGGTTTACTTCAATTATTTCCCACATGTCTCATTCATTTTTATCCGCTGTTACTCCTTTAACCTACGTGTCTTTCGTTAAATGCAGTACTGGCAGGTTTTCCAGAGTGAACTTAAGAGCATCTTGTACTGGCAAGTAGTCTAATTGGCACATAGACTGATCCTTCCTAAAGAAGCTCTGGTGATGATGGTTCTTGCCTGTGTGTGGTATTGGCAGGTTTACCATATGAAGACTTATATTAACCCAAGAGCTAGTCGTTGTAGGGCTTAATTTGTTAATGATACTATATATGAACATATGACTCCAAAGTGTTAACTCATTTTGATGGATGTAATCGAGTCAATGGTTTTGCCTTAATTATAAGTGTTTTCTTATTTCATGCCAATTCATTTGACCTTTGTATTTGTTGAGGCATTGGCCTCACAAGTTTTTGATGATTGACAAACCGGTTTAATGGTTTACGTGAGTTTCTGTTAGTCAGGAACCTACTGGAGCAGTCAAGGACATGACGCTGGACTTGAGCACCTGCGGAAGTCTCCGAGTAATCAAGAACCGGAGTTTTGGTCAAGTCAACGAAGCGGTTGAACAGTTGAGGTCAACAAGGGCAGTTGGAGTCAAGTCCACGGAGCAGTTAACGGAGCGGTTGAAGAGGCGGTTATGGACCGGAGTCAAGGACATCATGGAGTGATGGCACGTACTCCTCAACCGTGAAGGAGATCGTGGGATGTCAGATACATCACACGATCTGGGCAGCTACTGGACGGTTACCTGGCAGTTGCCTGACAGTTATTCAAGAACCTATATAAGTCCAGGAATGCCATTTAGATTCGCGCGCATCCACACACACACTCGAGAGCTTTCTAAGTGAGAATATCAAGCTAGCTGAGCAAGGTGATATTCGGGTGATCAAGCTGCTGCTGATCGGTGCCGGAAAGTGAAGGACGTGCCAAGACTACGAAGACGTCGACGAGACGGTCAGGGAAGTAGTCAGATCTGCTTGTGTAAATCTGAGTTAGATTTATACTGAATAGGCAAAAGTTTTGTACCATTGAGTGTACAGTTTAAATAGTAATAAAAGCTATTTAAAGTTTATTCCGCTGCGTACTTAATTAGAGTAATTACCTGCATACTAAGTGAGGTTCCTAACAGTCCCGAACTTGGTTAAGTCTCTGACTATTTGAACTTAAGTCTCTGACTATCTAACCACGATCCTAACAATTGGTATCAGAGCCGCAAGGTTCTAGATTTTTGGTTAGAATTGCAGGAATGTCAGGAGATTCAATCTCAAATCCTCCAAAGCTCAAGCCGGGTGAGTATGAGACCTGGGCGACCAGATTTGAAGCCCACGTCATGGCGTATGACGGAGAGGTTTGGCAGATTATTGAGCAGGGTCAACAGTATGTCTACATGGAAGGAAGTGTAACAGAACTCAAGCCAAGAGTCATGTACACCACGGAGGACTACAAGAAACTCGAGAAGAATGCAAGGGCATTGCGGGTTCTTCACAACGCTCTGGAACCTGGAGATCTGAAGAAGGTCATTCAGTACAAGGATCCGAGTGACATCTGGGACTCTCTAAAGAAGATATATGAAGGGTCGAAGGACGTGAAGAGAAACAGAATCTTGGCGGTTCAAACAGAGTTCAATAAACTGAGACAAGTGAAGAACGAGCCATTGCACGAGTACCACTCCAGATTTCAGGACTGTCTGGGGACACTCAACAACCTTGGGAGAAAGTACAAGAACTGGGAGATTACCCACAGGTTCATGCAGGGGTTGAGTCCAGAATGGGACGACATCTCAAGGACATTGGCTGCCTTGCCGAGCACCAAGGAGAGCTCATTGGAAGAACTTGTTGCTGCACTGGTCAGTAACAAAACCATTGATGATGTTAAAATGGAGAGTCGAGAACCTCAGAAGGCTGCTCGACAAGTTGCATTGGTTGGAGAAAATTCCAGATACCAGAAGTTCAGAGGAAAAGACTTCGGCAGAAACAAAGGAAAGGAATCTTCACGGACTGAGGAACGTGAAGTAATGTCAAAGGCTCGCAGAGTCACTGATGACAAGAACTCAGGTCGGAAGTCCAGCAACAAAAACAACCAGAAAGACGTGGAATGTTTTTACTGCAAAAAGAAAGGTCATTATAGGAAGGATTGCTATAAACTGAAAAATGATGAGGCTCGGGCTGAGCAGAATGAGAAGAAGGAGGACAAAGGTAAGAAAGCCATGTTTGCCTGGGGAGACTCGGACGAAGACAACAACATGGGTGATCTGAGAAGAAATGTGTGTCTGATGGCTAAAGGAAGTACATCAGAAGCAGAGACGTTGTCGTCCACCTCTTCATCTAGGAAGATGAATTCGAATGAATCAACTACAGATGGTAGTTACAGTGATTCACATTCAGGTTACTACTCTCGATCTCAGTGCATTGCAATGATCAAGAAACTGGTTCTCAAGGCTGAGGAACTGAATGGAATTGTGGCTGATCAAGACAAACAGATGAAGTCGATGTTTGAGGAAAACCATCAATTGTCCTTAAAAGTCAGGAGACTAGAGAAGGCAGAAGGTAAAAGGGTTGTTGGCTCAGATGATCAGTTCTATGATTCTCCGAAAGGAAAGGAGAAGCAGAAGTCGAAGACCAAGTCAGGTCTCGGATATGGGGAAGTGACCATTGCCAAACCTGTGCATAGACAGATTCAACAGAGTCCTACTCCCAAACAGAAGGTTGACTTAGATGATAGCAAAACCTATGGAAAGGGGTTTCACATCTGGGAGAAACTCAACAGTAGGAAAAGTTCTATTCCCATTGACTTTGGGAAACAGAAAAGGAAGGTCTCTGAGTCAAAGGACGTAGACTTCAGGAAGCAGAAGGTATGCTTCTACTGTGGGAAAGAGGGACACAGTCAGAGAAACTGTAAAGGATGGAAAAACACTTCCAAGAAGTCTTCAGGGAAGTCGAGCTCCGAGCCTGGAACTTCCTCAGAAGTGAAGAGCAGAAGGAAACCTGGAGCAGGGAATGACTCGTCAAGTTCCAGAGTGGTTAAGGATGTATCTCACTCACTAGCAGTTTCAAAAACTCATGCTTCTAATATTAATACTTCATCTCAACCCAAAAAGGCTAAGCTTGTTTGGGTTCCTAAAACCTGATTGTTTATGTGCAGGTCGAGAGAGGAACAAGTTCATGGCTGATTGATAGTGCATGCTCAGGTCATATGACCGGGAAGATGAACCAGTTCTCCTCTCTACGACATCATTCTGGAGGCTCCATTACTTTCGGAAATGAGAGTAAGTGTCAGGTCATCGGATCAGGTAAAGTACAATTATCAAGTAAGGTAAGTGTTGATAATGTTAGTTATGTTCATGGGTTAAAGTTTAATCTGCTAAGTGTTTCACAGTTGTGCCGTGGAGGTAAAAACAAGGTCGTTTTTACAGCTGATGATTGCTCTATTGAGTGTGTCTCCACAGGTCAGGTTCTTCTACGTGGGAGAAGTGCTGAAAGAGTCTATTTTGTGGATTCGTCATTTGATCCTGAAGAATACTTGTGTCTGTCGTCCAGAGCTGATGAAACCGAGATGCGGCATCGTCGGTTGGGACACGTAAACTTCAGATTGTTGAAAAGGTTGCAGAATCAGAACTTGGTAATTGGATTACCAAAGATCAGTGAGGTACCTGATCAGGTCTGCAGTGCTTGCACGCAAGGAAAGCAGTCTAGAGGATCCTTTCACTCAAAGAATGCAATCAGTACGTCAAGAACATTTGACTTAGTACACATGGATCTATGTGGACCGATGAGAGTTCAATCACGTCAAGGTAATCGATATGTGTACGTGTTAGTTGATGATTATTCCAGATACACGTGGGTTATCTTTATTAGGTCAAAGGATGAAGTCTTTGACTGCTTCAAGACTTGGGTGAAACTCGCTGAAAGAAAATTCAGTCTCAAGGTGAAGAGTATCAGATCGGATCATGGTACTGAGTTCGAGAATGGACAGTTTACAGAGTTCTGCAGTGATCAAGGAATCGATCACAATTTCTCAGCGCCAAGAACTCCACAGCAAAATGGGGTAGTTGAGAGGAAGAATAGGACACTGGAGGACATGACCAGAACGATGCTGATAGAAAGCAGATTGGCAGGAAGCTTCTGGGCAGAGGCAATGAATTCAGCCTGCTACGTCCTCAACCGTTGTTATCTGAGGCCCACTCTCAATAAGACTCCGTACGAGCTGCTGAATGGTCGGACACCTAACATCTCGCATCTTCGAGTTTTTGGCAGTAAGTGCTACGTCCACAATAACGGGAAAAATCAGCTAGGGAAGTTTGATCCAAGAAGTGATGAAGGAATCTTCGTAGGATATGCTTTGCATAGTAAGGCCTACAAAGTGTTCAATAAGAGGACCAAGCTGATTGAGGAAAGCGTACATGTCATCTTCGATGAGGAATCCATGGGAAAGGATTCTGGTCATGTTCCTGATGTTCAGGTTGCTGATAATGATGAAGGATTTGAGCTAATTCGTCCGAGGGATGATCCAACAGCAGATGTTCCAGAGAATCTGGAAATACCTGAACAAGATGTTCCAGAGAATCTGGAGATACCTGAGCAAGATAATGTGCAAGTTCCTGAGGTAGCGGAACCAGCGCAGGAAGCTGAAGGAAACGAGCAAGTTCCTGAAGGAGTCGAAGTTCATGATGAACCTGAAGATATCCAAGACTCTCAGGAGGTCACTGAGTTGAGGAGAAGTACTCGAATAAGGCAGCCGAGTGTCACTCTTCGTGACTATGTTTGCTATGCAGCAGTTCAGGGGGAATCTGTGATGAACGCTTTTGTTTCCTTGATTGAGCCAAAGTCGGTTCAAGAGGCTCTAAAAGATCCAGATTGGATTAAGGCTATGCAAGACGAGTTGCATCAGTTTGAGAGGAACAAAGTCTGGAGACTTGTTCCAAGGCCAGAGAATCGGAAAGTGATTGGCACTCGCTGGATTCTCAGAAATAAAAAGAATTCTGATGGAGAAGTAGTCAGGAACAAAGCCAGGTTGGTTGTGAAAGGCTACAGTCAACAGGAGGGCATCGACTATGAAGAAACCTTTGCGCCAGTGGCAAGGTTGGAGGCCATCAGGCTGCTGATAGCGTACTCGGTACAGCTTGGAATTAAGCTTCATCAGATGGATGTCAAGACAGCATTCCTGAATGGATTTCTCAAGGAAGAAATATTCGTGGAACAGACGCCAGGATTTGAAGTTCCTGAGCATCCGGATCATGTGTACGTTCTTGACAAGGCCCTGTATGGATTGAAACAGGCGCCTAGGGCGTGGTATGAGCGCCTCTCGGAGTATCTACTAGCTCACGGATATGAGCGAGGTAAGGTAGATAAGACTCTATTTTTGTTAAGAACTAATAAGCATTTGCTTATTGTGCAGGTGTATGTCGACGACATCATCTTCGGATCCACAAGTGACGAGCTTGTGAAGTCCTTCACCAAACTCATGGAGAGTGAGTTTGAGATGAGCATGGTCGGGGAATTGACGTTCTTTCTTGGTATTCAAGTCAGACAGCTGGAGAACGGTACTGAGATCTCACAACAGAAGTATCTGAGTGAAGTTGTGAAGAAGTACGGACTTGGAGATTCAAAACATGTGAATACTCCCAGTTCTCCAAACGAGTCCCTGTCAAAGGATGATGCCTCTCCAAGGACAGATGCCACAAAATATCGTGGCATGATAGGTTCTTTGCTATATTTGACTGCCTCTAGACCTGACATAATGTTTAGTGTTTGTCAGTGTGCCAGGTTCCAGGCTGAACCAAGAGAGTCGCATGTCAAGGCAGTGAAACGCATACTCAGATACCTGAAGGGTACGGAGAAGTTGGTCCTGTGGTACCCAAGGATGAAGTCCCTCAGACTGGAAGGCTACACAGACGCAGACTTCGCGGGAGATAGGACTGACAGAAAGTCCACGTCTGGAATGGCTCAATTCCTTGGGTCCTGCCTAGTCTCCTGGGGATCAAAGAAGCAGAACTCAGTGGCGTTATCAACTGCAGAAGCAGAGTACATTGCAGCAGCAGCTTGCTGTGCTCAAATACTTTGGCTTCGGAATCAGCTAAGTGACTTCGATTTACATTTTGATCAAGTTCCAATTTTCTGTGACAATACTAGTGCGATTAGTATTGCTAAAAACCCTGTTCAACACGGTAAGTCTAAGCATATAGAAATAAAGCATCATTTTCTTAGAGACTGTGTAGAAAAGGAACTTGTCACCATTAACTTCTGCAGAAGTGAAGATCAGATAGCCGATATATTTACCAAGTCTCTACACAAGGACGCTTTTGAAAAGCTCAGGATGGAACTTGGATTGATGAGCCCACAGTGAGGTACTTCTAAACTTCTCTCAATGATTGACCAGAAGACAGAATATTTAACATGCTTAGCAGTCAATTACATGAGTAAATATCTGAAGTCCCTGAGTTGAAAGTAATGTGTGTGCTATTACTTCATTGCTAAATATGATATAGTACATGCATTGTTGAACACTGAATTCCTTGATACCTTGACATAACTTCCGGATCTTGTTGCCAATTGCCCCATGAAGGAAGTTTTGAGGCCACCTTGTCCTAGTATAGGTTATATATGATTGATGAACATCAAACTACATGTTCTGCATGCTAATCTATATGAGTGATTGAGTGATTGAATTGTGGTGATTTTATAATCTATACCCTTATGGTAAGCCGATCCACCACAATGCCCCTTGTGAAAAATTCATGTCAAGGACCTGGTCTAGCATTCACTTAGTCAAGGATTGAATGTCACTGGGAAGTTGAAGAAATACACAAGGTATCTGATAATTGAAGAAAGTGGGTATGAGCAGTTATGAGATAAAATGGTTCAGTGCTTTTCGCCTGGGAAGTCGGACGGTTTACTGAAGATACGTGTTAGAGAAGTCATTGCAGATTTGAACGGGATTTGTTTAAAAGATAACTAAAGCCCGAAGCAGTCTCTCACAACTCTCAAGCAAACGAAACCCTAAATTCGAAATCTCAAAACTCTCAAGTCGGCGAAATCTTTGTTCGAGCTTCCGATGGCTTCCAACTCAAACAGCAGCATCGTCGACGCCTCAGAAAATCAGTTGGTGACACTTATTATCCTGGGTGTGCGATACACTGTCCCAAAGGAGGTAGCCGAGCTACTCAAGCCAAGTAAGTCGAATCTCCAAGTTTCAATCTTCAATCATAAATCTGTAAGGTTTTTTGATTTCTGTGCTGGAATGTGGAGTGTTGGTGAAAGGGATAGAATAGATGTCTCAGGAATTGTTAATAGTGTGGGAACTGATGTTGTCATTGAAGAGGTAAAGAAGGGTGGATGCATGTGTGGTCCCGGTCTAGTCGGTCAAGAGGAGGAGGAACTAGATATTGTTGATGATGTCTGTATGAAGAACCCAGAGACGGTAGCAGAATCAGGCAACACCGACTACTGGTTTGGATGTTCTCAAGAGAAGGAGGACAGTGCCAAAATTGCTGATGAGTCCTCAGTTGGAGCAGAAATATCTGCTGCAAATAAGGTGTTGGAAAACCTTGTGGCTATGGGCAAGATTGCCCAGTTCAACAAATCTGGAGGATCAGATGATAATGACTGTGAAATAACTCAACCAACTCAAACAGTTTCAAAGAGGAAGAAAAAGGAATTGCCCATGAGAATCCAACCCACCAGGGAGACTGGTAAAAGAAAACAAAAGGCAAAGGAGGAACTTGTCGCTACAAAGTCTGTGAAAAGACAAAGGAGAACGAAATCAGGGAAAAAGATTCTGCAAGAGGTGGAATGCTGTGAGGAGTTTCTCTTAAAGGAAGGATTAACAGAGATCCTTGATCTGTTAGAAGCACAAGGTTGGGAGAAACTTTGTGAGACAATGGACTTCATATGTCCTGAAGCTGTGGAAGACTTCTACAAGGAGTTGAAGTTAACTGATGGAGCAGTACCAACGTTGTCTGTGAACTTCAGGGGGAAGAAATTCACTCTGTCAAGTACAGAACTTGCAAAGATTCTGGGGCTAAAACATGAAGGTTTTGACTACTACTGCAAAACAAGTGTCTGGCCAAAAGAACTTGGGGATAAAAAGAAACTGGTGAAGGAAATATGTCAGCTGGAATCGGCTCAGAAGAGCACTGGACTCAGCACCCAGTTTATGGAACCGGCGGTGAAAATCATGCATAAAATTCTGGTGAGCAATTTTCTGCAGAGGGGAGTGAAACCTTCGTATGTACAGCATCAGGACCTTCTGCTGTTAGATAAGCTGTTGAAAAAAGAGCAAATTAACCTGCCAAAACTGATAATTCATCAGATAGATCACCTGAAGGACCTGGCACAGATTGGGTATTCAAGAGTAATCAAGAGAATTCTTCAAGAACACAATCTGTATAAGGTTACTTCTGGGAATGAAGAGCAAATTGTGAAGGACTTTGATCCTGATGTGTTTAGGAAGATGAACCTGGTCTATGACAATGTTGAGGGATGGGTAAAAGCTAAAATTCCAGAACCAAAGAAGAAGGCCAAGCCAGTTGAGCAGGAGCCTGTGGAAGAAACTGAGTCTGAGGATGAGAGTACGAATGACAATGCTAAGCTGATGGAGGTGTTTGGAAATGTGGTTTCTGACCTGAAGAATGAACTGAGGGGAATCCGGACAGAAATGAGAGAGTTCAAACAGGAGGTGAAAAAGGCAATTGAGGAAATGAAGGATGAACTGATAGCCTTGTGTGACAAGCTCTGAAGTTCTTGGGTCCTGGGATGATCTCTTTTGACTGTGAGAATGCCGAGATCAGTTCCTGACATGGATTTCCCTTCCCTTGCTTTCCTACCTCATATTTCCTTTTGTTGTCTCTGAGTGCAAACTGTGTTCAATTTGCTTGTTATGACTATCTAGTTTATCTTTGAAGTTTATGCATGCCTTTATGAACTGCTCTAAGTCTCATTTTATTCATGTCTCTGACTTCTGTGCGTGTTACTTACTCTTCTTTGATGATGTCAAAAGGGGGAAGGGTAAAAGCATCACCTGAGGGGGAAATCAATCTGACGTTCCCGAGTAAAATTGACTAGAAATACCTATGCATAAGTATGACTTAATAGGATGTTTATGAAGTTTCTGAGTGTGCAGGAACTTAGGGGGAATATGTTCCCAAGGAGAATAGGTTCTCAATCCATGCTGTGTGCATGTCTTACATCTATTAAGTGCATCTTCGGTATTTATCTCCTAAGGGTTTGTCATCATCAAAAAGGGGGAAATTGTTGAGGCATTGGCCTCACAAGTTTTTGATGATTGACAAACCGGTTTAATGGTTTACGTGAGTTTCTGTTAGTCAGGAACCTACTGGAGCAGTCAAGGACATGACGCTGGACTTGAGCACCTGCGGAAGTCTCCGAGTAATCAAGAACCGGAGTTTTGGTCAAGTCAACGAAGCGGTTGAACAGTTGAGGTCAACAAGGGCAGTTGGAGTCAAGTCCACGGAGCAGTTAACGGAGCGGTTGAAGAGGCGATTATGGACCGGAGTCAAGGACATCATGGAGTGATGGCACGTACTCCTTAACCGTGAAGGAGATCGTGGGATGTCAGATACATCACACGATCTGGGCAGCTACTGGACGGTTACCTGGCAGTTGCCTGACAGTTATTCAAGAACCTATATAAGTCCAGGAATGCCATTTAGATTCGCGCGCATCCACACACACACTCGAGAGCTTTCTAAGTGAGAATATCAAGCTAGCTGAGCAAGGTGATATTCGGGTGATCAAGCTGCTGCTGATCGGTGCCGGAAAGTGAAGGACGTGCCAAGACTACGAAGACGTCGACGAGACGGTCAGGGAAGTAGTCAGATCTGCTTGTGTAAATCTGAGTTAGATTTATACTGAATAGGCAAAAGTTTTGTACCATTGAGTGTACAGTTTAAATAGTAATAAAAGCTATTTAAAGTTTATTCCGCTGCGTACTTAATTAGAGTAATTACCTGCATACTAAGTGAGGTTCCTAACAGTCCCGAACTTGGTTAAGTCTCTGACTATTTGAACTTAAGTCTCTGACTATCTAACCACGATCCTAACAGTATTTCAGATTCTCATATTTTGATCAATGCTATGTTGTATGTCTCTGTTTAAATAGTGAATTGTCTACTATGTTAAGCCCAACGTTTATTGTGACCTCACATATCCGCATTCAGTCATCTTCTCCCATTAATTCACTATTTCAATTACCGCTGTAATTTTACTCCTCGCAAAACATTTCAGCGTGGAAGAGGATGATTTTTGCGGATTCGTTGTTGTGCATCTAATTGATGCCAGCTCCGGAACGACGTCGTTTTTCGTTATGACAAAAAATCAGCACGTGACCCTCTTGTAAAGTGTAAACCCTCCTATTCGTTTCACATTTCAGGACTCGAAGGCGGGCGCCCGATTCGAGGAGCTCATTGGTCAAAATTCAAAGCACAAATTCGTAATCAAAGTATCAAACCCATCATCAATCACACAAAATTAATTAAATTAATAACAACGTGTTCTAACGATGATGAAAAATGCTCGAAAAAGCACGGAAAGAAAAACCGATAAGTCTATTTGAAAAATGAAAAAAAAAAGAGTGCGGATGACGGAAAGGGAATGAGATTTTCAGCAGCGAGGAAAATAAGGGAGAATCAAAATCCGAGTAGTTGGTGCTGATTCGAGTAGATGCTGAGTGACGAAGGCTCAGTTCAGTGAGAGTGGCGCTAGATTGAGTTATGCGATGGTCCCTAACTACCGAAATCCTAGTCGGACAGTGAAATGGAAATCAACAACTTTGCAAATGCGTGTGCATGAGATTGTGACTCTGCCTTTCCATTTGTCCACGTCTCACCCTCAGCAAGTCCTGGAATTGTGAAACGATGAGGATTTACGCTTCACAGGAGGGTCACGTGACGGGAATGTTGATTTTCTGTTTAAACGCAAAACAACGTCGTACCGAGGCTTACAGCATTTAGCTGCGCAACACCGGATACGAATCCGATTTTTGAGGTAGAATGGCACTTCAGTTCAATGTCATATTCTATTGGCACCGATAAAGTGACCACAGGTAAGGTGTAGCTTGCAATATCTCAAGTCCCGAATTCGATCGCTAGTGATTGCACTAAATTCTTTTACTGGCTTCGTGTGCCGTCGTTATTTTATTTGCGATAATAGAGTTATGTAATAAAAAAAATCTTATGGAACAATGAACCAGGAACAAACTTCAGGTATCTAGTTGGACCCGTTTATGATGGACCTGGCCCATTTTCTCCAAGCCCAATTAAACTAACGAAAGCACTTGTGCAACTGCAAACACAAGCGTCGCGTCAGCAAGCGTGTGGTCGGAGAAGGTCGCTTGGGATCCCACTCCGTCTTGGGTAATTGCCTCGTTTGTCCCTTTTTGAAATTCAATTCACCCGTTTACCCATTTTCAAACTCAAATAAATGAATTGCCCCTTTTTGTTAAATTATCGGTTTACTATAAACCGGTAATATTAATTTTGCACATTCTCGGTTTATTAGTAACCGGTAATATCAATTTTGCAAATTACCGGTTTATTAGTAATCGGTAATAATATTCTCGGTTTTTTGAAAAATTTGACTAAACACTCATCTTCGATCACTATATTTATGAGCTTAACCTTTGAATTTCATTTTCCAGTAAACATGAAAGTTATAGAACATTCAATTAGCTTTCTAACCATATAAAGAACATATTAAACGGACACCGGATGACGCTTCTATGAGCTTCCGAATGTTAGCTCGGACCCCCTCGGTTTCTGCTAATTTGGATCGATCGAACATCTTTGGTCACTATTTTTATCAGCTTAACCTTTGAATTTCATTTTTGAGTAAACATGAAAGTTATAAAACATTACATTATCTTTCTAACCATATAAAGAACATCTTAAACGGATACCGGATGACGCCTCTATGAGCTTCCGAATGTTAGCTCGGACCCCCTCGATTTCGGCAAATTTTGATCGATCATCCATCTTTGGTCACTATGTTTATCAGCTTAACCTTTGAATTTCATTTTTGAGTAAACATGAAAGTTATAGAAAATTCAATTATCTTTCTAACCATATAAAAAACATCATAAACGGACATCGGATGACGCCTATATGAGCTTCCGAATGTTAGCTCGGACCCCCTTGGTTTTGGCAAATTTCAATCGATCGAAATTAGTCGAAACCGAGGGGTCCGAGCTAACATTCGGAAGCTCATAGAGGCGTCATCCGGTGTCCGTTTAAGATGTTCTTTATATGGTTAGAAAGATAATTGAATGTTCTATAACTTTCATGTTTATTCGAAAATGAAATTCAAAGGTTAAGCTCATAAATATAGTGATCGAAGATGGGTGTGTAATCAAATTTTTCAAAAAACTGAGAATATTATTACCGGTTACTAATAAACCGGTAATTTGCAAAATTGATATTACCTGTATATAGTAAGCCGATAATTTAACAAAAAGGGGCAATCCAGTTATTTGAGTTTGAATGGGACAAACGGGTGGATTGAGTTTCAAAAAGGGGCAAACGAGTCAATTACCCCTCCGTCTTCCACTTGTGAGACAAACGACGCAACGCAGCTCGCAGGCACAGTCAGTCCGTGGACTAAGCTCCTATGTCGAAATCCACTTCGATTCGCAACCATATGATGCGCGTCGGTCGTCGCTCACATTTCAAATCCGATACTGTTCGCAGCAATAGTACCTATAGCGACGAGGATGATCAATTTGTTGGAACGATGTACAACATAGTACGAGGAGGAAGCGAGAGCTGGAAGGTTGCGCTCAATACCGATTTTGTTTCTCGCAATTTGAGGCCTCACCACGTCGAGAAACTTTTGGTGCGGAGTCGAGACGATTCCAGGTTAGCTCTGAAATTCTTCAATTTTCTGGGCTTGCACAAGAACTTCGATCACTCAGCCAAGTCATTTTGCATTTTGATTCAGCTTTTGGTTCATTCGAGTCTTTTCTGCCCTGCTTCCTCGTTAATGCAGACTTTACTGCTACGTAAGTTTGATCCGGATGAGCTATTCAGGTCATTTTTGAGCTCTCTAAGTGAATTGGGTTTGACATCCAGTTTAGGGTTTGATTGTTTGGTTCAGGGTTATGTGCAAAGTAGAGAGGTGTTGAATGGTGTTTTGATTTCGAGGCTTATGTCACGTCACGGCTTGTTGCCTCAAGTTAGGACCGTAAGTGCGTTGCTGAATGGTTTGAACAGAGTTAAGCGGTATGATTTGGTTTTGGAATTGTTTGATGAATTTGTTAAATGTGGCATATGTCCGGATGCATATATGTGTACAGCTTTGGTGAGCGGATTGTGTGAACTGAAGGAGTTTAATTTGTTAAAGGAGAGGATTGGATGGATGGAGCTCAATGGATGTGACTTGAATGTCGTAACTTATAATGTTTTGGTACATGGGCTTTGTAGAAATCTAAGGATTTGGGAGGCTATTGATGTCAAAAATCAGCTCAGTGACAAGGGATTGAAACCTGATAATGTTACTTACTGCACACTTATACTTGGTTGTTGCAGAGCAAATGAAATTGATATCGGTTTGGAACTAATGAATGAAATGGTTGAATTGGACTTAAAGCCAAGTGAGGCTGCTTTGTCTTCTTTGGTTAATGGCTTGAGGAAGAACCGAAAGATACACGAAGCTGTGAAACTGATAAACAAATTGGTGAACTTTGGGGTATCGCCTAATTTATATGTGTATAATGCTGTGATCAGTTCTTTATGTGATGTCGAGAAATACCAGGAAGCAGAATCGCTTTTTGAAAGCATGTCCATAAGGGGACTGTTTCCCAATGATGTCACTTACTCAATTTTGATTGCATCCCTCTGCAAACGGGGAAAAACAGATGCTGCATACTGCTTGCTGCTGAAAATGGAGGAATCTGGAATAGAGCGAACCCCTTATCCCTATAATTCATTGATAAACGGGCACTGTAAAGTTGGAAATTTGATTGGAGCGAAAAACGTCTTCGGTGATATGACCGCGAGGGGTATCATGCCAACTGTTGTAACATACACTTCACTCATCAGTGGGTACTGCAGTGAAGGAGATATGAATAACGCATTCAGCCTATATCATGAGATGATTGGAGAGGGTATCAGACCAAATACATACACATTCACGGTCCTCATCTATGGTCTTTGTCGTACCAATGCGTTGGATGAAGCAAGGAGGCTGTTCCGTGAAATGGTTGCAATGCAGATCATGCCAAATGAGGTGACTTATAATGTCATAATTGAAGGGCACTGTAAGCAAGGGAATATTGTAAAGGCTTTTGAATTTTATGATGAGATGGTCAAGAAAGGTCTTGTTCCAGATAATTATACATACAGGCCTTTAATTAGTGGTCTTTGCTACACTGGCTGTGTAAATACGGCTCGAGAATTTGTTGATGATCTTCACATGAAGCATCACAAGTTGAATGAGATGTGTTTCAGTGCCCTAATGCATGGTTACTGCAAAGAAGCACGAGTCAAGGACGCACTAGCAATTTGTAGTGAGATGGCAGAAAGAGGACTGTACATGGATCTGGTGTGTTACTCTGTACTTATATATGGAACTTTAAAAGAGGGAGATCCAAAGAAATTGTTTGCCATCCTTAAGCAGATGCATGACAAGGGACTCAGACCGGATAGCGTTATCTACACTAGTATGATTGATGCATATAGCAGAGCAGGTAATTTTGAGAAAGCTTTCAGGATCTTAGACATAATGGTTGATGAGGGCTGCACACCCAGTGTCGTCACATACACTGCCTTGATAAACGGTTTGTGTAAAGCAGGAGATATGGCAAAAGCTGAACTTCTATGCGAGGAAATGCTAACTAACCATATTCTTCCAAACGAAATCACATATGGTTCATTTCTTGACCAGCTCACTAAAGACGGAGACTTGGATAAAGCTGCAGAACTGCATAATTCATTGCTGAAGCGGTTCTTAGCGAATACAGTAACTTATAATATACTTATTCGGGGCTTTTGTAAATTCGGCAGAGTGGAGGAAGCTACCGAGATAATGATCAAAATGATGGAGAATGGTGTCTTTCCAGATTGCATCAGTTATTCAACAATTATCTACGAGTACTGTAGGAGGGGTAATGTACAAAAAGCTTTTAAGTTGTGGTACTCTATGCTGAACAACGGTGTGACCCCTGATGCTGTGGCATATAAATTTATGATATACGGATGCTGCATAGCTGGAGAATTAACAAGAGCATCCGAGTTGCATGATGACATGAAGAAGGGTGTGAAGCCGGATGGTGGAACATATTATTCCCTCATGCATTAATGGAGTTGCATGATTTACAATTATTCCGGAAGTAGTGCTGGTCAGAGAGTTTGAAGATAAATGAATTTCAAGATATGCTTTGAGGATTAAGAAGGCATCCTATGTTTTCCCTGGTATCTGAATCCACTCTTCTCCTTCTCAAGCAGTTCAGAGAGTTAGTTCATTCATGTTGCATGGTTCGGTGTAGTAAAAGTATCAGTGTATCACATTGTACCTTATCTAAGAGGTTGGAGGGTTAAAGTAGAAATATGCTGCAAAGAAAGGAAAAAAAAATGTTAATCAAGAAGATGAGAATGGAAGCTTGTAAATGGTAGGGTTCCTAGTGGTAAATGGTAATATAGACTTTAGAGGCACTTTTTGCATATGCTGTCAATGAAGTAGTTGTTGCTGGCATGAGAAAAGGAATGATGGGTGGGGGTAGATGAAAGTAAATACAACGTTGATGACTAGTTTGGGAGTTACCATATGTTAGGGTGTTAGTAGACCAAATTTAAAATCGGTGGAAGGGTTGTCTGGGCATTCATCAGTCATCATCAGAGGAAGTGACACTAAAAATTAAACGGATAAGTGTTTTTAACTGAAGAATTCTCTGCTTTCTCCATATGCACTCTGATTTATGCTCGGTTCTTTATGGTGGTGCCAGTTGGTGATGATGTTAGGTTGCTAGGGGTGGAGAGACAGAGAGACCGTAACAAGTAAATATAGATTAAAAAAGTGAGACTGAAAGGTATAGAATAGCAAATAGTTACCGAATTTAGTTATGTGTTTTTAGCAGAACCTAATTGAAAAGCCTTTGTGGTTTACTTCAATTTGTTCCCACACGTCTCATTCATTTTTATGCGCTGATACTCCTATAACCTATGTGTATCGCCTTGCATGCAGTACTGGCAGGTTTTCCAGTGTGAACTTGAGAGAATCTTGTACTGGCAGATTTTCTAATTGACATAGAGACTGACCCTTCCTATAGGAGCTCTGGTGATGATGGTTCTTGCCTCTGTGTGGTACTGGAAGGTTTACCATATGAAGACTTGTATTAATCTGTTAATGATACTATATGTGAACATATGACCCCAAAGTCTAAATCATTCTGATGGATGTAATCGAGTCAATGGTTTTGCCGTGTTTACTTATTTCATGCCAATTCATTTGACCTTAGCATTTCAGATTTTCGTATTGATCAGTGCTATGTTGTATTCCTCAGTTCTGATAACATCTGATGATACTGAATCGTCTGCTACGTTATTGTGACCTCACATATCTGCATTCAGTCTTCTTCTTACATTAACATCAAGTCATCACTTGCCATATTGGCTTCTAATTTCTCTGTGCTGAAAATGGCATCAGAGGTTTTATGGCACTTCAGTTCAATGTCATGTTCCACTGCATTGAACAAAGTGCCAACAGTTAAGCTTTTGGAACCAGTTGCTGATTATAACAATGTATCTCTTGTTTTATTTATAAACAATTTCATATCGTCTGAGTCTGTATCCATTCAATACAGCTTCCATAGAAACTGTATGTCTACAGAACTATGTAATACATCTTTCTCAGGGCGTAAAAGATGAAGAAAACTATCAAGGCCGAAATAAAGAATCGATGTGGTAGGCATGACAAACGGCCAACTCTCTGAAAGCTTGGTTGCCTACGTCTTGATGGTACATCCCTGAAAGATCAATAAAAGAGCAACCGTGTATTAGATTGTAGATTTCAGATGCTATACCTTATTTTATACTGCAATTCTACTTCAAAAATATTTAGAAGCCAGTTGCTTGAATTTTCATTACTTCTTTAGCGGCTTAGTTAAAGTGGCTTCTTCTGTCAGAGCAGGCTTGGTTGTATCTTCTGTTATACTGGGGGCATCTTGGGTAGGCTCGGGCACTTCCATTGGAACCTCATCCGGAACAGGTACCTGCTTTGCCTGTAAATGTACTTTTTTTTTTCAATGTCCTGGCCATTAAATTTACAGCATCATTTAGACATACTGATGATCTGTCAGGCTTACCAAGTTTCTGAACTGGAGGTTGTAGAACATTTGAAGATATCTTTGCTTAGCATACTTTTGGTCCTTGTTCAACTGTTTCCAAAAGGTGTAGGTTGATCCCATGTTCAGCACTTTGTCAGCATAGATCTTCCATGTATAGCTGTGGAAAGAGATTCGAGGCGGTTTTGACACAGAAAACATTATTAGAAAAATCTGATAGGCTTGATTTTTGGCAGCATATAGAGGATGGGTTAGTAACTAGTTACCATTCATATATGCGCTTTAGACCAGCCGCAGATATTTCGTTCCAGTAATCAGGTTCCTTTTTGCACATCTCAAAAAAGTTCACTATTTTGTTGCTTGCCTGATCACCATTGTTGGGGTCTATATGAAATCCTGAAACATTGTCCACAATGATCTCTGCAGGGCCACCTTGGTTAGTAGCGAATGTGGGCAAACCACAGTTCATCGCTTCAATGACAGTTAATCCGAAGGCTTCATACAGTGCGGGTTGCACAAAAGCTCCTTTCGTGTCAGCAATGCATCTGTACAGTTCTCCATTTCGGTATCTATCATTCTGAGCAGCAATCCACCTGATATGTCCCTTGAGCTGGTATTGTTGTATCAGAGAATGCATCTTTTTAATCTCAGCAATCTCTTCTCTGTCCTTTGATTTTGATGGGTCAAAAAAACCAGCAACTACCACTAAATTCACCAGATTCTTCAGCCTCTTGTTCTTTCCGTACCATTCCGTTAGTCCTGTTATGTTCTTCACTGTGTCAAGTCTTGCCATGGAGAATATGATTGGTTTCTTCTTGTCGGCAAGAAATCCGCTGCCCAAACCAAATCTGAGTCATAATTTGAAAAGACAGCATTTGCAGAAATAAGTAATGAAAATGAGAGACTGACAGCTTACATGTGTTCATCATTGTCATGCAGGCTGTATAGAAGTTCCTCAATGGCTGAATGAAAAGACTTCAAGCGGTTCTTTTTATCCGTGTAAGGAAAATATACTGTCTGGTCAGCTCCAGGAGATGCAATATTGAACTTAGGATCGAAGACATTGATGCCTGAAACCACGCGACACAGCCCTGGCATCGTGAATGACGCATGGCTCTCATACTGACCTGGTCGGTCCTTGCTGCAACAGAGAATGAGAATACAATCTTCAGTGATACCCTGAAAAATTCATTGAAAGGAAGAGTTTCAAAGCTGTAAGTTGAAGAACCTTCCAGCAATTTCTTGGAATGTGCTGGTGATAACAAAATCGGCTGCATTCATTGCGATCATATCAGCAGTAAACTGGCTTGAAAAATGGTACGTTGAGTCCAGCTCTTTCCATTTAACGTCGGAGTCCTCGTACTTGGTTTTCTCCAGTGCATGAGCAATAGTTCCCTGCAATGGCCGATGAGGACGAAAATCAGGACAACAATTTTCAGTGATTTCCAATATCACAAGATTAAAGAGATTTATCTGTACCAGAGTTGTCCCAAGTTTTTCAGCCAGCAGAGCTGCAACCAAATTTCCATCAGTGTAATTGCCCAATATGAGGTCTGGCTTGTTCTCCATGAACTTAAGGATCTTAGAAGTGGCATCCTGGCGTCCGAACAGAAAGTTGAAGTGTTATTTATACTGATGCCAGAAATAATTTTACTCAAGGACTACAAAACTGTCTGCAGCAATACTTACTTGCGCAAAAGTCTCAAGATATGGGTAAATATCAAAACGAGACACCCACTGGCGAAGAACTCCTTTATCAGTCCTGAACGGAACTCTGAGGATATTTGAGTATTTGGTGCCAAGAATGGGCTCAAGTTCCTGGTTGCATTTTGTGCCGCGTGCTTCTGGTATCAGACGAGTTACCTTTATGCGCCATTTTCAACATGTTAGCTTGGGAAGAGAAAAAAAAGGGTGCAAAAACAGATATGTCGAAAGAATAACAGATCATCAACGTACCACAAGTATTTGAGGTTTTATACTGAGGCCTTGCTGCTTTATCCTGAGGAGTAGCTCCTCCTCCATTGCTTTTACTTGATCTAAGATGTACACAACCTGTTTTTAAGTTGGACGAGTTAAACTCTTCCAACTCCATTTTTTTTTTACAAATCGCTGAGTGTCAGAAAAACATGTAACTGCTGTGAATGAAAGAGCTACCTGGCCTCCAGTGTCAGGCAAGCCGAGGACGTCAGCCTGACCAAAGTAGCCGTGAATAGAGAAAATCACAATGTTGAACACAGAGGGAAGTCTTGCAAAAAGGAGCTCCATGTTCGCAGGATCAGGTGTTTGGAGGACCTCAGAGAGTATCCTTAGAGTGTCTTTAACTATTCCAGCATTGGCTCCCCATCCCTTTTCGAAACCCCAATCCTTGAACCTGGACAGATGAAGCAATGCTGTTAGAAACCAAATATAAAAAAAAAAGTCTATTGACTCTTTTCTTCCGTGGCAGGAGTGAGGATGGCTAACTGAGACCTTTGCTCGAAGTATTGGTAGGGTGTGTCGCTTGGGAGCGCAGAGATGTACACCTCAGCAGCGATCAATGCTGTTTGAAGCTTTGACACGGTATCCATAGTTTCGTTGATCATCAGCTTCTGCAAGATTTGTTATGAAAGTGATGTGTACTCGAGGTTTATCTTGTATCGAAATTCAGCAAATCTGCCTCGAGAGAAGTATGATATCACGTACCTCTCCGTGATAGTTCATTGCTGACAAATGTTGAAGCAAAGGCGTAGCACTTTCGGAGCTCCCATTCAGTTTTGAACTCAACATCTTGGAAATAAAACTGTTCCCATTTCCAATAGACGAAGAGAGTGTCATCTTTGGCAAGGAAACATCAAAGGCTCCAACGTCTAGTTCCAAAGCATGCTCATCCTTCGCCCTGTATCCGTCCATTGTTGCAAGTAAGTCAAAGCCCAAATTTTTATTAGGAAAGCAAGTTGTGGATTTAAACTTGCCATTTTTCATCAAACACCGATTCCTTGAACTTCAAATAATCTGCTGCAGAAAGTTCGTCTACAACAAGATCATCTGCATTTACTCGCACATATTTCCATATTCCAGGATTAGGTCTTACTGCAAGTGCAACGTAAGGCGGGACAACAGTTGCCTCCTACAAAAGCAAGAAAAGCCAGTTTTACAGGCTTCTTCCCATATGTTTGTTCTTGCCATTTTTCATATATAAACTAAAACTAATGAACTGAAAACGGAAAAATTCAGGCAGTAGACAAAAATAAAAGAACCTTGGTGGAAGCAAGAATGTGACCAATTAAGCCTTCAAGGACTTTGCTTCTTTCAACCATGTCCTCAATTGTACTCTCCAACTCAACCATTATGTCCCGAGGTTTCAACATTCTCTCCCCGCCTTCGACTAACCTGCCCTCCTCAAAAACAAGAAAAGGATTATCACAAATGCAGAACAATCTCAGTTATTTCAGATTCCACATTTACCTAGCAAAGCACTTCTTCATATGGAATTTATTTTCCTTCAACGCATCAGCCAAGGAGTCTGGATTAAGACTGATAACAAATGGCAACGAGGATAGCGACATTTTTTCAAATTGAGAAAAGATAGGCAGAAGCTATGTACAGTTTTGGATTGGTCTGAGTTCCTTAGAGCTCTCATACTTATAGTTTGAAGAAATGGGAGGAGAAAGGATACGAGGTAACTTTGAATGGAGTAGGAAGATATTCCAAAATGGCATTTGTGGGAAAACTATTTGCAATAACTTTGTGATGGATGAAGAATAAATTTATAAATAATCAGGCATGAGAAGCAAACTCGGCAAGCGTGTATATAATAAATATGCCTGAACAACAAAAGAAGCAGAACTCACATATATAATTAGGTAACTTTGAAATATATCACTGAATGATGCTGCTTAGGTCTTTGCCCTTGTACCTGTATGACATGCAAAGGCATGTGTCCTAAATTAGGAAGGCATCTTACGTTGCCGTTCCCTTCTCTTCAGCTGTGCAAACTTTAGTATCAATTTCAAAACTACATGCACCGGCAATAACAAGCAACCATGACACGTATTATGTGAAAAATAGCATACAAACATTCATTCTGAATAAATGTCGGGAAACAAAGTTTTGGTGGAGAACAGTAATAGTGCCGCGAAGTAGAGTGCGTGCTTAGGAAGGAAGTACATTCATTAACGACAGGACAAGTCAACATGCCACATCAGGCAGACGTCTAGCAGTAAAACATGACCTTCTTCACATTATCTTTCAGGGCTGGCAAGGGTCTCACAGCAGCATTGCTGGCAGCCGGCCTTGTGCCACGACCACCCATGCCTCCACGCCCAGGTGCTCCACTAGCCATTGAACCACTGTCAGAGTTCTCTGGCTCCATGTAGAAGCGAGCCCTAAACGCAGCAAGATGGGCGTAGTACGCAGGGGGGACTGTCCAAAAAGTGAAAAAAAATTTATTTTCTAGTGCAATGATAACCGACGAAACTAAAAGCAAATCAATAGATACTTGTTGTCACAAGTTAAATCTTGAATTAGATACTCACCTATTGAAACTGAGCGAGTGCATCTTGCATATCTGGATGGAAGATACAAATAAGTAAAAAGCCACAGCATTAAAACCCAATGAATTTAGACATTGTATGCAATGTTGAAGATTGCAGAAGATACAACTTACGTGTAGCACAGATTATTTGTGAGCGACTGCAGTTCATCAGCTGTAAATTTGTTTTCATCCCACAATACATGATAATGTGCGGGCCTGCTAGTTCCCTGTTTCAATACATTTGAATGAGGTACTGTGTTTTTTTAATATAAATTCCACTATGGAAGCAGCATCCATGAGTTGTGCGAGTACCTGAATCCCAGCATGACTGCAGAGATAGAAATCGAATTCCGTAGGATGGCAAATCTTGGAGTCCACCACAGTACCTGTAAGAACGATGGCACAAGGCCAGACATCGGGTCCATCAGATTGCAAGCTATGAGGATAGAAAACACGCAGATAAAACAGGTAAGAGAACTCTCACCTGGTAGAATGTTCCCACTTCTATCGACAGCATTCCGGTCGTTGTGATTGTTAGCAAACAGCCTTGTGTGGTGACGCTTTTGAACTACTACAAATGTCACAGGAGGCTGGTAGTTTGGCTCCAGTGAAGCACAGGCCTGTGCTCAATTAAAGTTGAAAACATGATAGAAAGGTTGGAATTGATATGATTTATAATACTTCATAAATGGAAACATTGATGAGGCTTCAATGTCAAGAAATTGGTGGTCGATTTTACCCTGCGAATTGCATCAAGCTCATACAGCAACACCTGATAGAATTGACCTTCACTAACCCCATCCCTACACATGGCCAAGGAAAAGTCATGATCTGTTCCTGTGTGCATGCTTACACAGGAATTAAAGAGTAAACAAAAGGATTACCTATAAAATATAATGCGCTGCGGCTTTTGCCCTGTAGCTCTCCGAAATGAAATCAGCAGTTCCCTGTGAAAAAATCAATAGGCATGAGTACGCAGTACAATTAAAAGGCCAGCAAAGATAGCCGATTGAACGTATCACTATTACAATAAACTAGAATGATATAAAGTAGATACAATAGACGGACGATCATACTTTATCATGCCACCAGTTACAGTTCCTCGTTGAGGATCTTGCCAAGTGGTGAAAAGATCCTGAATCAGCTCTTGTCGATGGGCTTGAGCACATACCAACCCAGCATACTTGGTAATCTCAGGCCAATCTTGAGAGGCTACAACCTGAATCAGAATACAATTTAATTGTACAGTACAAAAAGATGTATGGTACTGAAGATGTGTAGTATATTTGGGGTAGATTATATTTGATATAAATTGTGCAGTAACACTAGAAGTGTGTATACCGCTGCAATAGAAGGGCTTGAATCCTCCCCAGGATGTGGATGTGTAACATCAGCACCAAAAATGATGGTTGGCCGATCACTGACGAGGGGTATGCGCCTAGACAGCGCATCAACAAGCACAGTGTTGCGTCCACCAACTTTCACGTTGATCTTCAAGGCCACATTTGCTAGATATTGCTTACTCATTCTAAAGACATGCTTTGTCAAACAGCATTGTGAAACAAGCCCTAGATCTGTTTCACAGATTCGCTTCAAGTCCCCTAATTTAAAAAGTGAGATAAAAATGTGACTGTTTTAGCAACTCATAAGAATTTCTTATGTAATCCTAGTAATCAAAATTAAATTGTGTATACCATAAAGGGACCCATTGTTATCAGGAAGAATCACAATGAGCAGATCAAGTTCCTTGCGTTGCGGCTGCAGTTTAGTCATTGCCTCGTGAAACCTAGCCTTCAAAGCTCTTTCCACGTGATCAGGTCTGGCGGTAATTGGCGGCAAAACAGGCTCTGGGGAAAATGCCTTTTCAAATATAAAAGTGAGCACGAATGAGAACAGAGGATTACAAAATTGATACTGTTAATAAGCATGAACCAGTTAAACAGCTTGAAGTGAAGGGCCTTACCATGCCAGAAATGTGACACATTTGTGCAAGCTCAGCACAGAAACCACGGGCAACACTGTCTTGTACATTTCGAGAAAAGTTTATACAAATCCAGTTGTTCACTGTACCTCCATTAACCATTTTCTGCGAGAAAGGAGTGGCAAATAAACAACACACATATAGGGGAAACCAAACTATATCTGGACAGATATTAACCCCTTGACATGAAATACTACAGCCAAGGGCGTCTCTCCTTGATATATTTATTGAAATTCCGTTAAGTTATTATCAGTTCGCACTGCCTCACAATTAATGTCAATTTACAGTCACCTTAGCCAAAACTCAAAGAGGGAACCACTTACAATCAAATGACGTAATTGAGTTATCTAGAAGATCAACTGAACTAAAGTAGTCTAAGGAAAAACGAGAGAGTTGCATAACAATGAGGAATCACAAACTGGGATTGTAAACATCCATCATGCAGTTGCACACCTTATTCATCATATTCCACTGACCAACTTGAGGAAGACAATTCTTCTCTCTTCCAGTATCATGATACTTCAGCTGCATTAAATGAAAGAAGAAATATCAGGGGCTGACAAGGGGAACATATACGAAATAACAGCAGATCACATCATATAGACACAAGGTTTAAAATGGTACCCAAGGTGCTGGCAGAATTCGAGCTTCAACTGAAGCAAGCTTCTCACTGATTTTAATCCCAAATTCTTGTGCATATGGGTCTTGTGCATATGCATTTTGTCGGACCGTCTGCACAAAAGGTTGAGAAAACAATGATACTCTTCCACATTGAATATCAGTAGAATATTATTTGCAGTAGGGATCACGTGGAGAAGAATGATTAAGCTGCTTGCCAATCAACAAACCTGGATAATATCACGTTCTCTCTCTTGAGGTCGTTGGCAAGTGACTTTCAATAACGCAGTGATCTGTCTCTCATTCAACCTCTTAGAATATCTCTGACCCTCCACAATTTTGCAAACCTGGGTGATTCTGCTATTAGCAATATGCACATGCAATACTTGAAAATAAATGCAAGTACCACATTAGATTTAACAATACCTCCATCGGCAAATAATTAGGTCTTTGTTGATTTCCGACTTGCAGGCATGGCCAATGAGTGTGCTGAATTCGGAACTTGTAAGTCTCCAAGAAGTAATCTACCACAGATTTCATTGTGCCCCTCTCATCTACCGGGAAGCTGAAAAAGACACAAAACAACTTTAAAACACCTATCGGGGTGTAGTTAATGAAATTGATCAAGTCTCATGCCAGCCCAGAAAACTAACGTCAATTCTCGTGTTGCCTGTGTTGTTAAACCAGATATACGGTACTTCCTTCGCATAGTTCCACGATGAGTTACTTCAACTTTTATTCCCCTCAGTGCCTTCTTGATCTAAAGTTTAAAAAAAACATGGCGGCAAGGCATGTAAAGTATAAAAATATCTGAAGAAACAAATGCTTGTCTTAATTACCCATGAACTCCTAACAAAGTGACAACACTAACCGTGATGCGCTCGGGGTCAGATAATGGTCTAGCAGACACGTCGCGATTCAAAAGCTCTTGCACGAAATCTATCACATTCAAGGGCTCAATGAACGCTGTTGAAGACATATCTGCACCACAGAACGAGTAACGTGCTTATTTGCAAATTCAACAATAGATACCAGCGATAGTGAAATGGCAGATGATTGCAAGCGAGACAGCACAAGCATCATCCAAAATTGACGTTAACTTACCAATATTGAGGGAGAGACCCATTTGAGTAGGCCGTATGCTCTGGTAAAACCCTCTCCAGCTTTCTAGACCGTCTCCAAGAGGCTGCCTTCTGCCCAAGTTAGGGGAATAAAATGATCTGCCAACTGGGCAATACCTACAACATTCGTGTTTGACCTTTACTTCAAAAGCCCAGGCCAAGAAACAAGTAGTTTATCTACCAGTAATTGTACCTAGATGTAGGTAGTTCCCTCAGAACTATATCTAGCACCTGTAGAGCTTCCTGTGGCGCATCAGCTTGCCTACCTTGTAAGAACAATTCTAAGTGATGAAGATCTGCACGAGCAGCGAACTTGATAACAACCTTGAATTCCCTCTCTCTTCTGCATCATGTACAAACATGTTACTTAAAATATCTCCATCGGTAACAAGAGAGCAAACCGAGAAAAAGTGGACCCACCTGGGTGCACCAGAACCATCATCTTCATCAACGAGAGTAACCCTGAATTCCTTGGACGGAAAAGGAAGTGGTCCAGCAGTATAAAGACTCTTTCGACCATCATATGCTGGCAGCCTCTTACCCAGATGTGACTCTCTATAAAGTTTTACAAGCTGTTCCATCACAGCTCTATTTACTCCCCTCGATGTAACCTCAGGAGTAATGGATACCTGAATCAATAATAAACCATAAGAAATGATATGTACCAAATAACTGAACATAACACATACTTAAAAAGACATCGTGTTTTGAGTATACATACATCGTACTGGTGAAGATCCTTATCCGGAAGTTCAGCAAAAAAGTGATTAGCTTTCACAATGCACCTTGTACCAGTGCTACCTTTCCCTGGTCGAAGAGGGAACCTTACTGCCTTGCTTGATGCAGGAGCTATCTGACTTGAGGCCCCTCCAGGCTGGAGAGACAATTGCTCTAGCTCAGGTACGAGGACAGGCTCAGATATCTGGGAAGATGGACCAGGATCGGCTACAACCACTGGTTGACTAGATGACCCAGATTGTGGGGTCACCACGGCTTGGTATGGAGCCGGGGTTGCTTGGTGCAGCTCGGGAACTAAGGGTCTAGGGCCGCCAGGAGAGGGTACAGTCCCCCTGCCACCACCGCCTCCACGGCGCTGCTGGGGAGGTCCTCTGGGTTGAGCTTCCCTTGATTGATAATGTTCAGGAGGTGGTCCATACTGTTGTGGAGCCATTCCACCACGTGGAGGTTGAAGTCCTCCCCGTCCACCTGGATAACCTCCACGGCCACCTTGTTGGGACTGAGGGCCCCAACCTCTTCCACCCTGCTGAGTTGGTCGTACTCCCTGTTGGAGAGCTGGATAAGCAGCCTGCTGCGAAGATGGGTGTGCAGCTTGCTGTACAGCAAACGGTCCACCTTGCTGGTGAATGGGACGGGGTCCCCCACGGCCAGCACCGTTACCTTCCTGAGGGCCAGAACTCTCACCAGGTTGATCACTTCTCTTCTTCTTAGGCATGATAACTACACTTGCACCAAGTGTATTATTGGGTTAGTTACTCCAAAAAGTATAATCATTTAAAGAGTACACCGTCCAATTTCACTATAAATGAGTGTAAACATATGGTTATTACCAGTAACCAAATGCCTTGAAACAACTTAAGAATATGCACAATAGTTAACATTCAAACCATATAAATATCAGGCTGCTTATCACAACCAGATGACACTCTCTCTCTCTGTTCGGCATCTATCTTTTTGTTGGTAATAAACTTCACTTTGCTAATTTCATATTCTGGCCATTGATATTGCTCCACAAAATTAGAAGTATATCTTAACAGTAATTAAAAGTAGCCTCAACATGCAAATGAAAAACAGTAGCATAAGAAATGAGTCCATAACAACAAGCAGGAAGACATGTGAAATGCAAGGCACATCCAACAAAACACAAAGGTATAAATACCATAGAAGTTCTATTAACACTACTGAACCTCAAAACCACAAAAACATTAAAGAAGATCTATCAATCTAACCAAAAAAGACAGATACACATCAGCAATAATCTCAAAAGCAAGCTAACGCAAGCAAAAATCCCACAGATTCGATACCAAGCACAATACACCAGTCAAGCAACCATCGATTAAATATACAGAGACTCAGCATCCAGATCTATGTATCACCAAACTCAACAACACCAACAACAAGAGCAGCAGCAGCACGAACGCGGAATCGATGAAAGTTAGGGTTTCGATCGGACAAAAAAGGACTAAGCAGACGCGCAACAAAAACGGTGAGAATATCACCTGATGGAAAACTCGGCCGGCGAGACAATCGGAGGAAACGAGAATCGGACCGAGATCGACTTTCTGCTCGCTGCTGCGCTAGGGTTATGAGAGAGAAAGGGGAGTGCGAGTGCGAGTGCGAGTGCCTCTGAACAAAATGCAATATTTATTTTTATAATGACAAATATATTTTTTAATTTTTTTTTATAATGGATGTATTTCCTTTTTTTCCGATAACATAATGGATGGATATACATAGGGATATTTTATGCGGTAAATAGAGAATAAAATATTTTGATCGTAAAAACAATGAAATTTGATTAACATTAGTTTTTTTTGATACAGATTAACATTAAATTTAAAAACAACATATTAGAAATGGTATTATGATACTTTGATATAGATTTTTAAACCTCATGATGACACCAATTTTCGGAAAAAATTTCCAAATTAAACAAACTTCAAATTTGCTTTCACACTCTTCAAATTCAATTTTCAAAATACACACTATCAGTTAGGCGCTATGGCTAAGGGCGCCTAAGACATTAAGCGTTGTTGCTAACAGCACCTAATGCCCCGTGTCAAATTTTAAAACATAACGAATGCTGAGTCGTCAATAATTGCCTAATAAACCTAAAGCGCTCTTCTCCACAACGCCTAAAATCGAATATAACGAATGATGTTTCTCCCGTTATTTCCATGGCCACCGAGGCCACCTCCGAGCCGAGATTTTAAAGCAATCAATCGTTCCCCAATTCACATAACTCAGAACCCCAAACTACTAATTCACAATTTTATCCTCTTAAGTCCTGAGACATCAAACTCACCGAAAAAGGAAAATTAAAGGTTCTTACTTGGATTGTGCGGCTATTTTCTAATCAATATAGGCAAATCATTACATGCTAGTTAATAAACTCGAGTCAAATATTGGATAAGTGAAGTAGTTCTCCGAAATACTTCTCGAAATTCGTTAAAACCTTTTCTTACTTTCTTGTATATTTAGATTGATTAGATTTCTTAAACCAAAACAAATACTCTTTTCAGACTAGGATAAATAGAAGCATAACCTTACATAGTCGCAAATTTACAATTGCTCCCTTAGACGACTCGGTACTTACCAATTTTATAAATTATTTTCGACGCTCAAAATACTACACGTCAGAAGGGCAAATCAAAAATTTAGAGTGGCTGCTCGAAAATTAGTTTTTAAACCAAAGCGCACCACATCAGACCAAATAAATGGCGAATCATATATTCGGTTCTATTTTTTGTAATTTACAAAGCTAGTTCTTGTGGTGCGGTTACAAATTTACTATAAAACCGCATTAAACCGCGCCACGCTCACCCCTAAAACTATACATCTCAAGATCTCTTAGCTAAACATATATTACAGCAATATTTAAAATGAGGAGGCGCGCTCGATTGTAGTTCTATCACATTTTGGTGAGATCTTGAGGTCCAAACATGTTTGTTTAGATGCATCACATATGGGTCAATCTCACACATTTATTCGAAGTGAATGTGTGATCAAAAAAGAGGATCACATTTGAGCCTTTCCTTGGAATTAGATTTTTCAGTCATAAATTATTATCATAAAAATCTCAGTTGGACAATGGGCATGGCCACAGATAGGGGCGACAAAGGGCAGGGCATGGCCGACTCGATCCTCACCGAAAGAGCTTAAGACCGAACAATCCACATTTTGAAAGGGCTTGGCAAATATTTAGGGTCGGGTTGGACCGGACTTGTCTCAAAATTAAAGCATAGGACCGACCTTAAGGATAGGTAATGAAATGACTTTTAGGACCGAACTTAAGGCCAAGCTTAGAAGAGAAAAGCATACCAACGAAGACTGCACAGTGCACACTATCAGTCTTATGTTAAATGAATTGTTTAGGATTTCAAGCAAGCCAATTTTTAATCAAACCAAATTACTTTCTTATAGTTCAAGGTCCGGAAAAATTTTAAAAATAATATTTCTCATAAAATGAGGAAATTCAAAACACATGCCCTACAACATAAGCTTCAGGCTGCCCCTGTCGTCCCTTTCCCTCGTCGGCTCCTTCTCCCTTTCATAGTCGTTCTCTTGGGCCAAGTTGTTACTGCCCTCGTTGCTGCGGCGGTTTTGCCGGCGTTGGTGGTCAGATTCGGCGTGGAGACCGTGCTGGTGATTGGTGTTGGAGGCTCCGGGCGTTGGAAGGTGTGTGGCGGCGGGATGGGAGGTTTTGGGTGTTTGATTGGGTGGTTGTGCTGTGGGTGATGGTGTTGATGCGGGGTTTGATAGTGGTATGCGTGTCTTCTTTTTGACGGATGGATTTGGCAATACACCCTAGGGTTAGGAGGCGGTAGGCGTGATGTCGGTGATTGTTTTGGTTATACTAGTGTATAGTTTTTAGCTTCTTATTTGCTTTGTTGCCAGCTTTTGCTGTTTTCTTTCGTCAGCCCATGGCTGACCTTGTTGTCGATCTCCTAGGACTGTTGGGCATGTGAGCTTTCTATCGGTTGTTTATTGTCAGCTGGTCAGCTTTATGTTGTGCCCTTCTCGCTTGCGAGCAGTCTCTTGTGTAGCCTGTTTGACATGTAAACTCTATCCAAAAAAGTTACAAAAGCATAAAATATCCGGTTATATAATAATTATATTATATTATATTATGCATCAAAAAAATTATATTAGTGTAAGTTGAATGAATTATAAGTTAATTATATATATTGAATTATGATACATCATGAAAAATTATAGATAAAATTTATATATTAAAAGGTAGAATATAAAAAGGCTTAACGTTCGAGCCTTTTTTTTAGGTCAAACCGAGTAAAACATATTAGGTCATGCTATTTTATGGCGGGCTCAAGGACCGAACATGGATTTGAACTCATGGCTTTTGTTTGACTTTGAACCTTTAAAACTAAAGGCTCTACGGCCAGAATTTAAGGTTGGATCGTCCTTGAGAATCATGAATTGTAAGGGCATCCGCACCCGTTATCTCATTGAGACGGACCTCACCCAGAACTTCCTCACGAATAGTGATAAATAAGCATAAAAAGTTTGTATTATGTTGTAGGATGTTGTATGAGAATGCTAGCATATACACCCACCGTCTCATTGAGACGGACCTCATGGAGAACTTCCTCTCTCGATTCTCGCACCCACTCACAAAAAGTAAAGTGAAGTTCTCCTAGAAATGCTCCAGGAGAATTTCTAGGAGAACTTCCTCAAACTTTTTGTGAGTGGGTGCGAGAATCGAGAGAGGAAGTTCTCCATGAGGTCCGTCTCAATGAGACGGTGGGTGTATATGCTAGCATTCTCATACAACATCCTACAACATAATACAAACTTTTTATGCTTATTTATCACTATTCGTGAGGAAGTTCTGGATGAGGTCCGTCTCAATGAAATAACGGGTGCGGATGCCAGGTTTAGTGTAAAGCTTTTAAACTGTAGGAGTGAGTGTTGACCACTGACCAGAGACGAGCCTCTTGGGCTCATCAAACATATGTAGATTTTGCGTCAATAATTTTTTATATAATTTCATGTGTGTAATGTAAAAAAATTCATTTTTTTTTAACTCTAGCCCAAATAATTCAAGTGTAATCTGGAAAGGTAAAATATTAGCGCTATATAATTTCGATTACTACCCCTTGGTTATGGCTATATATACTTCACTATTGCTTATATATAGTTTTAACCCATTATTTATTTATTTATTTATCTTTTATTATTTGTTGTTCTCTCATCTTATATATTATCACAAACAAACAAAAAATCGATTTAACACTTAGCAGTAAACAAGACATGAAACAATTAACAATCTATACAAAAGTGAGTTAGAATAGTTAAATTTCTGGATTGGTCATTCTTTATCTCCCAAAAAGTTTCTGAACCACAAGTTTCGATTATTTATAACGTAACAATTGTACTCATCAATTGAAAATTAATTCACAAAGCAACTTATAATTTTAAGTATAATTCAAAAATAGGTGTTATTTTGCAAATAGGAGTGTTGATTCTGTTGGTTAAGGAGTCCAATCTTAAGATGGATCCTTACGGTCTGTTGTATCCACTCATTATAAAAATAAAATAAAATAATGTTAATTTAAAATTTTATATTATGGTGATAAAATTAATATAATATTATTTGCTGAATATATATTTAACAAAATAAATATAAAAAGGGTAAGGGTTAGGTCATTGAAAATGACAAGTCGGGCCCTTCCGAAGGGGCCTGTCACCCTCATTATATGTCGTTGTTATATTGCTTCTCGATAAATCCCACCAAGGCCGATTTGTACTATATTAGTAAATGGGGGTACGATTTTCACTCGCTTTTAGGCGGTTCCAAGAATCTAATCGTTGGGTTGGGTTACGATAATTTATTTAGGACACTGATAAAACTATAATTTCACATTCAATGAGTAAAAGTTTTATAATATCAAATATGAGATCAGATCTGGTGCAAAATAAATTTTTGATATAAAATATAAAATTTGTCGGTTTGATTTTATAATTCGTCAATTTTATTTTATAATTCGTCAATTTTATTTTATAATTCGTCAAAATTCGAGCCGAAAAATGAAAAAACGAGCCAAAAAATAAAAAGACGACATAATGCGTCAGGTTTAATTTATAATTCGTCACACAAAAAAAGTTCAAAAAATCAAGATTTAATCTCATCCATTCAATCACAAGATCAATGGCTATGATCAGTTTATATTTTGTACCAAAATATCAACTTTGTACCTGATCCGTTTCCTATCAAATATATCACAATTTTTTTTATTCTACTCACAACCCCTGTTAGGGCATCCGTAGCAAGGGAGCAATAATCAATAAGCAAAATTAACATTTTCTCATAAAAGTCATATAGCAAAGCAGAGCTAAAAGTAATGAGCAAAAATGACTTTTTGCTCTATATATTTCAATGCAGCAATAGAGCAAAGAGCTAAGAGCAAAAAAAAAATTTGATAGTCTAAATGCAACATTTTAAATACAACATTTTCTTCAATAAATATGTTGTTTTTTCATGTTATTGCATTTCTTCTCAAATATTTTCTAGTTGCGTTTTTTTGTTGTACTTTATTTTCTAGTATTCTCACCTACTTATATAATTTTTCCGAAGTATTTTCTAGTATTTCCAACCTACTTATTTAATTTTTTTTGACATTTTCTTTTTTTTTATATTATAGTATTTTTATTTTTATTTTGTGGGTTTGAATTTGACTTGTTCCAATGTTCACATTTTTTGTTTTTATTTCATTCAAAACCAACAAAAAGTAATTTCCTTGTCTTTTTTCATAAATATATGTGGATCCCACTTATTGCTTTCCTATCCCACACCCTCTCCATTATTGCTCACCTATCAAGCATTGCTCTTTACTCTTTTTTTTGCTCACCTACTAATGAGAGCAATAAGCAATAAATTCTCTCTGTTATTGCTTATTGCTCCTCTTGGTGTGGATGTCCTTATCTCTTCATCTTCGACATTATCAGAAATTAAATCGAAATAGATAACTTTCGAAATGTAATTCTCATAACGCCTCTGCTTATCAATAATCATACTCAATGTGGCGAGCATTTACATACGTTATGTGTTATGTTCAGCCTTATGTGTCATTCGTTATTATTTTTAAAATTTATATAAAAAACATGTATGCTCGGTGAGCCGATTTTGTTTTATTTTGTACCATTTTTGTTTCTTCAACAAATTTGCAATTTAATTAATAAATTTATATCAATAAAAAAGAATAAATAGCAAACAGAGCGGTGACCTACGATTAAGGTGTTAGTCAATACATTTTTTAAGTTTCGAGTTCAAATTCTGGTGGTCCACGCATTGCTAGAGCTTGGACTCTGAATGAAAAGGTCGAGTGTGGTATGAGACATACATTTTGATTGTTAAATGCTACGGAGTATTATACTAGATCGTTAACAAAAAAAAGAATAAATTTATATAAAGTGTAGATGCTATTATTAATTACGAATAAATTTATATAAATTATAGATGCTATTATGAATCAACAACTCCTATATCTCTACCAAAATTAAATAAAAGCCACCATGATATAAAATAAAAATTAAGAGATATTTCATTATAGATTTGGCCTTGGAGAAAATGTCCATTAGGCTTATCACACTATAGCTTCAATGGCATTAAGTGGAGCATTATTTAAATTTCCATGAAGGCACTATCCAACCACTAATAATTGGATCGCCACCCATTCAGTTCTGTCAACATGTAATTAAAGCGGGTTTTAATTAGACGATGAGAGATAAAGGACTTGGTGCAAACGGTCTTGTTTTTTTATTAAAAAAATATAAATTATTGATAATTTTTGATTTGTCATTTGAGCGGATGAGAATAAATTTCGTGTTATATGGTTAAATTTTTGGTGAAGAATTATAAGTAGCTTTGACGAACTATGTCGAATGGATGATTTCTCGAAGATGTGTCAGTTTTTAACGAATTTTATAGTTTGCATCAAAAATCAGGTTTGATATTCTAATATTTGGATTCATATCCGGTGCAGCCAAATCAAAAATATCCAATAAAAAACGACGCATTTTTGATAAAACGATACTAAAACTAGCTATGTAATTTCATTAATATAACCCCATAAATTGATAACTGGATCCTTTTTTAAAATTATGCAGTTTTGATTCAATACTAACACAGTTTTATATTAGAACACATAAAACTACGCATTTTTTAAATTGAGATGTTTTAGCTTGGCTGCACGAGATCTTAATCTATAATCTTTTCCTGATGATGAGATACTAAATTAATATAATTTTAGATTCCTCACAATTAGTAGATTCATCTAATATCTTTCTCCACTTTTTGGCTAAGATCAAGTGTAGTATTTGTTCTTATCAGTTTAATATCTAATATGTGACTCATTGAGCACACGATATTAAATTAATTTGTATAGGGATGGAATTCACCACAATAGCTTGCTATTGGAATCCCAATGTGTTGCTTGAGTGTTGCACTACAGTAGTGCCACTACTGCTCAAGCCTGACGCACCCGAATTAAAAAAAAATAGATTCATCTCGGTCTACTATCACAACCCGGTTCAGTTGGTCCAATTGAAGAGCATCCTTGTGTTTGCTGAAATTGATTTTGACCTCAAATAGTCAAGTATCCAAAACTGATGTAACTAAAAGCCTGAATGCAAGTCCATCTACTGTATTTGTCACACAAAATCTCATAGTCATAGGTGTCTCCGTCGCATCGAAATGACCTCGTAAAATCACATTATTTCGATTGCGATGATGAACCAAATTTAGAAACTAAGTAGTGCATATGATCAAATGAATAAAGCTGTGACCAGAGATGGGGAAATCAGCTCAGCGCTGCAAAATCTGAAACTGGGCTTGCATGAAACGTTTGTCTCCAAGAATCTTAAAAAGAAAGAACATGTTGATGACTAAAGCTAAGTTTTGATTCAAAGCTGCATCACTTTGAATCCTTTTTTTTATAAATATAAATGCACTACAAAACAGACTTGATCAAGCTCCGAACCATCTTATATATCTCACATTGTTAGCAGGAGAGCGAAGACACAATCAAACATGTCTCCAGTAGGATTGCCACCGGGTTTCAGATTCCACCCGACGGATCAGGAACTTGTGGAGTACTATCTGAAGAGGAAAGTTCACGGGCTGGAGATCGAGCTTGATATAATTCCCGAGGTTGATCTGTACAAATGCGAGCCCTGGGACCTGGCAGGTACTTGCATTCTCTCTTTTTTTTTCTCACATGATTCGTAACATGAGGCTATAAATTTGAAAATGCCGTTAAATTAAATCATTTTTTGATGATTATATGAAATATTTTGGTTTCAGATAAATCATTTTTACCGAGTAGAGACCCGGAGTGGTACTTTTTTGGTCCAAGAGACCGCAAATATCCCAACGGGTTTAGGACAAACCGCGCAACGAGAGCTGGGTACTGGAAATCGACAGGTAAAGACAGGAGAGTGATCAGCCAGAATAGAGCCATTGGGATGAAAAAGACACTGGTTTACTATAGGGGACGAGCTCCTCAGGGGATCAGGACTGGCTGGGTCATGCATGAGTATAGACTTGATGAAAATGAATGCGAAGATTCATCGGGCATTCAGGTTCGATGCATTTTCCATATCTTCCAGTATAATTATTTATCTGAACACATGCGTGTTTTTTCTCAATTATATCAACACGCAACGGAAAATCATATATAGCATACTCTATAATTTCGTAAACATGACCTCTGTATATAAATCGGTATAGACACCTGAGACTTTGATCCTAGGATCAATTCAGGACTTCAGTTAAGTAAGAAGGAAAAAAACTTCTGATGGTAACCTGCAAATTTATTGCAGAACAGATACAATGTAAATTAACCTGCAAATTTCCTGGAGTTAATTTCTATACACGTGAATTTATATTGCAGAAAAGATGTTTCTCTCATCAGAAAATTTTCTTAGTAGTCGAAAAATGTGTGACACAAACTGATTGGATAAAAAACAGTAGAAAAAAAAGAAGGGAAAGAGTAACGTGGGGATCATCGCGTGTAAGATGCATGGATTGGTAAAGATAAGGCTTTTGTCGATCTCTCTTAGGTGTATGCAAGCTTCTTTTCCTTCTTTATAACATACTTTCATTTCTTTTCCCAATAGTATAACTGGAAACATGGCATTCTAATATTCCCCTTCTCTTTAGATCTCTTTCTCAAAGAGACAAAAGCCACAAGCTTCACTTTTTTCTCAACCCTCCAGTCAAGACAAAAGCACTATTCCACCGATTATTTCCCCTTACTTTTTCCCCCCTTATTCGATCCTTCCTCTTTTTTTTTCCCTCAAGATTTTTTTTAGTTAGTTTCTTCGAAAAGGGTCACAAGTTCCATCACTGATCCTTTGGTTTTAAAGCTATAATACACTATCCTTATAAACAATATAGCAATGTTGATCTCAACACTTCTGAGCATCACATATGCAGATTAAATGGAGTCAATATCAAGTGAAACTTGATTTTTGGTGCAAACTACAAACCTACAAATTATGGTGTACTTACTACGAACTATGTCATAATTTTATCCAAACGAATTATAAGTAACTTTCCCAAACTATGACATAGTTCGTAGGAAGTGTAACATAATTCGTCGATTTGTAATTTACACCCGATCTTTTTCTTATGAACTCAAGTATTTATGCAGATGACATGAGAGAAATCTATATAGTTTAAGGATTTGGAAATATTAATTCACTGGTTGAGTTCAACACAAAAAAGCAGTAGAGTGATGCATATAGCTAGGTCCCTTCTTTCACTTTTATGATATATAAATGTATATAGATTATAGCAAATGGGGGGTCTAAGGTGAGAGTGATGGTTGTCAGCAACTTTAACTTTATTCCAAACCCAGAGAGAGTTGTATCTCTTTTGGATTTGGTTGTGTCCTTGATCAGATGGTCTGTGTATCAATGTTCAGATTCAGCAACAATTGTTGACTCAACTGTTCTGATCTCTTGTTTTGACCAGACCAGGTTTTTTCATGTTTTTCAGATTTTTACAGTCCATCACAATTCAGCAATCAGATCTCAGCTAGATCACTGATACCTGTTTTTGTTTCATGTTTCATGTTTTTTTGGGGTCTGATTAGAGGGTTATTAAAATCCGAACTATGTTTGGTCTTAATTTTTTTTAATCGAATAAAATAATCTTTCAAAAAAAAATATTAAAACTGACAATGTTCGGGGAAAACCGCGGGATGCTGGAAAGAAAATTTAGAGTAACTCGAAATGTTTTTGTTAGATTTAGTGGCATGTGTTTTGGTAAAATCCTGTAAAGTTATTCAAGCTGTCAGACAAGGAAGAGTTCAAGACTAGAGAGACAACCGACGTGGGACAAGACTGACGCAGGACAAAAGAGCAAAATTTCTTAATTCATATTTGGAAGCTGGTTGGCAATACATCTTGGAGTCGGTTAAAGAGATTAGGGAAGATATACGCTTGAAGATAATATATCAATAGATATTGAATATATATTGGTGGAAGATTATAAAGAAGATGCGGCTCAAGATTTTAGGAAACTTTTCCTAAATAATTGGGAAATACTCCCTAAAAGATATAGGCGGTTAGGATTTGATTTCCTAATGATTTAGGAATCATCCGCCCCTACATAAAGAGTGCTAGGGTTCTCGAAGAAGTTAAGCACTCTTGAGAAATTATTCACGCATACACACAACGAGGGTAGGAGGCGGTGATCGGTATAAACTCATCATTCATGTGAGTATTAGGCGTTGGGTGTCAGTCTGATCTGAGTACTGTTCAGACTGACCGTGGAACATACTGAAGCTGCACGCACTGTGACTTACTTTTTACGCATGCACTCGGGAGAGGGCGTTCGTCTTTGGATGAAGGCGCTGATCTTCGTGGAGGATCAATGTGAAAATAGAGAGGGATCTCTAGTCTAGGAGGAGCCTAGATCGCAAGTTCGCTCGGAGTGTTAGAGCAGACAGATTAAGAGGGAGTATGTAATCGTAAGTCCAACTGTACTCTAAACTCAATATAACGAATTGCTTTTCTCATCCCAGAGTAGGCAGTTGCCGAACTAGGTATCAAATTGTGTGTCGCTAGTTCGTTCTGCAAATTGTAGTTTTATTTGTTTTGCATTAGTTTTCTAGCTAATTGTTCCATAAATAGCTAATACTACATCTCGACACACACGGGAGTCTTTCAGTTTTGTTTCGTTAGTAGATAAATTTTTTGAAGGAATTTATAGTGTTGCAAAAAATGCTTATATTTTTCCATGGAAAATCCTTTTACTCATCTAGATCCACCGATTATTTTGAGAATATTACGAGATTCAAATGGAAATTAAGTTTTTTGCTAATGAGAATTTTGAAGACTAGGAAAGCTGCTTTCGGTTTGACAGCATGGAATTTGTATTTGCAGGACACTTTCGCGCTGTGCAGGGTATTCAAGAAGAACTGCGAAATGGATCAGGAGCAACGAGCAGGGCAGTGCAGCTTCCCATCCGCATCGCTGATGGAGGATAACAACAACACGTTGATAACAAGTATGATAAATAGCGAGGAGGAAATGATCATGTCTCCGGACATAGCCATGGGACCATCATCTTCATACGGCAGAATGGATGAAGTGGAAGAGCTGGAAAAAGACGACTCGTGGATGCAGTTCATCACTGATGATGATCCATGGTTTTCATCTTCTAATGCTGTTATGGCCGGAGAAGAAATCACAGCATTCAACCATAATTAAAAGATTGCGTTTCGTGCTACAAAAAAAAAAAAAAAACCCAATGAGGGCTCAAAATTCTTTTTTGTCCTTCAATATTTGCCGGGTTGTTGCACTTTATAAACAAACACTAGTAAATAAAGTTGGGAAAAAAAAAACAAGGTCATGTTTCTATAGGCCTCGTCGCTTGGGGATATTTGTTGGGGTAAGTTCTAAGTATGTGAGTTTGTTGATCTCTTGGATCAAAATGTGTATCTGTCAATTTGTTTTTTTTTTCTTTCTGTTTCTTGTTTGCCTTTGAAGTTCATCAATGTAATCATTTTGTGTTTTTTGTATGGCTTATCAAGAGCTTCCTTCATAGGCTGTGAACTTTGGGACATCTGACACGCGTATTTTTAACCCTTTATAGTTGTCAAAGTATTAGTTTTAGGGGTCAAATTGCAGTCAAACAAAATTTATAACCTTGGTAAGCCAAGGGTCGATCCAAGGAGCAAACGCGTGTGAGTACTAGCTAACGAGCGACCTATTTAGCTATTCCGAATTAACAAGTGTAAAACCAAGAGTTTTGTCGTCACGAAAATTGCAGAAATCAAATAACAGAAAATTAAATGGTTTGTACTTAATCAGAGAAAGAATTCCAGAATCCATACTTCACCCGTGCTAACCCCGCTAGTCATGCAATCATCCTACGTTAATTATTCATGCTATCGAATATGGAATATAACCGAAATAACACTAGACAAGCCGCCCATCCACGGATCATTGTCTTGATTAATCTCAATCGTTGAACGCCGCACATCCACGGATTATCAACGATTTCGATTTATTAAACTAATGGTTTTCCTATTAGTTCATGTAAACATGACCTAACATCAATTTCACGCAATCCGGTTAATCCCTAGGGCACATCCACCTTTCGACATATAACCTAACTACGTTATATCAATGCAAACATACCCTTTGATGTAAGTACATGCATAGAACGATAAAATTAAGCACACAATGAAATTGAATAATCAAATCGCATAAATAATAACTTTAATTGATCACATGAAGAGTTAGGGTTACATAGCACGGAATCCGTAGGATCCCGGAATTAAGAAGACTACTGATGCAGACAGATTAGCAAAAAATCAGGATTGTGGCGAAATAGCAGGATTGGAGTTGCCGGTGTCCGTTTTCAGTCCATAATACCTTGTTTTGAGCGGAACGACGAGACGATCAGAAAACACGAGCTTTGCTCACGAAGTATGAGCTTTTTTGGGCATCCGGGATCGTTTCCTATTTTATTTCGAATTTTTAATGTTTTTAGAAATTTTTGGTTTTTAGTAATTTCCGTATTAGGGTTTCGTTTTATTTTCCTATTTAAGTAAACTTATGTAATTTCATTCGGCAGTTTTCGTTGAATAAAAATACAGAACTAGGGTTTTCCCTAATTCAAGCTTTCTCTGCGTTAGCTCTGCATTATCTGGTATCAGACTATGGTGGTCCTGCGCGATGGCTAGAGGTAGACCAAGCGGCGCTGCTGCGGTTGTGGAACGTGATATCGAGGATTTCAGAGATCGTGAGACTGCTGACCTGCGCCGGCAGGTTGCATATCTAACTCATCGTTTGGGCGAACTTGAAGCCCATCATGTCGATGCCGACATCGTGGCTAAGAATAACCTGTTCGCGGAGCCAGACATTCGGCGTGACCGACGGTGGGGGCTTGGGTTCCGAGTTGATATCCCTGTCTTTGATGGCGGAGAGATGGGGCATCGTCACGCGGAGTCCCCTAAAGTTTGGAGTTCCCGTGGACTGTTTACGCATGATGCTCCCGAGGATGTCCCTGTTCCAGAAGGGGATCCTGTTTTTGATGTATATGATGATGACGTAGTTGAGGCTGGAATTGATAATGGTGTTGAGATGCCAGAAACTTCAATTTTGAGTGGAGTTGTCGGTGTCGCCGAGCGTGGGATCGCTACTGTGGGGGCGGTTGAAACAGCTATTGTGAAGGATGTGGGAGATGACTTGTTGGAAGTTGCTGGGGTGAAGTTAACTGAACAAGGTGATTCTGATGTTGATTCTGTCGATGTTGATGTGAATGCTTCTGAGCCTGGAGTGGCTGTTGTCAAGGATGTGAAACCCTTGATTGAAACAAGCACAGGTTTTGAAAAGCCTGAGGAGGATTCGGTTGCAACTCAAGATGCGGAAAAGGAGATTGATGTTGAAGAAACTTCAATTTTAAATGACGTCATCTCTGAGCGTGGAATTGATAATGTGGAGGAGATTCAACCAACTGTTATTAACCCTGTGGGAGAGCGCTTGTTTGAGGTTGATGGGGTGACATTAACGGCACAAGGTGATTCTGTCGTTGAGTCTGTCAATGTTGACGCTGTTGCACGCAAAGGCTCAAATTTGGCGTTGGACGGTGCTGTTCCCCGCGAGCGCTCAGACTTATTGACCCTGCCTAGCCATGCTCGCACTCCGGATGTGTTCAAGGTTAAGCATTTGATTCTGTTTCACGGTGCGTCTTCTGATACGGAGATGGGTTCGGATTCGAGGATGAATCTTTTCGACCCGAGAGGGAATGATGCAGACAGATTAGCGAAAAATCAGGATTGTGGCGAAATAGCAGGATTGGGGTTGCCGGTGTCCGTTTTCAGCCCATAATACCTTGTTTTGAGCGGAACGACGAGACGATCAGAAATCACGAGCTTTGCTCCTGTAGTATGGGCTTTTTTGGGCATCCGGGATCGTTTCCTATTTTATTTCGAATTTTTAATGTTTTTAGAAATTTTTGGTTTTTAGTAATTTCCGTATTATGGTTTCGTTTTATTTTCCTATTTAAGTAAACTTATGTAATTTCATTCGGCAGCTTTTGAATAATGAAAAAATAGAATTAGGGTTTTTCCTAATCTCGGCTTTCTCTGCGTTTGCTCTGCATTAACTACTCACTATTCATGGTAGTTAACCAAAAACAGTGTAAAGAAAGAAAGAAACGAGTAAACCGTAAAGACGCGGTGTAGCTCAATGATCCTCACGGTGAAAGCTCTGTCTTCTCTCCCAAGTTAGGGTTTTTCTCCAAAATAACAGCAACCTCTTAGATCTGGCCGAGCCCTCTATTTATAGAAAAATACTCAGTATTTCCAAAATAAGCCCAAAAGTCGAATTAGGAAATCAGTCGAAATCCATTGACGGTCCCGTGACCCGGCTTCGTCACGGGCCAAAACGTCTCGTCACGGGCGGTCAAAATCCTCGCCTCTCCTGAGCTTGCTCGAGCTGCCCGTAACGCCCGTGACCAGGAGGTTCGTCACGGGCGGTTGATAGACTTTGATTTCAGCATCTCCTGACCAAGCTCAGGACACCCGTAACGCCCGTGACTGAGAGGTTAGTCACGGGCCTGTGGCCCTTATGCTGTATTTTGACTGATTTTCTTCATCTTTTCGTGCATTCAGGCCCATATCGAGTCATCGTGTAATTCAAACCTGAAACACTAGGAAAAGAGGTTAAATGATAACGAAGTGTTCGGAAAATAAACATAATCCATCATCGAATGAGGTTAATAATAGGTCAAGAACTTGACCGATCAACATCTTTGTTTAATGAAACTAGGGCAGAGTATTCGGTAATTTACCGAATTACCGATTACCGAATTCTTTTTTTGATTCCGATTACCGAACTGAATTAGTCTATTTACCGATTAAGTCGGTAAATCGGTAATCGGTAGTTTACCGGTAATTACCGATAAATTACCAAATTTATTTTATAATATTTTTGTAAAAATGTAAAAAACTTTCTATAAAGATCGACTAATCATCAAGTGACAAAAAAAAGAAATCGAACAATTCAACATCAAAATGATTGATCAACAAAATTTCATCACAAAAGTTATTAAAATAGATGAGAAATAACCTAATTAAAGTATGTAATTTTTTATATTTATAAAAAAATATTATTAAAAAACATATTGTTCGGTAATTCAGTAATCGGTAAATTACCAAATAAGAAAAATCATTTCGATTACCGAATTATTTTTACCGAATTACCGATCGGTAAATTACCAAACTACCGAATTACCGAACCAAATTAATTCGGGAATGGTAAATTTAATTCAGTGATCGGAAATTATCGAATAATGCACAATCCTAAATGAAACCTCAAATTTCATAAGCGTTTTGTGGAAATTTGGGCGAAAACATGACAAAAGTAGGTGGATTGACATCCCTACTTGTTGCGCACGCCCAGAGCTCATACGGTGTCCGAACCCATTGATCCATATATTGTTAGAAAGCTAAAATGAAGGACTACAACTTTGTAGTCTGAACCAAGAGCTGATTCAGTCGTTAGAGAGGTTCAAATTGGAGCCGAAGTCTATATGCAACCGTGTCACCTAATAGGTTAAACTGCACCCTCTCTGGATTCGTCCGAGTCACTTATTAGGTGACACATGCCAAACACGTCAAATGGGCCAATTTTTTTAATTTCCGCTAGGTTTTTGGAAAAAAAAAGAAGGCATAAAAGAGAAAACAATCAGCCGCCATTTTCAGAGAACATTTTGTCGACCAAATTGGCATAGAATCACAATATTTCACCGAAGGAAATCGATCGGAATCAAACGGATTACAAATCGAAGAGGAACTACATCAAGGTTGTGATCGTTCTTCATAAAATTTGCAATTTCACTTTCAAACAAAAACATGAGTTGCATGTTTACTTCCATGGATAGTGAGTAGTGACTTTATTTTGTGGTCCTACGAATCTTACTTAACTATGAATCATTGAATAAAACAAATATTTGCATGAATTGATTCATCTTGTTGGATTTGTATTTTACTTAGTGCTTAAAACCCAAGCGATGCATACTAGGTGTTTGTCGAAATGCCTAAGTGCATTGCGGTGAGATATTAAGTCAATAACGCCGAAAGGGTGAGAATTAATATCCGACAATTAAGTAAAATACACGTTATAAACTCGATGACTACGAGAGTAGCCCAAGTTTATAACGGGAAAGGCTCATTCTACGACAAGGACTCCCCATGTTTATGCGACGAGAGTTGGTAAACATCAACGAGTTATTTGATTCGAACCAATAGCACCGAAAGGGTGAGGATCGTAGTTTAAGGTACATTTCCAATAAAAACCAATAGCGCCGAAAGGGTGAGGTTCATGCTTGGAGTGTCCGGCTATTTTCCAATCAATATAAGTAAATCCATGCATGCTAGATTAATAAACTCGATTTAAATGATAGTAAGTGATCCTCCAAAATATCTCTTGAAATCGACAAAACCTTTTCTTACTTTCGTTTATTTTAAATAATAGAAATCAACCAAAAATTCGATTTGGATTAGGATAAGTAGAAATACAACCTTCAATAGTAAAAAAGTTTAAACTTGCTCCCTTGGACGATCCGGTTTTACCGTCATTAAATTATTTTTGATGCTTCAAATACTACACGTCACCCTTCAAATAGAAAATAAACATTTTTCAGATTTGAGGCATCAAAACTAAAAAATATTGAATTTTATTATCTTTTTCTGATCAGAAATAAAGCACCATTCATGTTCTTCCCGCCACCTAATATCCAGTAAAAGACTTCATACAAATCAAGTCCTTGTATTTTTTAGGGAGCTGCTAATCGCACCCCCCGGCGACAAAAACTCCCCAGTCAAATGACTCTTTTGCCCTCCTCTGTTTTCTTAATTACATTCATATGCCAATAGTTTCTATATTTTTTAATTCAATTAAATGATTATTAAAATTCAATTAAATGATAATTAATATTCTATAAATTAATTGTACCATATTTATTTATTATTATTAATCAAAAAATATTCTATAATAATTAATAGTAAAAAATAAAAATAAAAATACAACATGTAGCAATTTTTAAAAAATTATATTCTACTTGATTTTTTTTAAATTTTAATAGAACTTATAATTAGGAGTGAGTGAGTAACTAGTTTTATTTTATTTAGGGCGAATAATAATTTATTTCGTTTAGTTTGGATTTAGGACGAATAATAATTGATTTAGGACATTCACATTTCTTGGTTCCGGTATTTCTTATTTGGGATGTCTCTGGTCTGTACTTCCCTCCTCTTTCACATGCAAGAATACACTTCGGCATCTTACCATCACTTTTTTTTGCAGAATTTTTAATCACCACTACAATGCCATTTTCCAAACCAACCCTCTTTGCCCAATTTAGCATATCTTCTCTATTTTCAAATATCTGCACAAATGGTGGACATTTATGATGTTTTTTTAATTATGTAAATAAGCATACAATATTGACACTAACCTGGTTTGTGGTGAATTCGGATGTATAATCCCGATTCTTGTTGGATATACTTTCCTCACTGCGAGGATCACTCCCGTATGACCAGCTATTTGAAAATCCCGCAAAACTATCATTATCCATGGTAGAGAGATACGGTTGTCTTAAAGAAGTGTGAGTGAATGACTTGCTACTTATAAGTCTATCCATTATATAGACTACATTATGTACGTTTAAAATTTGAAATCCAAAAAGTTAGTGGGAAATAACAGATTTGACAATACATTACGAAACAAAAATAGACAACTCACTGCCAAGATTCTCTGGCAAAAGCAAATTACACTATTCATAGATAGTGGACAGAAACAGATTTGACAATACATTACGAAACATAGATTGACAACTCACTGACTAGATTCTCTGGCAAAAGAAAATTATACTATTCATACATAGTGGACAGAAACAGATTTGACAATACATTACGATAGACAACTCACTGATACATCATTTATAGTATATAATATATATTATATTAATACTAAATTTTAAATATTTTAAAATCATTTGTATATATTAATATGAAATTTTAAATATTTTAAAATCTTTTTTTAGAAATTTTAAATAATTTAAAATCATTTTTTATAATATATATAATATATATAATATATATAATACATATAATAAGTAGAAGGGCAGAATGGGAATTTTACCTGGGCCCCACATGGGGGGTGTGGGGGGTGGGGGGTGCGATTAGTGGTAGCCATTTTTTATCTAGCCTAGCCACTAGCCCAAGTAAAAAGTAACATGGTAGTCATTACGATCCTGACCAAAGTCGAATGAATTTGTCCATTATAATGTCTTTTTTTTATATCAAAGTTCAACTTTTATTAAAACGAGAATAAGGGACAGAAATTCTAGAAAGGGTACGACCAAACAGCAACTGTTCTGGTCGGACCGACCGCAGTGGCCGACACTACATACACGGGTTACGCACCGTCGTGCCCTTTGATACAAAGCAGGAGACAAGCTCCTGAGGCTAAAAAACCTAGAACAACTCAGACCGAAATCGGACAAGAAAGCTCAGACCGGAAAACCGACTGAGATGAGAAAACTAAACTAAACTACCTAACTAAACTAAAATTAACTAAAACTAAACTAATATCCAAAACAATCACCGGCGAGCCAACCGGAAACTTCCAACCGGACCGAAGCCGAGACTCAAACCACCGAGAACGCCATCCGCCACCCCTCAGCCCTGTCATCACTTTAAACAGCCAACGGCGCCAGCCTCCCACCACACAACCGCCTCCACCACCATCTCGCACCAATTCCAGCCGCCGACCTTTAAAGGTGAAGACACAGCTGCAGCCAACAACCAACCACTGCAGCAGATCCGCCACCCCCACCGGCCGACACCGCCTTCAGCACCACCATACCCTCGCCTCCAACCGTCGTCCCTCATCCAACCCGACCGCCAACCTTTGAAGACGATGACCCAGCCGAAGGAACGAAAGGACACCCCGAAAGCCAACCCATAGCCCATCCCAACCTCAGCAACAAAAAAACAGGCCCGGATCTAAGCTCCCCGCCCCCGCCGGCGGGAGAAATTGGACGGCGACTACTTCTTCGACAAGCTTCCTAATGTCTTTTTTTGAAAGGCATTATAATATCCTTTCAAATGACAAGAGTCTAAACTGCCTATTTGTCTAGTTATAAAAAAAATTGATTATTTGTCTACGTTTGGCCAAGAACACTCTGTTGCACTCATTTTTACAGAAATAAACTCTTTGAAACATACCTTCATTAGTTTTTAGCACAATCGTTGAACAAGAACTTCATTTTAAGAAGGCAAAATTAAACCGGCAATAATAAGGCAATTCTACGCATTTCACGTAACCTCGTATTTCACGAGAAAACTAAATATGTGGAATTCGATTATCATTTGGTCCAGAAGTATGTGTATGTCTCAAACAAATTTCTCAAGTAGCAATTCACTGAACAACCAGCTGACATTCTATCCAAAGTTGTACCTACAAATATACTATCTGGTAGGGACCGGTCTAGACAAAAGTTGTCCAGAAAGTCCCCAGGCGGAAGTGCGGTGGTGGTGGGTAGTGATACTGAGGTTTAATGCCCTCCAAGACCCCGTATTAAGGGTCAAGATCAGCCCCAAGGCGTAACGCCCGAATAAACTACAACTAAGATAAAGAATAAAAGGAACTTGAATTGATTCTTGCTGAATGAATAAAAGAGAGTACATGATGTGTTTATATAGGGTTAATGAAGCCAAAGATGCGTGCCTTTAATGCTGGATTTTCCCCCAAAAGTGCCTCATAAATGAGGTGCATGAACCGTGTCCAAGGTGCGCGTATGATCTGGTTCTTCCCCCTGGCCACACGGCTTGAGCTCTTTGCCGCATATGAGCTGTCATCTTCATTTATGGGCATTCCAAACACTTTGGTTGAGCAAAATTTCTCAAATACTCCGCTCTGCTCGACGGTTCTCGCTATAGGGCCAAACTGGGTGCTCAGGGCCTTGTCGGGGCCCATTTTGGGACTTCACCCAAACTTCCAATAATGTTGCTGGGATACTCCTGAGTCCTTCCCAAGTGGTCTGGTGCCTTGGCGAGGTCTTCATGCATCAATGCCAAGCTCGGAGTCTTCGGGTCCTTTGGAACCTTTGGTGTCTTCGGCGCTGTTGGGGCCTTCGGGATCTTTGAGTCGAGGAACCTCAAGTCATCCTCTCGGGGCCTTGACTGGGCAGCAGTGAGGTCCTTGGTAAGGTCTTGCTCGAGACTGCTCGGCAAGACATTCGTGAGCTCGGGGCTTTCATGCAAGCTTGACATGTGAAATTGACACCCATTTAAATCACTAATTTTATTAAAGATGTTTTTAATAATAAAAAAATATAATGTAATTAATTTTAAAGTGAATAATTGAATTTGGGTCCAGCCCAATCCCAAACCCTAACACCTGCCGTCTTCTTTTCTGCACTGGCTTCTTCCATCAAAACAGCCGGCCTAGCACTTCTCCTGTTCGGTGCCGAAGCTGAATTCAAAATGAGCGATAAAGCCACCCTAGCTGAAGTAATGACCGTTGTTGAACATGTAGACAATTTTTATATAACCGATTATTTTGAGTAGAAATTGACATGTTTCAATTTTGTTGGTTAGGGATTAATTTCAGCTTTCTTCATGTGAAATTTCAGTGAGTTTAAGTATATTTTTTATTTTTCAAAACTTGTGCAGGATACGAAAGAGTTTGACCAGAGAGTGAAAAAGTATCTTAGAGGCGATGGAGCAAACCTAGAGGTAAGCTGTTGATAGCCGTGATAGTATATAATATGATATAATAAACCTTATTGCTTGTGCCTTAATGAATTTTCATGGCATGCAGGCTTTGAAGGATAAGAAATTGAAGACTCATCTTGCAATTCGCGAAGAGTTGTATGGGAAATCTGCAAAAACTGCTGCTAAGGCTGAAAAGGTATCTATTTTTTGTTTGCCTGTGTAATTGTGTTTCCTGTGTCATTTAAGTTTGATTGGTATGATTAATGGCAGGCATCTCTTTGTTTTTTACGTTTATATTCTTGCAATAATGCTTGGTGGTGTATATTAATATAAGATTGCTGGGAGGGGTTTAAGAGGTGCCGATAGTTCATTATGGTCTGCAAAGAGCGGTTGAAGACTAATTGTTCATTTATCACTGCTTCCTATGTGGAGATGTTTTTAAAAAAAAGTTTCCATTGTGCAAATCTTATTCATGAAGTTGGATTTTATAATATGAAATAGCGTGAGAAGGATAGTAACAGCAATGTGTTAACAACAATTGTATATATCACCACTTTTTCCAGTGGCTTATGCCAAGTGAGGGAGGTTATTTGGAGACTGAAGGGATAGAAAAAACATGGCGAGTAAGGCAGGAATCAATTGCTCAAGAAGTCGACATCTCAAGTGCCAGGAATCAATATGATATAGTTCTACCTGGTTGGTTACTTCTCTTTGTTTAACATTTTTATGTTTAAGTCTACTTGGAACTTTTTGCTCCATGTCATTAGTACCCTCTTAAATGACGTAAGACCATGTTTGCTGTTGCACCATAGTGCAGTATTTTGTTTGTTTCTCCTTTCATGTTACTTCCTGACGCATCAATATAAATGTAACCAATTTGCAGCTCTTGGACCGTATACTATGGATTTCACCTCAAGTGGTCGGTACATGGCTGCTGCTGGACGCAAGGGCCATCTTGCTCTTGTGGACATGAGAAATCTGAGCATAATTAGAGAACTCCAGGTATTATTGCGTTTTTAAGATATTGTTATCAGTTTAATAATTAAATTATATGAAGTAGTAAACAAAATGACAGTTTCTACTTCAAATCTTCTTATGTGTCTTCCTGCTGATGCATTGTTTTCTTTTCAGGTGAAGGAAACAGTGCGTGATGTAGTGTTTTTGCACAATGAACTGTTCTTTGCTGCAGCACAGAAAAAGTAATGCTTCTAATATAAAGTGTTTATATTTTCATCAGGCCTGAAAATACTTAAACTAGATTTTTGACATTGCTTTTATCAATGTGATGCTTGTGGTTTCTCATTGCTTGTCTAAGTTTTTCTTTCTACGGCAGTCTCGAGATATAAGATGCTATTCGTATTTGGTACCGCATGCCTGATTTTATGCATGAAAGCAGAGAGAATTCTTGCTCTACACAATTAATGAAGATTGAAGAATGAATCTAAAATCCTTATATGCTGTATTCTCCACCTTATTTCCTTTTATGTTATTGTTCTCTTGGTTCATTACCCTCAAATCTCATTCTCTTAAGTTACATTACGTACTTTTTGCTCAGATGCTGGATCTGGATTTATCGCTTATTTCCTCATACATTTGATGCAGAAAAACTATGTAAATATTGGCTCGTGAATGTACCCTATATGTGGATTTTTCAAATGTTTTCCTTATGAGTGCTAATACTCGCTTCAACTTTGCAGGTATCCTTACATATATAATAGGGATGGAACTGAACTTCACTGTCTTAAGGTTATTATCCATCTTGCTATATATTTTGGTTTGCTTAGTGAGGGTCAATGAGGTTTTATTCATACTAAATATAAAAACAATACGAATGAAAATAATAATTGTATTTGCATCACAATCGAACTTTCTGGTCGGGTTATTATTCAGTTAACAGTTATGACTATTTCTGTAGCCATAAGAATCAAACTTCAGTAGCTGAATGGACACACTCTTCACACTCAGAAACTTGACTTTCAATTTAAATTTGAACTTTAACCATGCGTTTTGTCTTTGCTACTCACCATAGTATCAATGCACAATGCATATATTCTGTAAGTTCTTAAGGAGTCAGTCTACTGAGGTCTGCAGCTAAAATGCGTTTTGTGTTTTTTAGGAACATGGTGCAGTTCAGAGGCTTCAGTTTCTAAAAAACTTCTTCCTCCTTGCTTCTATTAACAGACACGGTGAGCTCCGTTATCAGGATGTGACGATGGGTGCCATGGTGGCCAATCACCGTACTGGGCAAGGGCGATCAGATGTAATGCAGGTTAACCCATTCAATGGTGTGATTGGTTTGGGTCATCCAACCGGAACAGTAACCATGTGGAAGCCTACTAGCCCAAATTACATTTTCAAGATGCTATGTCATCAAGGTCATGTTTCAGCATTGGCATTCCACCCCAATGGTCATATTATGGCCACTGCAGGAGTAGAGCGAAAAATAAAAATATGGGACCTAAGGATGTTACAGTCTGGTGCTTTGAAAACTATACCAGGCGAAGCCACGGGCTTAAATTTTAGTCAGAAGGGATTGCTCGCTGCTGGAATCGGATCCTTTGTTCAGATATTGAGAGATCCGTCGGGCAGTCACAATTACAGTCGATACATGGGTCACTCTGTAGCCAAAGGTTATCAGATAAAAACAGTGTCCTTCAGGCCATATGAAGATGTTTTGTGCCTTGGGCATTCTATGGGGTGGTCATCTATTCTTGTCCCTGGATCCGGGGAAGCAAACTTCGATTCATGGGTGGCAAATCCATTTGAAACTAACAAGCAGAGACGAGAAAAAGAAATTAAGTCTCTTCTCGATAAACTGCCACCAGAGGCAATTATGTGGGATCCTAAGAAAATCGGTAGTGTGAAGCCGCCTTCAAAAAAAGAGAAGTCAAAGAAAGAAAGAGAGGAAGAAATGGAAGCAGCAATCGCAGAGATAAAAGGCAAGGGTATGAAGCATAAAACAAAGGGACGGAACAGGCCTAGCAGAATGTTGAAAAAGAAAATGGAAGTTGTTGATAAAGTTAAGAGGCCGTTCATGGAACAACAGATAAAGGAAGAGAACGAACTCTCAAGAAAGAAACAGAAAACAAGCCACGAAGCCGAATTGCCCAAATCACTTCAACGATTCTCAAGAAAGAAGAACTAAGTATCCCTAGAAGGAGACTGAAATAACTCACAACCGTATTTGCCAACTGTAACTTCACTCTTCGTTCTCCAGGAAATACGCAGCGCAAGACTGCATAGGATGGGTGATCAAAAGTTTTGTCAATGGGATTTAAGAAAACATCAATTAGAAGAAACTGTAGGTTTGTTTTTGGGACCTTCCTATGTATTGATACTTCAAATTTTTAGGTCCCAATGTTTAGGGTTCTGAATGCTAAAATGTTATGTTGTTAGATTATATTTTGAAGTTACTTATTATTATTATAAGTTCAGTGTTTTATTTCTGCTCATTCAATTTAATTTAATTTCGGATTTTGGTTTGTATTTAACAAATATAGAACTGATTCAAACTTTCTAAGTTCAATCCAATCCGGCTTCAAAATTCTTGGTGACAACAACAAAACCGTGTTTTTTTACAGGTATTGTTGTGACACAACCAATGCTGCTGTCTCTTCCTCCGGCCATGTCCCTCTATATAAAAGCCACTCTGTTCTTCAAGCCTTACTGAAACATCTAAACTTGATTTTTTTTTCGAGAAATCAGAAATTTACCAGAGTGTAGGTCAATTATTGTAAGTCGGGAAATATACTGAAAGATGGCTTCTACAAGCATGGCTATTCCTATACTTGTGATAAGAGTTATCGCACTTCTGGCTCTTGCTGGAGCAGTGGCACTGATGGTCACCAACAATGAAAAGTCCGATGAGATCTCTTTCAAGGACCTCTATGCATATAGGTGCGCATTGCACGTGTGCTCTAAATCTAAGATTTTTTCATATAAAAAAACTGGATGTGCCAACAATTTTATTGATAATAGAAATCCAAATTGCATGGATCGTCACTTTTACAAAAAGAAATCGTCAAGCGCCAGGGGCTAATATACCCTTAAAAAAGAAAACGCTGAACAGACTAAATGGGAACATATATAATACGTTTGTTTGATTTTGAATTGTGATAAAATGTCGGAATTCATTTGCATTGCTGCTTCAGGTATGTTGTGGCTGCTGGTGTGGTTGGATTTGCTTACAGCCTCTTGCAGTTACCATTTGCTGTTTACTATGTGGCAACTGGGAAGAGGATGATTAAAAATGGTCTTTTCGATTTCTTTGGTGACAAGGTTATTAATTAGCTTTATGTGTTTTCTTCTTATTTGATTTACTCCACTTAATTCTACCAAATTTGGAATAATTTGATTTCTTCGTTTTTGATTTTCGCAGGAATATCCTTTGTATATATATATATATATTTCTCGTTGCATAATTTTACAAACATGGTCTTTTGTCTGAGTTCAACTGTGTCTTCTTCTTATTTAAATTATTCCATTTCATTTATACCAAAATTGAGTCATCTGTAAGAAAATAAACTTTCGTGTTCGGTCATTAAAGAAATCAAACAAACAAAAAAACACTACGAAATTTTTGGTTGGCAAATTATTATTATACGTAATTCTTAATCTTTTATTATTACAGTTTTTTTTTATTTCGAAAAATAAACTGAGCATTATTGTAAAATTGGAGCTAATGGGTTTGGGTTGAAATGGAATAAACAGATTATGAGCTGGTTCCTAGCCACAGCTGTGGGAGCTGGAATTGCAGTGACCTACGAACTGAAGAAACTGCTGGGGGCCCTTCTTGGCTCACCTGATGATGAGGAATCAAAACTGGATGAATTCCTGAACAGAGGCTACATCTCTACTGGAGTCTTGGCTGTTGCTTTTTTCTGCCTGGCCATTCTCTCAGTCCTCTCATCCCTCAGCCGCAATCCATCGTCCAGCAAAGGCTTCTTCGGATGACGACGAAGTGTCCGTTACCTTTTTAATTTCCAGTTTGGAATTTGAAACTTAACCTAAAATCCAAGAATGTTGAGTATGGAACTTGTAATAATTACACTGCCCTGTTTCGCCATCACCGCGAAATTCATCGCATTATTTCACATTGCCTTCAAACCTTGCACAAACAGTTTACTTGATAATAATATTGAGAAAAATCGTGAACAACTGCTAATAGTAAACAGAGTGGTATAAAGTTGTAAATGAGAAACAAACAATCCTGCACAAGTCAAAATCAAACTTAAATGCCATCTTAAGCCAGCATTGCCGTGAAGACACAATCTGATACTAAAGTATCCTACAACAACTATCACATCATTTACAACGATGTCCCTTACTTTAGAAAACCACAAAAAAGGGAGGGCACCCTAAATTACAGTGGAGGTTACATTTTTCTAATAATGAAACAGATGTACAGATCTGATACGAGGTTAATTCACGATTTGCAGCAAATTTCGCAGTACCTTATAAATCAGCATGTCTCATGATACATTTCGTGTCCAACTGCTATCCAGAGGATATGCTGATCATCAAATCCAATGATAGATATATTGCTGACAACTCTTTACTTCCCACTCATGAATAATTCATTGGAAAACATTAACCACGTGCTTTAGGAAGAAATGGGTTCGTAAGGGTATGAGAGCCATGGGTGCTTCAAGGCATCTGATGCAGACGGCCGCTTCTGGGGGTTTATTTCAAGCAGATACGCTACAAACTCGATAAAGCCTTGGTCTCCCATGGGAAGCCGATGCCTTAAGGAGCTCTTTTTGGGTATCAAATATTCAAGTCTGTTTGTTTCCTGAAATAAGCATCATTTATGCTTAATGCCGAATGGTCATATGGTATCACCATTTTTTTTGCATTACTTTAGCTTCGAGAAGCAAACAATTCGATACTATATTCCACTTGTAATTTTACTCTCAAACAAAGATAAATTACCTGATTCCGTTCATACAACATGTGACTTTTAGTGAAATATTTATATGTATCGCGTCCTTTGGCAAGCATGCCTTGATCAACTGGACTTATAATTCCAATCACTCTTGCAAGTAAAGTCGCAGCAGAATCATTTTGAAAGAGAACCTACACAAGACATTCATCACAGCTATTAGCAAATGCACAGTTCTAAATCATGGCTACTTAAACAGATACTTCTGCATGCATAACATCGATACTAATTACGAAGATCAATCAGGACCGTAGTAACCCTTTTTTTAATTCAATTGCATTATACTCTTTTCTTTAACAAGGTTTTATACTTTTTCCTTGTTCTGAAGTTGATTATTGGAGATCATACTTGATCAGATGTTGTAAATTCTTAATTCCCAGTAGCCAACAGCTTAATGATCACATGCAGTGATGGTGAAATGGCGAGAAAGCAATATGTTAACCACAAGCACTTACATTGCCAGTGCATAGTTCAGCTAATATGCAGCCAAGCGACCATATATCAATTTTTGTATCATATGGGAGTCCCAAAATAACCTCAGGTGCACGGTATGATCTAGATTGGACGTATGAGCAAAGATGGTCCGTTTCAAAACAGCTACTTCCGAGATCAATGACTTTCACCTCACATCTGCTATAACTTTTTACCAGGATATTTTCAGGCTTCAGATCACAATGAATAAGACCAAGACCATGCAAGAACTGAAGCGCCTCCAAACATTGAATGGTAATTGACTGCACGTGTTACAAAGAATAATGTTCAACAAAGAAGACAAGACCAGTCTCCAAATTCACGAAAAAAAACAGAAATATTACCTGTAGTCTAGGCATGGTGAAGTATACCTCACCTCCAGACTCCCTATTAAATTTATGAAACTCATACAGATTTGCCTTTAGAAGTTCACAAACAATTAACAAATGTTCCTGCACGATGAATACATTGAAGGGGGAGGCAGGATGGTCAGATAACAAGAAACATGACCAATTAAGAATAGTTATATGGACGTAAAAAACAGAGCTTTCCAACACAACACTGAGCCATTGTTGGTTTATTTTCTTCCTTACTTTCTATTTTGCATAAGTAATCCTATTTCCCAAAAACAAAACAGTGAAATAGGGTTTCTCTTGTTACTTTTGTTTTAACTCTAAAAACTTGCTTTTGAAAGTCCAACAACTGAAAAATATAAATAAATAGGAAGTCAAGGAAGGAGAGGCAACTATCAGCATATGGGTTAACAACACAACATTTAAAGTGGAAATTTCTTCAAAGTATCAATTCTATTATACTTCTGAATCGAACCAAAAAAGCCAAAAATCATTGAACATTCAATGCCAAGGAAATATGAAACACGGTTTGAATTGAGAAAGCAAATAGGTTTACCAACTTACTCGATAGTAGAAGTAATCATACAAACGCAAAAGGTGGTGTTTGTCAGCGGGATCATTCTTGTTGACAAACTTGAGAAGCTTGATCTCATCAAGGCTTTGATCAAAGAAGTCCTTGTTGTTTTTTATAATTTTCACACACACGTCCATGCCTGTTTGTAGGTCATGTGCTTGAATAGCTTTGCTGAATGCAGCTGATCCAAGATACTCAGTAACATGATACCTACCAGCGATAACTGAATTCAACACCACATGGAAATTTTTGTCCTCCTCAAAACCAGTTCTGAATAAAGTCAAAGACAAAAAGAAAAGTCAGGAGGCATAGTGTTAGTGAGATGGAAGCCAAGCAGACCGAAGATAACTATAAAATCCCCACAAGTTAAAATGAAGCACTGCCACAAGTTCAAATAACTAGCAATTTTCTTTATATGGATGCAGTGCAACGGAATGATGAATCTTCGCCATCTAACTCTAAAAATACAGGGAAGGAGTTATGAAAGCAGGCAGTGGAGACTAGATTCTCTTAGAGCGGGAAGGAGGAACAGTGGCTATTTCCTTTATTATCCCAGTTATTTAGATCTTTTTAGTTATAGAGGATACTTGTGTTGACAAAGGGACATTAGCTACTCATTTATATGTGAAAGCAGCAGCATAACTTCTTTAACTGATTGCTGCTAAACTCTCAATTGTTTTGATACATTTGAAGAGCGAAGGAAAATAGATAATGCAACAGACTAAACAGAGAGACCCTATGCACAGGCAATTCAGCTGCCTTAGATACACATATTAGAATATACTAGCCCCTCATTTTGAAGCAACACGTAAAGATTCTCCACACCAACTTCAAGGAATAAATCTAATCTCTTCACCCCCATGACACGAAATAGTTATGTTCAGTCAGTTATGAGACAGAAAACGTCATGATCTACATTGTATAATTTTAGAGGAGGATCAATCAATTTCTGATCTGTTAGACTGACCTGTTTTTTCTATGAACGACCTTGAGATTAAAAGTCTCAAACTCATCCTCTTGAGCCTGGATTTGCCTTACTTGCTCCTGCACCGCAGCAGCTTCTTCATCATCCATCAATGCCACAGGATCCTCTTCCCTTACACTATTGATTCTTTCATCTTCTTGATTCAAAGGCTCAATTTCTGTATACCCGTAAAGCGTTGAAGGAGACGAGTTTTCTGATTTCACAACAATAGCATTACTCTCAGCTCTGGGAATGTGGGTAGGTGATGAATCAGTGCTGTCTTGCCTCCCTGTCACATGAATTTCAAAATCATCTTTCAGATCATTCAGGTGTACATCCTTTTGGTAACTGATTACAGTACTGCAATTATTGCCCCATGACTGACTACCTGAAGTGTACTGATCCATTTGTCCATCTTCTGCAGGGGAGGAAAATGAGAATCCAGCATCTGCCTGGTGTTTTGTCACAGTAAGTACTCCCTTGTCATTCACTGGAGAATAGGGATCGTTGCTTCTCTGTCTATCCCTGTTAAAATTATCAATCTGTTTCTTACTTGAATCTTGCTGAGAGCGCTTGGATCTAGATAGTTGAACATCATGATTATGAAAGTACTCTAATTCTGGTTCACTCCGGCATGTAACAAAATCCTTTTTTCGTGCACAGTCAAAGTCAACAGCTTCACTAATTCCAACACCAATTGATCTAACGGAGCCCTGCTGATCTTTCTCCATGCGATTTTGGTCCAGAGAAGACCTCTTGTAATCATCTACCATGTCAGAATCTCTTGACAAAGTCAGCTCATTACTTTGAGTCACAAATCCCTGCCAAACAGGTTCTGAGCGCATAAGATTTAGATCCTCTTTGATAAGTAATTGTCCATCATAGTGCCCTATCAAATTAGTATCATTTGTTTCTCCATATACTTCACTCAAAGACAGACCTGCCATGTTATCTTCTGGGACATCGCGTTTGAGATTTCTTCCTTCAATGTAGCGTTCACCAGAAAGGTAAGAATCGTCTTCAGCAAAAGATTGAGCGTCCTCTTCTCTGGCAGGACTTCTTTCCTGTGCGTCAGGGACACTTCCACGTCCCGTTCCTTTCTCATTGTCACTTGGGTAATCAATTTCATGAGCTAAGAACCATGCCTCATCTTCTATAGGTTGTCTAATGTATCCTACATCGTCATCGTCCTCATATTCATCAGAATCCCAATACTCAATGGGGTAGTCATTTGATTCACTTAGTCCATCCCCCACAGTTGCAAAACCAGAAACCAAATCAGAGTTATCCTCTGCAATGCCCTGACTAATGGACAGCCAACTACCTCCGACAGCTTTTTTTACTCCTGCACCAATGCGCAGTTGCGCACAACCATATACATCAGAGATAACTAAATAAATTATACTGAAGGCACTTAGTTGTGTTTTATGTTTTATCAACCAACATGATATAATACTACTTAATCACACATACAGAATGACTACTTTATGGAGAACGAGGCTTACAAAACTGCTATTCCTTCACTTATCGGGAATATCTACAAACAATCTATCATAACCAGTGTTTTACAACTAAAGAGATCATCGACACTTTTATACCCCTCTGAAAGGCTACGTAAGAAGCCTATTACACTGGAGTAAAACATTGGCCTTTTTAACACTTTGTACCAAGTTAACTGAATAAGCTATGATAAATGGGTTGTGCTGATGAACGGTAACTTGTGCAAAATAAATGGGAGGGGTATCCTGCTTTACCGACCTATTTTTGTCAGAGGACGAGGTGAACAAGAAAGAGAATGGGTATCCTGATTTCACTATACCAGTGGAAAGTGTTTTAATGGAATCACAATTGTTATAAGCATGCTATTCCAGGCTCCAGCATGATTAAAATACTTATGATTTCATGAATATCACTTAAAAGCTTTGCAGGAGTAAGATAGTTCAGAAAATAGCAGACGATTTATATCATTTACAACTTTGTTTTACATTGATTTGTTCTAGTTGATACATTTTAACAGACAACCCAACTTAACAGGACTAATAACCTAATGACATGATACAAGATGAGAAGCCTATGCACATCCGACACCCCATTTACAATTGTCAATACTGCAATACGAGTCATGATGAGCTTCTGCAGAATCGAACAGAGGAAAGTCACAGCCACTGTGGCACTACATGCCAGAATCAAAGCCAGATCATAAGAGACATTTCCTATCTCAATATCTATTTCCTTAAATCTCTATTTTTAATCATACTTTCTATACAGCCCCTATATTGCGCCAGAAGTACTGAATCAAGCCCATAAATTCCATAGGTAAATTCAATCAGTATAGCTAACAGAAAATTCAAGTCATTCCATACCGCCGGAAGGTATTTTGTTACTCAGATAAGAAAGGGAAAAAAACAAAAGAATATAAAAATTATGAAACAACGAAAAGAAAGAAAAACAGTAGCACCTTGCTGTATATAGATAAGCTAACCTGATGTGTTGATATCTTGTCCAAGAGGAACATCTAAAAAGGAGCCTATATGGAAGGAATTGCCACCACTAATGAGCTTTACAGTAGGTTCATCATGCTTGAACTTCTCCTCCCAATTTGTGAGCAACAGCTTCTCCTCCGACTTCAGTCTAACTGGTGGCAAAGGAGGAAAATTATCCTTTTGATTCCCCAACGTCAGTGCAAAACCACTGCTAATACTTGATTGATCATGAACTCCTTGAGTTGCTCTCAAGTATAACGCTCTTCCAACCTCATCAGTTTGCTCTTTGATTATCAACCTAGCATCATTGGGTTCAGTTGCTTGCCTTTCTTTCCTTTTGTCTTCAGAAGCAACAGTATTTCTGTCACCGACTGAAACGTCTCCCTTTGAAAGAGAAACCTTTGTAAAAGGCTCTTTCTGCAAATCATCTGATGAATGTATAGCACTGTTAGTTCTTGACCATGGTTCATGAGAATATTTCTCTTTTGGAATCGCACTGTGAAGTTTATATGGCTCATCTAAATGACTGGGCTCAGTAGCGTGGCTTCTCTTGTTGTTGCAGCCCACATAAGCTTCACTAGAGCTTCCTTGCCCGAAAATACCATTTTCAGAAAGCGATATGATCTTTCCTGCATAATTCACATCCCTTTTCCCTGCATCCTCACCCTCAGCTGGTAATAACTTCTTATGTTCAGCTGGATGGAGTTCAGATGCTTTGGTTTTCTTGAAGCCATCTCCAATTCGAAGAGGGGCAACCGAACCATTGCTTGCATGTGAACTACTAGAATACAAATTGATAACTGTACCCTCACTAGTCTTATTGAAATTCAAGTCCCTGTCACTGGTTGTAGTGGTATTATCCCATTCTCCCTGAGATGATGTACCATTCTCATTGCTGGCAAATCCATTACTCCAAGATCCATACTCAATTTCCTTAATAATATGCTCCTTCCACACTTCACTGCTCCCTCGAGGAGCCAGCTGTTGACTCTGTAACCCTGATTTGTAGCGAGTCTCTTCATTCCTTACAACATTAAGATCCCTATCTTCTAATGACAGTTTTGAGGCAATCCCAATCAAATCAGGCCGATTACTAAGCTCACTGATCAAAGCTGCTTCTGCCTTCGCGAAATTATTCCTTCTCAAAAACTCAACAATGAAATCAACCGAACTTGAATCCATTCCAAACAAAAACCACCAGCAGGTGCTACAGAGAGAATCTCATCAAACCTGAAACCCCAAACAAATAATCATTCTAACTGATTAAGCATTTCATCCCCAATTTATAGTCCCATATACTCATAAATAAACCCATCAATCCATTTCTACTACTGAAGCCATGTTACATAAACCCAAACAACACTACACATCCATGCGTTCCCGGATAGCAAGACAATGGCAAGCAAGCTAAACACTATATCATATCTTATCCACGCATGTCTCCAATCCTCATCCCAAAACGAAACCCGAAACTGAACTCAGACACCCTAGCCAACACTATTAAAGCGAAAATGTTCACACGGGACCAGCACACCCTCGAAACCCTAAATCAACAAAACTAAACGATCTACAGATCCACAGCTCAGACTAAAACCCTAATTTACAAAAAAAAGAAACTAGCTTTTCAATCAATCAATCAAACGAGCGAATCTATAAAAAGTAAAAGAGGAAAAACAAATCGATGGAAACTCACAGATCGAAGAGAGAGTGGAAATGCCAGGTGACGGAATCAAATCGATGTAGTCTATGGCCGGATTGGAAGGAGATGTAATCATCGGATTTGTGCAACCATGGCCAGCGTTTTGACTTGGTTCTTCGTGCCTTTGTTTTTTGTGTGCATATTTATTTATTAACAATTAATATATTATTTATTAATTTGGCCTGTCATAATTTGAACTGTAATAATGTAATTCGGTGAAAAGCTGAAATTCACATGGCGACTTTGTTAGATGTATTTTTAGTTTTTTTTCTTTCAATAGGGTGATCATGGGTAAATATGATTTTTGGTGTAAACTATAATATTCGACAAAAATAACATATAATTCATTGTCGAAAAACTAAAAGTACGATATATTTCGTCAATTTTCCATATAATTCATCACTAAGCATAAAAAATCAGGGATTTTTAATCGCATCCGTAAATCTCCAAATCAAGGACTGTGATTTGTTTGTATGGGACCTCTAATTTCGCCATGTGGAAGATGAGAATGAAAGCTATTCTTGTCAAGGAAAGCTATAGAACTGTCACTGAGGAGTGGTATTATTCCCTTTCTGATACAACCAAAAGGGACCTTACAGAACTTGCATATTCATAAATAATGATGAGATTGTCTGATGATGTTGCTTGGCAAGTAATGCATCTTACTGAATCTAAGAAATTGTGAGATGAATTGGAAATTATTTACTTGACTAAATCTTTGTCTAATAGGATCTCCTTGCTAAGCAAGTTATTTACTTTTAAAATGGATACCTCTATAAGCTTGCATCAAAACCTTGATGTTTTCTTGAAATTAACTCAGGATATGAAAATGTGTAAACATGAAATTCATCATGAACATCAAGATATGAGTCTTCTTAATTTTCTCCCAACTCAGTTTGACACCCTTAGGGATGTCATCCAATATGAAAGAGATGATTTAACAGTCTCCAAAATCATTGAAACTGTAAATCAGAAGAATGACAGTCTTAAAGTCTTTAAGACTAAAATAGTTGCCAAAATGAGTCTAAATCAGAAGTCATGTTTGTTCAAGGAAAAAACAAGTATAAACTAAAGTCTATAACTCCCAACACTGGTTTTCAAAATAACAATTCTCAGAACAAAAGAAATTTTGAAAAACCTCAGTTTTATCCCCCAAGGTCATCCCGTGTTAAGTGCAATTACTGTGGAACTGGAAAGGTTGGCCATTTTGCCAACACTTGCTACAAGAAACATGAGGATAGAAAGAATAAAGGCCCTATAGAAGGTGGTTTCTCTAACATATGTGAGAAGAGTCCTCAATATAAATAATGAGTTTCTTGTCATGTCTCATGTGATACGGGACAAAGTATCACACCAAAGATTTGTGACGAGAAATTGAAGAATTGGGGAAGAAGATAGACGAAGTAAGGATTAGGGTTAGACGAAGGGGAAGAACGATAGAGGAGTAATAGAAATTGGTTAATTCATTGATATGTTTTCCGATACACATTTCCACCATTTATACCAAATGATTAACACTCTAACATATTATGCTCAAGTCCCTAAACTTCTGCTTATTTTAATGCGTAGCATTCCTCCCTCCTTCAAAATGACCTTGTCCTCAAGGTCAACACTATCCGGTGGCCTTGACAATGAGAACATAAAAATGTGATTGATGTAGCCTGCTGATGATACTAAGTCATCCAGAAAAATATTGTCGAAACAACTCCCATCAATACAAATTGAACGCCACGGTCCACCAGCAATAGCTCTACCACCACCACCATAAGTTTCAACTTCTTGATTATACCTATCAGCAATAATAAAAGCCTCTTCGGACAATCAGAACTGGATTGGCTCTAATAGCTAGCACCTTAACACCATCTGTTATAAGCTCTTCAACAGGAATAACAATTGTTATAGCCACATTCCCAGCCAAGTTAATGGTTTCGGCACCTGACTACCTTGCCATCTTTACTCTAATATTTTTGAGAAAGTCCACCAACAATGCATCTTTTACTGCTGTAAGGCCATCATCAGCAACTATTGTTAATGACATGTGTACGTTGTGTAGGGTAACATTCCATCGTTTTGGGTCAATAGTGATACCACCTAAGTCAGCAAATTTACTGACACCAGCTTGCATCCCTTGTACAACTAAACCACCAACTGAATATAATTTTTTTTGAATACATCACCTTGCTGCCAGAAGTAGTCAGGGATGAAGCCACATACATGGCATTGAGTGAAACCATTTTCTCACTTCTAAGCTTAATGATTAAGGGTGAAAAGTGATCGATGAAATCCCAAATGTGGATGCTTGAGAGCTGCTTAATTTTAGGTGAGAGTTTAATGTCATGAGTAGCTTGAAAATAGGACACATAGCATCCCTTATCATTTTCATTATTCAGCCAAACTTGCAAACCCCAATCAACGGACCTAATCCATTCAAGATAACCACTGCCCTCACATAAATCAACTCCGGCTTTGACAGAAGAACCAAAATTTAATAGAACACAAAAACTTGAATAATGATATATATCAGGTACTTCAACAACCTCCAGTAAAAGGGCTATGTGCTTGATAGTTGTTGGCTTGCCATGACCAAGATCTCCAAACAGCATAATGATAATGTGTATTAGGCACTTAACTTTGGTTGATGAGTGTGTAGTTAGCCGAGATGCAGAGGGTCCTCTCATCATGTATGCCAACATATATTTCGCTAAACATGTACTCTCTTTATCAATGGGGCTCAAAATTGTCTGTAGGTGTTCAAAAGTATAGATGGAAGTGGAACCTTCAAACAAGGACTGTGCAACTTCTCGTAATACAACCTTTTCATCAGAAGATATTGATGTTGCGGCACCTCGCAAGGTAGACAAATCCATACGTTTTGATGGGTCACCATAGTTCTTTGGCCATGTATACACAACTATTACCACACCCGGTATATCAGTGACCGTATCTACTTCAATGGTTGTTTGAGTTGTGGAAGAGATATACATGTTGGCCCTATTAAAATCAGTAATGTGTTGCTGAACTTTAAGGTTTTCGATAATGTTGTATTTCCCCAACTCCGGATTGATCATTTTGCTATCACAATCCTCCCCGCCAATTTGAATAACATCATCCGAATCCTTTGCCTCAAGAATACTCTCTACAATAGTTAGAAGGGACACATCGCCACCACCAAGATAAAGAATCAAAATACTGTTCTCACCCACACTTGTAGCCTTTTTGTTCACTCCATAAGCTATGACAGATGTAGTCGGCTCATTAATGATCACCATATTCAGCCCCTACAATCACTCCCTCATTCTCAGTGAGCTGGCGTCTCGAGCCATTGAAGTAAGCAGTAACAATGTCCAAAGGATTCCTCCCACTAATGCAACGATACACCTCAGTAAGCTCCCCCATTTTAATCAAAACAATTGATGTAATGTTCTTAGATGCACATGCTTCCCCTCTCCAATGTAGTGGACAATTATGATCAATTTGATATCTGATCGGAGAATCACCTTGAACGACCATATCTTCTTATCATTATGCACAGACCGAATGCTAAAAATCCATATAATAATAAAATCAGCAAGTTCCCCACACCAGTTTATGTTGTCGCAAATGTCAGTTAAGGCGCCTTTGTATATGATTAAATACTTAATGATATTAGGAGGTAATGGAGGGGGTTCACCTAGTTCGAAATATCTAAATTTCACCTTCTTAAAACAGAAGAAGCCACACTCACTTGTGAATAAACTACATGCTGTAGGCAAATAAACAGGTAGGCTCGTCTTGACATTTTCACAAGCAGGTTGAAAGCATAAAGATAATAAACATTTGAAGGCACAAATCTGTATGTCAGAATAATTTTCTCCTTTCTTTCCAGCAACACTCATGTTGCTATTTAAGAAAAAATAACAATGATCATAGAAGTTGACTGATACCGTTGGTCACAGTCCGGGAAGTGTGTTTGATCGTTACTGTTAGAAATCTGTCAGACGGAAGTCACAGAGTGTGTTTCCGTCTGATGGTCAGATAGCAGCGGAAATATTTTGCAAGAAAATAATGACGAAAGTAAATACACACTTATGTAGAGTGGAAAACTTTATCACAATAGTGATAAAGTAAAAACCACTACCTTTCAGATTGCTCTGAAAGGATTTGCGAACTGATTACCCTTTATTCCGATGTACTTGCAGAGTTTACAAAATAGATCTTATAACTCGACTCTATTTTGATGACTACTGCTCAATCCGATAGGGTGAATCTGTTCGAGCTTCTCGCCTCCGTGCGTTTTCTTTCTCAGCAAACCTTTGCTTCAAAATGTCGTAGCTTTTTCTCTCTATTTTCGCCCACTTCATTTGTGCTCTCAATTGATCTTATATAGGAGTGGAAGATCATTCTTCTTGTTTTTCTTTTCATCTCCTTCATGACGCAATTAACTCCTGTTAATTGCTTCTTGGTATAATGCCGTTGCCTCTTCATTGTTGTTGATTGAATGGCACTTCAATGTCTCTACTTCAATGTGTATCCAAACGGTCTTCATGGCATTTACTTGTTCTCTTTAAATCTGCCATATAAAGTTGCTTGTAAATGCTGTCTTTTGAATATCCATGCCAACGGCTAGAGAACTCTTCATTTGTTCTTCAACATATTCTTTGTCATTAATCTGCCATTAACTCTTTGTCTTCAATCAGCAATTAAGCCTTGTCTTTAATTGCTTTCCTTATTTACTTGTCTCTTGAATTGCATTCCATAAATAGCTGCTAGTCAAACGACTCTTTCTTGTCTTCACTCAGCATTTATTCATTCTCTTCAATCAGCATTTAACCTTGTCAATCAGCAATTACTTCTTGATTGTATCTCCTATTGACCTGCCGATTTAATTGCTTGTAAATGCTTCAATCTGCAATTATTCTTTGTTGGATTTCTGCACACTAAAATGACATATTAGGTAAGTGTTTGTCAACATCAAAATCCAAGGGTTCCAACAAATTCCCCCTTTTTGATGATGACAAACACTTCCTCAAAAGATAAGAAATCCATGACAAGTATTCCACACAACAGTATTTCCATCTGATAGATATGCAGTCAAATTTTAGTTAGGCAGACATATTCTACGACCGCTTAACAGTTCCCCCTTAGATGGACATCCAGTTTGATTTTCAGTAGTGAATTCCCCCTCAAGGAATGCACTCATTGTCTCTTCCCCCTTTTGGCATCATCAAAAAGAATGCAATCAAAGACATCCATGTGATGGAAAGAAACTGCATACTTCATCAATAAAGGGCAAAAGTGCCCCGGAGGGAACACACACAACATACTGAAAATTTAAATACTACCAGGCAGACACTGAGCATGACAACGAAAGAAAAGTCATCAAAAATAGGTAGTAGATATGGTGGGGATGGAAGGAAAGGGGCAACCATGAGACAGATCCAGAGTTAACTGCGGAACACGGTCTTCAACTGGTCAACCACCTTAGTTGCGATAAGTATCAACTGACTATTCAACTCCTTCAGCCCTTCCTTGATTTGAATTCAGTGCCCCGGATTCACATCTGCAGAATCCTCAGCTCCCTTCGGCAGATCTGGCAATGTTTCAAGAATATCAACCTTGCTCCTCAAGTCCTTCACCCAGTCAACTTCTGACTGATAGATGCCAAGATTCCGTCTTTGCTTCTCTTCTTTATACTATGAGAATCTAGAAATTTTTTTTTTTTTTGAGATTCCAATCGGCATCCTCAAATCTCGCAAGATTTACTTTTTGACTTCCAAAAGAACTGCACATTTAAATCTCCTTCCAAATCTGGAGTTAGGCAATAGTTAAGCCGCCACGTGCAACTCCAAAATTTTGAATTCACTCCACAGTTTTCTGCCACATGGCCATCTGTGGGTATTTAAAACCCTAATTGCTCCAGCTTGTTCAAATATCGAGACCTTGCTGTTTTTCCATGCCATAAAGACCATCAGCCATCAAGTCCGAAGCGACTTAGTGATGATGACTGTGCTACAAACGCAGCTTTTTCTTTTCACCATACGGGTCATTCTAATTGTCATCAAGTATCATCTTTAACTTCTTTTCTTGATGGCAGCCGCTAACCCTCCAAAACGGCACTTACTAACACTTCATCTGATTGAACCAGCCACAATCCATCTGATGGAACCAGTCTGAACCAATGCTGAGTTAACCCCGATTCCGTCTCATGGTTTTTCACAAGGTTTGGGTGTGGTGTGGTAGGTTTACCCAAGTGGTACAATAAAACACCACACAACCAAGAAATAAGAGTTCACCGAATCATGACAAAGCAATTTTATGTAGTGTGGAGAAGACCAAGAAAATAATTTTACCATCAACGGGCTAAACATTTATTCTCCACACATAATAGGCTAGGGTTAGTCTTAGAGTACTTCCTTGGCTTATATTGTGGGTTCAAATTTGGAAGTCTCTTTTGGGCCACAAAGAAAAATGTGTCATGCTCATGATATTTGCTAGCTAGTAATCTCATTTAACATGCATGCAGTGGTGACCTCATAGAGCAACTTTCACACAGTTATTAACTACATACGCAGTATCTTCATACACGGCAATCTATCATGCAGACTAGTCTAGCCAATCATCGAGGGAATTCAACATAGAGTACAGACTATGCGAGGGAAGTCATACCTAGTTCAAGCCTTAGCTTCTCGTAGGGTTCCCTGTGTAATGCTTTCGTAAAAATGTCCGCGATTTGCTCCTCAGTCCTACAGTATTCCATGGCAATGGTTCCTTTCTCTACACAGTCACGTAAAAAGTGATATCGAATTTCGATGTGTTTAGTGCGTGAAAACTGTACCGGATTTTTCGAAATATTGATGGCGCTGGTATTATCACATAGAATTGAAACGCATTCAAGAGTAACGCCATAATCACTTAGCTGTTGTTTTATCCATAGCAATTGTGCGCAGCAAGCAGCAGCTGCGATATATTCTGCCTCAGCAGTGGATAATGCAATAGAAGACTGTTTCTTGGATCCCCACGAGATCAAACATGGTCCAAGAAACTGCGCCATTCCTGAGGTGGACTTCCTGTCTGTTCTGCATCCTGCATAGTCAGCATCTGTGTAAGCCGTCAGATGTAAGTCTCCTCCCGTCGGATAGAATAGGCATAAGTCGTCTGTCCCTTTCAGGTATCTCAAGATTCTTTTCACGGCTTTGACATGTGTCTCTCTAGGATCTGCCTGGAATCTAGCACATAGACATACACTGAATAAGATGTCAGGTCTGCTAGCTGTAAGATATAAGAGTGAACCTATCATCCCCCTGTATAGAGTCGGATCCACTTGGAGGGATGACTCGTCCTTTGCTAGCGTGTCATTTGGAGACATGGGTGTGGCACATGTTTTCGCGGAATCCATCCCAAACTTCTTCAGAATTTCTTTTATGTACTTCTGCTGATGGATCCGAGTTCCATCTTCCCCTTGTGCTACTTGAAGTCCTAGAAAGTACTTCAATTCCCCCACCATGCTCATCTCGAATTCGCTTGACATCAGATCTGTGAACTTTTTGACAAGTCTAGGGTTAGATGAACCAAAGATAATATCATCAACATATACCTGAACCACTAGAGTGTCAGTCCCTTCCTTCAGAAGGAAGAGAGTCTTGTCCACTTCCCCCCTGACATATCCGTGTGACAGAAGGAACAATGAGAGTCTCTCGTACCAAGCGCGGGGTGCTTGCTTCAGTCCGTATAAAGCCTTGTCCAGTACGTAGACATGATTAGGATAGCTTTTATCCTCAAATCCTGGAGTTTGGCTTACATATACTTCCTCCTTTAGTATTCCATTCAGAAATGCCGTCTTGACGTCCATCTGTTGCAAGGTGAAACCATGGTAGGTTGAATAAGCTATAAGCAGTCTGATTGCCTCTAACCTTGCAACTGGAGCGAATGTCTCATCATAGTCAATTCCCTCTTGTTGGTTGTATCCTTTGACCACTAGACGGGCTTTGTTCCTTATGACAGTTCCCTTATCGTCCAATTTGTTTCTGAAAACCCATTTCGTTCCAATCACATTCTTATCTTTGGGTGTCGGAACTAGACGCCACACTTTGTTCCTCTCAAATTGGTGCAGTTCCTCTTGCATGGCATTGACCCATTCTGGGTCTTTAAGAGCTTCCGCAGTCGTCTTTGGTTCTGCAAGAGAAACAAAAGAGGCAAATCCACAAAATTGACATAAACTATTAAGGTTTACCTCTTGCTGAGAGGTGTAGCATTGGTAGTCTCCCAGTCTGTCTGGCCGACGAGTCTGTCGTCCATAGCGAGTGGTTCTTACTTCCCCCTCAGGGTTTGCAGGGATGGGTTCAGTAGTCATCTCTTCCTCCCCAGGGATTTCAGCGTTAACAGTCACCTCAGGGACATGCTGGACTTGTCCATCTGCTGGAACTTGTATTTCAGCAATCTCCGTTTGATTCATTGGAGGTGCATTGTTCAATTGTTGGACTTCCGTGGGAGGGATGTCGTTAGTTGGTGATGGCGGTTCCCAATCAGGATCTGATTCATCTACGAACTGGAGTTCTCCAGCGTCTTGCATGGCTGTAGTTGAGGAATCCTTTATCTTTTGACCGGCCATTTCCGTCTCGTCGAATCTCACATGAACGCTTTCCTCAACTTGTTCTAGCCTTAGGTTAAAGACTTTGTAGGCTTTGCTGTGACTAGAGTATCCAACGAAGACTCCTTCATCACTTCTAGCATCAAACTTTCCCAGGTTCTCCTTGCCATTGTTGTGGACGAAACACCTGCATCCAAATATCTTCAAGTGGGAAATATTAGGTTTTCTTCCACGTAATAGTTCATATGGAGTTTTCCCTATCATGGATCGCAGTGATGCTCTGTTTAGGATATAACTCGCGGCATAGACTGCTTCCGCCCAAAAGCCTTTTGGAACTCCACTAGCAATTAGCATGGTGCGTGACATGTCTTCCAGAGTTCTATTCTTTCGTTCAACAACACCATTCTGTTGTGGTGTCCGTGGGGCGGAAAAGTTGTGATCAATGCCTTTTTCCCTGCATAACGAGAGAAACTGCGAGTTTCGAAACTCAGTTCCGTTATCAGTACGAATAGATGTTAACCTGCGATTTAACTTATTTTCTACCAATTTCAACCAAGCTTCAAATTCACAGAATGTATGATCTTTGGTGTGTAGGAATAAGGTCCATGTGTACCTGGAGTAGTCATCAACTATGACAAGGATATACCTGTTTCCTCCACGACTAGTGACGTTTACAGGTCCACACAAGTCCATGTGAACCATGTCCAATGGTGCAGAGGTGCTCACAGTTTGCTTTGATGTGAATGATGTCCGTGCCTGCTTCCCTGTGACACATGCACTACATACCTGTGCTGATGCACTTTCCATCTTGGGTAAACCAACCACCAATTCCTTCTGATGGAGTTTGTGCAGCAGTTTCGTGCTTGCATGTCCAAACCTTCTATGCCAAAGGATGGTATTTTCAGCTATGCTTACCAGGCACAGTTCCTCTTCTGGGACGAATTCTGGGTCGACAATGTAAATTTCGTTCACACGGATTCCTCTTAGGACTGTCTTCCCTGTCTCATTGCTTCTTACAAAACAATCATTAGAATTGAATGTAACACGATTTTTGCCATATTGACATAGCTGAGACACACTTAGTAGATTATATTTCAAGTTTTCTACAAGACTAACCTGTTTGATTCGGATGGTATCCGAAATTCTTACCTCTCCTATTGCAATCACATTTCCCTTGCTTTTGTTTCCGAAGATTATGCTATCTCCGGAAGTTTTGTGGAGTGAGTCGAACCATTCTGGATTTCCCGTCATATGTCTTGAGCATCCGCTGTCCAAGTACCAGGGATGGGACCTCACTCCATTCTGCAAAAGGAAGATCAGTTTTTACGAACCCAGACAAGCTTGGGCTTACTGGGCTTAGGGATGAAATTTGCAATAGGAACAGAGTAGTAAGAGTAATGAGCATCATAGTTAGTCAAGTCTATCTTTCGCATGGGCGTCTTCCTTGGTTTGCAAAAGATGGCTGGATCATGGTGCGGACGGAAGTGATCGCTTCTGTTTTTCTCCCTGTAGGTGTTGACTTTTCTCCGATGGACGTCATTTGAGGGACGTCTTTTAGCGTTCGTCCAGCGGCTATTCTTCTCATCTATTTCCTTTAGTCTTTGGCATTCAGCTCTGTAGTGTCCAGACTGCCCACAGTTCCAGCAGATTCTATGGCATAGAAGATTTACGTACTTGCTTCTGCCGGGTGGAACTGTCGTCTTTGCCTTTCTAGCATGAAAGTCTCTCTTTGAGGGCTTATGACTCTGATTCATATTCATCCAGATTTTATAGCCTTTTGGAGCCTTGTAGGGGACAGAGTCCTTGTCGTGGATATTGAATTCCTCCTGTGACCTATCTTCCCTCTCTGTCCGTCTGATGCTTTGTGGTCGTCTTTCCTGGCGAGAACATTCTCCTTGTTCTGTCATTTTTCCCTTTCCTTTTTCAGCTTTCTCTTCAGCTTCATAGCCTAGCCCTGGGCAGACGAACTTTTTCTTGAAGTCCGTCTTTACTTCCTCTACCCTTTTTGCTTCCATCTCACGGAGCCAGTTCTCCTTCTTTGCGGTATCCTCGAGTCTTAGACTTTGCACTGTCTGGAGTAGTTCTTCATTATCTCGTCTGAGATGGTTCAGTTCATCAGTTAACTCTTCAATCTTGGCTTGGAAGTCCATTAGCTCACTGTTTCCTAGGGTCATCTGTCTTAGACCATTGCTGAGCTCACTGACCTCTTCCTTTCTTTCCTCACATGTATAACATATGCACACGTGTTCTGCCTTCTCCTTTTCAAGACGCATGGCCTTGGTAGACCAGAGGCGGTTTTCTGCGATGTCATCACGATGATCCTGTTGCATTTCTTCAATTTTGTCCTTAAGCTCTTGGTTTCTTGCCAGAACTTTAGCAATTGTTTCTGCAAGATCAGATTCAGAGAATACTTTATCAATAAAGGAGTCATCGTCTATTACCTCATTATTTGAGGAGTGAGCCATTAAGCAAGCATCCTTTGTGTTGATTCCATCATCACTGCCTTCATCCGAGTCTCCCCATACAGCAAACATGGCATGAGCTTGTTTGGGGGCGGATTCTTCTCCTTTCTGGGCAGGTGGCTCTCCTTTCTTCTTACTATAGCAGTCTTTAGAAAGATGCCCCTTCTTCTGGCAGTGATAGCATGATCTGTCTTCCTGCTGCCCTGGGTTTCTTCCATTTTCACTTGAAGCAGCATCCTGGTTCCCTTTGGAGGAATTACCAGTATCTCGGTTTCTTCTGAAGGAATTACCTCGATTTCCTTCTGTTTTGGAGTTCCGTCCTCTGCCAAAGTTGGCTCTAGTGAGGGCTCTTGTTAGTAGAGCTATTTCGTCCTCCTCTTCATTTGATGACTCGGTTGCTTGTGCAAGGGCTTTTTCAACTTTTAATGCGATGGCCTGAGACTTATCAGACTGTCTCCTGGCCATTTTTCTTTCCACAATTCCAGCTTGACTTTGGAGATTTGCTACCAGCTCTTCCAGTGTAGTGTCTTTGATCCCTCTTTGAGCCTGTAGTGCTAAGGTTACTTGATCCCATTTTGAGTTTAAGGCCTGCATGAATTGGTGCGTGATTTTCCATTCGGGAAGCGTCTCGTTCAAGAACTCCAGCTGTCCGACTATGACTTGGAATCTAGTGTAGAAGTCTTCCAAGGATTCGTCTTTCTTTTGCATGACAGTTTCATAGTCCTTGGTGGCGGCCAGAATCCGATTTCTTTTGATGTCTTCATTTCCCCCGTACAGTCTTACCAATCCGTCATACATGTCTTTGGCGGTTTTGTACATTGCCACTTTGATTTGATCTCCAGGTGAGAGTGCCATGTAAAGGACTTTCTTTGCTCGGGCGTTCTTTTCCAAAACCTTGTAATCCTCATCAGTGTATTTGTCCTTGGATTTCTCTACTGGTTTGTCGGGATCTGTAATATCCAGTGGGATAGGCAATGGACCTGTCTCGAGGATCCTCCAGAGTTGTCCATCCAGAGAACAGACATGGGCCTCAAATTGGTCCTTCCACCAGTCGAATTGTCCAGGTTTTAGTAGCGGCGGTTTCCAGAAGGAATCGTGAATCGACATGTTTTTCCTGCAAAGCTAACAGATAAATCTAGAGCACTCGGCTCTGATACCACGTGTTTGATCGTTACTGTTAGAAATCTGTCAGACGAAAGTCACAGAGTGTGTTTCCGTCTGATGGTCAGATAGCAGCGGAAATATTTTGCAAGAAAATAATGACGAAAGTAAATACACACTTATGTAGAGTGGAAAACTTTATCACAATAGTGATAAAGTAAAAACCACTACCTTTCAGATTGCTCTGAAAGGATTTGCGAACTGATTACCCTTTATTCCGATGTACTTGCAGAGTTTACAAAATAGATCTTATAACTCGACTCTATTTTGATGACTACTGCTCAATCCGATAGGGTGAATCTGTTCGAGCTTCTCGCCTCCGTGCGTTTTCTTTCTCAGCAAACCTTTGCTTCAAAATGTCGTAGCTTTTTCTCTCTATTTTCGCCCACTTCATTTGTGCTCTCAATTGATCTTATATAGGAGTGGAAGATCATTCTTCTTGTTTTTCTTTTCATCTCCTTCATGACGCAATTAACTCCTGTTAATTGCTTCTTGGTATAATGCCGTTGCCTCTTCATTGTTGTTGATTGAATGGCACTTCAATGTCTCTACTTCAATGTGTATCCAAACGGTCTTCATGGCATTTACTTGTTCTCTTTAAATCTGCCATATAAAGTTGCTTGTAAATGCTGTCTTTTGAATATCCATGCCAACGGCTAGAGAACTCTTCATTTGTTCTTCAACATATTCTTTGTCATTAATCTGCCATTAACTCTTTGTCTTCAATCAGCAATTAAGCCTTGTCTTTAATTGCTTTCCTTATTTACTTGTCTCTTGAATTGCATTCCATAAATAGCTGCTAGTCAAACGACTCTTTCTTGTCTTCACTCAGCATTTATTCATTCTCTTCAATCAGCATTTAACCTTGTCAATCAGCAATTACTTCTTGATTGTATCTCCTATTGACCTGCCGATTTAATTGCTTGTAAATGCTTCAATCTGCAATTATTCTTTGTTGGATTTCTGCACACTAAAATGACATATTAGGTAAGTGTTTGTCAACATCAAAATCCAAGGGTTCCAACAAAGTGCCCTAACAATCGTGGTGACGACGGCATCTGACTTGAGATCAAACCTGATTTGGGATGGACGCACAATGGAATCAGAAGTCTCCTCTACATCAGCGCTTACTTGATCATCTTCGTTTGATCCTTCGGCTATAACCGGAGACAGATGAAATCCATCGGCCTTCGATTCCAACTCTGACTCGCTTGAACCCTTATCAACTTCTATTGTGTCAGTTGTACCTTTACTCACCATATCTGTTTTACCCGAGAGACACACAACTCAGGTCCTGATTCTGATTTTGGTGTCGGCGTCATCTTCGCTACTCGCTCAATGATCCGCTCAAGTCTTTCTTCCATTAGACGGAGCCTTGTACGCAGCTTGAATCCTCGAGGATTTTGCCATGGATTCTGTGAACCTTTTAAATTGCTGGTTCAATTTCTCAACATCGTCGACAATTTTGTTGAGGGTCACCAGTTCTGCCTCCGTTAGTTCTGGATCCATATTCAACTCTGGATGAAAAACACCAAATTGATACGAGACAAAGTATCACACCAAAGATTTGTGACGAGAAACTGAAGAATTGGGGAAGAAGATAGACGAAGTAAGGATTAGGGTTAGACGAAGGGGAAAAACGAGAGAGGAGTAATAGAAATTGATTAATTCATTGATATGTTTTCCGATACACATTTCCACCATTTATACCAAATGATTAACACTAACATATTATGCTCAAGTCCCTAAACTTCTGCTTATTTGAATGCATAACATCATGGGCATGACAGTGGCTCATGGATCCTTGATTCTTGCTGCACCATGCATCCTACACCTCATAGAAATCTATTCAGCTCCTTGCAGTTGTGTGATGGAGGTGAGGTTATGCTTGATGATCACAACTCACTGAAAATTAAGAGAATATGTTCTATTCCTTTAAGAATGTTTGATGGTGGTGTAAGAACTCTCAAAACTTTAAGAACTCTCAAATCTTAGGAGAAGTCTTTTGTCAGAATCTGCCCTTGATAAACTTGGATGCAAAATCACGACCTGTAAGGGTGTGAGGGAAGTGTCTAGAGATGGTAGAGTTTTAATTAAAAGTGTAGAGAAATGAGGTCTCTATCATATGATCTCTTCTTTTAAAATAAATATTTCTACTGAATAAAAAAACTCTTCAAGACACTAAAAAATGGCATTCAAAGCTTGGTCATATAGGGAATAAAGGCATACATTATCTGTCAAAATATAGTTTGATTGATTTAAACCAGTGGACCTGAAATTCTGTGAATCATGTGTTTTTGGTAAAAGGACTGCTCACCCATTTAGTAAATCAACTTTCATAGTAAATAAACCACTAGAGTATGTTCGCTTTGATTTGTGGGGACCTTCACAAGTCCCTACTATTAGTGGTCGATCATATTTTCTATCTATTATTGACCAATGCACTAGGAAAGTTTTAATTTACTTATTAAAGGCTAAGGATGAGGCTTTTGTTAATTTCAAAAACTTGATGATCATGGTTGAAAATCAAACTGACCTGAAAGTAAAATGTTTAAGGAGAGATAACAGAATGGTGTTTTGTAACAAGACGTTTAATGATTGTTGTGGTGAACATGGGGTTAGGAGGCACCTAACTGTGCCAGGGACTCTTCAACAGAATGGGACTGCTAAGAGAATGAATAGATCCTTGCTAGAAAGAGCTAGATGCATGCTGTCATCAATGCAGGGGTTTAGTCCTTCCTTTGGGGAGAGGCAGTCACTAATGCTACCTATTTAAACAATATGAGCCCTTCATCTGAAATTAATTTTAAAACCTCCCAAGAGATGTGGACTGGAAAAGCTACTAACCTCAATCACTTGAGACCTTTTAGTTGCACAGCCTAAGCGAAGGTCTCTCAAGAAAAATTACAGCCAAGGGTTGTTATATGTATTATGCTGGGATACCCTAAAAATGTTAAATGATATAAACTGCTCCTGATTCAACCAGGAGGGTATAAAGTGATTGTGTCATGTGCTGTTACCTTTGATGAGCAGAGCTTTTATTTCAAATCTTAACTAAACCATATAGTTGAATCTGAAGGCACACCTGAAGGGGTGACCCGTTTTTTAAGTTTTTCTTTATTTCAAATTTAACTGGGCTACTAAATTTAATTTTGCCAATTTTTAAAATGCCGAACCTCCTAGTCTAGGAAATGCTTCTGTTGTTGTGAATGATGCGCATTTTGATTATGATATTGGTTTGAATGATGTTAGTATGTCAAATGACTCAAGCATGCCTACTATAAATCAGTTTCTTGTCCATGAAATAAGTAGAGGGATGATCCTTGTACCGGTATGTGAGCATGACTTTGTTTGAGACAGTTTTAAAAATGAAGTGTCAAACTCCTCTTTCCTTACAGATTATGGACTTAGCTCCTCGAACTTGGAAATGAGTTTATACCGTTAGCACATGGACTATCCTTCTTGATACCATAGCCGCGTGATTGGCACGCTTTTTGTGTTTCTAAGGATCATGTTATGAGTATCTTGTGAAAAGGTTGAATGAATTGTTAGGTTAGTCATCTGATAACTCTAATATTGGTTGACTTTTGACAGACCGCTCGTCGTTAAAGCGATTTGTGCAAATAAATTTATAATAGTCCGCTACTTGCGACTATACTACTGGGTAGTACTTGGTAAGTAGGGGTCGAACCCAAGGGAATCAGGGGAATAGATGTTCTTTGAGGGGGTTGTCCAGCGAGAGAGCGTGTTTTAGGTCGGTTGGTTGGTTTTAAAGCTACCAGCTAAGTGATTGATTGATTGATTGGTTGGTTGGTTGGTTTTAGTACTGGAAAGTAAATTGCAGTTTATAATTAAAGAGAAATGTTCGGTTTCAGGGGCCTTGTATTATATCCTGTTTATCATTGACCCTTAGTGAATCATCTAAGTATTCAAAGATGAATCGAGGCCCTTTCGTAGCGCAAGACTTGCAACATCGTCTAAAGCAACACTTGTTCTACTTAAGACTAATTCCTCCTTTCGAAGTATCTTAGCCTTATGTGCATCCACTTGATCTCCCAGTTACGTTATTGACCAAGTGGTGTTTTAGATAAGTCGAACTCCTCGATAAGCTTTGCTTGTGACAGCTTCCACTTACCGAGTATGATCACGAATTCCCACGGAAGAGCTTTGCTTGTGACAGCTTCCACTCAACCTTGGAAACTCTGACTTGATATATGGCACATAGAACAAGTTTTGAATACTAAGACGAGACGCTAAGTTAATAGTCTAAAACATTTTATAATACAAGTGCGCCCCTTCTACCGAACTACTAGTTTAGCTACTATTCATCGCACTAAACATTATAACTAAGGAAATAAAACAGTTGAATAAATACTAAAAATAATACTTACAACCGTTGAAGCGCCAAGGGAGCTATCCTTTATTTCCAAAGCCAAACTTACAAATACATAACTTAGAGAGAGAAGTGAATTTTACAAGTGAGGTGGTTATGAAAATGAGGGGAGGAGCTCCTCCTTATATAGCCATGTGAGGAGGAGGAGATGGCCACAAGTGTCCCATGGTGATTGGAGGAGAAAATGGATGGAGGAGATGGCCAACACATGGAGGAAGGAGAGGAGGAGCAAGGAGGAGCCGTCACCTATGGAGGAGCAAAAGCCGCCGGTCATGGTGGAGGAAAGCCGCCGGTAGCCGGTGGTGGAGGAGGAGGAGGGGTGGCTTTGGCCACCTCTTGCCCAAGTGGCCGGTCACTTTGCCCATGTGTGAGTTTTGTACAGTTTTGTGCAGTCTTTTCACAAAACTGTCAGTGTGTTTCTTCCCCGGGCTGTCTTGATTCCTCTCCTGATTCTTCTGATTAATTTGTTATGAGTGCTTCAACGTCAGGATCCTTGATATTTCTTCAGTCGGCATATGATCTTGACCTTGGATTGACTCGTAACATCTTTTCTGCTCTAAAAGCTCCTCTTTAGTGTGTATTCTCTCTAAGCTCTGAATTACCCTGCAAAAATATATCTGAACTAACAAGCAAAAGTTAAATAGACAAAATGTCTAATTAAGGGGGTTATACTGTGTTTATGATTCGTATAATTTTGGTCCATCAACTTTGAATGTGTATCTCTGTAAGGTCATTGGTGGTTCAAAATTCTTTTGAAAAGGAGTTAGTCTTTGATTACTATTTTAGCCATTGTGCATGGGGTATTCTTTGCGTATTGCTTAAATAAATGAGGAACTATCTTGTTCATGCGCATAGCTAGACGCATATGGGATTTGTGAGTATTCCCTTTTCTGAAAACTCTCACGAGACTACAACTCGTCCTGTAGGGTAGCCTAGAGGTTTAAAGGCTTAGTGCATACACTAAATGCACTCGTATTCCCTACGATAGTGGATTAGGATTTAGTTCATGTTTGTTCAGGACGGACAAACTCTAAGTGTGGAGTGTTTTGATGAGCATAAATCTTTACTATATTTATGCTCCACATTTATTTGATTTTTGATCATTCACCTTATTCTTATGAGCTCTCACCATCTGATTTGATGCTTTTAGGTGAAAAAAATGAATCCAAGGCGAAACAAAGTATTTGTCAAAGAAATGGGAAAAAACAGTGCCAAAATGGACGGATTGACATCCTTACTTGTCGGGCACACCTAGAGCTCATACAGTATCTGAATCCATTGATTTATGGCTCGATGGAAAGTTGAGACGAATCACTTTAACTTTGTAGTTTGCACTAAGAGGAGATTCAACCGTTAAGGAATTCAGAATATGAGTTCAAGAATTCGTCTCACTCTGCGCTAGTGCCACCCAAATTAGTTGGCATAAGTGACACATGCCTGTCAGAACTCAAGAAATTCAGCTCTCTGGAATTTGCCATGTCGCTTGTGTCACCTATTTGGTGACACAGACTGAATGGGCCAAAACAATTTGGGCTAGGTTTTTGGAAAAATTTCAAAAAGACAAAATTAAACAAAAAGAAAGAAGGAGCAGCCGTATTCATTCGATTCACACATTCATTCTACACACGGGGGAGGCGACGAAAAAGATAGAAGGGGACACGAAAACACGAGGATTTTGATCGGATCAAAGACTGAGCTTGAAGGGATTATCGACATCAATTAGAAGGGTGTAGTAATTCCTTTATCGCTTTATAATTTTCGTTTCGAATAAAACGTGACTTGTATTTCTATGACGATGGATAGTGAGTAGTGACCCATATTTTAGGTTCCTACAAATCTTACTCGACTATGAATCGTTTAATATATATTAATCTTTGCATGATTTGGATTGTTTTATATGATTTATGTTTTACTTAGCGCCCAAACCTAGCGATGCATATTAGGTGTTTGAGAAAATGCCTAAGTGCATAGCTTTGAGACGTTAAGCCAATAGCACCGAAAGGGTGAGGCTAAACGTCTGACTATTAAGTAAAACACACATTACGAACTCGGTGACTACGATAGTGGCCCGAGATTGTAATGGGAAAAGCTAGTTTTACAACAAGGACTCCCCATGTTTACGCAACTAGAGTTGGTAAACATCATCGAGTTACTTGATTAGAACCAATAGCGCCGAAAGGGTGAGGTTCGTAGTTTAAGGTGCAATTCCAAGTGTGCCAATATCGCCGAAAGGGTGAGGTTCTTACTTGGATTGTGCGGCTATTTTCCAATCAATATAAGCAAATCTTTGGATGCTAGTTAATAAACTCGATTCTAATGTTGGGTAAGTGAAGTAGTTCCCTGAAATACTTCTCGAAATTCGTTAAAACCTTTTCTTACTTACTTGTTTATTTTAGATTATAAAACCAAAGAAAACACTTGTTTCAGACTAGGATAAATAGAAGCATAACCTTACATAGTGCGTAAGTTTATGATTGCTCCCTTGGACGACCGAATTCTTACCAATTTTATAAGTTATTTTTTACGCTCAAAATACCACACGTCAATATCTCTAATATTCTCTCTAATAACGTTTCACCAGATATGAAGCCTTTAACGACGTCCTCTCATTTAATGGAGTACTCCTTTGTGAACTTTGGTGTCCGTGCTCAAAATACTAGTCATTTATCATACATATAATCAAAATGCCTTATGAAAGTAGGATTTTAATATATTGTTTCTTAGACAATATGTTTTGTCCTCCACATTAGGGATGTGACAAAGTGATAAGAATAGTGGTTATTATTCAAGTCAGGCGTTCGCATCCTGATGGGGACATATTGACTTTCCTCTGGCGGTAAAATAGAGGAGTAATATATGTATACGAATTGAGCCCAGAATCGTCTGATCCTTTTTTATTTTTAAAAAACATTTTTTGCCCTTTTTAATTTTATACACTACTTTTGAGGCAATTCAGTATTAATACTCAATATCAATTACATAATATCAAAAGTAACCGTTCATGTTGCGTTATATATGTATGTGTGACACCAAAAACAAAATACATTCTCATATCCATTCAACTACAAATAGTCTTTTTTTTTTCTTAACACCATATCGAATAATTTCAACATGGACAAGCAGGCACCATTTTCGTCGGCTCTCCTGGCCATCTTACTAGTTTTCTCAATCGGTTTGTTCGACTTCCATTTTACAATATTTAACTTTTTTGTTATTTTTGTTTTCTCCTTCTAACCTATTTTTATGTCAATGTTTCAATTATGTGTTTATTATTCACGAAAATAATAGTTCGAGGCCTTGAGCTATGACATGTTTCAAAAAATATGTCGAATTATAAAACTTTCCAAAAATGAATGCGAACTAACGATAATTTTCCAAAAAACGGGCACTCCGTTAATGACGTTAGTACTACGTTAACATTTGTACTAATATTGTTAGTTCTGTTTTAAAATCGTAAGCAAACAATATAAAAAATCTTTAAAATTGTAAAATATTTTTAAAACAACTAAATTACTCTAATAAATAGGAAGCTGACATGATATGTTTGGTTCGTTCTTAAGATGATTAGGATCGCTCTTCATATTGATTCAAACAAATACTTTTTTTTCACTTGTTAAAGTCACTTTTTGTTCCGTTATTACTTTCAATCAGTGTTATTAAAATCGGACCGGACCGGTCAGTTCGATCGGTTGGACCGGAAACCGGTCACTAGACCGGTCCTGTTCTGTAATCAGACCGTTCTGCAATCGAACCGGTCAAAACTCGGTCAAGACCCGGTTGAACCGGCCGGATGAACCAGTTGACCCGCTGATTGACTCAACTTTGCATTAAAATGGTGATTTGATCGGTTCAATCGGTTTGATTTGGTCTGAAAAAATATTTATTTATTTTGACTTGGACAAGATTCGAACATAGTCTTCCTCTATAATTATCCCCTCTCATTCCACCAAGCTAAACATGATTCTTGTTTTATTATTTGTTTCATTAATGTATATTCATTTATCAAATCTATAAATATTTTTACTTATTATCAATGTAACTAGAAATTCAATTAGTCTTAGAAATCTCTTATTGTTGTGACTTGCAAATTAAGACTAAAATTGTTATTGTTGTTCTATTATTGTTGTATTATTGATTTGTACTTTATCAAATTCTAAATTTGACAATTTGTTATGGTATGTTATTGTAATCCGTTCATAAACATGTAATATTTATTCAAGTCATAAATATGTTAAATTATAACATCATATATAAGTATTTTATTTTTATTATTTAATTTGTGCGGATCAAACCGGTTCGACCCGGTTGAACCACTGACCCATTGACCCCAGTGACTTGACCGGTTCGATCACCGGTCCGGTTTTAATAACACTACTTTCAATATATCTTGTTTGCTTCCAATTTATTTATTAATTTTAAAATCTTTTAGATTATTTTACTATTTTAAACTTTATTAACTTTTTATTCTGAAATTATGGATATTTTAAAATTTTGAAATAATTTGTTGTTTAATTTTTACAATATAGGTTAAACTGTTTTATATTTTTTTAATATTTTAATATTCTTCTCAATATTTTATAAAAATGAGAACCCCTCTATTTTTCTCAAGAATTTGAGAATCCAATCTGCACATTTGAAAATGTTAATCAAGTCATTATGGTGATGACACGTGTCTCATGTGCATATTCACACTTGATTTAGTGCAAATACAAAATCACCAAGTTTGACTTTGCTAGTCGGACTTGTGTCTGATATACATTTAAAGATGCATCTTGAACTAATGGTGAAGTATGAGTTCTTGAGTTTTTAAATTTTAAAGGGGTTCTCAACCGAGCGTCACCTATATATATTTGTTTTTTTAATTCCAAAGTTTCAAACAATGTTTAACATTTTTTTGATAGTGGTACAATGTTTAACATTTTTAATTTTTTTTCCAGGTTCTTCTATATTTGTTGTATTTTCATATTTTGTTTAGTTTTAATTTTAAAATAGAACTAATGGGGTTAATAACGGTGTTAAAGGGAGTACCCCCTCTTTTGAAAAATTATTGTTAATTTTCTTTTTAACAATTCTTATAAATTCGACCTTCATGATAATAATCCAAGGCGAAAAACTATACGTTTTCCTGATATCAAATGATCAACATGCAGGCACTGATATGATAATGGCCGATGACATTATTGTGCGGAAGTGTTACCTCGAAAAGTTTCGAACGTGCAACTGTAGTGTGGACAGTTGTTATCAACTATGTGACTCTAAAGCACGTGCACGTGATCCCCTCCTCAAAGTTTATGCGACCTGCCTAGAGCCTAAATTTTGTCTTTGCCAATTTTGTAAAGATCAAAACAATTAAATCAATTTATGTGATCAGCTCAACAATTTAAGCTTGTGTACGACCTACAAAATTATTCATCATGCTTAATTTGACGGAGCTTAAAAGAAAACTGTGTTGGCCATAATTTGTATGTTAAATTTCGGGAAAAGTATATATTGGTATCTCCAACTGTCGCGTTGAATGATCAAACTATTGATTTTTCTAATAAAGGTCAGCAAATAAAATAAATTGAGAAAATTTACCCTGTTTTGGTTTTGCAGCATTTTGAATTTGAGTCTTAATGTTGTCATGTTATTTAAATAAATGTTTCACAGTGTCGATTATCACATTGCTCTGAATGGTTATCGACATCATATGCATGGACATGTATCATTATAATCGTATCTTCATCCACTTGTGAAGGTGTTTGGGTTGGGAAACTCTGAACTCTCATGTCTCTCATCATATATAGTATTGGCGAGAACAACTTGTAAATTTGAAAACTCTTGTTTTGGCATTAGGCGACTGCCATCTTTATCTTATGACATGTTTAATTAAATTTAGAAACGTCAATGAAATGCATTTGAAGCGAATTTAAACAAATTCAACGATTTGAATTAGCTCACAAGTTCTTGATTTTGTTGTTGTTGATAATCTTGATTTTTTTTGTAAGTGTTTGATTTCAACTTAAATTGCAGTATAATCGTACATGAGGTGGAAAGGATAACAACTATTACAAGAAATGGAAGAAATATAGAGTTCGTTGTGGATTCTATTTACTCGATGTATTAGCCTTAAGTTCAATTCGAACATGCAAGATTTGACCATAAGCAAGCAAGGGAGTACACAAGCACACTTTTTACTTGGTTCGGGCAATCTCTATTCCAAGGGACTTCAGTTCAGGGAGATCCAACCCAACATCCACTATGCAATCAAATTGTTCGAGTACAAACCAACACAAACCAGAAATTGGGCAATTTCTAATGAATCTAGAGATAAACGACTGCTTAAGAACCAAGAACTGAATGTAGATAGAAATGGAGGGTTGTAAGCCCCCTCTGAAGCCCCTGCATGACACTCGACGTCGCAGACGACTCGTGTACTGCAAATCCAATCCTCGAACAGCTCCGACTGGCTTTTGCTTGTTCTCAGAACTCAAACACCGCACTAGTTTGAACCATCCGCAGTGCTCACCAATCGACAAAGTTATTGAGCCACGATGTTGCCGATGTTCGACGAACCTCCCACGATCTTCTCCAAACTTTGATCGAATCTCCGCTCTTCCGATCGCTCAACTCGCCTGGACTGACTTTCATTTTGGTTTCAAGCCCTAAGCCCCAAATTCAAATTCAAATTCAAATCCTTATATCCCTCTTCTAGCATGGACCAAAACGCCGACGTTCTCCCCAAACTCGGCTCTCGTTCAAATTCACCAAACGGCTTCGCTTGCCCATCAGTGCCCTTTGCAGAGCGTCGCCGTTCCACTAACTCTCCAAAGCCTCCGAAGCCCGCCATCATCAAAACTATGCCACTTTGTCCTGCACTGAAAATATTCCTTTTGTCTCTCCCAACAAAAGCCTTGAAAGGATCCTAATGACTTAAATCTAGCCTATGCTTCCCCAGCTAAAACTAGATTACTAACTGACACGCGTCGTCTGACGTGTCAAATTTAATATTTATAATTCTCCTGCTAGTGAGCTAGTGTAGCGACAAGTAGGGTCAAACCCAAGGGAGTTGGTGTCACTACAAATTTCAAGAATTTTATACGACAACCATATATAGGCGTTTGGTTATCACACAGTCTATCTATGTGATAACGTTACAATAATAACGGGTGTTATCACAATTTGGCTTATCGTAAGGTATGCGCGATAAGCGTACGATAACTCAGTGCGAGAGACCTACGATAACGTTGCGACAACGCACACCTGGTTATCGTAAATGTCTAATAACGTTGTCGTAAGGCCACAGCGATAACGGAACTAGACGGTTGCTATAACAGAAATACGGTAGTCGTAACGTTCTCGCAGCGTTGTCGTATAGTTTATGCGACATGCATGTGTTAATGATTACAACAACAGATATAATTATACAAAAGTCATAATCTTTATTAAAATTAATAATTCAATTAGGCTGTAAATTGCAAAATACCATAAAATTAATAATTCAATAATGTTATAAATTGCAAATAACCTGGATATATTTTACCAAAATATAATAATAAATCCCCTGGATTTGTACCAAACAGAAGATCCTTCTACAGATATCAATTTAAGTGTCCTGGTAATACCAGTGCATCCAACTGCACTACAAAAAAGTCTAAGGATCCAAAAAAACATTACCAAGCTACAATTCCAAAAGATGTCGACCAACATCGTTCACTAATCAGTGGATTCCATGTCTTCGTCTTCTTTAGGCTCTGGTGGCTGGGAATTTTGGTTCCTCATTAGAGCTTGTGTCAAGTGAGTAATGACCTGTTGCTGTTACTGGTAGAACTGCATCACCTGTTGCTGTTACTGGTAGAACTGCATCATCTGTCGCTGCTGATCCCGGATCTCTGTCATCTGCTCGATTACTGTATCCAGCTGCGGGGATGTACTAGGAGAATGGGACAGAGTGCGCTGCGATACAAGCCTATGGAACTTTGAACCATCCACTAAAGTCACAGCAGTCCCGATGTATTTTGGAAGCTTTGTTCGCTTATTCATCCCCAGTATGTCCGATCCAACTTCGAAATCCAAAGCTTGGGGTACGATATCGCCATGGTCCCTTTTAAGAGTGTTGTGTGCTTCATGCAGTAGGGCCTGACATGTAACAGAATGTTGATCGGTTTAATATTTTTGTCATTCATTAGTAGAAAATAGAAATATACATGTACTCTATACTTGCATAAGAAAGCACTAACAGTGATTGAATATACATGTACTCTATACTTGTCATTCATCAGGCATATGATTGAATTGTAAAGGTGTCACTAACAGTGAACTTAAAATCATTGGCAGATTAAAACATCAGATATAACTCAAAAGGACACGCAACTGACAGGCAGAACACTTGAAATCCCAAAGTAATTCAGCATGAAACGAAAATACATATTCTGATTCCAGTTACTTACTACATGCAAATACTGCTGCTAGTAATCAAACTAATAGAAATAACATCATAATGTAAGTACAAATTCATCAATTACCACTTTCTCTACTGCAACATCGGACACGTATGTGCCATCTAGTTTTTTTCCACCTTGTCATACATTTCCATGCAGTAGATAATCCTCCCATGTTCAGCTACGTGTAAAACCATTCACTTAAATACTAAGTTTCTTAAATAGAGCCTGATTTATGTCAAATAAAAATTCTTAAGTAAGCAGCACTTACCATATCATCGTAATGAACACCTGTAGCTTTGGTTCCTCCCCTATGAACTCGCTCTTGTATCCCTTTTGAGTTTATTTTGTTCCGCTCTGAAATTGTATGTATCAAATCAGAATTTTGTGCATACCAGATTAAACCTGCCTCAACCTCATGTCGCTTCAGTGTCAGCCCCTCAGCAGTCCTCTCGTGTCGCAGATTGTACCAGCCATTAATAAGCTTTGTTCGGCACTTCTCGAAGAAAATCCTTTTGATATCTTGAGTGTGTTTTGCGTCCCACCTGGCTTTTGCCTGGCACATAAACATGTTGTAATTTGGCATGTAAAAAATGCAATAACAACCTATTAAACACATGTAGACAGAATAAAAGTTGTGGACATAAAAACAACATACTAAACATGTAGTAAACAGGTAAAAACATCTGACATAAAACACTGTTAACATTAAAATAAATCACCTAAACAAGATACAAGCAATTTGAATCACATAATTGTTGACATAAATATTGGTCAAGTAAAATGTTAGAAATTATCATCAAACTACTACCTTAAACTCTTCGAACCATTGATCTTTAGCCTCCTGATCACAACGAGAAATTGTTGTCCACCCGGCGACCCAATGCTTTGCCATGCAGTCTAACCCAATATCGATACCATGATTCGTTGGAAAAAAACTACCACATACAAAGTGCATAATGAATACACTATAACATAGCAAATTATAATACATTAGAAATTAAATTACGCCGGGGTTCTTACTGATTAGGTAAACGAGGCCTGATCAAGATTTTTCTATTGTCCTCATCTGTGACGCCACTGGAATCCCTTGCAGAAGTTTGGGCCCTCACATACTCACGAGCAGGAGCAACATGTGGGTAAGGCTGAGACCTAGTTGATGGCCTATCCACTGAAGGTCTGGTTAGAGTAGGTGAGACTCTATGGGGTTGTTGAGAAGGCGAACCATCTTCCATGGCATTGTGTTGGTCCGCATATGGTTGGCCTCTGAAGTCATATGAGCCATTGGTGAATAATGGACAGACGTTCATCATAAAAGTATGGTCGTCAAGGACTGCATCACCTTGTATAGGGGCAGGGCGAGGATCACGGCTAAGGGATGTTGCACGCATAGGTCTGTTCGATTCAGTGGGCGAAACATACCGAGGGACATAATCGGTAGGCTGTGCAAGTTGTGACGAGGGTGTTGGTTGTGGTTCTCTAGGTGGGAGTACCCGTCGCCCGTATGTATGCGTTTGAGCAATAGGTGAATTGGGCACAGGTAGTTGCTGTTGCGGAGGTTCAGTAGCTGTAGGTCTGATTATTACTGGGGGAGAGGTTTCAACAGTAGGCGTTGTATCAACTCCGATAAGGCCAGCATCAAACTTCTCCCAAAATCTACCAACAGCCCCTTTTTTGGAGCGCGGGAAAGCTGTCCTCGCAGGTGGCTGTTCTTCGGATGAATAAGTTCGATCCATGTGTTCTGGAGGGTCACATGTTGCATAGAAGATGTACGTTAGTAGACAAAAACTAACATCACTACTTAGTGCAGATGAATGTGTTCGGATTAGTACTATGAAGAGCAGTAGAGTACACAAAAACACAATCACAGTGTACTGCATTAACAATAACATAACACAAGTAGGGCATAAAGTCGAAAATTTAGGAATCTAACGTTCTCAAAACCTAACCTAGAAACGAAAACTAGCACAATAAGTTGGAAGAACAAACTTAAATGTCTCGCTGTTTGCAAAACCTAATTTACAAATTTGTCTAATTTCACAGAAAACCAAACCCCAGATCTAAGCTCCAGTGATAGTACCTCTTTCGCAAGCGTATGGATGGTCACTGACGGTGAAATAAGAAGCACAAAACGATTGGGAAGGGTCGGTCGTCTGTCGATTGCGTATCGCAAGGTTAAAATTGAAGAAGTGAATTTCGTCTAAGTTTGAGAGACGTGAAATGGAAACAGGTAAAGTCTTGAAGCGGTGAAACCAAAACAAGTAAATGGATTAGGCGGTCAAATGAAAAATTTGGAAAGTAATTTGGGAAAAAATATTTGTCAAATATATAATAATGAACAATGCCAAACCGTGGTACTTGATATGTCAAATTACAAATTTAAATGAACATTATCAACTATTTCAACAGAACAAAGGATTAACAAATGTTACCTTTTAAATTAATAAATGTATATTTTGTTACATTAAAAAGGTAAATATTAATTATTACGAAATATAATACAACAAACTTTTTTATTTGGCAAACTTGACAATGTCAGTCAATTTCTGATTCCGAGTAGTCAAAACCAGTTGAAACCTCCAACTGCGAATCGGAAGATTGGTCGCAAGTACATATCTATTCTCTTCTTTGGATTCGTAGGTCATGGAATTAGGATTGTCAGCCACATGAATCGTGTTTTTATACACATCCACGGAGGTAGGTTATAAGGAGTAACCATGACAGGCCAACATGAGTAAGATTTGACATTATTCCTGAAAGGATTGAATCCATCAGAACACAACCCCAACCTCACATTGCGTGTTTCGGCAGCGAAATTAGGATAGCAAGAGTTAAAATGTTTCCATGACTCCCCATCAGAAGGGTGGACCATGGTGTTTGGGTCAGGTGCAGTTGAAGCATGCCAGGACATATGTTGAGCCGTGCTACTCATTATGAATAATCTCTGTAGTCTTGGTATAATGTCTAGGTAAAACATAGATGACCGCGCTACTCTTACGTAACGACTAATATTCTCCGAAGCACCTGGTTGATATCTATCTTCACCACAAAAAGTGCAGTTACTCATTCCCTCAGCTTCAACATAATAAATCATACAACCGTTGACTCACAGATCTATACGCTTGTACCCCATTCCGAGGTCATTAACAAGCTTCTTTGAGTGGTTGAACGATCTGGGGATTCTGTTGTCGCAGTTGGCCAAACTCTGCACGTAATCGCATATAGAATTATAAGCAGAAATTGACAATTCGTAGTCAGCTTTTGTTTGGAGTAACTTCATATGAGAAGACAACTCCGTCTCGGTGGTGCATCCTTCATAAGCGGGGTTGTTGCTCGCACAAAACAAATCATAAAAATTTTGTGCACTCAAGTTAGGATCCTCGATGACTGGTTCTTCGGGATTTGGAGTGTCCCAATTATAGGCAGCAACTTCGTTGACCATCTCAGTATATCGAGTGTCTATCATATTAGGCGGGAAACCAAAATTGTCATTGTTTTCATGGCCCACGTCTTGAAATGGAACGGGTTGGTGTTGGTACGGTTGTTCACCGAATGGTATTTCTGAGTTTTGCTGGTTCGCAGAAACAACGTAATTGACTTCTACTCGTGCTTCCCCGTGGTGCGTCCAGTTATAGTAATTTGGGGTGAAACCTTGTACAAATGATTTTCGACCATACTAGCCACATGACATTTTCTATTTTTGCAATGCTTGCATGGACAACGCATTTCAGTAGGAAGTTCACCTCTAGCAATAGCTACTTCAATGAAATTTCGAACCCCCCCACATGAAAGTGTCGTTGATGAATGATTGTCCTTCATCACGACGATTGTACATCCATGACCTTTGTTCAATGAATGATTCCATTTGATGATTCTGTAGAAGACACAATTGTAAGGATAAGACACTTACATAATCTAGGGAAATTTTTTACAAAAACTTCATCGTATTACATTATTAAGCAAACATACTAAACATCACATTAACAAAAGCTCATACGTTGTTCATTTATATAATTTGTCCAACGCTCCAAACAGTCAACCTTATTGATTTTTTGCTACGTCCCTATTTTTCCTAGTATCCTCTGAATGTTTATGGGAAGGTTGATCTACGATCTCGTCCCCTGGTTGTGCTTCCTTGTTGGTTTCTACACCTTCCACAGTTGATTCCTCATCATCCTCTCTGTATTTTGCAAAACTATAGCTATGAATTCCGCAACAATCGGGGTCCCATTCGCATCCATATATCCCGCCTTGAGCGGAGCAAGTGTAAACATCTGATTCACCGGTTCGTCTGATCATATCCTACTACAACATGTTATCGGCTTAGACGGATGTCGTCACGAACACCATTTTGGACGACACGTAAGTGTCAGCTTATATAAACTACATATGTTTCACATTTACTTTTCAAATTCATAATGAACTGAAAATTAGCTTCTTGTTGTTTATCAAATAAGAAAAGAAAATTGGTTTCTAGTTACTCAATTGTAAATATGATGCGAGAGGTATACTACATTCATCTGCAACATGTGTTTAAATTGTATATTATTGAAATTAAACATAATTATTATCAAAAAAAGAAAACAAACTAAACATAATTAATTATATATTTTCCAATTGTGCAATAAAATTTGACAGATACTGAATATGACAATTCATGCAAAAAGAATACGACTCTATCAATAATTAAGATTCATAATCAACGTACCCAAAATTGCAAGGAATATGAAACTCGAAGCTCTGCGTCTTGGTGAAGATTTTACGAAAAAAGAAATCGTTGAAAGGAGTTGTATCTTGATATGGAGAGATGCCTTGTTGAGTGATTAAGAAGGAAACAATGCCTGATTTTATAGCCAAATTTCGGTTCAATTATGGTGCTTGAAATGACTAAAGTTTGAGTGAACAATATAAGGCTGCAATGTTTTTTTCTTTTCTTTTTGATGGAATGTATAAGGCTGCAATGTTGGTCTTTCACCGGTGACAAAAATAGAAAACGACGAGGGAGGTGTCGGCAGGGGACTGTACAACAACAGTGCGTGATTAATGCGATAACATTATGTTATCGCACTGATTGTTATCGTACGCTTATCGCTGAGGTTATCGTACATAATTTTTTTATTTTTTGTTATCACAAAGGTTGTCGTACAGTTAGCGTATGTGTCATACGATAACCTAAGTTATCGTATGCTTGTTGGCGTATAAAATTCCTAAAATTTGTAGTGTGTTGCTGAAGCTGTAACTGTAGACAATTAAAGAAAAGGGAGGGGGGCTTAGCAATTGTGAGTGCAAAAGAGAAAATAGCAAAGAAGTTTCATTCAGAGAGAATATTCAGCTTAGGATTTCTATTGTGACATGTTTATCATCGACTGCTAAATATCAAATCTCAAGTTTCGAAGTGTGGTTATTCCGACAAAGGTAACTATTCTAGTATCCCGACAAAGGTGATACGCCACAATCTAAACCGACAAAGGTGTTAGACTTCTAGTTCTTTCCTAAACACAATAATCCTACAAAGGTATTATTAAGTCTAGGTGTTATGATCTACCTTTACGACAAAGTTTCCAGTAGATATTAATGATAAGAATTAATTGTTTGATTAAGCTTTGCGACAAAGTTTCCACTTAACCTCACAAGTTAATTCATATGAAAAAGCACAAGAACTAGAGAAACAAGAAATTGCATTAAGAAAAGAGTCTCAAAACATAAGTCACAATACACAAAACCCTAAACAGAATCGAGAGTTTAGCTATGCATAATTGAAATAAAAACACAATGCATGATGAAAGGTAGAAAAATCTCTTCTCTCGCCAAAAGCTTCGCCTTCTCCTCCAGAGCCGTCTTCAAACTTCGTAGAATGATTGATTATGGAAACCCTAACCCAAACCTTTTATTTATAGCAAAACTGGGTTTCCAAGTCTGTTTTTGGGCTTGAATTATCAAGTTTTGGACTGATGACATCATCAAATATGATGCTGACATCATCACCTCATTGGCTCGCCGCGTCCAACGTGAACATTAGTGCCGCGTCCAGCGTTGACATTAGCGTTAACGCTAATGTCTTTGCTGGACGCGATCCACACTGCCTTGGTTTCTCCTTTCTGTGCGCCAGTTCCGACTTCGACTCTGGATTTGACCTTCTAAATGACTTCGGCTGCTCTCAGTGTGAACTATAGAGTTGTAGGGAATTGAGTCAGCTATGCATTGGCTTGTAGCTTGTATTTTTATGATCAATGGTCGATTCCCAGCACTCCGTTGAACCTCCGAAGATCTTATCTGCCATTGTGGTGTTTTTGGCACGAAATGCCATCTTTTATGTGCGTTTCCTCCTAGAGCTTCCGAAACACCTGAAATGCAAAACCATACTAAAAAGTAACTGCTCGCATAATAAAGTGTCAAATAAATGGGATTAATTGATTCGTTGAGTCGTATAAATATGACTCATTAAACCACTCCACACTTAAACTTGCTCGTTCAGAACAAGAACAAGTTATAGAAGAAAAACAAATGTAACACCACAATTTCTTCGATGTCCTGTATGATGCACACGAATATGAGTTGTTAGTCTAGACTTGCTTTTCTATGCATTACTCAATCATTACTCAAACCATCATGCTTCACACAGAATTAACTTGATACGTATTACCTTTGAGCCGAAATTCAAATCAATTCGGATGAATGGGAGATAATCCTTTTTAGACCCATGATCTGCATTTGTTGTTCCAAACTCTAGCTATATGGTTATATTTCATTGCTTTTTCTGGCACGTGATTTATTTGAGCTTCAAGGTTTTTGAGTTCTTTTTTCTTTGTTGGACAACTTTTGATGTAGTGACTTTCTTTGGCCTTTGGCTCTTGTGTAAGAATGATGTACTTCACTTTTTCTGTGTAAACCTTCACAACTTGGCTGACTTTTTTTCTTGAGCTTTAGTTCTTTAGTGTGAACAGCTTGTCCTTTTCTTCCTTTCTTTTGAAGAAGGTCCAATCATCGCCCGCAAGCATATGGAAATACCTCCCCGCTCTTTCTCATCCTCGACCTTTTTGACGCAAGTCAAGATGAGGGCCACTCACCTTTTCCCGATTATTTTGGACTACAGATAGGACGATCTATTTTCCCGTCCCACCTACCTACATAAACGCTGCAGCGGCAGAGCAAACTCTGAACCATAAAGTCTCGAAGTGCTAGCCTCCACGAAATCCACATAACCATATAACTCGAAATTCGGTCCTTTGAATGCTTTGTCAAGTCTCTCTAGGACATTTATATCAACTCCACATCCCTGTTTATCTAAACTCAAAAAACACGTAGTGGGTTAAGTACACATGTAAAAGCACAATTCAAATTTCACGAGAGAAATTCAATATAATCAGCATCATCTATTTCACATCATTAACATCCAATAATGCATATCCAAGAAATAGAGAGAAATTTCATACTTCTCAATTTTTTAAAAAAAGAAACGTGCTGACACAGTACAATATGCAAATAAAATAAATATGCTGACACAACTGACTGACTCTCCCACCCCACACTTTTGAATCAAGTCGTGTCCTCACGGCACGACTTTAGTGCAAAGCAGACAAACAATGCAAGACACACATGTATGTGGAAAATAAAAGTAAAATTGAACAAGTACTCCCCTCGTCTCGTTGCGTGATTGTGTAAATTCTGGTCAAACGAGTCGGTCAACAGTCAACCACGCCCAGTGTAGACGTTAGGGCGCGATCAACGACTTAATGTTCTCTTAGGACGCACCGATAATGTTAAGGTTGGGCGCGCCTCTAATGTTAATGCTCGGCGCGATCCGCACTAAGTTGCACCTATTTTTTACCTGCAAAATAACTTTTTTTTCAACATAAACCAAGTCAAGATAGACCGGTTAGATGACCCAAGACTGAACAAACATAAAACGACATAAAAATGAAAAAACAAAAATTTTGCCGGGCTGCCTCCTGCGAGCGCCTTTGTTTTACGGCGTTGGCTCGACGATACCTCATTAGGGATCACAAGTTAGGATCCCATGGGCGTGTAAGGTCAAACTTCGCCTCAGCTACCCCTTCATTCTACTCATAGCCCTCATGGAATGGTGTCCTCATGTCTATTCTCCACCGGTCTGGCGGATTGGCCTTCACATCCTCCTGAGTCTCGGAGGATACCTTGCTCATGGACACTTTTCTAGTTGCACAGCTCGTCTCATCTAAAGGGTAGGGCAGTAGGGCACCAAGATATAGTGTGTGGACAATGTCTGGTGGCTTCTTCATGCATGGACGGTCATCATCCTCATAGATATTGAAGTTCGATGTCTTGCCACCAAACGCAAGTGACAACAAGCATGTTTCCATGTCAATCTTGGTCTTAGTGGCGAAGAGGAATGGACGTCCCAAGATTAGCGTTGGAGGATCATCATCTCTAGCATCTCCCATCTGCAAAATATAAAAGTCTACAGGAATAACAAGATCTTCAACGCGAAGTGTTAGGTCCTCAAGTAAGCCAACAGGACGAATAAGCGACTTATCTTCTAACTCTACCAACAGTTTAGGAGGTTTCAATGGCCCCAATTTCAAAGAGCAATATAACAAATAAGGCATAGCATTAATAGCAGCACCCAAGTCAATTAAACAATAATGTATAAGTGTCTCACCAACACCACAGGTGACTGTGAAGGCACCTGGGTCCTTACACTTTCCAGGCGGCGCCTCTTGCCTCGTAGCAAGTGCGTGCTTCATTGTTTGCTCTTTTTGCTCCTGCCTCGCCTCCAACTCGTATCCTAGCTCGTTCTTATCGATCATATGCTCTTTCAGAGCTCTTACCTGCATAGAAAATGAAGGCAAAGGGTCAGTTTTGGAACATGCATCAGCGCGGGTCGCACCCACTTCAAACGTTACGGCCGTGCCCGTTATTGACATTATTAGCACGTCCGCTTCAGACATTAGCGTCTAGCCAATGTCTACTATGGGCGCGATCGGCACTGTCCGACTCGTTTTCTACACTCGATTTGTCTATGACTGCTAATGTACTGATGTTCCCCTTCGGGTTAGGCACTATCTGCGACGATAGCTTTCCCGGATCTCTCTTCAGCTCAAAAATGGTATGGGCTATCCGGGACATCTGCTTTGACAATTCTGCTAAAGCTCCATCGATCTTCGAAATGGCCTGGGCTAATTGATGGGTGCTAGTTGCCAGCTCCTTCACCACATCTTCCAGAGACTTGTTAGAATTCTGATTACTAGGGCCTGCTTGATTGTAGTTCTGCCCCCTCTGCTGGTACTAATTTTGATTGTTGTAGCTACCCTACTGCCGATGGTATGGTGGGCGGTAGTAATGCTGCTGAGGTTTCTTGGCTGCATGGTTGTTGTAATTTTGAAATTCACTCACTGCATTGACATTGGCCTGTGTATCCTCCTGTAGAGTTGGGCAAGCATCCGTTTTATGATTAGTCGCACCGTAAAACTCACACGGCCTTACCTGAGCTACCTAATTAGTTATTAAAACCTTCATCATCTCTTTCAGTTCTTTCAGCTCATCAGATGACGGGGTCTCAGCCTTTGCAACATGTCTGATTCGACTAAATTCCTCTTGGCGGCTAACCTCTTATCTGAACCTAGCATTCTCGGCAACCTCCGTTATCAAATTTCACACTCCAGCTGGGGATATATTCATGATGGTCCCTCCAGTTGAGGCGTTTAGCAGCAACCTATCGAGTGGTCTCAACCCATCTAGTAAGTACTCGATTATCAAATTCTCAGGCACTCCTGGGTTGCAGCAGCTCTGTTCTAGGGCATTGAACTTCTCTAAATAGTCATACATCGACTCATTAGGCCACTACTTGATATCCTATAGCTGCCTGCGAACATGAATCACCTTGGCAGCTGGGTAGTATTTAGCCAATAACTTCTTCTGCATCTGGTCCCATGTCCTGATGATACTTGGAGGAAGAGACAAAAAACAAGCATGAGCTACTTCGGCTAATGAAAAGTGAAAATGTAAAATTCTCCACTGAGACTCCGTGAGGTCGGAGAGTCTTGCAGATGCCATGAAGGCTCTGCAGATGCTTGGTGGCTGACTCTCCCTGTCTCCCTGAGAACTTCGGTAGGTGGTTCACTACTGCAGTCTTGATCTCTATTTCAGATAATTCTGGCCCTTCGTAGATGCACCATGGCTGATTCTGAAAATTGGGCGCAGACAGCTCCTTCATCGTGGGTTGATATAGCTTCATCTGATCATCACCACCTCTGTCGACCTCGTTCACGATGTCACCAACCACGCTGCCTGCACATGACATTGCAAGACAAGTAGCAAACACAAAAAAAAATAAAAACAAAAATAAATAACGAAAAGAAACAACTTTACCGAAGCGCAGCTCCCCGGTAACGGCACCAAAATTCAACGCGCGTCGTCTGATGCATCAAATTTAATATTTATAATTCTCATGCAAGTGAGCTAGTGTAGCGGCAAGAAGGGTCGAACCCAATGGAGCTTGTGTTGCTGAAGCAGTAACCGTAGACAATTAAAGAAAAGGGTTTTTTTAGCAATTGTGAGTGCAAAAGAGAAAATAGCAAAGAAGTTTCAATCAGAGAGAATATTCAGCTTAGGGTTTCTATTGTGACATGTTATCATCGATTGCTAAATATCAAATCTCAATTTCTAAGTGTGGTTGTTCCGACAAAGGTAACTACTCTAGTATCCCGAAAAAGGTGATACGCCACAATCTAACCCGACAAAGGTGTTAGACTTCTAGTTCTTTCCTAAACACAATAATCCGACAAAGGTATTATTAAGTCTAGGTGTTATGATCTACCTTTACGACAAAGTTTCTAGTAGATATTAACGATAAGAATTAATTGTTTGATTAAGCTTTGCGACAAAGCTTCCACTTAACCTCACAAGTTAATTCATGTGATGAAGCACAAGAACTAGATAAACAAGAAATTGTATTAAGAAAAGAGTCTCAAAACGTAAGTCACAATGTGCAAAACCCTAAACAGAATTGAGAGTTTAGCTAAGCATAATTGAAATAAAAACACAATGCATGATGAAAGGTAGAAAAATCTCTTCTCTCGCCGAAAGCTTCGCCTTCTCCTCCAGAGCCGTCTTCAAACTTTGTAGAATGATTGATTATGGAAACCTAACCCAAACCTTTTATTTATAGCAAAACTGGGTTTCCAAGTCTGTTTAGGGCTTGAATTATCAAGTTTCGAACTGATGACATCATCAAATACACTGTTGACATCATCACCTCGTTAGCTCGCCGCGCCCAGCGTTGACATTAGCGTTAACGCTAATGTCTCTGCTCGACGCGATCCACACTGGCTTGGTTTCTCCTTTCTGCGCACCAGTTCCGACTTTGACTCTGGATTTGACCTTCTAAATAACGTCGGCTGCTCTCGTTGTGAACTAGAGAGTTGTAGGGAATTGAGTCAGCTACGCATCGGCATGTAGCTCGTATTTTTTTAATCAATGATCGATTCTCAGCACTCCGTCGAACCTCCAAAGGTCTGATCTACCGTTGTGGTGTTTTTGGCACGAAATGCCATCTTTTATGCGCGTTTCCTCCTAGAGCTTCCGAAACACCTGGAATGCAAAACAATACTAAAAAGTAACTGTTCGCATAATAAAGTGTCGAAATAAGTAAGATTAATTGATTCGTTGAGTCGTATAAATACGACTCATCACTAACCTAACAATTGCCCTCCTAATCTAGTTGTGCTGATGACAAAAATACATGCTTGATTGCAATAGTGGACTTGAGTAGTATCTACACCCAAACATCATTAATCCAACTCTTTTACAAAGGTCTCATTGTGCCTCTTCAGTATGCAGGAAGTTCCTGCAAAATTCAAACTTGTTAGTTGGCACAACCATGGTTCCAAAATATGCAGGATTAACGTCACCCAATATTTTCTTTATCTCAAACTCTTTAGTTTCAACCTTATCCCTTATGAAATGCAACCTCACATCTATATATATGCTTGCTTCTTTCATGGTAAATAGGGTCATGACACAAATAAAAGGCACTCTAACTATCAGTAAAGATAATAGACACATAACATTCATTCTCAAGCTAATACAACAAACCCTTTAACCACAAAGCCTCCTTGGCTGCTTCAGTGAAAGTTATGTACTCTGCCTCAGTGGAGAAGTGTGCCACAACTGAATGAAGCTGAGCCTTCCAGGAGATACAGTTTACACACCAAGTAAAGAACAAACCACTAGTAGACTTATTTATTATCCCTATTACTAGCATATTTAGAGTCCAGATAACCAAACAATTCATATTTTAGTCCATAACCAAAATAAACCAAACCAAACTTCTTAGTTCCACACAAAGATGGTTGCTCGCAAACAGATGTTGTCCAAGGCAATTTCCCAACACTATAGGTTAGCTCGTTGCAAGGTGGTTGTGTCAGATACGTACCAGTGAAGATGTTCCTGAAGATGATAAGGACAATGTCGTTGAAAAAGATAAGGGCAAATGTTCAAGATGCTGCAGGTGAACTAGAAATAAAAGTTATTGAAGCAGGAGACTGGTATGATGAAGGAACATATATGGCCGTTCCGTATGTTGAAACTGTTGATGATGTAATTGACAAAGAGACAGATGCTCCTAAATGACAAGAAGCTGTTCCTGACGATTCCATAGAGAAGTTGTTTGAGGATGCAAAACTTCAAGAAGTTGATAGGGATGATGTAGTTCCAACGGTTGATCTAGATATTCGTTCAGAAAAGGAAGAATAGGTTAAAAATGTAGTACACGAACAAGTTGATGATGTTGTAGAAGTTGTTCAGACGGAGGAACAGGAAGCTGTGCCGAGTAATATGAAGGACAAGCTAGCTGAAGAAGAAGAAAGTTGCGGTAGTAGATGTGACAGAGGTTGGTAAAGAAAAATTGCCTAAAATAGTGGATATTTTTCCAGCGGAAGAACAAGTGGTTGTGTGATGGACCATAATTATACGAATCAAAAACACAGTTAAACCCACTAAATTAGACTGTTTGTCTATTTAACTTTTGCTTGTTAGTTCCGATATTTATCTACAGGGCATTTTAGAGACTATAGAGAATACACGCTAAGGAGGAGTTCTTACGCAGAAAAGATGTTACGAGTCATTCCGAGGTCAAGATCAGACGCCGACTGAAGAAATCTCAAGATCCTGACATGGAATCACTCAAAACAAATCAAACCGAAGAGCAACCGAAGTCAGTCCGGAGCTGAAATACACCGATAGTTTTGTGAAAACGTCACAAAACCTCACAAAACTCATCCTTTTGCCCAAGGTGACCGGTGGCTTTTGGTTGGAGGTAACCAAAGGAGGAGAGCCTCCCCCTTTTATCACCCACAACCGGCGGCTTTCAAGCCACCATGAGATGTTGCCATGTGGTGGCTTCTCCTCCACACAACTCCTCCTCCCATGGCTATAAATACATGCCTCCACCCTTTGTAATCTTCATCCTCAAATCTCATAAACACTTATCTCTCTAGTTTTGGTACTTTGTAAGTTTGGTTTTCAATCTATAATATTCTTGTTGGTTCTTGAATATTGTAGATCGTTCTTGAGTACTCTTGTCGGTTCTTGAGTACTCAAGCTTTACTTTATTATTCTTGAGTACTCTTGTCGGTTCTTGAAGTACTCACCCCCTTCCCTTACTGTCTTTACTTTCGAAAACTTTACTGTCTTTTCAAAAACCTTTTCAAGTACTTAGTTATGATGTCCTCTTCCATGGATATTCGTAGCTAAACCCTTCATTCGGTTGAAGGGGTGTACTTGAATCATACAATGTTTTAGACCCTGCACCTAGTGCCGCTCTGTGTTCAAAACTTGTTCTATGTGCCATATATCAGGTTAGAACTTCCAAGGTTAGTGGAAGCTTTAACGGGCAAAGCTCTTCCGTGGGGTTCGTGAACATACTCGGGTAAGTGGATGCTTTAACGGGCAAAGCTTATCTGAGGAGTTCGACTTATTTCAAAAACCATTTGGTTGATCGTAACTGAAGATCAAATGGATGCACATAAGACTAAGATACTTCGAAAGGAGGAATTAGTCTAAAATAGAACAAGTGTTTTAAACGATGTTGCAAGTCTTGTGCTAGAGATAGCCTCGATTCATCTTTGAACACGTAGTATGATCATTAGCGGTCAATGATAAACAACTATGATATAAGGCCCCTAAAACCGAATCTTTTCTTGACTTAAAACATCACCTGCACTTTACTTTCTTAGTATAAATTGCACTATCAACTGCTGACGTACCGCAAGACTTGCCGATCACGCAACAACCGCTGTAAGTCTTCCTTTTATTTTCAGTATTTACTTTTCTGTTATTTACTTTTCCATACTAAAAACCAAAACCAACCAAAAAGTCACATAGTTATTCGCGCTAAAACCTTAATCAACCCTAAAATCACGTTCCCCGCCTGTACAATCCCTCAAAGAACGATTTATCCCCCTAATTCCATTGGGTTCGACCCCTACTTACCACTTGCTACCCAGTAGTGAAGTCGCGAGTAGCGGACTTATAAATTTATTTATACACATTGCCTCGCAACAAGGCAGTGCTGTCAAATTGGTGCCGTTACCGGGGAGTTGTGAATCGGAGTAGTTGTTCTTTTTTCTGTTCACCATGTCATCATACTACGGAAGCGAACCTTGGAATGATGGGGGCAGCAACCTTATGTTTAAAATGCTCGACTGTCTCCCCAAATTCGGAGGTGCTCTTGGAGAAGATCCCGTGAAGCATACACAAACGTTCCACTCCATATGCAGCCACATGAGGCCTAAAAATGAATCGCTAGAGGAATTTAAACTCACATGTTTTAAATTTTCTTTAACTGACTCGGCATTAAAATGGTATTACTCATGTGCTGAGTATGAAAGTGATTATGGGGGTCTACAAACCAAATTCCTTGAGAAGTTTTGCCCTCCATCTCTCCGACTTGAAACCCGCGAGAAGATTCTCAATCTTGAGCAATTCCGGAACGAAACATTGGATGAGTACTTGGCGTACTTTGACTCCATTGTGGCGAGCTGCCTGCACCATGGATTCTCCAGAATCAATCTTATCCAAAGGTTTCTCGGTGGAATGATGTCACTTGAGCGGAAAAGACTTAACGATGCAGCGGGAGGCTCGATCATGAAGTTAACCATGTCTCAAACCTGGCGACTCATAGACAATTTGGCAGAGAGCACAAAACAAGGGCCAATACACCAAACTGAAGATAAGGTACTGACGGAGCCCACTGCACTGTCGTTAAAGTGCAATGTTCTCCGTACAAATAAATTTATATTTTCCGCTACTCGCAACTACACTACTGGGTAGTAAGTGGTAAGTAGGGGTCGAACCCAAGGGAATTAGGGGGATACGTTGTTCTTTAGGGGATTTGTACAGCGAGGGAGCGTGTTTTAAGGTTGATTGAGATTTTAGCGGTTATGACTAAGTGACTTTTTTTGGGTTGTTTTTTTTGGTTTTGAGTGCGGAAAAGTAAATTACAAAAAATAAATACTGAAAAATAAAAAGAAAGACTTACAGTGGGTGATGCTTGATTTGCGAGTCCTCCGGTAGATGAGCGGTTAGTGATTGCAGATAATCGAGCAATTTATAAAAGTAAATACAGGAGGGTTTTGTAATTCAAGGAAAACATTCGGTTTCAGGGGTCTTGTATCATAGTTGTTTATCATTGACCGCTAATGATCATACTAAGTGTTCAAAGATGAATCGAGGCCATTTCTAAGCGCAAGACTTGCAACATCGTTTAAAACACTTGTTCTACTTCAGACTAATTCCTCCTTTCGAAATATCTTAGCCTTATGTGCATCCATTTGATCTTCTGTTACGATTTCCCAAATGGTGTTTTAGATAAGTCGAACTCCTCGGATAGCTTTGCTTGTTACAGCTTCCACTACCCGAGTATGTTCACGAATTCCCACGGAAGAGATTTGCTTGTTACAGCTTCCACTCAACCTTGGAAATTCTGACTTGATATATGGCACATAGAACAAGTTTTGAACACAGAGATGCACTAGGTGCAGGGTCTAAAACATTTTACAATACAAGAACACCCCTTTAACCGAATAAAGAGTTTAGCTACGAATATCCATAGAGGTGGATACCATAGCTAAATACTCGGGGGTTTTTGAAAACAGTAAGAGGAGAGGGGGTGGAATACTCAAGAACCAACAGGAGTATTCCTAATTCCTACTGAATACTCAAGAACCAACAGGAGTATTCTCTAAAGTATAATACTCAAGAACCAACAGGAGTATTATTTCATAAACCAAACTTACAAAGTAACATAAACTTAGAGAGAGAAGTGTTTACAAATTTTGGATGATTTACAAATGAGTTTGGCATTGGTATTTATAGCCATGGGAGGAGAATGAGAGCCATACACTTGTCACATGGGGAGAGGAGGAGGAAGGAGGAGGTGACACATGGGGGAGGAGGAAAGCCGCCGGTTGCAATGGAGGGGGAGGGAGGAAGCCACCGGTGGCCGGTCATGGAGGAGGAGGGGAGGAGCTTTGGCCACCCATGAGTCATCTTCTCCCCAAAGCCGCCGGTCACCTTGGAAAATGGATGAGTTTTGTGAGTTTTGTGCAGTCTTTTCACAAAACTATCAGTCCAATTTCACTCCGGTCTGACTTTGGTTGTTCCTCGGTTGAATTTGAATTGAGTAATTCAATGTCAGGATCTTGAGATTTCTTCGTTCAGCGTCTGATATTGACCTTGGAATGACTCGTAATATCTTTTCAGCGTAAAATCCTCTCCTTAGCGTGTTTTCTCTCTAAGCGCCAAATTACCCTGTAGAAATATATCGGGACTAACAAGTAGAAGTTAGATAGACAAACAGTCTAATTTGGTGGGTTTTACTGTGTATTTGATTCGTATAATTATGGTCCATCAGATTACCCCACACTTTTAGTTGTTCGTCCCGAACAATGCTATTAAAGGGCGGCACACTAAGTAAGTTTGTTGAAATATGAAAATTAGACTGTGGTACTAGATTTATCCTAATTCATGCATTACTTACTTATTACCAAATTAAACTGTGTAAATAAATAGAAGAAACTTGATACTTGTACCTCCGTGCCGAGATGCAAATTATTTTGGATGTTTCGGGAGATAGCCCTTTTCAGGTTCCTGGACTGCAGCCTCGGGACCGTCTTGCACTATATGGTTTCCTTGTAGCTTTCTCTAGCATGTGATTCGGTTCGGGTTTCAATGGTTTGAGTACTTTGATTTTCTTTTGGCGAGGGACAGCTTTTGTAGTGAATCGGCCTTTGGCCTTTGATTTGACTCTTTGAGTACTTCACTTTTTGTTCGGTTAAAACCTTCACAATTTTGGGCCTTTGGCCTCTTGATTTGCTTCTTCGAGCTTTTTGCCTTTTTGTGGCTTGCTAGTCCATTTTCTCAAGCCTTTTTTGGGAGGTCCAATCATCGCCCGCAAGCCTATGGAAATACCTCTCCGCTCCTCTCATCCTTGTCGTTTCGCTGATAGCACTAAAATATATGCATTTTAGGCAACCTCTATGCTTATTGTACGATTTCACTTGCTATTTAATGCATTGTGGTTCATTTCAGGTGAATTACAGAGTTTAAGCTGAGAATACAAGTGGACATTGATTTTGGAGCAAACCCGAGCACTCTGGAGCGAAAACGAGCAAGATGGAAGTCGGAGCACAAACTCTCCAAGAGCGTGCGGTCGCACAACCTCTTTGTGCGGTCGCACGACTCAAACCAGAAGTACAGGAATTCTGTGCGGTCGCACACTCAGGAACCACGATAGCACGAGGCAGGATTTTGGGCAGCTGTGCGGTCGCACAACCCACCCGTGCGGTCGCACAACATCGTAAAGTCTGCATTTTTACGCTGAACTATAAATAGAAAGTTAGGGTTTTCAAGCCCCGACCCTTGGATTCCCTGGGAATTTCTGCTGGGTTTTTGGAGAAAAGAAAGCTTGGAGAAGAAGAAATATTTTTCTATCATCATCAACAACTCGGATCGTGGATCGTCCTTCATACCTATTGCTCCATATTGGTTCTAGACTCCAATACTCTACTTTCTACATGTTTTTCTGTTCATCTACTATTGTTATGGATTGTAATCTCACCATGAGTGAGTAGTGACATTGGTTGGGGGTCTATAACCCCTCTAGACATGTTTGTGACATTGTGAATGATATGGATGCCATTGATGAATGATTTTACACGCGATTCTTCTTTATTTGAACTTAATGCTTTGGAATTACCTATGACATGTTTTTGACAAGTTAGAAATAGGGATTTTTGCTTGATTTCATGCTTGACGTAGCTAACCCCTGAAAAGTATGATTTCAATTGAACGAAATAAAGAAGCATTAGGGTTTTTGTGTTACATGGCGATGCTTTAATCCTAATGAGAATGGCACGAATTTAACAAGTGCATGATTTATTTAGTCAATAAAGCGCGAGTGTGAGGCTAGATAAATCATGTCCTATAGCACCAATATAGCGCGAGTGTGAGGTGTTATGCGAGGTGTAACCTCTTGATGCTAAGTTGTAGCGCGAGTTGAACTCGGTATTAATGTTACATAGCTAAATTCTAAACGTGTGCATGTGAACTCATCAATGGTGTCCGAATTTACCGTCACAATAATTGTCTAGGTGGGGAAATAGATCCCTAGTCATCCTTGAATTGTTTGTTTACCCACTTTCGTTGATCAAGTCTCTCTTTCGGATAGTAAAACCTTGCTATCAACCTCTTACGAGGAACAAACCCTCCCCCAAACCATAAACATTTCGAATTTAATCTTTAGCACTATTAGTTTAATCACCTGTCCTTTGGGTACGACCTTGGGTTTCCCAAGTCAATACAAATTGTTTTGATTAACCGTGATTAGCATAAGTATTCGATATTCTTATTGAATATTTACACTAAATTACAACCGATCAAATGGCGCCGTTGCCGGGGATAGGTTAATTAACTATCGTGCTATTAGATTATTTTGTGTGTTTACTTTTCTTTACTTTATAGTCATTGCTTGTGTTGCACTTGATTTTGTCTATTTCTTTTGCCGCTCATCGCTAAGAACCTCCTTTGTTCTTGCAGGCACTTGAATGAACACAAGATTTCAAGGGAAGAAACACGTAGCAACCGGCTCTTCTCCAGATACTTCTCTACCAACCGTTAAGAGAGGAAGAGGTAGACCTCGCAAGAATCCTCTACCTCCAGTTATTCCTATTCAGAATATTGCTCCTGTTATTCCACCGGCTTTCCAAGGCCCTAGACCACGCCCACCTCCACTTCTGAACCCGCTACATTATTTGCCACCGGAGTTTAGAATGGAAGACGATAATGATAACCGTCCGGTTCTTCCAAGGGATAACCGTGAACGCAGAATTGATGGGGACGGAATAGAAGACCCTCCAGCTAGAGAGGAAAATATTGAAGATAGAAACCCCCGTCGGAACCCCCTATTCCTCGAAGACAGAACCGAAACAACAGATATGAAGAAGAGGAAGAAGATGAGGACGAGAGACCCGTGGGAGATTATATGACTCCCACCCTCGGAGGAAATGGCTCGATTATTCAACCTCCCGATGAGGATGCCTTTGACTTCGACGTTAAATCGTCTCTAGTGCATATGATCACGAATGACCAATTTCAAGGGGCCGGAAATCCCTCAAATCATCTAGCCAACTTCCAAGAGTATTGTCGGACGTATAAACCAAAGAATGTGCCGGTTGAGCACGTATTTCTGAAGTTATTCCCTTCTTCACTCTATGGGGACGCCAAAGAATGGCTTATGAATCATGATCCGGGCACCTTTCGCACTTGGGAACATTTGGCTACGGCTTTTCTCAATAAGTTCTACCCTCCGTCTAAGACCAAGAAGTATACAAATTTTATTCTCACATTTTCTCGGAGGGATAATGAGCTCTTCCACCAAGCGTATGATCGCTTCAAACATTATCTAAGGGAATGTCCTCATCACAATTTCAGACCGGCGGATTTGATGCGATATTTCTACTTGGGAATGAGCAAAGAAGCTAAAAACCAAATGGATACCGCTAGTGGCGGGGCTATCATGGGTTTATCGGCAACCAAGGGCTTCAAAGTCGTGGACAAAATTTCTTCGAACTCCGATAAATATCAAGGAGTAGACCATAGAAAAATGGCCAAGTCTAGGGATGATTCCTCAAACTCCGAAATGAAGAGAGAAATGGCCGATTTGACGAAGAAGGTAGAAAATATGTTTAGTATGGTGAACTCCGTTGAGGCAACAAAGGCTAAAGTTGAAAAAGAAAGAGTCTCGGCGCAACAATCATGCTTCTTGTGTTCTAGTACAAGACACTCTACCAAGAATTTCCCCGAAGGGAAATATGAAGAAGATGATGATGGCTATGAAGAGGCGCATTTTGTCAACCAACAAAGAAACTACAGTCAAAATGCAAATCCTACCACTAGACATTATGAGCCTCCACAAAAGAGGATGTCCAATGATTCTAACTACACTTCAAGGCCTCAAGGGCAAGGAAATTATCAAAGCAATTACCAAGGGAGTAATCAAAGGCAAGGATATGGTTCTAGCTCTAATCAAAATCAAGGGCAAAACTCGTTCTCAAACCAAGGGCAGAATTCCTATTCAAATCAAGGCCAAGGCTCTAATCAAAATTCGCAGAATTATCAAGGGAACTACCAAAAGCCCTATCAAGCCGAGTCTAATATGAATGACCAAGGGAATTCTTCCTATAACTCTCAAGATAATTCTATGATGTCTATGATGGCGCAAATGATGGAGAGTAACAAAGAGAGCAAAGAGAGCAACCGAAGAATGGAAGCAAAGCTGGATGAATTAGCGGCAGAAAACAAAAGGCTTTCTAGAGAGAATGCCCTCATGAAGCAAATCGGGAAACTCCCGTCTCAACCGGATGTAAGTTCCATAGAGCATTGCAATGCCATTTTTCTTAAAGATGAAGAGCCATACATCACGAATGTCGATGCCATAACGTTGAAGAGTGGGAGAGTCCTTCCTAATCCTCATGGAGAGCCAAGCTTTAGTAACAAGGAAATTGAGTTTGAAGTTGCCCATGAAAATCCTGGAATTGAACTTCAAGTTCCTACAGAAATAGAGAAAGAGAAGGAAGAGCCGGTTTTGATGAGGAAATATGTGCCGATGGTCCCTTTCCCCCAAAGACTCAACAAGAGCAAGTTAGATCTTCACTTCAAACGGTTTGTGGAAATGCTGAAAAAGTTATATGTTACTCTCCCATTCCATGAAGTTATCGCTCAAAATCCTATCTACGCAAAGTTCTTAAAAGATATTGCATCTGGACGTAGAGTCATTGAGGAATCTAGCATGGTAGCCCTAAACCATGAGTGCAGCGCCCTTTTCTCAGAACAAATACCTCTCAAAATGAAAGACCCCGACCGATTCGCCATCCCATGCTCTATTGGCGCCGTGAGCTTTGAAAACCCACTAGCCGACCTCGGTGCTAGTGTTAGTGTCATGCCGCTAGCAACTTATTATAAACTGGGGCTAGAAGGGATGAAGGATACCAAGATGGTGATGCAATTAGCTGATGGAACCACAAGGAATCCCAAGGGATTAATCGAGAATGTTCCTATAAAGATAGACAAATTCCACATACCTTGTGATTTCGTAGTGATGGATACGGGGAGTAATCTCAACACGTCTCTTATTTTCGGGCGCCCTTTCCTGGCCACCGCAAATTTTAAAGTTGATCTAGGGAAAGGAAAATTGACGTTGAAAATTGGAGGAGAAAAGATTAGGATAGAAAAGCCTATGGATGAACAAGAGGCTATACAAAAGCCGTCTGATTCAGAAGAGCAAAAGGGTACTTGGGCCGAGAATGTTGAGGTCAAGAAAGTAACAAGGAAAGATTTGTACAAGTCGATTGACCCCGACGAAGACCCTCATATTGATCACAAAAGGGTGTTCTCTTGCCATGATGAGTTGAACAGAAAAGCAAAAGCTAAAACGGTAAAAGGGAGGAAGCAAGCATCGCTTTGGAAAAGAGCTGTTAAGCAAGTTGCTTGCAACTCTTCGAAGAACCCGGATTGAATCCTCCACTTCACGCAATACCGCTAGAGAAGGGATCCCACTCGGGACTTCTCTTAGTGTGCTTCTAGTCACGAAAAGATTCGGCTCCGTCTTAGCCAAGACGTTAAAATAGGCTCGTAAGTATCTTTCCCATGATCCTCTTAGTGTTTAAGTTGATTGGATCTGCATTTGCCATGTTGTTTGAGCTATTCATGTGAAACGGTGAAAATTTGAACTATGATAGTGCGTGTGCGTGTATTTGATGATTGATGGGAGTTTGGGTCACCCTGTGGTGGTGTGCTTGATTGACTGGATGTTTTGATAAGGCATAAGTGTGGGGTTTCAAAATTTTGTGCAGGAGTGTTGATATACGTTGTGGAACCGACTTAGAATTTTACTTCGGGAACTCTGTGCGCTCGCACAAAAGTGTTGTGCGGTCGCACAACAGAGCGAATCATCGTCTTTCAAGAACGCACAGATTTTGTGCGCCCGCACAATAATGTTGTGGTTCTATTTTTATCCGTGCACTCGCACAGACTTCTTTGTGCGTTCGCACAATAGGCCAAATCCACGTCCATCAGGAACGCACAACATTTGTGCGCTCGCACAACATTGTTGTGCGTCTGTTCTCATCTGTGCGTTCGCACAGATCCTGGCGTGCGTTCGCACACTCCCTATTGTAGCATTTTGACAAGATTTTGAGTTGACTTGTTTAACTTCGACACATTTAGATGATGATTTCCCCTTCCTCGTATGCTTAACACTCTCATTTTCAGTTCCTCACCCCATAGAAGAAAAAGGGGAGTCATACTTCGAGCCTTTGAAGCGAGTCTTCCTCAACAAACAAGCGACGTCTCCAACCTGAAAGGGGCTGCCTCCAAACGAGAGAAGTTCATCTTAACTTCTTTTTCGCTTTTTACTCTATTCATTGCTTAGGGACTAAGCAATTACTAAGTGTGGGGTGGTCTATATTTGACTTTGTCTATTCTACATGAGATGCGGTGTTTGTTTGATATGCCTTCACGTTCATAATCTAATCACCATATGTTTAAAGAAAGACATTTACACCATTGCACAATTCATCCAAAAATTTCAAATTTTTAATGAAAACAAAAAGTCTAGGCAAGGCTACATTTTCGAAAAACTTCATTCCTAATTCAACTAGTAGTGCATGATTTCACTTGATTGACCTTTTAGATGACTAATGGATTGGATTGTTGACTTTCATTCTCGAGGATCAAAGCATCTACTAGCGCTTCTTTATCTTCTATTCTAAGCTTTTTTCCGTTGAGACTAAAGAGTTGATCTTTGAAAGCATAAAATCGAAATGATTTATAACTCCAAAACCCTTGCATGCCATGATTGCCTTTAGGTGACCTTAGTGACCTTGTTTATCTAGTGGATTTTGTCTTGTTGGTTTGTCGTGCTCCATTTTTAACACTTAGCCCTTTGTCAAGTTCTAAGTGTGGAGTCAAAAGAGGGCGATAAATAGGCCCCAACAAAAAAAATATGTGTGTACTTCATTCTTATGGTCAAAAGAGGGCAAAGCCCCGACTAAAAACTTTCTCAAGTGCACGAGAAGTTTTGTGCAAAAACATACAAATGCCGGGGGTTAGGGAGGTAAGTCCCCCTCGAAAGCATTTGTAGGCCAAAGGCCATTTGAAAGAAAAAAAAGGGGAAAAGAAAATACAAAGCACTTAGGCTTGACAATCGGCTATTCCACCATCCTCTAGCATGAAAACCAATGAGGCAATTGATACTTACTAGCAAGAATTCACTAAGGGACGAGCCTCGTATTCTTTTATACTTAGGCATGATATGGTTTGCAAGTATTTACAAAAACTTTATTGTTGGAACTCCTCTTCTCTTATGACTAAGTGACCTATGCTTCCTAGGCTTGAGAATGAGTTCAAAGCCCACAAGCCAATGGACTAGCCTTCTTACTAGCATTTGTGAGTGATCCAACAAGATTTCTTTGCAATTATTAGATCATTTTCTTGAAGTCACTAATATAGAAGATGACTAGAATCCTAGATTAAAGAGTTATTAGTCTTTGCTTTGATTTGCTTGAATGTCCTAATTCATGAATTTCCATAAGGATTCGAAGAGGACTCATGTAGTGATTGAAATGCACATATCTAGTTGAATACACTATGAACTTCATGAAAAATTCCTTGCCTAGTACTTTGAAAATTGTGAGCTAAAAATGTCTATTTGGATGATTGTTCTCTTTGTGGGATTTGTGAGTATTCCCGTGTCTGAAAACTCTCAGGAGACTACAACTCCTCCACTAGGGTAGCCTAGGGGTTTAAAGGCTTGGTGCATGTGCTAAATGCACTCGTGTTACCTACGAAAGTGGTTAGTTAGAAGTAGGATTTGTTTCTTAGTCTTTTTGAGTTAGTGTTCGTAACCATATGGAGTTTCTTTTGAATTGATCCTGAGTGATGTATAATGCAACATTGTTGATGATCTATACGATTAGTTTGCTCGGGACGATCAAACGATAAGTGTGGGGTGATTTGATAGCACTAAAATATATGCATTTTAGCTAACCTCTATGCTTATTGTTTCGTTCGTTTTATCACGATTTCACTTGCTATTTAATGCATTGTGGTTCATTTCAGGCGAATTACAGAGTTTAAGCTGAGAACACAAGTGGACATTGATTTTGGAGCAAACCCGAGCACTCTGGAGCGAAAACGAGCAAGATGGAAGTCGGAGCACAAACTCTCCAAGAGCGTGCGGTCGCACAACCTCTTTGTGCGGTTGCACGACTCAAACCAGAAGCACAGGAATTCTGTGCGGTCGCACACTCAGGAACCACGATAGCACGAGGCAGGATTTTGGGCAGCTGTGCGGTCGCACAACCCACCCGTGCGGTCGCACAACGTCGTAAAGTCTTCATTTTTACGCTGAACTATAAATAGAAAGTTAGGGTTTTCAAGCCCCGACCCTTGGATTCCCTGGGAATTTCTGCTGGGTTTTTGGAGAAAAGAAAGCTTGGAGAAGAAGAAATATTTTTCTATCATCATCAACAACTCGGATCGTGGATCGTCCTTCATACCTATTGCTCCATATTGGTTCTAGACTCCAACACTCTACTTTCTACATGTTTTTCTGTTCATCTACTATTGTTATGGATTGTAATCTCACCATGAGTGAGTAGTGACATTGGTTGGGGGTCTATAACCCCTCTAGACATGTTTGTGACATTGTGAATGATATGGATGCCATTGATGAATGATTTTACACGCGATTCTTCTTTATTTGAACTTAATGCTTTGGAATTACCTATGACATGTTTTTGACAAGTTAGAAATAGGGATTTTTGCTTGATTTCATGCTTGACGTAGCTAACCCCTGAAAAGTATGATTTCAATTGAACGAAATAAAGAAGCATTAGGGTTTTTGTGTTACATGGCGATGCTTTAATCCTAATGAGAATGGCACGAATTTAACAAGTGCATGATTTATTTAGTCAATAAAGCGCGAGTGTGAGGCTAGATAAATCATGTCCTACAGCACCAATAGAGCGCGAGTGTGAGGTGTTATGCGAGGTGTAACCTCTTGATGCTAAGTTGTAGCGCGAGTTGAACTCGGTATTAATGTTACATAGCTAAATTCTAAACGTGTGCATGTGAACTCATCAATGGTGTCCAAATTTACCGTCACAATAATTGTCTAGGTGGGGAAATAGATCCCTAGTCATCCTTGAATTGTTTGTTTACCCACTTTCGTTGATCAAGTCTCTCTTTCGGATAGTAAAACCTTGCTATCAACCTCTTACGAGGAACAAACCCTCCCCCAAACCATAAACATTCCGAATTTAATCTTTAGCACTATTAGTTTAATCACATGTCCTTTGGGTACGACCTTGGGTTTCCCGAGTCAATACAAATTGTTTTGATTAACCGTGATTAGCATAAGTATTCGATATTCTTATTGAATATTTACACTAAATTACAACCGATCATTCGCGCGGGTCAAGATGAGGATCGCTCATCTATTTTCTCGGCTACTTTGACTAGAGAGAGGACGGTCTGATTCCCGTCATCTCCTTTTTTTCTTTTTGCATAAACACTGCATGGCGGAGATGACTTCAATCTTCACTGAAACCCGAAGTGCAGCCTCCACTGACTTCGAAAACCATATAGCTAGATTCGATCCTTTGATTGCTTGCCAAGCCTCTCTAGGGCAGTTTATGTCAACTCCACATCCCTAGTTTATCTCAGCACAAAGGGACAAATGAGAAGTTACATTCTAAGTTTTTAGACAGTTGAATTTTCACAAGGTTAATGCATGAATTATGACTTATCTTTTTCACATTCTTAAGTTCATACTTTCAAAAAGATAATACTAAAAAGAAAAAACATGTTATGTACACAGGTGGTTCTCACCCCACACTTTTGAACGAAGGCGTGCCTTTCAGCAAGACTTAGTTCAAAAGCCATGCACGAGAAGGAAATGCTATTAAGGAAATGCTATTATACGAGAAGGAAATGCTATTAAGGAAAAGGAAGAACAGAACTCCCTTTAAGGTGTCGAGTGAACGACATGGCACGAGGCTGGATAATCGAGGGAGTTCGGCTGGGGCCTTGAACTCTGAGCATAGGCCTGTCAGGCTTAATGTTGCACCCAAGTCCGATTCCTGAATAGTCATTTCTTCTATGCACCAAGTGGGTGAGAGCAACTTATTGATAAAAACTAAATGACAGAAAATAAAAGACAGAAAGTAAGATAGTGTCGGGTTACCTCCGACCAGTGCACTTGTTTAACGTCGTTGGCTCGACAGTACCTTATTCCTGGATCACTGGTTGGGGTCCCATGGGTGGCTCAGGTCGAATTTCGCCACTGTTCTTGTGTTGACTTTTGCCTTGCCTTTTCCTAATTTCTTGCGAGATGAGGTGCTTGGGTCCAGTTCCCCTTGTTCTGGTTACGTCTCCTTCCAATGTCTTTGAGAAGGTAAGGGACCTTTGACCACTAGCCTCTTGAACCGGGTTTTCTTATGCTTAGGGCTGTCTTGTCCAGGCATGGCAAAAACATGCTCCATTGCGGAGTCGTTCTGCTCTGGCCCTTTTCCCATCCTTCTTTCAGCCTCTTCATTGATCACATAGTTTTCAGCAATTTGCCTATTGATCGAGGGGAAAAGTCGGGACGCTTACATCTTAAGGCTCGGTTCTGCCTCGTCGTGTCTGTTTGTAAGGAACTGGTCGTAGATGGTCTCGGAAGCTTGGGTGATGATAGCTGGGTATGGCTCGGGCAGCATACTGGTGGTATTCTGGACTTCTTTTTCAGTTGGCTCCGCCTCGAGTTCCCATGAAGGTTCGTTGCTTCCAGTGCTTTCTATATCCCAGTCTTCTGATGGCTCGGGAGTCTCTTCTGATGGCTCGGGAGTTTCTTCTTCTGTCTCTGGACCAGCCTCTTGCATTTCTCTGTCAGCTTGGGGTATTCGTTTTGTGGCTGCGACCAGGTTATCTATGAGGTTCCACATGTCTACCAGGGAGAAGTTCCTGGCTGATCTCCTCATTGCTTCGTTAATCCTTGTCAGATCATCGGCCTTCATCCCACGAAGAAATTTTTGGAGAAGAAACTTCTTCGTGAATCCATGGTGCGGGCAGCTTGAGACGATGGTGTCGTATCTCGTGTAGTATTCGTCCAAGGTCTCATCCCGGGATTGTTGAAGGCTTATGATCTTCTCTCGGGTTTTTTGTCGTAAGGATGGAGGGGAGAATTCTTTCTGGAATGGAACGCAGAGGTCCACGAAATGTACTGCACTACCAGCGGTTGATGTGTAATACCAGATCGCCGTGAAATCAGTTAGGGAGAATTTGAAGCACTTAAGCTTAAATTCCTCTAACATTTCGTTTTCAGGTTTATGTGGCTGCAAACGTGGTGAAAGTTTCGGCAGTGTTGTACTGGGTCTTCTCCATCTGTACCTCCGAACATGGGAAGGTATCTTGTTGTCCACGCATATGAAGGGGGTTGCGTCATGAGGACATGGGAGGGAAAGAACAACTAATCCGATGGCTAATTCCCCGGCAACGACGCCAATTTGACGGAGCCCACTGCACTGTCGTTAAGGTGCAATGTTCTCTGTACAAATAAATTTATATTTTCCGCTACTCGCAACTACACTACTGGGTAGTAAGTGGTAAGTAGGGGTCGAACCCAAGGGAATTAGGGGGATACGTTGTTCTTTAGTGGATTTGTACAGCGAGGGAGCGTGTTTTAAGGTTGATTGAGATTTTAGCGGTTATGACTAATTGACTTTTTTTTGGGTTGTTTTTTTGGTTTTGAGTGCGGAAAAGTAAATTACAGAAAATAAATACTGAAAAATAAAAAGAAAGACTTACAGTGGGTGATGCTTGATTTGCGAGTCCTCCGGTAGATGAGCGGTTGGTGATTGCAGATGATCGAGCAATTTATAAAAGTAAATACAGGAGGGTTTTGTAATTCAAGGAAAACATTCGGTTTCAGGGGCCTTATATCATAGTTGTTTATCATTGACCGCTAATGATCATACTAAGTGTTCAAAGATGAATCGAGGCCATTTCTAAGCGCAAGACTTGCAACATCGTTTAAAACACTTGTTCTACTTCAGACTAATTCCTCCTTTCGAAGTATCTTAGCCTTATGTGCATCCATTTGATCTTCTGTTACGATTTCCCAAATGGTGTTTTAGATAAGTCAAACTCCTCGGATAGCTTTGCTTGTTACAGCTTCCACTGCCCGAGTATGTTCACGAATTCCCACGGAAGAGCTTTGCTTGTTACAGCTTCCACTCAACCTTGGAAATTTTGACTTGATATATGGCACATAGAACAAGTTTTGAACACAGAGATGCACTAGGTGCAGGGTCTAAAACATTTTACAATACAAGAACACCCCTTTAACCGAATAAAGAGTTTAGCTACGAATATCCATAGAGGTGGATACCATAGCTAAATACTCGGGGGTTTTTGAAAACAGTAAGAGGAGAGGGGGTGGAATACTCAAGAACCAACAGGAGTATTCCTAATTCCTACTGAATACTCAAGAACCAACAGGAGTATTCTCTAAAGTATAATACTCAAGAACCAACAGGAGTATTATTTCATAAACCAAACTTACAAAGTAACATAAACTTAGAGAGAGAAGTGTTTACAAATTTTGGATGATTTACAAATGAGTTTGGCATTGGTATTTATAGCCATGGGAGGAGAATGAGAGCCATACACTTGTCACATGGGGAGAGGAGGAGAAAGGAGGAGGTGACACATGGGGGAGGAGGAAAGCCGCCGGTTGCAATGGAGGGGGAGGGAGGAAGCCACCGGTGGCCGGTTATGGAGGAGGAGGGGAGGAGCTTTGGCCACCCATGAGTCATCTTCTCCCCCAAAGCCGCCGGTCACCTTGGCAAATGGATGAGTTTTGTGAGTTTTGTGCAGTCTTTTCACAAAACTATCAGTCCAATTTCGCTCCGGTCTGACTTTGGTTGTTCCTCGGTTGAATTTGAATTGAGTAATTCAATGTCAGGATCTTGAGATTTCTTCGTTCAGCGTCTGATCTTGACCTTGGAATGACTCGTAATATCTTTTCAGCGTAAAATCCTCTCCTTAGCGTGTTTTCTCTCTAAGCGCTAAATTACCCTGTAGAAATATATCGGGACTAACAAGTAGAAGTTAGATAGAAAAACAGTCTAATTTGGTGGGTTTTACTGTGTATTTGATTCGTATAATTATGGTCCATCAGGTACCGACGATGGAAGTGGACTCAGTACAAAACAAGCCCGACACCACACCCATTACGAGCTTGCCCGCAACAAAGCCGAGAGAAGACATCAGTACGAGGGTAGTAATGGACGTCGAGGCAGCTCTAAAGGAGCCAATATTGGAGCCCACAGAGCCAACAGAGGATGAAAACTCATAAATAACAGAAGAAGAACCGGCCAAATCAGGCCCAGTCCTCATTGCCAAACCAGCCGAGCCACTTGAAACGGTCCTCATCACCAATCTGCCCGAAGAAGTCCTGGCTCTACTTGACGAGCCAAGAGAAGTCCCGGACTTCACTGCCAAATTAGCCGAAACATGCCCGATCCTCACTATCGAAGCTCCTGAGGCAGGACTGGTCCTCATTACCAAAATGCCCGAGACAGACTTGGCCCTTGTGGTGGAAGTCCCCAAACTTGACCCCTTGTTCTCTAAGCATATTACGGCCTCCGAAGATGATGTGGTCCATGATGTTACGGTGCTAGGCGAGTTGGAGACAAAACATGAGCCAGAAGAGCCAAAGATGGAGAACTCACTCGCCACGAGCCCAAAAAACTCACTCGTTCTAAAAGGGCCAATCATCTCTGCCACAAAGAAGAGGGTTAGCATGGGAGCATGCTTGAGGTCGCTTGTCAAAAGACTGAACTTCCAAAACTGCAAAGATGCCAACCGGCCATACATGAAGAAGCGGCAAAGGCATGGCCCCAAAGAATGGAAACCCGGAAGGAGAAGCAAGAGAGCTCGACTCGATGGACCAACAACTATGGTCAAGGAAGCCTCAACTTCTCAGAGCTATGAAAAGAAGAACCTGCCGAACCAAACCGAGCCCATCACTCCACAAGTTCTTTGAGCGGGATAAAAGAGCTGCCAACAAGAAATTTGACCTCACTCACCCATGGGATCCGACCTTATGATCCATGATTGAGGTATTGTCGAGCCAACGACGTTAAACAAAGGCACTGGTCGGGAGGTAACCCGACACCTATCTTACTTTCTGTCTTTTATTTTTCTGTCATTTAGTTTTTTCCGTATGTCGCTCTCACCCACTTGGTGCATATAAGAAATGACTATTCAGGAATCGGACTTGGGTGCAACATTAAGCCAGCCAGGCCTACGCCAAGAGTTCAAGGCCCCAGCTGAACTCCCTCGATTATCCAGCCTCGAGCCATGTCATTCGACACAATAAAGGGAGTTCTGTTCTTCCCTCTTCCTTAATGTCATTTCCTTCTCGTACAATATCTGCTTGCATGGCTTTTGAATTAAGTTGTGCTGAAAGGCACGCCTTCGTTCAAAAGTGTGGGGTGAGATCTACCTTTGTAAATAAGTAACATGTTTTTCCTTTTCCCTTAATATTATCTTTTTGAAAATATGAACTTAATAATGTGAAAAAGATAGATCATAATTCATGCATTAACCTTGTGAAAATTCAACTGTTTAAAAACTTAGAATGTAACTTCTCATTTGTCCCTTTGTGCTGAGATAAACTAGGGATGTGGAGTTGACATAAACTGCCCTAGAGAGGCTTGGCAAGCACTCGAAGGATCGAATCAAGCTATATGGTTTTCGAAGTCAGTGGAGGCTGCACTTCGGGGTTCAGTGAAGATTGAAGTCATCTCCGCCATGCAGTGTTTATGCAAAAAGAAAAAAGGCGAGGACGAGAATCAGACCGTCCTATCTCTAGTCAAAGTAGACGAGAAAATAGATGAGCGACCCTCATCTTGACCCGCGCGAAACGGCAAGGATGAGAGGAGCGGGGAGGTATTTCCATATGCTTTCGGGCGACGATTGGACCTCCCAAAAAGGCTTGAGAAAATGGACTAGCTAGTCACAAAGAAGCAAAAATCTCAAAGAAGCAAATCAAGAGGCCGAAGGCCCAAAATTGTGAAGGTTTTAACCGAACAAAAAGTGAAGTACTCAAAGAGTCAAATTAAAGGCCAAAGGCCGTTTCACTACAAAAGCTGTCCCTCGCCAAAAGAAAATCAAAGACCAAACCATTGAAACCCGAACCGAATCACGTGCTAGAGAAAGCTACAAGAAAACCATATAGTGCGAGACGGTCCCGAGAATGCAGTCCAGGAGCCTAAAAAGGGCTATCTCCCGAAACATCCAGAATAATTTGCATCTCAGCACGAAGGTACAAGTATCAAGTTTCTTCTATTTATTTACACAGTTCAATTTGGTAATAAGTAAGTAATGCATGAATTAGGATAAATCGAGTCCCACAGTCTAACTTTCATATTTTAAAAGCTTACTTAGTGCCGCCCTTTAAAAGCATTGTTCGGGACGAACAACTAAAAGTGTGGGGTGATCTGATGGACCATAATTATACGAATCAAAAACACAGTTAAACCCACTAAATTAGACTGTTTGTCTATTTAACTTTTGCTTGTTAGTTCCGATATTTATCTACAGGGCATTTTAGAGACTAGAGAGAATACACGCTAAGGAGGAGTTCTTACGCAGAAAAGATGTTACGAGTCATTCCGAGGTCAAGATCAGACGCCGACTGAAGAAATCTCAAGATCCTGACATGGAATCACTCAAAACAAATCAAACCGAAGAGCAACCAAAGTCAGTCCGGAGCTGAAATACACCGATAGTTTTGTGAAAACGTCACAAAACCTCACAAAACTCATCCTTTTGCCCAAGGTGACCGGTGTCTTTTGGTTGGAGGTAACTAAAGGAGGAGAGCCTCCCCCTTTTATCACCCACAACCGGCGGCTTTCAAGCCACCATGAGATGTTTCCATGTGGTGGCTTCTCCTCCACACAACTCCTCCTCCCATGGCTATAAATACATGCCTCCACCCTTTGTAATCTTCATCCTCAAATCTCATAAACACTTATCTCTCTAGTTTTGGTACTTTGTAAGTTTGGTTTTCAATCTGTAATATTCTTGTTGGTTCTTGAATATTGTAGATCGTTCTTGAGTACTCTTGTCGGTTCTTGAGTACTCAAGCTTTACTTTATTATTCTTGAGTACTCTTGTCGGTTCTTGAAGTACTCACCCCCTTCCCTTACTGTCTTTACTTTCGAAAACTTTACTTTACTGTCTTTTCAAAAACCTTTTGAAGTACTTAATTATGATGTCCTCTTCCATGGATATTCGTAGCTAAACCCTTCATTCGGTTGAAGGGGTGTACTTGAATCATACAATGTTTTAGACCCTGCACCTAGTGCCGCTCTGTGTTCAAAACTTGTTCTATGTGCCATATATCAGGTTAGAACTTCCAAGGTTGAGTGGAAGCTTTAACGGGCAAAGCTCTTCCGTGGGGTTCGTGAACATACTCGGGTAAGTGGATGCTTTAACGGGCAAAGCTTATCTGAGGAGTTTGACTTATTTCAAAAACCATTTGGTTGATCGTAACTGAAGATCAAATGGATGCACATAAGACTAAGATACTTTGAAAGGAGGAATTAGTCTAAAATAGAACAAGTGTTTTAAACGATGTTGCAAGTCTTGTGCTAGAGATAGCCTCGATTCATCTTTGAACACGTAGTATGATCATTAGCGGTCAATGATAAACAACTATGATACAAGGCCCCTAAAACCGAATCTTTTCTTGACTTAAAACATCACCTGCACTTTACTTTCTTAGTATAAATTGCACTATCAACTGCTGACGTACCGCAAGACTTGCCGATCACGCAACAACCGCTGTAAGTCTTCCTTTTATTTTCAGTATTTACTTTTCTATTATTTACTTTTCCATACTAAAAACCAAAACCAACCAAAAAGTCACGTAGTTATTCGTGCTAAAACCTCAATCAACCCTAAAATCACGTTCCCCGCCTGTACAACCCCTCAAAGAACGATTTATCCCCCTAATTCCCTTGGGTTCGACCCCTACTTACCACTTGCTACCCAGTAGTGAAGTCGCGAGTAGCGGACTTATAAATTTATTTGTACACATTGCCTCGCGACAAGGCAGTGCTGTCATTGTGCAATGGGTTGTGCAGGACAAGAAAAAGAAAATTATGTCTGTGCAAGCAGAGGTTCCGACGGATGTGCCAGAAGGTATTCTAGATGATATGAATGTTGAGTAGGTGCGTACTGTGATATTGTTGAAGGGGAGGTGTGATAGAGGGTGACTCTATCGGTTTTGCCCAAAAGTGAGTAAGTTGCAGCGCAATGGAAAATGAGTTGGGCAAATGATGGTTTTATTGATATGGTGATGGAAAACAGTGGAAATATGTGGGGAAACAAAGGATAGATGCTACGAAAAGAGACAATTGCATCAGTATACCCCTCGTAACAAGGGTATACCTACCGGAAAGGCAATGTCTCAAACTACTCTAATGGTGATCACAAGAAGAAGCTCTTGGCTAAACATTTCTGATGATTTGTGATGTCCAATGAAGTGTTCCTCATGCTCCTTATATAGGGAAGTAGCCATTGGGGTAGTCAAAGTGTAACGGCCGCCTCCATAAATGCCAAAGATCTCCTTTGACCAAGCCAACGGCTATCTTGGAGGTGCATCTTCCAACGGCTCCAAGCTCCAACGTCTCTATGAGATCCTTGCCATTCAATGCCATGATCTTGTAGCCGTTTCTCTTGAAGGTCGAATTCCTACTTGTCCCTTGGATAGCCTTGCGTAGGACCTCTTCTAGGGCACTCGTCCGGACCATCGGATAGCCTTGCCTTGACCCGATGATGTTAATCTCCCTTCCATGGTTATTGGACATTCTAAGCACTTCTGTCGAGCCAGAATTCCCATTTGATGAACTTGTCTCGAAGATTCTTGCAGCGTGCCCGTTCTGTGCGCACATGCCACTCGTCGATTGGGCCTCCGGATGACTTCGCCAGGCCACTGTGGAATTCTTCACTTGTCTCCATATATTGGTCATTGTAAGACTAATGGTCGAGTCAGAATCTCCAATTGGCCAGGTTGGCTCGAGGATTTCCTCATCGCCCAGATTCTGCGCCCGTAGGGCCCTATCGGGGCTTTGGTCTGTCCCGCTCCGCTCTGGCTTGGCTCGAGGCCTTCCTGATGACCCCAAGTAGATTATGGGATGGCTCAGGTCATCTTGCCCAGGTCCTTGCCTTCTTGCCCAGGCCAAGTGGCCCGGAGCCTTCTTGGTCTTCGAGGTCCTCGGTCTGGCCACTTCAGGTCCTTCGGTCGGGTCTTCTGGACAATTCCTCGACAAGTCCTTCTTTGGCCCAGGTCCTCTAGGTCCACCTCTAACATTACCGCGCCCTCGAAGAGCGACCTTGTCCTCAAGGTCGTGGCTAGGTCCTCCTATGCTTCTCCCCACAGTTGTCTTGAGTCGTTGGCCTTCGTTTGGGAGTGTGTCCTTGCCTTGGCTGGTTAAGGTGCCCTTGCTGGTCCTTGATTCAAACATGGTTAGAATAATCTCAATTGGATAGCCAGAATCAAGTGTACCTCACCTTTGTGTCTTGTCCATGTTAAGCTCTCCTTGTGTCGCCTTAAGGTTGCCTGATGAGTCGAGATTTCGACTCATTTAGGGTCGATCTTCACTATAGTTTTGAATCGTTTCCGACATTATTTTGATGTCATTTGACCTCTATCTCTACATTTCAGGTAGAAAACAAGTTTCCACCAAGGTCTAAGCCAAAATAGAAAACTCGGGGAAAAATCGAAGATTCCGGGGCAATACCGAGCATATTTGACCTTTGCAGCTTGTTTTGACCACCGAGGGCTCATATGGTGTCCGAATTGGTTGATTCAAAGCTTGATGGAAAGCTAACTCAAAGGGCTACAACTTTCTAGTTGACGCCAAGACCAAATTCAGGCGAGAAGACCACCAAAAGAGCCTGAGAAGTGCCAACCGATCGGCTGAAATCAGCCAACCGACCGGCTACGGAAAGATTCAGATTGGCCACTCAAAATGCTTCAGCCAACCGATCGGTTCAAGTCAGCTTAAGCCCCAACCGATCGATTGGGCTAAAAATCCAGAAAATTCAATTTCGGGGCTATAAGTAGAAAGATGGTTTTAGACCTAGGTGTGGAGGTTTTTGGGGAAAAGAAGAGTGGAAAAGAGGCTCAATCAAGGTCATCTATCATCATACAACCAAGGAGAAGTGAAGATCAAGGGAGTTCAATGATTAATCATCCTATTTCTATCCCTCTTCTATTCTACTTATTGTTGTCATTAAACCCTACTCACACCATGTTGTCTTACATGATGTGTGAGTAGTGGATCTTGTGTTTTGAGGGTCTTATGATCCTCCTTGTACTCAATGATCATTGTATACACATTAACATGCAATTTATGAAGTTGATTTCATTTTACTATGGTTTTCATTCTAGACATGTTGCTAAGTGTTTGATAAAATGCCTAAGTGACTTGTTTGTGTTAGAACTATGATCTAAGTATCGAGAGAGCTTAGTGATGGTTTGGATATAGTAAAAATGAACTTATCAAGCATTTATGAGAGTAAATGCATGGGTGAGAAGCTAACCAAGACTTTATGCATATAGCATTTGTGAAAATAGGTGCTATATAGTGGGTCAATACCTTTAATTAGTGAGATTCTACATAAGAAGACTTGACTAGGATTAGACTTGCATGATAGTTTGTCTAATTTTAGCCTAAGCTAGGTTTTAAACCTATCAACCTCTTAAATGATTAAACTCTTGTATGTGATCATTGAGAAAATGCCAAGGAGGGGAGTAACCCCTCGAAACACCTCTTACTTATCTTTTATCCCTAATTACTAGCCACATAGGATTTAGAATATACATCTTTATACATTTTGTTTAGAATAGCCGAATGGAAACACAATCTTAAATAGTGCATGTGCTTGGCTTGCTCCTTTGGGTTCGACCCGGTACCCTACCGGTCATTATAAATTGTTTTTGACCTCTACGATGACCCTCTTCTAAACCGACACGTTGGGAGGGTAAAAATAGACGTTGTCAAAATGGCGCCGTTGCCGGGGAGCAACTAGTTAGCACATCCCTAGATTAGATTGTGTGGATGTTCCGATTATTTTTGTGAATATTTTTCTTTTTCCTTATACTTGTATATTCTTCTTTTTCACTCATATCCCTTACTAGATTTTGTTTGCCTTGTTTTGCGAGGATGGATCACTATAACCAACAAGTCATGCACAATGGAGATTATTATGAAGAGGAGGAGCAATTATATCTTTATTGGCAAGAACATGGTTATCCGACAAGTTATTACACTCCAAATTGAGATGATAGCCAATGTTTTGAAGTTCAAGACTCCTACCCTCCATACCCTCAACCTTCAAGTGAGCCCTCCAATATAGAATCCATGCTTGCTAGACTTCTAGCAAGTCAAGAGAAGATGCTTGCATTCCAAGAGAAGCAAGAGAGAGATCATTTGGAATGGGAAGCTCAAATGCAAGCAATTGAAATTGGGAACTTGGGTAAGGAAGAGGAGGTTTCCGAAGACTCCTACCCTCAATCCATAAGTGAGCCCTCCAATATAGACTCCATGTTTGCTAGACTTCTAGCAAGACAAGAGGAGATGCAAGCTAAATTGAATAGATTGGGCGCTCAAAGCCATGAGTTAGAAAGCGCAATGGCTCAAGGAGCCATTGAAATTGGGAACTTGGATGAGGAAGAGAAAATCTCCGAAGAAGAAGAAGCCCTTGAATCTAGTGCCTCAAAGGAAGAATGGGATCAAGAAGTAGAGGATGAATTTTGGAGAGCCGCCACCGAAGCTTATTACAACCATAAGGATGGTGAATCTTGTAACAAAGACGAGATGGAATGCAAAAGTGAAGAATCCTTCACTACTAGCACATCTCATGATCATTTGGATGAGAACACACAAGAGCTCGCCATCCCATTAACGCTCTCCGATGATGAATTCTTCAATGATGATGCCTCTTACATAGAGGAAATACCTTTTGTTGATGAAGAAGAACTCCCTCCTCCCGCTATGAGTGAGCTTGAATGTGAACCCGAACTTCTTAGTGAGGATAAGATAGAGGAAGAGCTTATGGTGCAAAAAGGACTTCAAGGGTATAAAGACTTTGTTGAGGTTTTCATGGAAGAAACTAAGGAACCACCTCGCGCTCAAGAAGACAAGAGTTTAGAAAGGGATATTGAGGAGTGGGCACCCAAGGAACCGATTGAAAAATTGAAAGAAGGGATGCCCATCATTCTCGAGACAAGTTATGAAGACCCTTTCTTCACTACTTCGTCTCGAGACAAGTTTTGGAGCTTCTTTCCCTATTTTCAAAGGCTATTCGGAAAAAGCTCTCATGACCCCTTAGCTCTAAAGGGATCTTCATACTTGAAGGGGTCAAAATCCCAAAGGAAAGTCCATTGTAGACTTGATGAGAAGAAATTCAAATGGGACTTAAAGGTGGATTGACACGACCAAATCTAAGGCCCCGTGAGAAGGGATCCTAGCAAAGGACTTCTCAACGAGTGATTCTATGGGGTGCTTTGCTACGTCTTTGCCAAGATGGGAAAAACTAGGCCCTCGCGGGAGGTAACCCGGTTTGTAAGTGTTTCATTCTTGCTCTTTTATATGTTTAAATGTTTGGCATGATTTTGAGTAGCTAAGGCTCTAAAGTGTGGAGTGTGATATGTGTTATTAGTGGGTGAAATTTTAAGTGTGGAGTGAGTTCTACTCACTCCAATCCCACTTCACACCTCCACACCCCTCCAACTTTCCCTTGATCTTTTTATGTTTAATGATGTTGCTCGTAGTGCTCATATGCTTTATTGGTGTTTACTAGTGTGGAAATATTTTGTTATATCATGTTATGACTCTAGTTTCACATTTGGGGCACTTATGAACCTTTGTGCATATTTTGGAGGGTGTGGATCAACTTCCTTGTTTGAACTCTATCAAACTTATGCCATGATGTTATTATGTGACTTGTGATGCTCTCTTGCTCATACTTGTGTTTTGCATAATCTTGTATGCCACTTGTTGCTTTTAACCTCTCATGTGTTCTTGTCATCAAGGAAAGTTATTTGCGTCTTATATTATCAAGCTTAGCACAATGGCATCTTTTCTATTGATGGGGCACATCTACAAACGAGGGGAGTTCCTATGCGCCTTTATCTCATTTTCTTCATTGTTTGCGCTTAGGGACTAAGCTATGCTTTAAGTGTGGAGTGGTTTAGTCGCATAGTTCACTCTATTCATGCCATGCATATCATTTTTGAATGAACACTTACATTCATGTATTCTATCCCTAACATGAGAGTGTTTTTAACCATATAGGCTTGTGACTATCAATTCCAAATACCTATAAATCACATCTAGACTACTTTTCATTTTTATTGGATCTTGAATTTAGAACCGACCTAGTCCTATGAATGTGCATTCTTGTGAATCAATATCATTGCTATCCCTTGTCTATCTTATTTTCTAAGTATTTTCATTGAAATACCTTGGATTAAGTTTTTGCAAGCACTTTTAAAAATTTCACGAAAAACTTAGACCTTTAGTTTGCTCCTTGGTGACTTGAGTTTTCTTATTTAGTGCCATGCTTATGATTGTTTCCCGCGCATTCCATACATTCCTTGAACATATTGTCAAGTTTTAAGTGTGGAGTCAAAAACAAAAGAGGGCGAAAAATAGGCCCCAACAAAAAAAATACTTCATCTTCATGGTCAAAAGAGGGCAAAGCCCCGACCAAAAACTTTCTCAAGTGCACGAGAAGTTTTGTGCAAAAATATACAAATGCCGGGGGTTAAGGAGGTAAGTCCCCCCTCGAAAGCATTTGTAGGCCAAAGGCCATTTGAAAAAGAAAATAAGAAACACTTAAAACTTGACTCTATGTTCTTCCATCATCCTTCATTTGTGCGGTACTCATCATTTGCATTGTGTGCTAGTTTGATTAACTCTTGGACGACCCATGTGCTTGCACGGGAGTATTCATTTGGTCTATGCTTGTTTATTAAAGAACTAATGTGTCGAACTCCTCTTCCCTTATGGATTACGGCTTAAGCGCCTAAAACTTGGGAATGAGTTCCTTATCGCAAGCCCTTGGACTAGCCCTAGCTAGCATAGGTGAGCGGTTGACACTCTTTTATGCAAACTAAGCATGACTCTATTGTATTGCCTTGAAAATGAGTAGACCTTTAGATGAGACATTTGATAGCTCTAGTATTGATGATCTTGAATGCACAATCTCATGGGTACTCAAATGGTTCAAAAGTTCTTTTGATGATAATGTGATGGTAGTCCTAGCTTGGGGTAAGGGATTTGTTTTGAGAAATCATAGCCTCGGTTGAGCACTCTTGTATTCATTCTCATGGGATAGGTGCATTTGGGATTTGTTAGTATTCATTTTTCTGAAAACTCTCACGAGACTATAACTCGTCTACTAGGGTAGCCTAGTTGTTTAAAGGCTTAATGCATACGCTAAATGCATTCGTAACGCCTACGAAAAGGAGCTAGTTAGATTGTACATACCTTTCATTCTTCTTTCAATAACATGTTTAGAAATAATGATAGAGACCTTGTGAAATCTAGTGAGGCAAATATACGAAAAACATAGCACCACTAGCATTTCTACATTTGCATTTCCATGTTCTACATCTCCACTCAGCCAATGTGAGGGTCGTCGGTTCTGGTGTGGCGCCTTGTGTATTGAACTCGGCTATGGAGCTGCTGGCCTCTTTCTCGCCCGAGCCATTGCCCCCAGTTAGGCCTCGACTCCCGGATGATGAAAAACTAGGCATGCCTGAGCTGTTGGGCGCGCTGGTTCACCAATGGATCTGACAGCCTCGTTCTGGATTTCTGGGCAAATTGTGGCAGCCACTTCACCATTGGTTCGCGCCCTCCTCGGTCAATGATGTGGACCTCTTCTTTCCCTCGATTAAATGGGACAAGGGCCCGATCATCCAAGGGCCAACTTTGGAATTCTTTGCACATCTTGGGCCAATTCTGGGGAGCATGATTGTCAGGCCAATTCTTATGCATTGACCCGATCAGTTTACCTCGCGGACATGGCTGAAAAAACAGCTCTTCTTACTACCGGAATGGGGAAAAGCCCTCACCTTGTGGTTCAATGGTCCTCGGTTGACGACTTGCACTGTGGTGCGCTTGCAATCCTCCCCACGCGATCGGCTCGCTCAGGTATGGGTCAACCTATGGGAGATTCACCACCATGGCTGCTTCCTCGACAAGGCCTTGGAGAATCTCGATGTCATGGCTTTCCTCGCGCAAAGGCACCAAGTTGTTTTGGGGCACCGGCTGTCCTCCTCGTGCATGTGGTTGCGAGAGGTCATACTCCACTTCCTCAGCTCCGGCTCTGCCCTCCAAGGGTTGCTTACCTTCGTCCAAGGTAGGCTTGACAACGTTAGAAATATTAGGTAAGGACAAGTGAAGATCCTTTACCTCCTCGTTGTCGCCGGTTGGGACTCCTTCGGCGCTCATCTTCGAACTTGGCTTTGGCGAGCATTCCTCCAATGGCTTGGTTAGGATCTTGATTGTCCTAGTCAGTAGCGCGTCAATCCTATCCAATGCCAAGGCCTTGATGGTGCCAAGGTCAGATTGGTGTATTGTCTTCCTCGCCTCCGACTCGGAACGTGCCGTGCCTTCACCCGGGTAGTGTCGCCTTGGACGCTCCCTTTCGTACACCTCAGTGCACGCCCACTCCTTAGGAGTCATGTGGTCCATATAATGACCAAAATAGGCATTACTAACCTCAGCTTGATGGTAGCGGACTGAACTTCGCAGATCTGCTCTTCTCGTGCGCTCATGGCCTTCGTCAGTGTTGTAGAAAGTTCTCGGCCATGGAATTTGCTGGTGGAAGTTATTCGGCCAACCTTCTTTGTAGTTCCACATCGGAAATGTTGCATAGGAATGATCCGTGGGATCGGAACTACTCTGAGGCCAAATGATAGAGGGTGACTCTATCGGTTTTGCCCAAAAGTGAGTAATTTGCAGCGGAATGGAAAATGAGTTGGGAAAATGATGGTTTTATTGATATGGTGATGGAAAACAGTGGAAATATGTGGGGAAGCAAAGGATAGATGCTACGAAAAGAGACAATTGCATCAGTATACCCCTCGTAACAAGGGTATACCTACAGGAAAGGCAATGTCTCAAACTACTCTAATGGTGATCACAAGAAGAAGCTCTTGGCTAAACATTTCTGATGATTTGTGATGTCCAATGAAGTGTTCCTCATACTCCTTATATAGGGAAGTAGCCGTTGGGGTAGTCAAAGTGTAACGGCCGCCTCCATAAATGCCAAAGATCTCATTTGATCAAGCCAACGGCTATCTTGGAGGTGCATCTTCCAACGGCTCCAAGCTCCAACGTCTCTATGAGATCCTTGCCATTCAATGCCACGATCTTGTAGCCGTTTCTCTTGAAGGTCGAATTCCTACTTGTCCCTTGGATACCCTTGCGTAGGACCTCTTCTAGGGCACTCGTCCGGACCCTCGGATAGCCTTGCCTTGAAATGATGATGTTAATCACCCTTCCCAGGTTATTGGACATTCTAAGCACTTTTGCCGAGCCAGAATTCCCATTTGATGAACTTGTCTCGAAGAATCTTGCAGCGTGCCCGTTCTGTGCGCACAGGCCACTCGTCGATTGGGCCTCTGGATGACTTCGCTAGGCCACTATGGAATTCTTCACTTGTCTCCATATATTGGTCATTGTAAGACTAATGGTCGAGTCAGAATCTCCAATTGGCCAGGTTGGCTCGAGGATTTCCTCATCGCCTAGATTTTGCGCCAGTAAGGCCCTGTCGAGGCTTTGGTCTGTCCCACTCCGCTCTGGCTTGGCTCGAGGCCTTTCTGATGACCCCAGGTAGACTATGGGATGGCCTAGGTCATCTTGCCCAGGTCCTTGCCTTCTTTCCCAGGCCAAGTGGCCCGGAGCCTTCTTGGTCATCGAGGTATTCGGTCTGGCCACTTCAGGTCCTTCGGTCGGGTCTTCCGGACAATTCCTCGACAGGTCCTTCTTTGGCCCGGGTCCTCTAGGTCGACCCCTAACATTACCGCGCCCTCGAAGAGCGACCTTGTCCTCAAGGTCGTGGCTAGGTCCTCCTATGCTTCTCCCCACGGTTGTCTTGAGTCGTTGGCATTCGTTTGGGAGTGTGTCCTTGCCTTGGCTGGTTGCGGTGCCCTTGCTGGTCCTTGATTCAAACATGGTTAGAATAATCTCAATTGGATAGCCAGAATCAAGTGTACCTCGCCTTTGTGTCTCGTCCATGTTAAGCTCTCCTTGTGTCGCCTTGAGGTTGCCTTGGTTCTTTGGTGAGGGTAGAGCTCCTCCCGGGTCAAAGGGCCATAGTGTCCTCCAAATGTCAATGTTGGGCAATGCCATAGCATTGCCTCGTAGGGCCAGAGTCACACCTTGAGCATGCGGGATGAGGCCAAGCTTGCCTTGTGGATAGTCTTGCTCGAAAGCACCTTGTGCCCAAGTTAGGGCCGTCTCGCCTTGTAGGACAATTGAGTAGTGGCCTTGTTGCTGCCTTTCTTGGATGGAGTAGAGCCACTCTTGTTTGCTCGGGTCGAAAGGGATGAGGCCATAGCCGTCTCGTGAAACTCTGCGCCTAACCGGGCCTTGATGTTTCCCTGGTTTCCCCGAGCGCCCTAGCTGGTACCACTCGGGAATGAGGTGTGTTCGCTGGCCAGAGTGGTCAAGGACCCGTGCTTGCAAACATGTCTCGACCAGGCCCTTCGCCATGCCTCGCCCCATGTTGGACCTCCCTCTCTACCCGGTCTGGACCTCCATGTTCTGCATCTCCACTCGGCCAATGTGAGGGTCGTCAATTCTGGTGTGGCGCTGACGGAGCCCACTGCACTGTCGTTAAGGTGCAATGTTCTCTGTACAAATAAATTTATATTTTCCGCTACTCGCAACTACACTACTGGGTAGTAAGTGGTAAGTAGGGGTCGAACCCAATGGAATTAAGAGGATACGTTGTTCTTTGTGGGATTTGTACAGGATGGGAGCGGTTTTTAGGTTTAATTGAGATTTTAGCGGTTATGACTAAGTGACTTTTTTTGGTTGTTTTTTGGTTTTGAGTGCGGAAAAGTAAATTACAAAAAGTAAATACTGAAAAGTAAAAAGAAAGACTTACAGTGGGTGATGCGTGATTTGCGAGTCCTCCGGTAGATGAGCGGTTGGTGATTGCAGATGATCGAGCAATTTATAAAAGTAAATACAGGAGGGTTTTGTAATTCAAGGAAAACATTCGGTTTCAGGGGCCTTGTATCATAGTTGTTTATCATTGACCGCTAATGATCATACTAAGTGTTCAAAGATGAATCGAGGCCATTTCTAAGCGCAAGACTTGCAACATCGTTTAAAACACTTGTTCTACTTCAGACTAATTCCTCCTTTCGAAGTATCTTAGCCTTATGTGCATCCATTTGATCTTCTGTTACGATTTCCCAAATGGTGTTTTAGATAAGTCGAACTCCTCAGATAGCTTTTCTTGTTACAGCTTCCACTACCCGAGTATGTTCACGAATTCCCACGGAAGAGCTTTGCTTGTTACAGCTTCCACTCAACCTTGGAAATTCTGACTTGATATATGGCACATAGAACAAGTTTTGAACACAGAGATGCACTAGGTGCAGGGTCTAAAATATTTTACAATACAAGAACACCCCTTTAACCGAATAAAGAGTTTAGCTACGAATATCCATAGAGGTGGATACCATAGCTAAATACTCGGGGGTTTTTGAAAACAGTAAGAGGAGAGGGGGTGGAATACTCAAGAACCAACAGGAGTATTCCTAATTCCTACTGAATACTCAAGAACCAACAGTAGTATTCTCTAAAGTATAATACTCAAGAACCAACAGGAGTATTATTTCATAAACCAAACTTACAAAGTAACATAAACTTAGAGAGAGGAGTGTTTACAAATTTTGGATGATACAAATGAGGAGGGGATGAGCTCCTTTTTAGCCAAAGGGAGGAGGAATGGAGGGTGGAGATGAGTGGCATGTGGTTTTGATCCAAGGGAGGAGGAGGAGCAAGGAGGAGGCGCCACATGGGGGAGGAGAAAGCCGCCGGTTGGGGGGAGGAAAAGCCACCGGTGGCCGGTCACCATGGAGGGTGGTTTCCTCCCTTGGCCACCTCCAAGCAAGGTTACCGGTCACCTTGGTCCATGGATGAGTTTTGATAGTTTTGTGCAGTCTTTTCACAAAACTATCAGTCCAATTTCGCTCCGGTCTGACTTTGGTTGTTCCTCGGTTGAATTTGAATTGAGTAATTCAATGTCAGGATCTTGAGATTTCTTCGTTCAGCGTCTGATCTTGACCTTGGAATGACTCGTAATATCTTTTCAGCGTAAAATCCTCTTCTTAACGTGTTTTCTCTCTAAGCGCCAAAATACCCTGTAGAAATATATCGGGACTAACAAGTAGAAGTTAGATAGACAAACAGTCTAATTTGATGGGTTTTACTGTGTATTTGATTCGTATAATTATGGTCCATCAGACGCCTTGTGTATTGAACTCGGCTATGGAGCCGCGTACCTCTTTCTCGCCCAAGCCATTGCCCCCAGTTAGGCCTCGACTCACGGGCGATGAAAAACTCGGCATGCCTGAGCTGTTGGGCACGCTGGTCCACCAATGGATCTGACAGCCTCGTTCTGGATTTCTGGGCAAATTGTGTCAGCCATTTCATCATTGGTTCGCGCCCTCCTCGGTCAATGGTGTGGACCTCTTCTTTCCCTCGATCAAATGGGACAAGGGCCCGATCAGATATGAAGAGGTCCGTAGTGCACGAAAAGGCCATTAAGGAACACCAATATCCAGTGCATCAGATAGTGATCTTATTGAAGGAAGTGAAAATGTTCCCCACTGTCACAATGTCCAAGAAGTTCGTGGAACAACTCGTGCGTGAAGCTATGGTCAACCTGCCTGAGGAGTTTGGTAATGTTGACAGCCCTAAGTACAGAAGTCCGAGGATGAAAAGAAGAAGGCTTTACTCACACCTGACTCCATAAATGCCTACTACGGGTTGGATGTTCAAGACGAGGTTCAAGATGAAAAGGATTAAAATAAGATAGTCTCATGCCTCACTGCTGGGATCAGAACTTCATGGAAAGATGTCACCATTCCTTTAGCAAATTTGTCCACGAAGTACTCACTACTGTATGGAATTCCCATTAAAAACGGGATCTCCTCGCAATATAGGACATCAGTCAGCAAACCGTTGGTGCAGCCTTCTTTATGCCATAGGGAACAATCTGAAAGTGAAGCTTGGCTAGATCATGTTCGACCAGATAGCTTATCATGCTGCTTCTTCTAAGATAAATCATCCCATCGACTTCCCGTCACTAATCTACGAGCGGATTATAGCCCAACACCCGGAGTTAAAGATGAACCAGGATAAGCTTTCTAGTGCTCGTGGAGTGTTCCTTGCTGACCACAAGTTGTTCAAGGAAGACATGTGAATGATTTTGAGGGGGACGTTCGTGTTCCAGGTGTTCGTCGCAAAGATGTTCCAGAATCCTGTCGTGGTGTAGATATATCTACTGACTTCTCCGATGCTATGAATGCCAAGGTGATTGCAGAACCTGGAGAATGAGTTGGTCACTATCAAGAATGTCATTACCCAAATGGCCACACGGAGGAAGGAGGTGTAATTGCTGGGCCGTCTTGTATCTTCACTTTTACAGCAACAAGGTTGTACAGGGTCTTCAATGGCAGCAAGAATGTCGTCTAATGTAGCTTTCTTCACTTGTAATGAAACGGTCCCTTGGATATCAGATTGGATCGCGTAATTTTGCTGTCCGAAATCAATATTTCCACCCTAACACTTATGCCTTGGGTTACAGGAAACTTGAAGTGAGATAATTCAAAATGAAAACACTGTATTTTCAGGCAGGGAAAATATAGCAGGCTTATGGTCTGAGGTAATTTGAAGATTAGAGATAGGATTGAGTTATCTAGCAATTGCACGGCAATTTTCATCCCTTATGAATGAGAAATCGATCGCAATTTATAGCCCCGCAATCAGACACGAGCAGAAGTCGTGACTGCCGACTGAGTAGTCGCGTTCTGCGCGTCTTGTGCAGACATTAGGCCGACGCGTCCTGCGTTGACATTACGTTAATGTCTGAAGCAAAGGCGGCACAACATAACGTCAAGGCCAAGCGCGTTCCTCTCTGTTTCCCAAACCGAAATTGCTCGATTTCGTCTTATTTCAACTTGTTTCATTTGAAACTCATTGTCCCAATGGTTTTAAGTGTACAGCTAAGCTCAAAACCCTTAAATTACCAACAATCCTCCCCCATTTAAGGGTTTCCCTTAAGATCCACAAACTACCTTTGTCTTTAAGCAAAACACGCATAAACAAAAATGTTGTAAACGATTGAATTTCCACGTAGTGTAGCCACGCATACAATATACCCGAAAATCATAGTGCTCGTAAACGTTTGAACCAATCAATCCATTTGGGTACTTGAAGGTGACACACGCATGTGTTACTTCACAAACCGTTAAGCAAACTTGACTCTTAATGGCCCTTGAGTCCCTATCCATTCATAAACGCATTGAGATAAAACCCGATATCTCATGAAGCGACCAGAAACTTCACGTTTATATAGGTAGATTCTCTAGTCGGTCACAGCGCCCGATTGTGCTCCTACAATTAGCACTTTTTCAAAGAATCTATTAAGAAGAGTCCCTCTTCAACCTCGTACTTGTAGGTGCTGAACACATACTTGGGATACATATTTGTGTTCATCAACCTTCTTGGAATGGGCTTTCCTCATTGAATTCAGCTCCAGCGCTAGCTGGATGTGAATTGGGTGTCCCACGACTAGAAAGTGTTTATATGGGTTTTAATCCTATCCACTTCACAAACTTAGAGATCAAATCTCTAGCTAATCCCTTCGTCAAGTGATCGGCTAAATTCTGCTGTGACTTAACAAAATCCACAGATCACCCCATAATGAGCTCTCTTACCGCACTATGTCTAGCACCCAAGTGTCTAGACTTTCCATTGTATACATGGCTATATACTTTAGCCAATATTGCAGCGCTATCACAATGAATCAATATGGGTGATATCGGTCTCTACCACAACGGAATTTCATGTATCATGTTCTTTAACCATTCCGCTTCTTTCGAAGCTGCGGCTTGAGCAACAAATTCAGATTCCATTGTTGAACTGCTGATGCAAGTTATTTTCTTAGAAGCCCATGAGATGGCACCTCCCCTAGTAGAAACACCCATCCACTTGTAGAAGAATGATCCTCTTCGTTCGAGATCCAACTTGCATCCGAATATCCTTCAATGACCGAAGGAAATTTTGAATATACAAGACATAGGTTCATCGTTCCCTTAAGATACCGTAGTACCCTATGAACCGCTTGCCAGTGATCCACACTAGGATTACTTGTATATTGACTTAGCTTGCCCACCGCAAAAGCTATGTCCGGTCTTGTACTTGTCATCGCATACATCAAACTTCCAATGACCCTTGAATATTCAAGTTGTGACACGGGGTCCCCCTTATTAGGAAGAAGGTGTTTTTTTGATAAAAATTTAATTATTAAAGGGTGTAAACAGGCCTACACCAGGCTGAGAAACAGAGATGAGCCAAAGGCTCTAGAAAAAGGCAACATAGGGCTAACAGAGCTAGCTACGTGGGGAGGGAGATACGGGCAGGGGCGCGCCAGCAAAAATCTTTCCGAGGCCTAGTCAGGCGGGGAGGCTACGAGCAAAGAGACCCTTCGCAGAAGTGCCCAAGAGAGTCCATCCTCAGCCCTCGTCTGACACTGACCGGAAGCGGGTGGATCTGATGAATGACACGATCGATATCACTACACGCAAGAGCAAGAGCCGGGTTGTTTTTCCTAGGGCAAACACGAATGCAAGAGAGGCCATTTGTATTGGTGAGCATTTTCTGGTAAAGGTACGTGATCTCCCAGGGTCTATGACTTTCGGCCTCCGGCTTCAAAATCTCAATCTGAGGATGGGAACTCTACAGGTGGCAAATAGACCAATCAGAGACCTTTAACAACCTCATAGCCTCCTTGGAAAAATAGATAAATTCCTTTACATCAGAGGACTTCTCAAAGGAGGAGGCAAAGCTATCCAGGAAGACGCATGTGTTATTCCGAAGAATGGCTCCACCACGACATCTATGGGAGCCAACTGAGATGCCAATGGTCAAGGTGACACCTCTGAGACCATATCCACCGCTTCCACTGGGAAAAGCTCCTGTCCAGATGAAGATGCAAGGCAAGCATGGCCGAGTCCTCCTCAAGATTACCACTGTAAGGGTAGGGAATGCAGCGCATGAGAACGTGAGCCCATTGTCTGATACTGATAGAGAGGGGAGTCATATGGTCATCATGTTTAACTCTGTTTCTGGCAACCCAAATTTCCCAAAGCCCACAGCAGAGGAGGCTGAAAGAGAGGCATTGCTTGAGGTCTTTGGGCTTCTTGCGAGAGAAGTGCTGAGTCAGGATAGCAAGAGTATAAAACTTCTTGGTGCCAAAGAGCATGTGCAATGATGAGTCGAGTTTTTGACTCATTTATGGCCATTCTTCACTATAGTTTTGAATCGTTTCCTACGTTATTTTGATGTCATTTGACCTCTATCTCTACATTTTAGGTAGAAAACATATTTCTCCAATGGTCAAGGCCTAAATATCAAGATTGGTTGAAAAACAGAAGTTTCGGCGCAAAACAAGGAGTTTCGGGGCAATACCGAGCATATTAGGTGAGGCTCGGGCGAGCGTTGTGGGACTCGGGCGAGCGTGGTGGAACTCGAGCGAGCGTGGAGGACTCAGCGTACTACATATGCAAGACTCGGGCAAGATTGGTGGGGCTCGGGCGAGCTTTGGCTGACTTGATGGAAATGAGACTCGGGCGGGCTTCCTGGAGCTCGGGCTAGCTTCCGGCGGCCGTGTCAAGGTCGTAACGTCCGAATTAGGTCTTGGGTTAAACAGAAGAGTTGTAGCTCTTTGGGTTAGCTTTCCAACAAGCTTTTAATCAACCAATTCGGACATCGTATACGACCTGGGCATGCCAAATACTCCGCAAAGGTCGTTCTGCCTATTTTTCCCGAAACTTCACTTTTGGCTCAAATTCACCCAACTTTTGCTCCATTTGATCTTTGAGGCTCCAAGTGAGACGAAATGCATTTTGGGACCTAATAAACCAAGAAGGGTGTGAATTGGCATTAAAATTACTTGAAAACGAATCAAACCTACTAAGAAAAGTAGAGGAAAATTAGTCAAGTATTTGACTCATCAGCAGTCCTCTCCTGAAGACTTAGCAACAACAATGCGTCAGTGCATGCAGCTTCAGTATGTTCCACGGTCAGTCTGAACAGCTCTAAGAACAGACTAACTCCAACCGGTTCGAGTTCACCAGAATAATGAATTTAACGCCGATGACCACCTCCAATCCTCTATGAATATAAGCGTGAATAATTTCTCCAACAGTGATGGAATTTGCAACTCGTTCAACTGTTAGTCTGGTAACAACACCTGGAACAGACTAGATATCACCGCCGTGAGTTCACCGAAATAATGAACTCAAGGCCGATCGATCTCTCTCCTCTCTCTGAGTGTGTATGCATGTATGCTTTTTGAAATCGATGCAGAATTGAAAACTACAGCTCTGTTTATATTGGGTCAGATCTTTCCTAAATCCTATAGGAAATCATATCCCAACCACCATATATTTTTTTTGGGAATATACTCCTATCTTTTAGGAAACATTCCTAAATGCATGCGCTCCTCCTTCTTGATAATCTTCCAATAAATATCTTCAGTATCTTCCTTCTAAATTATATTCAATCGCATATCTTCCCTAAAACCTCTCAGCCACCTCCAAGTTGGTCATCGACCTTCCAAATATGAATTAGGAAATTTTGCTCTACGTCAGTCTTATTCCAGGTCCACCATAGCTTGTTGGCTCTCTAGTTTTGTACACTTCCTTGTCTGATAGCTTGAACAACTTCACATATAGCTTTCTTCAATCGGTACACATGCTCACGATGGTGGGGATCTTCGAAGCCCTTCGGTTGCGCCACATATACTTCTCCATTCAGTAAACTGTTCAAGAAAGTACTCTTGACATGCATCTGGAACAATTTGAACTTCAGATGGCAGGCTAGAGCCAGTAGCAATTGTATCGCCTCCAATCGTGTAAATGTTGCAAAAATCTCATCAAAGTCTACTCCTTTAGTATGCAGTTAGCCCTGAGCGACCAGTCTTGTCTTGTTTCTGATGATGTTGCCTTTTTCATCGAACATGTTCTTGTAGATCCACTTTGGTTTGATAACATTCATACCATCTGGTCGTGGAGCAAGATCACATGCATCGTTTTGCTTGGATTCTCCGAGTTCCTCTTGCATAGCTATTACCCATGATCTGTCGACTATCGCTTTTTGATATTCTTTGACACCACAATCGATAAAAATCATGAGTTAGCAATTATCTCACAATAATTTACTTCCTTACCATGGGTCTTTATGCCTTTAGTCGGTGATGAGTCGAGTTTTCGACTCATTAATGCCCGTTTTCACTATAGCTTTAGTTCGATTCCGACTACTATTTGATGTCATTTGATCCTCTTCTCATGCGCTTTCAGGTACAAATCAAGATGTCTCAGTGTCAAGAGCCATTAGAAGAAAACTCGGGAAAAACCGGTGCTTAGAGCAAAATTTTGGCAGATATTCCACTCCAGTCGATCGACTGGGAAGCTCCCCTGCTCCAGTCGATCGACTCGCCAGAGGAAACAGGAGCTGTTGCAAATCAGCCTTTCTCAGTCGATCGACTCACCTTCAGTCGATCGACTCGAGCAACAAACAGGAGGTTCTGCAAGTTGTCTCTTCTCAGTCGATCGACTGGGATCCTTCTTTGTGCCAGTCGATCGACTGAGATCCTGCTAGCCAAACGACGTTTTTCTCCTCCAGTCGATTGACTGGAACATCAGCCCAACGCCAGTCGATCGACTGGACCTGCTACAGTACCGAAAGCCCTAAAATTCCCTATAAATAGAAGCTTTTTGGGGGATTTTCGAGGTGACTTTTTGGGCACGGATTTGGAGGAGATCAAGCACGAATTTCGAGGAGATTGAGTGAAGGAGAAGAAGACCAACATCATACTCTTGAATTTCTACTTGGGTTTTAGATTCCTAAACTCATCTTCTTCATGTTTACATACTCATCCATGAATGCTTTTGATTGTAACCTCACTATGAGTGAGTAGTGACCTTGATTGGGGATCTATGAATCCCCTAAACATGTTTGTGACATTATAAACATTATGGATGCTATTGATGAATGATGTGCCCATGATTTTTCTTCATTTGAACTTAATGATTAGAGTTGCTCATAAGGTGTTTGCGAAAATGCCTCAATGAGAAACTTTGCTTGAATTTGTGTTTGAAGTAACTTGCGTTGAAGAACATGATTTCAAATGATCTAAATGAAGAAACATTAGGATTTTGTGTTAGTTGGATGACACTCTTAACCTAATGAGAATGGCTTGAACTTAACAAGAGTGTGATTGCCTAGTCAATAAAGCGTGAGTGTGAGACTAGATAATTAGACTCTATAATGCCAATAAAGCGTGAGTGTGAGGCGTTATGCGAGGTGTAGCCCCTTTGTGCTAAGTTGAAGCGTGAGTTGAACTTAGTACTAATGCTACATGGCTATATTCTAAACATGTGCACGTGATTTCATCAATGGTATCCTAATTTACTGTCACGATGATTGTTTAGGTGGAGGATTAGATCCCTAGTCACCTTTTATTGATTGTTAAACCCTTTTCGTTGATCAAACCTCATTTGGGATAGTTAAATTTGGCTATCATCCTTTTTAAAGGAACAATTCCCCCCCCCCCCCCAAACCATTAGACATTCTAAGTAAATCTTTAGCACGAGTAGTTTAATCACCTATCCTTTGGGTTCAACCTTGGGTTCACCCGAGTCATTACAAATTGTTTTGATTAACCGCGATTAGCATAAGTATTCGATATTCTTCTTGAGTATTTACACTATATCTACGATTGATCAAATGGCGCCGTTGCCGGGGATAGGTTAATTAACTAGGTGCTATTTGATTATTTAGTTTGTTCACTCTTCTTTGCTTGATAACCATTGCTTGTTTTGTGCTTGATTGTGTTAAATTCTCTTGCCTTTCATTGCTAAGAATTTCTTTCGTTCTTGTAGGCATTTGAATGAACACGAGATTTAACGGGAAAAAGCACGTAGCTATCGGTTCAACTTCTCAACCTTCTCACCCAACCGCTAAGAGAGGAAGGGGTAGACCTCGCAAGAATCCTCTACCGCCTACCCATCCTATTGCTCCTATTATTCCACCGGCTTTCCAAGGGCCAAGACCTCGTCCACCCCTACTTCTAAATCCGCTCCCTTATTTACCACCGGGATTTAGAATGGATGAAGAACAAGAGAACCATGTGGGCCCTCAAAGGGATGACCGAAATGTTAGAAATGAAGACGAGGTAGATGACTCTCCCGCTAGACAAAACAATGTTGAAGATCCTCCCGCTCATCAAAGAAACAATAGAGGTTGGAGATATGAAGATGAGGACCAAGAGAGACCCGTTGGGGATTACATGACTCCCACTCTTGAGGGGAATGGCTCGGCTATCATGCCCCCGGATGAAGATGCTTTCGACTTTGATGTGAAGTCCTCCTTAGTCCACATGGTGACCCATGATCAATATCAAGGAGTAGGAAACCCTTCCACGCACCTGGGCAATTTCCAAGAGTATTGCCGAACTTACAAGCCAAGAAATGTGCCCGTGGAGTACGTCTACTTGAAGCTATTTCCTTCTTCATTGTATGGGGACGCTAAGGAGTGGTTGCAAAACCAAGAGCCGAGAACTTTTAGAACATGGGATCATTTAGCAAATTCCTTTTTGAACAAGTTCTTTCCACCGTCTAGGACCAAGAAATTCATTGACTACATATTGACGTTCTCCCAAAGAGACAATGAGCTTTTCCATCAAGCCTATGATCGCTTCAAACATTATTTGAAGGAGTGCCCTCATCACAACTTTCGTAAAGCCGATCTTATGAGATACTTCTATTTGGGTATGAGCAAGGAAGCCAAGAATGAAATGGATACGGCAAGCGGAGGTGCAATTATGGATTTACCGGCGAGCCAAGGGTTTAAAATTGTGGATAAGATAGCTACAAACTCCGATAGATACCAAGGAGTGGACCACAAGAAAATGGGTAAGCCACGCGATGATTCCTCAAATTGTGCACTTAAGGATCAAATGGCGGACTTGACAAAAAAGGTGGAGAACATGATAAGTATGGTGAATTGCGTGGAGGCAACTAAAGCCAAGGCCGATAAAGAGAAAATACCGGCGCAACAAGCTTGCTTCTTGTGTGCTAGCACGAGACACTCTACCAAGAATTGCCCAGAAGGAAGATATGAAGATGATGATGATGGATATGAAGAAGCGCACTACGTCAATCAACAAAGAAACTATGCTTCAAATCCTAACCCTACAACAAGGAATTATGAGCCTCCTCAAAGGAGAATGCCCAATGAGCCCAATTTTGCTCCTAAGCCTCAAGGGCAAAGCAATTATCAAGGGACGTATCAAAGACAAGGATATGGCTCGAACCAAAATCAAGGGCAAGCCTCTTATTCTACTCAAGGTCAAGGGTCCAACCAAAATTCTCAATACTCTAACCAAGGGAATTACCAAAGGCCTTATCAAGCCAAGCCTCAAATGAACGATCAAGGAACCTCCAATTCACAAAGACAAGCTCCTTCCAACAACCAAGATAACGCCATGATGTCTATGATGGCTCAAATGCTAGAGAACCAAAAAGAGACTAATAAGAGAATGGAGCAATTGGAAACCCATAACAAGATGCTCGAGAATCAAGTGGCTCAACAAGCCGTAGCATTGAAGCAAATGGGGAAACTTCCTTCTCAACCGGACGTGAACTCCATAGAACATGTGGATGCCATCACATTGAAGAGCGGGAAAGTTCTACCCACCCCTCAAGGGAAATCTAGTCCCGATGGCAAGGAAAAAGGAGGAGGAATCGCCAAGGAAAATTTGGAAGATGAACCTCAAGCTCCCACGGAGGAGGAGAAAAAGGAAGAAGAGCCGATTCTAATGAGGAAATACGTGCCAATGGTTCCTTTCCCTCAAAGGTTAAACAAAAGCAAGCTTGGTGCCCACTTCCAAAGATTTGTGGAGATGCTAAAGAAGTTGTACGTCACACTTCCCTTCCATGAGGTAATTACTCAAAACCCTACCTATGCTAAATTTTTGAAGGATATTGTGTCAAACCGTAGGGTAATTGAGGACTCTAGCATGATAGCTTTGAATGCGGAGTGTAGTGCAATTGTGCAAAGTCGTATGCCTAAAAAAATGCAAGATAATGGTTCATTTTCTATTCCTATCTCTTTAGGAAAGATTGAAATTGATAGGGCATTGTGTGATTTGGGAGCTAGCATTTCTTTAATTCCCTATTCTTTATTTGAGCAAATTGATGTAGGAGAACTCCACCCTACTACCATATCATTGAAACTAGCCGATAGAAGTTCTAGAACCCCTAAGGGAGTTCTTAGGGATGTGCCTATTAAAGTTGGTAAATTCTTTATTCCCGTAGACTTCTATGTGCTAGAAATGGATGTGGAGCAAGAAATGCCCGTTATTCTTGGTAGACCCTTCCTTAACACCGTTGAAGCGGTCATTAGATGTGGTGAAGGGTCTATTGAATTGAAGATAGGGGATGAAAAGTTGAAATTTTTTCTGAAAAATGCCATGAAAACTCCCATATCGTCTTTTGAATGCAATTTGCTTGATATATCTTGTGAAAGTCTTGAGCTAACATCTTTTGAAAGTGAAGTCATGGACTTAGATGACTCTAGTATGCATTTTTCCTCACTTTTGGATATGGAAGATGAGGAAATGTATGACTTGTCTTGGGCCGAAGAAGAAAAATTGTTAGATGCTTGTCAAGGTGATGGAAACCAAGTGCCAAAAGGTAAGGAATTCAAAGGAGAGTTAAAACCTCTACCTTCGAATCTAAGGTATGAGTTTCTTGGATCTAATTCCACGCACCCGGTCATTGTTGGTGCAAACTTGAATGAGAATGAAACGTCCAAACTTTTGCATGTCTTGAAAAACAATAAAAAGGCTTTGGGATACCCAATTGATGATCTAAAGGGAATTAGCCCTTCGCTATGCATGCATAGGATAAATGTGGATGAACATGCAAAACCTTCTAGGGAGTTTCTAAGGAGATTGAACCCTAATCTTAGCGAAGTGGTTTTTAAAGAAATTACTAAGCTAAGAGACGCGGGAATCATTTATTCGGTCCCGGATTCAGAATGGGTAAGCCCCATCCATGTCGTCCCCAAAAAGGGAGGACTTACGGTTGTGCAAAATGATAAGGGAGAGTTGGTCCCTACTAGAACCGTAAATGGATGGAGGATGTGCATTGATTATAGGAAATTGAATAAAGCAACTAAGAAAGACCACTTTCCCATTCCTTTTATTGATCAAATGCTTGAAAGACTTGCGGGACATAAGTACTTTTGTTTCCTAGATGGTTATAGTGGATTTCATCAAATTCCCATTTTGCCGGATGACCAAAGAAAAACCACTTTTATATGTCCTTATGGAACTTTTGCCTTTAGACGCATGCCCTTTGGGTTATGCAATGCACCGGGAACGTTTCAAAGATGCATGATGTCTATCTTTAGCGACTACATTGAGAAATGCATGGAAGTTTTCATGGATGACTTCTCTATCCATGGAACTTCATTTGATGATTGCTTAACTAATCTTTCTCATGTTCTTGCTAGGTGCATTGAAACGGGTTTGGTGCTTAATTGGGAAAAGTGCCATTTTATGGTTCAAGAAGGAATTGTGCTTGGGCATTTGGTGTCTAGTAGAGGTGTGGAAGTTGATATAGCGAAAGTGCAAGTTATTGAGCAACTACCGCCACCAAAGGATCAAAAAGGAGTTAGAAGTTTCCTAGGGCATGCCGGTTTTTACCGAAGATTTATTAAGGACTTCTCAAAGATTGCCAAGCCGCTTACTCATCTCCTATGCAATGATGTGAAATTTGACTTTGATGAAGGATGCTTAGAGGCATTTGAAAAGCTCAAGAAAGCCCTTGTATCGGCACCCATAGTGCAACCACCAAAATGGGATCTTCCATTCGAGCTCATGTGCGATGCAAGCGACTTTGCTATTGGAGCCGTTTTGGGACAAAGAGTGGATAAGAGACTCCATGTAGTCTATTATGTGAGCAAGGTGCTTGATAATGCTCAATCGAATTACACCACAACCGAGAAGGAGTTGCTAGCCGTGGTGTATGCCTTTGAAAAGTTCCGACCATACCTTGTTGGGTCCAAGACGATCGTCTACACGGATCACGCGGCTATTAAGTATTTGATGGCTAAGAAAGATGCAAAACCGAGACTTATTCGTTGGGTTCTTAAGAGTTCAACATTGAGATCAAAGACAAGAAAGGGGTCGAAAATGTAGTCGCGGATCATCTCTCGAGAATTGAGCATTTTGATACAAAATGGTTCTCAATGCCTATACGAGACTCTTTTCTCGGGGAATATTTGCTAAATGTCCAAGATGAAGCCCCATGGTATGCGGACTATGTGAATTATTTGACGTGCGACATTCTCCCTAATGACCTCGATCATAACCAAAGGAGGAAGTTCTTGCACGACGTTTCAAGGTACTTTTGGGATGATCCGTTCTTGTACAAGCTATGCGCCGACGGGATTTATAGAAAGTGTGTGACTGACAGAACCGCTCGTCGTCGAAGCGATTTGTACAAATAAATTTATAGTAGTCCACTACTTGCGACTATACTACTGGGTAGTACTTGGTAAGTAGGGGTCGAACCCAAAGGAATCAGGGGAATAGATGTTCTTGAGGGGGGTTGTTTAACGGGAGAGCGTGTTTAAGGTCGGTTGGTTGGTTTTAAAGCTACCAGCTATTTTGATTGATTGATTGGTTGGTTGGTTGATTTTAATACTGGAAAGTAAATTACAGTTTATAATTAAAAGAAATGTTCGGTTTCAGGGGGCTTGTATTATATCATGTTTATCATTGACCTTTAGTGAATCGTCTAAGTATTCTACGGTGTATCAAGGCCATTCCAAGCACTCGATTTGCGTACACTGTCTAGCCTATTCCAAGGACGTAGAACACTTAATTCTATTTAGACTAATACTCCATTCCCGGTTATATTAGCCTATGTGCATCCATTCAATCCCTTTGGCCCAGTTTTCAAATGGTTTTTCTGATAGTCGACCTCTTCGAATAGTTTATTCATTTAATCCCCTTGGCCCAGTTTTTAAATGGTTTATTTATCCGAGTGTGATCACGAATATCTAAGGAAGAGTTTACGAATTTGGACCCCTATGGTCACATTCCCAAATGGTTTACTATACCTTAGACATTCTAACTTTTATACATGGCACATAGAATCAGTGTTGATTACTAATTCGAGACACTAAGTTAATAGTCTAAAACATTTTATAATACAAGTGCGCCCCGTCTACCGAACTATTAGTTTAGCTACTATTCATCGCGCTAAACATTATACTAAGGAATTAAAGACAACAGTTGATTAAATAAATACTAAGAGATACTTACAACCGTTGAAGCGCCAAGGGAGCTATCCTTTATTTCCAAAGCAAGATTACAACGTTACAAGTATTACAACTTCTAGAGAGAGAAGTGAAATTGAGAATTGGTGTGTGAAATGAGGAGGAGGAGCTTCCTATTTATAGCCATGGAGGAGGAGGAGGAAGGGTGGTGATGGGTGGCAAGTGGTGGTTTTTGATTGGAGGAGAAAATCAAGGGAGGAGATGGGTGGCATGTGGAGGAAGGGGAGGAGGCCGGCGGCTTTTGGGTGGAGGAATGGGGTGGCGCCAAGTGGAGGAAGGGAAGTGGTGGAGGAGGAGAGGTGTTGAGCCGCCGGTTGCTCCTCCTTCAGCCGCCGGTCGCCGGTTGCTCAAGGGGGAGGAGCTCCTCCTTTGGCCACCTCTTGTGCAAGTAGCCGGTCACCTTGTCCCAATGTGAGTTTTGTACAGTTTTGTGCAGTCTTTTCACAAAACTGTCAATGTGTTCCTTCCCCTGGATGTCTTGACTTCACTCCTGATTTTTCTGATTAATTTATTCTGGTCAGTTTGACGTCAGGATCCTTGACATTTCTTCAGTCGGCATATGATCTTGACCTTGGATTGACTCTTGTTATCTTTTCAGCTTAAAATCCTCTCCTTAGCTTGTTTTCACTTCAGTCTCTAAAATGCCCTGTGGAAATATATCGGGACTAACACGTAGATGTTAGACATACAAACAGTCTAATTCAGGGGGTTTTACTATGTTTCTAACTCGTCTAACTTTGGTCCATCAGAATACCCCCCACTTTTAGTTGTTCGTCCCGAACAATGCTATTAAAGGGCGTAAGTTCTAAGTCTGGCTTTGGAATATGAAAATTAGACTGTGATACTCGATCTATCCTAATTCATGCATTGCTTACTTATTACCAAATTGAACTGCGTAAATAAATAGAAGAAACTTAATACTTGTACCTCCGTGCTGAGATGCAAATTATATTGGATGTCTCGGGAGATAGCCCTGTTCAGGTTCCTGGGTTGCAGCCTCGGTATCGTCTCGCACTATATGGTTTTCTTGTAGCTTTCTCTAGCACATGATTCGATTCGGGTTTCAGTGAGTTGAGCCTTTTTGATTTTCTTCTTTTTTGGCGAGGGACTGCTTTTGTAGTGAATTGGCCTTTGGCCTTTGATTTGACTTTTTTGAGTGTTTCACTTTTGCTCGGTTAAAACCTTCACAATTTTGGGCCTTTGGCCTCTTTTGATTTGCTTCATTGAGCTTTTCGTCTTTTTGTGACTGCTAGTCCATTTTCTCAAGCCTTTTTGGGAGGTCCAATCATCGCCCGCAAGCCTATGGAAATACCTCCCCGCTCCTCTCTTTTTTGCCGTTTTGCGCGGGTCAAGATGAGGGTCGCTCATTTATTTTCTCGGCTACTTTGACTGTCGTTTTCACGCGGGTCAAGATGAGGGTCGCTCATCTATTTTCTCGGCTACTTTGACCGGAGATAGGACGGTCTGATTCGCGTCCTCGCCTTTTGCATTGCATGGCGGAGATGACTTCAATCTTCACTGAAACCCGAAGTGCAGCCTCCACTGACTTCGAAAACCATATAGTTTGATCTGATCCTTTGATTGCTTGCCAAGCCTTTCTAGGGCAATTTATATCAACTCCACATCCCTAGTTATCTCAGCACAAAGGACAATTGAAAAGTTACATTCTAAGTTTTTAAACAGTTGAATTTTCACAAGGTTAATGCATGAATTATGATTTATCTTTTTCACATTCTTAAGTTCATATTTTCAAAAAGGTACTTATTAAAAAAGAAGAAAAAAAAACAGCTGCATGTTATTTATGTACATAGGTGGTTCTCACCCCCCACTTTTGAACGAAGGCGTGCCTTAGTTCAAAAGTCATGCAAGCTTAAAACTAAATACTGAATTTAAATGACAGAAATTAAAGTGCGGAAAAGTAAGATAGTGTCGGGTTACCTCCCGACCAGTGCACTTGTTTTACGTCGTTGGCTCGACGATACCTCGTTTGTGGTTCATTGGTTTGGGTCCCATGGGTGGCTGAGGTCAAACTTTGCCACCATTCCTGTGTTGTTTCTTCCTGACTTCTTGCCGGATGTTGTGTTTTGGTCAGGACTCCTTTGTTTCGGGATTTTTTCCTTCCAATATCTCTGATGAGGTGGGAGACCTTTGACCATAGCTGCTGGCCTTGATACTTTTTTCGTCCCTAATGACAGGTCAGAAAACTGTGCACAGTGATCTGAGATAGGTGTTATGTCAGGTGGTTTCTTTATGTCCGGGCGGCTCTGATTAATGTAGAAGTGTGCAATTTTGCCGCCGAACTTAAGTGATAATGAGCCCTTGCCCACATCGATTCTTGCTTTAGTGGCGAAGAGAAATGGTCGTCCCAATATTATTGTTGGTGGGTCGTCTTCGCATGTCTCTTCTGTTGGTATTACATAGAAATCTGCAGCAACGACGAGTTCTCCCACATAGAGTATTACATCTTCCAGTTCTCCAACCGGGCGGATGCATGATTTATCTCCTAACTCGATGTTCGACCGGGGTGGTTTCAATGGACCAAGCCCTAGTAAGTAATACAAGGAGGAAGGCATGGCGTTGACAGCAGCCCCAAGATCGACTAAGCATTTGTGGATCTGGGTTTCACCAATACCGCAGGTGATTGTAAAGGCCCCCGGGTCTTTATTTCTTTCCGGTTGTGGCTCATGATCTGCAGTGAGGGCTCTTTCTTTTGTCGGGCTATAAGCACAAGTATTAGTTGGGGAGTCCCAACCAGATGCTGGTATGTCAAAGTGTGTGATTGGCGGCGGTGTTATGCAAACAGTGAACGCGTATCGTCCATTGTCAGCATGTGTAACCCATGTTTTGCCATCCTTGGGTCGGTCTTCTTCTTGATTCCAATCAGGTCGACGCCTACGGTTGAAGTGATTGTTCGTAAGTCTGTAGGTTGGGGACCGTGCTACTTCTCCTAGCGTAGCCTTCATGTTTGACCTCCTTATCATGCTTATGTTCGCCTTTGGATTTTGGACAGTCTGTGAAGGGAGTTTGCCAGGTTCAGTAGTTAGTGTTGACATGGCGGTGGCGAGCTGGGACATTTGTTTGGTCAATTCTGAAATTGCCCCGTCAGTTTTTGCCTGGTACTGGTGTAGCGAAGTTCCTAATTGATTAATGCTTCCCGCGAGCTCCTTCATCGTGTCATTGAGCGACTTGCTTGGTTCCTGCTGATTGCTCGGGCTGGCTTGGTGCTGATTTGGTCCTTTTTGCTGATATTGACCTGCCAACGGAGCGTTCTGGTTATATTGTCGGTGGGGAGGTTGGTAGAATGACTGTGCTAGTTGAGGGACAGCTGGTTGTGTCTCCTTCTGAGGATAGCTGTTGTTGTTACGCCAGCCTGGGTTGGACGTTTGACCGTATTGTCTATTTTGTCCAGTTCTGACGTTGTTGTATCCTTGATATCCTCTCACTGTATTCACATCAGCCGGTTCTTCTTCTATTAATGTTGGGCATGAGTCCGTTTTGTGGTCCGTAGAACCACAGAACTCGCAAGGTTTTACCGTAACTGGCTGTCTACGTATGATCTCAATCATCATCTCCTTTAACTGTTTCATCTCTTCAGTTATGGAGTTTACTGATGCCTCGGCTTGTGCTACCTTTTTCGATCGAGAGAATTCATCTTGGCGAGTGGTCTCTTCTCTAAATCGGGCATTTTCAGCAACATTGGCGATGAGATTCCTTATGCCACTCAATGATAGATTCATCATAGATCCTCCTGCTGAGGCATCCAAGAGCATTTTGTCTAATGGTCTTAATCCATCAATGAGGTACTCGATGACGAGTTTCTCTGGCAGTCCAAGGGTACAGCAGCTCCTTTCTAGGTGATTGAATTTTTCCAGGTAATCGTACATGGTTTCATTTGGACCTTGTTTGATTTCCTGTAATAGCTTCCTTACTTGCATTGCTCTTCCAGCCGGATAGTATTTGTCTAAGAATTTCTTCTGCATCTGAACCCATGTTCTAATGCTTCCGGAAGGCAATGAAAGGAACCAGTCACTTGCCGAGTCAGTGAGGGAAAAATAGAACGCTTTTAACTTGAAGTCGTCCATATTTACCCGGTTGGGCTTTAGATTCTGGCAAATGCCATGTAGGCGTTGAAGGTGAGTTGCGGCAGATTCTCCTTGAGATCCTGAGAATTTTGGCAGGCTGTGTGCCACTGATGCGTTGATGGTTATATTTTCTAATTCAGGGCTCTCATAGATGCACCACGGCTGTGTCTCGAAATTAGGGGCGTTTAACTCGCCCATCGTCGGTTCACGGTAGTAGTTATCTCCGTAGTAGTCGTCGAAGGCAGGTTCTCTTCTTGGCATGTATCGAGGTTGAGGTTGTGGTCGTGGGGGCTGGATAGGAGGTTGTACTGGACCAGCTGCATTTCGGTCCTCGGGTAATTCTTGGTTTCTTCTGACTGCTTCCCTGTCACGAGCTCTTCTGTTTCTGATGAGTTGTTCCGGATCGTCGACGAATGGAAAAGGTACCTCATCATTTTGGTCGTACAGGTTTATTTCTTCGTCGTCCTGGTAGTCATGGTGACTTTCTTCGCGAGACATGGTTGCGTAACGATTCAAAGAACTCTATCCGATGGCTGATTCCCCGGCAACGGCGCCAATTTGACAGAACCGCTCGTCGTCGAAGCGATTTGTACAAATAAATTTATAGTAGTCCACTACTTGCGACTATACTACTGGGTAGTACTTGGTAAGTAGGGGTCGAACCCAAAGGAATCAGGGGAATAGATGTTCTTGAGGGGGGTTGTTTAACGGGAGAGCGTGTTTAAGGTCGGTTGGTTGGTTTTAAAGCTACCAGCTATTTTGATTGATTGATTGGTTGGTTGGTTGATTTTAATACTGGAAAGTAAATTACAGTTTATAATTAAAAGAAATGTTCGGTTTCAGGGGGCTTGTATTATATCATGTTTATCATTGACCTTTAGTGAATCGTCTAAGTATTCTACGGTGTATCAAGGCCATTCCAAGCACTCGATTTGCGTACACTGTCTAGCCTATTCCAAGGACGTAGAACACTTAATTCTATTTAGACTAATACTCCATTCCCGGTTATATTAGCCTATGTGCATCCATTCAATCCCTTTGGCCCAGTTTTCAAATGGTTTTTCTGATAGTCGACCTCTTCGAATAGTTTATTCATTTAATCCCCTTGGCCCAGTTTTTAAATGGTTTATTTATCCGAGTGTGATCACGAATATCTAAGGAAGAGTTTACGAATTTGGACCCCTATGGTCACATTCCCAAATGGTTTACTATACCTTAGACATTCTAACTTTTATACATGGCACATAGAATCAGTGTTGATTACTAATTCGAGACACTAAGTTAATAGTCTAAAACATTTTATAATACAAGTGCGCCCCGTCTACCGAACTATTAGTTTAGCTACTATTCATCGCGCTAAACATTATACTAAGGAATTAAAGACAACAGTTGATTAAATAAATACTAAGAGATACTTACAACCGTTGAAGCGCCAAGGGAGCTATCCTTTATTTCCAAAGCAAGATTACAACGTTACAAGTATTACAACTTCTAGAGAGAGAAGTGAAATTGAGAATTGGTGTGTGAAATGAGGAGGAGGAGCTTCCTATTTATAGCCATGGAGGAGGAGGAGGAAGGGTGGTGATGGGTGGCAAGTGGTGGTTTTTGATTGGAGGAGAAAATCAAGGGAGGAGATGGGTGGCATGTGGAGGAAGGGGAGGAGGCCGGCGGCTTTTGGGTGGAGGAATGGGGTGGCGCCAAGTGGAGGAAGGGAAGTGGTGGAGGAGGAGAGGTGTTGAGCCGCCGGTTGCTCCTCCTTCAGCCGCCGGTCGCCGGTTGCTCAAGGGGGAGGAGCTCCTCCTTTGGCCACCTCTTGTGCAAGTAGCCGGTCACCTTGTCCCAATGTGAGTTTTGTACAGTTTTGTGCAGTCTTTTCACAAAACTGTCAATGTGTTCCTTCCCCGGGATGTCTTGACTTCACTCCTGATTTTTCTGATTAATTTATTCTGGTCAATTTGACGTCAGGATCCTTGACATTTCTTCAGTCGGCATATGATCTTGACCTTGGATTGACTCTTGTTATCTTTTCAGCTTAAAATCCTCTCCTTAGCTTGTTTTCACTTCAGTCTCTAAAATGCCCTGTGGAAATATATCGGGACTAACACGTAGATGTTAGACATACAAACAGTCTAATTCAGGGGGTTTTACTGTGTTTCTGACTCGTCTAACTTTGGTCCATCAGTGACCAAGGACGACGCAAAAGGGATTATAGATTGTTGTCACTCCTCTTCTTATGGTGGACACGGTTCAACTTCGAAGACCATAGCTAAGATACTTCAATCGGGATTTTATTGGCCCAACATATTCAAGGACACGTATGAATTCGTCAAATCTTGTAACGAGTGTCAAAGGACGGGAAACATTGCTAGAAGGGATGAAATGCCTCAAAAGGGAATTTTAGAAGTGGAGATTTTTGATGTATGGGGAGTGGACTTCATGGGACCCCTACCTTCGTCTCAGGGGAATTCTTTCATTCTAGTAGCGGTGGACTACGTGTCCAAATGGGTTGAGGCAATCGCTTCCCCTTCTTGTGACGCTAAGGTGGTGATTAAAATGTTCATGAAGATAATATTCCCAAGATTTGGAGTCCCTAGAGCGGTGATCAGTGATAATGGCTCCCACTTCAAGGAGAAGAGATTTGAGTCCATGTTGAAGAAACATGGAATTTTCCATAGATGTTCGACTCCTTACCATCCTCAAGCTAATGGTCAAGTCGAGGTGTCTAATAGAGAGATAAAGAATATCTTAACCAAGACAGTTGGGAAGTCGGGAAAAGATTGGGGATTGAAGCTTGACGATGCGCTTTGGGCATATAGAACTGCTTTCAAGACACCGATCGGTATGTCTCCCTATAGGCTAGTATATGGCAAGGCATGCCATCTTCCAGTAGAGCTTGAGTACAAGGCCATGTGGGCCATTCAAGAATTGAATTTCGACAGAAAGGCTTCGGGAGAGAAAAGACTCCTTCAACTGAATGAGCTAGAAGAAATTAGGCTAGACTCCTATGAAAGTTCAAGAATCTATAAGGAGAGAACTCGGAAGTGGCACGATAAACTTCTTGTAAAGAAGGAGTTCTCGGAAGGAGATAATGTTTTGGTGTTCAACTCAAGGTACAAGTTGTTCCCCGGGAAGTTCAAGTCTAAGTGGTCCGGGCCGTACAAAATTCATAGAGTTTTCAAAGATGGGCACTTAGAGTTAATTGGGAATCAAGGGAATTTGTTCAAGGCAAATGGGCAAAGAGTCAAAATCTATCACGCCAACCATGGAGACCAACACATGTTGGAAGCCCCCTCTTGAATCCTATATGCTATCGCCGCTAGAGAAGGGATCCCGCTCGGGACTTCTCTTAGTGTGCTTCTCTTCATACCAAAGATTCGGCTCGGTCTTTGCCAAGACGTTAAACTAGGCCCTAACGGGAGGTAGCCCGGTTTGTGAGTTGTCCATCTATGCAAAATCGTTCTATATATATGTTTGGCATGTGCTCTTTGAACTATGCATGTGAACTTGATATTTGTTTGATCCAAATGCATGATTTGGGGTGTGTGTGATGTGGCGTAGAGCTTGCATGAATTTTCTTGATGATGGTGGTGTTTTAAGTGTGGAGTGGTGATCCTAGCTTAATTTGATCGAAAATCGTATGTTTATGTACTAGCGATTGATTAGGAGGGCGTACCGTGATTTTATGTGATATTTTTAGTGGTACCTATTCTTGGATATGAGTGAAAATTCTGAGTGTGGAGTTGGGGATCGTTGAAAAAAGGAAAAAAAATTTCAAGCAGAATTCCGGGTCCAGTCGATCGACTGGATGGAAGCTATATCTCAGTCGATCGACTAAACCAATGCTTCAGAGAGTCCTGTTTTTTGTGCCTATCCAGTCGATCGACTGGATGGAAGTTATATCCCAGTCGATCGACTGAAGTGATATCTCAGAGGGGTCTGTAAATTGAACTTCCCCAGTCGATCGACTGGACTCCCAGTCGATCGACTGAAATTTCCCCATCCAAATACTCAATTCCTCCTTCGTTCTTCATTTTTTTTCAAAAACCACAAAACCCTAAATCCCCAATCCTAAATCCGACCACCACCGATCCACGCCGACCACCTTCCAATCATCTCGCCGTCGAACCGCCACCCTTCCGCCATCAACCGTCGCTCCAACAACCAACAAATCCGGCCGAAATCGGATTTGGAATCCGAAACTCTCCCGTCGTCCGATCTCCTCCGTCCGACCTCCGTTCCTCCCAATTCCACCACTAATCTACTCCCAATACCCCCGCCCATCATCCCCAATCATCAATTCCATCCTAAAATCCCTCCCCGGAAAATTCCCAAAAACTGCCCTAATCCCGTACCAATTTTGACCCTCAGTCGATCGACTGAGATTTCGAGTCTCAGCCAGTCGATCGACTGGATTGCAGTTCGTGCCTATTTGTGAGTTTTTGGCTCAATTCAGTTGTGTTTCCATTCCCAGTGCACCATGGGTCGTCCCGGAACATCATCTAGTGCAAAAGATAAGGGAAAAGGGGTCGCTCACGAGCCCTCGATCGAGGAGCAAATCGACGACTTTGCACCAGACGAGGATGATAGCCCTCTTGTTTCGCGCAAGAGGAGATTACTGAGGATGTCTCTTGCTGATGAGAGCTCGGGTTCAGAGGAGGAGATAGAGCCCGCGCCGGTTTCCCCGCCGCCTCCAAAGAAGAAAAAGCCCGAACCGAGGAAACCGGCGCCGAAGAAGAAGGCGCCAGTGCCTGCTGCACCTAGAGCTCCTCCGCCCCCACCACCTAGGGCACCCTCGCCCCCTGTTGTAGCCCCTGCATCCACGGCCATAGTGCCAATTGAGCCTCATGAGGGGTCGTATGAGGGACCGATGCCCATACCGGTCCCGTATCCGTTCTCGGCTCCCTTGGTGTTAAGGGACGAGAAGCACCAGACTCATCACGCTACCATCACGTCGAAGAAGAAGACTGCCATCCCTACACTGTACCCCGACTTGAGCTTGCTTCGTGCCATCGACGAAGCAGTCACGACTGAGGTACAATCTCGCCTTACTGCATATGGCTTGTCCTTCTTATTATCTGATGATCCGGGTACCTACCAGAGGGTAGTTGAAGGGTTCACTAGCTCTTTTGAGTCGGTGAAGGAGATAGAGGGGGCAGGGGTAGATTGGACTTATTATTGGAAATTTGTGCTGGGGGGTAGAGATTTCCGGATCAGAGAGAGTACGATCCGTGAGTGGTTGGGATTTCCACGGCCCGAGACATCATTGCCCCCGGTGATTTCTGAGCACGACCAGTCCAAGCTTTGGAGGAGGATCTCCGGTAGGCATGAGTGGTTTATATCTTCATATAATTCTTCCGCGATAGTTGACCCAGTTTGGAAGATTATACACCACGTCATAGCTATTGGTATTAATACGAGGACTGAGAAGGCTAGGAAGGTCACCCTCCCGGATATGGACATTATGGTCGCTTTGGATTTTGGGCGAACTGTTGATTGGCTAGCTACTCTCGCCGACCGGTTTGAGACCGTGGTGAAGCCGGGTACGAGGAACAAGGGGATGGGAGGTGGCTCCTTGATTACATTGATAGCCCGAAGGTGTAACTTCACCTTTGGCCACGAGGGTTGTGAGGCCCCTGCTAGGAGTTTGCTTGACATCACCTTGATGAAGAATATGCATATGGTCAAACGGGACGGTAAGACGTGGAGCCATGACCCGTCACCCCATGTGGAGACCCTTGTGACTGATGCTGCTGCAAAAGGCCTTCAAGCAGAAGTTCCCCCTCTACTGCCAAGCCAACCTCTCTCCCTCTCCTCCCGGTTCACCTCCTCCACCCTCACCTCCAGTCGTTCCCGAGGGACAGGCCGACGATGAGCTCCCACCAGCAGATGAGGAGTTTCCCGCAGCAGATCCCCCGGTCCATATTCCCCCTCCGGTCGATGATGACTCAGCGGAGTGGAGGCAGACAGTTACATCAGAGATTGCTCGGTTATCGGCCGGGATGACTGATATGAGGAGTGATTTGGCCCGCATAGAGGACCTCGTCCGCACGGAGTCGGAGTGGGTCCGCACTGCACTTGAGTCCCTGATGAGAGGCCAGACTGCGCCAGCTGCTACAGTTCCTGCTGCTTCCCGCGCTCCCTCTCCTATGCCTCATGCACCATCCGCAGACGCTTTAGAGGAGGACGAGGGAGCCTCTGATGGAGATTCCGAGGAGGGAGACACTGATGAAGGCACCACTTCGGGAGGTGACGAGAGAGCGTCTTCACGTTCTCAGACTTTCTGATCATGTTTTTATTGACATTTTGATGTTTCCTTATTTGGATCATGTACTTGGATGTTAAGTCGCCTTTTGGCGCAATTTTGGATGATTTATGCCGCTCTGAGTGATATGCCCTTTACTTGCTTTTGGTTGTATGTTACATTCGATATGATATTGAAGGTGTTTACCATTTGTGCTGTTCACTCTACAGGATATGCACCCATATTTTGCTCATGTTCAGAATTCACCTTCTTTATCCACCTTTGCAACCAAAAGGGTATTTATCGCTCCCATGAGTTTTGTCACCGGTGCTTCAAACGAGGGGAGTTCCTATGCGCCTTTTACTTTATTTAATCATTCTTTGCGCTTAGGGACTAAGCTTGTGTCTAGTGTGGAGTGGTTTGTGCGCATAGTTCACATGATTGCATGCTTTGCATATCATTTTTGATGGACACTTGCATCTTTTGCACCTTATCCCTACATGAGAGAGTGTTAACCACATAGGCCCATGACTATCAATTCTGATTCCTATAAATCACACCTAGCCTATTTGCTACATTTATCGGAATTTGAGCTTAGAACCGACCTAGTCCATTGAATGTGTATTCTTGAAAACCAATATCATTGCTATCTCTAGTCTATCTAATTCTCTAAGTATTTTCGTTGAAATACCTTGGATCAAGCTATAGCAAGCACTTTTAAAACTCTTCGTGAAAAACCTAAATCTCTTGATTATTCCTTGGCGACTTGAGTCCTCTAACACGGTGCCTTGCTTATGTATGTCTCCCGCACATTCCATACGCTTTTTGAACATATTGTCAAGTTTTAAGTGTGGAGTCACACAAAAAAAATTTGAATTTTCTGCTTCGCCTCTGCGGTACTTATGCAGTTAGGTGGGATGGTGGCTCACGCCGTCCAATCTCTAGTCCGAGTAACCGGGAAAATAGTCGAGCAACCCTCGCCTTGACTCGCGTCAAAAGGACGATAATGAGTGAGAGCAGTTTTTGAAAAAAAAAAGAGAGAGAAAAAGAAAATAAGAAACACTTAAAACTTGACTCTATGTTCTTCCATCATTATTCACTTGTGCGGGTGCATCATTTGTTTTGTGTGCTAGTTGGAGTGACTTTTGGACGACCCATGTGCTTGCACGGGAGTATGTCATTTGGTTTATGACTTGTTTGTTGAGAACTCTCGTGTCGAACTCCTCTTCCCTTTATGGATTACGGCTTAAGCGCCTAAAACTTGGGAACGAGTTCCATATCGCAAGCCCGTGGACTAGCCCTAGCTAGCATAGGCAAGCGATTGACACTTTTTGTGCAAACTAAAAGCTCAACTTCTATTGTATTACCTTGAAAATGAATAGACATTTGGATGAGACGATTGATAGCTCTAGTATTGATGACCTTGAATGCACAACCTTAATGGTACTCAAAGTGGTTCGAAAGTCCTTTTGATGGTATTGTGATGATAGTCCTAGCGTGGGGTGAGGAGTTTGTTTTGAGAAATCATGGCCTTGGTTAAACACTCTTAAATTCAATTCTCATGGGATAAGTGCACTTGGGATTTGTGAGTATTCCCTTTTCTGAAAACTCTCACGAGACTATAACTCGTCCACTAGGGTAGCCTAGGGGTTTAAAGGCTTAATGCATATGCTAAATGCATTCGTAACGCCTACGAAAAGGAGCTAGGTAGATTGTATATACTTGTCATTTACTTTTCAATAACACGTTAGGAATAAGGATCGAGACCTTGTGGAATCTAGTGTGGCAAGTGAACGAGAAACATAGTACCACTAGCATTTCGACAATTGCACTTCCTTGGCATATTTGCATATTTTGTTCGGGACGAACAAAGCTTAAGTGTGGAGTGTTTGATGAGTCGAGTTTTTGACTCATTAATGCCCATTTTCACTATAGCTTTAGTTCGATTCCGACTACTATTTGATGTCATTTGATCCTCTTCTCATGCGCTTTCAGGTACAAATCAAGATGTCTCAGTGTCAAGAGCCATTAGAAGAAAACTCGGGAAAAACCGGTGCTTAGAGCAAAATTTTGGCAGATATTCCACTCCAGTCGATCGACTGGGAAGCTCCCCTGCTCCAGTCGATCGACTCGCCAGAGGAAACAGGAGCTGTTGCAAATCAGCCTTTCTCAGTCGATCGACTCACCTTCAGTCGATCGACTCGAGCAACAAACAGGAGGTTCTGCAAGTTGTCTCTTCTCAGTCGATCGACTGGGATCCTTCTTTGTGTCAGTCGATCGACTGAGATCCTGCTAGCCAAACGACCTTTTTCTCCTCCAGTCGATCGACTGGAACATCAGCCCAACGCCAGTCGATCGACTGGACCTGCTACAGTACCGAAAGCCCTAAAATTCCCTATAAATAGAAGCTTTTGGGGGATTTTCGAGGTGACTTTTTGGGCACGGATTTGGAGGAGATCAAGCACGAATTTCGAGGAGATTGAGTGAAGGAGAAGAAGACCAACATCATACTCTTGAATTTCTACTTGGGTTTTAGATTCCTAAACTCATCTTCTTCATGTTTACATACTCATCCATGAATGCTTTTGATTGTAACCTCACTATGAGTGAGTAGTGACCTTGATTGGGGATCTATGAATCCCCTAAACATGTTTGTGACATTATAAACATTATGGATGCTATTGATGAATGATGTGCCCATGATTTTTCTTCATTTGAACTTAATGATTAGAGTTGCTCATAAGGTGTTTGCGAAAATGCCTCAATGAGAAACTTTGCTTGAATTTGTGTTTGAAGTAACTTGCGTTGAAGAACATGATTTCAAATGATCTAAATGAAGAAACATTAGGATTTTGTGTTAGTTGGATGACACTCTTAACCTAATGAGAATGGCTTGAACTTAACAAGAGTGTGATTGCCTAGTCAATAAAGCGTGAGTGTGAGACTAGATAATTAGACTCTATAATGCCAATAAAGCGTGAGTGTGAGGCGTTATGCGAGGTGTAGCCCCTTTGTGCTAAGTTGAAGCGTGAGTTGAACTTAGTACTAATGCTACATGGCTATATTCTAAACATGTGCACGTGATTTCATCAATGGTGTCCTAATTTACCGTCACGATGATTGTTTAGGTGGAGGATTAGATCCCTAGTCACCTTTTATTGATTGTTAAACCCTTTTCGTTGATCAAACCTCATTTGGGATAGTTAAATTTGGCTATCATCCTTTTTAAAGGAACAATTCCCCCCCCCCAAACCATTAGACATTCTAAGTAAATCTTTTGCACGAGTAGTTTAATCACCTATCCTTTGGGTTCGACCTTGGGTTCACCCGAGTCATTACAAATTGTTTTGATTAACCGCGATTAGCATAAGTATTCGATATTCTTCTTGAGTATTTACACTATATCTACGATTGATCAGTCGGCTCTCCAATGACATCTGTGATAAGATGATTCATCTCAATCCTTCAAGAGGGCTATAGAACCTGAGCAGGAGTAGCAGATGGTTTTGATATTGGTCTATCTCTGTTTGAACTAGCGTCTTCATCAGGTAGTTCAGGCAATTTATCTAACACCGCTTCTTGCATATTGTGGCATTATGAGAGTTTTTGTTCAGGGTCAGCCATATATCCATCTTTATCATTACCTAGAACAAGACTTGACTCCACAACGTCTTTCACAGTCATATTTATAGACTCCATCACATCAGTTTCGCTAAGTAGCCAAGTTGTCTATGGTGGTGTTCGACCACTCTCCAGTAGATAGTAGTTGTTCGACGATCTGCTACCCTGCATCATGCATTCTCCTTCATTATTCAGCACTTGGAAGGAGTCTTGGGTGAACTTCATATGATGGTCTTCATCACACAGCTGACTAATACTAATCAGATTTGCCTCTAATTCATCAACAAGAAACACACTCTCGAGTTGTGTAAACCTTGAACCTTCAATGTCCCATTTATGATCACCTTGCCCTTCACTCCATCTCCAAAGGTTAGAGATTGTCCCTTGAACAACTTGATATTATCTAGCAAGTTAGGATCTCCAGTCATGTGGGCTGAGCACCCACTATCAAAGTACCATCGACCCCTCTTCAAGTGACGGTCAAACTACATGAGCTAGACAAACTACCTCCTTCTGATTTACTCTCCAAATTTATCTTACCTATGGAACATGCTTCTGCTTCAACTTCCTAAGATAAGCAAGGAACTCATAACATCTTGGTTTGATATGTCCCATTTTGTTGCAATAGTAGCATATTCCCCCATATCTTCTCCATAAAGAGTTCTGTGTTTGCTTTCTTACTTGAGGAAGGTTGGCAGGTACTCTATGAGCAGAATGTTCAGCCTTGACAAAGTTTGTCTTTCGTGAACAAATTTTCCCCTTGAATCCTAGACCTTTATGACCGCCACCGATCCTCTGGGATAACAGTATGGAATCCAGGTTTTTTGAACCAGAATTGAGCATCTTTACTGACTTCTTGAGACTGGTCAGTTCTTCTAGCATTGTAGCCTGAGCATCCTTATCCATCTCAATATGTATATCTAATACTGAACAACATCAAGTAGACGTACCTCTTTTTGGCTTAGGACATCGTTTCTCTTCTTCAAGTCTCCCAAGGCCTTTGCATGATCATCCTTGTCCTTCTCCATCTAAACTTTCAATAAAGATATAACAATAAGAAGTTATGCCTTTTTTATCAAGACAACAGCTTTCTCCTTTAGCTTTTCCTTTTCATCCTTCAGATTGGTCACGTTCAAGCTAAGTTTGCTTTTCAGGTCTATAACTTTCTCCCACTTCTCATATAGAACCTTGTAATTTTTAACGATGCAGTCATTTGTGATTTCTTCATCATCATTGCTGCTGAAGTAGTCAGTAGACCATTCTAGCATCGTCTTGGAACAAGTGATGTCATGCTCTTCACTTCTTCGATCAGTTATGTTGGTGAGGGCATTGAAGTCATTGATGATACATTCATTCATGATTTCTTCATCATTACTGTCATAGTAGTCAGAATGTTGGTCTGGAGGTGCACTGGTACAGGTTCTGGCTGACTTTTTACTCTTCTGATCAGTCTTAACCATGAGGGCAAGGAAGTGGTTGAACTCATCTTCCTGCTTGCTGTTAGCTGACTCACTATCACTCTAGTTGGCAGCAAAGGACTTGTTGTTCTTCCTCACTGTGTTGGCACACTCAGCTTGAATATGTTCGAAGCCTCCACATTCTTTGCACTTTATTCCCTTTGACATCTCACCCTTTTGGTTTTTGTTGTTGTCACCAAATATGTTTCTTCTCTTGAAATTTTCTCCTCTTCTATTTTGGAAGTTGGGCGATGATTGTCGTTCTTGATCAAAACCTCTCTGAGTTTGCTTCTTCATGAACTTCACAAAATTCTTAGTCAACATAACAAGGTATTCAGACATGTCTTTTTCATTCTCTTGATCTCCTGTGACTTTAGCTTTGAGGCCAACAACTCTGACTTTCTTTTCTGGAAAATCTTCTTGTAGCTCTAGCTTGAACGTCTGCAAGGAACCCATGAGTTCATCCAGTCCCATCTTCTTCACATCATGTGCTTCTTTAATGGCAATCACTTTCATGGCAAATCGTTGATGTAGCGATCTCAGTGCCTTTCTCACCCGTCTTTCTTCACTACTAGGTTCTCCGAGCGCAAAGAATTCATTGGAGATGTCATGTATCCTTGCGTTGAACTCAGTAATAGTCTCCTCTTCTTTCATCTTCAGATTTTCAAATTTTGAATCAATCAGTTCCTTTCTAGAAGTTTAGACCTTGTTCGTACCTTTGTGAGCGATCTGCAGTATGTCTCAAAAACACTTCGCAACCTTGCAATTTGAAATCATCTTGAAAGTGCTTTCATCAACTGCCGAAAATATGATGTTCATCACCTTGGAGTTTCCGGCTACAGCTTTCTGTTGTTCTTCAGTCTACTTGTCTTCTTTAGTTGGCAGAACTTTTCCATCAACTCCAGTTGTCGTAGGTTGTGTCTAACCCTTCTCAACAACTCTCCAAGCCCGATCATCCAGCGAGTTCAGGAACGCGTTAATCCTCACCCTCCAATAGCCATAGTTTGGCCTGTCTAGCAACGGGGTCGAGTAATTTTATCCCTTTCTTTTTGACTCATCTCGAACAACCTTCAGATCTCACTCTGTGCGTCGAGTGATCCGCTTTGATACCAATTCAAATACTACCGTGTTTGTCGAGATGTTGTTTTAGCTTTTTGCGGAACAACTAGCTAGACAACTTGTGCAGAATGCTACATTTTAAAACTAAGTGCAGTAAAGTAAACAGTGACACGCGAGTTGTTACCCAGTTCGGCGTTAAAGAGCCTCCGTCTGGGGGCATCTCCCAAGCCCGGTGGAAAGCAATTCACTATGATGAGTTTAGAGTACAAAATGTCTTACGTTTACAGACTCCCTCTTAAACGGTCAACTTTTCTTAACATCTGGTGATTGTAATGTAGGTTCCCATAGATCAGAGATCTCTCTCCTTGTCCACCTGATTTTCTCCCGAAGAGCGCAGTCCTCTTCCAAAGACTTAGCAACAACAATGCGTCAGTGCATACAACTTCAGTACGTTCCAAGGTCAGTCTGAATAGCATTCAGAACAGACTAACTCCCGCGCGTTAGAGTTCACCACAATAATGAACTTAATGTCGATGACCGCCTCCAACCCTCCATGAATATAAGCGTGAATAATTTCTCCAACAGTGCTGGAATCTGCAACTCGTTCAACTGTTAATCTGGTAACAGCACCTGGAACAGACTGAACGGCATCGCCGTGAGTTCACCGGAATAATGAATTCAAGGCTGATCGATCTCTCTCCTCTCTCTGAGTGGGTATGCATGTATGCTTTCTGAAATTGAGCAGAAGAAAACCCCAGCTCTGTTTATATAGGGTCGGATCTTTCCTAAATCCCTTAGGAAATCATATCCCAACCGCCATATATTTTATGGAATATACCCCTATCTTTTATGAAACATTCCTAAATGCATGCGCTCCTCCTTCTTGATAATCTTCCAATAAATATTTTCAATATCTTCTTTCTAAATTATCTTCAAGTGCATATCTTCCCTACAACCTCTCAGCCGCCTCCAAGCTCGTACCGACCTTCCAAATATGAATTAGGAAATTCTGCTCTGCGTTAGTCTTGTTCCAAATCCTCCGTAGCTTGTTGGCTCTCTGGTCTTGTATACTTCCTTATCTGACAACTTGAACATGCTTAGTCTTCTTTCTTTTTTTATAGGGTGTTAGGTGTTAGTTGTTAATGGTTAGAGTGAGGACTTGAACCGTGGACATCTTTGATGACGGGGGGAGTGCTTAGTCTTCTTTCTTTGATTGCAAAGAGATTCTTAATCTCAAAGTGATGAATTCGTGATTTAGATCCGGCGTCGCGCAGTAAAACATTGCGAGTGACAAAACAACGTCGTGTCAATAAAAAAAGTAATGCATTGTTATTTAATAGAATAATATTATCAATCATTATTAAAAAAACAATAATATTAATCAAAACGACATCGTTTTTATTGAAATGACTTTGTTTTGTCACATGCACAGATTCTTTTTCGATGAATTCACCGCAAAATTGCATTTTCCAAAAGGAACCAAAAAGATGATCAAATTTCAATTTTTGGATCGGAGGGCAGCAGCATCCATCAAAATACAAAATAAACATTTAGCAGTTTTCATTTATTTAATTTTCCCGCCAAATCGAAACTGCTGGAAAAAAATTCGGGTTTCAGGTTTGATCTTCTCCTTCCCGCCACCACGATCTCTTCTATATTTCAATTATCTGACCACCAAACGAAAATCAAATCTGAAGTCTGAATCGCCTTCCCAAACGAAACCCTAGACTGCTAGATCTGACGAAATGGATACGCAATTCCATTCATTACCTCCTCTCAAGCGACTCAGTCTTCGCCAAAATCCAGATCATCCACTCACAAACAAAACTTACTCATGCGATGGTGATTTCACTCTCCCGACGAAGAAACGGACTCAATCCCGCCATGTACCGTCTACGTTTTTGTTACCGACTAAGAAGAGGAAGACGGTGTGGGCTTCGCAGCCAGATTATTGTGATTTTGTTTCAACTATTTCATACGAGGACACGACTGCCGCTGCTGCCAATTCGATTCATCCAGTGCTTCCAGATCAACACAGAGGATGTATGAATTCTTCAATTTTGGAAGATGATTGTCACTTTAGTCTCCCAGCTAAAAAACGGAGGGAATCCCGCGACCACGTTTATGCTGCAAATGCTACGATTTCGCTGCTGAATAAGAAGCGGGTATGTGCTTTTAATCCTGATATTTTTGATCTGAATGTTGAGTATAAGCCCTCAGCTCTTTATGAGGATTGTCAGCTAGAAAAGAATGATGGATTGGACTTTGAAGAAAATCCAATTGAGGTTAAGATTAGTGAAGTAGTTGAAGAGCCAGGAAATGATGATGAGTTCGATTTTGATTTAAATCAAGCTGTGAATATCTGCCAAGTGAAAGAGAACAGTGTAGACCTGGGGAGTGTTAATGATGGTGTGGATGGCTATGGCCATGATCTGGAAAATGTTTCCGGCTTTGAAAGTGCAACTGATGGTAATGGTGAATGCGGAGTTTCTGATATCAACTTGGTTAGTAGTGATGGGGATAATAATCCTTCTAGTGTCACCGATTTTCATAGTAGCGTTGATGGTGAATCTGAGCATTTGACGAAAGTAAGCAGCGCAGATGGTGGGTTTGAAGGTGATTGTGAATCTGAAGATGGGGTTGTTTGTGAAATCTGTCAAAGCACAGATGGAGATCCATCTGATCCAATTGTTTTTTGTGATGGATGTGATTTAATGGTACACGCAAGCTGCTACGGAAACCCACTGATTAAAGGAATTCCCAAAGGGGACTGGTTCTGTGATAAATGCACATTTCAAGCTGAAAATCCATCCAAGACAATTACATGTTGCCTCTGCCCTTCTGCCAGAGGTGGATTAAAATCTACAAATGATGGTCGTTGGGCTCATATAGTGTGTGCTGTGTTTGTTCCCGAAGCCTTCTTTGTTGATCCACATGGACGAGAGGGGATTGATGTATCAAAGATTATTGCCAAGAGGTGGAAGAGAATATGTTACATGTGCAAGAAAAGAAAAGGGTGCGTAGTTGATTGTTCCGAGGCCAAGTGTTGTTTGTCTTTCCATGTAACCTGCGGGCTGAATGAAGATCTGTGCATCGAGTACAGAGATGGAAATATGAAGAAAGGAGGAATTGTTGGTGGGTTTTGTAAGGCTCATACAGAACTTTGGAAGAAGGTAATATACTTAATATATTCTCAAATTTACATCTTCAGATGGTATTGTACTAAGTTTCATGTGTAGTGCGGTTGAGGATGTTATACGGATAGATCTTCTTTGCCTTTTATGTAATTGTACCCTGATGTTGTTTCTGATCTTCTATTGTTGCTTTATTTATTACAGCAACAACAAACGGGGAAGTTCAAGATTGTTGCCAGGGAAGAGCGGTGAGGTACAAAATTAAGAAATACACTGTGTTTTAGAATCTTGACTGTTCCATTTGATCCATTACGACAATAGAAGCAACAAGATGAAGTTGCAGTGTCCACTGCATTTTTCTTATTTCCTTTTATCTTTGTATAAAAACATAACAGTTTAACTGTTTTTCATTAACAGGAAAACAACCACAGATCATTGGTTACAGTTGAAGCTATTCAACTATGAGTACAAATCCGTAGGTCTTGATCCCCAAGATCAAAATATTCCACTGCCTTGTGTCTCATGCTAATCATCTAATGACATGATTCAGAATGATTGCTACCTCATCTGATTTTCGTTTGGAACGCTGCGTTTAGAGAAACCACTGCTTTGCATATCATATCATACATAACAGTTTGACTGTTTTTCATTAACAGATAAATACACATTGTACTGTTTTTTTTTCTTCTTAATTCTTGTACAATTTATCCTTTTCGATAAATATTGAGGGACGGAGAGAGTACTTACTATAGTACTTGTACTATGCTCAAGTAGGAGATCGAATTTTTTTATTTTTGAATTTTTAAATTATCATGTTTTGAGTTTGAGTTCCGAGTTTGTCCTCTTTTAATGAAACCAATTCTTGTTGACAGTGTCGTTTTATATAAAAATATCTTCTTCTTTTTTTTGATAAAGATTTTATATGAAAATATCTACTTAGTCGAGTTTTTTTTTTTAAAAACTCAAATTCTTCTCTCTTTTATTTTTTAGTTCATCACGAAACTCAAATTCTAAGCAAAGTAAATCTGAAATTCGAATTCAAAAGAAGAGAATACGTTATTTCTTTTGGGAATACAAACGTGACATTTCTTAAAGTTTAGAGTGTGGAACTTTTTTTTTGTTTTGATAAAGAGGAACGTCATAAAGGCTACAACATCAGGACTATCATCTACAAGGCACAACATAAAGCTGGCCGGCAACAAACGCCGACTCTCAATCCACAAATAAAAGACCAATATGCCCAGCTCAAGTCCTTGGGAACCACCACTACACCCGGAGTGACCCGGCCTACAGTACAAACCGGGTTTTAGCCGGCAAACTTTACAACCCGGTTTTTACCCGGCAAACTTTACAACCCGGTTTTACCCGGCAAACAGTACAACCTAAATTTTACCCGGCTAAACTACAACCCGGGTTTACCCGGCCTATACTACAACCCGGTATTACCCGGCCAAAATAACCAAAACACAACACACAAAACATCCGAAAAGGAGGCTTAGCAACTGTACACATCCAAAAACAGCCTCTCCCCAAGCAGAAGCAACCGTCGTCTTCATGTCTTGATCCTGAAGATTGAGACCAGAAGATGGCTGAGAAAGCCAAAAGCAAGGGGTCCATAACCAAAAAACACCACCCCAGCCACCCGTAGCACCACCCAAAGGCCCCCCCCCCCCCCCCCCCCCCCCAAAAACGCCACCCCAACCTTCAAACATGGCTGCCGGGTGATAGAGGAGGCAACAGAAGGGATGAGGAGCAAGTTGGGGGTCAGGGATGGTGCCAGAGCATGTGGTCGGGGAGGAGATGGAGCCAAAAGGAGCTGAAGGTTGGCGGTGGAAGAGCTTGACTTTGGGAGTCTGGAACTTTTCTGAATGCTCAAAAAGGCTTGAAATAAATTTTGACAAAATATTGTTTCTAACGGCTGGCTACTGTCAAGCCGAATAAAGCACACATTTTAAAGTGCTATTCGAAATATAACATATCATGGAAACAACATTTGTCGATTCCTTAGCTGCCGATTTACCAAACGAGAAAAGATGGGCAGATCAAGTTTTCAAATACTTTAAAGTCATAGTTTTGAATTGTAATTGTTACTTGTCAACATGGATGGTAGCCTGTTGGTTAAAGAGTTTATCCTTAGGGCATCCACAACAAGGGGAGCAATACGCAATAATAGAGAGACTTTATTGCTTATTGCTCTCATGTAGCAAGTGAGCAAAAAACAATGCTTGATAGATGAGCAATAATGGAGAGGGTGTGTGATAGGAAAGTAATAAGTGGGGCCCACATATATTTATGAAGAAAAACAAAATGAAATTACATTTTGTTAGTTTTGAAAGAACTAAAAATCAGAAATGTCATAAAATGGACGTTAGATGGACAAAATAAAAAAATAATTAAAAAATCTTGTGACAAAACAAAAAAATGAAATAATAGAAGTGATAATTTCGGTTAATTGAATGGTTATGAGTATAGCTTTTTTCTCTTTGCTCTCTTACTGCATTAAAATATATAGAGCAAAGACCTATTTTTGCTCATTGCTTTTAGCTCTGCTTTGCTACATGACTTTTATAAGAAAATGCTATTATTGCTTATTGCTCATTGTTCATTGCTCCCTTACTATGGATGCCCTTAGGGCATCCATACCAAGAGGAGCAATAAGCAATAATAGAGAGACTTTATTGCTTATTGCTCTCATGTAGTAGGTGAGCAAAAATAGAGCAAGAGCAATGCTTGATATGTGAGCAATAATAGAGAGGGTGTGTGATAGGAAAACAGTAAGTGGGACCCCTATATATTTATGAAAAAAGACAAAAGGAAACTATTTTTTTAGTTTTGAATGAAAAAAACCAACAATAAGTGGGGCCCACACATTTACTCTTTGTTTTTTTTTTATTTTGCTATTAGCTCTTTGCTCTCTTGCTACATTGAAATATATAGAGCAAAGAGCCATTTTTGCTCATTGCTTTTAGCTCTGCTTTGCTACATGACTTTTATGAGAAAATGCTAATTTTGTTTATTGTTCATTCCTTATTGCTCCCTTACTACGGATGCCCTTAGATGATTGAATCTTTACGTCCTTTTCCTCTTCCACGCGCGATATTGTTCCTCCCTTGTGACATGTGTTTCATATGTCGAGAAATGTATACTCCTTCATAAAAAAAAAGAAGAAGAAAGAATTGCAATTATTCCTTGAGTTAGATCAAGATATATTTCAAATTGCGATCCATCAAAACCTGATCGATTTAATAAGTAAAAGAAAAACATGCCCTTACCAACCCTATAAATAGATTTATTAGATTAAAAAAAAGCAGGTCATTCGATAGGATAGGATGTCGATGGTATTATATGAGTCATTCTCCTCACGCCCCCACACTCCCACACCTCCTAGTGGGTCCCACATTTATTTCCCATTTTACCTCCCACACCCCATCAAATATAACAATTAAAATATAATTATTAATTTTAAATTATTTAGAAATTAATATTAATATATATATATTATAATTAATGAGATAGAGATAGGATCAGGTGCAAAGTGATAATTGTGGTAAAAAATACAAAGTTATCTCAACCATTCATTTAAATATTTGGATGGCTCTGATTAATTGAAAATAAATATATTTAATTTCGGTTTTTAATGCTTGGAGAGCAAATATGGCATATATTAATCAAAATCGATTTACACATAACTTTTTTTATTTCTCTCTCTTCTTCTCCATTAAAAAAATTCTCTCTCTCCTCTCTTCTCCCCAACTCCGAAACCAACCCAGATCTGGTTGAGCTATTTCGATCTCTCTCGACGAAACCCAGTTCAAGTTTTGGTCTTTGATTTCATCAAGTAGTTAAAAACATATTGCTGTTTGGTTTCAGTTTTCAACTCGGTCGCTTCCTCGTCCAGCAAAGTTGTCACTTTTATCTTCGGTTCGGTTTCTGAAGCTAAAAGACAAATCCAACTGCCATTTAGATTTCCTGTTTTGCTGCATGCATTGATCTGAGCAGTCGCATCACTTACAGCTACAAAATCTGGTAGAGGGAGGAGTTGGTTGATTTAAATGGGGAAGGGTTGGAACTCAGCAATGTATTGGAAGCATTTGCTATTGACGAATTATGTCATAGTTCGTCAAAATTGGACTATAATTCGTCATGAATTACGACATATTGTAGTATACTTCGACTAACAATGTTATAATTCGTCAAATGTAATTAAAATTAGTCCAAATTTTGGCAGTATCATTGTATAATATGTCCAGAATTTTATAATTCGTCACGGCCAAATTATAGTTCGTCATGTTCAGTTTTGATTTTTTCTTTATGAAAACTGTTGATTTGAGTTTGGGTTGACTTCCATTGATGTCGAAGATGATCCAGAGTGTGAAACATTGAGTTCAACGAAGTTTGATTCCTTCAATTTGATCGAATTAAGTCTGATTTTTTATAATTCGTCACGACCATTTTATAGTTCGTCATGTTCAATTTCAATTTTTTCTTTATGAAAACTGTTGATTTGAATTTGGGTTGAGTTCCATTGATGTCGAAGATGATCCAGAGTGTGAAAAATTGAGTTCAACGAAGTTTGATTCCTTCAATTTGATCGAATTAAGTCCGATTTTTTACAATTCGTCACGACCAATTTATAGTTCGTCATGTTCAGTTTCGATTTTTTCTTTATGAAAAATATTGATTTGAGTTTGGGTTGAGTTCCATTGATGTCAGATGATCCAGAGTGTGAAAAATTGAGTTCAACGAAGTTTTACTCCTTCAATTTGATCGAATTAAGCCCAATTTCTTATAATTCGTCATGCCAATTTATAGTTCGTTTCTGCGTTTCTCTTCAATCAATTGGTTGCGTTTCTTCTGCGTTTTTGATTTCGTCGGAGGAGGACAACCCCTCTTCGACCCGGCGACCCAGATTTCGTCGGAGGAGGACAACCCCTCATGTGGTTGCGTTTCTTCTGCGTTTTTTGATTTCGTCGGAGAAGAACAACCCCTCTTTGACCCGGCGACCCAGCGACCCAGATTTGTGATGTTGAACTGGTCTTGATGATGCGTCAGATTTTCGTTTCTAAATCAGATCTCCATGGATCGTAGTTTATTTAGATCTCCATGGATTGTAGTTGAACTCCATGGATTGTAGTTTATTTAGATCTCCATGGATTGTAGCCGAGATTAACGAATCAGATTTTCGTTTCTAAATCAGATCTGATTTTTTTCAATTTTTGGGTCAATTATGCCCTTCGAGAGAGAGAAACACTACTAAAATTTAGTTAAAATTCATTTAATTTAATTAAATAACCACCATTGGATTAGGAGGATGAACGGATCTGATTTGTTTGTATTTTGCATCAGATCTGGGCTTTGCACCAGATCTGGCCTCAATGAGATATTATCATTAATTCAAAACAATATATAAATTAAATATATAACACATATTTTTTTAAATATGAATACATTATTTATTAAACAAAAACTAAGTTATACTCAACATATATATATAATGCATATAATTCTTAGGAAAAAAACGGAGCACAATTTGGAGGAAATATTGATTAGATATGTCTACTTTTTATGTATTTATTTTTAGCATTGTTGCATGTTTATTTTTGAATCCAAATTAATGTTGGACTACCCAATCAATTATTAATTAAACGAAATAAATTATTATTCGCCCTAAATAAAATGAAATTATTTTCTAAATATAAATCATAAATAAAATTTGTCTAAATAATATTTTACTACAATGGAAATTTTGTAGTAAAATATTATAATTTCCCATTTTGTCAACAATATTCCGCAATCATTTTTAATTATTTTTAAAAACAGACCACATCGCTTTTCCATAAAAGCGCTGTTAAATGTGGACTTTAGACAGCGTTTGGTTACAAGCGCTGTCTTATGTCTATTTTTAATTATTTTTAAAAACAGACCATTTAACAGCGCTTTTCCATAAAAGCGTTGTTAAATGTGGATTTTAGACAGCGTTTGGTTACAAGCGCTGTCTAAAATAGACATAAGACAGCGCTTATAACCAAACGCTGTCTAAAGTCCACATTTAACAGCGCTTTTATGGAAAAGCGCTGTTAAATGGTCTATTTTTAAAAATAATTAAAAATAGACATAAGACAGCGCTTGTAACCAAATGCTGTCTAAAGTTCACATTTAACAGCGCTTTTATGGAAAAGCGCTGTTAAATGGTCTGTTTTTAAAAATAAATTATTATTCGCCCTAAATAAAATGAAACTATTTTCTAAATATAAATCATAAATAAAATTTGACTAAATAATATTTTACTACAATGGAAATTTTGTTTATTTAGTTACTCACTCATTCCTAATTATAAGTTTTATTAAAATTTTAAAAAAATCAAGTACAATATAATTTTTAAAACAATTGCTACATGTTGTATTTTCATTTTAATTTTTTACTATTAATTATTATAGAATATTTTCTGATTTATAATAATAAATAAATATGTTACAATTAATTTATAGAATATTAATTATCATTTAATTGAATTTTAATTATCATTTAATTGAATTAAAGAATTTATAATATTTGGCATATGAATGTAATTAGTGTGAAATAGGAGGGCATATGAGACATTTTGCTGGGGGGTTTTTGTCGCCGGGGGTGCGAGGAGCAGCTCCCTATTAAATTAGAGATGTACAACCGGTCCAATTATAATTTTACGAGGACAGGAAATTTTCAAAAATATGGATTGTAGACCGGATCGGACCGGGGTATATATGGACGATGGATTGGATTTTTTTTGTAAAAAGTGGACCGGATCAGACCGAATCACCTTAAATTTATGGTCTAGACCGGACACATGCTGAAATTTTACGATCCGTGTCGAACCGATAGACCAAAAATTCTAAAAAATATGGATCGTGGACCGAATCGAATCAGGCTGAAATTAAATTTTCCAATTTGTGGGCTGAACTATCACTATTTTCCAACGTGTGGGCTGAATTATAAAAATTTTCAGATAGGGGGCAAACTATCAAATAATTTTTCAGACAGTGGGCGAACTATCAAATAATTTTCCAAAAAAGGTGTACCTATTTGTAAAAAATTAATAAATTAATATAAAAACTCAAAAAACTCAAAAAATTTATAAAAATACAATTTTTAATAAAAAGGAATATAAATTATTTGATAAATAAAAATTAGAAACTTTACGAAAACTTAAACACAAAATGAAAAAAAATTAAATTTTTTTGCAAGTTTCCCCTACAATTAATTGTCAAGTTTGATTTGGTTTGGTTTAATAATTGTCAATTTTTAAATTTTTTTACAAATTTCCCCTACAGACAGTCTTACCTTTTATTTGGTTTTACTATTTATAAAATGAAGTTTTTTCCTTCAATTATTAGGTAGAATTGACAAGGAATTGACTGTTTGAAAATATTTCAATTTAATAATTTTTAAAGATTTAATTTTAAACGGAACTTTTAAAAAATTTCAAAAAATATTTTTCAATTTGTGTTTAATATTTTTTTTCTAAAGTTTCTAATTTTAAAAAAAAATTGTAGGGGAAATTTGCAAAAAAAAATTAATTTTTTTTCCTTTTGTGTTTAATTTTTCGTAAAGTTTCTAATTTTTATTTATTAAATAATTTATATTCATTTTTATTAAAAATTGTATATTTAAAATTTTTTTGAGTTTTTTGAAGTTTTATATTAATTTATTAATGTTTTTACAAATAGGTATACTTTTTTGGAAAATTATTTTATAGTTCATTCATTGTCCCCTGTCTGGAAATTTTTATAGTACAGCCCACACGTTAGAAAGTGGTGATAGTTCAGCGCACAAATTGAAAAATTGTGATAGTTCCCGTACCCAAATAAAACAGAAATACTGTTCATATCGACAAACCCTAGATGTCCTGATCGTTTTGGGAACTAGTAGCGACCTGGAGGAGGCTCACCCGGTATCTGTGATTCCAAAAAAAAAAAAAACAACGCGAGTGAAGTATTTGGAAGGGAATGATAAACCAGCGTTATCTGGTTCCGGAGCGACCTGATGAAGAAGTCAATTCTCCTTCCAAGTTTAATGGCCAGGTATCTCTATCTAACATTGCAGCACCTATTGAGAGACATTGATGTTATATTATTTACCTATTTAAAAGTAGCCACTATATATCAGGATGATCTGAGTGCCTTGTCGAAAGAAACTCGTATCTCTCAGTCAAATTCAGAATTAGAAGAAACTTTGGAAAGAAATGGCATGTCTGGCAGTGGGAAGAAGTTTTCAGATGAGTGCATTTTTAAGTATTGTCTTGGCGGATTAGATGAGCGCGCTAATATCCTTAAGGACCTTGCCTTATCTGCTTCTGATCAGGACATTGCAGAGTTTGCACAGCAGGTCTCACTGTATTCAGCTTGCTCTCACCACTGGTAATTACTTTGTTATGTGTCTCATCATGATTTAGGGATTGTCTTTGGTTTTATTAGTTTAAAATTATATCCTATATTCTGTTGGGACGGACTTACTTACACAGTTGAGATTTTTGTCAGGTCCCAAATAGCTATTACGAAGAAACTTATTGGAGATGGTACACGAGTCTGGAATATGATGTCGCAACACAATGAACCTGTTCCTTGGGAGAATGTGGGTTTTGAGATTCAGAAACAATTCATGGAGATTGCAAATACTACCAGATCATTGTCTGACCAGGTTTTTCTGTCTTATTCCCCTTGCAACTCTTATATGCCACCAAAAAATAGTTGGCTAGCATATCACAATTAACGGTGCTTCAAAACTTGACAAGTTTGCGGCTTTTGCTCTGAGCATATTGTGACTAATTGATTTTCGGTCATGTTGATTATTCCAGGACCTTAGCTTTCTGAGGAGAGTTTCTGGATGCCAAGGTTATTTTTCTCATGAAAACTTTGAGAAAATGTGGTCATGGTTATACCCCGTGGCTTTTACATTGTCAAGAAGTTGGATAACCCCCCTATGGGGTTCAACATCACCCAACTGGATAGAAGGCTTCATTACGAAAGAAGAAGCAGAGCGGTCACTTCAAGGTGCTAGAGGCCTTCAACAGCCAGGCACATTTATACTGCGTTTTCCAACATCAAGGAGCTGGCCACATCCAGATGCTGGAAACTTGGTTGTGACCTACATTGGCAGCGACTGCACTCTTCATCACAGGCTTATTTCTCTCGATTACATACACAGGTGCATACTTTCGATCCGTTAATCTCATCTATTGAATTTTGCTCACTGGGAATTAGAAGATCTCATGATTGAAGTTGAACAAATTTTTGACAGGTCGGCCAGGGACAAAAATGCAAAATCACTGCAAGACTTGATTCTGAATGATCCGGAGCTTTCACGTTTGGGAAGGTGTTCTCGATCTCCTTCCTCCACCCTCCCCACACGCAGTATTTCTACTCTCTTGAGAAACAAATATTGACTCGGTTTTCTTCTTGTTCCTGCCCAGGGTTATAAGAGGTCAGTAAGTCGTTACGTGCTGCATTTCAACCGTTCTGCACTTTGCAGAGGATAGTGCCTCCCTTGTGTGCCTCGGGTATGTTAATTTCTAGATGAGAGAACTGAATTTTCATCATATAAGTTTTATATTAATTGGCGATGGTGTAAATTATGAAAAAGGAACAGATGTCAACAATTGCTGGTTCTGTTAAACTTTTAATTGATGTTATATGCGAGATGTCATTATCGTCTCGCTCAAGTGTGAAAACAAAGTACTCGAGGACACTACGTATCTCAACTTCTGAAGCGAGATATGTTAACAATTGCTGGTTTTCTGTTAAACTTTCACTTGATGTTATTAGTGAGATGTCCTTTTCGTCTCACCCAAGTGTGAAAACAAAGTACCCGAGGACACAATGTATCTCAACTTCTGGAATAAGCTGGTAAATGCCTGAAAAGTGTTGTTGACTGGGTCAGCAACTACCGGGAGCCTGACTATGGCTTAAACAAAGTGTTCATACATAAAGAAGATTGCTGGCTTATTTTCACTTTTCACCAATCTCCATCTCGGGTATTATTAGTCTGGTTTTCCGTTCATAAAGATGTCTTCATCTTAATTGCTAATGGGCTACTTAAAGTTTAATGCTTCTGTTTTTTTTTTCAAGAGCGTCATAGATGTGTTTTGTCACATAAGATAATGTTGTCCATGAGAATTTAATTGCATTGAATCAATATATATTTACACGCAGAACCGTACATATGTGGAAGGAGTTAAAGAAAAGATAAATAAATTTTGTTCTCACTTTCCAGGTACAAAGTTTGTAGCCAATGCCCAAGCATTGTTGTTGACAGGGTCAGCAAGGTGATCTGCCAAATTTTCAATAGGACCTTTGCCAGTCACAATTGCCTGAACGAAGAATCCGAACATGGAGAACATGGCAATTCTTCCATTCTTGAGTTCCTTCACCTTAAGCTCGGCAAAAGCCTCCGGGTCAGCAGCAAGGCCAAGTGGATCAAAGCTTCCGCCAGGGTAAAGAGGGTCAGTCACCTCTCCGAGAGGGCCGCCAGCAACACGGTAACCTTCAACAGCACGCATAAGGATCACTTGTGTAGCCCATATTGCTAAAATGCTCTGTGCATGGACTAAACTCGGATTTCCAAGGTAGTCCAACCCACCCTCGCTGAAGATTTGAGCACCAGCTTTGAACCAGACAGCCTCACCAAACTTAACACCATTACGAGCCAACAGCTCAGGGAAGACACATCCAAGAGCCCCCAACATGGCCCATCTGCTGTGGATCACTTCCAGCTCACGATTTTTGGCGAATGTTTCGGGGTCAGCTGACAACCCGGCAGTGTCCCATCCATAGTCCCCTGGAAACTCACCAGTGAGGTATGAAGGTGCCTCGCCAGAGAATGGTCCCAAGTACTTGGCACGATCTGGACCATACCAAGGGCTGCCGGAAGAAACTGGCTTGGCCTTTGCTGCTGTCTTCCTCATTGTGACTCTCCCTTCACCAAAGAGTTCAGAAGACGATAAATTGAGTGTAACTGTTCGGCCAGCGAAGGCAGGTGAGGAGAGAGCCATTGAGGAGGCAGCCATTGCAAATGTCAAAGAAATGAAAGACAAAGAAGGGATAAAAGCTTGAATGATAATGATGAGGATGATGATTCATAGGCCCTTTTTATAAGTATAAAAAGTGGACCTGGAAATATGAAGATCATCTTCATCTTCATCTTCATCTCAAGGGATATGAAGATGTATTCTTATTGGACAAAGGTAATTTTTTCATCTTCATCTTTCCGTCGCCCCAGGCATCCCATCTCTTCTGCCAAAAGCAAGCCATTTAACAGTGCAAGACATTCCACTTCCAAAGATGAATTGCAGTTTGGGAACCATTTAACACAGCAAGCCAGGACGCCACTCTCCCCTACTGCAACTGCAGCCATGCCTCCCACAGACGATGAAGAAGACCAAGAACCATCACAAAACACCCTAATACCTCCTCCTGCTCCCACACTGGCTCCTATTGCTACCGTGAGTCCAGGCAGAGACTTATTCTCAAATTGAGCCAACAGAGCTTTGACTCTATTACAACACCAGTCCCGCCTCAGTCCCGCCTTCTCATGGTTCAGTAAATTCCTGTTGTACCATAGAACCCAAGCTCCAACCATGATTTTCCTCAAGGTTCCCAGCCTACAATCAGCAATAAAATGCCATACCCAGTCCGCAATATTCCTCTCCGCTTCTACTGGCCAATCTTCGATGTTTAGCCTACTCCACATTGCCTTTGACCACCAACAATCAATGAACAGATGCTTTGTAGTCTCCTGCATATATCCGCAAAAAACAACAACCAGCCTCTGTCTCACAACCTCTTCTCTTCAGGTTCTCCGCGACAGGAAGAGCATCATGAAAAAGACGCCACACCATAATTTTAATCCTGTCAGGTGAGTTGATTTTCTAGAATTTCCTCCAGATAGGTTTCATAGCTTCTCCCCTAAGCTCCTTCGATTGATACTCAACCAACTCCTTGCCACCCCATATGCCGACTTGACTGTAAACTCTCTTGAAGCCGACTCCTTCCATCTCCATTTCTGTTGCCTTTGATCAACAATCAGTCCCCATTTCAAGCAGTCTATAACACTGCTCAGACATTTCCACACGTAGGAGTCGTAAGGTCTAGCTTTTGAATTCAACAGACCACACTCCTTGAAATATTTTTCCCTATACACTTGGCAAACAAGCTGATCTGGTTCATCTAAAAACCTCCACAATTGCTTCATCAATAATGCCAAATTCAGAGCCTCAAAACAACTGAATCCCAATCCACCCTTCTCTTTCTCTAGCTGCAAAACATCCTTGCTCAACCAATGAATACTCCTCTCTTTTCCATTTCCTGGACGAAGGTAATTTGTTTGGAGATGTTTACATTGCATCACCAGTTGGGGGAGTGTAGTGTTGGAAAAATGTGTGTTTAAAGGTTTGAAGAAAATGGTGGTGCGCTACATTTGAGACCTAAAATTGAGCGTGGAGGATACCTCGATAAAATTAGATTAAAATACCTTGAGTTGAGAGGTATGAAATCAAATGTTGATTTGTCAAAAATGAAGCTATATCGAATGAGAAATTGATGGCCAAAGTTGGACCAAAACTCATCGAACTTGACTTTGGTAGGGATTGATATGAGGTTGGATTTCACTTAGGTGAAATGCTTATATCCCACATTGGAAACTAAAGGGGAACAAATGATGTTCTTATATAATGTCAAGTTTCATGGTTATTAAATTGTTAAAGCCAAGGTGAAATACTATCACTGTTTAAGGGTTCTATTTGAGGATGTCTTCAAAGGGATATGATGTCCTTAGGGGAGCGGATGCTATCCTGACACCTTTATTCCAGTGTTATGACATGTGGGTTTTAAAGTTACACATGCCAACAGTTTCTTCCTCCATTAAGCAACATGGAACAATTTCTTCAAACGTACATTCTGAACAACTTAATTGACCGTAAAGGATCTAAACTATATATGATACCCCATACATATCCATGGGGTAAATGTGTGACGATCTTTTGTATTTCAATGTGAATAGTAAAATTATCCTTCGATGATATATTATTTGACAGGGGAGCGCTCGGATGAGAATCCTTAAAATTCGAGAACTTGAGAACCCAAATCTCACAATTAGATCTTGATGCATCTTTGAATCTGCATGTGACACGTGTCCAAAAAGTAAAGTAAAAAAAAGTGGCCTTGCCTTTGCATTAAATGCATCTTGAAAAATGCACATGGGACACATGTCCTACCAAAATGCATCTTGCATTTTAAAAGGTGAAGATTGGGATCTCAAGTTCTCGAAATTTAAAGAGATTCTCATTTGAGCGTTCCTCTTATTTGACATCTTTATTATTTGTCATCTTGACATGTATACTTTTGAGTGATACTGATCAACGACACCATGAGCAAACACAAGTAACTTTATCCTGACTTCTCGCAAAAATGATCAAAACGAGACTACTTTTTCGATATTCACAAGTGTCGTAACATTTGTCATTATCTAAAAGTTTAAGTGGAATGTGTTCGCCTGGACACCCCGCTTCAACAGTTAAACCATAAAAACATCGTGCGTCTCTTTTCTATCTTATTTACTCTTGTGTACGTGTTGGCATTGTGTGCTACGTATGTTTGTAGATCCAGTTGTTGTGCAATTTCCGCAGCACACATATATGATGATGATTGAGGTGATTTATTCGATCTTGGTATTGATTTGTGGATTATACTCACTACGGAAGATAAAAGATTAAAAGTCACCATTTACAAACAATTTGATGTTAATAAACAAAAGAAGCAAGTTATGAGAGGAGAGAAATTGATGAATGTGATTAGTGACGAAGATTTAAATTTCGATCTAGCGCATTCAATTTTTATGATGAAGATACAAGTTGTAGGTAGAGCATGTGAATCACTTGTATCTAATTGAAAGGTCGCATCAATTACCGTTACATGTATACTTTTGAATGATACTGTTCAATGGCACCATGAACAAACACAAGTAAGAATATCCTGACACCTCGCAAAAGTGCGTAAAGATGGATTGCTTTTTCTTGCTTCACAAGTATCGTAACATTTGGTGTTGTCACAAAGTTGAAGTGGAATGTGTTCGCCTGAACACCCCGCTTCAACAGTTATTATCATATTGGTGTCTGCACGTCCGTCATCAGACAATAATCATCACGCAGAATCGATCATAAAGAAAAATATATCAATCAGCGCATATAGGAAATAACATGACAAAGTACAATACGAAAGTCGAACGAACCGATTGAAGAAACTAACAGAAGGGCTACTAGAACTAAGAAAACTGATGACTTTTCCATGTTGAAAAAATTCTCCTGGTTCGGTTACAAGAGCTTGTTTGTTGTTGAAACTTCAATATGGATTGATATGTATTCTTGTGTTTGCTTTAAATATATATATAGAAGCGTGACTCTTGCATTTCTCTCATATGTTTTTTTTATAGTAACTCTCATATGTTATTTAATTTAAGGTTTAAAGAATTAATAGTCATAAATGGATACATGTATTGAGACATTATAGCACAAACAATTTTGACACATTGTATAATTTCTCTTTTATCCCTGATTTATGTTCATTTTCTAATATGTTATACACTGCACGTGATTAATTGAAAAATAATCTGAATATCAAATATAGAGTACAGATTATGTACAAATCATAATTTTTGTCATAAACTGTAAAATTCGTCATGAGTGGGTTATAACTCCAAAAGTACGACAGAGTTCGTCAAAAGCGATTTAGAATTTGTCACCGAAAAAACATTCATACGACAGGATAATCTCATCTGTCCAAATGCCTACATCAATGGCTTGTCATTGGTTTGTATTTTTTACAAAAATATGTTGTTTGCACCGGATTCTTTTTCTCAAGGGTAAATTACAAAAACATTGCATGGACTACCACTTACTTTCAAATTAGGTACAAGACTTTTTTAATTTTTAATTTAGTAATTTTTGTATCAATTCGCATATATTTCAATCCTATTGATCATATCTCCAACCATGATAAAAATAAAGTTGACCAAATTTGTTAACCATAAAACCAAATTCATAAGTTTTCGACCTTAATTCCTCAAAAACACATCGAATTCGTAAACAAAATGTATGCAAGTTGATGCAAAAATCACTAAATTGAAAAAAAAAGTCAAGTACCCAATTTGGAATCAGCCGATAGTCCAGGCTATGTTTTTGCAATTAACCCTTTTCTCAAATATATATAAGTGGATTATTCTTGGACGTACAACGATTTTTTTAGCTAAACATAATTATGGGATGTTCGAAAAGTCGATATCATGCGAAAGAGGGGTTGGTCGAGTGGCTTGAACTCTTGACAATTTGAGTTGCATATTTCTCCTCAATTTTGTGAGGAGTGTTATTCATCCCTTGTGGATGTATTTTCATCCCGCCTTGGCGTGGATGTGTTGTTCCTCCCTCGCGGAAGTATTATTCAACCCTCGTGGACGTGTTGTGTCATGCAGGTAGGCGCTACTATCTCGTCTATTCATTCCATGCGCGTGTGGAGGTGCAAAGTTCAAGTTTATGCTCGTGGGTTTCAAAGTCAGAGGTGCCTTATGGTCCGTGCTTCAATGAACACAATTCAATCATCACATTCGGGTGGTGCCGTGTGCGGCCTGTGCTCCAAGAGTCTAATATTCACATGTACCCTATAAAGAATTCTCATACAAGATGTATAAGATAGATGTATTCGTACGGTGATTGATTGTATGAGATGTAAAAACCCATTATCAAAAAAAGAGAAAAAAAGTCGATATCATGTTCGTTATAGTCCATCGGGGCAGGCTGGAAACCAAAGGGGCATTGTTAAAGTAAGACACTACGCCATTTTGCCCCTTATGTGACTAAGTTTGCGTCAGTCATATAAGCAACAGTCACATAAGTGACCTTATACAACTGAGAAATGAAAGTTAGCCGGTTAAGGGAACTTATGCGACTGATACTTATGTGTCTGACCGAAGTGAGCGACATAAGTAAACTTATACGACTGAACCTTATGTGACTTACATAAATCCACCGTATAAGTTTCCCTATATGACCGAACCTTATGTGACTGTCTCAATATCGGTCACATAAGAGTACTTATGCGACAGTTGTTGGTATGACCCTGTTAGCTAATCGCATAAGCAATATTTGAGAAGTCTGGTGAAAATGCGATATTTGAAAAACGTTGACTATTTACCTGTTGACCAACTTTTTGTTGCATTGAAGGCGGCAGGTGGGAAAAAGCTTACTTATGTGACAATGTATACTCAAAGTCAGTTGCATAAGGACTCGGCATTAAATGAAAAACATAAAGACTTCACCCACCTATATCATCTTCCCCACTCTGCCTTTTTGTTCTCCCCACGGCTGAACAGCTAAAAACGATTTTCTTCATCTCCAAGTACACCGTGCGAAGAGCAAGGGCGCCAGTAAGAACTTTGAAATGCTTTGATGAATTTCCAATTGTTTTCTCACCATATACGTACACGTTGAGTTGTTTGCAAAAATGAGCTCATTCAAACACGATGCGTGCAACAACTCATGTGTATATATAGCTATATGTTTGACAGATTTACACACATTTGCCATCATCACAAATTTGCTATATATAGCTAACTTGTTGATCTTTGTCTTGTTTAATGATCATTTGAAGGTGAATTTCAACTCACAAGAATGGATAAAAGTTGGATGGGGTTGGAGAGGGGTGATTCACGATACATTCAAGGGATTATGGATTTCGTTCAATTTGCAAAGGGACGTGTGGAAACCGTACATGTATGTCCTTGTAGAAAGTGTTTGATGATCAGAGGAAGTATTAAAACGAAGGAAATTTGATTAACAATGGCATGATGAATGGTTACTATACATGGACTTCACATGGTGAAGAGTGTAATGACCCTCCGGCACATGTTTTGAGGCAAGAATGGCTTGCGGAGCAGAGGCATGGAGCAAGTAGCAGTAGTAGTGGAGGACATCGTCAAGCAAACCCGACAATAGATATTCTTCGAGATGCTTTTCCTTTTTAGAATGAGATGAATATGGATACAGATGATGATGATTTAGGGATTAGGATGGCTTATGAAAGGTACAACAATCTTATAGGCAAAGCCCAAACTCCTTTATACAATAGTTGTGACAGCACCATTCTTGAAACTATTTTGAAGGCAATGCAACTGAAAATCGAGAGTCGAATGTCAGATAAGAGCTTCAACAAATATCTACATATCACTAAAGCAATTCTACCGCGTGATAACAATTACCCAAGTTCTTATAAAGAAGTAAAGATACTTTTGAAGAATATGTGGTTGTGTTATGAGACCATACATGCTTACGAATATGGATGCATATTGTACTACAAAGAGAATAAGGATCTTCTTAGTTGCCCCGTATGCGGAGAGGCAAGATACGCTGACCGTGGAAGTAAAAGAGGGGTTCCGAAGAAGATGGTTAAGTACTTCCCTTTGACTCCAAGACTGCAGCGCCTTTATATGTCCCCATACATATCAGCCCAAATAAGTTGGCATGCTCAAAGAAGTGTCGATGATCCAGAGTACATTAGGCACCCTGCAGATGGAGAATCATGGAAAGTATTTGATGAAGAGTTTCCACAGTTTGCAAGTGAGATGCGGAATGTCCGACTTAGATTAGCAACTGATGGTTTTAATCCCTTTGGAGCATCGGGACTTTCTCACAGCACATGGCCTATTGTCCTCATGCCCTACAATTTGCCACCCCATATGTGTATGAAGAAGGAGATAAATATATTATGCATGTTGATATCTGGACCCAAGTCCCCCGACAAGTGCTTAAATATTTTTATGAGACCTCTTATAGATGAGTTGAAGATGTTATGGGAAGAGGGAGTTCAGACTTATGACCGAACTGATGGTTCATCATTCATTATGAAGGCAGCGGTGATGTGGACTATTAGTGACTTCCCGGGTCTGGGCATGTTGGGCGGGATTAAGACAAAAGGGTACAAGGCTTGTCCCTTATGTCTAGATGAAATTGATGCTACACATATAACGGGTAGGATGTCATATCAAGGACACCGAAGATGGCTCCCTAGAGACCACGATTGGAGGTTCGCAGCAAATAGATTCAATGGGGAAATCGAGCATAGGGAACCTCCTACATCATTATCCGGTACTGATATATTTGGCCAATTATCGTCTCATGATTATCCAACGCTTAGCTTGCATCCCAAGTTTAAGAAACGAGGGGTCACAGAGAGGATTTGTTGGACACACGTGTCTGTATTCTATTTGTTGCCATATTGTCAATCACATTGTCAACCTTACTCACTTGATGTCGTGCATATAGAGAAGAATGTTTTTGATAACATAATTGGGACCATACTGGGACTTGAAGGTAAGACCAAGGATGACATCAAGGCTAGGAAAGGTTTGAAACAACAAAGGGTGCGGAGAAAGTTATGGTACAAACCATCAGGGTCAACATCAAGGAAGGAGAAGGTGACTAAAGCACCATACACTGTCACTCCGAATGAGAAAGTGGAAATACTTGAGTTGATAAAGGATGCTAAGTATCCATCCGAATATGCAGGAAGCCTAAGGAACAAGATTAATCTAGATGACAAATAGTTCATCGGGTTGAAGACACATGACTGTCATGTCATGCTACAACGTCTACTGTCGGTTTTTATCCGACCTTACTTGCCATTCAATGTAGTTAACCCTCTTGTATCATTATCCCATTGGTTTTGGAGAGTTTGTTGTCGAGAGTTCCAGAAAGAGGAGGTGCACCAAATAAAGTTGGACACACTGAAAATCCTATGTCATCTAGAGAGAATTTTCCCACCGGCACTCTTTACAATTATGGTGCATCTGACGATATATCTGCCTGATCAGATTTTGATGAAGGGGCCGGTACACTACAGTTGGATGTACCCCATGGAAAGGTATTTAACAAACTCTTTTCGTCTCTTATATGAATATGAAAGTGTCACATATATAACTAGATTTTTGTATTTATTATATATGCAGGCAACTTGGACAATACAAAAAAATTGTCCGAAACACATGATATCATGAAGGATGTATACATAGCTCAAGAGTGTGTCATGTACTATAAGTTGTACATGGGGGAGATTGAAGATACATAAAAAAATCAGGACAATGAGGAGGAAGAATATTGGAACATATCAGTTGTGTCCAACCTCATCAAGCCGATGGGTTACAGTAGAAGGCAACGACTAAACAATGATGACATAGATGTCATTCAATTCATTGGGCTGTCGTTAAAAATTGCGAGGAGGCAGCCAAGTATATAAACCGACACATTGAGAAGTTTTACACGGAACATCCTGACGGTGATAATGATTCAAGGATTTAAGATTTCCATTCCTATTTTCTTGATAAGGTAAAACTAGTTTACATCAAAACATGTCATCTTTATTGGGTATTTCTTCAAATAATGTGTCATTTAAATATAGCTTTATGTGTAGATTATAGCATTAAGCAACGAAGGTTCGGATGAGTATCGAAAAGAACTTGACATATTGGCATATAAGCCACAGTTTCACGCATGTTACACACATTGTGTTGTAAATGGGTTGAAGTTCGTTGTGCTGGAGAAGGACCAACATTTAAAAACACAAAACAGTGGTGTAATGGTTAAAGCATGTACTTATTTGCAATATTATACCAACAAACATGTTCAGATTTAGTTTGTATTGAAAATCATTTTAAAATTTTGTTGATTGTTTTTTTTGCAGAAGATATTAACTATTACGGGATTTTGACCAACATTATCGAAGTATGCAGAAGGTATACCGATTGTTATCTTTAAGTGCAAATGGTACAACACAGATCCGGAAGAGGGTAGAAACATAAAAAATGGACCTTGGAATTATGTCCATTGACATATTTAGCAGATGATATGAAAATGCTCCATATTGTCTTGCAAAACACGCACACCAAGTGTTTTACTTGGAAGATCCAAAGTTTGGAGATAATTGGAAAGTTATCAACTTGGTCACCCAAAGAGGCACTTATAGCGACTCATGTGTATCATACAATGATAAGTCGAATGTTCTAGAGGAAGCTTATCAAGAAGAAGGCACAACAAATATTCCACCTTACATGTGTAATGCAATGGATGAAGAGGATGACGAAATGGATGTGGGATTAGAGACTCCGCTAGTTGTTCCAATTTTTTTATGATGACTATGACTCACAAAATGATGCTGATGCAGTGGAGAATGAAGAAGATACATCTGAATATGAGGATGTCGATGAAGAGGATGATGGACTACATTATGTTAGTGATAATGAGTTAAGTGATCATAATGAAGATGAAGAGGATGATGATGATGATAATGTGTACGATGAAGAGTAGTTGCTAGTGACCACCTTGTTGTCGGATATGTGTTAATTCCATGTTCAGTGTATTTGCTGTGGGGTTGTAGGTTGGGACGTACGTATTTGTAAAACAAATTTGGTCCTACAAATTGGTTACTTATGTGACTAAGTGTTTGTAAATGTGTCATATAAGATACTGAAACTTCAGACGTGAAGTCCAAAAAGACTGTGCGGGATATAAATATTGTAGGGGGAAATCCATTTTTCCATTTCATAATTGATTATATCTTATGTGACACACGTTGGACAGTCAGTCGCATAAGAAATGAATGAACATCATATACACACGTGTCCTAAAATATACAACGTGTTTGAATCTGAACCAACATGTTCAAATCCTCAGTGTGTTTTGACACTTAGGGTTTTTTTGCAATCGTTTTGTTTCTCTTTCTAAAAGCGTCGCTCTCTTCCTCATTTTCGTTCGTCTCCTAACACATCGTCGCTCTCTTCCGTCAAATCGAGTGTCCGGTTGGTACAAATAAAAAATGACTATGCCTCTGAAGAAGAAATCACTGAGTGAGGTGGCAGCGGCTACCAACAACACACGGAACATGAAGCTGCGGAGTTCGAGCTCAAGGAGACTAGCCAAGATCCATACCCCTGAGCCGGCGGTGAAAAAGGCAGCGCCTTCCAAGCAGCGAAGAAGCCACTGACCAAACCGGCGACTCCTAAGAAGAAGGCAGCACCCACACCGGCTACTACTCCTAAGAAGATGTCAACCGTGGTTGCAACCAAGGATGGTAAAGTTACTGGTGGTATGGTTAATCCTACAGAAAAAACTAGGTCAGTCCAAACTACATTACGTCGTTCCACTAGGTGTCCATCTAAGCTTAGAGTAGAAAAACCAACTAAATCAGTCCAAACAAGTGCTCCCTAAATCAGAGAATCCCCTACTAGTGAAGAATGTCCAGTGTTAGTCTGATTAGTCGCCCCATCCAAATACCCTACTCGTACAGTTTCTTCCTTCGACAGACAAATAATCAACCGATACCCATCCCTAACACCCTCACCTGCTGCCTCAAACCCTCTTGAAAACACACATCTCGTGACCAAGAACCACACATTGATGATGATGTTCCCCATAATCCTACTATAGATACTGATGATGAGTTGTTTCCTGATGATGATCTATTTTCTGATATGGAAAAAGAGTTGCCAACTGAAAATGAGTGTCCTATTGATCCAGAGGAGTTCCCTATTGTTGATGATGTTCTTCCCACTGCTCAAGCCCCTCAAGGAGGAGAGCAATCCGACGAAAACCTTCATCCAATTGACGAGGAGGAGTGATGAGTCGTATTTATACGACTCGTCGAGTGAACTAAACCCGTTTATTTCGACACTTTATTATGCGAGCAGTTACTTTTTAGTGTTGTTTTGCATTTCAGGTGTTTCGGAAGCTCTGGGAGGAAACGCGCATAAAAGATGGCGTTTTAGGCTGAAAACATCACAGTTTCAGATCAGACCTTTGGACGTTCAACGAGACGCTGGGAATGGACCTTTGATCAGAAAAATACGAGTCATATACCATTGTGAAGGTAACTCAATTCCCTACAACTCGCTAGTTCACACCGAGAAACACCGAGGTCATTCAAGAGGTCAAATCCAGAGTCGAAGTCAGAACTGGCGTGCAGAAGAAGGATCGCAACTCAGTGCGGATCGCGTTTTCGAGAAGCATTAGCAGCAACGATAATGTCTACGGAAAATGCACCGCTAATGCAAGGGGAAAACGTGCCAGGTCGGCGAGGGCTGACGTCAGCAGGCCGTTTGATGATGTCAGCAAGTCCGAATTTTGATAATTTCAGCCCAAAATAGATTTGGTAATAGCAAATATAAACACGAAGCGTGGGTTAGGGATCAATCATCTCATCACATACGAAGACGGAGACGGCTCTGGAGAAGACGAACGCAAAGCTTTCAATAAGAGAAGAGAATTTTCTACTTTCTTCATCAAAAATATTTGTTTGTTTTTCTCATGGATATGAGTAGCTAATTTCGCTATTCGGTTTAGGGTTTGAGATATTGTGACGAAGTTTTGAGACTCCATACTTAATGCTATTTTTTATGTTCTACTAGTTCTTGTGCATATTTATTCCGGATTGAATTGTGAAGCTAAGTGGATACTTGGAATGGTAAAGCTTAGCCGAGCAATTCAACTCCTTTATTTGTTGCTTGTTTGAGGTTAGGCCGTTAGAACAAGTAGTCGCACTAAATCTGATATAACCTGGAACGGAATATTAGGTTTGCTAGAACTAGAAGTCTATAACCTGGAATGGAGTAGATTGTGGTGCAGGCGCTTGGAACGGCCCTACCTTAGGTTATAACCTGGAACGGAGTAACCACACTTAAGAACATAAAATTAGATAATTAGAAGTCAATGATAAACGAGTCACAATAGAAAACCCTAAGCCGAATTCTTTCTCTGATTGAATTCTCTTCACGTTATTTTCTTCTGTGCTTTTTAATATTTGCTCACACACAAAAACCTCCAATTTATTTGTTTACAGGACAACTGAACCACACCAGCTCTCTAGGGTTCGACCCCTACTTGCCGCTCTACTAGTTGCTTGCAGGGAAAATTATAAATATAAATTTGAGACGTCAGACGACGCGTGTCAAATTTTGGCGCCGTTGCCGGGGAGCTGCGCTTCGGTGAAGCTGTTCTTTTTTGTTTTAATTTTCTGTTTTTTTATTTAGTTATTTTTCGTGCTTGCTACTTGTTTCACCATGTCTCATGCAGGTAGCCAGGTCGGTGAAAACAACGAGGAAGTCGAGCAGGGCATGCAGGACATGGGAGGGCTACTTCCACAGCATGAAAATCAGAATCAGATGGTTCAGAATGGAGAAAACAGGGGGGCTGCCCCAGTAAACCAAAGACCCTCGATCGCACCATATCAACCACAACCATATCAACAGCAACCATACCCACAATATCCACAATACCCACCGCAACCATACCCCCCACAGCCATATCCACAATACCCACCTCAGCCTTACCCACAATACCCACCTCAACAGCAGTATCAACGGCCTCCGCGGCCTCCACAACAGCCGGTCTTCAGAGAGGAAGAGGACTACCTTCAAGGGGCCACCATGGGAGAGTTGTCTGCTCCACACTTCCGGAATCAGCCTTGGTGCATTTTAGAGGGACCAGAACTTGAGGAAATAGCCATCAACACGGCAGTTATCCATAATCTGCCCAAGTTCTCGGGACGCCAAGGAGAGTCCGCAACTACACACCTGTAGCGCTATCATGGAATCTGCCAGAACCTCAAGCCACATGGAGTCGAAGTGGAGGACTTTAAACTAAAAGCCTTCTATTTCTCACTTATAGATGCTGTTAACGATTGGTTTTGTCTCTACCTTCAGGTAGCATCCAGACATGGGAACAGATGCAGAAGAAGTTCCTGGATAAGTATTACCCAGCGGGCAGAGCAATGCATGTACGCAAGCAATTGCAAGATCTCAGGCAAGGACCGAACGAGACGATGTATGAGTACGTGGAAAAGTTCCACGCTTTGGAGCAAAGCTGTTACAACCTTGGACTCCCAGAAAAACTAATCGTAGAATATATGCTGAATGGACTGAGGAAGCTGGACAGAAAGCTGCTGGACGCCTCGGCAGGAGGAACCCTCATGAGACTTACTCCAGCCGGTGTGCGAAGAAAGATAGTCGAAGTCGCTGAGAATGCAAGGTTCCAGGACGAGTCCAACAACGAGGAAGAGTTCAGTCGGACTAAGAACGTCTCGTAGGTCGAGCCCCCATCCAGTTCTATGGCCGAAGAAATCAAGCAACTCAAAGAGATGATGCAGCAGGTCATCAGGAGGCAGCCGGTTTAAGTCAAACCGTGCGAGTTTTGTGGTGCAACGGACCATAAGATAGACGCTTGCCCCAGTCTACAGGAGGATACACATGCCAATGTCAACGCAGTGGGTGAATTCCAAAGCTACAATAACCGTGCACCCCAGCAGGCTCAGCAGCAGCAGTACTACCGGCCACCATATCGTCAGCAGCAGGGAAGCTATAATAATCAGAATCAATATCAGCAACGAGCACATCACCAGAACCAACCAGTCAGGCCCGAGTCAGCAAAGTAAACCCCTATAGGACATCGTGAGGGAGCTAGCTGCTTCGGTGCATCAATATCAGGTCAAAACTGATGGGACGTTAGCAGAGCTGTCCAAACAGATGTCCAACTTGGTCCAGAATGTTTCTGAGCTGAAGGGAGATTCAGGGAGGCTACCGTCCCAAACAGTGCCTAATCCAAGAGGGAACATCAATACATTGGCAGTGGTGGACGAATCGGATGCAGAAAATGCAGAAAAAGAGGCTGAAACAGTGCAGATCGCGCCTACAATAGACATTAGCGCGACGCTAATGACTAAGGAAAATGCGCCCTTAATGTCAAGGGAAAACGTGCCTGTAACGTTGAAGGAAAATGTGATCCACACTGACGCACAATCAAGAACTGACCCCTTTCCTTCGTTTTCTATGCAGGTAATAGCTCCTAAAGACCATGTGATCAATATGGATGAACTAGGAGGCAATTTGGAGGCAAAAGATGAGCCGGAGAAGTCAACGATGGAGCACCCACTCGCTACGAGTCATGAGGCACCGCCTGGAAAGAGTAAGGACCCAGGTACCTTCACAGTCACCTGTGGTATCGGTGAGACTCAAATACATCATTGTTTGATTGATTTGGGTGCTGCTATTAATGCCATGCCATACTCTTTATATTGCTCGTTGAGACTTGGTCCATTGAAACCGCCTAAGTTGTTACTAGAATTAGGGGATAAATCTCGTGTTCATCCAGTTGGTTTACTTGAAAACCTAACCCTACGTGTTGGAGATCTTGATGTTCCTGCAGACTTCTATGTTTTGCAGATGACGATCCTCTGACACTTATTCTGGGACGACCATTCCTCTTTGCCACGAAGACCAATATTGACATGGACACAGGCTTGTTGTCACTTGCGTTTGGTGGCAGAACATCAAACTTTCATATCTATGAGGATGGGGACCACCCGAGCACGAAGAAGCCACCGGACATAGTGCACACATCGTACCTTGGTGCCCTACTTCCAGACCCACCAGATGAGACCAGTGGTGCAGCTAGATCAGTAGCTCTGAGCAGAGTATCCTCACAGACTCGAGAGGATGTAAAGGCGAATCCACCTGATCGATGGAGAATAGACACGAACACACTTTTGCACGAAGATTTTGGGCATGATGAAGGAACAACTGAGGCAAAATTTGACCTCACACGTCCATGGGATCCTAACTTGTGATCCCCAAGGAGGTAACATCGAGCCAACGACGTAAAACAAAGGCGCTCGCAGGGAGGCAGCCCGGCAAAATTTTGTTTTTCTTGTTTTTTATTTCGTTTTATGTTTGTTGAGTCTTGAGTCATGTTTTACATTGTCTTTTGGGAAAGGAGATGCTTTTCATGTAGGAACCAGTGCACCTCAGTGGGGACGTCGCCTGACCTCAGCATTAGCTTACCGCGGTACGCGTTAACATTACGTTAACGTCTACACCAGACGCGACGCATAACGTCTACACAAGGCGCGGTGGACCGTTGACCAGCGTTGACCAACTCGGCTGACTAGATTCTACACCGTCACGTGACAATACGAGGGGAGTACCTATTCACTTTGATCAATTCCTTTTCATATATGTTTGTGTGTCTTGCATAGTCGTGTCTTTGAATTTAAGTCGTACCGTGAGGACACGGCTTGATTCAAAAGTGTGGGGTGGGAGAGTCAGTTTGTTGCGTCTGCACGTTTGTTTCTATTTTCTTGCATATTGTACTGCGTCTGCACGTTTGTTTTTGTTTTCTTGCATATTGTACTGTGTCTGCACGTTTCTTTTTGTTAAAAAATTGAAGTATGAAATTTCTCTGTTTCTTGGATATGCAGTATTGAATTATGAGTATGTGAAATTTATGATCCCGGCTACATGTATTTCTCTCGTGAAATCTGATTTGTGCTTTTACTTGTGAATTTAACCCATTACGTGTCCTTTGAGCTGAGATAAACAGGGATGTGGAGTTCATAGAAATGTCCTAGAGAGACTTGACGAAGCATTCAAAGGACCGAATTTCGAGTTATATGGTTATGTGGATTTCGTGGAGGCTAGCACTTCGAGGCAACATGGTTAAGAGTCTGCTCCGCCACTGCGGTACTTATGCGGTTTGGTGGGACGGGAAAACAACACACCGTCCAATCTCTAGTTCAAGTAGCCGGGAAAATAGACGAGCGACCCTCGGCTTGACTCGTGTCGAAAAGACGAGGATGAGTGAGAGCGAGAAGATGTCTAGTCCAAGTAGCCGGGAAAATAGACGAGCGACCCTCGGCTTGACTCGCGTCGAAAGGAAGAGGAATCACGGACGAGCAGTTCACAATCAGTATAAAAAAATCAATCAATTGTGAAGTTCTACACGCAACAAAAAGTGAAGTACAGCACTGTTACATCAAAAGTCAAGTCACTACAAAAGCTGTCCCAAAAGAACTCAAGCACCTTGAAGCTCGAATCAATCACGTGCAAGAAAAAGCAATGAAGTATAACCATATAGCAAGAGTTTGGAACCGAGAGTGCAGTTCATGGGTCTGAAAAGGACTAACTCCCAGGCATCCGAATTGGTTTGAATTTCGGCTCAAAAGGTAACATGTATCAAAGTTAATTCTGTGTTGAGCATGATGATTTGAGTAACGATTGAGCCTTGCATGGAAAGGATGAATTTAGACTAGCAACTCATGTTCATGTAGTACTATTCAGGACGTCGAAGAAATTGTGGTGTACATTTATTTTCCTTCTATGACTTAGTTCTTGTTCGGGACGAACAAGTTTAAGTGTGGGGTGGTTTGATGAGTCGTATTTATACGACTCGTCGAGTCAACTAAACCCGTTTATTTCGACACTTTATTATGCGAGCAGTTACTTTTTAGTGTTGTTTTGCATTTCAGGTGTTTCGGAAGCTCTAGGAGGAAACGCGCATAAAAGATGGCGTTTTAGGCCGAAAACATCACAGTTTCAGATCAGACCTTTGGACGTTCAACGAGACGCTGGGAATGGACCTTTGATCAGAAAAATACGAGTCATATACCATTGTGAAGGTAAATCAATTCCCTACAACTCGCTAGTTCACACCGAGAACAACCGAGGTCATTCAAGAGGTCAAATCTAGAGTCGAAGTCAGAACCGGCGCGCAGAAGAAGGATCGCAACTCAGTTCGGATCGCGTTTTCGAGAAGCATTAGCAGCAACGATAATGTCTACGGAAAACGCGCTGCTAATGCAAGGGGAAAACGCGCCAGGTCGGCGAGGGCTGACGTCAGCAGGCCGTTTGATGATGTCAGCTAGTCCGAATTTTGATAATTCCAGCCCAAAACAGATTTGGAAATAGCAAATATAAACACGAAGCGTGGGTTTGGGATCAATCATCTCATCACATACGAAGACGGAGACGGCTCTGGAGAAGACGAACGCAAAGCTTTCAATAAGAGAAGAGAATTTTCTACTTTCTTCATCAAAAATATTTGTTTGTTTTTCCCATGGATATGAGTAGCTAATTTCGCTATTCGGTTTAGGGTTTGAGATATTGTGACGAAGTTTTGAGACTCCATACTTAATGCTATTTTTTATGTTCTACTAGTTCTTGTGCATATTTATTCCGGATTGAATTGTGAATGACACGCGTATTTTTAACCCTTTATAGTTGTCAAAGTATGAGTTTTAGGGGTCAAATTGCAGTCAAACAAAATTTATAAACCTTGGTAAGCCAAGGGTCGATCCTAGGAGCAGTGCGTGTGAATACTAGCAAACGGTGTGACCTATTTAGCTATTCCGAATTAACGAGTGGTTTGTTTGTAAATTGCAGAATTTAAATGACAGAAAATTAATGGTTGTATTTAATCAGAGAAAGAATCCCAGAATCCGTACTTCACCCGTGCTAACCCCACTAATCATGCAATCATGTCTAGTTAATTATTTATGCTATCGAATATGGAATATAACCAAAGTAACACTAGACAAGCCGCCCATCCACGGATCATTGTCTAGATTAATCTCAATCGTTGAACGCCGCCCATCCACGGATTATCAACGATTTCGATTTGTTAAATTAAAGGTTTTCGTATTAAATCATGTAAACATGACCTAACATCAATTTCATGCAATCCGGTTAATCCCTAGGGCCCATCCACCTTTCGGCATATAACCTAAATACGTTCTACCAATGCAAACATACCCTTTGATGTAAATACATGCATAGAACGATAAAATTGAGCACACAATGAAATTGAATATTCGAATCGCATAAATAATAAACTTCAATTGATCACATGAGAGTTAGGGTTACATAGCACGGGAGATACCGGAATAAAGAAGACTACTCGCTATTCATGGCGATTAACCAAAAATAGTGTATAGAGAAATAAGAACGAATAACCGTAAAGACGCGGTGGCTTGTTAAATCTCTCACGATGAAAGCTTCGTCTTCTCCAAGCTAGGGTTCCTTCTCCAAAGTTGCAACAACCCCAAACTAATCTGATCGTTGCTCTTTTACAGCTTTCCCAAAAATGGCCAAAAGCCCAAAAACTGCTCTATTGCCAAAAAGAATCAGAACTTGCCAAAAACAGATTTGGAAGAAAAGCAGCAACTTCGGGTGGATTTATCTTGGTCTTAACGTCCTAATTGGATCTTGGCCTAAACTACAAAGTTGTAGCCCTTTGAATCATCTTTCCAACAAGCTTTGAATCAACCAATTTGGACACTGTATGAGATCTCTACGTGCAAAATACTTTGACGGGGCCGTTACACCCGTTACAGCTGGGTGTAACGGCTGTAACGGTCTAAGCAAAAATCTCTGAGAAAATTCATGCCCGTTACAGTCGTTACAGCTCAAGGTGTAACGGCTGCTGAACTTGTAACGGGCTGACTTATTTTTGCCTTTTTGGAGGTCCAAACCTTCGAATCTGCTCTTGGTGTAAACTACAAAGTTGTAGGGAATTGAATTAGCTTTCCAACAAGCTAAATTTCGACTCATTTGGACACCAATTGCGACCTGTAGGTGCAAAATACGTTGCAAAGGTCTGTCTGCCCTATTTTGTCCTGTTTTTGCCCAAATCTGCACCGATTGCTTTGCTTTACTTCGGGTCAATCCAAAAGTATTAGATATATGATATATGACCTGAAACACTAGAAAAGAGATCAAATGACAATAAAATATCGGGAAAACAAACATAATCCATCATCGAATGAAGTGAATAATAGGTCAAGAATTTGACCGATCAAAACACTCCACACTTAGGATTTGTTCGTGCCGAACAAACATTAAGCACAAGTCAATAAATCTGCAGAATAGTTACCCACTCAAGTGTCATGTGATCAATTCTAACTAAAACAAAAAAATAAAAAGATAACTCACTGTCGTAGAGGACACGAATGCATTTAGCGTATGCATCAAGCCTTTAAACCTCTAGGCTGCCCTAGTAGGACGAGTATAGTCTCGTGAAGGTTTTCAGGAATGGGACTGCCTACAAATCCCTGTACAACTATCTAACGTGTATGCATGAATGATGCTCAACAAGTCACAGTAAAGTCATGTCATACCTCGGATTCATCGTGTTACCTCAACTTCAAGTCAAACATCTTCATCAAAGTTTTCAGACCATCATAGATTAAACGAGTTATATATTCAAACGGTCAGTACACATGGCTAGCAATCAACTAATCACAAGTTCTAAATAGTTCTATTGCAACATATAAATAACACGAATAGTTGCACAAAACATGCTCGTCATTCACCTATGCTATCTAGGGATAGTCCACGGGCTCCTGGCGCAAAGCTCATTCTCAAGTGCCAAGGATTAGACAATGACCCGTAAGAGAAGAGGAGCCTGGCTTAAGGATTTTCTGAAAAATAGTCAAAAATCTGCATCAAAATTTCAGTGCAAGCACGAGGGTCGTCCCTTTGTTTCTAGTACATGAATTTGCAAGACAAGTCATGATTTGCACGCAATGAGAAGATGGGATTACACTACATCAAGCAAAAGAGGGCAGAATTGGTTGTTCAAAAGTGTTTTCCAATACACAAGGGGCGACTTTTCTCACCAGGTCCTTGGTATTTTTCTGCTTTCGCAGAACATTTTTCAAAGTATTAATTTTTTCGATTTTTTTCTGAAACTGGTTTTCTTTCAAAAACAGCTATGCTTGTGGCCAATATTTCACCCACCTTTGAAAATTAAGAACTTTGTTCTTGAGGGAAAACTTGAAGGCCAATTGTCTAACTCCACACTTAAAACTTGACATAGTATATAAGTAAAGGCGGGCACATGCAAATCACAACAAGTATACGGAAATACGTACTAGTACTAAGGTCACCTAGAAAAAGAGATGCATATTTAAGTTTTTGACATTTTTGAACCGGTGCCTACTAATTTCAAGTCTCAAACATGCTTCAAGAAATACGTAGAACATGTGATAGGCAAAGGCTAGCAATGATACTGACTCAAGAGAATACACACACGATTTTCACTATTTCAAGTCCTAGACTTCGAGTCCAAAAGAATGTCAATCAGTCAAGGAGTATCGTAGAAAAACAAGGATTTCAATCGCAATACATAGACTGTTGAGCATATGCAGGAATGAACGTGAAATGCAATGCGTGTGACTATGCGCTACCCACTCCACACTTAAAAATGAGCTTAGTCCCTAAGCAAAGAAATAAAAGAGAAAATAAGCGTATAGGAACTTCACTCGTGTGCGATGGCGCGATATCCAAGGAGATTAAGCGGCGGACTCGGGCGGAAATTGAAAACCCTCGAACTGATTTTCTCTCACCGATTTCAAAATGAGAACTTTAAAGGATCAAACCCGTGACGCCCAGTCCGTCACGGGGTGAACGGACGCGAACGGACCAGTGTAAACTGGCAAACTGGCGGAATAAGTCTGTGACGCCCGCAACGCCCGTGACGAGTCCCTTGGTCACAGGCGGTTCTCCCGTGACGTGCCATTGGTCACAGGCGAGAACAGACGAGAGAGAAGAATGAAAATCTGTCTGATGCTGGCCGTGACGCGTCCCTTGGTCACGGGCGTTCTGCCTGTTGCACTCCATTGAACCTGGGCCTGAACGGACTAGCGAATTTGGTTCGACCTTGTGCTGCCACTCCACACTTGGATTCCTACAAGGGTCACACGCAATGTACAAAATGCAAATGAAAAAATGCAATGAAATAATACTTACAGCGCGGGTTACTCCCCGAAGAGGCCTAGTTTAACGTCTTGGCGAGACTCAGCAAGGGAGGTAGTGTCAGTCCACCTTCAAATCCCATTTGAATTTACGTCCATCAAGAATGACATGGACGTTGAGTAGAGCATGCAGTCCCTTCAAATATTGGATACCCTTAAGAATCAAGGGACTGTAAAAGCTCCCAAAAAACTGCTTCAAACCGTAAGGTAAGAGCTGTCGAAACTTGTCTGGAGGCGGTGTGTCAAGATAAATATATTCAGCGCTAGCTCCAGTAAGAACGCTTCCTTTATACTCTCCAGATAAGATTTCAGGTGCATATACTCCAGAGTTTTCCTTCACTATCGTATTCAGGCGTATGCGAGGGCCCTCTTTAAACGAGCTCATGTACACATCAACAAAGTCTTCGTATCTATGATCCTTTGATGGCTCTTCAACGTCCAAAGGAACCGGTGGAATGATGTTCTCTTCTGTGTGTTCAACTAAATGACCCTTTGAAGCAGTCGTATTGGAGGGAGATGTATCTTCATATTCTGAAACGTCATCAGTACATAACTCATCATCCTCAAACTCAGTGTAAGCCTTGGCAACCGTTCTCAATGCCTCAAAACCATCCTCACAAATAGGTTGTTCTGGTATAGAGAGCATTCTCGTATCCTGATCATCTTCCACGTGGATTGGAAATAGAACTGAAGATGAATGTGCTTCATAGACTTGAACTTCTTGATGATTTGCCATTGTCATCTCAATGTCCTCATCTCTGCATTCATTGTTGGCTGCCATAGCTTGTTGCTCTAACTGGTCTTTCAGTATCTTGTTCCGAATGGCCAGCTGCTCGAGTGTCTGCTCCAATCCCTTCATTCGCCTATCCTGCTCAGCCATAAAACTAGCCATCATGGATTCCATGCTAGACGAGCTGCCAGACTCCTGTTGCATGGGCTGCTGCGGCTGATAGGTGTATTGCTGATCATAAAACTGATGTTGCTGCTGCGACTGGTCCTCGTAACTCTCGTAGTAGTGGTCATTTTGATAAAAGGATCCTGGTAACTCCACTGTCTTCCGAAGGTCACTTATTGTCGCAGCATGCTCCCGAGACGACCTCTCTTGCTCCGCTAAGTAGCTGGCCAACATAAACTCTATACGCGATAAACCATCAGTGTCCTGAGACTGTTGCTGCTGCGAGTGATTCTGCAAGAGAGGTCATCTGTGATGAGGGATGATTTATAAATACGGCCGTCGTTGCGATAAACCATCAGTGTCCTTAAATTTGACAGGTCGTCGTTATACCTGCAAATCTAAATTTATAATGTCCACTTACTCTTGGCTTAGTATAGCTGTAAGTAAGGGGTCGAACCCTTGAGATCTAGATGGTTACTACTTTGTTCTGTAAGAAAGGAAGGGAAACGATTGGGTGTGAGTAAACAGTTTTAGGAAACAAGTGCGAATAAGGAAATAAAGTGAGTGAATAATAATGATGAGAAGTATTCAGGCAAGGGTTTCTTAATTGTGACTTGGTTTATCCTTGATTTCTAAGTATTTTATCTTGCTTTCTTAAGTGTGGTTACTCCGGGTCAGGTTATAACCTAAGGTAGGACCGTTAAATCACTACGCCACAATCTACTCCTGGTCAGGTTATAGACTTCTAGTTCTAGCAAAACCTAATACTCCTGGTCTGGTTATATTCGGTTTTAGTGCATCTACTTATTCTAACAGGTCAGTATCAAATAAGCAGGATAAAGAGGGCAATCATCACTAGGTTGAGTTGTACCCTTTCGGATCTCCCCTTAACCTAGCAATTCGAACCGATATAAAGTGCACAAGAACTAGTAGAATGCAAGAACAATATTTAAGTACGGAATCTCAAAACGTTCATCACAATTGTTCAAAACCATAATCCGAATAATGGGTTTAGTTACACATAGTCATGAGAACAATGCAAAAATAATAAATAAGAACGAATGAACTTCACTAGAGCCGAGAGGGATGGATGACCGGGCCGTGAGGGCTGAGTCGTGGTGGTGCAAGGCGGTGCAAGGGGCGTGTACCGAGAGAGCTAGGCGTGCGCCGAGCCAATGAGCCGAGATGAGTGAATTGAGAGATGAGCTCTCGATTCTGTGATGAGGGATGATTATTTGGTCTTGTGAGCTCCTCTATTTATAAGGTTGAGAAAGACCTAGAACTGCCTAAATAATCCAAAAGATAATTTAGGCAATATTTCCATATCTTTCTTGCTTTATCTCCAAGCTACTCCTTTGCTTGATAATTAAGCCATCTTGAACCTTCCAGAATGTTCCAAAACCCTAGCTTGTATGTTGCCCTAATTTCACATTGCTTTTGGGCCGGACGAACTGGGCTGGACTCGGCCGAAATCACTATTCACGCACGGAGTACTGTTCACGCCGGAGTACTGTTCACGAGCCGAAAAATACTGTTCATGCCGAATTTACTGTTCACGACCCTCCTTTGGGTCTGTTCTTCAACTGTGATGTTTCTGGCATGAAAATGCCGTCTTTTAAGCGCGATTCCTCCTAGAGCTTCCAAATCACCTGAAACACGAAACAACACTAAGAAGTAACTGTTCGTATAATAAAGTGCTGGAATTGGTGGGATTTAATGATTCGATGAGTCGTATAAATACGGCTCATCAAACCACCCCACACTTAAACTTGTTCATCCCGAACAAGAACTAGGTCATAAGAGGAACGAAAAACTACAAACACCACAATGCCTCAGCATCCTAGACGTGCTACATGGTCATGACTCGGTTACTCTATATCCCGCCTTCTATGCATGCTCGTTACTAATTAAATTTGTGCGAAAACACGGGTTAATGATACGTGTTACCTTTGGGCCGAGATGCAAATCAATTCGGATGTATCGGGAGATAGCCCTTTTTAGACCCATGAACCGCATTCTCGGACTCGAACTCGCTGCTATATGGTTATGCTTTGCTGCTTTTTCTTGCACGTGATTGATTCGAGCTTCAAAGTGTTGAGTGCTTTTCGGCCAGCTATAGATGATTTCGGTTTTGGTGCTTCAAAGGCGCTCTACACTTGATTTCGGTGTAAACTATCACAATGATGATGGGTTTGTTGCTTTGTGGTGCGGATTGTGACTTGCTCGAACCTACTTGCTCTCACTCATCATCGTCCTTTTGACTCGGGTCAAGCCAAGGGTCGCTTGTCTATTTTCCCGGCTACTTGGACTAGAGTTTGGACGGTGTGAAGTATTCCCATCCCGACCAACCGCAAGGGTACCGCAGTGGCGGAGCAGACTCGTACTACGTTGCCTCGAAGTGCTAGCCTCCACAAGCTCCACATAACCATATATCCTGAGTTCGGTCTTTGAATGATCTGTCAAGTCTCTCTAGGGCGTTTCTATCAACTCCACATCCCTGTTTATCTCAACTAACAAAGGCACGCAAAATTTTAGAATCACATGTTAGTCGCCCAAGTCAATTTTCACCAAAGACATGCATGTAATCGGCTCTATCTATTTCACCTAATCATTATCCAATACTGCAAGTCTAGGAAATAGTGAAGTATCATGTACAAAAATTTTAAAAATCATGGGAAACATGCTGACTCTATGCAGGGTGCAGTAAAATAGACGTGCTGACTCAATGACTGACTCTCCCACCCCACACTTTTGAAATAAGCCGTGTCCTCACAGCACGACTCAAATCTAGACTCACAATGCATGCAATAAATATAAGGGAAATAAGAAGAGAATAAGATTGGACAGGCACTTCCCTCGTGCGATGCGTGACGATCAGAGATGACTGATTATTCTCCTATGAGTCCTCAAAGAGAGCCTCATCGAAGCTTTTATCACAACGTGAGTTCGTCACGAAATGAAAGGTCTGTGTCAATGACATTAAGACGAATAAAGGATTCCCAGGAGGTTGGAGGAGTCACAACAGTCTCACTTAAAACCCAACCTCCTTAGACTCGTAAGTCTTTGTGACAGAATCTTTAAACGCTCATGTTTCTTGACACAATTTATTCAAGGTGTGAACTACTCACGTTGGATACAGTCCTATGCCAATATTACGGATTCGTTCGCCTTTGTCCCTGCATGAAAATCATCTTCCTTCCCGAGTACAATGTGACAATAATGACTCAAAACATGGACAAACATAATAAGTAAATAAACGAAGAAGTGAAAGGTGTAGGGCTGCCTCCCTGCGAGCGCCTTTGTTTTACGTCGTTGGCTCGACGGTGCCTCTTTAAGGATCACAAGTTAGGATCCCATGGACGTGTGAGGTCATACTTCTTCTCAGCTGCTCCTTCAATTCGCCCAATGTGCTCACTTGGTCGTCCACTCGGTTCTGCTCTCCAATGATCAGGCGGTTTCTTCATCACATATCCCCGAGAAGATGAGGATGTCTCGGCCATAGCTGCTGGCCTAGTAGTCTGTATGGCCTGCTCTGGTGGATCTGGAACTAGGGTATCGTAGTCTGATGTGTGCACAATATCTGGCGGTTTTCTTGTGCATGGGCGGTTTGCATCCTCGTAGACATAGAAGTCTGATTCCTTACCACCGAATGCTAATGACAGTAGGCCTATGCCCATGTCAATCCTGGTCTGGGTGGTGTCGAGGAATGGTCGTCCCAAAATTAGCCCTGGTGGTTCGCCGTTTCTAGTTTTTCCCATCTGCAAGACATAGAAATCTGCAGGAACAGCAAGATCTCCTACTCGGAGGGTTAGATCTTCAAGTAATCCAGTAGGGCGAACACAAGATTTATCCCCTAATTCTATAGACAACCTAGGTGGTTTCAATGGACCAAGACCCAGCGAGCAATATAGAGAGTAAGGCATAACATTAATAGCAGCACCCAAATCAATTAAGCAGTGATGTATCTGGGTCTTACCGATACCACAGGTGACCGTGAAGGCCCCTGGGTCCTTACTCTTCCCTGGCGATGTCTCATGGCTCGCAGTGGGTGAGCGCCTCATCATCTGGTCGTTCTGTGTAGGCCTTACCACCAATCTTGTTTCTGGTTCAGCTTCCTCAATCATATGGCCTTCGGGATCAACTACCTGCATAGCATAAGAGGAATCGTGAGTTATGGTATCCTTGATCACAAGGGCCGGTGCTTCCTCAGGTGAGAGATGGCCGAATTCCTCTGTTAGCTTGGTGGACTCCTCGAATGCTGCATCCACATTTATCACCTCTACTTGGCTGACGTTCTGACAGAACCGCTCGTCGTCAAAGCGATTTGTGCAAATAAATTTATAATAGTCCGCTACTCGCAACTATACTACTGGGTAGTACTTGGTAAGTAGGGGTCGAACTCAAGGGAACCAGGGGAATAATTGTTCTTCGGGGGGATTACGCAGCGTGGGAGCGTGTTTAAGGTCGGTTGGTTGGTTTTAAAGCTACCAGCTATTTTGATTGATTGATTGGTTGGTTGGTTGATTTTAATACTTGAAAGTAAATTACAGATTATAATTAAAGAGAAATGTTCGGTTTCAGGGGACTTGTATTATATCCTGTTTATCATTGACCTTTAGTGACTCTCCTAAGTATTCAAACGGTGTATAAAGGCCATTCCAAGCACTCGATTTGCGTACACTGTCTAGCCTATTCCAAGGACGTAGAACACTTATTCTATTTAGACTAATACTCCATTCCCGGTTATATTAGCCTATGTGCATCCATTTGATCAATCATTCCCGATCAACCAAATGGTGTTTAAGATGAGTCAAACTTCTCAGATAAGCTTTGCCATTCCAAGCATCCACTTATCCGTACAAGTTTACGAACCCCGCTGTAGAGTTTTGCCATTCCAAGCATCCACTCTACCTTGGACGTTCTGACTTAATATATGGCACATAGAATAAGTTTTGAATACTTAGACTAGACACTAAGTTAATAGTCTTAAAACATATTATAATACAAGTGCGCCCCTTAGACCGAACTACTAGTTTAGCTACTATTCATCGCGCTAAACATTATACTAAGGAATTAAAGACAACAGTTAAATAAATAAATACTAAGAAATACTTACAACCATTGAAGCGCTGATGAGCCGTATTTATACGACTCATCGAGTCATTAAATCCCACCATTTCATTCACTTTATTATGCGAACAGTTACTTTTTAGTGTTGTTTCGTATTTCAGGTGATTTGGAAGCTCTAGAAGGAATTGCGCTTAAAGATGGCATTTTAGGCCATAAATGCATCACAAGATGATTTTGGAGTCAAGCGGAGTCAAGGAACGTCATTCGGGAGCAAAAGGGCGCAAATCGGACGCTCCGGCAGATTTTTGGGCCCGGTGCACCATGACTGAGACCCCTACTTTGGAAGCCTCCCCGGCCTAAACCGTCCACACATGGGGGTGATTTCAAGGTCCAGGAATCAAGTATGCATGTCCACCTAGTGCCCCAGGTCAAGATCCCGGCCAAAATCTTGTCCGAGGCTGGAGTAAATAATCGCCGAAGTCACTAGTCCAATCAGCGCAGATTTCAGGACTTAGCCAAATTCAGGGCCTGTTTTCCGGCTGGCTGAGATGCCAACTTTGAGAGCCGCCCCGGCCTAATCCGTCTACACAATGGGGTGATTTCAAGGTTTGGACATCATGTATACATGTCCAGATAGTGCTCCAGCTCAAGATCCCGGACAGAAGAGTGTCCGAAGGCGAGTCAAATCGGCCCCAAAGTACCCAGTACGATCAGCATTCATCCGAGTTCCAGCCGAGTTGAAACTGAGTTGAGTCCGAGTTAGACCGAGTTTGACCGAGTTTAAAGCCCAAAATTCGTCCAGCCCAATGTCATATTAGGGCAAACTTACATCTAGGGTTTCGGAATATTCAAGAAGGTTTAAGGTGGCTTAATTATCAAGCAAAGGAGTAGCTTAAAGATAAAGCAAGGAAGATATGGGAATATTTCCTAAATAATCTTTTGGGATTATTTAGGGAACTTTGGGGCATTCTCAAACTCTATAAATAAGAGCTCTCCTCAGCCTTCTAAAGCATCCCAAAAAGTAGAGAGCTCCTCTCTCTACAAAATTCTCTCTTCTCACTCACGGCCGAGCCCTAGTTCTCTCCACCGTCCGCCCTTGCTCCGCCTGTTCTGCCTCCGTGCGCCGCTGCTGCTCCGCCCTCATCAGCTAGCTCAGCCGTGCCTTGTTCCCTTGTTACTCGGTTCATAGTGAAGTTCTTGTTCCCTTTTATTACTTGCATTGTTCTTCATGAGTATGTGTAACTAAACCCTCTATTCGGGTTAGGGTTAAATAATTGTGACGATGTTTTGAGATTTTGTTCTTCACTATTATTATTGCATTCTATTTAGTTCTTGTGCAAATTATCAGTTTGAATTATTAGGTTAAGGGGAGATCCGAAAGGGTACAACTTAACCTAGTAATACTTACTATCTATTCACTACTTATTTGATACTGACCCGTTAGAATAAGTAGTTGCACTAAACCTAATATAACCAGACCAGGAGTATTAGGTTTGCTAGAATTAAACGGTTATAACCAGACCAGGAGTAACCCTAAGAAAGCAAGAATAAATATTTAGAAATCAAGGATAAACTTAGTCACAATTGAATAATACCCTAACCTGAATATTTCTCTCTGATTGATAAACCCTTAGCAATTTTCGTGTCCTATTATTGTTTCACTAACAATTACTCTCACTTAGTTTCTTGTCTTTCTCCATTACAGAACGAAGTAGTAACCATCTAGCTCCCTTGGGTTCGACCCTTGCTTGCCGCTATACTAATACACTAGTTTCTCGCAAGGAAAATATAAATTGTTTTTGCACAGGTACGACGACAGCCTGTTCAAAATGGCGCCGTTGCCGGGGAACTACGCACGGTAAACTTTTGTTCTCTTCTTTTTCTCCGTTTATTTACTGTTTGCTATTTCGTAATTTTGCTATTTCGGTGAATTTTATTTTTTCGTATGTTCAACTGCCTCGATTTTATTTCTAGCTTTTAGAGGGTTCTGTCACCAAGACTTACGAGTCTAAGGGGATTGGGTTTTAAGTGAGACCATTGTGACTCCTCCAATCTCCTGGGGATCCTTTACTGCTAGTTTATTCGTTTTCTGTTTTTCGTTTATTTCGATTTGATTTCTAGCTTCTAGAGGGTTCTGTCACCAAGACTTACGAGTCTAAGGGGATTGTGTTCCAATCTCCTGGGAACCCTTGGTTGCTAGTCTGTGTTTGCTACTCGGTGCTTGTTATTTCTTGCAACATGTCTCACACAGGAAGTAGAGTTGGTGAAAACAATGAAGAAGTAGACCAGAATGTTCGAAATGAGGAAGGAGTACTACCTCAAGGACCGATGATCCAACATGGCGAGATCAGGGGGGCTATCCCTGATCAGCTTCAACAGTTCCAGCAACAACAACAAAACCAACAACCTCAAAACCATCTACCTCAAAACCAACAACAACCCCAACCACAGTACCCACAATACCCTCAGTACCCACCATATCAGCAGTATCCACCACCTCAGTACCCACAGTATCCGCAACAGCCCTACCCGCAATATCCACCACCATATCCACCACCACCGTATCATCCACAACATCCATACCCACCACCTCAGAGACCTCCACGCCAGCAAGTAGTTCGAGACGATGAGGAGGATGAAGATGGAGGACCTACTATGGGCGAGCTCTCGGTTCCTAGTTTCAGAGACCAGTCATGGCCAATTCATGAAGGACCAGACATCGCAGCCATCGCAATCAGCACCTCAGTCGTCCACCACTTGCCTAAGTTCTCAGGAAGGAAGGGAGAGTCTGCCACGTCTCACTTGACGCGTTTTCACGGGATATGCTTGAACCTCAGGCCACACGGAGTCGAAGTGGATGACTTCAAACTGAAGGCCTTCTATTTTTCACTACAGGATGCCGCTACAGATTGGTTCCTATCTTTACCCTCAGGCAGTATTTATACATGGGAGCAGATGCAGAGGCAGTTCTTCAGCAAGTACTATCCAGCAGGGCGTGCAGCGCAAGTCCGGAGACAATTGCAAGAGCTCAGGCAAGGCCCAAACGAGACCATGTACGAGTACGTGGAAAAGTTCCTTGCCTTGGAGAAGAGTTGCTGCAATCTGGAGCTCCCGGAGAAGTTGATCGTGGAATATATGCTGGATGGACTTCGCAGGATGGACAGGAAGCTACTAGAGGCCTCGGCTGGAGGCCAACTCATGAACATGACCCCAGCCAGAGTAAAGCAGAAGATCATATCAGTGGCAGAGGGTGAGCGATTCCAGGATGAGACCACAAAAGAGGACGAGTATGCCCGCACCAAGAACGTATCAGCCGCTGAGCCCTCTATCAGTGCTATGTTCGCAGAACTCAAGGAGATGAGGGAGCTGATGAAGCATGTAGTCCGAAGGACACCGGTCCAGGCCCAGCCATGTGAGTTCTGTACGTCTACAGATCACAAGACAGACGAGTGCCCCACCTTACAGACAGACGTTCAGGGCGATGTGAATGCAGTAGGCAATTATCAGAATTATGGCAACCAACCAGGCCCAGTCAAGCAGTATGGTGCAGCAGCACCTAATCAAGGCGCCTGGAGAAATAACTATCAGCAGAATCAGCCTCAGCAAGCACGACCGAATGTGCCTCAGCAGAATCAGCAGACTCAGCCGCCGTACAGACATCCTAACAGTCAGTACCAGCCGAATGCACCAGGGCAGTACCAGCAGAAAGGGCCGAACACATGTCAGGCAGGTCCGAGCAACCAAGGCCCTAACAAAGCCCTCGAGGACATGATAAAGGATCTGGCTTCAGCCATGATCCAGGATCGGGCCACGACCAAAGGAGACATTGCTGAATTGAAGAAACAGATGTACCAGCTCAATACGACAGTCTCAGGTCTCGCAGCCACTCTGAATGCAGGACAACTTCCCTCACAGACAGTTGAGAACCCAAGAGGGAACGTCAGCCAAGTAGAGATAGTAGCTACAGACGCAGCACTCGAGGAGCCCACAGAAGAACCTAGCTCGGGCACCCTCAACACGACTCAACCAGACTCAGCCCTTATGGCTCAGGAGGCCGAAATTCACAGTTCCTCTTATGCTATGCAGGTAGTCGCTCCCGAAAGCCAGGTTACTAAGGAAGTTGAACCAGAGATGAGCTTGGTGGTGAGGCCTACGCAGAACGACCAGATGATGAGGCGTGCACCCACTGCGAGCCAGGAGACACCTTCAGGAAAGAGTAAGGACCCAGGGGCCTTCACGGTTACCTGTGGTATCGGTAAGACCCAAATACCTCACTGCTTAATTGATTTGGGTGCTGCTATTAATGTCATGCCTTACTCTTTGTATTGCTCGCTGGGTCTTGGACCATTGAAACCACCTAGGTTGTCTATAGAATTAGGGGATAAGTCTTGTGTTCGCCCTACTGGATTGCTTGAAGATCTAACCCTCCGAGTAGGAGATCTTGCTGTGCCTGCAGATTTCTATGTCTTGCAGATGGAAAAATCCAGAAAAGTCGAACCACCTGGGCTCATTTTGGGACGGCCATTCCTCTACACCACCAAAACCCGGATTGACATGGGCATAGGATTACTGTCACTATCATTCGGTGGAAAGGAAGCTGACTTCTACGTCTATGAGGATGCGAACCGCCCATGCACAAGGAAACTGCCAGACATTGTGCACACATCAGAGTATGACACCCTAGTTCCAGACTCACCAGAGCACGCTCTACAGACTACCAGGCCAGCAGCTATGGCCAAGATGTCCACATCTTCTCGAGGCTATAAGGGGAAGAAACCATCTGAATCTTGGAGAGTAGAGCAGAGCGCACAGCTAGATGCGCACACTGGACGAACAGAGGGAGTTGCTGAGCAGAAATATGACCTCACACGCCCATGGGATCCTAACTTGTGACCCTTACATGAGGTCCTGTCGAGCCAACGACGTTAAACAAAGGCGCTCGCAGGGAGGCAGTCCTGCATGGTTTGCACGTCTTTACATTTCAGTTTGTTGATTTACTATGTTTATTTATGAGTCTTTCATTGTCACATTGTACCTTGGAAAGGATTTGGTTTCATTTTGTAGGGATTGGACTTAGTCGGCCGGAAATTCCCTTTGCGAGTTACGCACTTTGCTTGCGGAGCTACGCATTTTAGTGCGCCGGGAGAGCCCTTAGATCCGAGTTCAGCCGACTGCCGTCTACATCCCAGGGGAGTATTGTTCTACCCTCTTCCTTTCCTTATCTATTGTTTGCATGCATTGTGAGTCTTGATTTAAGTCGTACCGTGAGGACACGGCTTATTTCAAAAGTGTCGGGTGGGAGAGTCAGTATTGAGTCAGCACGTTTATTTCCTGCACCCTGCACAGAGTCAGCACGTTTTGGGTCAATTTTAAAATTTTTTGTACATGATACTTCACTATTTCCTAGACTTGCAGTAGTGGATAATGATTAGGTGAAATAGATATAGCCGATTTTACATGCATGTCTTTGATGAAACTTGATTTGTGCGACTAACATGTGATCTTAAAATCTTTACGTGCCTTTGTTAGTTGAGATAAACAGGGATGTGGAGTTGATAGAAACGCCCTAGAGAGACTTGACAGATCATTCAAAGACCGAACTCAGGATGTATGGTTATGTAGAGCTCGTGGAGGCTAGCACTTCGAGACGACATAGTACGAGTCTGCTCCGCCACTGCGGCACCCTTGCGGTTGGTCGGGAAGGGAAAACTTCACACCGTCCAAGCTCTAGTCCAAGTAGCCGAGAAAATAGGCAAGCGACCCTTGACTTGACCCGTGTCAAAAGGACGATGATGAGTGAGAGCAGGAAGGTTTCTAATCCGAGTAACCGGGAAAATAGACGAGCGACCCTCGGCTTGACTCGCGTCAAAAGGAGAAGAAATCACGGTTCGAGCAAGTCACAATCCGCACTACAAAAGTTCAAATCCATCATCATTGTGAAGGTTTACACCGAAACAAGTGAAGAGTACCACTGATACATCAAAATCAGACACTATAGCTCACCGAAAAACACTCAACACTTTGAAGCTCGAATCAATCACGTGCAAGAAAAAGCGGCAAAGCATAACCATATAGCAGCGAGTTCGAGTCCGAGAATGAGGGTTCATGGGTCTGAAAAGGGCTATCTCCCGAGACATCCGAATTGGTTTGCATCTCGGCTTCAAAGGTAACACGTATCATTAACCCCATGTTTTTCGCACAATGACATTAGTAGCAAGCATGCATAACTGGCGAGATCTATAGTAGCTTAATTCATGTCCATGTAGCTCGTCTAGGATAACCGAAGCATTGTGGTGTTTACATTAGTTCGTTCCTCCTATGACCTAGTTCTTGTTCGGGACGAACAAGTTTAAGTGTGGGGTGGTTTGATGAGCCATATTTATACGACTCATCGAGTCATTAAATCCCACCATTTCATTCACTTTATTATGCGAACAGTTACTTTTTAGTGTTGTTTCGTATTTCAGGTGATTTGGAAGCTCTAGAAGGAATTGCGCTTAAAGATGGCATTTTAGGCCATAAATGCATCACAAGATGATTTTGGAGTCAAGCGGAGTCAAGGAACGTCATTCGGGAGCAAAAGGGCGCAAATCGGACGCTCCGGCAGATTTTTGGGCCCGGTGCACCATGACTGAGACCCCTACTTTGGAAGCCTCCCCGGCCTAAACCGTCCACACATGGGGGTGATTTCAAGGTCCAGGAATCAAGTATGCATGTCCACCTAGTGCCCCAGGTCAAGAGCCCGGCCAAAATCTTGTCCGAGGCCGGAGTAAATAATCGCCGAAGTCACTAGTCCAATCAGCGCAGATTTCAGGACTTAGCCAAATTCAGGGCCTGTTTTCCGGCTGGCTGAGATGCCAACTTTGAGAGCCGCCCCGGCCTAATCCGTCTACACAATGGGGTGATTTCAAGGTTTGGACATCATGTATACATGTCCAGATAGTGCTCCAGCTCAAGATCCCGGACAGAAGAGTGTCCGAAGGCGAGTCAAATCGGCCCCAAAGTACCCAGTACGATCAGCATTCATCCGAGTTCCAGCCGAGTTGAAACTGAGTTGAGTCCGAGTTAGACCGAGTTTGACCGAGTTTAAAGCCCAAAATTCGTCCAGCCCAATGTCATATTAGGGCAAACTTACATCTAGGGTTTCGGAATATTCAAGAAGGTTTAAGGTGGCTTAATTATCAAGCAAAGGAGTAGCTTAAAGATAAAGCAAGGAAGATATGGGAATATTTCCTAAATAATCTTTTGGGATTATTTAGGGAACTTTGGGGCATTCTCAAACTCTATAAATAAGAGCTCTCCTCAGCCTTCTAAAGCATCCCAAAAAGTAGAGAGCTCCTCTCTCTACAAAATTCTCTCTTCTCACTCACGGCCGAGCCCTAGTTCTCTCCACCGTCCGCCCTTGCTCCGCCCGTTCTGCCTCCGTGCGCCGCTGCTGCTCCGCCCTCATCAACTAGCTCAGCCGTGCCTTGTTCCCTTGTTACTCGGTTCATAGTGAAGTTCTTGTTCCCTTTTATTACTTGCATTGTTCTTCATGAGTATGTGTAACTAAACCCTCTATTCGGGTTAGGGTTAAATAATTGTGACGATGTTTTGAGATTTTGTTCTTCACTATTATTATTGCATTCTATTTAGTTCTTGTGCAAATTATCAGTTTGAATTATTAGGTTAAGGGGAGATCCGAAAGGGTACAACTTAACCTAGTAATACTTACTATCTATTCACTACTTATTTGATACTGACCCGTTAGAATAAGTAGTTGCACTAAACCTAATATAACCAGACCAGGAGTATTAGGTTTGCTAGAATTAAACGGTTATAACCAGACCAGGAGTAACCCTAAGAAAGCAAGAATAAATATTTAGAAATCAAGGATAAACTTAGTCACAATTGAATAATACCCTAACCTGAATATTTCTCTCTGATTGATAAACCCTTAGCAATTTTCGTGTCCTATTATTGTTTCACTAACAATTACTCTCACTTAGTTTCTTGTCTTTCTCCATTACAGAACGAAGTAGTAACCATCTAGCTCCCTTGGGTTCGACCCTTGCTTGCCGCTATACTAATACACTAGTTTCTCGCAAGGAAAATATAAATTGTTTTTGCACAGGTACGACGACAGCCTGTTCAAGCGCCAAGGGAGCTTTCCTTTATTTCCAAAGCAAAATTACAACGTTACAAATATTACAACTTCTAGAGAGAGAAGTGAAATTGAGATTGAGGTGTGTGAAATGAGGAGGAGGAGCTCCTCCTTTATAGCCAAAAGGGGAGGAGATGGGTGGTGGAGATGGTGGACATGTGCATTTGATCCAAGGAAGGAGAAGGGAGGAGGAGGAGGAGGTGACATGTGGAGGAATAGTGAAGCCGCCGGTCCCTCCTCCCATAGCCGCCGGTTGCCGGTGGCCCAAGGGGGAGGAGCTCCTCCCTTGGCCACCACTTCATCAAGTGGCCGGTCATCCTTGCCCATATGTGAGATTTGTACAGTTTTGTGCAGTCTTTTCACAAAACTGTCAATGTGTTTCTTCCCCGGGCTGTCTTGACTCCACTCCTGATTCTTTTGATTAATTTGTTCTGGTCAATTCAACGTCAGGATCCTTGATATTTCTTCAGTCGGCATATGATCTTGACCTTGGATTGACTCTTGTTATCTTTTCAGCATAAAATCCTCTCCTTAGCGTGTTTTCACTTCAGTCTCTAAAATGCCCTGTGGAAATATATCGGGACTAACACGTAGAAGTTAGATAGACAAACAGTCTAATTTGGTGGGTTTAACTGTGTTTCTGACTCGTATAACTTTGGTCCATCACGTTCCCTCTTGGATTCTGAATGGTCTGCGAGGGAAGCCGTCCTGCGTTGTCTTCGAGCCTTGAGACTATTGTGGCCATCTGGGACATCTGTTTCTGCAAGTCGGTTATTGCTCCGTCGGTCTTGGCCATGTGCTGGGTCACGGTTGTTGTCAGTTCTTTCATCATCTCTTCAAGAGACTTGTTGGAGCATGCCTGATTATTGTTCGGCCCTCTCTGCTGATACTGTCCAGGCACATTCTACTGAAACTGATGATGTGGGTGCTGGTAGGGCTGCTGGGTCTGCTGAGGTGTGTTCTGTTGTGCCGGCTCTCTCTGGGCCTGATGCTGAGGATAACTATTTTTCCAGGGCTGTCCGTTGGCTCCTTGATTGTTCGTGGCTGTGCCGTATTGTTGGACTGGTCCAGCCCTGTTGCCATAGTTCTGATAGTCACCTACTGTGTTGACCTCGGCCTGGTTGTCCTCTAAGATGGTCGGGCACTCGTCTGTTTTGTGATCTGTGGCTGCACAAAAACTGCATGGCTTAGTCTGGACTGGTTGCCTCCTGATCACATGTTGCATCATCTCCTTGAGCTCCTTGATCTGTTCGGCCATAGCACTAACTGTGGGCTCAACCCTTGACACGTTTCTGGATCTGGCATATTCGTCCTCCTTAGTAGATTCATCCTGGAACCGCTCACTTTCTGCCACTTCTTGTATCTTCTGTCGGACTCTGGATGGGGTTAGGTTCATGAGGTTGCCTCCAGCTGAGGCCTCTAGTAGTTTCCTATCCAATCTGCGAAGTCCATCTAGCATATTCTCGACGATCAATTTCTCTGGGAGCTCAAGATTGCAGCAGCTCTTTTCCAAGGCGTTGAATTTTTCTACGTACTCGTACATATTTTCGTTGGGTCCTTGTTTGAGCTCTTGCAACTGTCTCCGAACTTGCATTGCACGCCTGCTGGATAGTACTTGCTGACGAACTGCCTCTGCATTTGTTCCCATGTGTAGATACTACCAGAGGGCAAGGATAGGAACCAATCTGTAGCAGCGTCTGTAAGTGAGAAGTAGAATGCCTTCAGTTTGAAGTCATCTACTTTGACTCCGTATGGCTTCAGGTTCAGACATATCCCGTGATATCGTGTCAAGTGAGATGTGGCCGACTCTCCCTTGGTCCCTGATAACTTAGGTAGATGATGGACGACTGAGGTGTTGACTGTTATAGCTGCGAGGTCTGGTCCTTCGTAGATACACCATGACTGGTCCTTGAAATTGGGAACCGAGAGCTCGCCCATGGTTGGTCCTTCATTGGCGTCATCCTCATCATCATCTCTGACTGCTGGCTGGCGTGGAGGTCTCTGAGGTGGTGGGTATTGCTGGTGTGGATGGTATGGTAATGGTGGGTATTGTGGTGGGTACTGGGGGTATGGCGGTTGTGGATACTGTGGATATGGTGGTGGTGGATACTGCTGATACGGTGGGGGATACTGTGGGTACTGTTGATACGGTTGGGGTTGGATTGGTGGTTGTTGAAATTGTCCCGGGATAGCCCCCCGGATCTCTCCATTCTGGACCATCGGGCCCTGCTCGTTGTGTTGTGGAAGCGCTCCTTCTCTGTCTCGGACAACCTGTTCGACTTCTTCGTTGTGGCTATTGTCGCCAACTCTACTACCTGCATGAGACATGGCACAAGAGTAGCAAAGCACGGAATACCAAAGCACCGAATAGCAAGCACAGACTAGCAATAAAGGGTCCCCAGGAGATTGGAGGAGTCACAGCGGTCTCACTTAAAACCCAATCTCCTTAGACTCGTAAGTCTTGGTGACAGAACCCTCTAAAAGCTAGAAATTGAACTCGAAAGAATCGAAAATCAGAAATCGAGGCAGTTGAAAATAACGAACTAGGAAATCACCGAAATAGCAGGAAATACGAAATAATAGAAATAAAGAAAAATAAATGAAAAGAAGGGAAGAACAAAATTCACCGTGCGTAGCTCCCCGGCAACGGCGCCAAAATTTGTCAAAATGGAAGTCAGGTCACGGGCGTTACGGGCGTCACGGGACAACTCAGAGGTCCCGGAAAATGAAGCAACCCATTGACCCCGTGACCAACCCCTTGGTCACGGGCGTCATGGGCGTCACAGGCACCGTCAGCTCAGAATTATCAGAAATTTCCTAATTTAATTTTGGAAGTTTTCTGGGCCTTTTTTTGGAAATCGTTCGATTGGGCTATAAAAGGAAAACGACCTGAATGATTTTTGGTGTGCTTAGTTGGAGATCGAAGAACCCTAACTTGGGAGAGAAGACAGAGCAATTCATCGTGAGAGATTTAACGAGCCACCGCGTCTTTACGGTTATTCGTTCTTATTTCTCTATACACTGTTTTTGGTTAATCGCCATGAATAGCGAGTAGTCTTCTTTATTCCGGGATCCTACGGATCCCGTGCTATGTAACCCTAACTCTCATGTGATCAATTGAAGTTTATTATTTATGCGATTCGAATATTCAATTTCATTGTGTGCTCAATTTTATCGTTCTATGCATGTATTTACATCAAAGGGTATGTTTGCATTGGTAGAACGTATTTAGGTTATATGCCGAAAGGTGGATGGGCCCTAGGGATTAACCGGATTGCATGAAATTGATGTTAGGTCATGTTTACATGATTTAATACAAAAAACTTTAATTTAATAAATCGAAATCGTTGATAATCCGTGGATGGGCGGCGTTCAACGATTGAGATTAATCTAGACAATGATCTGTGGATGGGCGGCTTGTCTGGTGTTATTTTGGTTATATTCCATATTCGATAGCATAAATAATTAACTTGACATGATTGCATGATTAGTGGGGTTAGCACGGGTGAAGTACGGATTCTGGGATTCTTTCTCTGATTAAATACAACCATTAATTTTCTGTCATTTAAATTCTGCAATTTACAAACAAACAAACCACTCGTTAATTCGGAATAGCTAAATAGGTCACACCGTTTGCTAGTATTCACACGCACTGCTCCTAGGATCGACCCTTGGCTTACCAAGGTTTATAAATTTTGTTTGACTGCAATTTGACCCCTAAAACTCATACTTTGACAACTATAAAGGGTTAAAAATACGCTTGTCAAAATGGCGCCGTTGCCGGGGAGCAGCGTTTAGTGTGATATTAGATTTAACTTGTGTAGTTTAGACTATTCCATTCTTTTTATTACTTCTTTGTACATACTCTATATACTTCTGACCTTCACTAATCACCTTTGTTTTGAATGTTGCGAGGATGTACTCTTTTGGTCATCAAGACGCCTACCCAAGGGAAGAGCCTTATTGTCAGACATATTCATATGATGCAAATTGGGAAGGAAATCAAAATCAGTTCTACGATCAACATTATTATCAAAATGATCCTTATTATGAGAGCTGCCAGAATCACTCGCAGCAGCAACAGTCTCAGGACACTGATGGTTTATCGCGTATAGAGTTTATGTTGGCCAGCTACTTAGCGGAGCAAGAGAGGTCGTCTCGGGAGCATGCTGCGACAATAAGTGACCTTCGGAAGACAGTGTAAATTAAAGGAAGAAACGAATAAACCGTAGACGATTCGCTCGTTGATCCTCACGATTGAAAGCTTGTCTTCTCCAAGCTAGGGTTTCTTCTCCAAAGTTGCAACAACCCCAAACTAATCTGATCGTTGCTCTTTTATAGCTTTCCCAAAAAGGGCCAAAAGCCCAAAAATTGCTCTATTGCCAAAACGAATCAGAACTTGCCAAAAACAGATTTGGAAGAAAAGCAGCAACTTCGGGTGGATTTATCATGGTCTTAACGTCCGAATTGGATCTTGGCCTAAACTACAAAGTTGTATCCCTTTGAATTATCTTTCCAACAAGCTTTGAATCAACCAATTTGGACACTGTATGAGATCTCTACGTGCAAAATACTTTGACGGGGCCGTTACACCCGTTACAGCTGGGTGTAACGGCTGTAACGGGCTAAGCAAAAATCTCTGAGAAAATTCATGTCCGTTACAGCCGTTACAGCTCAAGGTGTAACGGCTGCTGAACTTGTAACGGGCTGACTTATTTTTGCCTTTTTGGAGGTCCAAACCTTCGAATCTGCTCTTGGTGTAAACTACAAAGTTGTAGGAAATTGAATTAGCTTTCCAACAAGCTAAATTTCGACTCATTTGGACACCAATTGCGACCTGTAGGTTCAAAATACGTTGCAAAGGTCTGTCTGCCCTATTTTGTCCTATTTTTGCCCAAATCTGCACCGATTGCTTTGCTTTACTTCGGGTCAATCCAAAAGTATTAGATATATGATATATGACCTGAAACACTAGAAAATAGATCAAATGACAATAAAATGTCGAGAAAACAAACATAATCCATCATCGAATGAAGTGAATAATAGGTCAAGAATTTGACCGATCAGTGAAGCTAAGTGGATACTTGGAATGGTAAAGCTTAGCCGAGCAATTCAACTCCTTTATTTGCTGCTTGTTTGAGACTAGGCCGTTAGAACAAGTAGTCGCACTAAATCTGATATAACCTGGAACGGAATATTAGGTTTGCTAGAACTAGAAGTCTATAACCTGGAATGGAGTAGATTGTGGTGCAGGCGCTTGGAACGGCCCTACCTTAGGTTATAACCTGGAACGGAGTAACCACACTTAAGAACATAAAATTAGATAATTAGAAGTCAATGATAAACGAGTCACAATAGAAAACCCTAAGCCGAATGCTTTCTCTGATTGAATTCTCTTCACGTTATTTTCTTCTGTGCTTTTTAATATTTGCTCACACACAAAAACCTCCAATTTATTTGTTTACAGGACAACTGAACCACACCAGCTCTCTAGGGTTCGACCCCTACTTGCCGCTCTACTAGTTGCTTGCAGGGAAAATTATAAATACAAATTTGAGACGTCAGACGACGCGTGTCAAGGAGGATGAAGAAGAACCACTTAGCATCAGGTGCAAGAAAATGGAATCTTCTCCACCTCCAGGTAAAATGTTTGTTACATTACTTTACTGGTAATTTCACTAATGTACTAATTTACCTCTTGTACTAATATATTCTTTTTACCTTAATGCAAGAAGATGCGGAGGACGGTATCCCTGTTACTGAACCTGGACCTTCAAAGAAGAGAAAGCGTGGCGTGGTTTGTGGCACCAAGATAGCCACTGCTCTTGTGCACGCCCTTGGGATGAAGATCAAAGTTGAGTGCTCCGTGGAGGCAAACAGGCCTGTGGTGAGGGAAGTGTGGAGTATGATCTGCCACCAAATTGGGGCATGTGTCAGACAGAAGGTTCTAATGTTACGACCGACATACGCTCAGTTAGATGAAGAGCACTGGAACATTGTGGTTAACTATTTGAGCGTAAGTTCTCTTTCTCCTTTTGTTGTTTGCATTTTGGTTATTTTATTTATTTATTAAGCAGTTACACAAATTGACCCTTTATAATTATTTGTAGCCTCATTTTCAATTGCCAAAAGATGACACTCTACTATGGGAGTATATAACAAGAATAGCAAATAAACGGTACACGGATTGGAAGTCTGACTGTCACAAGCATTATTTCAGGAATGATAATAAGGTCCCAAAGGAGTTCACCCACCGCAGGGAGGAGTGGAGATGGCTCCTTCAGCACTTCAACAAACCTGAACAGCAGGTAATGTTTTTAAATACCTGAATTTATTGTGCTAACTTTTATGTTATTTGCGTAAGTTATAATATGAAACTTCCCTTTTCGTAATCAAGGCAAAATCTAAAAGAATGAAAGCTGCCTGAGACGCGAAGATGAACCATCACTCCGGGAAGACTCCGTTCCCCATGAGAGCAATCGATCACATGGAGAAAGGTCACAAAGCCCCTCACGTTGCAACATATGCGCAAGTCTACGGCCAAGAACCTGAAAGTGGGAGAATACTGGTAATCCTTTATGTTATTTATTTCATTTATGTCTTCATAACTAAATGAAGTTTATTCGGTCCTTTGGATTATCATTGGTGTCATGTAGCATGTTGATCATTTTTGTACATGTATGACATCATGCTTTATGAATACTTGATCACTGAAATCTCCTATCCTGTGGTCTTTAGTCTCAGAAAGCTCACTGAAATCTCCCACTTATTATAGAGGGCTCAGATCCATCACTTTCTTTCGTTATCTTTTTTTTATTTTTTAATCTAATAGGGACCTTGCGTGCATCAACAAGGCGAAGTACGCCGCCGAGCAGCCTTACACTCGCTCCTCCAAGACTCACTGCTTACGTCGTGATCCCCATACTTATTATATTAGAAAAAATCCCTCTTTCTAGGGCTTACGCCATTACTAACCGATGCTATAGAGCTTAGATAACCTACTTTTACGGTCCTTATAAGAAAGGAAATACTTTTACTCGGTTAGTAGTGAAATAAAGTAAGCCAGTAAGACTGGGCTTCCCCCCACTCCCGACAACCGCCCGGTCGTCGCTCGTTAATTAATTATCTTAGACGAAGCTCTCCCTTTTTTGAGTTAATCCCTATTTCTTTAGCAGCATCCCCTATCGGGGTTCCCTCCTACCTTAGAGGAAAGAATGAGAGAATTATTATGTGCAAGTGAACATATTATGCCATTCTCTTAAAGCATGTCAAAAGTTTGTTTGTCATCTCAGAATAATTGATTCCTGAGTTGAAACAATTGTAACCCTTTGAATTCTGATAAAGTGTAAGCTCATCCTTAATATGGATTTTATTTGGTTTGTAGTCTTTTGGATTATGATTATATATTGCCATGATAGATAATGTTAAATGGTATCTTGTTGTCACTGTGAGAATTATCTTATAGGAGGTTTTGTTGTATCATTTCAGTAATTAATTTATTTATGTCTTGCCTTAGGAACAAATGAATGCAGAGGTGAACCAGCTGATACAAGAGCAGCACTCCGATGACCCAAGCGTCATTCAGGATCCTCTCCCCTCGAGTACCAGCTGGTTATAATTGGCAGAGCGGTGGGGCAAAAAAAGGTACTCTGGTTTCGGAGCGGGTGGTAATCTAAGGAGGCCTCCAAAACCAAGAGGCGGGGCATCTAACCAATCTCTACAGGAAGAGCTGATGAGGGCAAGAGAAGAGGCCGCTAAAAAAGAAGCAGAGTTCAATGATAGGCTACGGGCCATTGAAGAGATGGTGCACGGGGGAGTAGGACCTTTAGGACATGGGGCTAATGTCTCGGATGGGGCGAGCTTTGCCCAGCCAACTCTCTGAAGACTGGTTGTGTGGAACTCTTTTGATGATGCAACTTTTTGAAGTTGTCGCAATGCTGCAAACTTTTAAACTATTATGTTGTGATATAAATGGTGAATACTGCTGTAAACTTTTGACATGTTACAACATGAAGGACAGGGATGCATTACATTTTCGTATGCAACCGAATTTGTAATTGCAATACCTAGCTGACGTAAACAGGGATGATATATTTTCTCTTATGTGACTGATATCTGATGATAATACCACATAACTGGACTTATGTGACAATACATAGTATCCTTGTAATACTTAAGTGACTGACCGGAATACACTGACATCACTTATGTGACACAAAAATAGCATCCTTTATCATTTATGCGGCTGATCGTATTATTATTTTATATTTTCTTGTGTGACAGACATTGTACTACTGATACTTAAACGGCTAACTTATGGAATTTATTGATGATTTCTAAAATCTACTTACGCGACACACCACATACTTATGCGGCACTTTTTAGGTGAGTCGAACGAGACTTAATATGACTGAGGACGATTATTCTGTCGCACTATACTTAATGCGACACAACTTATGTGACTGGTCCTTATGTGACTGACCGTTGTCACATAAGACCTTATGCGACTAAAAATGAACTTATGCGGCCCAAAGTGGTCAGTCACATAAGAGGCCAAATGGTGTAGTGAGGGTTACGATAGGAAGAAAAAAACCACAATTATGGTGTATACATTTTTTTTCTCATAATTATTATAGTTCTTATTTTCCTTTTAGGATGTGTCAAAAACTTTTTCCCGTTTTCCTTTTAGAGATAAGTGCAATATAAAAATATAATTCCTTGTATTTTGTAACTCTTATTGATTAATAATTTTATTATTTTAATTAACAAATAGCGAATTTATTTCTTAAATTAACTTTTTTTATGAAGGGTACAACAATACAATACATTTCAATACATATGCATCTCGTCTAGATCCGCGAGGGATGAACGAAGCATCCATGCGCGATGCTGGAGGAAGAAAGGGGAAGGAAATGAGAAAAAAATTGAGAAAATTGGTGGCCCCAGGAATCGAACCCCTGGGTGTAAGGATCCAACCATCTTTGAGTGGACTCCTTCACCAACAGTCCACCACCCCTGTTGAGGTTCTTAAATTAACTTGAGAATTGAATTTTATAGGTCATGACTCAGTATTATAGTTTGTGAATTTCTTGTGCTAATCTTACAAAAAATTTGGATTAGTGTCACGAACAATGTTTAGATCGTGGACCATGTCCGTGTGTAGTTTGTGCGTTTATTATATCAATGTCACGAACTATTTCTTAAGAAAATGTGTATTTATTTTGAATATAATGAATTCCTGGTCCCTGGAAATTAAGGGATATTTAAGAGTTTTGATTTTATTTAAAAACAATTATTTGCTGATTCGGAAAATCAAGGATCATCATATAAGGTTTGATTTTACCAACAAAATAAATGTAAAAAAATGACGAGCGCATCTTTATTTGGATATATTTTAATTAAAATGAATTATTAATTATGAAATAGGCTAGAACACTAAATAACTAATTAAAAATGTTATGAATATTATCATTGTGGATGATTTTTCCCAAATATCTTATGGTGTGCCCCAAGTGCTCAATGGATGCCCAATGTTGTGCTATTTACACCTGTCTTAATTGTTAGTCTTTTCATATATCAATGTACTCTTAGCCTTATATAAAGAGCTTATTTATAAAGGTTACATATCAATGAAAATCAATATCATTCATCAAGCAGTAATATTACACTCTACATTTCTCTCTCATATCTTCATATGTTCATGTTCTTGTTCTATTTGAGTTACCACAAATTCATACTTTTCACAATACGTTATCAGCACGAATTGTTCAAGGTAGTGATCCAGAACTTTCTTCCCTCTTATTCTTAACATGATGCGATAATGATAACATTGAGTCCATTCTTAGATAAATCTCAAAATTGCCTAGCATTTGAGAGAATCAATTTCTTATGGTTATAGCATGTATGCATACTTCAAATCTAAATCTTTAATGTTATAGCATGTATATTTCATCTAATCATATTTTCTAAAATATTGCCATGCTTAATTTTATATGTCGAAACATGATTTTATTTTATATATGTTTATAACATGATTTTATTTTCATGTTCTATGTCATGGATAATTTATATGTGACTTATTTCTCTTATGTTTAGATTATGTACACTTTATATAATCGTGTCTTTGATTCCATTTCCATGCTTAATTTAATTTTGTTAAGTTATTATTTCATTTCACTTGGTACTTGAATTTCATATATGTTATGCTTATCATATCAAGTTGCAATATCAAATGCAACAAAGCTTGAGTTCTATACGCTTGATAAATTTAGGCAATAATTATTTTGCGTAGATTTGTGAAATTCGCCTTAATGTCATGTATCTTTAAGATACTATGAAATAAGAAATCAAAATGAGGCAAAAGCCATGAATTCCTTAGTCGTCATCTCCACAAGGAATTGATATGAATATTTGACAATAAAAGATCCCTAAATCCTTTGAAAAGATTCACAAAAAGGTACAATTACCAAGAAAAAAAAGGCCGGGATCCCGATCTTCCAATAACTTGCTTTGATTGGATATACACTTACATTTTTAAGATTATAAAAGTGCATGCGAGTATAAACCCGCAGTATTAAGAATCATTTTTCAATTGATGTTATGCGGTTAACATATTACGAATAAAGATATGTTTAAAATATCACATGAATCGTTCTTGTTGTACTTCCAAAGTGATGAGAAATATCACTGGAATCGTACTCTTTGAAGGGAAAAGGTGTTAAGGATAAATCTCACTGAACAAACCGATGATCCTAAGGTATCACCCATTTGGACCGTACCTATGTGAATCTCAACCATATGGATGTTGGAGATTATTTTTAAGAGGCCAATGAAGAGCGTCATAAACTAATTAATCAGTGACGGGAAGACGACATAAAAGATGATGTCTGTCTTGTTGAAATTTAAGCGTTTATTTTTAAGTATTTTATATTTTATGCTTTGTTTCCACTTCTTGTTAAATTAAAGGTATTTTTGATTTTATTTATTTATTTTTCGATGAGATATGAATATTATCATCCTAGTAAGATGAAAGGTGATCGTCTATCGCTATGTTTAGCATATAGTGCAACAACATGCACAATTATGCAAGACAGAATATATATTTTGCATCTTAAATTAGCTATGGCTAATATGAATGCAATATCAGGTGCATCAAATCTTAGTGATAGCTATGATGAGCCCAAATAGTGTTACCTAATGGTACACAAAACACAATTTATTATAGAAGATGCAATAAGATTCTCAACCATAACAAAAAGAAACCTTTTGAGTTCAAAGATATACGCCGAAATGGCTATCACATAGAGACAACAAATGAAAATAACGTTAAATATTTATATATCACATCTATAGTCTAAGGAAAGAAAAGAGTAATGGAAAAACTTCTATCATATATTTCTGGATTATATTATACTTTCATAAGTCCTGTTGAATGATATATGTGATAAACCAGAATTTAATATACCCGAAATTTTTTCTTATATGACATGATGGATTAGGTCATATGGGTTCAATAATGATGCAAGAATTATTGACAATTCATATAGACATTCATTAAAGAGTAAAAATATTCTCTTATCCAAAGATCTCTCATCTGTTGCTTGTTTTCAAAGAAAATTGATCAATCTCCAGTGAAAGTTGAAACTAAATGTCCAAGATTTTTAGAACGGATTCAAGGAAGACATGCACAAATCCGGATCAGCCCATCCGGACCGGCCCACTCGCCCGGTCATTTAAACGGGTTTGGACAAGTATAATAGCCCAACGGACCAACCCGGCCTGGTCCGTATTTTTATTAGGGTCGGGCTTGGACATATATTTTAGCCCGATCAAGCTACTTATAGGCCTACCCATTGGTCTGCTTTAAATTAAACCCTAATTTTTATTATGTTTAATTTTAAAAGAAAATAGTAAATTAATAAATATGTCATGAAGAAGTATTTGTGATGTAGCTAAACATGTTCTTAAATAGTGTCTTAGATCATATATATGATTTGAAATTGTAGTAAATTTATTCAAGCTATGCAGGAAAAGCAAAACGTATATGAACATAATTGTAACGGGTTGGCCCGATGAGTTACCCGGCCCGGTAAATAGGCGGGTTTGGACAAGATTTTGATCCCGAATTGATTGGATGATTTAGCCCGGCCCGATTGAATGAGTTCTAAAATATAGAATAGCCCGGCCTGAGCCCGGATTTGTGCAGGTATATCAAGGATATATATGTGGACCTATTTCCCCGTCGAGTGGATCATTTCACTACTTTATGGTACTTATTGTTTAATTGACACGATGGTTGCATGTTTGTTTATTATCCACCCGTAATATGGCATTTGCAAGACTACTTGCTCAAATTATTCAATTATGAGCACAGTTTTCATATCATACAATTAAGAAAATTTGTATGGATAATGCAGGGAATTTATATCCCATTCTTTTAATGACTATTGTATGTCAACTGGAGTTTTACTTGAACATCCATTTGCTCATATTCATACTCAAAATGGTCTAGCAGAATTCTTTATTAAGAGCCTAAAATTAATAGCTAGCTCATTACTTATGCGATCAAAATTGTCAAATTCTACCTGGGGACATGCAATACTGCATGCTGCATCACTAACTCGTATAAGGCCAAGTGCAAATAATAAATATTCCCCTTTGCAACTTGTTAGTGGCCAAAAACAAAATATCTCTCATTTACGAGTTTTTTGGTGCACAGTTTATGTTCCAATATCTCCGCTCCAACGTACTAAAATGGAACCCAACAAAGATTGGGGATTTACGTGGGATTTGAATCTCTGTTGATTATTAAATTTTTGGAACCTACGATAGGTGGTATATTTAAGGCACGATTTGCCGACTTTCAGTTTGATGAGATAAATTTCCCTTCATTAGGGGGAGATAAAATAAAGTCTGAAAAAGACGAGAGATATCTTGGAATGCAGAGTCATTATCTCATTTTGATCCTCATACAAATCAACGCGAAATAGAAGTTTAAAAGATTATCCACTTACAAAGGGTTGCAAACACATTGCCAGATGCATTCACGAATGTTAAAGCAGTGACAAAGTCACATATACTAGCTATCAATGCTCCTTGCAAAATCAATCTTTCTGATGAAGATATTAGAAAGAAATTAGCAAGTGAGTCTAAAAATGACAAAAGCGTGGTAGACCAATTGGATCCAAAGATAAAAATCCAAGAAAAAAAGGTTCAAGATAACCAAATAATGTATCAGCTACTATTCCAAAAGAAATAGATATGATACATGAAAAAACATCTTCAAAATATAATGAGATGCCTGAAAATGAACACAGTGAAGAAATTTCAGTCAATTATGTCATTTCAGAGAAAATGTGGAATATAAAAGAAATTTTAGTGGATAATACATATATATATATATATATATATATATATTCTATGACTCTAGATATTACAGAGGAAAATGAGGATCATGAGCCAAGATCGGTTAATGAACGGCGACGAAGAAACGATTGGCCAAGTGTCATCGATGCATGATCGAATTCACTTGAAAACGCCAAGTCTTTGGAAAATTTTCCCAAACACCCGAGAATGTCAAACATGTTGGTTATAAATGGGTATTTGTGCGCAAATGAAATGAGAAAAATGAAGTCGCAAGATATAAAGCACGACTTGTAGCACAAGGCTTCTCTCGCAAAGACTATGCGTTGTTTTTGAAGAGACATATTTACCGGTCATGGATGCGATAATACTCAGATTTTTATTGAGTTTGTCAGTCTTAGAAGGACTTCAAATAAATTTGATGGATGTCGTGACAACTTTTTTATATCGGTCAATTGATTGACATTTAAATCAAAATTCCCAAAAGATTAAAATTACCTGAAGCATGTAGCTCAAACCCACAGGAAATGTACTTAATAAATCTACAAAGAGTTTTATATGGTTTAAATCAATCCGTTCGAATGCGGTATGATCGTCTAAGTGAATATCTTATTAGAGGGGTACATCAACAATGCAATTTGTTCATGTATTTATTAAAAGGATAAAAACCGAATTTTCTATTACCGAGGTTTTAGGGTGATGATTTAAATATAATAGGGACCCATGATGAATTTACTGACGATTGCATATTTGAAAAATGATTTTAAATGAAAGATTTGAGAAACTGGTCTATAAAATTAGCATGCGAAAGCTTAGAGATTTATGTTAAAGACCACATTGAGGGGGGAGATACGCGTTACACTCTTTTCTTATCTTAGTTTTTATCCATATGAATTTTCCTAAATAAGGTTTCTAATGAGGTAATTTTTTTACATGTGATACAAGTTATATACTCTTTTTCCTTCAGTAGGTTTTTCCCACAGAGTTTACCTAATAAGATTTTAATGATGCATAATATTTGTACAAGTCATCCAATGGGAAATGTTATAAATATTATCATTTAAATAGATGACTTTTCCCAAATATCAAATGGTGTGCCCTAAGTGCTAATGGACAATGTTGTATTTACGGATATCTTAATTGTTAGTCAATGTACTCCTAGCCCTATATAAATGGCTCATTAGTAAATGTTACATTTCAATGAAAATAATATCATTCATCAAGCAATAATATTACTCTATATATTTCTCTCTTATATCTTCATATTCTTGTTTTATTTGAGTTCCCACAAATCCATACTTTTCACAACAACAAAATATGATTAATTCTAAATTCTTATATAAAATTCTCATTTCATCGTTTCAATATATTAAACTATTCAAATCAAATCTCACGTCTGATCATTGCCAATAGGGGTGGTGGCCTGTTGGTTAAGGAGTCCACACTAAGAGTTGAATCCTTACGCTCTGAATTCGAGTCATGGGCCACTATTTTCTGATAATTTTCCCTATTCCTTTTCCTCTTTCTCTTCCTCGTCCCGCCTTACGCATGGATGCATTCCTCTTCACGTATCGTGTGATGCTTCCTACATCCCTTGTGGATGCTTCCTCTTCACGCATGTGCGTGATGCTTCCTCCTTAGTGGAGGTTCGGCTGTCAAGATAGACGTGCCGAGTCTTGCAACGGTAAAGGTGCCCAAGGTGGCCTGACTCCAGTGTCGAAGAATGTACTGCAGATTTGGGGTGGATGTGCGGTCCATGCATGGTAAAGGTGTCGAACCTGGCCTGCGCTTCAAAAGTGGAGAAAAATGTGCAAGATGACTTCGGATCCAATCAAGATGTTTTGATAGAGTTGCGAAAATCAATATATATGTACTAGATGATAAGACGTCATTACATTATAATATTCCGAATTGTTATACTCTCATTATCAAAAAAGATCACGGATCATTATTGGCGTTTGACTTTTTTAATCTAATTAAAATAATTCATCAACAACAATTACGTAATGCAGATTAAATATGTACAATAGTTGACACGTTACGCAACAAGAAGATCCTTGATTAGGTCGAAGCCCTCTCGTCCTCATCCACGTCATCGTTTTAACATTTTACAAGTAATTAATCTCATTTTATAATCATACTCTCTGATCCAAAAGTTTTAACTAATTTACACGATTCCATTATTCTCTCTTTGCCAACTCCCATACGTCTTCGATGCTGAATATCTTATAACACAATTATTGTCAAAAATTATTCCAACAAAATTTTATTTTAGAAAAGAGGCAATATTATCCGATAAAAAAAGAAAAAGAAAAGAGGCAATATTATCGGATCAGTGATATAAATTTCCTTCATTAATTAAATTCATCAAAATTATGAATACCAAATACATTTATATAAGATCAGGTGCAAACTAACGATTACGAACTATGTCATAGTTCGAGAAAGTGACATATAATTCATTTTGATAAAATCATGATATAGTTCGTAAGAAGTATATCATAATTTATCGTTTTGTAATTTTTACCAAAAATCATATTTGTACTTGAGCTTAACTCTATCATCAATAATAAATTTGTTCTTATCGTTTGCATGTATTAATATTAACATAAGTATCTTTAGTAGGTCTTTATTTTTTTTTTGAAGAAAGGTGATATCATTAATCAAAAAAGGAGAACTAACAACGAGAACAAAACCAAAACACAGCCAACAGGACCCATCCCCTACAAAAACCGGACCACAGGACCTAAAACACGAGCTACACTACAAGGACTAACCAAAGCCTACAGGACCCGACCACCTGCAAAACCGGACCACAGGTCCCAACAAAAAAAACAAGTAACCTTCAAAGCCTCAATCGGCCAACAAGAAAAAGAACTAACTAATCAAAAATGCACATAGCCCTCATCCAAGGCCAATCAGCACACGGGCAGGCATCCTTTTGAATAGCGCCCAGCTTCATCTTTATTGTTGTGTTTGTGTTTCGAAGGGTGTTTGCCTGGTGGGTCCTGTTGGGCCTTGTTGTAATAAAAAAAAAATAACATAAGTATCTACTAAATCAATTTTAAGTTAAAAAAATTAATATTAAATTGTCATAAAAAATTGTAATTAAATAAATATTATTTTAATAAGATGGCGGTAGTGTTTATCTTTTTGGAGCTCATTATCATCTTGATCATCTTCAACCTCTGCATTACCTAATTTCAACAAAACCTCGTCAAAATCCAATTTTGACTCCTACCCATTTTCAATCACCTCTTTTCATGGCGTCCTCGCTCAGCTCTGCTCAGATTCATCTCAACAGTAACTCGGGTCTCGAGCTCCTCTCCAGTAGGCGGATCAGTTTGAAGCCGGTCAGCAGAGTCGGATTCAGGGTTTCGGGTTCGGCGGCGAAGCCTGAGCCTGATCTGAGCGTGAATGTCAATGGATTGCAGATGCCGAACCCATTTGTTATCGGGTCGGGTCCTCCTGGGACAAACTATACTGTGATGAAGAGGGCTTTTGATGAAGGCTGGGGCGCTGTCATCGCCAAGACTGTAATTAGTTTTTTTTAAAACTAAAAATATCATTTTTATTTTTTTAAAATTTTGAGAATGTGATTGAAATTTAGTTGGGTATTATTCCATATTGAAGATAAATCCAGTGATCTTGATGACCCAAAAAGTTCAAAAGCTGGCAAATTGGTTTTGAAGTTATTGAATTTCTTGGCTTGTTTGACTTCTGATTGATTTTGTTATGAATTTACTAATTATGGATCAGACATTTACAGGTGATCTGAAGAGGATTGATCTAATAGATAGATAGTTGAAGTTGAAATTTTGCTGAGTGAAATTATCCCGTAAAAGAAAGAGTTGTGAGATTGTATTGGATAATATAAATTAAATCATTACTCGCAAACTTTTGAATCAGAAATGGGACCATTCAGATATTCAACAATTTTATGTGTTGTTTTAGGCGACTTGAAACTCATTGTTGTTTGAAGTGATCGTATCATCAGTTTGGCTGGTTATGGAGATTGGGGTTTTTTTGGGTTGTTGATGGATTTGAAAGAACGTAGGCTGAGTATTGTAGTTGGTGATCCTGTAAGGGGTGTAATCGTTGAGCTTCTTTGTTTTGTATGCCCGTTGATTTATTATTGTATGGAATTTAATGGCTGTTTGTGGAAACTTCAGGTGTCACTGGATGCTGCAAAAGTCATAAATGTGACTCCACGCTACGCGCGTCTTAGGGCAGGAGCCAATGGCTCGACGAAAGGGCAGATCATCGGATGGCAGAATATTGAACTGATAAGTGACCGACCTCTTGAAACCATGCTTAAAGAATTCAAGCAATTGAAAAAGGAATATCCCGATAGGATTCTAATTGCTTCCATTATGGAGGAGTACAACAAAGCTGATTGGGAAGAACTTATTGACCGTGTTGAACAAACTGGGATCGTAAGCTTTATGACGATTCAGTAGCCTCACAGTTTTTTACGCTGTCGTGAGATTCTTGGTTACGGAACTCGTATTTGTGTACGTTGTTTAGGATGCTATTGAGGTGAATTTTTCGTGTCCTCATGGCATGCCGGAGCGTAGGATGGGAGCTGCGGTTGGCCAAGATTGTATTTTGCTCGAAGAGGTATGCGGTTGGGTGAATGCAAAGGCGACAGTTCCAGTGTGGGCGAAGATGACACCTAACATTACTGATATCAGAGAGGTAAGCTTTGTACTTGCTGCCAATGATTTTCCTCATTTTTGTTGTCTTTCCTCAACTCTAGTTATGCCTTCAAAAGATCACTCATTTTGATATAAAATAATAGTTATATTTATCGGATAAATAACTCTCGCTGATGGTCTTAAGATTAAATTAAGTACTTCAGTATTTATGATCTATTTTTTAAGTGCTGTGAAACGTTTATGGTGATCTGATTTCAGCCAGCCAGGGTGGCTCTTAGGTCGGGTAGTGAAGGTATAGCTGCTATCAACACTATCATGAGTGTGATGGGAATCAATTTGACGACACTGCGCCCTGAGCCTTGTGTTGAAGGGTATGTTAAGGTCAAGGTCAAGGGCTCATTTTACTGAAAAATAGAATTTCCCAATATTGTTCGTCGCTCTTACATATTGCATTTCATTTTAGATACTCTACTCCTGGGGGTTACTCTGCAAAGGCAGTTCACCCAATTGCCCTCGCAAAAGTTATGAGCATTGCAAAAATGATAAAGGAAGAGTTTAATGACAAGGACTACTCGCTTTCAGGCATTGGAGGAGTTGAGACCGGTGCCGACGCGGCTGAATTCATCCTCCTTGGGGCAAATACCGTGCAGGTAAATGCAAATTTTATTCACTCCGCTTTGTAAACTAGAAGCAGTTCCATGACTAGTAAATTCACAATTAGACCTGCAACATTCGAAATTCGATATTAAAATTTTATTATAACGATGAATATAATTTTTTTTAGCTTAACCTGACAAAGAAATTCAGTGGCCAGATAATAATAATAATATTACTTTTTTTTTTACCAGTACATAAACATTGTAGTGATGTTTGACCCACTAAAAAGAGCCGACTTGTTTGATATTGTCCTTCTGCATTAAGGAATTTATTTTTTCGATTATATCAAAGGTATGCACTGGAGTAATGATGCACGGATATGGTCTCGTGAAGAAACTCTGCACGGAGTTACAGGATTTCATGAAATTACACAACTTTACATCAATAGAAGACTTCAGGGGGTAAGTAAATGGTCGATCAACTTGTTACAGAAGCTGCTCCCACCTGTCATGATAATAATTTCCTTCCCATCTTTTCTGTTCAGGGCTTCGCTGGAGTATTTCACCACGCACACTGACTTGGTACGAAGACAAAAAGAAGCCATAGAACTGAGAAAGGCTAAAAAGCAAGGCTTACAGTCGGACAAAGACTGGACTGGAGATGGTTTCGTGAAGGAAACTGAAAGCATGGTCTCTAACTGAAAAATATTTCTCTCCTCGCCTCCATTCGCGTCAATACAAATAAATGGGGTTCTACAGTCTTCTTCTTATCTTTTCGTCAAGTGAAGATTTCAGATTTGAATTGCTTAATTAAACACTGTTATTTTTTTTTCTTTCAGAATCCTTCTTTTCACCTCATGTTGCCCCTAAGTGACTGTTTTTTTTTATCATATCGACTAATGTTCATTTTAGGAGCATTTGCACCCATGTAAAAATTCGGGTGCTGGAAGAGTAGTTGCTTCTGTTTGTGCGTATTTTCGAGCCGCAGTTGCTATCTAAGCTGCTCTGCTATTAAAAAAATAGATACAAACAACAGCAGCGGCTCATTCAATACCTGCTGAATTTTTACACGGGTGCAGATACTTTAACGATACGGGCCAAATAATTTAGTTCTGGAAAATATGAACAAGAAGAGTCCCAAGGGAGACAGAAATAGAGGAATATGGAAAGCAAAAGGGTTTGGAAAATCATCTAAAACACATTGGATACCAACTAGTGTAACAGACTTCTTCACTATGTAGTTTGGTGCCTTGGTTTTTCTCAAGCATGAACGCAGTTGTAGGCTTTTTCAGTCTCTTTAGGGCCACATTACTCCTTTATCCACTATTGAAGATGTCATGGACCACCATCAAAAGGGAGCCATCATCGAACACTAAGGTACTGTTTAGTTCATAATGAATTTTCAAAATAGAAAGAAAATTTAAAGGAAAATGTAATATCATGTTTGGTTTTCCATTAAAAATTAGGATAAATCATAAAAAGATTTTACACATCACTAACACATTTCAAATTAGATATCAGACTTTTTCAATTTAGTGTCTTTTACATCACTTTGCACACAGTCGTTTGGTCGAACCATTACACTTAGAGGGGTTGAGATTTGAGAAAGGTACGTTGGAGCAAATATGAAGTGATGGTAATTAGTGATTACAACAACCAAGATCCAACTAACAATGGTAATAATTGAAGAGACAACAAGTACAAGGTAGGCTTAAAAAATATCATGGGGAGGCAGACACAAGACCAAACTAGTTTTGACATTCCAACAGAGTGATGATCAGTTGAAACTGAAGCTGTTCTTGTTGTTGATGCAGCTATCTCTCAATCTACATGGGTTGAAGGTGGAGGGTCTCTGTGCAGATGATATGAGTCCTCATCCGCATCCTGAACATCCTGAACCGAGTCGTATGTGGAGTTATGATACTGCAAGCTGGAACGACGGAGCTCGTCAATGCGGTCAGCCACTTCGGACATTGAGGGTCTATTATCAGGGTATTGAGTTGAGCAGTCGATTGCAAGTTGTAAGAGTTGAACCATCTGCTCCTCTGCGTTTTGGTACCTGAGTAGCTCCAGGTCAAAAACCTCAGATGTCCACTCCTCTCGGACAATGGACTGTACCCATCTGGGAAGGTCCACGCCTTCCTCGTTCAATATGGCGTGAGAAGGAGCTTTACCGGTGAGGAGTTCTAAAAGTAATACGCCAAAGCTGTAGACATCCGCTTTTTGGGACACTTTTCGGGGATCTGTGACTTCAGGTGCCCGGTAGCCAGATACGCGATTGGGAGTGGAGGATGGGCCAACAAGGTGAGCAAGACCGAAATCTGAAACTCGGGCTTCGTAAGATTTGGTGAGGAGGATATTTGATGATTTTATGTTTCCGTGTGAAATCGTTGGTCCTTGTGAATGCAGATAAGCTATGCCTCTAGCCGCTCCCAATGCGATACTTGACCTAATGTTCCAACTCAATGGAGTTCTTCCTGCACCTTTGTTTCCTATCACAAAACAAAAACATGCAAAAGTTAGAACCAAAAAAATACAAATCGACAACATACGAGAAAAAAAAAGTAATGAAAATGGCAACAAAGGGGAGATAAGTAGGCTGACCATGGAGGAGTGCCGATAAGCTTCCCATAGGCATATAATCATACACAAGAAGCTTCTCGTCCCTGCTGTAATAATAAGCTCTAAGAGGAACTAAGTTCTCGTTGTCCATCGCTCCGACGACTTCGATCTTCTCCCTGAATTCTCTTTCGGTGATTATAACGTCTTTAAGCCTTTTCACCACCATCATAAGTCCATTGTCCATGACAGCCTTGTAAGCAGTACCGAAAGTCCCCTTGCCCAAAACCTCCGCCGAAGCTCTCAACAAATCCTCCAAATCAAACACCTTTGTAGAATTCCCAAAGAACACCAACTTCTTAACCCCCTCACCACCACCATTTTTAATGTCGCCCTTTCTGTCAGAAGTCAATGCAGCCGCCGCAGCAGCTGCCACCGAATATCCACCACCACCATTTCTAACTTCTTCGGCCGCCATCTTTTCATCATGCGCTCCTAACTCCAAATGCTTCATCGACCCAATGTCTACAGACCGTGTAGCCCTCTTACCCTTCTTGCGACACAACACGACCAACACCACAAAAATGATCAAAAACAAGACAACCGACCCAATCACAATCCCCGCAATGGCTCCGCCTGACAACTTCCTCTTCTTCCCCACATCCTTATTACCATTAACACCCACAATGGCTAGAGGATTGTTCCCAGGACAAGTATTCAGCGGCTCACCGCAGAGCTCATTTCCAACAAAGGCGTTGACCGGCATTGACCTCAAACTCACAGGAATAAATCCATTCAACTGATTGTTAGAAACATTAAACTGCACTAAATTAGGAAGCTTCAGCTCAGGGAGGGACCCATTCAACTGATTGCCTTCCAAGTACAAAGTCCTAACCCGAACTAGCTTACTAAACTCCGGCGAGATCTCGCCGGAAAACTGATTATCCGCAAGATTGATTCTGACCAAATTTCTCAAAGTGAACAAAGAATCAGGAATGTGACCAGAAAAGTGATTACCTTGCAAGTAGAGGTTCCTCACATTGATACAAAACCCTAGATCTGGAGACAAGGGGCCTGTTAAGCCGTTCAACCGGAGACTCAGAGTTCGTAAATGAGTCAAGTTGTTGAAAACGCCGAGAGGGATTTGACCGGCGAGGGAGGCGGCTGGGAGGCGGAGGACGGTGACGTGTCCATCTTCGCAGTTGACGCCGGGCCAGTTGCAGGGAGTGGTTTGGTTGAGGTTCCAGAGGAGAGTCCGGCCTGAGACGGCGGAGCGGAGGGCGAGGAGGGCTGATTTCTCGGCGGCGAGATCCGCGGCGGCGGCGAAGGAGGATGTTAGAAAGACGAGGAGGATAAAAGGTGTCATTTTGAGAAGTGGGTGTGGTTAAAGCTTCAATCTTTACTACATCTGCAACTGCATTATCGCCTCGGAGTGTTGTTCTTGTTTCAACGTCTGCCGCTGCTGGTGGTTAAAGTTTGAGTTAGAGAGAGAGAGAGTGTGGTCAGGTTGATGAAGATGAAGATGGTGGTTGTGGATTTTATTTATTTAATTAATTATTAGTAAATAATTAATTTTTTTAAAAAAAGGGGAAAACTAAAACCAAAAAGAAACCCTAAATTAATGTGACACTGATGGACTCTGTCCTCTGCATATCTGTGTTGTGTTTTCTGTTCTGGTGTTTTGTTTTATTTCTGATGAACATATAATTATAATAATTGTCTGTCTGGAGTCTGGAACTCAGTCTTTTTCCGGTCAACGTCATTGTGGTTTCTTTTCTTCCAATTTCAGAATATTTTATTGTTATTGATTTTTTTAATAAAAAACTTAAACTTTATTAGAATGTAGAATTTTGATTGCACAATTATGTAAAACAAAACTTGTGAAAATAAGAAAAGAAATTGATTTTTTTTTTTGAAGGGGATTACAAGGGTTAGTAAGTTAGAAGTTAGTGATTGAGGATGAGCGTATTGTGTAAGAAATACATTGAGCGTGTTCAATTTGTTTGACTTAAACATTATTAATTAATTAATTTATCATTTATTGCGTTAGGTGATACTTGACAGCAGTTTAAATAGTCATTTATGCGGTTATTTAAATTAAGTTGTCCTCGGTTTGATCGTACAATTGAATTATTCCTAGATGCCCAGATGGTAAATATTTGGAAATATTGTTATGTTTACATTTAAATTACTACATCATTAGTAATTATGTATTAATTGGCGAACATCATTAGATAATCTAAGTTTGAGAGTGTGACAAATCTTAAAATAATGAGCAAATTAATGTTTTAAGTAGGGCTGGGTTTTCTACCGAAAAATTGAATCGAATCGAAACCGAACCGAATATCGGTTTATCATACCGAACCGAATATCGGTTTATCATACCGAACCGATATAAATCGGTTCGGTACCGATTTGCCATATTGAGAAAGTCGGTTTACCAAACCGAACCGAATATTGCTTTTCATGGACCTTTGCGACGTATTTTGCATGCCCAGAGCGCATACGATGTCCAAATGAGTCAAAATTTAGCATGTTGAAAAGCTAATTCAAAGAGCTACAACTTTACAGTTGACACCAAGAGCAGATTCGAAGGTTTAGACCTCCGAAAAGGCAACGGAAGTCGGGTCCCGTGACAATAGATGAATAGAACGTATTTTGCATTCCCAGAGCGCATACGGTGTCCAAATGAGTCGAAATTTAGCTTGTTAGAAAGCTAATTCAAGGGCTACAACTTTGTAGTTGACACCAAAAGCAGATTCGAAGGGTTAGACCTCCAAAAAGGCAACGGAAGTCAAGTCCCGTGACACTTTCTAAAAAAGAAAGAACTGACTGAACCGAAATCGAACCGATTCTATCGGTTTACCAAATGTCGGTTTACCGAAAAAGTCGGTTTGGATGTCAGTAACATTTTTCACTGAACCAAAGAGTCGGTTCGATTCGATTTCGGTTCGGTTTTGTCAATTCGGTTTAATTACCCAGCCCTAGTTTTAAGTGCGCACACAGATGGAGGAGGATGTTGCTAGCGATTGCAGCATATGATGGGAGAGCAATTAATGCTTTAAGAAAAGTTTTTAACGTGCCTCAACTATGCCATATAATTTGGTTGGTTCGATTCATTATTTGTTAGTTTTTTTAGATTGTTACGATCATTTTTACTATGCAATCTGTCTATTAATATAAAAAGAAAAATAATTTAAAATCAAATTTCAAACGTTCAAGTTGAATTGTACATAGCGAAAATGATCAAACCACATATCCATTCGGAATTTAGATGCTTATTATTTCAAACTTCATGTCAAAAAAAAACATTACAATAAAAAAAAGACAAAAGTGGGACAACAAACAACATAAGAAATAATAAGATAGGAAAAGAGAAAGAGTTAGCACATCATGAGAAAAGTGTATACCACAAAAAGCAAACCATCAAAGCTCAGCTTTTGTTTTTTTAGCTTTATTGGGGGAGGGAGAGTTTCCAGTTGACACTAAAATAATAAATGGCGGGAACGAATATAAAATGACACCAACCAAGTTAACTACTTAAGTACCTGGTGCTGGAAGAGATATCAAATGAGGTAGGTATTGGTAGAATGAGGCAGTGAGACAAGATTTTGGTTTTCCATCTAACTCCCGTGCATTTGAGGTGCGTCACGTGTCCAAGAGTTGCGTTCACACTACTTTTACCTGGTGCTGGAAGAGCGATCAAATGAGTAAGCATTGGTAGAATGAGGCAGTGAGGCACGATTCCGGTCGTCCATCTAACCCCCGTGCATCTGAGGCGCGTCACGTGTCTAAGAGTTGTGTTCACACTACGACATGTGTTCGCATGCTTTCGGCCATGCGTTCGCATGGTCTCTTGCGGACTGGGAAGTTGAAAGAATGCGAGCGCAAGGGATTCTTATGCGTCGGGTCCGGTTTGTGCGTTCGCATGAAATGGATTGTGCGAACGCATGAATGTGGCGAAGGTTGGCAAAGTGATGAAGTAGGCATGCATGCGAGCGCATGCTTTGAGAAGTTTGCGCTCCGACTTTCAATTTGTGTTTCCTTGCTCCGAAATGCTCAGTTTTGCTCCAAAATCACTGCCAACTTGTGTTCTCAGCTTAAACTCTGTAATTTGCCTGAAAAGAACCACGAAGCATCAAATAGCAAGTGAAATCGTAATAGCACAATCAAAACAATAGGCATAGAGATCGCCTAAAATGCATATATTTTAGCGTTATAACTCCCATCTCCAGTGAGGCACGATTCCGGCCGTCCATCTAACCCCGTGCATCTGAGGCGCGTCACGTGTCTAAGAGTTGTGTTCACACTACTTTTGACAAAAGTAGTGTGAATACAAATGACGACTGTGACACGTGGCTTCGTCACGTGCGTCTGATCAAGTTGATCAACTGCTTGAATTGTGCCTCACTGCCTCATTCTACCAACCCTGCCTCAACTGAGTGCTCCTCTAGTGCTGATCATATATATACAACAAAGGTGCCTTCAAATGGATGAGCCCAATTTATCAAAAAAAATAGGGTGAGCCCAAAATGTTCCCTCCATTTTATGGATCGGGATTCCCTCCTCATCCTCTCTCCTCATATCTCCTCATAAATCAATCCTGACCTTTCATTTTCCACCAAAGGTCAAGATTGACTCATAATTTTTGCACGTGCAATCCTCATATCTCCTCTCTTCACATTTCCTCATAACAAGTGGCATGATCTAATTTGACCACAAATAAAGCACGAAAATCGTGGCATTTTCTAATTGGTTCACAATTAATGTACTAAAGTTAGAAAATAATATAACTTTTAACTACTAAAAATTTAATAAATTATACAATATAAAATGAATTTTTTTATAAAATATATCAATATTTTTAATTTTACGAACTCTATTTATAGAGATCCATATTGCATAAATATAATATTATATAATATATTAATAAATTAAACAACAAGTAAAAAAGATTGAAAAAAGATACTACAAATTTCGGGTGAAACTTGCGATAATCCATATTTGTGGACTATATTTATCGTATTGTGGATGAATGCGATAACTTTCGGGTGAAACTTGCGAAAATGAAATTTCATACCACCACCAACTATAACTACCTGAGACATAGGCGTTTTCTGTGTCATCATCACTGCTCCACATTCATGACACGATTTTAGCACCAGTTCCATTACAGGTATTACCATGACTCCAGTGCAGAAACTTCTATTACCTTTTCTCCTCCAGAAACAGATCAGGTGCCATGTCATACCTACCATTATGGATGAAAAACAAAGCATGTCTTATAAACAACACAAATAAGGAACTAATTATCTAGATTACAAACACGGATATAGTTCCTCCAATTCCTCCATTTTCTATGAAATGTTGATTTCCTTCCCAAATATCATTTGAAAACAATAATGCGACATTATAACCTGAAAATTCAACCTTTGTTCTAAGCAATATTGATCATAGAAATGTAAAACTACACAGATACCACATTTCAACAAGTAACTGAAATATACCGATTGTTGAGATTGCTCCCATCTCCAGGTTCACCTGCTCTTTCACCAAAAAAACATATTTGCTTCACCAAAAAATGAATTAAATGAGTCAAAAGGATCCTCCTAGAGAGCCAAAAGAACTTTGTAAGATGAAAACTGATTACAAGAGGAAGAGAGTCAGTCAGTCAGTATGCATGCATGCCTCTGATTCAAAATGAACGTTTTTCAATACGATAATGACACAAACTTGGAATCACTACACAAATGTCTAATATGACTTACCCCTTGTGAACCCCCAAATGGCCTCTCAAATTCTCCACGCAAACCTGCTTCGCCAAATTGATCATATAACGATCATTTTTCATCATCTGATAACACCTACAGATAGCTTTGTTAACAAACAGATCAACAAGGGGTCCAAATATAAGGGACTCAATTCTTGCGCTCTCCAAATTAGTCTTCACTTTTTCTTTAAAATTAAATAAAATATTTATTTTAAAACGTAAAATAAAATATGGAAATATAATTAAATAAAAAGAAGAAGAATGTTATATTCTTTCAAAATAATAACAGAAGAATTAACACTTAAGATGCAAAGCGACGCGTAGATTTCAAAGAGGCCTTTCGCTGTAAAACAGACAAAGCGACGTCATGTTTGCCTTCTCTGTTCAGGCCAAAATGGACAGTTCTGAAATTCACTGTGCTTGGCACAAAGCCATTATCAGCCATTTCAGACAGAAGCTTAAGAGCTTCTTCTGATCTCCCTACTAATTTACACAAACAATGCATGAACATAGAGTAAGTCTTGAAATCTGGCGAAGGTCCATTCAGCTTCAGCGAGTTGAAAACATCCCACGCCTCTTTGATCCTTTCTGTCTCGGTGTATCCTCGAATCAGTGCAGAATAAGTGACTATTGTTGGTTGCACGCTTCTACCTGTTTTTCTTTGAAGTAGTGAACGATGAAAGATGTGTAGACGTGAATGGTAGGCTCTGTGCCTGCTTTTCTCATAGAATCGACTTTAACCAATGCATCGTCGAGCATCCCTTGCTGAAGTAATGCATGAACAATGCTCCCGTAGGTGTACTGAACGATATTTGAGTTTTCTGTCTTGGCTTCATCTAACAACCTTAGAGCCTCATCCAGCTTTTTTGCTCGACAAAGAGCTGGAATGTATAATGAATAACTTAGTGAGTAGCTGTATCCAAAAAATTTTAAAGTCTCAACGCACCTTTTAGCATCTGATAGGCGATTTTCTTCACACAAGCATTCAAGATATGTTTCGACTGTTGGAAAAATGTGTATTAAGAGTGAAGAAAATTAAGCTAAGTAATGGCTTAATTGTACATTAGTGTAACTAATGTGACACCTGATGGGCAGAGGTAATTAAATAGTTAAATACTGATTTAATTATTTAATTAATATTATTATCATCCCACGATGGGCTGATTTTAATAAGTGGGCCCATTATTGGTGGACTCAATAACGTAGGTTTTCTTATATAAAGAAAACACAGTGCGTTATTTGAGACAGAGAAAAAGAAAACCCTAAATACTTTTCCAGCTTTCCTGGCATGAAGGTTTAAGCCGGCCGGCATGTTTGTAAAAGGTTTTTCTTCGCGTGTGTACGGTGATAGTTGAAGGCCAGAAAGGTTCAATCGACAAAGCTTGGTGCTAAGTTGTTGTCGAGGATCGTTTTATCCTGGGAAGCATACTGCCAGCGAGTCCCAAGCACAGTAGGGCGGCAATCTTGCTTTAAGGACAACGTCCAACGTGACTCGATCCACTTCGGTTTGCAATTGTTTCAATTCACTTTCATACTGTTTATGTTATTCTATTGAATTGAATCTGTGCGTAAATTTATATTGCATACTGTTCTGTGTAATCGCATCTCATTATTCTGTATCTGATATTCAGTAATTTCGTATATCCGTCTGTATATTCAGCAATATTGCCAACAATCTTAAAGCAAGATTGGTTCTGATTATACTTTGAAGTTACTGACTGAAACACTAGCTTGATGTTTATAGACAGATGAGATAAAAGAATGCCGACGCATTCTTCTGGATCAGATTTTATTCTGTTGATGAATCTGCGACGGCGTCCTAGTACGATGAGAGCAAACGCTTGCAGTAGACAAACGAATTGGCAACGGGCGTTTCTCTAATGAGATAGAAGAAGATGAACTGATGGCTGAAGAAGAGGCAGCGACAAATCGCTGGTTGCGGCCGCATCATCAAACTGATGAAACCCTTAATGGGTTTTGGTTTAATCGAAATTTGGTTCAATTAATCTTGTTTGGTCCAATTTGTTCGTCTTATTGGGTCAAATTTAATATTAACCATAACCAAGTTTCATTTTGGTACGGATGCCAGCCAGGTTTATGAGAGATGGGCTTATTTTCAGGAACAAACAAGTTTGGCTTGGCTGAACTTATGGAACAAGTCCAACACAACATGGGCTGGAGTTAGGGCTTCGGTTGACAATTAGAGTTGGATTGGCGTGGATCAGTCAACTATGAGGACCAACCGAAATCGATTAAAAGAGGATCAACCGAAATCGATAATTCTGGAAGCTGGAAGCTTAAACCGGAGGATTGGCTTGATCAATCGAAAGGAACCGTTTTGGTTCACTCAGGTTTGATGAGATCATGTTTCATTTAAAATTTAATCATGATTCAGTTTATGATATTGAATCTGATTTGATTTATGAGCCATTCTACTGAATTTCATATTTAATCAAGATTGATGCGATCTTACTGATTTAATGCAATCTAATTCTATTTAATTTGGCTTAAATTGCATGATGGGATGAGATGAAGCTGGCTCAAGTTAGATTTCATCTAATCAGACGTGCAGAACTCAAACATGAAATTTGCGTGTTATTTCGGTGGCTCTCAATGTGGGAGCAACACCTGCTGTAACAAGATGTTGTACCACCTTGATGCTGGCTACGGTCAGGAACAGACTTGCGAGTCTGGTTCCAGGGATAGACATGGGAGTCTAGTTCCGGGAATATACCTGAGGGTATAGTTCCAACTGTTTGAGTGGCACGAGTGCCTATCATAGTGCTTGATGAATTTTGGATTGTATATCAAAATATCATCTTGAAAGCACAAAGAGAGTTCGATTCGTTGTGTCGGAACTCTCTGATCAGATCTGATCCGGTGACTCAACTTTCAAATGTTGTTAGACGTACGAGTCTAATTACAGGAGTATACCTGCGAGTATAGCTCCAAAAGTTACGCAACACGAAAATGGGCTGCGAGATGATGGTCCATCTGAGAAGGGATCTTCTGTGAAGATCTTGTGAAAATGAGTAAGGTTATCCTTATGGTGGATTCAGATTGTGCTATCTGCACACCAAAACAATAACACAACAAGAAGTGTCAAAGTTTTGATGGAGGCAGATGATGGCCGCGGGCCACACAAGCTGAATTGTAGTAGGCTAAGCAGTGCCCATCAGGTCAATCATATTTGGATCGTTTATGGATGGATCAAGTGTGGGTAGACAAAGATCAATTAAGGGGAGATCAGATAGGTTGACCATGTTGGCAACTACCAAACCTAAGTTGAGTTTTGGTTCAAGGGAGTGAACCTGTTTGAGTTGATACACACTTGTTTCCAATGTGGGGCATACATGATGAATTGTGATGTTACATCTCTTGACGTTAGATACAATGAGGAACAAATTTGCGAGTTTGGTTTCAGAAATATATCTGCGGATATAGTTTCAATTTGTTGAGTGACATGGTTGTCTGCCGTAGTACTTGACGAAGTTGGATAGTGTATCCAAGTGTTATTTTGATTTAAAAGCACAAACGTAAAATTTGCGTTGAAGCGAATGTGATAATAAATCCTTTCATAGGATTGAAAGTGATGTGAACCCCTTGAGTCAATCCATAGTGAGCTATGTGATTTATGGGGTGGTAACACGTAATTTGTGACTTTCATCGATGATAGTACAAAATATTGTTATAAATAATTGCTCAATAGCAAAGCTGTGACAGTTGAGGAAAAAACATGTCATGTGAAGTTGAATATTAACTTCAGAGGTTGAGTAGCAACTTGATGAGTTGAGAAAAGTGATATTGGAAGTGAACATGATCACTCCATCATATTCTCTTAAATCGAACAGTGTTTCGAAACGGAAAAAGTTGTACTTTGAAAGCGATGATTAATGTAATGATGGTAAGCTCTGTGTTATCCTAAGGAATGTGGGGGAGGCCATCCTATCATCAAAGTATCCTTTGAGTAAGATACCTCGTAAAGAGTATAAGTCTCTTTATAAGTCATTTAAGGAAACGATGTCTTCCTATAAATACTTGCAAGTGTGGGGTGCCTAGCTATGGTAATGGCCCATGGTCCTAAGAGGATGAGGATGGGAATAAGACCAAAAACCATCGATAATGATTTCATTGGGTATGCGCAAAATAGTAATGCGTATAGATTGATTGTGTATGAATTGGAAAATTCAAATATACACAAGAATACTATAATGAAATCAAAGAACGCGCCGTTCTTCGAGAATGTATTTCTTTATAAGAATAAGGAAGGTGTGTCGGGTTCTTCTCAGTCAATTGAGGATATTGAAGAAATATAGAACAAGAGAATGAGGAAGGACCTGAACATGAGATCGATTCGGAAAAAATCGAGACAAATTAAGCGAGGAAGGATAGATAAATCATATGCATTTGATTTTCTAACCTACATGCTTGAGACCGAACCTCAAACGTATAAACAGGTCGTCAGTTTAGTGAAGGGTCTCTTATGAAAGAAACCATAAGATGTGATTGACTCCATCCTTGAAAACCATACTTGAGAGTTGGTTAAACCACTTGGTTCAAAGTGGATCTTCAAAAGGAAGATGAATGCAGATGGATTTGCATCGATATACAAGACGAGACTTGTAATAAAAGAATATAGATAAAAGAAATGTTTATACTACTTTGATACTCATTCTCTAGTGACGAGAATAACATCAAAAATGATAGTGATCATTGCTGCTTTGCGCAATCTGGAAAGTCGCCAGATGGAGGTAAAGACATGCTTCCTCAATGGAAAGTTGAGGAAGAGATTTACACTGAACAACCTGAGGGTCTAGTAGTTATTGCTGGGCAAGAGAACAAAGATTGTCAATCTCTTAGTAGCCTGAAGCAAGCGCCAAAGCAGTGACGTTTGAAATTAGACAACGTATAATGATGTCTAATAGCTTTAAGATTAACAAGTGTGACAAATGTGTATACATTAAGAACATTGAACACGGATACAAGACTGTGTGTCTTAATGTTGATGACATTTTCATTGTGGGAAGAATGAGAATACACCAAGGCCAACAAGTCATTATTGAACTGGAAGTTTGATATGAAGGCTTTGAGACTTGCCGAAGTAATTTTAGGCATTAAAATTACACGAAGGTTAAAGGGACTCGTATTAAGTCAGTCACACTACGTTGACAAACTCTTAGACAAATCTGAAGAAGACAGTCGAGGACTGTCTAGAATACCTGTTGACGTGAATCAACACATGTCTAAGAATAAACGTGAATGCATCTCCCAAGTGGAATATGTCAAAGTGATAAGCAGTCTAATGTACTTGATGAATTGTACTATATCAGACAATGCTTACACTGTGAGTAGATTAGCAAGATACACGAGTAATCCAGGAAGTGCACACTGGAAGGGTATCATGAGAGTACTGAAGTACTTACGATTTACTCGTAATGATAGTCTACATTATATCTGATATCTGGAGGTCATTGAGAGTTTCACTGACGCGAGTTGGATGTGTGATATACAAGATTCCAAGGCCACGAGTGGCTATGGGTTCATTGTGGGAGAGGCAAATGTGTCTTGGAAATCCTTTAAACAGACTGTGTTAGTCAAGGTCGACTATATGCTGAGTTCTTCGCATTAGATAAATGTGAGAAGATGCTAAGTAGTCAAGGAATTTAGAGGAGAATATTCCTGAATGGACACAACTTGTGCCAACAATGTGTTTACATTATGAGAATCAATTATTGATTTCTAGGGCACATAGTGTTATGTATAACGGTTAGTCTCGACATATACATCGACGACATAATACCATTAAACAACTTCTCTGCACCTGAGTCATATTGACTATATGAGGTCCAAAGAGAATAATGCGGATCCGCTAACCAAAGGGAAGCAAGGACCTAATAGAGAAGTTGTCCAAGGGAATGGGTCTGAAGCCTTTTGATTGTTAATATCAAAACATAGGCTTAAGCCCTTATGGAAATAAAGTCGAGGCAACGGAAAACCCTACCATGATGACTGGAGATCCCAAGAACTTGGTTCAAAGGGACCACCTAACTGCTAAGACTATGAGGTCACTGTGGGGGTAACACCCCAGTCCTATTCCCTGATAAACAGTGACTCCCGCACGAGGCTAAGCTTGGAGCTTTTAATGATTCTAGTAATTTGAATAGTGAGATTCAAATGGGTAACGCGGGATTATTTGAAAGAATCACCTATGTGAGAGAGAAGTGGGGCCGCTTCAAAGGAGAATTCAAAGGGCTTAATTCTTTAGAAACTCTTGCAGAACCAGGAACGGGGTATCATGGCCAAAATGAGCCCACCAGTAAGAACTGAATAATGGTCAGGAAGATATCTGTGGGAGACATGGCTTTCGTTTACATTATAAGACGAACAGTTCAAAGACAATCACGTCTACTGAATAGTCAGTAAAGAAAACATGTTTTCTCAATGGAAGGTTCAAGGGCGCTGCCTACCTATCCTATGCAGATATTAACCGTAGAAACTATCACCGCATTGAGTCGAGTTTTGATTTTTATTACTTGATTTTCTTCATGTGGGGGATTGTTGGAAAAATGTGTATTAAGGGTGAAGAAAATTAAGCTAAGTAATGGCTTAATTGTACATTAGTGTAACTAATGTGACACCTGATGGGCAGAGGTAATTAAATAGTTAAATACTGATTTAATTATTTAATTAATATTATTATCATCCCACGATGGGCTGATTTTAATAAGTGGGCCCATTATTGGTGGACTCAATAACGTAGGTTTTCTTATATAAAGAAAACACAGTGCGTTATTTGAGACAGAGAAAAAGAAAACCCTAAATACTTTTCCAGCTTTCCTGGCATGAAGGTTTAAGCCGGCCGGCATGTTTGTAAAAGGTTTTTCTTCGCGTGTGTACGGTGATAGTTGAAGGCCAGAAAGGTTCGATCGACAAAGCTTGGTGCTAAGTTGTTGTCGAGGATCGTTTTATCCTGGGAAGCATACTGCCAGCGAGTCCCAAGCACAGTAGGGCGGCAATCTTGCTTTAAGGACAACGTCCAACGTGACTCGATCCACTTCAGTTTGCAATTGTTTCAATTCACTTTCATACTGTTTATGTTATTCTATTGAATTGAATCTGTGCGTAAATTTATATTGCATACTGTTCTGTGTAATCGCATCTCATTATTCTGTATCTGATATTCAGTAATTTCGTATATCCGCCTGTATATTCAGCAATATTGCCAACATCGACTACATCTTTGTCCACAACATGACCTTCCTGGAGCATCTCCTGGAAGGTTGCGATGGCTTCAGAGAGCTTCCTTCCTTTCTTCTGACATAGAAGTATGATAACATACCTATACGTGCTGTTCGTTGGTTTACACCCACTATCTTTCATATCTTTAAAGAGACCGAGGGCTATGTCTGTCAGGCCAGCGCGAGCATACTGCATTATCATGATGGTCCAAGTGTGGGATGAAAACAACCATTTCTCCTCATTTCATAAAATAGAGTCCTCATATGTTTGAAATCTTTCCCACCGCCTGCGATTTTAATGGACATGTTGTAAGTGTTGGTGGTATGAGAATAACCAGCTTGCTTTGCTACCCATGTGAAGAAAGACAATGCGATGTTTCCGATTCGCGCAGAAGCATGAAGAACTTCCTTCACCAACTCTGGTGTGAACTGAATATTGCATTTCTCCAAAGCCTCTTGGACTAGATACCATTCATCGGACAGTTTTAGTATACTACAGACTTCTTGCAGATCCTGCTCACTGCAGATGTTAAGAACAGTCTTTACCAATGTGAAGCTTCCCCTTTTGGCTCCATTAATTCAGTTCCCTTCGCCATCTTTATTTCTTGCAGCGTAACAGCCTCATTCACAATTCCCTTAGATTCCTCTAGTTGTGACCCTTCGCTTCCTTGTGGACCAAGTTTACACATTCTCTTTAGCTGACTAGCTTTTTCAATCATATCAATTTCTCCGCACTCTTTCAAATATGCAGCAATGTAACGAAAAATACTATCTCCAATAATGTCCTCGAGCCTTTACAAAGCTCCTTGATGAACATAAAGTAGGATTTCGGACTAGCTTTGATACCTTTAGCCTCCATACTTTTGAAAACAGTCCACGCTTCAGAAATGTGGTTTGCTCTGGCGTGGCCCACAGCCATGGCAGTGATTGCAAGGCAGTCCAAGCCGACTCCCAAGTCCACCATCTCATCAAACAGTTTACAGCCCTTGTCATAATCATTTGACCTGAATAGATGTTGCATGAGTTCGGTCCAGGTTGAGGTCATAGGAAGTAGGAACGTGTCCTCTGTCTCTTAAGCTTTGAAACAGCTCAAGTGCTTTTGGTAAATCATTTTTCCTCAACTCTGCCCGCTCTGCAAAGTCCTCTCACCAAAGTCTCCAAATTATCAGAGTCAAAAGTCAAATTCTTATTCCTGAACTCACGAACCAACTCTAGCGCTTCTTTTATCCTTCCTGAAATGCAAAAACTCTTCAGCATGCAAGCATATGAAATAGGTTCCGCAATTTGAGAAATCCTGACCATGTCATCCGCAACCATGTGCACTCCAGCAACATCTCCTGATTCAGCCAAGCCATTCATCAACAACCTATACGAATTCATTTCCATTTCAAAGCCTTTCTCAGTCATCTCCTTATAAAACTTCGCAATCTCAAACTTCTGCGAAGCGCATAACACATGAATCATAGTTCTGTATGCAAACACATCAGGTTCACAACCAGCCCTCTTCATTTCCTCGAATGTCGACAACGCTTTAGCAAAAGCCTTTGGTTTCTCATACGATGACAAGATAATAGTCCACGTCTTAACATTCTTCTGACACAAATCAATCGCCATATCCTTCAACAGCTTTTCAACCAAGAAGAAGTCCCTAGCTTTCTCAGCAATGGACAACATTGCATTATAAGTGTCCACAGTGTGATTAAAATGATCTCTCATCCGTGCCCAGTAAAAAAATCTGTAAGCCAGTTGAGGTACTCTGAAGCACCTCCTCAATACCTTCTCAACCACCTCAGCATCAAGCCAAAGATCAGACCTGGACAAACACTCATCCATTGACAACGGGGATGCACCGTAATCCGCCCTGATTATTCCAGTAACCTTATGAACCATTGGGCTCACATCAACCACAGACGAATCCTCAAATTCACCATCTTTCACACCCGCAACCTTCTCCTCCACATTTTCACAAACACCTTGTCTGCAAGTCGAATTCTCTGCTGTAACTTTATCACTAGCCTCGTGGATGTCTCCAGAAACTGCAAACCCATGTACGCAGTTGTCCACAAGTGCATCATTGAATCCCAAAATGTCTGTAATTTCACGGAACAGTGAAGAGACTTGGCTTGTTTCGGCTCCGGAATCAGGCGGGGGTTTCTTCTGTACTCTATCACTTCTAGATGATTTTGAGAGAGTGTAGTGAAAGAAGACGTTGTCGGGTCTCAAAGATAAATTCTTGAATGCATTTTCCATTGTAGTCGTAAACACTTCGCTCCGACCAGGATTTCAACAAGCAACAACTCAGCACACACTCGACCTTGATAGAACGAAGAACTCAACCTGACGGCACAAACATGAACTGATTAGAGTGGTGCAGCGATTATGACATAGGCTAACGACAAAGGGAAACTTCACCCTTCTAACCCAATTTCAAACTCGAATAACATATAAACCAAACGAAACTCAAATCAACAATGTACTCCATTTTTTTACATTCCTGGTTTTCGGGGAAACTGTGACTCTTAATCCCGATTTAAGGAGAATCGGGACTACCACAGTTTCGATTTACGCGAAACCAATATTAAGGTAACAGACTTTTTCAGACCTGGTCGGGCATCACGGACTCAGTTTGGATGTGACTAAACTATAAACTAAAAAGATACCGATTTAAGGTTTAGGATTTAGGGAAAAACACCAATCTACCCCTTTTGAAACTCGAATTACCCATATACACCAAACGAAACTCAAATCACCAATCTACCCCATTTTTTAATAATCCTCAGGAAACGATACTCTTAATCCCGATTTTTCTCAAACCGGCAATGTACAAAAATGAAGATGTGACTCGATTTTGTGCGTATGTGGACCAAAACGAGATGAAATGTCATACATGTAGCATGGAGAAATCGGGATTAAAATGATCCCGGTAGGCGGCATATCGGTATCATCTGAATCACACAATAATAAGCTACCAAAGAATCGCTGAAGCCACAACCATCATGCCATGCAATATGACCTATCTTAGCTCCTGCCACGCCCACTCGTAACATATTGCTTCCAAGTTCTCAACAGCAGCCTGATGAAGCTCCACAGGGTTACCATCATCAAAACACTCCATGTCTATTTGAGCCATCTGAGGAGATAGCGAAAGCATAGACCCTAAAATGTTGCCTGGAACAATGGCATTAGATAGCTTAATGCTTTCAAGCTTAGGAAAGCCATTGAAACTTGTTGAGTCACTAAGCCGGCAGCGTTGACGCTCTGTTTTTAAACCATATTCAGAAACAGAGTACTAAATCGGAGATAAGGGGTTTACATTCAGAAAGCTCTGTTTTTAAACCACATTTGTTGGATGCTCTGTTTTTGAAATTTCTGAAGTGGACAGATGACAGGTGGAGGGAAAGAGAAGCTGGTGGTGGAAGTGATAGGCGCGCACAACCTCATGCCGAAAGACGGCGAAGGCTCATCCTCTCCGTTCGCTGAAGTGGAGTTCGACAACCAGGTTCTCCGCACGCAGGTGAAGTACAAAGACTTAAACCCTATCTGGAACGAGAAGCTCGTTTTCCATGTAGCCGTAGTCGCTGACCTTCCGTATCGCACGATGGAAGTGAACCTGTTCAACGAAAAAAGGTGGTGGGAATTGGGAATAGGGTTTGGAGATGATACCGGTATGGCGCCTTCCGGGATCATTTTAAACCCGGTTTCTCTAGAATCGGAATCCTACGTGTATGACATTTCATCTCGTTTTAATCCACGTTGTTGGATCGTTAGGTTAGCCGTCTATGTGAGGGAGATCACAGAGTGATATCCCTCAAACAGATGGCAGCGGAAATTATTTCAAATACAAGAAATAGTATGGAAAGTAAATGCTCACAGATTTATAGTGAAAACCTTATTGCAATCCTTGCAACAGGCTGAAAACCACTTGCCTTCTGAACAGTTTCAGAAGGGCTTCAAGATCGATATTATTACTTAACGAATATGCTTGTAGAATGTTACAATCTGTCTCACTCAGTGACAGTTAACAGTTCTACTCAATTCGAATACCAAATAATTCGATCTTGCTTTTGTCCGCACACAGCAGCACTTTGTCAGCTTCGGAATTGATCACGCTTCAATCTCCGATTGCTCTCTCAAAAAAGCCGAACTTGAAACTGAAGACTCCTCTTTTTATAGTCGTCTTCACTCGGCAGATCTGATCTCTGTCTAAGATCCGATTGCTATCGTTTCTGTCAGACAGTGTGATTTCTGCGTACTCAAGTCAAATATTAGCTAAGTGTTTGTTATCATCAAAACACAAAGGGTCCAACAAATTCCCCTTTTTGATGATGACAAACACTTCTTCACAGATGAGAAATCACACGCAGCGATGGTAAGAAAATCACACCTACACTTCCCTACAGCAGCTAGCTACTTCAGAATTTATTCACTAAATCTTTATTTAAAGTCTAGCCAGCGTAGTTCCCCCTCAGATAGACATCCGCTTAAACTTTGGTACTGTTTTCCCCCTTAGTGTATGCACATATATCTCTTCCCCCTTTTGGCATCATAAAAAAGATTTGCAAGTAAGAACACGGAGTAATGGAAAGAAGAATATTTCATTCATGCCAGCAAATCAGAAGTGTGTCATGCGGACACCAGACATGCAGGCAGGGAAATCAAATGCACAGAGTCACTAAACATGGAATTCAAAAATATAGTTTTTAAAAAAAAATAGGGAGAGATATGGGAGGGTTGGCAAAGAGGGGGATCCATGAGACTGTCCAGACTAGGCATCACTCTGGAGCGGAACCTTCAACTGTTCCACAATCTCTGTGGCAAGGCTCTTGATCTGCAATGGGAGCCCTTGAAGCACAGATGTCACACCACCCGAGTCTACCTCAACTGCCAACTCCATGGCTGCTAACTTCTCCTTCACATCCTGCAGCTCAGACCTCACCTCCTTCAATGCAGACCGAACTCTCTGCATCTCAGTCCGAGCTTCCTGAGCCTCAGACCAAAGCTCCTTCAACATCGACATCATCTCGGCCATATTAGCAGAGAGGAGAACAACTTCTTCAACCACAGGAACAGAAACGGGGGTCACTTTAACAACATCTTCTTCAATATGGGACCGGGTCGGGGAGCGCGGAACAATCCATCCTTCTCCTACAGAGTACTTCAGACTCAGCTTAAGGAGCTGCTCATCACTAGGGCTGCAAACGAGTCGAGTCGAGTCAAGTATTAGGTTGCTCAAGCTTGGTTCGTTTAATTTTCACGAGTTTCGAGCCGAGTTCGAGTTTATACGAGTATTTAAAATAACTTAAATCAATGTGATTATTTAATATTAAAGAGCTTTCATCGAGTATTTCACGAGTTGGAACAACCTTTAGTTGAGCTTTTCACAAATTTTAACGAACTTTAGTTGAATTTTTTAAGAGTCGAAACGATCTTTCACTGAAAAAGTATTTTAAAGTGTGAAAAATTACTTTAATCGAGCTTGTTAACGAGTTTCAAACAATATAAATGAGTTTTAATCGAGTATATAAACGAGTTTTAATCGAGTATGTTAACGAGCACATAAACGAGCTGTTCGCGAACATAAACGAGTCGAGTCGAATCGAGTTTTGACCGAGTTCGATCACGAGTAGCTCGCGATCGTATCGTCTCGTTTGCACCCCTACTCATCACCAAGGGCAGAAGATAGCACTTTCTCAGAAGTGGGGCTGTAGATCTCCCAGTACTGCAGGATTTCCTTTACGAACTGAGGATAGGGCAGTCCATTCGAGGGATTGTCCTTGTTGTTGTCCATGTGGCGCATCACTTGAAACGGCAGACTGACCGGCTTCCTCTGCATGATCTGGTCCATGAGCAGCATGTCCTGAAACACTACCACATTATGTTTCTGCTTCCTTGGAGTGATGTTGGATACTAGGATCTTGTGGAAGCACATCCATGCTAACATTCTCCCTTATCCCTTTCGCAGCGGGATCCATCCCCAGTCGGGCGAACACATCTAGCTTTGCCACTGAGCTCGGCCATGTGCCCTTGGCGTACTCAGCGTACCCAATCCTAGGCACCTTCAGAATAGTGGCCAGCTCCCTCAAGTTCAATGTGAACACTTCTCCCTTCACTGCTACACAAATTTCCAAATTTTCTTTGTTTTTCTCCTCCAGCCTGAACTTTGAATAAAACTCCTTTACCAGCTTCTCATCCACAAGGACTGGCTTTCTGAACAAGTCACCCCAACCATGGGCCTCCAGCAACTGCACAACCTCTCCCAGCTTGTACTCCACAAGGCACTTACGATTTAGCACCAACTCTTGAGCGAAACCCCTCCCGACTTCCTCTGATTCCTCCGCACTTCCATCCGACTCGCCGGGCTCTTCAAACAACGGAGCAGATGGCCAAGTGGATCTGATGCTTTTCCGGGCCGAGGGAGGAGCCGATTATTTCGAACGCTTACCAGCAGACCGCTCAGCAATCAAGGACGCCTTTTGTACACGGCGTTGAGAGTGGGAGTCCTCTAGAAGCTCGTCGAGCATAACGACATCTCTAGCCACTGCTGAGTCCGTTGGAGTAGAGACGGAAGGAGTGGCGGAATGGAGAATGGTTTGCAGACTGTGAACATTCACTCCCTGCGCAATCAACTGAGCAGCAAACTCAGCGGCGGCTGCGGGTGAGAGGCTGGAACTAGGGTTTGAAGAATCCATCGAAAATTTCAGCACTTTGATTTCGGTGAGAGTGAAGATAATTGTCTGAGATTGATGAGGCATCACATTCGACCTCCTCTCTTCTTATACCTGCTGCAAACCCTTGAAACTCTTTCTTCTTTTTTTTCAATTGAATCCCCAAACGACGCCTCTTTTACCTTTTGGCAGTAATTGCCTCACACCAGATTTTCGTTACTGCCGAACGACACGCCCCTTCCAAAAATGGTTTCAACACAAAAGACTTTCCAACTTCACCCAACCGCACAAAACTTGCCCCACACGGAGAAGGCTGCACGTGTCCCCATCTGGTGGCGTGCGCATTGCGCCATAAATGTCACAGACGGGACAACTTCCTGCCATACGGACGTTCCACTTTTCAGTTCTGATTTAGCTCTTCACAACGCAAAATCACCTTTATCGGAAGCACAGATTTCCCTATCTTCACAACTAAGATTGTTTCCCAGCCAAGGTTGAACCGTCCATAGTGATAACTCAATCTGACTTGTCTCATGCGTACACAAGGTTTTGGTATGGTGTACTAACTTTACCCAAATGGTACAAATAACACCATACACAATCAAACAAACAAGAATAAAATCAACCGAACACATTTATCATCTTCTTACTTCATGTGGAATAGCTCCAGAAAACAACACATCAACGGGCTCATAGGAATATTCCACATGAAGATAGGCTAGGGTTGGTCTAGAGTACCTCCTGGGCTTATATTGTGGGATCAACTATGGAGGTCTCTTTTGGGCAGAAAGAATTCAGAATTTCATGTTTTTCAATCTCTAATACAATCATCAATCACATAGCTAGCCTGCATGGATACAATGTGAACATAGCCTACTTTTTTCACTAGCACAGAATATTCATGTTGAATTCTCCATCAGACGTGACTTGTATGTATCTAGTCTAGCCAATCACCGAGGGAGCAACATATGAGCATAGTTCAAGGAAGAGAAACCATACCTAGTTCAAGCCTCAGCTTCTCGTAGGGTTCTCTGTGCAATGCCTTTGTGAATATGTCTGCTATCTGGTCCTTGGTTCTACAATACTCCATTTCTATTGTTCCCTTTTCTACATAGTCTCGTAGAAAGTAATATCGAATTTATATATGCTTAGTACGTGAGAACTGTACTGGATTTTTAGAGATGTTAATAGCACTAGTGTTATCACACAGAATTTTCGCACAATTTGTAATAACACCATAGTCACTTAGATGTTGTCTGATCCGTAGTAGCTGCGCACAGCAAGCAGCCGCGGCGATGTATTCCGCCTCAGCGGTGGAAAGTGCAATTGAGGACTGCTTCTTTGAAACCCAAGAGATGAGACATGGTCCAAGATATTAAGCCATCCCTGATGTAGACTTCCTGTCTGTCTTACACCCTGCATAATCTACATCAGTATATGCTGCCAGGCGTAAGTCTCCTCCCCTTGGATAGAACAAGCATAAGTCATCTGTTCCCTTCAGATATCTCAGTATCCTCTTTACTACTTTCACGTGGGTTTCCCTGGGATCAGCCTGAAACCTTGCACACAGACAAATACTGAATAAGATATCAGGTCTACTAGCAGTAAGATACAGAAGCGAACCAATCATCCCCCTGTATAGAGTTGGATCCACCCGTGGTGAGGACTCATCCTTTGTCAGGGTGTCATTTGGGGACATCGGTGTGGCACACGTCTAGGTGGATTCCATTCCAAACTTCTTTAGAATCTCCCTTACGTATTTCTACTGATGGATTCGAGTGCCATCCTCTCCTTGAGCAACTTGAAGTCCAAGAAAGTACTTGAGTTCTCCCACCATGCTCATCTCGAACTCGCTCGACATCAAATCTGTAAACTTCTTGACAAGTCCAGGGTTAGTTAAACCAAAAATGATATCATCCACATATACCTGAACGACCAGAGTGTCCCTTCCTTCCTTCAAAAGGAAGAGAGTTTTGTCCACCTCTCCTCTGGCATATTCGTGAGATAGTAGAAACTGTGACAGTCTCTCATCCCAAGCACGGGGTGCTTGCTTCAGCCTATACGGTGCCTTGTCCAGGATGTGGACATGATCAGGGTGAGTGTGATCCTCAAACCCTGGTGTTTGGCTTACGTGTACCTCCTCTTTCAGAACTCCGTTCAAGAAGGCCGTTTTCACATCCATTTGCTGCAGAGTGAAACCATGGTAAGTTGAATAAGCAATTAACAGTCTGATTGCTTCTAACCTTGCAACTGGGGTGAATGTCTCATCGTAGTCTATCCCCTCTTGTTGGTTGTACCCTTTGACTACCAGGCGGGCTTTGTTTCTCACAACAACTCCTTTGTCGTCCATCTTGTTTCTAAAGACCCACTTTGTCCCTATTACATTCTTGTCATTCGGTCTAGGAACCAGTCGCCATACTTTGTTCCTTTCGAACTGATGCAGCTCTTCTTGCATGGCATTGACCCATTCTGGATCCTTCAACGCATTCGCTATAGTCTTTGGTTCTATATGAGAGACAAAAGACGCAAATCCAAAGAAATGACACAAATTATCCAGATTTACCTGATCCTGCGATGTATAGCACTGGTAGTCCCTTATCCTAGATGGGGGCTGAATAACTCTCTCGCTCCTTGTAGTTCTGGGTTCCTCCGCAGTGCCTGTAGGAGGAAGATTGTTAGCAACCTCTTCCTCGTTGGGGGGGGGGGGGGTTAGCGTTGATGTCTGTCACTGGGACATCAAGATCATGCTCTTGAGCTAGCATCTCTGTCTGAGCATCTTCAGCTAGGATCTCGACGGGTTCCTGACCAGCTGTCTGAGCGACCTCTTGAGCTGGTTCTGGGGCTCCACTTTGAGTAGGTTCCCAGTCGGGGTCAGATCTGTCAGCGAACTGAAGTTCTCCATCATCCTGTAAGGAGGGATCTTTCACTAGGTGTCCGGTCATGGCGCGCTCATCAAAGGTTACGTGGATGCTCTCCTCGACCCGTTCCATTCTCAGGTTGTACACCTTGTAAGCTCTGCTATGGCTCGAATATCCGACGAACACTCCTTCATCGCTCCTCGGATCGAACTTTCCCAGATTGTCCTTTCCGTTGTTGTGCACATAGCACCTGCATCCAAATACTTTTAAATGAGCAATGTTAGGTTTTCTTCCCCGCAGCAGCTCGTAGGGCATTTTCCCTAACAAGAATCATAGAGATGCTCGGTTTAAAATGTAGCTGGCGGCATGTACAGCCTCTGCCTAGAACCCCTTGGGAACACCACTGGCAATCAACATTGTCCTGGACATGTCCTCCAGTGTTTTATTCTTTCTCTCTACCACACCATTCTGCTGAGGAGTTCGTGGTGCTGAAAAGTTGTGATCTATTCCAGTAGACCTGCACAGGGAGATAAACTGGGAGTTCCGGAACTCAGTTCCGTTGTCAGTACGAATAGATACCAACTTCTTACTCAATTTGTTTTCAATCAGTTTCAACCATGCGACAAACTCAGAGTACGTTTCATCTTTAGAACTCAAGAAAATTGTCCATGTATACCTGGAGTAGTCATCCACGATAACCAATATGAACTTGTTACCTCCAGGCTGACGACGTTCACTGGACCACACAGATCCATGTGGATCATGTCTCGAAGCCCTGAAGTACTTACTGATTGTTTTGACTTGAACGAAGTACGTACTTGTTTGCCCATGGCACAGTCACTGCATACCTGATCAGTTGAGCTTTTTACCTTAGGTAATCCAACCACCAGCTCATTCTTATGTAACTTATGAATCAATCTTGTGCTTGCATGCGCAAACCTTTTGTGCCATAGTAGTGTGTCGTCAACTACGCTTGATAGGCACAGCTCCTCTTCAGGGACGAACTCTGGGTCCACTGTGTAGATTTGGTTCTCACGAACGCCTCTGAGAATTATTTTACCTGTCTCAATGCACCTCACAGCACAATCATTAGAGTTGAATATCACTTGGTTTCTGCCACGCTGACACAGCTATGAAATACTCAGCAAGTTGTATTTCAAATTTTCAACTAAACTCACTTGTCGGACTTTGATAGTTTCTGAAATCCTTACCTCTCCTGTTGCTACGACATTACCTGAGCTCTTGTTTCCGAAGATGATACTTTCTCCGGAATATGCTTGGAGTGAGATGAACCACACTGGATCTCTTGTCATGTGCTTGGAGCACCCGCTGTCCAGATACCATGGTTTGCTCCTCACTCCATCCTGCAAGAGAGAAATCAATTTTTACAAACCCAGACAAGCTTGGGCTTACTGGGTTTTGGGACAGTTTTAACAACAGGAGAAAATTTTAAAGGACATGAATCATTATTGTCAGCGAGATTGATTTTCCTTCTAGGGGTTCTTCTGGGTCGTCCGTGGATGGCTGTGTCGTGGTGAGGACGAACCCATTCAGCTCTGTCTTCTCTTCTGTGGTGAGAGACTTTTCTCCTAGGGAAATACGCGGTTCTGGCCTTTCTCTGATAACTGTGATTCCTCTCATCGGCTTCTTTCAGTTTCTTACAGTCTGATCTGTAATGGCCAGAGTGACCACAGTTCCAGCAGACACGGTAGTAGAGACCACCAGTTTTCTTGTTTCTCTCTAAGGGAAAAGGTCTCCTATCTCTTCGTGCCTGAAGATTGATCGAGAAGGGTTGATGATTGGAGCTCTACTTCTTCCAAATTTCAAAGGCTTTCCTAGCCTTGAATGGCACAGATTCACTGTCATAGAGGTGACTTTCCTCCGAAGATGTGCATGCTCTTCCTAACTATCCCGCGGCTCCTGGTCTTCTCTCCTGACGAGAGCATTCATCGACTTCGGTTATTGCTTCCTTTCCTTTGGTAATCCTTTTATGTTCTGCCTCTTCATCATAGCCAAGCCCTGGTCCAACGAACCTCTTTTTGTAGCTCTCTCTCTCTCAAGTCGCATAGCTTTGGTTGACCAGAGACGATTGTTCTCCATATCATCTTCGTGTTCATCTTGCATGATTGCAAGCTGTTCTTTAAGACTTTTAATCTTCTTCAACAGTTCGGCAATAGTTTCTGCAAAATCAAATTCACTGAAGACCTCATCAATAAAGGAATCAGATTCATTTACCTCACTGGTTGTGCCTCGCGCCATCAGACATGGCTCCTTGGCTCGCTTCCCATCGCTGCGATCCTCATCTGAGTCACCCCAGGTAGCGAACATGGCTTGAGCTTCCTTTGGTGCAGGTGGTTCACCCTTCTTTTTGCTATAGTAGTCTCTAGCAAGATGTCCCCTTTTCTGGCAGTGATAGCAGGTTCTTTCTTCCTTTGCTCCTGCCTTATCTGAGGTAGCTTCGTTATACCCCTTCTGATTTCTTCCTTTGTTGAAGTTCTGCGACCTCCCTGTGTTTGCCATCTTGAAGGCCTTCGCGAGAAGAGCAATTTCCTCCTCCTCATTTTTAGATGGCAGAACCACCTGTGCTATATCCAAAGCCTTCTCAACTTTCAATGCTATGGCTTGAGATTTTCCTGCTTGCCTCCTAGCCATCTTTCTCTCTGCTATCCTAGCTTGACTCTGCAGATTCGCCACAAGTTCTTCCAGAGTGACATCTTTGATCCCTTTCTACGCTTGGAGAGCTGTAGTCAATGTATCCCATCTGGAGTTAAGAGCTTGCATGAATTGATGAGTTATTTTCCACTGTGGAAGCTTCTCTTCTAGGGAGTTCAGCTGTGCGATGATTACTTGAAATCTGGTGTAGAAATCCTCCAGAGATTCATCCTTTCGCTGTTCGACTGTTTCGTAGTCCTTTGTGGCTGCTAAAATTCTATTCCTCTTTGTATCCTCGTTTCCCTCGTACAGTCTAGCAAGGCCATCCCACTACTCCTTCGCAGTTTTGTACACATCCATCTTCACCTGATCTTCTGGTGAGAGGGCCATGTACAGAACCTTCTTAGCCCTGGCATTCTGCTGGAGAGACTTGTAGTCAGCTTCTGTGTACTTGTCTATCTCCTTCTCTTTTGGATTGGCGGGATCCGTTACATCCAGAATCGGGAAGTAACCCTTTTCAAATACGCGCCACAATTTCCCATCCAGGGAGCAAACATGAGCTTCAAACTGATCCTTCCACCAGTCATACTCTCCCGGGTTGAGCACCGACGGCTTCCAGAAAGAATCATTTCCGGCAGACATGATTTCCTGCAAGGGCTAACACAAAATCTAGAGCCTCGGCTCTGATACCAATTGTTGGATCGTTAGGTTAGCCGTCTATGTGAGGAAGATCATTGAGTGGTATCCCTCAGACAGATGGCAGCGGAAATTATCTCAAATACAAGAAATAGTACGGAAAGTAAATGCTCACAGATTTATAGTGGAAACCTTATTGCAATCTCTGCAACAGGCTGAAAACCACTTGCCAACTGGACAATTCCAAAATGGCTTCAAGATCGATATTATTACTTAATGAATATGCTTGTAGAATGTTACAATTTGTCTCACTCAGTGACAGTTAACAGTTCTACTCAATTTGAATACCAAATAATTCGATCTTGCTATTGTCCGCACACAGCAGCACTTTGTCAGCTTTGGAATTGATCACGCTTCAATCTCCGATTGCTCTCTCCAATAAGCCGAACTTGAAACAGAAGACTTCTCCTCTTTTTATAGTTGTCTTCACTCGGTAGATCTGATCTCTGTCTAAGATCCGATTACTATCCAGCAGATATGATTTGGTTAAGATATTTCCATATCTTAACCATATCACTTATTTCCTTTCCAAATCTGGCACGTATCTTCCCGTCATATATATTGAGTTGTATATCTTGTGTATATACCGATATCAATATCTCTCGTCAGATATTATGCTTATATACTCATATATCTTCAATTTGTATCTCGAGTATATCTTCCCTGATCCGATCCAAAGTCGGTACTGATCTCGTGTCTCACGTAGATCCCATCTCTCTCGTAGATCTCATCTCTCTCGTAGCTCTGAGCTCTCTTAGAGATGTCCCGTTATCGTTTCTGTCAGACAGTGTGATTTCTGCATACTCAAGTCAAATATTAGCTAAGTGTTTGTTATCATCAAAACACAAAGGGTCCAACACACGTACGCACAAAATCGAGCCACATCTTCATTTTTGTACATTCCCGGTATGAGAGAAGCTGGTATTAAGAGTACCGATTCCTCAAGAACAGGGATTATTAAAAAATGGGGTAGATTGATGATTTGAGTTTCGTTTGGTGTATATGGGTAATTCGAGTTTCAAAAGGAGGTAGATTGGTGAATTTTCCTATACACCAAACGAAACTCAAATCACCAATGTACTCCATTTTTTTACATTCCTAGTTTTCGGGGAATTGTGACTCTTAATCCCGATTTAAGGGGAATCGGGGCCGTATCGAAAATGGAGACGTGGCATGGTTTGGGTCCTACGTGGACCAAGAAGTGTGAAATGGCATCCAGGTAGATATCCAGTGCCTCAGAAGCCGGGACTACCACAGTTTCGGTTTACGCGAAATCGATATTAAGGCAACAGGCTTTTTCAGACCTGGTCGGGTGACAAGCGTCGTCGGTCAAGTCAAATTTGAATTTATATTTTCCTTGCGAGAAACCTAGTAAAGTGGCAAGCAAGGGTCGAACCCAAGGGAGCAGTTCGGTTACTCGTGTCCTGTGACTGAAAAGAAAGACAATTGGGGGTGAGCAGATTGTTAAAAGTGCGAGTAAATAAAAGGTTGTAATTCAACATGAGAGAGCATTCAGACTAGGGATTTTATTGTGACTCGGTTATCATCGACTTCTAATTATCTAGTACGTGTTCCTAAGTGTGGTTACTCCATTTCAGGTTATAACTTAAGTAGGGCCGTTTCAAGCCACTATGCCACAATCTACTCCGTTTCAGGTTATAGACTTCTAATTCTAGTTAACCTAGCACTCCGTTTCAGGTTATGCAAGATTAGGTGCGACTACTTGTCCTAACGTTTCAGTATTAAACAAGCAGCAAAATATGGGGCTAAACTGCTCGGCTAAGTTTTACCGTTTCGGGAATCCGCTTAGCTTCACAGTTTAGTCCGAGATAAACAGGCACAAGAATTAGTAGAACATGAATTAGCATTAAGCACAAAGTCTCAAACGAAAGTCACAATAAATTTGCCCTAGCCCGAACAAGGGGTTTAGCTACTCATATCCATGTGAATACAAAACAGTAATAATGAAAATAAAATAAGGAATTCTTCTCTAATGCCGAAGGAAACTCGAGAGAATGGCCGAAGTTGCTGGATGATTGATGCTCTGATGGGATGCTTGAAACCCTTGATATGAGGTTGTATTTATAGAGAATACTAGGGCTTCGAAGTTTCCAAGTTGAAGTCGGTCCATAAACGGTTTTAGGAAACATATCCTAAAACCGACTTTGCTTGGCTTGTAAGCAAACTTAGCTAGTAAGTTTACTTGGCCAACAAGTCTTCTAGAAGCTTCCCAAACCGCCACGCATGGAGGAGATGACGAGCCGAGAATGGTGGCCTTGAATTTGGCTTGGGCCAGTCTTGACTCGGGTTGCCTCGGGTGGGCTCGGTCTGGAACTAGGCACTTCTCGGGCATGGGCTGGTTCCACTCGGGCATTTTGTCTGGGAAGTGAGATCGTCCAACTTTTGGGTATTTCAAACAACTTGGTCGAGCCGAATTTTCCAAATTTGCCAGTCTGGTCGAGCAACTTGGTTTCGGTGCCTATCAGCGCGCAGGTCCTTTGGAATTGGGCCAGCTGCCAATCTGATCGGGCGTTCTCCTTGGTTTAGTGACATTGTCCGACTTATCTGCTATTTTGATCAACTTGCTCGAGTTAGAATTGTCAGATCAGCTCGTTTGCCTGAGCAACTTGATTTTGGTGCTAGACTGCTCGGCTGGGGCCTCGAACTGCTCGGGCCAGAGTGGCCAAAACTGCCTTGTGATGTTTTTGGCACCAAATGCCATCTTTTTAGCGTGATTCCTCTTAGATCTTCCAAAACACTTGAAATACAAAACAACACTAAGAAGTAACTATTTGTATGATAAAGTATCGGAATTGGTGGGATTAGTTGACTCGATGAGTCGTATAAATACGGCTCATCATCGGGCATCACGGACTTAGTTTGGATGTGACTAAACTAAAAAGATACCGGTTTCTCCCAAATCGGTATCATCTATAACAAAAGATTCCACCGAACAGACTTTTCAGAGACGACGGACTCGGTTGGGAACTAACTAGTCGACACAATCCCGGTTTTTGGCCAACCGGCATTGACGTGATTTCGGTTTACGTAGAACCGGTATTATAAGGATCTTCGTTCTTGGGAAATCGGTATTTGTCAGCTATAAATTGCACTCCGCTTTCTTCATTTTCAACACACAATTCAATCATCTCTCTTCAATTCAATCATATCTATTCAACTCAATCATTTCTCTTCAATTCTTACCATGTCTGACATGAGTGATGATTCTAGGGACGTGTATATGTCCACCTTGGCAACATTGGATAATCCAATAAGAGACGAGTATGACCGCGATATGATGGATAATTTGGATAATGTTGCTGAAGAAAATCCCGATGTAGAAATAGTTCAAGATCGGATCGTATGGGATCATCCGAGTTTCATTGATATCTCGGCATGGGAAATATATCAACCAACAGATGAGAATGTGAGGGTCCACCATCCTAACTCCCCGGATCTTCAAAAGGATACTACTTTTTCTAATAAAGAGAATGTAATGCTTACTGTGCAGAGATACTCAATTCTAAATCGGGTGGAGTTTAGGGTAAGAAAGTCTGACACTACTAAACTGGTGTTAGGATGTCGAAAGCGTGAAGAAGGATGTCCGTGGCGCCTTCGAGTGGTGGTGATGCAACGAACAACTTACTGGACGGTCCGCAAGTGCGGAGGAGATCACATATGCCATAACAACAGCATCCTACAAAGTAACATCCACTTGAACGCGCATTTCATAGCGAGGGAGATGCAGAATGCGATGGATGCAAACACGAGATTCTACACCGGACAGATACAAAATTTAATTGAGTGAGATTATGGGTTTCAAATAAGCTACTGTAAGGCATGGAAAGCACAACAGAAAGCGTTGGTCTACTTGTTTGGCAAATGGGACGAATCCTTCAATAGACTGCCACATTTGATGCAGGCTTTACAGGATGCCAGCAACAATAGCAATTTTGTTAAGTGGGATGTCACACCACTCGACGATGGTACCATGCAGGTAAATCGGATTTTTTGGGCTTTTTCTGAATGCATCCATGCATTCAAGCACTATCGTCCCATATTATCTATAGACGACACGCACAAGTACGGGAAGTACAATGCAAAATTGTTGGTTGCAATCGGGTTAGACGCGAACAACCACATACTGCCATTATCCTTTGCGCTTGTGGAGATCGAGAACACTTCTAGCTGGAAGTGGTTCATGTCTTGTATCCGGGAAGGAGTGACCCAAAGGGAGGGGCTGTGCATTGTTTCTGACAGGCACGTTGGATTATTGGCTGCCATGAGTGAACCTGAATGGCGTGAACCTAACGCATACCATCGTGTATGCGTTCGTCACTTGCAAATCAATTTCATGACGAAGGTAAAAGATGAGGTTTTGAAAGCTAAACTTGGGGATGTGGCGTATGCGAAGAAGGAGTTGAAGTTCAAGAAGAAGTTTGCAGAGCTCTTAGAACTATTGCATGATAAGACACTTGCTCGCAAATGGTTGAAAGATATGGATGTAGAACTATGGACACAGGCGTTCGACCACGGTGGATTTTGCTAGGGCAACATGACTACGAATGCTTCATAGTGTTTAAACAAAATTCTGAAGAATGGTCATGATTTTCCAGTGTCGTCACTGGTTATGTACACGTTTAAGCAGACAGCTGCTTATTTCGTCAAGCGTTCCCAGAGCCCGTACAACAGCGAAGGAGAACTGTTTCCTCCCAAAATTTGTGAAAGATTGGCAAAACTACGGGCTAGGGCTGAGTTCCACATAGTGACGCTGTATAATCCAGTAAGCCGTGTTTTTGATATACTGACCAGAAAGAACCATATCACGTACAAGGTGTGTCTGCAATTACAAATATGTTTGTGTGCGAAGTGGACATTGTTCAAGTACCCTTGTTCTCATGCCATGACAGCTTGCAGAGCCACCCGGGTTGAATACTCAGATTATGTCCCCACAGAATATACGCTCGAAGCGTAATACTGGACCTGGAGTTATTTTTTCAGCCCCTTACTTCACGAGGATTTGTGACATGATTATCATAGCCCTGTTCATGTTCCGAATCCAAGATTCAAACGTAACAAAGCTGGCAGATCCCTAACCAAACGAAGGCGTAACGAGATGGACCAGCGACATCGATATTTAGGGGAATCCAGCAGCCAAGTAGCGTCTTCATAAACTCCGAACACTTAGTGGGTCACAACAAGCGTGCTTGTCCAACTCGCAACCAGAATTAAGCCAACAATGTTGTTTGTAAGTCGTTATTTCATTAACGTCATGTGTTCAAGTTGAAGTCGTTATGCAAAAAACTATGATAACTTCAGTATCAACCATGAAGAAATTTGATAAAAACTTTAGTACAAACCAATATTCAACTAACATCAAATGACAAAACAAGGTAATAAACAAAACATGGTCCTCATTCGTCGGCTCCATGTCCATCTCGCCCATCCCGTCCACCTCGCCCTCTCCGTGGTCTCTTCCCTAAAGTCCGCATGAAAGACCATCTAGACGGTGAATGTTCGCGATCGTTTTGTGTGTGAGAAATAATAGTTAAAGATCAATTAAATATAAGTAGATGTAAAATGCTCTAAATACAAAATTTCTAAACATAAATACTTACAAGTAGGACCACGATCCACGCAAAGCTGGTTCATACTCTGCATCTGCCGACGGCATCACGACAGGAACTGTTATCTTTGGCACACCTATATGGGATAGTCTGTCTCAGGACCAAAACTGGATAATCAAAGGCGCACCGGCAAGCTGGCTGTGTCCGATCGTACATGCGCCACACATATTACTATACATAAATGCTAACACAGCACTTCCCCAACTATAGTTTCTAACCCTATCCAGGTCCTCTAACAAGGGTAGAAAGTAAAGCGGAATCGTCTTACCGCTCTTGTCACTGAATAATGCCGCCCTATAAGATTCAGTAGATACGCCCTTGCATATTTCTTCAATGTATCTTCATCTGCATCAACAGGAATCTGGGCCAAATGGTTCGTAAACCAACTTCTCTTCTCCGTACCAGGTGCTCTGTTATAACACTCTGGGTATACTCCCAACAAGCTTACACAAACCTCTTCAAAATTCAGCCGCGACTTTCTCATCACGGGCTCTCCTTCTACAGGGAGCCTAGTAAGTAATGACACGCCCTGCAACGTGATTGTCGCCTCACCGTCATTGAAGTGAAAGGTGTGAGTCTCTGGCCTCCACCTCTCTATCACGGCTGTCAATAGTGATGGATCAGTCTTCACATCGCAGACCTGAGTCCATGGATAAAATCCAACAGCAACCACATAATGTCGTATTCGATGATCAAGGGGCAATGCATCCCCTTTGTAAACCTTACGGGTATGTTGGCCTTCCCTTTTGTATTCAACTGTCAAGCGAAAATGTCATTCAATATTAGTGACATATTAAATTATGAATGATAATTAACTTAAATTAACATACTAACCTCTGGGTTCCAAATTGCCTCGGTACGATGAGTACTCTGCTGACGGAGGATCGAGTTGTCAATCGGGCCAGGATGAATTATGTCATCCGCATCCATATTCGGATGCAAAATAGCTTGCGACGGTCTTTGTGAAGATGATGGTCTATGTGAGTCCATACCTGCATGACCAATTTCATAAAAAACCAAATTCGACGATCAAAATCAACTTTACAAATCATAAATTCAATCAAATTCTTCAATTCAAAATAACAATTAACAATTGAAATCAACAATTAACTAACAAAATCAACATTAACAATACCCTATTCTTCAAATTCAAAAATTAACCAAATTCATTAATTACACAATCATTTTAACTCATTACCGGTTTAGGGCAAACTGAGGTCGGCGGAATTGGTCGAAGATAGCCGAATTTTGGCTGGGGTCGGCAGAGGCGGCGGGGAAAAAGGATGAGAGCTGCGACGGAATGAATCCGAAGAAGAAACCCTCAATTTTTGATTCAGACAATCCCGGTTTCCCCCAAACCGGGATTATAATGATTTCGATTTCGCATGCACCGGGATTGACGTGTTTCAAAACTAAACACCACTTATTCCACGTAGGACCAATACCGGGCCACATCAACCCTTTCCCTATTACCGGTACCCCGGAAACCGGGGCTGTAAAAAAATGGGGTAGATCGGTGATTTGAGTTTCGTTTGGTGTATATTGGTTATTCGAGTTTGAAATTGGGTTACTTTGGTCAATTATCCACGACAAAGCTTCGGGTGTTGGTTGTTTCTTGGAAATTTTGTATTTTAGGTCAATGTTTTATATTAATTGTCTATGGTGAATAAGGGTTGAGACCGGTGAGAAGTAGTTTTTGTGTGTGTGTGAGAAATAATAATTAATCTAAATTCTATATCTAATCAAATCTCCTCCTCTTCCCCTCCTATAAATAGAAGCTCCTCCCTTTGTAAATAATCATCCCACAATCCCAAAGAAATCATACACTTCTCTCTCTAGAAAGTTTGGCATTTGTAAGTTTGGTTTTTAATATATAATACTCCTGTTGGTTCTTGAGTATTATAGTTCGGTCTTGAGTACTCCTGTCGGTTCTTGAGTACTCATGCTTTTCTTTATTCTCGAGTACTCTTGTCGGTTCTTGAAGTACTCACCTCTTTCCTTTACTTACTGTCTTTCAAAAATCGTAAGTACTTAGCTATGGTTTCCACCTCTATGGATATTCGTAGCTAAGCTCTTCATTCGGTTGAAGGGGTGTACTTGTATCATAAAATGTTTTAGACCCTGCACTTAGTGCCTCTTCTTTTTATTCAAAACTTGTTCTATGTGCCATATATTAGGCCAGAACTTCCAAGGTTGAGTGGATGCTTGAAATGGCAAAACTCTTCCGTGGGGGTTCGTGAACATACTCGGGTAAGTGGACGCTTGAAATGGCAAAGCTTATCTGAGGAGTTCGACCTCTTTTAAACACCATTGGTTTTGATCGGAAATGACGGATCAATGGATGCACATAGGCTAGTATACCTTGAAATGGGGTGCTAGTCTAAATAGAACAAGTGCTCTACGACCTTGAAATGGGCTAGACGGTGTGTGCAAATCGAGTGCTTGAAATGGCCTTGATACACTTTTGAATACTTAGAAGAATCACTAATGGTCAATGATAAACAGGCTATGATACAAGGCCCCCGAAACCGAATGCTTTCCTTAGATTTAAAAAACCCCTCGCATTTACTTTCTTAGTATAAATTGCTCTATCAACTGCTCACCTTCCGGAGGACTTACCAATCACGCATCACCCGTTGTAAGTCTTCTACTTTTACTTTCAGTATTTTACTTTTCTGTCATTTACTTTCCCGCACTAAAAACCAAAACCAACCAACCAATCACTTACTTTTCCGCACTAAAACCTCAATCAACCTAAAACACGCTCCCTCGCTGTACAAATCCCTCAAAGAACGACTACCCCCCTAATTCCCTTGGGTTCGACCCCTACTTACCACTTGCTACCCAGTAGTAAGGTCACGAGTAGCGGAATATAAATTTGCTTTTGCACAGAGAACACCGCACCTTAACGACATTGCGGTGGGCTCCGTCAAGGAACATTGAAGGTTCCAGGCCTACCTAGATTGAAGGAGGTTCTTCTTGTCGAAGGATTGCAGGCAAATCTGATCAGCATAAGCCAGTTGTGCGATGGGGAGCATCGTGTCCAGTTCACACAAGACAAGTGTGTGGTGCAGAATAACCAGAATGAACCTATTCTCACTGGAAGGAGAGCCTCAAACAACTGCTATTTGTTGGATCTTGGTTGACCCACTGCTGCGACAACGTGCATGCTGAGCAAGACTGCAGGCATAAAGACTCAAGACAAACAAGTGCAGTCTCAAAAAAAATGACTGGGTTTACATGTCTCCTAACCACTGTGAAGTCTACACATATCAAGGGGGCTAGAAGAAGGCTCAAGCTTTGTTCTGATCGTGTGAAGGCGCCCAAATCATGGGTTGATTGTCTCAACTATGCCTATGTTTGAAGGGGAGTTAACACAAAGAAGAGGATGCAACCTTACGTTAAACATGCAAGATCCGATGTTGAAGGTTGTTACACCAAGATGTTGTGGAAGACGTCGATGCTGAAAGAATACAGGGTAGAACAAGATATGATGAAGCAGCAAGCAAACATCTTCACCAGAGTCTTGAACAACCTTCTGGTTGAGACACCTAGATCCTCACAGGGTCTGTGTGTTACCGACAACTAAGTTGTTCCAGCACAAGTTAGTCAGCCAGAGCTAGAACGAGATATGTTAAGGGCTGACATGGAAGGAAGGTAGAAGATATTCAAATTCTTGTGCGAGAAGAAACAATTGGACTACCAAAATATTCAAAAAAATTTAAAACGACGTGAAGTGATGTGGTAGTTTGTGGAGATTCGAGAAGATATTTATGGCCTGCCAAAAATAGATGGTGTTTCTAAACGATTGGCTGACGTGGAAGGAAGGTAGAAGATATTCAAATTCTGGTGCGAGAAGAAACGATTGGACTACCAAAATATTCAAAAAAATTTAAAACGGTGTGAAGTCACGTGGCAGTTTGTGGAGATTCGAGAAGATATTTATGGCCTGCCAAAAATAGATGGTGTTTCTAAAATCAAATCCCGTTCAAATCATTTGTTCGACTCTCGCTATTTCTCTCCCGATGAAACCCTAGACAAAGCTCGACGAAGTTCAACAATGGTGAACACAAGAAAGAACAAGGTGCCTAAAGCAACGACGGTTGGAGCAACATCCAAGTCCGTTGATGAACCGAAAACTATCAAAGAAAACCCTAATCCGGCGAACAACAAAGCAACAACAGCAAAGCCCAAATCGGCTGCCGTAGAGAAGTCATCTTTTCCGAAGAATCCTAAAGCTTCAGCTCCTGAGAAGAAGATGTCAGACAAGCCGGAGAAGGAAACAGAATCCGTTGTCCAGGCGAAAGAAAAGGAACTTCCTAAATCTATTCCGGATCGAATCCCCAAGAAGCCGACTGCTCCTAAAACCATTTCAGTCAAGGAACCTATAAAGAAGATGGCACAAGAGGTAATCGCTAATATTTCCAACTCTATCAATGCGAGTATTCCTAGTGTGTCTGGTGTGTCTGTGGAGGACTCGGCAGTGGTTGTAGAAAAGACAAAGGGTGTAGCGAGTGTGCAGGGGAGAACACTCCTGTGGTATAGGGTGCAAGGGTTAAGATGGTTGCTCATAAGAAAACTCCTGTGAAAGAGAAGTTTCGAATTGTGAAACGTAGGGTAATCGTTTCTGAGTCTGATGAAGAACAGTTTGAGGAAAAAGATGTTGAAGGTGATGCTACTGAGAAAGTAGGCAGTGATATACATAATGAAGAGTCCAGTAAAACTGAAAAGGAGGAAGAGAAACTGAGTGAAGCTTCTGATGAGAATTCTGAAGAAGATGGTGAAGGCTCTGATGTAGAGGATCAGACTAAATCCCCTGCAAAGGGTATGGCTGATTCTGCAAAAGAAGATGTTGAGGTGCCACTTACTGAAGAAGAAGCGTGTTCGCAGAATGAATCAGATGAAGTTGATGAGTCCTTGCAAGAGTTGTTTGATGCTGTTGAGCACTATGGTGAAGAAGAATTCAATTCTAAAGCTACTGATAAGGAGATGGAGGATCTGAGGGAAGATTCAACAGATGAATCAATCAAGTTGTCCGACTTGGCAAAAGAAACTCAGAAAGATGTTCCAGTAAGTAAGAAACATGTCACCAAGGCAAAGCCAGCAGCTAAGACAAAGAAAGCAGTGCTGAGTCAAGATGCTGATGTGAAAGTTTCTACAGTCCCTGTGAAGGAAGCATCAAAGAAAAGGAAGACTTCTGCTCCTACCCCAGTAGAAAAGGCAGTTGAGGTTGAAGCATCTGGCCAAGAGAAGGTTGTTACTCCAGCAGCAAAGAAAGCTAAGACAAGTTCTCCTATGGGCAAGTTTAAAGAAAAGGGGAAGAAAGTCAGGTTTGAGTCTGGAGTTGTTGTGGAAGGCATTTGGTTTGTCTCGGAAGAACAAGCTAAAAAGTGGAATTTTGTTCAGAAAAGAAAGATTGTGGCTGAGAGGGTGCTGGAGGCTGACAAATATGCAGCCAAGGAAATTGTGAGTCTGATCAAAGAGATAGACTTGTGGCCGTCGGTGACAATGGCTAAACCTTTTGCTGCTAACCTTGTGAGGGAAGTAATTGTGAATCTACCAGAAGGTTTTGCTGATATTGAGAGTGCCTCTTTTGGAATGGCAAGTGTGAGAGGCAAGGAGGTCGTCATCACTCCAGATGGCATCAATGACTACTTTGGCATTGAAGCATGAGCGTTGAATATTGGAGAGAACCCCAATTGGCACAAAATTGTTGCTGCTCTTACTGGTGGAGTTTGTTCGAGGTGGTTCACTATGTCTTTCCCAGTCAAGGACCTGTCTACAAAGCACTCCTTGCTGCACAGCATTACAGTTCATAACTGGCTGCCGAATAATCACCACACAACACTTGGGCGATTAATGGGAGCCTTTCTGAAGGCCCTAGGTGCTAGAAAGAAAATAGATCTTGGTCGTTTCATATTCGATCAGATTGCTGGCCATGCAAGCTCTGTCAAAGTCAATCATCCCATTGGATTCCCCTCCTTCATTCATCAACTTGTGGTGGAACAACATCCAGACATCTTAACAACTCAAGACAAGTTGATTGGTGCTCCTAAGGTTTTTCTTGCAGATCGCAAGCACTTCTCCTGAAAGCATATTCTGTATCTGGACCTGGATGAACCTGTCAAACCTAAGAAGAAGGGGACTGAGCGAACTCAGGATGAATTAAGTGCTCCTGTCTCTTCTGCCACTCGGAAACAAATGATCTCTCATCTTGAAGAGGAGTTAGCAAATGCGAATGAGAGAATTGTGCTGCTTATGGCCAGAAAGAAAAAGATCACAAAGCTCTTGGTGGGTCTTCGCTATCCCGAGGAAGAAGATGACGGTGTCTCGGATGATGATGAAGCTAGTGATGAGGAGTCCGACTACTAGCTCCTGGTGATGTCTCTCTGCTCTATGTTACAAACAATTCTATGTTTTTTTGAACTCTAGTTGTTATTTTTCGAACTATTGCTACTGTTTGTATTCCCTTGACAATTTGTGGCAAAAAGGGGGAGTAGTTTTAGGAGTTTGAAAGCTCCTTAAAAGATTCAGTTGTGTTGTTTTGTTAGACATGTTGTGGAGTTTGAAATCTCCTCAAATATTCGGCTGGTAGTTTAGTTCGTTGCACAACTTGGGAGTTTGAAACCTCCTTCAAAGATTCAACTGTAATAGTAGTACAGGTAGATCACAGGTAGTTAGTTTTGCCAAAAATGCCAAAGGGGAGATTATTAGTTTTATGGCATGTAGTTTGGCAAAACTTAGTATAGTTGTTCAAGACTGGAAGAGACAACTATCCTGGAACAAGTTGAAGGAGATGGAATGTTTCCTAATTCAGATTAGGAAACTCAGCTGACCATTGGAGATAGATACGGTTGCATTTGGAAGGATAGTAGTTAGAAGTTTCCTAATTCAGTTTTGGAAACTTGTTTCAACCAACCTAGCACAACTCAGACGTGGCAGTGAAATCCGGGAAAGGATTTGGGAAGTCGGTGCTAAGTTGCATGTCGAAGTCATCAGGAAGTCGGTTGGAAGTTTTCTTGCGCCTGAAGATATCCTAGTGATAAAGATAATCAAAGATTGCCTAATCGAGATTGAAGATATATTGGAGGATTATCAACAAAACATATGCGCAAGATATTATGAAAGATTTCTTAATGATAGAGGCGGTTGAGATTAGGAATCCTATTTATTTTAAGGTTTCTACTGCTCTATATAAGTAAGGCTAATGCTTAGGTATTAGTCAGCACTTACGAAGAAATAATTCACGCTCATACTCACTGAAGGGAGGAGGAGGCAAACGGCCGGTGAACTAATCATCACTGATTACTCACGGTGCTCGTATTCAATCTGTTCTGGTGCTCGGCAGATTGATCGTAGAACAATGCGGAAGCTACAGGCACTGAAGTTCTAAACTGCGCATTCGGGAGAAGGCGCTGATTCTCACGGAGGATCATATTGGTGGATACGGCGGAGGAGCTCAAATCTAGGGGGAGACCTAGATTGCAATTGCTAGAGTGTCCGAGGCTCGGGTAGTTTAAGAGGGAGTCTATAAACGGTAAACCCTGTACTCGTAATACTCATCATTAGTGAATTGCTATCCACCGGGCTAAGAGTCAGCCCCCCAGACATAGGCTCGTTAACGCCGAACTGGGTAACAACTTTGGGTGTCGTTTATTTTCCACATTACATTTAATTTTGCATAAGTTGTTCTAGATATTGTTCTGCACCCGACCAGAACAACATCTCATCTACCACGAGAAGATTTCACAGTGGACTGCAATGATGATGAGGGAATTAGGTACCTTGAGCCACAAGTTAACCGCGACATGAATGAGTTCTTGAGCAATCTTGATTTGCTCATGATCCACAAGTTTCTTCCTGTTGATGTTTAATATCTCTGGAAAATATGTAGGGAATGTTCAGATAAACGTGTTTTAGTGCAGCATCGCTATTGGCCTTTGTGTGTCACACCAGATTCTTGATGGGGCGGGGATAGGCATCTTAATGAATGCTTCGCTTGGGCAGCAGCCGCCAGGGGGCGAGTTTGGTTAGATCATTTTTCCTAATTTAAATCACCATTCAAATTGTTTTGTCACAGCTTTTTTGGTCGACGTCGAAAGAATTGAAAGTTACATTATCCGGTTCCTTGAGAGTTTGAAACCAAATTCTAACTTCATTGGAATAATATATTTTTTATTAAAAGATTTATTCGGTTTGAAATTATATTTATTTTGATTGGTTAATATAAGGTCACGCTTATCTTGTGTAAGAATATAACATAAATTTATTCCTAAACTAATAAGATTAATATCAAAAAATAATTGGGGACAAAGGATAAAAATTAATGGGGAAATTTTCCAAATTGCACAAAAATCAACATTGCATTCTAATTCTACACATTTTTTAGATTGGTTTCTCAATTTACACTAGTTTTGTAAGCCGCCGTTGACAACGGCGTCTTAACATTAAGACGCTCCTGTCAACAGCGGCTTATGCTTGTTTGGCAATATTACGCACATGACTGCATATTTTGGCGCAACAACGCCATTGGGCTTAAGACGCTGTCAACAAGAGCGTCTTAACATTAAGACGCTGTCAACATGAGCGTCTCAACATTAAGACGATGTCAACAAGAGCGTCTTAACATTAAGACGCTGTCTCCAACAGCGGCTTATGCTTGTTTGACAATATTACGACACATGACTGCATATGTTGGCGCAACAACGCCATTGGGCTTAAGACGCTGTCAACAAGAGCGTCTTAACATTAAGACGCCGTTGGCAACGGCGACTTACAAAACTAGTGTAAATTGAGAAATCAATCTAAAAAAATATGTAGAATTGAAATGCAATGTTGATTTTTGTGTATTTTGGATAATTTCCCAAATTAATGGACATTAACTAAATTAGTCTTACAGTTAACAAAGATTTACAAAAGTCATTGGGAGCAGCTGCCCCATTCATGTGAGTGTGCGTCCATCCGTCCACCCTGAGAATACCAGTGATATACAATTCCAAATTTTTCTCTTAAACTTTCTATATCGACATATTTTCTCTTTCTTATTTTGTGTCTTTTTTGGTGATAGTAAAAGACAAAGTCAGTTATGGGGCATTTTTCAACCAAAGAGTTTTATATTCTGAGAAGCAGTAGTTCGCGATTCTAACACCCATTAGGAGAGCAATAATGTTTTAAAGAAATCGTCCAACGCGCCTCAAATATACCTTATGATTTGATTCTTTCAATTCATTATACGTATATTCCCACTGCCATCGTTGTGACTTATGTCTAATACTTTACAGTAACAAAATGTTTCAAATAAAGAAAATAATTTAAAAATAAAATTTAAACGATCAAAGTTGAATTGTACAGAGCGAAAATGATCAAACCACATATCCATTTGGAATTTAGATGCTTATTATTTCAAACTTCATGTCAAAAAAAACAACATTGCAATAAAAAAAAAAGAAGACAAAAGTGGGACAACTTATGAAATAATAAGATAGGAAAAGAGAAATAGAGTCACACATCATGAAAAAAGTGTACAACACAAAAAAGCACACCATCAAAGCTCAACCTCAACTCCACACAGCTTTTGTTTTTTTAGCTATATTGTGGAGAGGAGTTTCCAGTTGACTCTATAATAATAAATGGTGGGAAAGAAGATAAAAATGACACCAAGCAAGTTTAAGTACAAGCCTCTATCTGGTACTGCAAGAACACTACTGCACTACAACAACAGGGACATCACTCGGGCTGATTCATGCGCATATACATAATAAATAACCAGTAGCGTTGATGGTCAGAACGGCTAGGCAACTGAACTTCAATGTATATCATATTGTTCATGAGCTCTCTCAAGGATCCGCGTGTGTGTATGTGTATATGCTGCTTCTTTTGATAAGATGAGGGATTTGGCAAATAAGCTTATATCGGCTTTCCTCGTTGTCAGGAGTATGTCATCAGTAACTGTGTCGGCAACAGTACATTCATTTAATCTTGATCATTCACTTGATGAGAATTCCGACTATGTTCCGAGAATTTTCTGCAACTAGTCTTAAATATCAACCTGAATATGTAGATTCCAACTAAAGTTTTGGCAATTAATTGTGCGAGAGAAGTATCGCTTTTGTAACACTTCAACTGCACTGGACATGTGTCGGCACAAACTGATGCAAAACGGCTTCCAGATTTCCTTTCTCTGTGAATAAGATAACAGATAATCAACCACATTTAAAAAACATGCAAATAAATAGAGCTTTGATAAAAAAATATAGCTGTAACTAAAGGGTCACTTTAATAATCTCTAGAAGAGGCTGACTGTATTTTTACACATATCACCTCTAGCAAGATATGTTTCAATTGATGTTAGATCCAGAATTGCAGTCTGGCAATGAACAAACTAGTTTTCAATGGGTCCCATCATCCATTGCTAGAGTGATGTGTCACTATTTAGCAGAACAAGAATTGAAGTTGCTAGTTTCAAATCTTCATCGAACATGACATAACAGGTAGATTTTATTAAATAATCCTTTCAGATCTCTTAGAAACAGCTGTTACCATCACAGTGAAAACCCCTTGCATTGAGCTGGGCTTGATTATACTTTACACAATGAAATGATGGAATAACATTTGAGATTTATCTTATGCTTGTCAAATAAAAGAAACCAGGAACCATTTACAAAGTACATCACCACTATAGCCACAGGACAAAGAGAATTATGTGGAATTTTTTTTACAGAAAAGCTACACATACCTCAATATCCCCTTTATTGAGTCCCACAAAGATAAGGAGCGCTTCATCCCTGGCTCAAAGGTCGGATTTTGACCACCGCTTTTACTATTTTTAAAGCTATCTTGTGATCTTCCATAATTGTTTTTGTGTAATGCTTTCATCATAGCTAGCTCCCGCACAAGTGCTCGCTCCTTCTCACTGTCATTGCAAAAGTCACTACTCTGAAGTACCAAGTGGATATATATGACAGAAAAGGGTACAAACATCAAACCACAGGTCACTGTTCATTGAGGAGGCGGACTAACTACAATGTCCGTGAATTTATTATATGCAATGACGATGTTACAGAGTACAGACTGGCCACAGTTATCTAATCATGAACTGTTTGTTTAATAGAGGTGACGATCAAAAGTTTCATGATTAACATTCTGAAAATTGGAATTGTTATTAGCTCAAAATTATCAGAGAAGAAGGACAAAAACCTGATATTTTTCGGGACTAGAACCTTTACAACAAAGTGATGAGCACCACGAACCGATGGCTTCTTCATGTCAGGAACCCCCAGATTTGGCAATTTCACTATATCTCCAGGTTGAGTCCCAGGAGGAATATGTATATCTCTCAAACCTTCCACAGTTTCAACCTGACACAGGATTGAATGGCTCAAAGAGATATCTAAAATAAAGAAAGTGATTCTGTATTGCACAAAACAGCTAGAACACAACAAAACCAAACAGATAGGTTCTGATTAGATTTAGTGCTTCATGATGTGTTGAAAATGTAAGAAACTACCTGGGCAACAGATCCTAATATCGCATCAGTGTAGTCAATAACAACATCAGAATATAGATCAAGACCTTCTCTTCGAACCCCAAGTTTTTCATTCACATGGAAGAATAAATAAAGATCCCCAGCTACTCCCCTGCATAATGCATTTGCTGCCATAAGTAAAATATTTTGGAAATCATAACTATGTTTGCATTTGTGTAAGTTCCGTGCATAAACTCTCGACCCGATTCACTATGATGTCAGGCAATTAAGGATAGGGAAGGCCTCTCCTCCCCATGCGTACAGCATAATACACCTCATTTCAGTGACATAAAACAAACAACACAACCAGCTCAATCTTCTCCAAGGAATCGTCACTAGAATACTTTGTAGTTTATAACATACTATAGAAAAATATGATTTTTCCTAATAAAAAAAGGGTATTTCAAGTATCGACAACCAAACACATTTTATAAGGTTTGATGGTTTAAGAAAAATATTCATTGACTTGTATATCAATTGTAATAATCTCTATGAGGCACTTAATCATAGATCAGGTCTATAATAATAGATTATGTATATCACATTTTTTATTGATTAGATTATGTATATCACATTTAAGTAGAATATTTTGTATCTTAAACTCTCATCACTTGTTCTACATAAATTGATGTATCTCTGAACAACTGAAATCATCCTTTATAGCCAAATACTTTTCTGTAGTAGTTTAGTAACCTATGATTGGACTCCTAAAGCTAGTCATCCAAAAGCAAGTTCATTTCCTCTTTCTCTTGCTTACCTTCTTTTTCTAAAATGCTTCAATCTTATAAACGACCACTGACATACTACAGATGAGTATAGCATGCTCCAGAAGTGAAAATGTTTACCTAATCCAATGTTCAGTATTCGTATGGTTCACACTTAGGTGGAGATGAGCAGAATAAACATAAATGTGCCTTTTCTAGTCAGCTATATCTTCAAGATTAACAAATGACAAAGGAAAAGGTCATGATAGCTCCAAAATGATACAAGAGTCACTGGTGGCATGTGTAAATCATCAACAATAATACTACCAAAATAGTTCCCCCAAAAGTAAGATGTTAGCTCAGCAATTTGGTCAGCAACCACACCTTTTTTTGTCATAATTTCCCTCTCCTTTCACCTTCAGCGATGCTCCATCACTAACACCAGGGGGAATGGTCAATCTGATACTGTGATTTGATCTCACGTTACCAGTCCCGGCACAGTTCAAGCATTTTTCAGTGATTACCTTTCCAATGCCTCCGCATCTTGGGCAAGTTGAAACCTTACATAAGCACATCAGAGCATTTGAATATTCAGTGTTTACTTATGAAGTGAAGATTGTGTACAGATCTTATTTAAATATTTGGCTGATCATATATACATAGGGGCGCTGAAATGGATCTTTCGTTTTTATGAGCCCAAAATATTCTCCATTTTATGGATTATAAAGAATCAACGTGGAAAGACACTTAAACTCGAATCAGGCTTATCATCATTATCAGTGGGAGGGTAAAGTTTCATTAATCTTTATTGACAAATCAAATTCACATGGAATGATAACTCAGTATTATTATTTCATAAAAACAGAGGCAGATCGTCTTTAAGAAGGTGAAATTTCATACCACCAACTACCTGAGACATAACCCCGAAAGGCGTTTTCTGTGTCATCATCACTGCTCCTCTACCTCCACATTCATGACACGATTTTATACAGTCGCTGGACTTTGCACCAGTTCCATTACAGGTATCACATGACTCTAGTGCAGAAACTTCTATCACCTTTTCTCCTCCAAAAACAGATTCTTCAAAACTCAGGTGCATGTCATACCTACCATTATGGATGAAAAAACAAAGCATGAAGAAGGCATGTCTGATAAACAACACAAATAAGGAACTAATTAACTAGAATTCAAAACATGGACAAGGAACAAAAGTTCCACAATTTCTATGAAGTGTTGATTTCCTTCCCAAATGACATATGAAAAAAGTCGAACATGCGACATTAAACCTTCAAATCCAACCTCGTTCTAAGCAATATCAATAGAAATGTAAAACGACATGAATACCACATTTCAAGAAGTAAATAAAATATACCGAATGTTGAGATTGCTCCCATCTCCAGGTTCACCTCTTTCGCCAAAAAACATATTTGCCTCACCAAAAAATGAATTAAATGCGTCAAACGGATCCTCCTAGAGAGCCAAAGGAACTGTGTAAGATGAAAACTCATTACAAGAGGAAGAGAGTCAGTATGCATGCATGCCTCTGAATCAAATTGAACTACTTTCAATAAGATAATGACACAACCCTGGAATTACTACACAAATGTCTAATATGACTTACCCCTTGTGAATCCCCAAATGGCCTCTCAAATTCTCCACGCAAACCTGCCTCACCAAATTGGTCATATAAAGATCTTTTCTCATCATCTGATAACACCTACAGATAACTTTGTTAACAAATAGATCAACAAAAATAACAAGGGGTCCAAATATAAATGTATTCAATTGTGGATTTTCAATACAGCAAAAGCTTTGATAAGACTAAGCACTAAACAAATACATGGATGTGTACACATGTGCACTGGTTTATATCTCAGGGCTGACTTTCGACAGAAAATTATAATACCTCATATGCTGCACTTATCTCCTTAAACTTATCTTCAGCTCCAGGCTTCTTGCTTGAATCGGGATGATACTGCTTTAACATATTCATACAAATAGAAATTGCATGCAAGTAAAAAATGACACAGAAGAATAAAAAATCATCAGCGAACTATCCAACATACTTCAATTTAGAAAGCAGATAAGCTTAAAATGCAAAAGAAAAAATTGCAGATTCAGATTGTTCCAGGCAACTAATCGGAAATTGGTAAAATTCTCAGAGGAACGTAGACGATGCGAACCTGGCGGGCAAGCTTACGGTATGAGCTTTTGATTTCTTGCAATGTGGCATTCCTCTTTACATTCAGCGTCGCGTAGTAATCCGACTTGGCAGCCCTAATTCCTGTAAGCCTCTTTCGCCCGAAATTGATAGTGGGACGACTTGGTATTCCAGAAGCCCCGAGTCCATACCAATATTTGGACGTTTTGACGCTGATTTGCGAAAATGGTGACGCGAGGACCGTCATGGCTTACGAAGACGACCGACGATGGGCTGATTAGGGTTTTAAAAGGGTTTTTTAATGTTTAAGGGTTTGGGGCTGTACAAGGAAGCTGTTTCTATCTGTTGAAATGGAACAAAAATTAACAGCAATTCAATTAGTATTAGCAAGGCCATGTTAATAAAAAATTGCAATAATGTGAGTGGCATACTGGCATAAGATGATTTGTTCTTCTGGCTTGAAATTAAGTGAATTTTTTTTTTGATAAAGGGGTATAACTATACATAATATATAATTTGATAGCCTTTATCATCTAATATATAGTACATATTTATATTAATCTTCAAGCTCTTCAAAGCATTTCGATCAAATCCCGAAATCTTTGGTACATATATCCATATCTTGAAACACATGGCAGGTCCGACACCTTTACCATCGATACCATGACACGTCCATCATGACGGTCACGAGGAAGACATCCACAAGGGATGTAGGAAGCATAACGCGCGAGGCGGGACGATGAAGAGGAAAAGGAAGAAAATCTCAATAAATCATGGTGACCCCAGGACTCGAATCCGGGGTGTAAGGATCCATAATGAACTCCTCAACCAACAGGCCACCCCTGTTGTCAAATGAAACTTTTTTTTGATTGTGGGTTTTTACATCTCATACATATCAAACAATATCCAAATACATCTTATACATATTGCATGAGAACTTTATCGGGCACGGGCCACGTAAGGCACCAATCCGAATTCCATACTTGAATCACGTCCACTGAATCACAGGCCATTAGACACCTCTCACTTGAAATCCACTAGCGTTTACTTGAAGCTCAGCACCTCCACGCGTCCATGAAAGGGATAGATGAAGCAACAACAGCTACAGAAGAACACAACAACACGTTCACAAGGGACGAACAACACATTCCTTGCAAAGAGCACATAACGAACTATTCTTTCGCCTTTTACTAAAGAATACAATGTGCTCGTTGCTCAAAATAGGCATACACCATTTTTTGGAAGGGTTTCACCTTGTGGTCTTGAACTCCATTTTAAAAACACATTAGTACGTCCACACAAAAGCGGAACGAAAAGAACTCCTCCACAAAAGTGAGGATAAATATGTTATTCGGGGGAATCGATTCCTTGACCCCTTGATAATATGTCAAGAGTCAAACCACTCAACCAAACCCCCTTCGCGAAATTAAGTGAAACTTAATTGTACTAAATTTTATTGAACTCAAGCTGGAAAAAAATTGAATAACTGAAAGTTCAACACCTAAACTATTTGGTCATTTATGGGCACTCACCCAAACTAATTTCAAGTCATTTATCATCACTTATCATAACTCATATCTAGTGCTGGGTTCGGTTCAAAAACCGAACCGAACCGAACCGAAAATTACCGAACCGAACCGACATTTCGGTCTAATGAAAAATGAAACCGAAAACCGAACCGACTTTTCGGTAAACCGACATTCGGTTTCGGTTCGGTTTCGGTTCGGTTCGGTTTTATCGACATTTTCGGTTTTTGTCGGTTTCGGTTCGGTTTTGTCGGTTTTTGTCGGTTCGGTTTGTCGGTTTTGTCGGTTTTTTCGGTTTTGTCGGTTCGGTTTGTCGGTTTTGTCGGTTTTTGTCGGTTTTTATCGGTTTCGGTTCGGTTTTTGTCGGTTCTCAAAATGAAAACCGAAACCGAACCGATATAAATCAGTTCGGTATGATAAATTGAAATTCGGTTCGGTTTGAGGTCGGTTTGGTTTGAGGTCGGTTTGGTTTTGATCGGTTCGGTTTCGATTCGGTTTCGGTTCGGTTTTCGGTACAAAAACCCAGCCCTACTCATATCCATCATCAAAAAATAACTCATATACAAGCAAGTTTAAAAGATGATATAAGAAATTAATATCGAGATCATAAAAAAATCAAAATATGAAACTCGTTTGACATGATTTAATTTGTAGTCATATTCATGTTTCATTGATTTATATCGAGTGCAAGAAAGTCAGATACTTTCATTTCAAAAAGGACGAGTTAGTGTGTGAAGAGATGTGGAAACGCACTTGATATATCATAAATGCAATCACACTTAGGTGTTGTTCTTTTGAGCTAAAATTAACTGAAATTGTATTGAACATGACTGAACATTACTAAACTATACTAAATTGAAAATAAATTGAATAACTGAAAGCTTAATGCGTGAACTATCAAGTTATTCAGCACTTGCCATAACTTATTTCAAATCATTTACCATCACTTACCATAACTCGTCTCCAAGCAAGTTTAAAAGATGATCTAAACAATTGATACCAAGATCGTAAAATAATCAAAATATGAAATGTTCGTGTTTTGTGCTTGTTCGACATGATTTGTAATCATATTCATGTTTCATTGACATAAGTCGAGTGCGACAAAACCAAATACTTCCATTTTAAAACGGATATGCAATAGTGTTGAAGAGGTGTGGAAACACACTTGATAGAACATAAATATGATCACACTTATATACTCAAAATTAAAAGTGCTTATAACGAGTTTTTGAATAAATGTGTAGAACTTATACTGAAATTAAATTGAGCAGAAAATCAGATTTTTTTTTGGAAAAATAGGAAATATCATTAGCCAAAAATTTGTACAACAAGAATTAAATAGCAACTACGCGCACAGAACAAAACAACGTGCGCTGCACCCCACCTAACAAGGTCAACAAGCCTTACATGATGTATCCTATGCTATGACACCAATTTCTATCCTTTTTGTAATTTGTGTAAAATCTAATGCCCCAATCTTTGTCTTCAACCCCAAAAAATACTCCTCACAATCTGATCTGGTGGTAACAAGTCATCTTTGAATATTTTGTTATTTCTAGCGCGCCATACTTCATAAGCTATCATAGCCACTGCCGATGCAATCATTTATGTCTTCAAGGTATTCTGATTCCGCCTCTTGAACCATGGGATGAGGAGGTTCCAAGATCTAGGAATCCCATGCACCTGGATGAACGACATGATCTTGTCCCATATAATTTTCGTGTATTCGCACTCAAAAAACAAATAGTCCCTACATTCAATGCCCCTGCTGCACAGGACACACAAGGTATTAGTATGAATGCCCATGTTTTCCATCCTCCTCTTAGTCAGCAGCCTATCTTTCGCAATTAACCAAAGGTTTATAGAGCATTTCGGAGGGTTAAAACTATTCCACACTAGCTTGTACCACTCCACCTCATTGGAATGTGTGATAAGGGCTCTCTAACCTTTTCATCACCCAAGAGCTGTTGTTATTATCCTCCGTCTCCCACCTGTTCCTCTCTTTGATCCAATAAGCTATAGTCCACAACTTCCATAGAGTATCTTCCTCACTAAACATAACCCAAAGCTGATTCATCACCATTGCATCATTTGTAACATTTAATTGTTTAATGCCCAACCCCCTCTCTTTTCTATCTGCAGACATCTTCCCAATTAACCAAGTTGCAACTCTTCCCTTGACTATGCATTTCCATAGAAATCTTGCACAAATAGAGTCGACAGCTTGAATAATCTTCCTTGGAAGGATACAAATGCGAGCCCAGTAATAAACAATTGATCGGATCACAGATTGCACCAAAACTCTTCTTCCAGCACTGGAAAGAAATCTGTTACTCCAAACCTTGAGCCGATTAGTGATCTTTTCAATGATCATGTTGTAATACGCCGCCCGAATACCTTTAGAGTTAAAGTGAAATCCCAAGATATCTCACTGGGAGGGGGCAAACAGTAGTGCTTAGAATACTCTCCACCCAAGCTTTCTTAGCTTCAGACATTCCTGAAACAAAAATTTGACTCTTTTCGAGGTTAATATCAAGCCCTGAAACTTTTAAAAAAAAATTCCATCACTGACTTTAGGAACAATATAGATGATTGTCTGCCGCTAGAGAAAAGGATCAGGTCATCAGCGAACATGATATGCTTAAGGCCAATTTTGTGACACTTTGGATGGTGAAAACAACCCACCTTCTTGTTCAGCATTCCAAGCAACCTAGAAAGATATTCCATGGCTATTGTGAAAAGCAAGGGAGAAATCGGGTCTCCCTGGCGACCCCCGCTTTCCATCAAAATAATCCACTAGGTCGCCATTTATCAGAACTGAGAACGTAGGTAGAGCTAACACGCATGGAAATCGAAGAAATGAACTTCAGAGGAAATTGAAGTTTTATTAACATAGCCTCTAAGAAATCCAAGTTGACAGAGTCGTAGGCCTTTTTAAGATCAATTTTTCAGGACAACCTTTCAATGTTGTTCTTCCTCCCATAGTCTACTAGTAGTTGTCGAGCTATGCAAATATTTCCAACAATGGTTATTCCCTCAACAAAAGCTCCCTGAGACACATTAATAAGCTTGGACAAAACTACCTTTAATCTAGCTGCTAGAAGTCCAGATATAATCTTGTATAAAACATTACAACACGAGAATAGGTCTAAAATCTGTTGGATTATCGGCCATGTTATGCTTAGGAATCATACCAATAAAAGCTGTGTTTAGGCCTCTTGGCAGGGCATTATACTTGAGACAATAACGGATACTATTGCATATTCCATGGCCAATGCAACTCTAGTTCCTTGGAAAGAAGCTAGCCAAGAAACCATCGGGCTCCTAGACTTTATCTACCCCAATGTTCTTAAGGACAGACCATATTCTCAAGTTTGTAGCTTCCGTGACAAGTCCCCTGCACCACTCAGCCGCAATGACATTTCCATTCATCACAACATCAGCAAGAATCGAATCCGGGAAAGTATTTTGGCCTATCAAGCCGTTAAAGTAATCATTGAAGTTTCTTTTGATAATTTGTTCATCTGTTGAGAAATTACCATCTAGTAACTTCACACTCATAATAGTATTTCTGCTTCTCTTGCCTCTAACAATGTTGTGGAAGCATTTTTTATTTGTATCGCCTTCCTTAAACCACTTTAGTTTACCCCTCTGTTGATAAAAAAATCAATTGATATATCTTGGTCTTCTTGAATTCCTTTACAACACGTATTTCTTGAGTAATCAGTGTTTCATCTCTAGGGGATTGTTGAACGGCAGTTTGAGCATTTAACAAGTCCTCTCTAGCATTATCAACCCTCATATCCATGTCTTTAGAAAAGTTAGAAAAGGACCCTTTGAACATGCTCTTCATTCTTTTCATTTTGGCTTGTAACATAAATAAGTTTCTTGCATTTACTGATCCTTCCCAGCACTCCTTAACCATCTCATCATAGTTGTCAAACTCTTCCTAGAATCTACAATATTTGAAAAACTCTTTGCGAAAAATCGTTGAACCCCAAGAAACAATGACAGGGCTATGATCTGAAATTCCTGGAGGGAGAAAAGTAGCAGTGGCTTCATTGAACTCATCGAACCAATTTGCATTGCCCATGGCCCTATCTAGCTTACACCATATCCTTTCGTCAGGGTTCGATTTGTTATTGCTACAAGTATAAAAACAACCAGAATAATCAATATCAGCCAGCCCATTCCTATCCACAAAGTTTTGCAAGTCTTGAGTGTCTTTGTCTCTAACAATGGCCCCATTCATCTTTTCATTCTTTTGCAAGATGTTGTTAAAATCGTCAAGGCAAATCCAACTACCAGAGAAGCAGTTGACTTCCTTATTTAAGTCTTTCCACATAAGAGCCCTCTCACAAATGTGATTGCTAGCATAAACCACCAAAAGGTCAAAGCTGTAACTCTTAGTTTGAACATTGCAACACATAAAGTGACTAAATCTTTTTGCTAAGCTACTGGTTAGGACATCACTATTCCATAACAAAAGAATTCTAGCCCACCCATTATAGCTAACACTAAACTCACCACGTCAAGCATCATTTGGCCTACACTTATCTACCGCTTCCACCCATTTACAATCTGTAACTTGATCTGTAATAAAGCTACACAAGTAATACGATTCTTTAGGATCCAATCTCTAACCTCAAACATTTTAATAGGACTGTTTAAACCCCTAATATTCCAAAAATAGGTATGAGTGTTACCCCCTTCCTTTTTCCCTTGTCTATCTTCCTTCCTTTGATATCCCTTCTCTTTGTGTCACCCCATCCTCTTTTGTATTTGAATTATAACTTTGTTATGACTCATCTTTTGATCCCTTGTTCTCAGATCCACCAGTACTTTTTCTTTCCTTTTGACGGGCCCTTTTCAATGCACTTTTTGAGACATAACTCTTAAATCCCTCCCCATTACCTTCTTTGATACTTGTCCTCCAGTGTTGGTGTTCTTACCGTTTAACCTCCTTTCTGGGACAACAATTACCTGCTCAATGTCCTCTTTCTGCTCTTTGTTTATGCCGTCCTCACACGGCATTTCATCTTCTACCAAATCTGTTTTGTCTTTCATCTTTCCTCCTCTCCTGCTCCGTCATATCAGCAATCATCTGTTCAAGATTTGGCTCCGAACATTTCTCTTTGAGATGCCCAAAATCACAGCAATTTCCACATCACGGAGGCCCACTTGTAGATGACTGGTTGTACGTAGTTGTTCCCATAAGTGTCCTGATACTCAATTGAATCTTGCAGCTCTGTGTCGGCATAAACCTATATACACACCCTCGCATAGTTGTAACTTGAGCCATCAGCAGTAACTCCGTCTGTGCAAATCGGTCGACCAAGTTTGGAACAAATTCAGCTTAGTATCCTTAAGTCAGCTATGTGCACCTTAATGCCTGGCAGCCTTACCCAAATAGGAAGAGCATCGACACTTCCACACTTTTAATCTTCATCTTTAGACCATTCTTTTAGGATTAGAGATCGGTTGTCAAAAGTCCACGGACCTCCGAAAAGGGTTTTCCTGCTTCTTCTCCTCAGATGAGAAGTTCAGAAGAAAAATCCCATCATTTTGTTGAGAAACCCTTATCACAGATTCAGCCCCCCCCCCCCCACTTAGCCTTGACAAACCCTCGCATCCTTCCCAGGAATGGTTTAGTACCAAAAACGAAGCCCACTAGTGCATTCTTGAATATGGCAGTAGCTTCAATCCAGTCCTTCTCTGGTATTTTTATTTTGTCCGCTCCTTGGACTTGTGCATAGAAGTGTAGCAACGCTCCCCTCTCTCGGTTGCGATTAGCGGCGGTCCTAGCCACCCAGAAGTTCCGACTATTGGTCACTTATTCCTTTCCTTCGTTCCCATCCTCAGGCTAAGGAGCCCCGTCCTCCTTAGAAAATCAGAAATTGAAACTAAATTGAAGTGCGAAATTTTAACTTACCACCGAAGTTTAAAAGAGTTACATAAAGCATAAAAATTAATTTTTGGTGTGTGACAGTTTTCTTTTGTAATTGTTATCCATGAGTGATTACATTGTGCTCGTCAGGAAACGTAACATAGCATCCAAAGCTGATACTGTTATAAGAGGTACAAACTACTCAAAATCCAAATTTCGATTGTCCTAAAGTTGTAAATTTGGTGAATGAGGAAATATTCCCCGATGGCACACCCAGAATATGGGCCAAAAATTACAGAGGAGCAGGATCTGAAGCGATAGCTGTTGGGCCGACACTGATACCGAGAGACAAAAGTTAGGAGAGTAAATGGGATTAGATACCCAGTAGTCCTAGATGTAAACGATGTATACTAGACGATGTGGGTATCAACCCATGCAATGCTGTAGCTAACGCGTTAAGTACCCCGCCTGGGAAGTACGTTCGCAAGAATGAAACTCAAAAGAATTGACGGGCTCGGTCAAGATCCAAACAACAAGGAGCACTCAGAGTTTTTTTCCTTTTTGCCCTGGTTCGAAACTTGATTCTTGTTTTTACCGTGTTTCAAACTGAAATATCACTTTTGCCCTATTTTTAATAAGACCGGTTTGGGAGAAATCGATTTTGCTCATTTTCGATAAAAACCGGTTTGATGACTATGCTCCTGCGCAGCTTGATTTGGTTCTACGTGTACCCAACGATATTCATTTTCTAGCCACATGTGAAACCGGGGCAGGGGAAACCGGTCTGATGTCAAAAATCATTTAGACCAGTTTGCGGTGAACCGGTTTTATATAATTGACTGGCATTTGAGACTTGCCAAGCTTTTAGACCTTGCAGGCTTTTCAGTTCGATGGGACTAGAACGGGAATATGCTATAAACCAGATTCAGGTGAAACTGGTTCAGAGCAAACCAGTCTCATGTGTATATAAAACCCGCACATTCGACCATCTTACAACAAACTACAATTCAATATCACTTCCCTTCAACATGGCATATGTTTACACTGGCGATTCATAGGATATCCTGATGGTTATGGCCACACTGGCGACCCTGGATAATCCAGTGCTCTACGAATACGACCGTGATGAAATGGAAGAACTGGAGATGCTCGTTGCTGAAGATTCGACTCTCGAATTCACGCAACCTCGAATTACTTGGGATCATCCAAATTTTGATGATATCTCAGCGTGGGAAATATTTCAACCCTTCGATGAGAATCTGTAAATAATCCACCCTCAATCTCCGTCACTTGCAGAAAGTCAAAGCTGGCGCGATCTATGATGTGCGGAAGTACTCCATTATGAACAGTGTAGAGTACTTCGTGAAGGAAACTGGTTTCCCTCGCCCGGTTTCATTTAAATGAAACCGGTGTCCCTCGTACCGGTTTCATTTAAATGAAACCAGTTTTCCTCGCCCCGGTTTCATACGTGGCCAGAAAATGCATTTCATTGGATCCACGTAGGACCAAATCAAGCAATGCAGGAGCATAGTCATCAAACCAATTTCTCCCGAACCGGTTTGGTTGAAAATCAATCAAATCGGTTTGGGAGAAACCGATTTTTATCGAAAATGAGCAAAACCGGTTTGGGGGAAACCGATCTTTTTAAAAACAGGGCAAAAGTGATATTTCAGTTTGAAACACGGCAAAAACGAGAATCGAGTCGAACCAGGACAAAAAGGAAAAAAACTCTGAGCACTCAACTACTAGTCTACTAGTTTTTTTTTATTAGTTGCCATGCGGACAAGCGTTTACTTCTGAGATATGTTAAGTAGGCGAATGTAAGGAAGTTTGCGTGAGCACAAGAGAGGATTGGTCGAGTTTACTTATGAGATTTGTTTAGTAGGCGAATGTAATGAAGTTTGCGTGAGCACGAGCACGAGCACGAGAGAGGATTGGTCGACTTATCAGGGCCATGACTTGAAGACTGAATTATAGAATAGGAGTATGACAGATTGGTTCATGAAAAATTATATTGCTCTATACACTCTTGATAGCTCGAGTTTATTATAAAACTAACTCTACCGACTACCGGTTCATAAGCTGATGAAGTAAACCCTACTTTTTAATTCATCCATAATCATATTGTTCATATACGAGTCAGCATGCAGACATTAAAGTAACAAGCCAACACTAGCACGACCAGATGAGAAAATATAATATCAAATGCGGTGTGAGAAAGCTGCAAAGGGTTGCATTTATATCATTTGTACTTAACAGAATGATGTACACATACACGGGTGCGCCTATTTTATCACATAACAGTCATCGACTACTATGTAATGTACACACCTTATATTGAAGACACATGGTGTTACAATTACATCACATATCTATTGAAAACTTGTGCTTTCAAACAGTAGATAGGACAACATATGCGATAATGAATGATTTGCTAACTAAGGACAAAACAAACTAATTTAATTTATTTGAATGAATGAATGAATCAAAGAAAGGGATGTTATCTTCACTTGGAAGCATCTGTCTTCTTTGTAAACATTATCTCTTTCTATGTTGCTTCTCCACTCTCTAAATTTAGCCCTTTGTTTGATTCAAGGAACTTGCTAGGAAGGTGGTAGTTTCCTCAATTTGTCAGTTTCTAGAATTGTATTTGAAATTTCGGCCTAACCACTATTAGGATCTAGAAATGTTGTTTTTACCTTCCTAGCTAGGTCATGAACCAAAGCAAGTCAATAGTCAGTTCTTCTTCCCTTATCATACGATGCTATTTCCCATTGTTTACCAAGTCACTAGTATCTCAACTATGAATAGCACTTCGTATAGGATTTTGCAACCAGATGAGGAAGGCTTCCAATGCTTGCTTCATCCATGAAGGCATATTTGATGCTCTAGCCTCATCAATTGTCAACTGCAGAATATAGCATAGAAATCAAAACTCATTAACCACGGCCATTGAAACGTGTGAATTATTGAAATAAAAGATCACATTTTATCAGATCTTCATTTGGTGTGATTACTTGTGATATGATACGGAAAATATTCTCAAGTGCCTACCCATATACGGATTCGAGTGTTTTTTTCTGGCCATGTTTCAGATTGGTCGGTCACAAACAAAGGGTATATATAGCCTTCATGAGAAACACCATTTGATTTTCCCTTGTAACACCATTTACCTAATATTTCACACTGCAAACAGAAGACAGTAGAGAGGTCAACAAACGTAGGGCCATTAGACAAAACAAACCAGAGTCACAACTTATATGCCGGCGCATGTAATAATACTCTGCATATAATGCATTAAATAACTAAATGTTTAAAATTTTATAATATCAAATCAAGTTAGCCGGCACATATTAATGAGCTGCCTATAATGCTGATAATAAGCAAATGCTTCTAACAAATCATGTTCACCGGCGCATATAAAAATTCCTCTGCTCATAATGCAACAACTAAACTACATTATTTTTAAATACTCACATCAAGTACGCCTGCCACTCCGGCTTCCTCAAACGTCTCACGTTCTGCTGCCTCCTCCATTGTTTCATCAAGTTCCCAACCACCCTTTATTAAACAAATAAAAAAGAAGTTGAAAATAACTCCGCATTAATAATCACCTATTCCGCCTTGTCCCATTCTCCCATTATATGGATCAAGCAATTTACACGACCGAGAAAATGGATGATATACAATATACAAAACAAACCCAACTTCTTGTATCTCAGGTAAATGCTGAAGCATAGAGTATTACCTTTGGAAACATTAGTCCTTGTCCTTTCTGAGATCGAATTACAAGCACTTCTAATTCTCTATTTGACACCCCATCTTCTCGAGTCACTGTCCTGTATCTGTATGGCACGCATCTGTTGAGGAAATGATATAAGTCTGTCAAAGAGTAAATTCCAGTCTCTGGAACTACGTGGGAAAACAAAGCTACTGTTATACTATCACACAGCAACCAAAACTTCATATAAACACACAAACAAACTCTAATTTGAGTTAATAGATTATGAATCAGTATCTCATATGATGAAGTGGATGTGTATGCTTCTGCTGATTTTCAATAAGCACAGAAATTGGAAGTTTAAGTGCACTAATTGGATATTATACTTAGCAATTCAATATTATACAAAAATCTGGCCACAAGTGCAACGATAAGAAACAATGCATAACCAAGACCTAATTCCATAAATCACTGAAAATACACAAACGCTAAAAAAAGTAAGTAATTACACAAATTGAAGCGGTGACACAGTAGCAGTACTATAAGGATCAAGGAAGGAAGAGGCGCGGCATACCCTACGACTTGGCGACACTGGCATCCATCGGAGCAGTAGCGCTGCGTCTGCCTTCCAGTGCGCGAAACCAAGGCTACCATAGCTTTCCTGAACTTTTCCAGACTGAACTGTAAATCTAAGGCGGTTGATGCGGCGGAGAGGTGATGGAAAAGTTTAGAAGAAGTGATGAAATGGAACGGTGAGATGAATTTCGAATGGGTTTATATAAGGATAAACTATCACGCGCTTTTTCCCGTTGAATAGTCTCCCAGAGAAATTATCAAAAGGCGAAACAAATATCTAAATATTTAAACGGATAAAAAAATTATTTTTGTGAGAAAAAGGATTAAAGTTGGTAAAAGAATTTTTTTTTTTTGAAGAGAGTAAAAGAATATAAGTAGAGGAAAAATTAGATTTAAAGTTTTGGAATTTGGATTTAAGTTTGGTTCATGGGGAATATTTTGCGATGAAAATGTAATATGGATGAAAACATAGTCAATTTTAGGTTTGCTTTGTTACGGAAAAGTTAATCAAAATCAATGGATCTAATACAAAACTTTTCCTAGTAATTTTTCATCTCATTTTTTTCCTTAATTAATTTTCATGATCCAAATCCAAAAGGAGAGTTAGGAAAAGTGGATACTTATTTAATTAGGATAAATTCAACATACATAAAGTAGAGGAGAGCGCTAAACGTCGTTGCATAATTAATCCAAAGTTGAACAATTCTCTAGTTCACATCGAAAGCAGAAAATGTCGTTTAGAAGGTCGAAACACGAGTCGTAGTCTGCATAACTATAGAATTCGTAGCGGGTCACACTGATGTCTAACTTTAACTCGTGTTTTGATTTTCTAAAAGCCCTCGTCTGATCTCGATGTGAACTAGAGAGTTGTAGGGCTTTGATTTAGTTACGCAAACGATATATAGCTTGCCTCCATCAAATTTTTCATTTGCTCCCAATAACTATTTGAAACAACAAAGGTCTAATCCGCCATTGTGATGTAAATTGATTTCATTCATGACCAATATGAGATAATGACTCTTTATTTTGCTTCAATATCATTTCACAACACATTGTATATAAACTTTATGAATACTTTTTATGGATGAGCATTTTGGTTTAACTCTAAACATTAGCCTTAAGTCTGAACATTAAGAGCAATTGAGAGTTCATAGCGGTGCACTGATATATGACTTCAACTCGTGTTTTGACCTTCCAAATGACCTTGTCTGCCATCGGTGTGAACCAAAGAGTTGTAGGGTTTTGTATTAGCTACACAACGGTATATAGCTCGCCTCCATCCAATTTTTCATTTTCTCCCAGCACTCTTTTAAAACTGCAAAGGTCTAAATTGAATCAAAATTAATTATGATAATACAAAAAGACTATATTGCCTCTCATTGTTCAATTACGAAATTTCGTCAAATTTGACACGAGTGAGGATGTTTAGAGTTGATATAAAAAAATCCAAATTTTCTTTAGTAGTTTATACGGAACTGCACTCAAATGTATGATATATTTGCTTTAGTAGTTTATTTTTTATAAATTTTCTTTATTTTAGATTAATCATATACAAATTTTAATCGAACTATTATAAGAGTTTATTTATCTTGTTTTAATCAAGCTCAAATACGAGTTCGTGATTTTAAACAAGTCGAGAATAGACTTATTTGTGCTTGACTCATTTATTAAACAAGTATTGAAATTATTTTCATACTTGACTTGTTTATTATCTAGCAAATACTAACCGAGTTTTAGCCTAATTATTTCACGAGTTATTCATGAATATATCATCTCGTTTGCGACCATAGTCTTATCATTAGGCGTGAAAATAAATAAATAAAAATACTATAATTATTTATAGGGTGAACTACCATCCATTTCCATTTTCTTGTCCGAAACTATGAAATTTGCCAAAATAGTGCGAATCCAAAGTGAGGTATAAGCTAAAGAATCTAACGAAAATATAAACACCGTCAACGATGTCTATTACTCCGTTAAACCGTTAATCTTTAAAATTGTTTTCTTCTTTTCCATAAGCAAATTATAATTAATTTAATTAATTATTTTTAAACTAATTATTTGCGATTTCATAATTTACCATATAACATTTACAAATAAAAATTAAATAATTATTTTCTCGATTCATAATGTAAAATTTTAAAGTTTTTTCTCTTATATGGTGAGTATAATATTTTGAATTTTTATAGTTTGATAAATTCATCATTTATTAACATGTATGAATAAAAATTAAATGATTGTTTTCTTGATTCATATTTATAAGAGAATGACTATAAAAAGAATACAAATTTATGGATGTTATAAATATGAAAATAAATTAGATGACTCCTAAATATAGTTTTGGTCCATGTATCATTATTTCTAGTCTTTTGGTGTACCATATGTGTATACATTCATATCCCTCCATTTATTGCTAGCATTCTCTTATTCCATATTTAAAAAAAAAGGGCTTTACCTTCGAAGAAGGAGGAAATTCTCAAAGGTCAAGGACAAGCCAATACCTAGCTAAGAGGAGGTTCGGAAATAGTTTTCAACCAGCAATTGACGCGCTTCGGTTTAGACCTCTCTTATTCTATATGTAACCATATATTGGGATCATTTGGAATGAGAAAATAACAAGAAATTATCTTTACATTTCTCTCTTTATATATTACATTCCGATTGAGGTCAATCCTCCACATCCATATTCTCACAACAATGGATAAATTAAAAAAAAATTATTTAATTTTTATTCAATGAATCAAAAATAATAAATTGGTTTTATCAATGTATGTTATATGATGAATAATTGCATTATTGCACTATAAATATTGAAAATATTATACTCACCATATAAGGGAAAGAACTTGAAATTTTAAAATATGAATTGAGAGAATAATTATTTAATCATTATTTATAAATGATAGACGGCAAATTATGAAATTGCAAATAATTTGTTCAAAAGTAATTATTTTAATTAATTATAATTTTCTTATTGGAAAGAAGAAAATTAAAAAAAAATAACGGCTTAACGGAGTTATTTTTTTATTTATAAACATTGTTGACGGTGTTTATATTTCCGTTAGATACTTTAACTTTTACCACATTCTGGAAAATTTATGTATAGTTCGCCCCTATTTTGATAATTTTCAAAGTTCGGACAAAAAAATGAAAATGGCTAGTAGTTCACTGAGTCTTTTTGTAATTTCCCGTACTCATATAATATACAATTAAGAAAAAGAATACAATTAAGTACTCTCCATGATCATTATTTAAGTTGTTGTGCGTGTGAAGTCGCTATCCCATAACGTAATGAAATCCTGAATAACTGAATTGTATTGTCATGAACTTTCCCATGCATCCAGAAACCACGCGCTCTTTACATTTCAGTGTCTACTTGACCACTGTAAGTGCGTGACAAGGACACAAGATTTAAGATCAGCATTCATCCATCGCTTTCTCGAGAATTAGTCCACACCCACTGTTCATTAATTACTAGCTTCCCAGAAACTCCCTGCCATAAATTTCTTCATTCTCTTTTTTATAATACTTCTTCTTTCTCTTTTTTGTTGAGTTATAAAATTTATCTGAAGAACTATATCGGAGTTATGCGTCTATGATCAAATTGTTCTGGACAATTGTTCTTAGTCTAGTTTGGATCGAACAAAAGTTTTTTTCTTTCATATTTATACACAGGCAAGGACGGAACTACACTTGGTTTGGGGGACACTTGTCAGCCCCAGGATTTTCTAAATTTTTTTTTCATATAAATATAAATGTGAAATATAATATAATTTGCAAGTGTTTTTATCTGTATCAATAATATCAGGCACGGCTGTTACTTCTAAATTTGTAGGTATATCAAATATAATATAATATAATTTATTCAAATTAGGTATTACATTTAGAAACGTATTAGTATATATCAATATCACACACGGCACCGCCTCTGAGTCTGAGCCGCACAAAGAGTTGGAGACTTGGAGATAAAGTACGGCAGTCCTGAGTCCGCGAGTCGTCGCTTGTCGGCTTCTCTCGTCTAGTCTGTCTTTCCGGGTTTTTTTTTCTTTTTAATTCATAATTTCAACAAATAGATGTATGTTAAAGTCACATGCGTTGATTTTGGTATTATGATTTGTAATGTTTTGATTTTCGCTAGTTTGGACTGCATGAATTAGGGTTTGTCGATTTGTGTTATTTGACATTGAAATAAATTGTGTTACATTATGATTCTGATCTTTGATTTTTCTGATTTTATAGATGAAAACACCAACTATTGATTCGTTCTTTAAAAGAAAAACTACACAAATTCTTTATTTTAATGTAGTAATTCTTTTTAAACAATGATTTTTTTTCTCATAATACAAAATATTTTTTGGTCGTCACCCCTACCCAAATTCCTGGGTCCGTCCCTGTACACAGGGGAGTTCTCGGTTGAGACCTCCTAAAAAATTCGAGACCTTGAGACCTAAATCTCACAATTAGACAGAGGCGGATCCACGTTGAAGGTAGTGGGAGCAGAACCTCCTAAAAAATCGAGACCTTGAGACCTAAATCTCACAATTAGACAGAGGCGGATCCACGTTGAAGGTAATGGGGGCAGATAATTAGCTTAGTGCATTAATAATTGTAATATTTGCCCCCAGTGATCTCCATATCATGATGCCCCCAGTAATCCAAGAAAAAAAAATCCAAGAATAAATTTAAATTTATATAATTTGGTGACCTATTTAAAAGTACTTGAATTTTATCTTGAACATATGTTATACATTTGTGTTTTTATAACGGGAGATAGATGATAATATCTAGAATGAAAGTATATTTGATTTAAATAGTCTAGTAAAGTATTTTTTTTATGGTAGTCAAAGTAAAGTATTTGATTGAAAGCTTTTATTCTAATACTCTTTTTTAGGTTAAATTTTTACTTAGTTTCAGTTCACTTTAAGTTGAGTTCAATATAGACTAATATTCATTTTTTTTAAAAATCAAATTTAATTAATAATAACCCATTTTTCACCCCTACCAAATCCTGCATAGGCAGATTCAACAAAAAAAAAAAATCCTCGAAAAGCTCTATTTCGACAAAAGTACTTAGCAAAAAAATTATTTTGCCCCCAATCAAAAAAAGTTCTAGATCCGCCACTGCAATTAGATCATGATGGATCTTTAAATTTGCATATGAAACATATCCAAAAAGCAAAGTCAAAGTTGGTGATTTTCACTTTGCATTAAATGCATTTTAGAAAATACACATGTGATACGTGTCACCACCACACTGACTTGATGATGCATTTTGGAAAGTGAACATTAGGGTCTCAATGTCTCGAAAAAAGATAGGGTCTCATTTGAGCGCTCCTATTATATACTTAAGAAATAATTTTAATTGCGGTTCAGGTACAAACCAAATTATAAATAAAAACTACAAACCGATTATAAAGCCGACACGTGTCCCAGTTTAGTCGAAATCCCGGAGAAAACACGGAGGGGTATAATAGTCATTCCACACTAATGGGTATAAAACCTAATAATGTTATTTTCAATTTAGTCCAAAAATTGTTAGTGTTCAGACTTAAAATACTGATGTTCAGACTTAAAAATACTTAATAATCAGACTTAAATGGTAGTGTTCAGACTTAAATGGTAGTGTTCAGACTTAAAAATACTTAATAATCAGACTTAAATGGTAGTGTTCAGACTTAAAAAGGTAGTGTTCAGACTTAAAAAAAGTAGTGTTCATACTTAAAAATACTTAATAATCAGACTTAAATGGTAGTGTTCAGACTTAAAAAAGGTAGTGTTCAGACTTAAATGGTAGTGTTCAGACTTAACTGGTAGTGTTCAGACTTAAAAAAGGTAGTGTTCAGACTTAAATGGTAGTGTTCAGACTTAAATGGTAGTGTTCAGACTTAAAAATACTTAATAATCAGACTTAAATGGTAGTGTTCAGACTTAAATGGTAGTGTTCAGACTTAAAAATACTTAATAATCAGACTTAAATGGTAGTGTTCAGACTTAAAAAAGGTAGTGTTCAGACTTAAATGGTAGTGTTCAGACTTAAATGGTAGTGTTCAGACTTAAAAATACTTAATAATCAGACTTAAATGGTAGTGTTCAGACTTAAAAAGGTAGTGTTCAGACTTAAAAAAAGTAGTGTTCATACTTAAAAATACTTAATAATCAGACTTAAATGGTAGTGTTCAGACTTAAAAAGGTAGTGTTCAGATTTAAAAAAAGTAGTGTTCATACTAAAAAATACTTAATAATCAGACTTAAATGGTAGTGTTCAGACTTAAAAAGGTAGTGTTCAGACTTAAAAAAAGTAGTGTTCATACTTAAAAATACTTAATAATCAGACTTAATTAAATTGTAGTGTTCAGACTTAAAAAAGGTAGTGTTCAGACTTAAATGGTAGTGTTCAGACTTAACTGGTAGTGTTCAGACTTAAATGGTAGTGTTCAGACTTAAATGGTAGTGTTCAGACTTAAAAATACTTAATAATCAGACTTAAATGGTAGTGTTCAGACTTAAAAAAGGTAGTGTTCAGACTTAAATGGTAGTGTTCAGACTTAAATGGTAGTGTTCAGACTTAAAAATACTTAATAATCAGACTTAAATGGTAGTGTTCAGACTTAAAAAGGTAGTGTTCAGACTTAAAAAAAGTAGTGTTCGTACTTAAAAATACTTAATAATCAGACTTAAATGGTAGTGTTCAGACTTAAAAAGGTAGTGTTCAGACTTAAAAAAGTAGTGTTCAGACTTAAATGGTAGTGTTCAGACTTAAAAAAGGTAGTGTTCAGACTTAAATGGTAGTGTTCAGACTTAAATGGTAGTGTTCAGACTTAAAAATACTTAATAATCAGACTTAAATGGTAGTGTTCAGACTTAAATGGTAGTGTTCAGACTTAAAAATACTTAATAATCAGACTTAAATGGTAGTGTTCAGACTTAAAAAAGGTAGTGTTCAGACTTAAATGGTAGTGTTCAGACTTAAAAATACTTAATAATCAGACTTAAATGGTAGTGTTCAGACTTAAAAATGTAGTGTTCAGACTTAAAAAAAGTAGTGTTCATACTTAAAAATACTTAATAATCAGACTTAATTAAATGGTAGTGTTCAGACTTAAAAAAGGTAGTGTTCAGACTTAAATGGTAGTGTTCAGACTTAAATGGTAGTGTTCAGACTTAAAAATACTTAATAATCAGACTTAAATGGTAGTGTTCAGACTTAAATGGTAGTGTTCAGACTTAAAAATACTTAATAATCAGACTTAAATGGTAGTGTTCAGACTTAAATGGTAGTGTTCAGACTTAAAAATACTTAATAATCAGACTTAAATGGTAGTGTTCAGACTTAAAAAAGGTAGTGTTCAGACTTAAATGGTAGTGTTCAGACTTAAATGGTAGTGTTCAGACTTAAAAATACTTAATAATCAGACTTAAATGGTAGTGTTCAGACTTAAAAAGGTAATGTTCAGACTTAAAAAAAGTAGTGTTCGTACTTAAAAATACTTAATAATCAGACTTAAATGGTAGTGTTCAGACTTAAAAAGGTAGTGTTCAGACTTAAAAAAGTAGTGTTCAGACTTAAATGGTAGTGTTCAGACTTAAAAAAGGTAGTGTTCAGACTTAAATGGTAGTGTTCAGACTTAAATGGTAGTGTTCAAACTTAAAAATACTTAATAATCAGACTTAAATGGTAGTGTTCAGACTTAAATGGTAGTGTTCAGACTTAAAAATACTTAATAATCAGACTTAAATGGTAGTGTTCAGACTTAAAAAAGGTAGTGTTCAGACTTAAATGGTAGTGTTCAGACTTAAATGGTAGTGTTCAGACTTAAAAATACTTAATAATCAGACTTAAATGGTAGTGTTCAGACTTAAAAATGTAGTGTTCAGACTTAAAAAAAGTAGTGTTCATACTTAAAAACACTTAATAATCAGACTTAATTAAATGGTAGTGTTCAGACTTAAAAAAGGTAGTGTTCAGACTTAAATGGTAGTGTTCAGACTTAACTGGTAGTGTTCAGACTTAAAAAAGGTAGTGTTCAGACTTAAATGGTAGTGTTCAGACTTAAATGGTAGTGTTCAGACTTAAAAATACTTAATAATCAGACTTAAATGGTAGTGTTCAGACTTAAATGGTAGTGTTCAGACTTAAAAATACTTAATAATCAGACTTAAATGGTAGTGTTCAGACTTAAAAAAGGTAGTGTTCAGACTTAAATGGTAGTGTTCAGACTTAAATGGTAGTGTTCAGACTTAAAAATACTTAATAATCAGACTTAAATGGTAGTGTTCAGACTTAAAAATGTAGTGTTCAGACTTAAAAAAAGTAGTGTTCATACTTAAAAATACTTAATAATCAGACTTAATTAAATGGTAGTGTTCAGACTTAAATGGTAGTGTTCACACTTAAAAGCTTAATGATCAGACTTAAAAAAAAGCAATGATCAGACTAAAAATTCTTAATGATCAGACTTAAAATGGTAATGATCATACTTAAAAAGAATTCTATGATCAGACTTAAAATTAAAGAGTCTTGCCCAAAGAATTCTATGATCAGACTAAATTTTTTTTATATTTTTATTTTTGATTAAAACATGAATTTGACCCTTCAGATGATCGAATTTGCCCTAAAAACACCGACCTCACGACATAGTTGTGAGTCTTGCTCAGAATGCCGTTTCCACCCAAAAAATACTAGGCTTTCATCAAATTCTGACACAGGCGCATAAACATCAAATTTTGCATAGCATTTTTCAGATGTTCCAATTTCTGCATGTAAGTCTGATCATTACCATATTAAATCTGATCATTATCAATTTTAAGTCTGATTATAACCATTTTAAGTCTTGTCATTACTGATTTAAGTCTGAACATTGTAGTGTTCAGACTTAAATGGTAGTGTTCAGACTTAAGATGGTAAGACTTAAAAATACTTAATAATCAGACTTAAATGGTAGTGTTCAGACTTAAATGGTAGTGTTCAGACTTAAAAAGTCTGATCGTTAACAATGTTTTTTAAGTCTGAACAATGTTTTTTCAAGTATTGTCATTACTGGTTTAAGTCTGAACATTGTTTTTTTAAGTCTGAACATTGTTATTTAAGTCTGATCGTTAATGGTTTAAGTCTCATTATTATTTTTTAAGTCTGAACAACATTTTTTCAAGTCTGAACAATGTTTTTTCAAGTATTGTCATTACTGGTTTAAGTCTGAACATTGTTTTTTTAAGTCTGAACATTGTTATTTAAGTCTGATTGTTAATGGTTTAATTCTCATTATTATTTTTTTAAGTCTGAACACTGTTTTTTTAAGTCTGAACAATGTTTTTTTAAGTATTTGTCATTACTGGTTTAAGTCTGACATTATTTTTGAAGTCTGAACATTACTGTAGCAAATTTTGGACGTTTATACCCCTCATATCGTTTATATATTTTTAAATAAGTCCACATGTAATTTTTTTATTTACAAAAATAACCCCGACTGGATGAAATATCGGCTGAATTTTAATTGGTTCATTTTGACACGTGTCGAATTTTTTATGGGTTTGTAGTTTTTATTTATAATATTGGTTTGTATTTGATCCAAACCCATTAAATAATTATGTTTTTATATTGAAACAATTATGTTTTAGTAGTGACTCCAGATATAGTCACGTTTAATTATGATAAATTTGGATGAACATGTCTCAACATATCTTTACATTCTATTTCTATCAACGAGATGTATGAAAGATAATTATTTCATTATACGCCTTGAATGTGGAATTTTGAGCATATATATTACACGTTAAAAACCTTATGCATTAGACCTACTAGGGAAAATGATAGATTTGTCACTTATAAACGAAAGTTAGAATTGTTTCATCTAGAACAAAAAAAAAGCTTCGAATAATCGAAAGGCCTGTGGAGGACATATCAAAAGGCCTAAAGGCGCCAAGGTTGTAAAAAGGCGCTAGTCGGGCCGAAAGGGTTCTTGAAGATTAATCAGGGCCTAGGCAGGGATTAATCGGTTTTACAATTTTGTATTTTTAATACTTTATATAATTAATAATCATATAAATATTATTATGATATATATATTTTATTATATATAAAAAGAAATCGGATAATAAAAATATTTTAATAGTTTATCAAATATTAAAATGATATACAATCATATGTAAACTATGTAATTATAAAGGAATTTTTTCATTTTGATCAAGAAGTTGGTCATCTGGTTAACACTTAGGTGGCTTTAGAAGGCGACTAGGCGGGTCTAGATGGCGGCTCAACTCCTATAAATCGCGTGAGCCTCCAAACCTTCTAATGATCGATTAATCAGACGAATTCGTAAATTTCACCTTCAAGACGGAGATTTTTAGAACACTGAAGGGCGCCTATTGAATTGGGGACAAGCACCCGGAATTTACCTGGAATGACAGAATGAATGGAAGAATCTTTGGTCGAATAATCCGATCCTAACCAACCTTTGAAGAAAACTACATGACTTTTAACCCTTAATCATGATTCATGAACTATAGGCCCTATTGGTTCATGAAGAGTAGAATGGTTCGAAATAATATTTGAAGAATAATGTAACTATTTTTTTTATAGGGTTAGTATTAACTATTAAGAGACTTACATCTACTTCAATTTATGTGGCTCGACCAGCAGGGCATTAAAATGTATAGTTTAAAACTTGATAGATTTAGACACCAAGGGGTGGTCTCATAGCTTTAATTGTCTTATCCTGAGGTCGGGAGTTCGAGCTTCCCTCACCCCATATTTTTTTATATATTAAACTTTTTTTCTTGTGCGTTTTCTTTTGCATTTTTTTCTTGTGGAAAATATTGGCATTTTCTTTTGTTCTTTCAATAAAGATTTGTAGTTTACACGTTACTTATTATCCCTTTTACACACTTTTATGTTTTTTTATATTAAACTTTTTTTCTTGTGGAAAATATTGGCGTTTTCTTTTGTTCTTTCAATAAAGATTTGTACTTTACATGTTACTGACCTTGATTATTACCCCTTTTACACACTTTTTTTTTATAAAAAATAATGTTTAAATGAAGTCTGAAGACAAAAGACTTCTTGACAGTGGACATAGCAATTTTATCTCTCACAACATTTTGGGAATTGTTTTTTTTGGTCTTCTTTTCAAACTTTTTTTATATAAATTTAGTTAGCACCATTTATGTTAGAAAACAACAATATTTATATATAGAACATCTATAATTTAAGAATCCATTATTATTTTTGATTTTGTCATTTCAAAACCGACTGACTCCATCAAAAAAAAATTCAGTGACTGACTCTTTTTTACTTTTTATTTATTATTTGTTGAAATTTATTTTGATTAGTTCTCTTCAAGAACCCATCTGTTTTTTTTAGTACAGTACGTGTCCTATTATTAATAAGTACGATTTGTGATTTAATTTCAAACCGAACATGTTTAAGAAGAGTCTATAAGAGCGTATGCGAATAATAAAAAGTTTAGACAAATTAAACCATTTAAAATACGAATTTTGGTGGGCCAAAAGTGAGCTTTATAGTGTGTAGTTAAATGTGTGAGGATGAGTCTCCCATTTGATTCCAAACCTCAAAAAAAAACTGCCCAAGATAAATTTTCATTCTGGCTCCGTCCCTGCTTATGACTCGAGAGTCGAGAGGGATATTGTCACTAAATTATATTAAAACATATGAGGGGCGCCTCAGCTGCCCAGCTGTAGTTGATCTGGAGACAGAACATGTTCAATAGTGGAAACATAACTCGGTATATGGCTGCGAAACAACGTTAGGTCATAAACCGTTCATCGGTACCCGATAGAGGAATAATGAACCATGTACCACCTCTTTACAAGAGTTACTACAAGTACACTCCCCTAAATAAAGGCGCGTACTCTACATCTATTGGAGGTAACTCCCTAGAAAATCCTACAGGCAGGCCGACAGGTATTCTCTCCCAACACCAAATCTATTGTAGATTTAGGCACCCAACAAGGTTGATGTGACTCCTTGACAAGAAGTGCACGTTTACTTATACAAAAAGGAAAAACAAGCACTACCTCAACTGTAAATAAACACTTTGTCCACATCAGCTAATACGGGAAGTTAATAAAGCTGAATCTTGTCTCCACCACCATGTGGCATCACTGACGCTACTATCATCGTTAGTAAGTACGCCCGAGCTCTTTTTACCACGTATTCCGGCACATCTGGCGGTACCCTTCTCATGTTATGCTTAAACTAAGGCATCTTTATCGTATTTGGAGATTGATATTGAGGCGGTGTGAAATACTTCCGTGTATGTTGAGTTGTTATTCTGGACGTGTATGGAACAATAACCAGAACAACTCGTGCAGAATATTATGTTATCGTACTTAAGTGCAGAAACAAAAGTAGAGACACGTAATATGGTTATCTAGTTCGGCGTTAACGAGCCTATGTCTGGGGGGCTTATCCTCAGCTCGGTGGAAAGTAATTCACTATGATGAGTTTAGAGTACAAGGAGCTTACGTTTACAGAATCCCTTTTAAACAGCCGGTACCTCTAACACTCCAGTAATTGCTATCTAGACTCCCCCTAGATCAGAGACTCCCCTCTGTTTTCACCAGATGATCCTCCATAAAGATCAACGCCTTCGTCCGAATGCGCAATAGCCAGCGGCAGTGCGTGTGTCGTCGAGTTGTTCCACAATCATTCTGTACAACACCCAGCACTGACTGATTCCGAGTACCATGATCTTATTGAAAAAATAAGCTCACCGGCCGTTTGCCTCCACCTCCCGATCAATGTATATGAGTGTATATTATCTCCGTGAGTGCTCAGTAATGCGGATGCCTCAGCCCTCTTTATATAGAGCGGTGAAATCCTAAAAGACAGATTTCCAATCTTCAACCGCCTAGCTCTTTAGGAAATATTTCCTTAGAATTTTTTAGATAACATTCCTTAAAACATGCGCCTCCTATATCTTGATAATCTTCAAGTATATCTTCAATCTAGATCTTTGATTATCTTCTCAACCGACATTTAGATATGCATCATATATATGCGTCTACCGACTTCAATATCTGCATCATATCTTCAATGTATATGCAACGCCGACTTGCCTAATGTGAGTTAGGACACATCTGCTACGTCTTACTTGTTCCACGTCAGTTGTCTATCTCTAGCCTTGAACTCTTCCTTGTACAATAGCTTGAACAACTTCACCGAGTTTTGCCAAACTACATGCCACTAAAATTAACAATCTCCCCCTTGACATTTTTGGCAAAACATCTACCTGTATCTTCCGGTACTACTTTTACAGATGAATCTTTGAAGGAGATTTCAAACTCCCAAGCTATGCTAACAATAAATTGCTACCAAATGAATTTTTTAAGGATGTTTCAAACTCAAAAAATTTCAAGCACATATGAATCTTTTAAGGAGCTTTCAAACTCCAAAATATGTCTAGCACATATGATTCTTTTAAGAAGATTTCAAACTCCAAATTAATCCACCTTTTTGCCACAAAGTGACAAGGAGGGTACTACCAGTAGCAAATGTTTGAAAGTAATACCAGAGTTCAACAGATAATAGCAACAAGAAATAAAATGTTTGTAGCAAGGACAAGGAGATCACCAACGACTAGTAGTTTGAAGCATCATCACTTTCATCATCAGCTTCTTCATCCTCCTCAGGATACCTCAGTTCCATTAGCAGCTTCGTGATCTTCTTTTTGCAAGCCATTAACAAGAGAATTCGCTCATTCACATCTACTAGTTCTTCTTCCAAATGCGTGATAGCTTTCTTACGAGTTGCGACATGGACTTGAGAACTCAGTTCACGAAGAGATTGTTCAGAGAGCTTCTTCTTAGCCTTTGCAAGAGCATCTTGATCCAGATCTATTGTGTGTTTTCCAGTGAAATGTTTATGAAACACCTTTGGCTCACTTGACATTCTGTCCTGGCTCGTCTTTATATCTGGATGTTGAGCTAGCACACGTAGGAAGATTAATGATGGAAAGTGACGCGCGTCGTCTGACGTGTTAAATTTAATATTTATAAACTCATGCAATAAGCTAGTAAAGCGGCAAGCAGGGTCGAACCCAAGGGAGCTGGTGTTGTTGAAGCTGTAACTGTAAAACAATTAAAAGGGGGGGGGGGGGGTTTAGCAGTAAAAGTGCAACAGAGAAAAAAACAACAGAAGACTTCCAATAAGAGAGAACATTCAACTTAGGGTTTCTATTGTGAAATATTTATCATCGACTGCTAAATATCTAATTTCACATTTCTAAGCGTGGTTGTTCCGACAAAGGTACCAACCCAAGTATCCCGACAAAGGTGATACGCCACAATCTAACCCGACAAAGGTGTTAGACTTCTAGTTCTTTCTTAAACTTAATAATCCGACAAAGGTATTATTTAGCCTAGGTATTACAATCTACCTTTACGACAAAGTTTCCAGTAGATATTAACGATAAGAATTAATTGCTCAATTAAGCTTTGCGACAAAGCTTCCACTTAATCTAACAAGTTAATTCATAAAATAAGCAAAAGAAATAGTAAAACATGAAAAAGCATTAAGGACAAAGTCTCAAAATGGTTGTCACAATGTACGAAACCCTAAACCGAATTAAAGGTTTGGCTAAACATAATTATGGAAAAACACATAATGAAAGTAGGGAAATATTCTCTCTCGTCAAAAGCTTGCGTCTTCTCCAGAGCCGTCTTGGTCTTTGTCGAATGATGGATGATGGAAACCCTAACCCAAAGATCTTATTTATAGCAAAAAATAGGGTTTCCAAGTCTATTTTTGGGCTCAATTTCCAAGTTTTGACCTTGCTGATGTCATCAAAATGCATTGATGATGTCATCATCGCTTTTGGTAGAGACGTTATCGGTCACGTTTGGCCCTTACGTTAACGTTATTGCTAACATCTCCTTCGAACGCGATCCACACTGAGTATGATTCTCCTTCTGCGCGCCTGTTCCGACTTTGACTCTGGATTTGACCTTCTATATGACCTCGTATGCTCTCGGTGTGAACTAGAGAGTTGTAGGGAATTGAGTCACCTTTGCAATGGAATGTGGCTCGTATTTTTCTGATCAGCGGTCCATTCCCAGCACTCTGTCGACTGTCGAAAGGTCTGATCTGCCATTGTGGTGTTTTCGGCATAAAATGCCGTCTTTAATGCATGTTTTCTCCTAGAGCTTCCAAAACACATGAGATGCAAAATCATACTAAAAAGTAATTGTTCGCATATAAAAGTGTCGAAATAAATGGGATTAATTGACTCGACGAGTCGTATAAATACGACTCATCAAACCACCCCACACTTAAACTTGTTCGTCCCGAACAAGAACTAAGTCATAGAAGGAAAATAAATGTAACATCACAACTTCTTCGACGTCCTGGATAATACTACATGAACACGAGTTGCTAGTCTAAATTCCTCCTTTCCATGCAAAATTAAATCGTTACTCAAATCATCATGCTAAACACAGAATTAACTTTGATACATGTTACCTTTTAAGGTGAAATGCAAATCAATTCGGATGAATGGGAGATAGTCCTCTTTAGACCCATGATCTGCATTCGCTGTCCCGAATTCTGGTTATATGGTTATTGATGGACCACAATTGTATGAATCATAAACACAGTTAAACCCACCAAATTAGACTGTTTGTCTATCTAACTTCGATGTTTTAGTCCCGATACATTTCTACAGGGTATTTCAGAGCTTAGAGAGAATACACGCTAAGGAAGAGCTTTTAGCACAGAAAAGATATCAGGAGACAATCCAAGGTCAAGATCAGACGCTGAATGAAGAAATCTAAAGATCCTGACATGGAATCATTCAAAACAAATCAAACCGAAGAGAAACCGAAGACAATCCGGAGCTGGAATACACCGATAGTTTTGTGCAAACTGCACAAAACTCACAACCACTCTCCTCATGCCACATGGACCGGCGGCTTTCTCCTCACATCCACCCCTCCTCCTCTCCCACACCACCACATGTCATATCCTCCTCCATCCACACCAAAAGCCGCCGGCGGCTTTGCCCTCTCCCTCTCCCCTTGTGACACTTGTCTTCCTCTCCTCTTCCCCTCCTCTCCACCCTTGGATGCTAAACCACATGCCCTCATCTTGGCCATCCATTCCTCTCCTCCATGGCTATAAATACCAAGCCATCCCTCCTCATTTCATAAGCCATAAGCATTCACAACCACACTCCACTTCTCTCTCTAAGTTTGTTACTTTGTAAAGTTTGGTTTTGATATAAATAAAAGTTCAGTTTGTTCTCAAATACTTTAGTTCGATCTTGAGTACTCCTGTTTGTTCTTGAGTACTCAAGCTTTCAGTTACAGTTCAAGAGTTACTCCTATTTGTTCTTGAGTAATCTCTTTCTCTTCTCTCTTTACTCTTGTCGGTTCTTGAGTATTCTTTTCCAAATCCCCAAGTATTTAGTTATGATGTCCAACTCTATGGATATTCGTAACTAAACTCTTCATTCGGTTGAAGGGGAGTTCTTGTTTTATAAAATGTTTTACTTCGTTTAGTTTCTTTTCTCTGTATTCAAAACTTGTTCTATGTGCCATTTATAAGGTCAGACTTTCCAAGGTTGAGTGGAAGCTACGAAAGGGCAAAACTCTTCTGTGGGAAGTCGTGAACATACTCGGGTAAGTGGATGCTACGAAAGGGCAAAGCTTATCTGAGGAGTTCGATCTATCTTTAAAACCATTTGGAAACTGGACCAAAGGGACCAAATGGATGCACAAAAGGCTAAGATACTTCGAAAGGAGGAATTAGTCTGAAGTAGAACAAGGGTTTACAAACAGTGTGGCAAATTGAGCGCTACGAAAGGGCCTCGATACACGTTTGAATACTTAGAAGGGTTACTAAAAGAATGAACAGGATATAATACAAGGCCCCCTAAGACCGAATACTTCTCTTGCAATCACAGAATCCCCTTTGTCTTTACTTTTATTGTTCAATCAACTGCAACCATCAACCGCTCACAATCCGGAGGACTTGCAATTCACGCATCACCCACTGTAAGTCTTCGCTTTTAATTTCAGTATTTACTTTTCTGTAATTTACTTTTCAGCACTCAAAACCAAAACCAACTAAAAAGTCACGTAGTTGTTAGCACTAAAACCTCAACCAACCTAAAACACGCTCCTTCGCTGAACAAATCCCTTAAAGAATAACCTATCCCCCTAATTCCTCTGGGTTCGACCCCTACTTACCAAGTACTACCCAGTAGTATAGTTGCGAGTAGCGGACTATTATAAATTTATTTGTACAAATCGCTTTGACGACGAGCGGTTCTGTCAGTTATACTTCATTGTTTTTTCTTGCACGTGATTCATTCGAGCTTCAAGGTTTTCTGAGCTTTTTTTTTGTTGGACAGCTTTTGTAGTGACTTTATTTGGCCTTTGGCTCTTGATGTAAGAATGATGTACTTCACTTTTGTTGTATGCGACTTCACAAGTGGCTGATTTTTTTCTTGAGCATTGCTCCTTATTGTGAATAGCTTGTCCTTCTTTCCTTTTGAGAGGTCCAATCATCGCCCGCAAGCATATGGAAATACCTCCCCGCTCTTTCTCATCCTCGCCCTTTTTGACGCGAGTCAAGATGAGGGTCACCCACCTTTTTTCCCGGTTACTTCGGACTAGAGATAGGACGGTCTATTTTCCTGTCCTGCCTACCTACATAAACGCTGCAGCGGCGGAGCTAACTCTGAACCATATTGTCTCGAAGTGCTAGCCTCCACAAAGTCCATATAACCATATAACTTGAATTTTGGTCCTTTGAATGCTTCGTCAAGTTTCTCTAGGACATTGCTATCAACTCCACATCCCTGTTTATCTCAACTCAAAAGGGCATGTAGTGGGTTAAATTCACATGTAGTCGCATAATTCAGATTTCACGAGAAAACATATATGTAATCGGTATCATAAATTTCATAAACTCATAATTCACTTCTGCATATCCTAGAAACAGAGAAATTTCATACTTCATTTTTTTTAAAGGGAAACGTGCAGACACTATGCAGGTGCAAGAAAATAAATATGCTGACACAACTGACTGACTCTCCCACCCCACACTTTTGAACTAAGCCGTGTCCTCACGGTACGACTTAAATTCAAAGACACAACAATGCAAGACACACAAACGTAGGAAAAAACAAATAGAGAATAAAAATAAACAGGCACTCCCCTCGTCTCGTCGCGTGATGGGAAGAATTCTGGTCAAACGAGTCGGTTAACGCTGGTCAACAGTCCACCTCGTCCTCTTCAGATGTTACGTACCGCATCCGATAGAGACGTTAACGTAATGTTAACACCGAACGCGGCCAGGTAATGTTAAAGGCTAATGCGATCCGCACTGAGTTGCACTTGTTTCCTGCATGAAAAACATCTCTTTTTCCAAAAGACAATGTGAAAAACACGGCTCAAGACTCAAACAAACATAAAATGAAATAAAAACAAGAAAAACAAAAATTATGCCGGGCTGCCTCCCTGCGAGCGCCTCTGTTTTACGTCGTTGTCTCGACGATACCTCTTTAGGGATCACAAGTTAGGATCCCATGGACGTGTGAGGTCAAATTTCACCTCAGCTATTCCTTCAGTCTGCCCAAAATTCTCATGTAATGGTGTGCTCGGTCTGCTCTCCATTGGTCAGGCGGGTTCGCCTTCACATCCTCCCGAGTTGGCGAGGACACCTTGAACATAGCTACTGGTCTAGCTGCACAGCCAATCTCATCCGGTGGGTTTGGAATTAGGGCACCAAGGTATGATGTATTCACGATGTCCGGTGGTTTCTTCGCGCATGGATGGTCATCATCCTCATAAATATAAAAATCTGCTCTCTTGCCACCAAACGTAAGTGACAACAAGCCTATGTCCATGTCAATCTTGGTTTTAGTGGCAAAGAGGAATGTACGTCCCAAAATAAGTGATGGAGAGTCGTTTCTAGCATCTCCCATCTGCAAAACATAAAAGTCTGCAGGAACAACGAGGTCTCCTACTCGGAGTGTTAGATCCTCAAGTAAACCAACCGGACGAACACATGTTTTATCTCCTAACTCTACCAACAGCTTAGGAGTCTTCAATGGCCCCAATTTCAAAGAGCAATATAACGAATATGGCATTGCGTTAATGGCAGCACCCAAATCAATTAAACAATGATGTATTTGAGTCTCACCAATACCACAGGTGACTGTGAAGGCACCTGAGCCCTTACTCTTTCCAAGCGGTGCCTCATGACTCGTAGCGAGTGGCTGCTCCATCGTTGGGTTGTTTTTCTCATGCCTCACCTCCAATCTGCCTTCTAGCTCATCCTTATTGATCACATGGTCTTTAGGAGCTATTACCTGCATAGAAAACGAAGGAGAAGGGTCAGTTTGGGACTGTGCATCAGTGTGGATCGCGTTTGCTTAAGATGTTATGGGCGCGCCGGCCTTAAAATTATAGGCGCGTTTGCTTCAGACATTAGCATTGAGCTAATGTCTCCTTCGAATGTGATCGGCACTGACTCTGAGTCGTTTTCTTCATTTTCTGCACCAATGTGCCAGTCAAGCACGAGCATCTTATTCACCCAATATGCAGACTCCTTTAGTGATGCGTCCACATCCATTACTGCCAATGTGCTGACATTCCCCCTCCGATTAGGCACTGTCTGCGATGGTAGCCTCCCTGAATCTCTCTTCAGCTCAGAAATAGTCTGAGCTAGGTTGGACATCTGTTTACCTAGCTTCGCTAAAGTTTCATCATTCTTCACCTGATTTTGCTGCATGGTAATCGTAACTCCTTCACCACATCTTCCAGAGACTTGCTGGAACTCTGATGGCTAGGGTTGCTTGATTGTAGTTCTGACCTCTCTGCTGGTACTGACTCTGATTATTGTAGCTGCCCTGCTGCTGGCGATATGGTGGTTGGTAGTACTGCTGCTGCTGAGCCTACTGGGGTGCACAGTTATTGTAGTTTTGGAATTCACCCAATGCGTTAACATCAACCTGTGTATCCTCCTGTAAAGTAGAGCAGGCATCTGTCTTATGATTAGTTGCCCCGTAGAACTCACAAGGCTTCACCTGGACCGGCTGCCTCATTATCAGCTTCTGCATCATCTCTTTCATCTGCTTCAGCTCTTCGGCCATTGGATTCACAGGGGTGTCGGCCTTTACAACGTTCTAGTCTGGCTGAATTCATCCTGCCGATTGGTCTCCTCTCTTAACCTTGCGTTCTCAGCCACGTCCGCGATCAACTTCCTTATTCTAGCTAGGGGTAAATCCATGATCGTGCCTCCAGCTAAGGCGTCTGGCAGCATCCTATCGAGTGGCCTCAACCTACAAGCATGAACTTTATAATCAGCTTCTCTGGCACTCCAAGGTTGCAGCAGCTCTGTTCTAGGGCGTTGAATTTCTCCAGATAGTCGTACATTTTCTCGTTCGGCCCCTTTTTGAGATCTTGTAGCTGCCTACGGACCTGTCTTGCCTTGGCTACTGGGTAGTATAAGTCAAGAAATTTCTTCTGCATCTGGGCCCAAGTCCTAATGCTACCTGAAGGGAGAGATAAGAACCAAGCGGGAGCTACATCAGTTAAAGAAAAATGAAAAGCCTTGAGTTTGAAATTCTCCCCTGTGGCTCCATAGGGTCGGAGAGTCTGGAAGATGCCATGAAGGCTCTGAAGATGCTTGGTGGCTGACTCTTCTTATCGACCCAAAAACTTTGGCACATGATGCACCACTGCAGTATTGACCACGATTTCCTGCATGTCTGGCCCCTCATGGATGCACCAAGGAATATTCTGAAAAGTTGGGGCAGACAGCTCCCTCATGGTCGGCTCGTAATAATATTCTGGCTCCACGTGAATTGGCGGCTGCGGTCGTCGTGGCGGTGGAGGTGGCTGCCTTGCACCAGCACCATTCTGTGCAACCGGTGCCCTCTGATTTAGTTGTCGAGCCTCCATGACTGCACAGTTGCGAGCACGGACGAGCTGCTCCGGATCCTCATAGAATGGAGGAATTACTTCCTCAGTTTCATCAACTGGCTCGATCTCATTGTTGCGGACATTATCACAAATCTGACTACTTGCACGAGACATTGCAAAAAAGTAGCAAAGCGCAGAAAATAACTAAATAAAATAAAAATAGAAAAATAAAAATAGAAAACAAAAACAAAAACAAACAAGAAACAACTTCACCGAAGCGCAGCTCCCTGGCAACGGTGCCAAAATTTGACGCGCGTCGTCTGACGCATCAAATTTAATATTTATAAACTCCTGCAATAAGCTAGTAAAGCGACAAGCAGGGTCGAACCCAATGGAACTGGTGTTGTTGAAGCTGTAACTGTAAAACAATTAAAAGGGGGGAGGGGGGGGGGGGTTAGCAGTAAAAGTGCAACAGAGAAAAAAACAACAGAAGACTTCCAAAGAGAGAACATTCAACTTAGGGTTTCTATTGTGACATGTTTATCATCGACTGCTAAATATCTAATATCACGTTTCTAAGTGTGGTTATTTCGACAAAGGTAACAACTCAAGTATCCCGACAAAGGTGATACGCCACAATCTAATCCGACAAAGGTGTTAGACTTCTAGTTCTTTCCTAAACTTAATAATCCGACAAATTGTATTAATTAGCCTAGGTATTACGATCTACCCTTACGACAAAGTTTCCAGTAGATATTAACGATAAGAATTAATTGCTCAATTAAGCTTTGCGACAAAGCTTCCACTTAATCTAACAAGTTAATTCATAAAATAAGCACAAGAACTAGTAAAACATGAAATATCATTAAGGACGAAGTCTCAAAACGATTGTCACAATGTACGAAACCCTAAACCGAATTAAAGGTTTAGCTAAACATAATTATGGAAAAACACATAATGAAATTAGGGAAATCTTCTCTCTCGTCAAAAGCTTGCGTCTTCTTCAGAGCCGTCTTGGTTTTCGTAGAATGATGTATGATGGAAACCCTAACCTAAATATCTTATTTATAGTAAAAAATAGGATTTCCAAGTCTGTTTTTGGGCTCAATTTCCAAGTTTTGGCCTTGCTGTCATCGTTGCTTTCGGTAGAGACATTATCGGTCGTGTTCGGCCCTTACGTTAACGTTATTGCTAACGTCTCCTTCGAACACGATCCACACTGAGTCTGATTCTCCTTCTGCGCGCCTGTTCCGACTTTGACTATGGATGTGACCTTCTATATGACCTCGGATGCTCTCGGTGTGAACTAGAGAGTTGTAGGGAATTGAGTCACATTTGCAATGGAATGTGGCTCGTATTTTTCTGATCAGCGGTCCATTCCCAGCACTCCGTCGACTGTCCAAAGTTCTGATCTGCCATTGTTGTATTTTCGACATAAAATGCCGTCTTTAATGCATGTTTCCTCCTAGAGCTTCCAAAACACCTGAGATGCAAAACCATACTAAAAAGTAATTGTTTGCATATAAAAGTGTCGAAATAAATGGGATTAATTGACTCGACGAGTCGTATAAATACGACTCATCAGAAAGCCAATCTGATGATTAATTCTGACTGAGGTGGCATGAGTTGCGATCTGATCAAAGATGAGCTGGCCCAAATCAATTTTCTCTTTGCACCCAAGAGTCTTTAGAAGAGAACCCATGGCATGTCCCAGTGTTGTGCGATGATGATTGGGCAACAAGTTATGCACTACAATGCTGTGGAGTAATGAATGCTTTACAGATAGGCCAGTCTTGGAAATAGTTAAATTGTTTCACCTAGATCGAACTCTAGCAGTAATGACTTCAGAAATTTTGTGCCAATTTGGCTCATTGATGCTCACCTCGCGACTCTCCACTCCATAGTAATCATTGATTGCTTCTGGGGTTATAAACACTTCCTTCCCTCGCACACTCACCTTGCCATAGCTCTCATTCTCAAAATCAGCAAACTCCTTTGGTAAATTCACGATGACCTCTCTCACAATGCTAGCCACAAATGGTTTGGCCATTATCACAGATGTCCACAGGTCAATATCCTTGATCAAGCTCACAATCTCCTTAGCCGCAAACTTATCAGCTTCCAGAATGCGTTCTGCCACATTCTTCCTCTTTTGAACGACCTCCCATTTATCAGCGTACTTGTCAGAAACAAACCAGACACCTCTAACCACAACTCCTGTATCAAATTGGACATTCTTTCCCTTTACATTACCTTTTACCTCTCTCTTAGCTTCACTTGTTTTAGGTTTCTTTGCCATAGGTGTAGCAGTCTTCTTTCTACCAGAAGATTCAGCCTCAACAATCTTCTCTACAGGAGCAGGAGCCTTTCTCTTTTTAGTCACAGGCTTTCTACCAGTGTTGGTTTGCTCTATTCTTCGACTTGCTGAACAACGACTTTCTTTGTCTTAACTGTAGACTTTGTCTTGTCCATCTATTCCTTACTGACTAGAACCTCCTCTGGAACATCTATTCCTCCTTCTCATCATTAGTTTGGTCTGGTTGATTAACCTCTTCTTCTTTTGTAGTAGCATTAGTAAACATATCTTCTTCGACATACCCTTCCAAAGCATCAAAGAGTTCTTGAAGTGAGTCAGCTTGCTTGCTCGATTCATTTTGCGAATGCTACTTTTCCTCATTGATAGGCACCTCAATTTCCTCTTCTATTGCTTCTGTTTGCTCAGCAATACCCTCCTCAGGAGCCTCAACCTACTCCTCTATATCAGCTTCCTCCTCTTCTTCAGGTTCAATTTCAGCCTCATTATTTGATTCCACTACATCTTTATCTGGTTCAGGGTCTGATTCCCCAATCATATAAGTGCTCTCCTTAACAACGTCAGCCTTCTCTGTACTAACTTCACCAAAAACTTCACTATGCAAAACTACTCTCTCATTCACATCCAAATCAACATCTTCATCAGATTTTTACATAACAACTTTACGGCTGACAATTCTTAACTTTTCTTTAATTGGCGTTTTCGTTTGAGCAACCATCTTCACTCTAGTTCCCTTCACATTAGGAGTACACTCCCTCTATACCGATGCCACTATTTTTGGCTTCTCTACCACAATCTTCAACCCCTCCATAGACACGCCAGGCACACTAGGACTACACACATTAATAGTTTTAGAGATTTTGGAAATTACCTCTTGTGCCGTCTTCTTAGCAGGTTCCTTGTCAGATTTTGAAGATGCCGACTTCTTAGGGTTTTGAACTGCAACAGATTTGGGTATCTGTTTCTCCTTCGCCAAATTGTCAGACGACGTCTCTTTCACAGGTTTCTCTGCCATCAATTTCTCGGGAATGATTTCCTTTTTTCATCACAGTCGCTTTAGGTTTTGCTATTATTGCCCCGTCTCCCATCGATTTAGGGTTTTGTTGAACAACCTTTGTTTCGTCAATAACCTTTGATGATGTTTCATTAGCACTCGCCTTAGACATCTTGTTCTTCCTTGTGTCCACCATTTATTTGTTTAAGAAAAGTTTGCCTACGGATTCATCGAGACAGAAAATAGCTGATTTGAATTTTAAATACTCAATCTAATTTTGGCATGCCTTATATTCACTCGTATCTTCACAAGTCGCCACGTCAATTCTAGCCATTTAGTTTATTAGAATATCTTGGTTAGACCAATCATCACTTCTTGCACCAGTATTTTAATTCTTCTACCTTCTTTCCACGTCAGCCCTCAAACAATATTTCGTTCAAGCTCCGGCTGACCAATTTGTGCAGGAACAACTTAGTTGTCAATGACACATAGACCCAGTGAGGATCTAAGTGTCTCGAACTGCTGGTTGTCCAAGGGTTTGGTGAAGATGTCTGCTAGCTGATTCTTAGTTGATACGCGCTTCAGTGTAATTACTTTCTTCTTAACTTGCTCTCGAATGAAGTGAGGTTTGATATCGATATGCTTTGTTCTGGAATGCTGAACATGATTCTTGGATATGTTGATTGCGCTCATGTTGTTATAGTAGAGTGTCATCACATCTTGTTCCACTCCATATTCCTCCAGCATCTGTTTCATCAATAACATCTGGGTCAACAACTTCCAGCTGCGATGTATTCTGCCTCAATCGTAGATAATGAAATGATGTTCTGCTTCTTGCTGAACCATGACACCAGATTGTTGCCTAAAAAGAAGTATCCTCCAAATGTACTTTTACAATCCTCAGCATCCCCAACCTAATCTCCATCGCAGTAGCCTACCAAACACGAGTTCGTGTCTTTAGTGTACCAAAGACCGTAATCAACTTTTCCACAGACATATTTGATGATCCTTTTCACATTCTGTAAGTGGCTCTCCTTGGGGTTAGCTTGATATCTGGCACAGACTCCTACCGCATGAGCAATGTTCGGTCTACTGGCTATCAGGTACAGTAAGCTCCCCAATCATGCTCATGTACATGGTTTGGTCCACACTTGTACCAGCTTCATCCTTGGTGATCTTTACATGAGTTACAGCGGGGGTTCTCTTGTGTGCTGCTTTCTCCAGATCAAACTTCTTGATCAAGTTCCGAGCATATTTGCCTTGGGATATAAAGATACCATCCATCTTCTGCTTCACTTGTAATCCTAGAAAGTAAGACAATTCTCCTACCATGCTCATCTTGAATGCACTCTGCATTTTTTCTACGAACTTGTCCACCATTCTTTGATTGCTAGAGCCGAACACAATGTCATCCACATAAATTCGTGAAATAATAAAGTCTGACCTTGTGTCATCCACAACATAGCCATGGTTGATTAAGAACTCAGTAAGCCTCTCGTACCATGATCTGGGCGCTTTCTTGACTCCATATAGAGCTTTCTTCAGTCGATACACATGGTCAGGATGGTGAGGATCTTCAAAACCCTTTGGTTGTGCCACATAGACTTCTTCACTCAGCAACCCATTTAGAAAAGCACTTTTGACATCTATCTGGACAACTTTTGGAATTTAAGGGCTTGACAGAGGCGCATCATGTTGTTTCGGTTGAACTGTAACATCATCATCCTCCTTACTAGTTTCTGGTAGCTCTGTTAGAACATCTTTTACTATCACATTGACAGACTCCATGATAACTCCAGTGCGCTTATTGTAGACTTTGGGATGGTGGAAAAATAATTATACTTTGTATCATATTCTTAGCAGTTTGGCGAAGGATTTATTATCACTTCCAGCATCAACCGTTGCTTCAGAGGCAGCTTTCAGCGCTGGTGGAAGAGTTGTCAATGAAAAGAGAGCAGCTTTAAGTCCTAACACCATTGAAGCTTTGATTTGCCTTAAAGATTGGTCATTGGCTGCTGATAGAAAGCAAGAGGCAGCTAGAGAAGACGAAGGTGCTGAGGATTTAATCAATTTGAGGGCTTATAGACCTGAATGGATGGTTGATGAAGAAGAAATTGGCAGCAGCAGCAATCCAGCCAACATTAATGGAGAAGAGATAGAAGGAGAAGCAATCGAGCCAACATAAGATTATTTTCCACTGTTTGATGTTGTGTTTTTTTGATGTAAAAGCTTGTTTAAGCTTGATTTTTTATGTAAAAGATTTAAGCTTGGTTTATTTTGATGTAAAAGCTTGTTTAAGTTTGGTTTTTTTGATGTAAAAACTTGTAAAATTATGTCTTTGTAAGGGTAATTAGAACCCGACCCGGTTGACCCGAATATGACCTTGGGTAAGGGCGCCCTTAGGGTTTAAAGTTCTTGAAATTTATACCCGATCCAGCCCATTAATTATTCATAATAGAACTAAAATATACCTAAAACTCACCCGACCCTAACATATTCGGGCGGGGCTGACTCGGACCCGGCCCAATGCCGATGCCTACTTGTCAGAAAAAACCAGATACCTCCAACCACAACTCCTGTATCAAATTGGACTTTCTTTCCCTTTCCATTACCTTTTGCATCTCTGGTAGCTTCACTTATTTTGGGTTCTTTGCCACAGGTGTAGCAGCCTTCTTTCTACTAGAAGATTCAGCCTCAACAGTCTTCTCTGCAGGAGCAGGAGCCTTTCTCTTCTTTAGTCACAGGTTTTTCTACCAGTGATGGTTTGCGATGTTCTGCGACTTGCTGAACCACGGTGTTCTTTGTCTTAACTGTAGACTTTGTCTTGCCCATCTGTTCCTTACTGACTGGAACCTCCTCTGGAACATCTTCCACCTTCTCATCATTAGTCTGGTCTGGTTGATTAACCTCTCCTTCTTTTGTAGCAGCATTAGTAAACATCTCTTCTTCCACGTACTCTTCCACATCATCAAAGAGTTCTTGAAGTGAGTCAGCTTGCTTGCTCCGTGGTACAATGCAATGGTCGGCTCGATCTCAATAAATGGATAGAAGCATGCCCTCGCATTCCATTACAATAAATGAACGCAAGCAACAGAAAATCAAATCATCAAGAGATATGTGCAGTAACTTTTTAGCGATATGAGTAGTACACCATACTTCCATGTTTGGTTACAGACCAAAGCTTTAGCGTTCTCAGAAACCCAAACACAAGTTTCTTTAAAAACGAGATGAACACAATTTTCATTGTACAATGTTCAAGGAAAAAAGGTTGCTGAAACTTGGTTGTGCCGTATTTTTGTATTCCGTCCTGCGTTCAACTTTTGTTTTCACACGACATTTGTTGCACAACATGTTTCCCAAGATTGAAACCGTGGAATTTAATTTTAGTTTATAATGAGTCGAGTTTTCGACTTCTTAATAGTCATTTTTTACTATAGCTTTGAGTCGTTTCCGACTTTATTTTGATGTCATTTGACCTCTATCACTTTATTTCAGGTAGAACAACTCTCCCATAAGGTCGAAGCCTAGAAATGAACACTCGGGGAAAAACCAAAGACTTAAAACACAAAGTGGGCAAAAAGGTTCCCAACCGACCGGTACATGAAACCACTCTGAACCAGTTAGTCAGCTAGATGAAAGAATCAAACTTGGGAGCAACCGACTTTGAATCGGTCGATTGGACTCGCCAGCCGACCGGATGGATGAAGAACTTCAAAAAGCTCACAATCGCTCACTTTGAGTCAATCGGTTGAGAATCCAACCGGTCGGCTAGAGAAGAGTTATCCTAAGGCTTGCCCTCGCACGTAAAGAACCGGTCGGCTGGAGACTGGGGAAGTCCAAGCTTGCAATCGCTCACTTTGAGTCGGTCGGTTGGCCAGTCTAACCGGTCGACTGGTCCATGCTCTGTACAAGCAATGCAACCGCTTACTTTGAGTCGGTCGGCTGGATGTTTACGCAGAACATATGAGGACTCAAGGCCACCTGCCGACCGGGTGGACCTGCTACTTCAAGATTTTTTACCCGAGGCTATAAATAGAAGGAGATGGTTTTCACTAGTGGGCTGGATTTTTGGGAGAAGAATATTAAAAAAAGACACTCAATCAAGGTCATCATGAAGGATTAAACCAAGGAGAAGAAGAGAATATCAAAGGGAGATTCTAGGACTAATCATCCTACTTCCTCAACAATCTCTCCATTTTACTTGTTGTTTCTTATAAACCCTACTCACACTATGTTGTCTTACATGATGTGTGAGTAGTCTCCTTGTGTTTTGAGGATTTTACAACCCTCATTGGTATTCTATGATCATGTATACACATTTGATTCTATAATACATGGTGTTAAAATCATGTTCACTAAGCTCTTCATATTTGACATGTCACTAAGTGTTTGATGAAATGCCTAAGTAACATGTTGATCTTAAAACTTGATCTGAGCATCGATGAACCTTAGTGAAGGTTTGGATGTAGTGAATATTATCATATCTAGTGTTTACGACAGTAAATGCATAGAATTAAAGTGAACTAGTGTTTATTGCATATATCATGTATTACCTTGGGAGATGTTCCAAGGATAATAAAGGCTATGAAGTGAACCAACATCTCAATGGAGTGAGGTTCTAGTTAAGATGGCTTGACTAAGAATAGATTCACATGATTGGTCTACCTTAGTCTAAGCTAGGTTCCAAACTATTTGACACCTTGTTATCCTTAAGTCTTGTGTACGTGATCATTTGGGAAATGCCAAGGAGGGGCTTTTAATTGAAATTTAATCCCTCAAAACTCTTACATTGTTAGTTTTCATCTCAAATCACTTCATACTTGAATTGTAAAAGTAGCCAAGTAATATATGCAAAAGTATCCTAGCGCATAATCACATTTTGCTCCTTTGAGTTCGACCTGGTCTTAAAGGTTAATATAAATTGTTTTTTACTAGAGTTCTTATTGCATTCATTTGCGTGAGAAAATTCTGCAATATCAAAATGGTGTCGTTGTCGTGGAACAATGGTTAGATTATCCTTATGATAGTTTGTATGACAATTCGACTACTTCTTTTATATTATTTGTGTTTCTTGAGCATATCATATTATCCTCACTTGTCTTCCTTGCTTCTCTCCTTGTAGGTGCATCTCGTTTAGGCCCTCTAAAGCAAAGAAACCTAATGAGAGTGCGGATAAAGACTTGAATCCCTATTTCACAAGGAGCAAAGCATTTAAGTCAAAAGGATCATCTTCTAATTCTCAAGAGACACCCATTTTGAACATGGGCGAAAGACCACCTAGAACTCCCATTCCAAACCCTCATATCCTACCTCCAAACCCTATAATTCCTCAACCCAACCACGTGGCCCCTCTCCCTCAAGCTTGTAGGGCTCTTAAGGGATATGTAGCCCTTAATGCTTATGGCTACCGGTCTCCTATCCTAGTTCCCGTGATGGACAATGGTGACCTTGACTTGAAGACCTCCACGATCCAAATGGTTCAATCAAACAAATTTTTGGAGAGAGACAACGAGGACCCTTACTCCCATTTGACCTCATTCATTGAGATTTGTGACACTTTCAAGATAAATGAAGCTTCAAGAGATGCTATACACTTGAGATTGTTCCCTTTCTCACTCACGGGAAAGCTAGAGATTGATTTAGGAGCCTAACACCGGCTAGTTTCACTACTTGGGAAGAGCTTGCAACCGCATTCATTAACAAGTATTTTCCTCCATCCAAGACGGCTCACATTCGAAGCAAACTTCAAGAAAATGGATGGGGAAACGCTATATGAAGCTTGGGAGAGATACAAAGAGTATCAAAGACTTTTCCCACACCACAACCTAGATGCCTTCCTCTTACTCCATACCTTCTTTAATGAAGTTGATGGTCCCTCGCGGCTTGCACTTGATACCACCGCAGGAGGAGCCATTATGAACGTCGAACCAACGGATGGGTATGAGGTAATTGAGAATATCACAAAGAACTACTTCATATGGGAGAGTGAAAGAGGAAATCCAAGGAGACAAGGAGGAGGTTATGAAGTGAAAGCCATAAGTACAAGTGAATATGATTCATTGGCTAAAATATTGGGAGACCTCTCGAAGAAAGTAGATAGATTGCAACTTCCGGCGAAGGACCACTCAATGAGCCAAGGTTGTGACATTTGCGAGGTGAATGAGCATGATACCAACTCTTGCCCTTTAGTTCAACAGGATGAGAATGGAAATGGGTATGAAGAAGCAAACTATGTTGGAGGAAACCAAGGAAGGGAGCATGATGCTAGTTCCCCTCAAGGACAAAACTCTCAATCCAATTACACCACGACAAGGTTTTCATCGACTTGAAAAAATTACCCAAACTTCTCATACAAGACCATGAATCCTACCCCTCACGGTTTTGGTCCTAGCCCTACCTCAAGCAATCAAAATTACCAACCAAGAAACCAATTCTAACCAAGGCCAATGGACAACCTTACTTCAAAGGAATCTACCTCCCCAAGTTAACCATCCCCCTCGACAATCAAACGAGCCCTCGGGTATTGAGGCGATGTTTGCTAAACTCCTTGCTCATCAAGAGAAGATGAGTACAAAACAAGATAAGATGGAAGCTCAATTGATGGAAATGAAACAATCCAACCAAAGTTTGCATTCTCATGTAAAGATGCTTGAGAACCAAGTAGCGTAACAAGCCGAATCCTCCTCTTCAAGGGCACAAGGAAAGCTACCGGCTCAACCTGATCCAAACCCTAGAGAGTATTGCAATGCCATCTTTACACAAGATGAGAGATGTTTGAGGATGATTTGCTAGAGATTGATGAGGGTGGAACGAAAGAGCTTGGTGAAAAGTCATTCCCAAAGGCTCCCTACGAGGAATATTGTGCAGCGGTGACCCTTATAAATGGGAAACAACTAGAGGATATTCAGCCCAAGAAAACTACTTTGTTGCCTTCAAAGCCCACCGGCCAAGCTAGAGCTGAAGAAGAAGAAATATAAGATGTGATCACCATCCCTTCAACCGACAAGGCAAAAGAAATTAAGAAGAGAACAGAGAAATCAAAGCATTATTCTCTGCTCATTCCTTTCCCTCAAAGGCTTGTGAAGCCCACAAAGTTGGACAAAGAGTTTGGGGCCTTTACCACAATGCTAAAGAGGCTATATGTCTACCAACCATTTTTTAAGCTCATAAGCCCCTCTCTCCAACAAGTTTTTGAAATAGATGTTGTCCAACAAGAGGACCATTGAGGAAGATGATCATCATCCTCCCAACCATGAGTGCAGTGCCCTCTTTTTGATGCAAATTCCTGAAAAGGCAAAAGATCTCGACAAATTCAATATTCCTTGCTCGATCGGTGCGATGAACTTCCCAAATCCACTAGCCGATCTTAGAGCTAGTGTGAGCATTATGCCCCTAGCCACATATTACCAGCTTGGATTGAAAGACATAAAGTCCACTAAAATGACGCTATAACTCGCGGATGGGACAACAAGACATCCCTTGGGGTAGTTTAAAATGTGCCACTTAAAGTCAACAAATTCTACATACCATGCGACTTTGTGGTAATCAATATGGGGGACAATCGCACTTCTTTTTTGATTTTTCGGTGCCCTTTCTTGGCTACCGCCGGGTTCAAAATCAATATGGGAAATGGGAAGTTAACCTTGAAGCTTGGCGGTGACAAGGTAACGATTGAAAGACCTATCGAGGAAGTAGCATCGATACTCGAGACTTGCGATTTGAAGGAACAAGATGGTGGGGTAAATGAAAAGGTTAAAGCTACGGAGTTGACTAAGAAGAAGTTGCCCCAAATGCAAAATTCCGGCCAAGATCCTCCCCTTGATTACCATGGGTCATCATCATGCAATGATGAGATGAAAAAGAATGGTAATGCAAAAACATCAAGGGATGAGAAGCAAACATCGCTTTGGAAAAGCGCTATTAAGCAAGTTGCATGTAACTCTTAAAAGAACCCGGATTGATACCTCCAATATTCTACAAGTCCGGTTGATGAGGGATCCTAGCAAAGGAATCCTCAAGTGTGTTTCTTATAAAGAGATCCGGATTGGTCTTTGCCAAGCGTTAAACTAGGCTCTCACGGGAGGCAACCCGGTTTGTAAGTTGTCCATCTATGCACAAGTAATTCCATATATGTTTGGCATGCATGTACTGAACTTTGAGTGTGGACTTGGACGTTTGGATGATTGAAATGCATGATTGGATGTGCTTGGTGTTAAATGATGCTTGCGCGTAACTGCTAGGTGGTGTGTGACATCTTAAGCATGAACTGTATGATCCTAGCTTCCTTTTGTTGAAATAATGGGTATGCTAGTGATTTCTTGGTGGCAAAGCATGCTTTGAGTTTGGATTGAGCTTTTGTTGTGAATCTTGAGTGGTGCTCGTTCATTTTGAGGAATGTGAAAATTTTAAAGTGTGGAGTTTGGGTTCAAGCTAGAATAGAAGGATCTTTAGAATCAAAAACTTGGAAAAATTGCTAAAATCTTGTCTCCAGCCGGTCGGGTGGCCATTTTGCCAATTCTTAGCCGACCGACAGGCCATTCTTATTGAAAACTGTCTTTCTCGCTCAGTTTCAGTCGGTCGGCTGGATTCCCAACCAACCGGTTTGATCTTTCCCATTGATTTCATTCTAATCACTCAGTTTCAACGGATCGGCTGAAATTTTAACCGACCGGCTCATATCTCCACTCAGATTTCATTCAAACCACTCAATTTCAACCGGTCAACTGGATTCCCAACCGACCGGTTGAAATCTATTTAACCAAAAAATACAACTTCATTTTGAAACTCATTTCATCTCACCCCAAACATCTCACCCGACCGGCTCGCTCTCCACCCAACATCCTCACCCCAGCCGACTCCACTATGTCCGACCACCGTTGCCTGCTTCTTTCCGTCGCCCAACCTTTCCAGCCACGTTTGATTACCCTCCAGTCAGAACCCCCACATCGTCGAACCTAAACCTCCCCCGATCTCCTCCGCCCTCCATCAAAAACACCCATTCAACCACTCAATCCGCTCCTCATCCACCCTACTATAATCCCAACGCACCAATTTCATTCCCCGAATTCCCAAAATTGCAACCCTTATATCGCCCAAAATCACCCTCCAAACCGTCGATTTGAAATCTGCACCACAACCAACCGATCGGCTGGTTTGCGATACCCTTCAATTCTTATTTCTTTCACCATCTTTGATACCTCAATCATACCTAAGGAGGCATCCTCTTCAAAATCCAATTCCAAGGGCAAATAAATAGCCCAAGATGTGCCAAATGAGGAGAGGTATAAAAGCAACGAGGATGCTAGGCACGTTCTCATTCGCAAGAGGAAGCCGATAAGGGCTACTTTAAGGGATCCTAATTCATCCCCTAGCAAGGAATTGGAATCACCACCACCCTCTCCTAGCCCTCCTTCGAAGAAGAAGAGCAATCTTCAAAGGGCGCCTCCTCCATGCCTAAGAAATCAAAGAAAACACTAGTACAAAAACACTATAGACTGCGCTTTGCATAAGCGTTGTGTCTCAAAAAATGGTCATTAGACAGCGCTTCAGCTATAGGCATTGTCTAATGGTACCTTTAGACAGCGCCTACACACCAGGCGCTCTCTTATGTGAACTTTAGTCAGCGCTTGGGCATATGAGCTGGCTTAAGTTTACCTGTGCTTGGGAAATAAGCGATGTCTAAAGGGACCATCAGACATCCTATATAATTGAAGTGCTGTTGAAAACCCAGCATTGAAGACATCACTATAATTCCAAGCGCTATCTTTTGTTAAACTAAAAACTCAGTTCTTACTTTTCAATCAAAAATCTCACTCAGACTGAATTACCTCGCCTTCAAATTCTTTCTACCGTCTTCGACCGCCACTGAATTGAATCACCTCTTCATATTCATTGTTCAAGGTATGTTGATTTTTGTTAGGGTTAAGTTTTGTATTCATCTCCATCTCGGATTCAACTTAGGTTGCGATTCTCGTCTGCATATTCAACTTAGGGTTGCGATTCATTTCAATTAGCGTGGCTAGTTGAGTTGCATCATATTCAACTGCGCTTTAGTTGTTTGGTTTTGATATATTGATTGTCATTGGTATGGATTTGAAACATATTTGTTGCTTGAGTTGCTTCCATTCGGTTGTTCATCGCTAGCGCTTTTGCTCCCAATACCAAAGCCCTGACTGCCAGATTTGTTGCTGCTTGTGCAACAAATACGTACGCCTCTCTTGGAATATTTGTTTGATGTTTTGATGTGTTGGGTTTTGTTTTTAATTAATTATGTTTGTCATTGGTTTTGGATTTTTGTATTGACATATGATTTGTTGTGTGCATATTTTCGTAGACGAATTCATTCATTGAGTTGCTCGTGAGTCCCTTCCTGGCATTGTCTTGTCGTATCTTTGAGTAGGTAAGTTACTTGTGACTTTATTCAATGTTTTGATTTGAATGATTGAAAGTGTCCCATGTATTTGTTTAGGTTGCTTATTGGTTAATTTTTTCTTGTTTGGTGAACATGGCTTATAAGAAGCCGACAAGCGGCGTCGTTGCTCTATATATAGTTTGTGTTCCTTCCTTGGAATGAAATTGATGCATCATGTGCAATTTTGATGCTAATTGTATGTATAAGACTTTCTAGATATGCTTCCTTGAAAAATAAACATACATGCTAATTTCAGTTTTACTTTTCTTTTGTCCAATATAAACATAGGTTGCAATTTATTCATATCCTTAATCAACACTATACATATAGTTTGATGACAATGGACCGAGCGTGGATGTCAGTTAACCGTCTAACAGATGAATACGAGCAAGGAATTCATAGTTTTTGTAATTTTGTGAGGTTATTTGCCGATTGAAATGGGTCCGAATACGTACGTACACTGTCCATGCATGTGGTTTTGGAATATAAAAAAGTTATAGTCGGTGAATTGGTAAACTGACACGCGTATTTTTAACCCTTTATAGTTGTCAAAATATTAGTTTTAGGGGTCAAATTGCAGTCAAACAAAATTTATAATCCTTGGTAAGCCAAGGGTCGATCCTAGGAGCAATGCGTGTGAGTACTAGGTAACAAGTGACCTATTTAGCTATTCCGAATGACAAAGGGTTTTGTGGTGTTAAAACAAGCAGAAATTAAATAGCAGAAAATAAATGTTGTGTGTTTATTCAGAGAAGGAATCCCAGAATCCATACTTCACCCGTGCTAACCCCACTAATCATGCAATCATTCTACGTTAATTATTCATGCTATCGAATATGGAATATAACCGAAGTAACACTAGACAAGCCGCCCATCCACGGATCATTGTCTAGATTAATCTCAATCGTTGAACGCCGCCCATCCACGGATTATCAACAATTTCGATTTATTAAATTAAAGGTTTTCCTATTAAATCATGTAAACATGACCTAACATCAATTTCATGCAATCCGGTTAATCCCTAGGGCCCATCCACATTTCGGCATATAACCTAAATACGTTCTATCAATGCAAACATACCCTTTGATGTAAATACATGCATAAAACGATAATATTAAGCACGCAATGAAATTGAATAATCGAATCGCATAAATAAAAAACGTCAATTGATCACATGAGAGTTAGGGTTACATAGCACGGGATCCGTAGGATCCCGGAATAAGAGGACTACTCACTATTCATGGTGATTCAACCAAAAATAGTGTATATTGAAAGGAAGAAACGAGTAAACCGTAAAGACGCGGCGAAGCTCGATGATCATCACGCTGAAAGCTCTGTCTTCTCTCCCAAGTTAGGGTTTCTTCTCCAAAATAACAACAACCAGTCTATTCTGCTTTGTGTTTCCTTATATAGACCGTCTAAAAAGCCCGAAAAGCCCAAAAATTGAATTTAGAAACGACTTGTAGTTTTTGCCAGCCGACGGTCCCGTTACAGCCGAGCCTGTAACGGCTGTAACGGGCGAGGCTGAAATCTCTGAGAAAAATGGTCCCGTTACACCCGTTACAGTCCCAGCTGTAACGGTTGATGAGCCTTGTAACGGGACTGCCCGGAATCTCTAATATATTGAGGACCGTTACACCCGTTACAGCCTAAGGTGTAACGGGCGCTGAGGCCTGTAACGGGCTGTTCCGGCATAACTTCGATTTTTGGCCTTTTTCGATCGATCTTTCATTCTTCTCAACACTTTGGCTCCAAGGAGCGAAGATATATCGATTTTACCTGAAACACTAGAGAAAGACATCAAATATAGACAATTTGCCCGGAGAATGAACGTAATCCTTCCTCGAATGTAGTGAATAATTAGTCGAAATATCGACTGATCAAAACACTCCACACTTAGGATTTGTTCGTCCCGAACAAATGTCAAACATATGGCAGAATAAATACATGAGAGTATGCAACGCTCAACGACCATAGACTACCTACTCAAGTGACATGTGATCAATTCTAACTAGACATAAAAATAAAGAGATAACTCACTGTCGTAGAGGACACGAATGCATTTAGCATATGCATCAAGCCTTTAAACCTATAGGCTGCCCTAGTAGGACGAGTATAGTCTCGTGAAGGTTTTCAGGAATGGGACTACCTACAAATCCCATATACAACTAACGCGCATGCATGCATGATGCTCAACAAGTCATAGTAAAGTCATGTCATACCTCGGATTCATCGTGTTACCTCGACTTCAAGACAAACATCTTCATTAAAGTTTCAGACAATCATAGATTAAACGAGTTTGCATTCAAACGGTCAGTACACACGACTAACAAACGCCTCATCACAAGTTCTAAATAGTTCTATAGCAACGGTATAAGTATGAAGAGTTGCACAAAACATGCTCGCCATTCACCTATGCTATCTAGGGATAGTCCACGGGCTCTTGGCGCAAAGCTCATTCTCAAGTGCCAAGGACTAGGCAATGACCCGTAAGAGAAGAGGAGCCTGGCTTAATAGTTTTTCTGAAAAATAGCTCGAAAAATTGCATAGGAAATTTTAGTGTAAGCACGAGGATCGTTCCTTAGACTATAGTATATGAATTCTCAAGATATGCTATGATTTGCACGCAATGAAAAGGTGGATTTACACTACGCCAAGCAGAAGGGGGCAGAAATTGTTTCAAGAGTGTTTTCCAGATACCAGGGGTGACTTTTCTCACCGGGTCCTTGGTATTTTCTGCTTTCGCAGAATCAACAAAAGCATATATTTTTTTTTTCAAACTGGCTTTTTCTTTCATAAACAACTATGCTCGGGGCCAATGTTGCACCCATTTTCCAGAATTTAGAACTTTGCTTTTGAGGGGAAAACTTGAAGGTCAATTGTCTAACTCCACACTTAAAGCTCGACATAGTGTATGAATAAAGGCGGGTGCATGCAAATCACGACAAGGGTAGAGAATCATATACTAGTACTGAGGTCACCTAGAAAAAGATATGCAATTTTAAGCTTTTGAAAGTTTTGAAACGGTGCCTACTAGTATCAAATCTTAAACATGCTTCAAGAAATACGTAGAACATGTGATAGGCGAGGGTTAGCAATGATACTGACTCAAGAGAATACGCACACGAGCAAAACTATTTCAAGTCCTAGATTTTGAATCCAAAAGAATGTCAATCAGTCAAGGAGTATTGTAGAAAACGAGGATTTCAATCGCGATACTTAGACAGTTGAGCATGTACAATGAGTGAATATGAAATGCAATGCATGTGACTATGCGCTACCCACTCCACACTTAAAATCGAGCTTAGTCCCTAAGCGAAAATTATAGAACAAGAAAAAGTGCATAGGAACTTCACTCGTGTGTGATGATGCGATGTCCATGGAGATTAAACGATGGCTGGTGAGTGAAATACGACCCGTGAGCTGGTAGATGTACGAATAAAAATATAGAGCTGCACAAGTAATAGCTTAGCATTGATAATCGCGAAATGAATGGAAAAATGAATGATGTGAGTAAAGATGAACAACAATAATGGGATAACTCAAACATCGAATAAGAAGAAAGCAGTGAATAATATCCAAAAGTCAGTGTAATTGATGTGAAATGCAGCAAATACTGACAATATGGCAAGAAGAAAATTAGCATAATAAAATCCGAAAGGGGAACTAGCTAGCCCCATCGTCAAAGGCATCAGCGGGATGAGAGGGACCACCCTCACGGCCAGGTGGTGGAGGGAAATCGAGCTCGGCATGCTCAAGAAGAGTGGATAAAGCGCCATGCTCCCAATCTCGTGCCCTGATGGCGTGAGTCCTGAAATCAGAGAAGTCGTCCCGGAGTTGATTATGGGATACAGAAAGTCAGCTCTGCGTAGCAATAATCGGAGCTAGGCTAGCCAAAATCTGGCGCTGATAACTCATCATCTGAGTCTGCACTTCTGCCATCTGATGAACCTGCGCGGAAAGCCGCATCTGGTTGGCCTCCAGGCGCGCGAAACGCTCTTCGAAAGTGGTCGGGAACTGATCATCAGCAGGAGGTTGCAATGGAGGGGCCGGTGGGGCTGCTGGATTCATCTCATTAGGCGCAACCACTTTAGGCTCCTGTGCCTCGTCCATGTCAACATCATCCTGCGAAGGCTGGACCTCCTCAGCTGGTGCAGGCTCACGCGGAGGGGAGGCTACCCTGTCCTGTGCCCTATCAATGCGGCGCTTCTTTGCTCCCTTCGGAAGCTCGGGGTTATGAGCCCACTCCCCGTCCGGCTTAATGAATTTATAGAGAAGGAGGTGGTCCATATGCAGATTTAAATCAGTCTCGGTCCCGTACAGGGAGCTGAGATCCCATCCTCGAGACTCGGCGAGCACAGAAATAAAATAGCCGCCTCCCATGGCCTTGTTCCCAAGAGATGTGGCCCAAGCTGTCATCATCCCGCTGAGGATCTGAAAGAAGTCAACTGGTACCTCTCTGCTCATCGAGATCATAATATCCAAGTCGGGGTTAGAAATCACAATGGCACCCTCGGCTCGAGCATTAATGCCTAAAGCCACAAGTCTATGGATAATCTTCCACACTGGCTCCTTGATGCTTGCCGCACCCCATCCGGACCGGAAATAGTAGTCAAATCCAGAAATACTCTTCTAGAACTCATACCGCTCTTCAGTACTATACTCGCCACAAAATCCCTCTAAAGGAAATCCCAAAGCCTCGCAGACTTCGTCCTTGGACATAGTGTATGGTTGGTGCCCGATTTCGAATGTCCAATGAGTTACCTTCAATGGACTGCCAACTATCTCGAAGGTAGCCAAAAACTCCTTGACTAACATAGGATACGTTGATTTGACTCGGCTAGCGAACAAGATATCAAGCCCGGAGGCGATAAACATACTACGACATTGCGAATATATATCCCGCTTCAAATCCATAAGAGTGTCAATGCAAGGGATGAGAGTAGGCTTTACCGATTTTGTTGACAGGATTCTGTCGTAACGGTCCTGATGCGCTGGTGTGGCAAATCGACCTGCATTGGTCAGCGGGTAGTACCGGGACTGATTGGGCGGTGCTGGGATGATGGCAGTGGAGGTGCTCGGAGGAGCTCGCTTGGTGCGGCCGGAGCGACTGGAGGAGGGGTTACCGGCGGAATTGTTTTTAGCCCTTGATCTAGCCATGGTGGGTGTAGGGTTTGGGGCTAGCCGGAATTGGAGATGTGGGTGGTCGAAATTGGAGAGGGGTTTCGGCTGTGGGAGAAGATGGAGTGACGGACGGTTGGAGTGGTGATGATCGGGCGGCGGGGTGGACCGGCGGACGGCGAGGGAGGAGAACGGGGGGTCGGACGGTGTGGGGAGTGGTCGGGAGAAGGGAGGTCGGCGGTCGGAGTGAGCAGCGGCTGAGATTAGAGGTTGTGGTTTTGAAGTTTTGAAATTAGGGTTTTGGATTGGGGTTTTGAAGAAGAAGACCAAATGTCCCGTTACAACCGAGCCTGTAACGGCTGTAACGGTTGTAACGGGCAACCCCAAAATCTCTGAGTTTCCTTCGCCCGTTATAGACCTCTTCAGCCCGTTACAGTTCAACTGTAACGGGTGTAACGAGACTGACCAAAGTTGCTGTTTTAATGCCTCCCGTTACAGATCCATTAAGCCCGTTACAGTCCAGCTGTAACGGCTGTAACGGGACAACCCGAATTCTCTACCGAAATTGTCTTTTTCTGAAAATTCGACGTCGTTCACTCAACACTTTGATTCCTGCATAGTTCACACATAAATCGTACAATGCAAAATGCAAATAAATAAAACTTACAGCGCGGGTTACTCCCCGAAGAGACCTAGTTTAACGTCTTGGCGAGACATAGCAAGGGTGGTGGAACTAAGAGCATTCTCGGGAAGTCCCTTGCTGAGATCCCTTCCCGAGAAGTAGGTCGTCGTCAATCCCGTCAGGAGGTGCAAGATGCTTCAGAACGTGATAGTGCTTGAGGCGTTGCCCGTTGACTACCATGGTTTTTCCTCCTTCCACACTGATTTCTACATGCCCGTCTGGATGTGCACGTTCTACTGTATCCATTTTGTGTGCAATTTCCCAGGAAATAATCTAAGACGGGAGTTGTAAAGAAGAACTCGCTCGCCTTCGTTGAATTCTCTGCGCACTATCCTCTTGTCATGCCACTTCTTAGTTCTCTCCTTATAAATCCGAGCATTCTCATAAGAATCTAATCTAATTTCGTCGAGCTCGTGCAGTTGTAGTATTCTCTTCTCACCGGCTGCCTTCATATCCATATTCAACTCTCTAATAGCCCATAGCGCCTTGTATTCTAATTCGACTGGCAAGTGGCAGGTCTTTCCATAGACTAGTCTGAACGGACTCATACCGATAGGAGTTTTGTATGCGGTCCTGTATGCCCACAGTGCGTCATCTAGCTTGGACGCCCAATCTTTCCTGTGGCTCGAGACTGTCTTTCCCACAATGCTCTTGATCTCTCTGTTAGAGATCTCAACCTGGCCACTAGTCTGAGGGTGATAAGGAGTGCCAATCTTGTGGTAGACACCATACTTCTTCAATAGAGTTTCGAAATTTCTTTCTTTGAAGTGAGAACCACCGTCACTGATAACTGTTCTGGGCACTCCGAAACGAGGGAAGATCACCTTCTGAAACATTTTGATAACTACCTTGGCGTCGCAAGTAGGAGTAGCAACTGCTTCAATCCACTTAGAAACGTAGTCGACTGCTACCAATATATACTGATTACCGTAAGAAGACGGGAATGGTCCCATAAAATCAATCCCCCATACATCGGAGAGGTCCACTGCGAGAATACTCTGCTGGGGCATCTCCTGCTGCTTAGAAATATTTCCAGTCCTTTGGCACTGATCACAGGCTTTGACAAATTCGTGCGCGTCCTTGAATAGTGGGGGCCAAAAGAAACCGGACTGTAGGACTTTCGTGGCTGTTTTGGAACCAGCCCCATGTCCACCGTATTGTGAAGAGTGGCACCGTTCCAGAATAAACGGGATCTGATCCTCATCCACACAAGTCCTATAGAGACCGTCAGCACATAATCGATACAAGTAAGGATCATCCCAGAAGTACCTTTTGACGTCGGAGAGAAATTTCCTCTTCTGGTTGTGCGAGAGGTCGAGAGGGAGGATTCCGCAGGCCAGGAAGTTAACGAAATCTGCGTACCACGGGACATTGTCCACATCAATGTGCATCAGCTGTTCGTCCACAAGAGAGTCATTTATCGGGAGCTTGTCCTCTTCGCGGTCGAGCTCTCCTAGCTCGAGGCGTGACAAGTGATCTGCAACCAGATTTTCTGCACCCTTCTTGTCCCTAATTTCAATGTCGAATTCCTGGAGGAGGAGGACCCATCGGATAAGACAAGGTTTGGAGTCCTTCTTCGACAGTAGATACTTGATAGCAACATGATCAGTGTATACTATGATTTTCGAACACAGTAGGTACTGCCTGAATTTCTCGAAAGCATAGACAACGGCTAGCATTTCTTTCTCAGTGGTAGTGTAATTGACTGCTGCTCCGGCGAGGACCTTGCTGGCGTAGTAAACTACGTGTAGTTTCTTGTCGATGCGCTGCCCCAAAACTGCTCCTACTGCAAAGTCACTAGCATCACACATTAGTTCAAACGGCAACTCCCAATCGGGAGGTTGCACTACAGGAGCGGAAGTAAGAGCAGTTTTTAGACTGTTGAAAGCATTTAAACAAGAATCAGTAAATTTAAACTCATCTTCCTGACAAAGAAGATCAGTGAGCGGCTTTGCTGTCTTCGAGAAATCCTTGATAAATCACCTGTAAAATCCAGCGTGCCCAATAAAACTCCTGATCCCTTTTACGTCTTTTGGTGGCGGCAGCTTTTCAATCACCTCTACCTTTGCGCGATCAACCTCGATACCTCTGTGAGAAACCATGTGTCCAAGCACTATACCTTCCTGCACCATAAAGTGACACTTCTCCCAGTTCAAAACCAGGTTAGTGTCAACACAACGACGAAGAACATCAGATAGGTTAGAGAGACACGAATCAAATGAGGAACCATACACCGAAAAATCATCCATAAATACTTCCATGGTATGTTCCAAGAAATCAGAAAATATTGCCATCATGCAACGTTGAAATGTGGCTGGTGCGTTGCAAAGACCAAAGGGCATACGTCTATAAGCAAATGTGCCAAAAGGGCAAGTAAAAGTCGTTTTCTCCTGGTCCTCGGGGTGTATAGGGATCTGGAAAAATCCACTATAACCGTCGAGGTAGCAGAAAAATTTATGCTTTGCTAGACGTTCTAACATTTGATCAATAAAGGGCAAAGGAAAGTGATCCTTAAGAGTAGCCTTATTCAATTTCCTATAATCAATGCACATACGCCAACCAGTCATAGTACGAGTAGGAATCAATTCATTATGCTCATTTCGTACAACAGTGAGACCGCCCTTCTTAGGGACTACGTGCACAGGACTAACCCACTTACTATCAGCTACAGAATAAATGATGCCGGCATCTAATAATTTCAGAATTTCTTTCTTAACAACATCATTCAATTTGGGGTTCAAACGTCTCAAGGCATCCCTACTAGGCCTAGCATCGTCCTCAAGGTTAATTCTATGCATGCACAAATCTGGGCTAATCCCCTTGAGGTCGTCTATAGAATATCCTAGGGCTGGTCTATGTTCTCGCAAGACAACAAGCAATTTCTGGGTCTCTACATCAGTCAAGGATGCATTAACAATCACCGAGTAGGTTGAGTTAGGGCCCAGAAATTCATACCTGAGACTTGCAGGTAGAGGTTTCAGCTCTACCGTGCAAGATTCCTTACCTGGGTCTCCTGCGGCATCAGCTGCGTCCGCACCCTCTATGCTCATGGCGTAGACATCCATCGGTATAGGGCAGCCCGGTACAACCGTGTAAGACTCAATAGATGTGAGTGAAATGGGCTGATCAACATCAGCAGAGTCTAGCACATCACAATCAGCTAAAAGACTAGGAGTTCTGCACATGTCAGGTAAATAAAAGACAACACGTTCGTTGCCTACTCGCAAAGCTATAGATCCCCTATCCATGTCAATAACTACCCTAGCCGTGTAAAGAAATGGTCTACTAAGTATAATTGGGATGTCAGTGTCCTCTGATATCTCTAGCACGACAAAATTAGCAGGGATATAAATATTCTTCACCCTAACGGGTACGTCCTTCAGAATCCCTTTCAGGAGTCTGCAAGAACGATCCGCAAGGCGAATAGAGATATTAGTAGGACAAAGATCACCCAAATTCAGTTTAGCATATAGGGAATAAGGCATGATAGACACACTAGCACCTAAATCACACAATGCACGACGAATAGTAAGACCACCAATATCACAAGAAATAGAAAAACTCCCTGAATCCTTAAGCTTAGGCGGTATGGGCACGTGCATGGCGGCGCTGCACTCCTCACTTAGAGCTACTGTCTCGGTTCCGTCCATCTTCCGCTTCCCGGTCATGATCTCCTTTATGAATTTGGCATATGTTGGAATCTGCGTGATTGCATCTGTGAACGGCATAGTGATTTACAGTGTGCGAATCTTGTCCACGAATTTCATGAACTCTTTGTCTCTCCTAGCACCCTTGAGCCGCTGAGGGTATGGGACTGGAGGTTTGTAAGGAGCTGGCTCCACTGTCCGCGCAGAATTTTCTTCTCGGTTTTTAGCTTCGTTGGATGTTTCTCCTTCAGCAGATGCAGATTTGAGAGCTGAGTTTTCTGCTCCTGTTTGAGTGTCTTGAGCTGATATCATCTCAAGGTGTTTGCCACTACGGAACGTGGTGGCATTGACCGATTCCCTAGGATGATGCTCTGGTTTTGAAGGGAGTTTCCCATGTTCCCTTGTTGCTAAATTTGCTTGCTGAGCCACCTGAGTTTCCAGCATTCTGTTCTGAGTGACTAGCTGGTCGATCGTCTTCTGGAGTTCTTGCACTTTCTTATCCTGCTTTGCCATAAAATTAGCCATCATGGCTTCCATGCTAGATGAGCTGGCGGACTCCTGCTGCTTGGGCTGTTGCGACTGGTATGAATAATTCCCTGGATTCTGATTCTGTTGCCCTTGCGACTGATTTTGATACTGGTTATTATACTGAGTCCTCGGCTGGTAGGAATTGTTGTTCTGCTCCTGAGCTCGAACGTTATATTGCTCTCGTGGCTGGTACGGCGCATTGCCTTGCTGCTGTTTGTAAGGGGGATTCGGAGCTGCCTGATTGTGGGGTTTGTAAGATAGGTTGGGGTGATTTCGGTTGGGGTTGTCCCACCTGTTACCGGCTGATCCGTTCCCGAAACCAGTCCCTTGATTGTTCTGCCCAACAAAGTTGGCATCCTCCTGATTCCCGCTGCCATTATCTGATCCGATCACTGGGCAACCGTCTGCGTAGTGAGAAGGGGAGCCACAAATCTGACAGTACACTCCTATGTTAGCAACGTCCGAGGGCTTCATACTGTTAGCTAGCTTCATATTCTGAATTTCGTTTGCAAGCAGCTTTACAGTGTCAGTCAACTTAGCGATGTCATTAGAGCTCTCAGCTTGGCATAAATCCTGCACTCCCTTCCTGTCTCTAGGGTTGCCTCGATCACTGGTCTAGAGGTGGTAGTCTTGAGCTGCCCTTTCTATAATTTCATAGGTGTCTTCTAACGGGACTTGGTTCAATCCCCCACCTGCTGCTTGATTGATTAGGGTACGCATCCCTTGATCGATCCCCTGATAGAAGGTATCAATAATCTGCCACTGCTCTAGATTGTGGTGTGGACACATCCTCGTCAGCTCTTTGTACCTCTCCCAATCGTCGTACAGAGTCTCACCATCGATAGACCGAAATGATATAATCTTATTCCTGAAATGAGCTGTCTTTGATGGTGGGAAGTACTGCTGAAGGAAAGCTTCGGCTAGCCTATTCCATGTAGTAAACATGCCCTCTGCATGGCTATCTAGCCACCTGCTGGCTTTGTCGGACAGTGAGAATGGGAATAGCCTGAGGTAATAAGACTCTGAAGGGACCCCATTGGTCTTCACTGTATTGCACATCTGAACGAAACGCTTGAGATGCTGGTGAGGGTCTTCATTAATCCTCGTGAGAACTGATTATTCTGCACCATCTGAATGAGACCGGTTTTCAATTCCCAAGTATTAGCTTCTATTCTGGGCGGTGCAATGGCGGACTGAAATCCAGTGACGCGTGGAGTAGTGTAATCTCCAAGAGTTCTGCGCACTGGTTGTTGCACTCGTGGCTGCTGTCCATCTTCGACCCTTCCGTCTAGAAAGTTTTGATTCATGGCTATTGCTGCGAAATTTCTGTTCAGTGCTCGTAGCTGCCGAGCTTCGTTCTGGGCCTGACGATTGAATTTTCGTTGGACCGGTGTTTCGTCGTCTGAAATCTGAATCTGCTTTTTCTGTTTGAGCGCTTTCCTTGGCATGAACTAGGTAGAACCTGCAAAGACATAGAAAAATTGTGAGCGAAGAAATCAAAACAGAAAAATCAGAAATCAAGTAAGGTGGAATAGTCTAAACTACACGAGTTAGATCTAATATCACACTAGACGCTGCTCCCCAGCAACGGCGCCATTTTGACACGCGTATTTTTAACCCTTTATAGTTGTCAAAGTATTAGTTTTAGGAGTCAAATTGCAGTCAAACAAAATTTATAATCCTTGGTAAGCCAAGGGTCGATCCTAGGAGCAATGCGTCCGTAGGATCCCGGAATAAGAGGACTACTCACTATTCATGGTGATTAAACCAAAAATAGTGTATATTGAAAGGAAGAAACGAGTAAACCGTAAAGACGCGACGAAGCTCGATGATCCTCATGCTGAAAGCTCTGTCTTCTCTCCCAAGTTAGGGTTTCTTATCCAAAATAACAACAACCAGTCTATTCTGCTTTGTGTTTCCTTATATAGACCGTCTAAAAAGCCCGAAAAGCCCAAAAAGCCCAAAAATTGAATTTAGAAACGACTTGTAGTTTTTGCCAGCCGACAGTCCCGTTACAGCCGAGCCTGTAATGGCTGTAACGGGCGAGGCTGAAATCTCTGAGAAAAATGGTCCCGTTACACCCGTTACAGTCCCAGCTGTAACGGTTGATGAGCCTTGTAATGGGACTGCCCGGAATCTCTGATATATTGAGGACCGTTACACCCGTTACAGCCTAAGGTGTAACGGGCGCTGAGGCCTGTAACGGGCTGTTCCGGCATAACTTCGATTTTTGGCCTTTTCGATCGATCTTTCGTTCTTCTTAACACTTTGGCTCCAAGGAGCGAAGATATATCGATTTTACCTGAAACACTAGAGAAAGAAATCAAATATAGACAATTTGCCCGGAGAATGAACGTAATCCTTCCTCGAATGTAGTGAATAATTAGTCAAAATATCGACTGATCATAAACCACCTATTGTTAAGCGGTATCAATCTCAATTACAAAGTATGGCGTATGCATGGTGAGACTAAACCACGAAACGATGCACCTCGCGTTCAAAGTCTTTAGCACCCACCACCATTAGAGAGCCTTCTCCCTTACCCCTTCCTAGTGCTCCCCTTACTAGAGCATTAGTACCTATCGAGGCGAGTGGTGGTCCATTGGAAGGTCACTTGCCATTACCCACACCCTTCCCATTTCCGAGCCTCTTTCGTTCAAAGATGTGAAGCACAAGAAAAACCATGAGTACATCATAAGGAAAGGGAAGGAGGCCATAGTGACTCTCTATCTCGATATGGGAGTCCTTGGAGACCTTGGAGTTGCAAATGAGGTACGCACCGAATTCCATTGTAGTGGACTTGATTTCTTGTTTTTGGATGATCCGGGATCCTACCAAAGGGTAGTAGAGGAGTTTGTATGCTCTTTTGAGTCAGTGAAGGTTGATGATGGGGAGCGTTTTGGAAATTTGTATTGGGGGAGGGAGTTCAAAATAAAAGAGAATATGATTCGGGAGTGGCTTAGTTTCCCTAGCAATGGTGATGATGTGCACCAATTCACTAAACATGGGAGGAGCAGATTTTGGAAGGAGATTTCAGGGCGGCATGAGTTTTTTGTGTCCTTTTATAACTCTTCCACCACATCATCGCCATTGGGGTTAATACTCGTAAGGAGCAAGCTAGAGCGGTGACCATTCTCGATCTTGAGATGATGTTTCCCATATATCATAGGCATACACTTGAATGGGTTGCCATCCTCGCCTCCCGATTCGAGAGGTAAGTGAAGGAGACTTCAAGGAATACCGCATTGGGAGGAGGTTCCTTGATTACATTGATTGCCATGAGGTGCAACTTCACCTTCGGCTATGAGGGGTGCCCTAAACCATTAAAGAAAGTCCTCAATGTGCCTACCATGAAGCATATGCGCCTTCTCAAGGCGGATGGAGTTACTTGGGAGGAAGACAAAAAGCCTCACAAGAAGGAACTTCGGGATTCTGCAAAGAGTAGGAGGGCAGCCTACAAAATGAAGAACCATCTATATTTCCTAGCTAACCTCACACCATCTCCTATTCTTTCACCTCCCACGACCATCGACCATGCGGCTCCCATTCATGAGGAGTTACCCACTAATGAGTCGGTCGTTGAGAGTGCACCCCATGCTAAAGAGGATTGGACTGCTTGGTGTGAGAGGGTCTCCTCCGATATTGCGGATTTGAGGAGTGGTCTAGCCAGACTTAAGGAGTTTACTAGAGAGGAGGTGCTGCATACTCGCCAGGAGTCGGAGTGGCTCTGCACTATATTATTATCCATGATCAGATGCTCGAGTGCTCCAGTTGATACTCCTCCAGTTGATCCAGGGCCTTCCGTCCCTCATGCCACCTTCTCATTGCCTTCCACAGCTTCCACTAGACCCGAGGAGGCGAACATGCCCACTGATGCTCTGGAGGAGGTTGATGGAGCTACTACTAGAGAGGCCACTCCGAGAGGCGATGATGCTACATCTTGAGCCCATGCTACATTTTGATGACACGTGTATTGTTACTTTGTTACTTGGATCATGTATCTGGATGTTAAGTTACCTTTTGGCGCATTTTTGGGATGATGTATGTTATTCGGATGATTTACTCTTCACTTGTCTTTCATTGTATCTTACACTCATATGATATTGAAGGTGTTTTACCATTTGTGGGTTTAAGCTTTATAGGATATATATATATGTGTTCTTCTCGTGACAAATTCACCTTTCTTATCTGCAATTGCAATCAAAAGACTGTTTATCATTCTCAAGAGTTAAATTATTGGATTTAAAACCATTCTACACACGAGGGGAGTTCCTATGCACCTTTACCTTTATTTATCATTCTTCGTGCTTAGGAACTAAGCTTGAATTAAGTGTTGAGTGGGTTAATGCGCATAGTTCACATGCTTTAATGCCATGCATCTCATTCTTAGATGGACACTTGCATCTTTTGCACATTATCCCTAACATGAGAGTGTTTTTAACCACATAGGCTTGTGATTATCAATTCTAAATACCTATAAATCACATCTAGCCTACTTGTCAAAATTATTTGATCTTGAACTTAGAACTACCATAGTCCTTAGTGTGTGCATTTTTGTGAATCAATATCATTGCTATCCATTGTCTATCTAATTTTCTTAGTATTTTCATTGAAATACCTTGAACTAAGTTTTAGCAAGCACTTTTAAAAAAAATTCACGAAAACCTTAAACCTTTTGAATGCTCCTAGGTGACTTGAGTTTCTCTAATTTAGTGCCTTGCTCGTGATTGTTTCCCACTCATTCCATACATTCTTTGAACATATTGTCAAGTTTTAAGTGTAGAGTCAAAAAGGGTGAAAAATCGGCCCCAACAAAAAAAAGTTATACGTTCATGGTCAAAAGAGGGCAAAGCCCCGACTATAAACTTTCTTGAAGTACAAGAGAAGTTTTGCTCCAAGATATACAAATGTCGAGGGTTAGGAAGAAAAGTTCCCCCTCGAAAGCATTTGTAGGCCAAATTCTATTTGAAAAAAGAAAATAAAGAGCACTTAAAACTTTGACTTTATGTTCTTCCATCATTCTACATTTGCGCGGGTACATCATTTGTATTGTGTGCTAGTAGATTAACTTTTCGACGATCCTTGTGCTTGCACGAGAACTATCATTCAACCTATGCTTGTTTTCTAAGAGCTCTTAGTGTCGAACTCCTCTTTCCTTATGGATTATGGCTTAAGCGCCTAAGATTTAGGAATGAGTTCCATGTCGCGAACCAATGGACTAGCCCTAGCTAGCATAAGTGAGCGACTGATACCTTTTTGTGCAAACTACCAACTTTGCTTTTATTGTATTGCTTTGAAAATGAGTAGATTATTGGATTAGACATTTGATTGCTCTAATATTGATGATCTTGAATGCACAACCTCATGGGTACTTAAACGGTTCGAAAGTTCTTTTGATGATAATATGATGGTAGTCCTAGTCTGGGATGAGGGATTTGTTTTGAGAAATCCTCACCTTGGCACTCTTGCATCCATTCTCATGGGGTAGGTGCATTTGGGATTTTTGAGTATTCCCTTTTCAGAAAACTCTCACGAGACTATAGCTAGTCCACTGGGGTAGCCGAGGGGTTTAAAGGCTTAATGCATATGCTAAATGCATTCGTAATGCCTGCAGAAAGGAGCTAGATAGGATATGTATATACTTTCATTTATCTTTCATTGGCATGTTTAGAAATAATGATCGAGACCTTGTGAAAGCTAGTAAGTCAAATAGACGAAAAACATAGCACCACTAGCATTTCGCCATTTGCATTACCATGACATATTTGCATACTTTTTTCGGGACGAACAAAGCTTAAGTGTGGAGTGTTGATAAGTCGAGTTTTCAACTTATTAATAGTCATTTTTCACTATAGCTTTGCTTTGAGTCGTTTCCGACTTTATTTTGATGTCATTTGACCTCTATCTCTATATTTCAGGTAGAAAACAACTCTCCCCCAAGGTCGAGGCCTAGAAATGAACACTCAAGGAAAAATCAAAGATTTAGAACAAAAAGGTTCCCATCCAACCGGTTCATGAAACCACTCTGAACCAGCCGGTCGGCTGGATGAAAGAATCAGACTTGGGAGCAACCGTTCACTTTGAGTCAGTCGGTTGGACTCGTCAACTGACCGGTTGAATGAAGAACTTCAGAAAGCTCACAACCGCTCACCTTGAGTCGGCCGGCTAAGAATCCAACCGCTCGGCTAGAGAAGACCTATCCGAAGGCTCGCCCTTGCACGTAAAGAACCGGACGGCTCGACCTGCCAATCGATTGGCAGGAGACATGCGAAGTCCAAGCATGCAATCGCTCACTTTGAGTCGGTCGGTTGGCTAGTCCAACCGGTCGACTGGTCCATGCCCTGTACGAGCAATGCAACCGCTAACTTTGAGTCGGTAGGTTGTTCAATCCAACCGGACGGCTGGATGTTTACACTAAACATATGAGACATCAAGGCCACCTGCCGACGAACTGGACCTGCTACTTCAAGATTTTTTACCCGAGGCTATAAGTAGAAGGAGAGGGTGTTGACCAGTGGGCTATGTTTTTGGGAGAAGAATATCAGAAAAAGAGGCTCAATCAAGGTCATCATCAAGGATTAAACCAATGAGAAGAAGAGAAGATCAAAGGGAGATTCTAGGACTAATCATCCTACTGCCTCTACAATCTCTCCATTTTACTTGTTGTTTCCTATGAACCCCACTCACACTATGTTGTCTTACATGATGTTTGAATAGTCTCCTTGTGCTTTGAGTAGTCAAGTAATCTATGAAAAATTGACCCAGCACATCTCATTTTGCTCCTTTGGGTTCGACCAGATCTTATCGGTTAATATAAATTGTTTTTGACTAGAATTCTTCTTGCATTCATTTACGTGAAAAAATTCTGCAACCTTAGTTTACTTGTGCTCGACCAATGCCAAAGGCAGACGACTGACGTGGCTATTAACTTTCCACTTTTACGCGACATAATTCAAAAAATTGGCTAAATTAAGTCGCATAAAACATGGTATGCAACATATTTATGGTGTCGCTTAATCGCATGTGGTCAGGGACGCTTAATCGCATGTGGTCAGGGACGGAGCCAGAATTAGTAATTACCTTTGGCCAAAAAAAATTCTAACCAGTAATCATTACTTGGGCATTCTATATAATTCCTATAAGAATTTATTACACATAAAATTCTAAAAATATAAAATTTTGAGGAAAAACAACTATGCTTAAGCCAAGTTACCACTTACCATCAACGTGGCTCCGTCTCTCTGCTTGTCACATATAAATGTTTAAGGGACAAGACAAACTATGATATGTCGCATATGCTTTAGTCGCATAAATAGGACAAGACAAACTATGCTATTGTCTGTGTGTCGAATGTACCATCTTTTACGATAAATTTGAAGTGTCTAACAATAGTCAAACTATGTCCCTAAGGATGTAAAATGGTATAATGAGTGGGTATATATTAAAATGATAAGGATATGCCAAACACTGGTGAATGATGTGTTCATGTATCAAATGCATGCATGTATATATGTTTTCAACATCTGTTGTAATTAAGAGTTCCCTCTGAACTCTTCTGCAGTTGCACCAACTCAATATTGACCGCGCGAGAAAATCAAACCAAACTATCCCCTGTAGAACGAGGAGGACCATCAATCACCATGCCCTCTTGCCTTCCCAGTAGGCAGTAGCTGTCGCCTGTCAGAATTTGTGTATCAACATTGTGGCCTCTGATCACATGTCGATCTATGGGCAACTAAACTTAAAGTCCACAGCAAAGTTGTTCATTAAGATCAGATTTGACTTGTAACGTGTAGTCGGTCGGTCGTTCAGTGTTCAAAATTCTCTGCCTAGCTCGTCTAGGTTCGTTTAGAAGACAGATTATGTTGTAGGATGTTGTATGCAGGGACGGATCCAGGAATTTTGGTAGGGGGTGATAGACAAAAAAATAATTGCATCATGAAGAAAAAAATTCAAAAATTACTTGAATATTTTACAAAAATTGTATAAATTTCTTGAAAAATACAGTTCAAATTCTAATTAAAAAATTGGTGCCAAAAAATTCTAATTAAAGCCCAAGATTTTTTTTTGAAATCAAAGTTAATAAAATTGGTTTGTCAAAATGAAACAAGTATCTCTAGAATAACATGAAGCAAAATGCAACTGATACAAAAACTGAATATATCAAACCAGAGAGAGCCTAACATGTTACATCCCAATGAACTCAGCATATTCCTCAGAGGCAGATCCTTCATTGCTCTTGAACGCAAAGGTAATGACACCAGCCACCGAGCACATGTGCATTAAAATGAACACATTGACTCAAAAATTGTTGCTCGGGGAAAAATTATAAGAAAAAAAATTATAACTTATTGATTCGGGAATAATGAACTCAATATAGGATTGATGAGTCAAATACTTGACTAATTTTCTTCTATTCTTCTTAGTAGTTTTGATTCGTTTCCAAGTAATTTTGATGTCATTTCATACCCTTCTTGGTCTATTAGGTCTCAAAATGCATTTTGTCTCATTCGGAGCCTCAAAGATCAAATGGAGCAAAAGTTGAGTGAATTTGAGCCAAATATGGAGTTTCGAGCAAAACAGGGCAAACCGACCGTGTCGGCGTATTTTGCATGCCCAGATCTCGTACGGTGTCCGAATAGGTTGATTCAAAGCTTGTTGGAAAGCTAACTTAAAGGGCTACAACTCTCCAGTTGACGCCAAGACCTGATTCGGACATTAAGATTGTGAAAAAGCCGCTGGAAACCCGCTCAGGCCTTGCCCTCTTGAACGCAAACTTGCTCGCTCGAAAATTTTTCCGAAAAACTTGGGGGTGACATGTGACACCCCCGGCCTCAAATAGATCCGTCCCCGGTTGTATGAGAAACTTTAGCATATACACCGATAAGGATTTTGAGAACTTTCTCAAATAGAATTTTCTCTCTCGAATCTCGCACCCACTCACAAAAAGTTTGAGGAATTTCTACCAGAAATGCTCAAGGAGGAATTCTGGTAGAACTTCCTCATACTTTTTGTGAGTGGGTGCGAGATTCGAGAGAGAAAGTTCTATTTGAGGAAGTTCTCAAAATCCTCACCGGTGTATAAGCTAAAGTTTCTCATACAACATCCTACAACATAATACAAACTTTTTGGAGGAAGTTCTGATTGAGGAAGTTCTCAAAGTATACACCGGTGTACATGCTCTTAGAACATAGACACCAAATATTAACAAATTTGGTCATTACTATATCTCTTCACATTCTCTATCATCCTCAAATTCTTCCATGACCAATTTGATCAAACATATCCCACTAATGACAAATAGAAAAATTCATCCATTTTTAGTCTTAAATTTTGAAAGAAAATATGTTATGATAAAAAAAAGGGAAAAGTACAGTTTGGGTACCGGAACTTTCATCATTTTCTAATTGTGGGCTGAACTATCACCATTTTCTAACGTGTTGGCTGAACTATAAAAATTTCCAGATAGGGGGCGAACTATCAAATACTTTTCCAGACAGTGGGCGAACTATCAAATAATTTTCCTAAAAATGTGTACCTATTTGTAAGAAATTAATAAATTAATATAAAAATTCAAAAAACTCAAAAAATTATAAAAATACAATTTTTAATAAAAAGAAATATAAATTATTTGATAAATAAAAATTAGAAACCTTACGAAAATTAAACACAACATGAAAAATATTTGTAAATTTTTTTGCAAATTTCCACTACAATTTAATAATTGTCAAGTTTGGTTTCGTTTGGTTTAATATTGTCAATTTTTAAATTTTTTTGAAAATTTCCCCTACAGACAGTCATACCTTTTGTTTGGTTCACTATTATATAAAATGAAGTTTTTTCTTTAATTATTAGGTAGAATTGACAAGGAATTGAATGTAAGAAAATATTTCAATTTAATAATTTTTAAAGATTTAATTTGAAACGGAACTTTTTTAAAAATTTCAAAAAATATTTTTCAATTTGTGTTTAATATTTTTCTAAAGTTTCTATTTTTTTTAACTTTGTAGGGGAAATTTGCAAAAAAAAATTAAAAATATTTGTACACCTTTTTTGGAAAATTATTTGATAGTTCGCCCACTGTCTGCAAAATTATTTGATAGTTCACCCCCTGTTTAGAAATTTTTATAGTTCAGCCCACACGTTGGAAAATGGTGATAGTTCATCCCAAAAACTGGAAATTGGTGATAGTTCCAGTACCCAAACTGTACTTTTCCCTAAAAAAATATATCAAATTGGTATCTATTTGTATGTTCGAAAAGTTATAAAAATTGGTAGGTTTTAAATTTTTTTTGTTTTTTAAATTTTAAGATAGAATCATTTCAAAGATTTTATTTTAATATGTACAAATTTGAAGACAGTACACGTGTCGCATGGTGATTCGTCAATCCTCATTAGTCATTACCAAAAAAAGAAAGTTGACAGTGACCAAATTTTATTTGGTCATGTCTTATGATTCAAAAGTTATTAGTGTGACTCATTAATTTTTTTAATCATCTTCTATAACTCTTTATCAAGACTGATGTTCCTACGTATGGCATGGTTTTGGAAAAATGTCTTTAGTGTGTTCAATCAGAGGTCAAGAGCTATTCAACCGCTGATTGGAACTCAAGTACATCGTGAATCTAAAGATCCGAAGTTTCCTAATCCGGGAGTTTTCTAAATACCGAAGATGTTGATTGGAAGTAGTTACAAATTGGAGGCGGTCAAAGATTTGTCATGGGCTAGCATGATCATAAAGCAAAATTATCTATATGCCGAGAATATTAGGAAAGATACTCGGGAGAAGAAGATTTGGAAGCTCACAAATATTGAGGAAATATTTCCAAAATATTTGAGACTAGATATCCTAACCGATCGGGAACCAGCCGCACACTATATGTACTGGGCTAAGGTTTCCTAATCGGAATCTATCGCTTTTAGAGAAATAGAAAACACGTGATCTTGAGTAGAGGAGCGACGACCGGCTGATATTTCCCCACTAGAAATTCAACGGCGCTGAAGTAGTCTGTCCAGTGTGCTGATCAGACTGTTCCGATAGAACAACTCACTGCACACACACATTGCTGTCATTCACATTCGGGAGAAGGCGACCGAGCTTCGGGAGAAGTTTGAGCAAGTTCGGGAGGGAGTCTCGAACTCAGGGGGAGCCAAGATCGTAAATCCAGAAGAACAAGTGATAGAGGCTATGCGTTTACGTTCGGGAGATTGTAAGTATAAGACCATTTGTAGCTCTATACTTTTCAATAAGATTTGCTACCCTTTAGGGCGTGGGAAGCCCCCCAGAGTAGGTTGTTGCTGAACTGGGTATTACATTGCGTGTCCCTACTTTGTTCTTTCCCAGTAACTGGTCGATCGATGTTCAATAATCTGTTGGAACACGACCTTGGTACGAGTCTTGAACAGACAACAATTTTTCAATTGGTATCAGAGCAGACACTCAATACACTGAGTGTGATCCGGAGACTGTTCAAGATGAGTTTGAAGGAAGCACAAAGCACTAATCATCCACCGCTGCTTGAAGGGCCAACCTATGGCTACTAGAAGTCCAAGATGAAAAAATTTCTAAAATCCCCGGATGAAAAGGCATGAAGGGCAGTGTTAGTTGGATGGAAACCACCTCTGGTGGAAAATGCTGAAGGGATAATGGTCCTCAAACTTGAGGCGCAGTGGACTGATGTAGATGAAAAGACTGCTGCTGGAAATTTAAAGGCCATGAATGCCATTTTCTCTGGAGTAGATGAGAACGTGTTGAAACTAATCTCGAACTGTGAGCTTTCCAAGGAAGCATGGGACACCCTCAGAACAGCCTACGAAGGAACAGACAAGGTAAGGAACTTACGAATGTAAATGGTCACAACAAAGTTTAAAGAACTAAAGATGAAGGAAGAAGAAACCATTGCTGAGTTTAATGCGAGAGTTCTGGATCTCTCCAATGAGGCTGTTGCATTGGGAAAATCCATTAAAGCAAATAAAATGGCTAGCAAGGTCCTGAGATCACTACCCCCAAAAGTTTGCCATGAAGGTGATGACAATTGAAGAAATGCATGATATTTCCACTCTAAAGCTGGAAGAACTTATGGGATCGCTGTGAACATATGAGATGATACAGCTTCAAGAAGCTCAACCGAGAGGAGGCAAGGGAATTGCACTGAAAGTTGAATTATCTGGAGACAAGTCTGAGTTCAAATACTCTACTGAACAGCTGGCAATGATGCCTCAAAACTTTGGCAGAATGGTGAGGAAGATCAACAGATATTGACCAGAGTAAGGTCAATCATCCTCAAACAACTTCCGGAATTGGAAGAAAGGAACGGGTAAGGTTGGTGGCAATAGGCAAGAGTATCTCAGTGACAAAAGTAAAGAAATCCTGTGTCGTGAATGCAGAGGATATGGTCACATTCAAGCTGAATGCGCCAACACACTGAAGAAGAAGAAGGTAGCTCTAGCTGCAAATCTAAGCGATAGTGGGTCTGCTGATGAGGAAGAGGATGAGACTTCTAACTTCATTGTATTTGTTGCCACCATTGAAGACGGCAGTGCTACAAGTGAAAGTCGGTTCTCGAGTGCACTATCTGAACAGCCTGCTGAAGATGAGTCAAGCAGTGATGATGATGAGGAACTCACTCAAGAGGCCTTTGCCGAAACCTAGAAATAGATGTATGAAAAATGGTTACTGGTGTTCAATTTAAACAAGAAACTCTCAGAAACAGTAACCAGTCTGACGAATGAAAAAGACAAGATATGGCAGGAAGTTGAAGTTCTGGTGGCTCAGAAGGTTGAACTCCAAGCAGAAGTCACATCCCTGAAGCATCATATGATAAAAAAGAATCAGGAACGATCGTCTCTGCTTGGACAGAAAGTGGAACTCCTGGATGTTATGTCATTACTGAAAGTTGAAATGGAGAAGAATAGAGAAACACATCCGAGAGGCATAGTGGACCTGAGAAGAAAAAATGCTGAACTTGGTCAAAAGGAGGCCTTTCTTCTAAACAAAGTGGAAGCACTGGAACTTCAGGTAAAATTGGAGAGAGACGACTATGGGATCACTTTGGAGGAATTGAGCAAGTTCAAAAGGTCGTCTTTGAAAATGCTAAACTCTGGCTCAAAAAATTTGGAGGAGATTCTAAAATCCCAAAGAATGGAAGACAGTCACAGAGGTCTTGGATTCACTAGTAAGAGAAAATCTGGCAAGACTACCTTCGTAAAAGCTGAACACAAGGTAGAACAGAAGTCTGAATAGAAAATGACTATGAATCCCAAGAAGGCATACACTACTCACCGAAAAACTTGGGCTGCGGCCACACGAGTCAGACCCGACACTGAACGGAGGAGAGACACTCGCACATGTTGGTACTGCTACCAAATGGGTCACATCAAACCAAAGTGTCGACTATTTCTTGCTGAGCAAAGAGCAAAGGAACCTCACAACAACCATTGGATGAACCAGGTTTGGAGACCAAAAGCCAGAGAGGAAGCTTGCATGGCTGTATTAAGCTCATTGTGTCACATGAAGAAAGACCACTGGTACTTGGACAGTGGATGCTCGGCTCACATGACAGGTAACCCTGACCTTCTCAAACAAATTAGACCTGTTAATAAACATCAGTTCGTCACTGTTGGAGATGGAGGAGAGGGGCATGTGATCGGATGTGGGACAGTGAAGGTTCCGGATCTACCTGTCCTTAAGGATATTCTCCTAGTTGAAGGACAGAAGGTGAATTTGATCAGCATCAGCAAATTGTGTGATGGAGGATACAATGTTGATTTTCTCATAAGTCATGTCGAGTTCTGGATAAGAGCGGAAATACTCTGATGCATGGAAATATGGCATCAAACAATTGCTATCTTCTTGTCCCTGATGGAACAGCTGCTACATCTGTCTGTTTGACCAGTCACATAGATCCAATGGAGACAGTGCTCTGAGGATTGAAATTCTTTCTCTCCAAAACCCTTGAGAAGACTGATGGAGGTGTTCGAGGAATGCCCATTGTTGGAGGAGACTTGGAGATTTCTTACAGATGTCAGTTTGGAAAGCATTCCTTGATCTCTCGGGAAGAAGGCGTTGACATCAACACTATTCTTACCCATGTGCCAAATCTGGAGGTCATCTTTCCTCTTCATACACTGGTCCGTCATCTGAGTATTTGACTATTCTCGAAGGATCTGTCTTACCTAACGAAAGCTTCAATGGAGATCTTGCAAGCACCGATAGCATGGTCCGAGCGTCGCACGCTGGTTTGTGTCGACCATGGCTATGTGCGAGGGGGAGTAGTAGTCGTTAAGCTGGTGGACCAAATGCGAACACAAAAGGAGTTTCAGAGGATAATGGGAGAGGCGAAGGTCCGCACATCAAAGCTTGTGATAACAGAAATATCAACCGAGCCTGAGACACTTAGATCCTTTCAGGGTCTGTGTGTTGTCAACAACTAACTGTTCCAGGTAGTGGTCAATCAAAAGCAGAACTCCGGCAAAACAGATGGACTGGCCCATTAAAGAAGAAAGCTGGAACAGATAGTGCGTGACTAAAAGATGATATTATTCAAAATATTTTGCAGATGTTTTTTGAGCCATTGAGAAGAAAGAGGTGATTGGACCAATATACACAAGTAAGTTTAGGGAAGTTGAAGAATTCTAAATATTTCAAAATTGAAATCGTGCCTCACTTGTTCACTCTCTCGCCGACGATTCTAAAACCCTAGATCTCAAGCTCTCCAAGTAACAGCAATCTGGCAGCAATGGTCAACACAAGGAAGAACTCCAAGAACGTTATCGAGACCTCTCCAGAACCAAAGAAAGTCATCAAGGGAGTCTCTACAAGAGTTTTGACGGTAAATCCAAAGATTGCCAAGACGGCAAAGGTGATGAAAGAGAAGAAGTCGAAACCAACGAAGAATGAGACATCAAAGAAAGCCGTAGATTCAAAGGTGGCAGATGTAGCAGTCCCAATGTACCCTAAGATCGGTGATGAGGAGAAGGGAAAGGAGGCGGCTTTATTAAAACAGAAGGATGCCTCCTCTAAGAACTCAAAGGCGAGCCTCAATCAAACTGAAGCAAGCAAGTAATCGACTGAGATAGGACGGCCGATTGTAGAACCAACACTACAAGAGGTAATCCCTAGTCCCAAACCTCATATTTCTGTATCTGTACCAATGAATGTGATGAATGTGGAGGATAAGGTGATGATAAGAGGGAAAAAGTAGTGGATTCGTTTGTAGTTGAACCACTGGCTGTTGAAAGTAGTGTGCCTGAGGTTGTAAAAGAAGGTGAAGCCAGTAGGGCCGAGATTGGGGTTGTCAATAAGACAAAGCTGTTAAATGAAAAACTGCAAGCAACCGGTTTTGTGAGGAAAAAGAAGGGTTTGCAAGTGAAAGCTGTGCCTTGGAGGTCTTTTACTCCAAAGAAATACGCACAAAATTAGCGCTGTCAGCGACTGGATGAACACTACATCAGACTCTGAGATTGGCGAACCTATGGAGATCTCTACCCGGAGGAAGTTAGTGCTCAGTGAATAAACTGAGGAAGTTTCCGCATCAAAAAGTAATTTGGTGATGGATGAAGTGAAGAAAGCAGGAGTAGGGTTAGCAGAAACAACCACAGCTGGAAGGTGATGCTTCGGAAGAATTAGACCCTTCAGAAAATGATGATGAACTTGATGGCATATTCAAGGAGATTGATGTAATTGCCCAAGATTTGCAAAAGGTTGGACCTCGTGATCAAGAAGGAAAAATAGCTGAAATGGAGTCAGTTGCTCTTAAAGAAGAAGGTGTCTCCGACAAGAGAACAGAGATAGCAAAGGCAAAGGAGCAAGAACCTGCTCAAACTGAGGCTCAAACAGAGCCGAAATAGACAGTTGAATATGAAGTAGAGATGACTGAAGTAGAATAGGAGGTGTTAGTTACTAATGGTGCGCATGTAAATGATCAGGACTCACTTCTTTTATCTGAGCTCAAGAAAGCAAAGAAGAAAATGCCAAAGAAGATGGTAACCATTCAGGAATCCTCATCCAAGATTCCCACCAAACATGTTGGTGGAAGCCTAGTTACAGGGGGAGCCATTACAATCAAGAAAAGAAAGCGAGGTGGTTCAACCCCTGTCTCAAGCGGTGTTCCAGCTGGTATCAAAAAAATGGTGTATGGTTTGCAAGTAAGGACGTTGCTAACAAGTAGAAGGCAGTCCAGAGAAGAAAAATCAATCCAAAAAGGCTCATTGAAGAGAAATGCTACAAAGGTAAAGAAGTCTTGCACGTGTTAAAAGAGACGGATCTATTTTGGACACTAACAAAAAGCAAGTCGTTCAACGAGCAACTAGTTCGTGAGGCTATCGTAAATTTGCCAAAATAGTTTGGCATAGTTGGTGACAAGGACTATGGAGTGGTCTATGTACGAGGGAAGAAGGTCAAGATTGGTTCGGAGCTCATCAACATAAATTATGCCATGAATGACCCAGTTGTGGACGAGGAGGAGACCAATTTTGACAAGATTTCCCACTACATTACTGCTGGCTCTTACCCCTTCTAGGGAGACAACGCCATCCCTGTCGCAGATCTGACCACATTCTACTCCATGCTGTTCTTTATTGTCATTGTCAACTAGAAACTGACGTCTCATCGAACTTCAATCAGCAAGGTTATGGCACAACTGCTCTACCAAATCAGGAACAGAATGCATTTTAACTTGGGTAGACTAATGTTCCAGCAGATTCCTGAACATGCCACCTCTAGCAAATCCCAGCACTAGATTGGATTTCCATATCTCATCTATGAGCTCATAATCTACAAGAATCCAGAGCTGAAGATGTCCAAGGACAGTCTCTCAAAAGCCCCGCAAAAGCTATCTGCTGATCACAAACTATTCAAAGGTTGCCATGTGAATGACCTATAGGACCCCAGGTTGAGGAGGAAAGACGTTCCCGAGTCTTTGATGAGGAGAACTGTTGATCATGAGAAGATGTCGCGTGCTGAAAGAGGAAGATTGCTGAAGGAGCTGAAGATCATTCTGGAAGTGCAACATGAGCAAAAGAAACGAATCAATCATTTGGTACATCCGCTGCGATATCCCAGTGACGAAAAAGATGAAGCTGATGATGAAGATGCCAGTGACTCTGATGAAGACTCCTCCATGTGAAGGTCCATGCTTCAATAAACTTTGCCTTGCTCTGACTTTTTGAACATTTTTCCTTCTGTCGTACGAAAGATACTTGGGAGTAGAAGATTTGGATGCTCACAAATATTGAGGGAATATTTGTGAAATATTTGAGACTAGATATCCTAACCGATTGAGAACCAGTCGCACACTAATCTATCGCTTTTAAAGAAATAGAAAACATGAGTGATCTTGAGTAGAGGAGGAGGAGCGACAGCCGGCTGATATTTCCCCACTGGAAATTCAACGTCGTTAAAGTAGTCTGTTCAGTGTGCTGATCAGACTATTCTGATCGAAAAACCCACTGCACACACACGTTGTTGTCATTCGCATTCTAGAAAAGGTGACCGAGCTTCGAGAGAAGTTCGAGCAAGTTCGGGAGGGAGTCTCAAACTCTGAGGATCGAGGGGGAGCCGAGATCGCAAATCTAGAAGAACTAGTGAAAGAGGTTAGGCGTTTACATTTGGGAGATTGTAAGTATAAGACCATTTGTAGCTCTATACTTTTCAATAAGATTTGCTACCCTTTAGGGCGTGGGTGATAAGTCGAGAATTCGACTTATTAATATCCATTCTTCACTATAGTTTTGGGTCATTTCCGACCTTATTTTGATGTCATTTGATCCCTTTTCGTACGTTTCAGATACAAAATAAGATATTCTCAGTGTCAAAGCCAAAATACGGAAACTCAGGAAAAATTAGAGATTTGGAGCAAAAATGAGCACAAAAGGGTCCCAGCCGACCGGCTAGGAATCTCCCCTGTACCAGTCGGGTGGCTGGATGGATGGAGCAGACTCAACAGCTTTCTTCACAAATTGAATCGGTCGGGTGGTCTCATCAGCCGACCGGGTGGATAAGGCTCGTAGACTACCAACATCAAGAAGATCTCCAACCGGTCGGCTCATGAACTCAATCGGTCGGCGGGACATGAGCTACCAGACTGCCTTAATAAGGACATTCTCAACCGGGTGGCTCAACTGGCTGGATGAACTTTTCAGATCAGCCTTAATTCACCCTGCTCCAGCCGCCCGGTTGGGATCTGAAGGCCATGGCTAGCCGACCGGCTGGGTCTGTTATAGCAGAATTTTTACCCGAGGCTCTAAATATAAAGTGGCATGTTTGACCTGGGGGCTGGCATATTTCGGTAAAAAATTCCAGAAGAAGAGATCAAATCAAGGTCATCAATCATCATCCAACCAAGGAGAAGTGAAGATCAAAGGGAGACATTAGGATTAACCATCCTAATTCTATCCATCTTCTATTCTCTTTGTTGTTGCTATAAACCCTACTCATATCATGTTGTCTTACATGATGTGTGAGTAGTCCCCTTGTATTTTGAGGGTTTTACAACCCTTGGTACTCTATGATCATGTATACACATTGAATATACAATCTATGGCGTTGATTTCATTTTCACTAAGTGCTCTATTCATGACATGTTACCAAGTGTTTGATAAAATGCCTATGTGACATGTTGATCTTAGAATTTGATCTAAGTATTGAAAATGCTCCAGTGATGATTTGGATATGGTGGAAATGATCATATCTAGTGTTTATGAGAGTAAATGCATGGATGTGAGGTTTGCTAGAGCTTAATGCATATAGCATTTATTACCTTGGGAGAGTTTCCCAGGATAATAGTGCTATAGAGTGAATCAATACCTTGATAAAGCGAGGTTCTAATTAGGATGGCTTGATTAGGATTAGATTCAAATGAGAATTTGTCTATCTTAGTCAAAGCTAGGTTCTAAACCAATTAACACCCAAAAATGACTTAACTCTTGTGTACATGATCGTTGAGCAATGTCAAGGAGGGGAGTAACCCCTCGAAACTCTCTTTGAATTGAATTAAACCCCCTTTGAAGCCATTTCATTATTAGTTCTTACTGGAAAACCATCTCATCATTGAATTTTAGGAATAGCCAAGTTGAAAACTTGATTCCCCTAGCGCATAATCAAATTTTCTCCCTTGGGTTCGACATCGGTCTTACCGATCAAATATAAATTATTTTTTACTATACAAAAATTACAATTGTTAACCCCTACCTCACAAGGAGTAAGACAACCAAAGATAAAGGATCAACCTCGAATACTCAAGAAACTAATACTTAAACCATGGACGGAAGACCGCCAATACCTCCTCCTCCTCCTCAACTACCTCAAGGCCCTCGTGCTAGAAGGGACCTTAAAGACTACGCTGCTCCTAATGCTTATGGATATTGTTCCCCAATCCTCTTCCCCGCGGTAGACAACCAAGACTTCGACTTGAAGACCTCGACAATCCAAATGATTCAATCAAGTTGATCAGTCTAGTTTTTGACTGATTAATAGCCATTTTTCACTATAGCTTTGATTCGTTTCCGACGATATTTTGATGTCATTTGACCTCTTACCCTACGTTTCAGGTAGAAAACAAGACCCTCTCAATGTCAAAGCCAAAAAAACAAAAACTCGGGAAAAAATCAAAGATTTGAAGCAAAAAGTGGACAAAAGGGATTCCAGCCGACCGGCTAGGAATTTCCCTTGCACAAGCCGACCGGTTGGATAAATGATCAAGGCTTCAATGCAATCGCCCACTTTCAGTCACGCGGCTGAAGACCCAGCCGACCGGTTGGCTAACAGATCAAAGATGGATGCAATCGGCCACTTTCAGCCGACCGGCTGGATCCTGCGCTTCACAATCAATGCAATCGGCCACTTTCAGCCGACCGGCCAGATAGCCACCTTCAGCTCAGTCGGCCGTCTGAGATCTGCTACAGTGCATTTTTCACCCGAGGCTATAAATAAAAAGAGAGTTTTTTTGACCTAGAGAGCTGGCATCTTGGGGGAAAATTTCCAAAAGAAGAGATCAAATCAAGGTCATCAATCATCATCTAACCAAGGAGAAGTGAAGATCAAAGGGAGACTGATGGACCACAATTGTATGAATCATAAACACAGTTAAACCCACCAAATTAGACTGTTTGTCTATCTAACTTCGATGTTTTAGTCCCGATACATTTCTACAGGGTATTTCAGAGCTTAGAGAGAATACACGCTAAGGAAGAGCTTTTAGCACAGAAAAGATATCAGGAGACAATCCAAGGTCAAGATCAGACGCTGAATGAAGAAATCTAAAGATCCTGACATGGAATCATTCAAAACAAATCAAACCGAAGAGAAACCGAAGGCAATCCGGAGCTGAAATACACCGATAGTTTTGTGCAAACTGCACAAAACTCACAACCACTCTCCTCATGCCACATGGACCGGCGGCTTTCTCCTCACATCCCCTCCTCCTCCTCTCCCCTTCCTCCACATGTCAACCTCTCCTCCTCCCTCCCAAAAGCCGCCGGCGGCTTTGTGTTGTTCCTCTCCCCTTGTGACACTTGTCCTCCTCTCCTCCTCCCCTCCTCTCCACCCTTGGATGCTAAACCACATGCCCTCATCTTGGCCATCCATTCCTCTCCTCCATGGCTATAAATACCAAGCCATCCCTCCTCATTTCATAAGCCATAAGCAATCACAACACACCACACTCCACTTCTCTCTCTAAGTTTGTTACTATGTAAAGTTTGGTTTTGATATTAATAAAAGTTCAGTTTGTTCTCAAATACTTTAGTTCGATCTTGAGTACTCCTGTCGGTTCTTGAGTACTCAAGTTTTCAGTTACAGTTCAAGAGTTACTCCTGTTTGTTCTTGAGTAATCTCTTTCTCTTCTCTCTATACTCCTGTTTGTTCTTGAGTATTCTTTTCCAAATCCCCAAGTATTTAGTTATGATGTCCAACTCTATGGATATTCGTAACTAAACTCTTCATTCGGTTGAAGGGGAGTTCTTGTTTTATAAAATGTTTTACTTCGTTTAGTTTCATTTCTCTGTATTCAAAACTTGTTCTATGTGCCATTTATAAGGTCAGAATTTCCAAGGTAGAGTGGAAGCTACGAAAGGGCAAAACTCTACTGTGGGAATTCGTGAACATACTCGGATAAGTGGAAGCTACGAAAGGGCAAAGCTTATCTGAGGAGTTCGATCTATCTTAAAAACCATTTGGAAACTGGACCAAAGGGACCAAATGGATGCACTTACTGCTAAGATACTTCGAAAGAAGGAATTAGTATCGCTTAGAACAAGAGTTTATTGAGCGCTACGAAAGGGCCTCAATATACGTTTGAATACTTAGAAGGGTTACTAAAAGAATGAACAGGATATAATACAAGGCCCCCCCGAGACCGAATACTTCTCTCGCAATTACAAAACCCCCCTGTCTGTACTTTTACTGTTCGATCAACTACAACCATCAACTGCTCACAATCCGGAGGACTTGCCAATCACGCATCACCCACTGTAAGTCTCCTTTGTATTTTCAGTATTTACTTTTCTGTAATTTACGTTTCAGCAATCAAATCCGCAACCAATCAAAAAGTCACGTAGTTGTTAGCACTAAAACCTCAACCAACTTAAAACACGCTCTCTCGATAGACAAATCCCTTAAAAGAATAACCTATTCCCCTAATTCCCTTGGGTTCGACCCCTACTTACCAAGTACTACCCAGTAGTATAGTTGCGAGTAGCGGACTATTATAAATTTATTTGTACAAATCGCTTTGACGACGAGCGGTTCTGTCAAATTGGCGCCGTTGCCGGGGAATTAGCCATCGGATAAGTTGTTCTTCACCTCACATGACCTAATGACGCAACCACCTTCGTATGCATGGACGACACGATATCTCCCCCTGTTCGGAGGTACGGATGAAGAAGACCCAGTTCTACACTGCCGAAACTTTCACCATGTTTGTCAGCATATAAAACCTAATAATGAAACGTTAGAGGAGTTTAAACTTAACTGCTTCAAATTCTCTCTAACGGACTTCGCGACAATCTGGTATTACACATCAACTGCTATGAATGCTAAGTATTTCATACACATTAGCATTCCATTCCTGAAAGAATTCTCCCCTCCATCCTTACGACAACAAACCCGAGAAAGGATCATGAACCTGCAACAATCCCGGGATGAGACCTTGGGCGAATACTACACGAATTATGACGCCATGATCTCGCGCTGCCCGCACCATGGATTCACGGAGGTTTTTCTTCTTCAAAAATTCCTTTGCGGGATGAGGGCTGAGGAGTTCTCAAGGCTCAATAACGCTGTAGGAGGAACAACCGCACACTTATCCCTGACTCAGGTATGGGATGTGATAGACAGCTTGGCCGGAACTGCAATACGAAGGCCAGTACCTCAACCAAATGAAGGAACACAAAATATCGAGGCCAGTCCAGAAAGAAACAGTTCAGAGGATGTGATGAACGAATCAGATATAGAAAGCTCAGAAGAAGAGCCTACAGAGGAAGTCACATCCGAACCATCAGAAGAAACTTCCGAGCCATCAGAAGAATCAGACATAGAGAGTACCGGAAGTAACACAAGAATGGTGGCAAAATTCAACCTGAGCCACCCATGGGATCCCAACCAATGATCAAAAACAAGGTACTGTCGAGCCAACGACGTTAAACAAGTGCACTGGTAGGGAGGTAACCCGACACTATCTTACTTATCTGCACTTTTAATTTCTGTCATTTAAATTTCCAATAAGCGCTCTCACCCACTTTTTGTATAAAAGGAATATCTTTCATGTAGGAATTAAGTTTGGAGCAAGACCGGATCAGCCAGGCAGCTTCCGTGAATTTACCGGGCCTGCGCTGAGAGTTCGAGGCCCCAGCCAGACTCCCTCGATTATCCAGCCTCATGCCATGTCATTTCCACGACACAATAAAAGGGAGTTCTGTTCTTCTTTTTCCTTAATGTCATTTCCTTCTTTTGTATATATTTGCATGACTTTTGAACTAAGGCACGCCTTCGTTCAAAAGTGTGGGGTGAGAACCGTCTGCATGTTTTTCTTTTCTTTTTAAATAGTATCTTTTTGAAAATATGAACTTAAGAATGTGAAAAAGATAGATCATAATTCATGCATCAACCTTGTGAAAATGCAAACTGTTTAAAAACTTAGAATGTAACTTCTCATTTGTCTTTTGTACCGAGATAAACTAGGGATGTGGAGTTGATAGAAATTGCCCTAGAGGGGCTTGGCAAGCACTTGAAGGATCAGATCAAACTATATGGTTTTCGAAGTCAGTGGAGGCTGCACTTCAGGTTTTAGTGAATAATTGAAGTCAACTCCGCCAGGAAGCATCTATGCAAAGGCGAGGACGGGAATCAGACCGTCCTCTCTCTAGTCAAAATAGCCGAGAAAATAGATGAGCGACCCTCATCTTGACCCGCGCAAAACGACGAAGACGAGAGGAGCGGGGAGGTATTTCCATATGCTCGCGGGTGATGATTGGACCTCCCAAGAAGGCTTGAGAAAATGGACTAGCAAGTCACAAAGACGCAAAAAGCTCGAAGAAGCAAATCAAGAGGCCTCAGGCCCAAAATTGTGAAGGTTTTAACCGAACAAAAGTGAAGAACTCAAAGCGTCAAATCAAAGGCCAAAGGCTGATTCACTACAAAAAGCAGTCCCTCGCCAAAAGTAATCAAAGTACTCAACTCACTGAAACCTGAATCGAATCACGTGCTAGAGAAAGCTACAAGAAAACCATATAGTGCGAGACGGTCCCGAAGGTGTAGTCCAGGAGCCTGAAAAGGGCTATCTCCCGAAACATCCGAAATAATTTGCATCTCAGCACGAAGGTACAAGTATCAAGTTTCTTCTACTTATTTACGCAGTTTAATTTAGTAACAAGTAGTAATGCATGAATTAGGAGAAATCGAGTACCATTATCTTACTTTCATATTTTAACCAACTTACTTAGTAACGCCCTTATAAAGCATTGTTCGGGACGAACAACTAAAAGTGTGGGGTTATCTGATGGACCACAATTGTATGAATCATAAACACAGTTAAACCCACCAAATTAGACTGTTTGTCTATCTAACTTCGATGTTTTAGTCCCGATACATTTCTACAGGGTATTTCAGAGCTTAGAGAGAATACACGCTAAGGAAGAGCTTTTAGCACAGAAAAGATATCAGGAGACAATCCAAGGTCAAGATCAGACGCTGAATGAAGAAATCTAAAGATCCTGACATGGAATCATTCAAAACAAATCAAACCGAAGAGAAACCGAAGGCAATCCGGAGCTGAAATACACCGATAGTTTTGTGCAAACTGCACAAAACTCACAACCACTCTCCTCATGCCACATGGACCGGCGGCTTTCTCCTCACATCCCCTCCTCCTCCTCTCCCCTTCCTCCACATGTCAACCTCTCCTCCTCCCTCCCAAAAGCCGCCGGCGGCTTTGTGTTGTTCCTCTCCCCTTGTGACACTTGTCCTCCTCTCCTCCTCCCCTCCTCTCCACCCTTGGATGCTAAACCACATGCCCTCATCTTGGCCATCCATTCCTCTCCTCCATGGCTATAAATACCAAGCCATCCCTCCTCATTTCATAAGCCATAAGCAATCACAACACACCACACTCCACTTCTCTCTCTAAGTTTGTTACTATGTAAAGTTTGGTTTTGATATTAATAAAAGTTCAGTTTGTTCTCAAATACTTTAGTTCGATCTTGAGTACTCCTGTCGGTTCTTGAGTACTCAAGTTTTCAGTTACAGTTCAAGAGTTACTCCTGTTTGTTCTTGAGTAATCTCTTTCTCTTCTCTCTATACTCCTGTTTGTTCTTGAGTATTCTTTTCCAAATCCCCAAGTATTTAGTTATGATGTCCAACTCTATGGATATTCGTAACTAAACTCTTCATTCGGTTGAAGGGGAGTTCTTGTTTTATAAAATGTTTTACTTCGTTTAGTTTCATTTCTCTGTATTCAAATCTTGTTCTATGTGCCATTTATAAGGTCAGAATTTCCAAGGTAGAGTGGAAGCTACGAAAGGGCAAAACTCTACTGTGGGAATTCGTGAACATACTCGGATAAGTGGAAGCTACGAAAGGGCAAAGCTTATCTGAGGAGTTCGATCTATCTTAAAAACCATTTGGAAACTGGACCAAAGGGACCAAATGGATGCACTTACTGCTAAGATACTTCGAAAGAAGGAATTAGTATCGCTTAGAACAAGAGTTTATTGAGCGCTACGAAAGGGCCTCAATATACGTTTGAATACTTAGAAGGGTTACTAAAAGAATGAACAGGATATAATACAAGGCCCCCCCGAGACCGAATACTTCTCTCGCAATTACAAAACCCCCCTGTCTGTACTTTTACTGTTCGATCAACTACAACCATCAACTGCTCACAATCCGGAGGACTTACCAATCACGCATCACCCACTGTAAGTCTCCTTTGTATTTTCAGTATTTACTTTTCTGTAATTTACGTTTCAGCAATCAAATCCGCAACCAATCAAAAAGTCACGTAGTTGTTAGCACTAAAACCTCAACCAACTTAAAACACGCTCTCTCGCTAGACAAATCCCTTAAAAGAATAACCTATTCCCCTAATTCCCTTGGGTTCGACCCCTACTTACCAAGTACTACCCAGTAGTATAGTTGCGAGTAGCGGACTATTATAAATTTATTTGTACAAATCGCTTTGACGACGAGCGGTTCTGTCAGAGACATTAGGATTAACCATCCTACTTCTATTCTTCTTCTACTCTCTTTGTTGTTGCTATAAACCCTACTCACACCATGTTGTCTTACATGATGTGTGAGTAGTCCCCTTGTGTTTTGAGGGTTTTGCAACCCTCCTTGGTACTCTATGATCTTGTATACACATTGAATATACAATCTATGGTGTTGATTTCATTTTCACTAAGTACTCTATTAATGACATGTTACCAAGTGTTTGATAAAATGCCTATGTGACATGTTAGTCTTAGAATTTGTTCTAAGTATTGAAAATGCATAGTGATGATTTGGATGTGGTGGAAATGATCCCATCTAGTGTTTATGAGATTAAATGCATGGATGGGAGGTTAACTAAAGCTTAATGCCTATAGCATTTATTACCTTGGGAGATGTTCCGAGGATAATAGTGCTATAGAGTGAGTCAATATCTTGATTACGTGAGGTTCTAATTAGGGTGGCTTGACTAGGATTAAGCCTACGTGATAATTGGTCTATCTTAGTCTAAGTTAGGTTCTAAAATAATTAACACCTATGAATCACTTAACTCTTGTGTACATGATCGTTGGGAAATGCCAAGGAGGGGAGTAACCTCTCGAACTCTCTTTGAATTGAACAAAAACCCCCTTGAAATCATTTCATTATTGGTTTTAAATTGGAAACCATCTCATAGTCGATTTGAAGGAATAGCTAAGTTGAAAATTTGATTCTCCTAGCGCATAATCAAATTGCTCCCTTGGGTTCGACACCGGTTTTACCGGTCAAATATAAATTTCTTTTGACTATACGAAAATTACAACTGTCACAACCCGATTCTCGGGGAGAGACCACGAGGACCCTAACTCTCATTTGACTACATTTCTTGAAGTTTGTGATACCTTCAAGATCAATGGGGTCTCTGAGGATGCTAAACTCTTGAGGTTATTCCCTTTCTCCCTCGCGGGAAGAGCTACGGATTGGTTAAGGAGTCAAACACCAGATAGTTTCACCACTTGGGAGGAGCTTGCCGTTGCATTTCTCAATAAGTATTTCCCTCCTTCCAAGACGACCTACTATAGGAGTCAAATCACGAACTTTGCACAAATGGATGGAGAAACGCTCTATAAAGCTTGGGAGAGATATAAAGAGTACCAAAGGCTTTACTCACATCACAACTTAGACAATCTCCTCGTGTTCCATACCTTATATCATGGTGTTGATGGTCGCTCGCGACTTGCACTTGATACCGCCGCAGGAGGAGCTATCATGGAGCTTGAACCTCACAAAGGATATGCGGTAATCGAGAAGATCACTTCATGTGGGGAAGTGAAAGAGGAAATCCAAGAAGGAGGGGAGAAAGACATGAAGTAAAGGCAGTAAGAACAAGTGACTATGATGCCCTAAAGAAGGATTTTGAGAACCTCTCGGATGAAGTATTTGATGAGCCGTATTTATACGACTCATCGAGTCATCAAATCCCACCAATTCCAGCACTTTATTATGCGAACAGTTACTTTTTAGTGTTGTTTCGCATTTCAGGTGATTTGGAAGCTCTAGGAGGAATTGCGCTTAAAGATGGCATTTTAGGCCATAAATGCATCACAAGATGATTTTGGAGTCAAGCGGAGTCAAGGAATTTCGTTCGGGAGCAAAAGACTCAAATCGGACGCTCCGGCAGATTTTTGGGCCCGGCGCATCCTGTCCGAGACCCCGACTTTGAGAGCCACCCCGGCCTTATCCGCCCTCACAATGGGGTGATCTCAAGGTCCTAGCACCAAGTCCGGATGTCCACCTGGTTCCCATGGTCAAGAGCCCGGCCAAAAGCTTGTCCGAGGCCGGAGTAAATCGTCGCCAAAGTCACCAGTCCGATCAGCGCAGATTTCAGGACTTAGCCAAATTCAGGGCCTGTTTTCCGGCTGGCTGAGATACCAACTTTGAGAGCCGCCCCGGCATAATACGTCCACACAATGGGGTAATTTCAAGGTCCTAGCATCAAGTATACATGTCCAGCTAGTGCCCCAGACCAAGAGCCCGGCCAGAAGAGTGTCCGAAGGCGAGCAAATCGGCCCCAAAGTACCCAGTCCGATCAGCCCTAGCATCCGAATTCCAGCCGAGTTGACCGAGTTGCATCCGAGTCGCAACCGAGTTGACCGAGTTCAAAGCCCAAATTCGTCCAGCCCAATGTCATATTTAGGGCAAACTTACATCTAGGGTTTCGGAATATTCAAGAAGGTTTAAGGTGGCTTAATTCCCAAGCAAAGAGATAGCTTGAAGATAAAGCAAAGAAATTATGGAAATATTTCCATGATTATCTTTGGCTTATTTTGGGAACTTTAGGGTTTATCAAACTCTATATAAGGAGGAGCATACAAGACCTAATACTCATCCCTCAATACACACGTCAAGTGCGCTCTCCTCACTCGGTCAAACCGTGCCCTAGCTCCGCCCAACTCAGCCACCGTGCGCCGCCCATCTCCGCCACTCCACAGCCTCGACTCGGCTGAAACTCAGCCGTGACTTAGTCCTCCATTCCACACGGTTTTGTGAAGCCTCTTGTTCTTATTTACTTTCTACATTGTTTCCATGAGCATGTGTAACTAAACCGATTATTCGGGTTAGGGTTGAATAATTGTGACGATGTTTTGAGATTCCGTTATTCATTATTATTCTTGCATTCTATTTAGTTCTTGTGCAAATTATCAGTTTGAATTATTAGGTTAAGGGGAGATCCGAAAGGGTACAACTTAACCTAGTAATACTCGCTATCTATTTACTGCTTATTTGATACTGACCCGTTAGAATAGGTAGAGCACTAAACCTAATATAACCTGACCAGGAGTATTAGGTTTGCTAGAATTAAACGGTTATAACCTGACCAGGAGTAACCCTGAGAAGACAAGAATAAATATTTAGAAATCAAGGATAAACTTAGTCCCAATTGAAGAAAACCCTAGTGATGGACCATAATTATACGAGTCAGAAACACAGTAAAACCCACCAAATTAGACTGTTTGTCTATCTAACTTCTGTGTGTTAGTCCCGATATATTTCCACAGGGCATTTTAGAGACTGAAGTGAAAACACGCTAAGGAGAGGATTTTATGCTGAAAAGATAACAAGAGTCAATCCAAGGTCAAGATCATATGCCGACTGAAGAAATATCAAGGATCCTGACGTTGAATTGACCATAACAAATTAATCAGAAGAATCAGGAGTGGAGTCAAGACAGCCCGGGGAAGAAACACATTGACAGTTTTGTGAAAAGACTGCACAAAACTGTACAAAACTCACATTTGGGCAAGATGACCGACCACTTGAAGAAGTGGTGGCCAAAGGAGGAGCTCCTCCCCTTCCACCACCGCCTACCGGCGGCTTTGGGTGGTGGTGACCGGCGGCTTTTGCCCCTCCTCCACATGTCACCACCACCTTGCCCCTCCTCCACCACTCCTCTTCCTCCATGTGTGGCCATCTCCTCCATCCGTTTTCTCCTCCAATCAAAATGCAACACTTACCACCCATCTCCACCACCCATCTCCTCCTCATTTCACACACCAAAATCTCATTTCACTTCTCTCTCTAGAAGTTGTAATATTTGTAATGTTGTAATTTTGCTTTGGAAATAAAGGAAAGCTCCCTTGGCGCTTCAACGGTTGTAAGTATTTCTTCGTATTTATTTACTGCTTTTATTTCCTTAGTATAATGTTTAGCGCGATGAATAGTAGCTAAACTAGTAGTTCGGTCTAAGGGGCGCACTTGTATTATAAAATGTTTTAGACTATTAACTTAGTGTCTAGTCTTAGTATTCAAAACTTGTTCTATGTGCCATATATAGTCAGAGTTTCCAAGGTTGAGTGGATGCTGTAACAAGCAAAGCTCTTCTGTGGGAATTCGTGATCATACTCAGGTAGTGGAAGCTGTAACAAGCAAAGCTATCTGAGGAGTTCGACTCATCCTAAACCCCATCTGGTCGAGCGTAACTGTGAGATCAGGTGGATGCACCCAGGCTAGCATACCTTAGGGTATTGGCGCTAGACTGAAATAGAACAGGAGTTGCTTTAAACCGGTGTTGCAAGTCTTGAGCTGTAACTAGCCTCGATTCACCGTTTGAATACTTAGATGATTCACTAATGGTCAATGATAAACAGGATATAATACAAGTCCCCTGAAACCGAACATTTCTCTTTAATTATAAACCGTAATTTACTTTCCAGTATTAAAATCAACCAACCAACCAATCAATCAATCAAAATAGCTGGTAGCTTTAAAACCAACCAACCGACCTTAAACACGCTCCCACGCTGCGTAATCCCCCCGAAGAACAATTATTCCCCTAGTTCCCTTGGGTTCGACCCCTACTTACCAAGTACTACCCAGTAGTATAGTTGCGAGTAGCGGACTATTATAAATTTATTTGCACAATCGCTTTAACGACAAGCGGTTCTGTCACCTAGCCTGAATATCTTCTCTGATTGATACACTCTTACTTATTTCGTGCCTTACTACTGTCTTCTAATCAATTACTTTCACCCAATCTTTCTTTTTCCCTCTTACAGAACAGAGTAGTAACCATCTAGCTTCCTTGGGTTCGACCCTTGCTTGCCGCTGTACTAACCCACAGTTCAGAGTGAGGAGATTATAAATTTAGATTTGCAGGTACAACGACGACCTGTCAGTATTCAAATTGAAACACCCGGAGAAAGACCACTCAACGAGCCAAGGTTGCGACATTTGTGAAGTTTATGAGCACGACACCAACTCTTGCCCTTTGGTTCAAACGGATGGAAATAGAATTGGATATGAAGAAGTAAATTATGTTGGTGGAAACCAAAGGAGGGAGTATGATGCTAGTGCCCCTCAAGACCAAAGTTCTCAATCTAATTACACTAAGCCAAGGTTTTCCTCGGGACGGAGGAATCACCAAAATTTCTCATACAAGACTACGAATCCTACTCGTCCCGACTTTGGAGCTACACCTCCCGGATTTGGTCCTAAGCCTACTTCAACTACTCAAGCTTTCCCACCAAAGAATCAATTCCAACCTAGGAACCAATATCAGGGCCAAGGACCGACCTTGCTTCAAAGGAACCACAACCAAGGGCAACAATATCAAGCTCAAGCCCCAAAGCCCTACCAACAAGTTGACCATTCTCCTCAAACTTCAAATGAGCCCTCCAATATGGATTCTATGACGACCGTGCTCCTCGAAATGAAGCGAGACCAAGAACAATCTCGTATTGCCCCTTGTAGAACTAGTGATGTTTGTTCATTTAGTCAATGTGGAATCATAACATTGCCCCATTTGAAAATCGACGTCAAATCCGGCCTACTCTAAACGGTCTATTCTGAGTGACTTTCACTCTGACCTAGTTAGGCAATCGTAACACTTTCTTTTAGGAGCCAACAAAAGGTAAATTACTGACCATTTATCATTCTAGTGTTTACTGAAAGAAAAGTTTTATCCCGTTTATTGATTTTTCTAAATGATATATTTTAATAATATTTATTAAATTTTACGGTGTTTTTTCTACCAAAAACAAATAATTTATTTATGTTGTGAAATATTCGAATATGGAGAAGAAATTCAAAGGTAGACGAAGAACTTGAATATGTGAAGAGAGGGAAGTAGAGAGGAATAGTATTTCTTATTCTAATTGTTGTTGATAATCCTTTACAAATGATCCATTTATATAGGGAGTACAAGGATATATGAAAGGACTAGAAATATATATAGGGGAATAAATTGAGTACATGAAAAGATAAGGGACATTGGATAATGAACAACTAAAGGTCATCCAATATACTAATATAGTATGACAATAATCATAACACTCCCCCTTTGAATGACTCGTACAAATATTATGCCTCATTAAAACCTTACTAGGAAACCCCTTTAGGAAAAACCAAGTGAAGGAAAAGAGTACATAATTGTATATTATGCATAAATGTTACCTCATTAAAAACCTTATTTAGGAAAACTCAAAGGAATAAATTCTAAAATAAGGAAAAGAGTGTAGCGCGTATTCTCCCCCTCAATGTGGTCTTTATCATAAATCTCTAAGCTTTCGCATGCCGATTTTATAGATCAATTTCTCAAAGGAAGTTGTGCAAAGTGCCTTTGTAAATAAATCGGCTAAGTTGTCACGAGAACGAATCGGACAAATCACAAATATCAATCTCTCCGTTCTTATGAAGTTCATGTGTAAAGAAGAACTTTGGAGAGATGTGTTTCGTTCTATATCCCTTTATATAACCATTTTTAATTTGAGCTATAGAAGCACCTTTATCCTCAAATAAGGCAATATGGCTTTCTTTGTCCTCTGAAAGATCACATGATCCTCTAATATAAAGGATTAAAGACCTTAGCCACACACATTCATGACTTGCTTGATGAAGTTCTAATATTTCAACATGATTAGAAGAAGTGGTTGTAAGGGTCTGTTTGGTAGATCGCCAAGATATAGCGGTATCACCATATGTAAACATATAGCCCGTTTGTGATTGCACTTTATGAGGGTCGGATAAATAGCCGGCATCGGCATATCCAATTAATCTTAGTTTTGAGTCTTTTGAATATAATAATCTCATATCAATTATTCCTCAATATATCTTAGAATTTGCTTAATGCCAGTCCAATGTCTTCGAGTTGGAGAAGAACTATATCTTGCTAGTAAATTAACCAAAAATGCAATATCGGATCGTGTATAATTAACAAGATACATTAGTGCTCTAATAGCACTAAGATATGTCACTTCAGGACCAAGTAGTTCTTCATCCTTTTCTCGATTACGAAATGGATCTTTTGCCACATTCAGTGATCGAACAACCATAAGCGAACTCACAGGATATGATTTATCCATATTAAATTGTTTGAGGATCCTTTCAGTATATGAGGACTGATGAACAAAAATGCTCTTTGATAAATGCTTAATTTGTAGGCCAAGGCAGAATTTTGTTTTTTCTAAATCTTTCATTTCAAATTCTCTTTTTAAATATGCAATCGTCTTAGTGAGTTCATAAGGGGTCACAATAATATTTAAATCATCAACATATACATTCCTTTTAAGAACAACACATGGACAAATTTCAGTGTTGATGTACCCCCATTTCAAAAGATATTCACTTATATGATTGTACCATATTCGACCCGATTATTTTAATCCATATAAAAGCTCTTTGTAGTTATATTGAGTACATTTCCCGTGGTTTTGAGCTACATCCTTAAGGTAATTTTAATCCTTCGTAAATTTTAATGTATATGTCATTATTAAGTGACCCATATAAATAGGTTGTCACGACATCCATTAAATTTATTTGGAGTCCTTCTAAGACTGATAAACTCAGTAAAAATCTAAATGTTATCGCATCCATGACCGGTAAAATATGTCTGTTCATAATCAATGCCTGGTCTTTGCGAGAACCCTTGTGCTACAAATCGTGCTTTATATCTTACGACTTCATTTTTCTCATTTCGTTGCGCGTAAATATCCATTTATAACCAACAAATTTGACATTCTCGGGTGTTAGGGAAATTTTCCCAAAGACTTGGTGTTTTCAAGTGAATTCAATTCTGCTTCGATGTCCCTTTTCCATTTTGGCCAATCATTTCTTTGTCGGCATTCATGAACTGATCTTGGCTCCTGATCCTCATTTTCCTCTGTAATATCTAGAGCCATAGAATATGAAAATATATTATCCACTATGATTTCATTTCTATTCAACATTTTCCTTGAAATGACATAATTGATCAAAATTTCTTCATTCTCATCATTTTCAGGTATCTCATTATTTTTGAAGATAATTCTTCATGTATCACAACTATTTCTTTAGAGAATAGTGGTTGATGCATTAATACGGTTATCTTGAACCTTTCTTTTCTAGGATTTTTATCCTTGGACCCAATTGGCCTACCACGTTTCTGTCGTATTTTAGACTCACTTGCTAATTTATTTCTAATATCTTCATAAGGAAGATTGATTTTGCAATGAGCATTGACAGCTAGTATATGTGACTTTGTCACTGTCTTAACATTCGTAAATGCATTTGGCAATGTATTTGCAACCTTTTGCAAGTAGATTATTGTTTGTACTTCTTGTTCACATTTATTTGTACGAAGATCAAAATGAGACAATGACTCTGCAATCCAAGATATGTCTTGTCATTTTTCAGACTTTATTGTATCTCCTTCAAATGCAAGGAAATTTGTCTCATCAAACTGACAGTCGGCAAATCGTGCCTTTAATATATCACCTGTTATAGGTTCCAAAAATTTAATAATTGATGGTGATTCAAATCCCACGTCAATCCCCAACCTTCTTTGGGGTCCCATTTTAGTACGTTGGGCGGAGATATTGGAACATAAACTGCACACCCAAAAACTCTTAAATGAGAGATATTTGGTTCATGGCCACTTACAAGTTGTCAAGGGGAATATTTATTATTTGCAGTTGGCTTTATACGAATTAGTGATGCAGCATGCAAAACTGCATGTCCCCAAGCAGAACTTGGCAATTTTGATCGCATAATTAATGGTCTAGCTATCATTTTTAGTCTATTGATAAAATATTCCGCTAGACCATTTTGAGTATGAACATGAGCAACCGGATGTTCAATTATAATTTCAGTGACATACAATAGTCATTAAAAGACTGGGATGCACTACTATAGAACAAGCTTTAGACAGCGCTTATTTTAGACAATAGACAGCACTTCTACAAGCATTGTCTATGTCTATTGTCCGGACATCAGCGCTGTCTATTGTCCGGATAATAGACAACACTTTTTGACATATTTTGTACCTATTAATTAGCTATAATACACCTGCACATTTTTCACATATCAAAATGCATTACATTCAATTTGGAGCATCCAAAATAATACATTTTTATTCATAATCTCAACAAAATGTCATACACGTTCAATGAACGTTTGACAATCGACATGTCCAAGTCATACATGGTGTTAGATTTATGGGATGTAGTTTGGCAAAACTTAGTGTAGTTGTTCAAGCTGTTGTTCAAGACTGGAAGAGACAACTGTCCTGGAACAAGTTGAAGCAGATGGAATGTTTCTAATTCAGTTTAGGAAACACAGTTGACCGTTGGAGATCAAGGTGGTTGCTTATGGAAGGACAGAAGTTGGAAGTTTCTTATTTCAGATTAGGAAACTTGTTTCAACCGACGTAGCACAACTTAGACGCAGCAGATATATCCTAGAGTGGATTTGGCAAGTCAGTGCTTGGTGATTATCGAAGATATCTAAAGAGTTGGTTGTGAGATTACTTGCGCTTGAAGATAACTTAGCAAAGAAGATAATCAAAGGTTTCTTAAACGGAGTTGAAGATATTTGGAGGATTATCTACAAGAAGATATGCGCAAGGATTTAGGAAAGATTTCCTAAAAGATTAGGAAAGGTATCCTAAAGATATAGGCGGTTAAGATTAGGAATCCTATTCGTTTTGGGGTTTCTACCTCACTATATAAGTAAGGCTAATGCTTCGAGCACTTACGAAGAAATTATACATGCTCATACTCACTGAAGGGAGGAGGAGGCAAACGGCCGGTGAACTAATCGTCACTGATTACTCACGGCGCTCGGATTCGGTCTGTTCTAGTGCTCGGCAGACTGATCGTAGAACAACATTGACACTACACGCACTGGTGTTCTTTTGCGCATTCGGAAGAAGGTCTGATTCTCTTGAAGGATCATATTGTGGAATCGGAGGTGAGGCTCAGATCTGGGGGTGACCTAGTTGGTGATTGCTAGAGTGTCCGAGGCTCAGGTTGTTTAAGAGGGATTCTGTAAACGTAAGACCCTGTATCGCAATACTCATTATTAGTGAATTGCTTATCCACCGGGCTAAGGAGACTGCCCCCCAGAAGTAGGCTCGTTAACGCCAAACTGGGTAATAACTTTGTGTGTCGTTTATTTTCCGCATTTCATTTATTTTCTCATAAGTTGTTCTAGTATTTGTTCTACACTCGACTAGAACAACATCTCAACTACTACGGGAAGATTTCAATTGGTATCAGAGCAAAAACTCAACACACAGAGTGAGATCCAGAAGTTGTTTGAGATGGATTTGAGAGAAGGGCAAAACATCACTTGACCACCGTTGCTGGAAGGAAACAAGTATGGATATTGGAGAGTGCAAATGAAGGCCTTCCTAAGTCACAGGATGAATCAGTGTGGGAAGCTGTTGAAAACGAGTGGACACATCTACTCATCTAGTGACTACCAAAGCTGGCAAAGTTAGCCTTCTTGCAAAAGACAAGTGGACAGAGATACATAAGAATGCTGAAGCCGCAAACTCCAAAGCAATGAATGCCATATTCTCAGGAGTTGATGGAAAGAATTTCAAGATGATTTCAACCTGTGAGATTGCGAAGAAGGCGTGGGAAATACTGCAGACCACTCATGAAGGTACGACCAAGGTCAAAATATCTAGAATGGAGATGGTCACGTCAAAATTCAAAAATCTAAGAATACAGGAGGATGAGACCATAGCTGATTTCAACACAAGGGTTCTCGACATTTCTAATGAATCATTTGCACTTGGAGAACCAATGACCGAAGAGACGCTGGTAAGAAAGGTGCTGAGATATCTAACAAAGTGGTATGCAATGAAGGCACTCGCTATCAAGGAAGCACATGATGTGAATACCATGAGGTTGGATGAACTGATGGGGTCTCTTCAGACCCATGAGATGGATATGAATGAAGAAGAACAACTCATGAAGGTTAAAAGTGTCGGTCTGAAAGCTGAAGTCTCTGTTGTTCAAGACAAGGCAAGGGAGATGCCAGAACAACAGTATGCCATGTTTGCTAAAAACTTCGGGAAGTTCATGAAAAGGCAGTACAATAAAGGGACTGGTCCGGTTAGTCATCCAGCTCGAGATTCCAGAATGATGGTAAATTTCAAAAGGGGAAGAACTCTGGAGACTTCAATCATAACAGCAGAGGCAAGGGGATCCAATGCAGAGAATGTGAAGGTTATGGACACATTCAAGCTGAGTGCATCAACACACGAGAGAAGAAAAATGCATATGCTGTCAGCTGGAGTGACAGTGAATCTAATCAGGAAAGTGAGACTAATAATTTTGTGGCTCTTACGAGCTATGTCAACCAGGATGAAGCAGAGTCAAAGACATCTTCAGAGAATCATACACAGTACTCAAGTTGCAGTAATGATGAAGACATCACGGATGAGGACTTTCCTGACAAGTACAAGGATTTGTTTCAGGAATGGCTGAATGAAGTTGAGCAAAACAAAGCAAACCGTAGCAATCTGGCAGAGTTGAAGGAGGAAAAATAAAAACTATGGGAAGAACTTGTTGTCCTTGTTGCTAAGAAGGTGGAACATCAACAAACAATCACTGACCTTCAAGCCCAACTGATTAAAGCAAAAGGTGAACGAGCTGAACTTGTTGCTCAGAAGGCTGAACTACTAGCAGTTATCTCATCTCCGAAGGTCCATATTGAAAAGAGTCAAGGCGAACATCCAGAAATCATAGCTGATCTAAAAAGGGAGAATGCTGCTTTAAAATGTCAAGAGGTAATTCTTCTTAATACTATGGATGCCTTGAAAAATGTGATTGAGACAGATAAAGAAACTCATGCTGTGATGCTAGAAGAGCTGAACAATCTAAAGAAATCAGTCAAGATGCTTAATTCTGGGACTAAAAAGCTAGACGACATTCTGGGAGCTCAACGAACAATTGGCGGGTGCAAAGGGCTAGGGCTTGCTGGCACATCTGGCTCTGGGAAGACAATGTTTGTGAAAGCTGAGCCACGATTATACGTTGTACCAGCTGAACATCTCCCACGGAGAAAAGCTACCTGGTACCCCTCAAGAAAGCAAAACAGACGCATGTGCTATTACGGCAACCGTGTGGGACACATCAAGCCAAGATGCCCGGAATTCCGTAAGTTCCTTAGAAAGATGGATCAAGTGCCGAAAACTCACATGAAGCAAGTATGGAGTGTTAAGCAAAAAGGTGAGGTCTGTCACGTTGCATTTAGTTCAACCAGTCATCTGGAGAAGGAAAGATGGTATTTTGACAGTGGTTGTTCTAGACATATGACTGGCAATCCTGAGTTCCTGGCCAAAGTAGAGAAGTTCAAAGGCAAATCTGTGATGTTTGGAGACGGAGTAAAAGGCAAAGTTCTCGGAAGAGCAACATTGAAGGTTCTAGGCCTACCTAGATTGAAGGAAGTTCTTCTTGTTGACTGACTACAGGCTAATTTGATCAGCATAAGCCAGTTGTGTGATGGAGAGCATCGTGTCCAAATCACACAAGCTACAAGTGTTGTTCAGAACAATAAGAATGAACCAGTCCTCACTGGAAGGAGACCCTCAAACAACTGCTGCTTGTTTAATCTTGGTCGACCCACTGCTGAAACAACATGCATGCTTAGCAAAACTGAAGGCATGAAGGCCCGAGGTACACAAGTGAACTTTCAAGAATCGACTGGTTTTACATGTCTTCTTTGCATGGTCAAGCCTAAACATATCAAGGTAGATAGAAGAAAGCTCAAGTTTCGTCCTAATCTTGTGTATCGACTGAAGGCGCACAAAGAATGGCATAAACGTCTCATCCATGGCTATGTTCGAGGGGGAGTAGACACGAAGAAGAAATTACTTTTCGTCAAACACGCAAGATCAGACGTTGGAAGTTGTTGCACCCGGATATTGTGGAAGAAGTCGATGATGAAAGAATACAGAGTAGAACAAGATGTGATGAAGCAGCTGGCAGACATCTTCACCAAACCCTTGGACAACATTCAGTTCGAGACACTTAGACTCTCACTGGATCTGTGTGTCATTGACAACTGAGTTGTTCCAGAACAAGTTGTCAGTCGGAGCTTGAATAAGATATTTTAAAGGCTGACGTGGAAAGGCAAGAAGAAGACTTCAAATTATGGTGCGAGAAGAAACGATTGGTCTACCAAAGATATTCAAATATTCAAATATTTTTTTAATGATGTGAAGTGATGTGGCAGCCTGGGGAGATTTGAGAAGATATATGGCGTGCCAAAACGGGTTTAGTTTCCAAAATCAATTTTATCCAAACTGTTCGTGTCTCGCTCCCGACAAAACCCTAGACAAAGCTTGACAAAGTTCAACAATGGTGGACACAAGGAAGAACAAGGTGCCTACAGCAGCGATGGTTGAAGCAACATCGAAGTTTGTTGATGAGCCAAAGATTGTCAAAGAAAACCCTAAACCGGCGAGCGATAAAGCAACCACAACAAAACCTAAATTGGTTGTCGTAGAGAAGGTGACTGTCCCTAAGAAATCTAAAGCAACGGTGGCGCAGAAGGTGTCAGTTTTTTAGGAGAATATGTCCGACAAGCCAAAGAAGGAGACGGAAACTGGTGTCCAAGGAAAAGAAAAGCAGATACCCTAAGAAGCCGACTACTTCTAAAAATACTTCGGTCAAGGAACCAGCAAAGAAGACAGCACAAGAGGTAATTGCTAATATTTCCAAATCCAATATTGCAAGTCGTCCTAGTGTGCCTGGTGTGTCTATGGAGGGTTCGAAAGTAGTTGTAGAAAAGCCGAAGTATGTGGCAGCGGTGCAGGGGGAGTTGAGCCATAAGGAGAAGGGTGTTGGGAGAAAGGTTGTTGCGACAAAGAAACTTTAGAACAAGAAAAGTTTAAAGTAGTGAAATGTAGGGTAGTCGTTTCTCAATCAGATGAGGAAGAGTCTGATAAAAAAGATGATCAAATTAATGTTGCTGAGAAGGTAGCTGCTGAGAAGCATGATGAAGTGCCCTCCAAAGCTGATCCAAAGAAGAAGGGTACAGAATCTAACGAAAAAGCTTCAGAGAAGAATGCAAAAGTAGCTTATGCAGAAAAGTCTGTTGCTGAACAGGATGAAATTGGTGAAAAGATGCTGAGTGAATCTTCTGCTGAGAATACTGATGAGGAAGACCCATATGAAGATGAGGATTCTGATGTAGAGCAGCATGTTGAACCCTCAAAACAAGATGTTGAGATGTCAAACAATGATTAAGAAGAGCATTCACTGAATGAGTCCAACGAGGGAGACGAAACTCTTCAAGAGCTTATAGATGTTGTGGAACAATATGTAGAAGAAGGGAGATCCTCTGAAGTCACTTCTAAGGAAAGTGAAGCTCGAAAGGCAGACACACCACTTGAAGATGATGAGATGAACGAGCAAGCGTATGTCTCTGAAGAAGAAGCTGAAAATCATATGAGAAAGTGGATGATGTGCCAGAGGAAGTTCCAGTCAGTAGGGAACAAGTGATCAAGCCAAAGTCACCTTCTAAGACAAAGACGACTGAGTTGAAGAGAAGTGTTGAACAGGAAGCTCCATCTGTTACAGAAAAGATTGTGTCAAAGAAGAGAAAAGCTTTTACCTCTGGTGAGAGGTAAAGGCTGGATCTGTGGCCGTCTGTGACAATGGCCAAACCATTTGTAGCGAATCTGGTGAGAGAAGTGATTGTGAACTTACCAGATGGTTTTGCTAATATTGAAAGTGCTTCCTACGGAATGGAAAGTGTGAGAGGTAAGGAGGTTGTCATCACTCCAAAAGGGATCTGTGGCCGTCTGTGACAATGGCCAAACCATTTGTATCAAATCTGGTGAGAGAAGTGATTGTGAACTTACCAGAAGGTTTTGCAAATATTGAAAGTGCATCCTACAAAATGGCAAGTGTGAGAGGTAAGGAGGTTGTCATCACTCCATAAGGCATAAATGACTACTTTGGCATAAAAGGAGGAGCGTTGAGTATCGGAGAGAATCTCAATTAGCACAAAATTTCTGAGGCTCTTACGGATGGAGTTTGTTCGAAGTGGTACAAGATGACCTTTCTGGTCAAGGATCTGTCTACAAAGCACTCCTTACTCCATAGTATTGCAGTTCACAACTGGCTGCCAAATAATCACCACACAACTCTTGGCCGAACGATGGGAGCCGTTCTGAAGACCCTCGGAGCTATGAAAAAGATTGATCTTGGACGTCTCGTATTCAACTAGATTGCTGGATACGTAACTTCTATCAAAGTCAATCATCCTATTGGATTTCCTTCGCTGATTCATCAACTTGTGGTGGCACAACATCCAGACATCCTAATAGGTCAGGACAAATTGACTGGTTCACCTAAGGTATTTCTTCTAGATCACAAGCACTTTTCTGGTAAGCATATTGTTGATCTGGACCTGGATGCATCTGTCAAGCCAAAGAAGAAGTTGTCTGAGACAACACTGGAGGAACTTAGTACTCATGTTTCGTCTGCCACTACAAGAAAAATTATCACACATTTTGAAGAGGAGCTGGCTGATGCGAATGAGAGGATTGTGATGTACATGGCAAGGAAGAAAAAGATCACCAAGCTGTTGGTAGGTCTTCGCTATCCAGATGAAGAAGACGATGTTGACTCAGTTGAAGACGAAGCAAGTGAGGAGTTCGATTACTGACAATGTGATAAATCCTGCTTTGCACTACAAACAATTTTATCTTTTGTTGAACTCTAGTTTTAACTGTCGAACAATTGTTACTGTTTTTGTACTCCCTTGTAAATTTGTGGCAAAAAGGGGGAGTAGTTTTTGAGTTTGAAATCTCCTTAAAAGATTCGTGTGTGCTTTTTTTGGAGTTTGAAAGCTCCTTAAAAGATTCATATGTGCTAAATGTTTAACATGTTTTCAGAGTTTGAAATCTCCTTAAAAGATTCGTATGTGCTTGAATTTTTCAGAGTTTGAAATCTCCTCAAAGATTCAGTTGGGAGCAATTAGTTAGTAGCACAGCTTGGGAGTTTGAAACCTCCTTCAAAGATTCAACTGTAATAGTAGTATAGGTAGATTACAGGTAGTAGTTTTGCTAAAAATGCCAAGGGGGAGATTGTTAGATTTATGGCATGTAGTTTGGCAAAACTTAGTGTAGTTGTTCAAGCTATTGTTCAAGACTGGAAGAGACAACTGTCCTGGAACAAGTTGAAGAAGATGGAATGTTTCCTAATTCAGTTTAGGAAACACAGTCGACCGTTGGAGATCAAGGCGGTTGCATATGGAATGACAGAAGTTGGAAGTTTCCTATTTCAGATTAGGAAACTTGTTTCAATCGACGTATCACAACTTAGACGCGGCAGATATATCCTAGAGTGGATTTGGCAAGTCGGTGCTTGGTGATTATCGAAGATATCTAAAGAGTCGGTTGTGAGATTACTTGCGCTTGAAGATAACTTAGCAAAGAAGATAATCAAAGGTTTCTTAAACGGAGTCGAAGATATTTGGAGGATTATCTTCAAGAAGATATGCGCAAGGATTTAGGAAAGATTTCCTAAAAGATTAGGAAATGTTTCCTAAAGATATAGGCGGTTAAGATTAGGAATCCTATTCGTTTTAGGGTTTCTACCGCACTATATAAGTAAGGCTAATGCTTCGGTATTAGTCAACACTTACGGAGAAATTATACATGCTCATACTCACTCAAGGGAGGAGGAGGCAAACAGCCGGTGAACTAATCGTCACTACTTACTCATGGCTCTCGGATTCAGTCTGTACTAGTGCTTGGCAGACTGATCGTGGAACAACATTGACGATACATGCACTGGTGTTCTTTTGCGCATTCGAAAGAAGGCGCTGATTCTCTTGAAGGATCATATTGGTGGAATCGGAGGTGTGGCTCAGATCTAGGGGGAGACCTAGTTGGTGATTGCTAGAGTGTCCGAGGCTCAGGTTGTTTAAGAGGGTTTTTGTAAACGTAAGACCATGTACTCGCAATACTCATTATTAGTGAATTGCTATCCACCGGGCTAAGGAGACTGCCCCCAGACGTAGGCTCGTTAACACCAAACTAGGTAACAACTTTGCGTGTCGTTTATTTTCCGCACTGTATTTATTTTTACATAAGTTGTTTTAGTATATGTTCTGCACTCGACCAGAACAACATCTCAACTACTTCGGGAAGATTTGACATGGTAACATAACGAGTTGTACACCACTAAAATAACCAACTCTTCTAAGGTCGTTGACAGAACCGCTCGTCGTCAAAGCGATTTGTACAAATAAATTTATAATAGTTCGCTACTCGCAACTATACTACTGGGTAGTACTTGGTAAGTAGGGGTCGAACCCAAGGGAATTAGGGGAATAGGTTATTCTTTTAAGGGATTTGTCTAGCGAGAGAGCGTGTTTTAAGTTGGTTGAGGTTTTAGTGCTAACAACTACGTGACTTTTTGATTGGTTGCGGATTTGATTGCTGAAACGTAAATTACAAAAAAGTAAATACTGAAAATACAAAGGAGACTTACAGTGGGTGATGCGTGATTGGTAAGTCCTCCGGATTGTGAGCAGTTGATGGTTGTAGTTGATCGAACAGTAAAAGTACAGACAGGGGGGTTTTGTAATTGCGAGAGAAGTATTCGGTCTTGGGGGGCCTTGTATTATATCCTGTTCATTCTTTTAGTAACCCTTCTAAGTATTCAAACGTATATTGAGGCCCTTTCGTAGCGCTCAATAAACTCTTGTTCTAAGCGATACTAATTCCTTCTTTCGAAGTATCTTAGCAGTAAGTGCATCCATTTGGTCCCTTTGGTCCAGTTTCCAAATGGTTTTTAAGATAGATCGAACTCCTCAGATAAGCTTTGCCCTTTCGTAGCTTCCACTTATCCGAGTATGTTCACAAATTCCCACAGTAGAGTTTTGCCCTTTCGTAGCTTCCACTCTACCTTGGAAATTCTGACCTTATAAATGGCACATAGAACAAGTTTTGAATACAGAGAAATGAAACTAAACGAAGTAAAACATTTTATAAAACAAGAACTCCCCTTCAACCGAATGAAGAGTTTAGTTACGAATATCCATAGAGTTGGACATCATAACTAAATACTTGGGGATTTGGAAAAGAATACTCAAGAACAAACAGGAGTATAGAGAGAAGAGAAAGAGATTACTCAAGAACAAACAGGAGTAACTCTTGAACTGTAACTGAAAACTTGAGTACTCAAGAACCGACAGGAGTACTCAAGATCGAACTAAAGTATTTGAGAACAAACTGAACTTTTATTAATATCAAAACCAAACTTTACATAGTAACAAACTTAGAGAGAGAAGTGGAGTGTGGTGTGTTGTGATTGCTTATGGCTTATGAAATGAGGAGGGATGGCTTGGTATTTATAGCCATGGAGGAGAGGAATGGATGGCCAAGATGAGGGCATGTGGTTTAGCATCCAAGGGTGGAGAGGAGGGGAAGAGGAGAGAAAGACAAGTGTCACAAGGGGAGAGGAGGAGAGGTTAGCCGCCGGCGGCTTTTGGGAGGGGGAATGAGGTGGTGACATGTGGAGGAAGGGGAGAGGGGGAGGGGAGATGTGAGGAGGTAGCCGCCGGCCCATGTGGCAAGGGGAGAGTGGTTTGTGAGTTTTGTGCAGTTTGCACAAAACTATCAGTGTATTTCAGCTCCGGATTGCCTTCGGTTTCCCTTCGGTTTGATTTGTTTTGAATGATTCCATGTCAGGATCTTTAGATTTCTTCATTCAGCGTCTGATCTTGACCTTGGATTGTCTCCTGATATCTTTTCTGTGCTAAAAGCTCTTCCTTAGCGTGTATTCTCTCTAAGCTCTGAAAGACCCTGTAGAAATGTATCGGGACTAAAACATCGAAGTTAGATAGACAAACAGTCTAATTTGGTGGGTTTAACTGTGTTTATGATTCATACAATTGTGGTCCATCAGATAATCCCACACTTTTAGTTGTTCGTCCCGAACAATGCTTTATAAGGGCGTTACTAAGTAAGTTGGTTAAAATATGAAAGTAAGATAATGGTACTCGATTTCTCCTAATTCATGCATTACTACTTGTTACTAAATTAAACTGCGTAAATAAGTAGAAGAAACTTGATACTTGTACCTTCGTGCTGAGATGCAAATTATTTCGGATGTTTCGGGAGATAGCCCTTTTCAGGCTCCTGGACTACACCTTCGGGACCGTCTCGCACTATATGGTTTTCTTGTAGCTTTCTCTAGCACGTGATTCGATTCAGGTTTCAGTGAGTTGAGTACTTTGATTACTTTTGGTGAGGGACTGCTTTTTGTAGTGAATCGGCCTTTGGCCTTTGATTTGACGCTTTGAGTTCTTCACTTTTGTTCGGTTAAAACCTTCACAATTTTGGGCCTGAGGCCTCTTGATTTGCTTCTTCGAGCTTTTTGCGTCTTTGTGACTTGCTAGTCCATTTTCTCAAGCCTTCTTGGGAGGTCCAATCATCGCCCGCGAGCATATGGAAATACCTCCCCGCTCCTCTCGTCTTCGTCGTTTTGCGCGGGTCAAGATGAGGGTCGCTCATCTATTTTCTCGGCTATTTTGACTAGAGAGAGGACGGTATGATTCCCGTCCTCGCCTTTGCATAGATGCTTCCTGGCGGAGTTGACTTCAATTATTCACTGAAACCTGAAGTGCAGCCTCCACTGACTTCGAAAACCATATAGTTTGATCTGATCCTTCAAGTGCTTGCCAAGCCCCTCTAGGGCAATTTCTATCAACTCCACATCCCTAGTTTATCTCGGCACAAAAGACAAATGAGAAGTTACATTCTAAGTTTTTAAACAGTTTGCATTTTCACAAGGTTGATGCATGAATTATGATCTATCTTTTTCACATTCTTAAGTTCATATTTTCAAAAAGATACTATTTAAAAAGAAAAGAAAAACATGCAGACGGTTCTCACCCCACACTTTTGAACGAAGGCGTGCCTTAGTTCAAAAGTCATGCAAATATATACAAAAGAAGGAAATGACATTAAGGAAAAAGAAGAACAGAACTCCCTTTTATTGTGTCGTGGAAATGACATGGCATGAGGCTGGATAATCGAGGGAGTCTGGCTGGGGCCTCGAACTCTCAGCGCAGGCCCGGTAAATTCACGGAAGCTGCCTGGCTGATCCGGTCTTGCTCCAAACTTAATTCCTACATGAAAGATATTCCTTTTATACAAAAAGTGGGTGAGAGCGCTTATTGGAAATTTAAATGACAGAAATTAAAAGTGCAGATAAGTAAGATAGTGTCGGGTTACCTCCCGACCAGTGCACTTGTTTAACGTCGTTGGCTCGACAGTACCTTGTTTTTTATCATTGGTTGGGATCCCATGGGTGGCTCAGGTTGAATTTTGCCACCATTCTTGTGTTACTTCCGGTACTCTCTATGTCTGATTCTTCTGATGGCTCGGAAGTTTCTTCTGATGGTTCGGATGTGACTTCCTCTGTAGGCTCTTCTTCTGAGCTTTCTATATCTGATTCGTTCATCACATCCTCTGAACTGTTTCTTTCTGGACTGGCCTCGATATTTTGTGTTCCTTCATTTGGTTGAGGTACTGGCCTTCGTATTGCAGTTCCGGCCAAGCTGTCTATCACATCCCATACCTGAGTCAGGGATAAGTGTGCGGTTGTTCCTCCTACAGCGTTATTGAGCCTTGAGAACTCCTCAGCCCTCATCCCGCAAAGGAATTTTTGAAGAAGAAAAACCTCCGTGAATCCATGGTGCGGGCAGCGCGAGATCATGGCGTCATAATTCGTGTAGTACTTGCCCAAGGTCTCATCCCGGGATTGTTGCAGGTTCATGATCCTTTCTCGGGTTTGTTGTCGTAAGGATGGAGGGGAGAATTCTTTCAGGAATGGAATGCTAATGTGTATGAAATACTTAGCATTCATAGCAGTTGATGTGTAATACCAGATTGGCGCGAAGTCCGTTAGAGAGAATTTGAAGCAGTTAAGTTTAAACTCCTCTAACGTTTCATTATTAGGTTTTATATGCTGACAAACATGGTGAAAGTTTCGGCAGTGTAGAACTGGGTCTTCTTCATCCGTACCTCCGAACAGGGGGAGATATCGTGTCGTCCATGCATACGAAGGTGGTTGCGTCATTAGGTCATGTGAGGTGAAGAACAACTTATCCGAAGGCTAATTCCCCGGCAACGGCGCCAATTTGACAGAACCGCTCGTCGTCAAAGCGATTTGTACAAATAAATTTATAATAGTCCGCTACTCGCAACTATACTACTGGGTAGTACTTGGTAAGTAGGGGTCGAACCCAAGGGAATTAGGGGAATAGGTTATTCTTTTAAGGGATTTGTCTAGCGAGAGAGCGTGTTTTAAGTTGGTTGAGGTTTTAGTGCTAACAACTACGTGACTTTTTGATTGGTTGCGGATTTGATTGCTGAAACGTAAATTACAGAAAAGTAAATACTGAAAATACAAAGGAGACTTACAGTGGGTGATGCGTGATTGGTAAGTCCTCCGGATTGTGAGCAGTTGATGGTTGTAGTTGATCGAACAGTAAAAGTACAGACAGGGGGTTTTGTAATTGCGAGAGAAGTATTCGGTCTTGGGGGCCTTGTATTATATCCTGTTCATTCTTTTAGTAACCTCTAAGTATTCAAACGTATATTGAGGCCCTTTCGTAGCGCTCAATAAACTCTTGTTCTAAGCGATACTAATTCCTTCTTTCGAAGTATCTTAGCAGTAAGTGCATCCATTTGGTCCCATTGGTCCAGTTTCCAAATGGTTTTTAAGATAGATCGAACTCCTCAGATAAGCTTTGCCCTTTCGTAGCTTCCACTTATCCGAGTATGTTCACGAATTCCCACAGTAGAGTTTTGCCCTTTCGTAGCTTCCACTCTACCTTGGAAATTCTGACCTTATAAATGGCACATAGAACAAGTTTTGAATACAGAGATATGAAACTAAACGAAGTAAAACATTTTATAAAACAAGAACTCCCCTTCAACCGAATGAAGAGTTTAGTTACGAATATCCATAGAGTTGGACATCATAACTAAATACTTGGGGATTTGGAAAAGAATACTCAAGAACAAACAGGAGTATAGAGAGAAGAGAAAGAGATTACTCAAGAACAAACAGGAGTAACTCTTGAACTGTAACTGAAAACTTGAGTACTCAAGAACCGACAGGAGTACTCAAGATCGAACTAAAGTATTTGAGAACAAACTGAACTTTTATTAATATCAAAACCAAACTTTACATAGTAACAAACTTAGAGAGAGAAGTGGAGTGTGGTGTGTTGTGATTGCTTATGGCTTATGAAATGAGGAGGGATGGCTTGGTATTTATAGCCATGGAGGAGAGGAATGGATGGCCAAGATGAGGGCATGTGGTTTAGCATCCAAGGGTGGAGAGGAGGGGAAGAGGAGAGGAAGACAAGTGTCACAAGGGGAGAGGAGGAGAGGAAAGCCGCCGGCGGCTTTTGGGAGGGGGAATGAGGTGGTGACATGTGGAGGAAGGGGAGAGGGGGAGGGGAGATGTGAGGAGGTAGCCGCCGGCCCATGTGGCAAGGGGAGAGTGGTTTGTGAGTTTTGTGCAGTTTGCACAAAACTATCAGTGTATTTCAGCTCCGGATTGCCTTCGGTTTCCCTTCGGTTTGATTTGTTTTGAATGATTCCATGTCAGGATCTTTAGATTTCTTCATTCAGCGTCTGATCTTGACCTTGGATTGTCTCCTGATATCTTTTCTGTGCTAAAAGCTCTTCCTTAGCGTGTATTCTCTCTAAGCTCTGAAATACCCTGTAGAAATGTATCGGGACTATAACATCGAAGTTAGATAGACAAACAATCTAATTTGGTGGGTTTAACTGTGTTTATGATTCATACAATTGTGGTCCATCAGTCGTCTACTCGTAATTATGGCAAGGACCACACCAAGATGCCGAAAAGTACAGTCCAATCTTTTTCCCCTTCAAGCTGTCCACCTTCACCTGTGTTCGATATAAATGAGTTCATCAGTGTAACGATTTCACAATCAAAATGTTCTTTAGGAGTCCGGCCACAAAATTGGCCACAAAAGTTTATTCCTACAATAGAAGTACTCAAAAAAGAACCTAACTCGACTCAATCAACATCAATCTTCCAAGTAACAACGGGATGATCAGATGATCATTCAGCTAACCTAACTCCCATCATTCATCACAACAAAATCTCAATAACACCTAGACAGAATCGACCCAAAATTTTCTCAATCACTGATTTGATTTACAATCAACACATTCTTTAGCAGCAAGGCAACAAAATCTACTAGTAAAACAACTTAAAGGGTACAAAGTGATCAGTATCTTTATAATATGTCATCATTTTCTTGTTCAGGCATTTCATCAAACACATTGTATGCAGAGCAATCAAAGATCAACTTTTCAAGCACAAACTACAATCAGATGGTCTGATCATTCAGCTTACCTGACTCACGTCATTCCTCACAACAAAATCCCGATCAGACCCGGACAAAATCGATCCAATATCATGCTGCTTCACGACCGACACAACCTAAAATTCCATACCTTTCGGCATCTTGAAATCAAGTTCAGCATTTTTACCAACACCTTTCACACAAAAAACCTCAAATCTGTGTTTCCAACCAATATGACTATGATATCAAATCCCACAAACCCACAAAACCCACAACCCCCCTTTCTCCTCCCTCCTCAGCCCCTTTCTCCTCTTCCTCCTCCTCCTCCCTTCCTCAACTGAGTCAACTCTGACCTCCTCCCTCTCCCCGCCATGCTTCATGCTTCACTACCGTTCTGATCCAATTTCAGCAACATGCAAGCTGCTTGTTTCAGATTTGGTTTTTGTGGGTGGTGGAGATGGAGGTGAGTTTGGGATGAGGTACCGGAGATGGGTTGGGGGAGGTGGATGGGTGGGTTGGAGGGGGCTGTGGATCTGTGTTTTTAGATTTTTATTTTATTTATCGTAATTTTCTGTTTTCATTTTAGTATTGTGCCCTGTGTGGCCAAATAATTGGAGACTGGATCGCCGGCGGACGATGCATTGACGATTTTCAAGTGGTCCTGCCTCTCCCAGCTGTGAATGACGGGACGTCGTGCTCAAGTCAGAGGCGAAGTGGAGCGGCGGACTCCTATTTATTCATGTCTATTTTTCTTGTCTGTTCTGTTCCCAGCTGGTTAACTTGTCCCAGCTTTAAGTCCTCGGTTCGCCGATGTCTTTGTAATTCACAGTTTTAATCAAAAAAAACCAATATGACTATGATAACAAACTCTAACGAAATGGAAACACAAATAGATGCGATTTTCATATGAATCTAACAAACTAGCGGTTTCTCACTATCCCAACCTCCCCCGCCGCCTCTAGCCGCATCTCCTTCGGCCGTGTCTCCTCCGCAAAATCCAATCACTATATCGGAACAACCAACGGAGACTTGGAGGTCCAGAGATCTCGGTGATTCTGGGTTTCAAAGATATGAGAAACAGCAATTGTACGCATTTCAAATTCGGGGAAAAGCGGTTGTCGGGATGGTGAAGGGGAAAAGTGGTCGTCGTCGGTTGCGGTGTAGATTCGACCGATGCACCCTTTGCCGCAAACGTCCCCAATTCCACCTTCGAACGTCTTCCAATCTCAACTGGTGCATATGCTGTGAAGAGAAAACGAACAAAGAGAGAGAGGAGGAGATCGGCCGCTTGCACATAACTACATAAGTGAAAACCCTAAAATAATTTCATTAAAATAAACGGCGTTTTAAAAATAAGGGCGATAAAAAATTGACTTTAGACAGCATTTGTCAACAAGCGCTGTATAAAGTCACTTTAGACATCGTTTGGCAACAAGCGCTATCTAAAGTGTAGCATATTAGTCAGCATTTGGAAACAAGCGCTGCCTAAAGTCCACATTAGATAGAGCTTTCAAATAAGCGCTGTTTAATGGTCTATTTTTTAAAGACAGCGCTTATTTGAAGCGATGTCTATTCCATGTTCTGTACTACTGATGTAAATTCTCTCGCAGTATTCATACAGATTTTCTTAATTGTATGATCTTAAAATTGTGCTCGTAATTTAATAATTTGAGGAAGTAACCTTGCAAATGCCATGTTACGAGTGGATAATAAACAAACATGCGACCATCTTGTCGATGCATCGATAAGTACCATAAAGTACTGAAATGGTCCACTCGATGGGGAAATAATTTCACATATATATCCTTAAATCCGTTCTAAAAATGTTGGACATTCAGTCTCAACTTTCAGTGGAGATGGTCTTGTAATCAGTTTTCCTTGAAAACAAGCAACACATAAGAGATCCTTGGACAATACAATATTTTTATTCTTTAATGAATGTCCATGTGAATTTTCAATGATTCTTCGCATTATTATTGAACCCCGGATGGCCTAATCGATCATACCATATAAGAAAAAAATTCGGGTATATGGAAATACGTTTATCACCATATATGATTCAACTGGATTTATGAAAGTATAATATAATCGAGAATTGTATGATGGAAGTTTTTCCATCATTTTTTCTTTCCTGGGATCATTGACGTGATATATAAATATTCAAGTTCATTTTCATTTGTTGTCCCAACATGATAGCGATTTTGGCGTATATCTTTAAAACTCAATTAGTTTCTTTTTGATCTGGTTGAGAACATTGCATCATATATGATAAATCGTGTATAATTTGGTAGCACCATATGGGCTCTTGTATAGCCTTTAATATGATTTGATGCACTAGTTTTATATTAAAATTAGCTTCAACTAATTTAAGATGCGAAAAATATATTCTTAGTCTCTCATAATTGTGTGTGTTGTTGCACTATCTGCTAAACAAATCGATAGACCACCATCTTATATATAAATTGAGATGATAATATACATGTCTCATTAAAAGACAAGTACATAAATGTAGAAATACTTTTATTTGGAAGAGAAATAAAGCAAAAAATATAGAACTCCAAATACTTTCAATTTGATATTCATAAGTATGACATCATCTCTTATGTCGTCTTCCATCACTTATTAGTTTGTACAACTCTTCATTGACCTCTTTAAAAATTAAATCTCTTCAACATCCAAATGCTTAAGATATTCATATGGTCCAAATAGGTGAGATTCTTATGATCATCACTCGGTTTAGTGAAATTTATTTTGACACATTTTGTTGTCAAAGAGGCTTGATAAAAATCAAGGTGTTCAGAAGTACGACAAGTACGACCTCAATGATATTTTTCATCATTTTATTAATTATATGTTCATCTCATAACTTCACTTATGAAGTGATTCATAATTTTGCGAAATTATACTCGCGTACATTTTTTATAATCTTGCAATCGCAAGTGTATATAATCAAAGCAAGTTTTATATCATTGCCTTTTGGTGATCGTACATCTCTTCAAATCCTTTCAAAAGAGAGAGGGATCATTGATTCTCAAATTTTCATATACAATCTCTCATGGAGATGATACCGAAGGATATCATGATTTAGCCATCTTTTTTTGAACAAGTGCTTTATTTTCTTCTTTTGTAGTATCTTAAATATACATGGCACTTAAGCGGATTTCAATATCAAGAATCAACGCCGAATAATCATTGTCATGCTCAAGAGTATTGAACTCGAGCTTCATAAGATTGACATTGAATAACAATAAATGATAAATATAATATGAATTGATTTCAAGTAATAAAATGAAATGAAACAATGAACTAAAACATTAGCCACATGTATAATTAAACATGACATAGAACATGAAAATAAACATGTTATGAACATAAGATAGAATCATTTTTCAACAAATAAAATTAGGCATGAGAATGCTTTAAAAGAACATAATTAGATGAAATATACATATTATAAGCAAATTCATAAAAGGAATTGATTTTTCCAAATGCTAGGCTGTTTTGAGATTTCTCTGAAAATGACTCATGTTACCATCATCGCATCACAATGAGAAAAGGGAGGAGGAAGAGAAGTGGTGTATCCCTACCTTGAATTTCGTAGAGAAATCGTGCTAATAACGTCTTCTGAAATATTTGAATATGGGGAAGAAATTTAAAGGTAGACAAAGAACATGAATATGTGAAGCGAGGAAAGTATAGAGGAATAGTATTTCTTATTCTAATTGATGTTGATAATCCTTTACAAATGATCCATTTATATATGGAGTACAAGGATATATGAAATGACTAGAAATAAATATAGAGGAATAAATTGAGTACATGAAAAGCTAAGAGACATTGGATAATGAAAATGTAACGACCCGACCGGGAAGGTCGATCCGAGCCATTATAAGCCTAGCCTGACATAACTATGTCTTGTAACCACAATCCTTTAGCTCAGGGGCGGTTTTAGGGGGGCCCAGGACCCCTCTTGAATCTCGGCTGAAATTTTTTAATATAATATAATATTCATTATTTAACATTAAAAATAGCCCATCCAAATCTTTTAGTCATCTTCTTCATCTCAAACACATTCTTGACAGTGACGGCATAGTGGGTTGCTGACCTGCGGTTCTCCTATTTGCGATCGGCGTTTCTTATTTTGTTCATCTTCTTCATTCTTGGCACATCTTCTTCATCTCAAAGACTCAAACAAAGATACAAGGTATGATTTTATTTGATGATTTATGTTTCTTTACTAATTCGATTTCTCATATCTTATTGAAGTCTTAATGTTGTGTTTTTTGTTGTCAATTGTTTCATGTGAAATTCATTTTTCAATTAAGGTTTATGTTTATCGTTTATGATTCAGGAGATGGCGTTTAAAAGAGGTCGAAAAGAGAATGAATGTGAGAGGAACTTTGATATCGTTAATGATCCGGGATTGAGAAAACCGATCAATGATTACGAGCATTCAATTAGAGATGATGTTAGGAGGACATATGTGGTAAAAGGTCCTTGTCAACCACGTTCACATGCTTTCCCAAAAATTTATATGGACAAAATAAGAAGCTTTCAAATTGAATATTTCGATAAATGGGAACAGATGGAATATAGTGTGTCTAAAGATGAAGCCTACTGCTATTGGTGTTATCTTTTCAAGGGAGGTTCTCAAAATGAAGTGTTTATTAGTAAAGCATTTCAGAATTGGAGGCATGCTACCGAGAAATTTAAAGCTCATGTCGGAGCAGCTGGTAGCGCACACAATAATGCTAAGACATTATTTTTTCTTTCAAAGACACAGTTTGACAAGAAAAGTATTTGTTGGAAATCGAGCTTTGGAGACTACATACCGCACTCGTTTGACTGCAGTTGTTGATGTTGTTAGATTGTTACTTCTGCAAGGGTTAGCTTTTCGAGGCCATAATGAAACGAACGATTCACTCAATAAGGGAAATTTTTTGGAAATTCTCGATTGGTATAGTTTAAGAAATCTTGCTGTTGGAAAGGTGATGAATGAGAATGCTCCCGGAAATAATAAACTTATTTGTCATGCGGTTCTAAAGAATATTGTAAAGGCAAGTGGATCTGAGACAACAAAAGCAATCATTAGTGATATTGGCATCAAATTCTTTTTGTATTGGTTGATGAGGCTCGCGATTGTTCGGTGAAAGAGCAAATGGCTATTGTTTTACGATATGTAAATGATCGTGGAATAGTGATGGAACGTTTCATTGGACTTGTTCATGTTGTTGATACCACATCACTAGCTTTAAAAAGGGGGATTGATGAATTCTTTGCCAAGTATGGATTGTCTCCCTCTAAGCTTAGAGGTCAAGGATATGACGGAGCTTCTAATATGCGAGGTGAACTTAATGGATTGAAGACTCTTATATTGAATGAAAATCCATGTGCAATGTACATTCATTGTTTTGCTCACCAACTCCAATTAGTTGTTGTGGCCGTTGCACAAAGTAATCAATTTGTGTGTGACTTCTTTGAGTATTTGTCTATGATTACAAATATGGTTAGTGCTTCTTGCAAAAGAAAGGATGAATTCCGGCAAACACTACATGAAAATTTGGTGGAGATGTTAATAAATGGTGAGATTTCTACCGGAAAAGGATTGAATCAAGAAACTAGTTTGGCTCGTCCGGGAGCTACATGTTGGGGTTCACACTTTACAACCATTATCCGTCATTTATCGTTGTGGCCCTCAACCATCAAAGTTCTTGGGAATATATTTAAAGATGGAACCGACTTGAAAACTCGAGGGGTTGCTTGTAGCTTGGTCGAGAAGATGGAGAGTTATCAATTTGTTTTTATTGCCCACTTGATAAAGCTAGTGTTGGGTTTGACAAGTGTTTTTCACAATTTTTACAAAGAAAGGATCAAAACATCATAGAGGCTATAAGCTTGGTTCAGAACACCAAGGCAAGATTGGAGACTGGATGGGATGAGCTTTTGGTTGGTGTAAACAACTTTTGTGCCAAAAATGGAATTACCATTCTTAACATGGAAGATAAAGGTCAAAGTCGCTTTCGTCTGAGTCACGCTTATACAAATGACTCTCACTTTCGAATTGATATATATTATCAGGTACTTAAATTTTTTATAATCTATTGAATTCTTTTTGTTAATATAGAAAGCTAATTCTATGCTACATTTACAGGTGATTGACCGTATTGGTCAAGAGATGGAGAATCATTTTAGTGAGTCAACCACAGAATTACTCACTTGTATTGGATGTCTTGATCCTAAGAACTCATTCTCCAATTTCAATAATTCGAAGATAATTCGACTTGCGGAGTTGTATCCTCCAGAATTCTCAGTTTGTGCTTTGATGGAGCTTGAAGAAGAACTTAAGGGTTGGATTTGTGAGATGAGGGAAAATGAAAAATTCGGTATGCTACAAGATATGGGGAAGTTGCTAGAAAGATGGTTATGGTAGGATATCATACCGCATTTCCCTTGGTATATCGTATTATTGAGTTGGTTTTGGTGTTACCAGTTGCAACCTCTACTGTGGAAAGAGCCTTCTCCGCAATGAAGATTGTCAAAACAGATTTACGTAACAAGATTGGAGATGACATTCTCACTTATTGTTTGGTATGTTATATTGAGAGGGATGTGTTCAAGGGCATTGATAATGAAGCTATTATGGATTATTTTCAGAATATGAAGACTCGCAAACAAGGTTTACCTCCTCTACCGCAGCCAGAGACCGAATGATTTAGTCGATAGCTAGATGTCAATATGGTCTTCCTTGTGGAAGCTTTATTTTGATTTTGTGATCCATTTTGTAGTCCGTCACATTGAATTATCGATCTCTTGTTATATGAAATTTATCGTCTTTTTTGTATAAATTATAATATACATTTTATTATTAACCATTAAAATATATTTTATATTAATTTCTTTACCACTATCAGCAAAAAAAAAATTGGGACCCCCTATCGAAAGTCGCTGGATCCGCCACTGCTTTTGGTCACCACAGCCTGAAGTCCATCACAAAACTCATGGTATGTTAGTGACAAGATAGTTAGTATGATTATCTATTAAGCTATCATATTCAACTCTCTCAACCGATGTAGGACGAGGTGTCACATACTCCCCCATACTTAAACTCTCCTAACGTCCTCGTTAGGGCACACACAAGCAGAACAGACCACAGGATCCTCCCCTCCACTCGGTGACCTAAGTCACCTACCTCGAAGGATTGGCTCTGATACCAACTGTAACGACCTGACCGGGAAAGCCGGTCCGAGCTGTTATAAGCCTAGCCTGACCTAACTGTCACTTATCACCACCATCATTCAGGTCACCACAACCTGAAGTCCGTCACAAAAATCATAGTATGTTGATGACAAGGTAGTTAGTAGGTTTACTTATTAAGCTATCATATTCAGCTCTCTCACCCGATGTGGGACGGGGTGTCACAGAAAAGCTAAAGGTCATCCAATATATTATTACAATGTGCATGATATTTCTCATCCCTAAAACTGAGAATGTGCATGATATTTCCCAACTGCGTCCGATTAGTCTGTGTAACTTCATTCACAAGCTCATTTCAAAGATTCTAAACACTCGCCTCAGTAACCATCTTTCGCGCATCATAAGCGAGGAACAAGTTGGTTTTATGAAAGGTCGGAGCCTTCATGAGAATGTAGCACTAGCTCACGATCTCGTGCAAGACATTAACTTTCCTACCCGGGGAGGCAATGTTGTCATCAAGTTTGATATGGCTAAAGCTTACGATAGGGTCTCATGGTCCTTTATTCTTAATGTCTTCCGAGCAGCTGGTTTCTCAGAACAGTGGTGTGATTTAGTTTACATATGCATCAGTAATTCTTGGTACTCGGTTAAGTGGGAGGGCAAGTGCCATGGATTCTTCAAATCTCACTTGTGGAGTTCGACAGGGTGATCCCTTGTCTCCAAGCTTATTTCTGATGGCAATGTAATGGTTTTCTCGTGCCTTGAATGCAGCAATACAAGAGGGGAGAGTGGGGAGATATTACACAGGAGATCATGTTCAAGGCATTTCTCACCTCCTCTTTGCTGACGATTTGCTTATTTTCATTAAGGGAACTAAGAGATCAGTGGAGAAGCTCTTGCTTGTGATTAGAGATTTCTGTCAATTCTCTGGCCAACGTTTGAACAATAATGAGAGTGTGATTTTTTCCCCAACAATATGAGTGCTAGAAGAAATATGTTACTTCAAACAACTAAGTTCGCCCAAGGTCAATTCCATGTGATGTACTTAGGTGCTCCTCTCTTTGTGGGGAGGGCTAAGATTGAATTTTTCCAGTATCTGGTGGACAAGGTTCAGAGGAGAACTGGAGGTTGGATGAAGAATTTACTATCGATGGGAATAAGGTGACATTATATTGATTAATGTTGTCCTAAATTCTACTACTATTCATTGTATGGCGGTTCTGCCTGTTCCTAAAACAATTCTTGGCCGCATTTCTAGGCTGCTTAGAGATTTTCTTTGGGACCAAGGAGACCAAACTCGCAGACATTGGATTAATTGGGATAAGGCTTGTCGTCCCAAAGAGGCGGGAGGGCTAGGGATTCTTTCTCTAAAAGATATCATGTTGTCGCCTTATGGCAGAATGGCTTGGAAGTTTTCAACGGAGAACTCACTGTGGTGCAGATATTTCAAAAGTAAATATGAGCGAGGGAAGCAGGGGTCTTCGGTCTCTCTTATCTGTTGCCTTTAATGAAGGAAAACACTCTGTGACAGTTTGGCAAAGGGGACATTTATACTAAGAAAGTGTTCGACAAAAGACCTATCTGTAACACACTGGGACTTGAACGATTGTGGCTTGGGGATTCCCCAAAATTCTTCTCTGAGGGGCTCCAAGTAGGTATGGCCTGTATGGCGCTTTGGCACCTTTGGAAAGCAAGAAATGATTTCATTCATGAGAGGCATTTTAAAATTATTCATCCTGTCTTGAGATGGATTCGTGATATGGGTCACCTCATCAAGCTACCCCATGAAGGCCCTGATGGTTTTTTAAAGATTCTTGGAATTGCTGCACCCATTCCCAGGAGATTAAACGGGTCGTGGATTCGATGGAAACCTCATCTTCATGGAATCACTGCTTCGATTGCAGTCACGTCTGGTCGCGGTAGTAGTAGAGGGGGTTTCATCACGTGTGACACATCGGAAAGCTTTTGCATTGCAAGGACAATGGAGTTGGAATTGTCTGATCCTTTTGGCGAATTGCTCTCCACAATCAGGTCCACTATTGATTTTTGCACTGATAATGATCTTGACCTGGCTATGATTCAGAGCTCTCAACCCCGTATGAACTGGCTGGTGGATGACGAGGCCCTTGTCCCCTTGGGATATGACTTATAAGAGGAGATCCATTTTACAACACTTTGGTGGGGTGCTGCTGAAACAAGTGTGCCCAAAAGTTAACATTGCTGCTAACGTCCTTATGAGTATCAGCCATGACCAGTCCTTCGAATCATTTGATCGCCTCCCTTTATCAATTTGGCACTCCATTCATGCGGATGCTCAAGGCTTGCCTTCGTTCTGTCCGTCAGACCTCAGAACTCCCGTAACTATCCTCCCTACTCGAGCTCTTGATGATATAGAGAGTGCTCTTGGTAGAGTTTGATGGGGCTTTCTTTTAGTTTGTCTTTGTTGTGCTTTTTTGTTCCTATCGTAGCTTCGCTCGCCATCTTGCACCACCTGTGGTGTTTCTATGTTGTTGGCTGTCACGGATCGGGCTTTTTGATCCATCAATAAGATTGGGAACTTGAAAAGAAAAAAAATCAAACGGTAATTTAGTGAACTGAAATTCTTATTCCGTTTATTGATTTGTTTTTATCATTTTGGTAAGTTAATGAACGGAATCAAGTCATAACAGTGAATTCATTTCAAATAATTTACCAAACTTTGCTCCGCCCTAGTCCGTCAAAGGTTTTCTTCATGTCCAGCTACTTTTGAGGACAAGTTGTTACGTATCTCATTATGTCGTATTAAGAAGCTGTGGGACTTGAGTGTTATTTGTTAAAGTGGTATCACTATGTATAAGGTGATTAGAAGAATGACGGAAAATATCAATGAATGAATTAAACTCAATTTCCCATCTATTTCTCTCTGGCTTCTCATCTCCTTTCTCTCCAAAACCCTAACTCTATTCTACTCCTCATCCAAATCTATTCTACTCTTCCTTCAACACTTGTTACAAACATTCTTGTTTGTATCACAAGTTGACGTCTTTAATATACAGTCCATTATGCATCACTGCTTGCTGATCATAGTTTTCTAAAAGCTGAATGAAGCATGCACGAAGAACCTGATTTCGGTTTTTGAGCTGAACAACACGCTCTTGTAGTTCCTCCATTAGCTTCTGCTTCCGTTTTCGTGATTTCCTCGCAGCTTCCCTGTTAACTTCCTGCCTGTGAAGCCGCTTCTTCTCCTCATCATCATCCATGTCTTGCCTGTAAATCAGTTATCAGTACGTAGTTGGATTGTTGAAGTTGTTCGCATCTTTCATCAACAAACAACTAACCATGTAAGGTTTAATCAACAACAACAAAAAAACTAACCATGTAAGGTGATACCATACAAATACAATCCATATTGAGTCACAAACTTACTTGCCTTGGTTACAACTACCACTGGTTATATCAATAGATTGCACTTAGCTTCTGTCTACTTATCTTCGCATGCTTCTTTCTGAAAAATCCCTGTACTCAGAGACTATGCCTTATACATAGACTTGTGCATTGAACATCAACATCATCGTTGACGCCAAAGTAGGGTTCATTTACAAAGCTAGAAGGAACATATGAAGCGGAAAGATGCAACTAAAAACAGAAGAATGAGCTAGAGAGTGGAGACAAAGACAAAAGACTCAACTGTGTCAACTTTGTTGTTATCATCCATGGAAAATGAAAGACAGGAATTGCAGGAACCTAAGTGAAATAACTACATAATTTGAAATAAAAGTCTGATTGACACAAATGGGACTGGACTACCAATGACTACTAGACCAATGAATCATGGTAATTATAATAATCATGTATGGATTTAGATGAAGCAACTGGATTGTTGCTTCATGGCTTCCAGACAAGGGTGGTGTAAGCAATCAAGGAGGTGACCGTATATGGGTCCATGTTGCTAGCTGGCCTCCGGTCCTCAAAATACCCCTTTCCTTCTTTCTCAGTATCCCGTCCGACTCTAATTGATGCTCCACGGTTAGCCACTCCCTGTTGATCAGAACAATCAAAATAATGGTTAAGGTTCTAGTCATAGTGTACAAATCAGTTTTTCTTTTTCTTTTTCGTATATAAGACTTAGATTTTTCCTTCTTGGAATGCCTAGAGTTTGTACCCATTTGAATGTGTTAATATCTGCTGTCTCGTGCTTCCCTGTCAAACGACGCTCATTACCCTCGCCATAAGCAGCAATGTGTTCCTTGTGCCTCAGTCCAAGCTTCTCAATGGCTTGCTTAATGATTTCATAACCTCCCTCCTCACGCATGGCCTTGGTGCTGAAGGGAGAAATTAAATGGTAATCACATCAAATAGTTAGCTCTTCACAGTTGGCTTTCGACTATCAATTCATTTAGAGGTCCTGAGTAGAAGAACAATTAAAAGATGTATCCATCCATCATTACCTGTAGTTTGTGTGGGCGCCTGCACCATTCCAGTCACCCTAAAGACGAGAGTTAATGATCAATGACATTTCTAAAATGCTCCCAAGTGTTATCTTGGAGATGATAACAAGTCTTAAACACTAAGGAAACAAAATAAAACCTTAATGGGTTTGGGGTCAAACGAGACAACAACTGCAGCAATTTCTGAAATCCTCTGTTATGATGAGAAACAGAACACATTTTCAGATTCAAGAAACTAAAACAATTACAACAAGTTACATTTTCAATTGTGACAATGTGCATTTTACCTCCAGAATATAACGTGCAACCCACAACTCATCACCAGCAGAAATGCCAACGGAAGGGCCAACTTGAAATTCCCACTGAAAGCCAGAAAAAGATCAGTACAATGACATTTTAGCAGGAAGATATCGTGGAAGAATTCAAGATTGCAGCAGAAGTTTACCTGGCCAGGCATCACTTCACCGTTTATACCACTGATGTTGATACCAGCATATAGACAAGCCTTGTAATGAGCATCAACTATATCCCTGCCGAATGCTTTATCAGCACCAATACCGCAATAGTATGGTCCCTGAACAAATGCAAATCATGGATGTAAGAAAAGGTGAATGGAGACAAATAAACTAGATGCAGTATTAACTTAAACAAGCAAACAACTCAAGAAGTTCTCCTTGTTTTATGGGTTTACTATGTCTCACAACGCAAGCAAATTTAGCTGAACTAACAAAGAAATTAATGTTAAAGTGATCCACAAATAAAACCCTTTTTTTTCAAACAAAAAAGTGATTCACTAATCTGCTCAGGTCCTGGTTGGATGATCGGAGGTGTTCATATGCATACATGACATCCATCTTGTGGGGGTTCGGTGTGTGCGTTTAGTAAATAAAAAATTAAAAAAGATTCACTTATCTGCTGTGTTTACCCAGTTTCCAAGAATAAAAGTCCCAAATCATAGTCATATATTAAGAACTTGCTTTATTCTAAAAAAAGAAGTGTTATGGCACAAGGGCCACCTGCATCCAGCACTTATTAAGATTCTAGAATACTGAGCAAAAAACCAAAGATCCAAAACTAATATTCTCATTCAACTAGCTACAAACACATGAATAATTAATCGATATACCTGCGGTCCAGGAAAGCCACCAACTGGCCAACCCAGCGGCCAAGCCACGTCCTTCTGCAACAAAGTGTATTCCTGCTCAATCCCATACCTGTTTTCAAAGGGAAAAAAAGGATCACATACAAATTCCACAAAATCAACGCTGATGTAACTAATTAAAATTGGCACACTCACCATGGCACCTCAGCTGCAACCTCAGGCTTGCTGAAGATCTCTGCAGCCTCATACCTTTTGTTGGTAGGGATGGGCACCCCAGCAGGCGTGTAAGCATCACACATAACCTAAACACAACCACTTCCATAAATTAAAAATCTACTACATTTAAACAAAGTCAACAAAACTACATGATCCAGTCTTAACTCACCAGAATGTTGTTCCCCCTCCTGAACGGATCCTTGAATATAGCTTGTGGACTAAACAAACATACACCATATAAATCAAGCTACCCAAAATGATGCAATGCAGATTGAAGACCAGATGGCGCGCAAAAAGGGCATTAGCGGGAAAAATACCGATTTGGCGTTCAGTGTCCAGAAATTCGACATGAGATCGTATTTCGAGTGGAAACTGGTCAACGAACACAACTCGCCGCTAACGCTGTGACATATGGGTTTTTGAGGCTATCCGGGCTCGTTTAGCATGCCGAATCAGCTTTTTATTATCTTTTTGATTTTCTATTTATTTTATTTCATAATTTCATTTTATGTTTTCCTATTTAAATACACCTTAGGGTTTTTGTTAAACACCTTTTATCTTATCAATAAACCCTAGTTTTCGTTCTTTCGTGGATTCCAAATTTTCTACGAATTCATTGCTGGTGAATTCGTCTATCATATTTGTCACGATATGTCACAAAATCACAAGCACAGATTCGTAACAACAACAACAACAACAAAAAGATCCTTGGAAACACAGAGAAGAAGTAAATCATACTATAAAATGACTTCACTATCCTCCCCCGGGGCTTGACCTGTGCTTGAGCCGTCGTAGTTCCACTTTGGCAGGTCCGCAGGTGATGAAATTGACTTTTCAATTGTCGGCATATTCCACCAATCAACCAAAAACACAATAAAAAAACACATAATTGATTTCCGCTCTTCTACAAAACGGATGAAACTATTTAGAAAAATGATGATGATGATGATGATCGTACCCTAGCCTTGCTTCTCAAGTCCATTCCCGATCCACCAATCCTGCAAAGAACATCCACACACTTCCACATCAAATATCACCGAACCGTATCCATAAACTTATCATCGCAACAAGCTTTTCAACGATTCATCGTGTAAAACAAAACTAGGACCATTTTCCAGGCCATTTTCCAACACCTACCATATGTACTCGGCGATGATTTTCTTGCTGTCGGAGATATCGAGATTGATTAGATCGTTGATCGACATGATCGGAGGAAGCCGGAATCTAGTGAGATCTGATCAGGCGAGTGGTGGTGAAGAAGAAGATGAATCTGAGGAAAAAGGTGTGGCGTTTTATAGCTTGAAAATCCGCTTTGAAATTATAAATTAAAACTATTAGTACTATATTTAATTATTTGATTTTTATTAAATATTGTTCCGGATTACGAGGATTCTTTTTCTCCCATTTATACCCATTTCATTAAATGGATTCTCTTTAATATTCTGTTTTTACACGGAATCAAAGATTCCACTCTATAATTTATCTTTTTTTTTGTTTTTTCTTCTTCCAATATGATGTTAATTGTTAAAGATAGATTTTTTATTTTTTGTTAAAGATGGATTCAGATTCACTATATTTATGTCAACACAGTCTAATAAAACTAAAAGGATGTGCTTTTTTTAGGGAAAATGACAAAGAGGGTATATGAACTATCATCCATTGACAAATTATAGTTTGAACTATGAATATTGACAATTAAAGGCAATTTCAAAATATTTTAATCTTCAATTTCACAATTAAATGGCAAGAAGGTTTTTTCAATTCATTCGTTTAGTTAAGTTTGTTAATTGACGGAGTGATATTCCGTCAATTAAGTGTTATATGGGGGATCAAAGTATTTTGAAATTGCCCTTCAATTGTCAATTTTCATAGTTCAGACCATGAATTGTCGATGGGCGATAGTTCATACCCCCTATTTGTCATTTTTCCTAAATTTTAATATGACTGTATTATTTTGATGAGTAATATGACTGCATTTGATCTTGCCAAAAAAAATGTATAATTTATATATTTATTTATGCATTTTTTAGGAATGATGTGAATATTCTATGACTCTATCTTAAATGGCAGGTGAATTTCGTAATTAGAAATTAAATATGATTGTGTTAAAAATCTAAGGGGTTTGAAATTTAAATACATGTATTTTTCATTTTTGAGAAAAATATACGGAAAATATAATAATATATAGTTACTGAAAAATGATCTGGTGCAAACAGCATATTTTGTAAAAAATACAAATCAATAACACACATTGATTGGTCATTTGGACGGATAGGGTTAAATCTCGTCGTATGGATGATTTTTCGGAGACGAATTATAAATCACTTTTGACGAATTATGTCGTACTTTTGATTTTTTGGCGACAAATTATAACTCACTTTTGACGAATTTTATAATTTGCACTAAAAATATGATTTGCAACTGATCTTTAGTCTATAATTACTTATGCAAGATTGTAATTTGTAAGAACATCAGGAGCAAGACATTTTGAGGAGGAGATGCTGTCATTAATTTTAAACTTATTTTTGTTTGGCAGCTTCTCTCATCTGTTGAGAATTTATTCTTTCCTTTCCAATATTTTTACTTTATTGCATTTTCTTTGCCAATTTCGCAATTTATGCGGTATTTAAAAAAAGAAACAATACTTTTTCCGAGGTTAAAGCCTAGAAGAATAATGTGAACTTTTATCACCTGAAAATTAAAATCTATGTAAATTCTAATGTGAAATTCATATTATTTATTAAAGGCTAATTAAAAGAATTGTCTATTATACTATTTGGGACCAGTCCTAGGCTTTGGATATTGGATTATCCGTCTCCCAAACCCTATAAACATATAATGCATAGGAATTTATCCAAAGCATTTCATCACGAATGATGTTGCATCTCATAGCCAACTGAATGATGGTCTAGTGGTATGAACACCGACTGATTTATAAAGTAAAGGTTCTAACAATATATGAAAAAACATCGAATAATAAATTTCTAACACAAATTTGCCTAACTTATACATAAAGCGGAATTTTTATGGCAAACTGTCTTAAAACTACTCTTCATCAATTCAATCATCTTCGCCAAGAGCCATGAAAAGTTACATTCTAAGAGGCGGTGTAAATATTGCCACATTTTTCTTCATTCACCTTTGCCAAGAGCCATCAGCCGTGATCATATCCCCGCATCCCAACCCTGTAGGAATTAGTAGTAGCTTAATCGGACGGACTTTGCGACCATTTTTCTTGTAGAAACTGATAAATAATATATATTGGAGTTTAGCTACTTGGTACATGAAAATGACCACACGCTTGAAATGTTTATAAACATCACAAAATTGTTTGTTTTCGAACGGTTATGTATGTCACTTACAAAATGCTTACTTGTGTTAAATAAAACACATTGTTGCGTTCATGTTGCTCTTCGAACGATGGTAAGTAATGTAAACAAGAATACATTGTGTAGTTTATTGAGGAAACAAGAATACATTGCGTAGTTTATTGAGGACATTACTTTTCCTATCTTAATAAAAATATAATATGATTTTGGCTTCACGGAAAAGGATCAGGTACAAAGTTGATATTTTGGTACAAAATACAAACTAATCATAGTGATTAATCTTGTGATTGAATGGATGAGATTAAATCTTGATTTTTTGGGTTTTTTTTGTGTGACGAATTATGTGGTCTTTTTATTTTTTGCTCGTCTTTTTCATTTTTCGGCTCGAATTTTGACCAATTATAAAATAAACTGACGAATTATAAAATAATTTAGACAAATTTTGTAATTTGTACCAAAAATTTACTTTACACCAGATCTGGCTTCTTGGCTTCAAAATTAATTTATGGGAAAAGTACAAAATGGAGTGGCGAACTACCATCTGTTTCCAATATTTTGTCCGAACTATGCAAATTTCCAAAAAAAGGTTGAACTATCACTAATTTTCCAAAACAATAATATTGTCTAACCCCATTAACGATCCCAGCGGCGTTAGGGTTCCGTTAACACCGTTAGTTTATAAAATTTAAAATAAATCAACATTTTTAAAAATTCTAAAATTTAAAAAAAAATTGGAAAAATTCATAAATAATGATAATAAATTCGAAAATTTCAAAAAAAATGGAAAAAATTAAAATTTTAAAACTTCAAAATTTTAGAAAATTTTTAAAAATTTAATTTGTTTATTATGAATTTCTGACAATTTTAAAAAAATATACAAAAGATGTGGAAATTTAGAAAAATTATAGATTTTTCTGAAAATTTAGAAAATTTATATATTTTTCTGAAAATTTAGAAATTTAATTTGAATAAAAATTAATAAATAAATATTCAAATGGGATATTGACTTGATACATTGAAAGTAATGGAAGAAGGAAGATCAAACTTTCACAGTTCTCAACAACAAAAATTGAAAACAAAGAAGTAAATCAAGTTGATTATGCTCTTCTATTACTTTCAATGTGTCAAGTTAATATTGATTCCCGTACTTCATCTCTTGCATGAAAGTCGACAAAAAAACATGGATGAGAAGATCATGGAATTTTACATGATACCAATTTTCCAATTCTAGAAGGCCTCCATGCCATCCTACATTCATCATCTGGCTCTTTGTAACCTATCATCCTCGGTGTCAACATGTCAAAGAAAACCTAATTTATAACATCTTTTTTAGTAATTTTTTAAAGTAAAAAGATAAATATCCTATTGATTATTTATTAATTAATTTTTGTATAAATTAAATTTCTAGATTTTCAGAAAAATTATAGATTTTCAGAAAAATTATAGATTTTCAGAAAAATTATAGATTTTTCTAAATTTCCTAATTTTCTGAAAAATTTCAGAAATTAATAAAAAAATTTACATGTTTTGAGTATTTGTACATTTTATAAATTAAATTGGTGAGAAGTGACTTTAAGAGAGAAATGAGAATTATTCTTGTCCATTGATTTTTGCTAATCAACAGCCAAGATCAATTTACATTTTTAATCAAAATCACGCCATTTAAGATGTACAGGGTTAATATCGTCACACAACATTTCCATAAACCGCTCACGTTGTTTCCTCGTAGAACCCTAACCCTAACCCCTGTTGCTTCCTCCCGTTGCTACGAAGCCGAAGCTACGGACTTTCACCACTAACCGGCGGAAACGAAGCGAAAGGACGCCATAAGCACCGAATCCGAAGACGACGGCCATGGCTCGGAAAACCGCGACCGAGATGACCATCGGCGACCTCCGCCGAAGCAACCGATTCAAACGTCGGGTGAGTTTCCGATTTTCAATTTTCGTTATCCGTTTCTCGATTGCTAACACACGATTCGATTTATCAATTACGGTTTTACTAATTTCAATTCCAATTCTCGGCCATTACTGCCTATAAAAATCCGTAGCATAATCCGGGAAAATCCGTAGCTTTATAGTTGGTTTTTGGAAAGGGGTTGAATCACTGCCATGTTTACCTTTTTGATTTAGTATGTCAACCTGGGAGTTTGTTGATGCCTGAATTCCTATCATAATCCGTAGGGTTGTGTTTGAGATTATGATGATCTGCAGGTTAGTCTGCCTTTTGTTGATTTATGAGAATTTGTTGCAAAGGATTTGGTGTTCAGTGTCTCATGTATGCACATAATACTAAAATAGTTGCATTTTTTTGGCTTGATTTGTTGGAAGATACGGAAAGCTGCTTGTTGTGTTTCCTGAATCAGATGGTGGTGTTTTCTTTTATGTGTTTGTTTTTAAATGTGTACTAATGCTATAAAGCTGCTATAATGTTTTTTATAAAACTACCTGTTTTAAAACTAAATGTGTTTACTCATTATAGTTGGCAGATATCAAGCTCATACAAAAGGGATCAATGAAGAAGTTGATACAAATACAGCCAACAACATAAAGAAACCAGGTACAAAATGCAAACATTCAGTAAATATGTACTCATTATCCGGATGTCTGGGTGCAAGGTTCATTATCCGTATCATTAGTCACATAATCCGTAATAAAGTGATTAAGTCATTATCCGTAACAAAAGAAGCATAATCCGTATGTCTGGATCATTATCTGTAGCGTAGTAAACATAATCCGTATTAAATTTAACAGATGCATAACTTATTTATATTTTCTTCTTATAGTGATATTGATTGAGGGCTGCAAGTCTATTGCAGCAGGCGTCAATGTAATGGACATACGCTCAGGTATTAATATGGCTATTGAAGCATTATAGCTGACTTGAAGAGCAGAGCATTGGTATAAGCACATCAGAAGAAATATTTCAGGTATAGATGTGGTATAAGCATTATAGCTGCTTTTGAAAAACTTCTTTTCTCTCGCTTCTTTCTAGAAGACGCGAGAGGCTTTCCAACCGAGGCGTTTCTGGTTGCTGCGGAGGTCAGCGGCGGTGCTGCTGTAGATGTGTGGGGCCTCTCCTCTCATCCTTCTCCCCTCCTTCTGCCTCGTTGTCGTTCCTTTTCACTCGGCTGCGCTGGGTGGAAGCTTCGGCAGATCTGACCGGCGAAGGATGGGTGACGGATGGGTTTGGAAGGCTGATGATTTTGGGGTTTCCCGTTTTGATTTTCGTCCTAATGGTCAGATCTGGAGGCTGGTGCGTGCGTCGCGGTGGCCGTCTGCTTCGGTGGCGTCGTGCGGCGTCTGGAGCTGCTGATCGGTGGGTGTTTGTTTCGACTGGTTAGAGGCGTCGGCGGGCCGTGGCTGGTGGCTGTGGGTAGGAGCGGGAGGTTCGGCTATCGGCTTTGGTCGGTGTGTCCCCTTTGCCTTGTCGGGGTGTCCCTTTGGGACTGTCTTTTACTGTTTTTCAGTAGGTAGTGTTGGTATTTTAGGGGTAGTTTTCGTTAGTTAGTGATACACACTTTTGGCTGCATTAGTTGAGTTTTTAAGTCTTTTAGTAGTATTTGGTTGTTTGTCCACCCCGTTGGCTGAGGCGAAGTGGAACTTTCACTGTTCCCGGCTAGCTAACTTGTTCTAGCTATAAGTCCTCTTTGTTGCCGTTTCTTTCATCTTTGGTGGCGTGCAACCTCTGCTAGCGGACTGTACTATGAAGGATCCTAGTGTAGCCAAAAAAAAAAAATCTTTCATTGGAAACCTGGCCAGCGCGCTCTTGTTGTATCTGTTTGGCCAGCTTGGCATGGAGTGACTTGGATGTGCTAAAGTCTCAAGATCTTGCAGCTGTGGGATCGATTGGCAGTGCATGGAATGGTTTTTATTATTCAATCTTTTGTCCCTGTCAGTGCACGTCGGTGCCTTAGTTGTTATGATTTACATGTTTTTTCCGGTCATTGTATGTCATTTTATGTATATTAAAAAAAAGAAATATTTCAGGTATTTATTTAAATTTTTGGCCATGATCACTTTTGAAGAAAATTAAAATATAAACAATCTTGACTGTTAAATTTGCTATCTCGTGTCTGGTATGTAGGTTACTGTTAGGATCGTGGTTAGATAGTCAAAGACTTAAGTTCAAATAATCAGAGACTTTAACTAAGTTCGGGACTGTTAGGAACCTAACTTAGTATGCAGGTAATTACACTAATTAATTACACAGCGGAATAAACTTTAAATAGCTTTTATTACTATTTAAACTGTACACTCAATGGTACAAAACTTTTGCCTATTCAGTATAAATCTAACTCAGATTTACACAAGCAATCTGACTACTTCCCTGACCGTCTCGTCGACGTCTTCGTAGTCTTGGCACGTCCTTCACAATCCGGCACCGATCAAGAACAGCTTGATCACACGAATATCACCTTGCACAGCTTGCTTGATATTCTCACTTGGAAAGCTCTCGAATGTATGTGGATGCGCGCACGGTTCTGAAGAGATGATCTTCCTTATATAGGTTCTTCAGCAACCGTCAGGTAACTGCCACAGATCATGGCTTGCAACTGCCAACCCATGATCTCCTTGTCTTGTAGTGGGGACGTGACATCACTCCATGATGTGTTTGACTCCCACTGCCAACTGCCTTGACTTCAACTGCTCTTGTTGACCTCAACTGTTCAACCGCTTCGTTGACTTGACCAATACTCTGGTTCTTGATTACTCGGAGACTTCCGCAGGTACTGGATTCCAGCATCACGTCCTTGATTGCTCCAATAGGTTCTTGACTAACAGAAACTCAAGTAAACCATTAAACCGGTTTGTCAATCATCAAAACCTTGAGAGGCCAATGTCTCAACAATTTCCCCCTTTTTGATGATGACAAACCCTTAGGAGATAAATACCAAAGATGCACTTAATAGATGTGAAACATGCACACAGCATGGATTGAGAACCTATTCTCCTTGGGAACATATTCCCCCTAAGTCCCTGCACACTCAGAAACTTCATAAACATCCTATTAAGTCATACTTATGCATAGGTATTTCTAGTCATTTTTACTCGGGAACGTCAGATTGTATTCCCCCTCAGGTGATACTTCTACCCTTCCCCCTTTTGACATCATCAAAGAAGAGTTAGTCAACAGACTCAGCATTCAAAAACAGGAGTAGAATTTTGACATTCAGTGAAGTTAATAATGGCATGCATAAACTTCAAGGATAAACTAGATAGTCATAGCAAGCAGAGTGAACACACGGTTTATCACTCAAAAAGAAACGGAAAATATGAAGGTTTGGTAAACAAGGATTGGGAAATCCTATAGTTGGAACTGATCTCAGCATTCTCATAGTCAAAAAGAGATCACCCCTGGAACTGAAGAACTTCATGTCCTTTCAGCGAGAAGTAGAAGTGCATCCTGCACTTCGATCATTGCATCCTTCATTTCCCTGACTTCTGCTGTTAGAGCCCTCAGGTCTCTTCTCATATCCAAAATCCCTTTCTCCAGAAGATCCCACTTCTTATGGCTATAATCTTCAGTCTCATCCTCATCCTCTTCTTCAATCTGCTGCAGAACTGGTTTGGCTTTTTGCTTGGGTTCTTGAACAGGAGCCTTGATCCATCCTTCCACATCGTCTTTGACCAAATGCATTTTCCTGAAGACTTCTGGATCAAAGGTCTTCACAATCTGCTCCTCTTCATCAGAGAGTACTTCATACAAGTTGTGTTTCTGAAGGACCTTCTTTATCACCCTTGAATATTCGATCTGAGTCAGGGTCTTCAGATGATCCAACTGGTGGATGATCAACTTGGGTAAGTTGATCTTTTCTCCCCTCAGCAGCCTATCCAAAACCAGCAAGTCCTGATGTTGAACATACGACGGCTTTACTCCCCTTTGCATGAAATTGCTCACTAGGAATTTATGCAGGATCTTGACTGTCGGATCCATGGACTGAGTGCTTAACCCCAAGCCTTTCTCAGCTGATTCCAGTTTACAGATTCTTTTCACCAAATCCTTCTTAACTCCAAATTTCTTCGGCCATACACTAGATGTGCAATAGTAGTCAAATCCTTCATGCTTCAGCCCCAATATCTCTGCTAGCTCAGTGCTTGACAACGTGAATTTGTTTCCCCTGAAGTTCACTGCAAGTGTTGGTACACTTCCATTAATTAACTTCAGATTTTTGTAGAAGTCTTCCACTGCTTCAGGACATACGAAATCCTGCTTGTCGCATATTTTCTCCCATCCTTGAGCTTTCAGCAGATCAAGCACCTCAGTCAAGTCTTCTCTATTCAGAAACTCTTCTGAGCATTCCATCTCCATCAATATTTGTTTTTCAGAAACCGACTTCTTAGGCTTCTTTGCAGAGGGCATAGGGGCGGTTTCCTCTTTGACAACCAGCTTTCTCTTCCCAGTTCCCCTTGGAGGTAGTATCCTCAGAGGTAAAACTTTCTTTGGCCTTTTGGAGACCTTTAGAGATGATTCCACTATCTCACAGTTCATATCATCTGAACCTTCAGATTTGTTGAACTTGGCAATCTTGCCCAATGCCACCAGCTTGTCCAGTGTTTGTGTTCCAGCAGATATTTCCTCGCCAACTGAGGGTTCAAAACCATCTATTTCATTGTTCCAGTATTCGGAATCGCATGATTCTTCAACCCCTTCTGGGTTCCTCATTGGGACAGCATCTATGATTTCAACTTCCGCTTCTTCTGCACCAACCAGACCGGGACCACACATGCATCCACCTTCCTTTACCTCTTCTATCACACCATCAGCTTCCACATCACCAACAAATTCAGAGATATCTACTCTATCCCGTTCACCAACACTCCACATCCCAGCACAATATTCACTAAATCTTACAGTTTTAGGGTTGTAGATTGAGACGGTGAGGTGCGACTTACTTGGTTTCAGTAGTTCGGCCACATCTTTCGGAACCGTATATCGAACTCCTAGAATAGTGAAGGTCTCCATTCCATTGTCAGACATGTTGCAGGTGTTTGAGTTGGATGCCATTCCAAGCTTGAGCTGTGATTTTCGCCGACTTATGAGTTTTGCCGAGATTGAATTTAGGGTTTCCTTTTCGCAGTAGAGAGTGGTGAGAGACGGACGGACTTCAAATCTCCTTTAAAAACAGAATCCCGTTGAGATCTGCAATAACTTCTCATCCACGTATCTGCGAGAAAACTGTCCGACTTCCAAGGCATAAAGTTCTGAACTGTCTTATCTCATAACTGCTGTCACCCACTCCCTTCATCCATCAGATACCTCGGAGAGTTCTTTAGTCACAGAGACTTCAATCTTGACTGAGAGAATACCAGACCAGTTCCTTGACTACGGATTTAACACAAGGGACATTGTGGTGGGTCGGCTTACCATAAGGGTGTATAGTGTAAAATCACCACAATTCAACACTTAAGCTCACACATATATATATAATCAATCATGTCCAGCAATTGTATTGAATATGTCATCAAGCTCATATGGTATATATTAGGACAGGTGGTCTCATAACTTCCTTCATGGGGCGATTGGCAACAAGATCCGGAAGTTATGTCAGGCATCAAGGAATGAAGTGTTCAGCAATGCATGTACCATATCAGATTTAGCAAAGAAGTAATATCACGCACATTACCAGCTACTCAGGGACTTCAAATATTCACTCATGTAATTGACTGCTGTGCATGTTAAATATTCTATCTTCTAGTCAATCATTGAGAGAGGATTCGAAGTACCTCACTGAGGACTCATTAAACCGAGCTCCATTCTCAATTTTTCAAATGCATCCTTGTGTAACGCTTTTGTGAAAATATCAGCTACCTGATCTTCACTTCTGCAGAAACTGACAGTGACTAGTTCTTTTTCAACACAGTCTCTAAGAAAATGATGTTTTATTTCTATATGTTTAGACTTACCATGTTGAACAGGATTTTTAGCAATACTAATGGCACTAGTATTATCACAAAAAATTTGAACTTGATCAAAGTGTAAGTTGAAGTCACTTAGCTGATTACGGAGCCAAAGGATCTGAGCGCAACACGCGGCTGCCGCAATATATTCTGCCTCTGCAGTAGACAGAGCCACAGAATTCTGTTTCTTTGACCCCCAAGAAACCAAGCAGGATCCGAGGAACTGAGCCATCCCAGACGTGGATTTCCGGTCAGTCCTATCTCCTGCGAAGTCTGCGTCTGTGAATCCTTCCAACTTGAGGGACTTCACCCTAGGATACCACAAGACTAACTTCTCGGTTCCCTTCAGGTATCTGAGAATCCGCTTCACTGCCTTGACGTGCGACTCTCTTGGTTCGGCCTGGAACCTGGCACACTGACAGACACTAAACATGATGTCAGGTCTTGAGGCAGTCAAATAAAGTAACGAACCTATCATCCCTCGATAGATCGTTGCATCTGACTTCGGTGATCCATCATCCTTCACCAGGGACTCGTTCGGAGAACTCGGAGTGTTCACATGCTTGGAACATCCCAATCCGTACTTCTTCACGACTTCACTCAGGTACTTCTGTTGTGAAATCTCCGTACCATTCTCCAGCTGCCTAACTTGAATACCAAGAAAGAAGGTCAGCTCCCCTACCATGCTCATTTCGAACTCGTTCTCCATGAGTTTTGTGAAGGACTTCACAAGCTCGTCACTTGTGGATCCGAAGACTATGTCGTCCACATATACCTGCACAATAAGTAGGTGTTTATTAGTCCTCAAGACAAATAAAGTCTTATCTACCTTACCTCGCTCATATCCGTGAGCCAGCAGGTATTCCGACAGGCGCTCGTACCACGCCCTTGGTGCTTGTTTTAAACCATAGACGGCCTTGTCAAGGACATACACCCAGTCCTGACGATCTGGATCCTCAAATCCCGGAGGTTGTTCCATGAATATTTCCTCCTTGAGATATCCGTTCAGAAACGCCGTTTTGACATCCATTTGATGAAGCTTAAAACCAAGCTGCACTGAGTACGCTATCAACAACCTGATAGCCTCTAGTCTTGCCACAGGCGCGAAGGTCTCTTCATAGTCAATTCCTTCATGCTGTGAGTATCCTTTCACCACAAGTCTGGCCTTGTTCCTGACCACTTCTCCCTTGGGATTCAGCTTGTTCTTCAGGATCCAGCGGGTGCCAATGACCTTACGTTTTTCTGGCCTAGGAACAAGTCTCCAAACCTTATTCCTCTCAAACTGATGCAACTCATCTTGCATTGCTTGAATCCAGTCTGAGTCTTTCAGTCCTTCTTGGATTGTCTTCGGCTCAATCAACGACACGAAGGCATTCATGACGGTTTCCCCCTGAACAGCAGCATAACAGACGTAATCGCGAAGTGCGCTACTCGGCCGCCTGACTCGAGTACTTCTCCTTAACTCAGTGACTTCCTGAGTCTCTTGGTTTTCCTCAGGTTCATCATCAGCCTCAGCAACTTCATGAACTTGTTCGTTTCCTTCAGCTTCCTGCTCTGGTTCCGCAATATCAGGAACTTGCACATTGACTTGTTCAGGTATTTCCAGATTCTCTGGAACATCTTGTCCAGGTATTTCCAGATTCTCTGGAACATCTGCTGTTGGATCATCCCTCGGACGAATTAGCTCAAATCCTTCATCATTATCAGCAACCTGAACATCAGGAACATATCCAGAATCCTTTCCCATGGATTCCTCATCGAAGATGACATGTACGCTTTCCTCAATCAGCTTGGTCCTCTTATTGAATACTTTGTAGGCCTTACTATGCAGGGCATATCCTACGAAAATTCCTTCATCACTTCTTGGATCAAACTTCCCTAGCTGATTTTTCCCGTTGTTGTGGACGTAGCACTTACTGCCAAAAACTCGAAGATGCGAGATGTTAGGTGTCCGACCATTCAGCAACTCGTACGGAGTCTTATTGAGAGTAGGCCTCAGATAACAACGGTTGAGGACGTAGCAGGCTGAATTCATCGCCTCTGCCCAGAAACTTCTTGCCAATTTGCTTTCTATCAGCATCGTTCTGGTCATGTCCTCCAGAGTTCGATTTTTCCTCTCAACTACCCCATTTTGCTGTGGAGTCCTCGGCGCTGAGAAATTGTGATCAATTCCTTGATCACTGCAGAACTCTGTAAACTGTCCATTCTCGAACTCAGTACCATGATCCGATCTGATACTCTTCACCTTGAGACTGAATTTTCTTTCAGCGAGTTTCACCCACGTCTTGAAGCAGTCAAAGACTTCGTCCTTTGACCTGATAAAGATCACCCACGTATATCTAGAATAATCATCAACTAACACGTACACATATCGATTACCTTGACGTGACTGAACTCTCATCGGTCCACATAAATCCATGTGTACTAAGTCAAATGTTCTTGACGTACTGATTGCATTCTTTGTGTGGAAGGATCCTCTAGACTGTTTTCCTTGCGTGCAAGCACTGCAGACCTGATCAGGCACCTCACTGATCCTTGGTAATCCAATTACTAAGTTCTGATTCTGCAACCTTTTCAACAATCTGAAGTTTACGTGTCCCAACCGACGATGCCACATCTCGGTTTCATCAGCTCTGGACGACAGACACAAGTATTCTTCAGGATCAAATGACGAATCCACAAAATAGACTCTGTCAGCACTTCTCCCACGTAGAAGAACCTGACCTGTGGAGACACACTCAATAGAGCAATCATCAGCTGTAAAAACGACCTTGTTTTTACCTCCACGGCACAACTGTGAAACACTTAACAGATTAAACTTTAACCCATGAACAAAACTGACATTATCAACACTTACCTTACTTGATAACTGTACCTTACCTGATCCGATGACCTGACACTTACTCTCATTTCCGAAAGTAATGGAGCCACCAGAATGATGTCGTAGAGAGGAGAACTGGTTCATCTTCCCGGTTATATGACCTGAGCATGCACTATCAATAAGCCATGAACTTGTTCCTCTCTCGACCTGCACATAAACAATCAGGTTTTAGGAACCCAAACAAGCTTAGCCTTTTTTGGGTTGAGATGAAGATTTAATATTAGAAGCATGAATTTTTGAAACTGCCAGTGAGTGAGATACATCCTTAACCACTCTGGAACATGACGAGTCATTCCCTGCTCCAGCTTTCCTTCTGCTCTTGACTTCTGAGGAAGTTCCAGGCTCGGAGCTTGACTTCCCTGAAGATTTCTTGGAAGTGTTTTTCCATCCTTTACAGTTTCTCTGACTGTGTCCCTCCTTCCCACAGTAGAAGCAGACCTTTTGCTTCCTGAAGTCTATGTCCTTTGACTCGGAGACCTTCTTTTTCTGTTTCCCGAAGTCAATTGGAATAGGACTTTTCTTCCGGTTGATTTCTCCCAGATGTGAAACCCCTTTCCATAGGTTTTGCTATCATCTAAATCAACCTTCTGTTTGGGAGTAGGACTCTGTTGAATCTGTCTGTGCACAGGTTTGGCAATGGTCACTTCCCCATATCCGAGACCTGACTTGGTCTTCGACTTCTGCTTCTCCTTTCCTTTCGGAGAGTCATAGAACTGATCATCTGAGCCGACAACCCTTTTACCTTCTGCCTTCTCTAGTCTCCTGACTTTTAAGGACAGTTGATGGTTTTCCTCAAACATCGACTTCATCTGTTTGTCTTGATCAGCCACAATTCCATTCAGTTCCTCAGCCTTGAGAACCAGTTTCTTGATCATTGCAATGCACTGAGATCGAGAGTAGTAACCTGAATGTGAATCACTAGGACTACAATCTGTAGATGATTCATTGGAGTACGTCTTCTTAGATGAGGAGGTGGACGACAACGTCTCTGATTCTGATGTACTTCCTTTAGCCATCAGACACACATTTCTTCTCAGATCACCCATGTTGTTGTCTTCGTCCGAGTCTCCCCAGGCGAACATGGCTTTCTTACCTTTGTCATCCTTCTTCTCATTCTGCTCAGCCCGAGCCTCATCATTTTTCAGTTTATAGCAGTCCTTCCTGTAATGACCTTTCTTTTTGCAGTAAAAACATTCCACGTCCTTCTGGTTGTTTTTGTTGCTGGACTTCCGGCCTGAGTTCTTGTCATCAGTGACTCTGTGGGCCTTTGACATTACTTCACGTTCCTCAGTCCGTGAAGATTCCTTTCCTTTGTTTCTGCCAAAGTCTTTTCCTCTGAACTTCTGGTATCTGGAATTTTCTCCAACCAATGCAACTTGTCGAGCAGCCTTCTGAGGTTCTCGACTCTCCATTTTAACATCATCAATGGTTTTGTTACTGACTAGTGCAGCAACAAGTTCTTCCAATGAGCTCTCCTTGGTGCTCGGCAAGGCAGCCAATGTCCTTGAGATGTCGTCCCATTCTGGACTCAACCCCTGCATGAACCTGTGGGTAATCTCCCAGTTCTTGTACTTTCTCCCAAGGTTGTTGAGTGTCCCCAGACAGTCCTGGAATCTGGAGTGGTACTCGTGCAGTGGCTCGTTCTTCACTTGTCTCAGTTTATTGAACTCTGTTTGAACCGCTAAGATTCTGTTTCTCTTCACGTCCTTCGATCCTTCATATATCTTCTTTAGAGAGTCCCAGATGTCGCTTGGATCCTTGTACTGAATGACCTTCTTCAGATCTCCAGGTTCCAGAGCGTTGTGAAGAACCCGCAATGCCCTTGCATTCTTCTCGAGTTTCTTGTAGTCCTCCGTGGTGTACATGACTCTTGGCTTGAGTTCTGTTGCACTTCCTTCCATGTAGACATACTGTTGACCCTGCTCAATAATCTGCCAAACCTCCCCGTCATACGCCATGACGTGGGCTTCAAATCTGGTCGCCCAAGTCTCATACTCGCCCGGCTTGAGCTTTGGAGGATTTGAGATTGAATCTCCTGACATTCCTGCAATTCTAACCAAAAATCTAGAACCTTGAGGCTCTGATACCAAATGTTAGGATCGTGGTTAGATAGTCAAAGACTTAAGTTCAAATAATCAGAGACTTTAACTAAGTTCGGGACTGTTAGGAACCTAACTTAGTATGCAGGTAATTACACTAATTAATTACACAGCGGAATAAACTTTAAATAGCTTTTATTACTATTTAAACTGTACACTCAATGGTACAAAACTTTTGCCTATTCAGTATAAATCTAACTCAGATTTACACAAGCAATCTGACTACTTCCCTGACCGTCTCGTCGACGTCTTCGTAGTCTTGGCACGTCCTTCACAATCCGGCACCGATCAAGAACAGCTTGATCACACGAATATCACCTTGCACAGCTTGCTTGATATTCTCACTTGGAAAGCTCTCGAATGTATGTGGATGCGCGCACGGTTCTGAAGAGATGATCTTCCTTATATAGGTTCTTCAGCAACCGTCAGGTAACTGCCACAGATCATGGCTTGCAACTGCCAACCCATGATCTCCTTGTCTTGTAGTGGGGACGTGCCATCACTCCATGATGTGTTTGACTCCCACTGCCAACTGCCTTGACTTCAACTGCTCTTGTTGACCTCAACTGTTCAACCGCTTCGTTGACTTGACCAATACTCTGGTTCTTGATTACTCGGAGACTTCCGCAGGTACTGGATTCCAGCATCACGTCCTTGATTGCTCCAATAGGTTCCTGACTAACAGAAACTCAAGTAAACCATTAAACCGGTTTGTCAATCATCAAAACCTTGAGAGGCCAATGTCTCAACAGTTACCTTCAGTTTCTAGACTTTATTATTCTTATTAGATGGCATACCGGTATGCTATACACTATACTATTTGAAAGATATATTAATCTTGTACTGTCATTGTCCAATCAATCAATGCCTAAAAATGTTAAGATACTTTTTTGGTGGAATGCCTTGTCTCATACCGTTTGTATATGACTGTGAACAGGCAGCCACAATATCTGCAAAAATCGGGAAAAAGTGTTGCAACGAGCCAATGAATGGTTGAGAAATAATCCAGATGAATATTGTAAGGGGAAGCCAAGCAAAAGCACCTATTGTTGATTTGTAAGGAAAACTATGAAATTTGATAACCACGAATCACGTATTTTGTACCACATGTTTTGGGTACCTTGTTTTTTGGCCAGAAGGGAATGAAAATGTGTTGTCATGTAATGGACAGTGTATTCGCGCATGTGTATTCGCGCATGTGTATCTCACAGGTTACTTTTCTAGCATAATCCGTAGAAGTCATAACATAATTCGTATAAAACACAGCATTATCTGTAGAAATCACAGCATAATACGTAGAAATCATAGCATTATCTGTATATATCACAGCATAGTCCGTAACATTATAAGCATAATCCGTAGCACATTATCCGTAGCATTATAAGAACCAGATACAATTGTAAGAACCAAATTAACAAACATTGGATTAATAGTAGAGATGTCAAAGAGAACAAATTCACAGCTACACAATACAATGCAAGTTTTGCTCCTGTCAAAATCGGGACAACTGGTATTCAAAGTTATTTGGACTACAGTTCATGTAGCAGCTTAGATATTAAGCTGAGAGAGGATTTTAAAAGTGTATCATGAAGTTGAACAAACAGGTTTAGGCTGCCGTCGAAGATCTGGACTTGTTCTTCAATGCTAGAAACCTTGATTTCATTAGAATGATAGGGCATGTTGAAAGTTTGGTATAGGAAGATGTTTCTTTATGATGTTAGATCAGGATCATCTTCGTAGTCGTAGTCTGGTTCGCTTCTGATTCTTTTTGCATCTCGAGGACCTGCTCTTCCGCCCTTCTTTGGCTTCCCTATGGAAATTGAAGATGAAATTTATCAAAGATTATCCGAGCACTGCATAACCATAAATATGAGTTTGTAGTAAGAAATAAAATGTTTTATGTGTGTAATTACTGTCCATTTGTCAGCACACCTCCACCTTTAGAGCGACCAGGGCCAAAATCCGATATACCATCTGACATGAGCAAAATTTACAAGTCGAATCCATCTCAAACAAAGTTTAAACGAATAGTTAAACAGAGTGCTGTGAGTTACCCTCTCGGCCGATCTCTTCTGTCTGCAGAAATAAGATGTGACAGTGAACATCAGCAAAGCAATGATATTGCAAAACACTGAGATATGAAACTATAAAACTATAACTACAACCGTTGCAAAATCGAATCACATACTGCTGGTGAGGTGACCGACGACAATGAGAAAAGTCTGTCTTCAGGCTGAAATTTCCTGGACCTCTTTAGGCTGCAGTGACACATATCTCGAGTCAAAACTAGTCACTAATAGCATATTGTGGAAAGAAGGTGAAAAAAAATTAAATCTATCTGCAGCATAATGAGAGACCGATCCCTCTAAACCTTTCGACATAATGGCTTTATGGTCATCATCAAACAAATGAAACTTAATGCAATGATCCGCCGCTAGACAGTTGCATGTTAAAACTTAACATGCTCAACGGGTTGTCTCTTAAGTTACTGAAAATCAATTTCAGTTTGTTATAATAAAAGCACCACGCTTTTCGCAAACATGGAAAGACTTGTCAGAGATATCGGCACTGTATTAAAACAGAGAAAAAGTTTTTGCGACAGTACAGAGTGGTGCTTTTAGACGATGAAAGAAACCCTTCAAACCCTTTAAGCACATTTCCGCACTGACTTGGGTCTTGCAAGTAGCTCGTCTCCATTTCATAAACCTCAATACGATCCCAAAGTCGAACCGTTTGACCTCTGATTAACCAATCCCATCTCTTCTAACTAGCAATCCAACGTAATCGTCAACATGGCTGCAACAATATGGAAATGCATCAAATCAAAATTTCAAATTAGCAGGAAGAAACAATGTTAGGGTTTAGTCAAAGCTTACGCGTTGTTGTTCCTTCTTCGATATGCTTCAACCACAATCGCTGATCGGAAAAGGGATGCATGTTACGACAATCGGCGGCAAAGGGTAGAAAACGATCGGCTTTGGAGTCGGATGATGAGAAATCGAAAATAGAAGAGGATTGGTCGATTGAACGGATTGAACGGATGTTGATTTCTGTATGAGTTGTGTTACGATAATACCCTTTACATCATAATTAGTAATTAATTAAATGTTAAATATGTTGATTATTAACAATCATAGGATCTTAGATCTAATGGACTAAATAAATTCTTATTTCTCACAAAAACAGCAACTTCTCACCTGATCTTTTTCCTACTTTCAATGTGTCAAGTTAATATTGATTCCCGTACTTCATCTCTTGCATGAAAGTCGACAAAAAAAACATGGATGAGAAGATCATGGAATTTTACATGATACCAATTTTCCAATTCTAGAAGGCCTCCATGCCATCCTACATTCATCATCTGGCTCTTTGTAACCTATCATCCTCGGTGTCAACATGTCAAAGAAAACCTAATTTATAACATCTTTTTTAGTAATTTTTTAAAGTAAAAAGATAAATATCCTATTGATTATTTATTAATTAATTTTTGTATAAATTAAATTTCTAGATTTTCAGAAAAATTATAGATTTTCAGAAAAATTATAGATTTTTCTAAATTTCCTAATTTTCTGAAAAATTTCAGAAATTAATAAAAAAATTTACATGTTTTGAGTATTTGTACATTTTGTAAAACTTTTGAAATTTTCATAAAGTTTTTAAGTTTTTATACAACTTTAAATTTTAATAAATTTGTCATTTTTTTTCCAATTTATTATTTTTATTTTAATTTTTTATAAAAATTAAAATTTAATAGAGTATTATTAAAAGGTTTAGAACATTTTTAAATTTTTTTCAATTTTATAAACTGACGGTGTTAACGGACTCCTAACGCCGTCCAACGATGTTACTGAAATCGTTAACGGGGTGAGACAATGTTACTGTTTTAGAAAATTCTTGGTAGTTCAGCCCCTTTTCAGAAAATTGCATAGTTCGTACAAAATATTGGAAATGAATGGTAGTTCACCACCGCATTTTGTAATTTCTCTTAATTTATAGTTGAGACGTTGATGCCAAGAGACAAGAGTGATAGTGCATATTGTGTTATTCAATTGAAAAATGTAAGCATTGATTGCATCAAATATTCAAATGTAAGCATTGGTTTGTGTCTCCATCTTTTCTCTGCATCTTCTGAATTTTATTGTTGTGGATTTCGTAAGTCATTAGCTATGTGAGTTCACCGGTTAGTATGTTAGGGATAACTAGTGCTGTGTATGATCCCTTAAGTGTGAACAACATTGAGATTACTGATAACTCGTTGGTTAATAAAATATTGATCGGTAGGGATAGATCCGGAAATTAAATCCTTAACCTTCCAATCCGTACGTTAACCGCCATTCAAAACCCGTCCATTAGCCCGCCCTTTTAATAAAAGGGTTGACAAAACTCTAGTCCATTAAGAACCCTTTTATAAAAGAGTTTAAGGGGTTTTACCCGGATAACTCTCCAACCCTTTACTACCCTCTTAACTTATAACTCTTTTAACTTATAGTAATAATAAACATAAAATTAACGTACATTTGCTTACTCTTTCAGGTTTTTTTATATTTCAGTCGGAATAGGCAAGTTCAATTCTAACAAGTTAAGTTAATTTGAGATATGCTTACTTATTAATACTTAAATAATTAAATAATTATATTTTTGATATATAAGTCATCTTGTTCCTCCCGGCAAATGGATTAAACTTAACTTTAGCAATACTATAATAAAGAAAAAGCAAACAAACCGACACATTCATGTTAAAAATATAAATTCGATGGAGTATATTTTGGCATCTGAAATGAAATGATTAACATAATAATTAGAGGTCAAGATCAGGTACAAAGTTAAATTTTGGTACAAAATATAAAATTCGTCAAAATCATTTTATAATTCGTCAGTTTATTTTATAGTTCGTCAAAATTATTTTATAGTTCGTTACTTTTCGAGCCGAAAAATGGAAAAGACGAACCGAAAAATGAAAAGACGACATACCCTACTACAAAGGAGTCATTATGCATCGGTTCAAAAATAGTATTATGCATCGGGTCTTTAATATGCATCGGTTTTAGGAGAAACCGATGCATAAGGTCAACAATATGCAACGGTTTTGGAAGAACCGATGCATATTGTTGACCTTATGCATCGGTTCAGGTAAACCGATGCATAAGGTCTACAATATGCATCGGTTCGCCCAAAACCGTTGCATATTGTTGACCTTATGCATCGGTTCGGTTAGAACCGTTGCAAATTATTGAACTTTAAGCATCGGTTTTTGTTGAACCGATGCATAAGATCAATTAAAAATTAGGTTTCCCAACTGAGCTGCTCAATTCCCCCGTCTCACTTCCCTCGAATTCGCACCTGAACTTCGACGACTCCGCTCGATTTGGCTCCGATTTCGTATTCGGACGACGCTGCTCGATTTTGCTTCGACGACGCCTTCTTTCAGCCGCATTGTGATATCGTTCTTCTCGATTTTGCTTCGACGACGCTTTTCCATTCCGACGATGCCTTCATTCCATTGGTTGTGATATCGCTCGATTCCATTCCGACGACGCCTTCGACGACGCTGCTCGATTCCATTCCTACCGCCACTCCCTCTGGTACAAATCCCAGGTATGATATTGGGTCAAATATGTTGAATTTATGTGTGTTTAGGGTTTATGGTGACATGTAATCCGATTTGGAGGTGTTGTGTAGGCTTGTTGAATCCATTTTTTGGGCTATGATTTACTATGTAATAATGGATGAAATGGTGTTTAGTCCGTCTACTGCATTCTTATTAATGAATTTTGTTGTGTAATTCTCTGCCGATATGGTATACGCATTTATAGTAACATGTTGTTGAAACCATTTGTTCTTAATTTCTAACTTGTGTTTGTTAACTACTTGTAGTCATTGTTAGTCGATTTGCAAGAGAAAGCTTCTCCTCTCCAACTTTATACTACGAACATCATTACATCTTTGGGTTGTTCTTCGCTTCTTCAGTTCCTGGTATTTGATGGTTATCATTCATTCTTATTTTCCGATTAACATGGAGTTTGAATTTATTTTTCCTTGTTTAATAACTTGTTTTTGTTGTTTATAGGTCTAGACCGTATTTGTTGCAGACCCACCATTAAGGTTCTTCTTCGCGAGCTTTTATTCCAAGGTAAACATCACGATTAAACTAATTTACTACTTATGTTTCCATTCAGTTTGGATATTTGATTTTCTTTCTTCATTTACTAATTGTTGGAGTGATTGTAATTCACTCAAATGTGATTGTTTGTTGGTGTAAATAAGTAGTATGTAACTAAGCTACATTTTTTTATTTCATTTCTTATAAGTTTTTGAGTTATGCAATATGATAATGGTAATTATATCACATTTGATATAATCTTATTCTAACAATAATATTTACATGTTTCATGTAGTGGATTTATAATGAATCGAGAGTGGATGTCCGGTAATAGGTTGAGTGAGGAGTACGAAAAAGGGATTATGGATTTTTGTGCGTTTGCGTCGTCTTATGCATCTAGAAACAACATTGAACGTGTCTTTTGTCCGTGTATGAGTTGTTGGAATTACAAAAAGGTCAAACCGAAGAAGTTACATAAACACCTTCTGTTAAAGGGGATTGACCCACGATATAAGGTGTGGTATATGCATGGCGAGGTTGAACAACAAAACTTTGAGCCTCCACCTGTAGAAAGTTTGCCTGAGGACAATGATGATTGGGAAGAGGATAATCTAATTGAGATGGTTAACAATGTCGCCAATGACTTTGTTGATACGCCACATGTTTTGGAGTCATTGAGGAATGACTCCGAATTACCATTATATGAAGAGTGTTCCATATATACAAGGCTATCGGCAACGTTGAAGTTGTTCAATCTTAAAGCGAAAAATGGATGGAGCAACAAGAGTTTCACTGAATTATTGGCGCTGGTGAAAGACATGCTTCCTGAGGGGAACACCCTACCTAACCGTACTTATGAGGCTAAGAAGGTTATGTGTCCCATGGACCTCGAGTACAAGAAAATACATGCTTGTCCCAATGATTGTATCTTGTATCGAAATGCTTTTAGTGATTTCAAAGAATGTCCAGTGTGCAAGGCTTCTCGCTACAATTTAAACAAAGAACCGAAAGGTAAATCTAAAGGCACTCCTTCAAAAGTACTATGGTATCTTCCACCGATCCCCAGGTTTCAGAGATTATTTACTGACACGGAAGATTCCTATAACATGCATTGGCATGCTGAGAAACGTGTTGATGATACGAAAATGCGTCATCCTGCCGATTCACTGCAATGGACTAAAGTAGACAACACATTCCCAGTGTTTGGAGCAGAGTCTAGAAATTTACGGCTTGGCCTTTCTACTGATGGGGTGAATCCACATGGAAATCTCAGTTTTCAGCATAGTACATGGCCTGCGATTTTGGTTACCTACAATCTACCTCCCAAGTTAACCATGAAGCGTAGATATATGATGCTTTCTTTATTGATATCGGGTCCTCGACAACCTGGAAATGATATTGATGTATACTTGGCTCCTCTGATAGATGATTTGCATCTTTTATGGGACGAAGGAGTACGCACATATGACGCATCGAGGCAAGAATATTTTAATATGCGTGCTATGCTAATGTGTACGATCAATGACTTCCCAGCTTATGGTAACTTGTCCGGATATAGTATTAAAGGGTACAAAGCTTGTCCTGTATGCGGGGAAGGGACACATGCACGTCATTTAAGCAATTGTCAAAAAATGGTTTATATGGGACATCGGCGTTTCTTACCGAGACATCATCCTTACAGGTGAAAGAAAGCTGCCTTCAATGGTGAGACTGAACACGGAATAGAACCGTAACCGGCTTCTGGTGATGAAATACTTCAAAATTTAGAATATTACAAATCGATTCGGAAACCTAATTCGTGCACCGAAAGTGCTCCATGGAAGAAGCGGTCAATATTTTTTGATCTCCCATATTGGCATTCTCTTGACATCAGACATTGTATTGATGTGATGCATTTTGAAAAAAATATATGTGATAGTCTGCTTGGTACTTTATTAAACATTCCTGAAAAGACAAAAGATGGAGTTAAAGAAAGACTCGATAAGCTGGAGATGAATATTCGTACCAAATTAGCACATGAACCTCGAGGGCAGCGTACATATTTGCCGTCGTCATGCACCACACTCTCTAAGAGCGAGAAAACTAGTATGTGCGGATGTCTGAGGGGAGTTAAAGTTCCATATGTGTTCTCTTCAAATATTGCCAGCTTGGTTTCAATGAAGGATCTACGGTTGAATGGCTTAAAATCTCATGACTGTCATACATTGATGCAACAACTCCTGCCTAATGCAATCAGAGGTATACTGTCTCCCAAAGTAAGGACAGCTGTACAAAGACTTTGCGTCATTTTTAGCTCTTTATGTGCTAAGGTTATTGATACATCAGAGCTTGATGGACTTCAGGAGCAGATAGTTGTTACCCTTTGCCAACTAGAGATGTTTTTCCCTCCCAGCTTTTTCGATATAATGGTGCATCTTACTGTTCATTTGGTGCGTGAGCTTCGAATTCTTGGACCAGTTCATATGAGATGGATGTATCCTTTTAAGAGGTATATGAAGGTTCTAAAGAGTTATGTGAGGAATAGACAAAGTCCCGAAGGATGTATAGTGCAAGGATACATAGCTGAAGAGGCTGTTGAATTTTGCACTAACTTTTTGGGAAATACAACTGCGGTTGGGGTTCCAAGGCCACATCATTTTGATCGATTTATGAGAAAAGGCACAAGTGGACATCAATTGATGCCTCAATCATTTGATGAGTTAACAAAAGCTCATTTCTATGTACTGCAACATATGCCTGAAATAACACCTTTTATCGAGGATCACATAAACATATTGAGGAGTACATACCGAGGAAAATCTGAGTAGTGGTTGAAAAAAAGAACACAGTCGATCCTTTTGCACTTGGCTAAGGAATAATGAGGTTTTAAATAATCAAACCAACTCTAAAGAAGAATCTGATGACTTGGAGAAGTGGCTTATGGCAAGCCCAAGACCTATTGTACAAACGTGGAAAGCTTATGATATTAACGGATTTTGTTTTCAAACAAAAGATCAAGATGAGCACACCGTTGTGCAAAATAGTGGTGTCACACTTGTTGCCGAAACCACTCATGTTTCTAGTGCTAGAGATCGGAATCCAATATCTGTCCCTATCAATTATTTTGGGTTTATCCAAGAAATATAGGAGTTGGATTACGTAAAGTTTCGAGTACCCATTTTTAAATGTAAATGGGTTAACAATTCGGCGGTTCATATCGATGAATTTGGAATGACATTTTTCAATTTTCAAAGAGAGGGATATAAGGATGAGCCATTCATTATGGCCGAACAAGCAAGATAAGTATTTTACGTCAAAGACCCTTCGAACAACAATCAGTATGTTGTGATAAATGGAAATTAACAAGTAATCAGTGGTACATCTGAAGAGATGGCTGAGGATTGCCTACCCGTTTGTACGACAGTTCCAGTAGACAACCCCCCAAATTTGATGATGAAATACAGTTGCGAGAAGATCACGGCGAAGGAATATGGATTGATAAAGAAACTTAATTTGTGTGTATGTTTTATATGCTACTTATTTCGTCATCACACATCATTTTATTTGTTTAATAATCGTCTTCATTTATGTATTCATATATTTAACGTGTTTAATCTGACATTTAATGTGACTCCTTTGCAGAATCATGGCTAGCAGCAGCAACAGCGGTGAGGATGACTACTGTGTCTCTTCCCGCACACCGAGACACAAGAAATGCCCTGTATACATGATGAAGTTGATTAAGCAACACACAGTGGCTGGTACCAAGATCACGATCAACTTCGATAGTAAGGGTAATCCCAAAGGGAAGAAGGGAGACACTTGGAGGAGCTTCTTGGGTATGGTGGCTCGTTCTCGAATTCCTATCACCTACAACGATTGGAGGAAAGTTCCTAACCATTATAAGATAATTTTGTGGCGAGATGCAACTGTAAGTTTTTCTTTAATTGACACTTATACTTGTTTGTGATGTTGATTATTTTTTATTAATTATAACTTGTTATATGTCTCTTTAGGTAATTTTTGAGGGATGCGAGCCGCATAAAAAGTATGAGATGAAGGTCGCTGGTAGCATATGGAAGAATTTCAAGTCAAGACTGGCAAAAGATTACATCCACGGTGACAAGGCAAATGAAGATCCTATGGGTGAGTATAAGTATCTTGACAAAGAGACCTGGAGGATATTTAAGGAGCAGAGGCTCTCTGAAAATGCTATGAAGTTAAGAGAGACTCAAAAAGAGCTTTTTAAGAAGAATGTATATGCGCACATACTTGGTCGAGGAGGCTACAGAAAACTTGAAGATAAATTGACAACTGAGAAGATAGCTGAGTTATTTGCGCAGGGCGCAATTGAAGATGTGCAGTCTTCTAATGTCACTATAGAGAGACATGAGCTGTGGAAGAGGGGACGAAAAATGACGAATGACGAATTCGTCACCGAGGCATCCCAGCGAGTGGCAACAAGGATTGTAAGTTATTTCTTATGTCAATTTCAATAGTTAATATCATACACTAACTTTTGGTATTTAATGATTGTTTTATATAGGATGAGTTAGTGGAAAGATCCTCTCAAGGACACTTCTCGTCTCAGAATCGACGACATGACATACTGACTGAGGCGATTGGGACGCCCTAGTCCAAAGGACGCACCTGAGGAGTTGGGTCACACATTCCGTGGAGGGTTGGGTTACAAATCTCCACCTCCTCGGGTGGCACACCCAGTTCAAGTAATATTCGGTTAGATGCGTCCGATCACTGCAACCATCACTGTCCCATTGATTCAGACCCGTGGAAGAACATACCAGAGGTACATTTACAATTATTAAATTTATTATTTATGTTGGTTAAATGTATGTAATACTTTTTGTGTTTGTTTACAAATATTACTTCTACTAATAGGGTGGCCTGAAAAGCCTATTATACATCGAGGGGCAACTTGAAGGTGACAAACAGCTTGTGGCTATCGGTCGAGACGTAAATGACTGTTTTGTTAACTTTCGAGCAATACCCGAAGATAACGTGAAGGTGGAGGTCGATAAAGCACTTTTTCGAGGTCGAGGTGCAGCATTGCCAACACCCCATCCAAAGCACTCGAATGTTCAACATGCAGTTAACCATCACGTGGCTTGGCCGAAAGACTTGGTCGTTGTCGATAAAAGGGTGAGATCATCGAAGATTATAACTTCATTTGCTTCATTGTGTTATACTACAAATAAAATAAGATATTTAAGCTTCACGGAAATTTAACATGCACGCATATGACATACACTTATACGAGTCTTTGCCACTTACTGGCGATGATTTCGTAGATGAAATATCTGTGGACTGTAGACTTCTACGTGAGGTGTGGAAGAACCTGAGTAGAGACACAATTTTTTTATATTTTTTTAATTTTAATTTTTTTCTTTGAGTTCGACAGGCGCTCTTGCTCGTTCGATGACTTCACCGGCCGTGCCGGCCATTTTTCAACAGGCGTCTTCTCTCCAGCGACCCCTGCCCGCTTCAAATCTGACTGTTTCCAACCTTGGTCAGTCCAGTGGTTTGGAAGGTAATAAGAAGGTGACCATTGCCTTAGTCGTTGCCAGATCATCGGTTGTCCCTCGCTTCCCCGAAATCTAATTGGTAGCTCGACAATATGGACTCAAAGAAGGAGTGCCGACAGTCACGTTCACAAGTGTCGAGTACCAAGCGGCAACCCAGTGTCTGGCGCACACTCTGATAGCAAAATTCCAAATAGGGCGTCCTCCTTTTGAAGTGGTCAAACAAACTTTTATGGCATCCTGGAAGATTGAAGGTAGGATTACCATTTCTAGTAATTGGGATGATAGACATGTTGTTATCATCTTAGATTTTGAGAAGGATGTGAATGAAGTTCTGACAAACCCTTTGAGGAGAGTTGGTCACACCATGTTTAGGTTATTTCGATGGACTCCGGATTATAACCTTAAGAAGGAGTCCACAACAATCACTAAATGGATTAAATTTCCTGGTTTGCCAATGGAGATGTTTGACATGGCAATTCTCAGATCTATTGTGTCCTCCTTTGCCTTATTCCTTGACTGTGATGATAGAACTAAGGAGATGGACTCCCTCAATTATACAAGAGCTTGTGTGGAGTTGGATGTCTCTAAGGCAGTTCCCAGTTCAGTTTGGATTAATCTTCCTGATAATAAAGGCTTCTTCCAAGATATTATCATTGAAGGTGGGCTCAAATATTGCTCTAGATGTAAAATCCATGGTCATGAATTTGCCAGTTGCAGGAAAACCAGCAAGATTGAGGAAAAAAGGAGAATCATAGAGGGAGTCGGGCAAGGTAAGGAACTTGTTAAAACTGGTGGAAAAAATGAAAGTTTTGTGGGGAACCAAACAGTAGATGCGGCACTTATTGCAAAGGAGCAGGTTTTTAATATGGGAGGTATGGAGGGCCATAACCAAGATTTACCTGCCCAGAAGTGGAAAGTAGTATAAAGGAAGAAAAATAGAAGGAAATTCACTGGGCTCTGTACAGATAATGATCACTGACCAGGGCTCTACCCCAAAGAAAGTTGATGTCCCTGGGCCTGATGGGGAGGAATCTTCTAACAAGGGGAGTATCAATCAACTGAAGGTTAATCTCAGTACTTTTTCTATTGTTAGGGATGCTGACAAATTTAAGATGAAAGATATGAAGCTTCTTAAAAGGAAATCTGTTAGATTTGGCTACTCCAACGCTGTAACTGATCTGTGCTCTCCAGTGAAGGTATTGCAGATCTTATAGCTGTAGTGGATAAAGTTACAGATAAGTATGATGCAAACAACCATATACTAGGGGTTGGCCAGGCTCATGCTGATAAGGACATAGAAGATGCAGGTGTGGAAGAGAAGGATGATGACCAGGACTTCTTGAGCAAAGATAATGATGGTAATATCCTTGATACATATGAATAAAATCAAGAAAAAGATAGTACGACTCATGTTTCTGATACTATAGACGACTTGGATAGCAGTATATCTAAGGGAGAGGACAAGAATAAAATGTTTTTCAGTGAGGAGATGGGTGTCATAGTTCATCCTGGTGGTCTCCCAAACTTCAACAAAGTAACTTCAGGTAGATTTAAGAACACCTTGGAGCAAGAAATAACCAAGGGAAGCGAGTACTCCCCCACTACCATTTCCCAATGATGAAGAAGCAAATTTTATGCTGGAATGCCAGAGGCATCGTCAACAAAGCTACTTGTGATTACTTGTCCTTTATTATTAGAAATCATAACTTGGGCATATGCTGTATTCTTGAACCTAAGGCTGATCCTAGAGAACTGGCAATTCTGGCCAGGAAGATGGGCTTTCAGTCCTATCTTAATTTCCATCCTACCATTTACCACATTTGGCTTATGTGGACTGAAGAATTCAAAATATCCACTCTGGCTTACTCTGATCAACATATCTCAGTGGAGGTGCACAATGAAGTAGAGGATATAAAGATGGTGTGCAGTTTTATTTATGTCTTTATTGATATCAATTTGAGACAACAATTATGGGAGGACATTGGAGAATTTTCTTTGTAGATTGACTCCCCTTGGCTGCTGATGGGAGACTTTAATTCCATTGCTTCGTGGAGCGAGAAAAAGGTGGGAATAAAAAAAGGTAAATTCATTAGACAGTTTAATGATTTTATGGCCAAGGTTGGAATTTCTAATGCTGGGTATGAAGGATCCCCTTTCACTTGGTCTAATAATCAAGAGGGGGCTAGCAGAATCTGCGAAAGGCTTGACAGATGCTTCATCAATGGGTTGGCTCTAAACCTCTTCCCTGGCCTTAAAATTAAGCATCTAACTAGAACAGCCTCTGATCATTGTCCCCTTTTACTGACCTTTGAAGATGGTAAGCAAAAAGGGAGGATGAGTTTTAAGTTCATGGGAATGTGGATACAGCATCCTGACTTCTTTAACAAAGTGAAACAGTCCTGCGAAGGCCAATTTCATATAAATCCTCTTGTGAATTTTGGTCTGAAACTGAAAAGAACCAGAGCAGCCCAGAACTCTTGAAATTGGGAGACCTTTGGTGATGTCAATAAAAAGATTAAAGAGACTCAAATGTTGCTGGACTCTTTGGAGTATCAGTTACAGAATGGGTGGAGAGATAACATTAATTCCCAAATTATTGAAGCCAGGTTGACCCTTAATAACTTGCTGAGATTTCAGCTTGGAATGTTGGAAGAGAAAGCCAAAGTTTCTTGGTATAAAGATGGAGATAGGAACTCCAGCTTCTTTCATGCCTCTATTAAAGCAAGGGGGGCTCAAAACTTGATCAAATTGGAGTTGGAGGGTGGATCCATCTCAGATGATGGAGATGTTATTGGCCTAAGAGCATCCCAATATTTTAACAACCTATTCGGAGATCTCCCTGCATCAATGGATATTCACCTGACAGACCTTGTTCAGAAAGTTATCTCTGATGACGATAATGCCAGTCTCTCAGCCATTCCAGATCTGGAAGAGATTCAGCACAATGTTTTCAGCATGAATTCTAGCAGCTCTCCAGGACCAAATGGCTTTACATGGAAATTTTTTACCTCCTGCTGGGATATTATTAAAGAAGATTTACAGGCTGCTGTCCAAGCTTTCTTTGAAGGCCTTCAACTACCTAAAATTATCTCTTCTACCAGTATCGTTCTGATTCCTAAAGTTCCTAAAGCTGGCAAGTTTGATCAAGTGAGACCAATCAGTTTGTGTAACTTCGTACACAAAATTTTATCTAGGATTGTTAATAGCAGGCTTACCATTATTCTTAAAAAGGTGATTAGCCAAGAATAGTCTGGTTTTTTGGAAGGGAGATATATCCATGATTGTATTGGGACGGCTCATGATATGGTTCGCGATATTAATGTCAAAAGCTTTGGTGGGAATATCATAATGAAGATTGATATGTCAAAGGCCTACGACAGAATTTCCTGGAGATTCATTCTAAAAATGATGGCTGCTATGGGATTCTCAGAGAAATGGATTGACTTGATTTACAGGAATATATCTAATTGCTGGTATTCAGTGGTGTGGAATGGATCCTCTTATGGCTTTTTCAAGTCTAATAAAGGAGTTCGTCAAGGGGATCCTCTCTCTCTCTCCGAGTCTGTTTATTCTTGGCATGGACTATCTTAGTAGACTTATTAATGAAGCTATTAGAAGAGGGGAGCTCAATGCTTACAAAATCAAAGGTTGCAGCACTCCTGTTCATCATCTCATGTATGCCGATGATCTTCTCATTTTCTCAAATGGCCATACAAGATCAGTCACCAATTTGATGAAGATTATCAACAGATTCTGTGATTTCTCAGGGCAGCAAATTAACTCCGATAAGAGCAGAGTCTTCTTTTCAAATCTTATCGGTATTAAGAGGAAAAAAACTATCCTTCAGAATACTAAATTCACTGAAGGATCCTTCCCCACCAAGTATCTTGGAGCCCCCCTTTTCCCAGGCAGATCAAGGATTTCTTACTTTAAATATCTGGAGGACTCCATTAGAAGTAAAATTACTGGATGGTCTAAGAATTTTTTGAATATCAGTGGGAGAGCCACTCTTATCTCCTCTGTTCTGAGCTCTCTCAGTATATACACTCTCTCCATTATTCCAGTGCCAAAAACCTACATTGAGAGCAAGGAAAGGCTTTTTGCTTACTTCATTTGGGATGGGAAACATCACTGGGTTTCTTGGGATAATATTTGTCTTCCCAAAAATGAAGGGGGGATGGGCATAAGAAATTTAAGAGGTGTGAAGAAAGCTATGCTGGGGAAGGTGGCTTGGAGATTTCTTCTCAATGAATCTTGTTGGGCCAAGCTTAGCAGAAATAAGTATCTTAACAAATCTAAGAAGCCTGGCATCTGGTCTTCTGTTATGCCTTTGGTTAATAGCCTGAAAAGAGAATCTTACTGGACCATTGGTAGAGGTGACATTTCTGTCTCGCACTTTTGTGAATGGCTGGACTACTCTACGCCTAAAGTTGCCAATCTGTGGACTATTCATGATATAATCAATGATGAGGTGAAAATGAACAAATTCTCTTCGTGGTTCCCAACTATCACTAGAGCTATTCTTCCCAATATTCAGCTTAGTGATCATCCAGACAAGCTCCCTTGGAGAGTTAATCCAGGTGGAAATTTCACAACAAAGGCCTTTTATAATTACAGAAGAAGAAACATGCTAAAAAGTAAACTTTTCGACAACATATGGCAGAGTTGGATTCCTCCCAAGCTCAGTGGCCTCATCTGGAAACTCTGGTGCAGGGGATTGCCCACTGATGATGCCATCTCTAGGCTGGGGATCCCAATTATCTCCAAGTGCAGATGCTGTTTTCAACCCAGTAAGGAGTCTTCTAGTCATCTTTTTAGTTTTAGTGATGTGGCTAAAGACACTTGGAAGTTCTTGAGTATGATTTTTGGAAAGAGACCTCCCTCTAGTGTCCTCCGGCTTAAGAAGGACTAGTTCATTGATATCAAGCTCAAGGATTTTTTTTGATAAAGAGGTGCCCAATATTCAGAGAAAACTTATTTTATGGGCATCTAGATGTGCTAACCTTATCAAGAAGAGATACAAGAGGACATTCTCGAGCAATATTTCCTTGGATATTCTGCAAGTTAGGGAACCTGTTTTCACAACAAAGGGCTCTTGGATTCATTTTATTCCAGGAACTTCAGGCCTCTCCTTATCTATCGCTTTTAACAATCATAAAGGTGCTGGTATTGTTAGAGACAACAAGGGGTCCTTTAAACTTGCCATGGTCATGCAATTTGATGAAGATGATATATTCTCAGTTGTATCCAATCTGATGGAAAATGTGTTCAATCAAGCCCTCTCTATTAAATATATTTATTGCTCCCATAAGGATTTCCATCTGATGCAGTCTAATTGCTTCTCATGGCCTTGGGAATTCTTCCAATGTTGGAGAAAAGCTAGGGAGAAAATCAAAGACTGTCTAATGGAGCAGATTCTGCCCTCTCTTAACCAGCCAGCCATTGCATTGTCTTATGCTGATAACCCGGATACTCTTATGCAGTTCAACTCGATTAAAGACCTTCCCCTTACGGTAAACGTGGTTTGGTAGGAGACTATCTCAAATTACCTTTATGGTGTAGGAAGGATGGAATGGCTGAGGATCCTCATTGTGTATGTTATGACTTGCATAAGTGTCATCTTTGTGTCTCTGCTGCTACAGCTCGCCATCAACAACTTAACTATGCTGGTATCATCTTTAGGGATTAATTCCTTTATCTGTGCTTATTCTGTTTGGTGTTTGTTTCGGTCTCCTTTCAACAGCGGGAGTCTACTGTTTTAAGTTTGTCTTGTGAAGTTTTTGCTATCAGCTGCATTGTTTCTTTCAGCTGCATTGTTTTTGCTTGTGTCTTGTGTCGTTGTATGGTTTCTTTTAGGAGCTTTTGTGGTTTAGCCTGTTCGGCATTTTTAAGGGGTAGAGGTTATAACTTCCCCTAGCACTTGAGGGCTTCTCTTGTACTCGCCACAATCCAGGCTTTTTGGATCTTTATATTAATAAAGGCGCTGGCACCGCCCAGCTTTAAAAAAAAGATAGTAGTACAAGCCAAAGCTGAGGTGTTCGGTGACGACTACGATATCATAGTGGGCGACGAGGAAGTCATGGACCTATTAAAGTTTAAAGCGTTGGGAAACTCAACATCTGAGTTATATATATGGTAATATTTATATTTTTAATCATTTTTTTGCAATTAGTCTAACTAACACAAGTTTTTACTTTGTAGTCATTTACACGATCAGATGCTTCGTTCGGATATCAAGTTTGGTTTTTTTATTCCGTCATTAATGACCCCAACCATAGAGAAAAATGAGAGATTGACGACGTTCGTAGGAAGATTGAATATGCCAGACAAAGACCAACTTTTTTGGTACTTTCTCCCTTATGTTGATCACATATTGTGAGTTCATCACTTACTTTATAAGTTGTTAACTTCTGTTCTGAACACATTTGTTTTTAAGTTAGTGGGTTCTTTTAGGTGGCATTGGATGTTATGCGTCATCTTTCCGAGACAACATAAAGTTCTTTGGCTTGATTCATCGACAGAAAAGAAGGATATAAACGCTGATGCAAAAGAGTTGGTGGAGACGTAAGTTTGGAAATTACTTTTATCTTATAACTTGTATTGAAAGTCACTAATTACATTATTGTGTTTGTTTTAGGGGATTAAATCGATAATACCAAGGATGTGTACCGAGGAGTACACGTAAAGTAGAGTGGAAGAAAGTTTTGGTATTTACAAATTAGACATTTCGATTAAATATTTTTTTCATTTATAAAGTATTATTTTTTTCATTTATAAAGTATGTTAACTGCGATTCTTGATCGTGCAGTGTCCAAGACAACTACCTAGCTATTTTGTGGTTATTATGTCCTTCAATTTATTCGGGACATTATAGCATTTGTACGGGCTAATAATGGTGCGGAGGTTGAAGACATTAACCAAGTGAGCTTTTTAGAGATATATATACATATGTTATTCATTTAACTGTTTACTTGTTGATTGTTGATTTAGTTCTCTTGTTTTCACTCTTTAATTGTTGATTTAGCTTTTTAGACGTTAATCGTTGATTTAGCTTTTTAGAGCTTAATCGTTTTCACTCTTTAATTGTTGACTTAGTTCTCTTGTTTTTTTATAGTACTGTTTTCCTAATGGAGTAGAGTCATACGAAGTCGACAAGATTCTTGAAGTTCGGGATGAAATCGCCAGCTACCTACGTGACTATGTGACCACTCATTTCGCGGTATAGGACATTAACTTAGACAACATTTGTTATGTGATGTTTTGTGGCATATTTGTACCAAAGAGACAAATATATGTGTATGAATGATTGTATTACAAAATCAGTGAAATGATGTTTAGCATGTAAGTTGTATTGTATTTAAAAGTTGGAACAGCAGTGTTTATTTTTTATGTTTAATTTCAGGTGGATTTGAGCTTTTGTAAAGCTAAATCTGCCAGTTTTTTTTGAAGCTTATGCATCGGTTTTTTAAGAAACCGTTGCATAATGTCTGAACATTATGCATCGATTTTTGAAGAAACCGTTGCATATTGTCTGAACATTATGCATCGGTTTCTCCAAAAAAACCGTTGCATAATGTCTGCACATTATGCATCTGGTTCGAGGAAAAACCGATGCATAATGTGCAGACATTATGCAACGCTTCATTATGCATCGGAACCAAAACCGATGCATAAAATCAAAAAAACCGATGCATAAAGATAAGTTTGTAGTAGTGATAGTTCGTCAGTTTCATTTTATAATTCGTCACCAAAAAAAACACCAAAAAAATAAAGATTTACTCTTATCCATTCAAATCACAAGATCAAGAGCTATGATTAGTTTGTATTGCACCGGATCCTTACTCTAATAATTAGTAATTTAAATAATGAAAGTTTAACTTACTACAACAAAAGTTGGTGCATGCTTATCTATTGTTTAATCATTCTCACATATTTTAAGTTAGTGATATATTTTGTCTTGGTTTGTTTTTAATATAAGTTGAGAATAAAATAAAACTAAATTAAATGAAATTCACCTTTTAATTCTAAAATATGTACATAATTTTTTTATTTAATATTCACTAACAAATAAAATATTTAAATCTAAAACATAATTTTTGCTATTTAATGGGTTAAAATGGTTTAAATTGATTAAATGGATTGAAATGGTTAATGGGTTATAAGAGCATCCGCACCGGTGAAAAGCTCCAGCACCTCCTTACCTAGCACTTCCTTCGTTTTAGCTTAAAATAAGCATAGAAATGCTCCAGCACTTGCTGAAGTAGAAGGTGCTGGAGCACCTCCTTCTAATTTTGTGCCTAATTTTTTAGAAGTGCTAGATGAGGAGGTGCTGATGCATTTCACCGGTGCGGGATGCTCTAAGGGTTTGAAGGGTTAAAAAGGTAATCCTTTAACCCTCTTCACATTAAGAACTCGTCCATTAAACCCTTTAAGCTAAAAGAGTTTCAAAGAGTTCAACCCTTTCAACCATCTACCCGTTAAAAACCCGTCCATTAACCCGCCCATCCTATTTGCCACCTCTAAGGGATACTTATGTTTTATGGGGGGAGTCAATGCAAATTGCCCTATCAACTAGGTCGACATTATATTTTGTCTATGGAAAATATTTGAGGCCTAATGAGTCTGCTATGGCTGTGCAATGACAATGCTGTAATAATTGCATCATGTCCTGAATTCTTGTTCTGTGTCAAAGGAAGTTTTAGGACAAATTTTACACTCTAACATCCTTAGACTAAGGATGTTATCGTTGCATAGGAAATCGTAGAGGAGAAGTTTGCTAGAACAATTGTGCCAAGGAAATTTACCTTGCAACATAAGATAGCTATAGTAATGCAAAGGTGTTATGGAGGTTGATGTGTGGATGATCATAGATAGTGAGGTTACGAGGAGCGCTCAAATGAGAATCCCTTATATTTTCGAAAACTTGAGACCCTAATCTTCATCATCCAAAATGTAAGATGCATTTTGGTGGTGACACATGCCTCATGTGCATTTTCAAAGATGCATTTAATGCAAAGTCAAAGCCACCTTTTTTATTTTGCTTTTTGGATATGTATTACATACAGATTCAAAGATGCATCATGATCTAATGGTGAGATTTGGAGTCTCAAGTTCTCAAATTTTTAAGGGTTCTCAACCGAGCGCTCCCCGTGAAGTTACATCTTATATATATAGCCAAATAATTATTGACTCCAAGATATCAATAAACTATAGATATACCCAAATATTTTATTGTCTAATAGAGGAAAGTCAGAAGTAACTCATAATTGAAAATTTACTCTAAATGATAGCATCACTCTTGTGTATATTTTCCAGTTCAAGTTAAATTTCCTCTCGATTGGAAAGTTAACTAGGGACTCTAGTTATCTTGTTCAGTTTTTGCTGACAAGAATTTAAATGCTATATTCTGCGCCCAACCAGATCGAGTCGAGTGTTAACGGGGTTGGGCATTCTGATTGAAATATGAAATATTATATCCCAAGTTCTGTTTGTAGAAATTGCTAACTCATATGGATTACCTCCCCATATTGATTCAAAAGCCTAGGCTTGAGAGTCATGGTTCAGTAATCATATATAAGCTAGCAATTATTCTCCTCATTTAGCAATGTGGGACAATTTCTTCAAGTGCAATATTCCCAACAATCTCCCCCTCAATTGAAGAAATTGTTCATGCTCCCCCTCAATCAAACTCCGCTACATCACTCGTAGCCAACTGTAAGTGTGTATGCGATGTGCTCCACGATCCCCTTTATTGGGGACCCACCGTAGGTGGGTCTTTGCGACTCCCCCATACAGGCTTAAACTAGGGTTCAGAGTGCCTTTTGTAACTCCCATATACAGGCTAAACCGGGGTCCAACCCACCGAACGATTGAGGTATCTCCACTCGAGCACTTCATCAAGGACATTTCCGCACGAGTCCCACATCCATTGCACTTAGCCCGGATCGCAACGTGGGCTTTGATACCATGTAGAAATTGCTAACTCATATGGATTACCTCTCCATATTGACTCAAAAGCCTAGGCTTGAGAGTCATGATTTAGTAATCATATATAAACTAGTAATTCTTTCCTCATTTAGCAATGTGGGATAATATCTTCAAGTGCAATATCCCCAACACTGTTAATATAAAAAAATATGTCAACTGTCAAGTTTATGACATAACATGCTTAAATATGTCAAACTTAGGGTGCGTCCACTTTGACTGAAAGTTAACTTAGCTTAATTGATCTTAACTTATATTAACTTATCTTAAATGATCTTAATTGATCTTAAATGATCTTAACTGATCTTAACTTAACTGAAACTATAGTGACTTATATTAACTTAACTTAACTTAACAGAAGGGTCCCACCACCACCACCGCCGGACCGCCGCCGGACCACCGCCGGACCACCGCCAGACCGCCGCCTGTCCGGCAGCGGTGGGCGGCGGTCCGGCGGCGGTGGTGGTGGTGGGGGGTGGTCCAACTAACTTAACTTAACTTGACTGAAAATAACTTAACTTATCTTAACTGATCTTAACTTATCTTAATTGATCTTAACTGATCTTAACTTATCTTAATTGATCTTAACTGATAGTGCATGATATTAACTTATCCTAACTTACAAGTCAAAAAATCAAGTCAAAGTGGACAGGGCCTTACTTTTGTGCATATATTCCCAAACTAGCTCAGTGTTAGTGAGACGTTGTGAGTTATTCAAGTTTTAAATTAGTAGTAACTGTTCCGCGGTCCGAATATTTCTTAATTATTGTTACCGACTGAATAAGAAATACATGAATATTTGTTATGACAAAGAAGATTGAGGGTGCTGATTAGCTTCTTCTTCTTCACATTTATAACATCGTCCTCACTCAATGAATAAATTTGTAGCGATTGGGCACTCAGTCTCCATGGTAATTTAAGACATGTTTTTATCGATCTTTTCCTTTTATTAATCTGTCAGATTGAGTAGAGCACGGAACAGGAGCTCCAACCCGTCAGTTCATTTACGTGTAGCCCAATATATCGACAGCCCAAGTCCATTTCGGCGGTTTGAGTGCTTCCCAAGCAAATTAAAGTCCACCCCACGTTACATTTTCTCAATAATAATAAATATAAAATCTCGTCATCTCGCGAACCGACTCAAGTTCTTCATCTCACGGATTTCTCTCTCGTCCACATCTCTCTATATAACTACTCTCTCCCCCTTCTCATCGTCGCCTTAACTTCACTCCGTAGAAGAAGAGATTCTTGTCGTTGATTTGATTGTTTGTTTACACTCCGGACCAGAGCGGTTTGATTTGGTTGTATCCGGCTGCCTTCTCGTGTTCTGTGGTGCCTGAAATTAGGTATTATGTCCGAACTGATCGATTCGTTTAATTTCTTTTGTTTTAGTTTTATTTTAATTTGCTGTTGTTGTGATTTCGGATGAGTGCTTTCTGTTGGAATTGTAATGCCACGGTCCGGGAATTAGGGTATTTTTTTTTGGTATATGCGTTTTGCTTCTGGTTGATTTTTGCGATGGGGATTTTAACGGACTGAGTTTGGGCCTCATATATGTGGCGAATGATGTTTGAGTAAAATGCTGGTTGATGCATTTGTCAATGGAGGAACTGGTGATGTTTATTTTTAGGTATTGTTTTTGTTGGTTTAATTGAGTTTTGATGTTATGCATCCACTAATTTATTTGCTATGTTGGATTACTTGGTAGAGTTTTCCAATTTCTTGTGCTCCTGGCTGATCTGATTTTGATTAAGTTACTTATATCTTTTAGCAAGAAAGCATAAAGCGAAGCTGCCTGTGCCTTCTGTCTCGCGTTTTGTGGTTGGTGCGATTGATATATCAGTGGAGAGAAGAGCTGCGCAACCTTCTTGGACTATGAGTTCTCAAGTGCGGAATGATTGGAGGAGTAATCGAAATCAAAATCAAAACAGGCGTCAGGAGTGGGTTCCTAGAGGTTTTTCCACAACTAATGTTGCGAACACTACTCAACCGTCTGACGCACCTGTCATTATGAACCCTCCTCAGGCTTCTGCTTCTCCTGCCACAAATAATATAGGGAACACGACAGCTAAGTCTGGCTCTAGCTCTGGTGGAAATGATGCTAGTTACCGTTCTAGACCTCCACCAGATAATCGAAATAGAGAGCAGATTGTTGCAAGGGGATCTAGGGGCAGGGCTTTGAATCAGAGAAGGAATGGAGGAAGGGGTAGGGAGAGAGAATCCAGAGGGAGCGGAAGGACTGAGACGAAGGAGGTCGTGGAAGATGCAAGTTTGCCTCAACTAGTTCAAGAACTCCAGGAGAAGCTTGCCAAAGGAAGTGTTGAGTGCATGATATGCTATGATATGGTACGCAGGTCTGCACCAATCTGGTCTTGCTCTAGTTGTTACTCCATTTTTCATTTAAACTGCATAAAGAAATGGGCCCGTGCTCCTACTTCGATTGACTTGATTGCTGAGAAGAACCAGGGAGATAACTGGAGATGCCCTGGTTGTCAATCCGTGCAACTCACAACTCCCAAAGAAATTAGATATGAGTGCTTTTGTAGAAAAAGAGTTGACCCTCCCTCCGATTTATATTTGACACCACATTCGTGTGGCGAGCCTTGTGGAAAACCACTTGAGAAAGAGGCTCCTGTTGCTGGTAATACAAAGGATTATCTCTGCCCTCATTTATGTGTCTTGCAATGCCATCCTGGTCCATGTCCTCCGTGTAAGGCATATGCACCAGCTTGCGTATGTCCATGTGGTAAGAAGACGATTACCACTAGATGCTCTGAACGAGCATCAGTTCTAACATGTGGTCAGCGTTGTAATAAGCTTCTCGATTGCTGGCGTCACAGGTGTGAGAAAATTTGCCATGTTGGCCCTTGCAACCCATGTGACAGTATGATTGCTGCCTCTTGTTTTTGCAAGAAAAAATTGGAGGTGCTTCGCTGTGGTGAGATGAGTATAAAGGGGGAAGTGAAAGCAGAAGATGGTGTTTTCTCCTGTATAGCTTCTTGTGGAAAGAAACTCGGTTGTGGGAATCATCTGTGCATCGAAAGTTGCCACCCTGGACCATGTCCAGAATGTGATTTGATGCCTAGCAGAATTAAAACCTGTTGTTGTGGTAAAACCAACTTGTTGGAGCAGCGAGAGAGCTGCTTGGACCCAGTGCCAACCTGTCCACAGATTTGTGAGAAACTGTTACCTTGCGGTGTCCATATCTGTAAAGAGAAGTGTCATGTGGGCAGTTGTGCGCCTTGTATGACACTTGTCACCCAAAAGTGCCGTTGTGCGTCGACATCTCGAACTGTGGAATGCTTCAAGACAACCAATGCAGAGGAGATATTTACTTGTGACAAACCTTGTGGGCGGAAGAAGAATTGTGGTAGACATCGGTGTAGTGAGAGGTGCTGTCCTCTTTCTAGTTCAAGCAGTTCTCATATAGCTGATTGGAACCCACATTTTTGCTCAATGGTATGTGGTAAAAAGTTGAGGTGTGGGCAGCACTCTTGTGAGGCCCTCTGCCATAGTGGACATTGTGCTCCTTGCCTTGAGACAATTTTCACGGATTTGACCTGTGCTTGTGGTAGAACGTCTTTACCTCCTCCATTGCCGTGTGGGACGCCTCCTCCCTCATGTCAACTTCCTTGTTCGGTTCCCCGGCCCTGTGGCCACCCTAGTTCTCACAGTTGCCATTTTGGGGACTGCCCCCCTTGTTCGGTTCCTGTGGCTAAGGAGTGTGTTGGTAGCCATGTCATTCTCAGGAACATACCTTGTGGGTCTAAGGATATTAGGTGCAACAAACTTTGTGGTAAGACTAGGCAGTGTGGTATGCATGCATGTGAAAGAACATGTCACCCATCCAGTTGTGATGTGCCCTCTGGAAGTGGTACTGTAGCCAAGGCTTCTTGTGGGCAAATGTGTGGTGCCCCCAGAAGAGACTGCAGGCATACTTGTACAGATCGATGTCATCCATCAGCGTCTTGTCCGGATGTTAGATGTAATTTTCCAGTCACTATAACTTGCTCCTGCGGTCGTATAACGGCAAAAGTGCCATGTGATGCTGGAGGCAGCACCTCTGGATTTAGCACGGACTCCCTTTACGAGGCATCCATACTTCAGAAATTGCCTGCACCCTTGCAGCCCGTTGAATCAAATGGAAGGAGGATCCCTCTTGGACAAAGGAAGTTTATGTGTGATGACGAATGTGCAAGGTTGGAGCGGAAGCGTGTTCTTGCAGATGCTTTTGACATTACCCCTCCAAACTTGGACGGCCTTCATCTGGGTGAGAACCCAGCACTTTCCGAATCACTATTAGACCTTTTTAGGCGCGATGCGAAATGGGTTTTGTCTGTGGAGGAGAGATGTAAGTTTTTGGTTCTTGGTAAGAGAAGAGGAGAAGCTAGTAATATCAAAGTTCATGTTTTCTGTCCAATGCCGAAAGAGAAAAGAGATGCTTTGAGGGTCATAGCTGAGAGATGGAAACTAGCAATTAATACAGCTGGTTGGGAACCTAAGCGATTTGTTGTGACTCATGTGACGTCCAAGTCCAAAGCCCCAGTTCGCACACTTGCCCTGAAGGGTTCAATCCCTTCAAACACGGTGCATCCTCCAGTTTTTGATCCACTGATAGATATGGATCCACGACTTGTTGTTTCTTTGTTGGATATGCCAAGGGATGCGGATATCAGCGCACTGGTTCTGAGGTTTGGAGGTGAGTGCGAGCTAGTTTGGCTGAATGACAAGAATGCGTTGGCTGTTTTCCATGAACCTGCCCGAGCTAACACCGCAATGAGGAGATTAGATCATGGATCGGCGTACACTGGGGCTGTCACTGTTCAAAATGTTAGTGCATCAGCTGCTGCTTCTGGATCTAATCCCTGGGGTGGGGGTCCAAAAGCAAATCCGTGGAAGAAGGCTACTTCAGAGGAGCCGGGTCGGGGGGAAGACTCGTGGGGTAGTGAGGAAGGATCAAGTAATTCAACTAGGGTTGCGGTGACATCGCCGTGGCAGAAAAAGGAAGATCCAATTGCTTCCATGAACAGATGGAGTGTTTTGGGTTGGGAGGCTGGGCAAAGTTCATCCATTGCTTCTGTGAATGTGGACAATGGGAAAGAGAAAGAAAGCGTGAACGGCTCTATATCTGTCATGGAACCACAATCAAATGCTCTGGTGATACCTGTTGGACAACATGGAGGAGAATCAAGTGGGGCAGATGCTGGTGAAGTTGTTGATGACTGGGAGAAGGCTTATGAATGAATGAATACCAGCATAAAGAAAGTTCGAGTTCTGTTTGTGAGAGTGGTACTTGGCCACTTGGGTGTTGCCGGAACCTCATGATGATAACTGCTGGCATTGTTTCCTTGACATGTTCTTGTACAACTTTTTGGATTTAAATGGCTTCCATTCTTATTTGCAACGACGGAAACGGAATGGGATTCATTTTCGCAAATGAAAGCTTTTTTTGTATTGAACCTGTAATGTAGCATTCTGGCAGAAGTCATTTGTGTGACCCTTTTTGATAGCCTTCTTGCATTAATTATCATTGACAGGTTGCAAGAGAAGTGAGCTGGCTGGCACAGGCCATTTTATAGGCTGAAATTTATTTCTGTTGTACACTAGTCAAATGCTGGTTGCTTCCTCAGGCCTGTTCTCATGTCTGATTAGGTAAATAATTGTTAGTCTGTTCTTATGAGGAGATCATTCCCAGAACTGCAAATGGGGGGCTCTGGTATACACCTCCGTGGCTACCTTTGGTGCCATCTTACATTCAACAACTGCTAATTATTATTTTCATTCGCGATCCTCCAGTTGCTTCTCGCTTCTTTTTTTGCTTCAATGCCGGTGACTTCAATTTTGAGTCGGTTAGGAAACTGAAATGCCTAATTTGACAATACTTCATTTGTGCAGTGCAAGGGAGGTGTCATGCCTTTGATATTCAGATAGGTGTTAAACAAGAAATGCTCGATTGCACATCCTATATTGCAGGTAATTGTATCAAAATAAAGCTTTTTAGATTGATCCAAAAATATATAGAAGCCTTGTAGTGTAATGTTGTAAGAAAGAGTCAAAGTAGGAATCTGAATGTCTTGTTCACTTCCTCTCATTTTTGGCGTAGAATCTTAGCACCAAGTAGAAGCAGAGGCGATACAGCACACCCCATGCCAGTAAGATTCCAATGTCTCTCCATATGCTCTCCGTGTGAATATCCATGGTATTCAGAACATCTTCTCCAATCAACGGGCAAGATTGTAGCAAAGTAGAATTGATGTGAATCTGGCTCGGTTTGAACTGCCCCAAAGGTCCTGCAGCAAGGTCAGTCAAGCTCCCGTTATAGCAGTTAGTATGATCTTTAAATTCGTTGACCAGTAATGCCTCGAACGGGTACTTGATCGCTGAAATGTAATGCAGCCATTTCCACCAGATGGGGATTTGCGACGCTTTCAGGAAGAATCCACACATGAGGAAGAAGAGAGCAGTTGTGGCGATCACGACAGCGTACCCTGTGATGTAGCTTGGAACGAGTGCGCTGACAAGCATCACGTAAGCATTTGTTGTAATGAGCGCTGCATATAGGATCAACCAGAAGTTCATGAGGCTGCTTCTGAGCTGAAGTATTCCCCATGTGATGACTGCGAAGGTAAATCCTTGAACAGCAAAAAACGGAAGGTAAACCAGGAGGGAAGATATCACGTAAGATGAAGCTCGATAGGCATTATGCGAAGTCTCCCTGATAAAGATGAATCGCTCTTGTATGAAGGTCGGGACTGCGTCGTTGGAGGAAAAGAAAACAAGGCAGACTGCAAAGATGTAGAAATTGAGAAGCTGGTTGACAGTTTTCACTTCATATGAGTGAAGGCTCTTGAAGAGGGAGGCTAGAATGAGTCCCATTACTGCCAACACAATCTCGCGCGATAGGAAAAGTTCAGGTGTTCGGATCACGTTGAGACCAGTCCTCCAGGATAGAACTGCAACCTCTCGCAGCCATGGGTTTGCAAATTTAGTATCCTGATCTGTGTCGTCCAGCACATCTTCAACGTCAAAGTCTTCGTAAGAAACTGTGTATGGTTCTGGAGATGGGGTAAAAACAGGAAGCTGTGGCTTCTTCTGCTTAGGCGTGGCGTATCTGCCTGATGCGGTTCTCCCTCTCATTGGAGTTGTACCAGGTGTTACTCCAGGGGTCTGTGATGGAGTCCTCATCGGTGTCCAAGAAGGAGGGCGATTCGGGGTCCCCTTAACCCCATTGTACACCCAAACTGAGAAGTCTTTGTAGAAGTGTGAAGCCAGCCGTGGATTATACACTCCGCTGTTTGCATTATGTATCGAACTTCGGATGCTTTTTCGCTCCAATGATTTGTCGAAATCGTCCTCATCCTCATCGTCATAATACTCACTGTCGAGTTGGCCTGTCGGAGTCATGCTTGCTCTGGTGAAACCTCTGCTTGTAAGGTTGATGGCACCATTTGACACCGGTGTATGCTTGTAAGAAGGACGCGGTGTCTTGATTTTCCGCATAGGAGTTTTCTCTGCTGGGGTTGGCTTTACGTCGTCTCTTTGGTAAACTACCATTGGCTCTAATCCCACAGTTGATTCGTCGTACTCCTTTATCACGTCAAGTAAGTACTCCAACCCATTTTCTCCTTCCGGAACTGGCCTTCCAAAACCAGTAAGATGCGCTGACAGGGCCATCGGGCTTCCCAAATATATCAGCCTTCCCCTGTACAGTGTACTCATATCTGTAAGTTTTGTTTGATTTTTCATTTGATTAAACAACTTTCGAATAAGATCAGGTGCAAACTACAAACCGATAAATTATGATACATTTCCTATGAATTATGTCATAGTTCAGGAAAGTGGCTTATATTTCGTTTGGATAAAACCACGACATACTTCGTAGAAAGTATATCATAATTCGTCGGTTTGTAGTTTGATTTGATCCGGACTCCACAACTTCAAATTTATAATTTGAAAAAAGCAACTGCTAATTTTTTTTATCATTTCAGAGTAACTTGTGACTGAGTTTTTACTGTGTTGCATACCTTGCAAGGATTGTGATGCGGTCTAAGAGCTGTTGGATTCTGAAAGAGGGTTGATGAATTGTCATCAGGACAATACTATTTCCTCGAGCTATTTCCTTCACCTTCTCAACTACGCTGAAAGCACTGGAGGAGTCAAGACCAGAGGTTGGCTCATCCAGAAACAGCAGTGATGGCTTGTGTATTATATCGATTCCAATTGATACCCTCCTCCGCTCTCCTCCTGATACTCCTCGCCTACCTTCGTCTCCGATGTATGTGTGAGTTGCACTCTACAATTCAGAATAACAATATACCTTCAGCTTTTTCATTGCAGACATTTTTTCACATAAAATGTATGTGTGCAACGAGACGATATTTGCAAGTAGATTTTTGGGAAGGAAAAAATAAAATTGTATTACCTGTAAACCGAGTTGTTCTAGGAGCTCATAGACTCTTTTTTTCTTCTCAGACCTCGAAATGGAAGGAGGAAGCCTGACTTCTGCAGCGAACATGAAGGTCTCGAAAACAGTCAGCATAGGGAACAGCTGATCATCTTGCATAACATAAGATGATATCATCTTCATGTAGCTGGTCGTCACCTGTCCAAAACGAAAGAGTAAGTTTCCAAAAAAAAATTCTCGCAAGCAAGTCTTTACTTTTACTTAATTAGATCATAGTAAGTCCCTGCAATGGCCACTCTCTACTTCAGATCATACAGTTGGTTCTCGGAGTATGTTTTGTGCGACTAACCGGCTTTCCATCTATTCTGACAGAACCTTGAAGACTCCCCTGAGCAATCCGACCAGCCAAGGCATCAAGAAAAGTTGATTTTCCAGCACCGCTAGGGCCCATGATTGCCATGACTTCACCTCTGACCGCTTGTCCGGATATATCATTAAGAAGGTACGCTTCTTTTGTGATCCAAACACCGTCCTTCTTTTGCTTCTTCATAACACTGTATGACAAGTTATTGAACTCAAGTCCATGTCCAGGAACAAGTTTTCGGTTCCCAGCCATGGCAGCACCCTTTGCAGCGAGGTCCATGTCCATCAGTGTCTCGAGACTCTTATTGTGATTCTGCCCCGTTTGCGCCATGATGTAGAATGCTACAACTCTGAAATGAGAATTGGGTGTAGGAGGAGGAGTTTGCTAAGTTTATTGAGGTTAGTATATGAATGGTTACAGGGACATGTGCTGGCAAAAAAGTATGGACGGTTAAAATGAAGGAATTGAAACTTGGAAGTTGCCACTGGAGACAGATTGAAACGTTCATTGCATTGGATTTGTCATGTATATGCATTGGTTTTTCCATTCAGGTTCTGTTTTTCTCATACTTTTTTGGTTGCATACAAAAGTTGGGGATGTCACTTAGTTGGAAATTTGTCTGATTTTACAGCCTTATATATGTGTATTTTTATGGTTTTTGATTTTTTTTTGGGTAAAAAATACAACAAATAATAGTCTTTGATCTTGTGATTTGGATGAATGAGATTAAATCATGATTTTTTGTGTGTATTTTTTCGGTGACGAATTATATGAAAAAGTGACGAGTTATGTTGTATTTTTCATTGTTCGGCGATGAACTATAGATTAATTTTGACAAATTTTGTCATTTGTACCAAAAATTAACTTTATATATGATCATACCTCTTTCTGATTATAAATTAAATTTACCCAAATATTAATATTTGGTTAAAACAAGCAGGAAGCACTTCAATCTCCATATGGGCTTTGCTACTGAGCACAACACTAGCCTACATAAGATAATTTTGTAGGAGTTATGATCCAGTTGCGCATGTATGAATAGGACATATCCAATACGACTTTTCGTACGCATGATAGGCACAACGAGCGTTTCAGTTTTACCCTTCGCTCTTACAAATATACGCATTAGCTTCCGAGATGCGTAGCCTTCATAAGCCTTTACTACGTAAAAGATATTTTCTTTGATGATATATTCGTCTACAACTCATTCGGGGAGGATCACAATCCTTTCACTAGAGTGAGGTACTCTAAATCGTAAATCTCAGCTTCTCATTTCTTTTCTTGATATGCCTTGGACTGTGACATTGTCAGGATCAGGATCAATCTCGGATTCTTAATAGCAGGCTAACTATTATCCTCAAAAAGGTGATTAGTCAAGAACATTCTGAATTCTTGGAAGGGAGGTATATTCATGATTGTATTGGAACGGCCCATGATATGGTTCGCGATATTAATGTCAAAAGCTTTGGTGGGAATATCATGATGAAGATTGATATGTCAAAGGCCTATGACAGAATTTCCTGGAGATTCATTCTAAAGATGATGGCTGCTATGGGATTCTCAGAGAAATGGATTGACTTGATTTACAGAAATATATCCAATTGTTGGTATTCAGTGGAGTGGAATGGTTCCTCTTATGGCTTTTTCAAATCCAATAAAGGAGTTCGGCAAGGGGATCCTTTATCTCCGAGCCTATTCATTCTTGGCATGGAATATCTTAGTAGGCTTATTAACGAAGCTATTAGTAGAGGAGAGCTCAATACTTACAAAATTAAAGGGTGCAGTGCTCCTATTCATCATCTCATGTATGCCGATGACCTTCTCATATTCTCAAATGGCCATATAAGATCCGTTACCAAGCTGATGAAGATAATCAATAAATTCTGTGAGTTTTCAGGCCAGCAGATTAACTCAGATAAGAGCAGGGTCTTCTTTTCTAATCTTATAGGCATTGAGAGGAAAAAAAATATCCTTCAAAATACCAATTTGTGGAAGGTTCGTTTCCCACCAAGTATCTTGGAGCTCCCCTTTTCCCAGGTAGATCAAGGATCTCTTACTTTAAATATCTGGAAGATGCTATTAGAAGTAAAGTTACTGGATGGTCGAAGAATTTTCTGAATATCAGTGGAAGAGCCACGCTTATATCATCTGTTTTGAGCTCCCTCAGTATTCACACTATATCCATCATTCCAGTTCCAAAAACCTGTGTTGAAAGCATGGAGAGGCTTTTTGCTAACTTCATTTGGGATGGGAAACATCACTGGGTTCCTTGGGACAACATCTGTCTTCCCAAAAATGAAGGGGGTCTGGGTATAAGAAAGTTAAGTGGAGTGAAGGAAGCTTTGCTGGGGAAGGTGGCTTGGAGATTTCTTCTTAATGAATCATGCTGGGCCAAGTTTAGCAGAAATAAGTATCTGAACAAATCCAGGAAACCAGGCATCTGGTCTTCTGTTATGCCTTTGGTAAATAGCTTGAAAAGAGAATCATATTGGACCATTGGTAGAGGTGACATATTGGTCTCGCATTTCTGTGAATGGCTGGACGTCTCGACGCCTAAAATTGCCAAGAGTTGGACTATTCATGATATAATCAATGATGAGGTGAAAAGGAACAAATTTTCTTCGTGGTTCCCATCTATTAATAGAGATATCCTCCCCAATATTCAGCTAAATGAGCATCCAGACAAGCTATCTTGGAGAGTTGATCCAGGTGGAAAGTTCACTGCCAAAGCCTTTTATAATTTCAGAAGAAGAAATATGCCAAAAAGCAAGCTGTTCGACAACATATGGCAGAGTTGGATTCCTCCCAAACTCAGTGGCCTTGTCTGGAAGCTATGGTGCAGGGGGTTGGCTACTGACGATGCCATCACTAATCTGGGGATTCCAATTACATCCAAGTGTAGATGCTGCCTTCAGCCCAATAAGGAGTCGGCTAGTCATCTTTTTATATTTAGTGATGTGGCTAAAAATACTTGGAAATTCTTGAGTAAGATTTTTGGGAAGAGACCCCCCTCTAGTCTTTTTCGTCTAAAGAAGGAATGGTTCATTGATATCAAGCTCAAGGATTATTTTGATTGCCTAGCTCTCACTATGGCATGCTGCGCGATCTGGGAGATGTGGAACTTCAGAAACTGCGTTATGTTTGACAAAGAGGTGCCCAATATTCAAAGGAAAATTATTTTATGGGCGTCTAAATGCACTGACCTTATCAAGAAGGAATACAAGAGATCATTTTCTAGCAAAATTTCTCTAGATATTCTGCAAGTTAGGGAACCTGTTTTTACTCCAAAAGGCTCTTGGATTCATTGGATTCCAGGAATTGATGGCCTCTCCCTCTCTGTAGCTATTAACAATCATAAGGGTGCTGGAATTATAAGAAACAACAAGGGATCCTTTAATTGTGCCATAGTCATGCAGGTTGATGAAGAGGATATATTCTCAGTCATAGCCAACCTAATGGAATTTGTGTTCAACCAAGGCTTCACTGTTAAATATATATACTGTTCTCATAAGGATTTTCATTTGATGCAGGCTAATTGCTTCTCAGGGCAGCTGGATTTCTTTCAATGTTGGAGGAAAGCAAGGGAGAAAATAAAAGACTGTATCATGGAGCAGATCCTGCCCTCTCTGAACCAGCCGGCCATTGCCCTATCTTATACTGATAATCCTGAAAAGATTACTCAATTCAAATCCTTTAAAGAGCTTCCTCTTACTGTTAAACGTAGCTTGGCAGGAGACTACCTCAAACTACCTGTTTGGTGTAGGAAGGATGGTATGGTGGAAGATCCGCTTTGTATGTGCTATGATATGCATAAGTGCCATAAGTGTGTCTCTGCTACTGCAGCTCATCATCAACATTATAGCTATGCTGGCATCATCTTCAGGAATTAACTCAGGATTATTGTGCCTTTGCTGGTGGCTGTTTGGCTTAATCTCCAGCATACATAGGGGACCAAGTTCTATGTTTGTGTCATGCAATGGTTTTTCCATCATCTGCTTTGTTTTTCCCAGCTGTTAGTGATTTTCAGGTTTTCATGCGACCGCATGAGAATATCATGCGACCGCATGAGATTCTCATGCCTCGGGTTGGGTCATGCGACCGCTCATGCGAACGCATGAGATTTCTATGCGACTGCTCAAGGTCATGCGACCGCATGAAATAATTCATGCGACCGCATGAAATAATTCATGCGACCGCATGAAATAAGGCAAAAGATGCAACGTTTCATGGAGCATGCGAACGCATGCCATGGAGCATGCGAACGCATGAATGCAACAGATGTGCCTGTTGAGTCTATAGACGCATCTACTGTTCATACCCGAATGTTTCTCTATAAATTGAGATTGTTTTCTCAATCATGGGACACGAAAAAGATTGCTGTGCAATTGATAAAAACAATTATCCTCTTCTCTTGATTACAAAACACTCAAACCCTAAGTTTTCTTTGTTCTATTGCCGAAGAACAAAGTGTTAATCTCTTTTGGATCTAATCCCATATTCGAATTTCCTGTAACCCCAGGCACAGTGTAAGGGTGGAAATATTGAATTCGGACAGCGAATTTACGTGGTCCAATTAGATATCCAAGGTACTATTTCATCACACAAGAAGATAGCACTACAAGACGACAATCTTGCCACCATCGAAGACCCTAACCGAGACTTGTTGCTGCGAAATTCAAGGAAAAAGACGACCCAGCAACTACAAACGAATTCAATATGTTCCTATCGATGGCGAGCATGAGATAAGATGGAAAATTTGAAGGAATGAAATTTTCAGAATTGTCAAAGTATTGCTGTAAATTGGGGAAGGCGAAGTTGAAGAAGAGCGAATTCCAGAAATATACAGTGAAGAAAAATTGGGGTCTGCGGAGGCTAAGCCCCTTAGAGAAACGGCGGATGGAGACATTAAAAAGGGTTTTAATTCATTTAAATTTTATTTTGAACAATTTACTTGGTTATCTTTGTTATGTGATGCAGAAAAGCGGCAGATCGAAATCATAACATCTCAGATGCGGCGCGAAGACCACCGACAGTAGACTGCGAAGCGGAAATCCGAAACAGCGCCAATGATGTCGGGGATTATAACGCTGCGAATTGGGCTTTGGGAATTTTCGGATTTGCATCAGTGCATATTGATTACGCAATTTTGGGCAAAATTGCAGATAAATAGAAATCAGGATTCTATGTTTCAGCGGCTAAGTAGATGAAACAGTGTCTTGGGACATCATGATTCACTCAGAAAAGCAAATGATGGATTTGGATTCATTGGACAAAAATATAACTGCCATGTTTCAAATTGGGATGAATTCCCATGTTGGGTTACGACTGAATGAAATGAATCAGTCTGGGCGCATTGTTTTAGTTCTAATCTTGTTGGTACTATTTATTTAATTGAATTTATTCAATTGGTTCTTAATGGCTTTGATACCAAGTGCAAGAAAGAACTTGATGCTGGAGCAATTATTGAATGAATAGAAACGAGACTGACCGATTCAAACTTGTTTGGGCCCCATTCAAACTGATTGGAAATTGATGATGAAAATTGGGGAGGATTCCAATGAACGGAGACACAGAAGAATAAGTGTTATCTTGTTTTACTTTGTTTTGTGTACTTCAATATGCATTTTCTGTAATCTTTGTGTTTAGGCTTCGCTGCGGAAGGTGGAAGATATATGAAGCAATGGAAGCCGAAAACGAGCAACTCTTAGAGCTTTTGGAAGGGAACGGGTGTCACAAAAGACTAGCTTTTGCTGGAGCACAAAAGGGTTATCTGTTTTCAATTAAAATTAAGTTGACTAATTTAATTATTTAACTTGGTTTTGTGTAGCAGAATCTGAATAATATATCAGGTGGATGTTGAGCGATGGTTGGGAATGAAATGGTTTTGATTCAGATGATTAATTCAAAGAGGCGGCTAATGGAATAAAAGTTGGATGCTGACATGATTTGTTTATTAAATCATTTGACAGCTTGTAAAGCCTTAGTTTGGTTGCTATTAAAATCCAAGTCGGATGTTGGTCAACGAGATGAACTCACTTTGTCTCTTTGAAATTGGTTAACTCTGATTCGGTGGAGGAATCTAACTGGACGAAACAATGCATATAGAATGTTGAGTGCCCTGGATTTATTCAAAGAGCTTGTCATGCTTTTGGTTATGTAGATTAATTCATCAAAGATGAATTAGACAGACGATGTCATGATAATAGTCAAAGTGGAAAACCTAAGTTATTTGGGTCAACTTTGAACAGATCGGTTTGGGATGATTTATAATCAAAGGAGGAGCATGAACATCGAATATGCAAGTAAAAGTGATGGTGCCACCGTTGTTGATGATGAATCAAAGATATGAAAGACAAAGATGGATTACCGAGGCGATTTCTATGATTGTCGTTAAGTGGATCCACTTCAGGTTAATTGAACTAATATATTCTGGTTCAATAAGGTACGTTTCTAATTTCATTGAATTTTAATATTTTCTGCATTCAATTAACTATGGTTGATTTTAATTGGGATTGATTCTAGTTAAAATTGATTTTGATATTTTGATATATTATATGAGTATATGATTAGTTAGACCTTGATGATGCGTATGATTTTGAAGCATGTGATTTTTATGAATTTGACAGTGATTTTCATTAGATGAATTTTATGCTATTCTAGTCCATGAGTATGTATGTTTTTCACGATAATGTAACTTGATTAGTGAAGTTCATGATTGCATATTATCACTGAATTCATAGTTGTTTCAGTCTCTTATGAGAAACTTTAGTGAAAGTATTACATGCATGAAAAGATCACTCTAGCCATGTTTATACTTCTGCTCTTAGATTATGCTTATTAATGTCCTTTGATTCATCTAGATATTGATATGTTATTTAAATCAAGAAGTAAGTATTGAATCTAGATATGCTATGTTGCTTTTTATCTTGGTTACGCTCTATAATGATATTGAAATCATACATGTTAAGGGCCTCATTTAAACTGATTTAGAACATGAGAACTTGCTTCTCATATAAAGTTAAGTTTCCAAGGGAAAGGTTAACTTAGACTGAGAATTGGTTTGACCGTTAATATTGAAGATTTATCTCCTTACGTGATAAATCTGATATTATTAAGTTAAGGCATACTTTAGGCTAATGCCTTATTGTGTATGTGTTATGAATTATGATATATATATATATGTGTGTGTTGATGGTTTCAACCAGAATAAAATTAGAAGGATTTTTCTAATGTGTAACTCCGGTAATTATACTTGTAAGTTTATCGGGTCGATAAGCTTGATCGGTGGAGTTATGGTTTGAAGTGTCACTGGGATAGTGATTATTTCTTCTTCTGGTTTGAAATATTCACTAAGGCTTATGTTAGTGAAGGACACTTTGATGTAAGTATTGGGTTGAATACTATACTGAAAAGGGTGTTAATAGACATGTCGGAAAACTGTGTATTAAATGAAATACAAGTTTTGGGTATGGGATTCTGATTGTGATTCTCCATGTGTGACATGTTGGATCTAGAATCACACATATATTTGTATAATTCTTTTGTTCACATGTTACTTGGTTTATGCGTGCATATCATGATCCGTTGATTGCATAAGTGACATGTGGTGTAAATTTCAAAGGTAGAATTTTGAAATGATAACGCTTTGATGTTCAAGTTACAAACTTGGAATATGTATTCTTCTCTTGGTTCTTTCAATATTTATAGTAGAATTTATAAGAGTGGAACTCTTGATAAATTTGGGACTTATAAGGTTGAAAGTTGAAAGAGAACATTAATCAAAGTGTTGATTTATATTATGATATATGCTAGACCTGACATCGCACTTGCGGTGGGTAAGCTTAGTCGATATACTAGTAACCCTAGTATGTAACATTGACAAGCGGCTCATAGGGTATTTAGGTACCTTAAGAGAACAATGAATTTTGGTCTTGCATGTTCTTAATTTCCTTCGGTCATAAGAAGGATTTTCTGATGCACGTTAGATTTAAATGAGGAAGGATATCCCTATACAAGTAGAAGGGTAATTTTACTTGGGGAAGATCATTTAATGGGAATCTAAGAAATAAACTTGCATCATAAGTTTAACAATGAAATATGAGTTTGTTGCTCTAGTCGGTGCTTCAAAAGAAGAGGGATGATTAGAGAACATGATATATGAAATTTCATTGGGTGAAAGACCGATATCACCAATATCGATACATTGTGACAGCGCTGATACATTGGCTAAAGGATTTAGCCATGTATACAATGTGGTCTGGACACTTAGGTGTTAGACATAGTGCAGTAAGAGAGCTCATTATGCATGTGGTGATGTCTGTGAATTTTGTTAGGTTATAACAGAAGGTAGGCTAATCACTTGACGAAGTATTAGCTAGAGACTTATTTTCCGAGTCGATAAAGGGGATGGGACAAAACCCATATAATCATCTAGTCGTGGGACACCCAATTCACATCTAACTAGCGTTAGAGCTGAATTCAATGCGGAAAGCCCATTCCTAGAAGATTGATGAACACAATTATGCATCCCCAAGTATGTGTTCAGAACCTACAAAGGTTTAGGTTGAAGATGAACTCTTCTTAATAGATTCTTTGAAAAAGTGCTAAGTGTAGGAGCACAATCGGGCGGTGTGACCCATTAAAGAATTTACCTATATAAACGTAAAGTTTCTGGTCGCTTTATGAGATATCGGGTTTAATCTCAATACGTTTATGAATGGATAGGGACTCAAGGACCATTAAGAGTCAAGTTAACTTAACGGTTTGTGAAGTAAGACATGCGTGTGTCACCGTCAAGTACCCAAATGAATTTCATGGTTCAACCGTTTACGAGCACCATGATTTTCGGGTATATTGTATGTGAGGCTACACTATGCGGAAATTCAATCGTTTACGACATTTCCGCTTATGCGTGTTTTGCTTAAAACAAAGGTATTTTGTGAATCAAAAGAAAACCCAAAAATGGGGGAGGATTGTTAGTGATTTTCAGGTTTTCATGCGACCGCATGAGAATATCATGCGACCGCATGAGATTCTCATGCCTCGGGTTGGGTCATGCGACCGCTCATGCGAACGCATGAGATTTCTATGCGACTGCTCAAGGTCATGCGACCGCATGAAATAATTCATGCGACCGCATGAAATAAGGCAAAAGATGCAACGTTTCATGGAGCATGCGAACGCATGCCATGGAGCATGCGAACGCATGAATGCAACAGATGTGCCTGTTGAGTCTATAGACGCATCTACTGTTCATACCCGAATGTTTCTCTATAAATTGAGATTGTTTTCTCAATCATGGGACACGAAAAAGATTGCTGTGCAATTGATAAAAACAATTATCCTCTTCTCTTGATTACAAAACACTCAAACCCTAAGTTTTCTTTGTTCTATTGCCGAAGAACAAAGTGTTAATCTCTTTTGGATCTAATCCCATATTCGAATTTCCTGTAACCCCAGGCACAGTGTAAGGGTGGAAATATTGAATTCGGACAGCGAATTTACGTGGTCCAATTAGATATCCAAGGTACTATTTCATCACACAAGAAGATAGCACTACAAGACGACAATCTTGCCACCATCGAAGACCCTAACCGAGACTTGTTGCTGCGAAATTCAAGGAAGAAGACGACCCAGCAACTACACCAGCAGCATTGATAATTCCAGGTGCTTTACTTGTTTTTGTGTCTTATGTCTCTGTATGATTTATGTCAGGGTCTATTTTGGGTTAGCCTGTTCGGCGTTATTAAGGGGAGAGATTATAACTTCCCCTGGCGCTTGAGGGTTTGATGTAATCGCCTCGATCCAGGCTTTTTGGATCCTATTAATAAAGGCGCTGGCTCCGTCCAGCTTTAAAAAAAATCATTGAACATATCATCTCGGCATTAAGAGTGGATGTGAATGCGAAAAAATATTAGTGCGACAGCAGCTGACAAGCGTATTTTTAATTTTTTATAATTGTCCAGCTGAAGCGTACTTCTAATCCTTTGTATTTGTCAACTTTTAGTTTTAGAGGTTTAATTACAGTCAAAAATAATTTATACTTGTTAAGCTATCAAATCTTCTGTTCTTGAGGCAATGTGAGATAATTTATCCAAGTGCCACATCTCAATAATTTCTCCCTCATTTGGAGAAATTGGGCATACACCTCTCAATCAAACTTTGCTACTTTAATCGTAGTCTCTTCGTAGGTGTGCCAGCGACCTCCCCTATTCAATATAGATGCTCTCCTACTCCCCCTTAACTAAGGTCTCTTAACCTACAAACCTCTATCACTCTGCTACTCGCACTCACATGTATGCGATCTCAGTAACTCGTGATTTACCTATTGACTTGAGTGTCTTAACGTGTGCCCAACATCCCTTTATGCTTGCCTAGTTGAACCACGGGCTCTGATACCATTTGTTAGGATCGTGCAAGCAGCTGATGAGAGAAAACCAACGATCGATGCGAGAACACCAAAATTTGATAATCAGTTCGTCACTACACCGTGACTACGTTTGGGGGCATTATCAAGTCAGAGTTTCTCACTATAAGGTGATTGGTACAATTACAATAATCAACGCGGGTATATATAAGGTAAACATCTAAACTCTAATATAATTTGGAAATAGAAATCCTAATCTAATACGGAGTCGAAATGCTGAGGCTACTGGATTAGGATCGACAAAATTAGGGATACACATTCGGTCCGGACCGGACCGAATTTTTTGCCACATTAAGACCGAAGACCGACCCGGACCGAAACCGAATCGGTCCGGTTCGGTCCGGGCCAGACCGGTTATGGACCGAAATGTTATTTGATTTTTTGCAAAAAAATTTCATGTACTATTTATTAATTATTTTCATACAGAAATAGATGCAAAATGAAATGATTTTCATGATAAACATGAATAAGGAAATAAAGATTTAATTAAAATAAAATAAAACGCAGTGTTTTATTAAAACCTTAATTAATAGATTTAATTAAATATTAAAATAAACTAATTTTAATTATTCGGTCCAGACCGAACCGGACCGAATTTTACATAGGACCGAACCGGACCGGACCGAAACCGAAATTTGGCAAATCTTAGGACCGAAGACCGGACCGAAAAAAATTCGGTCCGGTTCGGTCCGGTCTTTTTCGGTCCGGTTCGGTCCGGTCTTTTTCGGTCCGGTTCGGTCGGTTTTTTCGGTCCGGTCGGAATTTGTGCATCCCTAGACAAAATCATGTGCTTCCTAAGCTGGACCAGTCCAATAATCTAATCAGGCTCCACAACCCAACATTAAGCAAGTAATGTGTTCAACTACTCCTATAAGAAAAAAGTTTGATTATTACTAATTCGTTAATGACAATGAAAATAGAGGAATTTTTTCAATCAGATAAATAATCTCAGTATTAAACTTCACTCATGCCTACCCTACAACTCATGCGGCAATCTCATGCAATCCAAACATTTTATCGAGTCATGGAGATAAAACAAAATAATATCAGACAAGTTGTTCATCCACAGATCATTTTCTGAATTAATGTAGACTTTTTGAACGTCGTCCACCACGGATTATCAACATTTTTTATTAGTTAAATCTAGTGTTATTCAAATGATTAACATCAACTTTCCTAATAACTCATGTACTACCATTTGAACATTTGATGTAAAGATGTATATGGGAATCATGAATCCACCAAATAGTCATTTGAATGTTTTTCTTTTATAATCAAAAGAATAATTTTATGTACCAAAATTATAGTTTTATATGTGGCTACTGTTGGTTCTAATGATTGGATTCTCCTAATAGATTCCCAGCCTAACGACTTCAGGCTATTTTCTAATCATCCATATGGTTGTACCTAACAGATTAATATAACAACAATATCAGTATGTTTGATTTCATCAAACCCGAAAGTCCAGATCCCCAATTATTGCCACACCCTCCACTTAAATCAACATTTAAGTTAACGCTTATAATTAAGTCAAGTATTCATCGACAGCTGACATAGTAACAGAAGAAGACGACATAAGATTCATGTCTGGCTTATTTTTAAATTTGATTCTTAACGAACCCAAATTTGAAGTGTAAATGGAGATTGGACAGAAGAAAGAGAAAATAAAAACCAAATATGGTGCAGTGCAGTTATTTGTTATTAGTGATAAAATGAAATCATTTCAAATAAATTATAAAACTTATTTAAATAAAAACGACGTCATTTTAAAACTAACATTATGTAAGCATACTGTGCCAAACCCGAAATCCAAGTTGCACCAAAGAGAGTGACACCATACCATACTCCCATTACATGCATGATGGGTACCATTTTCCACATCCTCTGACTGATTCTCCCAAAGATAAATACTTCTCCGATCTCAGAATTATACTTTAGTCTTTATCTCTAAAATAAATAAATTATATTCATCTAATTAAATTTTCAGTCTATAGGCCTTAAAATGAGTATTAAATGTAGTTCATTTATTTACTTCCATAAGCTAATTATTGATCTGGTGGTGGTGACTGGTGTGTCCTCTTGTAAGCTTCTCAACATGCCTCCATGCCTTAACCCATGTGTCTTCGCCCCTTGGAATAGCCCACAAGGAAATGCAAGATTATTATTATTTTTGTTTCATAGAATAATTAATGCACTCTATTTTGTTAATATTATTGTTAAAAACACTAAACCATAAATGGGTTTGTAGCACAATATGAGCAATTCGATTCCAAAATTGCAAAAGAGGCTTTGGTCTAGTAGTTTGAACTCTTAAATTATGTCAAGATATTAATTATTTGACTCCCTCGTGAATTTTCAAAATTGAGGTATCTTTTGACCGCTTGAGTTGTAAATCCACAATAAAAAAAAGTGCATTGTATGTAGTCATTATATATATGGAATATGATGACTTTTTAGATCTTAAAATAAATAGGGTGTTCTGACAATTCCAACAACCATTTTTGAAGCATAAATACAAACTTCAAAACTCAATCAGTCCTCCCCACAACCTGCATCAAGCCTCTTTCTCTCTCCTTCTCTCAAATGGGTAACTCAATCTGTGGTCCTTCAATCCTCTCCAATAGTGCAATCAAGATAATACACTCAGACGGCAAACTCGAGCTTCAAACAGGGCCAGTCAATGCAGCAGAGCTGATGCTAGACAACCCAGGACAGTTTGTATGCGACGCAACTGACCTGAAAGTCGGCTACCGCATTCCTGGCCTTTTAGCCGACGAGGAGCTGGAGGGTCAGCATGTGTATTTCCTCATCCCTCTTGAAATGCTCTACTCAGTTTTGACTAGTGACGAGATGAGTGCTTTGACTTACAGAGCTTCAAAAGCTCTGATGAAGCGGAATAACTTTGGGAAAATATTTCCTGTTCATTGTATGTTTTCTGTGGACGCTAAGCAGATGCTGGGCGAGGAAATGGTTGGAGAGTCACGGGATACAGATAGATACTCCAAGCAGAGATCATGGCGACCTGCACTGGAAACTATTGTTGAGTATCCAAGATGAACCAATCAAAATGTCCTTTTTATGATAAGTTATACTGTTTTCAGTTATTATTTTTAGTCACTTTTCTGTAAATGTGAGGACATAAGAGTCTGTAAACTGATCTGCATTTGGTATTTTCTAATAAATAAAATGCAACCTGAGAGGTTGACAGTTGACTTACATGTGAATTTATATTCTAACTATCTGCAAATCGTATAGAGTAACCGTTGGGCACTTCCTTGAAAGAAACAACAGGTTGAGTGAATCAGACTAAATAAATGGGCAAAATGTGGAACCAAAGCCTAAGAGTAATTTATATAAAGAAAGTCTGCTACACCAAATTATATTATGAAATGAAATTAGAAAATAATCAAATCTGAAAATAGAATCAATACTACAGATAAAAGTCAACTGCAATCAGGGAAACTTACAGGTGAAAAAGAAGGCTACATACTTGAGAAATCCTGTATGTAGTCATTCCACATTGCCTCTGCAATGTCGTCACGCAACCTCGAGGTCATGTCGATTTCCTCCTGAGAAAAAGGAACACCGAGGTCTTGTCTCTGAACAAGAATATCCGGGCTTTCTGGTTCGACTGGCTGAGAAGGATCCTGTATTATTGGACTAGATTCTTCTTGATGTTTCTTGAAAATCCAATCATTGGGATTTTCTCGGTGGATGTAATTGTGTAAAGCACATGCCGCTATGACTAATCTCACTTGTGTTTGCAAAGGGTATGGGGGAGCAGAGATCAGAATTGGAAATCGGGATTTCAAGGCCCCAAAAAGGCACTCACTAGCATTTCGCAGGACTGCGTGACGATGATTGAACAGCTCCTTCGCATCTTGCGGATGCATGCCGCTGACAAATTCAGTAGACTGGTAAGGGACACCCGGATAGGGCGCAATGAAGCCTGGAATATTTGCATATTTGCTGTCTACTAAATAATATTTACCTGTTGACATTACAAATACATCGAAATCATCAACCAGAAAGTAACAATGATTTTATCCAATATGTGAGAACCAGATTTCGGCCTACTTAAAAGTTACAAGTTAAAATTACAAAGATATAGCCAAAGAAGGGGAAGGAGAACTGATATAGAAGCTTAACATACCTTCTGAGACTTGCAATTTGTTTCGCCTCGTGATTGCAGAAACAAAAACTCGCAAATCGTCTGCTGATCCCTCCCACCCAGCTAAAACATACTTGAACTCCATGTCAAATGAGCAAGCTGCGATGACATGTTGTGATATCAAGCCACTTTTGTTTCGGAACGGACCCTGCTCGTCGATACCCACCATCACGGGGAGGTGCATCCCATCCACAATGCCCACACAATCCTGATTCAAATTAATCAAACAGTATTTCATCAAAAAAAAATTAATCAAACAGTAATGCGATGTAGTAACAATCATAAACGAACAATTCAGACGCATCAATTTCAGATATACTAGCTACCTTGAAATAAGGATAAAACCGGGCGTCTTCAGGCGAAACATTTGAACCCGAAGACTGAAGTAACTCTAACGATATACGCACTATAGCATTCAACACATTGTTAAAATGCCGACTGATAGTTTCACCAGAGTATCTAAACAGCTCTTGAACAGCACGAGTACGCAGATTATGTCCAACCACAAACATAAAGATTGCAATTTGCTCCTCGATCTTGATCCGGTTGGTGTGGCGCAAAAGGCCTTTGGACTGAAGAATATCGCAGAGCTTGTAGAACTCATGCTTTCCCATTCTGAAATTGTCAAGGCATTGGTCATTAGGGCCGTTGAGGACATCATCTACAAACTTTGTACCAACATCTGAAGAGGTAGTGGTAGGTATTCCCTTTGGTACGTCGTTGTGAAAGACTGCATCTTTCTCCTCATCCGAGCTATCCATGGCAACCAGACACTGCAGAGGTGGATAAAAAGAGATCAATTTCACATCCTACTCAGGAAACAACAACATAGGTCAAATTCAAACACTGTGTCACCATCACCAGACAGCAACATTGCTACCGAATTGAAGATCGAAGACTGATGATGATGATGATAGTTCAGACAACTTTCTAGTGAACAAAACAATCATGAGTCAGATCGGAATCACACAAATTCACTCACCTGCTTTCGGTTGAGGACGGCGGCTGCAGAGGAGGTGGAGACCGGAGAGTTTAGTTGGATGGGATTAGCCTGGGTTTGCTAAGCGAGACAGATGTTACCATAATTTCTAAAATGACCCTCCCTCATTTCTGAAATGACACTCCCTTATTTTTGAAATCACTTTTTTTTTGATAAAGAGGAACGTCACAAACGCTACAACATCAGAACTATGGCCTACAAGGCACAAAATAAAGCTGTCCGACGAAAGGCGCCGACACTCAATCCATAGATAAAAGACCAATATGCCTAGCTCAAGTTCTTGGAATCACCCCTACACCCGGAGTTACTAGGCCTACAGTACAACCCGGTTTAACACGTCAAACATTATAACCCGATTTTACCCGACAAACATTACAACCCGATTTTACCCAGCATACATGCAAACCGGTGTTACCCGACCTAAACTACAACCCGGTGTTACCCGACCAAAACAATAAACTTGACAGCCAACTATTTACACCAAAACCGGGCAACCCTGCAGGATCAGTCGCCCATCCACCAGCGACGCAGCAACCCGGCTGAACCAGCAGTGAAAACTATGTACAAACCCCACCCAGTAAGGGAGCCGCGACTGGCACCAAACCACCATGCCAACACCTTACCCAGCAGCCAAAAAACGCAGCCAGAGCATCCGCGCGACTCTCCACCCCGCATTCGTCCCTCCACCAGAGCTAGCCATGACGAAGCCGGAGGAAAACACAAGCGTGGAGGAGCAGCGGGCGTCCTCCACCCTTTTCCTCAACGAGAAACGCTTCTTGGAGCTTCTGGGAACTTCGGGAGCACTTCTCTCTAGAAAAGTCCTTAGTGGATTTTTTTTGTCATAAACTTCATCTGTTAATTTTATTTTTAACATATTTATTTATTTTGACATTCGGGTAGATCGGGTAAAAATATTATTTGTTTATGAAAAATATAAATTTCTTTAAAAGTTGACACGTAACATATTTATCAAAATTTCGTAATCTAACACGAGAGCTAAAATAATTTTTTGATATTTTCACAATTAATTAATTTTAATTCAAAGCATAAGTTCAAAGTTATTTGATGATGTTAAGAATTATTTGATAATGTTCAGAGTTATTTTTTAGGGTTATTTAATAATGTTTTGAGTTACTTTATAACGAAAAAAAATTTGTTTTAATTTATTTGATCACTATATATCAATTAAAGTACGAGCATATTCAATACAAGTTGTTAAGGTATTACGACGCATCTTTTTTACCTAAACTAAAATTGGAATCGTACTCTCGAACATATTCATTAATTAATGTAAAGTAATAAAATGAATCACAACATAAATTTTTTTAGTTTATAAATTAAAATATTATGTTATGAGAATTTCTTGAATTTTTAAAACATTTTGTTATGCGAATTTCTTGATATATTTTGTTACAAATATAAAAAATATATCAAAAAATTCTTATAAAAAAATATTTTAATTATAGACTAAAAGTTTGTGTTTATATTCATTTGATCATTTTAACAGTAATTTATACAGTTAATTGACGAAATTATATAGTATTAATTGGTCAATTTTAACAAGTCTATTAAAAAAATTTAAATTTAACCCTTGATTGTCATATTGGATAGTTTAGACCGTAATTTGACAACAATGTGGTAATTCGCAATCCCTTTTTGTCATTTAATTTTAATTTGACCTTAGATTGTCATTTCTGATAGTCGGACCGTAATTTGACAGCAGATGGTATTTCATTTTCCCTACTTTCTACTCATAAGCATGTGTTATATGATACAATCTAAACAAGTTGTGTATGCTGCCATAGAGTTTATGTCATTGGAGACTAAACTAGATGGGCAGGAGAACTAGTTTCAGTAGTGTTTAGCAGTTCAGGATCAAACCCTTGGCACGGTCACCTCGTGCGAACTAATTCAAGTGGTAGAGTTTCCATTGCCAACTGAAATACAAAAACAAAAAAAAGAACAAAGATTGTTAGACTTTAAATGCCTGGCCAGTACAAAATAAATAAGCTATAAGTTACTTTTACCCAAAGCCTTGGAGTCCGTGGGTCAGCTGTTGGATGCAACTTGGATAGCTCTGATTGAAAGGTAATGACTATAGACACCTTGAATTCGATTGAAAATGAACTGCAATGAGAGAGTTACGTGTAAATTCACCGACTCAAATGTCAAGCAAGTCAAATAGTTAAAAGGCATGTGAATTTAAATCGGTACTCATCCTATACAGAGACTAATAATTGTTCTAACTAGGGCACCATTCAACTTAATTTGATATCAATCAAGTCGACTTATAAACATAAACTATGGCTTCCAGTTACATATGGGGTTATGAGATACTAAGAATCGGCAACTTACCCTGCTAACACCGTTGGGCAAGTCATGAGACGGGGAAATATGACATAGATAGGCAAAGTCACATTACGGCATACATCTCCATCTGCTATCTGCCAATTTTTTAGATGAAAGTAAAGATTGTTGTTCAAAATAATTTGCCATCGATGAAACTTGTATAATAAAAACTTATTCATGCCTGAGTAGTTTGAATCAGTGAGGTTTCTGTAACAATCCTCTCCCCTGAAAGAATGGACTCCACACGTAGCAAATGGATATCAATCGATTTTACTGGAACGGCAGATTTCTCGACTCTCAGCTCCCCACTTAGAGGATCTGATATTTTACATTGAGTAGCTATTTTTCCAGTCACCCGAAAGCCACCTGTCAGAAAATCAAGTTAGTTAAGGATCACAGTGTCAACTATGTATGCATGGGTCAGAAAAAGATCCTACATAGAGCAAATTTCACACATCTTGGCCAACGAAGTTCACTGCAACCCATAAGAACCGAACACAATAAATGATGTTTGTAAATGAACTTTTTATACACCAAGTCTTAAGAGGAGAACTAGCAACACAAAAGGTGGTTATAAACAGAGTTACGTAAATGCCTAAAGCATTTATGAGCTGACCTGATCGTAGTTCAGGAAGTAATGGATGTTTTTGTGTGTCCTGAGTAATATAAAAGATGACGGTCTCGGGAGAAATTGGTGGGTCAAAAAGCTCAGCTGCAAAATATACCGTGGAGCATATTAAATTTCAACTGATTCCCCAAAACAGTGTTGCAAATTGAAATTATTAAACTAAGTTAGCTACAACCTTTATCAGTTTCAATTATGAATTCCGTTGTTGCATGTAAAGATTTGTGAAGGTATCCTCTCATTATCCCCACCGTTGCCAGGTACTACCATATGAACTGTAAACCATTCAGCTTCCAGCAACATATGAATTAACTAAGAATGTATAGGCCGCAATAAACAAAAATACCAACCTGAATACTAATATCTGCTCCATGAAAAGTCTCGTAGAATTTTTCCGTATTTCCATCTCCTCTTTCTCTCAAAGTTACTGAAAAAGGAATCTGTAATAGTAATGAAATATATCTCAGAACAGTTTGAATTACAGCTTGACAGTGTTAAAAAAAATACGAATGAGGTGCACTTGATATAAGCAATATGGTCATAAGCTTGTCTATCAGGCCCTAGTGTATCAGATGTGGATACTGGATACCACCTCCAAATGGAAGGTGAAATAATGTTTCCTAAACAAATTTATAATATATTTTGGTAAGAATGAATAGAAGCTTTATTATAGTGGTACCTCTGTGGTACCAGCGGCAATCTTTCCAGGAGGACTAACCTCAACTGTCTTTTTCCTGTAATGACATAAACCAAAATAGATTAGCAAGCACTAGCTCAACAAATTTGTATCTCATAAGCTATAGAAATCATTTAGGTGGGCTCAATATGTACACCAGTGGCTAAACGTAGTACTTTAAATTTGCAAACATTAGCACAATTTGACATTATTCTGAATCGGAAATCATGGCACCGGATATAAGCTTGAAAAGGTGGAATGAGACTTAAGAAAATGGATATCTCATATACTCAGTCTTCCAATTAAACGAGGTTCGTTAGCATTTTGGATAGAAGTACACTAAAAACTCAACCAGTTCTGTCATTATGATCACCAATATTAAACATTGTCCTCTCAGTTCTCCACCACGCAAAATCTGCTAGTTTTTCCTGCAATTTCGTCATAACTCAATCGCTCCATGGCACCTACAATTCCACATGTGCGACTACACGATACTCATAAACATCCAAGTACAAGTACCGAACTGTTGGATAACGATAACCAAACCATTTAAGAAACTTTGAGTGACACTTATGACCATAAAGAAAGAAAGAAATACGAAAAGAAAAGACATGTATTACTTACAGTATAGATATGGGCTTGACCACGCCATACAATGACTCGATCACTCCTGCAGATCCTCCACGAACCTGACATCAATCAACAAAAAAACTAAAAATCAAATGTACAATTCAGTACAATGCATTAGAGAATCCAAATTTGAATCACCTGCAAAGTGACAGATCCGTTGATGGAGATTCGAACACCAGAATGAGAAATCGTAGACGTTGACTTCACGATGATTTTGCCCTCAAGAGGTTCCTGGAGATCAACATCGTCATCGGATTTCGAATTTAACAGCGAGGATTGGGAAGAAGAGAGCACGTAGCAAGAGACTTACCGAAGGGCGATAGATACGATTCAATCGGGAGAGCTTGAGCTCGAGGATCGACATCCAAAGACAACAACTCCGAGCGAGATTCAGAAGCTCCTCCCCCTTGCTGCAAATAAAATTTATTATATTTAATTTTTCTTGTTAGTGCAAAGAGCTTATTTTGATTTTATCGTCAACATAAATGATTTCTTGCTTACAACGATTTTACACCAAAATGACGTGGTTGCGTTCAACAAATGTCATTTTTGGTGGTACTTACTGCGCGGTCCGACGCTGAGGATGAAAGACGGTTTTTTACTGTTAAGATTTGAGTTCTTCATGAGGTCTCTTTACTAAGAAGACTAATAATAAAAATATGATCCTCAAATCTAAAACCAAATTTACATGGCTCAATCGCATACAGATCTGCTGAAGAAATCTGTTCACTATGGGTATTAGCCAAAAACTAAAGTGACACAAGTTGGCAAGTCCTTCGCAAAGCGGTGTAAATTTTCACCGAGGCATCAAGTCCCAGATACGTTTGTAAGGCAGGATACCCAAGAGTTCCCTAATTTGATCCTTACATAACACCAAAAAGATGCAGGTCTGTTGCCCAAGCTCATCAAGCCAAATTCCAATTCACTTTATGTAGTGAAATCACCTACACGAGAACATAGCTGCAATGCCAATAAATTTACTTTCTTTAGATACAGACATGATATGAAATTTACGAACATAGCGATCCGAAGTTTATAATATTCATGGACTGACCTCACTAAATGCCACTTTCTCAGATACATGGATCACAGTTTATCTAGGACGTCTCCACATCTGTTCTTCGTATTTGGATGACTCCGTCAAACCCTCACCTTTGCATTTCAAGCAAACAATGTTTTTCTTGAAGTTTAGAAAGTTGCATCTGCAGCGAACATTTCAAAGACCAATAGGTATCACAATCAGATTCATTTGTGGCTAAGCCTTAAAAGAAGACATCACCATTTTTAATTTTAAGTGGAGAGGGAAAGGTGTGCTTACGATGGGCATTCCCACTCTCCTTCGTTTAGCTGCCTCTGTGGTCGAGGTTCTGGGCACCGCTTACACTTTGTATTGCTAGCAAAATTCATAAAGCCGCACCTGTTCATGGGGGACAAGTGAAAAAATCAACATGACATGTGGGATTTGGGAAAACCAAATATAGTTCAAGATTGAGTGATCGTTTGGGTGAGACAGAATAACATGAGCCGCAGAGTTTTACTTGTTTCCATTGTCAGTAAATTAGTTGTTTTTTTGTCCCTTTCTTATGATTGACCCTCTAAGAAACAGAATGACTTTGCTCCACAACGAACCATTCGTCTACGAGTATAGCTTTGAAAAAACCAATTAAACCAGACTCTCTGTGTGAACGGATATGTGTACCTACATCAGACACTAATCCTCTTTTCGACAATGGCTTTTGTAAAACCAAACACAAGTACCTACAAGAATTCATTCAAACTTCAAAAAAATACACACCAAAAGAAACTAAGGGTGAGTTCTTTCAAATTAGATTGAACCCAGTTGCCAGTTCAAGTGAACTGAGCTAAAGTGAACTTAAAATTTTTTTAAGAACGAAAGGACTTGAACATTAATTCAACTGAACTGAGCTAAGAAAACTTGTGACCCAAAAATATGACTGAAAGGAAGTGAACTCAAACTCAAAATTAAAATTATTTTTTTACGAGAAAGGATGCATCCTAAATGATAACACACTAACATACATCTTCTTTTCTGTAAGCAGTTTAGTGAAAACAATGATGAATGTTGTCTGGAAGACCAAATGTCCGCTTGAATGTAAGTGTGAGGGAAATGAACTTACTGTGGGCAATTCCAATCACCTTTCTTCATTTCGGCATTTAGATCCCTCTTGGGACCTTTAGCTTCACACTTCAAACATTGTGTGTTTCTTGCAAAGTTCATGTACGAGCATCTGAGATACAACCCAGATGTGGATCATAAGAAATCAGACCCCGGCGAGAATATAATAAAAACAAATTCAATTAAACATTCAGAAAATCTAAAACTGACAATTTCTACAATTATATAAATATAGACAGAAAACATAATCATCTTCTAGGTCATTTATCATTATCCTTGCATGCTCCTCATTAACATGCTTAGGAAGTTATGGAGAATAGTATCATATTAATAGAGGATTTTATTTCCTAGTGAACTGAAGACACTGGAACTAATAGCCTAATATACAAGGTAGAGACTGGAAACTTACTCTGGACACAGCCAATCTCCTTTTTTCAGTTCAGCAGTTGGCGCACTTACTCTTTTTGGACCGTCTTCTTCGCATTTCAAGCATCTCGTGTTTCTAGAGAAGTTCAGAAAATTGCACCTACAGCCAGGGGGTGAACATCAACATAAAAGCAGCAAAACCTATCATAAGTATGAATTGGTTCCATCCTAATATCAATCCCAACAAGTGTATCATAATTCATAAATGTCACTGAACAAAGATAGCTTTCAAAATGACTATAAATGTGCAAGAGTGGCTCACTCAAAATTTGATGCAATCAACGTAAAATTATATGAAGTTATGAACTACGCAGTAATGCAGGTCTGAAAATTATTGATGAGCAAAATAGAAAGGGGAAGTCAACTTATTCGAACCATACTAGTGTCACACTTTTTCTCACTACATCCTGTACGACAAGAGTAAACCCGCGACTATCTGTTTCGGGGCCTTATGAGTAAAGCTTTGTCAAAGAGTATTAACTAAAAAAAATCGTTCATTCATTAATAAAGGGAGAAGCTTCAATGGGGACCATGATTAAGGTTTGTGTTGTGTATGTATTCTTCTAATATCTGTTTTTTATTATTGAATGTTCTACTATCTTAAGTGCGAGTAAAAATATGAAGGTTTTTTCACGTAGAACAAGGGAGCTTTGTAGCTTTCATTAGGGAGTTGTATAATAGCTGATCTAATTATGAAAGTGGTGCTTAGTAGGGTAGGGAAAAGCTCAAACTGTTTTGTAGCTTTGGTTCTATGTGAAGGATTTTAATCTAACAGAAAAAGGAACTTTGTAGCTTCCATGTCCAATAGTAAAGAAGGTTTCATTTCTTGTAATGCAAGTGGGACATGAATGCCTTTCTGATAAGGACAAACACACGTTCTGTTGTCTATCAAAAAGTTGTTTCAGCCAACTTACAAACAAAAAACTTTAAGGCCAATACAAAGACCGCAGCATATAAACTGAATCATTTCCGCACACACAAATGATGACAACAATAATAACAAGTCATTTTATATGGTCTTAGTCAGCAGAAGCAATCACTGACCTGGGACACATCCAGTCTCCCCTCATAAGCTCAGCATTTTGGGTTTGTACGTCATCCACAAAGCTCTGTGTTCGTTCCTTGGGCTTCGAGACTTTAACAACTTGCTGAACAGCTGGTGGTTCAGGGACTGTCTCACTCAGTTCAACTAGCTTCGAAAGCAGTCTCTTTGCAGATTCTACAAAAAGGGATACACCAGGAGGTATCTCCTCCCCACCGATCACCAAAGGATCTAATGCATACATCAGCAAAATTCGTACAACATCTACAGTACGAGCAGCTGCTTCTGACTCTTTCAATATAACATATGCTCTGTCACAAGATCCTCTTAAATTACACGATCCACACACCTGTTTGCACGATTCAAACAGTGCATTACAATCCGCAGCTACAAAAAAATCTATTAAAAATGCTCATGTAAATGAAAACCACAAGAAGTGGATAGCTTACATCACCCTCAGCAAGTCCGACGTATGCTCTCAACCTTTTCGCTGAGTTAACAGGCTTACGATTGAGATTGGGACACCCATTCCCCACAATAGTCTGGATATCTTTCTTAGACAATGATCTTAAAATAAGATGAGAAGAAGCCAATCATTTGCAGACTCTACACTACTAAATTCAACGCAAACAGTAAATTTATAGCAATAATTTCATGAATGCCACTCTCACAATCAAATTAAAAGAATCAAGCACACACTCAATGTCGTGTTTCATCATATTTCAATGCTTGATAACAAGTTTATAATTGACTTCTAGTGCTCTAAAAACACCTATCAGTGCACAATTTCAGTATCAGTGCATGAAATCGTGTCTTTTCTTTTCTCTTTTGTATGGTAAGTTACTACATTATCATTATAATGGACTGAAAAGCTGATATTTACAAAGCTATCAACTCACTTGAAAATGTCGTATCGGTCGCGCGCGAAGCTATGACAAGGAACATCCAAAACCTTCATATCTTTATAAATCCCAGAATCATCGACACCATTGCCCTCTTCAGCTTCCTTTCCGGGCATTATATACCCCTTGCTCTTCAACCTATCGATGAACGCAATCCACTCCGGCCAGGGATGCGCCGCGGAGCCGCTCATCGCGGATTCAAAGCTCGTGTCCAGCGCAGCGGAGGTGCTGCGCAGTCGGTGGAATTGCAAGGACTTGTACGGTAAGGTGATGAATTTGGTCGTCCGGAGGTTGGTAATTGGGATGGCTGTAGTTACTGTTGTGAGGTGCGTTTGGACGCGGAAAATGGAGGAACCGACGAGGAGGAATCTGGAAGTCGCCATTGACGGAGGTGGTTCGGATGAGGGCGGAGGAAGCCCGACAGCGAGATATTTTCACCTTATCTATGGAGAAAAAGGGTTTTGGAAGGGGTTGGGCCGCAAGGCTGCCACGAGGACCATCAACACGTCGTCCCTAATTTTATATGTTTTATAAAACGAAAACTATCAATATTTTATTAGGTGGTAAAAATCAAGTTTCTTTATATAAATTTTAGAGAATAGATCAAATACAAACTTTATTTTTTCATATAATATGGTTTTTTCTGATTTTCAAAGTTATTTTTCAGTAATGTAGCTAATGTCCAGTGATATGACTAAATCATTACCTTTTACTTTAATCATCAAAAAAATTATTCATTGAATATTTTTGTCTTATCACTGAACATTTTGCCTTATTACTGAGCATTTTTCCGTATCACTAAACATTTTGCTTTTTCAAGATTTCGTATTTTGGCTATATGTTTCATGTTACTAGACATTGTCCAATAATTTTTTTTTCAAATTGTCTACGTATTTTGTGAATTTTCATAGATTTAACTAAATGTTCAGTAAAACGCTTAGTGTCCAATGAACTGTACGCATATTTTGTGAATATTCAATGATTTTTAACTAAAATGTTCAGTGATAAGGCAAAATATTTAGTGAAACGCTTAGTGTCCAATGAACTGTACACATATTTTGTGAATATTCGGTGATTTTGAACTAAGATGTTCAGTGATAAGGCAAATATTCAGTGAATAAAAATTTATTTTTCGATGAATTGAAGAAAAAGTAACGATTTTTAGTGTTCTGGTCGGTTTATCTCTTAAAATCGTTTTATATGAAGTTTGTCAAAATTTAAGTGATTTGTAGTTTATATAAATAAATGAGGTTTGTATGTGATCCTTACCCTAAACTTTAAATCTCTGTCACGTGTCACTTACTGAAATGATGTAATTTTGGTCATTATGTAAATTCTAACGAAATTCATGGAACCAGATTCGGTGCTGCGCAACGGAATGTTGCGAGCGCCCGAAACGGCGTCGTTTCGGCTCGGTTTATTTTATGTTTAATGTAATAAAAACACATTCGTTCAATTGAATTATTTTTAATTCTGTAGTATTTGTCACGTGACCTTCTTTTCCATCCTTGTGGATCCTCCTCCAGAAACGCCCCAAAGGCCGAAGCGATTACAAGGTCACCTGAAACGATATATAATTATATATTCTTTCTTAACTTGATAATAATCACTGAATTTGATTCCAATTCAACGGCGGGAATGTATCAATAACTTTTTCAATAGTTAAACATGGACTGTGATAAACATGTTGGTCATATGATGATAGCGCCGGAATCATCAGGCATTGGACCATGTCGATTATAGACTTTCAGTAATGTGGGTTTATTAAGGACCGAGAAAAGTTCCAGTGTCCTTCCATTCGCCAGGCAAAGGGAACGATAGTACTTGGGCAAACTTTTCACATTCTTCCAGGGGCGGATCCACTTGGTGGGGAGGGGGGCAGCCGTCCCTTGTCGATTTTCCGATTTTTCTTTAATATTAGAATAATGCGATGTATTTTTTAATGATTTTTACATCTCGCCCCCATTCATTTTGATTATATACCCCCTCTAGTATGAAAATAAATTGCTGGATCCGCCCCCGATCCAAAAATATTTATCTCGCCCCCGATCCGAAAAATTCCTGGATCCGCCCTTGCATTCGCCACTCTTCACCTTTAGCTGCTAAGCACCTAGGAAACTTAGTGTAATGAGTAAAATAGTGTATTGACTGCAGGGACGGACCCATGAATCGGAATAGAGGGTGACGAGTTTAATTACATTTAAAAATGATGTTTTTATAATGAACAAAAATTATCTGTTATTGAATCCATACTACACATTTCATCTAATACTTTGTCATTATTGACAACCAAGCAGCCCGATAAAAATGCATCTTCCACTTGTTGCGATTCAACCAAAACTAATATAAGCTCTTCGAATGTCGTCAAGCTTACCATTGAGATACTTTCATATTTTTTTATTGCAAATTGTGTCACGTTCTAACTTGTTGATATCAAAATCATAATTAGTTTGAAGCCTTTGTAATTTTAAAGCATGATTGTTATTCACTATGTAACTGACTGTCTTGCTCTGAATTTTGAAACCAACCAAATATTAGAATGGACTAGTTTGTACACTTATAAAAATAAAAATCTGTGTAATTTAATTTTATAAATAGTAAATTAAACTAATTATATTATAATGCGAAAAAATATTTGAGAAAAACTTGGGGGTGACACATTTACATATAGTTCCATCCCTGATTGACTGGTTGGTTGTAGGGAATCCGAAATCAGCTGGTGTTGTTTTGAGTTCAATATCTTCATCGAACATGTTGGATTTGATTTGCGACCAGCTAACGATGCGAGAAAATGTTCAGATGCTGTGCTGCAAAAGGGATTGAATGATTTAACTTTTGATGTCCCAAAACGATATGTAGGTCGCTGAACCGATGATAAGGAAAATAAAGATGCTAGATTCTTCATCGACCTCTATATATTGTTTCAGGTGACCTTGTAATCGATTCGGGGGACAAAGGATGGAAATTCAAATAATACGTTGACAGTTTGAAAAAAATTTGCTTGACAATGTCTAGTAACATGGAATATTTAGCCAAAATACGTGGAAACATTGAAGAGGCTAAATGTTCAGTGATAAAGTTAAATGTTCAGTAATACCTAAATATTCAGTGATAAGGCTAAATGTTCAGTGAACAATAAATTAATTTTTTTGATGGGAGCTTAAAGCTCAGAAAATAGCATCTGTTCTTTTTTTGATGCGCTGATAGGGACTTGAACCTGGGCCGCCTACAAGCACCGGAGGAGCTCCATACCATCATGGCAACTCACTTCGCCCTAAATTAATTTTTATAAACTTAAGCAAAAAGTAACGATTTGGCCATATCACTAAACATTTAGCAAAATCACTGAATACTAAAACCTGAAATTGGAAAAAGACCGTATTACGTTTGACACGTGTCATGATTTTAAGTGATTTATAGTTTATATAAAAAGATAATGTTTATATTATACCTTAGCTCTTCGCTATTGAATAGTGTCATCTTCAGAATGTTTCAGATACAAATCACATTTATTTATATAAAGGGTAAATTGCAAAAATATTGCTTGGACTATCACCTGATTTTGAATTAGGTACAAAACTTTTTCAATCTACAATTTTGTGATTTTTGTATAAATTCGCACATGTTTCAATTCTAATGATCATATCTCTAACCATGATAAAAATAAGAGAAAGTACAGTATGAGGACCTGAACTATCACCATTTTCCAAGTTGTGGGCTGAACTATAAAAAGTTCCAAACAATGGATGAACTATCAAATAATTTTCCAAACAAAGGGCACCGTCTTACGCCATTAGGATTTTCACTAACGCCGTTGGACGACGTTAACTCCGTTAGTTAATAAACTAATATAAAAATTAAAAAATGTACAAAGATTTAAACAAATTTATAAAAATTATAAAAAAATTAAAATTTTTAATTTTTTTGAAAAATAAAAATTAGAAACTTTAGAAAAAAAATTAAACACAAAATGAAAAATATTTTAATTTTTTTTACAAAGTTCCCCTACAAATAATTCAAGAAAATATTAATTATTGTTCCTATCTAATTTGAAATATATAAGAGGTATTAGGGATAAAATAATTTATATTCCTTTATATTAAAAATAAAAGTTTTCAATTTTTTATAAATTTTATAAAAGTTTTCAATTTTTAAAAATTTTATAAAAATTTTACAATTTTTTAAAAAAAGTTTGGCATTTTGAATTAATTTATTAACTAACGGAGTTAACGCCGTCCAACGGCGTTAGTGAAAACCCTAACGGCGCTAGACGGTGCCCCTTGTTTGGAAAATTGTCTGATAGTTCGCCCCTTGTTTAGAAGTTTTTATAGTTTAGCCCAGAAGTTGAAAATGGTGATAGTTCAGGTCCCCAAATTGTAATTTTCCCTAAAAATAAAGTTGACCAAATTTGTTAACCATAAAACCAAATTCATAAGTTTTCGACCTGAGTTCCTCAAAAACACATCGAATTCGTAAACAAAATGTATACAAGTTGATGCACAATCACTAAATTAAAAAAGTCCGGTCCCAATTTGAAACCAGTCGATAGTCCAGGGTATGTTTTTTTGCAATTAACCCTTTATATAAACTATAAATCATGTAAAAAGGTGACACGTGGTATTAAAAAAAATCCATACTTGTCATTTTACAACTATTTCACAAAATACTTTATTTTGAATAATTCTCACGCTTCATCTCCACTTCGCGAGAAACTTGCGACCCAGGGGCGGAACCAGCATATGCTAGGCAGCTAGGGGTGACAAATGTCACCCCAGATTGGTGGAATTTTTTTAATAGATAATACTATATATATGTTTTGAAAATTTTGATCAAACATGTATCTTCGGTCACTATTTTTGTGCGCTTAATCTCCGAATTTCATCTTGGAGTAAACTTAAAAGTTATAGAACATTCAATTAGCTTTCTATCCATATAAAGAACATCTTAAACGGACGTCGGATGACGCCTCTATGAGCTTTCAAAGGTTGATTCGGACCTCCTCGATTTTGGCTAATTTCGATCAATCATCCATCGTTGGTGATTGTTTTTATCGGCTTTACAGTCAAATTTCATCTTTAAGTAAACATGAAAGTTGTAGAGCATTCAATTAGATTTCTATACATATATGGATCATCTTCAACAGATACCGAATGACACCTCTATGAGCTTTAGAAGATTGGCTCGGACCCCATAATTTCGGCAAATTTCAATTAATCATCTATCTTTGGTCGCTATTTTTATCGGCTTAACCTCTGAATTTCATCTTGAATTAAACATGAAAGTTATAGAACATTCAACTAGCTTTTGATCCATATGTAGATCATCTACAAAAGACATCGGATGACATCTTTATGAGCTTCAGAAGGTTGGTTGATCATTAGCGGACCTTGTTGTTCGAAAAAAATTGGCGGATCATTAGCGGACCTTTTTTTGCCAGATCCGACCTATATTATTGTTGTTCGAAAAATAAATGTTGGGACCCCCTCGGACGAAGCTCAGGATCCCCCACTGATCCCGCTCGTCCGAGCACACGCCTCTCAACAAAGTCAGTCAAAAATTTGTTCGGCCGAGCGATGATGAACTCGCCCCTGCATACAATTTTTTTTGCTGTCACCCCAACCTCAAATGCTGGGCCCGCCCCTGTTGCGACCGGGTGCTCGTCGTTTTAAGGCTGCACTATTTTTCATCGTCGGCTCGTCGTTCAACGGCGTTTTGCCTGTTGTGATAATGATAATTTTTTTGCACGCTCCTTTGTGCTTTCCTGGTAATCCGACAATGCCGTATGAGTTTAGGTTGTTTTTGCGTGATTGCCTCTCCGCTCGAAGTTCCTCAGCAGTCTGTCAACAATCAGCCGACGATTTTAGACAATCAGAATGGCCATGGTAAGCCGCCTAATTAATGCAAATAAGTACTTCCATTGTCTTGAATCAAACATCAAAACCTACACATACAAAATCAGAGTAAAAAAATAAGATAAAAGTTAAGGGAAGGGAACAAACAAGCAGACTCACATTAGCTCCTGCTTGAAGAAGCCCCGCAACGTTGCAAGCATAACCGGAGCCTAAAAAACTAAAATCAATCAGCACCAAAACAGACTCCAGCAATAATAATGGTAGGCACAAAATCATAAAGAATATCAATTTCATGTCGGTAATTTTACGGTTTATGAACATGTTAACATGCTTAAAACTATTAGGATAATCAGTCCTAATGAAATGAGTCAAATCGGGATGAAATCGAGCGAAGTCGGTACTCGAAGTCAGCGAGTACCGCGCCTAAGGAACACATTAAGTTTTTAAGCGCGGACCATAACGTTAAAACAGGCCGCGATAGTAATGTTAACGCTGGACGCGCTGATTCTGCAAGTCCGTCACATCCCACACTGACATTACCCGAGCCGCGTCCTAACGTTAATGTCTACATTGGGCACAGGCGTAACGTCAACGTTGGACGCACGTCATCTGTTACACAGACGCATCTATTCAGCCGGGAGCCGCACCAATTACTCATCTATAAATACGAGATGTTGTCTTGTGCAAAGGATAGTAGAAACTCTGTGAAATTGGTAGAAACATCAACATCCATCTTTGATTCTCAAATCCATCTCAAATCCTAAGCCTGTTGTTATTCTACTGCCTCGAATAACAGTGTACTTCAATTGGATTATCGCACTTCGAGAGTTTCCTATAATCGAGGTAAATTATACATGAGTGGAAATATCGATTTTGGAAAGTGAATTTACGCGATCCAATCTGATATCCATGCAACCTAATCATTACTGCTGAAGTTTACTGCTTTCGAAAGATTCATCGGAGAAAATAAGCTGCCAATCAAACCCTACTGATTACTTGTTGCTGACTACAAGGAAGAAAAGGACTACCCAACAGCTACAAACAAAATCGATATCCTCTAATCGATAGAGAGCCTACGAGAGATGACTTATCACTTCCAAAAGGTGGACACATTTGAAGGCATCAATTTCCGGCGATGGAAGAAGAAGATGTACTTCCTATTGACAAATCTAATGGTGGTGTATATGTTGTCTTTAAGAAAGTGACATGAAAGAGAAAGTTCCAAATTTACCTAAGGTAAATGTGATGGAAGTAAGTTCACAAAAGATGAACAAGAACAAGAGTACTAAACGACCTTATAGTCAAGCCAGATACGGTCCAAACAAGAAGCATCCCTCTAAAGAAAACGTGTGTTGGATTTGCGGAAAAGCGTGGCATTTCAAGCGAGATTACCGCTTAATAAAGGGGAAGAGTGGCGAAGGCTCAAGGCAATGCTTTTGGTGCTAAAAACCAAGAGAAAAAAATCTCATCAAGGTCAAAAGTTTCCACTACAAATTTTGCAATTTTTCAGTCTCAAAATTCCGTCACTAAAACGTCACCAGAAACGCAGACGGAAAATGTTCCGTTATTTTTTCAGCAAAATTTCGTTAACATTCCGTCACAAAAAAAATATCGTTGTATTTCCGTCAATATTCCGTCAACAATATTCCGTCTCAAAATTTGACGCGGAAAATCGACGTCATTTTATTGACGGAAAGTTGATGGACAATGAGCGGAAATATTGGCAGAAATATTTTCGTGATATTTCCCCCTAAATTCCGTCATTTCTTTTACCGTTATATTTCCCCCTCGATTCCGTCATCCAAGCATTTCCATTATTTTTCTCACTTCATTCCGTCATCCAACAAATAAATTTGTAGTATTTATTTTTAGTTACATTTCATTGAATATTTAAAATATTACATCAATATTCCATCACATTTCCGTCGACGATGACGAAAATTTGATGGAATATTGACGGAACCTAATTTGCCACCATTTTTAAACATTTTAAAACCAGACGCAACCATTTTAATCATTTTTAAAAACAGACCATTAGACAGCGCTTTTATGGAAAAGCGCTGTCTAAAGTCCACTTAAGACAGCGTTTGGTTACAAGCGCTGTCTAAAATAGACATAAGACAGTGCTTGTAACCAAACGCTGTCTTAAGTGGACTTAAGATTGCGCCTGTTTGGTTACAAATGCTGTCTAAAATAGACATAAGACAGCGCTTGTAACCAAACGCTGTCTAATGTTCTATTTTAGACAGCGCCTGTTTGGTTACAAGCGCTGTCTTATGTCTATTTTATACAGCGCTTGTAACCAAACAGGCACTGTCTAAAATAGAACTTAAGACAGCGCCTGTTTGGTTACAAGCGCTGTCTAAAATAGACATAAGACAGCACTTGTAACCAAACGCTGTCTAAAATAGAACATTAGACAGCGTTTGGTTACAAGCGCTGTCTTATGTTTATTTTAGACAGAGCTTGTAACCAAACAGGCGCTGTCTTAAGTCTAATTTAGACATCGCATGTTGCCAAACACTGTCTTAATTGAACTTTAATAATCCCTACCTCTATATAATCAACATGTTTCTCAAATTTACAACACCCACCGAAAACTCTTTCAATATTTTTCAACTTCCTTCGTCTTCGCCTTATCAAAAAAATTTCTCCATAGTTGCAGCATATTCTTCCTCCGTCTATACCATCGCTTCCTACTCTTCACCAGACTCCAAATCTTCATATTCTGCTTTGAAGAGGATGAATCTCCCATCAAGTAAAGAAAAAGAGGGATAAGATCAGGAGTATAGGCGATCAATTTTGAACTGTTGATTTCTCTGCTTGTGTTTTTGGTTGTCCATCAATTTTCGTTAACTACTAGATTTATTTTATGTGCGTGTTCTGATAACAATGAATGAATAAGGGCTAGTAATATCTAAAATTATTATCTTTAAAATTATTACATTGTCTGTAACATATTTCCAATAATATATATTTGCAAATAATATTTAACCATTGTAATGTAATTAATAAAAATAATTCCGGAAATGTGCGGTAAAAATATTTGACCATTTTAATGCAATTAATAAAAATAATTCTGAAAATGTGCGGGAAAAATATTTGACCATTTTAATGCAATTAATAAAAATAATTCTGGAAGAAAAATGTGCGGGAAAAATATTTGACCACTGTAATGCAAAATTTAACACAATTACATTGATGACGGAAATGTGCGGGAAAAATGATGGAAATAATTGATGACGGAAACTTATGGGAATAATGAGGGAAAGTAATTGGTGACGGAATTTAGAGGGAATAATGATGGACATTATGCATGTCGGATTTTTATGGGAAAGTAGACGGAAATTTACATCGAAAAATTGACGGATTGATGACGGAATTATACGTACCGGAACTTTGACGGAATATCAACGGTAAGTTGACGGAATACAACGACGAAATGTCGACGGAAAAGTTTTACCGTCGGGAAAATTTCCGCCATCTACATCGTTGACAGAAAGTTGACGGAAATTCACATTTTTCCGTCAACTTTCCGTCCATTTTCCGTCAGATTCATGAAGACGCAAATTTTGCAAAAATTTGTAGTGTTCGTTTCAAGTTTAGAAAAAAAGTTTGATACATCATCTAATATAGATTATATTTCTAATTTTTATAAAATGTTTTCTATGCAGGATAATGAGATTTTATGGTGGGTTGAATCCGGTGCAACGACACATGTCCGTAGATACAAATAAATATTCAAGTCCTTTGCCGCTACAAGAAAAGGGAAAGTTCTTCACATGGGAGACGAGTCGACCGCCCCTATTCTAGGACAAGGCCAAGTAGAATTTGAGTTTTCTTCGGGAAAGACTATTGTTCTTACTAATATTTTGTTTGGACAAAATATTAGAAAAATATTGTATCGGGTACTAGTTTGAATAAATTAGGTTATCGGCAAGTGTATGAAGCCGATAGCTATATTTTATGAAAAGGTGGTGTATTTGTCGGAAAATGATACTTGTATAATGAAATGTTCAAGCTTAGTATTAATAAAGTTGTCTCTTCTATTTATATGAATTGTGAGCATGAAATTTCTACTATGCTAATATATTCACATGTTGATATTTCTACACTCTGACATGCACGTTTAGGGCATTGACAGAACCGCTCGTCGTCAAAGCGATTGTGCAAATAAATTTATAATAGTCCGCTACTCGCAACTATACTACTGGGTAGTACTTGGTAAGTAGGGGTCGAACCCAAGGGAACCAGGGGAATAATTGTTCTTCGGGGGGATTACGCAGTGTGGGAGCGTGTTTAAGGTCGGTTGGTTGGTTTTAAAGCTACCAGCTATTTTGATTGATTGATTGGTTGGTTGGTTGATTTTAATACTGGAAAGTAAATTACAGTTTATAATTAAAGAGAAATGTTCGGTTTCAAGGGACTTGTATTATATCCTGTTTATCATTGACCTTTAGTGACTCTCCTAAGTATTCAAACGGTGTATCAAGGCCATTCCAAGCACTCGATTTGCGTACACTGTCTAGCCTATTCCAAGGACGTAGAACACTTATTCTATTTAGACTAATACTCCATTCCCGGTTATATTAGCCTATGTGCATCCATTTGACCAATCATTCCCGATCAACCAAATGGTGTTTAAGATGAGTCAAACTTCTCAGATAAGCTTTGCCATTCCAAGCATCCACTTATCCGTACAAGTTTACGAACCCCGCTGTAGAGTTTTGCCATTCCAAGCATCCACTCTACCTTGGACGTTCTGACTTAATATATGGCACATAGAATAAGTTTTGAATACTTAGACTAGACACTAAGTTAATAGTCTTAAAACATTTTATAATACAAGTGCGCCCCTTAGACCGAACTACAAGTTTAGCTACTATTCATCGCGCTAAACATTATACTAAGGAATTAAAGACAACAGTTAAATAAATAAATACTAAGAAATACTTACAACCGTTGAAGCGCCAAGGGAGCTTTCCTTTATTTCCAAAGCAAAATTACAACGTTACAAATATTACAACTTCTAGAGAGAGAAGTGAAATTGGATTTTGGTGTGTCAAATGAGGAGGAGGAGGCCTCCTTTTATAGCCAAAAGGGGAGGAGATGGGTGGTGGAGATGGTGGACATGTGCATTTGATCCAAGGGAGGAGAAGGGAGGAGGTGACATGTGGCGGAATAGTGAAGCCGCCGGTCACCACCACCCAAAGCCGCCGGTAGGCGGTGGTGGAAGGGGAGGAGCTCCTCCTTTGGCCACCACTTCTTCAAGTGGTCGGTCATCTTGCCCTATGTGTGAGATTTGTACAGTTTTGTGCAGTCTTTTCACAAAACTGTCAATGTGTTTCTTCCCCGGGCTGTCTTGACTCCACTCCTGATTCCTCTGATTAATTTGTTATGGTCAATTCAACGTCAGGATCCTTGATATTTCTTCAGTCGGCATATGATCTTGACCTTGGATTGACTCTTGTTATCTTTTCAGCATAAAATCCTCTCCTTAGCGTGTTTTCACTTCAGTCTCTAAAATGCCATGTGGAAATATATCGGGACTAACACATAGAAGTTAGATAGACAAACAGTCTAATTTGGTGGGTTTTACTGTGTTTCTGACTCGTATAACTTTGGTCCATCAGATTACCCCCCACTTTTAGTTGTTCGTCCCGAACAATGCTATTAAAGGGCGTAAGTTCTAAGTTTGGCTTTGGAATATGAAAATTAGACTGTGGTACTCGATCTATCCTAATTCATGCATTGCTTACTTATTACCAAATTAAACTGCGTAAATAAATAGAAGAAACTTAATACTTGTACCTCCGTGCTGAGATGCAAATTATATTGGATGTCTCGGGAGATAGCCCTTTTTAGGCTCCTGGACTGCAACCTTGGGATCGTCTCGTACTATATGGTTTTCTGGTAGCTTTCTCTAGCACGTGATTCAGTTCAGGTTTCAGTGGTTTGAGTACTTTGATTTTCTTTTGGCGAGGGACTGCTTTTGTAGTGAGTCGACATTTGGCCTTTGATTTGACGCTTTGAGTTCTTCACTTTTGTTCGGTTAAAACCTTCACAATTTTGGGCCTTTGGCCTCTTGATTTGCTTCATTGAGCTTTTCGCCTTTTTGTGACTGCTAGTCCATTTTCTCGAGCCTTTTTGGGAGGTCCAATCATCGCCCGCAAGCCTATGGAAATACCTCCCCGCTCCTCTCTTTTTTGCCGTTTTCGCGCGGGTCAAGGTGAGGGTCGCTCATCTATTTTCTCGGCTACTTTGACTGTCGTTTTCGCGCGGGTCAAGATGAGGGTCGCTCATCTATTTTCTCGGCTACTTTGACCGGAGATAGGACGGTCTGATTCCCGTCCTCGCCTTTTGCATTGCATGGCGGAGATGACTTCAATCTTCACTGAAACCCGAAGTGCAGCCTCCACTGACTTTGAAAACCATATAGTTTGATTCGATCCTTCGATTGTTTGCCAAGCATCTCTAAGGCAGTTTATATCAACTCCACATCCCTAGTTATCTCAGCACAAAGGACAAATGGAAAGTTACATTCTAAGTTTTTAAACAGTTTGAATTTTCACAAGGTTAATGCATGAATTATGATTTATCTTTTTCACATTCTTAAGTTCATATTTTCAAAAAGGTACTTATTAAAAAAGAAAAATAGCCGCATGTTATTTATGTACATAGGTGGTTCTCACCCCCCCACTTTTGAACGAAGGCGTGCCTTAGTTCAAAAGTCATGCAAGCTTAAAACTAAATACTGAATTTAAAAGACAGAAATTAAAGTGCGGAAAAGTAAGATAGTGTCGGGTTACCTCCCGACCAGTGCACTTGTTTAACGTCGTTGGCTCGACGATACCTCGTTTGTGGTTCATTGGTTTGGGTCCCATGGGTGGCTCAGGTCAAACTTCGCCACTGTTCTGGTGTTGCTTCTTGCTTTGACTCTTCCTGACGTCTTGCCGGATGTTGTACTCGGGTTCTGTTCCCATTGATCTGGTGGTTTCTCTTTCCATTGTCTCTGAGAAGGCGAGGGACCTTTTACCACAGTCACAGGTTTCTTGAGCCGAGCTTTCTTGTTTTTCCATCCGGGCTTCCATTCCTTTGGCCCATATCTTGGTCGCTTCTTTGTATATGAACTGTTGGCATCCGGGTTATGCTCCTTGCAAGCCCTCTTCTTTGCGGCAGAGGTGAATGGTCGTTTCAGTACGAGTGAGTTTTCAGGGCTGCTTGGTTGGCTTGTGGCGAGGGAGTGCTTCATTGTTTGGTTTCTTGGCTCATGCCTTGCCTCCAACTCACCTTGCACCTCTTCAATGATCACTTCATCTTCAGGGGTTGTGATCCTTATACAACCCGAGGGGACAAGTTGGGGGACTTCCACCCCAAGGGCCAGTTTTTTCTCGGACAGATTGATGATGAGGACCGGGTCTGCCTCGGGTGCTTTGATAGTGAGGAACGGGGCGGGCTTGATTTCCTTGTCCGCTTCGGTAGTGAGTTCCCATGAAGATTCCTCCTCGATGCTTTCTGTATCTGATTCGTCCATCACTTCGGATGGCTCGGGAGTGATATCCCATGTAGGCTCTTCCTCAGTTATCCATGCGTCCTCATCCTCTGTCAGCTTTGTGGGCTCCAATGTTGGTTCCTTTAGAGCCGCCTCTACATCCATTACTGCCCTTGCCATCTCGGCTTGATTCTGCAGAATTCTTGCATCTATTTGCGCATAACTCGCGGCCAACTCTTCCATTACGTCCTCCAAGGACCGGCTTTGGTTTTCATCTATCCGTTGGTTGCTAGCTGCCAACTCTTTTATTATGTCCTCAAGCGCATTGTGTTGTTCTTGCCTGAGCCTTGAGTCCTCGGCCAAATCATATATCAAGCCCCAAAGAGCACTCATCGTTAACTTATAGATCGAGCCTCCTGCCGCCTCATTGAGCGTATCCCACTCGTGTGGTATCATTCCACCGAGAAATCTTTGAATAAGATCGTAGTTAGTGAATCCATGGTGCGGGCAGCTTGTCACAAGGGAATCAAAGTACCGTAAGTACTCATCCAATGTTTCATCCCGGGATTGCTCAATGTAGTTGATCTTTTCGCGGATTTCATGTTGGAAGGATGGTGGGGAACATTTCTCATCGTACCAAGGCTTTTTGCCGTAGTAAGATGACATGGTGAATTATGTACAACAGAAAAAAGAACAACTATCCATTTGCTAGTTCCCCGGCAACGGCGCCAATTTGACAGAACCGCTCGTCGTCAAAGCGATTGTGCAAATAAATTTATAATAGTCCGCTACTCGCAACTATACTACTGGGTAGTACTTGGTAAGTAGGGGTCGAACCCAAGGGAACCAGGGGAATAATTGTTCTTTGGGGGGATTACGCAGTGTGGGAGCGTGTTTAAGGTCGGTTGGTTGGTTTTAAAGCTACCAGCTATTTTGATTGGTTGGTTGGTTGATTTTAATACTGGAAAGTAAATTACAGTTTATAATTAAAGAGAAATGTTCGGTTTCAGGGGACTTGTATTATATCCTGTTTATCATTGACCTTTAGTGACTCTCCTAAGTATTCAAACGGTGTATCAAGGCCATTCCAAGCACTCGATTTGCGTACACTGTCTAGCCTATTCCAAGGACGTAGAACACTTATTCTATTTAGACTAATACTCCATTCCCGGTTATATTAGCCTATGTGCATCCATTTGATCAATCATTCCCGATCAACCAAATGGTGTTTAAGATGAGTCAAACTTCTCAGATAAGCTTTGCCATTCCAAGCATCCACTTATCCGTACAAGTTTACGAACCCCGCTGTAGAGTTTTGCCATTCCAAGCATCCACTCTACCTTGGACGTTCTGACTTAATATATGGCACATAGAATAAGTTTTGAATACTTAGACTAGACACTAAGTTAATAGTCTTAAAACATTTTATAATACAAGTGCGCCCCTTAGACCGAACTACAAGTTTAGCTACTATTCATCGCGCTAAACATTATACTAAGGAATTAAAGACAACAGTTAAATAAATAAATACTAAGAAATACTTACAACCGTTGAAGCGCCAAGGGAGCTTTCCTTTATTTCCAAAGCAAAATTACAACGTTACAAATATTACAACTTCTAGAGAGAGAAGTGAAATTGGATTTTGGTGTGTCAAATGAGGAGGAGGAGGCCTCCTTTTATAGCCAAAAGGGGAGGAGATGGGTGGTGGAGATGGTGGACATGTGCATTTGATCCAAGGGAGGAGAAGGGAGGAGGTGACATGTGGCGGAATAGTGAAGCCGCCGGTCACCACCACCCAAAGCCGCCGGTAGGCGGTGGTGGAAGGGGAGGAGCTCCTCCTTTGGCCACCACTTCTTCAAGTGGTCGGTCATCTTGCCCTATGTGTGAGATTTGTACAGTTTTGTGCAGTCTTTTCACAAAACTGTCAATGTGTTTCTTCCCCGGGCTGTCTTGACTCCACTCCTGATTCCTCTGATTAATTTGTTATGGTCAATTCAACGTCAGGATCCTTGATATTTCTTCAGTCGGCATATGATCTTGACCTTGGATTGACTCTTGTTATCTTTTCAGCATAAAATCCTCTCCTTAGCGTGTTTTCACTTCAGTCTCTAAAATGCCCTGTGGAAATATATCGGGACTAACACATAGAAGTTAGATAGACAAACAGTCTAATTTGGTGGGTTTTACTGTGTTTCTGACTCGTATAACTTTGGTCCATCAGGCATGTTCACAACAAAAGATTGCATAAAATGTCCAAGCATGATTCAATCCCTTCATTTGACATGAATATTGATAAGTATAGAACTTGTATGCTTATTAAAAATACAAGGCAACCATTTCATATGGTTAAACGATAAAATTAATACATAGCGATTTGTGTGATTTTCATGCATCACCATCTCTAGGAAACCAGAAATATGTAGTAACATACATAGATGATTGTTCTAGATTTATGTTTGTTTATTGCATTCAAAAGATGAGGCTCTTGATAAATTTAAGATTTATAAGAGCGAAGTTGAACTTCAAAAGCGAACCTTTATTAAAAGGTTGCGCACCGATAGAGGTGGAGAATACTGTAATTTAAGTTATTTCCAAAGTTTTGGTATCATTCGTGAAAGACCGGCTCCCTATACACCACAACAAAATGGTGTTTCGGAGAGGAAGAATCGAGAATTGAAAGAGATGCTTAATTCTATGTTTTCTTACTCCGGCTTAAATGATGGATTTTGGGGAGAAGCCATGTTAACAGCTTGCTATTTATTAAATAGGGTTCCTAACAAAAGGAGCAACCTTACTCCTTATGAAATTTGGCACACTAAAAAACCATATTTGGAGCATGTTAGAGTGTGGGGTTGTAGGGTGGTAGTGAGACTACCTATCCCTAAATATAAAACTTTAGGAGAAAAAATGAGTTGAGTGAATATTCATAGGATATGCCGAACACTCCTTGGCTTATAGATTCTATGTCATAGAACCTAATAGACTTGTATCGATTCATACAGTTATTGAATCAAGAGATGCCATATTTGATGAAAAGAGATTTTCGTCAATTAGCATGCCTAAAGAGTTGAATCTTGTGCCTAGTGCAAATCAAGAATTAAATGGCACCCAAATTTCTGAAATTAGGAGTGAAAGAGCAAGAAAAGAAAAACCATTTAGTGATGATTTTCATATCTACCTAGCAAAAGGAACTAGGGATGAGGTTGGCTCACAATACATGTATTGTCATGGTATTGAAAATTATCCTAAAACATTTGATGAAGCCATGAAATCCTAAGATGTATCATTTTGGATAGAGGTCATAAATGATGAAATGGACTCTATAATGGGCAATAACACTTGGATTTTGGTAGATTTACCACCAGGGCATAAACATTTGGCAAATAAGTGCATCTTCAGAAAGAAGATGAAATTAGACGGTACTATTGATAAGTTTAAAGCAAGATTGGTTATCCAAGGCTTTAGACAAAAATATGGTATGTACTACTTTGACACTTATGCCCCAGTTACAAGAATTTCAACAATTAGATTGTTGACTGCTTTAGCATCTATTCATAAATTGCTAGATCATCAAATGGATGTGAAGACCGACTTTCTCAATGGTGATTTAGAGGAAGAGATCTACATGAAACAACCATAAGGTTTCATTATGTCGGAACAAGAGTATAAGGTATGCAAGCTTGTTAAATCATTAATTATATGGGCTTAAACAAGCACCTATGCAATGACATCAAAAATTTGAGAGGTGGTGCTATCCGATGGATTTATATTAAATCAATCGGATAAATGTGTATATCGCAAGTTTGACAACTCGAGAAATGGAGTTATCATTTGTCTATATGTAGAAGATATGTTGATTTTTAGCACTAACCTAAAGTACATAAATCAAACAAAAGACTTTCTATCATCTAAGTTTTAAATGAAGGTCATGGGAGAGGCGGAGATTATTATTGGTATAAGAATAAATATAGTAGAAGGAGGTTCAAGTATTTTGATTGCCATCCGACAAATACTCCTTCTGACTTCCTCTAACCGCCTACTTCCTAATAAGGGAAATCTCGTGTCTCAACTTGAATATTCAAGGGTCATTGGAAGCTTGATGTAAGCAATGACAAGTACAAGACCCAACATCGCTTTTGTAGTGGGCAAGCTAAGTCGCTACACTAGTAATCCTAGTGTGGATCATTGGCAAGCGGTTCATAGGGTGCTACGGTATCTTAAGGGAACGATGAACCTTGGTTTTGTATATTCTGATTTCCCTTCCGTTATAGAAGGATATTCAGATGCAAGTTTGATTTCTAATGACGAGGATCATTCCTCTACAAGTGGATGGGTATTTATACTTGGGGGAGATGCCATTTCATGGGCATTATAAGAAACAAACTTGCATCACAAGTTCAACAATGGAATCAGAGTTTGTTGCTCTAGCCGCAGCTTCGAAAGAAGCGGAATGGTTAAAGAACATGATTAATGAAATTTCGTTGTGGGAAAGATCGATATCATCGATATCGATACATTGTGATCGCGCTGCAACATTGGCTAAGGAATATAGCCATGTATTCAAAATGAGAAGTCTAGACACTTAGGTGTTAGACATAGTGCATTAAGAGAGCTCATTATTCACGATATCAGTGGATTTTGTTAAGTCACAACAAAATCTAGTCGATCACTTGAGGAACTTAGTCTCTAAGTCTGTAAAGGGGATGATGGGACTAAACCCCATATACATTTTCTAGTCATGGGACACCCAATTCACATCCAACTAGCGTTCGAGCTGAATTCAATGTGGAAATCCCATTCCTAGAAAGTTGATGAACACAAATAATCATCCCCGAGGGTGTATTCATTACCTATAAGTGCTAAGTTTGAAGAGGGACTCTTCTTAATAGATTCTTTAAAAAAGTGCTAATTGTAGGAGCCTAATCGGGTAGTGACCCACTAAAGAATCTACCTATATAAACGTGAAGTTGATGGTCGCTTCATGAGATTTCGGGCTTGATCTCAATACGTTTATGAATGGATAGGGACTCAAGGACCATTAAGAGTAAAGGTAGCTTAACAGTTTGTGAAGTAACTCATGCGTGTGTTACCGTCAAGTACCCCAAATGGATTAATTGGTTCAATCGTTACGACACCATGATTTTTGAGTACATTGCATGCGTAATTACACTATGCAAAAATTCAATCGTATCGACATTTCTGTTTATGCGTGTTTTACTTAAAAATAAAGGTGCTTCGTGGAACAAAGGGAAATCCTAAAATTGGGGAGGATTGTAGATAATTTTAGGGTTTATGAGCATGGTAACATGCTTAAACCTAGGGCTGAGTTCGGTTAAAAAACTGAACCAACCCCATTTTTCGGTTTAGTGGAAAATGTTACCGACAACCGAACCAACTTTTTCGGTAAACCGACATTCGGTTTCGATTCAGTTCGGTTCGGTTCGGTTAGGTTTCAGTTTCGGTTTTCTTTCCTCTCCTTTTTTTTGCTAAGAAGGAAGGTTTTCATTTTATGTATGTTTGCGCTTTTAATTTTTAAATAAGGATCAAATCTAGGGTTGCTTGTAAGGATCAAATTTGTGCTTGTAAGGATCAAATTTGTGTGATTATATTACTCTAGCCAGTTAGGAGCTTAGGGATGGTGATTGTTAATGTTTACCACAAGCTTTTTCATCATTTTCATTTTTTATTTGTATTCCAAGTAGCAGAAGTCAATTTTAACATGCTAGTTTCTGAGTATTCAGAATTGATTATTTATCATCGACTATTTATTATTTATTTTTGTTCTTTGTATTCAAGTGGTCGAGTTCCTTTTTTGATTGGCTTATTGATTATTTATTGTTTGTTTTTGTTCTCTACAATAGTACAATATTTTTCAAAAAAAAATCGGTTCGGTTCGGTAAACCTACAAAACCCAAAATGCAAACCGAAACCGAACCGTATAAATCGGTTCGGTATGATAAACCGACATTCGGTTTGGTTTTAGGTTCGGTTTGGTTTTGGTCGATTCGGTTTCGGTTCGGTTCGGTTTTTCGGTAAAAAAACACATCCCTACTTAAACCTATTATGATAATCAGTCCTAATGAACTGAGTCAAATCGGGATGAAATCGAGCGAAGTCAATACTTGAAGTCAGTGAGTATCGTGCCCAAGAAACACATTTATTGTTTGGGCACGGACGATAACGTTAATACAGGGCGCGATGGTAATGTTAACGCTGGACGCGCGAATTCTGCAGGTCCATCGCGTCCCACGTTGACATTACCTGAGTCGCATCCTAATGTTAATGTCTGCACTGGGCGCGGGCGTAACGTCAACGTTGGGCGCACGGCATCTGTTACACAGACGCGGCTGTCCGTCGGGAGCCGCATCAATTACTCATGTCTGATTACTCATCTATAAATACGAGATGCTTTCTCGTTCAAAGGAGATTAGAAAACTCTGTGCAATTTCTAGAAACACCAACATCCATCTTTGATTCTCAAATCCACGTCAAACCCTAAGTCTGCTGTTATTCTACTGTCTGGAATAATAATGTACTTTAATTGGATTATCCCACTTCGAGTTTCCTGTAACCCGAGGAAAATTATACAAGGGTGAAAATATCGATTTTCGAAAGCGAATTTACGTTATCCAATCTGATATCCAAGTGACCTGATCATTACTACTGAAGTTTACTACTTTCGGAAGATTCATCAGAAAAAAAAAGCTGCCATCAAACCCTGCTGATTACTTAGTGCGGACTACAAGGAATAAAAGGACTACCCAGCAACTACATTTCACAAAACCGGCGACCTGCTTGTACCGATTCAATACGTCAGGATTCATTAACCAAAGTTGTTTTTTGTTGTTGTACAAAAGTAGGATTAGAAAACTCGACTCGGGGGAATTGAATTCTTAAGTCTTGATTTATAATCAAGAGTTCAACCAACTCAATTGTCACCATTTTTGGTGAGTGGTAGTGCAATCTGAGTAGGAATCTGCTTAACATTAATGTGTTTGTTGATGACATGGGGCGCCTGTGGTTTGATAGTTGCATTATTTTCCAAAATTAATTCATTACTTGTTAATATAATTATATTTTTAATCAATGAATAATCAAGCAATTAAACAATATAATCAAATATAGTCAAGTGCTCAAATGTAAAAGAAAAAAAAAAGAAGACAATTTCAATTATTTTTTGCATAATGGTAGTTAGTACAATGGCTCCATAACTATATATTTGAGTTCATACCTTTAGCCATATTTAGATAAAACAAAATCATATTTAAAAAAAATTCAACCAGGATGAACTACTTAATATTATGAATTTTCTTTAGTCCATGCAAGCTGTGTTATTAAAATCGAACCGGGGATCGATCCGGTCAAGTCATTGGGCCAGTGGTTCAGCCGAGTCGAATCGGTTTGACCCGCACAAATTAAAAAATAAAAATAAAAAACTTATATATGATATTATAATTTAACATATTTATGATTGAATAAATATTACATGTTTATGATCTGATTACAATAACATACCATAACAAATTTAGAATTTAATAAAGTACAAATCAATAATACAACAATAACAATTTTAGTCTTAATTTGTAAGTCACAACAATAAGGGATTTCTAAGTCTAATTGAATATCTAGCTAAATTGATTAGGGGTGGGCGTGGTGCGGTTTAAGAGTAAACCCGCAACCGCACCACATAATCTGATTTGGAAATTTTTCAAACCGCAAACCGCACCACATAAGTAAAAACCAAATATGCACCGCACCACATAATGTGGTGCGGTGCGGTTTGGTTTAAAAACCGCATTACGTATGATTGTGATTGTTAAACGTAATCTGGTTTGGAAATTATGATTTGTTTTTTTAAACGTAATAATTTTGATTATTATTGTGTCAAAAAAAATAATTTTAATTATTTAATTATTAGATTAATTAATTAATTAATAATTAATTATATATGCGGTGCGGTGCGGTGCGGTGCGGTTTAAACCGGGTGGTTTGAGATAAAGAACCGCTTCCGCATCGCTTTATTTGGTTGCGGTGCATTTTTGACAAATTGGGTTTTTCCAAAAGCGGTGCGGTTAACCGAACACGCTTTTACGGTGCGGTGCGGACGATTTTTACATTCAGACTGGTTTTTTCCCACCCCTAAAATTGATAATAAGTATAAATTTTATAGATTTGATAAATGAATATACATTATTGAAACAAATAATAAAACAAGAATCATGTTTAGTTTGGTGGAAAGAGAGAGGATAATTATAGAGGAAGACTAAGTTCGAGTCTTGTCCAAGTCAAAATAAATAAATACTTTTTCAGACCAAATTGAACCGATCAAATCACGTTTTAATAAAAAATTGGATCAACCGATTCAACCGGATCTTGACCGGATTGAATGTAAAAACCGATCGAATTACAAAACCGAACCGATCACCAGACCGATTCCCGATCCAACCAACCGATCCAGTCCGATTTTAATAACTATACATGCAAGTCGCTAATCCGATACGGTCCACTATATAATGCATCCTCCCAGACACGCATGGGCACAATTTTCAACCTTTTTGGGTATCTGTAAAAAGAACAAAACATTATTAGTCTCCATTTGATCAAATCACCCACAATGCAGTATTAAAAACTCGAAAAAGCTTGTTACCTTTCGGACTGATAGTTGCACACTTGTTGGATGTAACACATCCGAGAGTACATTGTTGAATTTCATCATCATGCGCATTTTTCAAAGAATCTATACGAAATAAACATTTGGGCACACATGCTGCACAGCTGCAGCACAAGCGATCGGGTTAAAGGTATTAAGTGTACATTTCAACATACATCGGCTATAACATTTGCCAAACTTTTTAGCTTCAGAGTTTTTCGTTGAAAACCTAAAAACCAACATAATCAAAAGAAATACATATGTTGACATGCGTTTGCTCTCAATTTTTTTCTTCACGCCTCACAAGCGAACAATCTTTTGTTCTTTTTTTTTTATACTGAATAAGTTATATGTTGATTCCATTTAATTTATATACTGAAAATAACAAATGATAATCACATGTAAATTTAGAAAAAACAATAATAATGATTAACATAAAATTAAAATTTATTACAAAAAATACACGTTATGATTGAGGATGATGAGTTGAGTCAATGAAAATTTTCAAAAAAGTAAAAGCAATGTCACTACACATTTTAAATTGTTTTCACATTTTGATACTAATAATATATACTATCTTTAGTAAAGCATCTCAGTAAACCAACACTAGGTATTACCGAATCTATATTTATAAATATCTATTTACGCACATGTCATACAGGAGCATTCTTTCAAACTTGATATATATTCACGATTTAAGACGAACAATTGAAGATCAACTTTAAATTCACATTTATCATAAAGGCTAACACTTAGATAAAAAAAGGTTCATGTCCATGAAGGACTAATAGTGGTTTCTCACCATTCATGAAAAATCAAGCTACTACTGTACTCCTTATCAGGAAAAAAAACTACTACTATACTCGTTTATCAAAAAAATCTACTACTTAGAGTCAAGAGTGGGCATGGAAAGGACTTTAGAGTCAAGGATACCTATAATACATTAACAGAACATTCTAATGTGGTGGAGTGGTACAAGTTAGTTTGGAACTCTTTCAATTCGCCTAAAAATTCATTCCACTCTTGGCTGACAGTGCAGAACAAAATGATGACCAAAGACAGACTTAGCAAGTGGGGATTCCCGGGTGCCAGCACTTGTGTCCTTTGTAACTCTGGGGAGGAGAGTAGAGATCATCTCTACTTAGCCTGCAGCTTTGCCAGGGAGGTGTGGAAAGGGGCCATGAGGTTCTTCAAAGTCATGCTGTTTCCTTGTAGGTGGGATCTCTTAATCCCCTGGTTCAAAGGGCTGCCACAAAAACGTATCAGGACGAAGATTATCGCCTCAGCCACCACAAGGACAATGAACACTATCTGGAAGGCGAGGAACTTCAAGATCTTTAGAGCTGAAGCTCTGTCTATAGGAAAGTTAGTCCAAGAGACGGTTAGCTATTTGATTATGAAGCTTGGGGCGATCAAGTTGGACAAGTGCGCTTTTGAAGACACTTGCTGGCTGATTGATATTGGATTCATTGATTAATGATTAGTTAGTTAGATGCCTTGTTTTGGTAGTTTGTTCTAGCCCTGTGTTGTGGCCTGGCGTGTTTTGTAGTCATGCCCAGTTTTCTCAGGGGGTTTGGTTGCTTAGCGGTTTGTTCTCCTGTTTGTATAGTGTTAGGGCTTTAGCCCCTTTTTTGATCAATGATATCTCTTCATTTTTCAAAAAAAAAATATTACTATATATTCTTCATGGTTGAGATTTCATGAGAAGCTCAAATCTGATGAGAAATAAAAACTTTTTAGGTTCGTTAATCACGATCCAAATTTAATCCTAATTAATACTAATATTAATCAAAATTCGTTTGTCATGCCGATAAAATACGAACAGAGGGTGTATATTAGCCAAATTAAACTTATGCGTCGACATTCACCCGTGCTTGATTGCTCGCTCGCAGACTACGGTCTTTAATGTAGCACCAAATCGATTTTCAGAGCTCGCCATTTCCCGTGCTTCAGTCAACCGAGGGGTTGTAGTGTTCTTATTGTGATTTTTATTGCAATATTTTTGGTCGGTGACGCTGCTGATTTGGTTACGGAGTGGTGCGTTGGTGGTGCATTGGATAAAGAATAAAATTTGTGAAATTAAAGAATCAAAATTCGTAGAGGTAAAGAACGAAATTCGTACCGTAAAAATAATATAATTTAAAGAATCAAAATTCGGAATGTAAAAATAATATAACTTAAATAATCAAAATTTGTAGACTTAAAGAACAAAATTCGTAATGTAAAATTAGTATAACTTAAAAAATTAAAATTCATAAACTTCAAGAACAAAATTCATAATGTAAAAATAGTATAACTTAAAAGCATCAAAATTCGTAGACTTAAAGAACAACATTCGTAATACCAGGAATTACATGGATACGAATGTATAATAATGCCCTTATGAACATATAATATAAATATTCAAATTCAAAAAAAAAAATCCAAAAATAAGGGTCGTTGGATTAAAAAACGAATGGTTGAGATTATTTCTCACTTCTCACCAAATTTATCACTTCTCATATGATCTTAATCCATACTCTTTATTGCAAGATCAAGAACTTGATTGTTGAATTATTATTCCTTCAACATATCTTTATTTATAATATATATCGCATATTTTCAATTGAAAAATAATTCTTAATATTGTGGAATTATACTCATGTACATTTTTATGATATTCCAAATGCAAGTATATTCAATGCAAACGAGTTTTAGGCTATGTAGCACGGACACGTTAACGGAAACCGCAAAACCGCAAATCTAAAAATAGAGAAAAGGAAACTGTCGGAAACCGCTGTATTAAATATATATATTTATATTTTTTAAAAATTTAATATATTGATCATCATGAAATTACAAATATCCTAACACAATAACACAAATATTGTTTCAAAAGATAATGTTAAGGATAAACATTCTTTAGCATTGCAAAGTTTCACAATCAAGATAAAAAAACACATCCTGCACTTATGTTTTAAGCATTGAACAGCTACAAAAAGCACATCATGCACTCATGTTTTAAGCATTCAACAACAACTCCTAGCCTTGGGGATTCACAAAAAGCATTCCACCAACTCCTGCATTTGTTTAACAATCAAATCATTTAGTAGAACACCAAATATATACAATACAAAATACATCAGTACCTAGAAAATACATTAAGCAACTTACATAGTGGACTTGGGCAATGTCTTCACTTTTCATGATCATCTTCAAAGAACACACTTTCCATCTCCGGCTCATCGAGGGAAAGATCAACAAATTCAAAAATAGCGGTATCCTCCAAAGTTCCAAATTCGTCACCACCAATATCCCACATTTTGGTCCTTTCATCGAGATATTCCGGATTATTTCTAGATAATAATTGAAGGTTGTTATGAATGAATACAAGATCTTCAGCACGCTTTGGATGTAGCTTATTCCTCTTCGCCGAATTAATGAAAGAGTAAGAGCTCCAATTTCGCTCAGCACATGAGGACGAAGTAGGTTGCCCAAGTAAACGAATAGCAAATCCTTGTAAGAGAGGCACTCTCGTCCCAAAGTTAACCCACCTGCCTGTTGGATCCATAGTGTACCTCCTTTTAATAGCATCCGGATCACCAAAAGATCCCATTCCAAGAGAAAATAGATTATATTCAGTCAATACCTTATCATAATCTCCAGAGTAAGGAAAAAGTCTTTTGAATCACTTTCTTCTCTCCATTGAAACCTCATCATCCACATGTGGCGGTTTTCTAGCAGAGTCCTCTACAAGCCATTCTTGACTGTAATACCTATAAAAAATAGTGTTAACATATGAAATTGTTTAGCATGTTATAAATAATAACTTTAGTCTAATCTTCTTACCGTGGGTGTAACGAATGAGCTAAACAATGGAGTGGTGTGCTACTTTTGGCCCAACGAGCAATAAGTATCTTATGCACAGCATCATAGAAAGTGGAGCTAGCAAACTCAAAGTCTTCATTCTCAATATGCTCGTGCTCATAAATAACCTTCCTCACCTTCTCTATCATCACATCCCACATCTCATACACCAAATGGAGGCAAGGCTTATCAATGTAACAAACTCTAGCCTTATCAATGGGAGTTGTAAAAGCAAGAATGTAATCCACTTTATCCCACCAATCTTCATTCAATATTGTATCCCTCACAAATCTAGCCTTAGCTTGATAATCATCCTTATACGTCGTCCATCAGTCACAAACAACCATGCTTTCCAAAGCACTCTTGACAAGCTTAAATCTTTTAAGCATGATAACTACCGAAGCAAAGCGAGTTTCAGCAACAGCAAGCAACTTAAGTGTACTGAAGCGCATATAAATTGACAACCTCATACCATGATTCACAATGAAGTTTTTTATTCGAACAACATCACTGTGAATCTCAGTGATCCAATGGCACTCAATATATGTTTCCTCATTGTTATTTATGTTTCTCGCAGCACAAATATTCTTCAATGCAAGATTGAGAGTGTGAACAACACATGACGTCCAATAAATGCGTGGATAATAGCCTTCAATGATCTCTCCAGAGGCTTTGCAATTGCTAGCATTGTCAGTGATCACTTGAATCACATTTTCATCCCCAACTTCATCAATTACTTCTCTAAACAAATGAGCAATGAAGTCTCCACCTTTCACCTCACCACTACAATCCACGGCTTTTATGAACATAGGCCCACTTTCTGAACAAACTATAAAATTAATTAAAGGCCTCCTTGATGGATCACTCCAGCCATCACTCACAATAGTAACTCCTTTAGCTCTCCATGTGCTCTTAATAGAAGCTAATGATAAATCAAGATGCTTTTTTTCATTTTCAAGTAGCGTGGTTCTTATCCGATTGTACCCTGGAGGTAAATAGCCACCCAATTTGCTATTGGCTGCCATAGTAAAGCATCTAAAATAATTAGGATTCCTCGCAAGAGAGAACGGTAAACCACTAGTATAGAACATAATTGCAATTGCGCAATCAAGCTCACTCCTAGCTTGATTGTCAAAAGACTTCTCAAGATCAGAACCACCTCTTCGCTTGTTTGTTGGACCGGAATTGTAACTATTACCTTGAGCTGAACTAGCACATATCGAAGGTCCAGAAGGGAGAGGAACTGCTCTAGGCGCCATTCGAATCCGTTTAGCTTCATATTCTTCATTTATTCTCGTCATTTTACGTTGTTGTTCCACTGTTACATTCTTGCAAGGAAAACATCTTTTCCGACCAACACTTAAAAGATGAGCCTTGACTCTTGTTAAAGTTCCCTGCTTATAATCACCGCATATATTACATTTCCATGTTACATTCCCTCCACCAGTGCCAGTTTTTCACCTTTTTCAAACAAATTGCCAAAGAGGACTTTCTTCCTTCTCTGTTGTTGAACTCGCACTTCCATTGCTTGCCATAATCTGTGTTGTTAAACAAATATCATGGTTAATCAACATGCTAAACAACCGGAATTAAACAAAAACTATCAGTGGAATTAAACTATCAGTGGATGGAAAAATCATCAAAACAATAAACAACTCAACGGAAAAGCTTAAGAAAACGAGAAGCAAGATTATTGGAGATGGAAACACACAAGAAACGGAAAGGCTAACCGTGTCTTGCAGGCTGCAGCAACCGGCAGTTGCCGATGGCGAGATGGGCGAGCGGCGATGGGGATGGCGAGCTGGGCGAGCAACGATGGCGATGGCGAGCGGCGATGGTGATGGTGAGCGGCGATGACGAGCGGGATGGAGAGCGGCGATGTTGAGCTGGGTGATGGTGAACGGGAGTTTGTGATTGGGATCCAATTTAGGTTTGTTTTTTTTAAATTAAATTTTAAACTAAAATTGGCCCAAAAAGCCCAAAAAATGCAGTCGTCCAGTTTCCTGAGGTTTCCTATCCGTTTCCTGAGGTTTCCAAACAGTTGACGGTTTCTGAAACCGTTGTTGACCGTTTCCGGCGGTTTCCAGGTTTCTGACACCGGTACATAACACATATAGAGGTATCTGTGCTACATAGGTTTTAGGTGGAACATGTCCCTTCTTTTTTCTTTATATGATCAGACCTTTCCTTTAAATCATTTCAAAGGATTTATGGATCTCTCGTTGTCATATATTCATATCAATCCCTCATGGAGATAATGAAAAATAAATGTCATGCCTTTGCCCTTGTTTTTTGATTCCTTATTTTATAATCTACCGCCGAATAATTGCTATCAAAAAATTACTTTCAAAATTATCAGAGTACTAAACTCGAGCTTTGCAACACTTGACATTGTAAATATATATAATAATAATAAGATAGTCACATAAAATTAAGCATGACAATTGATTTTTTTTTTGATTAAAGAGAATGGCATACAAAGACCTAGAGAAATAGGTAGGAACAACAACAACAAAATAATCGACCAACAAGTACACAAACAGAACATCAAAATAAGAAAAATTTTCCGTGCACAGCTAATCGATCCCTCTACTGCTATTATCTTGGATCCTTGAATGCATCCAAGCCAATCCATGTCAAACTGGCCAAATAGAAAAGTGACTTGCTTGTCAGCCACTTCAAAGCAACACTGAAGCTCTGTCCAGATTTCCACTAAAAACTAGATAAAGCTACACTCGGATTCTCCATTTTCAAAGGTTGCACGTCCCCTGAACTCCAGAAAAGTCAATAAAGAGGACTTAAAAAAGCTAGGACATGTTAGCTAGCCAGGAGCCTTGAGATGCTCCACTTTGCCTCACGCCAAGAGAGGTGATCAGACAACCAAAGACAGAAAAACAACAATTGCACCAAGCGTAGCCGAACAATACCTTAAAAAAGGAAATCTATACAATGTGTCAAAACAATCAGCGACGACACGCTAGTACCTCCTGTGTCATGGAAGTTTCGTCAAAGTCCCACTGTCAAAAAGGAAACGTCATACCCTCACCATGGACGCCCACAACGCCTCCAGCGTCCACTCCCCATCCACCCAACCAATCACCACAGCTCCACAACCACACCACATACACCACTCCACTGGCCAAAACTCCATCGCAATTCGTCAGCCCCGTCACTAGTGCCGATACCACAACCACCGCCTCTGACAGCAACGAAGACCATAACGGGCTCAGCCCAAGAGGCGAACCCGGAGAAGAGAAAAGGAAACGTCATGGAAGGGAGAGCGGTGAGGAAAGGCGGAGGGAGGAGAGAACGGACGAGGGAAGAGGGGTTAAGTGGAGGAGGTGGTTGGAGGATGATGAGGTGTTAAAGTTATAAACTTTACTATTAAATGTTTGTAATCTAAAAACTATTTTATTTTGATCCAATAAAATTAGATTTTTGTACCATCAAACCCCAATTCTTATATTATACAATAAAAAACAATAATTCTTAAATTGGTGACGGATTTTTTCGAATTCTTAGTTTTTTAATTATGTATTATGATATATATAATAAATTTAATTGAAATTTAATAATAAAATTTTAAAATACATAGATTAAGCATGTTAACCTTGCCCTTCATAAAATTTTGCATACAATTTGGAACCCCCTCCCGTGAGCTTCTAAATTCGCCACTGACTGTAGTATATGAGTTCGCAATTTACTTGGTGCTTCTCTCTATTTGAATCGTAGTTTATAATCAATAAATTGTAAAGATCTTGATTTGATTGTTCTTGTGCTGACCAATAATGATTGTCAGCTTGATGGAGCATATTTATATGATTCATTAAACACTACTAAACCCACCAATTAGACATTTGATGATACGAACAAGTGCTTGTTAATGCCATTTTGTGTATACAGGCTATTTTGGGGTCTAAAGAGGAAACACGCTTTAAAAGGGAGAATTGTGCCAAAAAGCCAGACAAGGGCCGAGAAGACCCAGTCGGGGGCCGAGAAAACCAGGTCGCGCCCAGGTCGCGCCCGGGCATCGCCCTGGGGCGCGCCCGAGAACCAGTGCCGGGGGTGCCGAGAACGGCTACCGGGCGTACCGAGAGCCAGTACCGAAGAATGAGGAGCGCGCCCGGGGCCCGCGACCGAGAAAGACAGGTCCCTGACCGAGGCCCGTGACCGAGAAACCAGGTCCCCGCCCAAGACAACGCCCGAGCACGCCCAAGACAAGCACCCGGTCCCGACCAAGGCATGCGCCCGAGCAAAACTTCAAATCTGGCCACGACCACTCTCCGAATGCGTTCCGGAAAATCTAGCTCGAGCATTCATCTTAAAATCACTTCAAAATGCTAGAACCATTGCCAAAAAGCTGAGAACGCAATGTCAAGGCACCGAGCCCGATAAAGGCTAAACAAGGGCAATTTCGGCCATTTTAAGATTTCGACCATGTTCCGGGCAGAATTTGGCTTAGCATCCTTCTTGAGATCATCTTAGAATGACTTTTTCATTCAGAATACACTCTCCAAAATCCAAGAAGCTCCGGCCAAAGCTCCGGTCAGATTTCGGCCATATCCGGCGAACCTCCGGTGATGCTCCGATCAAGCTCATATCCTCACCACCATTCTCCGGTCATTTCTTGCTCCGGCCACATTTCGGTGAAGTCCAATTAAATCCAAACTACTTATTTCCCGGTTGGCCTTACTATTCACTTCGGTTGACCTTTGGGAGGAAACTAAGCCACAACTAAGTCAAGTGACTTGTCCCAAGCCTCAACCAAGTCCAAGTGACTTGCCCAAGCTTCAACCATAGCCAAATTCGTGGCTCATGGAAGAGATAAGATCAAGTGGTGGCTTGAGCTCAAAATATCCCAAGTGGTGGCTCTTATCCTCTTCCACACCCATGTGCAAGTTGCCAAGTGATTGGCTCTTGGAAGCAAAGCCATGTGCAAGGGGGTGGAGTGCATGTGGGTTGGCTTGTGTGGTGGCTTGTTGTTGGAGGAGAAAATGGATGGCTTGGATGAATGCAAGTGTGCTCCAATCCAATGGTTCCCCCATAGATATTTCACCTCCAATACTTAGCTCCCAAGTTTCCTAAACCTATAAATAGAGGCATTGCCTCATGTAAATAATCATCCCTTGATCACATTCCTCTTGTTCGAATTCCTTAGAGAGATAGAGAGCTTAACTCTCTTCTCTTCATTTTCAATACACACTTTGTTCTTCACTTGTTCTTGCTTTGTTCTTCATTTTGGAGCTACTTCCCTTGCTTTGATCTTGCTTAGGAGCTCCTCTCCTCCACTTGTTGTAGGTACAAAGCCACGGCTTCCTTACTTTTCCTTTACTTTCTTTACTTGTTCTTGCTTTCCTTTGCCTTGTTCCTTTACTTTCCTTTACTTTGTCATTGCTTTGGAGCTCATCTCCCTTTACTTGTTCTTGTTCAAGGCCACGGCTTGCTTGTATTCCTTGACATGAATACAAGTAGCTAAGGCTTATATTCGGTTGAGGGTTCTTGCCCTTGTGCCAACATCTTGAGACTTTTGCACTTTATGTTATTTTACACTTCTCTAGTCTTTGAGATCTAGTTTGAGTAACACCTTTGTCGGGTTATTCAAGCTAGGAAAGGCTAGAAGCCTAAAACTATTGTCAAGCTTAGTTGTGGAGTACCACATTTGTCGGGGTACTAGGGTTGTCACCTTTGTCGGGACAACCACATAACACCTTGACGGGTTTGAAGGTGTGGAGTACCACCTTTGTCGGGGTATTTGGATTGTCACCTTTGTCGGGACAACCACACTTAGAAGTGTAAGAGAAATCTTTTGGAGTCAATGATAGATGTGTCACAAGAAGAGACCCTAAACCGAATCCTTTCCTTCCATTAAAATATCAACTGTTTACTTTCTATACATTTACTTTCTGTCATTTACTTTTTCGCACTGTAATTTACTTTCTGTATAAACCACTCAAACCCAACCCCAATCGCACTTTAATTTATGTGTAAGCTTCATTAAAGAACAACCATTCCACACTGACTCCCTTGGGTTCGACCCCTACTTACCGCTTTACTACCCAATAGTGAAGTCACAAGTAGTGGACTTATAAATTAATTTTGTACACATTGCCTCGCGACAAGGCAATGCTGTCAAATTGGCGCCGTTGCCGGGGAGTTGTGTATCGGAATAGTTATTCTTTTTGTTTTTGTTTTTGTTTTACAGTTCACCATGTCCTCAACTACGGCAGAGAACCTTGGAATTATGAGGGCAGCAACCTTATGTTTGAGATGCTTAACTGTCTCCCCAAATTCGGAGGTGCTCTTGGAGAAGATCCCGTGAGGCATACACATACGTTCCACTCCATATGCAGCCACATGAGGCCTAAAAATGAATCGCTAGAGGGGTTTAAACTTAAATGCTTTAAATTTTCTTTAACTAACTCCGCAATAGAATGGTATTACTCATGTTCAGCTTATGAAGGCGATTATGGGGATCTACGAGCCAAATTTCCAGAAGAGTTTTCCCCGCCATCTCTCCGACTTGAAACCCGTGAGAAGATTATCAACCTTGAGCAATCCCGGAACGAAAATTTGGATGAGTACTATACGTACTTCGATATCATTGTTTCGAGCTGCCCGCATGATGGACCATAATTGTATGAATCATAAACACAGTTAAACCCACCAAATTAGACGCTTTGTCTATTTAACTTTTGCTTGTTAGTTCCGATATTTATCTACAGAGTATTTTGAAGTCTAGAGAGAATACAGGCTAAGGAGGAAATTTAAAGCTGAAAATGAATTACGAGTCATTCCAGGTCACAACCAAATTCTGACTTTCAAGAACCGGACGTGGAATCACTCAAAACAAGTCCAACCGAAGGACAACCAGAGTCAGACCGGAGCTGAAAGGACCGATGGCTTTTTGGGATAAGCTCACAAAACACACTCCACCACTCACCCTCCTCCACCTAGCCGGCGGCTAAGCTCATCACCTCTCCCCTTCCTCCATGTGGCCGGCGGCTTTGGAGTGATGAGTCACCTCCGATGGCTTTCTCCTCCTCCATGGATTCCATGCCAAGTGTCTTCATCCTCCTCCACAAACCACACCTCCCTTAGCCTATAAATACCATGCCTTCTCCTTTGTAAAAATCATTCCAAAATCACAAATCACTTATCTCTCTAGATTGGGAGCACAATCATGTAAGCACTTTACTTTGGAATCGAAGCTTTAGCACTTTCAACAGTTTTTGTAAGTACTCTTTTCTTTACTTTACTGTCTTTTCAATTCAACAACTTTACTTTCCTGTCTTTACTTTCGAAAACTTTATTTTCTGTCTTTCAAAACCTTTACTTTTTAAGCACTTAGCTATGATGTCCTGTTCCATGAATATTCGTAGCTAAACCCTTCATTCGGTTGAAGGGGTGTACTTGTATCATACAATGTTTTAGACCCTTCTCTTAGTGCCTCTTTGTGTTCAAAACTTGTTCTATGTGCCACATATTAGGTTAGAACTTCCAAGGTTGAGTGGATGCTTTAACGGGCAAAGCTCTTCCGTGGGGTTCGTGAACATACTCGGGTAAGTGGATGCTTTAACGGGCAAAGCTTATCTGAGGAGTTCGACCTCTTTTAAAAACCATTTGGTTGATCGTATCTGAAGATCAAATGGATGCACATAAGGCTAAGATACTTCGAAAGGAGGAATTAGTCTAAATAGAACAAGTGTTCTAAACGATGTTGCAAGTCTTGTGCTAGAAATAGCCTTGATTCATCTTTGAACACTTAGTATGATCATTAGAGGTCAATGATAAACAGACTATGATACAAGGCCCCTAAAACCGAATGCTTTTCTTTAATTGTAATATCAACTTTTACTTTACCTTTCAGTACTAAAATCACAACCAACCCACGCTACTCTCAGTATTTAAATCACAACCATCCCCCAACTGTCCTACTTAAAGAACAACTATTCACATGACTCCCTTGGGTTCGACCCCTACTTACCCTTTACTACCCACTAGTAGAGTACGAGTAGCGGAGATATAAATTTATTTTGCACAGAGAACATCACACCTTAACGACAGTGCGGTGGGCTCCGTCAAAATTGGCACCGTTACCGGGGAGTTAGCAAATGGATAGTTGTTATTTTTTCTGTTGTACATAATTCACCATGTCGTCGTACTACGGAAGCGAGCCTTGGTACTATGAGGAGTTTTCCCCACCACCCTTCGAACTTGAAATCCGCGAGAAGATCAACAACCTAAAGCAATCCCGGGACGAAACTTTGGACGAGTACTTATGGTACTTCGATTCCCTTGTAACGAGCTGCCCGCACCATGGATTCACCAACCACGATCTTCTTCAAAGGTTTCTTAATGGGATGATGCCACAAGAGTGGAATTGGCTAAATGATGCAGCGGGAGGCTCGGTGAACAACTTAGACATGGATGATTGACGGAGCCCACTGCACTGTCGTTAAGGTGCAATGTTCTCTGTGCAAATAAATTTATATTTTCCGCTACTCGCGACTTCACTACTGGGTAGTAAGTGGTAAGTAGGGGTCGAACCCAATGGAGTCAGTGTGGATTAGTTGTTCTTTAATGAAGCTTATGCAGAAATTAAATGCGATTGGGGTTGAGTTTGAGTGTGATTTGAGAACTGAAAGTAAATTACAATAATAGACTGTAAGGAAAGGATTCGGTTTTAGGGGTCTTGTATCATATTTGTTTATCATTGACCGCTAATGATCATACCAAGTGTTCGAAGATGAATCGAGGCTATTCCTAACACAAGACTTGCAACATCGCGTAGAACACTTGAAATGATCATGCTAAGTATTCAAAGATGAATCGAGGCTATTTCTAGCGCAAGACTTGCAACACCATTTAAAACACTTGTTCTATTTAGACTAATTCCTCCTTTCGAAGTATCTTAGCCTTGTGTGCATCCACCTGATCTTTCAGTTACGATCAACCGAGTGGTGTTTTAGATAAGTCGAACTCCTCAGATAAGTTTTGCTTGTTACAGCTTCCACTTACTCGAGTATGTTCACGAATCCCCACGGAAGAGCTTTGCTTGTTACAGCTTCCACTCAACCTTGGAAATTCTGACTTGATATATGGCACATAGAACAAGTTTTGAATACAGAGATACTCTAAGAGTAGAGTCTAAAATATTTATAATACAAGTACACCCCTGCGACCGAGTACAAGCTTTTAGCCGCTTGTATTCATGTCAAGGAATACAAGCAAACTATTGTCTTGAACAAGGGTACCGAATAATAAAATAACTTTAAAGTAAAAACAAATAATACTTGAAAGTAATTTTATACCTTACAATAAGCGGAGGAGAGGAGCTCCTAGGCAAGATCCAAGCGCCAAAAGTAGCTCCAAAATGAAGAACAATATTTATTGAAAGTGAAGAGAAGAGGGTTAAGCCCTCTATCTCTCTAAAACATTTGTGATTTGTGGTGGATCATTTTTTACAAGTGAATGATGCTTCTATTTATAGGCTAAGGAGGAGGAAATGGAGGGTGGAGATGGGTTGCATCCAAGGGAGGAGGAGGAGGAGATGAGGTTGTGGAGGAGGAGGAGACACTTGGCACCACCTTGTGGGGAGTTCATTTAGCCGCCACTTATGGATGAGGATGGAGGAGATGAGTCATCCTCATCCTTATCCTCCCCATAGCCGCCCCTTCTAGAAGGAAAGAGGAGGTTTGTGTAGTTTTGTGCAATTTTCACAAAACCAACAGTCCAATTTCGCTCCGGTCTGACTTTGGTTGCTCCTCGGTTGGATTTGCTTTGAGTAATTCAATGTCAGGATCTTGTGATTTCTGCATTCAGTGTCTGATCGTGACCTTGGACTGACTCGTAATATCTTTTCAGCGTAAAATCCTCTCCTTAGCGTGTTTGTTCTCTAAGCGCCAAAATACCCTGTAGAAATATATCGGGACTAACAAGCAGAAGTTAGATAGACAAACAGTCTAATTTGGTGGGTTTTATTGTGTTTTTGATTCGTATAATTATGGTCCATCAATGATCTTTGAAGCTTAATAAATGATTTGGCCGCAAGGTCAAGACCAAGACAAGATCAAGCCGAGCCGCTCAAGGACGATATAATGGAGCTGGCAGCTAGCACCCAGCAGTTGACCGCGGACATACAGCAATTGAATGCCACGATGCACCAAAATCAAGCCAGATCCAAGGAAGCATGGGCAGAAATAGAGGCGGCTATAAAAGAAACTGATTATCTAATCAATGAGATGCGCAAGCAAAGGGTCATCAAAGAAGAGCCTACATGGGAGCCCACGGAGCCGACCGAACCACTAGAACCGGTCCTCATTGCCGAGTTGCCCAAATCAGACCCAGACCTCAGTGTGATTGCCCCCGGAGACCATATAAATGACGAGGATGAGGACCCATGGTTGCCTGAAGAAGAGCTCACTCAGACTACCCCTGGGAGTTAGAAGAAAAACTACCCAATTCAGGCCCGGTCCTCATCACCAATCTGCCCGAGAAAATCACGCCGGTCCCGGACCTCAATGACGGGCTGGCTGAGACAGACGCTCCCGCGCTGGCCGAAGCGCCCGAGCTGGCCGAGACTAAGCCAATCCTCACTAGAAAGCTAGCCGAGACAGCCCTGATCCTCACGGACGGGCTGGTCGAGAAAGACCCGGACCTCATGGCCGAGAAGCCCCAACTTGACCCTTCATGTTTTATGCAGATCTTAGCCTTCGAAGATCATGGAATCAATGATGATAAGGTGCAAGGGGAGTTGGAGGAAAAACATGAGACAGAAGAGCCGAAGATGGAAAACTCACTCGTTCTAGGACGACCATTCGTAGCTGCCACAAAGAAGAGGCTTCACATGGGAACATGCTTGATGTCGCCCGTGGTTGATGGCACAATGCTGAACTTCCAAACTTGCAAAGGTGCTAACCATCCAAACATGAAGAAGCGACAAAGACATGGGCCAAAGGAATGGAAACCCGGAAGGAGAAGCAAGAGAGCTCGACTTGATGGACATGCAGCTATGGTCAAGGAGTCCTTGCCGTCTCGGGGATATGTGAAAAAGAAGCCTCCGGATCAAGGGAGAGCAGAACTGAGCCCGCTGCCATATGTGTTCTTTGGGCAAATCAAAAGAGCTGCCGAGACAAAGTTTGACTTCACTCACCCATGGGATCCGAACTTATGATCCATGAGCTAGGTACCGTCGAGCCAATGACGTTAAACAAAGGCACTGGTCGGGAGGTAACCCGACACCTATCTTACTTTTAGTAATTTTCTTTTCTGTCATTTAGTTTTTACCGCAAGTCGCTCTCACCCATTTTTTGTATAGAAGGAATGTCTAACATGTAGGAATCGATTTTTGGAGCAAGATCAGATCAGCCAGGCAGCTTCCGAGAATTACCGGGCCTGCGCTGAGAGTTCAAGGCCCCAGCCGAACTCCCTTGATTATCCAGCTCCGAGCCATGTCGTTCCACGACACGACACAGTAAAAGGGAGTTCAGTTCTTCTCTTTTCCTTAATGTGATTTCCTTCTCTTGTATATATTTGCATGACTTTTGAACTAAGTCGTGCTGAAAGGCACGCCTTCGTTCAAAAGTGTGGGGTGAGAACCACCTGTGTACATAGTTATTTAACATGTTTTTCTTTTTTCCTTTTCCCTTAATTTATCTTTTTGAAAATATGAACTTGAGAATGTGAAAAAGATAGATCTGAATTCATGCATTTACCTTGTGAAAATTCAAATGTTTAAAAACTTAGAATGTAACTTCCCATTTGTCCCTTTGTGCTGAGATAAACAGGGGATGTGGAGTTGATATAAACTGCCCTAGAGAGGCTTGGCAAGCACTCGAAGGATCGAATCTAACTATATGGTTTTCAAAGTCAGTGGAGGCTGCACTTCGGGTTTCAGTTAAGATTGAAGTCATCTCCGCCGTGCAGCGTTTATGCAAGAGGCGGGACGGGAATCAAACCGTCTTATCTCTAGTCCTAGTAGCCGGGAAAATAGATGAGCGACCCTCATCTTGACCCGCGCAAAACGGCGAGGATGAGAAAGAGCGGGGAGGTATTTCCATATGCTTGCGGGCGACGATTGGACCTCCCAAAGAAAGGCTGAGAAAATGGACTAGCAAGTCACAAAGAAGCAAAAGCTCAAAGAAGCTAATCAAAGGCCAAAGGCCAAAATTGTGAAGGTTTTAACTGAACAAAAGTGAAGAAACTCCAACTCAATATCAAAGGCCAAAGGCCGATTCACTACAGAAGCTGTCCCTCACCAAAAAGAAATCAAAGTACTCAACTCAGTGAAACCCGAATCGAATCACGTGCTAGAGAAAGCTACAAGGAAACCATATAGTACGAGTCGATCCCGAGAACGCAGTCCAGGAGCCTGAAAAGGGCTATCTCCCGAAACATCCGAATTAATTTGCATCTCGGCGCGAAGGTACAAGTATCAAGTTTCTTCTAAGTATTTACACGGTTTAGTTTGGTAATAAGTAAGTAATGCATGAATTAAGATAAATCTAGTCCCACAGTCTCACTTTCATATTTAAAAGTTTTAACTTAGATTGTGTTCCGCCCTTAATAGCATTGTTCGGGACGAACAACTAAAAGTGTGGGGTGATCTGATGGACCATAATTGTATGAATCATAAACACAGTTAAACCCACCAAATTAGACGCTTTGTCTATTTAACTTTTGCTTGTTAGTTCCGATATTTATCTACAGGGTATTTTGAAGTCTAGAGAGAATACAGGCTAAGGAGGAGTTTTAAAGCTGAAAATGAATTACGAGTCATTCCAGGTCACGACTAGGGGTGTAAACGAGCCGAGCCGAGCCGAGTATTGAACTGTTTGAGCTCGGCTCGATTAGAAATTTGTTGTGCTTGAACTCGAGCTCGAGCTCGACGAGCTTGACAAAAAAGTGTTCGAGCTCGGCTCGATAACTCTTTTACATACTCGAGCTCGGCTCGACAGCTTATCGAACTCAAGCCTTAATCAAGCTATAAACGAGCAGCTAAAGTTCGGTTCGAACTTCAACAAAAATCATGTTCAAACTCGGCTTAAGGACGCTCGAAGCTCCTAGCTAATCGAGCACGAGCCTCAAACGAGCATCAATCAAGAAGCTCAACCTCATTTCAGAGGCTTTGGGCAGCTCCGATTATCGAAGCCCAGCCCATATGTCCGGTTAGCAATACATGTGGTTTGTTTTATTTGAACAAATGAAGCCTGTGAATGTTGTATGAGCGATGTGGGACATAACATCATCTTCCATTTCCACTGCATAACACAATTTGGATGTTTTTAACAGAACAACTCCCATGGCTGCTTCATCTGTTATTCTCCATCACGCTCTAATTATCACGCCATAAACCCACTTACAACCGTTGTACATCTATTAAAGTTGACTGTGAGCTAATTATGTGGCTAACAAAACTATAGCTAGTAATTGAAATGAATAAAAAGTAATTTAAGGCGATGACTTTAATCAAATGGTCATTGCATAGATATCAGGCATAACTAAATACATTTGTAGATATAAACAAGGCATTTGACAGCATTATGTTATTAAGGATAATAAACCGTGTAAATAAAAAAATAGGAAGCATACTATTTTCATAATAAGAATTATACTCAAAAGTATACTCAACAATCAAGTATAATCGAGTCCTAAACGAGCTTTAATCGAGTAACAATCGAGCTTATAAACGAGCTGTTCATGAACATAAACGAGCCGAGCACCTGTTGGCTCGTACTCGGCTCGTTTAATAAACGAGCATCAAAATTATGCTCGTGCTCGGCTCGTTTAAGTTCGAGCCGAGCTTTGACCGAGTTTTGACCGAGCTTGTTCACGAGAGGCTCGCGAGTGTATCGGCTCGTTTACACCCCTAGTCACGACCAAATTCTGACTTTCAAGAACCGGACGTGGAATCACTCAAAACAAGTCCAACCGAAGGACAACCAGAGTCAGACCGGAGCTGAAAGGACCGATGGCTTTTTGGGATAAGCTCACAAAACACACTCCACCACTCACCCTCCTCCACCTAGCCGGCGGCTAAGCTCATCACCTCTCCCCTTCCTCCATGTGGCCGGCGGCTTTTGGAGTGATGAGTCACCTCCGATGGCTTTCTCCTCCTCCATGGATTCCATGCCAAGTGTCTTCATCCTCCTCCACAAACCACACCTCCCTTAGCCTATAAATACCATGCCTTCTCCTTTGTAAAATTCATTCCAAAATCACAAATCACTTATCTCTCTAGATTGAGAGCACAATCATGTAAGCACTTTACTTTGGAATCGAAGCTTTAGCACTTTCAACAGTTTTTGTAAGTACTCTTTTCTTTACTTTACTGTCTTTTCCATTCAACAACTTTACTTTCCTGTCTTTACTTTCGAAAACTTTATTTTTTGTCTTTCAAAACCTTTACTTTTTAAGCACTTAGCTATGATGTCCTGTTCCATGAATATTCGTAGCTAAACCCTTCATTCGGTTGAAGGGGTGTACTTGTATCATACAATGTTTTAGACCCTTCTCTTAGTGCCTCTTTGTGTTCAAAACTTGTTCTATGTGCCACATATTAGGTTAGAACTTCCAAGGTTGAGTGGATGCTTTAACGGGCAAAGCTCTTCCGTGGGGTTCGTGAACATACTCGGGTAAGTGGATGCTTTAACGGGCAAAGCTTATCTGAGGAGTTCGACCTCTTTTAAAAACCATTTGGTTGATCGTAACTGAAGATCAAATGGATGCACATAAGGCTAAGATACTTCGAAAGGAGGAATTAGTCTAAATAGAACAAGTGTTCTAAACGATGTTGCAAGTCTTGTGCTAGAAATAGCCTTGATTCATCTTTGAACACTTAGTATGATCATTAGAGGTCAATGATAAACAGACTATGATACAAGGCCCCTAAAACCGAATGCTTTCCTTTAATTGTAATATCAACTGTTACTTTACCTTTCAGTACTAAAATCACAACCAACCCACGCTACTCTCAGTATTTGAATCACAACCATCCCCGAACTGTCCTACTTAAAGAACAACTATTCACCTGACTCCCTTGGGTTCGACCCCTACTTACCCTTTACTACCCACTAGTAGAGTACGAGTAGCGGAGATATAAATTTATTTTGCACAGAGAACATCGCACCTTAACCACAGTGCAGTGGGCTCCGTCACCGCACCATGGATTCACGGACTTTGTTCTTCTCCAAAGGTTTCTTCGTGGAATGAAGCCACTTGAGTGGTCTATGCTTAATGATGCAGCGGGAGGTTCGGTGATGAATCTCACCATGTCTCAAGTCTGGGACCTCATTGATGATTTGGCCGAGAGCTCAAAACGAGGGCCAATGCACCAAACTGAAGATAAGGCACCGACGGTGAAAGCGGACTTCATTGCCGAACCAGCCAAGTCTAACACAGTCCTCACTACCGAGCCAACGGAAGTCCCGGTCCTAACTGATGAGTTACCCGAGACATACCCGGACCTCACTACCGAGCTGCCTAATTCAGACCCGAACCTCAGTGTGATTACCCCCGGAGACCATATAAATGACGAGGATGAGGACCCATGGTTGCCTGAAGAAGAACTCCACTCAGATTACCCCTGGGAGTTAGAAGAAAAACTACCCAATTTAGGCCCGGTCCTCATCACCAATCTGCCCGAGGAAATCACACCAGTCCAGCACCTCATTGCCGAACCACCCGAGACATGCCCGGACATCACTGCCGAACTAACCGAGAAAATCACGGTAGGCCCGATCCTCACCAAAGAGCTGCTCAAGAAAGACCCGGTCCTTATGGCCGAGAAGCCCCTGCCTAACCCTTCATGTTTTATGCAGATCATAGCCACCGAAGATCATTTATTCAATAATGATGAGGTGCAAGGGGAGTTGGAGGCAAATCAAGAGCCAGAAAAGCTGGCTGAAAACTCACTCGTTCTAGGATGGCCAATCATCTCTGCCACTAAGAAGAGGCTTCACATGGGAACAAGCTCAAGGTCGCTCGTGTTCAATGGCACAATACTTAACTTCCAGAATGCAATGGTGCCACCCACTCAAACATGAAGAAGCGGCCAAGACATGGGCCAAAAGAATGGAAACCCGGCAGGAGGAACAAACGAGCACGGCTCGTTGGACCAGCAGCTATGGTCAAGGAGCCCTCATCTTCACGGAGCAAAAGGGCAGTCGAGAAGAAGTTCAACCTCACACGCCCATGGGATCCCACCTTATGATCCCTAAATGAGGTACCGTCGAGCCAACGACTTTAAACAAAGGCACTTGCCGGGAGGTAACCCGGCATATCTAGTTTTTTCAGTTTTTATGTTATTTCCTTTCCTTAGTTAACTAGTTTTTTGAGCTTTTGAACCTACGTTGTTCCGTGAGGAATGGCTTCGTTCAAAAGTGTGGGGGTAATTAAGTAATAGTTGTACATAGTAGACAGCATGTTTTGAAAATATACACTTCCATGATGTGAAAATAGATAGACCCGATTCATGCATTTCTTTGTGAAATCTAAATTGTGTAATAACATGCGAATTTAACTTCCTACTTGTCCTTGTGTGCTGAGATAAACGTAGGATGTGGAGTTGAAAGAAACGCCCTAGAGAGGCTTGACAAGCACTTAAGGGACCGGATCCTTACTATACGGTTATGTAAAAATTGTGGAAGCTGCACTTCGGGCTTCTTGGTGAAGAGTGGACTCCGCCATACAGCGTCTATGCAAGAGGCGGGACGGGAATCAAACCGTCCATTCTCTAGTCCAAAGTAGCCGGGAAAATAGATGAGCAACCATCATCTTGACCCGCGCGAAAAAGGCAAGGATGAGAAAGAGCGGGGAGGTATTTCCATATGCTCTCGGGCGATGATTGGACCTCCCAAAAGTGAAGAAATTGACGAGCAATCATCAAAGGAGCAAAGCTCAAAGAAGAAAAAAAAGAAATCAGCCAATATGGTGAAAACAAAACCGAAGCAAAAGTGAAGTACTCAAAGAGTCAAATCAAAGGCCGAAGGCCAAACCTCACTACAAAAGCTGTCCAACCACACAAACAAAGAAAAAGAGCTCAGCCCAAGTTGCCCGAATCAATCACGTGCTAGAAGAAGCAAGTAACATAACCATATAGTAAGATCGGATCCGAGAGTGCAGTTCAAAGGCCTAAAAAGTGGCTATCTCCCAATCATCCAAATTGATTTGCATCTCGGCTCAAAGGTAACAAGTATCTAGTTAGTTTCATATGCGAGCATGATTTCGTTTGGAAGCAAGTAAGTTATGCATGCTAAGGTGAAGTCTAGTTTTGCATCCATCATTCACATTTAGGACTTAGGGTATTTTTGTTCCTCTTTTTGACTACACTTGTTCGGGACGAACAAGATTAAGTGTGGGGGTGTTTGATGGAGCATATTTATATGATTCATTAAACACTACTAAACCCACCAATTAGACATTTGATGATATGAACAAGTGCTTGTTAATGCCATTTTGTGTATACAGGCTATTTTGGGGTCTAAAGAGGAAACACGCTTAAAAAGGGAGAATTGTGCCAAAAAGCCAGACAAGGCCTGAGAAGACCAAGTCGGGGGCCGAGAAAACCAGGTCGCGCCCAGGTTGCGCCCGGGCATCGCCCTGGGGCGCGCCCGAAAACCAGTGCCGGGCGTGCCGAGAACCGCTACCGGGCGTACCGAGAGCATGTACCGAAGAATGAGGAGCGCGCCCGGGGCCCGCGACCGAGAAAGATAGGTCCCTGACCGAGGCCCGCGGCCGAGAAACCAGGTCCCCGCCCGAGACAACGCCCGAGACAACGCCCGAGCACGCCCGAGACAAGCACCCGGTCCCGACCAAGGCCTGCGCCCGAGCAAAACTTCAAATCTGGCCACGACCACTCTCCGAATGCGTTCCGGCAAATCTAGCTCCAGCATTCATCTTAAAATAACTTCAAAATACTAGAACCATCGCCAAAAAGCTGAGAACGCAATGTGAAGGCACCGAGCCCGGTAAAGGCTAAACAAGGGCAATTTCGGCTGTTTTGGGATTTCGACCATGTTCCGGGCAGAATTTGGCTTAGCATCCTTCTTGAGATCATCTTAGAATGACTTTTTCATTCAGAATACACTCTCCAAAATCCAAGAAGCTCCGACCAAAGCTCCGGTCAGATTCCGGCCATATTCCGGTGAACCTCCGGCGATGCTCCGATCAAGCTCATATCCTCACCACCATTCTCCGGTCATTTCTTGCTCCGGCCACATTCCGGTGAAGTCCAACTAAATCCAAACTACTTATTTCCCGGTTGGCCTTACTATTCACTTCAGTTGATCTTTGGGAGGAAACTAAGCCACAACTAAGTCAAGTGACTTGTCCCAAGCCTCAACCAAGTCCAAGTGACTTGCCCAAGCTTCAACCATAGCCAAATTCTTGGCTCATGGAAGAGATAAGATCAAGTGGTGGCTTGAGCTCAAAATATCCCAAGTGGTGGCTCTTATCCTCTCCCACACCCATGTGCAAGTTGCCAAGTGATTGGCTCTTGGAAGCAAAGCCATGTGCAAGGGGGTGGAGTGCATGTGGGTTGGCTTGTGTGGTGGCTTGTGGTTGGAGGAGAAAATGGATGGCTTGGATGAATGCAAGTGTGCTCCAATCCAATGGTTCCCCCATAGATATTTCACCTCCAATACTTAGCTCCCAAGTTTCCTAAACCTATAAATAGAGGCATTGCCTCATGTAAATAATCATCCCTTGATCCCATTCCTCTTGTTCGAATTCCTTAGAGAGATAGAGAGCTTAACTCTCTTCTCTTCATTTTCAATACACACTTTGTTCTTCACTTGTTCTTGCTTTGTTCTTCATTTTGGAGCTACTTCCCTTGCTTTGATCTTTCTTAGGAGCTCCTCTCCTCCACTTGTTGTAGGTACAAAGCCACGGCTTCCTTACTTTTCCTTTACTTTCTTTACTTATTCTTGCTTTCCTTTGCCTTGTTCCTTTGCCTTGTTCCTTTACTTTGTCATTGCTTTGGAGCTCATCTCCCTTTACTTGTTCTTGTTCAAAGCCACGGCTTGCTTGTATTCCTTGACATGAATACAAGTAGCTAAGGCTTATATTCGGTTGAGGGTTCTTGCCCTTGTGCCAACATCTTGAGACTTTTGCACTTTATGTTATTTTACACTTCTCTAGTCTTTGAGATCTAGTTTGAGTAACACCTTTGTCGGGTTATTCAAGCTAGGAAAGGCTAGAAGCCTAAAACTTGACGTGTGTATTTTTGGGATACGGTCAAAAACAATTTATAATCAACCGGTAAGACCGGTGTCGAACCCAAGGGAGCAAACGGACTACGCGCTAGTTCTATCAAGTTTTCTTACTCGGCTAATTCCTAAAATTCAAATTGGTTGAGTTATCAATGATTGTAAAACAAGAATGAAGTGGTTTTAGGGATTGAATTCAATTAAAAGCGAGTTTCGAGGGATTAATCCCCTCCTTGGCAATTTCCCAATGATCATGCAAACAAGAGTTCAATTAATTAAGAGTTGATGGGTTTTGAACCTAGCCTAGACTAAGAATTAGGCTATTACGCGTATCTAATCTTAGTCAAGCCATCTTAGTTAGGATCTCACTAATTAAAGGGTGTTGATCCACTATATAGCATTTACTCTCATAAATGCTATATGCATAAAGTTCTAGTTCACCTCTCACCATGCATTTACTCTCATAAATGTAGGTTAAGTTCAATTTTACTATATCAAAACCATCCCTAAGCTTTCTCAAGACTTAGATCAAAGTTCTAACATAAACATGTCACTTAGGCATTTTATCAAACACTTAGAGACATGTCTAACATGAAGAGCATAGTAAAAATGAAATCAACTTCAATAGATCTATCCAAATGTGTTCACAATGATCATTGAGTACCAAGGAGGTTCATAGAACCCCTCAAAACACAAGGGAGACTACTCACTCATCATGTAAGACAACATGATGAGTAGGTTTTTACAAGCAAATCTAGGAGAAAAGAAGAGGGAAAGAGTAGGATGATTAGTCCTAGTGAACTCCCTTGATCTTGATTCCTCCTTGATTTAATGATGATGAAACCCTTGATTTGATCACTTTCCTTTGTCTTCTTCTCCAGAAAAATCCCAGATATTAGGTCAAACTTGCCTCTTTCTATTTATAGGCTCGTCAGAAATTCGGCACTGTAGCAGGTCCAATCGATCGACTGGCGTTGGGCTGTTGGCCCAGTCGATCGACGGGAGGAAGAAAAGTTGTTTGGCTAGCAGGTTCTCAGTCGATCGACTGAGACAGGGTAGGCTCCCAGTCGATCGACTGACAATTCTCAATTTGCAGCACCTCCTGTTAGTCCATTAAGTCGATCGACTGAGATCCAGTCGATCGACTGGGCGTCACGTGATCTGCATGCTCTGGGGCAGGGGACTCTTCAGTCGATCGATCGACTGGCGCTGATCGATTTGCAACACCTCCTGAAACATCATTTAGTCGATCGACTGGAGCAGGGGAGCTTCCCAGTCGATCGACTGGAGACCAAATTCAGCCAACTCTTGCTCTAAAACCCGATTTTCCCCGAGTTTCCTTCCAATGGCTCTTGACACTAAGACATCTAGCTTTGTACCTGAAACGCACGAGAAGAGGATCAAATGACATCAAATAGTATTCGGAATCGAACTAAAGCTATAGTGAAAAATGGGCATTAATGAGTCGAAAACTCGATTCATCAACACTCCACACTTAAGCTTTGCTCGTCCCGAACAAAGTATGCAAATATGCCAAGGAAGTGCAAATGTCGAAATGCTAGTGGTGCTATGTTTTTCGTGCATTTGCCACACTAGATTTAACGAGGTCTCGATCCTTATTTCTAAACATGTTATTGAAAAGTAAATGACAAGTATATACAATCTAACTAGCTCCTTTTCGTAGGCGTGACGAATGCATTTAGCATATGCATTAAGCCTTTAAACCCCTAGGCTACCCTAGTGGACGAGTTATAGTCTCGTGAGAGTTTTCAGAAAAGGGAATACTCACAAATCCCATATATGCACATGTCCCATAAGAGTGAATGCAAGAGTGCTCAACCAAGGCTACGATTATTCAAAACCAATCCCTCACCTCAAGCTAGACTAGCGCCACAATATCATAAAAAGAGCTTTCTCAACCTTTTGAGTACCTTTTTCGACGTGCATTCAAGAGCGTCAATACTAGGGCTATGAAATGACTATCCAAAATTCTACTCATTTTCAAAACAACAAAATAGAAGTAAGGCTTATAGCTTGCACAATAGAGTGTCAACCGCTCACCTATGCTAGCTAGGGCTAGTCCATGGGCTCGCGGCAAGAAACTCATTCCCAAGTTTTAGGCGCTTAAGCCGTAATCCATAAGGGAAGTGGAGTTCGACACTAATGTTTTTTTTTAATAAACAAGCATAGACCAAATGATAGCTCTCGTGCAAGCACAAGGATCGTCCAAGAATTATTCTAACAAGCACACGATGGAAATGGCTAATCCCGCACAAATATAGAATGATGGAAGAACATAGGGTCAAGTCGTAAGTGCTTCTCATTTTCTTATTGAGACAAATGCTTTCGAGGGGGGACTTACCTCCCTAACCCCCAGCATTTGCTCATTCATTCAGGTTTTTTTTTATTATGACTCCACACTTAAAACTTGACAATATGTTCAGAAGTTGTAAGGGATGTGCGGGAATTAATCATGAACAAGGCACTATGTTAGAGAACTCAAGTCACCAAAGAGCATTCAAATGATCTAAGTTTTTCACAACGATTTTTAAAAGTGTTTGCTAGCTTGATCCAAGGTGTTGCAACGAAAATACTTAGAAAGTTGGATAGTCAAGATGTAGCAATGATATTGATTCTCAAAAATGCATGCTTAAAGGACTAGGTCGGTAAATGTGGCACATAGGCTAGATGCGATCTATAGGGATTTAGAATTTAAAATCACAAGCCTATGCGGTTAAAAACACTCTCATGTTGGGACAATGAGCAAGTATGCAAGTGTCCATCTAGAAATGATATGTATAGCATGCAATCATGTGAACTATGCGCATCAAAACCACTCCACACTTAATTCAAGCTTAGTCCCTAAGCGCAAAGAATGATAAAATAAAGGCAAAGGCGCATAGGAACTCCCCTCGTTTGTAGTGCCGGTGATATAATCCATAAGAGTGAGAAATAGCCTTTTGGTTGCAAGTGTAGATATAAGAGGATGTTTTAGACATGATAGGAATATGTGGATGTATATCCTGTAGAGTGAACAATCTAAATGGTAAACACCTCCAATATCATCATAAGAATATAGCATACAACCAATAGGCAAGAAAGGATAGATATCACCAAAATAGCATACATCATCAAAAATGCGCCAAAAGGCGACTTATCATCCAAATCAACATCCAATGCAACAAGTCAAATAAGGAAAATACACATGTGGAAATAGAAATGAAGCATGGACTAGGATGTAGCCTCGTCGTCTCCCGGAGGGGTCCTCCGAGCTGAATCAACGACTCCATCATCCTCAAGCGGCTGCGTGACACCGGGGAGGAGAGGGCTATCGCCTAAGGCAGAATCCACGTAGGGGATCGTCTCTCCTGGGAGTGGAGTGCCCGCCTCCCCAAATGCTGAAACTGGCGAGAAGGGTAGTGGGGAGGCGCCACGCGGTGCTGAGAACTCTGGAGCGAGTGGAGTGGCAACTGAAGTGCTGGGGCCTCTGTCGAATGATAAAACCGTGGATCTCAGCCACTCCCACTCCCGGCGGGCTCTAGCATCAGACTCTCGGACAAAGTCCTCGAGGCGAGTCAGTCCACTCCTCAAGTCTGCCACGCCGGTCGTCAAGCTAGCAATATCTGAAGTGACTCTCTGTCTCCACTCTGCCGTATCATCAACAACTGGAGGGGGAATATCGGTTGCTGGCTCTACTGGTGGCAACTCCTCATCTGCCTCTGGGATGACTGCCGGTGGGGGAGGAGGTGAACCGGGAGGAGAGGGAGAGGGTGAGAGGTGGGCGAGACAGTAAAGGGCAAACTTCTGCTTGAAGGCCCTCCTCTTCGCAGCAGCATCGGCCACAAGTGTCTCCACATGAGGCGACGGGTCACTACTCCATGTCTTACCGTCCCGCTTCACCATGTGCATATTCTTCATCAAGGTGATATCCAGCAAACTCCTAGCAGGGGCCTCACAACCCTCGTGGTCAAAGGTGAAGTTACACCTTTGGGCTATCAGCGTAATCAAGGAGCCACCTCCCAAGCCCTTGTTCGTCGCAGTCGGCTTCACAATGGCCTCAAACCGATTGGCAAGGACTACTAGCCAATCAATGATCTCCCCGTGATCCATGGCAACCATGAGGTCCATATCTGGCAAGGTCACCTTCCTACCCCTCTCAGTCCTCGTATTGATACCAATAGAAATGACGTGGTGCATAATCTTCCACACTGGATCAACAATCGCCGAAGAATTATATGAAGATATGAACCACTCATTTCTACCAGAGATCCTCTTTCAGAGTCTGGACTGGTCGTGCTCGGTGAATACCTGGGGTGAGCCCGTAGGCTGTGGGAACCCAAGCCACTCTCGGATCATACTCTCCCTGATCCGGAAATCTCTACCCCCCAAAACGAACTCCCAGTAATACTCTGAGGAACCATCCTCGCCCACTCTTTCCTTCACTGACTCAAAAGAGCATAAAAACTCCTCAACTACCCTCTGGTAGGAACCCGGATCAACAGCAAATATAAAGGATAAACCATGAGTAGTGAGCCGAGATTGTACCTCAGTTGCGACAACATTGTCGATGCCGCGGAGTAGGCCCATGTCCAGGTACAATGTCGGGATGGCCTTCATCTTCTTCGCAACCATAGTGGCGTGACGAGTCCTGTGCTTCTCGTCCCTGAAGACCAAGGGAGTCGAGAATGGGTACGGGACCGGAATGGGCATCGGTCCCGCATAGGGCTCCTCATGAGGCTCGGTTGGCACTAAGGCCATGGAGGAAGGTGCAGCAGCAGGGGCGGGCTCCCTATGCACAGGGGGCAGAGGGACTCTAGGGGCAGGAGGCACTGGCGCTTTCCTCTTCGGCGCCGGCTTCCTCGGTGGAGGCTTTTTCTTCTTTGGGGGCGGCGTGGAAACCGGCGCGGCCTCAATCTCCTCCTCTGAACTCCGGTCAGCAAGAGAATCCCTCAAAAGCCTCCTCTTGCGGGTAACAAGAGGTCTATCATCCTCGTCCTCTAACGTGAAGTCGTCAATTTGCTCATCGATTGAGGGCTCGTGAGCGATCCCCTTTCCTTTTGCTTTCGAACTGGAAGATGAATCGGCACGACCCATAGTGCACTTGGAAATGGAGGCCTGAGTCAAATTGAGCAAAAACTCAAAAATGGCACTGAACTGTGGTCGAGTCGATCGACTGGCTGAGGACCGATATCTCAGTCGATCGACTGAGGGTCGAAATCCGATCGGATTAGGGCCGTTTTTGGGTTTTTCGCCGGAGGGAATTTCGAATGAAATTGATGGGTGGGGTTTGTAGGCGGGGTAGATAGGAGTTGAATGGTGGTGGAATCGGACAGAACGGATGGCGGAGGAGGGAGATCGGCGGCGGTGGAGATTTCCGGTCGGAAATCGATTTTTTTGGGGCGGCTGAAGGCTCGGTCGGTGCGGCGGCTTGATGGCGATGGAGAGGCGGTGGCAAGGCGCGGCTAATAGCAGTTGAGCGGCGAGGATCGGTGGAGTTGGAAATCGGATTGATTTGAAGGATTTTGGAGTTAGGGTTTCGGATGGAATGAAGAAATGAGGAAGAAGGGTTTGGATAGGACAATCCTAGTCGATCGACTGGGAGCCCAATCGATCGACTGGGAAAACACGAATTACATGCCCCTCTGAATCTCTGTCCAGTCGATCGACTGGCTTATCACTTACCTCCCAGTCGATCGACTGGACCCCAAATTCCTGCAAAAAATATTTTGTACTTCTCATCGAATCCCAACTCCACACTCAGAATTTTTACTCATAATCAAGAATAGGTACCACTCAAAATATCACATATAATCAAGGCACGCCCCTTCTAAGCAATCACTAGCACATAGCATACGATTTTCAAGCAACCAAGCTAGGATTGCCACTCCATACTTAAAACGCCACCATCATCAAGAAAATTCATGCAAGCCTCATATCACATCACACACACCTAATCATGCATAGGAAATTATCCAAACCACCAAACCATATCACAAGTTCACAAAAGGCATGCTACACATTTATGAAAGTTACTTGTGCATAGATAGACGACTCACAAACCGGGGTACCTCCCGTGAGGTGCCTAGTTTAACGTCTTGGCAAAGACCGAGCTGATCCTTTTCTCACTAAGAAGCACACTTGAGGAGTCCATAGCTAGGATCCCTCCTCAAGCGGATTAAGGCACTCTATGGGTCGGTCAAGGGGAATGTGGCATTTTGCTCATCACGAAATCCTTCTCTATAGTGCTTTAGCCTTTGTCCATTCGCCGTGAAGGTAGTCCCATCATTGTTGAGCAATTCTACGTGTCCATCCTCATAAGGCTTGTGGACAATAAATGGACCACTCCACCGGCTTCTCAATTTTCCCGGGAATAGCTTAAGCCTAGAATTAAAGAGCAAGACCTTCTCTCCCTTCTTGAATTCACGACGAAGTATCCTTTTGTCGTGCCATTTCTTGGTCTTCTCTTTATAGATCCTAGCACTTTCGTAGGCCTCATTCCTTATTTCTTCTAACTCATGGAGTTGAAGCACCCTATGGTCTCCCGCCATTTGTAAATCCATATTTAACGTTTTGATTGCCCACATCGCCTTGTACTCCAATTCCACCGGCAAGTGGCACGGCTTCCCATAAATAAGGCGATAGGGAGACATTCCAATAGGGGTTTTGAATGCCGTACGATAGGCCCATAGAGCGTCATCTAGCTTTGATGACCAATCTTTTCTTGAGCTCCCCACGGTTTTATCCAAGATTGCCTTGATTTCTCGATTTGAAATTTCCACTTGCCCACTAGTTTGTGGGTGATAAGGAGTGGCAACCTTGTGACTAACTCCATATTTGCGAAGCAAGGCCTCGAAATGTCTCTCCTTGAAATGCGAACCACCATCACTTATAACGGTCCTTGGCACCCCAAATCTCGGAAAGATGATTTTCTTGAATAGTTTCGTGACCACCTTGGCATCACAAGTGGGGGAAGCGACGTCTTCAACCCATTTTGAGACGTAATCAACCGCCACCAATATGAATCGGTTCCCAAATGAAGAAGGAAGAGGGCCCATATAGTCAATGCCCCATACGTCAAATATCTCGACTGGGAGGATGCTTTGTTGGGGCATCTCGTGCCTCTTTGAGATATTGCCGGTCCTTTGACATTGATCACATGCTTTCGCGAATTCATAAGCATCGCCAAAGAGAGTTGGCCAATAAAAGCCGCATTGTAGTACTTTTGACGCGGTTTTTGCTCCACTACCATGTCCTCCATATTGAGAAGAGTGACAATGGTAAAGAATATCTCTCATTTCCTCCTCGGCGACACAAGTTCTATATAGCCCATCCGCGCAAAGCCTATAAAGGTAGGGCTCATCCCAATAGTACCTCTTGGTCTCGGAAAGGAACTTCCTCCTTTGATGGTGGTTCATATCGTGGGGAATAATCCCACAAACCACGAAATTAACGAAGTCCGCGTACCAAGGAAGGGCCTCCGCCTCAACTCTCATGAGTTGCTCTCCAATAAATGAATCATTCACCGGTCTAGCATCCACTTCAATCTCTTCATTTTCCTCTAGCCTTGATAGGTGGTCGGCTACCACATTTTCTACTCCTTTTTTATCCTTGATCTCTATGTCAAATTCTTGAAGCAATAGAATCCATCTTATCAATCTTGGCTTAGAGTCCTTCTTTGCTAAGAGATACTTGATAGCCGCATGATCCGTGAATACTATAACCTTTGAAGCCACAAGGTATGGACGAAACTTATCAAAAGCGTACACGATAGCAAGAAGCTCTTTCTCCGTAGTTGTGTAATTCAATTGAGCACCACTAAGAACTTTGCTCGTGTAATGAATAGCGTGAAGCTTCTTATGCACCCTTTGCCCAAGAACCGCCCCAATGGCGTAGTCACTAGCGTCGCACATAAGCTCAAATGGCAAATCCCACCTAGGGGGTTGAATAATAGGAGCCGAAATCAATGCCTCTTTCAACTTCTTGAAGGCTATTAAGCAATCTTCATCAAAATGAAATTTGGTATCATTGCATAGGAGATTTGTCAATGGCTTTGCAATCTTCGAGAAGTCCTTTATAAACCTTCTATAAAATCCGGCATGACCAAGGAAACTCCTTATTCCTTTCACATCTCTTGGAGGGGGCAATTTTTCCATAACTTCAATCTTGGCTTTATCCACCTCAATTCCTCTTTTAGAGACTAAGTGACCAAGAACTATTCCCTCCTGCACCATGAAATGACATTTTTCCCAATTTAGTACAAGGTTCGTCTCAATACATCTTTTCAAAACTTTAGCCAAATTGGCTAAACAATCATCAAAAGAGGAACCATAAACGGAAAAGTCATCCATAAACACTTCCATAATCTTTTCAATAAATTCCGAAAAAATAGCCATCATGCATCGTTGAAAAGTACCGGGCGCATTACAAAGTCCAAAGGGCATTCGCCGATAGGCAAATGTTCCATAGGGACAAGTAAAGGTCATTTTCTCTTGATCTTGGGGATGAATAGGGATTTGGAAGAATCCACTATATCCGTCAAGATAGCAAAAATAGTCATGCTTAGCTAATCTTTCCAACATTTGATCAATAAAAGGAAGGGGAAAGTGATCTTTTCTAGTGGCTTGGTTGAGTTTTCTATAGTCCACACACATACGCCACCCGGTTACCGTTCTTGTGGGGATTAGTTCATTCTTCTCATTTTTAATAACGGTCATTCCCCCCTTTTTCGGCACTACATGAATGGGGCTCACCCATTTAGAGTCCGCAACGGGTAAAATAATTCCCGCATCAAGCAATTTAAGGACCTCTTTCTTAACAACCTCACCCACAATAGGATTCAACCTCCTAGCTCTCTCCCTAGATGGCATACTATCACTCTCTAAGTTGATTTCATGCATGCATAAATTAGGGCTTATTCCCTTCAAATCATCAATAGAGTAGCCAATAGCATCCTTATGTTTCCTAACCACATCAAGCAATTTTGAGGTTTCAACATCATTCAAAGAAGAGTTCACAATGATAGGCAAGCTAGAATTTGGGCCTAAGAACTCATACCTTAGGCTTGTTGGTAGAGCTTTAAGCTCTACCGAACAAAACTCCTTACCTTTGTCGCTTAGAGTTCCTTCTTCACATTTCTCCTCTAGGATAGCCCAACAATCGCCAATGTCGGGAAGCTCGTTGTCAAGGTCAATTGCACTCATGAGAAGGTTAGTCACACTATACAATTCATAAGTATCAACTAGGTCAAGATAATTACAAGTCATTGTAGAATTAGGACCTCGTTGTGCTTTTTCAAGATTAAACTCAATTTCCTCATCTCCTACACTCATTGTAATTGACCCCTTAGTCGTATCAAAAATAGCCCCCGCGGTGTAGAGGAAGGGCCTTCCCAATAGAATGGGAATTTCATTGTCCTCCTCCATCTCTAGCACCACGAAATCCCCCGGAATATAGAAATTCCCTACTCTAACCGGGACATCCTTAAGAACTCCCTTAGGAAATCTTGAGGAGCGGTCCGCGAGCCTTAGAATCATGCTAGTTGGTTTAGGCTCACCCATATTTAGCTTTTTACACAAAGAATAAGGCATCAACGATATGCTTGCACCCAAATCACACATTGCTCGTTCAATCTTAATATCATTAATAAAGCATGAAATGGAAAAGCTACCGGGATCCTCAAGCTTTGGGGCATGCGAGGTTGGAGTATGGCACTACATTCGCCATTGAGGGACACCGTATCGACATCCTCGATAGTCCTCCTACAAGTAATGACATCTTTTAGAAAACGAGCATATGAAGGAGCTTGAGTTATTACCTCGGTGAAGGGCATTGTCACATAGAGCTTCCTCATCATCTCCGCGAACCTGGAGAATTGCTTATCATTTGTTTTCTTCTTTAGCCTTTGAGGGAATGGAATAGGAGGAGTGTAGACTCTAGGTTCGGCTTTCTCCTTTTCCACCTCGATTTCCTCCTCAACTTGAGGACTAGGGACCTCTTCTTCCAATTCTTCAATATCGGCACTAGCTTGGCCTCCAAGATCAAAGGTAACTCTCTTCCTCTTAGGTAGCTCTACCTCTAAGTCTTTCCCACTTCTCAAGGTTACCGCATTACAATGCTCTCTATTCCCTTGTTCGGTTCTAGCCGGTAGCTTGCCCGGTGCCCTTGTAGATGTCTCGGCTTGTTGAGCAATTTGACTTTCAAGCATTTTGTTGTGTTGCTTAACCTCATTCAATTCTTGCCTCATCTCATTTTGGTTTGCTAAGAGCTTTGCAAACATTGCCTCGATACCGGAGAGTTCACTAGGAGGTTGTGGAGGGGCTTCAACTTGTTGATAGGGCCTTTGAGCTTGAGCTTGATATTGTTGCCCTTGGTTCCTTTGAAGCAAAGTCGGTCCTTGACTTTGATATTGGTTCCTAGGTGGGAACCCTTGATTGTATTGAGTATGTTTAGGACCGAATCCGGGAGGTGTGGATCCGAAATCGGGGCGAGTAGGATTAGTGGTCTTGTAGGAGAAATTGGGGTGATTTCTCCATCCCGAAGAGAACTTTGGTGTAGTGTAGTTGGCTTGAGAGCTTTGCCCTTGATTGGCATTATTGGCATAGTCACTTCCTTGATTTTCTCCCACAAAATTAACTTCTCCATACCCTTCCCCTTGCACATCCCTTTGAACCAAGGGGCAAGAAGTTGTTTCATGCTCGTACACCTCACAAATGTCACATCCTTGCCTTGTTGAAGCTTCCTTTTCCGGATGTTTTAGCTTAAATACCTCATCCGAGAGGTTCTCAAAGTCTTTCCTCAAAGCATCATAATCACTAGAGCTCACTGCTTTTACCTCGTGCCTTTCATGCCTTCTTCTCGGGTTTCCTCTTTCGCTTCCCCACATGAAGTAGTTGTTGGTAATCTTCTCTATTACCGCATATCCTTCATGCGGTTCTAAGTCCATTATAGCACCACCCGAAGCGGTATCAAGAGCAAGACGAGAGTTCCCATCAACCCCGTGGTAGAAAGTATGGAAGACTTGAAGATCATCAAGGTTGTGGTGAGGACAAAGCCTTTGATATTCTTTGTATCGCTCCCAAGCCTCATATAGATTTTCGCCATCCAATTGCGAGAAGTTGGTGATTTGGTTTCGATAGTAGGCCGTCTTGGAAGGGGGAAAATACTTGTTCAAGAAAGCCACGGCTAATTCTTCCCATGTAGTGAAGCTATCGGGAGTTTGACTCCTCAACCAATCCTTAGCCTTTCCCGTGAGAGAAAAAGGGAAAAGCCTCAATAGCTTTGCATCCTCCGAGACTCCATTCACTTTAAATGTAGCACATACTTCAAGAAACGTTGTCAAGTGAGAATTGGGATCCTCGTTGTCTCTACCCGAAAATTGGTTCGATTGAACCATTTGAATAGTGGACGTCTTCAAGTCATAGTCCCGGTTATCGACCGTAGGTAGTTGGATGGGAGAACGGTATCCATAGGCCGTGGGAACGGCATAGTCCTTGAGGGCCCTTCTAGCTAGGGGCAATTGTTGAGGATTGTCTTGGTTTCCTTGACGAGGAGGGGGCGGAGGAGGAGGTGGTCTATTATCCCTATCACCCATGACTACTTGAGTAGTGGAAGTTGATCCTTTGTCTTTGTAGGTCTTACTCCTTGTAAGATGAGGGTTAACTAGCTCTCTAATAGGTTGGTTCAAGTCTCTATCCACAATATGAGTAAGCTTCTTGGTCTTTGGTGGCATAAAAGAGGTGAACCTACAAGGGAAACCAATTAAAACAAGTAAGAGTAGGGAAATGATTCAAGAAACACAAGCAACAAGCAAAATAAAGTAAAACATGGAATAGTCGGAGCACTAAATGATTTTCCTAGGGGTAATCTAGCTATTGCTCCCCGGCAACGGTGCCATTTTGACGTGTGTATTTTTGGGATACGGTCAAAAACAATTTATAATCAACCGGTAAGACCGGTGTCGAACCCAAGGGAGCAAACGGACTACGCGCTAGTTCTATCAAGTTTTCTTACTCGGCTAATTCCTAAAATTCAAATTGGTTGAGTTATCAATGATTGTAAAACAAGAATGAAGTGGTTTTAGGGATTGAATTCAATTAAAAGCGAGTTTCGAGGGATTAATCCCCTCCTTGGCAATTTCCCAATGATCATGCAAACAAGAGTTCAATTAATTAAGAGTTGATGGGTTTTGAACCTAGCCTAGACTAAGAATTAGGCTATTACGCATATCTAATCTTAGTCAAGCCATCTTAGTTAGGATCTCACTAATTAAAGGGTGTTGATCCACTATATAGCATTTACTCTCATAAATGCTATATGCATAAAGTTCTAGTTCACCTCTCACCATGCATTTACTCTCATAAATGTAGGTTAAGTTCAATTTTACTATATCAAAACCATCCCTAAGCTTTCTCAAGACTTAGATCAAAGTTCTAACATAAACATGTCACTTAGGCATTTTATCAAACACTTAGAGACATGTCTAACATGAAGAGCATAGTAAAAATGAAATCAACTTCAATAGATCTATCCAAATGTGTTCACAATGATCATTGAGTACCAAGGAGGTTCATAGAACCCCTCAAAACACAAGGGAGACTACTCACTCATCATGTAAGACAACATGATGAATAGGTTTTTACAAGCAAATCTAGGAGAAAAGAAGAGGGAAAGAGTAGGATGATTAGTCCTAGTGAACTCCCTTGATCTTTATTCCTCCTTGATTTGATGATGATGAAACCCTTGATTTGATCACTTTCCTTTGTCTTCTTCTCCAGAAAAATCCCAGATATTAGGTCAAACTTGCCTCTTTCTATTTATAGGCTCGTCAGAAATTCGGCACTGTAGCAGGTCCAGTCGATCGACTGGCGTTGGGCTGTTGGCCCAGTCGATCGACGGGAGGAAGAAAAGTTGTTTGGCTAGCAGGTTCTCAGTCGATCGACGGAGACAGGGTAGGCTCCCAGTCGATCGACTGACAATTCTCAATTTGCAGCACCTCCTGTTAGTCCATTAAGTCGATCGACTGAGATCCAGTCGATCGACTGGGCGTCACGTGATCTGCATGCTCTGGGGCAGGGGACTCTTCAGTCGATCAACTGAATAGGTCAATCGATCGACTGGCGCTGATCGATTTGCAACACCTCCTGAAACATCATTTAGTCGATCGACTGGAGCAGGGGAGCTTCCCAGTCGATCGACTGGAGACCAAATTCAGCCAACTCTTGCTCTAAAATCCGATTTTCCCCGAGTTTCCTTCCAATGGCTCTTGACACTAAGACATCTAGCTTTGTACCTGAAACGCACGAGAAGAGGATCAAATGACATCAAATAGTAGTCGGAATCGAACTAAAGCTATAGTGAAAAATGGGCATTAATGAGTCGAAAACTCGATTCATCAAAACTCTTGTCAAGCTTAGTTGTTGAGTACCACCTTTGTCGGGGTACTAGGGTTGTCACCTTTGTCGGGACAACCACATAACACCTTGATGGGTTTGAAGGTGTGGAGTACCACCTTTGTCGGGGTATTTGGATTGTCACCTTTGTCGGGACAACCACACTTAGAAGTGTAAGAGAAATCATTTGGAGTCAATGATAGATGTGTCACAAGAAGAGACCCTAAACCGAATCATTTCCTTCCATTAAAATATCAACTGTTTACTTTCTATACATTTACTTTCTGTCATTTACTTTTTCGCACTGTAATTTACTTTCTGTATAAACCACTCAAACCCAACCCCAATCGCACTTTAATTTATGTGTAAGCTTCATTAAAGAACAACCATTCCACACTGACTCCCTTGGGTTCGACCCCTACTTACCGCTTTACTACCCAATAGTGAAGTCACAAGTAGTGGACTTATAAATTAATTTTGTACACATTGCCTCGCGACAAGGCAGTGCTGTCATCAGCTACTGCCGAAGTTATTTCTATTTGTTATCAATTCCTTGCACGTATATCATATTGGTGTTTTGTACCGCGTCATTGTATATCACTTGGATTTTTTGTGCCTAATTGCCTCGTGATCGAGTTTTTATATCTTTTGCCCCATTTTGAAACTCAATTCTCTAAAATATACCATTTAAAATTCAAATATTCAGATTGCCCCATTTCAGCGAAACCGGTATCAAGCTTTTTTTTATAATACCGATTCCTGGGAAATCGGGATTTTAAAAAATGCATACACGCCTCGATTTGGTATCTACGTAGACCAACTGGAAGAAGATTGAAGCCAACGTAGCATACACGTAGGATACCGGTTTGTGAGAAGTCGGTATCATTATTATACCGGTACGCGGCATACCGGTATCATCTCCAAACATGCCTTTGTTGAAGTACGATGAGGTGCCGAGCTTCTTGCATCCAACGACGCTGTATCCGTTTCTCCGAAGAGCGATCATGGGGCAGTATAACAATCTGGAGAAGCCATTTTGCTTGCTGATGGACACGTTTGACAAGCTGGAGCACGACGTGATTGAATTCATGTCAAAATTTGTACCGATTAAATTGAGTTGGCCCACTCTTTAAAAACCCTAAAGCTCCCGCCGCCGTGCGGGGGACGTACCAGTAAGAATTCACTTTGATGCTCTACGCAAGACTCATCCACGTCATGACATTTATCTTGAATTGATAGAGGGTACTACTTTCTGTCATCCTCAACGGCTTCAGGCAATATGAACTTCACTGGCTGCACTTTATTTTCCGCTATTTGCTCTCTTTGGAGCACCCCATGCTGCACAACATCTTCTGGCGACAACTTACTCAGCTTGTCATAAATGGTATACTGGTACGTCGCCGCGCACGGCGACGGAAGCTTTAGGGTTTTTGAAAAGTGGGCCAACTCAATTTAATCGATACAAATTTCGATATGAATTCAATCACGCCGTGCTCCAGCTCGTCAAACGTGTCCATCAGCACGCAAAACGGCTTCTCCAGATTGTTATACTGCCCCATGATCGCTCTTTGGAGAAACGGATACAGCATCGTTGGATGCAAGAAGCTCGGCACCTCATCGTACTTCAACAAAGGCATGTTTGGAGATGATACCGGTATGCCGCATACCGGTATTATAATGATACCGACTTCTCGCAAATTGGTATCCTACGTGTACGCCACGTTGGGCTATGATCTTCTTCCAGATGGTCCATGTAGGTACCAAACTGAGCCACGTTGGCACATTCGCAAAATGCGCCAAGACAGTTGCTGGGAGATTGGCAAAGGGGATGTTTTGCTTTCTCATTTCTGCGAATGGCTCAATGTGAAGCTTCCTAAGCATGCCGAGTCGTGGACCATCAAAGATGTGGTTAACAGCGATACGATAAAGGATAGCTTCAACAGCATGATTTCTGGGATCATCCCAAATGATATTGACTCTTTCCATCTATCCAACAGTCCGGATAGGCTTTGCTGGAAAGAAGGATCGCCAGGTAGCTCCTCTATCTTCACTACTAAAGCCTCCTATGATAAAATCAGGAAGTCTATGCCCAAGAATAATCTTTTTGCAAATTCATGGCAAGCTTGGCTGCCCACTAAAATAAGTGTTTTCTTGTGGCGCTTATGGCATAAGGCCCTCCCCACAAATGACAATATCACCCGATGTGGCATTTGTGTGGTTTCCAAATGTTGGTGTTGCCAGAAATCCAAAGTAGAGGCGACAGAGCACCTGTTCCTTCACAGTGATATAGCTTCCCCGTATGGGCGTTCTTGGCCGTCAACTTGGATAAGCCAACTCCTGGGGACATGGAGCAATTGAAGAGGGATTGGTTTATTGATCTCAAAAGGGGAGAATACATGTCCTCCCTCTCTCTTTGTCTTGCGGCAGTGACCTTGTGGGAGGTATGGATTCATAGGAACAATAAAATTCATGGTAACCCCTGCAGCAAGGTCAAAACAGGGGTTTTGAGATGGGCCCGAGCGTTGGGTCCCAGGATCAAAGGAAAATACTCCCTTCCTTTCATTCTCAGTTTACCTTGGATAAGCTTAACATCCCCACTCCGGAGAACCACATGCGGGGGCGATGGAAAAAATGGAGTCCCAGCTCTAGTGGCCTCACCCTCTCTATTTCCACCAATAAGAATGTTTGTGGAGGTATTCTGAGAGATTGCAAAGGTACTATGGTCATGGGTTTTAAGGTAAATCTTGAACATGAGGATCTATCTGAAAGTATCATATCGGCTTGTTTGTTGATGGACGAAGAGGGCTGGCTGAGGGATTTGGCCTGCATTCAAAGCTCGCATCCGGATAGTAATATCTTTGGAGCTGATAACTTCATGGGTTCTTGGCCTTATTTTAGTAGATGGCGGGAAGCAAGGAGATTGATAGGTAACGCCAGGTTTAAAAAAATCAACCCCGAATTGAATAATGCTGCCATAGCCCTTTGCTTCCAGGAGACATCGGACTCAATTTACTATAGAGTTCAGGCCATGCCTAAAGCAGTGCGTGTGGCTGTAACAGCCGACTACATTCAGTTGCCTACTTGGTGCCGAACCAGCTCTAAAGCGCCGTTTGACGCTCCCCTTACCCTCCTCCCTGGCACCCCCCGGTGCACCCCGCGTCAAAGGGACGACCGTTTTAGCCCTTACATCTAAGGGCGTTTTGTTTGTTGTTTTTTTTATATGTTTGTTTGTTGTTTGTTCTTTGTTGGTTGTTTGTTTGTTGGTTGTTTGTGGGTTGTCTTTTTTTCTTGCGGCTCCTCTGCTCCTGGCCTGTTCGGCGTTTTTAAGAGGATAGGGATTATAACTATCCTCTGGCGCTTGAGGGCCTTGTATTCGCCCCGATCCAGGCTTTTTGGATCCCTATCAATAAAAGGTGCTGGCTTCGCCCAGTTAAAAAAAAATAGGTGCCAAACTGAGCCGTGTATGCATTTTTTTAAGATCCCGGTTTCTCAGGAACTGGTATTATAAAAAATGCTTGATACTAGTTTACCAGAAACTGGTATTAGCTGAAATGGACAATCTGGATATTTGAGTTTCAAATGGTGTATTTTGAAGAATTGAGTTTCAAAATGGGGCAAAAGATATAAAAACTCACTGTGATCTGTGTTGGCTTTATTACTAGTGCTATACTTTGTTGCTTCAAAATGCTAGTTTCCTAATTTTGATAATTAGCAGTGTTTCATAATTAGGGAACTGAAAGTCTGAAACATTTAATGTGTGAAGTTGTATTTCATATAACTTGAATTGCAACTTTCATAAATTTTTCCTTTTTGTTTAGTTTGTGCAGGAGAAATCAAACAATTTTATATCACCTCGAGACATAAAAGCTAAGTTCATCATCGCACCGTGACATCCACCACTGGCCAGCGAAGACCACCATACCGACGACGAGTATCAGCAGTAGATTAGATTGAAAACAATTTTGTAATCGTATTTTTGTTTATTATACTAACTAAAATTTGGGTGCATATTTTGGTATTTTATTAAACATTTTCAATATATTCAGCATAATTTTCATTTTGTAATTATATTATTATGTATTTTATAAGAGGTCAGATCTGGTGCAAAGCCCAAATATGGTGCAAAATACAAACTCATCTCATTCATTCATTTTGTTAATTCAAATGCTGATAATAGTTGGAGGAAATAAATTAATAACTACCATTTATACGTATATCTCTCTACCAAAAGAGTATAATTGACTAACTAAATAAACAAAATATATTTTATAATTTAATATCTCTCAAATTAAGCACATTCTCTCTCCTCTCTCCTTCTTTTTCCTTCTTCTTAGCCTTTTCCACAGGCAACCATGAAATCTCAACCTCCACGCTTCACCTTTCTCAATCTCAGTGGAAAAACAAGCGGACTCAGCATCAGATCTCAATCTCAGTATCGAATCATTTACTCTACGAAGTATGAAATCAAACACATGATTCGTCAAGAATTATGACAAATTGTCAAATAATAAAAGTTTGAACGTGTATAGTCGTGACGAACTATAAATTGGCGTGACGAATTATAAACAATCGAACTTAATTCGATCAAATTGAAGGAGTAAAACTTCGTTGAACTCAATTTTCACACTCTGGATCATCTTCGACATCAATGGAACTCAACCCAAATTCAAATCAACAGTTTTCATAAAGAAAAAATTGAAATTGAACATGACGAACAATAAAATGGTTGTGACGAATTATAAAAAATCGGACTTAATTCGATCAAATTGAAGGAGTAAAACTTCGTTGAACTCAATTTTTCACACTCTGGATCATCTTCGACATCAATGGAACTCAACCAAAATCAAATCAACAGTTATCATAAAGAAAAAAATCGAAACTGAACATGACGAACTATAAATTGGCCGTGATGACTTATAAAATGCCTTGACATATTATACAATGATACTGCCAAATTTTGGACAAATTTTAGTTACATTTGACGAATTATAGCATTGTTTGTCGAAGTGTACTACAATATGTCGTAATTCATGACGAATTATAGTCCAATTTTGACGAACTATGACATAATTCGTCAAAATTGGACTATAATTCGTTAAGAATTCGTCGATGTTTTTCCACAATCAGATCCGGCCTCCCTTTAAATTCACTCACAACCAGCCAAATTGACGAATTCTTACAGCAGAAGAAATTATTGATACATAGAGATTTCGAGAAGAATCCATCGATCAAAGGGAACGATGGGTTTTCTTTCAAAAAAACTCTCTCATAGCACAGCCGTCGTCGTCCATGGATGAGCGTCGTCGTCGGTGTCGTCGGCATCGTCGTACATGGTGTTGTCGTCGTCGATGAATGAGATCGATTACTTTTGTGGATTTGATGTTGTAGAGATAGAGTTGGGGAGAAGGGAGGAGAGAGGGGTGATGGAGATTCAGATCTGGGATTGTTTCATGGAGGAGAGGAGCGGAGAGAAAGAGTTTTTTAATGGAGAGGAAGAGAGAGAAATAAAGATGGTTACGTGAAAACCAATTTTGATTAATATATGTCATATTTGCCGTCCACGCATTAAAAACCGAAATTAAATATATTTGTTTTCAATTAATCATAGTCATTCAAAGATTTAAATGAATGGTTGAGATAACTTTGTATTTTTTACAATAATTATCACTTTGCACCTGATCCTAAACCATTTTATAAAATAAATTACATATCCATCATAATTTGTAATTAAAAATTAATAACAATGACTTTCCTGAAGGTCCCCCCAATACCCCTAAATTTATAAAGTTTTGATTTCCCTTATATTTCCCGGAATATCCCTAAATTATATAAATTCAGTAACCCCTCTACATCCCCGAAAGACCCCCTAAATTTGAAGAATATGTTTCCCCTCACTTTCGTCGAAACACTCCCTAAATTTGAAGTTAATTTACTGTCAATGGAATGTCTCAACCTTCTCCTAATCTACTCCGGGCTTTTCCACGAAATTTCGCCTAATTACAAATTGAGGGGCTCATTTTAGAGGGGAAGGAGGTTTTCCCTCACTTTCTCCTGAATTTAGTAGTTTTTCAGCAGAATTAAGAGGATGTAAGAGGACTTTTGCCCGCCGAAATTTTTGACCAAATTTATAGTGCATGCTATATTATATACATAAAAGAACGCTAGGTGGTATTAAAGTTTTTTGAATTGGACTCAAAGTTGTCATCATTACATCATAACGAGAATAAGGAGAAATATATCCTTAGCTTGAGAGTTGGATTTCTTATAAAAATCGTGATGATGAGACACTAAGGCCTAAGGGGCGCATAATTGGACATATAAAAAAGGTTAAGGAATCATCCAACTTTAATGATAATGTTTACAACAATTATGTGTTTATAATGAATTTATCAATTAAAAATAAAAATTTGAAAAATCAATTGTAAAAAAAACTAAATTGAATGCTTTGATAAAATAATGATTTGACTATTTACAGAATTCTCTCACTAGCAAGTGAACGGGTGCGCACATTGACCGGGTCAAACATTTTTAAAGAACAAAAAAATTTAGTAACACATTTTCCCCAACCAACCATTTTCCGTTTCCATCGGTTACTCGAAAAAACGTAACCACCAAAAAAAGAAAAAGAAGACAAAAATTAAATCAAAATATGTTTCCTTAAAAACCCAACAAAGACAAAAACAATCCAATTTCCCAAAAATCCGAATCCAAACGGCTGGACGCCTCTTCTTCTCCTTTCTTTTCTATACATCGATCATCGTAGGAAGGAGAAGAGATCACGACGGACCGACCACCGCCTGCAAGTGGGTCCCACACGAAAAACAATAATTAGTTTTGTTCGCAAGTATATATAATACGGCCAAGATGGTGTTGGACGAGTCGCCAAGGACTCCAGCGTCCGCTCCGTCGACCATGGACAGCATCCTCGGACTTCTCCGAATCCGCGTTAAGCGCGGGATCAATCTCGCCGTTCGCGATGTCCGCAGCAGCGATCCTTACATTGTCGTCAAAATGGGTCGACAGGTTCATCATCTATCCTTTTTCTCTCATTTCGTAGGTTTATGATGTTCTTAATTAGAATCTTCTAGAATATTAGTTTTTTTTATTGCATGCGTGTTCCAAATTCCATTTCGTCCAACTTGATGTTTGATACTGTTTCATGTCGTAAATCTGATCTGTATGGGTAAGCAGGCTCTAGATCACAGAGTTTCCAACTTTGAAAGATTTGAGGCCCATAATCAAAATTGTAATAGATGGGAAATCAGGTACAAACTACATATAATTCGTCAAAAGTGATATATAGAAATCAACATTACGACATAGTTTGCCAAAATGGTATATAATTCGTCCATAAAAACCAACCAATGACTGTCATTAATTTACATTTAAAAAAAATTTATTTGCACGAGATCCTTTATCATAATAAGTATTAGCTCCTTGTGTTATAAAGACAAACCTAAATTCCTGATACTAATTTTGTCACAGTTTTGATCATTTGCTAAGGGCCCATTCTATAGGGGTTGGATTTGGGGTGTTGGGAGATTAGATTAGATTAGATTGTGTTGGGTAAGATTAGAGTGTGTTGGATGAGATTGGGGTGAGATTGGGGTGTATTGGATTAGATTGTATTAGATTAAGTGAGTAGAGAGTAGATTAAGTGAGTGAGTCCTACATTAAAAATAATATTATAAAAATGTTAGATATTTAGATTATGTGAGTGGATGGTAGTTTAGGTGAGTGGATCCTAGTTTATAAATAATATTATAAAAATATTATATATATGTGAGTGGAGAGTAGATTAGGGGCCCGTTCTATAGAGATTGGATTTGGGGTGTTGGGAGATTAGATTATATTAGATTGTGTTGGGTGAGATTGGAGTGTGTTGGAAGAGATTGGGGTGTGTTGGGTCATGGGTGAGATTGGGGTGTATTGGGTGAGATTGAATTAGATTGTATTAGATTAGGTGAGTGGAGAGTAGATTAAGTGAGTGGGTCCTACATTAAAAATAATATTATAAAAATATTGGATATTTAGATTATGTGAGTGGAGGGTAGTTTAGGTGAGTGGGTCCTAGTTTATAAATAATATTATAAAAATGTTAGATATATGTGAGTGGAGAGTAGATTAGGTGAGTGAAGATTAGATTAGATTAGGTTGTGTTGGGTGAGATTGGATGAGATTGGTGAGATTGGGGTGTGTTGAGTGAGATTGGGGTGTGTTGAGTGAGATTGGGTGAGATTGGGTGAGATTGGATTGTGTTGGGTGAGATTGGGTCGGATTGACCCAATCCCTATAGAACAGGCCCTAGGTGAGTGGAGATTAGATTATATTAGGTTGTGTTGGGTGCGATTGGGGTGTGTTGAGTGAGATTGGGTGAGATTGGATTGTGTTGGGTGAGATTGGGTCGGATTAACCCAATCCCTATAGAACAGGCCCTAAGTATGCCTCAGCCGATGTCTTAACTATATATTTCACTTTAAATTTCAAGCCATTATTTTGCTGTTGTGAAATTAGTTGAATTTTGGTGAAATGTAGTTTTGTTGGGGTTACTGATACACATAATTTGATTCAGGGCCTGTTCTATAGGGATTGGGTCAATCCGACTCAATCTCACCCAATACAATCCAATCTCATCCAATCTCACTCAACACACCCCAATCTCACTCAACACACTCCAATCTCACCCAATCTAATCCAATCTCCACTCACCTAATCTACTCTCCACTCACATATATCTAACATTTTTATAATATTATTTATAAACTAGGACCCACTCATCTCAAAAACCCTCCACTCACTTAATCTAAATATCTAACATTTTTATAATATTATTTTTAATGTAGGACCCACTCACTTAATCTACTCTCCACTCACCTAATCTAATACAATCTAATCCAATCTCACCCAACACACCCCAATCTCACCCAATACACCCCAACCTCACCCAATACACCATAATCTTACCCAACACAATCTAATCTAATCTAATCTCCCAACACCCCAAATCCAATCCCTATAGAACGGGCCCTCAGTCATTAGATGGCTTGTGAATGTATTTAGCTTCTGATGATGATGATGGTGATACATTGCTGTAGAAACTGAAGACGCGAGTGATAAAGAAGGACATCAATCCAGAATGGAATGAGGATTTAACCCTCTCTGTAGCTGATCCTCATCTCCCCGTCACACTGGTATGTACTGGTTTAGTAGGAATTCATATCCGGTCATGTGTAATATGAACATTGAAATAGTCATCACTTTAAGCGCGCATACATATTTAATATGCAAACTTGTCTGCCTTAGAGATTTTGCTCGTCTATCTTTTGCATTTTTTTTATAGCTCAAAGTATGATGTAGGAAGGTAGTTGCCCTATTTGATGTTTAAGTATTATTATTTTTCAATTTTCACAGACGGTATATGATCACGACACGTTCACGAAAGATGACAAGATGGGAGTTGCAGAGTTTGACGTAAAGCCATTCCTAACTAGTTTGAAGACAAAGACAGATGGGCTCCCAAGCGGCACAGTCTTGTCAAGGATACAGCCCTGCAGGAAAAACTGCCTTTCGGATGAAAGCTGCACCATGTGGAAGGACGGAAAGGTTATCCAGGACATGATCCTAAGGTTGAAAGATGTGGAATGCGGTGAGGTTGAAATCCAACTTCAGTGGATTGATCTCCCCGGCTCCAAGGGTCTGTCTTTATAGTTAACCGCACCAGTCCACTAATCTCGCGTTGTTATTAACTGTTTGGCCGCTAGCTTTGGGATTCACTGTCTGCACCGACATTTTGTGATTGTGTAGACATCCTGCAATGGTATGAATGCGGTTTGAATCGTAGTGAACCGATGGAACAATGTGAGACCCCCTTGTATTTTGGTGTATGAGACTTTCATGTTTTTTCCGATACGGTTTGTATTAGAAAAGAAGTAGAATTAAGAGAAGATAACACAACCCTCTTGCTGAAAATGATTTGCTACAAACAGGACATTGATACAATACGCTTTCAGCTCAGTCTGATATTTAGAGGAGACATCGTAAAAATCACTTCTTCGAAAATCTCCTTGTGTTCCATTCCTCATATGACTAAAATAAAATTCACTTCTTCGAAAAATCTCCTGATGAGATAGGAGTAAATAACATACAAACTTCTCGTACGTTAGGGTATAGTCCGATAGCAAAGCCAAAACATCATAACATTTTAATCCCAAAATGGGGTACGGCGTATGAATAGAATAGAAAAGAAGAAAAAAAAATCAGATAAGCTTCCTCACAAAAATTCAGCATGTTTTAGTTTTAGGGTGGGCGCAACTAGTTTGTAAATTTTGCAAACTGCATCTAAAAAATTAAAATCAAATATGTGATGCGGTTTGGTTCAAAAATTGATTTTAAAGCTGACAAAAAATTGAAGTTGCACAGTAGAGAGTAGAGACTTCATTTTTTTATAAAGATAAACTGAAGTCAAAACTTGAAGAGATTAAAAGCAGAGTTTAAAGTCAACACAATATGATAAAATTCAGCAAAGAGACGAGGTCTAACTTAAACAACCATCAACAAACAATTTTTAAAATAAAAAACTCACGGATTCCATAATTCAAGAACGAAGATAAGACCAAACGATAACGATCGAGACTCTCGTGGCTTGGCAGCTTGGGAAAAACAAAGATTGGATGTGCAACTATGACGAAGAACGAACGAGGAAGAGGAAGAGAAACGAAGGAACTACTTACGAGCAACAATAGAAATCAATTACGACTTAATTTTAAATTGGGCTTGGGCCATAAATTATTATTTTTGTTATTTTTTATAATGACTTTAAATTTTTAATTATTTAATTATTTATTTATATATGCGATGCGGTGCGGTTTAAAACAGGTGGTTTGGGATATGAAATCGCTTCCGCATCGCTATATTCGATTGCGGTGCATTTTTAACAAATTGGTTTTTGTCCAAAGCGGTGTGGTTAACCAAAGACACATTTGTGGTGCGGTACAGACGATTTTTAACTTTGGAGCGGTTTTTGCCCACCCCTATATATAGATTATAAACAGTATTTGTTTGAAATACACAAATTTCAAGTATCATGTGTAATGGTCTAGCGGTCACAGTCCTGGTTGAATAACCAAGAGGTCGACGGTTCGAACCCCCTCGGATGCACGGATATGAGTTTGGGACTTGTGTTCATTCCTTGCTTATTATAGTGGAATTTAATTTTTTTTAAACAAACCTCAACTTGTGAATAAGGAAGGAACTCGAAATGTTACCTATCTATTTTAGAGATCATGTTCTAAATTACTAATTTTTTTCAATAAGAATAAAGTAAATAATAGGTATATGAATAATGTTCAAATGATGAACACAGTAGTCATCGTGAATTCAATCATGTCAGCTTCATTTAAAATGACTAAATAAAAAAGGTTAATGTAGTGGTAGAGAAAAAAAAATTAAAATTACTTAATAAAAAGGTTTATGCAGTGTTAGAGAGAAAATGTCGATTTATTATATTTATACTTAAAGCATTTTCCATCATGATAAAAAAAAATCATTTCATTCATCTCTCTCTTTTACTTATCTCTCATAACTAAGGGCCTCTTCTTTAGGGGTTGAATTTGGGGTGTTGGAAGATTAGATTAGATTAGACTGTGTTGGATGAGGTGTGTTGGATGAGATTGGGGTGTGTTGGGTGATGTTAGATTAGATTGTATTAGATTAGGTGCGTGGAGAGTAGTTTATGTGAGTGGGGCTCTAGTTTATAAATAATATTATAAAAATGTTAGATATTTATAAAAAGTTTGAATAACAATTAATTAAATTATTATAACAATCTTTTTTACACTGTATGTTATATATAGAAGGTTAAATAAAATTTGATTCGAAAAGGCAATATATTTTATAATCATCATAAAAAATTTACAACTATATTTTAAATATTTTATAATAAAAAATAATATAAAAAATTGATAAAAAATTAGTATTTTTATAAAATATGTATAAATAAATATGTTTCTTATAAATATAGTTATTAAAAAATTACTATTTTTATAAAATTGGTATAAATTTTAGAATTTTATAAATATATTCATTTTGTTAATTAATTTTTTTAAAAGTTTGAATAACACTTACTAGAAAGGTAATATATTTTATAATAAATGTAAATAATATGTATGGAAAGTAGTTTAGCTTAGTGGAGATTATAGATTAGATTAGATTAGCGCATATGCACTGGTTGCATTCTTGGGGAGAATTGTGGACGTCCGAGGAAGGGGTTTTGTGCAGCGGTGGCGAGCTTGGGGAGATGGCGTGCTGAGCGAGGATTTCGAGGCGAGAACGTTTTCTGTGATAGGAAAATATAACATTTTAATACCTTTGGTTTAGTATTCACTTTCCTTTCTCACTGTAACTCGGTTTGGTTCAGAGGATTTGTAACTCGGTTCAGTACCATTATGTAAACAGACACATCTCGTGCCTGAGAAATCAACAAAAACACATTTCACTGAAATCTCATATTCTCTCTCTTTTCGGTTATCCAAATCCAGCAATCCTCGAAGTGATTTTCTTCTCACAATCATCGTCTGGACTGGGTTTTCCTATCTTCGATCTCTCGGTGAGCTCTAGATAGGTATTAATCATCTGTGCTGCGAATCCGATCACATTGGTATCAGATTCAGTGACCTCGTGACCTAAATCTATGTCAGAAACCCGTGCTCAATCCATGGCAGTGGCAGAGATGAACCGCCAGTTAGAGGAAGTGCGGAAACAATCCGAAGAACGTACTCAGGAATTAAAAGATGAGCTAGCTGGCATCAAGGAGTTACTTCAAAACTTCGTCAAGCAAAAACAACAACAATCAGACCATTCACCATCCAAATCTGACCCTAGTAGCTCTATCTCAAAAGCTCCAAATCCGACGAATCAATCTCCAGATCCACCTGACCTAGCTGCTTTCACACAGTTACGACAACCACCAGACATTCAACGAGCTCCAATACTCCCAGGTGGTCTCGCAACCCGTATATCCAAGGTTGATTTCCCCAAATTTGATGGCTCCTTGTTCCGCGAATGGATCTACAGATGCGAACAGTTTTTCATGTTGGATAACACAGCTCCTGAGCTGAAAGTCCGTCTTGCATCTCTACACATGGAAGGTAAAGCACTTCAATGGCATCATAACTATATGAGTAGTCGCTTTGATCAATTTCCTTCTTGGCCTGAATACATTATTGCAGTTTCCACCCGATTCGGAAGATTATTTGATGATCCCCTAGCAGACTTGGTGAGTTTGAAGCAATCCAATGACTCAGTGGAGGATTATTTAGACAAGTTCGAATGTGCTCTTACTCGTATGAACCTGTCTGCTCCTCATGCTTTGAGTATTTTTCTGACTAATATGCATCCTCACTTGGCACTCCATGTTAGACAATTTAATACTACTATAGTTGCAGAGGCTGCTAGGATTGCTCGACTGCATGAATCCTCACTACAGCAGACTCCCCAACAATATTCAAGAGTCCCCTTCAATCCCTACCAAAAATCCCAAACACCAAACACCTACACAAATTCCTTTCCTCCCCTCTTGCCTACACCAGAAACTCCTAAGACTCCTCAAAATCAACCCTTCACTGTTTCCACTCTCCCCAAACAAAACAGTGAAAGACCAGCTAGAAAATTCTCCTACGAGGAAATGCAAGATAGAAGGACCAACGGCCTTTGTATGTTCTGTGATGAGCCTTACTCACCAGGCCATCATTTAAAGCATAAACGCTCACAGATATATATCATGGAAGGTGAGGATAATGACACCTCGGACGATGCAGAATTGATACAAGTTCAGGAATCAGCAGGGGATATTTTGGGTAATACTCCAACCATATCTGTTAATGCTTTAGATGGTTCAACTACTTTTAATTGTATGAGAGTAGTGGGACAACATGGGAAAAGAAAGCTTTATATATTGATTGATCCAGGCAGCACACATAATTTTATCGACTTGAATGTTGTCAAAGAACTCAGTTGTTTGCTTGAGGCAGTTACACCTCTGCCCGTGGCAGCAGCTAATGGAAATAGTCTGATATCTGCTTATCAATGTAGCAACTTCTCATGGAAATCGCAGGGTTACACCTTCACTGCCGATGTAAGAACTCTCCCTTTAGACTGTTGTGACTTGGTTTTGGGAGTTCAATGGCTCACCACATTGGGTCCTATCTGGTGGGATTTCTCTAACCTTCGGATGGAATTCTCTATGGGAGGTCAGAAACACGTATTAAGAGGGGTAACAAAATCCAGTTGCAAAGCGATTAAAGGAAGCAGTCTCAACAAACTAATGCTACATGGACCTCAAATTGCATTGTTACAAATTAGAGAATTTTCAAAGGGCACAATAGATGATCTAACATTGGCACCCAGAAGATTTCTTTCGCATATATCTGTTACTGGATCTGATATGAGCAGAGACATGGTTCTACATAAATTATTATCTTCGTATTCTGATTTATTCAAGGAGCCTGCACCGTTAAACCCAGAGATGGTGCAATGTTATGGGAAGTTCTCAGCGAGAGAGATCATAGAAAGGGTTGCAATGAGCACAAATACTAAGAAAATCCTGAAGCCTCATTCATGGACTGGGGCTCTAGCTTCTGTTTCCAAAATCTACAAGGTTGTGCACGATAAGGGGAGTAATCATGGAATGTTGATGATTGATCTGATTGAGGGCGATAATTTGTGGCTTCTAGCCTCTGAATATGTTGAGAAGATGATGGGTGACATGGATGATGTTCGAGGGAAAGGTGATTATGTTGGTAGTACTGTTATATGCTTTGTGAAAAATACATCTCAGGAACTTGGTATTCTGATCATTGATGAACTTGAGGCCAATTCAATTGAAGTTGCATATAAGTGGCATTGCACTGACTGCTTCAATCAGTCAAACGTTGGTAATATTGTCATGGTTATTATACAAGATGATAATATGGAGCTCACTGACAATCCTAAAGCCAGGAAGCAGAGCACTATGTTTTGGTGGAATTTGGTCTTAATAAAAGAGTTTCATCTGTGGGTTTGGATTCCTTGGAAATTTTGGATGATGTGGTCAACTTATGTTGAGTGCCAAATGAGAAACTCTGCCAAAAGATCACTTGGGATCCTAAAAAACATAGACCAATTATTGAATATATCATCTTTTTCTACATTTAAGGTTTTGAAGTGGGAGCGACACATGATCACTTACACCAAAGGTCAACAGCCCTACAATTTAATTGATTGGTTCTGTATCAGAATGGGATCAAATCTGCTTTTTGGAAAATACATATCATCAAAATCGATTCTAAGGGAACCGATCCACACATGGATTGATGGAGAAGGGAGGCGCGATGCATTTTACTTAACCATTACCAATGTCTTTAAACTGACATATAGCATCTATGAGGACGCTGAGAAATGCCCGTTTCCTACTCCATTCCAGCATATGTGGTTCTCTACACTCATGGGGTATTCCTTCAAGATGCAATATAAACAAAGCAAAGCAATTTATGCTACTGATGCATTAGCTCGAGTTACAGGTTCTCAACTACTGCAGATTACTCTTTCACAAGCTCACCAAGGATTTTATGATTCTATCAAACTTCTATGGCGCGCTAGGAAAGCGGTCAAACGTTGTAAAGAGGCTGCCACAAAGATTCTCGTCAAGTGGAAAGGTTTCCTTACAGAGCAAGCCACTTGAGAATTTTACCAGGATTTCATTAGCAAATACCTAGAGTTCCATCCTTGAGGACAAGGATGTTGTCGACAGGGGAGTATTGTGATAGGAAAATATAACATTTTAATACCTTTGGTTTAGTATTCAATTTCCTTTCTCACTGTAACTCGGTTTGGTTCAAAGGATTTGTAACTCGGTTCAGTACCATTATGTAAACAGACACATCTCGTGCCTGAGAAATCAACAAAAACACATTTCACTGAAATCTCATATTCTCTCTCTTTTCGGTTATCCAAATCCAGCAATCCTCGAAGTGATTTTCTTCTCACAATCATCTTCTGGACTGGGTTTTCTATCTTCGATCTGTCGGTGAGCTCTAGATAGGTATTAATCATCTGTGCTGCGAATCCGATCACATTCTCTCGTAAATACTGGACAAAAACGTCTGAGCGGACGTTCTCCCTTGACTTCGGTTCGTTTCGGTCGTTGAATTTCTTTCCGTTAAGTTCGGTATTCTGCTCCCTCCCTTTCTTGATTCGTGTAATTGTCTTCGCTTTGACGCGATTTGGATCGATTTGTGGCTAATTTCGATTTCTAGGGTTTTCGTTTGCTAAGGGTTGTTGAAACGAGGGAGATGGGTCATGGGTGTTCGAGGTTTGAGTTTTATTTCTTAAGTACTGGGTTCGAATTTGTGCTCCATGATTCCCAGACCAAATGATTTCATATGTTTTCTAATCTCTAGCGTTTGCAAGCATCCATTAGATGTGTTGCTTTAAGTCTAAACCGCGGAAAGAATTCCCTGGATATGAGAACCCTGGAGTCATCGCTTCAGAAACAGCTTGTATTATTTGTGTAGATCAACGTTGGTATATACTAGCTATGAGTTTTTGTCGGATTTCCTCTGTAGTTGGATCCTATGTGTGAATCCAGGTTGTGAAATGAATTGTAGGCATTGTCTGCTTCTCTAGTTTAAGGGCTCTGAGATATGGCCGTGAGGTGGAAGACTTGAGTGAAGTTGTTGCCTTAGACAATGTTAAAAGTGAGTATATGCCATACACTGCAATAAACATGAGTGAAATGCTAGCAAAGGCCTCAGTGATGATGTGGAGTTTATATAAGCATGATCCTTTGTGTCTTGCTTATAGATGATTAAACACGTATTGATGTGTTTTGAGGTTTTTAGACCACTCCCCTCAAATTCAATCTACCTTGTATGCAGGCTCGTTGATAGCATTCAAGTTGAGAGGACTAGGAAATTCAAGTTGGCTAGCAATTAGGATGTTCTCTTCAGCTCTGGTAAGCAAAGTTCAGTTGCCTTCCCACTGTTAATCTATACTGATAAGTGATAAATGCTGATCTAGTTTAAGATGTTTTAGTGCTCATCTTTTGTCGTTGCTGACCTACTTTCCGCCATTTCCATAATCTTGTTGCTTGTACACTATGCTTTTATAAGTAACAGAGGACGCTTAATGTCCTGGCTTGATGTCATTGAGCATTAAATTTTTTGCCAGCTAGTTGGATGGCTGTCGCTCAATATGTTTTCGTAGATGAACACCATTCTGTTTGATAAATTATTTGCTGATGTTATGAAAATGTATACAAGTACCCTGTATATCACATCCTCTCATTTAGACAAATGAAGGATTTGTCTACATGCTTCCTTACTTATCGCACTCTATCATCTACTTTCCTGGGTTATATTGCAATTGCATTCCATTCAGTTTTCTTTTTCGTCTACTGCTTTCAGATGATGATTTGAAAATTGATGATTTTAAAGAGGGGAATGGTGACCAATATGTCTTCTGAAGCAATTTGGATTGCAAGCCGATGTGTGGGCAGTGGGCAAGAACTGTGAGACACTGAGACGTTGGTATCTCCTTTGAGCGCCTTTGAGCGTTGCGGATTTTTGGTTAAGGCAATTGAATGTCCGCTTCCATGACTTCAATTGACTCGCAAGGTTTAGAGAAACTGTGAATATTTTCGAATTTCGATTACATTTGTCATTTTTATTTTATTGGACTCAAGAATTTTGTACAACAATGCTCTTATTGATAAATAATTCGTGTTTGATTAAATTGGTGGGAAATTTTTTTTTTAAAAATAATTTTTTATTCATGAATAGTAATAGGAAGTTCTCCGCGGGATGATATTGCTGCACAGAATATGCAGAAATGCTATTACTGTTCAACAAATAGTAATAAAAATTGCTCCGTGAAAAAGTTCTCGAGGAGATAATATGCTTGAACGGGTGCGGATGTTCTTAGGTTGTGTTGGGTGAGATTTGGTGAGATTGAGTGAGATTGGGTGAGATTGAGTTTATGTGACCAGTCAGTGAATGATTAAACACGTATTGATTTGTTGGGTAAGATTGGATAAGCGATGTGACCAGTCAGTGAATGATCTTATGGGCCGAGTTTGATGTTGGGTACATACGGTATGGGTATGGTTGTGTGCAAGAAGAATACTTGGTTATCAAATCGAAATAGATGCCTTAACTAGGGGTGTGCATTCGGTAATTTACCGAATTTACAGAACTGAATTTATTGATTCAAATTTTTTATTCTGATTACCGAACCGAATTTACCGAATTGTTTTTTTGATAATTTTTCTTCCTAATTTTAAAATTATTAAAATATAATAATTAATCATCTAATAAAAAACACAAAGATAATTCAAAATTTTGATCTACACAATTAAATCATAAAAGTTTTAAAAATTGCGGATTAAAATTTAGTTTAATCAAATAATTCATTTAATTTTTTTCATTTTTTATAAATATTATTTTTTTTAATAATAAAAAATTCTTATTTGGTAAATCGGTAAATTACCGAATTAAAAAATCTATTCTGATTACCGATAAAAATTTATCGATTTATCGATCGATAAATTACCTTTTTACCATTTACCGAATTTATCGAACAAAATTGATTCGATTCCCTAATTTAATTCGATAAAATCGAAATTATCGAATAATGCTCTGCCCTAGCCTTAACTGCTGTCGAACAAAAAGTAACAACAATTGGGACGTTAATATAATTACATGTTTCAAAAGGACTGATTTGTGAATATGGTTTGTATAACTGGGTAACGGGGCGCGCTCAAATGAGAACTCTTCTTAGGCTAAGAACATGAGAATTATTTTGCACCTTTGGATCAAATGATCTAAGGGTGTAGATTGATTCTGCACTTTTGTCTTTTAGGTAAAAGATAAAAGTGTAGAATAGTAAAAGCAGAAAGTGCATAGTAGATGACGTGGTGCATTTTGGACCACTCATTTCAACAAAATGAGTGGCTGAGAATGATTCTCATGTTCTAGCCTAAGAGGGTGTTCTCATTTGAGCACATCTCACTGGGTAACAACATCAGAGTGTGCACTTTGCAGATGTGTCATATGTTATGTTATATTCCGTTATGAGCAAGTAATTTCTTATTTATTTATTTTGGATATTTCTAAGTTCCAAAGTCTGATTAGGAAGAGTAAGTAGCCGGAGTTGAATCGGATTTTCCATGCAGAGAGTTGTGGTGTTGTTTGATGGGATTGAAATAGTTGATGCGTTTTAATTTTGGCAATTGAATATGAGATTGGTGTGCTTTGGGGAGTGATAAACTGTTGAATTGAACGCCAACGTGAAATTGGGGTTTAGGGTTTATGTGTGTGAGTTAGGCGTTTTTTAATTTGAGGATATGGCATATGAGTGATTATAGGATTTTGTTTTTCTTTCTATGAAGCTCTTTTGTTAATCGTCTGCAGGTGTGTTCTTATTGTTGTATTTGTCTGACTACTTTTTAAGTGTTGCTTTTAGTTAGTTTACTTGAGTTTAGTCTTACTAAGCTTTGACTACTATTCTTTTGAATGTACAGAGAATACACAGGTTTGATTTTGAGAGTTGAGAATCAAGTTCTTTTAATCATAAGCCCATATGTCACGTAAGTTTTTACTTTTTACATGTTGCCCCTAGTAAGAAAAAATCCTGGATCCACCACTGATGACATACATTTTTGCTTACTCTAAGTTCCTCCTTTCGGACTTTTGACGCATTGTTTTAAGTTAATTTATTTGTTTTGCAGGTTGTCTGTTTAATTCAATTTAATGTTGGCTTTTTTCTTTAAACCAATATAGCTGAGTATGTAGCGGCGATGGATGCTGAAGATGACAGAGTTGAAGACGGCGAAGAACCTAAGATAAAACCAAAGTTGAATAAACTAGGCGATGTTGATAATGGTCGGATAATTGTTAGAAAATCTCAACCACAGCAGGAATCAAGGCAGGCAATTATACCAATTCAATCCCCTCTTCATTAGCACTTATTGTAATTGATAGACTAGCATTATTAGAAGCAGATTTAGTGGATCTGGACAGATTCAAAACATGATATTTATATACTGTATCATTGTATAATCAAAGCAAGAAATCAGAATTTTACATGGTATCAGCCTAGGTCGTCCTCCCTGTTCTTCCCTGCCTTCCTCCTCTTTTCCTCCCTTCTACTCTCATGGCATCTCTTAATTCCGTTGTTCCTCCCACTCAAAACACTGCCCAGTTCACCAAGCTCAATGAAACAAACTATCTTACCTGGCTACGACAAATCAAGCCTTACCTCCATGGACAGAAATTATGGGGATATATCTCCGGCTCCATTCCAGAACCCAAGGCGACCATCACTGTTGCTGCCACAGACACGTCTCCAGCCACTGAATTACCCAATCCCGATTATGACGAATGGTTCACCACAGACCAGCAAATTGTCAGCCTCCTCACCACCTCTCTCACCGACAGTGTGTCCCAACTCACCATCGGCTTTGACACATCAAAAGATATCTGGGATTGTCTCTCGCGTCACTTTTCGCAGCAATCTACAGCCAGCGCAGCTAGTCTCAAGCTTCAATTACTGGAATTACAAAAAGGCTCAAAAACCGTTGATGAGTACATCCGGCACGCAAAATCCATTGCAGATTCGCTTGCTTCAATTGGCAAACCTGTTCCGGAGGAGGATTTAGTCTTGTCCACCCTGCACGGCCTCGGATCCGATTATCTAATGCTTCGCACCGCCCTGACTCAAAGCTCATCTCTCCCCAACTTCTCAGATCTTCGAGCCCGCATCTTAGCGTTTGATGCCCAGCGGTCTGATCCAGTCTCGTCCTCACCGGTTGTCACAGCCCTCCTAACTCAAGGTCGTGAACAGCGGAATTCTGATCGCCGTGATTCAGATCACCGTGAGCATGATCGTCAATCCTACCACCGGCGAAATTCGCGAGGAAGATTTCGAGGCAGATTCAATGGTCGCGGTGGACACCATTACCATTCTCGCCCTCCATTTAGTGGCCAGCAACTCACGCCACACTATTCTTCATATTCTCCTTAAGTTGATGTGGGATTGTCCAGTAGGGCGCCATCTGTGGAATTAAGTTGAGCCTTTGGTGTCATGGGCGTGCGAACTGGATGGCTGTGCAAGAGGCCGTACTTGTCTAGAAGGTCGTGGGCATACTTTAGCTGATTAATGTGAAGTCCTTCAGCTTGAGAAGCTACCTGAAGACCAAGAAAGTAGTGAAGGGGGCCCAAATCTTTGATATCAAATCCGTGACTCAAGGAAGCAATTATACCAATTCAATCCCCTCTTCATTAGCACTTATTGTAATTGATAGACTAGCATTATTAGAAGCAGATTTAGTGGATCTGGACAGATTCAAAACATGATATTTATATACTGTATCATTGTATAATCAAAGCAAGAAATCAGAATTTTACAATAATGCTGCAGATGAGAATGATTAAGCAGATTCGTATGTCGCTGGCGACACCGTCGTATGTTTCAGGCCTCGGGAATCAGAAGGTTAGAGCTCATAATCGGTCAAAGCCGTATAATGTGCTTCGTAAACTTGTGAGGCGTCAGAACTGGAAGGAAGCAGCTAATGGTGTCCTCAGCTTGGTTCTGAGAGCAACTACTAAAGATATGTCTCCAAGAAATAACAGGATTAAAGTACTGGGTATGATTTGATTAATGTAGAATTGATTTATAGTTTGGGTATTGTCGTATTGATTTCATTTTGTTATTTATTTTTATCAGACTGCGATGGAGCTGGTAAAACAGTGCAAACAAGATCGTATAGTTGAGATAGATCGTCGTGCCTTTAACATATGGATGAAGAAGTTCAGGAAAGCAACTGGCTGGTCGCATAAGGTATGGTGTTGACAGTTATGCATAGAGTTCGTTTGTCGGGTCATGCAATCATAGGGTCATGCAGTCATAGGATACTTGTAATTTGGCTTTGTCTCTTCAATGAACATAATGATGAATTGATTTTTATTGATAGGGTTAAATGACAATGTGAATTTTAATTGTTGAGCGAAACCTGCATTGCATGTATGGACCTGATATGGACTGCTATTATGAAGCATGTCTTTAACTGGATAATGTACTACATTAGTTTTATACATATTTATGAATTAGTCCATTGTGATAAAAAGTTATAAATTTCAAAATATGCAGTGCACACGAGAACGGTGTGTTTTTGGTGATCTTACACTGGAATGTTTTTTATTTAGTGCTTTGTTCATTTTGCGCTCAGTCTGATTTTTAATTACCAGCAGGAAAGCATTGCGCTTCAACTGGACTTCATCCGTTTCTTGCTTACTGTACAAGAAGGAAATTCAGCAGATTTAGCTGCTAAAGAGTACTGCTTTTTCCCTCATTTCTCTCTTAAAGCTGTTATCTCTTTTGTTTTCTTTTCTTTCTGCGTATGATGACTCCTTATGCTCTTCTTTTCACTCTCGATTAACTCATCAGCCTGCTTCAGATGCGCAATTTTGATAGCAATCCACTTTCACACATGGTTTTGGGCCTGACTTACTACCAGTGTTGGTATGCTACTCTCCTGCCAGAGGAGCGCTTGACGAAGACAAACATTTTTGAGACTCATGTGGAATCTGATCAATGTGGCCAAAGATTTGATAGCTTGATTAGACATTCCGTTGGACATTCTATGGCTTCAAATAATGAGCTTGAAAACCAGCACCGCAATGATTCTGAAACTTCTGTTATGGTTGATAAAAAGATATTACGCGAGGCTAGTGGTAGCGCCATTGTGAGGGAAGGTCGGCTGGTATGTGTTGTGTGGTCAACCTTTTAAATCTCAAGGCTTTTATTTGGATTCTGATAATAGTGAAGACGAAGAAAATGTGGATTACCATATCGATGACCAGACATCAATCTTTGCTACTCAAGGTATCTGATGAGGAGTTAATTCAGGGTTTTAGTGCAAGGGTATATTGTATTGTGTATCTGAGTTGCAGGTCAGGCGGGAATGTTCGTTGTTGTTAGTTGAGGTTTATTCCCAGGTTGAACGGCGTCGTTTGTTCAATGAACGTGCAGTTTTGCGTCTCGTTGATACGGCGTCGTTCGGTCCTGTGTATAAAACACAACGTTTTGTTTGCTTCCTTTTCCCTCTTCTGAAAATTCAATTAGCAATGAATAAACCCTAAGCTTTCCCTGAAAACACGATTTCGATTCCTCCGTCTCCGATGCAGTCTGCGATGATCAATCGAGGTTCCGGTGAGCTAATTTGTCATGGTATCAGAGCAGATTGAGATCCTGGTGAGTCGCTCTTCAATCTGATTGCGTTTTTGTTGTTTTTGGCTGGTTGTTTTCTTCGTGATAAGTATGGACGATTTCGGCTCGCATACGAGTCTGATTGTTGTTGATCCGTTGAGGATGAGTAATGGAGGTGTAAGTAGTGGTGTTGTTGGAGTAATTGATGATCCTTATCATGTGAATAACAATGAGCTGACTAGTATTTCGATTGTGAGTAAAGTGCTGGTTGGTCAGGAAAATTATGCTACCTGGAAAAAGTCTATGTAGATTGCCTTGTCTGGAAGGTACAAATTAGGCTTTATAGAAGGTAAATACCCTAGGCCTGATGATGTTGTGATGGCTGCGAGATGGCAGAGGTGTAACGATGTAGTTATGTCGTGGCTTATATGTTCCTTGTCGGAGAAAATAGTGGGAGAAATTCTACATGCGAAGGATGTTATGACTGCTTGGGAAATTCTAGAATCAAGCTATGCAGGAACTAATTTGGCTAGGAAATCGGAATTACAACGTGAACTAGGAAATTTGGTTCAAGGTGATCTATCTGTTGCCATGTACAAGAGGAAATTGGAGTCATTGTGGCAGGAAGTGGATACACTCAAAGTCAGTAAGTGCCCTAATGCTGGTAAATGTATTTGTTGCAAGCAGACTGATGAGGATTGTAAGGGAGATAGAGTCATCAAATTTCTGATGGGACTTAATGATGAATATGCTTCGTTAAAAACTCATGTGTTTGCTTTGGGCGAAGTACCAAAATTTAGCACTGTGTATGGATTGGCTTTGTCAGAAGAAGCATCAAGAAAGGCCAGGCAAGTCAGTAAGGTAGAAGGTTCAGCTCTGGCAGTCCAAACTGATCAGGCAAATAATAGCCAGTTTTCAGCTAATCAACAGGGCCAAGCAAGACAATATGGTGCTTCCTATAACAACCAAGCAAGAGGCAAAGATGTCAATAGAGGAACCTTTAGTAGAGGCAGAGGAAGACCATTTTGTACTCATTGTCAAATGTCAGGCCACCTCAAAGAAAATTGCTACAAATTGATTGGTTACCCTCAGAATAACAGGATGAGTAGAGGCACAAATAATAATGTTGGAGGAAGACAATCAGCAAATAATGCAACTGTTAATAATTCTGATGAGAATTCTGGGATTTCTGGTGGACAACATCATTAAGCAATTCACAAATGAGCAGCTGGAGCAGATTCTAGCAATGATCAAAGGGAATAGTCTGACTGAAAAGGGCAATGCTGCAGTTCATATGGCAGGTATAGTGAATTCTCAGCTTGATTTTATGATCCATGGTGACTGGTTAGTGGATAGTGGTGCTACTAGTCATTTTACATATGATGAAAAGTTATTGGAGAATGTTCATGAGCTAAAAGAAAAACATAAAGTTACCTTACCTAATGGAGAGGTATTTGAGATAAGAAATTCAGGGGATTGCTATTTACAAAGTGGCCTTGTGCTGTATGATGTTTTGTTAGTACCAGAATTTCAAGTGAACCTGATTTCGGTTTATAGACTGATTGCAGATATGAAGTGCAGAGTATTGTTTACTGACAGAAGTTGTATTGTACAGGACCATCAAGGAATGACAATCCTAGAGACTGGTAATCCAACAGGAGCCCTCTATAGCATCAAACAAATGAAACAGGCTTGTTACAGTAATGCTGTTAACATTCTTGAAGTTCAAGGATCACATAAAGAAGTGGAGTTGTGGCACAATAGATTGGGTCATGCACCTGTGGAAGTTGTACATCAGTTGTTGAAAAATAAGATACCAAGTCTGAATTGTAAGAATGACAAGTACCAGTGTACTATGTGTCCTTTAGCCAAGCAAACTAAGCTGTCATTTTCTTTTTTTTGATATATTAAAGGACCTTGAAGGTCAAAATCGGCTTTCGCCTATAACCCATGACTCTTGTGGTTACTGACTACAACTTCGATTTTTCACTAACTCTGCCTATGCTATAAGGCCTTAGGGCTCTGCCTCCTCAACTCTCCCCTTGTGCCTTCACTTCGACTGCTAGTTACGTGACTCTGAGATCTTTGTTCCTTCTCTACCCATGCTCTCAAGTTCCCCCTGCAGACAAGGGACCTCATTCTCTATTGATTGCACCTTACTTCGTCTATACATCTTCTAATTGTTGTCAACGAATAGGGACTCCCAGAATTTCTGAACTTTATCCACCATGCCAACCTTGTAATCACCACCTCCCCAGCCTCCTCAGCCGATCTGCGCTGGTCGGAGAAACATCTTTTAATTCGTTCTTCCCAAATCGTCCAGATGATAGCATAACTTAGTGTTTTCCAGAACCTCTTGTACGTTTTTGTTGTACCTTGGATCACCCATCCTTGTAATAAAGCTTTCATAGTATGAGGCGCCACCCAATAACTTCCCCACCACCTTATACACCACGTCCAAAGGTTCCAGCTCCATTTGCAATGGAGGAGCACATGATCCGCCGATTCCAGCTGCTGGTTGCAGAAGTCACAATTCAGATTGTGGCTTGCGTTTAACACTCCTTTTCTAGCCAGATTATCCTTCGTTGGTAAGCTGTCATGATATAGTCTCCACACCAACATTTCCACTTTTGGAGGGGCAAGGCCGGACCACACCTGGAAGGTTAATGTGTCCCATTTGTTTTTTGCTTTTTTGATCTCTAGTGCTGCCCTCATCAGAGAATTCACCTTGTATCTCCCGTCCGCTGAGTGTGTCCACACCATCTGATCCTCCTCCTCTCCCTTTAATTGCAAGTGGTGTAGGCTACGCAGCAGTTCTTCCTTCTTCACTTCCTCCCATTGGTATAGGCTTCTTCTGAATTTGAGCTGCCATATCCAGTTACCTTCCGCCCATATGCCCATCTCCTTCACCTTTGCCTTCTTATTGCACGCTAGCGACAACAGTTTTTTATAACTCACTTTTAGCGGGCTGTCTCCCAGCCATGTATCATCCCAGAATCTAAGCTTACTCCCATTGCCGAGCTTGACTTGCAATCCTTCTCTAAACGCTTGGCCCACCTCAGAACTGCCCTTTACCACTTTTAGAATATCCTTCCAGGACTTTGAAATCTTCCTATCATGTGTGTTTATTTCCTCCAGATTATAACAGTCCTTGAATTTGTATTTCTCCAATATCATTTTCCTCCAAAGACCGTCTCTGGAACTTATCAGCCTCCACCACCTTCTAGCTAATAATGAAGCATTCTTTTCCGCCATGCCTTGAATGCCTAAGCCCCCACATGGTTTCGGTCTTTGCAGCTTTTCCCATTTAACATAATGAATCTTCCTCACTTTATCGTTGCTACCCCACAAAAATCTACGCTGCATTCTTTCCAGTTGTGCTACCACCTGGACCGGCATTTTGAACAAGGAAGCGTAATACACCGGCAGATTACTCAAAGCGGCCTTCACCAAGACCAACCTCCCCGCCATCGATAGGTTGGAACTCTTCCAAGACGCCAGTTTCAGCTTGAACTTGTTTAAGACCGAGCCCAGGTCTTTAACCTCCCCGGATCTGCACCAACAGGAATACCCAAATAATCCATTGGCAAATACCCAATATCACAGCCCAGATTTTGCGCATAAATCCGAAGATCATCCTCTTTGACACCTATCCCTACGCATTTGCTTTTTGAGAAGTTAATCTTTAAACCAGACGCAGCCTCAAACGATTTTAGTAACCTTCGAAGCGACTTGATTTCCTCTAGCCCCGCATCGCAGAATATTACCGTATCATCTGCATATTGAAGATGATTCATCCTTTCCCCGTTCTTCACCCATTCTACCCCTTTGAGAGACCCGACTTCTTTTGCTTTTGAGAGCAATCTCGACAGGCCTTCTGCGGCGATAAGAAACAGGAAAGGAGACAAAGGATCGCCTTGTCGAAGGCCCCTTTCCATTGCGAACTCTTCAGTCGGCGAGCCATTCACTAGAACAGCCAACCTCACTGTTGAAATACATTCAGAAATCCACTTTCTCCACTTGACTCCGAAACCCATTCTTTCTTGGATCTGGTCTAGGTAATCCCAGCTTATAGAATCGTAAGCTTTGCAGAAATCCAGTTTGATCATCAGAGCCTTGCGTTTGTCTCTTTTTACCGAATGAATCAACTCATTCGTGATCATGATTCCATCTAGAATGCTTCTGTTTGCAAGGAAGGCGGACTGGTTCGGGCTGATCAGCTGGGGCAAAATGCTGCTTAGTCTTCTTGCAAGGCATTTGGCCAATATCTTATACAGTGATGTCACCAGACTAATCGGTCTGAAATCACCCACAGATTGTGGGCTGCTCGTTTTCGAGATCAAAGCGATGAATGTCTGGTTAATTCCCCTAGTGATTCTTCCATTCGCCGAAAATTCTTCAATAAATCCTTCCACTTCCGGCTTTATTTCATTCCAAAACCTCTTGTAAAAACTGATGTTGAAGCCGTCCGGTCCCGGTGCCTGTCATTTTCTTTGAGCAATCATAATACAAGTACTTCTTTCGAGTTAATGCACAGTGATGTTTGGGGGCCATTCCATGTTCCTACCATGTCAGGAGCACAATATTTTTTGACTGTGATTGATGATTATTCCAGGGCAGTCTGGACTTTTCTAATGAATCACAAGTCTGAAGCAACAGACATTATTATTGGATTGTTCCATATGATTAGCACTCAGTTTGGGCAATCTGTGAAAACCTTCAGGTCTGATAATGGAGGAGAGTTTTTTAACAACAAACTCACTTCATTCTTTTCCTCCAAGGGCTGTATACATCAAAGCAGTTGTCCCCATACACCCCAGCAGAATGGCCTAGCAGAGAGAAAGCATAGACACATCTTAGAGGTAGCTAGGGCTCTTATGTTTGAGGCTAGCTTACCTAAATATTTTTGGGGATAGTGTTTTGACTGCCACACATATTATCAATAGGCTTCCCACACCTGTGTTGAAAGGAAAAAGTCCACGGGAGGTGCTATTTGGTGAGAAACCTTTCATTGAGCATTTAAGAGTATTTGGGTGCTCCTGTTATGCAAGCACAAACACTCACAATAGAGACAAGTTTGATCCCAGTGCTCTTGAGTGTGTCTTCTTGGGATACCCAGCTGGACAAAATGGATATAAACTGTTTTGTTTAAGTACTGAACAAGTCATCTTCAGCAGGCATGTGGTTTTCCGGGAGACTGTTTTTCCATTTAAAAGACAATCTGTCCTAACAGCTTCTAGGCCAACAGTTCCAAATATTTCGTTTTTACCAGATGACTTGGGATTCAATGATGAAGATTTGATTACTGATACTGTTCCAGATAACTCATCCATCTTCCTTGATGCCAACAATCCAGATGATCCCATTTTTTATGAAGTGGATACCCCAGATATGTCCTTGGGAGGTCATGATTCAATTCCTGATCCATCTGATTTTTCTGACGAGTTACCTATTGATAGAGTATCTGATTCTTCCATTCCCCTGAGAAAGTCCACTAGACAGCATAAACCTCCTGTCTGGGCTAAAGATTATCTATGCAATACTGTGACCAAGAGAACTTCACCCCATCTGATGGAGCAGTTTGTGTCCTATTCCAAGTGTTCTCCTCATCACAGCACATTTTCTCTGAAAATTTCCAGTGTCAAGGAGCCAAATTCTTTTAATCAAGCCAGCAAAGATGTTAAATGGCTAGAGGCCATGGATAAGGAAATTAAAGCTCTTGAATCAAACAATACCTGGATTCTGACTGATTTACCAAAGGACAAGACTCTAGTGGATTGTAAATGGATCTATAAGATCAAGTATTTGTCTGATGGCACCATTGAAAGATTTAAGGCCAGACTTGTAGCAAGGGGTTTTACTCAAGTGGAAGGGCTTGATTATCACGATACTTTTGCACCGGTGGCTAAAATGACCACAGTCAGGTGTTTATTAGCTATAGCAGCTGCTAGAAATTGGTCTTTGCATCAATTGGATGTTGACAAATGCCTTCCTTCATGGCACATTTGATGAGGAGTTAATTCAGGGTTTTAATGCAAGGGTATATTGCATTGTGTATCTGAGTTGCAGGTCAGGTGGGAATGTTCGTTGTTGTTAGTTGAGTTTTATTCCAAGGTTGAACGGCGCCGTTTGTTCAATGAACGTGCAGTTTTGCGTCTCGTTGATACGGCGTCGTTCGGTCCTGTGTATAAAACACAACGTTTTGTTTGCTTCCTTTTCCCTCTTCTGAAAATTCAATTAGCAATGAATAAACCCTAAGCTTTCCCTGAAAACACGATTTCGATTCCTCCGTCTCCGATGCAGTCTGCGATGATCAATCGAGGTTCCGGCGAGCTAATTTCTCAGTATCAACAGAAAGGTTTTACTTTGTAGCATTTCACGTAAAGCATGCACATCAAATGAAAATGTTCAATGTTCTTTGGCTGTGAACACTGTCAGTGAATAGTGAATTCATTTCATTAAACTATAAAAGTGAATTACTGTGATTACTGATTAGTCTATTTATAATTCATTTAATACCATGACTTATTATTACTTTTTTTTTTGATAAAGTTCACCGACTTATTATTACTTTCTAGTAAGATAGACAAGCATGTCGCTCTTGCATGGATTGATCATCTGCTTATGATTGTCAACTTGTCGTTAAGCTTTTCTTTGGCACATGGCTTGCAGGCTTAGATCCATGGCTTTTGCCATTAAAGTTACCTGCTATAAAAGATCATAAGGATTTTAGTCGTTTTAAAAGCCGAGCAGAAGCCAAGGACTATAAACGTGCGGTGGAACATTTACGTCTTGCTCTCCGTGCAAGACCTCCTATAATTGCTGCTTTAGTTCCTCTAGTTCAGGTAACATTAGCATTCATATATATGGTAGAATATAAATGACACTAAAAATAGTTCAACATTTTTAAGGATTCGGTATCGTGAGAAAATAAGATTAGATTCATTTAACTGCATCAGCCTTCTCTTCTTTTGTAGCTATATTGTTGCTTGGAGATCAAGTTGGAAAGGCTTTACAGGAGCTTGAGAAGTTCTTGTCTGCTTTTGGAACAGCACTAGCATTTAGCTAGGTAATGTAGCCGAAGTCAGTATCAAATTATGCGACTGTATAATTGGTTTGTAAACACAGTTATATTAACCTTACCGATCCCCTTGTCTCAAATTTTATGTTCATCATTGCATTGCAGTTTAAATGATATCAACGTGTATATGAGCATGCTGTGATCATTTAAGTGGAGTCCCGACTCCCATGTCGAATTCTTGACTTGCATTATTAATACTTTGGGTGTAGTTTCTTGTGTTATTCGGTGATCTCACTTCGTTACAATTATGACGCAGCGGGAAAATCGGATAAACGAATTCACCAGCAATGAATTCGTGGATAACTTGAAATCCACCAAGGAAGCTCGGAATCCACCGAGAAAATTTTGGAATCCACCAAAAACGAAAACCAAAGGTTTATTGAAAAGAAAATAAGATAAATAACTGAAACCCTAATGTGGGTTTAAATAAGAAAATAGAAAACCTAACTAGGAAAGGAAAACTAAACCTAATTAGGAAAGGAAATCTAAAAAGATAATTATCCGCTGCTAAAAGATAATCATCAGCTGCTAAAAGATAATCATCAACTGCTAAAATAATCATCAGCTGCTAAAATCTAAAAATAAAGAAATAAAGCTAAAATACTAATTCGGAGCCCTAAACGCTCCTACATCAGTCTCCTCCACTTCAAAAGAACTCGACCCCGAGTTCTCTTCTAAATATAGGACATTATTCACCTTGAATGGACCATGCTTGTGAAGCTGTACCACATCATCACCTATCTTTAAAACTTTGACCCTCTTGCGCTTATCAGCAGCAACCTTGGTCTTCTTCCTCGTACCCTCCGATCTAATCTTAACAGCTCCCTTGATAGCTATAATTTCTTCAGCCATATTTTCAATCACTGTATTGACTCCAAGAGCCGTAGGTAGCTTAACTAGATTAACCATATGCTTGGGCACAACCCTATAAACCAGAGACAACGATGACTTCCCTATCACTGAATGAACTGAACTGTTGTCAGCAAATTCCACTTCTAAATCGCACTGTGTAGTTTCCACATCTTCTAGTTCTTTCTGCGCTGATGCTACCGATGCTTCTATGCATGTGTGAGTTCTTCTCAGCGACTTCTTTTCTTCGCCATCTTTTGATTCTTCGTGAATGCGGTGATTCGATTTTGATTCCATATAGTTCGCTAACACTGCTCTTAACTCTTGTAGCAGATCGGAGGCTGGATCAAGATTGGACTGCAATTCCTTTCCAGAGAGCACTTGCTTGCCAAGGACTGTAACCTCATCTTCAACCTCTTTCAACTCATTCTCCCAGTTTCGACAGTTCTCTTCTTTCTCCATTGCTGCTTTTAATCGTCCCCCTTCAGCTTCCAAATATGTCGCATGAGCAGATTCCAACGACTCCTTCGTAGCAACCAGCTCAATAGTAAAATCTTGCACTATTTTCTCAATTTCATTAGCAGCAGGTTTCGCCTCATCCGCTTTCTTCACTGTCATATCTATTTCTGCCATTAAAGCTGCACAAGCCTTTTTTAACACCTCCAGTTCTTCTTCTGTACCTATCAGATCAGAAATTGCAGCCGAGTGTCTGGCTTTGGCAACTTCAAGTTGTGACTTGGCTGCGACGCTAGACTCTTCAGCTATCCCTTGCTCCACCTCCCCGTTTCGAAGTTTCGCGAGTTCTGCATCTTGTTTGACCCGATGCACTTCGGTCTGCACCTTTTCCAAGTTGAGTTTCATCTCTTCAATGAGTCTTTTACTGCTGTTTAGCTCCTTTAGTACTTTTACTTTCTCTTCTTCAGCTGTCCGCGACATTTTCTTGTAAATAGGAACATCCTCTAGCGCCTTGTCCAGTTCTTGTTCTATAACTTTGCGTCTCTCAACAGTCTGCACCTTATGAGCCTTCCAATCAACAATGTCTCCAAGCTTTGAAATAGCCTCTTTGACCAATTTTGGCTTGCTGTCTTTGCGGTTACCAGTGCTGGACTTGACAGCTTCAATTTTGGCTTTTGTTGCGTCTTGTTCACTTGATGAATTCACAATACTGTCACTTGTTACACCTATACTTGAATGGAAAGCTTCGTATTTGGCTTCCGTAGTTCTTTCTTCGTCTGACTTCATAATAGAATCACTTGTTTTTCCATTGGGGCTCATAACTGTGGCAGTATTTGAGGCTATGGCGACCGGCTCACTAGAAGTTAATTCTTGCCCGTGCTCAACCACAACAGTTGCCCCACCACTATGGGATACGATACCCTTTTGACCATCACCGCCTGTGGCATCTGCTCCAATACCTTCTTTGTCATAAAAATTATTGAATTTTCCTGAGGAGCTCTTTGAAATTTTGTCCAATCCCTGTTCATTGGTTGTTTTCATTGGCTTAGCTTTCTGATCCTCCACACGAATGATAGGGCTGATAGGATCCACATCAGCTTGGTCAATAACACGTTCAGTAGTGCCATTTAAATTAACTGCATCCATACCCACAGGTGGTTCTGTTTGTTCAACAGTCTCTTCTAACTTGGATATCTCCGAATCTTGGTAAGTTCCATCATCAAGCTGTTTCACTCGCCTCCGAGTTCGGATAGGCGCCTGTATGCCATAACCAAGGTACAACTTGTACGAGATCTGTTCATAATCCTCGGGTAAGAATCGATCTAACATCAGCTGCTTCATTCGTCTCCACGTTCTGATAGGCGCCTTACCCTGCCGCCTCCTTTGAACCACGAGTTTGTCCCACCACACGACAGCGGTACCCTTTAATCGGATCGCCACCATCTTCACTTGTTTGTTTTCTGGGACACCCATGACTTCTAAAAACCGGTCCACCTCAATCTGCCAGTCAAGAAACTCTTCTACCGCCATAGTTCCATGAAACAAAGGAATATCAGCTTTCACTCGATAATCATCATATCGATCCTCCTCTTCCTCCCGACCATGGTCCACAGGATCCTCTTCACCCGAACTTGAGTCCCCAGCGACTGGTGCACGCACACGAGGAACTCTAACTGGTACTGGTGCTTCCCTCTGAGCTCTCTCCCCTCCACCATTCGGATTGCCTCTTGCCGCCGCCATCTCTGTCAATTGGATTGACATAGCATCCATCCGTGCCATCACAGCAGCCAGGGCAGCGGCTACGTCCGCGTTGACCCTCTCTTGATCTGCTATGGGTATGTGTTGATCTGCCATCTGATCAAGTTAGAAGAGAACAGGGAAAGACCTGCTTCTGATACCAACTGACGCAGCGGGAAAATCGGATAAACGAATTCACCAGCAATGAATTCGTGGATAACTTGGAATCCACCAAGGAAGCTCGGAATCCACCGAGAAAATTTTGGAATCCACCAAAAACGAAAACCAAAGGTTTATTGAAAAGAAAATAAGATAAATAACTGAAACCCTAATGTGGGTTTAAATAAGAAAATAGAAAACCTAACTAGGAAAGGAAAACTAAACCTAATTAGGAAAGGAAATCTAAAAAGATAATTATCCGCTGCTAAAAGATAATCATCAGCTGCTAAAAGATAATCATCAACTGCTAAAATAATCATCAGCTGCTAAAATCTAAAAATAAAGAAATAAAGCTAAAATACTAATTCGGAGCCCTAAACGCTCCTACATCAAATTAATTGTTAAACCAAATACATTTAGCCTTTTGGTCTTGTGTTAACTGTTTCGTGCGACTTTGGATTGTCATCAAATTTTAGATGGACACGTGCAGGTTAAAAACAAGTATATTGGAACATTGTGATCATAGCAATTATAAGGAGCAGATATCTTGCTATGAAGGTTGAATGAAAAAGGATCCAACGTGTAGCCATGCACTGGGAAAGCTAATTAGTTTGCATCGTGAAGGTATACATTTAATTGCCACCCTTCAGTTTACAAATGTGTTGGAAGCAGATATGTTGGATCGAAGTGTTAGCGAAATACGATAATCTATCAGACGAAAATTAAGAATTGATTTTATATTGTTTTCCGTTTGATAGTTAACGTAGCAGCGGAATATTGATGCAGGAAAATAACAGCAGGAAAATAACAGCAGAAATAACAACACAAGGATATATAGTGGAAAACCTTATCAAAACTATGATAAGATTAAAAACCACTACCTTTCAGTTTCCACTGAAAGGATTTTCGAAATCAGATTATTCCTTTTATTCCCGATATGCTTGTAGGGTTTACAAACTAGATCACACAGATTCTATTTGATGACCTCTACTCAACCGGATGGAATAATCGATTCTTACCACAAACCTCCGTGTGTGCGACTTCAGCAATCTTCCTCCTGGAATGCAGTCGCTCCGTTCTTCTCAAGAGAACTCCACGCCTCAGTGCGTGCAATGCTGGCGGTGTTGCTCCTCTTCTTATGCAAGAGCTTGATTCTCCATAAGGTAGTCGCAGTTATTCTCTCTCTAAATCCGCCGCTCAGCATCCACAAGACATTTTGTCAAACCCTAGCTCTTTATATAGAGTTTGTTATGTCTTAAACTCTGGGCCCAATATCCTGGGCCAGCCCAACTGTCCAAACCCTAATGGACTTCAGTTCAATAAGACAAGACTCCTTCTAGAATCTTCCTTTCTTCTCCAATCTTCATTTAATCTGTTTATCCATCAAACAGAACTTGCCAAATCTGATCTGTAGAATATTCTTCTCCATATTCTGCTAATCAGATATCTTCTTCTTGATTTCCAAATCTGTGATTAATCTTCACGAATTATCTTCGATCTCAACACGCCAACTCGCCCTAGTTGCGTGGTTCTCAAGGCTCTTTAATTGGTTCAATTCGAATCTTCTTGAACCGCAATTCGTTCGTCCCAACTTCAAACTTCAATCAATGTTCGCATGCTTGCGTTTCCTCACCTGAAACTTGCAACAACAAATCTGCCCATGGATTTCTGCACACTTAGGCAACACATTAGCTAAGTGTTTGTAATCATCAAAACCAAAGGGTTCCAACAGATTCCCCCTTTTTGATGATGACAAACACTTCTTCAATAAAACAGAAATCCATCACATGTAATTCAAACCATCACTAATCTATCAGACAGATTCATCACTAATCCAGCAGATAGATTTTTTCAGTCAGTTTCTGATAGACAGACACTTCTACGAACTCATGACAGTTCCCCCTTAAATAGGCATTAGATTTGAATTTCAGTAGTGACTTCCCCCTCAAGTGGTGCACTCATGTTATCTTCCCCCTTTTGGCATCATTAAAAAGATCACAATTTAAGAATACCCAGGTAATGGAAGAAAAACTGCAAATTGTATTATCAAACAGGCAAAAGTCCCCTTAGGGACACACAGCAAGCAGACAATCAAACAACTATCAAGCAGAAGGGAGCAAGTCAACGAAGAAAGAGTCACACAAAAAATTTAAGGATGATGTGGTGGGGATTTCAAAAGAGGGGGAAACCATGAGACAGAAACCAGGCTAATTCTTCACCAGTAACTTCAACTGGTCAACCAGTTCTGTGCCCACAAACCTCAACTAACGGTTTAGCTCCTTTATCTCCTCCTTGATTTGAGTCTCATGAATCATATTTATTTTTGCAGACTCCTCCATCTCCTTCATCAGCGCAGGTAACGACTCAATCGCTTCCATCTTGGCGCGCAATTCCACCTCACAGCCAGCAGCAGATTTCTTCACCACCTTCTCATATAACAACTCCAAATTTGCTACTTTCTCAGTTAGCAACACCACTTTCCCAGACAGACTTCTCAACGCCTCAATCACCGCCGGTGATCCCTCGTCTGGAAGCTTGTCCAGAGGATCCACCTCATGAAGAGCGTCTGTCAGAGGAGGTGCGGGTTCATACTGGTCGTTCTTCCACCCAGAACAGAGTATAGATTCACTTCCTTTTTCGGCACATACAGCCCAAGGTGAACTAGTATCTTCTTCACAATTCCAGGGTATGGCAACCCATGCTTATTACTCGCAGCGCAGTATTTCATATACTGTAAAATCTGCTTAGGAAGGCTGATAGGCTCTTTGGCTCTTAACTTGTCAATCAGGAGGAAATCCTGAAAGTTGACAATTCCGCCAGCTGGTGTGTAGCTAGAAACTCCCTATCGATTACCAATTCCGCCACCACGGATCTCCTTTCTAGATAGCCTCTGCAAAGCCTCAATCACGTCGGGTGACCCCTCATCTGGATGCAACGGATGTTGTTCCAGAGGATCAACCTCCTGAGGTGCTGTGGGGTGGTTATCCGAGCATTCTACCATCACATGGCTTCAACAAACGTCCAACCAATATTGTCAATGACCTCCATACCAGGAACAGTAGACATAACATTCTCCACTTCTAGCTGATGGGTGCCAAGATCCGCCTTTGCTTCTCTTCTTTATACTGTGAGAAGCCCTAGAAATTTCCTTTTATTACATCTTCATAGCCATCACTCCACTTCAAACTGACCGCCTAACATGAAATCTTCCTGGCAACGGCATCACATCCGAGTCTCATTCGTGCCATTATGATCTCCTTCTTTGTCAGAATAAATGCCTTGTAGCAGCGCCAACCTCTCACAGATATTTCATCAATCATCTGGCGTGCAGGAGAACTGTCACCATCCAAAGCAGTCTGCACGACAGACCTGTGATCATAAACAATGAGCTGCGCTGCATGCTCACTGATGATAAAGAATTTGCTCATTCGACAACTTCACATTTAAGCATTGTCATTTTTCTCATCCACAGTAGCAAGGACACGTTCTGGTGAAGCCATACTAGCCAAGGCCAACTCCCCTCCAAATTCAGACTTAGGCAGAAACTAAACCGCCTCTTGCAGTTCCCAATTTTGAATTTGCTCCACAATTTTCTGCCACATGGCCATCTGCAGGTATTAAGTGTTGCGGACTGTTCACGTACCAACACTTTGCTGTTTTTCCACGCCATAAAGACAACAGCAGCATCCATCATGATGACGAACGAGCGGCAGATGCAGCTCTTGCTGTTCTCCATACATGTCAGTTTAATCACGATAAATGTAGCACTTAGAATTTTTGTTCGTGCTGGCAGCCGCTAATCCTCCAAACGGCACTTCAATCTTGAAAAATTGAATTTAGATACGCCGAATCAATTTGCGGATAAACTTCTCTCCAATTTCAAAGAGTAATTGCCAACTGCCTCGTAACTCCCCAATTTTAGTGGATTACTTCCACGTGTCCAGCTGGGAGAAAATCTGCTTTAATTGCTTTGACTACACACCTTTTGGTTTGTTCATCTTCCCATGTGATTATGGCAGTCTGCTCTGCAGTTTCTTATCATACCTTTCTGTCCAATCACCATAAGTGCTTCATTTCTGCTTTAAGGCTAGGAGCAATTAACCTTTTCAACCTTTATTCACCAACATTTGCTTATTGAACCAGCCACATCCACTGATTGAACCAGTCTGAATTAGTTTGGAATTAACCCCGGTTCTATCTCATGGTTTTCACAAGGATTGTGGTGCTTTAGGTTTACCCAAGAGGTACAATAAAAACACCACTCAATTATGAAGCAAGCAATTCACCAAGTCAAATCAAAGCAATATCATGCGGTGTGGAGATAGCAAAAAATATGTGATGTTTCATAATCGAAGGGCTAAACAACCAACAATCAGTCTCCACACATTATAGGCTTGGGTTGGTCTTAGAGTACTTCCTTGGCATGTATTGAGGGTTCAAAATAGGAAGTCTCTTTTGGGCTACAAAGAATTATGTGCCATGCTCAGATTCTGCTATCTAGTAGTCTTATTTATCAAGCATGCAGGGTGAGCTCACAGAGAAACTTTCACACAGTTTTCAATTTCATAAGCAGTAATTCCATACCATGGAAACTTAGCATGCAACCTAGTCTAGCCAATCATTGGAGAAATCTAACATAGAATACAGACTAGGTAAGGGATGTCATACCTAATTCAAGCCTTAGCTTCTCATGAGGCTCCCTGTGCAGTGCTTTCGTAAAGATGTCTGCGATCTGCTCCTTAGTTCTGCAGTATTCCATGGCTATGGTGCCTTTTTCTACACAATCACGCAGAAAGTGATATCTGATTTCTATGTGTTTAGTACGTGAAAACTGTACCGGATTTCTAGAAATATTAATGGCACTGGTATTATCACATAGAATTGAAACACATTCAAGATTAGCACCGTAGTCACTTAGCTGTTGTCTTATCCATATGAGTTGTGCGCAACAAGCAGCAGCTGCGATATACTCGGCCTCAACGGTAGATAAGGCAATGGAGAACTGCTTCTTGGATCCCCATGATATCAGGCATGGTTGATGAGTCGAGTTTTCGACTCATTAATGCCCGCTCTTCACTATAGCTTTAGTTCGATTCCGACTACTATTTGATGTCATTTGATCCTCTTTTCATGCGTTTCAGGCACAAATCGAGATATCTCAATGTCAAATGCCATTAGAAGAAAACTCGAGGAAAATCGAAGATTTGAGCAAAAGTTGACAGATTTTCCCCCAGTCGGTCGACTGGGATCCTCCCCTGCTCCAGTCGGTCGACTGGATGAAACCTCAGGAGGGCCTGCAAATCAGCTCTTTCCAGTCGATCGACTGGGAGCCTTCCTTGTCTCAGTCGATCGACTGAGATCCTGCTATCCGCGCATCATTTCTCCCTCCAGTCGATCGACTGGGCCATCAGCCCAACGCCAGTCGTTCGACTGGCAAGTTCTCCAGCCAAGAGTGCAGAAATTCTTCCCCAGTCGATCGACTGGGAGGCTTCCTTCCTCCAGTCGATCGACTCAGGCAACAAACAGGAGCTGATGTAATTTGACTCTCCCCAGTCGATCGACTGGGATCCTTCTTTGTGCCAGTCGATCGACTGGACCGCTGCAGTGCCAAACCCTACTTTTTGCTATAAATTGTAATTTTGAGATCCGATTTTAGGGGAGCTTTGGGAGGGAGACTTGGAGGACTTTTGCTGGGATTTTGGAGCAATCAACACCAAGGATTGGATCATCTAGGGATATTGAATCCCCACATTGGATTTGAATTCTAAACTCTACCCTCTTTTGATGATTGTTTGCACTTTTATTATGGATTTTGATTGTAACCTCACCATGAGTGAGTAGTGACCTTGATTGGGGATCTATGAATCCCCTAGACATGTTTGTGACATTATAAACCTTATGGATGCTATTGATGAATGTTTTGCACATGTTTCTTTTTCATTTGAACTTAATGTTTAGAGTTGCCTATTAGGTGTTTGTGAAAATGCCTCAATGGGAACTTTGCTTGATTTCGTGTTTGAAGTAACTTGCGTTGAAAGGCATGATTTCAAATGACCTAAATGAAGAAGCATTAGGGTTTTTGTGTTACATGGCGATGCTTTAATCCTAATGAGAATGGCTTGAATTTAACAAGAATTTGATTGTCTAGTCAATAAAGCGTGAGTGTGAGGCTAGATAATTAGGTTCCATAATGCCAATAGAGCGCGAGTGTGAGGCGTTATGCGAGGTGTAACCCCTTGATATTGGGTTGTAGCGCGAGTTGAACTTAGTATTAATGTTGCATGGCTAAATTCTAAACACGTGCATGTGATTTCATCAATGGTGTCCTAGTTTATCGTCACGATAATTGTTTAGGTGGAGGATTAGATCCCTAGTCATCTTTGAATTGATTGTTTCTCCTTTTCGTTGATAAAACCATTCTTGGATAGTCAAAACTTGGCTATCAACCTCTTTAGAGGAAATTCCCCCCCAATCCATTAGACATCCTAAGTAAATCATTAGCACTAATAGTTTAATCACCTATCCTTTGGGTTCGACCTTGGGTTTTCCCGAGTCTTTACAAATGTTTTGATTTAACGTGATTTAGCATAAGTATTTGATTCACTTATCGAATATTTACACTATATTTGCACGCGATCAAATGGCGCCGTTGCCGGGGATAGGTTAATTAACTAGGTGCTATTAGATTGTTTAGTTTGTCTACTCTTTCTTCGCTTGTAGTTATTGCTTGTCTTGTGCCTAAATTGTGGATTATTTCTCTTGCCTTTCATTGCTAAGGACTCTCTTTGTTCTTGCAGGCTTGTGAATGAACACGAGATTTCAAGGGCGAAAACACGTAGCTACCGGCTCTTCTTCTCACATTCCTCACCCAACCGTCAAGAAACCAAGGGGTAGACCTCGCAAGAACCCTCTACCTCTTGTTCCTATTATTCCTCCTATTATCGAAGACCAAGGACAAGAAATCATTATGGAAGAAGAAAATGGAAACCGCCCCGTTCTACAAAGGGATGCTCGGAATCGTAGAATTGATGGGGATGATCCTCCCTCTAGAAATGACAACCTTGATGATCAAAACCCTTTTGGGAATCCTCTTCCTCCTCAAAGGAACAACCGAAATTATAGATACGATGATGAGGATGATGAAAGACCGGTCGGGGATTACATGACCCCTTCACATGAGGGAAATGGCTCGGCTATTGTGCCTCCGGATGAGGATGCGTTCGATTTTGATGTGAAGTCCTCCTTAGTCCACATGGTGACCCACGACCAATACCAAGGAGTTGGGAATCCTTCTACACATTTGGCTAATTTCCAAGAGTATTGCCGCACTTATAAGCCGAGAAATGTGCCCGTGGAGCATGTCTACTTGAAGCTTTTTCCCTCCTCGCTATATGGAGACGCTAAGGAATGGTTGCAAAACCAAGAACCGGGATCTTTTAGGACGTGGAACGAGCTTGCTAATGCTTTCCTCTCCAAATTCTTTCCACCGTCAAGGACGAAGAAATTCATAGATTTTATATTGACGTTCTCGCAAAGGGACAATGAGCTATTCCATCAAGCTTACGACCGATTCAAGCATTATTTGAAGGAGTGTAATTTCAGAAAAGCGGATCTATTGAGATACTTTTACCTCGGCATGAGCAAAGAGGCCAAAGGCCAAATGGACACGGCTAGTGGGGGTGCAATCATGGATTTGCCGGCGAACCAAGGATTTAAAGTCATAGAGAAGATCGCTACAAATTCCGATCGATACCAAGGGGTTGATCACAAGAAGATGGCTACGCCTAGAGATGATTCCTCGAGTTCCGAAATGAAGAAGGAAATGGTTGAATTAACTAAGAAAGTGGATGGTTTGATAAACATGGTAAGTGCTTTGGAGGTGTCTAAACCGAAGAATGAAAAGGAGAAGAACCCAATCCAACAACCTTGCTTCTTGTGTGCTAGTACAAGACACTCGACCAAGAATTGCCCCGATGGGAGGTATGAAGACGATGATGACGGTTATGAAGAGGCACACTTTGTAAATCAACAAAGGAGTTACACTCAAAATGCTAGTCCCATTACTAGAAATTATGAGCCTCCTCAAAGAAGAATGTCTAATGATTTATACGTCCCTCCAAGACCTCAAGGGCAAAATAATTATCAAGGGAATTATCAAAGGCAAGGGAATGGCTCAAACCAAACCAAGGGCAAAATTCATATTCAAATCAAGGCCAAAGTTCGAATCAAAATTCGCAATATTCCCAAGGGAATTATCAAAAGCCCTTTCAAGCTAAGTCCAACATGAATGAGCAAGGGAATTCTTTCTCTACAACCCAAGATAACACTATGTTGTCCATGATGGCGCAAATACTAGAGAGCAACAAGGAAGGCAACCGAATAATGGAAGCAAAGATGGACGAAGTTGTGGCCGAAAATAAAAGGCTTGCTAGAGAAGTTGCTCATATAAAGCAAATTGGGAAGCTCCCTTCTCAACCGGACGTTAATTTCACCGAGCATTGCAATGCCATCTCTCTTGAAGATGAAGAGTCATCTCCCATGAAGATCAATGCCATCACGTTGAAAAGTGGAAGGGTTTTGCCTACCCCTCAAGGAAAATCAAATATTAAGGATAAGGTGGTGGAAGCGGAAGTTGCTAGTAAAAGTCCCGAAGTTGAACTTCAAGCCCCTCCGGAAGAAAAGGAAAAGGAGGAAGAACCGGCTTTGATGAGGTATTATGTGCCGGTGGTCCCTTTCCCTCAAAGGCTAAAAAGGAGCAAGCTAGATGCCCACTTCCAACGATTCGTGGAGATGTTGAGGAAATTATATGTTACTCTTCCATTCCATGAAGTAATTGCTCAAAATCCCATCTACGCAAAGTTCTTAAAAGATATTGCATCCGGGCGTAGAGTTATGGAAGAATCTAGCATGGTAGCCTTGAACCATGAATGTAGCGCCCTTTTCTCCAAACAAATTCCTCTCAAAGTGAAGGACCCCGGGCGATTCACCATTCCATGCTCTATTGGCGCCATGAATTTTGAGGATCCATTAGCCGACCTTGGTGCTAGTGTAAGTGTCATGCCCCTAGAGACCTATCACAAGCTTGGGTTAGAGGGAATGAAAGCTACCAAGATGACCTTGCAACTCGCCGATGGCACCAAAAGGCAACCCAAAGGAGTTATCGAGAATGTCCCAATCAAGGTAGACAAGTTCTACATACCTTGTGATTTCGTAGTGATGGACACGGGGAATAATGGAAACACCTCTCTAATTCTTGGACGTCCTTTCTTGGCCACCGCCGGTTTTAAAGTCGATTTGGGGAAAGGGAAGTCGACCTTGAAGATTGGAAAAGAAAAGATTAAAATAGAGAGGCCTACGAGTGACCAAGTGGCTATGCCCAAATTTTGTGATTTGGAAGAGCAAGAGAGTGCTAAGGCCGAGAATGTTGAGGTCAAGAAGGTGACTAAGAAGGTCTTGCACAAGATGGTTGATCCCGATGAAGGCCCTTCCGTTGATCATTATGAATCATTATCCGGTGATGAGTTGAAAAAGAATGGAAAAGCAAATATGTCGAAGGGTGCAAAGCTACCACGTTGGAAAAAGGCCTTTGAGCAAGTTGCTTGCAACTCTTCAAGGAACCCGGATTGAGTCACCAACAATCTACAAGTCCGCTTGAGGAGGGATCCTAGCAAAGGACTCCTCAAGTGTGTTTCTTTCACAAAAAGAGATTCGGCTCGGTCTTTGCCAAGACGTTAAACTAGGCCCTAACGGGAGGTACCCCGGTTTGTGAGTTGTCCATTTATGCACAATAATTTCTACATATATGTTTGGCATGTATTCACTGAACTATGTTTGAGAACATGATGCTTCTATGATCAAAATGCATGATTTGGTGTGCTTGTGTGGAATTGTGCTTACATGAATTATCTTGGCAATGGTGATGTCTTGAGTGTGGAGTCTTTGATCCTAGTTTGCGTTTGTTTGAAAAGCATGTTTATGCTAATGATTTTCTTGGTGAAGTGTTGAATTTATGTGAATATTGTGTGATGATTTTTCGTGTTGTGGAGTGAAAATTCTAAGTGTGGAGTTGGGGAGTTCGTTCGGGAAGAAAAAAAATTCATTGAAGCTGACATTTGCCTCCAGTCGACCGACTGGAAGAAGGCCAAACACCCCAGTCGGTCGACTCGCTTGACATTCAGGAGGGCAGAAATTCTAAGTCGCGCCAGTCGGTCGACTCGCCTCCCAGTCGACCGACTGGAATTCCTTTATCTCAAATACTCAGTTTTCTCATTCCACTCCCCCCGACTCACGTTTCTCTCGACCGACTCCCACCATCTCCGGTTACGACCTTCACCGATCCGTCCCCAACCCTCACCATCACCTCGCCTGCTCGTCGCCACCTCAGTGCCACCTCCCCCTTGCCTCCCTCACCACTTTCTGATGCTATGGAGGAGGACGATGGAGATTCCACTGCAGAGACCACTTCGGGGGACGACGAGACTACATCTTCATCTTCTGCTACATTTTGATCATGCTTGTATCGATATTTTGTTGTCTTCTTGCTTTTATCATGTACTTGACTGTTAAGTCGCCTTTTGGCGCAATTTTGGATGATGTATGCTTTTTGAGTGATATGCCCTTTACTTTCTTTTGGTTGTATGCTTTGTTTCATATGATATTGAAGGAGTTTACCATTTGTGCTGTTCACTCTACAGGATATGCACCTACATATTTTTCTCACGTTCAAAACTCACCTTCTTTGTCTACATTTGCAACCAAAGGGTATTTCTCACTCCCATGCGTTTTGCCACCGGTGCTTCACACGAGGGGAGTTTCCTATGCGCCTTTGCCTTTATTTCATTACTCTTTGCGCTTAGGGACTAAGCTTGAATTGAGTGTGGAGTGGTTTTGTGCGCATAGTTCACATGTTTGCATGCCATGCATATCATTTTTGATGGACACTTGCATCTTTTGCACTTATTCCCTACATGAGAGAGTGTTAACCACATAGGCTTGTGACTATCGATTCCGATTCCTATAAATCACATCTAGCCTATTTGTCTCATTTATTGGATCTTGAACCTAGAACCGACCTAGTCCTACGAATGTGCATTCTTGGGAATCAATATCATTGCTATCTCTTGTCTATCTAATTCTTTAAGTATTTTCGTTGAAATACCTTGGAACAAGTTTTAGCAAGCATTTTTAAAAAATTCCCACGAAAAACTTAGACCTTTTGTTTGCTCCTTGGTGACTTAAGTTCTCTAATCGAGTGCCATGCTTATGTTTGATCCCCGCACATTCCATACACTTTTTGAACATATTGTCAAGTTTTAAGTGTGGAGTCAAAAGAGGGCAAAGCCCCAACCAAAAAAAAAAAAAAAATTGTTTGCGGTCAAAGAGGGCGAAGCCCCGACTAAAAACTTTCTCGATGCGCAAGAGAAGTTTTATCCCAAATTATACAAATGCCGGGGGTTAGGGAGGTAAGTCCCCCCTCGAAAGCATTTGTAGGCCAAAGGCCGTTTCAAAAGAAAAAGAAAAAAAAAGAAAATAAGAAGCACTTAAAACTTGACTCTATGTTTTCCTCCATTCTTCATTTGTACGGGATTTATCATTTGCATGTGTGCTAGTTGGAATGACTTTTGGACGACCCATGTGCTTGCACGGGAGTTATACACTTGGTTTATGCTTGTTTTATAAGAACTCATTGTATCGAACTCCTCTTCCCTTATGGATTACGGCTTAAGCGCCTAAAACTTGGGAACGAGTACCATGTCGCAAGCCCGTGGACTAGCCCTAGCTAGCATAGGCAAGCGATTGACACTTTTTGTGCAAACTAAAAGCTCAATTTCTATTGTATTACCTTGAAAATGAGTAGACTTTTGGGTGAGGCGATTGATGGCTCTAGTATTGATGATCTTGAATGCACAACCTCATAGGATACTTAAATGGTTCGAAAGTTCTTTTGATGATATTGTGATGGTAGTCCTAGCGTGGGGTGAGGAGTTTGTTTTGAGAAATCATGGCCTTGGTTAAACACTCTTAAATTCAATTCTCATGGGATAAGTGCACTTGGGATTTGTGAGTATTCCCTTTTCTGAAAACTCTCACGAGACTATAACTCGTCCACTAGGGTAGCCTAGGGGTTTAAAGGCTTAATGCATATGCTAAATGCATTCGTCACGCCTACGAAAAGGAGCTAGTTAGGTTGTATATACTTGTGTTTACTTTTCTATAGCATGCTTAGCAATAATGATCGAGACCATGACATATTTTCATACTCTGTTCGGGACGAACAAAGCTTAAGTGTGGAGTGTTTGATGAGTCGAGTTTTCGACTCATTAATGCTCGCTCTTCACTATAGCTTTAGTTCGATTCCGACTACTATTTGATGTCATTTGATCCTCTTTTCATGCGTTTCAGGCACAAATCGAGATATCTCAATGTCAAATGCCATTAGAAGAAAACTCGAGGAAAATCGAAGATTTGAGCAAAAGTTGACAGATTTTCCCCCAGTCGGTCGACTGGGATCCTCCCCTGCTCCAGTCGGTCGACTGGATGAAACCTCAGGAGGGCCTACAAATCAGCTCTTTCCAGTCGATCGACTGGGAGCCTTCCTTGTCTCAGTCGATCGACTGAGATCCTGCTATCCGCGCATCATTTCTCCCTCCAGTCGATCGACTGGGCCATCAGCCCAACGCCAGTCGTTCGACTGGCAAGTTCTCCAGCCAAGAGTGCAGAAATTCTTCCCCAGTCGATCGACTGGGAGGCTTCCTTCCTCCAGTCGATCGACTCAGGCAACAAACAGGAGCTGATGTAATTTGACTCTCCCCAGTCGATCGACTGGGATCCTTCTTTGTGCCAGTCGATCGACTGGACCGCTGCAGTGCCAAACCCTACTTTTTGCTATAAATTGTAATTTTGAGATCCGATTTTAGGGGAGCTTTGGGAGGGAGACTTGGAGGACTTTTGCTGGGATTTTGGAGCAATCAACACCAAGGATTGGATCATCTAGGGATATTGAATCCCCACATTGGATTTGAATTCTAAACTCTACCCTCTTTTGATGATTGTTTGCACTTTTATTATGGATTTTGATTGTAACCTCACCATGAGTGAGTAGTGACCTTGATTGGGGATCTATGAATCCCCTAGACATGTTTGTGACATTATAAACCTTATGGATGCTATTGATGAATGTTTTGCACATGTTTCTTTTTCATTTGAACTTAATGTTTAGAGTTGCCTATTAGGTGTTTGTGAAAATGCCTCAATGGGAACTTTGCTTGATTTCGTGTTTGAAGTAACTTGCGTTGAAAGGCATGATTTCAAATGACCTAAATGAAGAAGCATTAGGGTTTTTGTGTTACATGGCGATGCTTTAATCCTAATGAGAATGGCTTGAATTTAACAAGAATTTGATTGTCTAGTCAATAAAGCGTGAGTGTGAGGCTAGATAATTAGGTTCTATAATGCCAATAGAGCGCGAGTGTGAGGCGTTATGCGATGTGTAACCCCTTGATATTGGGTTGTAGCGCGAGTTGAACTTAGTATTAATGTTGCATGGCTAAATTCTAAACACGTGCATGTGATTTCATCAATGGTGTCCTAGTTTATCGTCACGATAATTGTTTAGGTGGAGGATTAGATCCCTAGTCATCTTTGAATTGATTGTTTCTCCTTTTCGTTGATAAAACCATTCTTGGATAGTCAAAACTTGGCTATCAACCTCTTTAGAGGAAATTCCCCCCCAATCCATTAGACATCCTAAGTAAATCATTAGCACTAATAGTTTAATCACCTATCCTTTGGGTTCGACCTTGGGTTTTCCCGAGTCTTTACAAATGTTTTGATTTAACGTGATTTAGCATAAGTATTTGATTCACTTATCGAATATTTACACTATATTTGCACGCGATCAATGGTCCAAGGAGTTGTGTCATCCATGACGTAGACTTTCTGTCTGTCTTGCAGCTGGCATAATCAGCATCTGCGTAGGCCACCAGACGGGCTTTGTTCTTTTCGAACCGGTGCATCTCCTCTTGCATGGCATTGACCCATTCTGGGTCCTTGAGCGCTTTTGCTACGGTCTTCAGTTCTGCAAGAGAGACAAAAGAGGCAAATCCACAAAATTGATAAAAGGAGTTAAGATCTACCTGTTCCTGAGAGATATAGCACTGGTAATTCTCTAGTCTAGCTGGTCGATGAACCGCTCGTCCATATCGAGTGATCCTGTGTTCCGCCTCAGGGTTAGCAGGAGTGGGTTCAACGACCACTTCTTCTTCTCCAGGGAGCTCTTCGTCAGCTTCCACCACAGGGTTATCATTATCATTTCCACCTGGTGGATCAGCTATTTCATCTTGATCTGCCTAATGGTCTGGTAGTACTTCATCTCCCTGGTGGATATCCATGTGAGGTATTTCAGCAGTGGGTGCTGGTGGAGGTTCCCAGTCGGGATCTGACTCATTGACAAACCGGAGCTCCCCAGCATCAATCATAGTCGTAGATGAAGAATCTTGTATTAAGTGACCAGCCATCACCGTCTTATCGAATCTTACATGCACACTTTCCTCAACTTGCTCTAGCCTTAGGTTGTAGACTTTGTAAGTCTTGCTATGGCTGGAGTATCCAACGAACACTCCTTCATCTCTCCGAGCATCGAACTTACCCAAGTGTTCCTTACCGTTATTGTGGACAAGGCACTTGATCAAATGTGCTTTTCACCTTGGGTAAGCCAACTACCAATTCCATCTGATGGAGTTTGTGCAGCAGCCTCATACTTGCATGACCAAACTTCCTGTTCCATGAGATGGAGGCTTCTGCAGTACTTGATAGACACAGTTCTTCCTCATGGACAAAATCTGGATCTACGGTGCAGATTTCGTTCACACGAATTCCTCTCAGAACTGTCTTCCCTGTCTCATTACACCTCAGAATACAGTCATTAGAGTTGAATATAACTTGATTTTTATCATGTTGACACAATTGAGACACACTTATCAGGTTGTATTTCAAGTTTTCAACAAACTTACTTGCCCGATTCGGATAGTATCTGAAATTCTTACCTCTCCCATAGCTATCACATTTCCTTTGCTTTTGTTTCCGAAGATTTTGCTTCCTCCGGAGTGTTTATGGAGCGAGTCGAACCATCCTGGATTCCCTGTCATATGCTTTGAGCAGCTGCTATCTAAATACCAGGGATGGGACCTCACTCCTTCCTGCAAGAAAAGATCAGTTTTTCCGAACCCAGACAAGCTTGGGCTTACTGGGTTTAGGAATGAATTTAGCAACAGGAACATAATAAGATTGATAGTAAGCATCATGGTTAGTTATATCAATCTTTCGCATGGGCGTGCTCCTTGGTCTACCACAGATTTCTGGATCATAGTGGGGGCGAAAGTGATCGACTCTCCCTTTCTTTCTATATGCACTAGCTTTCCTTTGATAACTAGCTTCTGGATGGTGGTCTTGGGTGTCCAGCCAGTTGCGGTTCCTTTCATGTGTCTTCCTCAGTCTTGGACATTCAGTTCTATAGTGTCCAGATTGTCCACAATGCCAGCATGATCTGTGGCATAGAAGATCAATAAATTTACTTCTGCCAGGTGGTGTGGATGTTCTTTTCTTCCATGCTTGAAGGTCTATCTTTGAAGGCCTACGACTAAGGTTCTGCTTCTGCCAGATTTCATAGGCTTTCCTAGCCTTGTAAGGGACTGAGTCAGTATCATAGAGGTGACATCCATCCTGTGGACTGGCTTCCCTTCTAGTATGTCTGATGGTCCGAGGCCTTCTATTCTGCCGAGAGGATTCACCTTCTTCCACCACCACAACGCCTTTTCCTTTAGTAGCCTTTTCTTGTTCGAATCCAAGGCCTGGTCGAACAAACCTTTTCTTGTAATCCTTCTTTTCTTCTTCAACTTTCTTAGCTTGCACTTCTTTAAGCCACTCTTCTTTTAAGACTTCCTCCTCGCGTCTGAGGTTTTCCACTGTTTGAAGCAGCTCCTCATTGTTTCGCCTGAGGTCCATCAACTCATCATTCAGCCTTTCAACTTCTGTGTTGAAGTCAACTATTTCATCATTTTCTATCCTCAAGCGTTTCAGCTCGTCACTTAGCTTGCTAATCTGTCTTTCTCTTCCATCACAGGTAGGACACTTGCATATATGCTCTGCTATTTCTGTCTCAAGGCGCATAGCTTTGTTTGCCCATAGATTGTTCTCTTCTATGTCAGCATGATGATCATGTTGCATTTCTGCCAGTCTGTCCTCCAGATCTTGATTTTTGTCTAACAGCTGAGCTATAGTTTCTGCAAAATCAGATTTGGTAAATACTTCATCAACAAGGGAGTTAGTTTCCATTACCTTACTAGATGTGGAATGAGCCATCAAGCAAGGCTCCTTGGAACACTTTCCATCGTTACTATCCTCATCCGAGTCTCCCCATGCGGTGAACATGGCATGAGCTGGCTTGGGGACGGATGCTTCTCCTTTCTGGACGGGTGGCTCTCTTTTCTTTCTGCTGAAGCAATCTTTTGACAGATGCCCCTTCTTTTGGCAGTGGTGACATGTTCTGTCTTCTTTTTCTCCTCGGTTTCCCCCATTTTCTCTCGACGTATCACCTTTGTTTCCGCTGGAGGAGTTACCACGACTTCCTCCTGATGGACCTCTGCTGAAGTTTTGTCCTTTGCCGATATTGGCCATCGTGAGGGCTCTTGTTAATCGGGCTATGTCATCGTCCTCCTTTGGTGACTCATTTCCATGTGCCAGATCGAGAGCCTTTTCTACCTTCAAGGCTATGGCATGGGATTTGTCTGATTGTCTCCTAGCCATCTTTCTTTCCGTGATTCCGGCTTGGCTCTGAAGGTTGGCAACCAGTTCCTCTAGTGTGATGTCCTTAATCCCCTTTTGAGCTTGCAGCGCTAGTGTCACGTGATCCCACTTTGAGTTCAAGGCTTGCATGAACTGGTGTGTGATTTTCCATTCGGGGAGCTTCTCGTTCAAGTATTCCAACTGTCCAATGATGACTTGGAATCGGGTGAAGAAATCTTCAAGGGATTCATCCTCCTTCTGCATAACAGATTCATAGTCCTTTATCGCAGCTAGTATTCTGTTTCTCTTGATATCTTCATTTCCCCCATATAATCTGACCAATCCATCATACATCTCCTTCGCGGTTTTGTGCATCGCCACTTTAATCTGATCTCCGGGAGAAAGGGCCATATATAGGACTTTCTTTGCTCTAGCATTCTTTTCAAGCTTCTTGTAGTCCTCATCCGTATATTTATCCTTAGTTTTCTCCACTGGTTTTTCAGCATCTGTTGTGTCCAGTGGGATGATAAGAGGACCCATCTCGAATATGCTCCATAACTGTCCATCCAGCGAGCAGACGTGAGCCTCAAACTGGTCTTTCCACCAGTCAAACTGTCCCGGCTTCAGAAGCGGCGGTTTCCAGAACGAATCGCTAATAGACGACATACTTTTCCTGCAAAGCTAACACACAAATCTAGAACCTTCGGCTCTGATACCACGTGTTGGATCGAAGTGTTAGCGAAATACGATAATCTATCAGACGGAAATTAAGAGTTGATTTTATATTGTTTTCCGTTTGATAGTTAACGTAGCAGCGGAATATTGATGCAGGAAAATAACAGCAGAAATAACAACACAAGGATATATAGTGGAAAACCTTATCAAAACTATGATAAGATTAAAAACCACTACCTTTCAGTTTCCACTGAAAGGATCTTCGAAATCAGATTATTCCTTTTATTCCCGATATGCTTGTAGGGTTTACAAACTAGATCACACCGATTCTATTTGATGACCTCTACTCAATCAGATGGAATAATCGATTCTTACCACAAACCTCCGTGTGTGCGACTTCAGCAATCTTCCTCCTGGAATGCAGTCGCTCCGTTCTTCTCAAGAGAACTCCACGCCTCAGTGCGTGCAATGCTGGCGGTGCTGCTCCTCTTCTTATGCAAGAGCTTGATTCTCCATAAGGTAGCCGCAGTTATTCTCTCTCTAAATCCGCCGCTCAGCATCCACAAGACATTTTGTCAAACCCTAGCTCTTTATATAGAGTTTGTTATGTCTTAAACTCTGGGCTCAATATCCTGGGCCAGCCCAACTGTCCAAACCCTAATGGACTTCAGTTCAATAAGACAAGACTCCTTCTAGAATCTTCCTTTCTTCTCCAATCTTCATTTAATCTGTTTATCCATCAAACAGAACTTGCCAAATCTGATCTGTAGAATATTCTTCTCCATATTCTGCTAATCAAATATCTTCTTCTTGATTTCCAAATCTGTGATTAATCTTCACGAATTATCTTCGATCTCAACACGCCAACTCGCCCTAGTTGCGTGGTTCTCAAGGCTCTTTAATTGGTTCAATTCGAATCTTCTTGAACCGCAATTCGTTCGTCCCAACTTCAAACTTCAATCAATGTTCGCATGCTTGCGTTTCCTCACCTGAAACTTGCAACAACAAATCTGCCCATGGATTTCTGCACACTTAGGCAACACATTAGCTAAGTGTTTGTAATCATCAAAACCAAAGGGTTCCAACAAGATAAGTACTTTCGTCATTCGTACTGATAACAGAAATCTCAGAGAATGATTTCCTTAATTTGGTCACATTTTCAGGTGAATAGGATTTAGAATCATTGATCGAGATGATAGCTCTGCATTTAGATGCTACCTTTGCTGACTACCACTCATGGAAAGAGTTTTCCATATGCTTCTTAGAACTTAGTAGGCTCGAAGAAGATAGACTATCTCAATTTGTGAAGATGGAGTTGAGCATATCACAACACATGGCAAGGGGTCACCATGTGGATACCGATACTATTCAAAGACCCTAGGGCCTAGATTATCTAAAAATTTGATCTTCCGCTGCAAATGGTGGTTGAACCGTCACTTTGGAAAGAAGATGTGCCAAGAAGAAATCGCAACAGGTGAGATACGCACTTTCGATCTGTGCAACTTTTATCTCATTTGCAATATCACTCAACTCAACTGTTTTAATTCCCGTAAATGATGGAAATTTCGTTTTAATCCCATACTGCACATGTTTAGTTAACAACTAAATATTTATCATAAAAATTTCTCTCTCTAAGATAACAGAGAGAGTGTTTTCTTCTGGGAACATCTCAGAAGTGTTTTTGCTTGGTTTTTCTAAGGCTTGGAGGCCGCAAGGAAGCAGAGCTTAGACTCGGAGTGTGCAAGAAGCAGAGGAACGTGCTGAGAATGGAACGTGAGAGGCTGGAGGAGGAGATAGAGGACATAACAGACAGGCTTGATGGGAGGCTGGCGGTGTCGTTCGACGAAGACGACTGGAAAAGGATGTCGGAAGAAGGGAAGTGGACGATCGTAGTTAAGCTGGCAAGCGGGATGCCTTTCAACATCAAAGGACTGGCGAACGTACTCACGAAGATATGGAACATGGAGAACAGGGTCACCTTCGCGGAGCTTGCAAACAACATGGCGCTAGCCAGGTTCAAAGCAGAAGGCGACATGAAGAAGATCCGAGACGGAGGCCCGTGGCTATGCATGGACTCGTTCATAGTCATGCACGAGTGGTGTTCAGACCTAGCCCCTGAAGAGTTCAAGATGAATCGGCTTGGAGTATGGGCCCAAATGCACAACCTGCCGGTGGGGGCTATGCTCAATGAGAAGGAGTGCGGAGAAAAGCTAGCTAGGTATGTGGGGAAGTTCATTAGAGTGAGCCAGTCGGAGACGGAGGGGGCTAGGAAGAGGTTCATAAGGGTTCGAGTGGAGGTGGAAGTGGATAAGCCTCTGATTAATGGTTTCTTTCTCAGGCGCCTGAACAAGGACCCGTTATGGATCTCTGTGAAGTATGAGAGGTTGCCGGAATGTTGCTCTAAATGTGGACGGCTCAGTCATGCAGCTGAGAGTTGCCATTACATTGAGGAGCCAGGACTAAACCAACGGCAAGGCGAATCAGATCTGGAAGAAGGGCGGAGAAAGGCTGCTAGGGGCGACCAGAGGCAAGGAGAGATGAGGGCCTCCCAGGCGGCAGACAAGGCTCCGATGATGTCAGAAAAGGTGGAAACAAATTACAGAAAGGTGGTGATGGAGGGGCTGGAGACTGGCGAGCAGGGCATTACGTTTGGAAGGGTAATATCCACAGGAGTCGCAGGTAGCAGTGCAGCAGGTGATACGCAGGAGGATGGCAGGCAGTGCAGAACAATATCTAAGGCGACACGTGGCGAGCTGATGGACGTAGACGGACATGATGGACTGGCAAGTAAGACAAAAAAAGGGAACGGTCCAAAAAGTAAGTTGTCGAGGATCACCTGTGAGGAGGCAGAACGGAGTGTAGGGGGACAGAACAGAGGAGAAGGCGACTGGCATCCTGTCAGGGTGGTTTGGGGAGGATTGCAGGAGGATACAAGTGGACCTGCCAACTCTATTGGATCTGGGCCTGTAAAAAATGGGCTAGTAGATGGCCCAGTAATTCCCAGCAGAAAGGAGGAGAAGGGTAGGTGCGAATTGGGGAAAGGGAAAGGCAAGGCAGAGCGGCGTAGGGGTATAGGTGAGGAAAGACCTAACCTTTCAAGGAAGCGTTTTCATCCTTATGGAGTGGTGCGGGAGCGAGCTGGAAGAAGTGGTAGGGTGGAAGTGGTGCGTGCCTGTGTGGACGATGATCAAACTGAAGCGGCGGTGGCTGGAGACCAGCCCCGCCGATAACCATGAGTTGCCTGAGCTAGAACTGTCACGGTTTGGGGGGCGCTGCGACAGTTCGTGCCCTTGCCGATCTGGTAAGAGCGTACAAGCCCTCGCTGGTAGGAGTTATGGAGACGAAGGCAGAGAAGGAGAGGATGGAGAGTGTGCGGAGGCAGATATGTTTTGAGAATGGGCTTTCGGTGGAGAGGAGAGGGAAGTCGGGAGGGTTGGCGCTTTGGTGGCGGAGTAGTTGTAATGTAACGGTGAAAAGCTATTCGAACTATCATATAGATGTGATTGTTGAGGAGGAGAGAACGTTTATGGTGACCCTCTTTTATGGTCATCCGATGGTGAATAGAAGATCAGAGACTTGGGAGTTATTGAGACGGCTTAGCGCAGAGATGGATCTCCCTTGGCTTGTCTTTGGAGATTTTAATGAAGTCCTGTTCGGATGGGAAGTGAAAGGCAGATGTATAAGAGGAGAATGGCAGATGAAGAGATTCAGAACAGTGATCGAGGAGTGTGGTTTAATAGACCTGGGTTTTCGTGGCTCATCTTACACCTTTTCTAACAAGCGCAAAGGAGCCTTAGAAACCAAGGCGAGATTGGATAGAGCTCTGGCAAATCGGGATTGGAGAGATATGTTTCCGGAGGCAGAGGTTATCCATGAAACTTCTGGGATGTCAGATCATTCTCCAATTCTCATTAAGTGGGATGGTGCGAGGAGGTTGAAGAGACTTAACCTGTTCCGATATCAACCAATGTGGCTGAAGCAGAAGGAGTATGGAGAGAAGATCAGGGGCATTTGGGAGCAGTGTTCTGTCAGAAATTCTTCGTTGTCAGAGTGCTTGTCGAGCAGCGCTGCAGAGTTGAAAGAGTGGGGAGGAGTTGCTTCGGGAATGTGAACAAAAAGATTAACTGCCTAAAGGATAAACTGAAGTGGATCCAGCAGCAGAACAGAACTAAAGAGCTAACGGAGGAAGAAGTGAAGATAACAAGGGAGATAGATGATTGGCTTCTCAAGGAGGAGTTGTATTGGAAACAAAGGTCGAGGGCTGATTGGCTAAGAGAAGGAGATAGGAATACACGGTTCTTTCACTTAAGAGCCTCACAAAGGAGGAAGTTTAATAGGATTCGAGAAATACATGGGAGTGGGGGCGATATAATCACAAACGAAGAAGACATTTGCAGTGAGGTGGTTAACTACTTCAAGCTCAAGGTGTTTCAATCGGATAGGGGGAGGTCCTACTGTAGGATTCAGCAAGAAGTCTCTTTCATTCCACAATGTATTTCACAAGATATGATTGACATCCTAAACGCTCCCTTCTCTGAGATTGAGGTTCAGGAGGCCATTTTTCAAATGTACCCAACTAAGGCGCCTGGCCCTGATGGCTTTTCAGCCATCTTTTACCAGAAAAGTTGGCCGCTGCTGAAGGAGAAAGTTACTCAATCGGTCCTAAGGATGCTCAGTATAAGAAAGTTGGAGGAGGGCTTAAACAGGACCCTTATCACCCTTATTCCGAAGTGCAGGAATCCGAAGAAGGTTGAAGATTATAGACCGATAAGTCTGTGCAACGTGTCGGCGAAGATTGTAACGAAAGTTCTTGCCAACAGATTGAAGATTATTCTCCCCAGAATCATTTCAGAGAATCAAAGTGCTTTTGTCCCAGGGAGACTTATCTCGGATAACATTCTGGCGGCGCATGAACTTATTCATTTTATTAACACGAGAGGAAGGCAGAGAATAGGATACTGTGCAATGAAGCTTGATATGGCGAAGGCGTATGATAGAGTTGAGTGGGATTTCTTGGAAGAAATGCATAAAAAGATGGGCTTCCCGGAAGAATGGACAGAGTTGATTATGGCTTGCGTGAAGTCAGTCTCTTACACGATCAGGATCAATGAGAAGATTTCGGAGGAGTTCAGGCCAGAAAGGGGGCTGAGACATGGCGATCCTCTCTCTCCCTACCTGTTTTTGATTTGTGCTGAGTGGCTAGCGATGAAGCTGAGGCGGGAACAGGAGGAGGCGAATCTGAGGGGAATAAAAATTTGTAGACAGGCGCCTGAAGTTTCTCACTTGCTCTTCGCGGATGATAGTGTCCTATTTCTTAGGGCGAACTTGAGAAATATGGCTAATCTGAAGAGGATTCTGAAAGTGTATGAGGAGATTTCGGGGCAGAAAGTAAATGTGACCAAGTCCGAGATTTGTTTTAGCAGAAATGTTTCCACAGATTTGAAGAAGGGAATTTGTGATGAGTTGGGTATGAGGCAAGTCAGTAGCTTCTCTAAATATTTAGGGCTGCCGGTCGTCTTCAGTAATAACAAGACAGATATATTCAAATTCGTGGTCGAAAGAATGTGGCAAAAGGTCCAGGGGTGGAAGGAGCAAACTCTGTCGATGGCAGGAAAGGAGACCTTGATCAAATCAGTGTTACAAGCTATTCCATCTTTCGCAATGATGTGCTTCAAGATTCCAGTGTCGATTTGCAAAAGGTTAGCCGGAATTGTTTGTAAGTACTGGTGGAACAACAAAGGGGGAGACAAATGCATTTATTGGGGAAGTTACAAGCTCCTCTGCAAGCCAAAAGAGGTGGGAGGTCTGGGATGGAGGGACTTTGAAACTGTCAATGAAGCTATGTTGGCTAAACAGGTGTGGAGGTTGCATTCTTGCCAGGATTCCCTTGTTAGCCGGTTGCTGAGAGCCAAGTATTTCAACGACTCAGACGTACTGCATAGCCAGCTGGGACACAGACCTTCCTTTGCGTGGAGGAGCATTTGGAACGCTCGGAATAAGGTTAGCCAGTGGTTTTCGTTGGAAGGCTCCCCTCAGAAGCTGGTTTGGGCGAAACAGGACAGTGGCGAGTTCTCGGTCAGATCGGCCTATGCCTCGTTGAGAAGGGAGTCAGAGCTGCGAGCGTCCAGTGTTAAGGGAGAACAAGCCAGTCAGGAAAGGCTGCAGTCCTTCTGGAGGAGGGTGTGGAGGCTTAAGGTTCAACCAAAGGTCAAGATTTTTGCCTGGCGAATGTATCACAACTTCCTCCCATCGGCAGACAATCTAGTTAGGAGGCATTGTAGTGTGAACACGGAATGTCAGATCTGCGGATGGAAGAAAGAAACGACGATGCATACCCTGGTGCAGTGCTGGTGGGCCAGAGCTTTCTGGGAGTCGAGCAGAATCAACTGCAGTTTCTTGGACGTGGAGTTTAGCGATCCAGGGGACTGGCTTTGGTTCTGCGCGGCAACGTTCGCGGATCCGGAGCTGGCCATGATCCTCCAAGGAGCGAGACACATTTGGTTCCACAGGAACATGGTGGTTAATGGCCAAGAAGGGCTGAACCCGCTTACGGAGGCAGCGTCGGTGCGGGACAGTGTCCTGTGGAGTCAAAAGCCTGAGCATTCTCTGGTTGTCACCTCGCTGGTAGGGGATGGCAGTTGGCAACCCCCTGAAAATGGTTTCATCAAGATTAACGTGGACGGCGCCTGGGATCGCGATTCAGGGAAGGCAGGAATCGGCTTGTGCGGGAGAGACAGTGACGGGGTGATCTTGTTTGTGGCAGCTGAACCATTCCTTAGATTGGCGTCCTGTGTGGAGGCGGAGTTGCTGAGCCTGCGGCGGAGTCTTGAATTAGCAGAGGGTATGGGCTATAAAAAGGTGATCTTTGAGCTGGATAATGCTGGAGTGTTCCTAGCCATTCAGAGGAGGTCCAGAGTGGAGGGGTGTGTCGCAGGGCATGTAACAGAGTGCAGGCACCGTTTGGGCAGGAATCAGAATTGGTTTCTTAGCCTTATCCCGAGAGAAGCGAATGAGGCGGCTGACAAGCTTGCCAAGAAGGCTAAAAGGGAGGATTGGAGATGGAGGAACCCAGAAGCTATTCCGATAGGTGTTCTGTAATTTTGTTTGTGTCTTGTCTGTGTTTCCTGAGCTGTGGTTTCTGTGTCGTGCTCAGTGTTTGGTTTATGGCTTTCAAAAAATAAAATAAAAACTGTTTTAATTCCCAGCTGCATAATCTTTCTCCAAATTAATAAAAACTGCATCGTTATGCAGGTAACTTGGAGCTCTGAACATACAAGGCTGCATGTTGTTCCCACATGTATGGATGTGAATTTGAATACGTACAGAATGTCCATAATTTTCTTGCGAAAAATGAGGGAAAAGATCTACTTCATTTCTTGCAAATGCATAAGCAACATTCAGTAGGTTTCTATTTAAATTTTCTTCAGAAACCTGCGAGGTGAATGAGTAGCTCATATTTTTTTATATGGAATGAGTACCTCATATTTTTTTTTGATATAGAGTACCTCATATTTAACTTAGCATTTGTATAGTTCACCTTCACGCGGCGACCATATAATTCCTGAAATAAATTCGAGGAAAATCGAATAATATTATGAAGTTAAGTAGTCATATAAGAACTCATTAATTCGTATGAGTAAATCATAATTGACAGTAGTTTCAATATTATACAGTGTATGGTGATTCTCATTTGATAGCTTGTAAAATCTGATGACTGATCAGATATAGTCGTAATTCCTAGCTTAAGATGAGCACGATTTGAAATTATAAATCTAAGATTTCAATTTGAGTAAAAAACTGAAGGGTCTTTCAAATAGAGATCTGTGATTAAGCCAAATCATGGATGTAGGGGTCGCCAATGAGCAGGGTAAGGACTTGGTAATATCATTTTTTTTTCTTGATTTAATGAATAGTGTAGGGTATAGTAGTTTTCTTATATTCGTAGTGTATCCAATTAGGGGTGGCAAAACGGGCGGGCGGGTATCGGGCGGATTGTAAACGGTTAGCGGGTTAAGCGGGTCAAATCTGTTAAAACCTGTTTAACATTAGCGGGTTTAACGGGTAGCGGGTTTACCCGGTTAACCCATTTAGCCCGTTTAACTCATTTAGCCCGTTTAACCCGTTTACCCAGTTTAACTTTTTAGCCCGTTTAACCTATTTAGTCTAAAAAAGATTATACTTGTTTCATTGTCAAATAATAGAATTATAATATGAGAGATTCCACAATGTATGACGACAATGATACATGCATCATCGTTGAACCAAGTCAATGTTGAATGATGCAAGCGAAGAAACATGTCAACTTGCTCAGAGTTTGAATGAAAACTGTCAACAAGCAAATGAAAGGATATTTCCCGTTTAGCGGATTAAGAGCGTTAGGCCGTTTAACCCACCTAACCTGTTTAACCCGGTTAACTTCGTCAAGCCTTTAGTCTTTTCTTTAAAAACATTTACCAATAAACAAATTTTCATTAATTCAAATAATGAAAATCCTGATGAACCAATTCACATCAAAACAAATTATAGCCTAATAGACATGTTGATTTGTGCTCTTCTAGTATTTCGAATTTTAAATTTTTTGGATTTTGTTGTTGTTGAATAGCTAAACTATTAGAACACTTGTAGCTCATAAAATAATTGTAGATAATTTTTTTAAAAGGAAATGTACTGTACACATGCATTGTTTTTTCATTGAAGTTTTGTCTAATTCATTTTCATAGCTAAATTCATTTTTTCGCACATCAAAATCAAACAAAGAAGCTTGTTTGCTCGATCAAAACCAAAAAGAAAATTTGTTAATTGTTTAGTTAAGCGAGTTGTTATAGGGTTAGACGGCGGGTTTTACTCGGATAACCCGTTTATAAAAAGGTTGTTAACGGACACGGATTTACTAAACTCGTTTACTAATAGGGCGGTTAACGGGCTCGTTTTAGCGGGCGGGTTGACGGATTTAGGGTAAAATTGCCACCTCTAAATCCAATATCCATGTGCAGGGTAAAATTAGGGTAGGGTGAATTTAAGCTAATTTGAGGGGAAAAATTATAATATGAATGAAAAATGGTAAGGTATGACATGATAGGATGATAGGGTCTTAGGACAGGATAGGAGGGCAGATTGGGAACTATTTTTTTTTGTAACCCTTATCATGTCTTAAGCTTTGTGGCAATATACGCTAAATTACGAGGATAGAGCATGATATAGTACGGATCGAACAAGATAAGAGGATCATATGGACATTTTAACCCTAAGAACAAATATTAACCCGTACATGTGAATGCGTCAAAGCAACCAAACCAAGGCTCTGTTTGATAGAGCTGAAAAAAACTTTATTTAACTTTATTTAATTTAATTTAACTTTACTGAACTTTATTTAACTTTATTTAACTTTACTTAACTTTATTTAACTTTACTGAACTTAAAAAAAATAATTTTTTTTGAATAAAGGTGTTTAATTTAAGTTTGTAATCATATTGAACTACAAAATTAAAATTTGAAAAATTTTATTTAATTTTATTTAACTTAACTTAACTTTATTTAACTTTATTTAACTTAACTTAACTTTATTTAACTTTATTTAACTTAAAAACATGAAATTTAAGCTCTACAGAACAGGGCCTTAAACTCCAGTTTGTAAATAATAAAAAAACCAACTTAAACATTTGGAAGAAAGAGATTTTACATATAGGCCATTCTAATAATTAATATTCCAATTTAGCCCGAAAGTTCACTGAAGTTAGAGTGGGATTCGCGCCTGATGAATAGGGCTGGGAAGGAGGAGTAGACTACGAACGGATCCACGCACTGAGGAGAGAGAAGATTAAGAAGAAGAAGAACGATAATCCGGCTGATGCAGCAGAAGGGGAGATCTACTAACCGCCGATCCAGAAGTTTCTCCAGAACTCGTCTCGCCGTCGAAGGTTGCTAGCAACGCCGATTTCTAAAGCATTCGAAATCTCCATTTCACGAAGCTATACCTCACTCGCATTTAGATCGACAATGGCTGCTCAAGGTGAGGATCGGTTAGAATTTTTTTTGTTTTAATGCTGTCATTCTATTAATGGGATTAATTGGATTCGGAATGTGATTTGATTGAACTCGTTTCTGTTTAGGTGTGGAGAGAGAGGTGCAGAAGAGTTACTGGATTGAGCATACTTCTGACCTGACGGTGGAGGCTATGATGCTTGATTCCAAAGCTGCAGATCTTGATAAGGAAGAACGGCCTGAGGTTGGGCATTGTTATTGGATCTTGATTTCTATACTTGGGACTTTAGTTCAGTATGCTTGTTTGTGTCTTAGTATTTTAGGTGTTAGGAGTTCATCTGGATTGGGTTTTTGAACCAGTGCTGGTGGATTATGCTTATGCATTATGTATTCATTCATGTGTATGTTTTGTTCTATTCAGGTAATTTCTCTGCTGCCTCCTATGGATGGGAAATCAGTACTGGAACTTGGAGCAGGGATTGGGAGGTTTACAGGTGAATTAGCTCAAAGGGCGGGTCATGTGTTGGCACTGGACTTCATTGAGGGTGCTATAAAGAAGGTAATGGTAAATTGTGTCTTGCATGAATTGAGTTGGTGTTTCATCATGTTGTACCTTTACCTCTCTTTTAATGCCTCCGCGAATTAACAGTAGTCTTTGACGCTTCTTGTTATTTTAGTGTTGGTTTTATATTTTGTAGTCTGATACATCATTTTATTTTGCAGAATGAAAGTATCAACGGTCATTACAAGAATGCTAAATTTGTGTGTGCTGATGTGACGTCCCAAGATCTGGAGATCCCTGCACAGTCTATAGATTTGATTTTCTCCAATTGGTTGCTGATGTATCTTTCTGATGAAGAGGTGCGAGTGAAAATTAAGTGCTGTAGTTCACAGACTAAATTAGTGGTTGACTTAAGTTATCAGTTATCTGCTTACTTTCTTTTGCTACTTGCATAGTCAGAATTACAACTTCACCATGCAAAGGTGTTCCCTTTCCTCGTATGTATCATACCTGACAAAAACCATCCCAAGTCAAATCTGATTGAGATGTGAAACATTTTCTATATTTCTTCTAGCTTATTTGAAAAGACCCTATGCTCTTACCTCTCACCCATTTGTCATGATTACCACCCTTATTCTCTTCATAAAGTCTCGATGATGACATAGTACCAAATAGTCAAAGTCACATCTTGTATTGGCAAATTTTCCACTATGGCGATTTATAAATTCCTTATCAATTTCTTGGCCTTGTGTATGCCTTTTTGCTGCAAGATAGTTATTACATTCTCGTATATTCTTTGCATGAATATAAATAAAGGATCATTGGAGACTACTATGTAGTCAAAGATTCTCATTGTTTCTTTCAGTGAGCTGGTTGCGCATTTTGATATTGTTTTTTTCACTTCATAGTTTAGATCTATCTCCTCATTGCTGTTAATACTAGAAATGCTACGCTTCCTTTCTTCTGGTTTCATTTCTTATTTTGTGAATGTGATCATAATGTTTGCAATGGAAATGCTCTTCCCTGTGTAGGTCGAGAAACTAGCTGAAAGGATGATCAAGTGGTTAAAGGTGGATGGATTTCTCTTTTTCAGAGAATCTTGCTTTCATCAATCTGGGGACAGTAAGAGGAAAAACAATCCAACCCATTACCGAGAACCAAGATTTTATACAAAGGTTTGCCGTGAATACATGTGTTCCTCCTGTGTAAACTCTAAACTGTAAAGTTCTAAATTTATTATTGCAATATTGCTTTGTACATAGATTGAGGAATCTAGTGTCTGGTATATCGATTGCTCGAAATCCAACATATTAATAAGTGATAACTATTTATAGTGACCAAAAGTAAAGACGTTATGCTGGATGAAAATCTCGGTGTACTGATGAATAAGCTGATCCAGGTTTTCTGTGTGGTTTGTTGAGTCTCCTTAGTTGTATAAAGTAGATCAGGTGTTTAGTTTCCAGCATGTGTAGGTTCTTTTTTGTCTGTGTGGATCAATAATTAATTTATTTCAAATCAACTTTTGAGTGAATATATATATGATATTTGAGGCTGGTTATGTGTTCATACAAATTCTGCGCATTATAACATATATTGAAATAATTGACCACATCCTTTAAATATTTACAGTGTAATGAAAATACACTTCGGGGTACATTTAAAGTTAACCGACTGATACTCTTACTCTAATTCTTCAAACAAGACTGAATCGTTGACCCTTACTTAGCTACTATTGACTGTTGGTTGAGCTATATTAAATATGATTTCACCTGTTTTCTTTGCAGGTTTTCAAAGAGTGCCATATGACTGATGGTGATGGTAACTCGTTCGAGTTTTCTCTTGTTGGCTGCAAGTGCATTGGAGCTTATGTTAGAACCAAGAAGAATCAAAATCAGGTAAATAAATCCCCTTGTATCTTTCACGACACGGCAACTGTAGCTGTTGGAAGACTGAAATGACTACTATTGGATAACGAAACTGATCATCATTACTTAAACATTCATTTGATGTCATAATAAACTTAACACAGTTCGCTCTTAATTAATTCATGCTTCAGTTTTGAAAAGTTAAAATTATTTTTTATTCAACTATGCAGGTCTGTTGGATTTGGCAGAAGGTTAGGTCTCAGGATGATAAGGGTTTCCAGAGATTCTTAGATACTGTCCAGTACAAGCCAACAGGCATTTTGCGATATGAACGCGTATTTGGATCAGGTTTTGTGAGCACAGGAGGGATAGGTAATCTGTTATCCATCTTTTTGCAATGCTAATTTATTATAAGTCCCATGATTAAGAATAATAAGATTTGTTGTATTTAGTTCCTTAAATTGCGTAAGCTGTTAAGAATAAATTTAAATGGATGCACTATAGGTAACCAAACAAGCACACCCACACAAATTGCTTTCATAAATATTAAGATTGTCCTAGAATCTTCATGAATTAAAAGAAGGGTGCTTCCAAAAAAATTATTTGTAAGAAACTTAATGTAGTGCAAATTACAAAGAGAACGAATGAGCATTGAGCAGAGGACAAATTTAATTGGTCGGCTGCTTGGCTTTATATAATAGTTACTTTGGTTTTTTACATGAGTTTTTTATTAACGAGATTAAGCTAGGCATTGACTGGGTTATAGCTTGACAAGAGATTAAGAGTTGTATAATACTTATGGAACAATGATGTATATGTAGACTTAAAGAGTGGATTCAGGACTTTTTAACAATCTATTCCAGATAATGTTGACTTTCCTTTGGGATAAGAGGATGATGTATGAGACTGAGTACTGAGATTCATCCATTTAAGAGTTACTTGAATATATTGCTTGGGCAGATACTACGAAGGAATTTGTGGAGAAGCTGGAGCTGAAACCTGGCCAGAAGGTCCTTGATGTTGGTTGTGGCATTGGTGGTGGTGACTTTTACATGGCTGAGAATTTCCATGTTGAAGTTGTAGGCATTGATCTCTCTATCAACATGATTTCTTTGGCTCTGGAGCGTGCCATTGGACTCAAATGCATGGTTGAATTTGAGGTTGCTGATTGCACAAAGAAAACCTACCCAGATAGCACATTTGATGTAATCTATAGCCGTGACACGATTCTCCATATACAGGTAACTTACATCCACTCTATCATAAATGCTTTTAGTCTCATAGCCAAATCTTTTTGAATACTGTTGATCAATTGATCGTTACTGATAGTACATAGATGAAGTTGTGAAATATATTCTTCCTGGACTGTAAACTATCTGGCGTCTGTACGAACTTTTTAAGTCCCAAAGTATGTGTAAAAAACTATTCTCATAAGATTTTTACTTATGCACGGTACCTGGGGTATCTATGTTTACCTGTATTAATTCCAGGACAAGCCTGCATTGTTTAGAGTCTTCTTCAAATGGTTGAAACCCGGAGGAAAAGTAATGATTACTGATTACTGCAAAAATGCTGGACCTCCATCACCAGAATTTTCTGAATATATCAAGCAAAGAGGATATGATCTGCATGACGTGGAAGAATATGGACAGGTAGCAAAGGAGATATACGGTTTCTTCCTTCCTCCGTGTCTTATTACATTTTAACAGGTGATGTGATTATTTGAAACATTTATAGATGCTCAAAGATGCTGGTTTCAAGGATGTTAGTGCTGAAGATAGAACAGATCAGGTTAGTTGAAACTTGAAGCTTAAGGAGCACAGCAGTTAAAATCGTAATTGTTGGTATGATGATTTGTGCAGTTCATAAAAGTTCTGAAGAAAGAGTTGGATAATGTGGAGAGGGACAAAGATGCATTCATCAGGGATTTCTCTGAGGTAATCCCTGATGAAATATCATTCACTCAATAAGTTACCAATTCATGTGGGGTTCCTTGCCATATTTAATTGACTGTACTGGAAATCGATTGTCAGGAGGACTATAATGACATAGTTGGGGGTTGGAAAGCAAAGCTGGCGAGGAGCTCATCGGGGGAGCAACGTTGGGGACTTTTCATTGCTAAGAAAATATAAGCTATGCTGCTGAGTTTCATTCCTGTGTCTCTTGGAGTTTCATGTTTTGAGTTATTTTCCGAACTTGACCACCATCTTTAATTATTACTACTAGTAGTTTCATGAGCTTATTACCCTCTGTTCGTAAATCATCAATTATTTAGAATATGAATTACTTAGAACATAAAGGCACTCATCTGCTCTCTGATTGCTGGTTGTCATGTTTGAATTCGAAGGAGTTAGGCTTATTAACTTGGACAACACGTCATGAACAGGACTTGTTCTAGATCAGAACTTAAACTTATCATTCAAAAACTGTCAAAGACACAAAACGAGTAGTTTGCGCATTGGTTAACAGATCGAATGGCACCATTTCCATTTTGATGCGTGATAAGTATTGTTTTTGTAGATTAGTACTTGAATGAATAAATGGAGAACGAAGTTGAAGACAAGACTCTGCTGCCTCTCACACACTTTGACAGACATTCTGACAGTCTTGGAGACCGTAACATAACACCTTTGTCCTCACTCTCTCCCATCCCACATATTGTTTTCTTTTTTTTTTTAAATTATCACTTTAACTCCATCAAAAATTTTTTTTATCACTTTAACTTTCCACTTGGATCCACCCGTTGCAGTGTCTCGCTTTCATGGTTTCACATTTTTCTAAAGACTAGGTAGATCCACTTGCATTGCATTTACTGTTTTCACCTAATCCCTTCCTCTCGGAACTTCGCTTAACATTTTACACTTTATTACTGTATTTAGACTTTTATTACAAAATACGTAAATCATTTAACGCAATCTTCGTTGTATAAAAAATGATCTATAAAGGGATCCCATGTGACTGACATCCTTCCCACACTAGCCACTGAGCTGAAACTGAAACTGAGACTGAGAAGACCTCACGAGTCTGCATTCGCCATGGATCTCAACCTCCTGCTGCATCCTCTCATCTTCCTCCTCCTCATCTCCACCATCTCCGGTAATAATGCAACTCCTCCTCTGTTTCTTCATCTCTAAATTTTGCTTTGTTTTTTTTCCATACATTTTGCTGCTCTGTTTCTTCTCACTAAAAAATGTTAAATTGAGTGTTTTAGCAACGAAAATCACACTTCACAACAAATGCAACCACCCAGTTTGGCCAGCAATCCAGCCCGGTGCCGGCCAACCAGTCCTCCGCTGCGGCGGCTTCCACCTCCCCGCCGGCCAGACAACCACAATCCGCCTCCCGCCACTCTGGTCCGGCCGACTCTGGGGTCGCCACGGCTGCAACTTCGACGCTAATGGAAAAGGTAGCTGCGACACTGGCGACTGCGGCGGATCTTTATACTGCAACGGCCTCGGTGGAGCTCCGCCCGCTACTCTTGCTGAAATCACTCTTGGGGCCGAGCAGGACTTTTATGACGTCAGCCTCGTTGATGGGTATAACCTTCCCATTTCCATCTTGCCCGTTAGAGGTAAGGGTAGGTGCTCTTACGCCGGCTGCGTCCACGACCTTAACGTCATGTGTCCCGTCGCTCTTCAGGTAATCAATATTAATTCTTATATTTCAATATTTCGTCGCTATAAAATCATTATTTCCTCGCTAAAAAGGATATTTAGTTTCCATTTCTTTATTAAAGTTGAGCTTCCAGTGTGTTATTATTTATATTTTCGTTAATGCTACTGTTTTTATGTTTCGTTGCTAACTGTCTATATTTTTGGTTGTAAATTTGAGCCTCCTCATTCTAAATGTGGATATTTTCGTTGTAAATGTTCAAATTCCGTCGCTAAAATGTGCATATTTCCGTTGCTAATGTACACACGCTTACTAAAATATTGATATTTCCCTTGCCAATGTTCATATTTTCGTGCTAAGTTACATTTCATTTCTAAATAGTAAATACTAAATTTTGTGCTATATGTCCATATTTTCGTCGCTTTCAGTAAAAGTATGAAATTGTTTTCTTTTTTGATACCGAGTAAAAGTAAGAATTTTATGTGTTACGTTTTGGTTGATTTCCGTGGTTAAATGTGTGAATGTTCGTTGCTATTGGAATATGGTGATGTAGGTGAGGTCGCAAGAGAAGGGGAGCGTGGTGGCGTGCAAGAGCGCGTGTCTGACATTCAACTCGCCTCGGTACTGCTGCACGGGAGAGTTCGGCAGTCCACAATCCTGCAAACCGACGTCGTATTCCAAGATATTCAAAACAGCTTGTCCCAAAGCTTATTCGTATGCATACGATGACCCCACCAGCATTTCAACTTGCACTGGTGGGGACTACATTCTCACTTTCTGCCGTTGAGCAAAACCCTAGTTTGGTCAATGTATTGCACGACTTCGTCACTCTGGATGCGAATTCGATTCTCGGATTATTATGTTTTTGTTATTTTTTTTTGATGGAATGTTTTTGTTATTTTAGACAATCCAGAATTAAAATGTTCAAGTCAATTTGTCATGTTTTAAACTGATTTTAGTTCAACTGGTTTAATCTCATACTTTAAAGTTTAAATTTAACTAGTATTATTGGAGCTGAATAATTTTTGATGCAACCAATTAAATGTTAGATACAGTTTATTCATATAATAGTCTAGAGGAGGAGCACTCAAATAAAATGTGTACTTACTTTTGATGGCCTCAGTTATTGTGATTGGATTCAACATATTTGCCCCTTTTTTTTTCTTTTTTTTGAAAGGTAAGTTTATTGAAAGGGACAAAGCCCAAAAAGAAAAAGAGTTATAAGCAAGGGTGCAACAGCGCTAGCAAAGAGATCTAAAAACGGCCAAAGGAAAAGGGCGCGTTGGCGCAACAAAGAAAGCTAAGACAAAGCTAGCTAGAAGAAGCCGGTGCACACTGGGCAGCAGACACAAGGGGGGAAGTAAGACCAAACAAAGTTGAAATCTTTCTCTTTATGACATGATCGTGCTGAAGCACGACTCACATAAATAGGCTCACTGAAAGAAACCTTACACTTAGGGTGAGTCCATAAATTGGTAGGGGAGCTATGAAGCACCACAACTGGGACTGGGTCGGCCTCCTCACTAGTTGTCTCAAGAGGAGTATGAGGCAACAACTTTAGCTCTAACTCTTTTTGGGAGTCACACTTAGGCACTTTAGTCATCCAATCATCACCTCTAATATGAGAGGTGTGATGTTGATGATCTTCAGACTCCTTAAGCTCAATAGGAGGGGTAACCTCACTAGTAGGTCATACGTCACAATGGCAAGATTAGATACCTGGGCAACCTCCCAAGTATTATTCATCTCTGTCTGAGCATGAGGAGCTGTTATGTCCTCCTCTATCTGAGAAGTAAGCACTTGGTTCACCTTGGGTTGAGTAACAATAGTCCCATGTTTATGGCTGTTGTCTTTAGTGGCCTTGTGCTTATTCTTCTTGTTCCGCTTGGACACTAAGGTCCAGCTCCCATCTCCTTCGATAGGTACATCTGTATCATATGGACTGCGCCTGGACCAAGCATGACCATGGTTTCGGTGGGAGTGTTGTTTTCCTCGGAGGAGACTTCTGGGGGGAGTCTTATATGCCTCAGAAGGACTGCTAGTATTCTTAGCTGAATTGTCCCCTTTTGAACTTGTTCCGGCATGAGCTTTCCTACATATTGTGATATCATGACCATGTATGCGACATTTGCTGCAGTAGGACAATTTTCCTTAATAGACTACCTCTTGCCAAAAATTTCCAAAATCTGGTGTTTGAATCCAAATTTTTGAGGGCAACTCCTGCGTGACATCCAACTCAACACACACACGAGCATAGTTAAGAGAGACGCATTCTCTGGTGCGGATTCAACATATTTGCCTTCACACGCATTGTAAGTACTTTCTCTTTGTCGTCCTTCTCCGCAACTAGACACGAATTACCGGTAGATGTCGATGCAACTATTCTTAAGAAAGCAAACCTAACAATGACTTTGAGGATGCATTGGACTCTTACCAGACACACAATGAGCTTATTGTCTATCACACATAGATTCATAAGTATGCTCGTGCCTCCTCCTTTTTTTGATATTGGATGGTATAACAACTAGGAACAATACATTGCATATGAGTTTTATCATACATTGTCTATCACACATAGATTCATGAGGATGCTCGTGCCTCCTCTTAACAAGACATCTTGATAGGATCCGCAAGCATCGGGGTACATCTCTCCACTTTTGAAGCGCATCCACGTTCGAACCTTTACCATGAATCCGCACACATTCGCCCAAATCATCGGTACATCTTTGACACCTTTACCATTTTTATTGATAGTATTCTACGCATGAGGGATCTTATTGTTAGGACCTGGCTCGTGAAGGATCCAGTTTGTCTAGATATTACTTTTGATGTATTTCGTCTTTTCTACCCCGACTTTTCATCAAGTTCGACTTCAGTATCACCTGTCAAACCTCTTTTATTTTTTACTCTCCAATTAGTACGATTCTTCCTTCTTCTATGTATACTAACAATATTTCCTCTCACCCTTCTCTCCTTATCATTTTCATTATAATTATCCCTAGCAAATAAATGATTCTCATTCTGTTTTCCCCAGTCTCCTGTTTCGTCTTCTTCTTTTGATGGGTCGCCCCCTCCGATATTCTCTCCCCGGTATACTTTTCATAATCGTCATTCTATTTGATCTTCTGCACATTTTAGTGCCGCCAAAACTGCTCTCTCTGAATCGACTTTTTAACTTGAGGTTGTTGTTCAGAATGAGTGGCGGCATATAATGGCAGAGGTTATTACTGTTGTTGAGCGTACGAGTACTTAGGATTTTGTCCCTCTTCCTCCGAGTGTTTGTCATATCACATATAAGTAGGTATAAAATATCAAAATCCGCTCTTCCTTGTGGCACGTGGCTTTTAACAAGAGCTTAACTACGTGAGGAAGTCTATATGCGACCACCAACTAAATATTCTGTTTTAGAAGGTATGACGTGTCATTGACAGCACTGCCTTGTCGCGAGGCAATGTTGTGCAAAAGTTAATTTATAAGTCCGCTACTCGCGACTTCACTACTGGATAGCAAGTGGTAAGTAGGGGTCGAACCCAAGGGAATTGGTGGATTAGTTGTTCTTTAATGAAGCTTATGCATAAATTAAATGCGATTGGGGTTGGGTTTGAGTGTGCTTTGAGAACTGAAAGTAAATTACAACAGTTGATAATGGACTGTAAGGAAAGGATTCGGTTTAAGGATTTCATATCATATCATCGTTCATCATTGACCTCTAATGATCATACTTAGTGTTCAAAAGTGTATCAAGACCATTTCAAGCACTTGATTTGCCACACTGTCTAGCCCATTTCAAGGTCATAGAGCACTTGTTCTATTTAGACTAATACCCCATTTCAAGGTATATTAGCCTTATGTGCATCCATTTGATCAATCATTTCCGATCAACCAAATGGTGTTTTAAAGAGGTCGAACTCCTCAGATAAGCTTTGCCATTTCAAGCATCCACTTACCCGAGTATGTTCACGAACCCCACGGAAGAGTTTTGCCATTTCAAGCATCCACTCAACCTTGGAAGTTCTAACCTAATATGTGGCACATAGAACAAGTTTTGAACACAAAGAGGCATTAAGCATAGAGTCTAGAACGGTTTATGATATAAATACTCCCTCTACCGAATACAAGCTTTAGCTACTTGTATTCATGTCAAGGAATACAAGCAAACCATGGCTTTGAACAAGGATACCGAAAAGGAGAAAAACTTTAAAGTAAGAACAATATATACGGAAAGTAAAGGACAAGTCAGGGAAGAGAAAGCCGTGGCTTTTGTACCTACAATAAGTGGAGGAGAGGAGCTCCTAAGCAAGATCCAAGCAAGGAAAAGTAGCTCCAAAATGAAGAACAGAGCAAGAACAAGTGAAGAACAAAATGTGTATTGAAAGTGAAGAGAAGAGGGTTAAGCCCTCTATCTCTCTAAAGAACTTGTGGATTCTGGGATGTTGGAATGATTTTACAAAGGCAATGGAGGTGTCTATTTATAGGCTAAGGGAAGTGAGGAGAAGGTGACACTTGGCTCAAGGGGAGAGGAGGCTTCAAAAGCCATCGGAGTGTCATCACTCCCAAAAACCGCCGGCCACATGGAGGAAGGGGAGAGGTGGAGTGGCTTAGCCGCCGGCTACGTGGAGGAGAGAAGAGAGTTTGTGAGCTCATCCCAAAAAGCCATCGGTTCTTTCAGCTCCGGACTGACTCTGGTTGCCCTTCGGTTGGATTTGTTTTGAGTGATTCCACGTCAGGTTCTTGAAAGTCAGAATTTGGTCGTGACCTGGAATGACTCGTAATTCATTTTCAGCTTTAAAACTCCTCCTTAGCCTGTATTCTCTCTAGACTTCAAAATACCCTGTAGATAAATATCGGAACTAACAAGCAAAAGTTAAATAGACAAAGAGTCTAATTTGGTGGGTTTAACTGTGTTTATGATTCATACAATTATGGTCCATCAGTCATCTTCATTGTTCCTTTTATGTGCATTATTTAACTTTCTGTGCTTGATTTGAGCGTTTCTCTTCTGTTATGACCATACTCTCCTTTTGTCTATTCATCATCTCGTGGGTCAGATGCTTCTCCTTCTCTACTTCATGACACGATAATTACTGGTGGTAGCTCTGATTATATATTATTTGTGAAGGGAAAACTAGGTATTCAGTTTCTCATGTCTGATCTTGATCATATTTGTTATTTTCTTGTGGTTAAGGTTTCTTCTACTACTGAAGGTTTCTTTCTATCCCAAGAATAGTATATTTGAGATCTTGATCATGCTTCACTTACATATTATTGTATCATCGACACTCCGATGAAACTTAAGATTCACCTTTGCCCCATGGAGGTGAGCTTTTGGGCATCCAGCTTGCTATCGTCATTTAGTTTGTTGCTCGCTCGCTCTAGATAAAGAAAAATGTTTACAAGATTGTGAAATATATTATCATAATAGTAATTTGGTAACTAGAATTTTTATTTTCTAGATTAAATTATTTATTTCTCACGATTTTGCTACGCTCTGTTTGGTTGTAAGAAAACAAAAAGGAAAGAAAACATTGTGGAAAATAGTAAGAAAAACAATCATGGAAAATAAAAGTTCTCTTTTTTGTGTTTGATTACACATGGAAAATTTAATGAAAAATGAGAGCATGTTTGATTCACAAAAGAAAATAACATGGAAAGAATATAAAATGTCAACTTTGAGAAATGCGACATCTGAATTGGGCAATCAAAAGACAGCATCGCCATCACTCACTTACTGCACTTTTAGTTCCTACCGCCAGCCACTCTGAATAGTGTAGCCACTAGAACGACGCTCCAAATGGCTGTGACGATTACTCATATCCGCCCAGTGGCGGTGGCAGAGGGCCTGGGGGATCCAGGACCCCTCTCAAATTTTGCAAAAAACTTGCTTCCATCAGGTTTCAAACCCCAGCTTTCTTACATGTTAATCACTTTTCTACCAAAAGAGCTATAAAGCATTCATGTTTAGTCTAGCAAAGAGTAACATTTAGTATTTGAAGTTGATTATTTGATTTAGTATCTCAATTAAATATGTTTGATTAGTTAATCGCACTCAATTCCGCATTATTTAGATCTAAGTTAACTTATTTTTTTAACAACTAAGCTATAAAAATACATATTTATTAATTAAAATAAACTCCAATTAATTTAAATTATATTATGAATATGTAATTTATATTAAAAATTTGATGTCGCTCAAACAAATTTTTTTGGGACCCCCCCTTTCTAGAGGCGCTGGATCCGCCACTGTATCCGTCGAAGTACATTCCAACTCCAGATCTGCACAACCTCGACTTAGACGAAACCTCCGACTGCAAAATAGGTACGATGCATTCGTAATTCACATCCAAACTCACTGAAAATTACAAATCCTAATCCCCAATCCTACCACATACCGAATCACTCCAGGATCAAATGACGTCCAAAACTACAAAATCCTACATATAGTCAAAACTCCTTGAGTATCCCCAATGCATTGTGGCGAAAGAGCAGCGTTGCAAGGTTGCTGTTTCAGCAGTGATTGGACCGTCTAATCAAAGTGTCCAGCCAACGAAGCTCACTATGAGATTCGTTGGAGATGAAGGGCTCGCAACTGCAGTTGGTTGACGAAGTCGTTAATGTTGGATTTTGATTTTCCTTTGATATTTGGGTGGAAAAGTCAATTTTCCAACCTATAATGTTGGAACCCTTTGGTTTTGATGATTACAAACACTTAGCTAATATGTTGCCTAAGTGTGCAGAAATCCATGAACAGATTTATTGATGCAAGGAAACGCAGCGTTGAACATTAATTAACCAAAGGCTACGTTGGCATGTGAAAATCGAGGATAAAGATCCGTGAAGATGTGCGCCCAATTTGGAAGATCTCAAAGATAGAATTGGAGATATTGATTGAAGATGTGCGCCGAATTTGGAAGATCTCGAAGAGATGATTGGAGATAATGATTGAAGACTTGGAATTCAAGAAAGATCCAAACAAGATATAAGTGATCAAGAATTTTGAGGATAATATTCTGCAGACCAGATTTTGAAAGATCGATTTTTTGAAGAAACCGATTTAGGAAAGATTACGGATGGAATCTTGACGAATCAAATAAAGATCTATCAAGTTTGGAAAGTCGGTTTGGGCCAGATCGATCAGGATTAGATTTCGAGATCCGCTAAAACCCTATATAAGGATTTAGGGTTTGCCTAAGAAGGTTCAGCAATTTTGGGGAGAATCAAGCACCTGCATTCGAAGAGCGACTGCTGGGATTGCACGCACGAAGGTTCGAGTTCTCAGATCAGATTATTTGAGTCGGGTTGAGTAGAGGTCATCAAATAGTGTATTGAGTAAAGACCTAGTTTGTAAACCCTACAAGCATATCTGAATAAGAAATAATCTGGTTTAGAAATCCTTTCAGAGAAATCTGAAAGGTAGTGGTTTTCATCCTGTCACCATTGTGATAAGGTTTCCACTTAAAATCGCGTGCAATTACTTTCTGTTATTTACTTTCCTGCATATCTATATTCATATTTCCGCTGCTGTCTGACCATCTGACGAAAAAGTACTTCGTGACTTACCATCTGAAGGAAAGGCCAACACTAACGATCCAACATGTGGTATCAGAGCCGAGTACTCTAGATTTTGTGTGTTAGACTTGCAAGAAAATCATGTCAACAATCAATGATTTGTTTGGGAAGTCGCCGCTGCTAAAGCCTGGACAATTTGACTGGTGGAAAGATCAATTTGAGGCTCATGTCTGCTCGCTGGATGGACAGCTTTGGAGAAGAATCTTATGGAGTAATTCATTAATGCGATAAAATTAAATAGACGAGTAAAGTGGTCGTTTGGTCCAAGTCGAACCACTTTACACAGAAGTTAAATTCCCCAGTTTAATAAGTTAGCGACGTCGTTTTATCGAACCACTCTAGTTTTATCGAACCACTCTGTTAGACTATCAGGAAACGGTTAGAATCCTCTACAAAAGTCCTCATTTGTTATCATGCACCGTCACCCAGGAAACTACGCAATGCGGCAAATCGCCGATTCCTTGTCCATCACCGGCCACACACACGACTTCTCTCTCTCTTTCTTCTGCCATCAAATCTCTCTCCCTTAAAACGGGTTATCGAATCGGATCGAAGCTGAATTCGGATCGGCAAAGGGATAAGGATAATTGACGAGAGAAGAAGCAGGCAAATGCGGAGATCGATTGGCTCAGAAATGAAGATCCTCCGATTGATTTGAGTTTGAGATAATTCAACCTCGTATATCCTAAATTTAGCCATTTTAGGTTTTTTTACTACATGGGAGGAAGTGGAGCATTAGTGGATGGGGTTCGTCGATGGTTTCAACGACGCAGCAGCACTTCGACTAGTAGTAGCAATCACAATAGAAATAATAGCCAGAGCCAGAGCTATTTACGTGGCGAGGCATCCTCGGCATCGCAGGACCCAGTCGGGGACGAAATTACAGTCATTGATGATTTTGATTTATCTGGTTTGAAGGATATCAGAGTCCCTAATCGTATTCACTTCAGAATCGTGCCTCCTCATATGGATTCCCACAAAAAGGTTCCGTCTTTTTTCTTACCTTTTTTTTTGGCTGCCTGGGATCTGAGTTGTTGTTGATTGGGGAACCATGTTGATCTGGTGACGAATACATTTTTGGTGAGATACGGATTGGCATTTCAGAAGTTAGATCAACTGATTGTGATTGTGTTTTGTTCTTAGCAACGGCTTTGATTATGACAAAGTAGGGAATGGGATTTAAATTATTGTATAACTGTTGATCTTTGACGCTGAAACATCACTTTTTTTTCATGTCTGGTTGCAATCTTATGACTGTTTTTTCTCCTATATGTTTCTATTTGTCTGTTCTTTCACCGAGCATGGCATGGCGAGCTAATAATTTGTTTATCGAGGTTTGGATGGTTTAAATTTTAAAATACATGCGTGTTTTTTCAGGGATGTGTATCTTAGCATCAAAATGTAGAATGTACAATATCATACTTGTAAACTGTAGTTCTGCCTTCTGTATGGTTGATGCATCCTGTTATCTTTCATGGTCATGTGAAAGTATGTTAGCATCATGTCTTTAGATCTTAATATTACCAAACAGTCTTGTCATTGCACGTTATTTGTCTATCGCTGCTCGGATATTCAACTTGGGTGGCTGATGGGTTATGTTTTCAGTCACCTTTTACTTGTATATTTCAACTTGGGTTTACTGACAGAAGTGCCATTAATTATTTAGGGTGGAGAAGCAGAATTTTTCACCGAGTATGGGGAAGCTACTCAGTACGAAGTCCAAGAGGTCGTTGGAAAAGGAAGTTATGGTGTTGTTGGATCTGCCATCGACACTCACACTGGAGAAAAAGTTGCCATCAAGAAGATCAACGACGTGTTTGAACATGTGTCTGATGCAACCAGGATTCTGAGAGAAATTAAGCTTCTGCGATTGATTCGTCACCCAGACATAGTAGAAATAAGGCATATCATGCTTCCACCTTCTCGAAGGGAATTTAAAGATATTTATGTCGTATTTGAGCTAATGGAATCTGATCTTCACCAAGTGATTAAAGCAAATGATGATCTTACCCCGGAGCATCATCAGTTTTTTCTCTATCAACTTTTACGTGGTCTGAAATACATACATACAGGTTGGCTGTTCAGTTCACTGAGCCATGTGAGTTGATGACTATCTTTGCCTACTGATTGTGATTACTGAGGACAATTTGCTGAAAATTTGCAGCTAATGTGTTCCACCGAGATTTGAAGCCCAAAAATATCCTTGCAAATGCTGATTGTAAGCTTAAAATTTGTGACTTTGGGCTTGCGCGTGTCTCATTTAATGATGCTCCATCAGCAATTTTCTGGACTGTAAGTATGTCAGCCATTCAGGTCGCCACTTATGTATTAATTCTGCAAGACCACAGTCTCTTGTTTCGGTTCAAGTGTTATCAGTTTCAATTATTGAATAATCTTAAGGCCATGCTCGTGATGCTTATTCAGTTATTTGTATTTATGTGAAGGACTACGTTGCTACTCGATGGTATCGTGCTCCCGAATTGTGCGGCTCTTTCTTTTCTAAAGTAAGTTGGATTCATATGATTTTAAGTTAGTTGCTTATTCATTTCGCCATTCACTTTTTGTCTGCGGCCAACACCCTGTAACATTTCTACTAGTTTTTTTTATTATCTTATTAACTTCAGTTTTATTTTCCTTTCAGTATACCCCCGCAATCGATATCTGGAGTATAGGATGCATATTTGCAGAAATGCTATCTGGAAAGCCACTTTTTCCTGGAAAGAATGTGGTGCACCAGTTGGATCTCATGACTGATTTTCTTGGTACTCCCCCGCCCGAAACCGTAGCACGGGTCAGTTCTCATATTTTAGTCACAAACTTTTCTCTATTGTTTGTAACCTTTTATTTCAGTTATGTTACTTCTCATCTTTATGATGCTATTATGTTATTATAGTCATCACGAGCTCTTAGTTTACATGTCGGATGACTCCTTCCTGCCCACCTTTGTCCCCTCTCTGGCTCTCTATTATTTTATGACATTCAAGTTTCAAATCGGGTTTACTTTGTATAGTTTGTGATTCTATTGTGACTAATGACAGATTCGCAATGAAAAAGCCAGAAGATATCTGGCAAGCATGCGTAAGAAGCCGCCAGTCACTTTCTCAAAAAAGTTCCCTAATGCAGATCCACTGGCCCTTCGCCTACTCGAACGTCTGTTAGCTTTTGATCCAAAAGAGCGTCCATCTGCCGAGGAGGTAGATTTGTGCATATGATATAATCTTTCTCATATGAAAGTTCTAGTGATGGGGCGCCACTTTTAGTTATAATAATGTTTTTATGACTCCAGGCATTAGCCGACCCTTACTTTCATGTTTTAGCAAATGTGGATCGTGAGCCATCAACTACTCCCATCTCGAAACTTGAATTTGAGTTTGAGAGAAGGAAATTGACGAAGGATGATGTCAGGGAATTGATATATAGAGAGGTATGATCTTGCGATTTATATTTATTTGGTTCCTAAGCACCTTTGTAACCTGTATTGAAACAAAGTATTAAGTTTACAGATACTCGAGTATCATCCGCAAATGTTGGAAGAATATCTACGTGGAGGAGAGCAGACTAGTTTCATGTACCCGAGGTGGGTGGGCACATTTCTTTTTAAATAAACTCTATCATTTCGCAAAGTGTATCACATATCTTGTTTTTATATTCTGCTTTCTGGCAAATTACATTGGTTCACAGTTTCTTTTCGACTATATCATTGCTAACAACTGGGTTACATCTATATTTATCTGCAATAGTGATGAAGTTAATCCCAGTTTTTGTGGATAATCAAATTAATCTAGAATATTAGCTCAGAAAATTTTCCGTTCCATATAATGATGCAGTGGTGTGGATCGCTTTAAGCGACAGTTTGCTCATCTTGAGGATGGTTTTGGTAAAGGAGAAAAAAGCTCTCCACTTCAAAGGCAGCATGCTTCTTTGCCCAGGTTTGATGTGCTGTGACGGTCCAGATTTGACTTGGTGTCTCCTTTTTGTCTAACAGTCTTTTTCTTTGTACACAGGGAGCGAGTGCAGATCCCTAAGGAACTTGCAGCTGCTAAAAAGGATGCACAGAATAATATTGCAAATTCTACTGCGTTGATGAATCCTTCAGGGTCTCAGGACAACGGCACTGATGCCAATGGACCGAATGGGATTAACAAACCAAACTACAGTGCTCGTAGCCTGCTGAAAAGTGCTAGCATCAGCGGTTCTAAGTGCATTGGTGAGGGTAAAAAGAAACCAGAGGTAAGTATGTAAAAATTAAGCACATTTCACTTCACAAAAAAGTGATTTCTGTCTTCAGTTTACGGAAATTACATTCACCCGGATAAACAAAGGAAAACAATGCCACATATGATACCTGCAGTACACATTTTCTTTTAACTATTGTCGAGACACCAATAGTGTTGGCAAGCTATATAAGACTTTTTGGGTGGTCTCATCCACTTATGAATCGAAGAAAAAAAAGCTATATAAGACTTCGAAGTCAGATGGAAATTGGTTATATTCCGTTCATGAAATTTTATTAGCTGTATGTCTTATTCCACCAATATTCTCAACCCATTTAAGTATTTTTAATTATCTCACTGATACCTTATCAGTGGGGGCCGTAACATACTAACATAAACATCTTGTTATGTTGCAATATTTGCATCATCTCATTGACGTTAACATTGACTTTATGGTCTGATCATGTGGGCTAGTAATGGCCTTGAATAATAAATTATATACAGTAATAAAAGAATCTGAGCATTCAATTTTGCAAGTCTTAAATATTTTGCTCCTAGAAAATGTCTAGCTTAGGCCATAGCCAACAGCTTAATTTGTACATTTGGCAGGATGAACCTATTGAGGAGCAAAATGAGGAGGGGGTCGATGCTGTTGGCCAAAGGCTAGCTTCTCTTCATGCAGTATAAAATTCTATCGCCCAACAAATGATTTGCTGCCCGACAGACCTGGTGTACTTAAAGAAGTTATAGCGCCTATTCATTTGAGGCTAATACCATAACTGGGGCTGTTTAGCTGTGCGAGATGGATCATTTCCAAGTCTGGGACTGTTGAAGCTGACAAGTAGGTCTGTGATACTGCTGTTGCTAGAATATAATGGATTCATTTCAGTCTAATAAATTATCCTACAGAGATTATTTGCGGTTTTCGTATTATTTTCCGGAGCTACTTCATTTTCTGAGAAGTGGGGTCCAATGAACGGCTTGAACATGTGAATAGCGTTTTTTTCTCTCTTCCTCTTCCTATCTCATTGCTGATCCATTTTACGTTCAGTTTGGTACGAGGTATGTTTACCTCTGCATTCTGTTGTAAGGTCTTACGTACATTATAAGAAGCGACAGGCAACAAAGATTCTTATTGTTTTATTTCGACTTTATTATATTCTGTCAGCTGAACTGGGCAGTTAGTTTCGTTATCATTTTATTTTATTTTTCCATTGGTGCACAGAATTGATATGATTACCAAGCGACACGATATTTATAAATAGAGAAGCTACACAGATACAGTGAGTAATAAACTCTTCCTAGAACCCCCATAAATAAAATTAGTAATATTATGCAGGTAATTTTTTTTTTTAACTAAGAATTCTTCTAAACCAATATGCAGACATTTTAGGGTACCTATTGAGAGTCTTGTAGTCGACATAGACGATACCAAACCTTGAAGTGTATCCCGACAACCACTCGAAGTTGTCAACTAAAGACCACGCAAAGTACCCTGTCACATTCGCTCCCTCATCAATAGCCTTCTTCATTTGTTGAATGTATTCCCTGTAGTAATGAATCCGACTGTCGTCTGCCAGTCCGTTGTGTAACGTGATGTTGCCCGGATCATCTATACCTGAAAATTATGCACACATGTCATCCTGAGATGCTAAAATCTGAGGAAAGTTAATGAGTAAATTACTAACCATTCTCTGATATTATCAGTGGGAGATTTCTGTAGTGCTCTTTCAGGTAGGTCAGGGCCTTGTACATGCCCCAGGGAACTTCATATAGCCAAATTGAATTTGCCTAACAAAAACTTCTATTAAATTCGTAGGGCAGATCGATAAGTTCTACAACATAATTACTCGTGAGATATAAATTTTTCTCTAAGGTCAGCGGGAAATATTAATAGCAGAAGATGTATAAGTACCTGATGGCCTATGAGAACGCCATTTTTTTCATCTGAAAATGACAATAAATTAATTAGAAACTACAGCAATCAATCTGTATAAACCCTTAAATATAAAAATGTGACTCGGTATAGATTCACTTACTAGTTGAGCCAGCATTGCAATCGTTGTTGTAGCTTAGAACATTTGATTGCTTCAGTCGATTATTTGAGTAAGAGGAAGTATATTGATTGATACCCAAAAAATCTAGAGAGCCCTTCACTAACTCCATTTGTCGATTGGTGAACTTAGGGAGCCGCTCTTTAACACTTTCTTGCATTGTTCTTGGATATTCGCCGTAGACCAGAGGATGCAGAAACCTGTGAAATTACAGTTACAGTGTACTTTTTGTAAATATCTAAAATAACCTGAGCTGAGAAAAATTGCAGATTTCGGTTTACCATTCTAGATGGAAGTCTATGGCTCTCTGAGCAGCATAATTATCAACCTTTGATCTGGTAAGTGGTTCATACCAAGTAAAATCCAAAACAATTCCAATCCTTCCCTGCTGACTTTTCTGCAACAAAAAAAAATACTCTTCTTTCGGTCAATTGGGAATCCCAATGTTTGAAAAGCGAAATTAATTAAACATAAGTTCGGTGCAAATCTCACTTGATGTCTTTCGCGATAAATCCTAGCTGCAGCTGCATGAGCTTGAATAATATTATGAGCAACAATGTAAGGCTCAGTAGCGGAATTTCCCACTGTACAATTACCAACATCTTTTGAGCACCTTCCAGGTGGGAAAGAGCCATCACCATACCCTAGAGCAGCCACAACTCTCGGTTCGTTAAATGTTATCCAGTTCTTCACTCTATCTCCGAACACACTGAAGCAGAATTCAGCATATTGCGCAAAATCCTCCCTGATTGATTTGATTCATCCATCACAACCACTTACTTGTAACCAAAACTGAATAGAGCATCATTACGTTTAGATACGTGCTTACACGATTTTGGGGTGCAGCCATCCGGAATACAAGTCATCCAGAGCCAAGGGAAGGTCATAGTGATAGAGGTTCCCATAAGGTGTAATGCCTAGAAAATATTCTTAGTAATTATATCAGCATCGATAAAATACGTCAAATGGTACGTAAGATTCAGCAGGAAATATAAACAGAGGGCGGTCGATTATTTATGTTATTCCACGCATACCCTTTTCGAGCAAGTAATCAATCAGCCTATTGTAGTAGTCAACTCCCTCCCAGTTTATTTCCCCAACTCCATCTACATCGGTTGAGCCACAAGCATATGACCACAGGTTTATCGAGGAGGAAGTTATTTAAAATTTTAAAACTTAGTGACTATAAAATTACATGGGAAAATTCTAGACCATGAGATTGAAAATCTGTATGCGTCGAATTGCATTTTCTTCAGGATATCGATATCCTCCTGTCACCATATTTTCCCAAATTTTGTTATGAAGTCAAGTATCAACAAAACCACATCAGAAACTGAAGTTGAGTTACAGTTGGATAAACTTACTTTATAGCGATGGTATTGGTCAACTGCAACATCTGCGTTCGCCTTTTCAGCAATAGCGCCTAGTTTCAAACAGAAAAAAAGTTCGAAAAGTCCATTACCCATGCAAGAGCATAAGTGTTTAGAAATTTATTTTTTTCCATCGAATAAGTACCTGGGTTCATTTTGATGAAGGCATCCCAAATGGACATCCCACGGCCGCCCTTTTGAGCCATGCCTTCGACCTGGTAAGCTGAAGTTGCTGCCCCGAACACAAACCCGTCTGGAAAGCTTTTCCTGCTCAGCCCACCTGTGTCAAATGTTAAGACTTCTCTCGCCATCACTCGATCAGAATACTCAAATGCATCCGCCAAATGGTGAATCATTATAACAACCAACATTTGTATCGACAAAATAAATGTTGCCATTTTTGGAACACTCATATAAAACCAGGCATAAACAAAATACAACAAAAGCAACAAAAAGCGTAGAAAACAGTTAAACTCGAGCTTGATTTATATAAACCACCAAACCATTAGATCAGATCCAGCATGATTCTAAAGGTGAGGGAAGAAAAACAATCATCAAAAGATGGCCATATACTCGCAACAATAGGGAAAGAAAGTCTGCATTTGCGACTTGTTCAAAATGTTTCGCAATATTTTTATCAACAACTAGTCTTTACCTTCTGAATTCGCTCCCAGATTTCCATTTAGCCACAACCACCACAACTCAATATTTGGAGTCATGTAAAGGAAACTCATCTTACTCCCCCCTTAATATTTTTCTCAACAACTTTATCTCTAACTACTTCTTACTTACAATGGTGAGCCTGCAGCAGTGTATTTTCCACAAACCCTGTCAATCCAAAATTTCAAAAGAGCATCAAAATGAATGCCTAATGTTTGAGAGCAAAAGTGCAGTTGAGTTTGAATAATCATCAACAATACGACGTCGTTTTCAATGAAGTCAGCTCAGGATCAAACATGTTCGAATAGGTCGGGTCGGCTCAACAAAACACTTTCAAAAAGAAAGGTAAATTATAAAAACATTTGTTGTATTATTGCGTAATTTCAAATTTAGTTACTTTGTGCATCAATTTGCACATGTTATGTCATATTTATGTTAATCATATCACCGACAGCTCATCAGGGCATAGAGCAAGCGGTCGAAGCCTATGACATAAATTTTTTGATGGCCAAGCGGTTTAATGTTGGAATCCCGAGGCGGCAACAAGAAATCATATCACCGATCACAATAAAAATAAGTTTTCAACCTTAAAGTTCATCAAAATTTTAAATTCGGAAACAAAACGTTGCAAATTAATGCAAAAATTATTAAATTGAAAAAAAAAGTCAATAGTGCAAACAATATTTATATAATTTACCTTAAAAAAACAGTCCGTTACCAGGAGCGGGTCGGGTCGGGTCGGAGCTATATGCTGCTGTGTCCTGTGTGTGAACTGTGAACCGAAGTAGTTGTTCAGCTTCAGCTTGAGGCTAGACATCCATGGCGGAATCGGAGAGCAAAAACCTCAAGCCACGGCCGATCGTCCGGTTTGGGATCTACCTGATCTCGCACAGCTTCCTTTTCAGGTACTTTACTTGAAGACTCATCAGTTGACATTTCTGGTGGTGAATCTGGTGGTATACTGAGCTGATGCGCTTTTGTTTTTGTGTTGTTTTTCGTTGTTTTAGTGTTATATGCTGCGCGTCTGGTGTGATAGCGCTTCTGCTGCTACCTATTTTGGCTAAGAACACTTACATCTCTGAAAATGCCCTAATTCCGGGTATGTGTCATGTGGATTCTGAACATTTAATGTTTAGTTTATTGATAGTGATTGGTACTGAATTCTGAATTATTTTAAGTATGGTGAAGAGCATAGATGATAGATGGCTCTCAATGGATTTTTTACTCTTTATTTTTTAGATGATGAGAAATGGAGAGGAGTAATATGGGCTTGAAATTAATTTTTAGGGTTTCGATTATTCTGATTTTGAAAAAGTTATCTTGAATGTCTGGTCAATGTTATACTAAAGTAAATGGTGTACTGGTCTTTGGCTGGCTTGGGTTGCAGCGTTGTTGTGTAGTTTTAACTTTTAAGTAAGGCAGTTAGTGGGTTTGATAGTTTAAATTGCATTTTGTTCGTTGAGGGTATTCTTGTATCGTTTTATGACACTACCTCTATCAGGTTCTGCCACTAGCATGCTTACTTCTCAGGATGTTACGGAGGCGAATAGACTCGTGAAGGACATAACAGATTTGAGCTGGAAAGGCACAAAAGATGGCATGTAAGTGCAGTGTCCAACCATATTATTTTTTATTTCAGTTAGTTTTTGATAGATTACATATTAGATGTTGATGTTGATGTTTGAATGAAAACACATTGGGAACTTTTATTCAGCTTATGTGGTGGAGAATTAACTTAAGTTTGTCTCTTACGAAACTATGAGAATACGAGTTGTGAACTTGACGTGTTAGTGAGAAACTATAGATAAATAATATCATTCATATTCGCAAAGAAGTTTGCCGGCCTTGTTTGTGTATTCTCTTTTCCATTATAATCTTTGCAGTTGGCAAGGCGCTAAGCGACGGTACAAAGAAAGATACTGTTAGTGTTACCATTTACCAATATATAGTTCCTAATTTCATATAATGGATTACAGTTCCTTCAAACTCTAATCGTTTTCACTACAGTTTTGAAACTGCAGGATCTCACTAGATAGTTTGTTTGTTTTTTTGGTTATCCATGTTTTTCCTCTTTTTCTTGTTCTTGTGGTCTTGTAGATATTAATGGCATAGGTTACGTCTACAAACTTGACATTTCAACGCATCTTTATCTGACTGACACCTCTCTTGACTCATATGGAACAGGGAAAGTCAAAGATTGATTGCTCAATATATGTCAGATTTGGGCGCTGAAGTAAATCATCACAGTTTTCAGGTTTCATCAAATAGTTTCCATCCATTGCAGTTTTTTTCCAGCCCTGATCCAGGGATGATACAGGATAAGTGTAATAGTTCCCGTTATGGTATCAGTACTATTGGAGTAATCAGAGCTCCTCGAGGCGATGGGAAGGAATCTATTGTACTTGTGACGCCGTATAATTCTGCTAAAATTGACGGTGCTGAAGCTATGTCAGTAGGAGTTGCATATTCAGTATTTTCATTACTATCACGAGTCACATGGCTGGCAAAAGACATAATATGGCTTGTGGCTGATTCACAGCATGGAGAATACACAGCTGTTTATGAATGGCTTAGGGAGTACCATGCACCTATTTTTAATGGGTTCAGAAACATGAAGGATGAGGAGAATCTTGATGCAGAAAGAGGATTTTCTGATGATTTTAGACGTGCTGGAACTATGGCTGCTGCCCTTGTCATAAAGGTTGCCGACAGGCCCCATTCTTTTCAAGATACACTAACTATATATGCTGAGGCATCAAATGGACAGATGCCGAACTTGGATCTCATAAATGTTGTGAACTATTTAGCTGTACACAAACAAGGGTTTCATGTGAAAGTTGATAAACTGATGTCGCTACTTGATTCAAAATGGCTCAAGCTTGTTGGCGATGTATTTGAATTTGTTGGAAACTTCGCTAGAAGAGTGAATCCACAATGGGGATTTGGCATCCCTGCATCAGATTACCTCGAAGGCACTGCAACACTTGCAAGTTCCTTGTATACACAAGTAAATATTATACTTTATTTCCAAATTTGTTACCCCCGCTTGATTGCTCTTCCTTTACCCTCATATGTCATTATCTGTTCATGCCTATGTTGCCAAGATTGGTTTTCCTCATCTTACAACTTACATTATGCAGGCATTAGGCATCCCGACAGGCCCACATGGCGCTTTCCGCGATTATCAAGTTGATGCAATCACTCTTGAGATTTCACCTAGAATCTTAAAAAACAAGGCCAGGCGAATCGAGTTTCTTACTCGTACTGGAAGGTTAATTCTATTGTTTTTTTTTGTTCACACGTCTATGAATAAATTAGGGATTACTGATTATGAACTAGATATCAATTATGAGAAGGTTGTTGACAAAACTTCCTTAATGTAAAAGATAAATGTTCATCACAACCGTGAGATGAATTTTCTCTATCTATCAACCATCTCTTTGTTTATAAACAATTTTGCTATCTTGGTGTAGTCTCTTTTTCATGTTATCATACTGTGGAACACAACATACACATTTGTGAAGAAATTTTGGGTTTCTTTAACCAGCCTCTTGGACACTGCCTCTTTCTGTTTTCATTTATAACTTTTGTACCATTGTGGCTTTCAAATGAATGTACTGATGCCAACATTCATTAATTGTGCATTGCAGACTGATTGAAGGAGTCGTACGCTCGGTGAACAATCTCCTTGAGAAATTTCATCAGTCATTTTTCCTTTACCTTTTGACTTCATCGGGTAAGTTTGTGTCGGTTGGAGTGTACATGATCGCTTTTGGACTTATTGTGGCTCCGCTCCCAGTGGCTGCGGCATCTCTTCATGCTGGTTCAGGCAGGAGAGGTTCCTACCCAGAGAGAACTCATAATACCCCAGACATTTCTTCTACTGGCAACGAGAATGACCATGCTCAGAGATCTTGGCATTGGCTTTATGCAGCCAACCTAGTGTGTGTCATGCATATGTGGGGTGTGGCTGTCTCACTTCTTCCATATTTTATCGCTCAGATACCAAATTCTACTCCCTTGAGCAGTGTTATCATATGGGTTCTGCTGTCTGGAGTCTGCCTGTTAGTACTGTATTTGGTTTCACCTTCCCCAGTTACATACGGTGCTACCTCTCAAATTTCCGATCAAGAATGGGCCACATTAAAAGCTACAACACTATCCGCCACCTTTATTGGCTTAAGCATCATGTCAGTCATTAACTTTGCCACAGCTGAATTCGGAGCGCTGCTGCTGGTACCAATTTGTTTACTGGCTCATCCTTTGAAGCTTGATATCACAGCAAAAAGTTACACATCTTTAGCCAGGGCAGTATGCAATGTACTTTTTGGATTTATCGGATGTCCGCTGGTAACATTCTTGTTGCTCAAAGGAGCATCAGAGGGCTTCAAAGAAGTGAATGTGGGTCATTTCTGGACTTGGTTCGAGTCCCTTTGGGCATGGAATAGTGCCACATACCTTTACATAGGTATGGTTCACTTACCTAGCTGGGTATTGTGTCTTCACATTTTGTTTCATCCATGCCACTAAATGTTTATTACGAGTTTCCTGCATTCAAATGAGTTTTAGTAGCCAAAAATTTCTTTATATTAATGCTTGAATGTGACAAATACTGACAACCTTCAGGTAACATTGCATTACTTGTCTGTTTTGTTCCAATGCGTAGAAGCCATAATGATAGAGGGCAGAGTCTAGTGATTGAGAAAAATATGGATGGATTTTGCATACAACTATTGATTCAATTTGAATCTTGATGAGCCAGAATTGAAGTGGTAAACAGCAATTTATAATTCATAAAGGTGGATTCATAGAGAAACATTGTAAATTTATCAGTCTTTGAAAAATATTCTAAATAAAAACCATAGAAAGAAACTAAAATGCACTGGTGTCTCTCCTAGGAAACGAAATTAAACCCATAAAAATGAGCTTGTTTCTTCTAGTAACGGCTCACTCCCCAAACTCTGATCACACCATCAGTGTAGCCACTGAAAAGAGTACTTCCATCAACGCTCCAGTTTAAACTGGTGCAGTATATGACCTGTAGCAGCAAAGGCAAAACATAGTGTTAGCCTCTCAAGGACCAAACTCCAGAAGTAATATAACTTTAAAATCTAAGAGGCACCGCAACTCATAAGAACTAATATTAACTACTAATCCACCATCTTTTCTGAGATTTCAGATAGCTTATATGACCTTAAAAATTGCAAGACAAAACACTTCCCTTCTCTTCTCTACAACCTTCTTTCAATCTACAGATCAGATTAAAAGGATCGGCTAGAGATTTGGTAAAGTACATAACTACAGTCTATCTGACCCTTACATCAATGATGTCATTAATCAAAAAGCTTTCACTACAAAGAAATGGCCAAAGCAACATAACTACAAAATCAAAGGAAAAAAATAACTTAGCCCTGAGGACCAATCGAAGTTCGATATCAAAAAGAAAAATAACTTTGAAATCAAAGAGTCACCACTAATAAGAACTAATACATTATCCCGACTGAAATTTCAATTAAACAACTCCGCAAGAACAAAAAACATATTCAACAAACTTCCAAAAAAAAAAACTAGGACTTCTTTACATCCTACATTATATACAGATCAGAATCCAAAAAAAAAACTGGCACGAGAATTCAGAAATTTTTCACAACAAAAAATGGCCAAAGCAAATATAAAAAATTAGCTCAACTAGTATGAAACAAGAGCACTGTTAATGAAATCAAGCCTGCTTAGACTTCCATACATCAGTAAACACTAAAGAATTATAGATTCAAACAAAATTATCAAATCAATTGTGATATACACAAATAAAGCTAAAAAATTTATCAAGCAGAGTTTATACCTTCTTCTTGTTGGCGATTCCGGTGGTCTCCTCAGCCCTCTCAGCCTCCGCCTTAAGATCAACCTTCAAATCCTCAACGATACTCTTACTCTCCAAATCCCAAATCTTAATACTTTGCTCGGTTGCAGCACACAGCCAATATCTATTGGGACTGAAAACCAATGAATGAATTATTGCCCCAGCCTCCAAGGAGTAAAGCTTCTTCCCCTCAGCCAAATCCCACAGCAAAATCACTCCATCTTTGCCTCCACTGGCGCACAACGATCCATCCGGAGACACAGCCACAGTGTTAACATATCCACTGTGTCCGGCCAGCGTGGCGCGGTTCTTGCAATTACTCAAATTCCACACTTTCACCGTCTTGTCCCAGGAAGCCGACACGATCGTCGGCTGCAGATTGTTAGGGCTGAATTTGACGCACGAGACCCAATCGGTATGCCCGTCGCCGTCCTGTATCGTGTACTTGCACTCTCCTAGCGTGTTCCACAGCTTGATAGTTTTGTCTCTCGAGGCCGAAACGATCTGACGATTGTCGATCGAGAACGCGACTGAGAGCACGTCTTTCGTGTGTCCAACGAATCTCCTGGCGGAGACGCCTGCTGCGAGGTCCCAGAGACGGAGCTCGCCGTCCCATGATCCGGAGAGGGCGAACTGGCCGTCGGATGAGAGGACGACGTCCTGGACGAAGTGTCCGTGGCCGGTGAGGCGACGTTTGGGGACACCGTAAGTGTTGTCGTCCTTGGTGAGTCGCCAGACGATGAGAGATTTGTCGCGGGAGGCGGTGACGATCATGTCGGAGTTGTCGATCGGGGTGGCGATGGCTGTGACCATGTCGGTGTGGGCTCTCATGGTGCCGCGGAGTACGAGGTTGTCGCCCATTGTTGAATCGCTGAGAGAGATTCCGATGTAAAGCGTTTCCTCTTCTGCTTCTGCTGGCGCTGAAAGTAAACGAAGGTGGCGCAATTGAAGATCACAAACCCTAAATATGTGTTAGGGTTTCGTTCGGGTAGAGAGTCGGATGTAGTAGTTGGGCCCTTAATGGGCCGGATATAGATAAGCCCATCAAAGAGGCCCCATATCTTTCATAACATTCAACCTTGGCGCTTCTTCTGAAAAATCATTCAAAATTGTTACAGTCGAGTTGAAAAGTTAGAGTTAATACTAGTGTTTTTAAAACCGGACCGGTCATCAAACCGGTCAAGTCACTGGGTTGATGAGTCAGTGGTTCAACCGAATCGAACCGGTTTGACCCGCACGAATTAAAAATAATAAAATAATATACTTATATATGATATTATAATTTAACATATTCATTACTTGAATAAATATTACATGTTTATGATCTGGTTACAACAACATACCATAACAAATTTAGAATTTACTTAAGTACAAATCAATAATACAATAATAACAATTTTAGTCTTAATTTGTAAGTCACAACAATAAGGGATTTCTAAGACTAATTGAATTTCTAGCTAAATTGATAGTCAGTAATAAATTTTATAGATTTGATAAATGAATATACATTATTGAAACAAATAATAAAACAAGAATCATGTTTAGCTTGGTGGAAGGAGAGGGGATAATTATAGAGGAAGACTAGGTTCGAGTCTTGTCCAAGTCAAATTAAATATATATTTTTTCAAACCAAATCGAACCGATTGAACCGATCAAATCAAGTTTTAATGAAAAATTGGGTCAACCGGGTCAACCCACCGGGTCAATCGATTCAACCGACCGGGTCTTGACCGGTTTTAACCGGGTTTGACCGGATCTGACCGAGTCATTGCATAACCGATCCAATTACATAACCGGACCGGTCACCGGACCGGTTCTCGGTCCAACCGATCGAACCGGCCGGTCCGGTCCGGTTTTCACAACACTGGTTAATACCAAAAATTTGTTATAGTTTTTGTTAGAGTTAATACCAAAATTGACTTCAATTTGATAATAGAGTTTTCATATTGCGTACTTTTGAATTAAAGTTTCCAAAAAATTTTAGGGTACATTACAACAACATTTTTTGACTATCGACTCGTGGGTTAATATCAAGTACAAAGTTGTTTTTTGGTCCAAATAATAAAGTTCGTCAAAATCGACCTATAGTTCGTCGCCGAAATACGAAAAAGACGACATAGTGCGTCACTTTTACATAAAATTCGTTACCGAGGAAATGTATCAAAAATCAAAATTTACTCTCATACATCCAAATCACAAGATCAAGGGCTATGCTTTGTTTGTATTTTTTTACCAAAAAATCAACTTTGTACTTTATATGATGCGATGATGGAAACATTAAGTCTGAATTCGGGAAACTCTCAAAAGCCTAGCATTCGAGAAAATTACATTTCCCTTCTCTATTCATATATGTGATGATTAATTTCATGTATAACTTTTAATATTGTTATCTATTCATGTTGGCACGCTGAATTTTGTTTATGGCTAAATCATGTTCTATCCATATCATCTATTCTTTTTCACTTACCGTTATATATGTCAAAAAAAGATTTTCTTTTAAGTTTATAAAACATGATTATTTGCATGTTCTATGTCATGCATATGTAGTCTTTTCTAGAGACACTATTTTTGGCCATTGGATCAAAGTGATCCTAGCCATTCTTTTCCTATATAAACTAGTATAAATAGGAGTGTGAGTTTAGAGGTGAAGCACTCAAGTTCAAAGAGTGATATCCACCTAACGTGAGTGAGTTTAGTGAGGTTTCCTTGTAAGAGTTTAGTGAGGTTTCTTTGTAAGAGTTTCTCGTTCAATTAAATCTCCTTTGTAAGAGTTTCTTGTTCAATTAAATCTCCTTTTGTAACCAAGTTTCTCAACAAAGAATTTCGCAGAGCTAACAGGATTTCCGTCATGGGGTTTCAATGAAAATAATCGACATGGGATGTTTTCTATATCCCAAAGTTTGATCTGCCTCAAACAACATATATTAGTTCACTAAAATAGCATATATATTTATAACATAGTTTAAGATTGGAAATATAATACCGTCCCATTAATTGAGGTAGAGACGAGGAGCATATAGAAATTATGACACACCGAAAGATCAGTGATTTCATCTACATGTGTTCCAACAATTTTTACTCCATCTATCAGCTTATCAAGAGAAAATTTCAGAGGTTACATTGCTGCAAAATCTTCCATTTGCCCACTTCAAAGGTATCTATTATCATAATTTGAGTTCCCATCCCAATGACCAACTTAGTATTTTGTCTGTGGCAACACCAGCAAACTCTTTGGGTGCACAGCGTCACCGCATCCTTGTACTTCAATAGAAACCAAAGTTTTCCCAATTACACATGGTTCAACTTCCTCAGGACCTTCAGAGAGTTCCCAGACATAAAACTGCTCATTTACATTTGCGCTGCAAAAAGATTTGTTACTGGTAACTCCAGAGTTGAAAACACAAAACAGAACTCATGATAATACAACATTAACATACCTAGCCAAATGATGCACATCTTCCACTAAAAAAGCTATATCCGAGATTCTCTATAAAAATAGCATCACAAAAGTTAAAGTTCAGAAGGAAGAGTAATGAACTTAAGGATAGAAAATGCAAACTTACCAAACCGTGTCCTTCAAGCAACAGTTTTGAACCAGTTTTAATTAAGATAATGAAGAACACGAATGTCCCCCATCTTCAAACCGTAGCACAGGTAGTCGTTGTTGGCAGCAATTTGACGTAGATGTACATTTTATAGATCAAAATGATACTTAGTAATACGACGGAAGTCCAGCTTTGTTGGCAATCCAAGGTTCAGGTCATACATAGCCAGATGCCCAATCAAACGGCTACCCATTGGCGCCGTAGGTCCAACCTCCTGATTCAGATAATTTGGATTCCCACCCGACATTGAGGTTGGCGCGCGCAGGTCCTATAAATCTCATATACCTGACAACCAACATATACTATTATTCACCGGTGGGATTCAGAGCTGAACAGGGATGTACCTAGAAATTCTAACAAAAGTTAAAAACGTTATAAGATGATTCAGACCAATACTAATATCATACTACGTAAATTAACCCATACGATACACGTGAAAAAATATTGCATATCTTGAATTTGTGATGCTTTAGAACGTCGCAGCGATACACTCGTTTTGTAGATGTGTATGTGTCAAATGTCTTATTGCATATGTACGTTGCATTGTAGAAACAAACTATGTCATAAGTCAGTATACTGATATAATTCAAAAATCACTTGAAAATTAATATACATCGATTCGTGACGAAATCCCATGAATTAATAAAAGAAAGAATAAAATAAATAGGATAGAGAGAGTGATATGCAATGAGGGACAAGGATAGAAAATCGATACAAAATTATTTACTTTTTGGTATTCTAAATAGGTTTGTATTTTTTGATAGAGGATAGGTTTGTATTTTTATTAACTATATGACACATCAAAAAAAACTAAAAAAATTACAAAAACTAAAAGAAATTACAAAAACTAAAAAAATTTACAAAAACTATAAACAAGCTCCCATATTTTAGATGATGGTAATTAATCTTAATTGTGATTCAATTGTCAAATGTATTAGTTCTCTTTCTATGGTCAAGAACAGGTATAAAGTTGATTTTTGGTACAAATTAATACAAAGTTCATCAAAATCATTTTATAATTCGTTACTTTTCGAGCCGAAAAATAAAAAAGACGACATAGTTCGTCAGTTTCATTTTATAATTCGTCACCAAAGAAAATGCACCAAAAATCAGGATTTAATCTCATCCATTCAAATCACAAGATCAAAGACTATGATTAGTTTGTATTTTCATGATAGAGTAAACATTGAGTCTTGAGATACGAAAAATATTGACATATGATGTCTTGGAACGTTTAGATAATTTTTATGTTTGGAACATTATTTATTAGTTATGTTGAACCTTTATCATATTTTTGAAGTTACTATTTTGTACCTTCGTATTAACTATTTTTGAATTTCAAATATTCAAACTGCTAAGATTAAAATAGCATTATTGAATCCGTCTAAAACCTGAGCCCGTACCCGAAAAAAAAGATCGGGTTCACTATGGATTTGATATCAAAATTAATACACCCGTACCCGTTTAAACATAAATAATTTTTTATATGGATTCGATTTTTTTTTTCTCTATGATCCCGCAAAGTATATAAGGCCTAGCTAGTCATACAATAATCTTCATGTCGCAGGATCTATTAATAGTTTCAAAGGGTAAAATGATTTAGGGTTAGGATCCGATTATTTGGTTAGGACTACCTTTTTAATGTGAATGCATTACCATAGATTTCACCAATATGTAAAAGACAGTGATTTCAGTGCTTAAAGTTTCTAAAAATATATCCTTCGGGATTAATTTTAGGGTAGACAATTTCTCTAGGAATATTCTGTTTGTAAGAAAGTTCATTTCCAGTCAGATTCTTCGACAATGAAGTCTTATATACCTCACTTCCAAAGCTTCTGAAGTCGCTCTCGGCTCCATAATCACATACTTTAAATTAAAGTTTAAGTCATATTTTGGTCATCTGATATATATGATAATTAGTGAATGAAAATGTAACTAGCAAGTGTGTCAAATTAATATATAGGACACAAGTTGATGTTAAAACTTAAAACACGTTTTGATTATTTGACCTAGAACATATCTATCTAATGTCGTTTTCACCGGGTAAGAAAATTTAACAGGGGCACTTAGGATAAGGATCGGGGTCCTGGAATCCATGCTCTCGAAATGACCTAATTTCTCCTACTTGATATTCTCCACGAGGGGGATGAGTCTCAAAGCGCCTAGCTAGTCATTATAAATACATGTGAATAAGTTCAGCCGGTTCATGATCACCACACCAAACCAAAGATACTCATAGAGTCATAGACCATTTCCTTTGCATGCAGTACTACGTATGTTGTTTGCATGGCGAAGAACAAGTCATTCCCTCTCTCCATCTTGTTCACTTTCCTCGTGTTACTCTCGCCGGGCAGTTGATTATGGTTTTGTCAAGAGATGTTCGATCCGGCCGGATGATTTGAGGCTGGATAAGGATGCACGAGGAGTGGATGGCCAAGCATGGTCGTGTTTATAATGGAAGCGTTGAAGAGAAGGAGTATCGGTTTAAAGATATTCAAGGAGAATGTGGAGCGGATTAAAGCGCATAATCAAGTGGAGGGACGTGCATGGCTGTGAACAAGTTTGCGGACATGATTGATGAGGATCGAGCTCAAGGCCAAGTACACTGGGTTGTTGAACATCGGAGACATAACAACTCGAGGTGTGCTCATATAATGGTGTAATTGTTGGTTGTCACCTACTTAAGGATTTATGATGATGGTATAGAGGATTGGCAGGAGCTTGAATAGGCCAGTATGGTCTGGAGGAGCTGAAGATCAAATGGTTATGTTTTGCCTGAGACAGGGTGAAACGGCAGTGTTTGGCTGGAGCTGGAATCAAGTGATGTCGTTTGGGGAAGCGCCAAAGGTTTGGTTTGAAGACTGAAGGAACGGCGTCGTTGAGCTGCGCGAAATTGGAAGCTAGCCGAGTGGATGGCCGAGCGTGTGGCCGAGTAGCCGAGCGGATACCCGGTCGGTTGGCCGGTCGGCTGCCCGATCGGCTGGCCGGTCGGTTGCCTTGTTCGTCCTCGGATGCCCGAGCGGCTGAGCGCGAGAGTCGGTTGGAGTTCGTTGGGATGGAGCGTCGTCGTTTTGGAGCCAATGGAGTGCACGCCTGAGGTTAATGAAACGGTTACGTTTTGTAGAAAGCAATGAACGAGACTCTGCGTTTTGGATTGGTCTTCAAGCTGAATCAAGTAACGGCTATAAAAGGAGTCGACTCGCCCGAGTTAAACAGTAGTTCTTCCCCAAATTACCAAAAAGAAAAACTAGGGTTCTTGGAGAGATTTGAATCAAGTTTTCGATTGAGTTCAAATTGAGAGACAAGAATTGATTAGTAGTTTCGTGAGTGTGATTCCTGTATTGTATCATCATCAATTCAATCAATAAAGAGCCGCCCCTCTTCTCGACTGGAGTAGGATCACCCGGATCCGAACCAGTATAATTTTTTGTGTCTTTGTTCTTCGTTTTTCGTTTGATTATTGCATTCCGGTGCGTGCGAAACTCTACAAATGGTTTGAACTAAAAAAAAGTCGACGAAGTTGAATGACGATGATGTTCCTACGAGCGTGGATTGTAGAAACGAAGGAGCCTTCTCGTCACTGGCGTCAAAGATCAGCTAGAGTGTGGTACGTTGGAAGTTATGTTTGTGTTCTCTATCACATATCTATTATTAGGATTAGGGTTAGGTTAGTACATCATTGTAACCATGACTTTTGGATCATGTGTTGGGCATTTGCTGCTGTGGCGGCTATGGAGAGGGCGTTACCTATCTCTCGACTGGCGAGAACTCATCTCGCTCTTTGAACAAGAACGCTGGTTGACTTGACTGTCGTCACAAATTAATACGACTTTGGTTGCGGTGGTGGCTTAATGGAAACGGCCGGCCTGCCGCCTGCCTACAATTGGACAATAATACAAAACAACGGCCTTAACACCGAGAAAAAGCCTACCCGTACAACGGTGAGAATCAACCATGTTGGAAAATAGGCCACTATATTTTATTAATTTAGAATCAAGCTCCTATACAAAACACCGAAATCAATAACTAATCCACGTTTCATGTAATAATGTGGTTTTTGAATACTCAAACTAACAATTGTATTCTAAATATTAGAAGATAAACCTTATCTTTAAGGTCGTCCCTTAATTTGAATATGCTAATAATATTCAGTTTAGTTTACTGATTAAGCTAATCATCAGCAAACACCAATCCTTTATCTCTTTGTATTTTTTCAAAGCCATATATTACCTTAGCTTTAAACACTGATCTGTCTCACCATGAGCACATGCACCACCATCTCTTCAAATCAGCCAAACAATGCTCTACCACAATCACCTTAGACATATATACCTGTCTTCTCCTCACCTTGCCACACAGACACACATAAACCACATACTAGCTAGCATCCTCCTCAACTTTCGGAGCAACCGTGGGACACTGCCAGTGTCAAACACCTTCACCTGCAACCAGGGACGGACCCAGGATTACAAAGTACCTTGGGCAATTTATAGAAATTACACTTCAAAATATAGAAAAAAAAAATTTTGCAGCAAAATCATGTTGGGCATAAGCCCAATATGCCCTCTTAGTGGGTTCATCCCTGCCTGCAACTCCGCTTGTAAGCCTTCTGTTGGAATATGTGTATATAATGTGTAAAGAAAATCTAGTCAAAGGTTGACTAAGTCTTCCACATAGTGGGAAGGTAGATATCATGACATCATGGGAAGTTATGTTCCACATCATGGGGAGTTAAGGGATTATGGCATCATGGGTGGTTGGGTGGTTACCGAATCTCTCCTATAAATTGTTGTTCGATGATCCACTAAAAACAATGGAAAGAAACACATATTCTCCACACTCTCGACTTCTCTTTTTCCGATCAGTGATAGTGAATCGAAAGATCAGAAAATTCTGCTTTAAGGACGTGACTGAATCACATGAGTTTACTATCCTTTTATATTATATTCATGTTTTTCATTTAGTATCTTCATTGTACTTGTATATTGAGATTATTTTACTAACAATCTTAAAGCAGAATTATGTTCTGAATATCTTTTGAAGTTACTAACGAAAACTTAGATGTTTATAGACATGTGATAGAATGGACAGATACAGTTATGATTGGAAAAATGATGAGAAGATCAAATCAGAATGGTCGGATTGGAAGAAAAAGAACGTTCCAAGGAAAAAGGAAGTATTTTGAGTTTATACAACTTTAACTTCCACACTTCTCTGACCATGTTTGTCTTGATGATAAAATGTTTCATAGATATCGAGATCATATCAGAACGGGTACGAGAGAGGAACCAACAAAGCCTCTGATGCATCACCGGCTGATTTGACTATTGTCTTTAAATCGACAGGTTCAGTGAACGTCAAATCAGAAAGCGAAAATGAAAAGATAACCGATTTGCCGGCGGACATCGTCAAAGTTGAGGATGTGGAGACGTGACGGTTAGAGACGAGGTATCTGCGGAGTAGTGCGGACGAAACGGTTTTTGCCTAGGACTCTGGCAGTGATTCGCATTCTCGGGATGTCGTGGTGTCGACGCGAAGCCAATCATCTAAATTTGGGTCTGTGGGTTCGAAGATTGCACCGCTCGAGTGGGCGCTGGTTAAATTGAGTTGGGCCCCTTTAAAGGCAGTCCGTCATAAATTTCGTTGGGTCCAAATTGGTCTTTATTTGGTCAAACTAATCTCATTTCTAATGTGAAATGATATGCAGGCGGCTATCTTCGAAGATGTGACAACCCACAACCCTAAGTTGGGTTTATCGGGTCAATGAATTGAACCAGTCGAGCCTGATAAAATTGGGCTCACTATCATACGGCCCATTTTGTCCTGTGTGCTTAGTCTTTTGAATTTCGTTGACTAATTTTTATGTCATTTTTTTGGGCAGGAAACCCGATCATAGGCTCAATGCCTCTTACGGCCCAACGAGTTGGGATTGGACTTTGACAGGGTTTTTGGGCGATTCCTCTCAAATCGAAAAATGAGCTCCACCGTCAGAGGACGTGGTCGGACGCGATAGAATCTCCAATGTTACAGACGGTGGAGTTGTCGCTGAGAATGTGATTCTCATTGGCTGGATGCCTGATCCGACCTCGACCAGCAAGTCGGTGTTTCAGACCGTGTTGCCTTTTGTTAAAGATGGATTGATAGTCGATCCGTAGATGCCTCATAGGGCGCAAGTTTGGTTGCTGCTGAGAGCAGCTAGTGTCATGTTAAAAAAGGATGCTGTTTGTGGAGATGGATGAGCATCCGCTGTCAAACAAGCTGTACATGTTGATCTTCTCAAAACTGGTTGTTTAAGAAGATGGTTGCTGTGGCTGTGCCTTTCCAGCAACAAGTCCAAGTGCCCTTTGATTCAAAAGACATGAACTGGCATGACCAAAGGGACTAGATGCCAGAGTTGTCACAAATGCATCCGTGATTGATCAAATGTTCAGATCAAATGATGCTTAATGGCAGCAGCGGCTGCAAGAAGAGAAACACGACCCGGGTTTCTGTTGAGAAAACTGTGAATCGGTTCATTTTAAATTGAATCGGAAGAAGGTCTGGATCAATTTGAATTAGTTAAATTGATTTGAGTTTGGGTCAATGCTGACTCCAATATGGGGGGTAGCACCATGGGTACTACACCTTAATTCCAAACCATGCGGAGGACCCCATTTGGGCTAAGACGAGTAGTCGATGGATGCGTCAGGTTGCTGCTGTAGCATGATGCAGAATACATATGCCCACAGGACCTACTTTGATGATGTACCTGAAGACATCAAGCAGAGATGTTTGATGCCTTCCGTGACACGACAAGGCAGCAGTATGACATTCAAATTGGTTTGGTGGAAGCCTTCACACATGTTACATCAACGAAGGCTCTTTGGAAGCTGTAGCGCCATCACTCCAAATTGTTGCAAAACAAGAGAAAGAGGAGTTCTCTTGGCAGCAGCGGCTGCAGTCAATTCAGATGGAATTAGTTTGGTGTGGACCAAATGGATTTGGTTCAGTTAATTCAAGTCTGAGCTCAGAGTTGCTTCAAGCTGGATGAGCTAAATAAGACTTGTCGAATTAGACTGGGTGAATGTCCGAGCGTGGGACAGCATCAGTTGCAATGAGGTGTTAAATCATCTGTTGTTGAGCTATGAGAATGGAAGAGACACAGGCTCCTTTCTTTTGCTTGATTTGCAAATTAAAACAAAGGAAAGCCAAGTGGTGACATATGGAAAGCTTCACACAGAATTCCATGACCAAGTCTCAAGAGCAGTGAACAACAGTTGATGGTGTAAAGACCAGCTGGCCTAATTCGGACTGGTTAAGCCAGTTGGCTTAACTTGGAATTGGTTCAAGATGCATATCGATTCAACCAGATGTGGTGAATATGGAACCTGAAGTGATATTTCGGTGCAGAACCGACTGTAATGAGGTGTTACACCATCTTATTGTTGGCTACGGTCAGGAACAAACTTGCGAGTCTGGTTCCAGAAATATATCTACAGGTATAGTTCCATACGATTGAGTGTATGAGTGCCCGGTGTAGTGCTTAATGAATTTGGATCCGTATCCAAATGTCATTTTGATTCAAAAGCACAAGCGTAAAATTTGCATTAAAGGAAATGTAAAAGTAAATCCTTTCATAGCATTGTAAGTGATGTGAAATTCCTTGAGTTAATTCATAGTGAGTTATGTGATTTGAGATATGGGGTGGTAACAAGTAATTTGGGACCTTCTTCGATGATAGTACAAAATATTGTTATGAATATTTGCTTAATAGCAAAGCTGTGACAGTTGAGGAAAAATATGTCATGTAAAGTTAAATATCAACTTCAGAGGTTGAGTAGTAACTTGATGAGTTGAGTAAAGTGATATTGGAAGTGAGTATGATCACTCTGTTATACTCTCTTCAGTCGAACAGTGTTTCGAAATGGTAAAGTTGCATTCGAAAGAGATGATGAATGTGATGATGGTAAGCTCCGGGTTAACCCAACGAATGTGGGGGGAGGCCATCAGCAAAGTATCTTTTGAGTAAGATACCTCGCAAGAAGTATAAGTCTCTTTATATGACATTTAAGGGAACGATGAATTCCTATAAATACTTGCAAGTGTGGGGGTGCCTAGCTATGGTAATAACCCTTGGTCATAATAGAATGATGATATGACCAAAATCATTGACAATGATTTCATTAGTTATGCGCAAAATGGTAAATGTAGGCACTAAAAGTTTAAGGACCAAATAAAGATTATTTAAAGTATAAATGGGCTAGTCCACAAAGGATATTTGGGTCAAAGCTACAAGTCCGGTCCACGAGTTAAACTCAGCCCAAAGCACGGGCCCAATCTCAAGCCCACTAGTGAACTCTATAAATAGAGTACTTCACTTCACAAAGAAGAATACTCTGAAATTTGAGAAGAAAGCAAAATTTGTAACGTCACAATATTTCGTATTGAATACAAAATAATGTTTTACAAATGATTTAATGCTTGAGAGCGGAAGTTGTGTTCGTAATCTCAAATGCTCCTCTGATTCTACTGTATTGCTTGCTTTGGTCTACTCAGCTTGATGTGTGTGGATGAAGGCGTAGCGCAACGTGTCTTGTGTAGTGAGGGTCTTGATGACTTGATCTCACGTGCGTAGCGGAGTGAGGGTCGCGGGGACTTGGTCTCACGTGTCTGCGTTGCGAAGTGAGGGTCGCGGGGACTTGGTCTCACGTGTCTGCGTTACGGAGTGAGGGTCGCGGGGACTTGGTCTCACGTGTCTGCGTTGCGGAGTGAGGGTCGCGGGGACTTGGTCTCACGTGTCTGCGTTGCGGTTGGATGCTCTAGCAGACGGCGTTGGGATGCTTGGGCAGACGGCACGTACTTGTCGGTTGCTGGCGGCTGACACTTCTTTTGAGAGCACTCTTCTATGTGCTTTCTTCTCAAATTTCAGAGTATTCTTCTTTGTGAAGTGAAGTACTCTATTTATAGAGTTCACTAGTGGGCTTGAGATTGGGCCCGTGCTTTGGGCTGAGTTTAACTCATGGACCGGACTTGTAGCTTTGACCCAAATATCCTTTGTGGACCAGCCCATTTATACTTTAAATAATCTTTATTTGGTCCTTAAACTTTTAGTGCCTACAAATTGCCCCCTCATGATCATGTTGTGCGACACAATTTGAGTGTCTCAGCGCGACGTGATCGTGAGTGATTGACTTGAGAGTCTTGTGGATGTCGAACTTGTCGTAAGAGCTTCCACGTAATTTTTTTTGAGTCATCATGTTGTTCTCCAACTTGACGGTTGACTTGAGATTTTTGTGAATGTCGAATTTGTCGTAAGAGCCTCCACATAATTTTTTTTGTCACCATGTCGTTCTCCGACTTGACGGTTGACTTGAGATCTTTTGTGAATGTCAAACTTGTCGTAAGAGCTTCCACGTATTTTTTTTTGAGTTTGTCATCTGGGAGAAGCCTAAGCATTGGTGACTGTTGCTGCCAAATTCATGTCAGAACATGAACAGTAACTTCTGGGATGAACAGTATTTTCCGGCCGTAAATAGTAATTCCGGGATGAATAGTAATTTGGGCCATGAACAGTAAATCCGTGCGTGGCGGTTCTGGAATCTTCTAGAATGACTTGCCAACTAAGTTAGCTTGAAGATAAAGCAGAGTCGGTTAGATGAGATTAGGAAATCTTTCCTAAATCTACTTGTTTTGATAATCCTTGGGCATAATCTTTAGGAATCGGCCAGCCCTAATCCTCTCTATAAATAGAGCCTCAAGTCGAGAGTTCAAGCCATCCCAAAACCGAAAGCCTCACTCGCTTTTTTTTAAAATATTTCTACGCATCCATTGCCATCATTCGCATAGCTACATTCTGTTTTTAATACCACAGGTGCTCTTCTCCTGTTTGCATGCTCCAATATGCTTACTTTCCGTCAAAGTGATAGATAATTGTACAGAAGCAGCCAACATTCAGCAGCCAAGCTTCGAAATTGTGCCTCACAATATTTTGTACAGCACGTCTTCAGTGTAAATATTATCAGTGGAAATATTTACTAAAACTTTCATTGCCCGTTCTTCAGTGCCGAAGTATTGTGATTACCCCGTGTCTTGGGCTTGAGGTTTGACACTTCAAAATAATGTTTTTTTTGTACGCCTATTGAGCAAATTTTTTTTTGCAGCCCAGCTTTGACTTTAAAATAATGTTTTTTTTGACCGGGCCCTCTTCTATCTGTGGTTGTCGATTTTACCGCTCTGACGTTGATGCGCTGTTGTTGACGGTACTCTGGCTTGTTGTTGAGAGACCAACCCGCTATCCTTCTTTGCGTAAGACTGCTATTCCTCGGGGGTAGTTTCACACTTTGAATTCATTGTGTCAAGAAAAATAAGCTTTTGAGGATTCTGTCACCAAGACTTACGAGTCTAAGGAGATTGGTTTTTAAGTGAGACCGTTTGTGACTCCTCCAATCTCCTGGGAATTCCTTACTTGTCTTAATTTCTTCGACATAGTCGTTTCATTTCGTGACGAACTCACCTTGCGATACAAGTCTCTACCAAAAGAAGGCAGGCGCAATGGTGCTCTTCTTGGACTCGGAGGAGAAGATTCTGGTTCTGCCGCTGAAGAGGTTCAGAGGGTCGTTGTCCCAGTGCCAACTGGTGATGCCGCGGATGAGACACTTGTCGATAATGGAGGACAGAGCTCTATACGGTCGGGACGACATAGCCAACAGGTCTCTGCTTCACCTTCCTCATGCCAAACTGTCAAGATGACTGACCAGCTCGTGAGGGTTCTCCTTCACAACCTAACGGAAGCTCCCTACGCAGAAGTCACCGATGTAGCTGCGCGTGTTATCCACTTCCTTGCTAGTCTTCGAAATGTTGGTGATGACACCTCCATTCTTCAAGCGGTCGTTGATGCGTATGTAAAGAGCGTTGCCAAACTCCTTGTAGTCCAGCAGGGTGTTGTTAGCAACTCTGCCCGTCATGCCTGTGAGATTTCTGCGGTTGAGGGCAGTCTATGTTCTGCTCGAGTGACTTACAAGGGTGCTCTCCAAATTAGCAAGAGTTTGGAGAGACAAGGAGAAGTAGTGGCGCAGGCAATAGAGGAAGCTAAAGCCAAATTACGAGCTTTGCACGATGAGGCAGAGAGCATAAGACACAAACAAAGCCGACAAGTGGATGCGATTGCTGCGGCCGAGTCGAACGTTTGTGCATTTCAACAGAAGTTAGATGAATTGAGAACTTTTTGAGCGAGCTCTGACGACTTGGTGAAGGTGAAGCGTGAGTTGGATCAATGCAAGAAGGCCATCCAGGCGGCTATGCATTAGAACCGTCAGACTACTTTGTTTTTTTTTGAGACTGCACTTGAATAATTTTTTTTTTACTCAAGCTACCTACGTACTTACAAAGTCACGTGCATGACACTTCGCAAGATCAAGTCAACGTAGTTCATTTTTTTTGTTTTTTTTTTGAGACTGCACTTGAATAATTTTTTTTTACTCAAGCTACCTACGTACTTACAAAGTCACGTGCGTGACACTTCGCAAGATCAAGTCAACGTAGTTCATTTTTTTTAAAACTTTTTTTTTGTTTAGCCGTTCACAGTTTATACTCTTGCGGGCCAGGAGTGTCGATCTGTAGCTTTAGGAGTAGTAGCGCTTTAAGAACTTTCCATTGATTGGTCCGACGCGTAATCCTTCTTGATCCACGATCTTGTATGCCCCATTCGTGTAAGCTTCTTGCACCACATAAGGACCGTCCCACTTCTCTTTAAACTTGCTTCCCGTCTTGTGCGAGGTGATGATTGACCTTCTTACCGCTAGAACCAAGTCTCCTTTTTGAAAGGGGCGGGGATGCACTTTCTTATTGAATGCACGTGAAAGTCTGGCCTGGTAGCATTGTAAGCTTTGTTGTGCTTGCAATCCGCGTAGATCTTTCAAGCTTTTTGGCTCGGGCATTTCTTGAATAACTTTGATTTTTGTCTGGTCTATTTCGATGCCCATGTGTGTGACTACGAAGCCAAGGAATTTGCCCGATGTGACGGCATGCGCACATTTGAGTGGATTCATTTTGAGCTGGCACTTTCTGAGTCTTTCGAAAACCGTACGAAGATCTTGGACATGGCCACTCCTAGCTTTTGACTTGACCACCACATCATCGACGTAACATTTTATCGTTTTATGCATCATGTCCTCGAAAATCTTTTGTATCGCACGCTGATATGTGGCTCCCGCATTTTTTAGGCCAAAAGGCATGACTTTGTAGCAGAAGATCCCCTTCAGAGTTCGGAATGCTGTAGCATCTTGGTCTTCAGGCGCCATGTGTATCTGGTTGTGCTCAGTCGTGGAATCCATGAAGGAGAGAGCTTCATGTCCAGTTGTTGCATTTATCATGAGCTCCGTAGCTGGTATGGGGAAGTCATCCTTTGGACATGCTTCGTTGAGATCTCGAAAGTCCACGCACACTCGCAGCTGCCCATTCTTCTTCCTCACTGGAACAATGTTGGCTATCCACGTCGGATATTTAACTTCATGAATGAAATCTGCGTCGATGAGCTTATTAACTTCTTTCTTAATTTCAGGAACCAACTCTGGCCTAAATCGCCGTTGGGACTGCTTCTTTGGTCCGACCCCCCTTTTGATCGCTAGACGGTGCAAAGCTATCTTTGGATTAAGCCCCGACATTTCTGTGTATTTCCAAGTGAAAATGTCTTTGTATTCTGCCAATAATTTGAGGTACTGTTCTTCTTCTTCTTCGGTTAGTAGGGTGCTAACGTATATTGGACGTGGATTTTCGGTGGTTCCGAGATTCACCTCTTTCAAGTCATCAACAGTTGATTGTCCGCCGTCTTCGAGTACCTCCGGAGCTTGATCAGCCTCTACTTTTTCGACTTCATTTGGAACTTCTTCGGCTGTTACGTGGTAGGATGTTGTTATATCATACTCCGTTATGTCTTCCTCGTTATTGTTTTTGATTTCATCTGCAGTGATTTGGTTCTGGTAAGTTGATGATGCCTTTGACGAGGATACGTGATTCCTTCCATGTCCTTTCACGGTGATTTCCATGTCGTGTGCGCGTGTGGCTAACTCTTGAAAAGTCCTAGGTTTGATACCTTTAAGGATGTATAGCAAATCCCAGTTCATTCCACCGATGCACATCTCTATAGCTGACGTCTCGCTGATGCAATCTTTGCATTCAAGGCACAATGAACGCCAGCGGTTGATATAGTCAACCACAGGTTCCTCTTCCCATTGTTTTGTATTCATCAGTTCACTCATACTGACAACCCTTCTGGTGCTATAGAATCGGTTGAAGAACTCGTCCTCCATCTGACTCCAGCTGTCAATAGACTCTGCCTCCAAGTTAGTGTACCAATCGAAAGCAATGCCCTTTAGAGACCGCACAAATTGTTTGACCAGTAGATCCCCTTCAGTTCCTGCGTTGTTACACGTTTCTATGAAGTGGGCAACATGTTGCTTTGGACTTCCTTTTCCGTCAAACTGTTGGAGTTTGGGGGGCTGATATCCCTGTGGCATGCGCAGACCATCTATCCTCTTGCTGTAGGGTTTGGCACAGCGTGCACCACCAGAAGAATCTCCACTTAGCTGGCTCTTGACTGCGTTGGTTATCAGCACTTGAAGTTGGTCTTCGTTGCACGCAACACCTCTGTTCCTGTTGGTTTCTACAGGGATCATATTATTAGTGTCATCAACTTCTGCCGTCAGATTGGCTTCTTCAACCTTTCGTTTCCCGAGCCCAGCCACCTCTTTCTGGAGTTCTTCAAGCTTTTTGTTTTTCTCCTGGTTGTCTTTCAGGACTAGCTCGAGCATCTCTCTTAGTTCTTGCATCTGCTCCTCCATGGTCTTGGTGCCTATGGTCATGACAGAAGCTACACATGGTTTGGGTGTCTCGGCTTGTTTTGGCAGAGCCACCTTCGCTTTTGGTGAGGGTGTTTCGTCAGCTTTCACACTTCCCTTGTGTCGTGCGGAGTTGGAGGCAATCACTGCCGTAGCTGCAGCCATGATGGAAGCAACGGTATATGTGCGTTCCCTCCTTGGCACTTGAGAAGCTCGTAGGCTTGCAGCAACGGCATTGACAGCCATCCTCTGAGTCATTCCTCTTGTGCAGATGCTGGTTGGTTGAGCTATAGTTGCGGCGTAAGTCTTCTTGGGAGTTTGTAGACTGGTAGGCTGAGCAGACATCTTAGCTTTAGCGTAGGGATGAGAGGTAGAGATTTTCACGTCGGGTTCACCAAAATTTGTAACGTCACAATATTTCGTATTGAATACAAAATAATGTTTTACAAATGATTTAATGCTTGAGAGCGGAAGTTGTGTTCGTAATCTCAAATGCTCCTCTGATTCTACTGTATTGCTTGCTTTGGTCTACTCAGCTTGATGTGTGTGGATGAAGGCGTAGCGCAACGTGTCTTGTGTAGTGAGGGTCTTGATGACTTGATCTCATGTGCGTAGCGGAGTGAGGGTCGCGGGGACTTGGTCTCACGTGTCTGCGTTGCGAAGTGAGGGTCGCGGGGACTTGGTCTCACGTGTCTGCGTTACGGAGTGAGGGTCGCGGGGACTTGGTCTCACGTGTCTGCGTTGCGGAGTGAGGGTCGCGGGGACTTGGTCTCACGTGTCTGCGTTGCGGTTGGATGCTCTAGCAGACGGCGTTGGGATGCTTGGGCAGACGGCACGTACTTGTCGGTTGCTGGCGGCTGACACTTCTTTTGAGAGCACTCTTCTATGTGCTTTCTTCTCAAATTTCAGAGTATTCTTCTTTGTGAAGTGAAGTACTCTATTTATAGAGTTCACTAGTGGGCTTGAGATTGGGCCCGTGCTTTGGGCTGAGTTTAACTCATGGACCGGACTTGTAGCTTTGACCCAAATATCCTTTGTGGACCAGCCCATTTATACTTTAAATAATCTTTATTTGGTCCTTAAACTTTTAGTGCCTACAGTAAAGCATATAGATTCCTTGTGTATGAATTGAAAAATTCAAATATACACAAGAATACTATAATGGAATCAAAGAACATGTCGTTCTTCAAGAATATATTTCCTTATAAGAATGAGGAAAGTATGTCGGGTTCTTCTCAGTTACTGGAGGATACTAAAGAAGTATCTCAAGAACGAGAGCTTCAGGATGAACCTGAACATGGGATCGATTCGAAGAAATTGAGACAAAGTAAGCCATGAAGGATAGATAAATCCTATGGACTTGATTTTCTAACATATGCTTGCGACTGAACCTCTAATGCAGAAAGAGGTTGTCAGTCAGTGAAGGGCTCTTATGAAAGAAGCCATAAGACATGATTGACTCCATCCTTGAAAACCATACTTGAGAGTTGGTTAACCTTCCTCCTAAATGTTAACCAGATGGTTCAAAGTAAATATTCAGGAGGAAGATGAATGTAGATGGATATGCATCGATATACAAGACGAGACTTGTACTAATAGAGTATAGATAAAAGAAAGGTCTATACTACTTTAACATCAATGATGGAAGTGGTCATTGCTACTTTGCGCAATCTGGAAATTCACCAGAAGGATGTAAAGACAGGCTTCCTCAATGGAAACTTGAGAAAGAGATTGTTTAGTTGTTATTGCTGGGCAAGAGAACAAAGGTTGTGAATTTCTCAATAGCCTGAAGCAAGCGCCAAAGCAGTGCCGTTTGAAATTAGACAACATAATGATGTCTATTGGTTTAAGATCAACAAGTGTGACAAATTTGTATACATTAAGAACATTGAACACGGATACGTGACTGCGTGTCTTAATATTGATGACATTTTCATTGCGGGAAGCAATGAGAATACACTAAGTCCACCAAGTCATTATTGAACTGGAAGTTTGATATGAAGGCTTTAAGACTTGCCGAAGTAATTTTAAGCATTAAAAATTACACGAAGGTTAGAGGGACTTGTATTAAGTCAGTCACACTACGTTGACAAACTCTTAGACAAATTTGAAGAAGACAGTCCAGGACTGTCTAGAATCCATGTTGACGTGAATCAACACATGTCTAAGAATAAACGTGAATGCATCTCCCAAGTGGAATATGTCAGAGTGATAAGCAGTCTAATGTACTTGATTAATTGTACTATATTAGACAATGCTTACACTGTGAGTAGACTAGCGAGACACACGAGTAATCCAGGAAGTGCACACTGGAAGGCTATCGTGAGAGTACTGAAGTACCTACGATTTACTCGTAAGTATAGTCTACACTATACCAGATATTTAGAGGTCATTGAGGATTTCAATGACTTTAGGCCACGAGTGGCTATGGGTTCACTGTGGGAGAGGCAAATGTGTCTTGGAAATCCTCTAACAAATTGTGAGAACCAAATCCATTTTGGAGGCTGAGTTCGTCACACTGGATAAATGTGGCGAAGAAGTTTAGTGATTAAGGAATATAGAGGAGGATATTCCTAAAAGGACAAAACCTGTGCCAGCAATGTGTTTACATTGTGAGAATCGATCATCGATTTCTAGGGCACATAATGTTATGTATGATGGTTAGTCTCGACGTATACATCAAGGACAAAATACCATTAAACAACTTCTCGTCACATGAGTCATATTGACTATATGAGGTCCAAAGAGAATATTGCGGATCCGCTAACCAAATGGTTAAGTTAAGGACCTAATAGCGAAGTTGTCCAAAGGAATGAGATTGAAGCCTTTTGATTGGTAATATCAAAACATAGGCTTAAGCTCTTTTGGAAATAAAGTCGAGGCAAAGGAAAACCCTACCATGATGACTGGAGATCCCAAGAACTTGGTTCAAAGGGACAACCTATCCACTAAGACTATGAGGTCACTGTGGGGGTAACACCCCAGTCCTATTCCATGATAAAACAGTGACTCCCGCACGAGGCTAAGCTCGAAGCTTTTAATAATTCTAGTAATTTGAATAGTGAGATTCAAATGGGTAAGTTAGATTACTTTAAAAAGGAATCACCTATGTGAGAGAGAAGTGGGGTCGCTTCAAAGAAGAATTCAAAGGGCTTAATTCTTTAGAAACTCTTGCAGAACCAGGAAAGGGGTATCATGACCAAAATGAGTCCACCAGTAAGAACTGAATAATGATCAGGATAATATCTGTGGGAACATGATTTCATTTACAGTATAAGACGAACAGTTCAAGGACATCACGTCTACTAAATAGTCAGTAAAGAGATCATGTTATCCCAATGGAAGGTTCAAGGGGTTAACCTACCTATCCTGTGCAGATATTATCCGTAGAAGCTATCACCACATCGAGTCAAGTTTGATTATCGAGGATTATTGTTTTATTTGTTTTCACCACTCGATTTTCTTCATGTGGGGGATTATTGGAATATGTGTATATAATGTGTAAAGAAAATCTAGTTAAAGGTTGACTAAGTCTTCCACACAGTGGGAAGGTGGATATCATGACATCATGGGAAGTTATGTTCCACATCATGGGGAGTTAGGGGATCATGGCATCATGGGTGGTTACCGAATCTCTCCTATAAATTGATGTTCGATGATCCACTAAAAACAATGGAAAGAAACACATATTCTCCACACTCTCGACTTCCCTTTTTCCGATCAGTGATAGTGAAAGATCAGAATAAGTTCGATCAGCAAGGCTACGGTGCTCAAGTGCTTGCTGAGATTCTTTTATCCTGGGAGGCATATTATCGGTTAAACCCAGCACCTATGGGCGGCAATTCTGCTTTAAGGACAGCGTCTGCGTCGTGACTGAATGACATGAGTTTATTGTCCTTTTATATTATATTCATGTTTTTCATTCAGTATCTTCATTGTACTTGTATATTCAAATTATTTTACTAACACTTTCTGCACCACATATTCCGGTAGCTCTACTAGCTTCCCATCCATAGCAATGACCGGCCACTCTGCACTTCTCCGCTTGCAACCACTATGCACACTCTATTCACTCAAACACTCAATTATTTCACTCCAGTTACTCGAACACTCCAATCAAACACTCGTACCACTTCTAACACTCATTTTTCTTTCACCACACCAACGTTAGTTTCATTTGGTCAAAAAACCACATTAGTGGGTTAGTTTGATTTGGTCAAAAAACCACATTAAACGTGGGTTAGTTATTTGTTTCAGTGTGTTTTGTGTTACTATATAGTAGATTGATTCTACATTAATAAAATTAAGTGTTCAGAGGTCTATTTTCCAACATGGTATCAAGAGTCAGGTACGAGGTACCTATTACTTAGTATCATTGAGATTGATGTGCGAGTGAGTTGAGTGTAAAAAGAAAAGAGCGATTTGTGTGGTGAATAAAAAAAGAGTGTTAGGAGTGGTACGAGTGATTGAATGGAGTGATTGGTGTGGCTCTTGATAACATGTTGGAAAATAGACCTGAACACTTAATTTTATTAATGTAGAATCAATCTACTATATAGTAGCACAAAACACACCGAGACAAATAACTAACCCATTTCACGTAATGTGGTTTTTTGACCAAATCAAACTAACCTTTTACGTAATGTGGTTTTTGACCAAATCAAACTAACTAACTAACTATTTTAAATATAATTAGGAGATAAACCTTTATCTTTAACAAAACCATGTAACAAAACTCTTAGCTCCGTTTCTGCAGCCACCATCTCAGGCTCTACAAACATTATCCCAGTAGATGAAAAGGCTCTCGAAGAAGCCCGTGTACATCGCTATATATCTCTGCTAGCGAAGACTTCTTCGTGTATGAAAAAGGCATATTCACCGCGCAACTACAGTAACGACGACCTTATTTATCTAAATCATGGTATAACTGTTACTGGCTATGACACTACTGAGAATGGGACGAGGGTGGGTACGGAAGGATGCTCCGGCATTGAAGGCGACCTGTGCCGGTTAGCCTGGTTGGTTTTGTATCCGATGGCTGACATCGAGTGATCGAGAGCTATAAGCCTGTAAGAATGAAACAAAAAGTTACTAGTAATTAATAAGTGTGAGAATAAGGAGCGACCTGCATGCATGTAGAGGGTGGTACGTAGTTTGCAATACGCATAAATAAAGATGTGGCGGATCTAGAGCCTTATAGGAGGGGTCCCAAAAAAAATTTCATCGAGGAATATAGCTATCGGATTTGGCAAAAAAAAAATCATGTCTATATACTTTATGTTTGAGGATATAAGTTGTTTTAAAGTAAATATATTAGAGTCAAACTCAATAATTGTCCATTGACGACCTAACTTTGAGAGGTCATAAAACTCACATCCGTTACCCTATCAGATCGAGTCATATGTCATTGAAAAGATAATTTAATAGCCTACGACTCTTCAGTTGGTAAAAAGATCTAAATCTGACATTAAAGCAGTTGAAAACATACTCAAACTAAGGTCGCATAACAAGTGTACCTTAGCAACTTTACAATCATATAACGAGCGACCGGAGTACCATTTAGGAAATTGATTACCTAGAACATAAAGTTAACGACAAGAGCTACAATGTCTATGCTTACACCTAAATTCAAATCTAACGTTAAGATGACTCAAAACTAAGCCGAAATGGATTATATAATTGAAGTTGCTAATGATCGGTCAATCTTCTAGAGCTGACTAATGTCTCAACCTATATCCGTTGAAGATGATCTATATATGGTTAGAACGCTAATTAAACGTTCTACAACTTTCATTTTTACATCGAGATAAAATTCAAAGATTATGCCTGTAAAAATATGGACTAAAGATGACTGTTTGATCAAAGTTCGACGAAACGGAGGAGGGTCCTATGTCACGGACCTAAAGTCGTGACACGCAAGGCCAAGCGAGATGCTAACTGGTTGGACTTAATGGGGGTGGCAGAGCAGTACATTAAAGGTACGCGTCTCAGGTGCTTGTTTATCTCATGAATTGACAATGCTATCTGGACGCCATACTGGTTGGGAGCTGTTCCCGCTTCCCTGACGAGCCCATGGGAGGGCGAAACCAGTGAGCATCGGAGACGGATAAGGCTGATCCTCGGGAGTGTGGCAGTCTTGGGGAAGCTGCACGGGTATCGCCTCTGCGCCAAAACTCTAAGCCCGTGACAAATGGTATCAGGAGCCTGGTTTGTGTGCTAGCAATTCGGTTCGCTAAGCGCTCTCTTAGCTGCGCTGGTGAGTCCACGGGGGTGGATTGCACAAGTGGTGTCCTCCAAAGGGCGAGGACGAGTAGGCAGGGAACCATGCGAAAGTTCACCAAGCACTCTTTACCACGATGGCGGGTCCTCAATAGGACGAGCGACGGGGAAGCTCGCACCCATAAGGGTGTTCGCAAGTGGGTCCAAGTGAAGGACGAGCAGGCAGGGAATTGCACACTGTGATCCCGGCACAATAAAAAAGGGCGGCTTAAGAGTCCACCCATGCACGAGGGCGTGCATGAATTGGGTGGGGGAGAATGTCACGGACCTAAAGTCGTGACACGCAAGGCCGAGCGAGATGCTAACTGGTTGGACTTAATGGGGGGTGGCGGAGCAGTAAACATTAAAGGTACGCGTCTCAGGTGCTTGTCTATCTCATGAATTGACAATGCTATGTGGACGCCATACTGGTTGGGAGCTGTTCCCGCTTCCCTGACGAGCCCATGGGAGGGTGAAACCAGTGAGCATCGGAGACGGATAAGGCTGATCCTCGGGAGTGTGGCAGTTTTGGGGAAGCCGCACGGGTATCGCCTCTGTGCCAAAACTCTAAGCCCGTGACACCTAGGACCCCTGGATCCGCCTCTGGCTCATGCATGTAAATGTCTACAAAGTATTTTGAATAAAAATAATTGAATAATGTTTGAATGCGGTATAAAATTATTCTTGAAAATATAAGACAATTCAAATTAATTAATGTTTATCGAAAAAAAAAAAGAGAATATGGAATAAAGAGAGGAGGAAGGTCATACTATGTAAGGTAAGTTCAAATATATATTGGTCATTTTTATGACATTCCTGCTGACAACACATTAACATATCACCTCAACATGAGGAAAAGGATCCGGTACAAAATTAATTTTTTGGTACAAAATACAAATTAATCATAGCTCGGCCTTGATCTTGTGATTTGAATGTATGAGATTAAATCTTGATTTTTTTAGTATTTTTATTGGTGACAAATTATAAAATGAAATTGACGAATTATGTCGTCTTTTCATTTTTCGACTCGAAAAATGACGAACTATAAAATAAACTAACGAATTATAAAATAATTTTAACAAATTTTATATTTTATACCAAAATTTATCTGATCTTGACCTCACCAACATGACCATTTGCAAATAGTGGCAATCGCAATTGTTTTGACCAATAAACCCAATTCACTTAATCAAAAGTAAAAATAAAAAATAAACCCAAACAAGCACGAAAACGACATAGTGTTATCAGAATTGATCAAAGGGTCTCGTTTTATTTAAGAAATTCAAAAACGGTATTATTTAAAAAAAAAATTCAAACGACATAGTTATCAGAATTGATCCCGGAAGAATAATCGAGTTTGGAGAAGGCTATTGCGTCGTCGTCCGATATACGTATAGAATTGGCGATCTGGATGGTTTGGCAGTCGCTTGAAGAATATGTTTCTAAGAAGCAGGTTTGTTGTTTTACTTTGATCCGGTAATTAAATTTGTGTGGTTTGGTTAACTAATCAATCGTCAGATAGTTCAGAAATTATACAGATTGAAGGGTTGGGATGATAAATGTTGAAAGGACTGATCATACTAATTTATTTGGATGTGTCCAAGAGTTAATATTATCCTGTGTCAACATTGTTTATTTTTTTGGAGTCTCTCACGAATATTCTGGAGTGTGATTTGAGTGAATTAAAAAAAAATTTGTGTCTCATTCAGTCATGGTTGTATAAAAAATATACATTAACATGGTTACTCATTTATTTGTCTGAGGTCTTTGCTACATCGATCTTTAAGGGTTAATCAATGCACCAAGTTTAATTGCATTTGTCTGAGGTTTTGTATTTCTCATATTCTCTCTAACAGTGATTCCGCTATTTAATTACATGTAAAGACCAAGGAGGTCAAAAAAGAACACACAAGTCTCTAAAGTGGTTAGAAAAACTGCTACCTAAGTATATCTTTCCCTGGGTGCAGACTTCAGAGAATGACCTCATTGGTTTCTCACTGCTTGTAACTTCGCAATTATTGATTTATTACTAGAAATCTAAAAGTTCATCTTTAATGCAGTATCTGAACCCTACATACATTTTTGCTTTTAATATCCTTTTGTAATGCGGAATTTTAGGTTAAGTTTATTTTTATTGATTGAGTAGAAAAATACAGTGTTCTGGGAATATTACAAGAACCCTAGAGTTTGCCCCAAATCCAAACTAGCACAATTCGACAACGAAAATCAAATTAAACGAAACTGGAACTTCCCTATGAGTCGACGAATCAAAGCCCTCTATCATCTCGCTGCAATCGTCATCGGAATCCCTCCGACGGCTTACCCCTGCAGCAGCCCTTCGCTGAATCAACTTCGGACTCGTTCTCGAACACACAGAACCGGTTGCTCGAATCCGACTTCGAATCACTCTTAGTCAATCGCTCGTAGACAGCCGACGTTCTCAATCACTTAGAAACACTCTCGATTTCAGAAGCCCCAAATTTGAATTGTAAACCCTAGAAGACGAACGCAGATGCTTTTTGTTCCAATTCAAGCTTAATCAAAACGCAGTGTTTGGAGAGTAACGAACAAACGACTTTCGGCGCCTCTTTCCCTTTAATAGAACGACGCTGTTTTGGCCAAAACTCAAGTCTTCTTCTTTAATTAAAACGCTGCAGTTTTATCTTGGGCTGCACTGAAGTGACGCCGTTTGGCTGCAGCTCATTTGAACATGTTACAGCTGCTTTGTTACTTGGCCAGAAAACCTGCAGTTTGTTCTCAAACAAAAATACACCAAAACACATTCCCAGATCTCACATACTCACTTGTATTTACTCAATCAACATGTTAAGATTAACTTAAACTCAACACCTTTCATAATCTGGAATAAACAGTCATGCTGAACATGAATGAAAATGCAACTATTTCCACCATGTGCTAGTTTTTTTGTTCAAAACTACGGCATCTGTTAACTGATCTCCCCCCAAAGTGCTTATTCTTCATGTCATTGTAGTTTTTACTGATACTTCTAATTGATTCTTACTGCGTCATCTATTTTTTTATTATCGACTCATATATATATAAAAAGAATTGAGATAAAAATCATCATTTGGATAATCAATGCTGATATAAACGATGCCTAGCAAACTGAATTGTTGAGTTCCTTCAGGAAGAAATGTGAATGTGTCAAGTTGTAAATCTTAAATTTTTACCTTCTTGACAGGGCAAAAGGGTATCCCATCAAAATTGAAAGTAAGACATCAAATCTTCACAAAGGAAGTAAAGTCATTTATATTTATCTTGACACTTGTTGGGAGAAGGAATCATGGTGTAAGGCTCTCCATGTGGCATCATGCAAGGACATGAAACATCGGGATTCACTAGCTTTGTTAAGCTCGGAGTTACCTGACATCCTTGAATACGAGGTATCCTTCATTGCTCAAACCGTCCACAGAGTCTTATGCAGAGACTGGAGCAAGACAACAGGTTCGATGATTCTTCATCCAAAGTTCGGATTTTTTTGAAAAAAAACTTGCCTCAAGGAATTATGATTCGCTCGCGAGGATATCAAGTTTGGTCAGACAGCTTAGTCATTTCAAGAATCGATTTCAGTGTCTAGCATGACTGCAACATCAAAAACACCCAACAGTTAAGCAACAGAAAAGGCGGGTCAGGGATTATCTACCGGTTCAGGTGGTCAAAGCCATGCCACAACAAATGCCGAGGCTGAAGAAAAAGTCAGTCACCCATTAAACTAATGTGCTCGGCAGTGCTCTGCCAATTTTGACTTAAAAAGTAGAGTAGATCTCATTTTCAGTTTTTCCCTTACAGTTTGTTGTTCAATTTAGGCTGACAGTTTCAAAAAATCAATGATGTATTTTCTTGAGTAAATGGTATTTTGTTATGCTCCTTGCTAAAGCATTCCCGATTTGAAATCGAAATGTTTAGTGGTAGTAACTAGTAAGTAGTATCTATTACAAGAGTTGAGAAAGTATTGAACATGACAAACTAATCAGCGGCTGACTTTTGCCTCTGCAGAGAAAGAAAAAAAAAAGGGCTCATATGCCAAAATGCCATCTCAAGTGAGGGACTTGATTAACTGGGAGAGTGGAAACAATATGGCTAGTTTTTGATAATGTAATACTAGTGATCCAACGCGCTGCGGACAGAAACAGGAGTTTCTTGCACTGAGCCTGAGCCTGCGGCGATAAGGTCATGGTTGAGGAACAGAACGATAACCGTTATGTCATCATGGAAATTGCGCCGGGAGTTCTTGCCAAGTCGTCGGAGACGTCTGTATGACATTTTATGAATTCTGGCTGCTCTTTTGAGGGCTGCTTTGATCAGCTTCTTGGCACTTCCCGAATGTGGATGTTTGTGGACTATTTCAACAGCTTCATCGTTACTGAGGTATTCCCAGAGACCATGTGACGCAAATATGATGAAAGAATCATCTTGTTGAAGTTGATGTGTATTTGTTTCCGGGTTGGCATGCAGATAGGGCATACGATATGGTGGTTGCAGACGAAATCTAGCATCGATATCATTCGTATTATACTCTGGAAGTTTCATAAACGCGTCACCAATGGCTCTTGAAACTTGACTGATTCCTTTCACTCTCCAAGCTCCTCTATTAAAAACAACAATATTGGGATCTTCGCGAAAATAAGCTCGCAATGCAGTTCTAATCACAGGATTACTCACATTATGCTCTATCGATAACTGCGTAATTTCCCTATTCCTCCCTCCAAGAACTGCCCGCGAATCGCCACAATTCGCAACAATCAGAGTCTGCTGATACACAACACCAACGAGACAACAAGTACCAACAGTAGCTATACTAGGCCGCTCGTTCCATAACTCCCTAACATGAACAAAGAACTCTCGCTCCATTCGAAGAAAAACCGTACGGAAGGTCTCAGCTGTCACACTCTGATTATTATTTCCAGCAACTCCTATAATCTCTTCTTGAAAAAGCTGAAAGATACGATCAAAAACAAATCTAGCAGCTTCAGGCCCACCGTGGCCGTCGTAAATGCCAACAAACGTCCCAAACTGTCCCAACGACTCAAACTGGCACTGATCTTCAATCACCCGATTTCCCTGCAACACCGCCATCGAATAGTGTCCACAACCGCACTGACCGTAATCCTTATGCCACAACAAGTCGTTCTGCAAGATCACCTCACTCTCTTCTGCGACGCCACTAGAACATGGCCCGAAGCAGGCGGCAATTCGATTCGCCATGGATCGTCGGAACCCTAAATTCTATTGTGTGTTATTCTTCCAGACGCAGCAAGAAAGCAATCGCTTTTTTGAAATCTGATTAGCGCGGGTGTAATTTCATAACTGAAGTTTGGAGTTTTATAGTATTATTTAATATATTTTTATTGTAAAAGTCTCATAAATGAAATTTTGAATTTTATTGTATTAGGAACAAAGATAATAATTTATTCTAAAGATTTTTTAATTGTAATTTCTCAATTCTCGTGATAATTGCGTGACAATAAAATCCCAACTACTACGATAAAAATGTACAAACTGATATTTTACTACTACGACTACGATAAAATGTGTACAACCTGATTCATAGTAACTAAAATTGAAACTTGATAAAATCCATAACCTAACTTTAACTCAGCCATCAAAGGTATATAAATTTTTTTGGTTTTGTAAAAAATACAAATAAATCACAGCCTTTGATTTGGTGATTTGTACTAATGAAATTAAATTCTTGATTTTTGGTATATTTTATCTGTGACAAATTATATGAAAACGTTATGAATTATGTTACATTTTTATTTTTTTTGGCGACGAATTATAGGTCAATTTAAACGAATTTTATACCTAATTTTAACCCTTTTTTATAATCATAAGATGAAATGTTTTTTTTAATATAAACGCAAGACTAAAAATAAATTTTAAATGTGCCTAACAGCAGGGACGGTTGCAAGGGTGTCCAGGGGGTCCTTGGACCCCTCTCTTTTTCGGAAAATTTTGATCACTTAGCTAAATTTAGTCGCTGATTTCACCAGATTAATCTTTGAATTTCATCTTGATATAAACATGAAAGTTGTAGAACATTCAATTAGCTTTCCGACGATATAAAGATTGTCTTCAACGGCTATCGAACGAGGCCTTTGTGAGCTCCAGAAGATTGATCTCTCATTAGTAACTTCAAACATACGGTCTATTTCGACTTGGTTTTGAGTTGCCTTAACGCTATATTTTAGTTTAGGTGTAAACATAGAAATTGTAGCCATTGTCCTTAGGTTTATGTTTTAGGTGATCGATTTTCCAAATGGTGCTCTGGTTGCTTTTTATACCGTTGCAAAGTTGCTACGATTATATGTGGTTGATCACGCACACTTGTAGGCAACCTTAGTTTGAGCATGTTTTCAGCTGCTTTAACGTCCGATTTAGATATTAATATCAACTGAAGAGTCATAACCTATTAAATTATCTTTCCAATGACATATGAGTCGAACTAATAGGGTAATCGATGTGAGTTTTATGACCTTCCAAAGTTAGGTCGTCAATGGACTACATATATGAGTTTGAATTTAGTAGTTTACTAACTTCTTATTATGTTGTTGAACATAAATGATATATGTGCAAAAAATTTTTTTTGCCAAATCATACCATTATCCTAGTTAATTGATGAAAAAATTTAGGACCCCCCTCTTATAATGCTCTGGAACCGTCACTGCCTAACAGTAATAGATAAAATAAAACATTATGGATTTCTTTTGCTGCATTGTCATCCATAAAAATTAAAATTAGATTTTGCATTAAGAGAAACTAAATTAAGAAAAATAAGATCATTTCAACTTAGTTTTTGTATGCCACAACACAAATAGAAGAAAATCTTATGTTATCCCAAAGATGGTCAATTTTTTTTTTGATGGCGATACAATGAAACTAGTACAATACACATGACAATAGCCTTTAATGGCGATACAATGAGACTAGTACAAAGATGGTCAAATTTTAGAGGTTGGAAATATGTTCTTTTCACGCTCTGAATATCACTAGTCCACCGAATCAACAGTCTAAGCATAATTGAACTCATATCTGAGATGTGGTTAACTCTGTCGCACTGTGCATTGTTGTACGTCGCCTATAATTTTCGCGATGGCGTAGCCCAAAATCTGTACAGTATACGGCTGACTTCCTCATTGCAGTGATCATAGGTAACGGTAAGTCATCACATTAGGATTCCAGAGATAAATCAAGGGCATTCAACTGCTCATCGAATCGCGAACTCTCTTGTTGGCTTTCGCAGCCTGAAAAATAATAACCAGATTCAAACATAATCGAACTTGACTTTGCGTAGATTATGATGATTAAACAAAGAAAAGAAATGGATACATACTTCTTTATCCCAATCGGTACGAATAGTGATGATAGACAAACATAGGAATTGTACGGCAAGAGCACATATGAGCCCGATCCAAAGTCCCTACATAATATACAAACATTATTGAGCAAAACTAATTCACAGAAATATAAGTTGAAGTTTTCTTTTTTCTCACCTTTCCTCCAAGATGACAAACAAAGCCTAGAACTATAGCAGAAGGTATGCCCACAAGGTAATAGGATCCTAGATTAATGAATGCGCCAATTTTCTGCCAGCCGCATCCTCTAGCGATCCCTGCATGTGTTTATCGAGCCGCAGAGCTTGTAAATTACTTTCTCAATTAAGCGAATGCTAGTTTTAGTGTGAAAATGGAATTATTATTATTATTATTATTTCCAAGTTCGATAGATACCTGAAAGCACGCACTGGAGCCCGTCTAGGAAACTGGACAGCGCAACAAGAGGCATCATGGCTGCAACATATCTGATTACATGCCGCTCTTTGCTATATGCTTGACCCCAAACGCTTCTTATTAGTATTAAGATTATTCCCATAGTCACTCCCTCGGAAAGGGCCATGAATGAAACCACTCGAACAGCTAGACGTGCAGCACGTGAGTTCCCAGCTCCAAGCTCGTTTGATATTCGTGTGCTAGAAATACAAAAGAAAGCGACAAACTGTTCAGAGCTAAACTCTAAAGAAAATTACTTCCATCAAAACTCTATAAGTTACAGTTTGGATTCTTCGAGAACCATACACATGAAGATAGCGAAAGAGTGAAAGTAAAACCATAACTTATATATACTGACCTCACAGCGGCGCTTAAGCCAACTGGGATCATCCACACTGTTAGATCTGTATTGAGACTGTAAGAAATGTTGCTCAATACAAGACTGACAAATGTTTGCGTCTTTACTAGATTTGGTTCACTTAGAATTTATCTAAAACAGCAAAAAACATACCTGATAGACATAACTGATGTTTCTAACTGCGGATTAGGAAGCCTTCCAGCCATGAGGACCATCATTTCAAATGTCCACAATTCCAAGCTGAAACAAAATAATGTGTTAATTCTTTTCTGCTTTTATTTCAAGTCTTCCAAATAATCAATAAGTAAAACTGATATGTTCGCTGTTCACAAACTTACCATACCATTAATGCTGAGGGTATAGCTAACCGAAGAAAATTTGGAATGTTGCGCAAAGCCTCAGTTGAGAATCCAGTCCAAGTCTCGACGCACTTAGGCGAGAACTTGACATAAATAGATAGCAACAATGCATTAATCGAATATGATATGGAGTTTGCCAAAGCAGCGCCTTTCACTCCTAATCCTGATTTGAAAACCAGAACCCAGCAAAGAAGTACGTGGAGTAGAGTTGTGACTCCGGAGCTTATCATCATTGGGAAGACAATGTTCTGCGTCTGAAGAAACCTCACAAGACACTGAAGCATGCCATATGCAAAAAGGCCAGGGATCATGAACTGCGCATAATGTCCTGCCACTTTTGAAATTTGAGCGTCTTGGCCGACAATGGCAAGTATCTGTTCCGTTTTGGTCCACATGAGTGCTATAGGCACACTCACTAATGTAAGGATCAGCATCGCTTTATGTGTTTGAATGCCAAGCATATGGTATTGTTTTGCTCCGTATGATTGTCCGCATAAAGTGTCCAACGCACTTGCCATGCCCAGCTATTTTAAAAATATAGCACAGACAATCAGAGTTCAAAATAGTGTTCCTATACAACATAATACAAAATAGGCACACTCACTAATTATTCACGCTCCAAAGGTTGAGAAGAACATTAAACAGATGTTGCACAAAAACATTTCCTAACGCAAAAACACTGAAATGACAGACAGAAAACTCAGAATCAATAGCAGAAGCTGTGGAAATTATACATGTTCATCAAACGAAAAAACAAACCAACTCACCAGCAATGCGAAACCAGTAACAGCAGCAAATGAAGTGGCTAGTGATGCACCAGAGAGAGCTAGTTCGCCAAGATGGCCCACGAACATGACTGAGATCATTTGCAAGAAATACTGCAGAACATTAACGGCTACCAAAGGTCCAGCAAGCCACAATTGCTTCTTCACTTCCTCGATAACTTCTCTTTTCCTATTGATATCTCCTACTAATTCATCTGGTTCACCGTTTGCCTGAACGCAAAAGAACGAGCCTTTCAGACTTATTTAAACAAACAAGTTCAAATTGATAGGTTTAAGGATTTTAAATGGATAACCATCTACATCTGTCATTAGCACTGTAAATAATAATAATACCAAATGAAAATTATGATAATCAACACTTGATCAAATCACGCAATGCACTACTACCGCCAGCAGCCACCCTTAGTGGACAATTGCTATGTTTGCATTGCACTGCTTTACATGCAACACAGGAGCCAGCAACTGTCCGCATAGACACAAGCATTACCCGCACTAGCATATTTCAAGTGTTCTTGGAATTTTTCATATACTGGATTGAACAATGCACAGGATCAGTCATTCAAATGGGCATGATTATTCAATTTTTGAAAAGCTTGTCAAACTCCAGCAAAAGCCAAAAATTGAACAGGGCGGTGTTATTAAAAGTAAATCCTAAACCATACAAAATCCATTTTTTCCCCAAGGTGTAAACCCTAGTCCAACAATAAAATAAAACGCAATCAAAATCAGATAACAGTGAAGAGGAGGAGAGATGAATGAGGGGTACCCGGGCATCGAGTTGGAGGATGGTGTCATCGGAAGGTCTCTGATTATCGAGGTCGGTCATTATTGAACGATCGAATTAGGTTTTTTTTTTATATAGCATTCACAAGATTCTGCTGCGCCAGAGCAGAACCTTGTGATGTTTGATTTATGCGAGTTTCCGAGAATCCCAAGTTTATAACATTTTCATTACTAATAAAATTAAAATAATGTTTTACAAGTAAATTACACAAAATTAATTGTGTAAGTTTATACTCCATATGCTTAGAAATTAGAATAGTGTACGCAATCAAAGTGTGCTAAATGCTTAGGTGATGGAGACAAATGTTCTGTTTTCCCACTGCTAAGGTTAAGGTTTAGTAGTCACATGAATTAGCCTGGTTGGTTTGTGGATACATGTGACACCGCCAGTTAGAAGATGAAAAGGTAGTTTATGTGGTAGTGGCTAGTGGGTAGTTTATTTAAGTCATGTATAAGTGTTGCACTTTTCTCAGTAAACTAATCAATGAAACGGATGGTTTCATTCAGAAAGCTCTTGCATGCTCTGTTCATATTTGAAGTTTATTTTATGTCCGATTCTTGTGCGGAGATCCTTGTATAGCTAACCAACATGCTCAAGTAGCTTCAAATTTCAATTGCATAATCATCTTTGTCTTTACCATTCCGAACTGAAACAAATTCCATTCCCACATTCGATTTCTCTATTCTTTCCTTCGCACTTAACAGCCTACTCGCAAAAAACATAAATCATCCATCAGTAACAGCATTGCCAGTGCATTCGGACACTTTTGAAGTGAGAGAGCAATGGTACCTCTTGCTTGCTCCCAATTGGTGTGAATTGTGACAATCAGTAAGCATATCATTTGGATAAAAATGGCTATCAGACACCCAAACATGTTCGTTAGAAAAAGGATTTAACTTGAAGGAATCATTTAAAAATATATTTAGGACACCCTCTTGCCTTTGCTCCCAAATGGACTACAAATGCTAGAATGACCGAACAAGGTACGCCAGCAAGATAATACGCTGCAAGATTAATGTATGCTCCTATCTTTTGTCTCCCGCATCCTCTGAGAATGCCTGTAGCAAAAACAATGGAATAGCAATGTTATGAAAATATATTGTCTTTCCACCAATTTAGCTTTTAGCCATTAGAATTATTTACTTTATATCTTCTTTATAACAAATCGACGAGGCTACATAGAAATTAGAGCATTGCCTGAGAGTATACTCTGGATACCATCTAAGAAGTTACATGGGGCGAGAATAAGCATCATGGTCGCAACTTCTGCAATAACTTTCTTATCATTGCTATAAGCGTATCCCCATTCTCGACGTACCATTATCAGGACTAAATTTAGCACGAGTCCAACTACACTGTATACAGCGAACACGACCCATATGGCTAGCTTTGCAGCATGTGGATTTCCAGCTCCCAACTCATTGGAGATCCGCGTGCTGTTCCAATAAATAAAAATTCATTCTCACAATCGGAGGCTTTATTGGGAGAAAATGAGACATTTTTTTTATCTTACCTGATTGCAGAGCCAAATCCGATGGAGACCAAGTAGAGAATTCCGGACGTATTCAATCTAAATGCAACAGCGTATTTTGGTTCAAATTTTTTTCACAAGTATGCAGTCATACACAACACAAAAAGGATTCCGAACAAGGAAAGGACTAACGTGATGGTGAGCACGGACGTTTGAGGTTGCGGGTTGGGAAGGAGACCTGACAGAAGCACCATGAGTTCAAATGTCCAATAGCTGTAAAAGCACAACCAACTGCGAGTTAAATTTAAATGAGATAGCACGAATATACTGAATATGAACACCTTTAAATGATGGCCTTACCAGACCATGACCGTCGAAGGGATGGTCAATCTGAGATGACACACTATACCACCTGAAGGATTTGAAGAGAAGTAGCTGGTGCAGGGGATCGTCGCTAAAAGGCTGAAGCTACTGTCGCTGAAGGCTGCTCGTCTCGTTGCTGTTGGTACGGTAAGTTGGGCGACGTCGTTTTGGACAAAAGGAAGTCGCGCGCGGATCGGCTCGTCGCTGCTCCGTTGCTAAAGATTCAAATGGACCAATCAGTTTGAAGCAGGGGTTGGCGCGGATTGGGGACGATCGGACGAATCAGATTCAACCCATCAGATCTAATCGGACGGATGCTGCTGTTTGCCCCAAATCTGATATGAACTCGTATCAGTCCAGTTTAGGGCTCATTCTGTTCTTCTCCCATACTCTTGAATTCTCTCTCGTGTTGTAATCTTCAATCCTTGGAGCTTAGGGCTTTCACTCCGGTAGTACTGACGATTGTATTAGGGGTGAGATTGTGAGGATTGCGGTCTCGATCTGTGAGAATCGGCAGGATACGAGTGTGTAACCGAGTTGACTACGTCCGACGTGATTTGGCGATTTCGGCAGAGGAAAGCAAGGCAGTGCATACCGAGCCAAGAGTGCTCAACGTGGATTAGGCTCCGGCTGAACCACGGGCTTTAAATCGGGTGTGTCTATTTCAATTTGTTCAATTTCCTATTTTAGGGTTCTAATAGGAATTGGTTGAAATCTGACTTAAATTCATACTCGATTAAGACTGTTAAGTGATCATAAGAACCCAACAGTGGTATCAGAGCTTGGATTAACAATCTTGTTTACCTATTGCATTGCTTTGATTTTGGTTCTTGCTTTGTGTACTTTGCAAGGAACCATGGGTGCTGGAAAGATAGACATCACCGCGTTCGATGGGAAGGCTGACTTCCAAGTATGGGGGATGAAAATGCGAGCGCTCCTGTCCCACCACAAGTGCCTCATAGCCTTTGAAGAATCAGATGATAAATGGTCTGAAGAACAAAAGAAGAGAAAGGCTGAATTGGATGAGGAGGCATTCAACCTGATTATACTAAGTCTTTCAGACAGTATAATCAAAAAGGTTAGTGCCTGTAAGACTGCTATACAATTATGGAAATTGCTTAAAGAGTCTTATGAAAATCAGCTTGCTCCCAATCTTGCTTATCTTAGGGCTACCTTGTATGCTTTTAAGATGGATAGTGCTAAGACCATTGATGAAAACTTAGATGAATTCCTAAAAATCACTATCATGCTGAACACACCTAAAGAAACCATTGATGAGACCAGTAAAGTCATGATACTATTGAATTCAATACCTGAAAACTATCAAGTAGTAAAGGATGCTTTCCAATACTCAGGTGTGGTGCCTCCCTTTGAACAGTTGTGCACTGCATTGAGGACTAGGGAACATGAGCTAAAATCTGTTAAGGCAAAGTCAGGGCATGGGCTATTTGTTAAGGGGAAATCTCACTTTAATCAGTCTAATAGGTCTAAAGGAAATAACAATTCTAACAGACCTAAAACTGATAACAAAAATGCTGGGAAAAATCAGCAAACTGAAACTAGAAAATGTTATTGTTGTGGGAAAATTGGCCACCTTAAGAAGAATTGCACTAAGTACTTGGCTAAACAACAAAACAATAATCCCCATGAAACAAATGTAGCTGCTACTGCTAATCAACCATGTAATCTGCCTGAGGTTTTAACTGTTGCTGAAAGATCAATAGAAAATCAGTGGATTCTTGATTCTGGTTGTTCTTTCCATATGTGTCCTATAAAGTCTTGGTTTATTGATTTTACTGACTCTCCTGCTGAGAATGTGTTCATGGGAAACAACAATGTTTGTAAGGTGATTGGGATAGGAACTGTCAAGTTGAGACTGGAAAATGGTAAGGAAATTTTATTGTCCAAGGTAAGGTGTGTGCCTGGTTTAAGAAGGAACTTGATTTCCTTAGGAACTTTGGATGATAATGGATGTGAATATAATGCTAGAAATGGTGTTATGACTGTGTGCACAAATGGTAGAGAAATCATGACTGCATCTAAACACAATAGCTTGTATATTCTAAATGGGTCACATGTAAGGACTGAACTGAATGTTGTTAACAAAAGCATTGATGAAAACAGTGATACACACAAATGGCACCTTAGGCTTGGTCATATAAGTCAAAAGGGACTAACTGCTCTTAGTAACCAAGGCATGTTAGGGCAAGATAAAATCACTGAACTGGGATTCTGTGAAATGTGTGTAATGGCTAAACAACATAGGCTCAAATTTGGTAAGGGGACACATAATACTAAGGGTATACTTGAATATGTGCATGCTGATTTATGGGGACCTGAAAATCATGAAACTCATGGAGGAAATAAGTATTTTTTGAGTATCATTGATGATTATTCTAGGAGAGTATGGACTTACTTGCTGAAAACTAAAGACGAGGCTTTCTTAAAATTTAAAGCATGGAAAACCTTAGAAGAGAACCAATCTAATAAATCTGTTAAGGTATTAAGAACAGATAATGGCCTCGAATTTTGTAATCATGAGTTTGATCATTTCTGTCAAGAGCATGGTATTATGAGGCATAGAACAGTCAAGTACACTCCACAACAAAATGGGGTGGCTGAGAGGATGAATATGACTTTGCTGGAAAAGTTGAGAGGATTGTTGTTAACTTCAGGCCTTCCCAAGTCATTTTGGGGTGAGGCACTGAACACAACAACATATCTGATCAACAGATGCCCCAGCAGGGTCCTAGACCTCAAATGCCCCATGGAAATGTGGAGTAATAGAAAACCAGACCTAAGTTTTCTTAAAATCTTTGGTTGTGCTGCATATACTCATGTAAGAGATGGTAAACTTGATCCAAGGGCTGTCAAGTGTGTCTTCTTAGGTTATCAGCAACAAGAGGGTACTAAAGGATACAGACTGTGGGAAATGGAGGCCAGAGGAGTCAAGATTCTGATATCAAGGGATGTTACCTTCAATGAGGGAAGTTTCCCCTGCAAAGAAAGGAAGGATGCTCCTGTTCTAGTTGCCCCAGAACCTGATGACTCCAATACACCAGTTGAGGTGGAGCTACCCGAGCCTGCAGATCCTCCAGACCCTGAACCAGAAGTCCAAGATGCTCCTGAGGCTGCCCAACAAGCAGATAACCCCACAGATCATGCTGAGGATGAAGATCCAGCAGAACAGTATGACCAGACTGAGCAAGATCAGTTGAGGAACTACATGCTAGTAAGGGATAGAGGAAGAAGGGAACCAAGGCCCCCAACAAGGTATGGCTATGCAGACTTGGTCTACCTGGCCTTGGTTGCTTCTAAGGAAATCACCCACCCTGAGCCAGAAACATATGAAGAGGCCATGAGATCAAAGGAAAGATCAAAATGGCTTGAAGCCATGAAAGAAGAAATGAAGTCCTTGATGACAAACAAGACATGGACCTTGGTAAAGAAACCAGAAGGAAAAAGGATTGTCAAGTGCAAGTGGCTGCTGAGAATTAAAGAAGGCGTGAATGAGGGTGATCCACCAAGGTTCAAGGCCAGATTAGTGGCAAAGGGGTTCACACAAAAAGAGGGAGTTGACTACACTGAAATATTTTCTCCTGTAGTTAAATTTAAAACCATAAGAATAATGCTTTCTTTGGTTGCAGTCTATGATCTGGAGCTGGAGCAGATGGATGTCAAGACAGCATTTCTTCATAGGGAACTTGATGAAGAAATATACATGGATCAACCAGTTGGCTTTGTGGATGAGAGGTACCCTGAACATGTTTGCTATTTAAATAAATCCCTCTATGGACTTAAACAAAGTCCAAGACTGTGGTACATTAGGTTTGATACTTATGTGCTGAGTTTGGGATTTATTAGGAGTGAATTTGATACATGTTTCTACTTTGCTGACTTGCAAAATGTACCTGTTTATCTACTGCTCTATGTTGATGATATATTGTTGATATCCAAATCTGCTGCTAAAATAATGAAACTGAAAAATGATCTGAATAGGGAATTTGACATGAAGGATCTTGGCAAGGCTAGGAAAATACTTGGCATGATTATTGAAAGAGATAGGAAAAACTGTTTCTTAAAGTTACATCAAAGACCATATCTAGAAAAGGTAGTAAATAAATATGGGAACTTAGACAGTAAAATGGTTAAGATTCCACTTGCTCCACATTTCCTGCTAAGTAAGAATCAGTCCCCTAAGACTGACTCTGAAATTGTTAGAATGGAAAGTGTGCCTTATGCAAATGTTATTGGTTCCTTGATGTATGCCATGATAAGCACTAGACCAGATTTGGCTTATGCTATTTCCTTGTTAAGTAGATTCATGTCCAATCCAGGAATGGATCATTGGTTAGCTCTTAAACATGTTGTTGCTTATGTGAGATCAACTCTTGATATTGGATTATGTTATTCTAAGAGGAAGGATATGTTAGAATTGGTTGGATATGTGGATGCAGATTTTGGTGGAGATAGGGATTGCAGGAAGTCTACAACTGCATTTTACTTTACATTTGGCATGAATTGTATAAGTTGGAAATCACAAATGCAATCTATTGTTGCCATGTCCACAACAGAATCTGAATATATAGCTTTGAGTGAATCTGTTAAGGAAGCCATGTGGCTTAGGGGTCTGTTAACTGAATGCAAGTTATTCCATGGCAGTCCTATTATATTTTCCGATTCACAATCAGCATTATGTTTAGCTAAAAATCCTGTATATCATGAGAGGTCAAAGCATATTGATATTAAGTATCATTTCTTAAGACAACATGTTGAATCTGGTACACTTAAATTGCTTAAAGTTGATACCAGTGAGAACCCTGCTGATATGGGCACTAAGATCATTACAAGCCTCAAGTTTAAGCATTGCTTAGACTTGCTGTTTGTGGTCTAGTGCTGCTATTTAAGTTTTACAGGTACAGAGCAGATGCTCTAGTCTCGGTATGCATGGGTGGCTGGCCGGAAAGTTGCTGGGAAGGCTGCTGGAAGGCTGGTGCAAGATTGTGTCTGCTGCTGCTGCTCTTCAGGTGGAGATTTGAAGGATTTGAAGAGAAGCAGCTGGTGCAGGGGATCGTCGCTAAAAGGCTGAAGCTACTGTCGCTGAAGGCTGCTCGTCTCGTTGCTGTTGGTACGGTAAGTTGGGCGACGTCGTTTTGGACAAAAGGAAGTCGCGCGCGGATCGGCTCGTCGCTGCTCCGTTGCTAAAGATTCAAATGGACCAATCAGTTTGAAGCAGGGGTTGGCGCGGATTGGGGACGATCGGACGAACCAGATTCAACCCATCAGATCTAATCGGACGGATGCTGCTGTTTGCCCCAAATCTGATATGAACTCGTATCAGTCCAGTTTAGGGCTCATTCTGTTCTTCTCCCATACTCTCGAATTCTCTCTCGTGTTGTAATCTTCAATCCTTGGAGCTTAGGGCTTTCACTCCGGTAGTACTGACGATTGTATTAGGGGTGAGATTGTGAGGATTGCGGTCTCGATCTGTGAGAATCGGCAGGATACGAGTGTGTAACCGAGTTGACTACGTCCGACGTGATTTGGCGATTTCGGCAGAGGAAAGCAAGGCAGTGCATACCGAGCCAAGAGTGCTCAACGTGGATTAGGCTCCGGCTGAACCACGGGCTTTAAATCGGGTGTGTCTATTTCAATTTGTTCAATTTCCTATTTTAGGGTTCTAATAGGAATTGGTTGAAATCTGACTTAAATTCATACTCGATTAAGACTGTTAAGTGATCATAAGAACCCAACACCACCAAATGCTTCCTTAGAGAAACCAGGCCATGTTTCCATGCAATTAGCAGAGAACTTTATATACAGCGAAAAGATAATTACGCAAGAGACATTGAGGTAGAAAACGCAGCGCCTCGAAACCCAAGATTGGATTTTGAAAGCATAATCCAGCATAAACAGTTGTGGAAGAGAAATGTGAGACCGGCCATGAGAACCATTGGTAAGACAAGGCTTTGAGTTTGTAAAAACTTGGCTTGGCTTTGATGAAATGCATAGCCAAAAACACAAGGTATGAGGTACAAAGCATACAATCCGGCTGTTTCTGCATTCTGACCAAACACTTTGAGAATGTGTCCCGTGTTTGCCCAAATGGGTGTGAGTAAAACGCACGCCACTAGTTGGACCACCGTGGCTCGCTGCATATGGATTCCTACTAGGCGAAACTGCTTGGCACCGTATGCTTGGCCGCATAGAGTGTCAAGTGCACAAGACATTGCCATCTGCATAACACAAGTAATAAAAAAACTTCATCAGCAAAAATCTAGTCCCGGGGCGAATAAATTCAAATTTTGTTGTTTGAGATTTTGATTCGGACAAACTATTTGAAGGCTTAACGTATAAAAACCCACTCATAAGAGCAAAAATGTGAGAAAAAAAGAAAGTAAAGCAATCAGAAGAGTGTAAAAGACCTTACAATGACACTGATTCCGGTGACAGACACAAAGGAGTAGCCTAAGGCAACACCAGAAAGAGCGCAAGTGCTATAATGCCCAACAAACATTATCGTGACAATCTGCATACCATTAATAAAAAGATTGAAGATGATCATCGGCAAAGCTAGATAAAGCTGCAACTTGGTTTCTGATATCAAATTTTTTCTGGTGATGGGTTTGCTGACATTGCTTGAATCTGCCATTTGAATGGGTTCTCTGCCGACTACCATTTTGTGATAGTGATCCGAAACGTAGAGTTAGTAACAGGTTGAATACGGGTAGTAGATCATCTACTGTAGATGAGATGGAGAAGACGATTAGGGTTTTGAGAGGTGGGGATGAGAAAGAGCCGTTTGAGAGTCAACTTACTGACTTTTATATTTTTTTATTAAAAAAAACAGTAAACACTATCTGAAACTCTTTTTTATAAATACAAAAAAAACTACTAATTTGGCCTCTTAAGCCTAAACTCTTATTTAACAAAGCCTAAAATGGGCCTGCATAAGTCCATACTTCATATCTCTTTTTTATTTTTTTTGATAGAAACTTCGTATCTCTTATTTGAATGTTGTATTGGTTTGTTAGAAAATGTTATTGAGAATCACCATTGTCTTTCTTCTCTTGACATTTTTTTGATAGAGGTCTTTCTTCTCTTGACATGAAGTTGACTGGTGTTGAAATATATTTTGATATGTCGCTGGGCCTTTTGCTATCCAACGAACACATCCAACAAAGCCTGCAATCATGCATCCTAACCCACTCAATGTCCATTTATCCAATCAAATTAATTGGGGATTATTGCCGGTTGTTGGTGTGAGTCGAACTGCGGACATTCCCCACCCTTTAACATGAACCTTATGAAAACATGTTAACCATATGGGTTGGGGTGCATGCCTTCAGGCTTTGTTAGGTATGTTCGTTGGATAACAAAAGGCCCAGCGGCATACCAAAATATATTTCAACATAAAGTGCAGCCCATATGGTTAACATGTTTCCATAAGGTTCATGTTAAAGGGTGGGGAATGTCCATGGTTCGACTTCCACCAACAACCGGCAATGATCCCCAATTAATTTGATTGGATATGTTGGACCCTTGTGTTTTGATGATAACAAACACTTAACTAATAATCCACTTGAGTGTGCAGAAATCACTGTCTGACAGGTAAGCTCACTGAACATCTCTGAGAGAGAGCAAAGCTGCGAGAGAGATATGCTCCATGTGAGAGACAAACCGACTTATGACGAGATCGGATCGGCGAGAATATACTCGACGCAAATCAGAAGATATACGAGTATATACACGCTGGATAATTGACAAGAAGAATTGATATCCGTATATACGAACAAGTATATATGATGGGAAGATCGAAGCCACATTTGGAAGGTGAATATGTGATATAGTTAAGATATTGGAAATATCTTAACCATATCATATCTACGAGATAGCAACCGGATCTCTGATGGAGATATGCTTCGCCGACTTAAAGAGACTATAAAAGGAAGAGAAGTCTTCGAAGAGAAGCTCGGCTTTTTGGAGATAGCAATCGGTGATCAAAGAGAAGATCAATTCCGGAGCTGACGAAGTGCTGCAGTGTGCATACGAGACAAATCGTGTTAGTTGATACTTTGAGTTGAGTAGCATTGTTAGCTGTCACAAAGTGTAACAATCTACAAGCATACTCTTTCATCAATAACATTGATCTTGAAGCCCTTCTGGAACTGTCCAGAAGGCAAGTGCTTTTCAGCCTGCTGTAAAGGTTGTAGTAAGGTTTCCACTCTAAACCGTGAGCACTTACTTTCCGTTATATATTTCCTGTACGAAAGTTTATTTCCGCTGCCATCTGTCTGAGGGATACCACTCTGGGATCTCCCTCACATAGTTGGCTAACTTAACGATCCATCAATTGGTATCAGAGCCGGGAAGCTCTAGATTGTGTGTTAGCCTTTGCAGGAAATCATGTCTAACGGAAGCGATTCATTCTGGAAGCCGCCGGTGCTCAGTCTGGGAGAGTATGACTGGTGGAAGGACCAGTTCGAAGCCCATGTCTGTTCCCTGGATGGGAAGCTGTGGCGAGTGTTTGAAAAGGGTAACTTCCCTATTCTGGATGTGACAGATCCTAACAAACCGAAAGAGAAGGAGAAAGACGAGTACACAGATGATGACTACAAAGCTCTCCAGCAGAATGCCAGGGCTAAAAAGGTTCTTAACATGGCCCTCTCCCCAGGAGACCAGGTGAAGATGGCTGTGTACAAAACTGCAAAGGAGCAGTGGGACGGACTTGCTAGACTGTACGAGGGAAACTAGGACATTAAAAGGAACAGAATCCTAGCTGCCACAAAGGATTACGAATCTGTCGAACATCGCAAGGACGAATCTCTGGATGATTTCTACACCAGATTTCAAATCATCGTCGCGCAACTAAACTCCCTGGATGAGGTTCCCCCGCAGTGGAAAGTAACTCATCAGTTCATGCAAGCTCTCAGCTCCAGATGGGACACTGTAACTACTGCTCTCCAAGCTCAGAAGGGGATCAAAGACATCACTCTGGAAGAGCTCGTGGCAAATCTGCAAAGCCAAGCTGAAATAGCATAGAGGAAAATGGCCAGGCGAGAAGCTGGAAAATCTCAAGCTATAGCACTGAAAGTTGAGAAAGGCTTGGATTTGGCACAAGTAAGCTTGCCATCTAAAGGAGAGGACGAGGAGATAGCTCTTCTCTCGAGGGCTGATGGACGCACAGTCGTTATGTGCAAACGTCAAAAATAATATTTATAAAAGTTCGCTACTCGCGACTTTACTACTGGGTAGCAAGTGGTAAGTAGGGGTCGAACCCAAGAGAATCAGTGGAATAGATGTTCTTTGAGGGGGTTGTCCAGCGAAAGAGCGTGTTTTAAGTCGGTTGGTTGGTTTTAAAGCTACCAGCTAAGTGATTGATTGATTGATTGGATGGTTGGTTGGTTTTAATACTGGAAAGTAAATTGTAGTTTATAATTAAAGAGAAATGTTCGGTTTCAGGGGTCTTGTATTATATCCTGTTTATCATTGACTTTTAGTGAATCGTCTAAGTATTCAAACGGTGTATCAAGGCCATTCCAAGCACTCGATTTGCGTACACTGTATAGCCTATTCCTAGGACATATAGCACTTATTCTACTTAGACTAATACTCCATTCCCGGTTATATTAGCCTACATGCATCCATTTAATCCCTTTGGCCCAGTTTTCAAATGGTTTTTAAGATAGTCGACCTCTTCAGATAAGTTTATTCATTTAATCCCTTTGGCCCAATTTTTAAATGGTCCACTTACCCGAATGTGATCACGAATATCTAAGGAAGAGTTTACGAATTTGGACCCCTATGGTCACATTCCCAAATGGTTTACTTTACCTTAGACATTCTAACTTTTATATATGGCACATAGAATAAGTGTTGAATACTAATTCGAGACACTAAGTTAATAGTCTAAAACATTTTATAATACAAGTGCGCCCCTTCTACCGAACTATTAGTTTAGCTACTATTCATCGCGCTAAACATTATAACTAAGGAAATAAAACAGTTGAATAAATACTAAGAATTACTTACAACCGTTGAAGCGCCAAGGGAGCTATCCTTTATTTCCAAAGCCAAACTTTACAAATACATAACTTAGAGAGAGAAGTGATGTTTTACAAGTGAGGGATGATTTTGAGGTGTGGGGAGGGGTGGTATTTATAGGAAAAATGGAGGAGAATGGATGGATGAGATGAGGACACTTGTTGCATGGTGATTGGAGGAGCAAATCAAGGGAGGAGAAGCCACCACATGGAGGAGGAGAAAAGCCGCCGGTCAAGGGAGGAGGAGCCGCCGGTTTCCGGTGGTGGAAGGGGAGGAGCTCCTCCTTTGGCCACCACTTCTTCAAGTGGCCGGTCACCTTGCCTTATGTGTGAGTTTTGTACAGTTTTGTGCAGTCTTTTCACAAAACTGTCAATGTGTTTTCTTCCCCGGACTGTCTTAATTCCTCTCCTGATTCTTCTGATTAATTTGTTATGAGTGATTCAATGTCAGGATCCTTGATATTTCTTCAGTCGGCATATGATCTTGACCTTGGATTGACTCGTAACATCTTTTCTGCTCTAAAAGCTCCTCTTTAGTATGTATTCTCTCTAAGCTCTGAATTACCCTGTAAAAATATATCTGAACTAACAAGCAAAAGTTAAATAGACAAAATGTCTAAATAAGGGGGTTATACTGTGTTTCTGATTCGTATAATTTTGGTCCATCAGATTACCCCCCACTTTTAGTTGTTCGTCCCAAACAATGCTATTAAAGGGCTGTACTATAAGTTGGCTTTGAAATATGAAAATTAGACTGTGGTACTCGATCTATCCTAATTCATGCATTGCTTACTTATTACCAAATTAAACTGCGTAAATAAATAGAAGAAACTTAATACTTGTACCTCCGTACTGAGATGCAAATTATATTGGATGTCTCGGGAGATAGCCCTTTTTAGGCTTCTGGACTGCAATCTTGGGATCGTCTCGCACTATATGGTTTTCTTGTAGCTTTCTCTAGCACATGATTCGATTCGGGTTTCAGTGAGTTGAGCCTTTTTGATTTTCTTCTTTGGCGAGGGACTGCTTTTTTGTTGTAGTGAATCGGCCTTTGGCCTTTGATTTGACTTTTTGAGTGCTTCACTTTTGCTCGGTTAAAACCTTCACAATTTTGGGCCTTTGGCCTCTTTTTATTTTCTTCTTTGAGTTTTTCGCCTTTTTGTGACTGCTAGTCCATTTTCTCAAGCCTTTTTGGGAGGTCCAATCATCGCCCGCAAGCCTATGGAAATACCTCCCCGCTCCTCTCGTCTTTGTCGTTTTGCGCGGGTCAAGATGAGGGTCGCTCATCTATTTTCTCGGCTATTTCGACTAGAGAGAGGACGGTCTGATTCCCGTCCTCGCCTTTGCATAGATGCTTCTTGGCGGAGTTGACTTCAATTATTTACTGAAAACCCGAAGTGCAGCCTCCACTGACTTCGAAAACCATATAGTTTGATCTGATCCTTTGATTGCTTGCCAAGCCTCTCTAGGGCAGTTTATATCAACTCCACATCCCTAGTTATCTCAGCACAAAGGACAAATGGAAAGTTACATTCTAAGTTTTTAAACAGTTGAATTTTCACAAGGTTAATGCATGAATTATGATTTATCTTTTTCACATTCTTAAGTTCATATTTTCAAAAAGATACTATTACTAAAAAAGAAAAAAAAAACAGCTGCATGTTATTTATGTACATAGGTGGTTCTCACCCCCCACTTTTGAACGAAGGCGTGCCTTAGTTCAAAAGTCATGCAAGCTTAAAACTAAATTACTGAATTTAAATGACAGAAATTAAAGTGCGGAAAAGTAAGATAGTGTCGGGTTACCTCCCGACCAGTGCACTTGTTTAACGTCGTTGGCTCGACAGTACCTCGTTGTGGATTACTGGTTTGGGTCCCATGGGTGGCTGAGGTCGTACTTTGCCACCGTTCCAGTGTTGCTTCTTCCTGACTTCTTGCCGGATGTTGTGTTCTGGTCAGGACTCCTTTGTTTCGGGATTTTTTCCTTCCAATACCCCGGAGGGGGCGAGGGACCTTTGACTACTAGCCTTTTGAAGTTTTTGTATTTGGGACTGCCTAGTCCAGTTGCGGCATAGCAATGCTCCATCAAGGGGTCATTCTGCAGAGGTGCTTTTCCAATTCTCCTTTGAGCTTCTTCATTGATCGCACAGTTTGCTGCGACTTGCTCATTGATTAAGGGGAAAAGTCGGGAAGGCCTCATGAGGCTTGGTTCTGCCTCGTTATGTTGGTTCGTGAGGAACTGATCGTAGATAGTTTCAGCTGCCTGGGTAATGATAGTCGGGTATGGCATGGGCATCTCGTCAGTGGTGTTCTGGACTCCTACTTCATTGCTTCCGGTGCTTTCCATGTCTGATTCCTCAGACGGTTCAGGAGTCTCTTCTGACGGTTCGGTGGTTTCTTCTTCGTCTGCCTCAGGGTCAGCTTCTTCTATCTGCATTTCCTCGTCAGTTTGGGGTGCTCGTCTTGTGGCAGCGGCCAGGCCGATTATAAGGCACCACATGTCTGCAACGGTGAAGTTTGTTGCAGACCTTCTCATAGCTTCGTTAACTCTTCCCAGCTCTTCGGCCCTCATCCCACGAAGAAATTTTTGGAGAAGAACTTTCTTCGTAAATCCATGGTGCGGGCAGCTTGAGACGATGGCATCGTAGTTCATGTAGTATTCGTCCAAAGTCTCATCCCGGGATTGATGAAGGCACATGATCTTCTCACGGGTTTCTTGGCGTAAAGATGGTGGGGAGAATTCTTTCAGTAACGGAACGCAGAGGTCTACGAAACGTTCTGCACTGCAAGCGGTGGATGTGTAGTACCATATTGTGGCAAAGTCGGTTAGAGAGAATTTGAAGCATTTCAGCTTAAATTCCTCTAATGCTTCGTTCTCAGGTTTGATGTTGTGGCAGACGTCGTGGAAGTTTTGGCAGTGCTGTACAGGGTCTTCTCCCTCCGTTCCTCCGAACAGGGGCAGACATCGCGTTGTCCATGCATGCGTAATGGGTGCTGTCATAGAGAAAAGAAAGAAAAAGAAAAGGGAGGGAAAGAACAACTATACGACGACTGATTCCCCGGCAACGGCGCCAATTTTTGATGGACGCACAGTCGTTATGTGCAAACGTCAAAAATAATATTTATAAAAGTCCGCTACTCGCGACTTTACTACTGGGTAGCAAGTGGTAAGTAGGGGTCGAACCCAAGAGAATCAGTGGAATAGATGTTCTTTGAGGGGGTTGTCCAGCGAAAGAGCGTGTTTTAAGTCGGTTGGTTGGTTTTAAAGCTACCAGCTAAGTGATTGATTGATTGATTGGATGGTTGGTTGGTTTTAATACTGGAAAGTAAATTGCAGTTTATAATTAAAGAGAAATGTTCGGTTTCAGGGGTCTTGTATTATATCCTGTTTATCATTGACTTTTAGTGAATCGTCTAAGTATTCAAACGGTGTATCAAGGCCATTCCAAGCACTCGATTTGCGTACACTGTCTAGCCTATTCCTAGGACATATAGCACTTATTCTACTTAGACTAATACTCCATTCCCGGTTATATTAGCCTACATGCATCCATTTAATCCCTTTGGCCCAGTTTTCAAATGGTTTTTAAGATAGTCGACCTCTTCAGATAAGTTTATTCATTTAATCCCTTTGGCCCAGTTTTTAAATGGTCCACTTACCCGAGTGTGATCACGAATATCTAAGGAAGAGTTTACGAATTTGGACCCCTATGGTCACATTCCCAAATGGTTTACTTTACCTTAGACATTCTAACTTTTATATATGGCACATAGAATAAGTGTTGAATACTAATTCGAGACACTAAGTTAATAGTCTAAAACATTTTATAATACAAGTGCGCCCCTTCTACCGAACTATTAGTTTAGCTACTATTCATCGCGCTGAACATTATAACTAAGGAAATAAAACAGTTGAATAAATACTAAGAATTACTTACAACCGTTGAAGCGCCAAGGGAGCTATCCTTTATTTCCAAAGCCAAACTTTACAAATACATAACTTAGAGAGAGAAGTGATTTTTTACAAGTGAGGGATGATTTTGAGGTGTGGGGAGGGGTGGTATTTATAGGAAAAATGGAGGAGAATGGATGGATGAGATGAGGACACTTGTTGCATGGTGATTGGAGGAGCAAACCAAGGGAGGAGAAGCCACCACATGGAGGAGGAGAAAAGCCGCCGGTCAAGGGAGGAGGAGCCGCCGGTTGCCGGTGGTGGAAGGGGAGGAGCTCCTCCTTTGGCCACCACTTCTTCAAGTGGCCGGTCACCTTGCCTTATGTGTGAGTTTTGTACAGTTTTGTGCAGTCTTTTCACAAAACTGTCAATGTGTTTTCTTCCCCGGACTGTCTTAATTCCTCTCCTGATTCTTCTGATTAATTTGTTATGAGTGATTCAATGTGAGGATCCTTGATATTTCTTCAGTCGGCATATGATCTTGACCTTGGATTGACTCGTAACATCTTTTCTGCTCTAAAAGCTCCTCTTTAGTATGTATTCTCTCTAAGCTCTGAATTACCCTGTAAAAATATATCTGAACTAACAAGCAAAAGTTAAATAGACAAAATGTCTAAATAAGGGGGTTATACTGTGTTTCTGATTCGTATAATTTTGGTCCATCAAGGGCCTTCAAAATGGCGAACACAGGCAGAACACAGAACAGAGGTGTCTTTGGCGGAGGTTGAAACAATCAAAGGTGGAACAAAGGATCTACCTCGGAGGAAGTCTAGACAAAGGCAGGAGCAAAGGAAGAAAGAACCTGCTATCATTGTCAGAAAAAGGGACATCTTGCTAAAGACTGCTACAGCAAGAAGAAGGGGGAACCACCTGCGCCAAAGGAAGCTCATGCCATGTTTGTTGCTTGGAGTGACTCTGATGAGGAACAAAGCGATAGGAAGCAAGCCAAGGAGCCATGTCTAATGGCGAACTCCGCAAACAGTGAGGTAAACAAATCTGACTCCTTTATAGATCAAGTGTTTAGTGAATCTGACTTTGTAGAAACTATTGCCAAATTACTAAAGAAGATCACGAGCCTTAAAGAACAGATTGAAATCATGAAAGATGAACACGAAGACGACATGGAAAACAATCGTCTCTGGTCAACCAAGGCTATGCGCCTTGAGAGAGAAATAAAGGAGCACATTTGCAAATGCCCTACCTGTGACCGAAGGGACGCACAATTTGTTGATCTAAGTGAGAGACTGAGGCACATGAGAATTGAGGACACCAGGATGGTAGGATCAATTGCTGAATCGGTCAGGTCTAAGTTGGATAATGATGAACTCCGTCAGACCGTTGCTGATCTCAGACAAAAAGAGACGGAGAGAAAGAAAGTCTGGCTCAGAGAACTAGAAGCCAAAAAGGTCGAGGAGGTAGGACAAGACTGCCTAAGAAAATTCGCCAGACCTCGACTTGGGTATGTCGAAGTGATGAAAGAAATAGATGAAGAGGCGAAAAACAGGACTGTCAAAGGGAAGGGACCAATGACAGAAATCGGAGAGAGCTCCCATCAGCATAGAAAGCCGGTACCCACAAGACAGTCAGGAAGAGCTCCTTCTTCTCCGAGGAAGAGTCATCTCCATGAAGATGACTTTGGACCCTTCAAGGCTGGGAAAGCTTTCGAAATTTGGAAAAAGATGAGCCCAACCGTAAATCTCTCTCGAGTAGTCTTCAGACACGTGGAAACAGGAGACCAGTGCCCTTAAAGAGACACAAGAAAACTGGCAGTCTCTACTACCGTGTCTGCTGGCACTGTGGTCACTCTGGCCACTACAGAGCTGACTGTGAGAAATGGAGAAAAGCCAACGAGAAGAATTACATCTATCAGAGAAAGGCCACTACCGCTCATGTCCCTGGGAGAAGTGGTTCACCTCATAGAAGGAAAGACAGAGCTGAATGGGTTCGTCCTCACCATGACACAGCTATCTACGGACAACCTAGAACAACCCCCAGGAGAAGAATCAATCTCACTGATGACAATGACTCTCGTCTCTTAAAGTTCTCTTCTGTTGTTAAGACTATCCCAAAGCCCAGTAAGCCCAAGCTTGTCTGGGTTCGTAAAAACTGATTTCTTTCTTGCAGGGTGGAGTGAGGAGCAAGCCATGTTATCTGGACAGTGGATGCTCCAAACACATGACAGGAGATCCAAGTTGGTTCATCTCACTCCAAGCCTATTCCGGAGACAACATTATCTTCGGGAACAAGAGCTCAGGTAAGGTAGTAGTAGCTACAGGAGAGGTAAGAATTTCAGAAACTATTAAAATTCGACAAGTAAGTCTGGTTGAAAATTTGAGATACAACTTATTGAGTATATCACAATTGTGTCAACATGGAAGAAATCAAGTGATATTTAACTCTAACGACTGTGTTGTGAAGTGCATTGAGATAGGGAAAATAATTCTTCGAGGTGTCCGGGAAAATCAGATATATACAGTGGACCCAGAATTCATCCCAGACGGGGAGCTGTGTCTGTCAAGCATCACTGACGACACATTGCTGTGGCACAAGAGATTTGGACATGCAAGCACGAGGCTGATTCATAAAATCCATCAAAATGAATTGGTGGTTGGTTTACCAAAAGTGGAAAGCTCGTTCGATCAGATATGCAGCGCCTGTGCCACAGGCAAACAGGTACGTACTTCGTTTAAGTCAAAACAATCAGTGAGTACTTCAGGTCCTCTGGACATGATTCACATGGATCTATGCGGTCCAGTCAACGTCGTCAGCCGTGGAGGCAACATGTATATATTAGTCATCGTGGATGACTATTCCAGGTATACATGGACCATCTTTCTGAGTTCTAAAGATGAAACGTACTCTAAATTTGTGTCATGGCTGAAGCTAATTGAAAACAAATTGAGTAAGAAATTAGTATCTATTCGGACTGACAACGGAACCGAGTTCCGAAACTCCCAATTTATCTCCCTGTGCAGGACAGTTGGGATAGATCACAACTTCTCAGCACCACGGACTCCTCAGCAGAATGGTGTGGTAGAGAGAAAGAACAGGACACTGGAAGACATGTCAAGGACAATGCTGATTGCCAGTGGTGTTCCCAAGGGATTCTGGGCTGAGGCAGTACATGCCGCCAGCTACATACTGAACCGAGCATCCCTACGATTTCTAATAGGAAAAACACCTTATGAGCTTCTGAGGGGAAGAAAGCCTAACATTGCTCATTTGAAAGTGTTTGGTTGCAGGTGCTACGTACACAACAATGGAAAAGAAAATCTGGGAAAGTTTGATCCAAGAAGCGATGAAGGCGTGTTCGTAGGGTACCCAAGCCATAACAGAGCATATAAAGTTTACAACCTGAGATTGGAACGGGTGGAGGAGAGCATTCACATAACCTTTGATGAGCGCGCCATGACTGGACACCTTGTGAAAGATCCCTCCTCACAGGATGATGGAGAACTCCAGCTTACTGATAGGTCGGATCCCGACTGGGAACCCGCCCAAAACGAGACTACAGAGCCAGCTCCAGAGGTCGTTCAGGCCGCTGTTCAAGAACTTGCTGAGCCAACCGAAGCTCCGCAAACAGAGATACTAGCTGAAGGGCAAGCTCCAGAAGACCAAGTGATAGAGGTCAACGCAGACCCCCCAATGAAGAAGTGATTACGAATAACCCTACTCCGGCAGGGACTGCGCAGGAACCCAGAACTACAAGGAGCGGGAGAGTTACTCAGCCCCCAACCTGGACGAGGGACTACCAATGCTACACATCGCATAATCAGGTAAGTTTGGACGAACTGTGTCATTTCTGTGGATTTGCATCTTTCATCTCTCATGCAGAACCAAAGACGATTGCGGATGCGCTGAAGGATCCAGAATGGGTCAATGCCATGCAAGAGGAACTGCATCAGTCTGAAAGAAACAAGGTATGGAGACTGGTTCCTAGACCACAAGATAAGAATGTGATAGGAACAAAGTGGGTCTTCAGAAACAAGATGGACGACAAGGGAGTAGTTGTGAGAAACAAAGCTCGCCTGGTAGTCAAAGGGTACAACCAGCAAGAGGGAATCGACTACGATGAAACCTTCGCCCCCGTCGCAAGGTTAGAAGCAATCAGACTATTAATTGCTTATTCGACTTACCATGGTTTTACTCTGCAGCAGATGGATGTGAAAACGGCCTTCTTAAACGGAGTTCTGAAGGAAGAAGTATATGTCAGTCAGACACCAGGGTTCGAGGATCACTCTCACCCTGATCATGCCCACATCCTTGACAAGGCTCTGTATGGGCTGAAGCAAGCACCCCGCGCCTGGTATGAAAGACTGTCACAGTTTCTGCTATCCCACTGATACGTCCGAGGAGAGGTGGACAAAACACTCTTCCTTCTGAAGGAAGGGAAAGACACTCTGGTAGTTCAGGTATATGTGGATGATATCATTTTCGGTTCAACTAATCCCAAACTTGTTAAAAAGTTTACAGATTTAATGTCGAGTGAATTCGAGATGAGCATGGTAGGTGAGCTCAAGTACTTCCTTGGACTTCAAGTTGCTCAAGGAGAGGATGGTACCCGAATCCATCAGCAGAAGTATGTAAAGGAGATTCTGAAGAAGTTTGGGATGGAATCTGCCAAGACATGTGCCACGCCAATGTCCCCAAATGACACCCTGACAAAGGATGAGTCCTCTCCTCGGGTGGATCCAACTCTTTACCGGGGAATGATTGGTTCACTGTTATATCTCACCGCTAGCAGACCTGACATCTTATTTAGTGTTTGTCTGTGTGCAAGGTTTCAGGCTGATCCCAGGGAAACCCACGTGAAAGCAGTAAAGAGAATATTGAGATATCTGAAGGGAACAGATGACCTATGCCTGTTCTATCCAAGGGGAGGTGAATTACGCCTGGAGGCATACACTGATGCAGACTATGCTGGGTGCAAGACAGACAGGAAGTCCACATCAGGGATGGCTCAATATCTTGGATCCTGTCTCATCTCTTGGGCATCAAAGAAGCAGTCCTCAATTGCGCTATCCACAGCTGAGGCGGAGTACATCGCCGCTGCCGCTTGTTGTGCACAGCTGTTGTGGATCAGACAACAGCTAAGTGACTACGGTGTTATTACTAATTGTGCTAAGATCTTGTGTGATAACACTAGTACTATTAACATCTCAAAAAATCCAGTGCAATTCTCACGTACCAAGCATATAGAAATTTGGTATCATTTTCTACGAGACTGTGTGGAAAAGGGAACAATTGAGATGGAATATTGCAGAACTGAGGAACAGATTACAGACATATTCACAAAGGCTTTGCACAGAGAACCCTACGAGAAGCTGAGGCTCGAACTAGGTATGGTTTCTCTCCCTTAAAGATATGCTCTATTGTTGCTCCCTCAGTGATTGGCTAGACTAGATGCATATGAGTCACGTCTGATGGATAGATTAACATGGATGTTCTGTGCTAGTGAAAAAGTGAGTTGTGTTCATAATGTAGCCATACATGCTTGCTATGTGACTGATGACTGCATTAGGGACCGAAAGACATGAAATTATGATTTCTTTCTGCCCAAAAGAGACCTCCATATTTGATCCCACAATATAATCCAAGGAGGTACTCTAGACCAACCCTAGCCTATCTTCGTGTGAAACGCTCCTATGAGCCCGTCGAAATGTTCCTTCCCGGAGTTCTTTCACATGAGGTACGAAGAAAACAAATTTTGCTTGAAAGTTATCATTTTTTTGTGATTGTGTGTGGTGTTATTTGTACCATTCGGGTAAAGTTGCACGCCATACCAAAACCTTGTGTACCCATGAGACAGTAAGACTGAGCTATCACCTTGAACGGATCACCTTTAGCTGGGAAACAATCTCAGTGACAGTGATGAAGATGGGCAGTTATGTCTTCTGGTAAAGTTGGCTCAGCCTTGGAAAACGGTGAAATTGAATTGAAAGGTGAACAGGTTCTGCAGCAGGGAGTTGTCCCGTCGGATGCTTTTGTGAAGCGACACGCATAATTTCAGATGACACGTGTCACTCCCCTGTCTATTGGCGTCGAATTATTTTGGCAAGAGTTTAATGCAAAACCGTTTTTGGAAGGGAAGAAAAGAGAGCAGTTGCCAAAAATTGAAGGCGGTTTCCATATTGAAAAGAGGCGACGTTTGGGGTTTCAGTTAGCTCTCAACCTCTAGGGTTTTACAAAGAGTATTTAAAGAAAGCAGACGGAGCGTTTTGTCTCCTCACTTTCAGACTATCGCCTTCTTCCTCTCAAAAAGTTCAGAAGTCTCGAAACCCTAATTCCATGGCATCTTCAAACCCGAAGTCAAATCTCTCCTCTGCTGAAGCCGCTGACATGGCTGCTAAATTGATCGCACGTGGAGTCAACCCTCAAAACCTGGAAACCATTCTGCAGTCGGTCACGCCAACTGGCTCTGGTTCGACTGACTCTACAGTGGCCAAAGAAGTTGTCCGATTTGAGGAGCGTCTGGAAGCTCTGCGAGCGGATTCCTCCTCCCAGCGCCCGGTTAAGAAGGAGCCCTCGGTGGCTACTAGATCAGTGGGCAAACGTCCAAGAACAATCGCCACTCCATCCACCCGAAAAAGTCAGAGAACTACCTCATCCTCCGTTCTACTAGTTGAAGAGGAGGCTGAGTCGGATGGAAGCGCAGAACAGTCGGAGGAAGCCGGGAAAGGGTTCGTTCACGAGTTAGTGTTGAATAATGAATGGCTGGTGGAGAAAAGGTTGGGAGGGGTAGTTGATCTACTGGAGGCTCAAGGATGGGGCACGCTGTTTAGAAAACCTGTTGTTGTGGATGAAAAATTGATGAGGGAGTTCTATTCAAAACTGAAGGTTGTGGAGAAAGGAAAAGGAAACTGGGAGTAATTGGCTGTCATCGGTGGTGAGTCGTACTCAGTCAGCATGAGGAAGTTGGCCACTGTCCTGGGGGTGCCAAAAGGCGGGTATGCCACCTACTCCAAAGGGACGTGGCCAGGCACTGTGGCCAAGGCAGAGGTGTTTGAACGATTGGGGCTAGATGTCACGGCAAAGGGCCAGAGGGAAAACACTCATATGGACGTACTCCCTCGGATTCTTCACAGGATCCTTGTATCAAATATCTCCCCGAGACGGGCCAAACATAATCTGGTCACCTTCCAGGATCTGCTGCTGGTCGATAAAATTATGCAGAAGCAGCCAGTGAACTTGGCCTTTCAAGTTATGAAGCATATGGAAAATAACAGCAACAATCCATCTAATGGATTACCCTATCCAGGGTTTGTGAAGGAGATACTGGCGTACTGGGAGGTTTATCAACCGGAGTCGGAGAGAGTGCTTTCGTATGCACTGTGTGATGATCACATTATCAAGCTGGGGTTGGAATACTATGAGGGAGTTGGTTGGACAGTTTCTGCTGTGGCAGAGGAAGCTGTGGCAGAGGAAGATGAGGATGAGGAGGTCAAGGATGTGACTCCTATTAACGTTGCTGCTCCCGTCAGTGGTGCTGAGGCAACCCCCTCTGAGGGTTTAAGTGAGGTGCTGGCTCTGCTGACGGTGCTTCGTGCAGAGATGAAGGAGCTCAGGGGTGAGCTGAAGGAGGTCAAATCTGAGGTGATGGAGGCAAAGACTGAGCTGGTAGAGGTGAAGTCTAAATTACAGCTCGTGAAGCAGAAGGTGGTTGACCTGGAGCTTGCAATAACTGTTGACTCGGGGGCAATGTCCGTGGCTGTCCATGATTTCTCAGGGCAAATGAAGGACCTTGCCACAGAGATTGTGAACCAGATGAAGGACTCGTTCACGATTGTGCCCTAGTCTGCACTGTCTCATGGATCCCCCCTCCTTGCTATCCCCACCCACATTAGCCCCCCCTCTTTTTGAACTTGTGTTTTCTTAATTTCATGGTTAAATTCTCTATGCTTTTTGAACTCTCTGCCGCATGTATGGTGTCTGAATGACACGCTTCTAACTTGCAGGCATGAATGAAATGTTTTTCTTTCCATTACTCTGTGTTCTTATTTGCATATCCTTTTTGATGATGCCAAAAGGGGGAAGAACTATATGTGCATACACTAAGGGGGAAAACCGGTACCGAAATTCAAGCGGATGTCTATCTGAGGGGGAACTATGCTAGCTAGACTTTAAATAAATATTTAATGAATATAAACTCTGAAGTTGCTAGCTGTACTAAGGGAATATAGATGCGAGTTTCGTACCATCGCTATGTGTGATTTCTTATCTGTGAAGAAGTGTTTGTCATCATCAAAAAGGGGGAATTTGTTGGACCCTTGTGTTTTGATGATAACAAACACTTAACTAATAATCCACTTGAGTGTGCAGAAATCACTGTCTGACAGGTAAGCTCACTGAACATCTCTGAGAGAGAGCAAAGTTGCGAGAGAGATATGCTCCATGTGAGAGACAAACCGACTTATGACGAGATCGGATCGGCGAGAATATACTCGACGCAAATCAGAAGATATACGAGTATATACACGCTGGATAATTGACAAGAAGAATTGATATCCGTATATACAAACAAGTATATATGATGGGAAGATCGAAGCCACATTTGGAAGGTGAATATGTGATATTGTTAAGATATTGGAAATATCTTAACCATATCATATCTACGAGATAGCAACCGGATCTCTGATGGAGATATGCTTCGCCGACTTAAAGAGACTATAAAAGGAAGAGAAGTCTTCGAAGAGAAGCTCGGCTTTTTGGAGATAGCAATCGGTGATCAAAGAGAAGATCAATTCCGGAGCTGACGAAGTGCTGCAGTGTGCATACGAGACAAATCGTGTTAGTTGATACTTTGAGTTGAGTAGCATTGTTAGCTGTCACAAAGTGTAACAATCTACACGCATACTCTTTCATCAATAACATTGATCTTGAAGCCCTTCTGGAACTGTCCAGAAGGCAAGTGGTTTTCAGCCTGCTGCAAAGGTTGCAGTAAGGTTTCCACTCTAAACCGTGAGCACTTACTTTCCGTTCTATATTTCCTGTACGAAAGTTTATTTCCGCTGCCATCTGTCTGAGAAATACCACTCTGGGATCTCCCTCACATAGTTGGCTAACTTAACGATCCATCAGGATAAATGGACATTGAATGGATTGAGGTGCATGCCTGCAGGCTTTGTTGGGTATGTTCGTTGGATAACAAAAGCCCAGCGACATACCAAAATATATTTCAACAACTGACATTGACTTGGCCAAGACTTTGGTGTCATCAGTTTGTGAAGCATCTAATAAGTTTGAATGTATTGGTTTGTTAGAAAATGTTATTGAGAATCACCATTGTCTTTCTTCTCTTGACATGAAGTTGACTGGCATTGACTTGGCCAAGACTTTGGTGTCATCAGTTTGTGAAGCATCTAATAAGTTTTTATATTTAATATAATTCAGTCAACTTCTTCCTATGCTCCAATGTACTCAGGTGATGGATAAAAATGTTTTGCTTTGTCAGTTTTCACTTCTCAAGCTTCTTCAATCAATTGATTATGCTCTTCTTTACCATTCTTAACCGAAACAATTTCCAATCCCACATTCGACTTCTCTATTCTCTCCTTTGCCTTAACAGCCTACACGGAAAGAAATCATCGATCTGTAACACGTGTCACCAGGAAATAATGTGGAAATAAGGAAGTCTGATACCTCTTTTTCCCAACTGGTGCGAATTGTGACAACAAGTAAGCAAATCATTTGAACAAATATTGCTATCAAAATCCCAGTCCAAAGTCCCTGGAACCAAACATATGTTGGTTAAAAAAAAAATAATTCAAAAGTTTTTTTGTAAGGACATCCTCTTACCTTTGATCCGAAATGGACTTTAAATGCTAAAATAACAGCACAAGGTACGCCGACAAGATAATACGCTGCAAGATTAATGTATGCTCCTATCTTTTGCCTTCCGCATCCTCTTAGAATGCCTGTAGCGAATTGAATCAAAATCTGATTGGTGGAGGTTGTCACGTGACACTCCTTACATGGGTTTATAGTTGAACTCTACTCGTATAGATAAGGTAATACTTTGCAAAAACATATAATAATATATGCAAGACATGAGGAGCGTTCAGATGAATTCACTACTATTGGTGGATCTATGAATCTCCATATGCACCTTTGAATCAAATGATCTAAAAATACAAAAAAGTTCTAACTCTTCTCTTCTAAAAAGTAAAATTCTTTTGTATGCTAAAGAGTATAAAATGATGCAAAAAGTATATGAATCTTCATATACTTTTTGCATCATTTTATACTCTTAGATAATTTGATCTAAGGGTAGAATGTGGGCCGTGGGGATCTATGGATCCATCATATAGTAATGGATCCAAATGAGCACACCCTTCCAACACATATGCACTTTTTTTTATGCAACAACTACATTCAAACACCATGAAAACAAAACAACCAGACAAAACCTACAACAACGATTTATTCAAAACATTACACAAGCAAAAAGGAATAGCCTTGGCAAAAGACCATCTCAAACCCTCCCGCAGCGCCTTGCGAGCCAAGAAATCCGCCTCTTCATTGGCTTCTCTTAAAACATGCTCGATTCTCCAGTCTTGGTTGTACTCCAAAAGCGATTTACAAGATGAGAACCAACATGAGACAGATTTCCCAGTTGGAAAACCTCTCAATAAGAGCTGAAACACTTCCAGATTGTCCGTGAAAAAAACGGCCCTACGCCACTCCTCCCTAACTGCCTCCAGCATAGCTTGAGAAAGGGCAACTCCCTCAGCCTCTAAATCATCCTTAATGTCCTCCGAAACTCCCGCCCCCATCGACTCCACCACGCCAGAATGGTTCCTGCAAATGAAGCCATAACCTACTGCCTTCCTGGACCTGTCCCATGCTCCATCGCAATTCACTTTTATATACCCTTCCACCGGGGGAAACCACTGCCTAGAAGCCTCATGCCTGGAGATTACAAGCCTGTGGTGAGGATCAAGAAGCTCTGACACAAGCGACTTGACTATCAGAACTGCCTCTTTTATATCCCACAGATCACCTTTGTGCCATAGAGTATTCCTTGCGAACCAGATGAATTTAGCTCCATAGAAGATGTAACTAAGAGTCATCTTGTCAAACTCATTGACGCAGTACCAAACCCAATCCTCCACTGAAGAGAAGTTCAAGTTTAGATGGCTCACACCCTCCATCAACTGCCTCCAGAACTCAATCGACCACCAACACTTGAGGAAGATGTGGGCTGTGCTCTCCCACTTGTAACCACATCTTAGACAACCTATCTCCACTTCACATCCCCTGCTGATCAGATTACCAGCTGAAGGTAACGCATTGTGAAAAAGCCTCCACATGAAAAATTTGACCTTCTCTTGAGCCTTGACCCTCCACAATTTACGCCAGAAGTTCCTTAATTTACTGTCGTCGGAGGCTTCCCCAATAATATTTTTGACGTACCGAAACTGCTGTCCTGACAGAAAATCAAAAAATTTCCTTACAGTGAAGTCGTTACCTTCCTGGCACTCCCAAATGATTCCAGGGCCGGATATAACCGACCTAAACCAGTTAAGAGCTAAAGGCATCACCTTGTGCAAGCTCCTCCACGCCCATGAAGGCCTAGGCCCCAGGGCAGCGACAGAGACGTCTGATCTGGGGAAATACCTAGCTTTATACACCCTACTGATGAGAAGGTCAGGGTAGTTGAGAAATCTTCCAACTTGTTTAACCAATAGCGCATCATTTACCAACTCGAAAGGTTTGAAAGCCATTCCCCCTTCCTCCTTAGGCCTGTAAATCTTATCCTTACTCACCAAAGCGATATATCTCTTTTCCTTAGCGTCATTCCACTAATACTTTGCTACCAAAGAGAACAGCCTTTTACTAAGTCCCACTGGGAACTTAAAACACGACATAGCATAGATGGGAATGGATTGAATGATTGATTTAATTAGAATCTTCTTGCCAGCTGCTGATAAGAGTTTCTCCTTCCATCCATTCACTTTCTTCCAAATTCTACTTTCAATAAAACTGAACAGTTTGACTTTCCTCTTGCTAAAGCAGATAGGGAGGCCTAGATACCTCTCTATTTTAGTCACTGATTTCATTCCCAAGATGATTCTTATCAGCCTTGACTTGTCGCTACCAACATTATTCCCGACACACACCTCTGACTTATTAAGATTTACTTGCTGGCCGGACAATTCTTCATATTTCACCAACGTGCTTTTTAACCTCATAATGTCGTCAACCTCAGCCCTTATAAACAGAATACTGTCATCTGCAAACATAAGATTAGTGATCATAGGCGCCATTCTACTCACTTTAACTCCTCTAATCAGACCCTGATCTTGCTGTTCTTCCAGTCTTCTTGCTAACCATTCAGTGCACAAGACAAACAAATAAGGCGATAGAGGGTCCCCTTGCCTCAAACCTCTCTTCGGGCTAAATTTATCAGAAATAAGGCCGTTAACCCTATCTCTATAAGAGACCGACTTGACACATTTCATCACCTTATCCACCAATTCCATTGGAAAACCCACCTTTAACTGCATTTGTTCAAGATAATTCCAATCAACTCTGTCATATGCCTTCCTCATGTCCAGCTTTATACTACAATACTCAGCCCCCCTTCATGTCTAGTCTTGATGAAGTGCATGAGCTCATGAGCTAGCAGAATATTATCAGAAATCAAACGACCTGGAATGAAAGCACTTTGACTTACAGAGATTAATTGCGTGAGAACCCTCTTTAATCTGTTAGCCATGGCCTTTGTTATTATCTTCATCGTAACATTTACCAAGCTGATGGGCCTATAGTCGTTGAAACATACTGGATTCTTCACCTTGGGCACTAGAGTGATCAACGTATCATTCACCGCATGGTCTAACACACCTTCATTCAAGAACTTCAGAACAAACTGGAAAACCTTTCCTTTAATTAACTCCCAACTCTTCTGATAGAATAAGGCCGAAAAGCCATCAAGCCCGGGAGCTTTCGTATGGCCCAACTAGAAAGTGGCTTCCTGAATTTTTGTGGTTGTGAACGGCGAACTGAACTGAACTGTTGGCAGGCCTCGTTGCTAAGCTTCACTTTCACACACCCTATTGTTTGCCATCTTCCTCATTACACTCTCAACCAACGCACCAATTGGCGCATTGTGGAACTGTGCCCATATCCCCAGCTTGTTGAACGTATACTCCCCTGGCGCACGATCTGTTTCACATTTGTTCATAAGCCGACGAGCTGCCGTGCAACTCCACCAAGAGCCGACGAGCGACGACGATAGCAAGCTGTTTCTTTCACCTCGATTTTAAATTGTGAAAAGCAATTAACTTGAGGAGAAAGTGTTGTTACACGAGATTAGATTTCAGTTTGGTCTTCCGCCGCCGGCCTCTTTCACCGGTGAGTTTTGGAGAAGTGCAACACATATGCACTTGAAACAATGCAAGTAAGCTAAGTCTTCAGACTTGTATAGAAAGAAAATGCATAGACTTGTTGTTAGACCAAGAAATAATTAATCTTATACAAAAACATGTGAATGAAAAATATTGACCGTTACAATTTTTCATTCATTTTCCCTTTAATTTAATCAAGTATTATTAGATAAGATACTGAACCTGAACTCATACATCAACAGTACAGATACATTTCTCTTGAATCTTCAAACATAAACGAGAAATGAGAAATCGCTAAAATGAGCATTACCTGAGAGTATACATTGGATACCATCTAAAAAGTAGGATGCGGCGAGGATAAGCATCATGGTCGCAACTTCTGCAACAACTTCCTTATCCTTGCTATATGCGTATCCCCATGCTCGTCTAACCATTATCAGGGCTAGAGTTAGCATAAGTCCAACCACACTGTACATAGCTAACACGACGCATATTGCTAGCTTTGCGGCCTGTGGGTTTCCTGCACCCAACTCGTTGGAGATCCTCGTGCTGTTGCAATAAATAAAATTAATTTCAGTTTCAGAATCTGAAGATTCATTGGAAGAAGATGAGAACTTTGTTTTTAAAATTCTGACCTGATCGCAGCGCCAAATCCGAAGGAGACCATGAAGAGAATTGTGGATGTATTCAACCTGAACATTAACATCATATTTCAATTCAAACAATTTGTACACAAATACATGAGTAATACACGACATGGATTCGAATAAGGTAAGGACCAACGTGATGGTGAGCACGGATGTCTCAAGTTGCGGGTTTGGGAGGAGGCCAGAGAGAATCACCATGAGTTCGAATGTCCAAAATTCCAAGCTGTATGGATTTTACACATCGCGAAATAAATTTAAATGAGCTATCATGAATAATTTTAGTAAGTACCAATTTTGGATGACGTCCTTACCAGACCATAAACGTCGAAGGGATGGCTAGTCTGAGGTGAAATTTTATACCACCGAATGCTTCCTTAGAGAATCCAGGCCATGTTTCCTTGCAGTTAGCGGAGAACTTTATATACAGTGAATAGATAACTACGCTGAGCCAAACAGATATCGAAGTAGACAATGCAGCGCCTCGAAATCCAAGATTGGATTTTGAAAGCATAAGCCAGCACAAACAGGCGTGGAAGAGAAATGTGAGACCGGACATGAGAACCATTGGTAAGACGATGCTTTGAGTTTGCAAGAACTTGACTTGGCTTTGAAGAAATGCATAACCAAAAACACATGGTATAAGGTACAAAGCGTATACACCGGCTGTTTCTGCTATTTCAGCATTCTGACCAATTGCTTTGAGAATGCGTCCCGTGTTTACCCAAATGACAGCAAGTAAAATGCAAGTCACTATATGGACAATCGTGGCTCGTTGCATATGGATTCCTACTAGGCGAAACTGCTTGGAACCATATGCTTGACCGCAGAGAGTGTCAAGTGCACTAGACATTGCAATCTGAACAAAATAAAACCACAAGTAAACATGAGGAACATCACACTGGATAAATGCCATAAATACAAAATGTTCTGGAAAAAAAAACCTAAACCTTCTAATGTCATCTTTTTTCATAGGATGACATGCTGCAATCATCCATGTCATTGCTGTTATGCTACATCATCCATCCATATTAATGAACAAATTACGCTTATAATTTTACTCACACGCAATGCCTTGCACAAGTCTTGCTTGCAGGCTGCCTCAGCAAATATAGTATCAAATCAATCAAGAAATTCAAATAATTTTTGTTGTTAGAGATTTCTATTCGGACAAATGATTTAAAATCCCCATATGAACAAAAATTGAGAAAAAAAATAAAACCAGTGAAAGAACTTACAATGACACTGATTCCAGTGACAGATACAAAGGAGTAGCCTAAGGCAGCACCTGAAAGAGCGGCGACGCTAAGATGACCAACAAACATTATCGTGACAATCTGCATACCATTAATTAGAAGATTGACGATGATCATCGGCAAAGCAAGAAAAAGCTGCAACTTGGTTTCTGATATCACATCTTTTCTGTTGTTGGGTTTGCTTGAATCTGCCATTAGAGTAGGAGTGATGAGAGATGGGATGTTGGCTCCGCCATTTGCGTTCATATTTTCAGAGAGAATTTTGTTTGTTTGAAGTGTTGGTTGGATTGCATGCCCTGAGTTTATGAGCAGGCTTGTTTGCAGAGGAAAGAAATCACAGAAGGGAATTTAATGATGCAACAACTTGTATATATACTAATTTTAAGGTTTTTTTTATGTCATTTGAGAAATGAAAATCTAAACATACATCTTATTTCAACATAATGAGATAAGATTAAAACTACACCTTTTGTATCATTTTATTTTTTAAAATGTCGGAAACCATGACGTCAAATTGTATAGTTTTATAAATGTAGTATGCAAATGATATACTTTTTTTTTCATTCTATATCTTATTTTGCTAATATGAACAATGATCTATAATTGCAATTCTATATTAATGGTATCAAGTCTTGATAATACTTTTCTTTTTCTAGAAATTCGAAATTTTGGAAATGACTAGAGTGATTAATTTTTATAGATGGACATAATGAGAATATATCAAATTCAACTTCCCTACAAGAAAAAAAGGGAGAAGTGTAATAACTATCAAAAACACAGTAGTAAGTAGTAACTAGTATCAAAGTTTCAAGTTCAACCATCTTTTACCCTTTTTTGTGTGTGTGGATTGATACACGGGTGGGCCCACATGAAGAAAAACATGTGTATGGAAAGCTATATCACATTCAACATTGTCTGCAAAGTCGAACTAAAGAAAATCATCACTCTTCATCCCTCAGTTTCATTCCATCTTCTCGGCTAAATTGAGTTTCAATTTGAGAGTTTATCTCTCTAGTATTTTCTAGTTTATTTATTCGAGTGTGTTTCTGTTTCAGTACAATAAATCAAATTATTTTCTTCCTATACAGTCCACCAAAATTAATGAGAAGTTGTGCCACATTTATTGTGATCCTGATAGGATTAGTAATAATCCTACATTTGGCCTCAGAGCGAGTGTTGAGTACAAAATATCAGGAGCGATATTTTTGTATTGTGGTTCAATTATGTCGAAAACAATTCCACTTCAGATACCGAAATTTAACGGGCGGAATTTCAAAAATTTCTCTATCTAATTGAAGGCATTTTCCCGGTCCCAAGATTTATGGAGTTTGGTCGAGACGGGCTACACCGAAGTAGTTTGGTCGAGACGGGCCACAATTCTCAAGATTTATGGAAAACCTTTTGACGAGCTTGAAAAGGAAGATAGAGATTTGTTGGCGGACACTCGTAAGAATGATTAGAAAACATTATTTGCGATCTTTCAAGCTATGGAGGAACCGATATTTTTAAAAATATTAGAGGCGGAGACATCCCATAAGGCATGTACCATTCTAGAAAACGCATACAAAGGCGAGAAAGAGTCATGCGGATGCGTCTACAGACACTGAGGGGAGATTTCGAGTCACTATGAACGACTGACTCGGAAAGCGTGTAGACATACTGTGATCGGGTCCAAGCGGTTGTTAACAACTTGAATGTTAACGGGGAAGCGCTGGAGGAACAACGAGTCGTCGAAAAGGTATTACACTCGTTACTCGCTAAATTTGAATATGTCGTGGCAGCTATTGAAGAGGGACACGACATATCAAAAATGTCGATTGATCGACTCATGAGTTCGTTGTGTTCACACGAGCAACGGATGAACCAGAAGGCGAACGACTCTAGTCAGGAGCAGACTTTGCAAAGCTGAGTCGAAGTTTGAACTCGCGGAGGCTACCGTGGAGGTCGAGGACGTGGACAAGGTCGAGGAGGAGGTCGAAATTACAATGGTGAACGAAACCAAGCCAGTAGCAGCAATATTCAGCGAGCCCGAGGTGGTCATACTGGAGGACGTGACAAGTCCAGAGTCCAGTGTTACCAATGTCAGAAGTTCGGACACTACAAGTCCGAATGCCGAGCAAATGAGCGAGTGGAGCAAGCTTATGCTTCCGAGGCGCATGATAATACGGTTCTAGCATGTAAGACGAAGGATACTTGTGGAGGCTACACCGACGTTTGGTACCTTGACTCCGGATGCATCAACCATATGAGCGGGAGAAAGGAGTTATTCTCTCGCTTTGACAAATCCGCTCGCCCTGAAGTCAATTTTGAAAACAAGTCACAGATACAAGTCACGGGTAAAGGCGACATCCAAATTCAGACTAATGACGGTACATTTGCAACTATTGCTAATGTGTACTATGTACCAGGGTTATGCTGGAATTTACTGAGCTTGGGGCAACTATCAGAGAGAGGTGATTCCATTTCTATACGAGATGGACTTTGCACCATTGAAGGCAAAGACCGGAGGATCGTTGCAAAGGTACTGATGACAAAAAACTGGATGTTCCTGTGGATTCTTAAGAAGGGAATTGAAGTGAACTTCCAGACGATGGTGAGAGACAGCAGTTGGCTGTGAAATCTCTAATTTGGCCATTTAAATTGCAACGGACTGAAACTATTGGCTACAAAGAAAATGGTGATAGGACTACTAGCTATTCTGATTCCTAGTCAACCATGTGAGGCGTGCTTGCGAGGGAAGCAACACAGAGAGCCATTTCTAGTTGGAAAGGCGAGACGAGCGAACCAACCGTTGGAGCTGGTTCATGATCAGTCGATATTTTGACTAATTATTCACTGCATTCGATGAAGGGTAACACTGGTTCTCCTAGAGAATTGTCTCTATTTGATGTCTTCCTTGAGTGTTTCAGGACAAAAAGATATATCATCGCTCTTTGGACTCGAAGTACTGAAAGAACAGAAAGATCGACGAAAAAGGCCGAAAAGAGCTCTGCACCAACATGTGGGCCGTGACAGCCGTGACATCTCATTAGTGTCACGAGTGTCACGACAGGTTTTCTCCTCAGAAGGAATCAAGTAATTTCCAGTGTGGCCGTGACTACCATGACATGTCTATGTGTCACGGGTGTCACGACACCCTTTAGCTCAGTGAGTTTTGCCCAGGCCGTGACATGCCGTGCCATCCTCTTAGTGTCACGGGTGTCACGACACCTCTTCAGCTCAGTGGCTTTTGGCCAAGCCGTGACATGTTCGAATGGCATGGGTGTCATGGCACCGACGGAAGGTAGAATTATCAGCTTATTTCCTAATTCATTTTTGGAAAGTTCTGGTCCATTTTGGGAATTAATCAATTTTTGGTCTATAAAAGAGAAACGACCAGAGTGTTTTAAAGGTGCTTGAATTGAGATTGAAGAACCCTAAATTGGGAGAGAAGACGGAGAACATCAGGAGAGATTGAGGATTCATCGAGCTACATCGTCACTACGGTTAACTCATCCTTAATTTCTATCTTTACACTATTTGTGGTTAACTTACCATGAATAATGAGTAGTCTTCCTTATTCTGGGATCCTACGGATCTCTTGCTATGTACCCAACTCTTCATGTGATCAATTGAGCGTTTTTCATTAATGTAATTCGAATATTCAATTTCATCGTGCTTAATTTTATCGTTCTTGCAAGGTTTACATTGAATGGGATGTTTGCATGCTAGCACGTATTTAGGTTAATTACCAAAAGATGAATGGGTCCTAGGTATTAACCGGATTGTATGAAATTGATATTAGGTCATGGTATCTACAATGGTAGTACAAGAATTAATAGGAAAGTTAACTTTTGTCTGAAAAACCCTAAGTCTAATAATCGAGATCGTTAATAATCCGTGGATGGGTGGCATTCAACGATTGAGATTAATCTAAACAATGATCCGTGGATGGACGGCTTGTTTAGTGTTATTTCGGTTTATTTCCATATTCGATAGCATGATGAATTTACGTGATATGATTGCATGATTAGTGGGGTTGGCACGGGTTAAGTTTGATCCTGGGATTCTTTCTCTGATCAAGCAAAACCTTCTTTATTTCCTGTATATAATTTCTGCTATTTTCATCACATCAAAACCTTGAATCGTTTAGAAGAGCTAAATAGGTCACTTGTTAGCTAGTACTCACACACGTTGTTCCTTGGATCAACCCTTGGCTTACCAAGGTTTATAAATTTTGTTTGACTGCAACTTGACCCCTAACATATATAAATTGATAACTATAAAGGGTTAAAAATACGCTTGTCAGTTCACACGGATCTATGTGGTCCAGTGGAGGTAGAATCTTTGGCGAAAAGAGATACATGATGGCACTTGTTGATGACTTTTCAAGAAAGACTTGGGTCTATTTCTTGAGAGAAAAGTCGGAGGCTTCCGCACATTCAAGGAGTTCAAGACATTTGTTTAAAAACAAAGTGGTTACACTCTGAAGACGTTGAGATCAGATAGAGGAGGAGAATTCACTTCAAATGAGTTGACTGCAAGCTACACACCTCAGTAGAACGGCATTGCTGAGAGGAAGAACCGCACAATCTTTGAGATGGCCAGAAGCATGTTCAAGGCCAAGGAGCTACCTGATCGGGAGTAGAAATAGCGGAAATATTCGAATAAGAATCCAAACACTTTTGCTAAGTCATGTCAATCAAAACATTTATATTAACTCGGGTGAACCGAGGTCGAACCCAAGAGATAGGTGATTAAACTAATAGTGCTAACAATGTGATTAGAATGTCTATTGTGGGGGAGGTCTATTTTTCAATCCAAAGAGAGATTAAACTTGCAAAGGGTCAACTTCCAATTAAAAGATGACTAGGGATTACTTCACCACCAAGACAATTGTTGTGACAATGGAATGATAAACCAATGATGAAACCACATGCACCGTATAGAATTAAGCTCATGCAACATTAATACTAGGTTCAACTTGCGCTACAACCTATTATCAAGAGGTTACATCTCGCATAGCACCTCACACTCGCGCTCTATTGGTGCTATAGAACATGAATTTCTAGCCTCACACTTGCGCTCTATTGGCTAAATAAACATGTTCTTGTTAAATCCAAGCAATTCTCATTAGGTTAATGAATTATCCAACTAACTCAAAAGTCCTAATGCTCCTTCATTTAGTTCATTGAAGTCATGTTGATCAACGTGAGCTACATCAAACATGAGATCAAGCAAAGTTCCCATTGAGGATATTTCACAAACACCTTATAGGCAACTTGAAACATTAAGTTCAAATTAAGAAGATTCATGTGCAAACTCATTCATCAATGGCATATAGTGTTCACAATGTCACAACATGTCAAGGGGATCCATAATCCCCAATCAAAGTCACTACTCACTCATGGTGAGATTACAATCAAAATAAATGAAATAGATGGAGTTTAGGAGTCTAAAACCAATATGAGATTGAAGATGTATGGAGGATCCTTGTTGATGGTCTTGTTCTTCACCCAAGCTAGCTCGAAATCAGTGTCTTCTACCTCGGGATTCGTGCTGGTCTCCCTCAAATTTCATGCCCAAAAGTCCCCCCGAAAACCTAGAAAAAAATCTGGTTTTATAATTGCGACGGCATGCGTTCGCATACTATCGGTCATGCGCGCGCATGAGCTCCTGCGAGCAAAGGGATTGATAGGATGCGAGCGCATCGAGTTTTTATGCGTCGTCTACGTCCTGTGCGTTCGCATGAAACAGTCTGTGCGAACGCATAATCGAGGCAAAGGCTGGCGACGCGACGAAGAAGGTGCGCATGCAAACGCATGCTTCGACTTATGCGCGCGCACTTTTTGGTTCATGCGAGCGCATGCTTTGAGAAGTTGCGCTCCGACTTTCAATTTGCGCTTCCTTGCTCCAAAACCACTGCCAACTTGCGTTCTCCGTTTAAACTCTGTGATTTGCCTGAATAGAACCGCAAAGCATCAAATAGCACATGAAATATTAATAAAATGATCGTAACATTAAGCTTAGAAGTCGCCTAGAATGCATGTATTTTAACGCTATAAAATCACCCCACACTTAATGTTTGATCGTCCCGAGCAAGCTAATCATAGAGACCAACAACAAGAAGGCACTCCACACGGTCATGAAAACTAACCAAAAACACTAAGGAGCAAATTCTACCTCTAACTAACCACTTTCGTAGGTAACACGAGTGCATTTAGCGAATGCACCAAGCCTTTAAACCCCTAGGCTACCCTAGTGGAGGAGTTGTAGTCTCCTGAGAGTTTTCAGATACGGGAATACTCACAAATCCCACAAAAAGAACAACCATCCAAACAGGCATTTTAAACTCACAATTGTCAAAGTACTAGGCAAGGTGTTTTTCATGAAGTTCATGATGTATTCAACTAGATACGTGCATTTCAATCACTACATGAAACCTCTTCAAATCCTTGTGGAAATTCATGAATTATGACATTCAAGCAAATCAAAGCAAAGACTAATAAATCTTTGATCAAAGATTCTAGTCATTTTCTATATTAGCGACTTCAAGAAAACAATCTAAGAGTTGCAAAGAAATCTTTTTGGATCACTCACCAATGCTAGCAAGGAGGCTAGTCCATTGGCTTGTGAGCTTTGAACTCATTCTCAAGCCTAGGACGCAAAGGTCACTTAGTCATAAGAGAAGAGGAGTTCCAACATTATACTTTTTGTAAATACTTGCAAGTCACTTCATGCCTAAGTATAAAAGAATACGAGGTTCGTCCCTTAGTGAATTCTTGCTAGTGAGCTTCAATTGTCTTATTGGTTTTCATGCTAGAGAATGGCGGGATAGCCGATTGTCAAGTCTAAGTGCTTCTTTTTTTTCTTTTTTTCCTTTTTTCTTTTTTTCTTTTTTTCTTTTTTTCTTTTTTTCTTTTTTCTTTTTTCTTTTTTTTCTTTTTTTCTTTTTTTCTTTTTTTCTTTTTTTCTTTTTTTCTTTTTTTCTTTTTTTCTTTTTTTCTTTTTTTCTTTTTTTCTTTTTTTCTTTTTTTCTTTTTTTCTTTTTTTCTTTTTTTCTTTTTTTCTTTTTTTCTTTTTTTCTTTTTTTCTTTTTTTCTTTTTTTATTTTTTTATTTTTTTATTTTTTTATTTTTTTATTTTTTTATTTTTTTATTTTTTTCTTTTTTTATTTTTTTCTTTTTTTCTTTTTTTCTTCTTTTCTTTTTTTCTTTTTTTCTTTTTTTCTTTTTTTCTTTTTTTCTTCTTTTCTTTTTTTCTTTTTTTCTTTTTTTCTTCTTTTCTTCTTTCAAATGGCCTTTGGACTACAAATGCTTTCGAGGGGGAACTTTTCTTCCTAACCCCCGGCATTTGTATATTTTGATCAAAACTTCTCGTGTACATCGAGAGAGTTTTTAGTCGGGGCTTTGCCCTCTTTTGACCATAAGAATGAAGTATATATTTTTTTCGCTGGGGCCCATTTTTCGCCCTCTTTTGACTCCACACTTAGAACTTGACAAAGGGCTAAGTGTTAAAAATGGAGCATGACAAACCAACAAGACAAATCCACAAAATAAGCAAGGTCACTAAGTCACCTAAAGGCAATCATGGCATGCAAGGGTTTTTAAATTATAAATCGCTTCGATTTTATGCTTTCAAAGATGAACTCTTTAGTCTTAATGAGAAAAAGTTTAGAATAGAAGATAAAGAAGTGCTAGTATATGCTTTGATCCTCAAGAATGAAAGTCAACAATCCAATCCATTAGTCATCTAAAGGATCAATCAAGTGAAATCATGCACGCCTAGTTGAATTTAGAGATGAAGTTTTTCGAAAATGTAGCCTTGCCTAGACCTTTTGTTTTCATTAATAATTTGAAAGGTTTTTGGATGAATTGCATAGTAGTGTGAGTGTGTTCCGTGAAACATTCGATTTGATTGGATTCTACATGTTAAAGCATGCCAAGCAAGCAAACATATCTCGTGTAATTTAAAACGTGTCAAAACATAGGCCACCCCACACTTAGAAATTGCTATGTCCCTAAGCAATGAATAGAGGAAAAAGCAAAGAGAAAGTTAAAAAGAACTTCTCTCGTTTGGAGGTAGCCATATCAATGCACGAGATGTTGTTTCGCGTGCCTAGTTAACGATTGATCTTGCATAAAAGATTCGAGCAATGATTCCGTTTTGCTTCTCTTAAGACACGAAACAAAGAATGGGAGTGTTAATCACACAAGGTAGGGGAAATCATCATCGTAAACATGTCAACAACATGCAAGTCAACTCAAAATTGTATCACAAGATGCATTAGAAGGGCGTGCGAGCGCATGCAGGAGTTGGTGCGAATGCATAGAAGCAAAAAAACACTGAGAAGGACGAGTATGCGAACGCGTGAAGTGCATTGTGCGAACGCATAAATGGATGACGACGCATAGATTTTGCATGCGAGCGCATGAAGTCGTGCGACCGCGGCGTAAAAGGGGGTTTTGGCCACGCATGCGCGCGCATGAATATGATGTGCGAACGCACAGATGGGAATTACGGGTTTGAGAAAGAGACGTGCGCTCGCATGAACTATACTGTGCGAGCGCATGAGACTGCGACGACGCATTAAATTTATGTGCGAGCGCAAGAGACCGTGCGATCTTGGCGAAATTCTGAAAAATGGGCGGGCATGCGAACGCACGAAGGAGTTTGTGCGAACGCAGGGAGCTGGGACGACGCATTGATTTGGTGTGCGTGCGCAACAGGTCGTGAGAGCTCAACACTTAGAATATTAAACGAAAATTTTTCTTGTAATGCAAACGCACGAATGAGACTGTGCGAACGCACAAATGGGTGACGAAGCATAAAAACCGAGTGCGAGCGCACGAGACTATGCGAGCTCAACGAAATGAGGAAAAAGGCTTGCTATGCGAGCGCACAAAGAGACTGTGCGAACGCATGGATTTGGGATCAAAGTCTCTAAGCCAAAATCAAATCGTACACCGACACTCTTGCACAAAATTTTAACACCCCACACTTATGCCCTATCAAGACATCTAGTTAACTAAGCACATGTTAAGAAATCATCAAATATAGGCATTCACACATGCATAGTTCATATCCTCAAATTCTTGCACGAAGCAAATAGAAATCCAATCAAAATAGATATACTTAAAGATCGGGAGGGAAAACACTCACAAGCCTAGTTTAACGTCTTGGCTAAGACGGAGCCGATTCTCCTTGTAAGGAAATATAAGAAGCACGCTTGAGGAGTCTTTTGCTAAGATCCCCCCTCAAGCGGGTATGTTGAGAAGTAGAGGAGTCAATCCGGGTTCTTCGAAGAGTTGCAAGCAACTTGCTTAATAGCTCTTGCCCAAAGTGATGCTTGCTTTTCACTCTCTACTGTTTTAGCATTTGCTTTTCTTTTTACCCCATCATGGCATTAGGGCCACTTACAGTGATAAAGAGAGGGGTCCTCATCGGGGTCAATCGACTTGTACAGATCTTTCTTGGTTACTTTCCTGGCCTCAATCTCTTGCTTTTCCAACTCACAAGGTTCTTGTATAGCCACTTGTTCACTCGTAGGCCTTTCTATCTTAATCTTTTCTCCCCCAATCTTCAAGGTCAACTTCCCCTTCCCCAAATCAACTTTAAAACCGGCGCTGGCCAAGAAGGGACGCCCAAGAATAAGAGAGGTGTGTCCATCATTCCCCATATCCATCACTACGAAGTCACAAGGTATGTAGAACTTGTCTACCTTTACAGGAACATTTTCGATTACTCCTTTGGGTTGCCTTTTGGTTCCATCGGCGAGTTGCAACGTCATCTTAGTAGCTTTCATTCCCTCTAACCCAAGCTTATAATAGGTCGCTAGAGGCATGACACTTACACTAGCACCAAGGTCGGCTAATGGGTGTTCAAAGCTCATGGCGCCAATAGAGCATGGAATGGTGAATCGGCCGAGGTCTTTCATCTTGAGGGGCATTTGCTTTGAGAAGAGGGCGCTACACTCATGGTTGAGAAGATGGGATTCGTCCTCCTCGATTTTCCTCTTGTTAGACAAGATCTCCTTTAAGAATTTACCGTATAGCGGGGCCTTACGTAGGAGATCTACAAACGGCATGTGAACATATAACTCTTTAAGGATATCCACGAATTTTTTGAACTCCTTGTCTAACTTCGTAGTTTTCACTAGTCTTTGGGGGAAGGGTACCATTGGTACATAATACCTCATCAAAGCCGGTTCTTTCTCCTTTTTCTCTTCTTTTGGAGGAGCTTGAATTTCAACTTCAGGATTTTCATGGGCAACTTCCGCTTCTATTTCCTTTTCATTAAAGCTCAGTTTTCCTTGAGGAGTAGGAAGGACTCGTCCACTCTTTAATGTAATGGCATTGACATTCATGAGAGGTGGCTCTTCATCTTCAAGAAAGATGGCATTGCAATGCTTGGTCGAATTTACATCCGGTTGAGAAGGGAGCTTCCCAAAATGCTTCAAAGCTACGGCTTGTTGAGCCACTTGATTCTCAAGCATTTTGTTATGAGCTTCTAATTGCCCCATCCTCTTATTGGTCTCCTTTTGATTTTCTAGCATTTGTGCCATCATAGACATCATTGCATTATCTTGAGTGTTAGAAGAGGTTTGCCCTTGTGGGTTGGAAGTCCCTTGATCATTCATAGGGGATTTGGCTTGATAAGGCCTTTGATAATTCCCTTGAGAATATTGAGAGTTTTGGTTGGAACTTGGGCCTTGATTAGAGTAAGAATTTTGCCCTTGATTTAGATTGGAGTTATACCCTTGTCTTTGGTAATTCCCTTGGTAATTATTTTGCCCTTGAGGCTTAGAAGGAACACCGGAGTCGTTGGACATTCTCCTTTGAGGAAGCTCATAGTTTCTTGTAATAGGGCTAGAATTTTGAGCATAATTTCTTTGTTGATTGACATAATGTGCCTCTTCATATCCATCATCATCATCTTTATATTTCCCATCGGGGCAAGCTTTCGTAGAATGCCTCGTACTAGAGCATAGGAAGCAAGGTTGTTGGACCGAGATCTTCTCTTTTTCGGCCTTAGCCTTAGTTTCTTCAACGGAATTCACCATACTAGTCATGTTCTCTACTTTCTTTGTCAAATCGGCCATTTCCTTCTTCATTTTAGAATTCGAGGAGTCATCCCTCGACTTAGCCATCTTTCGGTGGTCTACTCCTTGATACCTATCGGAGTTTGTGGCTATTTTCTCCACAATTTTGAAACCTTGGAGTGCCGGTAGGTCCATTATTGCACTGCCACTAGCCATGTCCATTTGGCCCTTGGCCTCTTTGCTCATTCCAAGATAGAAATATCTCATAAGATCGGCTCTTCTGAAGTTGTGGTGAGGGCATTCCCTCAAATAATGCTTGAAGCGATCATAAGCTTGATGAAATAGCTCATTGTCCCTTTGAGAGAACGTCAATATATAATCAGTAAATTTCTTTGTTCTTGACGGTGGGAAGAATTTTGCAAGAAAAGCATTTGCTAGATGATCCCAAGTTCTGAAAGTTCCCGGCTCTTGGTTTTGCAACCATTCCTTTGCGTCCCCGTATAATGAAGACGGGAAGAGCTTCAAATAGACATATTCCACGGGCACATTTCTTGGCTTGTAAGTTCGGCAATACTCTTGGAAATTGGCCAAATGTGTGGAAGGATTCCCAACTCCTTGGTATTGATCATGGGTCACCATATGAACTAGGGAAGACTTCACATCAAAATCAAATGCATCTTCATCCGGGGGCATAATAGCTGAGCCATTTCCTTCAAGAGTAGGAGTCATATAATCCCCAACGGGTCTCTCATCATCCTCGTCGTCATATCTATAATTTCTAGCGTTCCTTTGAGGAAAGGGAGGATTTCGTATGGGATTTCGATCATCGACATTGTTCCGTCTAGCGGGAGGATCTTCTTCTTCCCTATCCTCCTCCATTCTAAAGTTTCGGTTGTTTCTTTGAAGAACGGGAGGGTTCTCTATCTCATCTTCCATTCTAAATCCCGGTGGCAAGTAAGGTAGTGGGTTTAGGAGTGGGGGTGGACGAGGTCTTGGGCCTTGGAAAGCCGGAGGAACAATAGGATCAAGGGGAGGAGGGTTCTTGCGAGGTCTCCCTCTTGGTTTCTTGACGGTTGGTTGAAGGGGGTGGGAAGAACTTGATGTTGAACCAATCACTACGTGCTTTTGCCCTTTAAACCTTGTGTTCATTCAAATGCCTACAAGAACAAAAGAAAATTCTTAGCGATGAAATGAAAGAGAAATAAACACAAGTGCGCTCAAAGCAAGCAATGGTTATCAAGCAAGGAAAAGTAGACAACTAAACAATCTATTAGCACCTAGTTGATTAACCTATCCCCGGCAACGGCGCCATTTGACCGGGAGTAGAAATAGCGGAAATATTCGAATAAGAATCCAAACACTTTTGCTAAGTCATGTCAATTAAAACATTTATATTGACTCGGGTGAACCGAGGTCGAACCCAAGAGATAGGTGATTAAACTAATAGTGCTAACAATGTGATTAGAATGTCTATTGTGGGGGAGGTCTATTTTTCAATCCAAAGAGAGATTAAACTTGCAAAGGGTCAACTTCCAATTAAAAGATGACTAGGGATTACTTCACCACCAAGACAATTGTTGTGACAATGGAATGATAAACCAATGATGAAATCACATGCACCGTATAGAATTAAGCGCATGCAACATTAATACTAGGTTCAACTTGCGCTACAACCTATTATCAAGAGGTTACATCTCGCATAGCACCTCACACTCGCGCTCTATTGGTGCTATAGAACATGAATTTCTAGCCTCACACTTGCGCTCCATTGGCTAAATAAACATGTTCTTGTTAAATCCAAGCAATTCTCATTAGGTTAATGAATTATCCAACTAACTCAAAAGTCCTAATGCTCCTTCATTTAGTTCATTGAAGTCATGTTGATCAACGTGAGCTACATCAAACATGAGATCAAGCAAAGTTCCCATTGAGGATATTTCACAAACACCTTATAGGCAACTTGAAACATTAAGTTCAAATGAAGAAGATTCATGTGCAAACTCATTCATCAATGGCATATAGTGTTCACAATGTCACAACATGTCAAGGGGATCCATAATCCCCAATCAAAGTCACTACTCACTCATGGTGAGATTACAATCAAAATAAATGAAATAGATGGAGTTTAGGAGTCTAAAACCAATATGAGATTGAAGATGTATGGAGGATCCTTGTTGATGGTCTTGTTTTTCACCCAAGCTAGCTCGAAATTAGTGTCTTCTACCTCGGGATTCGTGCTGGTAGCCCTCAAATTTCGTGCCCAAAAGTCCCCCCGAAAACCTAGAAAAAAATCTGGTTTTATAATTGCGACGGCATGCGTTCGCATTCTATCGGTCATGTGCGCGCATGAGTTCCTGCGAGCAAAGGGATTGATAGGATGCGAGCGCATCGAGTATTTATGCGTCATCTACGTCCTGTGCGTTCGCATGAAACGGTCTGTGCGAACGCATAATCGAGGCGAAGGCTGGCGACGCGACGAAGAAGGTGCGCATGCAAACGCATGCTTCGACTTATGCGCGCGCACTTTTTGGTTCATGCGAGCGCATGCTTTGAGAAGTTGCGCTCCGACTTTCAATTTGCGCTTCCTTGCTCCAAAACCACTGCCAACTTGCGTTCTCCGTTTAAACTCTGTGATTTGCCTGAATAGAACCGCAAAGCATCAAATAGCACATGAAATAGTAATAAAATGATCGTAACATTAAGCTTAGAAGTCGCCTAGAATGCATGTATTTTAATGCTATCACTACCGAAGCCTTATTGGGTAGAAGCGGTATCTTGTGCCGTGTTCTTACTGAATTGATGTCCTACGAAGGCGGTTCAAGGAAAGACTCCAGATGAAGCTTGGAGTGGTGTGAAGGCAGATGTATCTTGTCTACGAGTATTCGGGTGTATATCCCCACATACCAAATCAGCGACAGAGGAAGCTGGACGACAAGAGCAGGCGATGTATCTTCATCGGGTACAGTGCTGATAAAAAGGGTTATAAGTGTTATGATCCAAACACAAGAGAGTTCATTATCAGCCGAGATGTACAGTTTGTTGAAGATGAGACCTGGGATTGGTCTCAAACAGATGCTAGAGAGCACCGTGTTGAAATTGAGGAGCCTACTGAAGATAGGCGCGCACCAGTTGTTGATTCACCTGAGAAATCAACTAGATCAAAGTCTAGCAGTTTACCACCACGACGGAGAAGATCACTAGTTCGATATTATGACTATATGGTCTACAGAGATGATGCGGCTGACACACCTGATGAAACTATGGTGAACTTTTGTCTATTTGCAGATTGTGATCCTGTAACGTTTGAGGAAGTAGCAAACGACAAAGGGTGGATTCAAACTATGGATGTGAAGATAGCTTCCATTGAGAAGAATGATACTTGAGAGCTGACGCCTTTACCAGTTGGGAATAAGGCGATTGGAGTGAAATGGGCGTACAAGATGAAGTACAAACCCGAGGTCTGGTGGACCAGTTGAAGGCAAGGCTAGTAGTGAAAGGATACAGGCAGAAGCCTGGTATCAATTACTTCGATGTATTTGCACCAGTTGCTAGAATGGATACCATTCGAATGATTATAGCACTTGCATCACAGAACAAGTAGAAGATACACCAGATGGACGTGAAGTCATCATTCTTGAACAGAGTTCTAGAAGAGGAGGTGTATGTTGATCAGCCACCAGGCTATGTGCAAAGAGGGAAAGAGAACAGTGTGTACAAGCTGAAGAAAGCATTATACAGACTAAATCAGGCCCCGCGAGCATGGTACACAAGGATTGATACGTATATGCTGGAGAATGGTTTTTAGAAGTATCCTTACGAGCACACACTCTACATCAAAACGAGTGCTGAAGGACAGATGCTGATAGTATGCTTGTATGTGGATGACTTGATATTCACAGGAAATGTTCATCGAGTTTAGAGAAGCGATGACTCGTCAGTTTGAGATGACTGACATGAGACTGATGTCTTCTTACTTTTTAGGCATCAAAGTTGAGCAGGCGGATTGTGGAATATTTATTTCACAAAAGAAGTACGCCAAGGATATTTTGAAGAAGTTTAAGTTTGAGGGAATGAAGGCGGTCCGAACACCAGTTGCGGAGAGGATGGAGATGATGAAAGAAGGTACTGGAGAGCTTGTGAATCCCACTTACTTCAAGAGTATAGTTAGAAGTCTATGATACTTGACTTCAACTAGACCAGATATAGTGTACAGATTTGGACTTATCAGTAGGTACATAGAGCAACCGCAACAGTCTCACTAGCTAGCAGTGAAGTGCATACTCCGATATATCAGTGGTACTAGTGACTATGGGATTATGTATTCTCACACAGAAGAATTTTGTCCGATAGGATATATAGACAGTGATTGGGCTGGTGTTGTGGAAACTCAGAAGAGTACATCGGGTTATGCTTTCTATATTAGAGATGGAGTTGTTTCATGGTCGTCAAAGAAGCAACAGGTGGGTTGCTCTTTCTACAACTGAAGCCGATCGAGTACATCGCAGTAACTACCGCAGCTTGTATAGTAGTTTGGCTTCGACTGATATTAGAAGACCTGAAACATAAGCAGGAGGGCCCCGCGAAGATTATGAGTGACAACAAGTCGTCTATAGCATTAGCCAAGAATCCAGTATTTCATGGCAGGAGCAAGCATATTGGGATAAGATATCACTACATTCAAGAGTTGGTCAAAGATAGCGAGATTGAATTGGAAATCCTGCAGGACTGATGAGCAAGTTGCAGATATCTTTACTAAGGGTCTCTCAAGTGATAAGTTTGAATTGTTTCGACATATGCTTGGAATCACAAAATCATGTATCAAGAAGGAGTGTTGAATATTGATACACGGGTGGGCCCACATGAAGAAAAACATGTGCATGGAAAGCTATATCACATTCAACATTGTCTGCAAACTACCCATTTCGCCTACTTTTTGCACAGTAGAGTTTGGCTTTAAAAGGGAGCAAAGTCGAACTTGTTATGAAACCGACTAAAATAACTAAACTTTTAATCCAAATGGAGCACTTGAATAAAGAGAGAAGGAGGAGGTAAAAAGTGTAAAGGGATGATCTTATTTACTTCATCCAATCATGCTATTTATAGCACAAGTGAGGAGACAACTTTGCACAAATTTTGGCTTGACAAGCTTGTTGCTTGTTGTAGGATGTAATAGGGTAGGGGGTAAAACATGTATGAGCATTCCACACGTTACCCTTTCATAACACTCCCCTTTGGGATGCTCATTTTAAGTGTTCATGCTGCCTCATTAAAAACCTTACTAGGAAGAACCCAGTGGGATAAAAACCACAGTAAGGGAAAAAGAGTGCAACCATGTCGAGCTCCCCCTCATCTTGACATGGGTGATTTCTTAATAAATCTCGTAGCTTTCGCATTCCGATGTCATGAACATGTTTTCTGAGTACCGAAGTTGGGAGAGCCTTTGTAAGAAGATCCGCTGAGTTGTCACAGGAACGAACATACTGAAGGCTGATAACATTGCTCTTTTCCAGCTCTTGGGTAAATGAAAAGAACTTCGGAGGGATATGCTTCGTTCTGTCACTTTTAATAAATCCTTCCTTCATTTGAGCAACACATGCAGCATTATCCTCATAAAGTGTGATTGGATCATTTGCTGGTAGAAGACCGCTTGTAGTTCTGATATGTTGTGTCATGGATCTCAGCCACACACATGCACGACCTGCTTCGTGTAATGCGATGATCTCAACGTGGTTTGATGATGTTACAACGAGTGTTTGTTTCTTAGAACGCCAAGAGATTTCAGTTCCTCCACATGTAAATACATAGCTAGTCTGGGACTTCGCTTTATGTGGATCTAACAAGTAACCTGCATCTGCATAAACAATCAAAACTGGTTTTGTATTGTTAGGATAAAATAATCCTAAGTTAATCGTTCCTTGAAGATAACGAAACACATGCTTGATTCCATTCCAGTGTCTTTTGGTAGGAGCTGAGCTAAACCTGGCTAATAAATTAATAGCAAAAGCTATGTCAGGTCGAGTACAATTAGCAAGATACATACGAGCTCCAATCGCACTGAAATATGGTACTTCTTGACCAAGAATCTCTTTAGATTCTTCACATGGACGAAATGGATCTTTGTCCCCATTATTTTCGTCCATGAATTCACATGCCTGACTATAAGAGAATGCATCATTGATGGACACATTTCGGTTCCATCTTATACCAGTATTGGCATAATTAATCGAAATTTCTCGATTCTCCTCGTTGTGTATTTCTACAGGAGTATGTTCTTCCATTTTGGAGTCATCTTGTATCTCTACTCCTTTTCTTTTCGGAGGATTTTTATTTTAGAACCAGGTGCCTTCCACGCTTTAGGCGTGTTATGATTTCATGAGTGACTTTATTTTCAAGCTTCCATTTCGGGACTTCATTTTGAACTGGAGCATTCTCAGCTGGTATGTGAGATTTAGTCACTCTCTTTGTGTCTGTAAATGCATAAGGAAGTGATTTCCTATTTCTTGCAAATGCAAAATACTTTGTACTTTCCCTTCACAATCCTTTGTGTAGGGATCAAGATGCAATAATGTTGGTACTAGGGGAGAGCAAATGGTAATTTACCGTTTTACCGTTTACCGATTTATCGAAATGTCAAAATCTATTCCGTTTACCGTTACCGATTTACCATTTTACCGATATTTCGGTAAAACGGTAAATCGGTAAATTTCGGTAAATTTACCGATTTTACCAAAAATTATTATTTTTCTAATTTTTTAAATATATATTATAAATCTTGTAAATATATATGTTGATTTTTAATATATATAAATATTTTTTTAATTTTTTTCTTTATAATATATAATTTTTTTATTTATAATTTTCGGTAAAACGGTAAAACGGTAAATTTACCGATTTCAGAATTTATTCCGTTTACCGACTTATTTTTACCGTTGGTAAATTTACCGATTTACCGTTTTACCGAACCGAATTGATTCGGTAACGGTAAATTTACCGACGGTAAACGGTAATTACCGAATTTTGCTCTCCCCTAGTTGGTACAGACCAAGTAATTTCTTTTTCCAACTATTTTCTTTCTCCCCCTAATGTTGGAAACTTTTCCTCATCAAAATGGCAATCAGCAAAACGAGCTGTGCAAACATTACCAGTTTGAGGTTCTAGATATTTAACAATAGATGGACTTTCGAAGCCTACGTAAATGCTAAGACTTCTCTGTGGTCCCATCTTTGCTCTTTGGGGTGTAATATTGCATGACCCCATACCGAAGTAGGGAGCATTGTTCTCATTACCAAAGGCCTAGCAATAAGCTGAAGGCGTTTGATCAGTGATTCAGCCAGACCATTTTGTGTATGGACATGAGCAATAGGATGCTCAACCGTAATCCCAACTGACATACAATAATCATCGAATGTCTGAGATGTGAATTCACCAAAATTATCAAGTCTGATCTTCTTGATTGTATGATCAGGAAATTGAGTTCGTAATTTGATTATTTGAGCAAGCAATTTTGCAAATGCCATATTGCGGGTTGATAACAGACATACGTGTGACCATTTGCTAGAGGCATCTATCAATACAAAGAAGTATTGAAATAGTCCACATGGTGGGTGAATAGGCCCACATATATCACCTTGAATTCGTTCAAGAAACATAGGTGATTCCGCTTCAACCTTTCCCGGTGAAGGCCTTATGATCAGCTTTCTTAGAGAACAAGCTTTACATGGAAAAACATTTCCTTGAGGGATCTTTTGATCCTTCAGTGGATGCCCTTGTGAATTTTCAAGTATTCTTTGCATCATAGTTGAACCAGGATGACCCAATCGGTCATGCCATGTGGTTAGTGCTGAAGGTTTGATAACTACCATATTTGACTCAATTGCATTCAAATATGTATAATGCAATCCGGTAGGGAGCATTGGTAGTTTTTCTGAAACACATTTAGTTCCAGATTTATATGTTGTGAGCAACATATATTTCATGCTATTTTCAGTTATAGACTGAGTATCAAATCCATGAGAATATATATCATTGAAACTTAACAAGTTTCGTTTGGACCTTGGTGAAAATAAGGCATCATTTATCGTAAACTTTGTGCCATTCGGCAATGTAAAGTTTGCCTCGCCAATTCCCTCAACCAGGTCTGCAGGACCTGATATTGTATTCACAATTGTTTGTGTTGGTTTCATCTTTGAAAAATATCTTTTATCCTTCAGGATAGTGTGCGTTGTCCCACAATCAAGTATGCAAATTTCTTCAATGTTAATCCCTTTGTTGGCTTGATGATTATCTTTGTCCATATTAAAACTTTAAATAAAAACAAAGAATATGTTAAGAAAGGTAATGGAATAAAATATTGTACTAGTTTATTTCAGATCTTAAAAGAAACATGCAGATAAACATCAGACAACTTGGCTTCATTCCCAAAAAGGGGATTAGATAGTCCCATCATCTGTGTGCTCATTGAGGTTGTCACCCAGACTCACAAAATCGGATGCATCAAAGTGGGTGGAGTCATTTATCGGGTTCTCAATGAAGTTGACTTCCTTCCCCTTCCCCTTTTCAAATTTTTGAAAGAGCTCGCATAAGTGCTTTGGAGCTCGACAGACTTTAGCCCAATGGCCTTTGGTCCCGCATCTAAAACAAGTAGTTTCATAACCTTTCGAGGGGCTGGGGTCATTTTTCTTTTTGTAGAAATTCTCATGATTCTCCCATCTTGATGGTTCTTGTGGCCATATTTGGTGATCTTGTAAGGTGAATTATGAAAATAACCACCTCGACAACGTCCTTGACCACGACCTCGACCTCGCCCACAACCTCGGCTATGCTCTCGACCCTGAAGATGATCTCTATGTTCAGTTCTGTCGAAACAAATAGCATTCACTTCAGGCAATGCCTTTGAGCCAGTCGGGCGAGATTGATGGTTCTTTATGAGCAGCTCATTATTTTTCTCTGCGATGAGGAGACAAGCAATCAGTTCTGAATACCTTTGGAAACCCCGCACACGATATTGTTGTTGCAGGGTCACATTTGATGCATGAAATGTGGAAAAAGTCTTTTCCAGCATTTCATCATCTGTTTTTATATCTCCGCAGAACCTCAAATGGGTTACAATTCTAAACATTGCAGAGTTGTATTCACTGACTTTTTTAAAGTCTTGGAACTGTAAAGCAGTCCATTCATCGCGGTAAATTGGGAGCATCAAAGCCTTTTGATGGTCATATCTCTCTTTGAGATTTTTCCACAGCTCACATGGTTTTTTCACTGTGAGGTACTCATTTTTTAGATCCTCAAGTACATGACGGCGAATGAAAATCAAAGATTTTGCCATGTCTATTTCTGAGGGTTTATTTCCCTCCTTGATTGTCTTAATGAGACTCATTGATTGCAAATGTATTTCTATGTCCATTGTCCAGGACATGTAATTGGTCCCAGCAATGTCAAGGGGACTGAAGTCTAGTTTCACCAAGTTTGTCATGATGTTAACTAAAACAACACAAGTAATTTTTATTAATTCAAGATATACAAGTCTACAAATAGTGTAAAGAAGAAAAAGGCATACATGAATCCTAGCATTGCTAAACAATCATAAAATTCATCCGGTGTTAGATCCCCGGTGAAATTATAAATAGTGAGTACTACAATAATTGTTGCAACAAAGACCAATAGTAAGCTACACATTTTATTGCTTTGGAAATTTTCAGTGTGTTTGAAGTGTGAAGTAGAAGAGAAAATGTGATTTAGTGTAGTTGAATGAAAACACATTTATAGGGAAAAAACTAGCCGTTTATAGCCGTTAGGTTACCGTTGTGTATGGGTTAATTCATGCTAAGGTTTAATTAGAAACGTAATGCAATTAATTACCATGTGAGGATAGACATGTATAGTATAAATGCTATTAACCATAGGAATGAAGTAGTAAAATAATTGTAATTCACATCATATTATTTTACGGTGGCTGAGCCTCCTTTGTATAGTAATATGATGTTATACAATAACAAGTAATAAACATAAAAGTTTATACATGAAGTAAGGAAATTTGTAGTTCACATCATACTATTATACGGTGGCCGAGCCTACTTTGTATAGTTGTATGATGTTATACAATTGCGAGTAATAAGCAAAAAAAAGTAATACATAAAGTAAGTAAAGTTTGTAATTCACATCATATTACTTGGTATAGTAATATGATGTTATACAATGATAAGTAATAAACATAAAAGGCTTCAATGTATGATTTATTATACTTACGGTTTGGAGCTTACGTGATGAAAAGGTAGAGCGTTCGTGCTGATAACGTGTTATGAAACCGACTAAAATAACTAAACTTGTAATGCAAATGGAATACTTGAATAAAGAGAGAAGGAGGAGGTAAAAGGTGTAAAGGGATGATCTTATTTACTTCATCCAAGCATGCTATTTATACCACAAGTGAGGAGACACATTTGCACAAATTTTGGCTTGACAAGCTTGTTGCTTGTTGTAGGATGTAATAGGGTAGGGGGTAAAACATGTATGAGCATTCCACACGTTACCCTTTCATAACAGAACTAAAGAAAATCATCCCTCTTCATCCCTAGCTTCATTCCATCTTCCTCAGTTAAATTGAGTTTCAATTGAGAGTTTATCTCTATAGTATTTTCTAGCTTATTTGTACGGGGGTGTTTTCGTTCTAATACAATAAATCAAATTGTTTTTTCCTATACATTCCACCAAAATTAGTAAGAATTGTGTGCCACATTTATTGTGATCCTGGAAGGATTAGTAATAATCCGTACATTTTTGTCATTTATAATAATAATAGTATCTGTATAGTAAATGTGTAATAAATGATCAGTCTACTGCTTCATTTTGATATGTAAGCAGAGGCCAAATTTTGGTTTCCCTATAAGATTGTAAGCAGGGTTGGGTTTGTCCTATGGGCGAAGGTGTAGAGCCAAATTGAAAAGAACGGATCATTACCATGTTTTTTTTCTTTGAAAGTTAATTATCAGAATAGTAATTTAAAGGGGGCAAACTGGAAATAATAGATTATTGACGCCCTGTTTTTTTTTTGTAATTTAATTATGAAAAATAATTAGGTGTTTTCTATTGACGACAAAAACTAGTATTGTAAAATGCAGGAACAATTATTAATTAAAAACTTAAAGAAGGCAAACTGGAAATATTAGATTTGTTGTGAAAATATTTAGGATTTGTGGATGTAGAGAGAATATGTGAAGAGAGAAAAGTGGAGAGAGGAAGAGATTTCTTATTTTCATTGATAGAAAATCTTTACAAATGATTCGTTTTTATAGGGGTACATGAAAGACTAAGAGACATTTCCGTATGAAAGATTAAGAGTCATACAATATTAATATCAAGATTGACATTTTTTTTGTAATTTATTATAAAAAATAATTAAGTGTTTTTTATTGGTGACAAAAATTAATGTTGGAAAAGCGTAAGAAACAGTGAACAACTATTAAGCATGTGGTGGTCAAGTGGTTGAATTATTGCCTTACATTCACAATGTCAAGGATTTTTTTTATGGTGGGTTTTTTACATGTCATACACACTACAAATTTTTTGATAAATTCCGTCAGCAGAAAAGTGATGGAAAATTGGTGGAATGTTGACGGAAAACACAAAAATTCCGGCATAATTCCATCATTAACTCCGATGATGGCATTTTTTCCGGCAGAAATTTGATTCCAGCAACCGTCATCATTTTCCGTCATATTTCAGTATACATTCCGTCTAAATTCCGTCACACAAAACTCCGTCACATGTTCGTCAATTTTCCGATGTAAATTTCCGTCTATTTACCCACAAAAGTCCGACATGCATAATTTCCATCATTATTCCCTCTACATTCTGTCACCAATTATTTTCCCTCATTATTCCCATAAGTTTCCGTCATCAGTTATTCCGGCAAATTTCCTTCACGAATTATTTCCATCATTTTTCCCGCACATTTCCGTCATAGATAAAATGCGTCATTATTCCTATAACATTCAGTCACCAATTAATTCCATCATTATTCTAGCACAATTTCGTCAGCAATAATTTCCATCATTTATTCGGAAAAATTCCGTCATCGAGAAATATGCGTCAGTATTCCAATAACATTCAATCACAAATTAATTCCATCATTATTCCCGCACAATTCCGTCATAAAAAATTTCCATCATTATTCCCGCACAATTCCGTCATATAAAATTTCCATCACTTATCTGGCAAAAATCCTTCAGCATAAATTTCCATCAATATGCCGGCAAAATTCCGTCAGCAATAATGCCGGCAAAATTCCGTCAGCAATAATGCCGGCAATATTCCGACTTAATTCCTACACAATTCCGTCACCAGATACCATTTTTAATTAATTTTTTTTGATACAACATTTTCAATTTAATTGAACATTACATTAATTGCATTTTGAAAAACAATTTAATTGCATTTTAAAAATTATTATTCGAAAAACAAACACAATATTTTTTCGAAATTGATTAGTAATTTAGCACATCTAGTGCTAAATTTCCCCTCTAGCCCTAACGACGTCCCCGATTCTCTTCATTCGATCTCTGAGTAGGCTGACCGCGGTTGCTTACCTGCGGACTTTGACTTGGAGGCGGAGGGTATGAAGGAGTTAACATCCTAAGCATGTCAGATTGGATTTGCATCATTTGCATCAATCGATCTATGGTTCCCTTCATATCTCTGATCTCAACCTCCTGTCGGGACTGAGAGCTATAAAGCTCGTCCATGCGCTCCAATTGGGCCTCATCTCCTGAGATATGCACTCGTCCGATTGTTGGGACCTTGATACGTGTGAGCTCGCGCTTGACTGACTGCCGGTTGAGGAGAACTTGTCCGATATTCATGTCGCCGATGGCCCATACAAATACGGTATCCCAGACCTGGGGTTAACACCCATGACAGTTGCAGAGGCCTCCACTAGCTCCTCATCTGGTACCTTTTTCCCTTTGGCATGTTTCCTTAGGACCACAACTTCAGCATCCTCGAGCTCTTTCTGTACATTTTCCAAGAAACATAAAAATGTTTTGTTACGAAATAAATCAAATATTTAAGATATTCAATCCCAACAGATACATGAATTCACACATTACATTTGGATTGACATTATATTTATAGTCAAAGTAGTGATGCGGAGACATAAAATTAGGTCATCACATACCCTTTTCGTTTCCGCGTCGGGGATCAAATATGTCCCATCCTTCCGCCTGAATTTCCGATCAAACATATTAGTGGGCAACAATTTTCGTTGATTACTCTTTTCCTAAACATATAACGAATGTTGATATTGTATTTGATAATGTAAATTAAAGTACTTTTAATATTTGTATTACCATATTTGCATGGTGAAAATGTGCTGGTCTCGACCAAAAGGCGTGCAACAACGGCCCGTTTCTAGCATACCGGGCCAAATATATTTGCTTTTTCTTCACTCCGGGCCTTGAATATTGGGTCCGTGTCGAAGCGCTCTTTTGATGCAAGCCGGTGATCATTTGTCAACCACTTCGGTCCTTTAGTCGTCCCCTTTCGCATGCCTTTCCAAGCATCTTGGAGTATCTTCCCCGCCTTCTTTCTGAAGTTGGCCTCAATTTGATCGTTGTGCGTTGGATCCCACCGGTACAAGCTTTGCATATTTGCGTTACGAAATTTGTAATATTATCTTACTATGTATCCCACAACGAAATGATTCAATATCGGAACAAAAACAGTTATTGTTATACAAATTTAATACCATTTACCTTAATATGTCGAAACCATTTCACCGGTGCATCTGGATCACACGTGCCAATTGTTGTCCAACCAACCTTAAAACCAAGGGCGATACATTGCAACCCAATTTTTTTAACAGCTGATGGTGGGTCAAAGTTGAAAAAATTACACGTGGGTAATGTACAATATTATTAGTTATGCAATGTCAATTAGTAAATGCAAAAGAATTTCCTTACTTGTCATCACCCGCTGGAACAATCCACGGTCGACCATCCTGTGACATCAAACCTATCCGTGTCATCTTATCTAGTCCGTCACTGCCCGAGATGTCACTCCTATATTAAATGATGTCCCCGATGTGCCATCTCCATCGTCATCATTCCTCAAACTATCCTGGGCTCCCTCATGACACTGGTCGTTGCCCTGTTCATCCGCCTGGAATGCCTCTTCATTGAAATTCATAAGTTCATCCAACTCGTATTCATTAGTACGTGGTGATGTTCTCTCTTCGTCCATTTGAACAGGTATTGGATCCTCCTGTACAGGCATAGTAGGTCTGTACACTTCCGGGCCTTGACGACCGTCGCCAGTTGACGGTGTTTGATGCTGTCTTTCCAGGCTTATTGTTCTCGGTTGGTGCATGTCAGTTAGCCTGGTTTGTGATAAACCAGGCGGACCTCTACCAGTGTTGATATTTCTTTTACCACATCCAGTACGCTTTAGTGGTGCCATATATATAACCTGTACAACAACCCACAGCCATGTTCACACATTAAATCAACTCTGAGGATTTACTGTAAATGGAATCAATAGTTCACTAGATAATATTGACATTAACTCTATCGGAATCAACCGGTCAGGAATCAAAAAACATATATTTTGGGTGAAGTGTACAGAACATAAGACAGTGTGTTACCGACAAATCACAATGAAAGAAAGACAATTTCGGAATGACCTTACATGGGTTAAGAAACTGGCGTGTTCTAAAGCCAGCAGGCAGTTACGATTTCGGAATGACCTTCTTCGTTAGGAGCTATGAAGAAAGACGATGTTTTCCAGTAGTAGATCTGAGATTCTGAGTTGTGTTAAAAATTAAGTTGTTACATAGACAGCGCTTTCAAAGTAAGTGCCGAATAAAAGAACCAATATACAGCGCTTCCAATATAACCACTGTCAAACATGTTATAGGACAACGCTTTAACAAAAAGCGCTGTCTTATATAGCACTTAAGATGGCGTTTTTTTAACTAAGCGCTGTCTTTTGGGAAATTTACGACAGTGCTTTTTATGGGAAGCGCTGTCGTATATGTAACATAAAATGACGTTTTTAAGATGAGCGCTGTTAAATACATATATACAACATCGCTTTCTTGGGAAGCGCTGTCTTTTTTGTTAGTAACATCATCAAAATTTGTTTCTAGGCGCCTTTTATTTCATTTTCGTTTCTCAGCGCCTTTTCTTTCTTTTTATTTAGACTTCAAATTTTAAATTTAAAACTGAATCAACATTCATTTTATCTTATTACCTTACTTTAATACAGTGTCACATTATATTTTCAGTTCAGTTACACGAACATAGTATTAATTTTGTCCATATGTTTTCCCTGTATTGGACACTTTTATTTTTAAACTGACATTTGATTACATAAAAAAGGATAGTGTAATTACATTACAATGCCTTCAGAAAAATTAGAAATGTATGAGTTCACGAGAATTCGTTGGAATCATATTGGATATCTGCAATATCATCAGTTAAGTTATCTTCGTTGATGTCTTCTTCGGTGTACTCGTAAACTTCATCATCAGAGAGGTTCCCATATGAACCAACTTCGTTAATTACAGGCATCTCAGCTCCTAATTGACCGTCATCTTGGAATGGAACAGTTGCAACTTGATAGCACTAGAATACATGCATTTTAGGCAACCTTTACACTTATTGTTTCAATCATTCCTTTACGATTTCACTTGCTATTTGATGCTTTGTGGTTCATTTCAGGCCTATTACAGAGATTTAGCTGAGAACACAAGTGAGCAGTGATTTTGGAGCAAAAACGAGCGTTCCGGAGCAAAAATATGGTTTTTCGGGCATTACGGGACGTGCAGACTTCTCCGGAGTATTTTGTACTTTCCCTTCACAATCCTTTGTGTAGGGATCAAGATGCAATAATGTTGGTACTAGGGGAGAGCAAATGGTAATTTACCGTTTTACCGTTTACCGATTTATCGAAATGTCAAAATCTATTCCGTTTACCGTTACCGATTTACCATTTTACCGATATTTCGGTAAAACGGTAAATCGGTAAATTTCGGTAAATTTACCGATTTTACCGAAAATTATTATTTTTCTAATTTTTTAAATATATATTATAAATCTTGTAAATATATATGTTGATTTTTAATATATATAAATATTTTTTTAATTTTTTTCTTTATAATATATAATTTTTTTATTTATAATTTTCGGTAAAACGGTAAAACGGTAAATTTACCGATTTTAGAATTTATTCCGTTTACCAACTTATTTTTACCGTTGGTAAATTTACGGATTTACCGTTTTACCGAACCGAATTGATTCGGTAACGGTAAATTTACCGACGGTAAACGGTAATTACCGAATTTTGCTCTCCCCTAGTTGGTACAGACCAAGTAATTTATTTTTCCAACTATTTTCTTTCTCCCCCTAATGTTGGAAACTTTTCCTCATCAAAATGGCAATCAGCAAAACGAGCTGTGCAAACATTACCAGTTTGAGGTTCTAGATATTTAACAATAGATGAACTTTCGAAGCCTACATAAATGCTAAGACTTCTCTGTGGTCCCATCTTTGCTCTTTGGGGTGTAATATTGCATGACCCCATACCGAAGTAGGGAGCATTGTTCTCATTACCAAAGGCCTAGCAATAAGCTGAAGGCATTTGATCAGTGATTCAGCCAGACCATTTTGTGTATGGACATGAGCAATAGGATGCTCAACCGTAATCCCAACTGACATACAATAATCATCGAATGGCTGAGATGTGAATTCACCGAAATTATCAAGTCTGATCTTCTTGATTGTATGATCTGGAAATTGAGCTCGTAATTTGATTATTTGAGCAAGCAATTTTGCAAATGCCATATTGCGGGTTGATAACAGACATACGTGTGACCATTTGCTAGAGGCATCTATCAATACTAAGAAGTATTGAAATAGTCCACATGGTGGGTGAATAGGCCCACATATATCACCTTGAATTCGTTCAAGAAACATAGGTGATTCCGCTTCAACCTTTCCCCGTGAAGCCCTTATGATCAGCTTTCTTAGAGAACAAGCTTTACATGGGAAAACATTTCCTTGAGGGATCTTTTGATCCTTCAGTGGATGCCCTTGTGAATTTTCAAGTATTCTTTGCATCATAGTTGAACCAGGATGACCCAATCGGTCATGCCATGTGGTTAGTGCTGAAGGTTTGATAACTACCATATTTGACTCAATTGCATTCAAATATGTATAATGCAATCCGGTAGGGAGCATTGGTAGTTTTTCTGAAACACATTTAGTTCCAGATTTATATGTTGTGAGCAACATATATTTCATGCTATTTTCAGTTATAGACTGAGTATCAAATCCATGAGAATATATATCATTGAAACTTAACAAGTTTCGTTTGGACCTTGGTGAAAATAAGTCATCATTTATCGTAAACTTTGTGCCATTCGGCAATGTAAAGTTTGCCTCGCCAATTCCCTCAACCAGGTCTGCAGGACCTGATATTGTATTCAAAATTGTTTGTGTTGGTTTCATCTTTGAAAAATATCTTTTATCCTTCAGGATAGTGTGCGTTGTCCCACAATCAAGTATGCAAATTTCTTCAATGTTAATCCCTTTGTTGGCTTGATGATTATCTTTGTCCATATTAAAACTTTAAATAAAAACAAAGAATATGTTAAGAAAGGTAATGGAATAAAACATTGTACTAGTTTATTTCAGATCTTAAAAGAAACATGCAGATAAACATCAGACAACTTGGCTTCATTCCCAAAAAGGGGATTAGATAGTCCCATCATCTGTGTGCTCATTGAGGTTGTCACCCAGACTCACAAAATCGGATGCATCAAAGTGGGTGGAGTCATTTATCGGGTTCTCAATGAAGTTGACTTCCTTCCCCTTCCCCTTTTCAAATTTTTGAAAGAGCTCGCATAAGTGCTTTGGAGCTCGACAGACTTTAGCCCAATGGCCTTTGGTCCCGCATCTAAAACAAGTAGTTTCATAACCTTTCGAGGGGCTGGGGTCATTTTTCTTTTTGTAGAAATTCTCATGATTCTCCCATCTTGATGGTTCTTGTGGCCATATTTGGTGATCTTGTAAGGTGAATTATGAAAATAACCACCTCGACCACGTCCTTGACCACGACCTCGACCTCGCCCACAACCTCGGCTATGCTCTCGACCCTGAAGATGATCTCTATGTTCAGTTCTGTCGAAACAAATAGCATTCACTTCAGGCAATGCCTTTGAGCCAGTCGGGCGAGATTGATGGTTCTTTATGAGCAGCTCATTATTTTTCTCCGCGATGAGGAGACAAGCAATCAATTCTGAATACCTTTGGAAACCCCGCACACGATATTGTTGTTGCAGGGTCACATTTGATGCATGAAATGTGGAAAAAGTCTTTTCGAGCATTTCATCATCTGTTTTTATATCTCCGTAGAACCTCAAATGGGTTACAATTCTAAACATTGCAGAGTTGTATTCACTGACTTTTTTAAAGTCTTGGAACCGTAAAGCAGTCCATTCATCGCGGTAAATTGGGAGCATCACAGCCTTTTGATGGTCATATCTCTCTTTGAGATTTTTCCACAGTTCACATGGTTTTTTCACTGTGAGGTACTCATTTTTTAGATCCTCAAGTACATGACGGCGAATGAAAATCAAAGATTTTGCCATGTCTATTTCTGAGGGTTTATTTCCCTCCTTGATCGTCTCAATGAGACTCATTGATTGCAAATGTATTTCTATGTCCATTGTCCAGGACATGTAATTGGTCCCAGCAATGTCAAGGGGACTGAAGTCTAGTTTCACCAAGTTTGTCATGATGTTAACTAAAACAAAACAAGTAATTTTTATTAATTCAAGATATACAAGTCTACAAATAGTGTAAAGAAGAAAAAGGCATACATGAATCCTAGCATTGCTAAACAATCATAAAATTTATCCGGTGTTAGATCCCCGGTGAAATTATAAATAGTGAGTACTACAATAATTGTTGCAACAAAGACCAATAGTAAGCTAGACATTTTATTGCTTTGGAAATTTTGAGTGTGTTTGAAGTGTGAAGTAGAAGAGAAAATGTGATTTAGTGTAGTTGAATGAAAACACATTTATAGGGAAAACTAGCCGTTTATAGCCGTTAGGTTACCGTTGTGTATGGGTTAATTCATGCTAAGGTTTAATTAGAAACGTAATGCAATTAATTACCATGTTAGGATAGACATGTATAGTATAAATGCTATTAACCATAGGAATGAAGTAGTAAAATAATTGTAATTCACATCATATTATTTTACGGTGGCTGAGCCTCCTTTGTATAGTAATATGATGTTATACAATAACAAGTAATAAACATAAAAGTTTATACATGAAGTAAGGAAATTTGTAGTTCACATCATACTTTTATACGGTGGCCGAGCCTACTTTGTATAGTAGTATGATGTTATACAATTGCGAGTAATAAGCAAAAAAAATGTAATACATAAAGTAAGTAAAGTTTGTAATTCACATCATATTACTTGGTATAGTAATATGATGTTATACAATGATAAGTAATAAACATAAAAGGCTTCAATGTATGATTTATTATACTTACGGTTTGGAGCTTACGTGATGAAAAGGTAGAGCGTTCGTGCTGATAACGTGTAATGAAACCGACTAAAATAACTAAACTTGTAATGCAAATGGAACACTTGAATAAAGAGAGAAGGAGGAGGTAAAAGGTGTAAAGGGATGATCTTATTTACTTCATCCAAGCATGCTATTTATACCACAAGTGAGGAGACAAATTTGCACAAATTTTGGCTTGACAAGCTTGTTGCTTGTTGTAGGATGTAATAGGGTAGGGGGTAAAACATGTATGAGCATTCCACACGTTACCCTTTCATAACAGAACTTAAGAAAATCATCCCTCTTCATCCCTAGCTTCATTCCATCTTCCTCAGTTAAATTGAGTTTCAATTGAGAGTTTATCTCTATAGTATTTTCTAGCTTATTTGTACGGGGGTGTTTTCGTTCTAATACAATAAATCAAATTGTTTTTTCCTATACAGTCCACCAAAATTAGTAAGAATTGTGTGCCACATTTATTGTGATCCTGGAAGGATTAGTAATAATCCGTACATTTTTGTCATTTATAATAATAATAGTATCTGTATAGTAAATGTGTAATAAATGATCAGTCTACTGCTTCATTTTGATATGTAAGCAGAGGCCAAATTTTGGTTTCCCTATAAGATTGTAAGCAGGGTTGGGTTTGTCCTATGGGCGAAGGTGTAGAGCCAAATTGAAAAGAACGAATCATTACCATGTTTTTTTTCTTTGAAAGTTAATTACCAGAATAGTAATTTAAAGGGGGCAAACTGGAAATAATAGATTATTGACGCCCTGTTTTTTTTTTGTAATTTAATTATGAAAAATAATTAGGTGTTTTCTATTGACGACAAAAACTAGTATTGTAAAATGCAGGAACAATTATTAATTAAAAACTTAAAGAAGGCAAACTGGAAATATTAGATTTGTTGTGAAAATATTTAGGATTTGTGGATGTAGAGAGAATATGTGAAGAGAGAAAAGTGGAGAGAGGAAGAGATTTCTTATTTTCATTGATAGAAAATCTTTACAAATGATTCGTTTTTATAGGGTACATGAAAGACTAAGAGACATTGCCGTATGAAAGATTAAGAGTCATACAATATTAATATCAATATTCATATCAAGATTGACATTTTTTTGTAATTTATTATAAAAAATAATTAAGTGTTTTTTATTGGTGACAAAAATTAATGTTGGAAAAGCGTAAGAAACAGTGAACAACTATTAAGCATGTGGTGGTCAAGTGGTTGAATTATTGCCTTACATTCACAATGTCAAGGATTTTTTTATGGTGGGTTTTTTACATGTCATACACACTACAAATTTTTTGATAAATTCCGTCAGCAGAAAAGTGATGGAAAATTGGTGGAATGTTGACGGAAAACACAAAAATTCCGGCATAATTCCATCAGCAACTCCGATGACGGCATTTTTTCCGGTAGAAATTTGATTCCAGCAACCGTCATCATTTTCCGTCATATTTCAGTATACATTCCGTCTAAATTCCGTCACACAAAACTCCGTCACACGTTCGTCAATTTTCCGATGTAAATTTCCGTCTATTTACCCACAAAAGTCCGACATGCATAATTTCCATCATTATTCCCTCTACATTCCGTCACCAATTATTTTCCCTCATTATTCCCATAAGTTTCCGTCATCAGTTATTCCGGCAAATTTCCTTCACGAATTATTTCCATCATTTTTCCCGCACATTTCCGTCATAGATAAAATGCGTCATTATTCCTATAACATTCAGTCACCAATTAATTCCATCATTATTCTAGCACAATTTCGTCAGCAATAATTTCCATCATTTATTCGGAAAAATTCCGTCATCGAGAAATATGCGTCAGTATTCCAATAACATTCAGTTACAAATTAATTCCATCATTATTCCCGCACAATTCCGTCTAAAAAATTTCCATCATTATTCCCGCACAATTCCGTCATATAAAATTTCCATCACTTATCTGGCAAAAATCCTTCAGCATAAATTTCCATCAATATGCCGGCAAAATTCCGTCAGCAATAATGCCGGTAAAATTCCGGCAGCAATAATGCCGGCAATATTCCGCCTTAATTCCTACACAATTCCGTCACCAGATACCATTTTTAATTAATTTTTTTTGATACAACATTTTCAATTTAATTGAACATTACATTAATTGCATTTTGAAAAACAATTTAATTTCATTTTGAAAACCAATTTAATTGCATTTTAAAAATTATTATTCGAAAAACAAACACAATATTTTTTCAAAATTGATTAGTAATTTAGCACATCTAGTGCTAAATTTCCCCTCTAGCCCTAACGACGTCCCCGATTCTCTTCATTCGATCTCTGAGTAGGCTGACCGCGGTTGTTTACCTGCGGACTTTGACTTGGAGGCGGAGGGTATGAAGGAGTTAACATCCTAAGCATGTCAGATTGGATTTGCATCATTTGCATCAATCGATCTATGGTTCCCTTCATATCTCTGATCTCAACCTCCTGTCGGGACTGAGAGCTATAAAGCTCGTCCATGCGCTCCAATTGGGCCTCATCTCCTGAGATATGCACTCGTCCGATTGTTGGGACCTTGATACGTGTGAGCTCGCGCTTGACTGACTGCCGGTTGAGGAGAACTTGTCCGATATTCATGTCGCCGATGGCCCATACAAATACGGTATCCCAGACCTGGGGTTAACACCCATGACAGTTGCAGAGGCCTCCACTAGCTCCTCATCTGGTACCTTTTTCCCTTTGGCATGTTTCCTTAGGACCACAACTTCAGCATCCTCGAGCTCTTTCTGTACATTTTCCAAGAAACATAAAAATGTTTTGTTACGAAATAAATCAAATATTTAAGATATTCAATCCCAACAGATACATGAATTCACACATTACATTTGGATTGACATTATATTTATAGTCAAAGTAGTGATGCGGAGACATAAAATTAGGTCATCACATACCCTTTTCGTTTCCGCGTCGGGGATCAAATATGTCCCATCCTTCCGCCTGAATTTCCGATCAAACATATTAGTGGGCAACAATTTTCGTTGATTACTCTTTTCCTAAACATATAACGAATGTTGATATTGTATTTGATAATGTAAATTAAAGTACTTTTAATATTTGTATTACCATATTTGCATGGTGAAAATGTGCTGGTCTCGACCAAAAGGCGTGCAACAACGGCCCGTTTCTAGCATACCGGGCCAAATATATTTGCTTTTTCTTCACTCCGGGCCTTGAATATTGGGTCCGTGTCGAAGCGCTCTTTTGATGCAAGCCGGTGATCATTTGTCAACCACTTCGGTCCTTTAGTCGTCCCCTTTCGCATGCCTTTCCAAGCATCTTGGAGTATCTTCCCCGCCTTCTTTCTGAAGTTGGCCTCAATTTGATCGTTGTGCGTTGGATCCCACCGGTACAAGCTCTGCATATTTGCGTTACGAAATTTGTAATATTATCTTACTATGTATCCCACTACGAAATGATTCAATATCGGAACAAAAACAGTTATTGTTATACAAATTTAATACCATTTACCTTAATATGTCGAAACCATTTCACCGGTGCATCTGGATCACACGTGCCAATTGTTGTCCAACCAACCTTAAAACCAAGGGCGATACATTGCAACCCGATTTTTTTAACAGCTGATGGTGGGTCAAAGTTGAAAAAATTACACGTGGGTAATGTACAATATTATTAGTTATGCAATGTCAATTAGTAAATGCAAAAGAATTCCCTTACTTGTCATCACCCGCTGGAACAATCCACGGTCGACCATCCTGTGACATCAAACCTATCCGTGTCATCTTATCTAGTCCGTCACTGCCCGAGATGTCACTCCTATATTAAATGATGTCCCCGATGTGCCATCTCCATCGTCATCATTCCTCAAACTATCCTGGGCTCCCTCATGACACTGGTCGTTGCCCTGTTCATCCGCCTGGAACGCCTCTTCATTGAAATTCATAAGTTCATCCAACTCGTATTCATTAGTACGTGGTGATGTTCTCTCTTCGTCCATTTGAACAGGTATTGGATCCTCCTGTACAGGCATAGTAGGTCTGTACACTTCCGGGCCTTGACGACCGTCGCCAGTTGACGGTGTTTGATGCTGTCTTTCCAGGCTTATTGTTTTCGGTTGGTGCATGTCAGTTAGCCTGGTTTGTGATAAACCAGGCGGACCTCTACCAGTGTCGATACTTCTTTTACCACATCCAGTACGCTTTAGTGGTGCCATATATATAACCTGTACAACAACCCACAGCCATGTTCACACATTAAATCAACTCTGAGGAATTATTGTAAATGGAATCAATAGTTCACTAGATAATATTGACATTAACTCTATCGGAATCAACCGGTCGGGAATCAAAAAACATATATTTTGGGTGAAGTGTACAGAACGTAAGACAGTGTGTTACCGACAAATCACAATGAAAGAAAGACGATTTCGGAATGACCTTACATGGGTTAAGAAACTGGCGTGTTCTAAAGCCAGCAGGCAGTTACGATTTCGGAATGACCTTCTTCGTTAGGAGCTGAGTTATGAAGAAAGACGATGTTTTCCAGTAGTAGATCTGAGATTCTGAGTTGTGTTAAAAATTAAGTTGTTACATAGACAGCGCTTTCAAAGTAAGTGCCGAATAAAAGAACCAATATACAGCGCTTCCAATATAACCACTGTCAAACATGTTATAGGACAACGCTTTAACAAAAAGCGCTGTCTTATATAGCACTTAAGATGGCGTTTTTTTAACTAAGCGCTGTCTTTTGGGAAATTTACGACAGTGCTTTTTATGGGAAGCGCTGTCGTATATGTAACATAAAATGACGTTTTTAAGATGAGCGCTGTTAAATACATATATACAACATCACTTTCTTGGGAAGCGCTGTCTTTTTTGTTAGTAACATCATCAAAATTTGTTTCTAGGCGCCTTTTATTTCATTTTCGTTTCTCGGCGCCTTTTCTTTCTTTTTATTTAGACTTCAAATTTTAAATTTAAAACTGAATCAACATTCATTTTATCTTATTACCTTACTTTAATACAGTGTCACATTATATTTTCAGTTCAGTTACACGAACATAGTATTAATTTTGTCCATATGTTTTCCCTGTATTGGACACTTTTATTTTTAAACAGACATTTGATTACATAAAAAAGGATAGTGTAATTACATTACAATGCCTTCAGAAAAATTAGAAATGTATGAGTTCACGAGAATTCGTTGGAATCATATTGGATATCTGCAATATCATCAGTTAAGTTATCTTCGTTGATGTCTTCTTCGGTGTACTCGTAAACTTCATCATCAGAGAGGTTCCCATATGAACCAACTTCGTTAATTACAGGCATCTCAGCTCCTAATTGACCGTCATCTTGGAATGGAACAGTTGCAACTTGATAGCACCAGAATACATGCATTTTAGGCAACCTTTACACTTATTGTTTCAATCATTCCTTTACGATTTCACTTGCTATTTGATGCTTTGTGGTTCATTTCAGGCCTATTACAGAGATTTAGCTGAGAACACAAGTGAGCAGTGATTTTGGAGCAAAAACAAGCGTTCCGGAGCAAAAATATGGTTTTTCGGGCATTACGGGACGTGCAGACTTCTCCGGAGTATTTTGGACCTAGAGAGCTCATTTGGTGTCCGATTTGGTCGATTCAAAGCTTGTTGGAAAGCTAACTCAAAGGGCTACAACTCTCTAGTTGGCGCCAAGACCAAATTCGGACACGCAAGAGGTCATGCGTTCGCATGAATGATTCATGCGAGCGCATGACACAAACCAGTCGCATGAAGAAAGCATGCGATCGCACAAACATATCATGCGATCGCATGATTCAGATCAGTCGCATGAGATATTGATGCGATCGCATAAAAGACCATGCGAGCTCAACTGAAGATCAACTTTCCAAGACCATGCGAACGCATGAATCCAGATCATGCGATCGCATGATACAAACCAGTCGCATGATATTATCATGCGAGCGCACGTTCCAGGCCAAGATCGCACAAGCTTCGACCTTTAGACATCGTGCGAACGCATGAATTTACATCATGCGAACGCATGATGTCGTAAAACAGCATGTTTTCTGACTTACTATAAAAGGAAATTAGGGTTTTTTTTGGCCGTGTGGTGTTTTTCTGGGAATTTTCTGGGGATTTGAAGAGAAGAAAGCTTGGAGGAGAAGCCAGAATTTTACATCATCATCAACAACTCGGATCGTGGATCGTCCTTCATGATTATTGCTCCATATTGGTTCTACAATACTAAACTCATCATTGTTTATGGTTTTCTGCTCATCCACTATTGATATGGGTTGTAATCTCACCATGAGTGAGTAGTGATATTGGTTGGGGTTCTATGAACCCCTAGGCATGTTTGTGACGTTTTGAATACCATGAATACAATTGATGAATAAATTTTACACACGATTCTTCTTCGTTTAATCTTAATGTTTTTGGATTACCTATGACATGTTTTTTGACAAGTCCGAAATAGGGATTCTAGTTGATTTCATGCTTGACGTAGCTAACCCCTGAAAAGTATGATTTCAAAGAAACTAAACGAAGAAGCATTAGGATTTTAGTGTTACATGGCGATGCTTTAATATTAATGAGAATGGCTTGAATTTAATAAGTGCATGATTTATTTAGCCAATAAAGCGCGAGTGTGAGGCTAGATAAATAATGCGCTATAGCACCAACAGAGCGCGAGTGTGAGGTGCTATGCGAGGTGTAACCTCTTGGTGCTAGGTTGTAGCGCGAGTTGAACCTAGTATTAACGTTACATGGCTAAACTCTATATGTGTATGTTTGAATTCATCAATGGTGTTCTAATTTGCCGTCACAATAATTGTCTAGGAGGGGATTGGAACCCTAGTCATCTTTAATTGATTGTTTACCTATTTCATCGACTAAATCTCTTTCTAGGATAGTCAATCATTTTGCTACCGACCTCTTTCGAGGCATTAAACCCCCCCCCCCCCCCCCCAAACCATTAGACACTCTAGATTTAATCGTAGCACTAATTAGTTTAATCACCTATCTTTTGGGTACGACCTTGGGTTTCCCAAGTCAAAATATAAATGTTTTGATTAACCGTGTTTGGCATAAGTATTTGATAATTCTTATTGAATATTTACACTGAATTACAACCGATCAAATGGCGCCGTTGCCGGGGATAGGTTAATTAACTATTGTGCTATTAGATTATCTAGCTTGTTTACTTTTCTCTGTTCCTTAGCCATTGCTTGTGTTGAGATTGACCTTGTCTATTTCTCTTGCCGCTCATTGCTAAGAATTTTCTTCGTTCTTGCAGGCACTTGAATGATCACAAGATTTCAAGGAAAGAAACACGTAGCAATTGGTTCTTCTTCAGATACTTCTCAACCACCCGTTAAGAGAGGGAGAGGTAGACCTCGCAAGAATCCAGTAGCTCCTATTCCGGCTATTGCTCCTGTTATTCCACCAGCTTTCCAAGGCCCTAGACCTCGCCCGCCTCCACTTTTAGACCCGCTACCTTATCTGCCACCGGGGTTTAGAATGGAGGAAGATCTTGAAAACCGAAATTTGCCACCAAGAGACAACCAAAATCGTGGGATTGATAGGCCCGAAATAGAAGATCCTCCAGCTAGAGGGGATGATAATAATGATAGACAAAACCGTAGGGACCCTCCTCCCCCTCGAAATCACAATCGAAACAATAGATACGAGGAAGAGGAGGATGAAGAAGAGGATGAAAGACCCGTAGGGGATCATATGATTCCCACACTTAGAGGAAACAGCTCGGTTATTCAACCCCCAGGAGAAGATGCCTTTGACTTCGACGTTAAATCGTCTCTAATACACATGATCACAAGTGACCAATTTCATGGTCAGGGGAACCCCTCCACCCATCTAGCCAACTTCCAAGAGAACTGTCGGATGTATAAACCGAAGAACGTGCCGTTGGAGAATGTATATCTCAAGCTATTCCCTTCGTCTTTATATGGGGAGGCTAAGGAATGGTTGCAAAACCATGATCCGGGAACCATCCGTACTTGGGAGCATTTGGCAAACGCCTTTCTCAACAAGTTTTTCCCTCCGTCCAGAACCAAGAAATACCAAGATTTCGTTCTTACATTTTCTCAGAGGGATAACGAGCTTTTCCACCAAGCGTACGATCGGTTCAAGCATTATTTGAGGGAGTGCCCTCATCACAATTTCAAACCGGAAGACTTGATGCGTTATTTCTACTTGGGAATGAGTAAAGAGGCCAAAAACCAGATGGACACGGCTAGTGGAGGAGCTATTATGGGTTTAACGGCAACCAGAGGTTTCAAAATCGTAGACAAAATCTCTTCAAACTCCGACAAATATCAAGGGGTAGACCACAAAAAGATGGCCAAGTCTAGAGACGACACCTCAAATTCTGAATTAAAGAGAGAAGTAGCCGACTTGTCTAAGAGAATGGAGAGTATGTTCAGTATGGTGAACTCTGTTGAAGCGACAAAGGCTAAAGCTGAAAAAGAAAGAGTCTCAGCGCAACAATCTTGTTTTTTGTGCTCTAGCACAAGACACTCTACCAAAAATTGTCCCGAAGGTAAATATGACGAAGATGATGATGGCTATGAGGAGGCGCATTTTGTAAACCAACAAAGAAGCTACAATCAAAATGTGAACCCCACCTCGAGGAACTATGAGCCTCCACAAAAGAGGATGTATAATGACTCTAATTTCGCCTCAAGACCTCAAGGGCAAGGAAACTATCAAGGAAACTACCAAGGGAGCAATCAAAGGCAAGGATATAATTCTAGCTCTAATCAAAATCAAGGGCAAGGCTCATTCTCAAACCAAGGGCAGAATTCATATTCCAATCAAGGCCAAGGTTCAAATCAAAATTCTCAAAATTATCAAGGGAATCACCAAAGTCAAAAGCCATATCAAGGTAAAGCTCATATGAATGAGCAAGGAAATTCTTCCTCTAGCTCTCAAGAAAGCTCCATGATGTCTATGATGGCACAAATGATGGAGGATAACAAAGAAAGCAAAGAGAGCACTAGAAGAATGGAGGCCAAATTGAATGAATTAGCGGGCGAGAACAAAAGACTATCCAAAGAGATCACCCAATTGAAGCAAGTAGGGAAACTCCCTTCTTAACCGGATGTAAGGTCTATAGAGCATTGCAATGCCATTTTCCTTGAAGATGAAGAGCAATACATCACGCAAGTCGATGCCATAACGTTGAAGAGTGGGAGAGTCCTTCCCAATCCTCATGGAGAGCCGAGCCCTAGTAACAAGGAAATTGAGTTGGAAATTACCCATGAAAATCCTGAAATTGGACTTCAAGTTCCCGCAGGAATAGAGAAAGAGAAGGAAGAACCAGTTTTGACGAGGAAATATGTGCCAATGGTTCCCTTCCCCCAAAGACTCAACAAAGGCAAGTTAGATCTTCATTTCAAACGGTTTGTGGAAATGCTGAAAAAGTTATATGTTACTCTCCCATTCCACGAAGTCATCGCTCAAAATCCTATCTACTCAAAGTTCTTAAAAGATATTGCATCCGGACGTAGAGTTGTTGAAGAATCTAGCATGGTAGCCTTAAACCATGAGTGCAGCGCCCTTTTCTCAGAACAAATACCTCTCAAAATGAAAGACCCTGGCCGATTCACTATCCCGTGCTCTATTGGCGCCGTGAGCTTTGAAAACCCACTAGCCGACCTTGGTGCTAGTGTGAGTGTTATGCCGCTAGCGACCTATCATAGACTGGGGCTAGAAGGAATGAGGGGTACCCCAATGGTGATGCAACTCGCCGATGGAACCACGAGGAAACCCGAGGGATTAATAGAGGATGTTCCTATCAAGATAGACAAATTCCACTTACCTTGTGATTTTGTAGTGATGGACACGGGGAATAATCTCAACACGTCTCTTATTTTCGGGCGCCCTTTCCTAGCTACCGCCAATTTTAAAGTTGATCTAGGGAAAGGAAAACTGACATTGAAAATTGGGGGAGAAAAGATTAGAATAGAAAAGCCTATGGATGAACAAGAAGCTATACAAAAGCCGTGTAATTCAGAAGAGCAAAAGAGTACTTGGGCCGAGAATGATGGGGTAAAGAAAGTAACAAAGAAAGACTTGTACAAGTCGATTGATCCCGACGAAGACCCTCCTATTGATCACCAAAATGTGTTCTCTTGCCAAGATGGGTTGAATAAAAAAGCAAAAGCTAAAACGGTAAAAGGGAGGAAGCAAGCATCGCTTTGGAAAAAAGCTGTTAAGCAAGTTGCTTGCAACTCTTCGAAGAACCCGGATTGAATCCTCCACTTCGTGCAATACCGCTAGAGAAGGGATCCCGCTCGGGACTTCTCTAAGCGTGCTTCTTATCTCCTAAGAGGAGAATCGGCTCCGTCTTAGCCAAGACGTTAAACTAGGCTTGTGAGTGTTTTCCCTCCCGATCTTTAAGTATATCTATTTTGATTGGATTTCTATTTACTTCGTGCAAGAATTTGAGGATATGAACTATGCATGTGTGAATGCCTATTTTTGATGATTTCTTAACATGTGCTTAGTTAACTAGATGTCTTGATAGGGCATAAGTGTGGGGTGTTGAAATTTTGTGCATGAGTGTTGATGTACGATTTGAGATTGCCTTAGAAATTTCTGTCCATAACTCCGTGCGTTCGCACAGATTGTTCGTGCAGTCGCACAAAGGGCCTTTCCTTCACTCCATTAAGATCGAATAAATTCCATGCGTTCGCACACTTATTTCATGCCACTGCCCACATTTGTGCGTTCGCACAAACCCTAGCATGCGTTCGCATGCCCTTCTAGTGCCCTTCTAGTGCGGTCTTGTGATGAAATTTTGAGTTGACTTGCATGATGTTGATACATTTACGATGATGATTTCCCCTACCTTGTATGCTTAACACTCTCATTCTTAGTTTCATGTCTTATAGAAGAAAAAGGGGAATCATCATTCGAATATTTTGTGCAAGATCAGTCGCCCAAGGACTAGACGCGCATGGCAACATCTCTCGCATTGAAAAGGGCTACCTCCAAACGAGAGAAGTTTTTCTTAACTCTCTCTTTGCTTTCCATTCTATTCATTGCTTAGGGACTAAGCAATTGCTAAGTGTGGGGTGGCCTATGTTTTGACATGTTTTGACTACATGAGATGTTTGTGCTTGCTAGATATGCCTTCACGTTTAAAATCCAATCAACTTATGCTTAGGGAAAAGCACTTGCACTACGCACAATTCATCCAGGAATTTGAAATATTAATGAAAACAAAAAGTCTAGGCAAGGCTACAATTTTCGAAAAACTTCATCTTTAAATTCAACTAGTCGTGCATGATTTCACTTGATTGATCCTTTAGATGACTAATGGATTGGATTGTTGATTTTCATTCTTGAGGATCAAAGCATCTACTAGCATTTCTTTATCATTTATTCTAAGCTTTTTCTCGTTGAGACTAAAGAGTTGATCTTTGAAAGCATAAAATCGAAAAAATATAATTTTAAAACTCTTGCATGCCATGACTGCCTTTAGGTGACCTTAGTGACCTTGTTTGTCTTGTGAATTTGTCTTGTTGGTTTGTCATGCTCCATTTTTCACACTTAGCCCTTTGTCAAAGTTCTAAGTGTGGGGTCAAAAGAGGGCAAGAAAAAAAAAGGAAAAAATAGAAAGAAAAAAAGTGTGAAATAAGCCCCAAATCCCTTCCTTATGATCGATCACCATTAGGAAGAATTTTAAAGAAGTATGTGCTAAGTGCCGAGGGTTAGGAAGGTAAGTTCCCCCTCGAAAGTGCTTAGTACGGCTTCTACCCCCTTTAATGTTTCAATTAGACTTGACAATCGGCTATTCCGCCATTCTCTAGCATGAAAACCGATAAAACAATTGATACTTCCTAGCAAGAATTCACTAAGGGACGAACCTCGTATTCTTTTATACTTAGGCATGATATGACTTGCAAGTGTATACAAAAAAATGTAATGTTGGAACTCCTCTTCTCTTATGACTAAGTGACCTTTGCGTCCTAGGCTTGAGAATGAGTTCAAAGCTCACAAGCCAATGGACTAGCCTCCTTGCTAGCATTTGTGAGTGATCCAACAAGATTTCTTTGCAACTATTTGATCACTTTCTTGAAGTCACCAATATAGAAAATGACTAGAATCCTTGATTAAAGATTTATTAGTCTTTGCTTTGATTTGCTTGAATGTCTTAATTCATGAATTTCCATAAGGATTCGAAAAAGGTTTCATGTAGTGATTGAAATGCACGCATCTAGTTGAATACACTATGAACTTCATGGAAAACACCTTGCCTAGTACTTTGACATTTATGAACTTAAAATGCCTATTTGGATGATTGTTCTCTTTGTGGGATTTGTGAGTATTCCCGTGTCTGAAAACTCTCAGGAGACTACAACTCCTCCACTAGGGTAGCCTAGGGGTTTAAAGGCTTAGTGCATTCGCTAAATGCACTCGTGTCACCTACGAAAGTGGTTTATCATAAGTAATTTTTGCTTCTTAGTATTTTCGGGTAGTTTAGTAACCATGTGGAGTTTTCCTTGGACGGACCCTTAGTAGTTGAAATGAAATGTCGTTGATGATCTACATTATTAGTTTGCTCGGGACGATCAAACGTTAAGTGTGGGGTGATTTGATAGCACTAGAATACATGCATTTTAGGCAACCTTTACACTTATTGTTTCAATCATTCCTTTACGATTTCACTTGCTATTTGATGCTTTGTGGTTCATTTCAGGCCTATTACAGAGATTTAGCTGAGAACACAAGTGAGCAGTGATTTTGGAGCAAAAACGAGCGTTCCGGAGCAAAAATATGGTTTTTCGGGCATTACGGGACGTACAGACTTCTCCGGAGTATTTTGGACCTAGAGAGCTCATTTGGTGTCCGATTTGGTCCATTCAAAGCTTGTTGGAAAGCTAACTCAAAGGGCTACAACTCTCTAGTTGGCGCCAAGGCCAAATTCGGACACGCAAGAGGTCATGCGTTCGCATGAATGATTCATGCGAGCGCATGACACAAACCAGTCGCATGAAGAAAGCATGCGATCGCACAAACATATCATGCGATCGCATGATTCAGATCAGTCGCATGAGATATTGATGCGATCGCATAAAAGACCATGCGAGCTCAACTGAAGATCAACTTTCCAAGACCATGCGATCGCATGACACAAACCAGTCGCATGACATTATCATGCGAGCGCACGTTCCAGGCCAAGATCGCACAAGCTTCGACCTTTAGACATCGTGCGAACGCATGAATTTACATCATGCGAACGCATGATGTCGTAAAACAGCATGTTTTCTGACTTACTATAAAAGGAAATTAGGGTTTTTTTGGCCGTGTGGTGTTTTTCTGGGAATTTTCTGGGGATTTGAAGAGAAGAAAGCTTGGAGGAGAAGCCAGAATTTTACATCATCATCAACAACTCGGATCGTGGATCGTCCTTCATCATTATTGCTCCATATTGGTTCTACAATACTAAACTCATCTTTGTTTATGGTTTTCTGCTCATCCACTATTGATATGGGTTGTAATCTCACCATGAGTGAGTAGTGATATTGGTTGGGGTTCTATGAACCCCTAGGCATGTTTGTGACATTTTGAATACCATGAATACAATTGATGAATAAATTTTACACACGATTCTTCTTCGTTTAATCTTAATGTTTTTAGATTACCTATGACATGTTTTTTGACAAGTCCGAAATAGGGATTCTAGTTGATTTCATGCTTGACGTAGCTAACCCCTGAAAAGTATGATTTCAAAGAAACTAAACGAAGAAGCATTAGGATTTTAGTGTTACATGGCGATGCTTTAATCTTAATGAGAATGGCTTGAATTTAATAAGTGCATGATTTATTTAGCCAATAAAGCGCGAGTGTGAGGCTAGATAAATAATGCGCTATAGCACCAATAGAGCGCGAGTGTGAGGTGCTATGCGAGGTGTAACCTCTTGGTGCTAGGTTGTAGCGCGAGTTGAACCTAGTATTAACGTTACATGGCTAAACTCTATATGTGTATGTTTGAATTCATCAATGGTGTTCTAATTTGCCGTCACAATAATTGTCTAGGAGGGGATTAGAACCCTAGTCATCTTTAATTGATTGTTTACCTATTTCATCGACTAAATCTCTTTCTAGGATAGTAAATCATTTTGCTACCGACCTCTTTCGAGGCATTAAACCCCCCCCTCCCCAAACCATTAGACACTCTAGATTTAATCGTAGCACTAATTAGTTTAATCACCTATCTTTTGGGTACGACATAGGGTATCCCAAGTCAAAATATAAATGTTTTGATTAACCGTGTTTGGCATAAGTATTTGATAATTCTTATTGAATATTTACACTGAATTACAACCGATCACAACTTCCATGTCTATTGCGTTTGTTGGTTTTACTGGACAAACTGCAACTCAGTCCTGATTATTTTGTCCTGCTAATCCCGGAAACGTAACATAGTATACTTGAATCGCTTGCTGAGCGAGAATGTATGGGTCGTAATGCATGTACGGTCTATGAGTGTTGACGATGACAATGCCATTAGCCGGGTATGACTTAACAAATTGAGGATCGTACCAACGACACTTGAACAAGACAACCCTTAGCCTATGATGGGTTCTACATCTCATGTAAATTATTTCTTCAATCACCCCGTAGTAGTGTATTCCCTCTGTCCCCTTCACGTAAACATGACTGTTCACCGTATTCCTCCCTTCGTCGTGGCCCTCGATGTGAAATTTGTAGTTGTTAACTTTGTATGTTGCCGAACATATTACGTCAGAGTGAAATCCAGAGGACAAGTGGTGAACCCATTGTGGTAGTGATACGGTTTCTCCAAGCTCCCAAACCTGGACAAAATATGGACGAGTTAATGCATATATGTGACAGTGGAAATAAGGAAATATATGTGCAGAAAATTTATAACACTTACATGCGAATGAAGCCACTCAAGAAAATCCTTTAATATAGTGTCGTATACTTGGCGGTCATTGAACCGGGGATGTGATTGTCTTAAGTGGCTCTCAAATAATGCCAAATATTGTTCAACTTCAGGTGTGTTGCTGAAGATGTAATGAGTCGCTTTAGCATATTCGTTGCTATCCAGAACCCTACGAATTAAGATGCTCCCAGCCACTCCTAGGTAATTAAGAATAGAAATCTGAGGGTCATCGCAATCTTCTGCCGCAACTTCATTACTTTTTAAGCGTGTAAAGGTCGTTGTTAACTCAGCATCTAGGTAATCCAATCCCAAATATGAAGTCTCCAACTACATATAAGCGTTAACGATACTTGCTTCCACCTCAGCTCTATTTCCTTTTTGGCCCAACTGTTTAAGATGATATATGAAACGCTCAAATGGATACATCCAACGATAATGGACTGGACCGCCAAGCAGCACCTCATCAGCCAAATGAATTGGGAGGTATTCCATTGAATCAAAAAAGGAAGGGGGGAATATTGTCTCTAGCTTACACAATGTCGAAGCAATGTTCCTCTGCCAATGTTCCATTAGCTCAATGTGAAGTGAGGATGCACAGAGGTCTCGAAAAAATGTGCACAACTCTGATACATCTTCCCATATCTGTTTTGGTACAAAACCCTTGAAGGCAATAGGCATTAACCGCTCATGAATACATGTGCGTCGTGTGACTTGTACCCCACTAGCTTTAGGGTACTCAAATCAACCTTATTCCCCAAGTTAGAAGAAAAACCATCAGGAAACTTCAAAGACTTGACCCAAACAAGTACAAGTTTTTGTTGTTCTCTTGTAAGCTGATACTTACCCTTGTTAGCCACCAGACGATTTCGAATAGTTTTCAGTTCTAGTTCCGGTCTCCGACAATATAACCCGATATCTTTTCTGCACTTTACACCGTCATCATTTGTTTTCCCCTTCACATCCATGATAGTGTTGAATAAATTTTCGAAAAAATTATTCTCATTGTGCATAACATCAAGGTTATGCCTAAGCTTGATGTCCACCCAGTATGGAAGTTCCCAGAAAATTGATTTCTTCATCCAATTGTGCCACACCCCGAAGCCTTCCAACACCTCATTCGTACCTTGCTCCCATATATATTTTAAGTTACGAACTCTTTCAAAAACTTCGTGACCTGAGCGATATGGGAATGGACTGTCGAAGTTTGTTCGATCTCTATAGAAATTCCTCGAATTCCACCGATACGAATGATTCTGTGATAAAAACTGTCTATGACAACCAAAATAAGACACTTTTCTTCCATTCTTCAACAAAAATGTCTTAGTGTCCTCCATACTGCATGGGCATCCGAGTTTCCCTTGGGTTGCCCACCCCGATAGCATTGCATACGCCAGGAAATACGATACAGTCCACATCAAAGCTGCCCGCATAGTAAAACAATCTTTTTGACTAGCATCATATGTTTCGACCCCAACACTCCAAAGATGTACCAAGTCATCAATAAGGGTCTCTCAAGTGATAAGTTTGAATTGTTTCGACATATGCTTGGAATCACAAAATCATGTATCAAGAAGGAGTGTTGAATATTGATACACGGGTGGGCCCACATGAAGAAAAACATGTGCATGGAAAGCTATATCACATTCAACATTGTCTGCAAACTACCCATTTCGCCTACTTTTTGCACAGTAGAGTTTGGCTTTAAAAGGGAGCAAAGTCGAACTTGTTATGAAACCGACTAAAATAACTAAACTTTTAATGCAAATGGAGCACTTGAATAAAGAGAGAAGGAGGAGGTAAAAGGTGTAAAGGGATGATCTTATTTACGTCATCCAATCATGCTATTTATAGCACAAGTGAGGAGACAACTTTGCACAAATTTTGGCTTGACAAGCTTGTTGCTTGTTGTAGGATGTAATAGGGTAGGGGGTAAAACATGTATGAGCATTCCACACGTTACCCTTTCATAACACTCCCCCTTGGGATGCTCATTTTAAGTGTTCATGCTGCCTCATTAAAAACCTTACTAGGAAGAACCCAGTGGGATAAAAACCACAGTAAGGGAAAAAGAGTGCAACCATGTCGAGCTCCCCCTCATCTTGACATGGGTGATTTCTTAATAAATCTCGTAGCTTTCGCATTCCGATGTCATGAATATGTTTTCTGAGTACCGAAGTTGGGAGAGCCTTTGTAAGAAGATCCGCTGAGTTGTCACAGGAACGAACATACTGAAGGCTGATAACATTGCTCTTTTCCAGCTCTTAGGTAAATGAAAAGAACTTCGGAGGGATATGCTTCGTTCTGTCACTTTTAATAAATCCTTCCTTCATTTGAGCAACACATGCAGCATTATCCTCATAAAGTGTGATTGGATCATTTGCTGGTAGAAGACCGCTTATAGTTCTGATATGTTGTGTCATGGATCTCAGCCACACACATTCACGACTTGCTTCGTGTAATGCGATGATCTCAACGTGGTTTGATGATGTTACAACGAGTGTGTGTTTCTGAGAACGCCAAGAGATTTCAGTTCCTCCACATGTAAATACATGGCTAGTCTGGGACTTCGCTTTATGTGGATCTTACAAGTAACCTGCATCTGCATAAACAATCAAAACTGGTTTTGTATTGTTAGGATAAAATAATCCTAAGTTAATCGTTCCTTGAAGATAACAAAACACATGCTTGATTCCATTCCAGTGTCTTTTGGTAGGAGCTGAGCTAAACCTGGCTAATAAATTAACAGCAAAAGCTATGTCAGGTCGAGTACAATTAGCAAGGTACATACGAGCTCCAATCGCACTAAAATATGGTACTTCTTGACCAAGAATCTCTTCAGATTCTTCACATGGACGAAATGGATCTTTGTCTACATCAAGGGATCTAACGACCATTGGGGTACTTAATGGGTTTGATTTATCCATATTGAATCTCTTTATTATCTTTCTCGTGTAATTTGATTAATGCACAAGTATTCCACTTTGCATATGCTCAATCTGTAATCCGAGACAATATCCCGTTCTCCCAAGGTCTTTCATTTCAAATTTCATTTTCAAGTACGAGATTACTTCATGAATCTCTTCATTTGTTCCAATGATATTCAAATCATCGACATACACAACGATAATCACACACCCGAATGTTTTTTTCTTAATGAAGACGCAAGGGCAAAGAGGGTCATTGACATATCCCTTTTGCAACAGGTATTCACTTAACCGGTTGTACAACATGCGTCCGGATTGCTTTAACCCATATAAAGATCTTTCTGGTTTGATCGAATATCTTTCTCTGGGCATTGGACTTGATGCTGCAGGCATCTTGAATCCTTCAGGGATTTTCATGTAAATATTAGTATCAAGTGATCCGTATAAATAGGCTGTAACAACATCCATAAGGTGCATTTTTAATTTCTCATGGACTGCTAGACTGATAAGGTATCGAACGTAATTCCATCCATCACAGTAGAATATGTTTCTTCAAAGTCGATACCAGGTCTTTGAGAAAAACCTTGTGCAACAAGGCGAGCCTTGTATCTCACAATCTCATTTTTTCCGTTTCTCTTTCGGACAAATACCCATTTGTATCCAACGGGTCTCACACCTTCAGGAGTCAGCACTATTGGTCCACAGACCTTGCGCTTGTCAAGCGAGTCTAGTTCAGCATCGATTGCCTTTTTCCAATCAGCCCAATCGTGTCAGTTTTTACATTCAGTCACTGACTGAGGTTCAGGATCCCCATTATTTTCGTCCATGAATTCACATGCCTGACTATAAGAGAATGCATCATTGATGGACACATTTCAGTTCCATCTTATACCAGTATTGGCATAATTAATCGAAATTTCTCGATTCTCCTCATTGTGTATTTCTACAGGAGTATGTTCTTCCATTTTGGAGTCATCTTGTATCTCTACTCCTTTTCTTTTCGGAGGATTTTTATTTTAGAACCAGGTGCCTTCCACGCTTTAGGCGTGTTATGATTTCATGAGTGACTTTATTTTCAAGCTTCCATTTCGGGACTTCAATTTGAACTGGAGCATTCTCAGCTGGTATGTGAGATTTAGTCACTCTCTTTGTGTCTGTAAATGCATAAGGAAGTTGATTTGCTATTTCTTGCAAATGCAAAATACTTTGTACTTTCCCTTCACAATCCTTTGTGTAGGGATCAAAATGCAATAATGTTGGTACTAGGGGAGAGCAAATGGTAATTTACCGTTTTACCGTTTACCGATTTATCGAAATGTCAAAATCTATTCCGTTTACCGTTACCGATTTACCATTTTACCGATATTTCGGTAAAACGGTAAATCGGTAAATTTCGGTAAATTTACCGATTTTACCAAAAATTATTATTTTTCTAATTTTTTAAATATATATTATAAATCTTGTAAATATATATGTTGATTTTTAATATATATAAATATTTTTTTAATTTTTTTCTTTATAATATATAATTTTTTTATTTATAATTTTCGGTAAAACGGTAAAACGGTAAATTTACCGATTTTAGAATTTATTCCGTTTACCGACTTATTTTTACCGTTGGTAAATTTACCGATTTACCGTTTTACCGAACCGAATTGATTCGGTAACGGTAAATTTACCGACGGTAAACGGTAATTACCGAATTTTGCTCTCCCCTAGTTGGTACAGACCAAGTAATTTCTTTTTCCAACTATTTTCTTTCTCCCCCTAATGTTGGAAACTTTTCCTCATCAAAATGGCAATCAGCAAAACGAGCTGTGCAAACATTACCAGTTTGAGGTTCTAGATATTTAACAATAGATGGACTTTCGAAGCCTACATAAATGCTAAGACTTCTCTGTGGTCCCATCTTTGCTCTTTGGGGTGTAATATTGCATGACCCCATACCGAAGTAGGGAGCATTGTTCTCATTACCAAAGGCCTAGCAATAAGCTGAAGGCGTTTGATCAGTGATTCAGCCAGACCATTTTGTGTATGGACATGAGCAATAGGATGCTCAATCGTAATCCCAACTGACATACAATAATCATCGAATGTCTGAGATGTGAATTCACCGAAATTATCAAGTCTGATCTTCTTGATTGTATGATCAGGAAATTGAGCTCGTAATTTGATTATTTGAGCAAGCAATTTTGCAAATGCCATATTGCGGGTTGATAACAGACATACGTGTGACCATTTGCTAGAGGCATCTATCAATACTAAGAAGTATCGAAATAGTCCACATGGTGGGTGAATAGGCCCACATATATCACCTTGAATTCGTTCAAGAAACATAGGTGATTCCGCTTCAACCTTTCCCGGTGAAGCCCTTATGATCAGCTTTCTTAGAGAACAAGCTTTACATGGGAAAACATTTCCTTGAGGGATCTTTTGATCCTTCAGTGGATGCCCTTGTGAATTTTTAAGTATTCTTTGCATCATAGTTGAACCAGGATGACCCAATCGGTCATGCCATGTGGTTAGTGCTGAAGGTTTGATAACTACCATATTTGACTCAATTGCATTCAAATATGTATAATGCAATCCGGTAGGGAGCATTGGTAGTTTTTCTGAAACACATTTAGTTCCAGATTTATATGTTGTGAGCAACATATATTTCATGCTATTTTCAGTTATAGACTGAGTATCAAATCCATGAGAATATATATCATTGAAACTTAACAAGTTTCGTTTGGACCTTGGTGAAAATAAGGCATCATTTATCGTAAACTTTGTGCCATTCGGCAATATAAAGTTTGCCTCGCCAATTCCCTCAACCAGGTCTGCAGGACCTGATATTGTATTCACAATTGTTTGTGTTGGTTTCATCTTTGAAAAATATCTTTTATCCTTCAGGATAGTGTGCGTTGTCCCACAATCAAGTATGCAAATTTCTTCAATGTTAATCCCTTTGTTGGCTTGATGATTATCTTTGTCCATATTAAAACTTTAAATAAAAACAAAGAATATGTTAAGAAAGGTAATGGAATAAAACATTGTACTAGTTTATTTCAGATCTTAAAAGAAACATGCAGATAAACATCGGACAACTTGGCTTCATTCCCAAAAAGGGGATTAGATAGTCCCATCATCTGTGTGCTCATTGAGGTTGTCACCCAGACTCACAAAATCAAAGTGGGTGAAGTCATTTATCGGGTTCTCAATGAAGTTGACTTCCTTCCCCTTCCCCTTTTCAAATTTCTGAAAGAGCTCGCATAAGTGCTTTGGAGCTCGACAGACTTTAGCCCAATGGCCTTTGGTCCCGCATCTGAAACAAGTAGTTTCATAACCTTTCGAGGGGCTGGGGTCATTTTTCTTTTTGTAGAAATTCTCATGATTCTCCCATCTTGATGGTTCTTGTGGCCATATTTGGTGATCTTGTAAGGTGAATTATGAAAATAACCACCTCGACCACGTCCTTGACCACGACCTCGACCTCGCCCACAACCTCGGCTATGCTCTCGACCCTGAAGATGATCTCTATGTTCAGTTCTGTCGAAACAAATAGCATTCACTTCAGGCAATACCTTTGAGCCAGTCGGGCGAGATTGATGGTTCTTTATGAGCATCTCATTATTTTTCTCTGCGATGAGGAGACAAGCAATCAATTCTGAATACCTTTGGAAACCCCGCACACGATATTGTTGTTGCAGGGTCACATTTGATGCATGAAATGTGGAAAAAGTCTTTTCCAGCATTTCATCATCTGTTTTTATATCTCCGTAGAACCTCAATGGGTTACAATTCTAAACATTGCAGAGTTGTATTCACTGACTTTTTTAAAGTCTTGGAACCGTAAAGCAGTCCATTCATCGCGGTAAATTGGGAGCATCACAGCCTTTTGATGGTCATATCTCTCTTTGAGATTTTTCCACAGTTCACATGGTTTTTTCACTGTGAGGTACTCATTTTTTAGATCCTCAAGTACATGACGGCGAATGAAAATCAAAGATTTTGCCATGTCTATTTCTGAGGGTTTATTTCCCTCCTTGATTGTCTCAATGAGACTCATTGATTGCAAATGTATTTCTATGTCCATTGTCCAGGACATGTAATTGGTCCCAGCAATGTCAAGGGGACTGAAGTCTAGTTTCACCAAGTTTGTCATGATGTTCACTAAAACAAAACAAGTAATTTTTATTAATTCAAGATATACAAGTCTACAAATAGTGTAAAGAAGAAAAAGGCATACATGAATCCTAGCATTGCTAAACAATCATAAAATTCATCCGGTTTTAGATCCCCGGTGAAATTATAAATAGTGAGTACTACAATAATTGTTGCAACAAAGACCAATAGTAAGCTAGACATTTTATTGCTTTGGAAATTTTGAGTGTGTTTGAAGTGTGAAGTAGAAGAGAAAATGTGATTTAGTGTAGTTGAATGAAAACACATTTATAGGGAAAACTAGCCGTTTATAGCCGTTAGGTTACCGTTGTGTATGGGTTAATTCATGCTAAGGTTTAATTAGAAACGTAATGCAATTAATTACCATGTTAGGATAGACATGTATAGTATAAATGCTATTAACCATAGGAATGAAGTAGTAAAATAATTGTAATTCACATCATATTATTTTACGGTGGCTGAGCCTCCTTTGTATAGTAATATGATGTTATACAATAACAAGTAATAAACATAAAAATTTATACATGAAGTAAGGAAATTTGTAGTTCACATCATACTATTATACGGTGGCCGAGCCTACTTTGTATAGTAGTATGATGTTATACAATTGCGAGTAATAAGCAAAAAAAATGTAATACATAAAGTAAGTAAAGTTTGTAATTCACATCATATTACTTGGTATAGTAATATGATGTTATACAATGATAAGTAATAAACATAAAAGGCTTCAATGTATGATTTATTATACTTACGGTTTGGAGCTTACGTGATGAAAAGGTAGAGCGTTCGTGCTGATAACGTGTTATGAAACCGACTAAAATAACTAAACTTGTAATGCAAATGGAACACTTGAATAAAGAGAGAAGGAGGAGGTAAAAGGTGTAAAGGGATGATCTTATTTACTTCATCCAAGCATGCTATTTATACCACAAGTGAGGAGACAAATTTGCACAAATTTTGGCTTGACAAGCTTGTTGCTTGTTGTAGGATGTAATAGGGTAGGGGGTAAAACATGTATGAGCATTCCACACGTTACCCTTTCATAACAGAACTAAAGAAAATCATCCCTCTTCCTCCCTAGCTTCATTCCATCTTCCTCAGTTAAATTGAGTTTCAATTGAGAGTTTATCTCTATAGTATTTTCTAGCTTATTTGTACGGGGGTGTTTTCGTTCTAATACAATAAATCAAATTGTTTTTTCCTATACAGTCCACCAAAATTAGTAAGAATTGTGTGCCACATTTATTGTGATCCTGGAAGGATTAGTAATAATCCGTACATTTTTGTCATTTATAATAATAATAGTATCTGTATAGTAAATGTGTAATAAATGATCAGTCTACTGCTTCATTTTGATATGTAAGCAGAGGCCATATTTTGGTTTCCCTATAAGATTGTAAGCAGGGTTGGGTTTGTCCTATGGGCGAAGGTGTAGAGCCAAATTGAAAAGAACGGATCATTACCTTGTTTTTTTTCTTTGAAAGTTAATTATCAGAATAGTAATTTAAAGGGGGCAAACTGGAAATAATAGATTATTGACGCCCTGTTTTTTTTTGTAATTTAATTATGAAAAATAATTAGGTGTTTTCTATTGACGACAAAAACTAGTATTGTAAAATGCAGGAACAATTATTAATTAAAAACTTAAAGAAGGCAAACTGGAAATATTAGATTTGTTATGAAAATATTTAGGATTTGTGGATGTAGAGAAAATATGTGAAGAGAGAAAAGTGGAGAGAGGAAGAGATTTCTTATTTTCATTGATAGAAAATCTGTACAAATGATTCGTTTTTATAGGGGTATATGAAAGACTAAGTGACATTGCCGTATGAAAGATTAAGAGTCATACAATATTAATATCAATATTCATATCAAGATTGACATTTTTTTTGTAATTTATTATAAAAAATAATTAGGTGTTTTTTATTGGTGACAAAAATTAATGTTGGAAAAGCGTAAGAAACAGTGAACAACTATTAAGCATGTGGTGGTCAAGTGGTTGAATTATTGCCTTACATTCACAATGTCAAGGATTTTTTTTATGGTGGGTTTTTTACATGTCATACACACTACAAATTTTTTGATAAATTCCGTCAGCAGAAAAGTGATGGAAAATTGGTGGAATGTTGACGGAAAACACAAAAATTCCGGCATAATTCCATCAGCAACTCCGATGACGGCATTTTTTCCGGCAGAAATTTGATTCCAGCAACCGTCATCATTTTCCGTCATATTTCAGTATACATTCCGTCTAAATTCCGTCACACAAAACTCCGTCACACGTTCGTCAATTTTCCGATGTAAATTTCCGTCTATTTACCCACAAAAGTCCGACATGCATAATTTCCATCATTATTCCCTCTACATTCCGTCACCAATTATTTTCCCTCATTATTCCCATAAGTTTCCGTCATCAGTTATTCTGGCAAATTTCCTTCACGAATTATTTCCATCATTTTTCCCGCACATTTCCGTCATAGATAAAATGCGTCATTATTCCTATAACATTCAGTCACCAATTAATTCCATCATTATTCTAGCACAATTTCGTCAGCAATAATTTCCATCATTTATTCGGAAAAATTCCGTCATCGAGAAATATGCGTCAGTATTCCAATAACATTCTGTCACAAATTAATTCCATCATTATTCCCGCACAATTCCGTCATAAAAAATTTCCATCATTATTCCCGCACAATTCCGTCATATAAAATTTCCATCACTTATCTGGCAAAAATCCTTCAGCATAAATTTCCATCAATATGCCGGCAAAATTCCGTCAGCAATAATGCCGGCAAAATTCCGTCAGCAATAATGCCGGCAATATTCCGACTTAATTCCTACACAATTCCGTCACCAGATACCATTTTTAATTAATTTTGTTTGATATAACATTTTCAATTTAATTGAACATTACATTAATTGCATTTTGAAAAACAATTTAATTGCATTTTGAAAAACAATTTAATTGCATTTTAAAAATTATTATTCGAAAAACAAACACAATATTTTTTCGAAATTGATTAGTAATTTAGCACATCTAGTGCTAAATTTCCCCTCTAGCCCTAACGACGTCCCCGATTATCTTCATTCGATCTCTGAGTAGGCTGACCGCGGTTGCTTACCTGCGGACTTTGACTTGGAGGCGGAGGGTATGAAGGAGTTAACATCCTAAGCATGTCAGATTGGATTTGCATCATTTGCATCAATCGATCTATGGTTCCCTTCATATCTCTGATCTCAACCTCCTGTCGGGACTGAGAGCTATAAAGCTCGTCCATGCGCTCCAATTGGGCCTCATCTCCTGAGATATGCACTCGTCCGATTGTTGGGACCTTGATACGTGTGAGCTCGCGCTTGACTGACTGCCGGTAGAGGAAAACTTGTCCGATATTCATGTCTCCGATGGCCCATACAAATACAGTATCCCAGACCTGGGGTTAACACCCATGACAGTTGCAGAGGCCTCCACTAGCTCCTCATCTGGTACCTTTTTTCCTTTGGCATGTTTCCTTAGGACCACAACTTCAGCATCCTCGAGCTCTTTCTGTACATTTTCCAAGAAACATAAAAATGTTTTGTTACGAAATAAATCAAATATTTAAGATATTCAATCCCAACAGATACATGAATTCACACATTACATTTGGATTGACATTATATTTATAGTCAAAGTAGTGATGCGGAGACATAAAATTAGGTCATCACATACCCTTTTCGTTTCCGCGTGGGGGATCAAATATGTCCCATCCTTCCGCCTGAATTTCCGATCAAACATATTAGTGGGAAACAATTTTCGTTGATTACTCTTTTCCTAAACATATAACGAATGTTGATATTGTATTTGATAATGTAAATTAAAGTACTTTTAATATTTGTATTACCATATTTGCATGGTGAAAATGTGCTGGTCTCGACCAAAAGGCGTGCAACAACGGCCCGTTTCTAGCATACCGGGCCAAATATATTTGCTTTTTCTTCACTCCGGGCCTTGAATATTGGGTCCGTGTCGAAGCGCTCTTTTGCTGCAAGCCGGTGATCATTTGTCAACCACTTCGGTCCTTTAGTCGTCCCCTTTCGCATGCCTTTCCAAGCATCTTGGAGTATCTTCCCCGCCTTCTTTCTGAAGTTGGCCTCAATTTGATCGTTGTGCGTTGGATCCCACCGGTACAAGCTCTGCATATTTGCGTTACGAAATTTGTAATATTATCTTACTATGTATCCCACTACGAAATGATTCAATATCGAAACAAAAACAGATATTGTTATACAAATTTAATACCATTTACCTTAATATGTCGAAACCATTTCACCGGCGCATCTGGATCACACGTGCCAATTGTTGTCCAACCAACCTTAAAACCAAGGGCGATACATTGCAACCCGATTTTTTTAACAGCTGATGGTGGGTCAAAGTTGAAAAAATTACACGTGGGTAATGTACAATATTATTAGTTATGCAATGTCAATTAGTAAATGCAAAAGAATTTCCTTACTTGTCATCACCCGCTGGAACAATCCACGGTCGACCATCCTGTGACATCAAACCTATCCGTGTCATCTTATCTAGTCCGTCACTGCCCGATGTCACTCCTATATTAAATGCCGTCCCCGATGTGCCATCTCCATCGTCATCATTCCTTGAACTATCCTGGGCTCCCTCATGACACTGGTCGTTGCCCTGTTCATCCGCCTGGAACGCCTCTTCATTGAAATTCATAAGTTCATCCAACTTGTATTCATTAGTACGTGGTGATGTTCTCTCTTCGTCCATTTGAACAGGTATTGGATCCTCCTGTACAGGCATAGTAGGTCTGTACACTTCCGGGCCTTGACGAACGTCGCCAGTTGACGGTGTTTGATGCTGTCTTTCCAGGCTTATTGTTCTCGATTGGTGCATGTCAGTTAGCCTGGTTTGTGATAAATCAGGCGGACCTCTACCAGTGCCGATATTCCTTTTACCACATCCAGTACGCTTTAGTGGTGCCATATATATAACCTGTACAGCAACCCACATCCATGTTCACACATTAAATCAACTCTGAGGAATTACTGTAAATGGAATCAATAGTTCACTAGATAATATTGACATTAACTCTACCGGAATCAACCGGTCGGGAATCAAAAAACATATATTTTGGGTGAAGTGTACAGAACATAAGACAGTGTGTTACCGACAAATCACAATGAAAGAAAGACGATTTCGGAATGACCTTATATGGGTTAAGAAACTGGCGTGTTCTAAAGCCAGCCGGCAGTTACGATTTCGGAATGACCTTCTTCGTTAGGAGCTGAGTTATGAAGAAAGACGATGTTTTCCAGTAGTAGATCTGAGATTCTGAGTTGTGTTAAAAATTAAGTTGTTACATAGACAGCGCTTTCAAAGTAAGTGCCGAATAAAAGAACCAATATACAGCGCTTCCAATATAACCACTGTCAAACTTGTTATAGGACAACACTTTAACAAAAAGCGCTGTCTTATATAGCACTTAAGATGGCATTTTTTTAACTAAGCGCTGTCTTTTGGGAAATTTACGACAGTGCTTTTTATGGGAAGCGCTGTCGTATATGTAACATAAAATGACGTTTTTAAGATGAGCGCTGTTAAATACATATATACAACATCGCTTTCTTGGGAAGCGCTGTCTTTTTTGTTAGTAACATCATCAAAATTTGTTTCTAGGCGCCTTTTATTTCATTTTCGTTTCTCGGCGCCTTTTCTTTCTTTTTATTTAGACTTCAAATTTTAAATTTAAAACTGAATCAACATTCATTTTATCTTATTACCTTACTTTAATACAGTGTCACATTATATTTTCAGTTCAGTTACACTAACATAGTATTAATTTTGTCCATATGTTTTCCCTGTATTGGACACTTTTATTTTTAAACTGACATTTGATTACATAAAAAAGGATAGTGTAATTACATTACAATGCCTTCAGAAAAATTAGAAATGTATGAGTTCACGAGAATTCGTTGGAATCATATTGGATATCTGCAATATCATCAGTTAAGTTATCTTCGTTGATGTCTTCTTCGGTGTACTCGTAAACTTCATCATCAGCGAGGTTCCCATATGAACCAACTTCGTTAATTACAGGCATCTCAGCTCCTAATTGACCGTCATCTTGGAATGGAACAATTGCAACTTCCATGTCTATTTCGTTTGTTGGTTTTACTGGACAAACTGCAACTCAGCCCTGATTATTTTGTCCTGCTAATCCGGAAACGTAACATAGTATACTTGAATCGCTTGCTGAGCGAGAATGTATGGGTCGTAATGCATGTACGGTATATGAGTGTTGACGATGACAATGCCATTAGCCGGGTATGACTTAACAAATTGAGGATCGTACCAACGACACTTGAACAAGACAACCCTTAGCCTATGATGGGTTCTACATCTCATGTGAATTATTTCATCAATCACCCCGTAGTAGTGTATTCCCTCTGTCCCCTTCACGTAAACATGACTGTTCACCGTATTCCTCCCTTCGTCGTGGCACTCGATGTGAAATTTGTAGTTATTAACTTTGTATGTTGCCGAACATATTACGTCCGAGTGAAATCCAGAGGACAAGTGGTGAACCCATTGTGGAAGTGATACGGTTTCTCCAAGCTCCCAAACCTGGACAAAATATGGACGAGTTAATGCATATATGTGACAGTGGAAATAAGGAATTATATGTGCAGAAAATTTATAACACTTACATGCGAATGAAGCCACTCAGGAAAATCCTTTAATATAGTGTCGTATACTTGGCGGTCATTGAACCGGGGATGTGATTGTCTTAAGTGGCTCTCAAATAATGCCAAATATTGTTCAACTTCAGGTGTGTTGCTGAAGATGTAATGAGTCGCTTTAGCAAATTCGTTGCTATCCAGAACCCTACGAATTAAGATGCTCCCAGCCACTCCTAGGTAATTAAGAATAGAAATCTGAGGGTCATCGCAATCTTCTGCCGCAACTTCATTACTTTTTAAGCGTGTAAAGGTCGTTGTTAACTCAGCATCTAGGTAATCCAATCCCAAATATGAAGTCTCCAACTGCATATAAGCGTTAACGATACTTGCTTCCACCTCAGCTCTATTTCCTTTTTGGCCCAACTGTTTAAGACGATATATGAAACGCTCAAATGGATACATCCAACGATAATGGACTGGACCGCCAAGCAGCACCTCATCAGCCAAATGAATTGGGAGGTATTCCATTGAATCAAAAAAGGAAGGGGGGAATATTGTCTCTAGCTTACACAATGTCGAAGCAATGTTCCTCTGCCAATGTTCCATTAGCTCAATGTGAAGTGAGGATGCACAGAGGTCTCGAAAAAATGTGTACAAATCTGATACAGCTTCCCATATCTGTTTTGGTACAAAACCCTTGAAGGCAATAGGCATTAACCGCTCATGAATACATGTGCGTCGTGTGACTTGTACCCCACTAGCTTTAGGGTACTCAAATCAACCTTATTCCCCAAGTTAGAAGAAAAACCATCAGGAAACTTCAAAGACTTGACCCAAACAAGTACAAGTTTTTGTTTTTCTCTTGTAAGCTGATACTTACCCTTGTTAGCCACCAGACGATTTCGAATAGTTTTCAGTTCTAGTTCCGGTCTCCGACAATATAACCCGATATCTTTTCTGCACTTTACACCGTCATCCTTTGTTTTCCCCTTCACATCCATGATAGTGTTGAATAAATTTTTGAAAAAATTCTTCTTATTGTGCATAACATCAAGGTTATGCCTAAGCTTGATGTCCACCCAGTATGGAAGTTCCCAGAAAATTGATTTCTTCGTCCAATTGTGCCACACCCCGAAGCCTTCCAACACCTCATTCGTAACTTGCTCCCATATATATTTTAAGTTACGAACTCTTTCAAAAACTTCGTGACCTGAGCGATATGGGAATGGACTGTCGAAGTTTGTTCGATCTCTATAGAAATTCCTCGAATTCCAACGATACGAATGATTCTGTGATAAAAACTGTCTATGACAACCAAAATAAGACACTTTTCTTCCATTCTTCAACACAAATGTCTTAGTGTCCTCCATACTGCATGGGCATCCGAGTTTCCCTTGGGTTGCCCACCCCGATAGCATTGCATACGCCGGGAAATACGATACAGTCCACATCAAAGCTGCCCGCATAGTAAAACAATCTTTTTGACTAGCATCATATGTTTCGACCCCAACACTTCAAAGATGTACCAAGTCATCAATAAAATGCCTTATATAGATATTTTATACATTGTGTGAAACGTTTGTTAGGTATCATTGGATGCTGATTGTGATCTTTCCTAAAAAATGACTGGTCCTTTGGCTTGATCCTTTTGCAAAGGCGCCCTTGACTGATGCGGTTAACTTTGTTAACACGTAATGATATATTTTACTCCACTTTTCTGTTCTCCTTACAACATTAGTGATGGACCATAATTATACGAATCAAAAACACAGTTAAACCCACCAAATTAGACTGTTTGTTTATCTAACTACTGTCTGTTAGTCCCGATATATTTCTACAGGGTATTTTGGCACTTAGAGAGAAAACACGCTAAGGAGAGGATTTTACGCAGAAAAGATGTTAGAGTCAATCCAAGGTCAAGATCAGACGCTGAACGAAGAAATATCAGGATCCTGACACTGTATTACTCAAATCAAATCCAACCGAGGAATAATCAAAGTCAGGCCGGAGAGAAATGGACTGATAGTTTTGTGAAAAGACTGCACAAAACTGTCAAAAACTCATCCATGGACCAAGTGACCGGCCACCATGCTTGGAGGTGGCCAAAGGAGGAGGCAAAGCCTCCATGAAGACCGGCCACCGGTGGCTTCTCCTCCCCTCCCTTGGATGACCGGCGGCTTTGCTCCTCCTCCAAATGTCACCTCCTCCTCCTTCCTCCTCCTCCACCCTTGGATGAAAACCATCTCCACCACCCATCTCCTCCCATTTTGGCTATAAAAGCAAGCCATCCCCTCCTCATTTCAACATCCACAAAAATTGTAACTTATCTCTCTAAAATATTTGGTTACTTTGTAAGTTTGGTTTTTGAAATAATACTCCTGTTGGTTCTTGAGTATTATACGAGTTTGAAATAATACTCCTGTTTGTTCTTGAGTATTATACTTTAGAGAATACTCCTGTTGGTTCTTGAGTATTCAGTAGGAATTGGGAATACTCCTGTTGGTTCTTGAGTATTCCACCCATTTCCCTCTTCTTACTGTTTTCAAAAACCCCGAGTATTTAGCTATGGTATCCACCTCTATGGATATTCGTAGCTAAACTCTTTATTCGGTTGCAGGGTTATACTTGTATTATAAAATGTTTTAGATCCTACACTTAGTGTTTCTTCTTTTTATTCAAAACTTGTTCTATGTGCCATATATTAGGTTAGAATCTTCCAAGGTTGAGTGCCTGACAAGCAAAAAGCTCTTCCGTGGGGATTCGTAAACATACTCGGATAAGTGGATGCTTGGAATGGCAAAGCTTATCTGAGGAGTTTGACCTCTCTTAAACACCATTTGGTTGATCGGGAATGAAAGATCAAATGGATGCACATAGGCTAGTATTCCTTGGAATGGGAGTATTAGTCTAAGTAGAACAAGTGCTCTACGTTTTTTGCAAAAGACTAGACAGTGTGGCAAATCGAGTGCTTGGAATGGCCTTGATGCACGTTTGAATACTTAGAAGGATCACTTATGGTCAATGATAAACAGGCTATAATACAAGGTCCCTGAAACCGAATGCTTTTCCTTGAATTACAAAAAACCCCCTGTATTTACTTTTATAAACTGCTCGATCAACTACAACCATCAACCGCTCATCTACCGGAGGACTCGCCAATCACGCATCACCCACTGTAAGTCTCCTTTGTATTATAATCATTTACTTTTCTGTAATTTACTTTTCTGCACTCAAAACAAAAAAAACCAAAAACATTAGCTTAGTTAATCGCGCTAAAATCTCAATCAACCGTAAAACTCGCTCACCCGCTGTATAATCCCCTCTAAGAATATCTCATTCCCCTAATTCCCTTGGGTTCGACCCCTACTTACCACTTACTACCCAGTAGTTTAGTCGCGAGTAGCGGAAAATATAAATTTATTTGTGCACACATTATCTCGCGACAAGATAGTGTCTGTCAAATTGGTGCCATTGCCGGGGAATTAGCCATCGGATTAGCTGTTCTTTTTCTTTCCCTTTCCCCCCTTTTTTCTCTCATGACATCACCCTCTACGTATGCTTGGACAACACGATATCTTCCACTGTTTGGAGGTACGGATGGAGAAGACCGAGTACAGCACTGCCGAAACTTTCACCACGTTTGCCAATACATAAAACCTGCAAATGAAATGTTAGAGGAATTTAAGCTTAAATGCTTCAAATTCTCTCTAACTGACTTTGCGACAATCTGGTATTATACATCAACCGCTAGTAGTGCAGTGTACTTCCTGGACATGTGCGTCAAATTCTTAAAGGAATTCTCCCCCATCCTTACGACAACAAACCCGTGAGAAGATCATAGGCCTTCAACAATCCCGGGATGAGACTTTGGACGAATACTACACAAAATATGACACCATCGTCTCAAGCTGCCCACACCATGGATTCACGAAGAAAGTCCTCCTTCAAAAATTTCTTCGTGGAATGAGGGCTGATGAACTGACAAGGGTTAACGAAGCAATGAGAAGTTCAGCCAGGAACTTAACCATTGCAGACATGTGGAACCTCATAAATGACCTGGCCGCTGCCACAAAACGAATATCCCACTCTGACGGAGGAATGCAGATAGAAGAGGCTGTTCCCGAGCCGGAAGAAGAAGAAACTCCGGAGCCGTCAGAAGAGACTCCCGAACCATCAGAAGACTGGGACATAGAGAGTATCGGGAGCAACGAGGAAACACCTTCGTGGGAACTAAATGCCGTGCCAGCAGAAGAAGAAATCAAAAACACCACCAGCATGCTGCCAGAACCTTACCCAGCTAGCATTACCAGAGCAGCAGAGACCATCTACGATCAGGTCCTCACAGACAGACATGACGAAGCGGGACCGAGCCTTAAGATGCGAGCTTCCCGACTCTTTCCCTTGATCAATAAGCAAATCGCAGAAAATTATGTGATCCGGGAAGAGGCTGAAAAGAGAATGGGAAAAGGGCCTGAGCAGAATGACTCCCCTATGGAGCAAGTTTTTGCCATAACCGGACAAGGCAGCCCTAAGACTCGGTTCAAGAGACTTGTAGTCAAAGGTCCCGCGCCATGGCTGAGACGTTGGAAGGAGAAATCGCCAGAGCAATGGGAGCAGGACGCAAGCCCATCATCTCGCAAGAAATCAGGAAAAGGCAAGGCAAAAACCAACACCGAAACAGTGGCGAAATACGACCTGAGCCACCCATGGGACCCAAACCAATGATCCAGGACAAAGGTACTGTCGAGCCAACGACGTTAAACAAGTGCACTGGTCGGGAGGTAACCCGACACTATCTTACTTTCCGCACTTTATTTTCTGGTTTTTTTAGTTTTTATCAATAAGCGCTCTCACCCATCTTTTGTATAGAAGGAATGATTACATGTAAGAATTGATTTTTTGACGCAAGATCGGATCAGCCAGGCAGCTTCCGTGAATTTACCGGGCCTGCGCTGAGAGTTTAAGGCCTCAGCCGAACTCCCTCGATTTTCCAGCCTCATGCCATGTCGTTCACTCGACACAGTAAAGGGAGTTCTGTTCTTATCTTTCCTTAATGTCATTTCCTTCTCCTGTATATATTTGCATGACTTTTGAACTAAGGCACGCCTTCGTTCAAAAGTGGGGGGGTGAGAACCACCTTTTGTTAATTTTATTTTTTTAGTAGTAGTATCTTTTTGAAAATATGAACTTGAGAATGTGAAATAGATAAGTCATAATTCATGCATTAACTTTGTGAAAATTCAACTGTTTAAAAACTTAGAATGTAACTTCTCATTTGTCTTTTGTGCCGAGATAAACTAGGGATGTGGAGTTGATAGAAATTGCCCTAGAGAGGCTTGGCAAGCAATAGAAGGACTGAATTTCACTATATGGTTGACGAAGTAAGTGGAGGCTGCACTTCGGGTTTTCAGTTGAGTCAAGAGTCAGCTCCGCCATGCTGCATTTATGCAAAAAGAAAAGAAAAAAAGGCGAGGACGGGAATCAGACCGTCCTATCTCTAGTCAAAGTAGCCGAGAAAATAGATGAGCGACCCTCATCTTGACCCGCGCGAAACGGCAAAGATGAGAGGAGCGGGGAGGTATTTCCATATGCTCGCGGGCGATGATTGGACCTCCCAAAGGAAGGCTGAGAAAATGGACTAGCAAGTCACAAGGAAGCAAAAGCTCGAAGAAGCAAATCAAGAGGCCAAGGGCCCAAAATTGTGAAGGTTTTAACCGAACGAATGTGAAGTACTCAAAGCGCCAAATCAAAGGCCAAAGGCCGATTCACTACAAGAAAAAGAAGTCCCTCGCCAAAAAGAAAGAAATCAAAAAGGCTCAACTCATCTGTGAAACCCGAACCGAATCACGTGCTAGAGAAAGCTACAAGGAAACCATATAGTGCGAGACAGTCCCGAAGTTGCAGTCCAGGAGCCTGAAAAGGGCTATCTCCCGAAACATCCATAATAATTTGCATCTCGGCACGGAGGTACAAGTATCAAGTTTCTTCTATTTATTTACGCAGTTTTAATTGGTAATAAGTAGTGATGCATGAATTAGGATAAATCTAGTTCACAGTCTAATTTTCGTATTTTAAAACCAAACCTTACTTAGTGTGCCGCCCTTTAATAGCATTGTTCGGGACGAACAACTAAAAGTGTAGGGTGATCTGATGGACCATAATTATACGAATCAAAAACACAGTTAAACCCACCAAATTAGACTGTTTGTTTATCTAACTACTGTCTGTTAGTCCCGATATATTTCTACAGGGTATTTTGGCACTTAGAGAGAAAACACGCTAAGGAGAGGATTTTACGCAGAAAAGATGTTAGAGTCAATCCAAGGTCAAGATCAGACGCTGAACGAAGAAATCTCAGGATCTTGACACTGAATTACTCAAATAAAATCCAACCGAGGAATAATCAAAGTCAGACCGGAGAGAAATGGACTGATAGTTTTGTGAAAAGACTGCACAAAACTGTCAAAAACTCATCCATGGACCAAGTGACCGGCCACAATGCTTGGAGGTGGCCAAAGGAGGAGGCAAAGCCTCCATGAAGACCGGCCACCGGTGGCTTCTCCTCCCCTCCCTTGGATGACCGGCGGCTTTGCTCCTCCTCCACATGTCACCTCCTCCTCCTTCCTCCTCCTCCACCCTTGGATGAAAACCATCTCCACCACCCATCTCCTCCCATTTTGGCTATAAAAGCAAGCCATCCCCTCCTCATTTCAACATCCACAAAAATTTTAACTTATCTCTCTAAAATATTTGGTTACTTTGTAAGTTTGGTTTTTGAAATAATACTCATGTTGGTTCTTGAGTATTATACGAGTTTGAAATAATACTCCTGTTTGTTCTTGAGTATTATACTTTAGAGAATACTCATGTTGGTTCTTGAGTATTCCACCCCTTTCCCTCTTCTTACTGTTTTCAAAAACCCCCGAGTATTTAGCTATGGTATCCACCTCTATGGATATTCGTAGCTAAACTCTTTATTCGGTTGCAGGGTTATACTTGTATTATAAAATGTTTTAGATCCTGCACTTAGTGTTTCTTCTTTTTATTCAAAACTTGTTCTATGTGCCATATATTAGGTTAGAATCTTCCAAGGTTGAGTGCCTGACAAGCAAAAAGCTCTTCCGTGGGGATTCGTAAACATACTCGGATAAGTGGATGCTTGGAATAGCAAAGCTTATCTGAGGAGTTTGACCTCTCTTAAACACCATTTGGTTGATCGGGAATGAAAGATCAAATGGATGCACATAGGCTAGTATTCCTTGGAATGGGAGTATTAGTCTAAGTAGAACAAGTGCTCTACGTTTTTTGCAAAAGACTAGACAGTGTGGCAAATCGAGTGCTTGGAATGGCCTTGATGCACGTTTGAATACTTAGAAGGATCACTAATGGTCAATGATAAACAGGCTATAATACAAGGTCCCTGAAACCGAATGCTTTTCCTTGAATTACAAAAAACCCCCTGTATTTACTTTTATAAACTGCTCGATCAACTACAACCATCAACCGCTCATCTACCGGAGGACTCGCCAATCACGCCCACTGTAAGTCTCCTTTGTATTATAATCATTTACTTTTCTGTAATTTACTTTTCTGCACTCAAAACCAAAAAACCAAAAACATTAGCTTAGTTAATCGCGCTAAAATCTCAATCAACCATAAAACTCGCTCACTCGCTGTATAATCCCCTCTAAGAATAGCTCATTCCCCTAATTCCCTTGGGTTCGACCCCTACTTACCACTTACTACCCAGTAGTTTAGTCGCGAGTAGCGGAAAATATAAATTTATTTGTGCACACATTATCTCGCGACAAGATAGTGTCTGTCAATTAGCTACAACCTGCTGATAGTACTAACGTTTGTTTTGTAGTAGCATGTGTCTGTGCTTAAACATCCCGTCAGCAGATGACATAGAGTGGAAGACTGTCACGGTATTCACATAATAATTATAAAACAATTCCAATTTGAGCCACTAGTGAAATGTTACGCGTTTTTTCATTGAAAGAAGTATTTTTTCAGTGCCCGAGCCAGCCTATACTGTCCGATTTATGTGGTTACTATGTCGTGCAATATATTCACGTTTGTTCAAGATACAAACGGATCGCTCGAGGACGACATCGGACAAGTAAGTATATACAAAGATAAAATTTATTATTAATGAAGTCACTCTTGTCCTTAAACTTCGTAACACTTAATTTGTTTTACAGTGTTTCCCCGGAGGAGTACAATCATATCATAACACTGTGCTTGACGGTATTAGGGATGAGTTTGCAAATGCTTTGATTACGTACTTGCGGCAAGTGTATCATATTTTATAAATATTAACCCTTATTTCGTATCAATTGTTGTTTGATCTCTATGTATTACTGACCAATGTTGTCAAATTTCAATTTCCTTACAAACATAAAACAGTCGAAATAGGGTAAGACGGTGTAAGTCAATTTGCATTAGAAATGCGCTTTCAAAACATAAGTGGTATATAAATAAATTGTATTAAACCAGTGCAGTTAGTTTTTCATAAAATTTCCAGTAAAACTGTGATTTGGATACATAAGTGCAATAGGAAAAGTATTTAAACATTGTCAGCCGTTGTACCTCAATAAGTTACGTTATGCACGGAATACAAAGATGTTACTCTTTGACTAAAAACAGCACGTCAAATAATTTACGGGTGAGTTGACTGTGGGGAACGTGAAATCCTTCGTCTCCTTAGCGTATACAATGCGTCATTGACGATCATTTCACATCTCTTCATGATGAGCATCTTTCTTGATGAGCATCCCAGGTAGCTATATTCTTCAATCACAAAAATTTAAATACCGATTTTAGCATTGTAAACAACATTTCATTGTTTACACTTTTTGAGTTAACGCTTTGTACCTGAAACTCCTCGTACCAATTTTCCTTAGCATTTTGTGGGATCATGCTCCATGATCTCCACGTAGAATCCCAGCATTTTGATATGTATTCTCGTGCAACCCTTTGATGAACATCGAACGGGAAGAAACTGATACAAAATTTGGATCACAAAATTAGTAAATTTATCAAATCCAACAAACTGAATGTTACAGTAAGTTCTCACCTGTTTCCTGCAACAGGTATAACATGTTGTCTACGATTGACATAACGTTCACTGAAACCGACACGATCAAACGAAGGAGACATGTATATGCAAATACTGAATTGCAACGAACTACGTTCTGATCAGATTTTTGTTGGTTAAGTGTTGTAAAAGGTGTGTCATATATATAGGGCAAATCTATGAACAAAATTTTTAAATAATCAACGGTCCACAAATAATGGTAATATAAATGCAACGGCTAAATGACGTAACTGAGAGGAAACAAATTGAAAATATGTTGGACATAAGACATCGCTTCATAATTCAAGCGCTATCTTATTTGTCATTTTCCACAGCGCTTAACTAAATAAACGCAGTTAAAAATACAATGAGACAGTCCTTTCCATATAAGCGTTGTCTTCTTTTTCGTTTCAGACAGCGCCTTCCATTTAAGCGCTGTTAAGAATATTTAAGACAACACTTTTATGAAAAGCGCTGTTTTATACTTAACAGTTTGACAGCGCTTTTCGTGAAAGAGCTGTTATATATTAACATTAGACAATGCTTTCTATGTAAGCGCTGTCCAATTAAAGGAATCAATTTTTTTAATACGTATGGTCCTCAAAAACTTTCGTTGTTGTTCCATTACATTTCCGTTTAGGACTACGGAATTGTGATGCAACATTAACGGAATTTTCTAATTATTCAACCGTCAATGAACATAGGTAAGGGAAACGAAATATTACAAATTTCTGACAAAATTAAGCGGGAATATTGGCTGAAAGTATTTGATGACGGAATATAGGGGGACAACAACGGTAATAAAATGACGAAATATAGCCGGAAATGGCACGGAATTAACACTCCCAATTTTTCCCTTTATTTTACCTCAACATTCCGTCTACTGAATTCCGGCAACGTTCCACCTCAATTGTGCAGACGGAATTTTTGTTCACGAGAATTTGATGGAAATATAACGAATATTATTTGGATAACGGAATTTTTCCAGAAATATAACGGATTACTTTCCATCAGCGCTTCAGGTGACGTTTTAGTGACGGAAGTTGGAGGCGGTAAAATCCCAAAAATTTGTAGTGACAACTCAATTCATACAGCACAATTATCACACAACTACATATCAATCATATTACATGAGAATTCTCGGGTTCATGTGAACTTAGACTCTTGGAGGGCCACACATGGCAGTAACCCGGAATAGTTACTTTAATTGTGTCCATTGAAGCGCATATTTAGCTTGAAACCCACGAGCATTGACGAGAAATAGAGCAGCTCCACGCGCACATGGAAGAAATAGGCAAGGCAACAACATCCACATATAGCACACAACACATCCAAAAGGGATGGATAACACCTCCGCGAGAGAGGAATAGCACGTAGCATCCACCTGCAGCACACAATACGTCTACAAGGGACGGATAACACCTCCGCGAGGGAGGAATACATGATAGCTCTAGAATATACGCATTTTAGGCGGCCTCTATGCTTATTGTTTCATTCGTTTTATCTCGATTTCACTTGCTATTTAACGCCTTGTGGTTCATTTCAGGCCAATTACAGAGCTTAAGCTGAGAACACAAGTTAGCGTTGATTCTGGAGCAAAACTGAGCATTCTGGAGCTAAAATGAGCAAAATAGGAACCGGAGCACAAGCTCCCCAAATCTGTGCGATCGCACAAGACAATTTATGCGATCGCATAAATCAAGCAGTCGCACAACATTTCATGCGATCGCACACCCTGGAGCACCAATCGCATAAAGTCGGAATTTGTGCAGTTACGCGCTCGCATAAGTTGGTTTATGCGATCGCATAAGAAATCCAGTCGCATAAATTTATATGCGATCGCACACCCGGAAGCCGAAGTCGCAATTGCAGCTAAGGAAAGATATGCGCTCGCACAATTTCAAGTATGCGATCGCATAGAGAATCCAGTCGCACAAAAATGTGTGCGATTGCATACCAACGACCACCAGAAAGCTTGTGAGATCGCACAAGTGCTTATATGCGATCGCATATACCGGCAGTGCTATAAAACCCAGAATTTTTAGGGTTTCGGTGTGGCTTTGGAGAGAGATTTTGGCACGGATTCCAAGGCGCCGACACAGAAAATTCCAAGGGTTTTGGCACGGATTTCGAGCTGATTAAGTGAAGAAGGATACCAACCACAAGGATTCTCCATTACTCTTGATTCTCCATTGGTTTAGAAGCTCTAAACTCTACATCTCATATGGGTTTTTCTACTTTTGTCATTGTTTTTGATTGTAACCTCACTATGAGTGAGTAGTGACCTTGGTTGGGGATCCATGAATCCCCTAAACATGTTTGTGACCTTGTAAATGCTATAGATGTTATTGATGAATGATTTTGCACATGATTCTTCTTCATTGGAACTTAATGTTAATGGGTGCCTATAAGGTGTTTGTGAGAAGTCCTCAATAGGAACCCTAGTTGATTTCATGTTTGATGTAACTAGTGTTGAAAAGCATGATGTCAAATGAACTAAATGAAGAAGCATTAGGGTTTTTGTGTTACATGGCGACACTCTAATTCTAATGAGAATGGCATGGTTTTTACACGTGTATGATTATCTAGCCAATAGAGCTAGGGTTTGAGGGTAGGTAATCTTACTTTACAATGCCAATAGAGCGAGAGTTTGAGGTATTGAACGAGATGTGACCTCTTAATATTAAGTTAGAGCGAGAGTTAAACTTGGTATTAATGTTGCATGCCTATATTCTAAGTGTGTGCATGAGAAGTTCATCAATAATGTCCCAATTTACCGTCACAGTGATTGTTTAGTGGAGGATTGGATCCCTAGTCATCTTTTATTGATTGTTAATCTCTTTTCATTGATCAAGTTTCTTTTTGGATAGTAGAACTCTTGCTATCGACCTCCTTAGAGGAACAAACCCCCCCCCCCCCCCCACCTTAGACATTCTAGCTTGATCTTTAGCACTACTAGTTTAACACCTATCCTTTGGGTTCGATCTCGGATTCCCGAGCTTTTATAAATGTTTTGATCACGTGACTAGCAAATAAGTATTTGAATCTCATTTGAATATTTACTACTACACACAACCGATCAAATGGCGCCGTTGCCGGGGATAGGTTAATTAACTATCGTGCTATTAGATTATCTAGTTTTGCTTACTTTTCCTTACTTGGTAACCATTGCTTGTGTTGATCTTGATTGTGTTTATTTCTTTTGCCTCTCATTGCTAAAGATTTCTTTTGTTCTCGCAGGCACTTGAATGAACACGAGGTTTCAAGGAAAGAAACACGTGGCTATCGGTTCTTCTTCTAACACTTCTCACCCAACCGCTAATAGAGGAAGAGGGAGAGGTAGACCTCGCAAGAACCCTCTACCCCCTATTGCTCAACCGGGTATCCAAGATCAAAGACAAGGACTTATGATGGAAGATGAAAATGAGAACCGCCCGGTTCTCCAAGGAGATGACCGTGATCGTCGGATTGATGGGGAAGAAATGGAAAATCTTCCCGCTAGGCATAATGATGATATTGATGACCGAAATCCTCCCGCTCCTCAAAGAAATCACAGAATTTGGAGGTATGAAGAAGAGAATGATGAAAGACCCGTGGGAGATTACATGACTCCCACCCTCGAGGGAAATGGTTCGGTTATTCTACCTCCCGACGAGGATGCCTTCGACTTCGACGTTAAATCGTCCCTAGTGCACATGGTCACAAATGATCAATTTCAAGGGGTCGGTAACCCGTCTACTCATCTAGCAAGTTTTCAAGAATATTGCCGGACCTATAAGCCGAGGAATACACCCGTTGAATATGTCTACTTGAAGTTATTTCCTTCGTCACTATATGGAGATGCCAAGGAGTGGCTACAAAATCATGATCCGGGGACTTTTCGTACTTGGGACCATTTAGCCACGGCTTTTCTGAACAAGTTCTACCCTCCTTCTAGGACCAAGAAGTTCACGGACTTTATTCTAACATTCTCTCAAAGGGACAACGAGCTCTTCCACCAAGCTTATGATCGGTTTAAACACTACTTGAAGGAGTGCCCTCACCACAACTTTAGAAGGGCCGATCTAATGCGTTACTTCTATTTGGGGATGAGTAAGGAGGCTAAGAACCAAATGGACACGGCTAGTGGAGGAGCTATAATAAAACTACCGGCTAACCAAGGTTTCAAGATTGTAGACAAAATAGCTTTGAACTCCGATAGATATCAAGGAGTGGACCATAAAGAGATGGCCAAATCAAGAGATGACTCTTCAAACTATGCGACGAAAGATCAAATTAACGATTTATCAAAGAAAATGGAAGCCATGATGAGCATGGTGAATTCTGTGGAGGCAACTAAGCCTAAGGCCGATAAAGAGAGAACTTCGGCGCAACAACCTTGTTTTCTATGTGCAAGCACTAGACATTCTACCAAAAATTGCCCCGACGGTCGCTATGAAGATGATGATGATGGTTATGAAGAGGCACACTTTGTAAATCAACAAAGGAACTATGCTCAAAATGCTAATCCTATCACTAGAAATTATGAGCCGCCTCAAAGAAGAATGTCCAATGATTCGAATTTCCCTCCAAGGCCTCAAGGGCAAAATTCTTATTCAAATCAAGGAAATTATCAAAGGCAAAACCAACAAGGGCAATCTAGCCAAGCACAACAAAAACCTCCCTACCAAACAAGAACAAACTATCAATATCAACAACAAGGGAATTATCAAGAAATGAGCCCTCAACAACCACAAGCACCGACTCATCGAAATGCACAAGACCAATCCATGACCGATATCTTGGCTAGTCTTGTGGCAAATCAAGCAAAGTCCGACCAAAGAATGGAACAAATGCTCAAAAAATGGATGAGATGTCTACTCACAACAAGATGTTAGAGAACCAAATTGCCCAACAAGCTAGTTCCTCCGCAAGATATCCCGGGAAATTGCCCTCTAAACCGGATTTCCACCAAGACGAGCACGTCAATGCCATAACATTAAGAAGTGGAAAAGATTATGAGCCCCCTCAATCCAAACCCGAGACACCCAAACCGCCACTTGAGGTGGAAGTAGAGGAGGAAAAAGAGGAGAATGAGAAAGAGGTAGAGAAAGCAACCGAGCCCGTGGTTGAAATTCCTAAACAAACTACAAAGGAACTTCCTCCTTACAAGCCTCCCGTGCCATTTCCTCAAAGATTGCTTAAAAAGAAGAATGATCAACACTTCAACCGATTCGTGGAAATGCTACGTAAGGTCAATATTACTTTGCCCTTCACCGAGGTACTCACTCAAATCCCTTCTTATGCTAAATTTTTAAAAGACATTGTTTCACATAGGAGGGATATTAGTGGACACGACACGGTAGCATTAAACTTGGGATGTAGTGCCATAATTCAAAATCCATTGCCTAGAAAGCTAAAAGATCCAGGTAGTTTCTCGATACCTATTAAGATTGGTGATATTTGCATAAATGATGCCTTGTGTGATCTTGGTGCTAGCATATCTTTGATGCCATACTCTTTGTGTAGTAAACTTGATATGGGGACTCTAACTCCCACCTCCATTTCCCTACGCCTCGCGGACCATTCTTCTGGGATTCCTAAGGGAATTTTAGAAGACGTTCCCATAAAGGTGGGAAACTTTTATATTCCCGTTGATTTCTTCGTCTTGGAAATGGAGGAGGAGAAGGAAACCCCTATTATCTTGGGTAGACCTTTCCTAGCCACGGCGGGAGCCGTAATTGATGTTAGACAAGGATCATTGGTGCTAAACATTAGTAATGAAAAGATTGAATTCAATTTGGCTAAAGCATGTCGTAGTCCTAATTTCTCCATGGATTGCAATTTCCTTGATGTTTATGACACTTTTGATTATGATGAGCTTATCCATGATACACTTGATATCTTTGATGATGATAATTGTGAGCCTTGCCCCACGCTTCTTGAAAATATTTGTGGCATTGAAGGAGAAGAGAGCGAAACCACCAAAGGTAAGGAATCTTGTTCGGTAGAGCTAAAACCTCTACCGTCAAGTCTAAGGTATGAATTTTTGGGACCCAATTCCACCCTTCCGGTTATTATCAATGCTTCCTTGAATGTTGATGAGACGTCTAGACTATTGCATGTGCTAAGAAAATATAGGGGAGCTATCGGTTATACTATTGATGATTTGAAAGGAATAAACCCTTCTATTTGCATGCATAGAATCACGTTAGAGGATGAGTCTAAACCATCTAGGGAAGCCTTAAGGAGATTGCACCCAAAACTTGGTGACGTAGTTTTCAAAGAAGTTACTAAATTGAGAGATGCGGGTATCATATATGCTATCCCCGATTCGGAATGGGTGAGCCCCATTCATGTCGTACCTAAAAAAGGGGGTTTGACCGTTGTTAAGAATGATAAAAATGAATTAATCCCTCAAAGAACCGTCACCGGTTGGCGCATGTGTGTGGACTATAGAAAGCTTAACAAGGCAACTAAAAAAGACCACTTTCCCTTACCCTTCATGGATCAAATGCTAGAAAGATTAGCCAAGCACGATTACTTTTGCTACCTTGATGGGTATAGTGGATTTTTCCAAATCCCTATTCACCCGCTAGATCAAGAGAAAACCACGTTTACTTGCCCATATGGAACATTTGCCTACCGGCGAATGCCCTTTGGACTTTGTAATGCGCCCGGGACATTTCAACGTTGCATGATGGCTATCTTTTCTGACTTTATTGAGAAAATTATGGAGGTTTTCATGGATGATTTTTCCGTTTATGGCTCATGTTTTGATTCTTGTCTAGGAAATCTCACTCGGGTCTTGGAAAGATGCATAGAGACCGATCTTGTGCTAAATTGGGAAAAGTGTCACTTCATGGTGAAGGAAGGGATTGTATTGGGACATTTGATATCCAACCGAGGAATTGAAGTTGATAAAGCCAAGGTTGAGGTTATAGAGAAATTGCCTCCCCCTAAAGACGTGAAAGGCATAAGGAGTTTTCTTGGACACGCCGGTTTTTACCGGCGATTTATTAAAGATTTCTCGAAGATTGCTAGGCCACTTACAAACCTCCTTTGTCAAGATGTGGATTTCAAGTTCGATGAACCATGCCTTAAGGCATTTGAAAAGCTAAAGGATGCTCTAATCTCGGCACCCATCATACAACCACCAAATTGGGAGCTTCCTTTCGAATTGATGTGTGATGCTAGCGACTACGCTATCGGAGCGGTGTTGGGGCAAAGGATAGACAAGAAATTGCATGCCATCTATTATACAAGCAAAGTCCTCGACAATGCTCAAGTAAATTACACAACAACGGAGAAAGAGATGCTTGCTATAGTCTACGCCTTTGAAAAGTTTAGACAATATTTGATTGGGTCGAAAACCATAGTGTACACGGATCATTCCGCCATCAAGTATTTGGTCTCTAAGAAAGAAGCCAAGCCCCGACTCATCCGATGGGTTCTCTTGCTACAAGATTTCGACATAGAGATTAAAGATAAGAAAGGAGTAGAGAATTTGGTAGCCGATCATTTGTCTCGTCTTGAGCCACAAGAAGAAGATTTGGAAAGGAAAATACCTATAAGGGACACATTCATTGGGGAAGAGCTACTCGCAATAAGGGAGGAATCCATGCCATGGTATGCGGATTTCGTCAATTATTTAGCATGTGAGATTATTCCTCCCGACCTCACCTATAATCAAAGAAAGAGATTCCTCCACGATGTGAAGTCTTATTTTTGGGATGAGCCATACTTATACAAATTGTGTTCCGACGGGATCTATAGAACTTGCGTGGTGGAAAAAGACCAAGAGCACATCTTGCACCAATGCCATGCTTCACAATATGGTGGGCACGGAAGTGGAAACAAAACCGCCGCCAAGGTCCTTCAATGTGGTTTCTTTTGGCCAAGTCTCTACAAAGATGCATACGAGTTTGTCCTCATGTGCGATAGATGCCAAAGAACGGGAAATATATCGAAGAGAGACGAAATGCCTCAACAAGGGATTCTTGAAGTGGAAATATTCGATGTTTGGGGAATTGATTACGTGGGGCCCTTCCCATCCTCTTTTGGAAATCAATTCATCTTGGTAGCGGTCGATTATGTGTCAAAATGGGTCGAAGCGATTGCTTCCCCTACTTGTGATGCCAAAACGGTGGCTAAGATGTTCAAGAAAATCATTTTTCCAAGGTTCGGGGTGCCTAGAACGGTTATAAGCGATGGAGGATCGCACTTCAAAGAAAGGAACCTAGAAACCCTCCTTCGGAATTATGGAGTCAAGCACAAGATAGCTACCCCCTACCACCCTCAAACAAGCGGTCAAGTAGAAGTGTCTAATCGGGAGATAAAAGCCATTTTGGAAAGAACGGTGGGGAACTCTAGAAAAGATTGGTCCTCAAAGCTCGACGATGCGTTATGGGCTTACCGAACCGCGTTCAAGACGCCCATCGGCATGTCCCCTTATCGGCTCATCTATGGCAAGTCTTGCCACCTCCCGGTGGAACTCGAATATAAAGCTATGTGGGCGGTAAAGGCCTTGAATTTTGATTTGAAAACCGCGGGCGAGAAAAGACTTTTCCAACTTCAAGAGCTAGAGGAAATTCGTTTGGACTCATATGAGAATGCCCGAATTTACAAAGACAAGACCAAACTTTGGCACGATAAGAGGATTTCTAAGAAAGACTTTAGAGAAGGAGATCAAGTATTGCTATACAACTCAAGATTGAGGCTATTTCCGGGTAAATTGAAGTCTAGGTGGACTGGACCTTTCAAGGTACAAAGAGTTTTTGATGATGGACACGTGAACCTATTCAATAAGAAAGGAGAAATCTTTATGGCGAATGGCCAACGACTCAAACTCTACCATGGCCCACCTCACGACACCTCAAGCTCAACAATCTATTTGAATGACGTACCCGCTTGAGGAGGGATCCTAGCAAAGGACTCCCCAAGTGTGCTTCTTGTTCTCCATGAAAAGATTCGGCTCCGTCTTAGCCAAGACGTTAAACTAGGCTCGTAAGTGTCTTTTCCTATAATCTTGAAATTGTCTATGTTGATTGGACTCCCATGTGAAAAATTGAAGGTTTGAAGTGTGTATGTGCGTGAATCTCTATGTGATGATTGATGAACTTTACGGCGTCCTTATGATAGTATGCTTGATAGATTGGACGATTTAATTGGGTTTTAAGTGTGGGGTCCCAAAAATTTTGTGCAGGAGCGTTGATAATCGTTTTGAATTCAGCTTAGAATTTTCTCAAGTAATTTGTGTGCTCGCATAAAACATTGCGCGCTCGCACAATAACCCTTATTCAATTCGGTTAAGGTCGCACAAATCTTATGCGCTCGCACATGATTTTACTCCACTGTCTCATTTGTGCGATCGCACATTTCACTCTATGCGATCGCATACCAGTCCTTTGTCTCAAAAGCTAAGCTCGCATAAAATCTGTGCGATTGCACAAGAAGTTATGCGACTGTCTTATCTTATGCGATCGCGCACCTTTCTTTATGCGATCGCATATTCCGGGAATTTCACTCATTTTCATTTTACTCTTTTGTGCGATCGCACATTTGTCTCTATGCGGTCGCATAGTCATTTAGGGTTAGCAGAAATCATTTTCGACTTATTAACCATTTCACCCTTTCATTTCACTTTCCAAATCAGAAAAGCCCTAGCTCGCGAAAACCCTCCGCCGCACACAAATTTCCCCTCAGCCTTCTCCGCCGTTCCTCTCCTCCGTCACTCCGGTCCATCCGCCCGTCACCCCAGGCTGCCGTTCCTTTATCGTTCCGCTCGTCACCTCACTACTCGCAAATCCACCGCCCAGCTCCTCCGTTGACTGCTATGGGTAAGACACCGAGAAACCCTCCTCCAAAAGAAACCTCAAAGCGCCTAACCGTCTACAAACCCCCGATTTCCAAGCCGTCCAAGGAAAAGGAGAAGAAATCCAAAAAAATCAGGTGTTTTGTACGTCAAGGCCGATTCCGATGGGCAGCACTATGGGCGTACCGCCGAGGATCCCTCTAGGCATATCTTGGCCCCCAGTTCGGTGAGTAGAGATGACGGAGATTTGGAGAGGAATACACCTCCATCTTCGCCCATTATCGGTGAGCCAAATGTCTTTACAACGCCGAAGCCATATAACCTTGAAGGTTCAATCAAATTCAGCAATAGGGAGGATGCAGTGGTGTACACAAAGTGCAAGAGCAAAGGTAGAAAACCTATTCCTCTCCTATTTCCCCATATTCAAGCCTTGAAAGACATGGACTGCTTTGATGAAATTGAGGAAATGCTTAGAGAAAGTGGGTTTATATTCATACTTAGAGATGATCCCGGTACTTATGCTAAGATCACTATGGAGTTTCTTTGCTCATTTAGTCCCGTGCTTAAGGGTGTTGGAAGGGAGGAGGAAAGGGTAAAGTGTTGGAAGTTTTGTATGGGAGGGCATCAGTGGGAGGTAGATGCCGAAGTATTATATGATTGGTTTAGGTTGCCGAGGGATGGTGCATTCCCTACTATTGACGATGATGCTGTTTATGACTTCTGGGAAAAGATTTCTGGGAATGATTATCTTAAGGAAAGATACCACAATTCCACTAGTATCCGCGTACCTATATGGAAAGTTATTCACAAGTATCTAGCGGGGATTGTGTTCGTTCGGACTTACTATGGTCGACTTGTGACGAAGCTAGAGATGATGATCATGCTCATGATCGAGAGAGGACAAAAGGTGGACTGGTTATGGTGCATAACACGAGGACTTTTGGATAATCAGAATTTGTCCTCGCTGAACAAGGGATTGGGAGGTGGCTCTTTTGTTACATGGATAGCTAGAAAGCTGAATTTCACATTTGGTGGCATAAAGAGTGAAACCCTAGCACTCACCCTTTCGCAGATGAGATCGAGACTTATTATCGGGAAAGGGCTGAAATGGAAGGACCCCGAGGAGATTATTGAGGCTGAGGAGGAGCAGAATTTGGATGATGAGGATGGTGATCGGGTTGCGGCCCATGATTTTCCTTCCTCCTCGCGTACCGCGCCTCTTTCCTCTAGCGATGCGAAGTTGGACCTTATTATTTCACGCTTGGACAGCATGGCTAGAGAACAGGGCACCCACGCTGCTTACGTTTCACAACACATCCAGTGGGGGGAGAGGGCCATTCTTGGCATTGCTTCACACTTGGGGATCTCCTCCACTGTTGGTTCGCCTCCTCGAGCCCCGGTTGCCCCTAGATCCCCTTTGCCTTCGTCTCCACCGTTATTTCCTAGTGCTCGAGGAAAGGAAAAGGTCAGTGAACCTTCTATGCTGAATGAGGAGAATGTAGAAGCTAGTCTGGAAGAAATCTTGGATGCGGTGAGCAAAATTCCCGCGGGTGGGACTTTTGAGAATAGCGGAGAGGAGGATAACTTGGACTTGAGCGATGATAGCCCCGATGCCGATCAGTTCATAGTTGCACCGCATGATGCTCCGGAGGATGAGCTCACCATCGAGGAGATCGACGAGGCTAGGAGAGCGAGAATGGAGTCTGATGCTGCACACCCTCGCAAGAAGCTATTCCTGAAGAGGAAGAAATAAGTTTAGCATTTGTTCATTGTTTTCCTTCTTGATACCTTGATGATTTGTGAACCATGCTTAGACTTTTCTTTTGATGATCTTTTGGGATGTAATGGTGTTGAAAATTCTTATGAATTATGTTACATTCCTGTTTTTAATTGAAAATCTAGTGATCGTCTTTGTGCGCATAAAACTTTATGCGACTGTCTTCGGTTATGCGCTCGCACATTTGTCCTTATGCGATCGCATATTCCCTTGAACTTCACTTTTATTCGCTGCTCGCACCCTTGTGCGCTCGCGCATCTGGCTTTATGCGATCGCATAAAGGTTAGGGTTTCTTAGGGTTTCTTAGGGTTAATTAGGGTTTCCTCTTATTCTTCATTTCCACCTATCCTCGCCGCCACTCTTTCTCACTCTAACCCAATTTTCCCTCTCCTCTCCGATGATTCCTCATCTCCACCCCTCACTTCCGATCTTCGCCCTCTCTTAGCCGTCCTCTCACCCCTCAACCCCCAAACTCTTCATTTCCCCCCCCCCCAACCCAACCATGGCCAGAGTCGAAACCCTCTATGTGAAGAGCCGCTTGGGCGTGCAGTACGGCATGTCCTCCTTGGAACCCAAAATTTGCTATAAGATGCCCTATCCACCTCCATCATCACCTCGAAGCAGCCAGCTCAACAAATTCACCATGCTCAAGCCTTACAATTTTGGGAGTCCCACTAAATTCAATTTCGAAGAAGCTTCGACCCTGTATGCCGAGCTAGTGGCCAGAGGTAAACGACCTATTCCGCTCCTCTTTACCATAGCAAATGATTTAGAACGATTGGATGGTTGGGAAGAGATTAGGTCATCTATTTTGATCAGTGGTATGGATTTTGTGCTTAAAGAGGATCCTGGGACGTATGAGGATATGACCATGAAATTCCTTAGCTCATTCGTCCCGATCCATGGACCATGTTCAGATGATACTGATGGGAAACTATTGTGTTGGAGGTTCGAAATGGGTAATTACAAGTGGGAGGTTAAAGGGTCAGTTTTGTATGACTGGCTAAGCTTACCTAAAGATGGAAAGATCCCCGAGATAGCAGATGACGATATCATGCAGTTCTGGAAAAAAATCTCGGGATGTGAGTACAATAACAATAACACTAAGCAACACTTTTCCACTAGTATCTGAGTGCCAAAATGGCGGTTCATCCACAAATTACTGGCGGGTACAGTGTTTATGCGCTCTGATCGTGGCAGGCTGGTGAGCAGGATGGAATTGGCCATTATGTTAATGATGGAGAGAGGGGAAAAGATCGATTGGCTTTGGTGTATCACTAACGGGATTGAGGGATATCAATCCCTCACTTCGCTAAACCAAGGGTTGGGTGGTGGTTCGTTTGTGACTTGGATTGCAAGGAGGCTCAATTTCACATTTGGAAGCAAGGAGAGCACCAAGATGAAATTGGACGTGAGGAAATTACAAAACATGCGCCTCTTGAGCAAAGAATTGAAGTGGACAAATGATGGAGTGGAGGCTGAGGCAGTGGCTAAGGAAGAGCCGCGCACTAAGAATGAGTTTACCGGGTCGCCGTCCTCCTCGCGCAACCAGCCTCCTCTCTCACCCTTTGCTGACCCAAGACTTGTTTCCTACATCTCGCAGCACAATCAATGGATGGAGAGGACTCTGTTCACCATCGCGGACCACTTGGGCCTCTCTTCTACCATTACTCCTCCTCCAAAGTCCCCTTTTGCTCAGCACCCTCCACCCTCACCGGAGGATAGGAAGTGATTTAGAAGACAATGACTTTTGTTCTACATTTCCCCTTGTTTTGCATTTATGTATCGTTTTGAATGACGTTGCTACATTTGTGTACTTTTGATGATGCTTTCTGGTTGTTATTGATCACTTCTTGCTTTTTGAAAATTATATGATCATCACAAGGCAACATAAATTTCTTGGGCCAAATTTATGTCCAAACTTTTGCAGCTGCAGATTAATTGTGTGATCGCACAGTCCCATTTATGCGATCGCATATACTTGTTCCCCCATTTGAAAGCATTTGTGCGATCGCACAACTAGAAAGAAAAAGGAGCTCATCAATCGAATCTTTTGCGCAAGATCAACTCAACAAGCAAGCAACTCTCTACTCTTGAAAGGGCTACCTCCAAACGATAGTAATTTTTCTTGACCCTCTCTTTGCTTTTTATTCTATCCATTGCTTAGGGACTAAGCAATTGCTAAGTGTGGGGTGGGCTATGTTTGGCATTGTCTATACTACATGAGATGTTTGTGCTTGCTTGATATGCCTTCACTTTCAAAATCCAATCAACGTATGCTTAAGGAAAAGCACTTGCACCATTGCACAATTCATCCAAAAATTTCAAATTATTAATGAAAACAAAAAGTCTAGGCAAGGCTACATTTTCAAAAAAAATTCATCTCTAAATTCAACTAGTCGTGCATGATTTCACTTGATTGATCCTTTAGATGACTAACGGATTGGATTGTTGACTTTCATTCTTGAGGATCAAAGCATCTACTAGCACTTCTTTATCTTTTATTCTAAGCTTTTTCTCGTTGAGACTAAAGTGTTGATCTTTGAAAGCATAAAGTCAAAACGATTTATAACTCCAAAACCCTTGCATGTCATGATTGCCTTTAGGTGACCTTAGTGACCTTGTTTATCTAAGTGGAGTTTGTCTTATTGGTTTGTCATGTTCCATTTTTTTTACACTTAGCCCTTTGTCAAGTTTTAAGTGTGGAGTCAAAAAAAAAGGGGGCATGCAAATGCCGGGGGTTAGGGAGGTAAGTCCCCCCTCGAAAGCATTTGTAGGCCAAAGGTCATTCAAAAAAAAATAATAAGAAAATATGAAGCACTTAGATTTGACAATCGGCTATCCCGCCATTCTCTAGCATGAAAACCAATGAGGCAATTGATACTTACTAGCAAGAATTCACTAAGGGACGAACCTCGTATTCTTCTATACTTAGGCATGAAATGGTTTGCAAGTATTTACAAAAACCTTATTGTTGGAACTCCTCTTTTCTTATGACTAAGTGACCCTTGCGTCCTAGGCTTGAGAATGAGTTCAAAGCTCACGAGCCAATGGACTAGCCTCCTTGCTAGCATTTGTGAGTGACCCAACAAGATTTCTTTGCAATTATTAGATCATTTTCTTGAAGTCACTAATATAGAAAATGAGTAGAATCCTTGATTAAAGAGTTATTAGTCTTTGCTTTGATTTGCTTGAATGTCCTAATTCATGAATTTCCATAAGGATTCGAAGAGGATTCATGTAGTGATTGAAATGCACATATCTTGTTGAATACATCATGAACTTCATGAAAAAACACCTTGCCTAGTACTTTGAAAATTGTGAACTAAAAGTGCCTATTTGGATGATTGTTCTCTTTGTGGGATTTGTGAGTACTCCCGTGTCTGAAAACTCTCAGGAGACTACAACTCCTCCACTAGGGTAGCCTAGGGGTTTAAAGGCTTGGTGCATTCGCTAAATGCACTCGTGTTACCTACGAAAGTGGTTAGTTAGTAGCATGTTTTGTTTCTTAATCTTTTGAGTTAGTTTTCGTAACCATATGGAGTTTCTTTGAGCCGATCATGATTGAGCAAAATGCCTTGTTGATTATTGACCTATATGACTAGTTTGCTCGGGACGATCAAACGATAAGTGTGGGGTGATTTGATAGCTCTAGAATATACGCATTTTAGGCGGCCTCTTTGCTTATTGTTTCATTCGTTTTATCTCGATTTCACTTGCTATTTAACGCCTTGTGGTTCATTTCAGGCCAATTACGGAGCTTAAGCTGAGAACACAAGTTAGCGTTGATTCTGGAGCAAAACCGAGCAATCTGGAGCTAAAATGAGCAAAATAGGAACCGGAGCACAAGCTCCCCAAATCTGTGCGATCGCACAAGACAATTTATGCGATCGCATAAATCAAGCAGTCGCACAACATTTCATGCGATCGCACACCCTGGAGCACCGATCGCATAAAGTCGGAATTTGTGCAGTTACGCGCTCGCATAAGTTGGTTTATGCGATCGCATAAGAAATCCAGTCGCATAAATTTATATGCGATCGCACACCCGGAAGCCGAAGTCGCAATTGCAGCTAAGGAAAGATATGCGCTCGCACAATTTCAAGTATGCGATCGCATAGAGAATCTAGTCGCACAAAAATGTGTGCGATCGCATACCAACGACCACCAGAAAGCTTGTGCGATCGCACAAGTGCTTATATGCGATCGCATATACCGGCAGTGCTATAAAACCCAGAATTTTTAGGGTTTCGGTGTGGCTTTGGAGAGAGATTTTGGCACGGATTCCAAGGCGCCGACACAGAAAATTCCAAGGGTTTTGGCACGGATTTCGAGCTGATTAAGTGAAGAAGGATACCAACCACAAGGATTCTCCATTACTCTTGATTCTCCATTGGTTTAGAAGCTCTAAACTCTACATCTCATATGGGTTTTTCTACTTTTGTCATTGTTTTTTATTGTAACCTCACTATGAGTGAGTAGTGACCTTGGTTGGGGATCCATGAATCCCCTAAACATGTTTGTGACCTTGTAAATGCTATAGATGTTATTGATGAATGATTTTGCACATGATTCTTCTTCATTGGAACTTAATGTTAATGGGTGCCTATAAGGTGTTTGTGAGAAGTCCTCAATAGGAACCCTAGTTGATTTCATGTTTGATGTAACTAGTGTTGAAAAGCATGATGTCAAATGAACTAAATGAAGAAGCATTAGGGTTTTTGTGTTACATGGCGACACTCTAATTCTAATGAGAATGGCATGGTTTTTACACGTGTATGATTATCTAGCCAATAGAGCTAGGGTTTGAGGGTAGGTAATCTTACTTTACAATGCCAATAGAGCGAGAGTTTGAGGTATTGAGCGAGATGTGACCTCTTAATATTAAGTTAGAGCGAGAGTTAAACTTGGTATTAATGTTGCATGCCTATATTCTAAGTGTGTGCATGAGAAGTTCATCAATAATGTCCCAATTTACCGTCATAGTGATTGTTTAGTGGAGGATTGGATCCCTAGTCATCTTTTATTGATTGTTAATCTCTTTTCATTGATCAAGTTTCTTTTTGGATAGTAGAACTCTTGCTATCGACCTCCTTAGAGGAACAAACCCCCCCCCCCCCCCCCCACCTTAGACATTCTAGCTTGATCTTTAGCACTACTAGTTTAACACCTATCCTTTGGGTTCGATCTCGGATTCCCGAGCTTTTATAAATGTTTTGATCACGTGACTAGCAAATAAGTATTTGAATCTCATTTGAATATTTACTACTACACACAACCGATCAATACACTTTTGCACAAAAGTGAGGAGAAATATGCTACTCAGAGGAATCGACCCCTTGACCTCATAACAATTTATCAAGGATCAAACCACTCGACCAAATCCCAAGAATTCAACAATATTATAAAAATGCTAGGCGCTAGTCGGGCGCAAAGAGTCTTCAGGGATTAATCGGAGATTAATCAGTTTTATATTTTTAAATAATTAGTAATTATAAATACTATTTTAATATATAAAAATAAATCAGGTAGTAGAAATATCTTAATATTTTATCAATTATTAAAAACATATACAAATATGTAAATTTTGTAAAAACAAAGGAATTATTCCATTTTGATCGAGAAGTCGGTCTTCTGATCAGTGCCTTGACGGATCTAAACGATGACTAGGCGGATCTAGGAGATGATTAGGCGGGTCTAGGCGTGTTTAGGTGGTGCCTAGACGCATATAAATCGAGTGATCTTTTGATGGACCGATTTGTGAGTTTTACCTTGTAGGTGGGGCCTAGGCGGAGGATTTTTATAACACTCCCACCACCCGTGGTGGGGATTCTTTCTCATACTTCGTGGATGTTATCTTGTTTGTTTTCCTCTTCCTCGTCCCCTATGGACGTTTGAATAGGTGTTGTTGGTCTTTTCTTCTGCGAAGATGTGGAGGTGTTCGTTTGTTCTCATTTGTTTTAAGTCAGAGGTGACATGTGGTCTGTGCTTTTTGGATAATTCAAGTTCATACTCTGGTTGGTGCCACTCATGTAATATATATAGATGTATTCGGGCACTACTTGAAATGTATGCGATGTAAGTCCACTTTCAAAAACACTATTTAGCATGTGAGTGATAGATTTTATAAATAGAAATTAATTATTTACTTATTTATTCTTTGCTCGAGGGAAAAGATTTGGTGCAAACCTGATTTTTTGTGCAAACTACAAAATGTGTCAAAAGTCACCTATAATTCGTCGCTGAGAAACCAACATTACGACATAGTTTGTAAAAGTGGTATATAATTCGTCGCCGAGAAACCAACCATAGGACGCGAGATTTAATCTCATCCGTCCAAATGACCAAATCAAGGACTGTCATTGGTTTGTATATTTTACAAGAAGACCGTTTGCACGGGATCATTTAGCTTTGCTAGATATTTTTTATTTATTTTTACTTTTTTCACAAAACTTGTTTAATTTTACTACTCTTGCGCATATCATATATCGAGCGTCAAGATCATATGATCTGAAATACCACTGTCAATAATCTAAGTATTTGAGTTAAGAACTCTGGATGATAAGCATTTTATACACATCATGTGCATTTGTTGTGAACCTTTAGATTAGTATAAGATTGTGAGAAGTTTCTCAAACTGCCGAAGAAGAAATTATAAATTTGCAAGTACAACTAGATCATGATAATTTATTCTAGATAATTAGCGAATTAGGTCCGTATATCCATTATATCATATCGAATTCTTTTAGGATCATGCAAACAATGATGAAGGAAAACAATACATAGAAACAATAATTTGATACCCAGTTAGCCACGAATTGTGGCTATGTCTGGAGACACTACCAAATAAGGGATTTCCACTATTTCGATGAGATGATTCAATACTCAGCACAAGTATATAAAGCGAAACATATGGAAACCCTAACCCTGTTGGGATCGAAAATCAAGGCGGTCCAAATCGCCTGAATAAGCCAACAAATTCACATTTCTTTGGCATGATCAAGTTGGATCGCGTAAACGGTTAAACTTTGTTATTATGCTCCATAACCCAACAAATTCAACTCTTGTTCCTTCTTCGGTACGAGGGAACTGCGTCTACTACATGCAAGTCTCAACCTATTGGTCAATTGACATGTGTCGTGTCAAATCTACATTTCTTGATTATCAACTCTTGTTCCATGATCAAGTGATGTGAATCTGTGAAGATTTAGCCTATCTCAACACACTAGCGGGTCACCTTGCGCACACTACTATGTAAGATAGTCCTATTTGTTATCTAGACTAACCATTCTCCCTCTCTCGACTTGGCATTATTTTTATGCGATTTATCGACTTTGCGTCAGGTTTTCATCCTTTAAGGCCTTGACTTTGATGAGAGCTTATAATAACTTGAAAAGCCTAAAAGATGATTAAATGAGATTAACATAGCCAGAAAACGAATTAGACTAGTTTGTGAGTGAAGCGAATAGTAAGTCAAAAATTAGATTTAAGAGAGATGTTGTCGAGGCTCGATGGATGATCTTTAAAAACCGTATTGCCCTCCCACTTGGGGTTAGAGATGACTTTGCAAGAGCCTCCCAAGATCAACGACTAAAAGCTAAACAGATTTATTAGGGAAGATATACACATTAAGATAATTTAGAAAGAAGATATTGAAGATATATATAGAAGATTATCAAGAAGGAGGTGGTGCAATCGTTTAGGAATGTTTCCTAAAAGATAGGAGAATATTCCCTAATATATATGTTGGTTAGAATTTGATTTCCTAAGTGATTTAGGAAAGATCCAAACCATATATAAACAGAGTTGGGGTTCTCAATTCTGCACCGATTTCAGAAGAGCTACACGCATACGCACTCAGAGAGGATAGAGAGATCGATCGACATTGAATTCATTATTCCGTTGAACTCACGGCGCTGCTGCTTGTTCAAGGTTGCTGTTCCAAACTGACGGTTGAACGAGTTACAGATTCCAACACAGTTGGAGAAATTTTACACGCTTATATTCAGAGAGGGTTGAGGCGGTCATCGGCGTTAAGTTCATTATTCTGGTGAACCCTAACATGAACTGAGTTAGTCTGATCTGACTGTTGTTACAATGCACGCACTGTGGCTTGGTTGATGCTACGCTTTTAGAAGAGGGCGTTCATCTTTGGGAGAAGGCGTTTATCTTCGGAAGAGAATCAAGGTGAAAACAAAGAGGGATCTCTGGTCTAGGGGATCTTAGATCGCAAGTTCGCTCGGAGTGTTAAAGTAGGCTGATTAAGAGGGAGTATGTAATCGTAAGTCCATCTGTACTCTAAACTCAATATAGTGAATTACTTTTCACCCCAGAGTAGGCGGTTGCCGAACTGGGTATCAAGTTGTGTGTCTTTAGTTTGTTCTACACATAGTTGTTTTTAAGTTCTGCATTAGATTGTTTATCTAGTTGTTCTAGCTGTTGTTCCGCAAACAGCTAGAACAACATCTCGACACACGGTATTATTTCATACATGAATGTCGAAAACTATTTTGAGTATTTAATGCAACGTTCGAGAAGTGCATTATACCATGTTCTTGAAAATCGAGATGAAGGAAGATAGAAAATCCTAATTATAATTGTAAAGTGTTCTAAAAAATGGCCGCCTAAACGTCCGCGTAGACCAATTTTTATAACACACGTGTCTTCGTTCACCGACAAACTGAAAAGAAGAGACGTTTTAATATAGAATCATTCTTCATATAGGTTGTTAATGCGAATAAAGTAGCACTATGCCATTTTACAACTTATGGGACATGTCAAACATTGTGGCATGAGTGTAAAATTCGTCGCATAAGACTTATGTGACAGACGGCCTGTCATATATCTGACGTGCCATACGCTCAATAGCATAAGTTCCTAACCGACAGGTGCATATTGGTCAGTCATATAAGAGACTCTCTAATGCAACATTATCGATGAATGTCGCGTAAGGTGTGTCGCGTTGACGCTACTTATGCAACTGCTTCAATTTTCTTTTGCGACAAATGACCCAGAAATGTTTTGTCGTGTGGAGATTCCTATACGACATGGGTATTTTGATAACGATGTTGCTTTAGTTATCTTATAACACACATTCGATAGTTGTGCTTTGTCACTTTGGACATCTTATGCAACAACTGTAGCAATTACCCTTGTCGCTTTAGTTATTTTATGAGACACATTTGACAGTTATGCTTTGTCACTTTTTATATCTTATGCGACAAGTGTAACAATTACCCGTGTCGCTTTAGTTATCTCATGAGACACATTTAACAGTTGCTTTGTGATGAGTCGTATTTATACGACTCGTCGAGTCAATTAATCCCGTTTATTTCGACACTTTTATATGCGAACAATTACTTTCCAGTATGGTTTTGCATTTCAAGTGTTTCGGAAGCTCTAGGAGGAAACGTGCATAAAAGACGGCATTTTATGCCGAAAACATCACAATGGCAGATCAGACCTTTGGACGTTCGGCGGAGCACTGGGAATGGACCGTTGATTAGAAAAATACGAGCTACATGGCGTTGCGTAGCTGACTCAATTCCCTACAACTTTCTAGTTCACACCGAGAGCATCCGAGGTCATTTGGAGGGTCAAAACGAGAGTCAAAGTCGGAATTGGCGCGCAGAAGAGAGCAGCAACTCAGACCGGATCACGGACGCAGGCAATTTTAACTCACCGATAAAGTGTTCATGGTCCGCGCCAGTTAAAATGTACACGGTCCGCGTCGATGACGTCATCAACACGTTTTGATGACGTCAGCGAGTCCGAAAATTGGAAATTTCAGCCCAAATCAAACTTGTAAACCCTATCTTTTTTTATAAATAAGATGTTTGGGTTAGGGTTTCCATGATCCATCATTCGAGACGGCTCTGGAGGAGAAGACGAAGCTTTCGACGAGAGAGAAGAAATTTCTACTTTTCATTATGCGTCTTTTCATAATTATGTGTAGCTAATTTCGTTATTCGGTTTAGGGTTCAATATATTGTGACGAAGTTTTGAGATTCTTCGCTTAATGCTATTTTATGTTCCACTAGTTTTTGTGCTATTTATCTCGGTTTGAATTGCGAAGCTAAGTGGAGACTTGAAACGGTAAAACTTAGCCGAGCAGTTCAGCCCTTATTTTTGCTGCTTGTTTGATACTGAAACGTTAGGACAAGTAGTCGCACGTTAACCTGATATAACCTGAAACGGAGTATTAGGTTTGCTAAAACTAGAAGTCTATAACCTGAAACGGGGTAGATTGTGGTGTAAGTGCTTGAAACGGCCTTACCTTAGGTTATAACCTGAAACGGAGTAACCACACTTAGGAACACAAAATTAGATTATTAGAAGTCAATGATAAACGAGTCACAATAGAAAACCCTAGACCGAGTGCTTTCTCTGATTGAATACTTTTCGTTTTATTTCCCTTGCGTTTTACAACAATTGCTCACACCAAACCCCCAATTTTATTGTTTACAGAACGACTTTACCAACACCAGCTCTCTAGGGTTCGACCCCGCTTGCCGCTTTACTAGCTAATAGCAGGAGACATAAATAATTAAGTTTGACGCGTCAAACGACGCGCGTCAAATTTTGATGAGTCGTATTTATACGACTCGTCGAGTCAATTAATCCCGTTTATTTCGACACTTTTATATGCGAACAATTACTTTCCAGTATGGTTTTGCATTTCAGGTGTTTCGGAAGCTCTAGGAGGAAACGTGCATAAAAGACGGCATTTTATGCCGAAAACATCACAATGGCAGATCAGACCTTTGGACGTTCGGCGGAGCACTGGGAATGGACCGTTGATCAGAAAAATACGAGCTACATGGCGTTGCGTAGCTGACTCAATTCCCTACAACTTTCTAGTTCACACCGAGAGCATCCGAGGTCATTTGGAGGGTCAAAACGAGAGTCAAAGTCGGAATTAGCGCGCAGAAGAGAGCAGCAACTCAGACCGGATCACGGACGCAGGCAATTTTAACTCACCGATAAAGTGTTCATGGTCCGCGCCAGTTAAAATGTACACGGTCCGCGTCGATGACGTCATCAACACGTTTTGATGACGTCAGCGAGTCCAAAAATTGGAAATTTCAGCCCAAATCAAACTTGGAAACCCTATCTTTTTTTATAAATAAGATGTTTGGGTTAGGGTTTCCATGATCCATCATTCGAGACGGCTCTGGAGGAGAAGACGAAGCTTTCGACGAGAGAGAAGAAATTTCTACTTTTAATTATGCGTCTTTTCATAATTATGTGTAGCTAATTTCGTTATTCGGTTTAGGGTTCAATATATTGTGACGAAGTTTTGAGATTCTTCGCTTAATGCTATTTTATGTTCCACTAGTTTTTGTGCTATTTATCTCGGTTTGAATTGCGAAGCTAAGTGGAGACTTGAAACGGTAAAACTTAGCCGAGCAGTTCAGCCCTTATTTTTGCTGCTTGTTTGATACTGAAACGTTAGGACAAGTAGTCGCACGTTAACCTGATATAACCTGAAACGGAGTATTAGGTTTGCTAAAACTAGAAGTCTATAACCTGAAACGGGGTAGATTGTGGTGTAAGTGCTTGAAACGGCCTTACCTTAGGTTATAACCTGAAACGGAGTAACCACACTTAGGAACACAAAATTAGATTATTAGAAGTCAATGATAAACGAGTCACAATAGAAAACCCTAGACCGAGTGCTTTCTCTGATTGAATACTTTTCGTTTTATTTCCCTTGCGTTTTACAACAATTGCTCACACCAAACCCCCAATTTTATTGTTTACAGAACGACTTTACCAACACCAGCTCTCTAGGGTTCGACCCCGCTTGCCGCTTTACTAGCTAATAGCAGGAGACATAAATAATTAAGTTTGACGCGTCAAACGACGCGCGTCAAATTTTGATGAGTCGTATTTATACGACTCGTCGAGTCAATTAATCCCGTTTATTTCGACACTTTTATATGCGAACAATTACTTTCCAGTATGGTTTTGCATTTCAGGTGTTTCGGAAGCTCTAGGAGGAAACGTGCATAAAAGACGGCATTTTATGCCGAAAACATCACAATGGCAGATCAGACCTTTGGACGTTCGGCGGAGCACTGGGAATGGACCGTTGATCAGAAAAATACGAGCTACATAGCGTTGCGTAGCTGACTCAATTCCCTACAACTTTCTAGTTCACAGCGAGAGCATCCGAGGTCATTTAGAGGGTCAAAACGAGAGTCAAAGTCGGAATTGGCGCGCAGAAGAGAGCAGCAACTCAGACCGGATCACGGACGCAGGCAATTTTAACTCACCGATAAAGTGTTCATGGTCCGCGCCAGTTAAAATGTACACGGTCCGCGTCGATGACGTCATCAACACGTTTTGATGACGTCAGCGAGTCCGAAAATTGGAAATTTCAGCCCAAATCAAACTTGGAAACCCTATCTTTTTTTATAAATAAGATGTTTGGGTTAGGGTTTCCATGATCCATCATTCGAGACGGCTCTGGAGGAGAAGACGAAGCTTTCGACGAGAGAGAAGAAATTTCTACTTTTAATTATGCGTCTTTTCATAATTATGTGTAGCTAATTTCGTTATTCGGTTTAGGGTTCAATATATTGTGACGAAGTTTTGAGATTCTTTGCTTAATGCTATTTTATGTTCCACTAGTTTTTGTGCTATTTATCTCGGTTTGAATTGTGAAGTTAAGTGGAGACTTGAAACGGTAAAACTTAGCCGAGCAATTCAGCCCTTACTTTTGCTGCTTGTTTGATACTGAAACGTTAGGACAAGTAGTCGCACGTTAACCTGATATAACCTGAAACGGAGTATTAGGTTTGCTAAAGCTAGAAGTCTATAACCTGAAACGGAGTAGATTGTGGAGTAAGTGCTTGAAACGGGCTTACCTTAGGTTATAACCTGAAACGGAGTAACCACACTTAAGAACATAAGATCAGATCATTAGAAGTCGATGATGAGCTAAGTTACAGTAGAAAAGCCCTAGACCGAATGTTTTCTCATATTGAATCACAACCTTTTCTTTACTCGCACCTTTAACAATCTGCTCACCCCCAATTGTCTTTCTTTTCAGCCACAGAACAACAAGTAACCTCACCAGCTCCCTTGGGTTCGACCCCGCTTGCCGCTTTACTAGCTAATAGCAGGAGACATAAATAATTAAGTTTGACGCGTCAAACGACGCGCGTCAAATTTTGGCGCCGTTGCCGGGGAGCTGCGCTTCGGTGAAGTTGTTCTTTTTCTTTATTTATTTTTCTGTTCTTTTTTTATTTGGTTTTGCTTTATGGTGCACCATGTCTTCTTATTATAGTACAGAGCCTTGGAACTATGAGGAGTTTTCCCCACCATCCTTCCAACTTGAAGTCCGCGAGAAGATCATCAACCTCAAGCAATCCCGGGACGAAACATTGGACGAGTACTTGTCGTACTTCGATTCCATTGTGATGAGCTGCCCGCACCATGGATTCACAAACCTCTATCTTCTTCAAAGATTTCTCGGTGGAATGATGCCACATGAGTGGAATTGGCTTAATGATGCGGCGGGAGGCTCGGTGAATAACTTAGACATGGACGATCTTTGGCACTTGATAGATGATTTGGCCGAGAGGTCAAGACCAAGACAAGATCAGGCCGAGACGCTAGAGGACGATGTGGCAGCTAGCCTCCAACAATTGGCTGACACGATACAACAAAACCAGGCCAAAGCCGAGGAATCTTGGGCAGAAGTAGAGGCGGCTCTAAAAGAAAGTGCATATCGGATCAATGAGATGCTCGAGACAAAGCCAAGGGACAGCGAGGTAGAGCCTATATTGGATTACACGGAACCAACGGAGGATGAGGACCCATGGTTGACTGAAGAAGAGCTCAATTCAGATTACCCCGGGCATTTAGAAGAAGACGGCCCACTGGCGCCTGAAGAAGAGCCGGCCGAGCCACTCGAATCGGACCTCATTGCCAAAATACCCGAGACAGTCCCTGTGCTCGCTGCCGAAATGCCCGAGATCGTGCCCGACATCATATGCACCCCCATCGAAACCATAACGTCGCAGAGCAGAAAGGATTTGAACGAAGTAGCAAAGGAATCCGCCTCAGACCAGATCGCGGATGAAGTACATGTTAATGTCATCCGCGGTCCATTAAAATGCACATCACCCGCGGAGATAAACTATGAAGAGACCGCGACAGAGCAGTTGACCGCGAATGAAGAGCATATTAAAGCCGCGAATCAAGAACATGTTAACGTTCCGCGGAAACACTTAAAGTGTTCACCACCCGCGACATGGTCTGCCCCAAATTTTGAAATTGATCTTCCTATATCGTTTTCTGTGCAGATGATAGCTCCCGAAGACCATGTGAGCGATAATGATGAGAAAGAAGATGAGTTGGAGGCAAGTCATGCCTCGGAAAAACCAACGACGGAGCACTTACTCATTACGAGTCAAGAAGAGCCGCCTGAAAAGTGTAAGATCTCAGGTGCCTTGACAGTCACCCGTGGTGTTGGTAAGACCCTCATACACCACTGCTTAATCGATTTGGGTGCTAATATTAATGCCATGCCATACTTTTTAGCTTGCTCTTTGAAATTGGGACCATTGAAATTTCCTAAAGTGTTGGTAGAGTTAGGAAATACATCACGTACTCATCCTGTTAGTTTACCTGAGGATCTAACGCTCCATGTTGGAGACATTGTTGTTCCTATAGACTCATATATTTTGCAGATGGGAGATGGTAGAAATAATGATCCTCCACCACTTATTCTTGGACGACCATTCATCTCTGCTAGAAAGAGGAAGATTGACATGGGAACATGCTTGATGTCACTGGCGTTTGCTGGCAAGAAACTAAACTTCCATGCCGATCGCTCATTCATAAAGAAACGACCGAGACATGGCGCGTTTGAATGGAAACCAGGATGGAGAAACACTAGAACACGACTCGATGGACCAGTAGCTACGATGAAGGTGTCCTCGCCAGCTCGGAAGGATGTAAAGGTGAACCCGCCTGATCGATGGAGAGCAGACTCGAGCACATCATTCCATGAGGATTTTGGGCAGGTTGAAGGAATAGCTGAGGCAAAATTTGACCTCACACGTCCATGGGATCCTAACTTGTGATCCCTAAAGAGGTAACGTCGAGCCAACGACGTAAAACAAACGCGCTCGCAGGGAGGCAGCCCGGCATTTTTTATTTTTTTTTATTTTTTTTTTGTTTTCAGTTTTTATCTTATTTACTTATGTCATTTATATTTTCTATGTTTGAGTCTTTATTCGTGTTATCACATTGTCTTTTGGAAAAGAAGAACATTTTTATGCAGGAAACAAATGCAACTCAGAACAGGTCGCGGACCACGTATACATTATCCTCCGCGGATGGAGTTCAGTTTAAGTGTTGACCGCGGCGTTAAAATGAACGTGATCCGCGGTTGACCTTTGACCAGCGTTGACTGACTCGTTTGACCAGAATTTTCATCTTCACACGACGAAACGAGGGGAGTACCTGTTCACTTTAATATCTTCCTTTTCCATTTGTTGCATGCATAGCTGTGTCTTTGAATTTCAGTCGTGCCGTGAGGACACGTCAGTTCAAAAGTGTGGGGTGGGAAAGTCAGTCTGTTGTGTCAACACGTTTATTTTTTTGCACCTGCATAGTGTCAGCACGTTTCCCTTCAAAAAAAAATTTGAAAATATGAAATTTCTCTCTATTTCTTGGATATGCAGTATTGAATTTTGGTGATGTGAAATAGATGAGCTGATTAGATGCGTTTCTCTCGTGGAATTTGAATTGTGTGACTACATGTGAATTTAACCTAGTACGTGTCCTTCTGAGTTGAGATAAACAGGGATGTGGAGTTGATAGAAATGTCCTAGAGAGACTTGACGAAGCATTCAAAGGACCGAACTCGAGTTATATGGTTATGTGGATTTCGTGGAGGCTAGCACTTCGAGGCGACATGGTTACGAGTCTGCTCCGCCACTGCGGTACTTTTGCGGTTGGTCGGGACGGGAATACATCACACCGTCCAAACTCTAGTCCAAGTAGCCGGGAAAATAGTCAAGCGACCCTTGGCTTGACTCGCGTCAAAAGGACAATGATGAGTGAGAGCAAGTAGGTTCGAGCAATCACAATCCGCAACACAAGGAAACAAATTCGATCAATTGTGAAATCTTACACCGCAATAAAGTGAAGTGTCCCATTGATACATCAAACCGAGTCACTACAAGCTGTCCGAAAAGTACTCAAACACCTTGAAGCTCGAATCAATCACGTGCAAGAAGAAGCAATGAAGCGTAACCATATAGCTAGAATTCGGGACAGAGAGTGCAGATCATGGGTCTAAAGAGGACTATCTCCCACTCATCCGAATAGATTTGGATTTCAGCTCTCAGGTAACATGTATCAAGTAATTCCATGTTGAGCATGATGATTTTAGTAGCGATTGAGTTATGCATAGAAAAGCGAGTCTAGACTAGCAACTCATATTCATGTAGCATTATCTGGGACGTCGAAGAAATTGTGGTGTTGCATTTATTTTCCTTCTATGACTTAGTTCTTGTTCGGGACGAACAAGCTTAAGTGTGGGGTGGTTTGATGAGTCGTATTTATACGACTCGTCGAGTCAATTAATCCCGTTTATTTCGACACTTTTATATGCGAACAATTACTTTCCAGTATGGTTTTGCATTTCAGGTGTTTCGGAAGCTCTAGGAGGAAACGTGCATAAAAGACGGCATTTTATGCCGAAAACATCACAATGGCAGATCAGACCTTTGGACGTTCGGCGGAGCACTGGGAATGGACCGTTGATCAGAAAAATACGAGCTACATGGCGTTGCGTAGCTGACTCAATTCCCTACAACTTTCTAGTTCACACCGAGAGCATCCGAGGTCATTTGGAGGGTCAAAACGAGAGTCAAAGTCGGAATTGGCGCGCAGAAGAGAGCAGCAACTCAGACCGGATCACGGACGCAGGCAATTTTAACTCACCGATAAAGTGTTCATGGTCCGCGCCAGTTAAAATGTACACGGTCCGCGTCGATGACGTCATCAACACGTTTTGATGACGTCAGCGAGTCCGAAAATTGGAAATTTCAGCCCAAATCAAACTTGGAAACCCTATCTTTTTTTATAAATAAGATGTTTGGGTTAGGGTTTCCATGATCCATCATTCGAGACGGCTCTGGAGGAGAAGACGAAGCTTTCGACGAGAGAGAAGAAATTTCTACTTTTAATTATGCGTCTTTTCATAATTATGTGTAGCTAATTTCGTTATTCGGTTTAGGGTTCAATATATTGTGACGAAGTTTTGAGATTCTTTGCTTAATGCTATTTTATGTTCCACTAGTTTTTGTGCTATTTATCTCGGTTTGAATTGTGAAGTTAAGTGGAGACTTGAAACGGTAAAACTTAGCCGAGCAATTCAGCCCTTACTTTTGCTGCTTGTTTGATACTGAAACGTTAGGACAAGTAGTCGCACGTTAACCTGATATAACCTGAAACGGAGTATTAGGTTTGCTAAAGCTAGAAGTCTATAACCTGAAACGGAGTAGATTGTGGAGTAAGTGCTTGAAACGGGCTTACCTTAGGTTATAACCTGAAACGGAGTAACCACACTTAAGAACATAAGATCAGATCATTAGAAGTCGATGATGAGCTAAGTTACAGTAGAAAAGCCCTAGACCGAATGTTTTCTCATATTGAATCACAACCTTTTCTTTACTCGCACCTTTAACAATCTGCTCACCCCCAACTGTCTTTCTTTTCAGCCACAGAACAACAAGTAACCTCACCAGCTCCCTTGGGTTCGACCCCGCTTGCCGCTTTACTAGCTAATAGCAGGAGACATAAATAATTAAGTTTGACGCGTCAAACGACGCGCGTCACTTTGTCACTTTGGGTCTCTTATGCAACAATGGTAACCATTGATATATATAATATTTTGTTCTTATGCAACTAATGCAACTTCCCCATGATTCTGTGGTTCGATACATGCAAACCAAACAAAAGTTAATAGAATTCAGTACAACAGTTCAATTCAGGCAAACAAAACATCAAAAGCATATTACAAAAGAGTCAAGTGGGTGCACCAAATGCCCAGATGTGCGACCCACTACAGAGTTAATAAAGTTCAGTACCCTAGCAAAAAGTTACATCCACACAAGTTTCTTCATGCATTACCCGGACTTGGATATGGAAAACTTGCACCGCCGCTTGGTGCCCCATGGCCCATTCCTACACGTATGAGCTCCTCCAATGCTCGGAGCCTTTCCTCAAGCTCCACATTCTTGACCCTTTGATCTTCCTCTCGGCGGACAACTTTCTCATTCTCCATATGAAGTTTAAAAATCTCTTCTTTTAACTGGATTGTCTTCGCACTTTGCATCGTCACACTCCTAGGACGCGGAGGCCTCTTCAAGCAGCTTCATGTGCCAACAACATGAGCCCCTTCCGTTTTCCAATCACTTCAGTCATTATCATTGTTTGGGTTTCCACGGGCAGCGGATCTTCAACAGCACCAGTGTCATCGACAGCACGTTCGTCAAGGATTTCTTGGACTCTGTCATTCAGTTGTGCCTGCATAAAATATATATATGAATGTTTGTTAAATGTTAACAGATTAAATGAAAGTATAATGAACAAATTAAATGTTATAACAGATTAAATAAATGAGTGTAAAATGTTAACAGATTAAATGAAAGTAAAACCAAGTTCCAAATGCAAGTAAACTAACAAATTAAATGTTCCAAGGCAAAATGATTTAACATAACCAAATTCCAAATGAAATTAAAATGAACAGATTAAATGTGGTGACAGATTGAATACATGAGTGCAAAATGTTAACATATTAAATGAAAGTAAAACCAAGTTCCAAATGAAAGTAAACTGACACATAAAATGAAAGTAGAAGCAACCAACATAACCAATGTAACATCATTCGCTTTGTTTTCACATTGCTTCAAACAACAAATAGTAAAAACTGACAGTGAACAAAGCAAAGTATGGTCGATTACCGCTATCGGGCCACCAAAAGCGCATCTATCATACGCGTCGGCATAAGCTGCAACATACGGTGCCGGGTGGTTATCTGTCATGTGCTTCTGTGCCCTATGGTAGAAGGGAAGTTTTCTAGAGTGATGAGTGAATCGGTTTTTGCTATTGCAGGCTTTCTTCATGCGATTGCATTTTTCCTATCAAATTGCCAGAATAAGGAAGTAGTTAGTCAATTTTTCTACTTGAACTTGAATCAAAATTATTTGTTATCGTTCAGTGGGAGACTTGCAGATGAAATTCCATAGCCAATTCACGGATGCTTCCATCTCAAAATGACCTACAAATGGAAAAACAATTATTAATAACAGTTTGAATGGCAGAAACATATTTAAACAAAATCTAAAATAAAGTAATCTTACACTTAGATGATCATAAACTGTCCTCCATGTCTCTGGAGGTAGCTCACCATAAGTCGGTGCCATCATTGGAATCTTTTCCCTAACACAACTGCCTATCTCATGGACAAGAGCACTCCTCACATCAGCTCTTTTTGGGATAATACCAGATTCTAAGGGCTCCACCTTAATGTTGTGCCCAATTGTTCTGTTCATAACTTGCGCCCTTGCACCACTAACCAATCCTCATTTATTCTTCTTTAAATTCTCCTCCCCTATAAAATTTCATAAACGCAAGTCAAGTAGTATAAATTTATGTCATAAAAATTGTGATAAGGAGAGTGTAGTGTACCTATTTGTGGGAGGTCCGGATCAACTTTGAACCTTATCCATTTTGCTGCTCCATATCCAAACTCGACAGGTGCGAATTCTGATGGGCCAAAAGATGTAGCAGCATGTAGTGCGTGCGATTGTGGCTGTGTAGATGTTGCTCGAATATGTGGGGGTGAGGGAGGATGAGACAGGGCAGATGTTGATATGGTTCCTCGTATTGGTGGTGGTGAGAGAGGATGAGACAGGGCAGATTGGTTCCTCGTACCAAGAATATTATCGAACACATTCTTCTCTATTTGCATCACATCCAATGAGTAAGGCTGACTAAGAAATTTCCAATTTGGCAAGTCATAAAAAATAGACACGTGAGTCCAACACAACCTCTCGGCGTTGCCTCTATTTTTCAAATCTGGGTGCAAACTCAATGCCGGATACTCATGACTAAGTATCTTGAATAAAACTTCAATACCTGAAATGGAAGGTAGGGCATCTCTTGACTCAATCGTCCCATTAAATTTTTGAGGCGCTCTCCTCCATGGATGATTCTTGTCTAGCCATTTTTGATGGCCTTGATATGACATTCTACCTGATATGTGCTCAACATCTACATCATCTAAACAAGACGGACAAGCTTTGTACCCTTTTGTCTTTAAACCTCCCAACATTCCCAGACTTGAGAAATCGCTTATGGTCGAAAGAACAGTTTCTTTCATAAGAAATGATGATCCGTCATATCGGTCAAATGTAACAACGCCCTCATTCCACAAAGTATTAAGCTCATCAATTAGCAGTCTCATAAACACGTTCAAACATTTTCCCGGAGACTTTGGACCCGAAATCAGCATAGTGAGAATGTTAAACTCTTTTTTCATACTCATCGAGGATGGCAAGTTATATGGCATGACAACAATGGGCCACGTGCTATGAGAAAGACCAGTAGCTCCAAATGGATTGAATCCTTCAATAGAAAGTCCAAGGCAAACATTTCAAATCTCACTAGCAAAGCTTGGGAACTCTTTGTTAAAATATTGCCATGCTTTCCCGTCGACAGGATGCTTAATAATATCGTCCTCACTGGTACGCCGATGACCATCCCATCACATTTCCTTTGCAATATGTGACGTGCAGTATTTTGAGCGTTGAAAATAATTTATAAAATTGGTAAGTACCGAGTCGTCCAAAGGAGCGCAATTGTAAACTTGCGCACTATGTAAGGTTATACTTCTATTTATCCTAGTATGAAACGAGTGGTTATTTTGTTTTAAGAATCTAATCAATCTAAATATGCAAGAAAGTAAGAAAATGTTTTGACGAATTTCGAGAGGTATTTCGGGGAACTACTTCACTTACCCAACATTAGAATCGAGTTTATTAACTAGCATGCAAGGATTTTCCAATCAATATAGGCAAATCCTTGCATGAATTGATGTCGATAATCCCTTTAAGCTTAGCTTAATCTTCGATCCGATCAAAATCCTCGCATTTTTTGTGCCCCCGTCTCTCTTTCCGTCGTCCAAGTGTGTCTAGGCATGAATGGATGCGGAGAATTTATAATGATGTTGGCGGCTGCTCTCTTTTCTTCTTTTTATTCTTTTTTGGCTTTTTGTAAATTTTCCCAAAAACCTAGCGTAAATCACGTTTTTGGCCTATTTGGCCCGTCTGCCAGTATCAGTAGTATCACTAGTGTCACCTAAAAGGTAACACGAGGAAAACCAGAGAGCTGAATTTTTCTGGCAAGAGTGTCACTTAAATAAGCGACACGGGCAATAATGGCGCGTAGTGACGTAGGCTCTTTGGCTCCAATTTTGACTCATTTAACAACTGAATCAGCCCTTGGTCCAAACTACAAAGTTGTAGCCCTTCATCTCAGATTTCAAACAAGCCAAAGATCAATGCATTTGGACACCGTATGAGCTCTAGGCGTGCGCGACAAGTAGGGATGTCAATTCTCCTATTTCTGCACTGTTTTTGCAAAAATTCCCAAAAACACTTTATTTCACCTTGGATTCTTTTGTCACCTAAAAATACCAAAACACAGAGTGAGTGCTCATAAGAATAAGGAAAATGATCGATAATCCACTAAATGTGAAGCATAAATATAGTCAAGATTTATGCTCATCAATATGTGACGACATAAAAAGACGTTGTAGTCTAGGAGTCAATGGAAAGTACTTAACCCACCTTTTTGGAAATCTGGCCCTACGATCACTGTGGACATATCTTGGCTCGTTGCAAACTGGACAACTATACAAATTCTCGAACTCTTTGTAATGCAAAATGCAACCGTACTCACAAGCATGAATAGTCTCATAACCCAAGCCCAAAATCTTCAGAATTTTTTTAATATCTCGATAGGAAGCAGAATGATTGTTGTCAGTAGGAAGCAATTTCTTAGCATATCTCAGCATACTATCGAAGCTCTTGTCACACCACCCATTATCAATCTTCAATTTCATTGCACTCAAAATGGTATCTAGCACGGTCGTATCATTACCATGTATTGGAGTTTGAGCTTCGGATAGAAGCCTATGGTACTTCTCATAAGCTTCCTTTACAATAGGATAATCATGTACAACATCCTCATCCATACCTTGTACACTCGTCTCATACATATCTCGAAATGAAAACGCGTCACTAAGAATCTCCATAGTTGGATTTGTGTTGTAAGCACCGCGAGTACCGCTAGATGAACCTATTTCTCTATTCTTGTCTGACGCAGCGTGACAAATATGATATCTGAGTCCACCAGCAATGAACTCGCAAACGCTTGGAATCCACCAAGTAATCTCGGAATCCACCAAGAACGAAAACCAACGGTTTTATTGAAAAGAAAATAAGATACATGAACGAAACCCTAAGTTGGGTTTAAATAAGAAAACATAAAACCTAACTAAGAAAGGAAGACTAAACCTAATTAGGAAAGGAAAAACTAAAAGATAATTATGGTGCTAAAATTGTAAAAACCCTAATTCGGAGCCCTAAATGAGCCCGGATGGCTAAAAAAGGCCATAGGGCACGGCGCTAGCGGTGATTTGCGTTCGTTGGCCCGTTGCCACCGAAATCAAGGTATTATGGCGAATTTATGGACGTCGGATGCCAAATACCGATTTTGCCGATTTTATGGACGTCGCATCATACCATTAAGAATCAAATGCCCACACATCTCATCCAATGTAATGAGTCTCCGGTTGTGCAACTTACATCGTCTACAAGGGCAAAAATGCAAGGCCTCCAGCTTATTATGTTTGACGAATTCTATGAAATCGCCGATTCCTCTAATATATCGATCGTCACATCTCTCCAACCCTATCTAACTTTTATCCATGATTTCCTGTAGCAAAATTAACAAAGCTTCATATCCCCATGCTCGACGGACGAGTATCAAGACTAGAGTTAGCGCGAGTCCAACCACAATGTATATAGCTAACACGATGCGTATGGCTAGCTTTGCAGCCTGTGGATTTCCTGCACCCAACTCGTTGGAAATCCGTGTGCTGCTCCAATTAAATATAACTTCATTTTCAGAATCGAGAGTTCCATCAGAAGAAGATGAGAACTTATTTATTTATAAAGTCTGACCTGATCGCAGCGCCAAATCCAAAGGAGACCATGAAAAGAAGTGTGGATGTATTCAACCTGAACGCAACATCGTGTATCAATTCAAAAATTTGTACAAGCAACAAGTAATACACAACACAATACAACAAGGTTACGAAATAGGTAAGGACTAACGTGATGGTGAGCACAGATGTCTGAAGTTGCGGATTAGGAAGGAGACCTGAGAGAAGCACCATGAGTTCAAATGTCCAGAATTCCAAGCTGTAAGAATATAACCAAAAGCGAGTCAAATTTAAATGAGCTAACACGGATATGTTAAACATGAACATATTTGGATGACCGCCTTGCTGTACCATGAGTGTAATGCTAGAGATATATCATGATGTATTATATTATCTATCATTCTTGTCTATGCACTGCACATAAAAAGCTAATTGACATATTATAAATACAAGAACCAATTTTGATGACGTCCTTACCAGACCATGAGCGTCGAAGGGATTGCCAATCTAAGGTGAAACCTTATACCACTTAACGCTTCCGTAGAGAATCCAGGCCATGTTTCCTTGCAATTAGCGGAGAACTTTATATACATCGAGTAGATAAACACGTGTTGCTGTTTTTATGCCAAGCAAAACCATGTTATAAATCTCAGGCACTTAAGTTTAGGTCTCATTGTATTTTAGGACACAAAGCCTTGTAATAACTAGTTAGATTAGCTAGATGTTTAGGCGTGTTCCTCCTGCTCCATTTTGAAGACCAATCTGATTGGGCCATATCAAGCTTAAAGCCCAGCAAGCACAAATACAGAAAGTGAAGATTGAGTTGCGTTTCTATGAAACGCAGCGCTTAAAGTCAAATTGGTCAAAGGTATAAAAAGCCTTCATTCTCCAGTTCGTATTTTCTGAGAAAAAACCCTAGAGCGAGAAACGCAGCTCAACTGAGACGACAGACGAACGAGTGAAAAGGAAAACCCCCAGGCTTTGCGCATCGACACTCAACCAGAGCTAGTCTTCCGCGCCGCTACTGTTTGAATCCGGTCGGATCCGATTCATCTCCGTCCACCTTTGTGGCTGACAAGTCGCCTCCGGCGTATTGTCCCACCGGTTTGTTCGGGCTATACAGGGGCCTTCTTCTACTCTTTTTCGTCATATTATTATAGGGTTTATTAGAGTCCATAGGTGCCTGAGTTTATAGCAGATCTGTACTTGTAATCTTATTGCTCATAGTGGATTGGTTTGGCCGGATCTCCCACCTGAGATCCCGAGGATTGACAAATACCTTAGGGTATTTGGAACCTCGTAAAAATCCCTGTGTTCTTATATTCAGCACTTCATTCTTTATTGATCTGAAACTGAGCCTTAAACTCATACAATTGGATTTTCATTGATCAGTAAAACTGAGATCCAATTACAACACGCTAAGCCAAACAGACATTGTGGTAGACAACGCAGCACCTCGATACCCAAGATTTGATTTCGAAAGCATAATCCAACATAAAATGGCGTGGAAGAGAAATGTGAGACCGGACAAGAGAACCATTGGGAAGACAATGCTTTGAGTTTGCAAGAACTTGACTTGGCTTTGAAGAAATGCATGGCCATAAACACATGGTATGAGGTACAAAGCGTATACTCCTGCTGTTTCTGCTATTTCCTCGTTTTGACCAATTGCTTTGAGAATGCGTCCCGTGTTTGCCCAAAGGGCGGTAAGTAAAATGCACGTTGCTAGCTGAACAACTATAGCTCGCTGCAAATGAATTCCTACGAGGCGAAACTGCTTGGCGCCGTATGCTTGTCCGCATAGAGTGTCAAGTGCACTAGACATTGCTATCTGCACAAGATTAAACCACCAAGTAATAAAAATCCACAATTTTCGGAGGGCTGCCTCATCAGCAAAAATATAGTCCCAGGGCGAATGGATAATGAGGAAATTCACTTATTTTTGAGATTTTTATGCAGAAAAGTGATCCGAAGGCTTAACGTTTTACTTTTACAATCCTCATATATGAACCAAAATTGAGAGCAAAATTGTGGGAAAAATTGTAAAGCAATCAGAAAGTGTGAAAAAGAACTTCAAAAAACAAAAAAGAGAAAAAACAAACAAAAAGAAAGAGTGTAGAAAAACTTACGATGACACTGATTCCAGTGACAGACACAAAGGAATAGCCTAAGGCAGCACCTGAAAGCGCGGTCACGCTAAGATGACCAACAAACATTATCGTGACGATCTGAATACCAGCAATGAAAAGATTGACGATGATCATCGGCAAAGCAAGATAAAGCTGCAACTTGGTTTCTGATATCAAATCCTTTCTGGTGATTGTTTTGCTCCCATTGCTGGATGAATCTGGCGGCATTTGAGTGAGTTCTGGGCTAGGAAAATTTGAGGTTTTGAAAGAGTTGGTTGTATTGCTTGCTCTGAGTTTATGAACAGGCTTTGTTTGTAGAGAAAAAAAAGCACAGAGTGGATTCAAATGATACACCAACTTTATACTCATTTTAAGGTTTTGTTTCTCATTTGGGAAATGAAAATTCAAACCTCCAATTAAGGTTATGATACCAAATACGATATATATATATATATATATATATATATATATATATATATATATATATATATATATATTCAAAAAAGGTAAAATATTATACTTTCTTCCCTTTCTTCTATTTTTTATTAATGGTAAAAAAATCCTTTGATATTTGTTTCTTTTTCTAGAGATTTGAAATTTTGAATTGGAAATAACAAGACTGATTAATTTTTACAGTTGGACATACTGTCATACTGCAATATCAAATTTCAACTAACCTGGTTATCAGGAAAAGAAAAAAGAAAAAAAAGGAACCTAAAAAAATGGAATAAAGCAAGTTCAACTATCTTTTACTTTATTTGTCATTTTGTTTAATAATAATACCTGTATAATTAATGTGTAATAAATGAAAGTCTGGTTCATTTTGATACGTAAGCACAGGCCAAATATTGCAATGAATTAAAAGCACCTATACCTAAGCACAGGCCAAATATTGCAATGAATTAAAAGCACCTATACCTAAGCACAGGCCAAATATTGCAATGAATTAAAAGCACCTATACCTAAGCACAGGCCAAAGAAAAATAAATTACAAACACGGCTCACACCCGTCGATACCAAATATTGCAATGGTGGTTGAGTAGGTTGAACATTTACTAATCACAAACACGACTCACATCTGTCAATACCAAATATTGCAATGGTGGTTGAGTTGGTTGAACACTTACCTTGCAATTGATGTCGATAATCCCTTTAAGCTGAATTACTACACCCTTTGAATTGATGTCGATAATCCCTTTAAGCTTAGCTTAATCTTCGATCCGATCAAAATCCTCGCATTTTTTGTGCCCCCGTCTCTCTTTCCGTCGTCCAAGTGTGTCTATGCATGAATGGATGCGGAGAATTTATAATGATGTTGGCGGCTGCTCTCTTTTCTTCTTTTTATTCTTTTTTGGCTTTTTGTAAATTTTCCCAAAAACCTAGCGTAAATCACGTTTTTGGCCTATTTGGCCCGTCTGCCAGTATCAGTAGTATCACTAGTGTCACCTAAAAGGTAACACGAGGAAAACCAGAGAGCTGAATTTTTCTGGCAAGAGTGTCACTTAAATAAGCGACACGGGCAATAATGGCGCGTAGTGACGTAGGCTCTTTGGCTCCAATTTTGACTCATTTAACAACTGAATCAGCCCTTGGTCCAAACTACAAAGTTGTATCCCTTCATCTCAGATTTCAAACAAGCCAAAGATCAATGCATTTGGACACCGTATGAGCTCTAGGCGTGCGCGACAAGTAGGGGTGTCAATTCTCCTATTTCTGCACTGTTTTTGCAAAAATTCCCAAAAACACTTTATTTCACCTTGGATTCTTTTGTCACCTAAAAATACCAAAACACAGAGTGAGTGCTCATAAGAATAAGGAAAATGATCGATAATCCACTAAATGTGAAGCATAAATATAGTCAAGATTTATGCTCATCAATATGTGACGACATAAAAAGACGTTGTAGTCTAGGAGTCAATGGAAAGTACTTAACCCACCTTTTTGGAAATCTGGCCCTACGATCACTGTGGACATATCTTGGCTCGTTGCAAACTGGACAACTATACAAATTCTCGAACTCTTTGTAATGCAAAATGCAACCGTACTCACAAGCATGAATAGTCTCATAACCCAAGCCCAAAATCTTCAAAAAAATTTTAATATCTCGATAGGAAGCAGAATGATTGTTGTCAGTAGGAAGCAATTTCTTAGCATATCTCAGCATACTATCGAAGCTCTTGTCACACCACCCATTATCAATCTTCAATTGCATTGCACTCAAAATGGTATCTAGCACGGTCGTATCATTACCATGTATTGGAGTTTGAGCTTCGGATAGAAGCCTATGGTACTTCTCATAAGCTTCCTTTACAATAGGATAATCATGTACAACATCCTCATCCATACCTTGTACACTCGTCTCATACATATCTCGAAATGAAAACGCGTCACTAAGAATCTCCATAGTTGGATTTGTGTTGTAAGCACCGCGAGTACCGCTAGATGAACCTATTTCTCTATTCTTGTCTGACGCAGCGTGACAAATATGATATCTGAGTCCACCAGCAATGAACTCGCAAACGCTTGGAATCCACCAAGTAATCTCGGAATCCACCAAGAACGAAAACCAACGGTTTTATTGAAAAGAAAATAAGATACATGAACGAAACCCTAAGTTGGGTTTAAATAAGAAAACATAAAACCTAACTAAGAAAGGAAGACTAAACCTAATTAGGAAAGGAAAAACTAAAAGATAATTATGGTGCTAAAATTGTAAAAACCCTAATTCGGAGCCCTAAATGAGGCTGGATGGCTAAAAAAGGCCATAGGGCACGGCGCTAGCGGTGATTTGCGTTCGTTGGCCCGTTGCCACCGAAATCAAGGTATTATGGCGAATTTATGGACGTCGGATGCCAAATACCGATTTTGCCGATTTTATGGACGTCGCATCATACCATTAAGAATCAAATGCCCACACATCTCATCCAATGTAATGAGTCTCCGGTTGTGCAACTTACATCGTCTACAAGGGCAGAAATGCAAGGCCTCCAGCTTATTATGTTTGACGAATTCTATGAAATCGCCGATTCCTCTAATATATCGATCGTCACATCTCTCCAACCCTATCTAACTTTTATCCATGATTTCCTGTAGCAAAATTAACAAAGCTTCATAAGTATTTTTTTTTTGCGACAACAGATATCATCATAAGTACATTTGAAAATACAAGGCTTCATTAGTAAATTTGAAAATAACCCAAAAACCCATTGAATTGTTGGTTAAACTCACACATTGTGCAAGAAATATTATTTTGTAATCAAAGAATAAACTTATGTCATCACCAGCCGACCCAAGGGATTCACCCCTGCTTCCTGCTTGCTGTATATGTACAACTAGTACTTGTATTATTTACTAGCCAGAGATAGAGCTAGTTGGTACATAAACAATTGCTGAATTGCAAGGTTGATGTTTGCTGAAATTAAGGTTAATGTTCTACGTTGAAAACTAGACAAACATCATCTAGCTAGCTAGCTTGCTGGACGTAAACTGTGTGAGCTCAATACCATTTTCAAATTATAAAATCATCAAAAGATCGTATGAAAATCATCACATGAAAGAAATATGAACACACAAAGCTAAGAAGCCCACCTGCTGCGTTTTTTGTGTGGAAAAACAGCAAACCAAGGGAGAAAGAGATAGGCCCGGAGGAGCAAGAGGAGGCAAGTGGTAGACGAGAAGTCAAGGAGCTCACATCATCTCTCTTCTAGTACATTAACACCTGTTTTTTGAGTTGCAGGTTTCAAAATTCTTCAAATTTGGGGGTGATGAATCAGTTGAGCAGAGGATGCTCTGTTTTGTACAAAATGAATTTAATTTTAAGTTCTTATGCTACTCAAGTTAGGAAGGTATGTAGCTTAAGATGTAAATAGTTGGTGGGTATTAACTAGTCTGTACATTGTTGTTCGAATAATTGAATGTGGCATACGCTTATACGACCTACTTAGTCATGTCGTTTAAGTGGTGTTGCTTAGGAGACGTTATGACACATTTTGAACTTGTGGCTTATGACTGCGTCCCATTAGATGTCTTAAGCGACTAAACTTTACCGATTGCATAGCGTTACATGACTTACACGACACAGTCGGAAGCGACATCCTTATTTGTGTCCCATTAGATTCTACGCGACACGGTTAAAAATTGTCCCATAGATTGTAAAATGGCGGAGTGCTAGGGCCTTGATACGAATTAATATAGAACAGCAAAATAAAATTATATAAAAAATTGTTTTAGAAGCTGGTAAGGGACCTACACTAATGACTAGTTATTAGAAAATGTTTAAGCTTATATCTTTATAGAAAAATTCAGTCAACTAGTCAATGGGAAATTCCATCTAAAGCTATATTATAGGCTATGCTCCAACGTGATGGAAAGAAAAAAATGTTCTGCTTTCTCACTTCTCAAACTTCTTGAATCCCATGATCATGTTCTTCTATAGTATTCCGAAGCGAAATTATTTCCACTCCCGCATTCGACTTCTGTATTCTTTCCTTCGCCTTAACGGCCTAAGAAAACAAAAATTGAGAAATCATTGATCAGTAACGCACGTCCCAACACTACTCAAGTAAGTGTATTGCGGACAATGAGCAAAACGAAGAATTGCCATGTACCTCTTTTTCCCAACCGGTGCGAATAGTGGCAACAAGTAAGCAGTTCATTTGAACAAAAATGGCTATCAAAATCCCTGTCCAAAGTCCCTGTAATCAAATATGCTGGTGTTTAACAAAAGAATATAATTTGAAAGAGTCATTAAAAATATATGAAGGACACCCTCTTGCCTTTGATCCGAAATGGACTTTAAATGCTAACATAACCGCACAAGGAACGCCCACAAGATAATACGCTGCAAGATTAATGTATGCTCCTATCTTTTGCTTCCCGCATCCTCTGAGAATGCCTATAGAAGAAAAGGTAGCGGAATAACAATGTTAAAACAATATACCGCTAATTTTACAATTGGAGTTATTTATACTTCATATCTTCTTTGAAACAAATTGACAAGGTTGTGTAGAAATGAGCATTACCTGAGAGTATACACTGGATACCATCTAAAAAGTTAGATGCGGCGAGGATAAGCATCATGGTCGCAACTTCTGCAACAATTTTCGGATCCTTGCTATATGCATATCCCCATGCTCGACGGACGAGTATCAAGACTAGAGTTAGCGCGAGTCCAACCACAATGTATATAGCTAACACGATGCGTATGGCTAGCTTTGCAGCCTGTGGATTTCCTGCACCCAACTCGTTGGAAATCCGTGTGCTGCTCCAATTAAATATAACTTCATTTTCAGAATCGAGAGTTCCATCAGAAGAAGATGAGAACTTATTTATTTATAAAGTCTGACCTGATCGCAGCGCCAAATCCAAAGGAGACCATGAAAAGAAGTGTGGATGTATTCAACCTGAACGCAACATCGTGTATCAATTCAAAAATTTGTACAAGCAACAAGTAATACACAACACAATACAACAAGGTTACGAAATAGGTAAGGACTAACGTGATGGTGAGCACAGATGTCTGAAGTTGCGGATTAGGAAGGAGACCTGAGAGAAGCACCATGAGTTCAAATGTCCAGAATTCCAAGCTGTAAGAATATAACCAAAAGCCAGTCAAATTTAAATGAGCTAACACGGATATGTTAAACATGAACATATTTGGATGACCGCCTTACTGTACCATGAGTGTAATGCTAGAGATATATCATGATGTATTATATTATCTATCATTCTTGTCTATGCACTGCACATAAAAAGCTAATTCACATATTATAAATACAAGAACCAATTTTGATGACGTCCTTACCAGACCATGAGCGTCGAAGGGATTGCCAATCTAAGGTGAAACCTTATACCATTTAACGCTTCCGTAGAGAATCCAGGCCATGTTTCCTTGCAATTAGCGGAGAAGTTTATATACATCGAGTAGATAAACACGCTAAGCCAAACAGACATTGTGGTAGACAACGCAGCACCTTGATACCCAAGATTTGATTTCGAAAGCATAATCCAACATAAAATGGCGTGGAAGAGAAATGTGAGACCGGACAGGAGAACCATTGGGAAGACAATGCTTTGAGTTTGCAAGAACTTGACTTGGCTTTGAAGAAATGCATGGCCATACACACATGGTATGAGGTACAAAGCGTATACTCCTGCTGTTTCTGCTATTTCCTCGTTTTGACCAATTGCTTTGAGAATGCGTCCCGTGTTTGCCCAAATGGCGGTAAGTAAAATGCACGTTGCTAGCTGAACAACTATAGCTTGCTGCAAATGAATTCCTACGAGGCGAAACTGCTTGGCGCCGTATGCTTGTCCGCATAGAGTGTCAAGTGCACTAGACATTGCTATCTGCACAAGATTAAACCACCAAGTAATAAAAATCCACAATTTTCAGAGGCTGCCTCATCAGCAAATCGATAATGATGAAATTCACTTATTTTTGAGATTTCTATGCAGAAAAGTGATTCGAAGGCTTACCGTTCTACTTTTACAATCCTCATATATGAACCAAAATTGAGAGCAAAATTGTGGGAAAAATTGTAAAGCAATCAGAAAGTGTGAAAAAGAACTTCAAAAAACCAAAAAGAGAAAAAAAAAACAAAAAGGAAGAGTATAGAAAAACTTACCATGACACTGATTCCAGTGACAGACACAAAGGAATAGCCTAAGGAAGCACCTGAAAGAGCGGCCACGCTAAGATGACCAACAAACATTATCGTGACGATCTGAATACCAGCAATGAAAAGATTGACGATGATCATCGGCAAAGCAAGATAAAGCTGCAACTTGGTTTCTGATATCAAATCCTTTTATGGTGATTGTTTTGGTCCCATTGCTGGATGAATCTGGCGGCATTTGAGTGAGTTATGGGCTAGGAAAATTTGAGGTTTTGAAAGAGTTGGTTGGATTGCGTGCTCTGAGTTTATGAACAGGCTTTGTTTGCAGAGAAAAAAGCACAGAGGGGATTCAAATGATACACCAACTTTATACTCATTTTAGGTTTTGTTTCTCATTTGGGAAATGAAAATTCAAACCTCCAATATAGCATAATACAAGATTGTATTTTATTTTATAAAATGTTGAAAACGATATATATATATATTCAAAAAAAGGTTAAATATTATACTTTCTTCCATTCATTCTATTAAGTTTAGATAAACAATGATCTAAAATTTCCTCTTTGTTATGATATTATGGAAATATGAATGTCCACTTAACCTTTGGTTGTCTAACCTTTGGTTAGGCTCATTTAGATCACTTCATAATACCCCTTGTTATTTATGTAGGGTCATGCCCTTTCATCTATCTCATGTAATCCTATAAATAGGTGTCTATGTTAAGAAGGATGAATAAGAAGAAATACAATTCTCCTCTTACACTTGTCTCTCATATTCTTGTTCTTCTCCATTTTATTACAACACGTTATCAGCACGAGTTGCTCAAAGGTAGTGATCATTCATCTTTATCCTCCCTTCTATTCTTGTTCAGAAATGCGATGATGGCAACCATGAGTCCTCTTCGTAGAGAAACTCAAAATAGCCTAGCATTCAAAAACTCAATATGTATATTCATGTAGTTGGTTCTATATTCACATGATGTATGAATATGTAGTATATGATTTTTGATTCACTCGAAGTGAAATCATATACATGTATCACTTGAAGTGGATACATGTATAGTTCATGTTTTATTTTATTCCCCCGAAGTGGATTCATATATATATGTATCACTTGAAGTGGATACATGTATAGTTTATATTTTATTTTATTCCCCCGAAGAGGAATCATATACATATTTCTCCTGAAGTAGATATATGTATAATATATGCTTTGATTTTGTTATGAAGTAGAATATAATCATATACATGTATCACCCGAAGTGGATACATGTATAGTACATGTTGTCGATTCCCTCGAAGTGGATCATATACATATATCACCGGAAGTGGATATATGAATATTATTATTCTTCTTTATCTTCATCCCCCGAAGAGGATGTTTCAATTCACTCCTTGAAGAGAGTAAGATTCACTTCTTGTAGTAAGTGATAAAACATCAAGCATATATTTTGTAGTGTGATTATATCATCTCCTGTAGTAGATGATTATAATCTAGATAAAATCACTTCATGTTGTAAGTGATAAAGTTCTGTTTTATTTATTTTATTTATGCACGTGCTTAAATCCATCTATTTATTTACTTTTATAATGGTACATTTTTATTCATATTCCATATTCCGTATATTTAATCCCCTGGAGTGGATTCATATTGATCAATACACACTTAATCCCCTGAAGTGGATAAACACACATCATATATATATTTATGCTAATGAGATAGTTAAAATCGTCCCCCGAAGAGGATGAATAGGTGTAAAATATATTTTACTCCTACAAAAGAGTAATTTACTATTTTCCTTTCTTCTAAGTGAAAGAAAAATAATGGTCCAAGAAATTGTTTTTATTTAGATCATATCTCTCCCGAAGTAGATGATTATAAGATCACTTCCCGTTGTAAGTGATAGATCCATGAAATTTCTCATTAACTATGTTGGATGTGTATGATCAATACTTAGTGATTTAAATGTTTTAATTTCATGCTTTGACTATTATATGCATGTCTACGTTGCAATACTTTAGTTTACTGCCTTAATGTTTCCGGAAGAAACTGTTTTACATGGGTAAACTCCTTTTAGCATGTAACAATTTGAGAGATTCTGTAAAAGAAAACTCCAGTGCATCCCAGACGGATTGTGCTTACTTCGTCATCATCTTCACGAGAGCCTGAAGCTCAAAACTTAATAGTCAAAGACTCCTCATACGCTGGAAGAGCTTAAATATTTATGAGATTAGAGGACGGTCATTGTACCTCGTGCAATATATGAATGCATATGGATGCACTTGAGGATATGAGATTTTAATTAGTTCTCAGATTATAATTCTGAACTATATGGTATTGTTTTTCAAACTTGAGTTTATGTGAAGAGACTAATGAAGACGGAGATAAATTGGAGAAAAGATTGTTCATCTCTCATGTTATTAATCCTGTACTCCAGTAGTAGTACATGGAACATGATTATTTTTCCTATTTGTAGTTAGTTACTTTTTAAATTCGGTTTTAATGACACAACTTTAATTCCGTAACTGAAGTTATTTTATTTATTATGAATTTGTCAAGAGTTAAATTCTATTTCAATTAGTCATATATATTGTTTATATTTCTTTATAGAATGAATCAATCTTGTACTCCAGTAGTAGTGCATGTTGTTTTTCCAACGGAAACGTTAATGATGGGGAGTTATGCCTTGTTGATAGTGCCACTACTCATACTATATTGAAAAACCCGAAGTTTTTCTTAAACTTGAACATGACAAAAACCAATGTTAATACTATCTCCGGAACGAGTAGTATTATAGAAGGTTCCGGAAGAGCCTCTATCTTGTTACCCGAAGGAACAAGAATAAACATTAGAGATGCATTGTACTCAAGTGAATCGCAAAGAAACTTACTCAGTTTCAAAGATATTCGAAGAAATGATTTTCATGTTGAAACCATGTGTGAAGATGGTATTGAGTACCTACTTCTTGTATCTTATAAGATTGGCCAGAAGCAAGTCTTAGAGAAAATGAGAGCACATGCGTCTGGTTTATATGGCACGCAAATCTACCCCATTGAAGTGTATAAAGTTACTAACATGAAGTTAGTTGACAAGGAATTATTTTCTTTGTGGCATGATAGACTCGGTCACCCTAGTGAAACAATGATCCGGAGAATCATTGAAAGTTCACACGGACACCCACTTAAGGACCTGCAGATCCTCCCAACGGGTGACTTGACATGCACGGCTTGTTCACTTGGCAAATTTATAACAAGGCCGTCTGTAACAAAAGTAAACGCGGAATCTCCTATGTTTCTTGAAAGAATTCAAGGTGACATATGTGGACCAATAGCACCGCCATGTGGACCATTCAGATATTTTATGGTGTTGATAGATGCTTCAACACGTTGGTCACATGTAAGCCTAATCTCAACGCGAAATGTTGCGTTCGCAAGGCTTTTAGCCCAAATAATCAAGTTAAGGGCTCATTATCCTGATCAACCAATCAAAAGAATCAGGCTAGATAATGCAGGAGAATTCACATCAAAGTCATTCAATGACTATTGTATATCAATTGGTATAGTGGTTGAACATCCAGTAGCTCATGTTCATACACAAAACGGCCTAGCAGAGTCGTTGATAAAGCAGTTGCAATTAATAGCAAGACCATTGCTAATGAATTCAAAATTACCCGCCTCTGCTTGGGGACATGCAATTTTGCATGTAGAAGCTTTGATAAGACTTCGACCGACCGCTTATAATAAGTATTCTCCTTTGCAACTTATCTCTGGAAGAGAACCTGATATCTCATAATTGAAATTTTTTGGTTGTGCGGTGTATGTCCCTATTTCTCCTCCACAACGAACCAAAATGGGGCCACAAAGGAGGTTGGGAATATATGTGGGGTTTGAGTCCCCATCAATTATCAAATATCTAGAGCCATTAACTGGTGATGTATTTCGAGCTCGATATTCTGATTGTCATTTTGATGAATCAAAATTCCCAACTTTAGGAGGAGAAGAAAAGGAGATTAATAAGGAGGTTGTGTGGAATACGCCTTCTTTGTCGTTCTTAGATCAAAGAACAAATGAAAGTGAACTTGAAGTTCAACGGATCATACACTTGCAAAATGTAGCAAATAGGCTACCAGATGCGTTTACTGATGCCAAGAAAGTGACGAAGTCACATATACCTGCTGAAAATGCACCAGCTCGTCTGGAGATTCCTGTAGTAACTCCAAACACAAACATTGCAAGTGATTCTCAAGTACATCGAAAGCGTGGGAGACCATTAAGGTCTAAGGATATAGTTTCCCGGAAGAGGAAAGAACACGCAAGATGTAAAACGGATGTCGAGATGTCAAATACGAACATTAATGAAGTAAGGACTCTTGAAGAGTCTTTACCTAACGAAACTGAAAATAAAGACAAAGATATAGATGACAATTTTGAAATGTCAATCAATTATGCCAACACTGGTGTGAGTTGGTATCGAGATGAGGTAAATCTCAATGAAATCTTTGCTTATTCAGTTGCCCTAGAGGTCATTGGAGAAGATGACAATGATCCCCAAACCATATATGAATGTCGACATCGAGATGATTGGGAGAGCTGGAAAGAAGCAATTCAAGCAGAGTTGAACTCTTTAAATAAACGTGGTGTTTTTGGACCTGTAGCTCCAACACCGGAAGGTGTGAAACCAGTTGGCTATAAGTGGGTGTTCATACGAAAACGTAATGAGCGTAATGAAATTGTAAGATACAAAGCTAGACTGGTTGCACAAGGCTTTTCACAGAAACCTGGAGTTGACTATTTGAAAACATATTCACCTGTAGTGGATGCAACAACTCTAAGGTTTCTAGTTGCTTTGGCCGTTGTTGAACGACTCAAAATGCAACTCATGGATGTGGTAACTGCATACCTATATGGGTCATTAGATAAAGATATATACATGAAAATCCCAGAAGGATTAAAAATGCCTGAAGCATTACATGCAAATCCTCGTCATATGTACTCCATCAAATTGAAACGATCATTGTATGGGCTGAAACAATCTGGTCGAATGTGGTATAATCGCCTCAGTGAATATTTACTAGCACAAGGGTTTATTAATAACCAAATATGTCCATGTGTTTTTATAAAACGCACAGAATCGGGGTATGTAATCATTGCAGTGTACGTCTATGATTTAAATATAATTGGAACTCCAGAAGAGATCCAATTGGCAGCAAACTATTTGAAAAGGGAATTTGAAATGAAAGATCTAGGAACTACTAAGTTTTGTCTCGGCCTGCAGTTCGAGCATACAACTAATGGAATCTTTATCCACCAATCAAATTACACCGAGAAGGTTTTAAAGCGCTTTAATATGGATAAAGCGCATCCATTAAGTACACCGATGGTAGTAAGATCACTCAGCATTGAAAAGGACCCTTTTCGTCCCCGGTCAAACGATGAAGAGATTTTAGGTCCAGAAGTACCTTATCTTAGTGCAATTGGAGCGTTAATGTACCTTGCCAATAATACCCGACCAGACATATCATTTGCAGTCAATTTACTTGCAAGATATAGTTCATCACCCACTAAAAGACATTGGAGCGGTGTTAAGCATGTCCTACGTTATTTACGTGGAACAAATGATATGGGTTTATTTTTCAAAGGACCAAATGGAGTACAAAATGGTGAATTAGTTGGTTATGCCGATGCGGGATATTTGTCTGATCCACATAAAGCTATCTCACAAACGGGGTACTTATTCATGTATGGAGGAACTGCGATTTCATGGCGTTCGACAAAACAGACATTGGTAGCCACATCATCGAACCATGCAGAACTGATTGCACTATACGAAGCTGGACGAGAATGCGTTTGGCTTAGATCATTTATCAACCAGGTCAAAACCTCTTGTGGATTAGTATCAGGCAAACAGAGCCCGACAGTAATATATGAGGATAATGCTGCTTGCATCGCCCAAATCAAAGAGGGATACATCAAAGGTGATAGAACAAAGCACATATCTCCCAAATTCTTCTCCACTCACGAGCTTCAAGTGGAAGGGAAGATCAACGTTTGCCAAATACAATCCAGTAAAAATTTGGCAGACTTGTTCACTAAGTCATTACCGACACAAGTTTTTAAGAAACTTGTAAATGACATTGGGATGTGCAGTCTTAAAGACTTGTCGGTTTGAGGGGGAGTTTTATAACTGTACTCTTTTTCCTTAACTTGGTTTTATCCCTTTTTGGGTTTTTTCAGGTCAAGGTTTTAACGAGGCAGTTCACCGAATAAGAAGTGTACATTCAAGGGGGAGTGTTATGATATTATGGAAATATGAATGTCCACTTAACCTTTGGTTGTCTAACCTTTGGTTAGGCTCATTTAGATCACTTCATAATACCCCTTGTTATTTATGTAGGGTCATGCCCTTTCATCTATCTCATGTAATCCTATAAATAGGTGTCTATGTTAAGAAGGATGAATAAGAAGAAATACAATTCTCCTCTTACACTTGTCTCTCATATTCTTGTTCTTCTCCATTTTATTACAACACTCTTTTTATTAATAGTAAAAAATCCTTGATATTTGTTTCTTTTTCTAGAGATTTGAAATTTTGAATTGGAAATGACAAGACTGATTAATTGTTACAGTTGGACATCTGTCATACTGTTAACTGCAATATCAAAGTTCAACTAACCTAGGATTGAGGCGTGGCTTGGTGGAAGCACCCTCGCTTGGCACCGCAGGTGCTCAAGTTCGAATCCTATCTAACACAACTCTAACATACTAATTCATGTATCAAAAAAAAAGTTCAACTAACCTGGTTATCAGGAAAAGAAGAGAAGAAAAAAAAACCTAAAAAATGGAATAAAGCAAGTTCAACTATCTTTTACTTTATTTGTCATTTTTTTAATAATAATACCTGTATAATTAATGTGTAATAAATGAAAGTCTGGGTTCATTTTGATACGTAAGCACAGGCCAAATATTGCAATGAATTAAAAGCACCTATACGGAGAATTCAAAGAAAAATAAATCACAAACTCGGCTCACACCTGTCAATACCAAATATTGCAATGGTGGTTGAGTAGGTTGAACATTTACCAATCACAAATACTATTCATATCTGTCAATACCAAATATTGCAATGGTGGTTGAGTTGGTTGAACACTTACCTTGCAATAGCAAAGTCAAGGGTTCGAACCCCACCGTGACATTTACCTTTCCATAATTTTGTGGAGGGGTGTTTTCATCCCGCCTACGCATGGACGCGTTGTTCCTTCCTCGTGGAGGTGTTCTTCGTCCCGTCTTGGCGCGGACGTGTTGTTCCTCTTTCGCGGAGGTGTTGTCGGTCTCTTGTGGACGTTGAAATACTTCCGTTGTATGTTAAGATGTTGTTCTCGGCCAGGGACGGATCCAGGAATTTTGGTAGGGGGTGACAGACAAAAAAACTAATTGCATCATGAAGAATTTTTTTTGAAATTACTTGGACATTTTACAAAAATTGTATAAATTTCTTAAAAAATACACTTCAAATTCTAATAAAAAAAATTGGTGCCAAAACATCTTGGGCTTTAGCCCAAGATTTTGTTTTTGAAATTAAAATTAACAGAATTGGTTTGTCAAAATGAAACAAGTATCTCTAGGATAACATGAAGCAAAATGCAACTGATACAAAAATTGAATATATCAAACAAGAGAGAGCCTAACATGTTACATCCCAATTAACTGAACATATTCCTTAGAGGCAGATCCTTCATCGCTCTTGAACGCAAAGGTAATGACACCAGCCACCGAGCACATGGGCATTAAAATGAACACATTAACTCAAAAATTGTTGCTCGGGAGAAAAATTATAAGAAAAAAATTATAAATTATTGATTCGGGAATAATGAACTCAATATAGGATTGATGAGTCAAATACTTGACTAAGTTTTTTCTATTTTTCTTAGTAGTTTTGATTCGTTTCCAAGTAATTTTGATGCCATTTCATACCCTTCTTTGTCTATTAGGTCCCAAAATACATTTTGTCTCATTCGGAGCCTCAAAAATCAAATGGAGCAAAAGTTGAGTGAATTTGAGCCAAATATGGAGTTTCGGGCAAAACAGGGCAAACCGACCTTGCCGGCGTATTTTGCATGCCCAGATCTCATACGGTGTCCGAATTGGTTGATTAAAAGCTTGTTGGAAAGCTAACTCAAAGGGCTACAACTCTCCAGTTGACGCCGAAAAACTTGGGGGTGACATGTGTTACCCCCGGCCTCAAATAGATCCGTCCCTGTTCTCGGCGTGTATGGAACAACAACTAGAACAACTCGTGCAGAATATTAAGTAATTAAACTTAAGTGCAGTAATGAAAGATATGACAAACAATATTGTTACCCAGTTCGACATTAACGAGCCTACGTCTAGGGGGCTTATCCCTGGCCTGACAGAAAGCAATTCACTATGATGAGTTTAGATCACAAGGAGCTTACGTTTACAGAATCCCTCTTAAACTGCCAGTACCTCTAAACTCCAACGATTGCTTATCTAGGCTCCCCCTAGATCAAAGACTCCCCTCTGCTTCCACCAGATGATCCTCCACGCAGATCAGCACCTTCCTCCGAATGCGCAGTAACTAGCAACAATATGTGCGTCGTCGACTTGTTCCACGATCAGTTTGTTTAGCACCAGTACAAACTGAATCCGAGCGCCGTGATCTTATCGGAATGATAAGCTCTTCAACCGTTTACCTCCACCTCCCGATCAGTATATATGAGTGTAAAATATCTCCATGAGTTCTGACAAAAACGAATGCCTCAGCCCTCATTATATAGGGGCAAAGAATACCTAAAGTATCTAGGTTTCCTATCTTCAACCGTCAAAGATCCGTTAGGAAATATTCCCTTAGATCTTTTAGGAAATCTTTCCTAAAACCATGCGCACTCCATAACTTGATAATCTTCAATATATCTTCAACTCGTTAAGAAGCGCTTCGATTTTCTCTTTCCAAGAATCTTTATGCGCCAATATTTCCTAAGATCTCTCAACCAACTTTTAGATATGCACCATATATTTGTGTCCACTGACTTCAATATCTGCATCATATCTTTAATGTATAGCAGCACCGACTTGCCTAATCTGAACTAGGAAACATCTGCAGCGTCGAGCTTGTTCCACGTCGGTTGATCTTCTCTGGCCTTCAACTCTTCCTTGTACAACAACTTGAATAACTTCACAGAGTTTTGCCAAACTACATGCCATTAAAACTAACAGACGTGTTGTGCCCTACGGTGCGGGTGTTGCTTGCTTCGCTAGTCTTCATGGATGCGTGGAGGTTGGAGGTGCGTGTTCGCTAAAGGGTTTTCAAGATATGAGGTGCTATATGGCATGTGCTTTAGTGGACGATTCATATATCAATCCGGGTGGATGCCTTGCGTGGCTCATGCTCCAGGTGATATATATGTACCCGAGTTATCAATTTATGAAACATTTCCTTAGCAGTTTAGTTTGGACGTGTGATGAAAGAGTATATATATGTGAGTTTCATGTATTCTCACATATATAAAATTAATAAAGTAAAAACCCTAGTAGAGATCTGAGCAGTTCCACCTTCCGAGTTTGGATGCACGCAATTGGAGGAGGATTGAATTAACTTTGGGGGCGTTCGTCACTTGAGAGCCTTTACTGATAGTGGCGTATTCGCTTCTAAGTCAGTGACCTTCATATTACGACACAATCATTATTATTCGAAGATCGTCAATCAAGTAAAGTTATTCAAATTCTCTTACTTATTTGATTTCAATAGCTTTATTTCTTACTATTAAAATTGACAACGAATTATTGCGTGTAGAAATTGCTAACTCATATGGATTACCTCCACATATTGACTCAAAAGCCTAGGCTTAAGAGTCATGGTTTGGTAATCATATATAAGCTAGCAATTTTTCTCACCATTTAGCAATGTGGGACAATTTTTTCAAGTGCACCATTCCCAACAATCTTCCCCTCAATAGGAGAAATTGTGCATGCTCACCCTCAATCAAACACCGCTACATTACTTGTAGCCAAACGTAGGTGTGTATACAAAAGTCCCTCTCCACTAGTGGTGCTCCACGCTCCCCTTCATTAGTGTCCAACCCACCATAGGTGCGCCTTTGCGACTCCCCCATACAAGCTTAAACCAGGGTCCAATAAAGTGCATTTACACTACCTTTTACAGGCTAAACCGGGGTCCAACCCACCAAACGATTGAGGTATCTTCAAACAAGCACTCGCTTTGGCATTGGCATTTTCGCACATGTCCCATATCCATTGCATTTGGCCCGGATCGCAACATGGGCTCTGATACCAATTTGTAACATTAATATGAATAATCATTGTTGGGAATGGTGCACTTGAAGAAATTATCCCACATTGCTAAATGGTGAGAAGAATTGCTAGCTTATATATGATTACCAAACCATGACTCTTAAGCCTAGGCTTTTGAGTCAATATGGAGAGGTAATCCATATGAGTTAAAAATTTCTACATGGTATCGGAGCCCGTAGGTTGATTGATCTGTGTTTCTTGCACTGATCTTGAATTGTTTTAGTGATTAAAATTGATTAGGACTTTGTTCTCACAGTTTTCTCACTATTTTTCTGATTCTTCACCTGAACTGGGCTCACCCTCTTCTGCTGCTTGTTTCTCAGGAACAATGGGAGACATGAGGATCCAATGCTTTGATGGAACAAGTGATATTTCCATATGGAAAGTCAAAATGCAAGCTGTGCTCACCAGGGAAAAGTGCTGGAGAGCTGTCACTGAATCTTGGGATGCTGCAACTTCTGACTATCAAAAGAAGGAACTCCAAGAGCAAGCGCATGCTGAGATCATGATGAGGCTATATGATGATATCATCAGGTAGGTTGTAAGTATCACTAACCCTAAAACTCTTTGGGATAAACTTGATGAGATTTTCTTGTCTAAGTCTTTGCCTAGTAAGATCACACTTTTGTGTAGATTGTTCAACTTTAAGATGAACCAATCTTGGTCTATTTAGGAAAATCTAGATGCTTTCTTAAAATTGACTCAGGACTTAGATAGGTGCAAAGAGACTATAAAGGAAACTTTTCAAGCTGTTGTCATTCTAAATGCCTTGCCCCCACAGTTGGATAACCTTAAGAATGTTATACATTATGGTAGGGATGAGATTTCTTTAAATAAAATCCTAGAAGCCATTACTCAGAAAAATGAGACCTTAAGAGTTTTCAAAATTAAAACTGCCCCTAAGGCAGATGTTAAAACTGAACCCTAAGTCTGATGTTATGATTTTCAAAAATAAGAAAAAAGGACAGGGGAAATTTAGAAAACCAAATGATAACTCCTCCTCTTCCTCAACTGAAAAAGTTTTTGATAAAAGTACTGTGAAATGCTCTTACTGTAAAAAGAATGGACACTTCACTAAAGACTGCTATAAACTTAAAAGGAAAGAGAAGGAAAATGAAAAAGAAAATGGTAAAGGAAAACAACATGTACTAATCATGATTTTTCCAATATTTGTGAAAGTGGTACTTCTTATAAGCATGAGATTATGATGTGTGCTGATACTACAATTGCTAGCTCTTGAATACTTGATTCTGGTCGCACTATACATGCTACATCTGATAAATCACTATTTTGTTCCTTGAAATATGTTGATGGTGGTGATGTTATGTTAGGAGATAATATTTCTTTGAAAATTAAGGGCATTGGTCAAGTGACCTTACATATGTTTGATGGTGTCTTTAGAACCATAACTGGGGTAGCATGGGTGCCACACTTAAGAAGAAGTCTCCAATCTGAGTCTAAGTTTGATAAACAAGGTTGTCACATAGTAACTCATAATGGTGTGAAGGAAATAATTAGAGATGATAGAGTCAAAATTAAATGTATCAACAGGGGAGGGCTATATCATGTAGTTTGTGCTCCTGAAAAAATAAACTTCACTAAGAACCAAGATAAAACTGAGTTACTAACTGAATTGTGGCACTCTACGCTTGGACATATAGGCAATAAAGGTCTGTCTCATATAGTAAAAACTGGGCTAATTAAGGACAAACTTTCAGACCTTCAATTCTGTGAAAATTATAATTTGGGGAAGAAAACCAGAAATAAGATTAAGCCATCAACCTTCACTGTAGCAAGGCCTCTAGAATATGTTCATTCAAATCTTTGGGGCCCTGCTCAAGTGTCCACAGTTGGTGGCAGAAATTATTTTTTGTCCCTAATTGACCAATTCTCTAGGAAGGTTTGGGTTTTTCTACTTTAGACTAAGGATGAATTGACAGTTTTAAAACCTGGAAAACCATGGTAGAAAACCAGACAGACCTCAAACTAAAATGCCTAAGGACTGATAATGGACTAGAATTCTGTAACAATGCCTTTAATGAGTTTTGTAATGAACATGGTCCCTTATACACCTCAACAGAATGGAACTGCAGAAAGAATGAACATAACTCTTCTTGAGAAAGCCAGATGTATGCTAATTAGTGCTGGCCTTAAGCCTTCTATGTGGGGAGAGGCTGTTATCACAGATTCTTATTTGATCAATAGATCACCATGTTCTGCCCTAAATTTTAAAACTCCCTAAGAAATGTGGACTGGCAAACCACCAAATCTAGAACACCTTAGGCCTTTTGGATGCACAATGTATAGTAGAACCTCACAAGGTAAAATTGTGAAACATGAAATTCCTGAAACTTTCCAACAAGCAATAACTTGTAAACAATCAAATGAGTGGAAAAGTGCTATGAATGAAGAAATTCAGTATATGTATGCTAATAAAACATGGAAATTGATTAAGAAACCTAAGCATGCTAGAACAATAGACTGTAAGTGGATATTTAGAATAAAAAAGGAAAATGGTGTGAATGATCCTCCTAGATACAAAGCTAGACTTGTAGCTAAGGGTTTCGTCCAAAAGGAAGGAATTGATTATAATGATATCTTTGCCCCTGTTGTTAAATACAAAACTCTGAGATTGCTATTAGCTATGACAACTTTCTATGATTATGAAGTAGAGCAAATGGATGTTAAAACAGCCTTCCTTCATGGAGACTTAAAAGAAACAATTTACATGAAACAACCCATAGGTTTCATAGACAAAAATCACCCTGAACGTGTCTGTTTATTGCAGAGATCAATTTATGGCCTAAAACAGCCCCCCTAGACTTTGGAATAAAAAGTTTGATGCTTGTATGTTGTCTTTGGGCTTTCTTAGGAGTAAATATGATACATGTCTTTACTTTAAGTCTATGAAATCTGATATGGTGTTATATGTCATGTTCTATGTTGATGTTATCCTATTGATATCCAACTCTAAACCTTCAATAGCTAAGCTGAAATCTGAGTTAAAACAACACTTTGATATGAAAGATTTAGGGGTTGCTCAAAAGATCTTAGAAGTTAAAATACTGAGAAACAAAAATAAAGGAACCATGTATTTATCACAAGCTGACTATATAACCCAGGTTCTAAATAAATTTTCAATGCTTAACTCTAAACCTTCACCTATCCCCTTAGGAGGGCACCTTGTTCTGTCTAAGGCAGACTGCCCTTCCACTGAATCTGATTAACACAAAATGGAAGACATCCCCTATGACATAGTTGTAGGTTCAGTCATGTATGCCATGCTATGTACAAGATCAGATTTGGCTTTTGCAGTGAGTGTTCTCAGTAGATTTATGTCAACCTGGGAATGCTCATTGGACTGCCATGAAGTATCTTCTCAAGTACGTAGTAGGGACACGGAACCTATGCTTAGTCTACAAGAAGTATGAAACTAAAATTGAGCTAAAGGGGTATGTAGATTCAGACTATGCTAGTAACAAAGATACAAGAAAATCCACCACAGCCCTTTACTTCACTTGGGCTGGAAATTGCATAAGTTAGAAATCCCAGCAACAATCCATGGTTGCTCTTTCTTCCACTAAAGTTGAGTACATTGCAGCTGTGGAAGCCATAAAAGAAGCCATTTGGCTTCAAGGGATTTTAGGGGAAATTTAGAATGTTGTCTATATCCCTACAATGAACATTGATAGCCAAAGTGCCTTATACTTATGTAAGGACCCAGTCTATCATGAGAGAACCAAACACATAGATGTTAGGTATCATTTTATAAGGGATAAGATTGAAAAAGGATCTATTGTGGTTACCAAAATTGCTGGTGAACTAACCATGCTGACTTTGGCACTAAGATTGTGCCTTCCCAAAAGTTTGAGTTTTGCAGGGACATTGGAGCTGTTACTTAAGAGGGCATTGGTGCCTGAGAAAGGGTGTTAGTTTTATGGCATGTAGTTTGGCAAAACTTAGAATAGTTGTTCTAGCTGTTGTTCTAGTCTAGGTGAGACAACTATCCCTGGATCAAGTTCAAGATAGATGGATGTTTCCTAATTCAAATTAGGAAACCTAGCCGACCGTTGGAAGAGCAAGGCGGTTTTACATCCAAGGACAGAAGTTAGGTATTTCCAAATTCAGATTTGGAAAGTTGTTCCAACCGACAAAGACCGACGCAGCACAACTTTGCAAGAATATATCTCCGATATCAGTATTGGCAAGTCGGTGCTTAAAGATAATTGAAGGAATTACTCAAGTCGGTTGCTTGCGTATGAAGCTATCAATGCTATGAAGATATTCGAAGATTCCTTAATCGAGTTTGCAGATTCATCAAAGAAGATTATCTTCTAAGATTCGCTCGAAATATTAGGAAAGGTTTCCTAATGATGAGAGGCGGTCTATGACCGGAAACCCTAATCATTCTAGGGTTTCTTCCGCCCTATTTAAGGAGTGCTAATACTCGGTTATTAGTAGCACTTACGGAGAAACTTATCACGCTCATACTCATTAAAGGGAGGTGGAGGATTTAGGTGGTGACATAATCGTAACTGGTTATTCACTACGCTCGGCTGGAGAGCTAACCGTCACTGGTTATTCGAAGGCGCTCGGATTCAATCTGCACTGGTGCTCAGCAGATTGATCGTGGAACAAGCTGAAGGCTCAAGCACAATTGTTCAACCTGCGCATTCAGGAGAAGGCACTGATTCTCACGGAGAATCATTCTGGTGGATACTGAGCGGGAGCAAAGATCTAGGGGGAGACCTAGATTGCAATTACTAGAGTATCCGAGGCTCAGGTAGTTTAAGAGGGATTCTGTAAACGGTAATTCCTGTACTCGCTATACTCAACTAATAGTGAATTGCTGTCCACCGGGCTATAGAACGCCCCCCAGACGTAGGCTCGTTAACGCCGAATTGGGTAACAACTTTGCGTGTCGTTTTTATTTCCGCACTAATTGTTTTAGCGCATAAGTTGTTTTAGAATTTGCTCTGGATCTCGACCAGAACAACATCTCATCTACCAGGGGAAGATTTCAATTGGTATCAGAGCAAATACTCAACATACAGAGTAAGATCCGAAGGTGAGATGGATTTGAGAGAAGGGCAGAATATCACTCATCCCCCTTTGCTTGAAGGAAACAAATATGGTTACTGGAGGGTTTGAATGAAGGCTTTTCTAAAGTCTCACGATGAATCAGTTTGGGAAGCTGTTGAACAAGGATGGACGGACCCAGTGGTTCTCGACAAAGAAGGTAAATTTTGTCTTCTCACCAAAGACAAGTGGACTGAGGCACACAAGAAAGTTGAAGCGGCGAACTCCAAAGCAATAAATGCCATATTCTCCGGAGTTGATGGGAAAAACTTCAAGATGATCTCCACATGCGAAGATGCTAAGAAGGCTTGGGACATTCTCCAAACTGCTCATGAAGGTACAACCAAAGTTAAAATCTCTCGATATCGCTAACGAAGCATTTGCCCTTGGAGAACCCATATCTTAAGAAAAATGGGTAAGGAAGGTGCTGAGATCTTTAACAAAGCGGTTCGGCATGAAAGCGCTTGCGATTAAGGAAGCCAGTGATGTTAAGACCATGAGGCTGGACGAACTTATGGGATCCCTTCAAACACATGAGTCTGATCTGAATGAAGAAGATCTGCTGACAAAGGATAAAAGTATTGGACTGAAAGCTGAAGTCTCAGTTGTTCCAGACAAGATGGGAGAGCTGTCAGAACAACAACTTGCATTGTTTGCAAAAAACTTCGGTAGGTTTATGAGAAAACAGTATGACAAAGGAACTGATACTGGTCAGTCCTCTTATTCAAGACTCCAGAAGAATGGGAAATTTAAAAGGGGAAATCAATCTGGAGACCATAATAAGGACAGCAACGGCAAAGGTATTCAATGCAGAGAATGTGAAGGCTTTGGTCACATTCGAGCAGAATGTCCCAATCTGAAGAAAAAGAATGCATACGCTGTTAGCTGGAGAGATAGTGAATCTGATCAGGAGGGAGAAACAAATAATTTTGTCGCCCTTACGTCCATTATCGGGCAGGAAGAAGAAGCCGAGTCAAAGTCATCCTCAGAAAACCACACTCAGTACTCAAGCTGCAGTAATAGTGAAGAAGTCCTGGAGGAAGATTATGCCAGGAAATACGAAGAGTTGTTCTAGGAATGGCTTATTGAGGTTGAGCAGAACAAGGCCCTTCGTAGTGATCTGATTGACCTAACGGAGGAAAAAGAAAAACTATGGGAAGAAACCACTATTCTTGTCACTCAGAAGGTGGAACTACAACAGACTGCCACTGACCTCCAAATTCAGCTGAAAGAAGCAAAAAATGAGCAATCAAATCTTTTCGCTCAGAAATCTGAACTACTGTCAGTTATCTCCTCTCTAAAGCAACAGATCGATTGGAGTCCAGGTAATCATGCAGAAGACATGATGAATCTAAAGAAGAAGAATGTTGCTTTAAAACTTCAAGAGGTAATTCTACTTAATACTATTGATGCATTGAAAATTGAGATTGAGATGGACAAGGATACTCATGTCAAGACTCTGAAAGAGCTCAATTATCTATAGAAGTCTGTCAAGATAGAAGAATGTTTGGGAACTAGTGAAGACATACAGGCAACATTGGAGATAGGAGAATCAAGCAAGCATGTTGCTCCAAAAGATCATATTGCTCGAAGAAAATCTGTTCAATTCACCACAAAGAAGATGGATGAACGAAGGTGCTTTCACTGCAATCAAGTGGGACACCTCAAGACACGGTGCCCTGATCTTCACAGGATGATGAGTCAACATCAAGGAATGTTAGAAACTCCCAAGAAACAAGTCTGGAAGGCCAAAAATAAAGGGGGGGGGGGGCATGCCATGTCGCGGTTAGCTCCACAAGGGACTTGGAAAAGCTACGATGGTATTTTGATAGTGGATGCTCCAGACATATGACTGGTAATCCGCAGTTTCTGATCGAGGTTGAAAAAGTTGAGGGAAAGTATGTGACCTTTGGAGACGGAGTAGAAGGCAGAGTTCTCGGAAGAGGAACATTAAATGTTCCAGGATTACCTAGATTGAAGGACGTCTCTCTTGTCGAAGGTTTACAGGCAAATTTAATCAGCATCAGCCAATTGTGCGATGGAAAGAATCTTGTTCAGTTCTCTCAGGACAAGTGTGTTGTCTTCAACAACCTGAATGGAATTGTCCTCACTGGAAGCCGTGCCTTAAACAACTGCTACCTTTTGGATCTCAGTCAACCCACTGCCTCTCAAACATGCAAGCTGAAAAAAACTCAGAATGGTCAGATTCTCTCTACATACCGTCCATTCACTGAGAAGTCTACTAATTTCAAGAGGAGTGGCGGAAGATTCCCGCACTAGGTAAGTACGTCCTCTGCTCATGAAGATTGTCTCAATCGTGACTATGCTCAAAGGAATGTCAGCACAAAAGAGAACTTCACCAAAACTCTAATATTAGAGGTTGAGAGTTGTTACGCCAGAATATTATCGAAAAAGCTGATGCTGAGAGAAGCAGATAATGAGAGGTGTCACACCAAGATGTTGTGGCTGAAGTCCATTATGAAACAGCATAGACTAGATCAAGAGATGAACAACCTTCAAGTTCGGACACTTAGACCCCCACCGGATCTATGTGTCACCAACAACTGAGTTGTTTCAGAACAAGTGGTCAGCCAGAGCTCAGACAAGATATATATTACGGGCTGACGTGGAAGGAAGGAAGATGTGTATCTCATATATTGGCTCGATAGGAAACGATTTGTCTTCAAAGATTTTTCAAATATATTCAAATATTTTTGTGTGGCAACGTGGCAGCATGGGGAGCATTCTCCTCTATTTACTAAAACTGATGGGTTTCCAAAATCAGTCCCGTTCCAAGCAACTGTTCGTTTTCTCTCGTCTCTCTTAACGAAAAACCTTAGTCGAATTCAGAAGTCTGCCGGTTCTCTACAATGGTGGCCACAAGGAAAAACAATGCTTCTAAAGCAATGATCGTGGAAGCGTCTTCAATTCCAATCACTAAACCAAAGTCTACCGAAGAAAACCCTAAATTGTCAACTGTCGAAGCAGCATTCAATCCAAAGGCCGCTGAGAAGGTGACTGCGCCTAAGAAATCCAAAGCAACAGCAGTTAAGAAGTTAGCGGTCCCAGAAAAGAAGGATTCGGTCCCACCAGCAAAGGAGATGTGTGTCTCCGACCAGGCAAAAGCAAAGACCTCCGTAAAGTCAGTTCCTGCCCAAATCCCGGCAAAGCAAACGATTCTAAAAAACATCACAGCCAAAGATCCCGTGAAAAAGAAGGCTCAAGAGGTAATTTCTAAAACTTCCAAGTCTACTAATGTGAGTAGTGCTAGTTTACCTGCTGTTTCTGTGGTTGGGTCGGATGTGATTGGAGAAAAGCCAAAGGTTGTGGCTAATGTGATGGATGAGAAGTCACCTGTGGTGAAAGGAGGGAGAGTTAAGTTAGTGGTTGGTAAGAAAACTCCCGTAAAAGAAAGATTCCGTCTTGCAAAAAGAAGGACCGTTGTTTCTGAGTCAGAGGATGAAGTCTCTGAAGGCATTGAAGCAGTTCTAGATGCTACTTCAAAAATTGACATTGATGTACCGGCTGAGGAATCAAGTAAAGCAGACTCTGATAGGGAGGAGGAAAAGCAGAGTGATGTTTCGGTTAAGAATTCTGAAGAAATCAGTGGTAGTTCTGATGCAAAGGAACTATCAGAATCTGTTTCCCCTGACAAAAGCATGTCACATTCTTCTCTTAAAGCAGCTGACGTACCAATCTCTGAGGATGAAGCTCTCTCTCAACATGATTCAGAAGATTTGGAGGAAGCTCTGCAAGATGTGCTTGATGATGTTGAGAACTACACTGAAGCTGGCGTAAAAGAGGTCCCTTCGGAGGATGCCAATGAATCTATGAAGGATGCAAGTGATGAATTGGCAGATGATTCTATCAAGCTGTCTGAATTGGTCAAAGAAATTCAGAAAGACGTTCCAGCTCGTAAGGAACAAGTTCCCAAGACAATTCCAGTTAGTCAGCCTAAGAAGGGTGCTCTTATTAAAACAGTCTCTAATGCTGCTGAGAAGAATCTGTCAAAGAAAAGAAAGGGGTCTACCCCTACCTCAGGAGAATCACCAGTTGAGAGTGATACTTATGTCCAAGGGAAAGTTGCTGCTCCTACAACAAAGAAAGCTAAGGCATGCTCTCCCTCTGGGAAATTGAAAGTGAAGGCAAAGAAAGTCCAGTTTGAATCTAGAGTTGTGGTGGATGGTGTATGGTTTGTGTCAGACGATCATGCTAAGAAATGGGAGTTTGTTCAAAAGAGGAAGATCGTCGCTGAAAGGGTGTTAGAGGCTGATAAGTATGCAGCTAAGGAAATTGTGAGTCTGATTAAAGATCTTGACCTGTGGCCCTCTGTGTCAATGGCTAAACCATTCTCTGCTAACCTTGTGAGGGAGGTAATTGTGAACTTACCAGAAGGTTTTGCGAACATTGAGACTTTTTCTTTTGGAATGGTAAGTGTAAGAGGCAAGCAGGTGGTCATCACTCCTGATGGTATTAATGATTTTTTTGGAATTGAGGCCGGAGCGTTGAATATGGGAGACAACCCCAATTGGCACAAGGTTGCAGCTGCACTTATTGGCGGTGTTCGCTCAAGGTGGTTCACAATGACTTTCCCAGTGAAGGACCTTTCTTTAAAGCACTCCTTGCTCCATAGCATTGCAGTTCATAACTTGCTGCCGAATAATCACCATACTACTCTTGGCTATTCAATGGGCGCTGTTCTGAAGACTCTTGGAGCTGGGAAGAAGATTGATCTTGGTCATCTTATTTTTGATCAAATTGCTAGCCATGCAACTTCTGTCAAAGTCAATCATCTGATTGGATTCCCCTCGCTGATTCACCAACTTATGGTAGGACAACATGCAGATATCTTAACAAGTCAGGACAAATTGACTGGAGATCTAAAGGCTTTTCTTGCAGATCACAAGCATTTCTCTGGGTCACATATTGTGGATCTGGACTTGGATGCCCCCATCAAGCCTAAGAAGAAGTTATCTGGGCAATCTCTGGATGGATCAAGTGCTCATGTTCCAACGTTTCACTCGGAAAAGGATGATCACACATCTTGAAGAGGAGCTTGCTGAGGCGAATGAGAGGATGGTAGTGCTCATGGCCAAGAAGAAAAAGATCACAAAACTTTTGGTCAGCCTGCGCTATCCAGAGGAAGAAGATGATGGTGACTCGGCTTGTGATGAAGCCAGTGAAGAGGAGTCCGACTACTAGTTCTGGTGATGCATTTTTTTCTCTTAATCATTACTACTTTTGTTGAACTCTGGTTTTGTTGAACTCTTGCTACTGCTTGGTGTCCTCTCTTGTCACTTTATGGTAAAAAGGGGGAGAAAGTTTGGAGTTTGAAATCTCCTTAAAAGATTCTGCTGTGCGTTTATTGATTGACTTGTTCAGAGTTTGAAACCTCTTTAAAAAATTCATTGTGTGCTTAATTTTGTTCGGAGTTTGAAATCTCCTCAAAGATTCATTTGGTTGCTTAGTTAGTAGCACAGCTAGGGAGTTTGAAATCTCCTCAAAGATTCAACTGTAATAGTAGTACAAGTAGCTTACAGTAGATAGTTTTGCCAAAAATGCCAAGGGGGAGATTGTTAGTTTTATGCCATGTAGTTTGGCAAAACTTAGAATAGTTGTTCTAGCTGTTGTTCTAGTCTAGGTGAGACAACTGTCCCTGGATCAAGTTCAAGACAGATGGATGTTTCCTAATTCAAATTAGGAAACCTAGCCGACCGTTAGAAGAGCAAGGCGGTTTCACATCCAAGGATAGAAGTTAGGTATTTCCAAATTCAGATTTGGAAAGTTATTCCAACCGACGAAGACCGACGCAGCACAACTTTGCAAGAATATATCTCCGATATCAGTATTGGCAAGTCGGTTCTTAAAGATAATTGAAGGCATTACTCAAGTCGGTTGCTTGCGTATGAAGCTATCAATGCTATGAAGATATTCAAAGATTACTTAATCGAGTTTGCAGATTCATCAAAGAGGATTATCTTCTAAGATTCGCTCGAACTATTAGGAAAGGTTTCCTAATGATGAGAGGCGGTCTATGACCGGAAACCCTAATCATTCTAGGGTTTCTTCCGCCCTATTTAAGGAGTGCTAATACTCGGTTATTAGTAGCACTTACGGAGAAACTTATCACGCTCATACTCATTAAAAGGAGGTGGAGGATTTAGGCGGTGACATAATCGTAACTGGTTATTCACTACTCTCGGCTGGAGAGCTAACCGTCACTGGTTACTCGAAGGCGCTCGGATTCAATCTGCACTGGTGCTCAGCAGATTGATCGTGGAACAAGCTGAAGGCTCAAGCACAATTGTTCAACCTGCGGATTCGGGAGAAGGCGCTGATTCTCACGGAGAATCATTCTGGTGGATATGGAGCGGGAGCAAAGATCTAGGGGGAGACCTAGATTGTAATTACTAGAGTGTCCGAGGCTCAGGTAGTTTAAGAGAGATTCTGTAAACGGTAATTCCTGTACTCGCTATACTCAACTAATAGTGAATTGCTATCCACCAGGCTAGAGAACGCCCCCCAGACGTAGGCTCGTTAACGCCAAACTGGGTAACAACTTTGCATGTCGTTTTTATTTCCGCACTACTTGTTTTAGCGCATAAGTTGTTTTAGAATTTGCTCTGGATCTTGACCAGAACAACATCTCATCTACCAGGGGAAGATTTCAAAGGGGATAAAGGTAAGGGTCTTCAATCAACTATAGATACGGACTCTCCATGGTCAGTTTAAGTTTGGTACAAGTCTGAGTCAAGAGGGCATTTGTGAGGAGTTGGTGCCTCATACTTGCCTTAGTGTCCTATCGTCTTTAGGCTCAGTGTCAGGTCCACTAGGGGCTCCTTTGGATTGGTTTGAGTCATAGACACGTAGAGCACATGTAGTAGGTCATTTCTATTGTATTTGTATGCTCGTGTGATGCTGTGAAGATCAAGCTTGAAAGCCACAAAGGCTAGAGGATGATCAGCATGCCAAAGGGATGTTCTGAGATTGGACAAGGGGAAACGTTGATGTTTCTCTAAGGCGCGAGGAAATGCGTTTGGAGTTTAAATGGAACCACAGCATATAGCTCGCGCGGGAGATTCAGAAGTTAGTAGAGCGACATCATTTTGGCGTGGCGCGTTCGAGTTTGAATCCGAGGGCAGCGTCGTCGTTTCACTCATCTTCTTCCTTTGGTCAAAAGCCAGCTGCAATTGGAATTTAGGTCATTCGAGACATCCGATTCAATCCAGAGCAAAGTAGCGATTCTTGGAGCGACTCGAGCACGCATTCGTTAATCGAAGAGCCTTGCTTCGCATTCGAGCGATCAATTGGAGCGACGGAAGCCAGCGCAGTGTTTTCTCACTGCTAGCCTCGTCGGAGCCACACCGGAGCTGTTCTTCGCCACCGGTCACGCCTGAGCCTCGGGTCAATTGGAATCTTCGATTCAAACATCCGGGAAGCCTTCGCCCTTATTTGTAACCTTTATTATCGGTCAATTTAGTCATAGCGTAGCTTTGAGTGAATTAGGTTGATATATGTTATTTAAGGGGTCTTGACAATTGCTTGTACCCAACCACGTAAATCTTGTTTGTCATATTTCCTTAAGTTCCAAACTTGAATTGAACCTTAAGTAAACTTGAATTCATAAGGAATTTGACATTGATCATTCATATTAATCTTACATTGCGGATACTAATCAATTTGTGTTTTTGAACGTATATACACTGATAATCCGTCTGAGTTTGACCGATGAGATACACTGTGCTATTAGTCCCTAATTTTTGCAGTATGTTTGGTTTAATTGAATTGGTCAAAAGACCTTGATGGCGCCGATGGTCGAGTTACAGCTAGGATGAAGGACGCGGTGGAGAATCGCCGCCATTAGCGAAGGCATCGTCATCCGCCATTGACGATGACGAGTATGGAGTGATGAATATGGTGGCTTTGTTCTAGCTAGGCGCAATGTCTAAACTAATTTGTCAAAGAATCTTTGACAAGTGACGATCCAACGTAACATCTCACCATCGATTGCTAATATTGGCTTGAAAGTTTGGAAAGCAGAGAGTTAGTCTTCACTGATTTGGTTTTGAACAAGATGTCTACATCTTCTAACTTGCAAGGAGTAGTGTCAGTGGAACTTGGGGGTAGCACAGAGAATCAGAGAAGAGATAATTATTTGTTATTGGATTGCTGGTTAAGATCTTTTTTAAAGCAGAGATGGTTCTTCTTCGTTAAGGTTGTAAACCTTAAATACTTTTTAGGATTTGCTGCTAGCGAAACAGAGAAGATGAACACTTTGGTTCAATTTGAGCCAGTTGTGTTCTTGTTATCACTTTACCGGTTTTGCGGCTGAGTTCAGATGCGATTTGTAGTCATCAGGCTCGGGACGCCACGCCGAGGCTTAAGGGCTGGCGGTAAAGGCGCTGATGATTGAGTATCCAATTCCTTCGAGGAACACACATTTGGTGGGGAATCATACATCTCGGCCCCGCAAGCTCCTGTGATTGGGTTTACTGATTGTGAAGGACTAGACATTATGGCCCATAATTTATGGGCAAGCTTTTTTCAAGCTTCTATGCATGCACTCATGAGATCAAATACAATCTTGGGTTTGGTTCCTGAAATACTGTTATCTGTTCAAGTCACTCTTCGAGGTAGTATTCAGAAAAACCTTGCACACCTTAGCAGACAGTAACTGGGATAGTATATGAATAGGACACACGATGTACTTCCCAGTTCGGCAACAGCCTACTCTGGGGGTCTTACAATCTCCCGAACGAAGATGCCTAGCCTCTATCACTACTTCACTCAGAAGTATAGTAGCGAGTTGAATGAACGGTTGAGCAGCTTCAGTCTTGTCTCGAAGAAATCTAGTCCAGGTAAATCTGGTTAAGTCGTCCACACACACTAGGACATACTTCTTGCCACCGTAGCTCTCAACTTGCATTGGACCCATCAGATCCATATGGACCAGTTCCAGAGGTCTGCGAGTGCTGATCTGCGAGGTGTTGGGATGCGAAGCCTTCGTCTGTTTGCCTATCTGGCACTCCCCACAGATTACATCTAAGTCACCTTTCACAGCGGGCATTCCTCGAATGAGTCCAGCTGTTGAAATTTTCTTTAGGGTCTTGAGATTCAGATGACCCAGTCGCCTATGCCACAATGCCATCTCATTCGCTTGACTCATCAAGCAGGCTGATGCAGCGAGTGTTCCATCAGATCCTATGAGGTAGCAGTTATTGGATGCCCTGCTGCCTTTCATCAGTGTGCCTCCTTTCTTATCCATGACTTGATATGAATCGTGAGTGAATTGCACATGGTATCTGCCATCACACTGTTGACTAATACTGATCAGGTTCACCTTCAATCCTTCGACGAGGAGGGTATCCTTAACTACAGGGAATTCTGGAACCTTCAATGTCCCACAGCCGATCACCTGACCCTTTCTTCCATCGCCAAAAGTAACAAATTGTCGTTTCGTAACAGGTCTAATATGTGTAAGAAATTTAGAGTTACATGTCATATGGGCAGAGCATCCACTGTCGAAGTACCATCAATCTTTCTCTATGTGACTTGACGAGCTGAAAGCAACCATGCACACGTTCTCGCTTGTTTTTGGTACCCAGACTTATCGTACTCGAGGTTTAGCCCTGAACTCCATAGTCTTTCGTTCAACAAGAAACAGACGACACTTAGGTTTGATGTGTCCAATCTGGTAACAGTACCAGCACGTGAGAGAGTCTCTCTTCTATTTTGAGTGAGGTCTGATACGAATCTTTCTTTGATTCACTGGGGTTTTTCCTTAATTCTGAGTCACCTTCTATTTAAGAGGCTGTACCACCACTGGTTTTGCTTGAACAAACGTTGTTCCTTTTGAGCTGCCTTCTTCCGTGAATCCTAGTCCTCGGTGTCCAGACTCCATTCTTTGAGACTAGGGAATCTCGTTCAGATTCTTAGATCCAGAGTTTAACATCTTTATTGATTGTTTGAACTGGCTGAGCTCCTTCATGGTGGTTGCATGTTCCATTCTGTCCAACTCCATGTGAAGTTCCAACGACTCCACTTTGTTTAAAAGAAAAACTTCCTTACGCTTCAGATCTGCTATTGTTTTCCTCAGACCTACCATGCCTACTGGGTGCATGTATCGATTTTTCTCCATCTCAACTTTCAGAAAAGACACGGTACATAGAAGTTCAGTTTTCTGTGCAAGCAGAGACGACCTTTCCTGTTTCATCTCAATCAGTTGAGTTTTTAAGAAAGTAACCTCACCTTAGAGTTCCACCTTCTGCGTAGCCAGGATATCGACTTCCTGCCACATCTTGTCCTTTTCTTTAGTCACGCTGTCTACTGTTTTGGTAAGCTTTTTGTTGAGATTGATCACCATCAGTCACTTCTCGTATAACTCTTTGTAAGCTTCAGCCAGAGTCTCCTGAGTGAATTCCTCATCATCACTATCTGAGGAGTCGTCAGCTGGCTGTTCGGATAGAGTGCTGGAGACCTTGCTTCCACTTCTGTTAATCTCACTGCAGTCGTCTATGGTGGCCACAAACGTGACAAAGTTAGTAGTTTCATCATCATCCTCCTCTTCATCAGACTCGCTGTCACTCAAATTAGCCACCATTGCCTTTTTCTTCTTAAGCGTGTTAGCGCATTCTTCTTGAATGTGGCCGAAACCTCTACATTCTCAACACTGTATGTCTTTCCCTTTTTCAGTAGAGGACTCCTTCCTGTTTTCACTTATCCTGGTCTTCCCTCTTTTCCAGTTACGAAAGTTACTAGAGGATGACTGACCTTGCTCAAGACCACATCTATTGATCTTTTGTACCATCCTACCAAAGTTCTGAGCCATCATAGCCAGTTGTTCAGTGGAGCAACCAGACTCAAACATGTCTTCTAACATTTCTGCTTTCAGTGCAATTCCTTTTCCATCTCTGAGTTGGACTACCTACTTTTGATTCATCTCGTAAGTTGTGAGTGATCCCATGAGGTCTTCCAACTTTAGTTTGGAGATATCATGCATTTCTTCAATAGCAGTAACTTTCATGGCAAACCTTGGAGGGAGCGATCTCAAGACTTTGCTAGCCATTCTTTCTCCATCAATCGGTTTTCCCAGTGATGCAGCCTCGTTGGACAAGTCTAGAACTCTTGCATTGAACTCAGGAATGGTTTCATTGTCCTTCATCTTCATGTCCTCAAACTTTGTTGTTACCATCTGCATTCGGGAGTTCCGAACCTTGTTTGTGCCTTCATAAATTGTCTTGAGGATATCCCAGGCTTCCTTAGCGACTTCACAATTAGTAATCAGTTTGAACACGTTCTCATCCACTCCAGAGAAGATTGCATTCATTGCCTTTGAATTTCCAATAGCCGCCTTTTCATCTGCATTAGTCCACAGAGCTTCTGGTTTTGGAACGGCTTCGCCTAAAAGATTTTCCATCATAGGTTGTGTCCATCCAACCAGAACAGCCTTCCAAGCTTTTTCATCGAGAGACTTCAGGAAAGCTTTCATCTTGAACTCTAGTAGCCATAGTTTGGTCCCTCAAGTAACGAGGGTCGGGTTGTGCTTTGTCATTCCTTCAAACTCATCTTGAACAGAACCAGGATCACACTCTGTATGTCGAGTGTTTGCTCTGATACCAATTGAAATACTATTATCTGTTCAAGCCAATCTTCGAGGTTGTGTTCAGACAAACCTTGCACACCTTAGCAGATAGTAGCTGGGACAGTATATGAATAGGACACACGATATACTTCCCAATTCGGCAATAGCCTACTCTGGAGGGGCTTCCCACGCCCTAAAGGGATATAAATCGTTATTAAATAGTATAGAACTACACGTGGACTTACTCTTACAATCTCTCGAATGAAGATGCCTAGCCTCTATCAATCTACTCTTACAATCTACACGTGGATATAAATCGTTATTGAATAGTATAGAACTACAAGCGGACTACTTCACTATGATTTATGATCTCGGCTCCCCTCGATCCCCTTCGTCCGAAACTCCCTTCCAAACGTACTCGATCTTCTCCCGAAGCTCGGATGCTTTCTCCCGAAAGCTTGCAATGATCTCTGGTGTGTGCAGCGGTCAGTTCAACTCGAACAGTCTGATCAGCACACTGAACAGACTGTTACAGTGCCGGTGATTTTCCAGTGGGGAAAGCTCAACCAGCCGTCGCTCTTCTTCTACAATCTCACGAAAACTCTTGTGTGTTATTCTCTCAGAAAGCGATGTTGATATCGACGCCCTAGCCCTTTATTTATATGCATTGGCGGATCCGAATCAGCCCTAGGAAATCTGTCAAATATTTAGGAAATCTTCCTAAATATTTGCTAGATATATTTCCTCCAATCTTTCATGATATCTTCCTTCCCAAGTCAGTCCAAACCTTCTAAGGCGCCTTCTAACGGATGCAAAGATGTTGATTCAAATATTTGATCTTCGTTTTCTTCGCTGGCCGACTTCAACCGAACATATATTTGATCTTTAGAAACTTCCGATTTAGGAAACATCCGTGCGTCTGTTCCACGATGTACTTCTGGTCCAAGATTTGGTTGAACTCGAACTCTCTAAACGTGTTTTTGCCAAAATCATGTCATTTATAGGAACATCAGTTCCAGTTCAGTTGTGGGCGCCGGGTGGCCACTGCAGCGAATTTTTCCTCTTTGTCAATCAAAACCTTAATTTTTTTGAGAGGGATGAAAGAGGGTTAACCAAACCAAGCTCGGTTCAATCAGTAGGCTAGGACTTGTGGGGGTGAGCAAATTGAAATGTATGAAGAGTTTGAAAGTTGTGGAGGTTTTAGTACTCGAACTGAAACAACAGTCAGAGAGCATCATGCACATCTCAAATTGTAGATGGAACTACTTGACATGTCATTGATCATCATCGGAGATTGTATGGATGCAGCATTCTGTTTTCAATGGAAATGAAGTATTTCAATTTAATGAGGTTCAATTAAACCAGGTTCCATTTAAAAGTTAATCATTTAATTTATTAAATATAATTGCTCAAATTATTATCCGGTTTATGGTCTGATTTGATGATGAGCCAATTTATTGATTTTCCTATTTAATCATAATTGATTAAATGTGTCCCTATTCATTTATGGCAATCTAATCCTATTTAATTTGGTTTAAATTGCATGATCGGATGAGATGGAGCTAACTCAAGTAGGGGTGTAAATAAACTGATACACTCGTGAGCTGCTCGTGAACATAACTTTTAGGCTCGTTTATTAAACGAGCCGACTACAAGCCAACTGATGCTCGGCTCGTTTATGTCCGTGAACAGCTCGTTTATATGCTTGATAATTACTCAGTTAAAAATCGTTTACGACTCGATTATTACTCGATTAAAGTTATTAGTCGAAACACCAGCGTAGTTAACCTTGATGAATCTCACCACAAGTATCAGATCTTTGCGTCCTGCCATTTTTATATTTATAACAAGTTTAATATCTTCGTATGTCCAAATAATGATCTGCTACTGCCCTGTGTATAGAGATGGAAGCGGGTTACGAAACCCGTGGATTGGTCGTTGTGGGGTGTGGGTTGGTGATGAGTCGTATTTATACGACTCGTCGAATCAACTAATCCCGTTTATTTCGACACTTTTATATGCGAACATTTACTTTTTAGTATCGTTTTGCATTTCAGGTGTTTCGGAAGCTCTAGGAGGAAACGCGCATAAAAGATGGTTTTTCATGCCAAAAACATCACAGTTTCAGATTAGACCTTTGGACCTTCGACAAAGCGCTGGGAATGAACCGCTGATCAGAAAAATACGAGTCATACGCCGTTGCGAAGCTAACTCAATTCCCTACAACTCTTTAGTTCACACCAAGAGCATCCGAGGTCGTTAAGATGGTCAAATCAAGATCCGAAGTCGGGATATAGTGCGGATCGTGTTTTCGCTAAGCATTATCAGCAACGCTAATGCTTAAGGAAAAAACACCCCTAATGCTAGAGGAAAACGCATCCGCTGATGTCAGCAACGCGTTTGATGATGTCAGCAAGTCCTAAACTTGGCAATTAAGCCCAAAAATAGACTTGGAAACCCTGTGTTTTTCTATAAATAAGATCTTTGGGTTAGGGTTTCCATGATCTCACACAATCCATCATTCTACGAAGACTGAGACGGCTCTGGAGAAGACGAAGACGCAACCTTTCGACGAAGCGAAGAATTTTCTACTTGTTTTCATCATTGAATTCTGTATTTGTTTTCCATGAATATGAGTAGCTAAACCTTTAATTCGGTTTAGGGTTTCGTTCTTTGTGACAATCGTGTTGAGATTTTTTACTTAATGCAATTTCTTGTTTCTCTAGTTCTTATGCTTAATATTAAGGGTTGAATTGTGAAGCTAAGCTGAGACTTAGCCGTAAAGCTTAGCCGAATAATTCAGTTCTTATCGTTAATACTTGTTTGAGACTTTCCCGTAAAAACGAGTAAGAACACCTAGATTAAATAATGCTTATCCCGGATAATTAGATTTAGGAGAACTAGAAGTCAAATGCCTGAAACAGATTAGATTGTGGTGTATTGCCTGAAACGGAATACTTTAGGTTATAACCTGAAACGGAGTAACCACACTTAGAAACCTGAAATTTGATAATTAGCAATCAATGATAAACGTGTCTCAATAGAAACCCTAAACTGAATGCTTTCTCTTATTGAACTCTTCGTTATTCTTTTCTCTCGTGCTTTTACGATACTTGTTTACAAAACCCCTTTTATTTAATTGTTTTCAGGAACAACTTCAACAACCAGCTCTCTTGGGTTCGACCCCGCTTGCCGCTTTACTAGCTAATAGCAGGAGAAAATATAAATTTAAATTTGAGAGGTCAGACGACGCCTGTCAGTTGGTCAGACCTAGCTCGACCCGTGCGACCCAACTCATGGGTCCAAGATGGTGGGTTCAGTTCGTGGGTTGGGTTGGATTGGTTTGAGTTTTGATCAACCCAGCCCGACCCACGGGTTCGACCCACAAACCAAAATTAAAATTATATCAACTCAAGGGTCCGACCTACGAGTTTAACCCTCGAGTTTCACTCACGAGCCAAATATTCAAAAATATAGCCGTTAGAATGATTATTCACTACCATTATCTCTCACTTTTCGAGTATCTTTCTTGGTCAGTTGTACAGATGCTTAAAATTAAACCGGACCCGATCGAAATTTTACGGCCCGTTCCGGTCCACGGTCCATCCTTTCAAAAAAATTCGGTCCACCGGTCCGGTCCGGACCATAAAATTTGAGTGATAATGACATGGAATTTCGGTCCGGTCCCGATCTCGATCCGTTTTAAAAAAAATATTTCGGACCGGTCCTCGGTCCATAAAATATCGCTCCGGTCCCCGGTCCATATTTTCAAAAAGTTCCGGTCAACCGGCCCGGACCGGACCGGATGTGCATCCCTAGTCTGTTGACTAGGACACTGCTTATTATATCCGTTAGAATGAACCTTAGGCTTGTATAGTTGAACTATTTATAAAGTTTCAGCATAGAGTTTGTGTCAAGCTTTCGCCTATATGTGTAAAGCGCCCGAGTAATAAAGTTTGACTCTCATCTTATATTTAAAATGAAACATTAATTTTCATTTTTTCACTTAGAGAATAATTTCTTTGAAATTTAATTTACATAAAAATTATTAATAAATTGAATATTTCATAATATTGATTAAAAATTTTACTTTATGGGTCCAATTCATGTGTCAAATCCGTGAGTTGGACCCAACCCATCGACCCAGCTCGATCCATAGCTATTATGATGGGTCCACTTACAATCCGTGGGTTGGGTTGGGTTCAAATTTTTTCTTCAACCCGACCCGTGGGTTGACTAGTTACTATTTGGACCCAACTAGAACCGACCAAAATTACACTGTTTCGACCCAGCCTAACCCGTGAGCCGACCCACTTTCATATCTACCTGTGTATAAGATGCTTTAATGAAGTTCTAAAAAAACATTAATACAGTTGTGGTGACTTCAGTCCCACATCGCTCACTCAATAGTGAAACAGTTGATTGCTTCAAACAAAAAAACAACATGCTTACCATCTGAATTGGGCCTTATTAGGCGGCCTTGCAATGAACTCTTCTATTGAGTTTGAACTCCTTAGATTTTCGACAAGTTTGAGCTGAGTTCGAATTCATTAAAATTTGTAATTCGAGCATTTTATTGTTTGTTCATAGTTCAAATAAGGCACGAGCTCAATTAGTTATCAAGCCGAGTTCGAGCAACATAAAAAATTAACGAGTCGGGCTTGAACATAATTTTTTTAAGCTCGTCGAGTTTGAGCGCATTAGCTAACTAATCGAGCTAAGCTCGAACAGTCTGATACTCGTCTCAGCTCGGCTCGTTTATACCCCTAGGCTCAAGTTAGATTTCGATCAAAAGGGACCCCTGTGATTTTAGTTCATGGCATGGAGGATGAAAGTCACTAAAACTGACAAGGGTTACATGTTGTCTCAAATATCTCTTGAGATACTTTAGAGGCACCATGGAATGAGGTTTAACGTTAAACGTTTCCCATCGGTTTTCGAAAGGTACTGCGATGCGAACTGGGTGACAAATAGTGATGAGATCTTGCGACGCTGGAGGCCGATTTGTTGAGAAATTTATTGGCAGACGTTCCATTGTGGGGGTAGCCAACTCCTTAGGTACCTTTACATTGTGTTTCACAAGCCGCCAGAGCCGTTGCGAAGAACATCGTGTATAATGGCATGAAGAGACACCTTCGTGTCATACATGAGTCTGTAAGACATTCTATTGTGAATGGTGTGGTTTCTCTGGATTATGTGAGAATGGAGAAGAACCTTGTGGATCTTGGATAGGAGGAAGGTACTTGAGTCATAAAGAGATATGAGTTTGAGAGACACTATACCCATGTGGTGAGCCATCCCGAAAGGGATGATGAGTATGAGCTTAGCTTTTGATATATCTAGCCTCATAGACCGAGGTCACTTGTCTAAGTGATGTCATGAGATGCTCTTGTAGATACTGTGATTTCTTTGATTAGCCTTATAGACCGTGGTCACTTGTCTAAGTGATGTCATGAGATGCTCTTGTAGATACATTTTGTCGACTGATATAAGTCAACTGTGATTTGGGATTTAGGGTTCATCCCAATTCCAAATCTGATTTCCTGCATTCGAGCAATTCTTCAAGATTTCGGCTCAGGTTCCAAGCTAGAGTTGCGATTGAAGCTTTTTGAAGGCGAGCGCAGTACCGATTACTGCCGGCGGCTCGTCGTTGGCATCACAATGCTAGGTACAGGTGGGAATCCGAGAGCTGGGTTCGAGTGACAAGATCGTCCGACGAGTTCAACCCCAGGGGCTATCAAAGGGGGCTTTAAACCTTCATTCGTTTGCTATAGTTATAATTTGATTGTCGAGTGATATTGTTTGTATCAGACTGATTAGTTCTAGCTTGAGCATTGACTGAACATTAGAGATCTTTTGCCCTAATGCTTATTGATCAAATAAAACTAATAATTGCCCTAGATTGAATCATATCACTTACATAAATAAAAAAAAAGAATCATAACACTTACAAATACGTTCAAGCGGGTCTTGCAAGAGGATGAATGTCAAGGGGCAGAGTGGAAGCAAGCGGGTCTCGCAAGAGGATGAATGTCAAGGGGCAGAGTGGAGGCGGCTCTCGCTAATATGAATGTGGAGCCCCAATACGGATCCGTTCTAGCTTCAAAAACTGTACTAAAAGTGGACATCCGCCTATTTACTTATGTCCTGTAGCCAGTGTTTAAGAAAATGGCCGCCTAGTCTGCCTAGGCGGCACCTAGGCGGCCCATTTCTTCATACCGTTCTGATTAGTTCAAAACGGACCAACTAATTGGCGATCGAACGAATTCAAGTGCGTTTAGGCTTATTTTGGTGTGTTTAGGCGCAACCATCGCTTGGATTATATCAATTGAAGGTGTCAATGATGGTAATGGTCTAGTTTTGTCGATTATGGTGTCGGTTGCGTGTTGGTGTCGACTGTGTATCGTCAGGCTTAGAGGTGGCAATCTAACCCATTACCAGCTACCCGTCCGTTAACCGCCCATGAAAAATCCGCCCGTTAACCTCCTGTTTACTTAACGGGTTGAATAAACTCGAAACTCGTTTAACCTGTTTACCTTATTATATATTTTTATTTAAAATTTTTAAAAATTATATAATAAATAAATAGGGGCGTGCTCCGTTGAGAACACGTGAATAGTGTCAGAATGTGAATAGTGTGAGGACAACCAACCATAATGCGCCACGTGTCCTACTATTCACCGCACTCACCTACCACCTCACAAAGCACGGGGCCCATTGGGTGGTGACTGGATGAGTGGGGTGAATAGTGGGACACGTGGCGCATTATGGTTGATTGTCCTCATACTATTCATGTGTCCTCATTTGAGCACTCCTCTAAATATATAAATTATCAAATATATTGTATTATTTTAAGTTAGTAATATTTTTAAATAAATATTTAGATAATATTGATAATTGAATTTTTGAAATATTAAATAGTGATACATTACAATTTTCTAACCAATATAAAAAACATCTACAGATTTTTCCTATGGTTAAACTCGAGGATGAGAAACATGAAACATATATAATCATGTTTTAAATTAAACGAGAGTTAAGCTCTAATCTAAATTCAATATTTCATTTAAACATAGTTAGTAATATTTTAAACTAACTAGGTTAAACGGGTTAGACGGATTAACCGTGTTAGGTGGTTTAACGGGCTAAACGGTCTAACGCTCTTAACTCACTAAACGGGATAATATCCTCTCATTTGCTTGTTGATGATTTCTATTTAAACTTTTAGCAAGTTGACATGGTTTCTTCGCTTGCATAATTTAACATTGACTTGGTACAACGATGATGCTATCATTGTCATACATTGTGGAATCTCTTACATTATAATTTTATTCTTTGACAAAGAAACAAGTATAATCTTTTTTAGACTAAAAAGGTTAAACGGGCTAAACGGGTTAACCGGGTAAACCCGCCACCCGTTAAGAACCCGCCCGTTAATCCATCTTAACCCACTAACCGTTTACAACCCGCCCGCTCGTTTTGCCACCCATTAGGCTGCTAGGGTTTTTTGGGAGAAGATGATGATAGTATAATTTAAAATTTTACTTATTACATTAAAATCCTCAATGTTTAAAATATTACAACACGACCCCCCATCTTTCAAAATAATATTTTAAATTAATAGCTAAAGTATTAAATTAGCTTTCAAAATCAGATTATTATAATATAAAATAAATAATTAATACAAATATATTAAAAAATATAATATTTGAAACCGATTAATCCCCGATTAATCTATAGGGATACTTTCCGCCCGATTACTACCTAGCGTTTTCTACAACATTGCCTGTAACAAAGGACATGCACATGTTACTGTACATGTAAGCTAATACTTATATTGCAGTCTCAACCTATATCTTGTGACGTTCTCTAAGTTCTTAATAGAGGAACGGAACCTGATCGCCACACAATTTTGTTACCAAAGTCAATCTTAAGAGACAAAGAACGTAGGTCATATGTATTTCTTCAATGTCTCTTCATCCGGTTTTCCACATGGCTTGCCAGCGTGGACAATTGGGATATAGTTTAAACTCAAAAATGTCTTGCACTTCTCAGTTCATCATCCAGAAAATATATGATTCTTTTTTTCTTGATGAATACATTACACCATTTTACATCCTACGCGACAAACTTTGAACATCGTCGCAAAAGCTTTGTCGCAAATAATGGTTTATAGGATCACAATTTGATATGTTTGTCGCTATAACATTAATATGCGACAAAAGTTTAAGCGACACAATAAATGTTGTCACATAAAGCATTTTACCCGACATCTATTTACGCGAAATGTTATTTATGTCACGTTATAGAATTTATGCGACATTTGTTTAAGAGACACACTCAATATGTCACGTTAAATGTTTTACGCGACGTTAGTCTAGCGACAACTTGAATTATGTCACATTATCATAAAAATCAACCCATACATAGCTGGCATTAGTACACGCCTTCAAGTTTGAAATTGATTCGCCGTAAATGAGGGCGACCTACTTTTTAGTCTTACGCGACGTTGGAATCTAATGTATGTCGCGTAAACTGACAAAAATTAAATGCAGATCAGAGTACTCTAAAGTACACCCCTGCCTTAATTCGAGTTCACCTACCTTAAATCTCACTAACACCAAACCAAAGGACCCCATTTATTGGGGAACATATGTTGCAGCTCCGAGAGAGTGAGTTTTCAAAGGGTTTTGGTGAAATCTTCATGTGAAAAGCATATTTTTTGAAGGTATAAACTAATGGGGTCTGCTATATCAATTTCCATTTGTTTCCACATATATAGGTACTATTTTGTTGAAGTTAAAACTGATCTGCTATATATATGGATATGCATTATTGTTGAAGTGTGTAGTTTAGTTGCCATGTCAAATTTTGGGGATGAGATTTGAAAGAGAGTTTCAGCATATAAGGCCATGGGGGGATGAGATTTAAAAGAGAGTAGCACCATATAAGGCCATGGGGATGAGATTTGAAAGAGAGCTAACAACAGATCATCGAGCAGCACTTTTGCTGCATAGAATACCCATCTTCTTCCGAAAAATTTCCTAAAATGCTCAAAATCTGAAATTTCATTCCTTTTCTACTCAACTTCCAAATTACATTCCCAATTTACTCACGTTTTATAAGGCGTCGTGCTAACGGTTTCGTCCTAGTGGCACATTTAAACCAAAATCAAACCTGATTGGACAGAACTTGTCGAGTAGGCATAAACCATTGTGGCGAACATTGTCTACATCGTAGCCGCTGTTGCGGAAAGCGTCTAAATGTAGTGTAACAACTCAGAGGCTTGGTATGTTGACAGGGCTAAGCCGCTGTCAATAAGAGCGTTTTATAATTAAGCTGCTAATCTACACAGTGGTTTAATGTAGTGTAACAACTCAGAGGCTTGGTATGTTGACAGGGCTAAGCCGCTGTCAGTAAAGGCGTCTTATATTTAAGCCGCTGTTCTACACAGCGGTTTAATTTTTTTTACAAGTCAGAGGCCTGATATGTTCAAAGAGCTAAGCCGCTGTTCGTAACGGCGTTTTATATGTTTTTGGTTAAGGCGCTGTCCTGGACAGCGCCTTGACCTCCGTGTTGGACAGTGCCTTGACCTTAAATGACCGAATATACAGCTCATTTTCACATGAACCTCAATTAACCTGTAGAAAATCAGTAGTAAAATAATAACCCTGCCCAACGACACAATACATACAATTCAGCCGCCACAGAACATCAAACTTAAACGATCACTTTCAAAAAGTTACATCATCATCGTTATATCTCAAAATACATGATAGTCGAGATTTTATGACGGAGTGTAATGCTCTATTGTTCTTTTAATGCGTGTAGACCTCCGTGTTGGATTTCTTTGGGAATTTGCTTAAAAACTTGTGATGGGCCAACTTCGTCCGCATCTTGCGGCAGGTGAACTTCTTCAGAATCTACATTCACATAAAAATGGATAGTTAGACATAAGAGGCGTAAAAACATTGTTTCAGGAAAAAAAATTACATACCACTGTAAATATGAATTGGTGCGACATCAACATTAAAAGCACGACCCTCTCCAATATTCAAAAGGTCGGCATGAGTAGTATGAAACATATCATGCAGTCCTCTCTTGGTATCCATATCGGTTGTCTTAAAGAACAAACTAGAAATAGCCTTGCAATTGCGCACTAGTGACCCGACCTGTATAAATATTTAACTTGCAGTTAGAAGTATATTTTATAAATTGAAGCAGTTTCCCTATATATAAATACTTACCATTACATAATGATCTGGTCTAGATGGGCGATACGGCTCCGGAGTATCCACCGGTGGTTGAATGCGCTTGCGAGTCACAGATAAATACCATGAGTAGTATGCATCCAGATACGATACGTCTATGGCTGGATCATCGATAACAATCCTCTGAGCACGATCATTCTAAATGATTATGTAGCCTTGCATTTCCTCATCTGCAAGCTGATTAGTTCTTCGGATGTGCATATGCATCTCTTTATGACTCTTGGGTGGTGATGTTGGAAGTGGTTGTCCCCATCCAAATTGATGGAGAACTCGCGACGGATAGTGCCACTCAGCTATATGAAAACAAATGAGAGGAACTTCAGCCCTCCAACTATCCCTGCCATCAACGCACATAGGATGAAGTGTGCCAAGAATCTCATCGTCGTATGGAGTCCATATGACATCGTTGGCTTCTTGTCGGTCCAACAAATCACGGAATAGCATCAACACCTGATGAGATGTGTGCATGTATGACTTGGGGACCTTCCATCTGCAAAATTGAAATAAAGAAATAAATAACGCTTTAAATGTTAGATAGTGAAAAAATGAAACAAATATGAAATACTAACTTGTATCCTAAAGCTGGTCGCCGCATAGGATCAACATCTGTACCTGGAGGTAAAGCTAGAACAGCAAGCTTCCTCGGTCTACCTAACGTCAGATGTTCCCAAGCCCATAGCTGCGTGCTTTTTGACTCACACGCGTTACACAAGCTGCGATATAGGTATGCCAATACTGCAGCACCCCAACTATAGCTTGATAGAGAGTCTAAGTCTGCCAGCAGTGGTAGATAGTGGAGGGATATCTCACTGCCCGACGAATCTGGCATAAGCGATGACCCCAACATAAGGAGAATGTATGCCCTCGTATATCTCTGTATATCTAGCTCTGTAGCCTCTGCTGGAAGGGTCTGCATATTGTCTCTGAACCAAGTGCGTCGAACTGTGGTATCTCGCTTCCCATGCTATGGCACTACTCCCAATAACTGTTCACAAAGAGGAGCATAATCTTCGACCTCCTGGTCTATAGTCACAGCTCGGCCCTCTATAGGTATTCCGGTCAACACGCCAATGTCCTCTAAAGTGATAGTCATCTCACCATTGCGCAAGTGAAATGTATGCGTCTCCGAACGCCACCTCTCGACTAAAGCTGTCATAAAAGACCAATCGACTTCATAATTTTGCATGTAGTACCAAGGACCAAACCCGGCCCTAAAAATGTGAGATAGGATGCGCTCATCTACCTCCCAATTAATCCCTCGATGAAGAACGGTTAATACGTCTTTGTTCTGCACAATTGAAGTGGCCACATAGTTAGTATAATTATATAAAATAATGAACGAAAAAATCCAAATTATTTATAATTGAAAATTTCACTAACGTCAGATGATTCCCAAATGCGTTTTGATCGATGAGTGTCCTGTTTATAAAGCAATGTCCTGTCAATGAGAACCGGATTAAGAATATGTGACACGTCCGGTAACAACGTGTCCTCTCCACCCAAGCTAGACGATGGAGATGGCATATCATGCATCGACTGACCACGAGTGTGACGTGGCATAACTGTAACATGAATTATCAATATGCATAAGATAACACAACGAACAAGGTAATCGATTCATATCAAAAGAGTAAGGTAAACTATTACAAATAATTCACAAGGCTACATATTGTTTTATACACGGCTACATATTATTTACAAGGCTACATATTGTTTTCCCAAATAATTTTCAAGGCTACATATTGTTTTTTTACAAGATAACATACAAAAAGACGAAATCCTAATAAATTCATAATTCACTGTAGGCACTGAAGTACAAGAGCGCTTTGTGTGACCGGCAACACCACATATCGAACACTTGAATATTCTTTTCGGCTTTGTAGGGAGTTGCTCAATAGTAGATGGAAAGTCCACAGGTCGTGGGTCGCGCCTTTGATCCATTTCATTGTGTCTTCGCTTTGTTGGATTTCTTCCTCTCTTTACTCGTTTGAAGTGCTTATTTGGAATATGCTTCGGTCCGACATAAGCATTCCAATGTGTCATATCCAGTTGTGGATTGAATGTTTTAGTCCAAGTGTCCACATACGCTTGCATAGTAAACTCATACGCAACGCAATCACGAATTGATAGCCCTTCTTGTGCACAAACCGATAAGACGTGGACACACGGGTAATGAAACAATTGCCATTTACCACAACCACACGTCTTACCTTCTAAAGAAACTTCATGGGCACGTGATTTTGATTTACTGAGAACCGAAGCTATACCTTTACTCCGATCATACATTTGAACTTCATTATGTCCGGCTTTCACTAGATTTGTATTGTTCAAGGTCTTAATCTTCGGAACAAAGTATTTGTTGTAACCCACCATTTGATCACGTCGCTCGATAAAATAAGAATTGGCCTGTTTGAATGTAAAGTGGACAAGAGCGGTGATAGGCAAATCACGGCAAGGCATAAGCACATGGTTAAAAGATTCAGACTGGTTAGTCGTCATTGACCCCCATCTACGACCTCCAATATAATAAGCTAGCGACCAATATTCGGGATTAAATTTCTCCAACCACTTTACCGCATACGGTTTGTCCTTCAACAACTCTTTAAATTCTTTAAAACGATTACGAAACTTTATTTGCAGATTCTCCTTAGCAATGTCCTTCAACAAATCTCTATGGGCTATACACTTCACTTTTTGATTTAAATTTGAAGCAAAATGCCTTATGCAATAACGGTGATAAGCGTTTGGTGGCTTCCAATCATCTTCTTTCATCACTCGCATTATTCCAATATGCCTATCAGAAATAATGCATAATCCTTGTCGTTCTGTGACACCATTTCGAATGCACGTTATAAACCACTTCCAACTATCGACGTTTTCACTCTCTACTAATGCATACGCAATAGGATGAATCCCATTTTCTGCGTTGAAAGTCACTGCAATCATTAACACCCCTTTCCACTTCCCGATCAAATGTGTTGCATCAATCGAAATGACAGGACGACAATGCTTGAATCCTTCAATAGCTGGATAAAAGGCCCAAAATACCCTATTCAAGCTGACACTGCCACTGTCAAGCGTCAATTTGTCCCAGTAAACAATGGTACCGGGATTACTCGCTTGAAGCATCTCCATGTATGCCGGTAATTTTTCAAACGATCCTTCCCATTCACCAAATAAATAGACAAAGGCCTTTTGGCGTGCCTTCCAAGCTTTGATGTAAGTTATCTTGTACCCATACTTTGAAACAATTAACTTCATCACTTGCTTAGGAGAGTATCTCAAATCCTCTTGGATTAAGTCTTTTATGTCCATTGCAATAAAATGTTTATTGAGATGGACATTGTCAATCCGGACAATATCAACCTTCCACGTGTATTTGTCATGTTCGTATTTGATGATTCTCCACATACCCTCCTTTTTCTTCTTTGAAGCTCTTAGTTCCCATTCACATTTATCCTTACCCCTGCGACATTCGAGAATCATTCTTTTTGTATCCAAATTTATGGTGCGATACTCGCGACGGTGTTTGATATGATATTTCCGACAAGCATGTATAAGCAACTCCTTACTCATAAACATACCCCCTTCACGAAGCTATTTCATGTTGAATTTGCTAGTATGAGACCCGTGATCGTCAATAACCGGAAGGTTCATCAAAAGGGAGACGTCATTGAATGATGGGAAATTCCATAAAGAATTATCAACTCCTTGACCGGCGATGGGTACTTCAACGTACCCTTCCTCACCATCATTAATCAAATTTTCCATATTGTCTCTATCGTACTCATCGTATGATGGAATTTCAAATCTTTCTATAGGTGACGTAATCATTTTGTCGGTTTCTTCATTATCCATTGCTAAAAGATTTGTAAAACAACACATTTCTTATATTAGTACCAATGCTAATTTAAACGACAATATATTCCTTATTGAATTATCAAAATTCAGTTTGAGGGTTATAGGCGGAATCTGAATTCTACAGCCCCAAACACCCATTTTGAGGGTTCTAGGTAGGATCAGGGCCGTCTCAAGGCTTCGCGGGGCCTGAAGCGAAATAGAAAAAATGGGCCTTTTCAGTTTTCGACTCGCCGTAATAAAGATTCAAATCAACATTCAAAACACTCTTATTTTACAAACTAGTACATACATTGTCTTGTCGCTTTGTATGTACGAACAAATACAATATTAACAACCATGGCAGCATTTCGGCAGCATTTCACAATTCATTCTGCAGCATCAGCAACAAATTTCAGCAGCAAAATTCAGCATCAGCAGCACAATTCAACAGCAACAACACAATTCGTTCTGTAGCAACAACACACATTTCAGCAGCACATTTAAGCTTGGATTATCAGTTTCATTTTTTTCTTTCAAAGAAGGCCTAACAATAAACTTATCAAGAGCCCCTTTGAGAATCTATGGAAGCTTCAAACCTTTGTTTTGGAGTTTTGAAAAACCAGATTCTTGTGTACGAGTTGACATTATAAGTATTCTAATATGCAATATCCTATGCACACAAAAATTAACAGCAAAATGCAATCACTATAGACATAGAGGAATGATGCAACCTGAAAAGATGAAACTGAAATGAAATTAGGAATTTCAGATTGCAGCCGCAGACTTGTGGATTAGTCGTAGGAGAAAATCGATCGAAGGTTCTTATTTGGTGTGACTTTGATTGGCTGCGGTGTATCGACTTGCCGTTTGATTCCGATTTGCTTCTACTTTGTGTCGCAAATACAATTTAGGGATTGCTTGTTTGGTCTGCCGTTTCTTCTTTTCTTTTCTTTGGTTTTTTATTATATTTTTATAAAGAGGAAAATCTACCCAAATTGGGCCTGAAGCGGCTGCTTCAGTTTCCTCCCATTTGAGCCGGGCCTGGGTAGGATCAAAAATCTTGATTCTTAAATCTATACACTATATCTGATATTTGTAGGCATAATCTAAAACCACAGCCCTAAATTACTGAATTGTGAACGAAAGTAATCCAAAAAGAACAATAGGAAGAATATGAACAGAGCAACTTACTGAATCAAGCTAACGGAGTGAGACAGACAAACAAATTCAAGCGAGAAACAAGGTGACGGACAGCGAGCGAGTGACGAGCGACGAGCAACGGACAGCGATGAGCGACGAACAACGAGCGGGCGAGCGAGCGGTTTTTGGGCAAACAGTAAGAATGATTCTGTATTTGCCTTATTAGACCCAAGTCGCTGTTCGATACAGTAGCTTATTTTAAAATGCCAGGTCAGCTCTGAGTCAGCTTTGATTTTGGTTTAAATGTGCCACTAGGACGAAACTGTTGTCCTGTAGAGCGGCTTAGAGTTAAGGCGCCGTTGCTAACGGCGCCTTATAAAATGTGAGTAAATTGGAAATGTAATTTGGAAGTTGAGTAGAAAGGGAATGAAATTTCAGATTTTGAGCATTTTAGGAAATTTTTCTCTTCTTCCGACGTTGGTTTGATTGTTGATTACTTGCCTTCAAAGTTTACCAACAATATATGAATGAGGGGAAATTCAACCATGGTTGCATTTTCAACTGCATTGAAATTCAATGGTAAAGTAAATCTGATTAAAAAATCAAGTTTAGTGTATTTTTATTGTAAAGGGATAAGACACTGTTTTTTTATAAAAAGTTATAAAAGAACTTATTAACAGTTATTTCTTGATAAAGGAACAAATTTTACTGGGCTCAATGAAGGCCCAACAATAGCTACGAGATAAACATGCTCTTTCTTTTCCTTAGTCGCGGACAAACCCTAAGTTATGAATCTAGAAAAAAAGGAGTCGGTGAACCTGAACTTGTGTCTGAGGGTTAACAGGCGAGCTTCGCATTAGATGTTGTCATAATCGGAGGAGTCTCGCGCTGATAGCAACTCGACGGCGTTCGACGCATCTTGACTATTCCTAGAAGTTTGTTGACTCGCAGAGCCCAACGCCATTTGGGATCCGGTCCTGTGCTTCTTCGGGATTCGTCTAAACGGACGACCTGAAGTTTATTAACTTGCAACCAAATCGAAATCCCTCGAGTCGCCACGACCAGATCTGTTAACCACAACTTGATCTCTTTGCTAGTGGTATGATTTCTTCCGTTGTTGAATATGATGTTTCGGATTTCGAGTTTTATGCGCCTGATTTAGTGTTTTAGGGTACGATGTCATACTTAGTGTTTATGTTGTCGCAGTGCCAGAGCTCGAGATTCTTCATTTGATGAAGCAGCATCTTCGAGTCTTCAATTTAACTTTCAAGTAGATTCCAGAATCTGTTTAATTTTAAATTTGCTTGCTTGTTGTTTTCATGTTAGTTTGTGTTTTGTTTTCATTTTAGTATGTGTTTTTGTGTGCAGAAAATATTGAAGAGATGTTGAGCACTAAGAGTAGAACTTAAAGATTTAAAGTTGACAGGATTTAAAAGCCCTCGTGTCCAAGAGGGGTGATAAAGTTAGTCCACGTTTGCGTTTCAGATGGCACCAGGGAAGAGAAAGGGCATACGGTTTGTCCAAAATGAGAGTCTGAAGTTGCTCCAGGCGTCACGTATGAGAGTCTGAAGGTACTGCGTCTGGTTAAAAAAAATAGGAACTGTGACACCATTTTGAATGCACGTCATAAACCACTTCCAACTATCGACGTTTTCACTCTCTACTAATGCATACGAATAGGAAGAATCCCATTTTCTGTGTTGAAAGTCACTGCAATCATTAACACCCCTTTCCACTTCCCGATCAAATGTGTTGCATCAATCAAAATGACAGGACGACAATGCTTGAATCCTTCAATAGCTGGATAAAAGGCCCAAAATACCCTATTCACGCTGACACTGCCACTGTCAAGCGTCAATTTGTCCCAAGTAAACAATGGTACCGGGATTACTCGCTTGAAGCATCTCCATGTATGCCGGTAATTTCCCATTCACCAAATAAATAGACAAAGGTATTTTGGCGGGCCTTCCAAGCTTTGATGTAAGTTATCTTATACCCATACTTTGAAACAATTAACTTCATCACTTGCTTAGGAGAGTATCTCAAATCCTCTTGGATTAAGTCTTTTATGTCCATTGCAATAAAATGTTTATTGAGATGGACATTGTCAATCCGGACAATATCAACCTTGCACGTGTGTTTGTCATGTTCGTATTTGATGATTCTCCACATACCCTCCTTTGTCTTCTTTGAAGCTCTTAGTTCCCATTCACATTTATCCTTACCCCCGCGACATTCGAGAATCATTCTTTATGTATCCAAATTTATGGTGCGATACTCGCGACGGTGTTTGATATGATATTTCCGACAAGCATGTATAAGCAACTCCTTACTCATAAACATACCCCCTTCACGAAGCTATTTCGTGTTGAATTTGCTAGTATGAGACCCGTGATCGTCAATAACCGGAAGGTTCATCAAAAGGGAGACGTCATTGAATGATGGGAAATTCCATAAAGAATTATCAACTCCTTGACCGGCGATGGGTACTTCAACGTACCCTTCCTCACCATCATTAATCAAATTTTCCATATTGTCTCTATCGTACTCATCGTATGATGGAATTTCAAATCTTTCTATAGGTGACGTAATCATTTCGTCGGTTTCTTCATTATCCATTGCTAAAAGATTTGTAAAACAACACATTTCTTATATTAGTACCAATGCTAATTTAAACGACAATATATTCCTTAATGAATTATCAAAATTCAGTTTGAGGGTTATAGGCGGAATCTGAATTCTACAGCCCCAAATACCCATTTTGAGGGTTCTAGGTAGGATCAAAAATCTTGCTTCTTAAATCTATACACTATACCTGATATTTGTAGGCATAATCTAAAACCTACAGCCCAAAATTACTGAATTATGAACGAAAGTAATCCAAAAAGAACAATAGGAAAAATATGAACAGAGCAACTTACTGAATCAAGCTAACGGAGTGAGACAGATGAACAAATTGAAGCGAGAAACAAGCCGACGGACAGCGAGCGAGCGATGACCGAGCGAGTGACGAGCGACGAGCAACGGACAGCGATGAGCGACGGACAACGAGCGGGCGAGCGAGCGGTTTCAGGGCAAACGGTAAGAATGATTCTGTATTTGTCTTATTAGACCTAAGTCGATGTTCGATACAGCAGATTATTTTAAAATGCCAGGTCAGCTCCGAGTCAGCTTTGATTTTGGTTTAAATGTGCCACTAGGATGAAACTGTTGTCCTATAGAGCGGCTTAGAGTTAAGGCTCCGTTGCTAACGGCGCCTTATAAAATGTGAGTAAATTGGAAATGTAATTTGGAAGTTGAGTAGAAAGGGAATAAAATTTCAGATTTTGAGCATTTTAGGAAATTTTTCTCTTCTTCCGACGTTGGTTTGATTGTTGATTACTTGCCTTCAAAGTTTACCAATAATAAATGAATGAGGGGAAATTCAACCATGGTTGCATTTTTGAACTGCATTGAAATTCAATGGTAAAGTAAATCTGATTAAAAAATCAAGTTTAGTGTATTTTTGTTGTAAAGGGATAAGACACTGTTTTTTCATAAAAAGTTATGAAAGAACTTATTAACAGTTATTTCCTGATAAAGGAACATATTTTACTGGGCTCAATGAAGGCCCAACAATAGCTACGAGATAAACATGCTCTTTCTTTTCCTTAGTCGCGGACAAACCCTAAGTTATGAATCTGGAAAAAAAGGAGTCGGTGAACCTGAACTTGTGTCTGAGGGTTAACAGGCGAGCTTCGCATTAGATGTTGTCATCATCGGAGGAGTCTAGCGCTGATAGCAACTCGACGGCGTTCGACGCATCTTGACTATTCCTAGAAGTTTGTTGACTCGCAGAGCCCAACGCCATTTGGGATCCGGTCCTGTGCTTCTTCGAGATTCGTCTAAACGGACAACCTTAAGTTTATTAACTTGCAACCAAATCGAAATCCCTCGAGTCGCCACGACCAGATTTGTTAACCACAACTTGATCTCTTTGCTAGTGGTATGATTTCTTCCGTTGTTGAATATGATGTTTCGGATTTTGGGTTTTATGCTCCTGATTTAGTGTTTTAAGGTACGATGTCATACTTAGTGTTTATGTTGTCGCAGTGCCAGAGCTCGAGATTCTTCATTTGATAAAGCAGCATCTTCGAGTCTTCAATTTAACTTTCAAGTAGATTCCAGAATCTGTTTAATTTTAAATTTGCCTGCTTGTTGTTTTCATGTTAGTTTGTGTTTTGTTTTCATTTTAGTATGTGTTTTTGTGTGCAGAAAATATTGAAGAGATGTTGAGCACAAAGACTAGAACTTAAAGATTTAAAGTTGACAGGATTCTTAAGCCCTTGTGTCCAAGAGGGGTGATAAAGTGAGTCCATGTTTGCGTTTCAGATGGCACCAGGGAAGAGAAAGGGCATACGATTTGTCCAAAATGAGAGTCTGAAGTTGCTCCAGGCGTCACGTATGAGAGTCTGAAGGTACTGGGTCTGGTTTAAAAAAAATTGGAACTGTGACACCATTTCGAATGCACGTCATAAACCACTTCCAACTATCGACATTTTCACTCTCTACTAATGCATACGCAATAGGAAGAATCCCATTTTCTGCGTTGAAAGTCACTGCAATCATTAACACCCCTTTCCACTTCCCGATCAAATGTGTTGCATCAATCAAAATGACAGGACGACAATGCTTGAATCCTTCAATAGCTGGATAAAAGGCCCAAAATACCGTATTCACGCTGACACTGCCACTGTCAAGCGTCAATTTGTCCCAGTAAATAATGGTACCGGGATTACTCGCTTGAAGCATCTCCATGTATGCCGGTAATTTGTCAAACGATCCTTCCCATTCACCAAATAAATAGACAAAGGCCTTTTGGCGGGCCTTCCAAGCTTTGATGTAAGTTATCTTGTACCCATACTTTGAAATAATTAACTTCATCACTTGCTTAGGAGAGTATCTCAAATCCTCTTGGATTAAGTCTTTTTTGTCCATTGCAATAAAATGTTTATTGAGATGGACATTGTCAATCCGGACAATATCAACCTTGCACGTGTGTTTGTCATGTTCGTATTTGATGATTCTCCACATACCCTCCTTTTTCTTCTTTGAAGCTCTTAGTTCCCATTCACATTTATCCTTACCCCCGCGACATTCGAGAATCATTCTTTTTGTATCCAAATTTATGGTGCGATACTCGCGACGGTGTTTGATATGATATTTCCGACAAGCATGTATAAGCAACTCCTTACTCATAAACATACCCCCTTCACGAAGCTCTTTCGTGTTGAATTTGCTAGTATGAGACCCGTGATCATCAATAATCGGAAGGTTCATCAAAAGGGAGACGTCATTGAATGATGGGAAATTCCATAGAGAATTATCAACTCGTTGACCGGCGATGGGTACTTCAACGTACCCTTCCTCACCATCATTAATCAAATTTTCCATATTGTCTCTATCGTACTCATCGTATGATGGAATTTCAAATCTTTCTATAGGTGACGTAATCGTTTCGTCGGTTTCTTCATTATCCATTGCTAAAAGATTTGAAAAACGACACATTTCCTATATTAGTACCAATGCTAATTTAAATGACAATATATTCCTTATTGAATTATCAAAATTCAGTTTGAGGGTTATAGGCAGAATCTGAATTCTACAGCCCCAAACACCCATTTTGAGGGTTCTAGGTAGGATCAAAAATCTTGATTCTTAAATCTATACACTATACCTGATATTTGTATGCATAATCTAAAAACCTACAGCCCTAAATTACTGAATTATGAACGAAAGTAATCCAAACAGAACAATAGGAAGAATATGAACAGAGCAACTTACTGATTCAAGCTAACGGAGTGAGACAGACAAACAAATTGAAGCGAGAAACAAGGCGACGGACAGCGAGCGAGCGACGACCGAGCGAGTGACGAGCGACGAGCAACAGAAAGCGATGAGCGACGGACAGCGAGCGGGCGAGCGAGCGGTTTCAGGGCAAACGGTAAGAATGATTCTGTATTTGCCTTATTAGACCAAAGTCGATGTTCGATACAGTAGCTTATTTTAAAATGCCATCTCAGCTTTGAGTCAGCTTTGATTTTGGTTTAAATGTGCCACTAGGACAAAACTGTTGTCCAGTAGAGCGGCTTAGAGTTAAGGCGCCGTTGCTAACGGCGCCTTATAAAATGTGAGTAAATTGGAAATGTAATTTGGAAGTTGGGTAGAAAGGGAATGCAATTTCAGATTTTGAGCATTTTAGGAAAGTTTTCTCTTCTTCCGACGTTGGTTTGATTGTTGATTACTTGCCTTCAAAGTTTACCAACAATATATGAATGAGGAGAAATTCAACCATGGTTGCATTTTTGAACTGCATTGAAATTCAATGGTAAAGTAAATCTGATTAAAAAATCAAGTTTAGTGTATTTTTGTTGTAAAGGGATGATGGACCAAAGTTATACGAGTCAGAAACACAGTAAAACCCCCTTAATTAGACTGTTTGTCTATCTAACTTCTGTGTGTTAGTCCCGATATATTTCCACAGGGCATTTTAGAGACAGAAGTGAAAACACGCTAAGGAGAGGATTTTATGCTGAAAAGATAACAAGAGTCAATCCAAGGTCAAGATCATATGCCGAATGAAGAAATATCAAGGATCCTGACGTTGAATTGACCATAACAAATTAATCAGAGGAATCGGGAGTGGAGTCAAGACAGCCCGGGGAAGAAACACATTGACAATTTTGTGAAAAGACTGCACAAAACTGTACAAACTCACACATTTGGGCAAGATGACCGACCACTTGAAGAAGTGGTGGCCAAAGGAGGAGCTCCTCCCCTTCCACCACCGCCTACCGGCGGCTTTGGGTGGTGGTGACCGGCGGCTTCACTATTCCGCCACATGTCACCTCCTCCTCCTCCTCCCATCTCCTCCCTTGGATCAAATGCACATGTCCACCATCTCCACCACCCATCTCCTCCCCTTTTGGCTATAAAAGGAGGCCTCCTCCTCCTCATTTCACACACCAAATCTCAAATTCACTTCTCTCTCTAGAAGTTGTAATATTTGTAACATTGTAATTTTGGCTTTGGAAATAAAGGATAGCTCCCTTGGCGCTTCAACGGTTGTAAGTAATTCTTAGTATTTATTCAACTGTTTTATTTCCTTAGTATAATGTTTAGCGCGATGAATAGTAGCTAAATTAGTAGTTCGGTAGAAGGGGCGCACTTGTATTATAAAATGTTTTAAGACTATTAACTTAGTGGTTAGTCTTAGTATTCAAAACTTGTTCTATGTGCCATATATAGTCAGAGTTTCCAAGGTTGAGTGGATGCTGTAACAAGCAAAGCTCTTCTGTGGGAATTCGTGATCATACTCAGGTAGTGGAAGCTGTAACAAGCAAAGCTATCTGAGGAGTTCGACTCATCCTAAATCCCATCTGGTCGAGCGTAACTGTGAGATCAGGTGGATGCACCCAGGCTAGCATACATTAGGGTATTGGCGCTAGACTGAAATAGAACAGGAGTTGCTTTAAACCGGTGTTGCAAGTCTTGAGCTGTAACTAGCCTCGATTCACCGTTTGAATACTTAGATGATTCACTAATGGTCAATGATAAACAGGATATAATACAAGTCCCCTGAAACTGAACATTTCTCGTTAATTATAAACTGTAATTTACTTTCCAGTATTAAAATCAACCAACCAACCAATCAATCAATCAAAATAGCTGGTAGCTTTAAAACCAACCAACCGACCTTAAACACGCTCCCACGCTGCGTAATCCCCCCCGAAGAACAATTATTCCCCTAGTTCCCTTGGGTTCGACCCCTACTTACCAAGTACTACCCAGTAGTATAGTTGCGAGTAGCGGACTATTATAAATTTATTTGCACAATCGCTTTGACGATGAGCGGTTCTGTCAAATTGGCGCCGTTGCCGGGGAACTAGTCATCGGATAACTGTTCTTCCCTCCCCTTTCTTTTTCTTTCTTTTCCTCTGTCATTACCCGTTACGCATGCATGGACAACGCGATTTCTGCCCCTGTTCGGAGGAATGGAGGGAGAAGACCCTGTACAGCACTGCCGAAACTTCCACCAAGTCTGCCACAACATCAAACCTGAAAACGAAGTGTTAGAAGAATTTAAGCTGAAATGCTTTAAATTCTCTCTAACCGACTTCGCCACGATATGGTACTACACATCCACCGCTTGCAGTGCAGAACGTTTCGTAGACCTCTGCGTTCCGTTCCTGAAAGAATTCTCCCCACCATCTTTACGCCAAGAAACCCGCGAGAAGATCCTGAACCTTCAACAATCCCGGGATGAGACTTTGGACGAATACTACATGAACTACGATGCCATCGTCTCAAGCTGCCCGCACCATGGATTTACGAAGAAAATTCTTCTCCAAAAATTTCTTCGTGGGATGAGGTCCGAAGAGCTGGGAAGAATCAACGAAGTTATGAGAAGGTCTGCCGCAAACCTCACCATTGCAGACATGTGGTACCTGATAACTGGCCTAGCCGCTGCCACAAGACGAGTTCCCCACACTGACGAGGAAATGCAGACAGAAGAAGCTGACCCTGAGGCTGACAAAGAAGAAACCACCGAGCCGTCAGAAGAGACTCCCGAACCATCCGAGGAATCAGACATGGAAAGCACCGGAAGCAACGAAGTAGAAGTCCAGAACACCACTGACGAATTGCCCAAGCCATACCCGACTATCATTACCCAGGCAGCTGAAACTATCTACGACCAGTTCTTCACGAACCAACATTACGAGGTAGAACCAAGCCTCATGAGGCCTTCCCGACTTTTCCCCTTAATTAATGAGCAAGTCGCCGCGAACTATGCGATCCAAGAAGAAGCTCAAAGGAGAATGGGAAAAGGGCCTGAGCAGAATGACTCCTACATGGAGCACGCTTTCGCCATGACTGGACAAGGCAGCCCTAAACAGGAGAACACCCAGTTCAAAAAGCTGATAGTGAAAGGTCCCTCGCCTTCTCAGAGACGTTGGAAGGAGATACCATCAGAACTGGACCCAAACCCGTCATCTGCTAAAAAATTAGGAAGACTCACCGCAAGAATCAAAGTCGGTGGAATCAAGAAGTTTGACCTCAGCCACCCATGGGACCCAAACCAATGAACCACGAACGAGGTATCGTCGAGCCAACGACGTTAAACAAGTGCACTGGTCGGGAGGTAATCCGACACTATCTTACTTTTCCGCACTTTAATTTCTGTCTTTTAAATTCAGTATTTAGTTTTAAGCTTGCATGACTTTTGAACTAAGGCACGCCTTCGTTCAAAAGTGGGGGGTGAGAACCACCTATGTACATAAATAACATGCAGCTGTTTTTCTTTTTTAATAAGTACCTTTTTGAAAATATGAACTTAAGAATGTGAAAAAGATAAATCATAATTCATGCATTAACCTTGTGAAAATTCAAACTGTTTAAAAACTTAGAATGTAACTTTCCATTTGTCCTTTGTGCTGAGATAACTAGGGATGTGGAGTTGATATAAACTGCCCTAGAGGGGCTTGGCAAGCAATCGAAGGATCGAATCAAACTATATGGTTTTCGAAGTCAGTGGAGGCTGCACTTCGGGTTTCAGTGAAGATTGAAGTCATCTCCGCCATGCAATGCAAAAGGCGAGGACGGGAATCAGACCGTCCTATCTCCGGTCAAAGTAGCCGAGAAAATAGATGAGCGACCCTCATCTTGACCTGCGTGAAAACTACAGTCAAAGTAGCCGAGAAAATAGATGAGCGACCCTCACCTTGACCCGCGCGAAAACGGCAAAAAAGAGAGGAGCGGGGAGGTATTTCCATAGGCTTGCGGGCGATGATTGGACCTCCCAAAAAGGCTCGAGAAAATGGACTAGCAGTTACAAAAAGGCGAAAAGCTCAATGAAGCAAATCAAGAGGCCAAAGGCCCAAAATTGTGAAGGTTTTAACCGAACAAAAGTGAAGAACTCAAAGCGTCAAATCAAAGGCCGAATGCCGACTCACTACAAAAGCAGTCCCTCTCCAAAAGAAAATCAAAGTACTCAAACCACTGAAACCTGAACCGAATCACGTGCTAGAGAAAGCTACCAGAAAACCATATAGTACGAGACGATCCCAAGATTGCAGTCCAGGAGCCTAAAAAGGGCTATCTCCCGAGACATCCAATATAATTTGCATCTCAGCACGGAGGTACAAGTATTAAGTTTCTTCTATTTATTTACGTAGTTTAATTTGGTAATAAGTAAGCAATGCATGAATTAGGATAGATCGAGTACCACAGTCTAATTTTCATATTCCAAAGCCAAACTTAGAACTTACGCCCTTTAATAGCATTGTTCGGGACGAACAACTAAAAGTGGGGGGTAATCTGATGGACCAAAGTTATACGAGTCAGAAACACAGTAAAACCCCCTTAATTAGACTGTTTGTCTATCTAACTTCGGTGTGTTAGTCCCGATATATTTCCACAGGGCATTTTAGAGACTGAAGTGAAAACACGCTAAGGAGAGGATTTTATGCTGAAAAGATAACAAGAGTCAATCCAAGGTCAATATCATATGCCGACTGAAGAAATATCAAGGATCCTGACGTTGAATTGACCATAACAAATTAATCAGAGGAATCAGGAGTGGAGTCAAGACAGCCCGGGGAAGAAACACATTGACAGTTTTGTGAAAAGACTGCACAAAACTGTACAAATTCACACATTTGGGCAAGATGACCGACCACTTGAAGAAGTGGTGGCCAAAGGAGGAGCTCCTCCCCTTCCACCACTGCCTACCGGCGGCTTTGGGTGGTGGTGACCGGCGGCTTCACTATTCCGCCACATGTCACCTCCTCCTCCTCCTCCCTTCTCCTCCCTTGGATCAAATGCACATGTCCACCATCTCCACCACCCATCTCCTCCCCTTTTGGCTATAAAAGAAGGCCTCCTCCTCCTCATTTCACACACCAAATCTCAAATTCACTTCTCTCTCTAGAAGTTGTAATATTTGTAACGTTGTAATTTTGGCTTTGGAAATAAAGGATAGCTCCCTTGGCGCTTCAACGGTTGTAAGTAATTCTTAGTATTTATTCAACTGTTTTATTTCCTTAGTATAATGTTTAGCGCGATGAATAGTAGCTAAATTAGTAGTTCGGTAGAAGGGGCGCACTTGTATTATAAAATGTTTTAAGACTATTAACTTAGTGTTTAGTCTTAGTATTCAAAACCTGTTCTATGTGCCATATATAGTCAGAGTTTCCAAGGTTGAGTGGATGCTGTAACAAGCAAAGCTCTTCTGTGGGAATTCGTGATCATACTCAGGTAGTGGACGCTGTAACAAGCAAAGCTATCTGAGGAGTTCGACTCATCCTAAATCCCATCTGGTCGAGCGTAACTGTGAGATCAGGTGGATGCACCCAGGCTAGCATACCTTAGGGTATTGGCGCTAGACTGAAATAGAACAGGAGTTGCTTTAAACCGGTGTTGCAAGTCTTGAGCTGTAACTAGCCTCGATTCACCGTTTGAATACTTAGATGATTCACTAATGGTCAATGATAAACAGGATATAATACAAGTCCCCTGAAACCGAACATTTCTCGTTAATTATAAACTGTAATTTACTTTCCAGTATTAAAATCAACCAACCAACCAACCAATCAATCAATCAAAATAGCTGGTAGCTTTAAAACCAACCAACCGACCTTAAACACGCTCCCACGCTGCGTAATCCCCCCCGAAGAACAATTATTCCCCTAGTTCCCTTGGGTTCGACCCCTACTTACCAAGTACTACTCAGTAGTATAGTTGCGAGTAGCGGACTATTATAAATTTATTTGCACAATCGCTTTGACGACGAGCGGTTCTGTCAAGGGATACGACACAGTTTTTTCATAAAAAGTTATAAAAGAACTTATTAACAGTTATTTCCTGATAAAGGAACAAATTTTACTGGGCTCAATGAAGGCCTAACAATAGCTACGAGATAAACATGCTCTTTCTTTTCCTTAGTCGCGGACAAACCCTAAGTTATGAATCTGGAAAAAAAGGAGTCGGTGAACCTGAACTTGTGTCTGAGGGTTAACAGGCGAGCTTCGCATTAGATGTTGTCATCATCGGAGGAGTCTAGCGCTGATAGCAACTCGACGGCGTTGGACGCATCTTGAGTATTCCTAGAAGTTTGTTGACTCGCAGAGCCCAACCCCATTTGGGATCCGGTCCTGTGCTTCTTCGGGATTCGTCTAAACGGACAACCTGAAGTTTATTAACTTGCAACCAAATCGAAATCCCTTGAGTCGCCACGACCAGATTTGTTAACCACAACTTGATCTCTTTGCTAGTGGTATGATTTCTTCCGTTGTTGAATATGATGTTTCAGATTTTGGGTTTTATGCGCCTGATTTAGTGTTTTTGGGTACGATGTCATACTTAGTGCTTATGTTGTCGCAGTGCCAGAGCTCGAGATTCTTCATTTGATAAAGCAGCATCTTCGAGTCTTCAATTTAACTTTCAAGTAGATTTCAGAATCTATTTAATTTTCAATTTGCATGCTTGTTGTTTTCATAATAGTTTGTGTTTTGTTTTCATTTTAGTATGTGTTTTTGTGTGCAGAAAATATTGAAGACATGTTGAGCACTAAGAGTAGAACTTAAATATTTAAAGTTGACAGGATTCAAAAGCCCTTGTGTCCAAGAGGGGTGATAAAGTGAGTCCACGTTTGCGTTTCAGATGGCACCAGGGAAGAGAAAGGGCATACGATTTGTCCAAAATGAGAGTCTGAAGTTGCTCCGGGCGTCACATATGAGAGTCTGAAGGTACTGGGTCTGGTTAAAAAAAATTGGAACTGTTATTGTGTAGTGGTTTAATCTGTTTCAGAAGTTTGATGGGTCTGATATTTAATTTGTTTCTGTTTGCTGGGTTAGTTCCAATGTTGTTCGAACTGTTATTTAATCTGTTTCAGTTTACATTTTGTCCAATACATTTTTGGAATTTGTTATATTGTGTAGTGGTTTTATCAGTTTAATTTATATTGTGATATATTTGTTATATCAGTTTAGAACTTGTCTTGGAAAATTTAAGAATCTTATTCTCACTTTCTGCATGGTTCACTAAAATTTTGTGGGACTTCATTTTCAGCTCACATCAAATTGTCTAAATGGGGATGAATCCGAGGATCCCAGTGTCCTAAATGATTAAGGACCACTTCCAGTTGCTACAGAGCTTGATATCATTACCCAAGTTATGGGACAGAAGCGTGGAGGGGGCGCGAGAAACTCAGAACTGAAAGACCAACTCCAAAAGCAAAAAGAGGAATTTTTGGACATGAAGCGTGGAGCTTACATTTGTGTTTATTGGCTGGATTTCTTTTGTGTAAAACAGATCGACAGTTTGTTTTATGATATGCGACAATTATGTGCTTTTATGGGATATTGTGTTTGTAATTTTTTTAAGCTTATATCTTTTTATGCGACAATTATATGTTTCAGTTTCTAAGCTTAAGTATGTTTACATGACAATTATATGTTTAAATTGTGTAGCATATGCACTTTTATGCAAGTTCAACATGCTATGGTTTTAAGTGTATGAAGTATTACGCGACAATTGTGTTTGCTACTTTTGTCCCGATAAACGGCTATGTGGCAAATTTTGGAAAATATGTACATTATAAATGTAGCATGTGTTCATAAAGAGTACAACTCATTCCATGTTTATGTGACTTGCTAAAGAACATGTCGCATATGCAACTTAAAGCGACAATTGTATTTTAAAAATGTCGCTCGACATTACGCTACTAGGCTTTGGCGACAAAAATTACGCGACATTCAGTTGGTCGCATAAATGTTATGCGACAAATATAGGGCATTATGCGACAGAAAAAAACCATCTCCTAATTTTGCAAAATGGTGTAGTGATAGATTGTCAAGACATACATAGTAAATATATACTAATGGTTCTCTCAGGGGAAGCACAAAAAATTTAGCATTGTCTTCTCTTCTGCATAAATGACTACCATTATACACAATGTTCCAAAAAACGCTAGGCGGACATCGGGCGGAAAGGATTTCCAAGGATTAATCGGGGATTGATCGGGGCCTAGGCGGGGATTAATCGGTTTTGAATTTTTAATATTTTTAAATATATAATTATATATACATTATTTAATATACAAATTTCTTCCTCCATATTCTCCAGAATGTAAACTTTTAATCAATTCATGGGTTCAAGCACATTGCAAAGAAATATGAACATTTAATCAAATTCAAATTATGAAAAATAAGAAACATGCAGCAGAAACAATACAAATTGAAGCATTTAAATCTAAATCCCTAGTTTCAATAAGTTAATTTTTAAAAGTTAACAAATAAGCCCTTCAAGTTTGACTATTGACATGTAGTTGACCATTACGCCTAGAAACCGATTTAGATCGCCCAGAAGCCGATTTAACCACACAGGACCGCCCAGGCGCCGCCCAGACCGCCTAGGCGCCGCTCAGGACCGCCCAGACCGCCTAGGCGCCGCCCAGGACCGTCCAGGACTGCCCATCCGCCTAATTGCATAAAACGAAACGAGTTCTAAAAAAAGGCGGCCTAGGCGGCTGTTTTTTAGAACACTGATTATACATGCAGCAGATGAGATAATAGAATAGCTAGTGGGACGGAGATCACATTAAATGCAAATTAGAAGGCACAAACATCAGTTGCAGTTATTTTAGACATAAGTCCGCCCATGCATGTGTAGTCTCTGATGATATGGTCCTTCATATCATCAATGAAAGCCATCACCAATTATATCTCCCCTCAGCGCTGTATTTATCCTCTTCTTCAATTGATCTTTCCTAGACAATATTGAGTCCGAGTTTCAATTTATGTACGTAGCGGTGACTAGTCAAATGCTTTTTCTCCATGCCGACGACGCACTTGTTGTGGGGTTGGTCCACATTAATTTATCTGCAACACTGGCTGCTATTTCATATAGCGCAGCCCCTTCAGTTGGCCTACGCGGCAAGTACGCCAAATATGAAAATAATTCCATTACCTTCTCATGGAAAATCTAGTGAAAATATCGAAAATTGGGAGGGAAATTTTGTATTGTATTGTGTTGTTTTATTTTTCATTTTCCTTGACAAACAAAAGATAAATAATAGTATTATGGGTTCTAATTTGGATTTGAGATTACGAAATACAGAGGGGTTCTCAAAGAGATTATAAGATTTTGCATCTTTTTTTTTATTTTAGGCAGATAACAAAAGATTTGCACTTTTTAGCTTTTTGATATAAAAGGCAGAAGAGTTGAACTTTTTGAACTTTAAGATCCATTTGATCCAGAAGTACATATGAGAGGATTCAAGAGTCCACCAAATTAGTGGTAAATTCAATTGGCCACGTACTCCTCATACACATATCACCAACTTATAAATAAGAGTGACACACAAAGATTTCCTCATCACACACATGCAGTACTAATCCACTCAGCAAAGACGTACGCAAGTATGTACTATTTTTCACGTATGGAGAAAGATGATGAGCCACTTACTCCAGTTGGGGTTCTCTTCTCCAGGCCGGACCTTTACCAGATCATGAACTGTGCTGTCACAGCGGCTGAAGCGATAGACGTGCAAGCGCTCAAGGCTGAGCTAGCAAACTCAGCCTTCGCGCATCTTCCACGCTTCACTTCTCTCTTACTCCCTCACCCTACGACAGGACACGAATACTGGCGAAAGACGACCTTAGTCCTTGACCAGCATATTAAAGTCATTGACGAGGAAATGAGCAATAATGTCAATGACTACTTGGCTGACCTAGCTGTCTCATGTCCGCTCCCGTTAGACAAACCTCTATGGGAAGTCCACGTTCTGCCGGCTCACAACTGCGCCGTGTTCAGAGTCCACCACTCGTTAGCTGACGGAATGTGCTTCATGTCACTACTTCAGAGCTTGTTCAATGGGAAATCTCACCTCACTGGAATTGGAAAGAAGCCTAATTTCATTGCAACGACGACTAAAAGGAAATCGATTTGGGAGCTGATCGAGATGGCGTGGTTCACAATGATCTTTGTAATCGAATTTATTTTAAGGTTTTTGTGGGTGAAGGATAAGACGACGGTGGTGAGCGGAGGAGATGGTGTCCAGCTATGGCCTAGAAAGCTTGCGACCGCGTCTTTTACGCTAGAAGATATGAACATTGTCAAGAGATCTGTGCTTCCTAATGCAGTGAGTTTCATTTTCATGTCAAATGTTTTTCTCTAAAATACCTTTGATCAAGGAATGTGTAATTAACACATTTACCTCGATCTATTTGTTTTGGTGAACTATGTTTCAGACAATAAATGATGTTATGTTGGGAGTGTTGTCTTCTGGAATATCAGCATATATGAATCTTCAGTCACCTAGTCGGATTAAAGAAGGACAGAGGATTACAGCTATGCTGTTTGTCAACTTGAGATCAGTTGCAGGAATTCCGGTGAGTAACTTTATATGTTGAAACACTCCGATTACTTTTTAGCATAATTCACTACACAGGGGAGAGTTCTCAAGAAGAATTTTCTTATAATTTGAGAATTTAAAAATTCAAATCTGACCTTTAGATCAAGATGAACATCTTCTAATCTGTGCATCTTACGCGTGTCCCACAAACAAAGTAAAACTTCATTATTTTAACATTGACTTTATGTATTTTTTAAAATGCAAGTAAGACACGTGACAACACCAGAATGACCAGATGAGTTTTCGAATTTGAATGTAATTGTCATACATTTTCAGGTGTTGTTTTATATGTGTTGTTGTTCTTTATAAGATGAAATTGTTGGAAAGTATTATAAGTTCAATACTCTTTCATTCTAAAGAAAATATTATAACCCCACAAATTTGATGATTCTCATTGAATAGGATGTATCAGATTTGATGAAGGCAGACTCAAGCTCGGGGTGGGGCAACAAGATAGGGTTCATGCTTCATCCCATACACCTTCACAAGCCCAATGAATCAGATCCTGTACATCAATTAAAGGTTGCAAAAGCCAGTATGGACAAGAAAAAGTTATCCATGATTGCACAATTTTCTTATAGTGCCGGCTGCTTAGCTAAGACATTTTTCGGACCCAATGTAAGATTTTTGTTTCTCATTATTTGATCAACTACTACGCTTACATAAATTGTAACAATCACTTTATATCGAAAATGTTCGTTTAAATGTCTCTTAATATATTTTTTTGTTTCAGTTCGGGATATGGCTGCTTTACAGGATGACTTGCAATACTACATTAGCATTCTCAAACATGGTCGGTCCGTCCCAAGAAGTTACTATGGTTGGAAAACGAGTAACATCTATAAAGATGAGCGTATCGAGTCTTCCTCATGTATGCATAACTATAATTTTTTTAAGCGGAAATGCAGATCTATTTATGTCCTCTAGAAGTTCTTAAAATTCTTCTTTTTTCTTCTTTTGCACAGGCCTTAACAATACACATGGTGAGCTACGCCGGCAAGGCGGAGATGCAGATTCTGGTGGCGAAAGATATCATTCATGACCCGGATGTACTAGCAAAATGCTTTGAAGATGCACTACAACGCATGAAAAAGGCATCCATTAGTTCAAGTGAAGCCTATGAGAAGCTTCTTTGCTAACTTTTGCTTTAGGAAAATAATCCTAAATGTCATCATGATGCATTAAAATTACTTAGCCTACCAAACTTTATGATACAAATGATTTATATTCACTATATACTGTTTGTATAGTAGATCGACTTCTAGGGATTACCATTACTATATATTGAAATGATAATTTTATTTTAGGAAGATGTGGACATGAGACATCATCCACTAGGGGAGCGCTCGGTTGAGAATCCTTAAAAATTCGAGAAATTGAGAATTCAAATCTCACCATGATCATGATGCATCTTTGAATCTGCATGTGACACATGTCCAAAAAATAAAACCAAAAAAGGTGGCTTTGATTTTGCATTAAATGCATCTTGGAAAATGCATATATGATACGTGTCATCACAAAAATATTTCTTAGAAAATGCATCTTGCATTTTGGAAGGTGAAGATTAGGGTCTCAAGTTTTCGAAAAAATAAGGGGTTCTCATTTGAGTGCTTCTCTCATCCACTATATACCATTTTGCAACATATATACACGACATAGATTTGTGTGAATCGCTTCAGAAGGTTTTTATAAGCCATCACTACAAATTTCTAAAAAATTTCCGTCCACAAATTCCGTCGCCACTAACAACGGCAGAAAACTAAAACGTCAAATTTTTGGCAAAATTCCGTCAAAAAACTAAATTTCGTTGTATTTCCGGCACACACTTCCGTGAACAAACATTCCGTCGCGAATAAGTACTTGGATATTGGCAGAAATTATGTGACGGAAACTACCCGCAGACATTATTCACTCAAATTCCGTCAAATGTCCGCCGGTGTATATCGTCGCCTAATTCCGTTCACATTCCGTCGCCTAAATTTTTTTCAATATTTCCATCACATTTCCGTCTGTATTCTGTTACTGATTTAGTTACCGTTATTTAGTGACCGTTGTTTATTTCAAAATTTTCCGTCGATAATACATGTATTTTCCGTCACCGTCGACGGAAATGTGAGGGAAAAAAGATAGAAAATAATACCCGTACAGATTTCAGTTTTGTCCTATATAAGAGAACACTTTACACTATTCAGCACACAACATTCATTTGCAAAATATTTCATTTCCAAACATACAAGTTTTGCAACATATACTAGACATGGGGTGCAATATGATTCTGAAGAATTTTATGTCTTGGGTGAGATGGGTTTCTTGCAAGACAACCGAAATTTTATAACATGTGTCATGAACTCACCTAGTTGAATTGCAACCAGACTGTAGTTGAGAACTCAAACCAAAGTGATGTTTTGAGAATTCTCAACATCAGCCCGGTTGCAATTCAACTAGGTGAGTTCATGCCACCTGTTATAAAATTTTACGTTGTCTTGTAACAAAACCAATCTCAGCCAAGAGTAATAAAATTATTTAGAATCATCTTCATCCCATTTCCAGTATATGTTGCAAAAATAATCCGTCAATTTTTTGGCACACTTCCGTCAATGTTCCATTATAAATTTAAGTACCGTTATTTGGTGCAATTATTTTCAAATTTCCGTCATTATTCCATTATTATCTGCATATTACTTTGTCGTTTGGGTAGATAGCATATCTAGGTTAAATAGCACCTTTGTCGGGTTATTTGACTTAGGGGAAATAGAAGCTTAACACCTTTGTCGGGTTAAGTTGTGGAATAACACTTTTGTCGGGTTATTTGGGAAGTCACCTTTGTCGGGACGACCACACTTAGAAACTATGAATTAGATCATTAGAAGTCAAGGATAAAACAAGTCACAATTAGGAAACCCTAGTCTGAATATGCTCTCTTATTGATACACACTCATCTTATTTCCTTATTTGCACTTGTTTCCTAAATTGCTCACAAACCCAATTGTCTTTTCTTTCCTTTTTTACAGAACAAATAGTAACCATCTAGCTCCCTTGGGTTCGACCCCTTGCTTGCCACTGTACTAACCCACAGTTTAGAGTAAGGAATTATAAATTTAGATTTGCAGGTACGACGACGACCTGTCAAATTTTGGCGCCGTTGCCGGGGAGCTACGCACGGTGAAATTTTCTCTCTTTTAGTTTCTCTCTTAGTTATTTCCTTGTCTTTTAGTTTCCCTCTTGTGCTTTGCTACTCGTGTGCCATGTCTCACGCAGGTAGCCAGGTAGGTGATAACAATGAAGAAGTCGAGCAAATCGTCCGAGACGGAGCACCACCGCACCACAACGGGCCAGGCCCGGTAAGACAAGAAGGAGAGATCAGAAGGGCTGCCCCGGGACAACTTCAACACCAATTCCAACCACCATTCCAACCCTACCCTCAATATCAACCACAACCGTACCAACAGTACCCACCACCTCCTTATCAGCCATACCCGCAATATCCACAATACCCGCCAATTCAATACCCACCACCTCAGCAATACCCACCACCTCCACGGCCTCTACGACAACCAGCAGCCAGGGAGGATGATCACGAGGAAGACTTCGATGCAGAGCCGACCATGGGAGAGCTCTCGGTCCCCAACTTCAGAGTTGGGCGTTTGGCGTATCAACTCCCCCTCACAGAAATCGATGTTTGGCGTTTGCACAAGCTAGGGCAACCTGTTGCTTGCCATAGTCCTCGTTGTCCATTGGTCCCATCAGACCCATCCCAATGGTGTAGCAGTTGTTGGCATCCCTTCTTCCTTTCATCATTGTATCGCCATTCTTGTCTAGGACGAGGCATGAGTAGCTAGAGAATGACACATAATGTCCATCGTCGCACAATTGACTGATGCTAAAAAGATTCCTTGCCAGTCCTTCGACAAGGAGGGTGTTCTTGAGTACAGGGAGATCCGGAACCATCAATGTCCCACAGCCGATCACCTGACCCTTTCCACCATCCCCGAAGGTGACAAACCACATCTGCTCAACAGGTCTAATATGGGTAAGGTATTGAGAGTTACCTGTCATGTGGGCGGAGCATCCGCTGTCGAAGTACCAACTGTCTTGCACTGTGTAACTTGAGGAGCAGTGGGCCACCATGCATACGGTCTGGTTTACTTTTGGTACCCAGACCTGTTTCTGACGAGGGTAGGTCTGTTGATGGTATGCTTGTCGTTCAGCAAGGAACAGGCGACACCTCGATCTGGTGTGTCCAACCTGGTAGCAGTACCAGCAGGTGCGGGAGTCTTTCTTCAGTTTTGAGTATGAGCTGATGTGATCCTTATGAGTCCTTCTTTGATCAGCGGTGGTCTTTCCTTGGTCCAGATCTACTTTCTATCTTGGATGCTGTCTCAATTGAGGTCTTGGGTACTGAGTTACTTTTTCTCCCAGACGCTGTGTCACCTTCTGTCTCCGGTTCTGTTTCAGCTTCTGTTGTGGGTTCTGTTTAGCCACTGGTTTTGCTTTAACAGATACTGTACCTCTTGAGCTTCCTTCATTAGTGAAGCCAATTCCTCGATGTCCAGACTCCCTTCTTTGAGACCTGAGAATATCATCTAAGTCTTTAGTGCCAGAGTTTAGCATCCTTACCGACTATTTGAGGTGATTGAGCTCCTTCTCGGTGGTTGAGTGATTCATTCTTTCAGATTCTAGCTGAAGTTCCAGCTGTTCTACCTTCCTCAGTTGGAACACTTCCTTGCGCTTCAGATCTGTGATGATTTTCCTTAGACCGGTCATGCTTATAGGATGAGTTTCACGATCCTTTTCTATGTCAAATTTCAGCGAAGAGACAGTACCCAGGAGCTCTATTTTCTGAGCAAGTAGACACAATCTTTCTTGTTTCATCTCAACCAGTTGAGTATTTAGTGAGTCTATCGTGCCTTCGAGCTCCACCTTCTGTGTAAGCAGAATCTCTACCTCCTGCCAGACCTTGTCCTTTTCTATAGTGACGCTTGCAACGGTGTCATTCAGCTTCTTGTTAACCTTGATCAGTAGCAGCCATTTCTCGTACAGATCTTTATATGTCTCAGCTAGGGACTCCTGCGTGAGTTCTTCATCGTTGCTGTCTGAGAGGTCTTCAGCTAGAAGTTCCAACTAAGATGGTACTCCTTCACTGGTATTGCTGCATTCTCCTAGAGTTGTAACAAAAGCCACAAAATTAGTGGTTTCACCTTTTTCTTCGTCTGACTCACTATCGCTGGAGCTAGCGACCATTGCCTTCTTCTTCATGAGAGTATTCGCACATTGGGAGGCAATATGACCGAAACCCCTGCACTCATGGCACTAAATTTCTTCCTTTCCTTTGTCAGAAGAGTCTTGTCTCATGTCTCTGGACCTTGACCTACCGATTTTCCAGTTTCGGAAGCTATTTGATGAAGGCTGACCTTGTTCTGGTCCACGTCTGTTGATTTTCCGCACCATTCTGCCAAAATTCTGAGCCATCATAGCCAGTTGTTCAGTAGTGCAGCCACCATCCAGTTTGTCTTCAGACATGTCCGCTTTTAGGGCGATTCCCTTCACTTCTCCGGGTTGAAAATCATGATTGATCTCGTAGGTTCTGAGAGAACCCATCAGCTCGTCCAGCTTTAGTTTGGAGATGTCGTGCATTTCCTCTATGGCCTTGACCTTCATCGCAAATCTTGGAGGGAGTGATCTTAAGACTTTACTGGCCAATCTTTCTTCATCGATAGGTTTCCCTAGAGCAGAAGCCTCGTTAGCCAGTTCCAGAACTCTGGTGTTGTACTCAAAGATGGTTTCACTTTCCTTCATCTTCATCTCTTCAAACCTGGTTGTGACAGCCTGCATGCGAGAGTTGCGAAATTTGTCTATGCCTTCAAAGTCTGTTTGCAGGATGTCCCATGCTTCCTTGGCCACTTCACAGTTGATGATTAGCTTTATGACGTTTTAATCTACCACAAAAAAATTGCGTTCATAGCCTTTGAGTTTCCCATAGATGCTTTGTCCTCCTCTTCTGTCCACAGTGCTTCTGGTTTCGGAATCGGTTCTCCACTGAGATTGTTCATCATAGGTTCAGTCTAACCTTTCAGGACAACCTTCCACGCCTTTTCGTTTAGCGATTTCAGAAAGGATCTCATCACGGGCTTCCAGGTTAGTTTGATCCTTCAAGCAACGGGGGTCTGGTGATGCTTTGTCCTTCCTTCAGAGTCATCTTGAACAGTTCAGGATCCCACTCAGTGTGTCGAGTGTTTGCTCTGATACCAATTGAAATTATATCCCCTGTTCAAGCTTGTGTTCAAGGTACAGTTGAGACAAACCTTGAACTCCTTTCACAACAGTTCAGCAAACAGAACAAATAATAGGAGCACGCACAGAATGATAACCCAGTTCGGCTTCGCCTACTCTGGGGGGTTTCCCACACCCTAAAAGGGACACGTATCTTTATTACGAGTTTAGAGCTCTTCGTGGACTTACACTTACACAACGCCTTGTTTGTAATAGCCTAGCCTCTAACACTCCGTCTCTCAGATTTGCAACCGAGGTTTACCGCAGTTCCCCTCGATCCCCTTCGTCCAAACCTTCTGTCCGAACGTGCTCGACCTTCTCTTGAAGCTCGGATGCTTTCTCTCGAAAGCTTGTTCACCTTTGTTGTGTGCGGTAGTTTGATCGCTTCCAAGCAGTCTGAGTTGCACGTTATGAGACTGCTCTCGCATCGATGAGTGTCCAGTGGGGAAACACAAACGGCCGTCGCTTTCTTCTTCTCCAATCGGTAGGGTTTGCTCGTGTATATTTGATCTTTGAAAGCGATGCAGAATAAGGACGTCCTAGCATTGTATTTATATGCTTGGACAAAACCCTAATCTGCACAAGATAATCCCATCAAATATTTAGGAAATATTCCTAGATATTTGATGTATATCTTTCTCAAATCGGTTGGAAGAATATACGAAGTCTTCTTGCCCAAGTAAGCTATGCCGACTTCAATGTAGATATCCATTCGAATATCTCATGTTCGAATAAGTCGCTGGCCGATTTTAACTTGACAATATCTTCGCTGTCCAATATCCTTCCGGGAAATATCCTTGCGTCTGTTCCGCGCTGTACATGAGTACTTGGATATGTTCGAACTCCCCCTGAACTCCTGCTCGAACTGTCTAATCTACGTTTTCCCAAAAGCATGCCACTCAAGGGAACATCATATTTCCATAATATGCTCCCTTACATTACCCTTGTCGGAGTACTTCATTGAAATCAAGTTTGCTAAAAGCTCACTTGTTTCGCCTTATCATTTTTAGCAAAATGCTTTTCAAATTACGCAAGGTAATCTTTGGCACTGGGAAATATCATCAGGCACTATACCCCTGAAAAACTCTGGAATGCCGCGATGAATAATCATCAGACTCAGCCTGTTAAAATGCTCCCACATTCTCAAATGATGACGATCAAATGCACTTCTTGAATTAGCGAGATGAATCGGCTTCGGCTCTCACAATGCTAAGTCAAGATACATGCTGCCCAAGAAAATCTTAATATTTTCTTTCCACTCCTCAAAGTTCGTCCCACTTAGTACGAGAATATTATTGAGGTTGGCAGCACTAAAGTGGCAGACATGTAAGCTGAAAGAGACCAAGTCATAAGTCAGCTTTTCATGCTCACATAAAGTAAATAAATAAATATGACATATCAAGATACCCAGCACAATATTAACAGTAAATCGTTGGATAGTACTATTAACTGTAAGTGGTACTGGGGCCCATTATTAACAGCACAATATTAACAGCAAATCGTTGATATGGATGTGAAGTGCCGAAGAGAGTTGCAGAGGGTGTTGGGGCTACAGGCCCGACCTAAAGTATAAGGCCACTAAAGTCATTGCTTTAGGCCCCCAAAAAAATCTGGTCACTAGCCTAAAGAAAAGAGGCCCCAAAAAATTGTATATAGTCTAATTATATATCATGCAAGGCCCCAAATTTAGAACATAAATAATATAATAAAAGGCACATCACAATTCAACATTTCAGCCCAAATTACTTAAATTTAATAGCCCACTTAAAAAAACCCTAAATAATCAAACGGTTATTTGTACGTGCTGTTGCGTGTTGCAGCAAGTCAATTCGTCCAAAGCAAAATATAAGAGACTCAATTACGCAAACTACAAAGCACACTGCACACCATACTCACAGCAAAACTCTTTAATTTTGTCTTTTGGGGTGATTTCAAAGTCAAACAAGAGAAGACTGAATAATAGAAGAAAAGGAATAAGCTTTTGGGGTAATAGCAGCATACCATCAGCTTATCCATGAGCTTTTGTTCTATCCATTTCTTCTTTATAATTTGTTCACTCAAGTAGTTGCATATAGTGATAATGTCGAATCATAAATATGAATCCAGATTTGCAAAACTTCAAAAAAGAAGAAAAATTGAAGCTTTGAATGGTACTCAAAAGGGTGCTCTTTATAAGTTTATTGTTAAGCGTTCTTCAATTGAAAAAAATGATACTGATAATTTAGGTTTGAATGCAAATAATAGTGTAGAAGAAGAATCTTTTCATGAAGAAGGGAGTAGTGTTGATCCCCAAACTCATGAAAATATATAAATAATAGTAATAATGATTTGAATAGTAGTAATTCTTGAAATATATATGATCCATGTCAATAGACACATATAGATAAGAATTTAAGAGATTTAATGGTTAAAAAAATGCCCTATTCATGTGAGTAACATAAATTTTCCGAAGGATAAAAATGTAAGACATTTTTCATTGGATTCTTATTTTCATGTGTTGCCTAATGGCGAGAAATATAAAAGAAAATGGCTTGTTTATTCAAGTGACTTAGATAGAATATTTTGTTTTTGTTGTAAATTATTTAGCGTTGGTCATAATCAAAGTAAATTAGCAACCAAAGGTAGCAATGATTGGAGAAATATTGGTAAACAATTGAAGGATCATGAAATAAGTGACGAGCATGTTAAAACTTCCATATTATGGCATGATTTGGAAAAGAGATTTGGAATGAATATGACAATTGATAAGCATGCTCAAGATATGATAAATAAAGAAAAAGAACATTGGAAAAATGTGCTAGTTCGAATAATTTCGGTAGTGAAAGACACTTGGTAAAAATAATTGGCATTTCATGGAACAAATGATTAAATTTATCAAGAAAATAATGGAAACTTTTTAAGTTTAATTGAAATGATAGGAGAATTTGATAGTGTAATGCAAGAACATATTAGACGTATTAAAGATGATGAAATTCATAATCACTACCTAGGACATAACTGTCAAAATGAATTGACAAATTTAATCGCTAGTGAAATAGAAACAAAAATACTAAATAAAATAATGAATGCTAAATATTTTTTTATAATACTTGATTGTACTCCGGATATAAGTCACCAAGAACAAATGTAATTTGTATTACGTTGTGTAAATTTATCATGTAGTCCTATAAAAATTGAAGAATTATTTTTAGGATTTATAAAATTAGATGATACAACTGGAAAATGTAATTTTGATGTTGTTATAAACGAATTAATTAGTGTTGGACTTGACATAGATAATATGAGGGGACAAGGTTATGATAATGGGTCTAATATGAAAGGAAAACACCAAGGAGTCCAAAAAAGATTTCTAGATAGTAATCCAAGATCATTTTACAGTCCTTGTGGTTGTCATAGTCTTAATTTAGTTCTTTGTGATATGGCTAATTCTTGTAACAAAGCAAAATCTTTTTTTGGAGTTTTACAACGTGTGTATTCACTATTTTCTTCTTCTACTAAAAGATGGGAAATTTTACAGTCACAAACACGTTGGGTAAGTAGAATTGAAAGTGTTAAAGCAATGAGATATCAAGCTCCACAAATTCGAGATGCTTTGTTAAAATTAAGAGGTGTTAGTGAAGATCCTAAAATCAAAAGTCAAGCCGAATGCTTAGCTACTTATGAGCTTGAAAATTATGAATTTTTATTGGGTATGTGCATTTGGTATGATATATTATTTGTTGTTAATTCAATTAGTAAAAATTTGCAATCTAAAGATATGTGTATAGACGTTGCTATAAATCAATTACAAGGTCTTCTTTTATTTCTTAAAAATTATAGAGAAGATGAATTTGAAAATGCTATGATTCATGCTAAGGAAATTGCTATAGAGATGGATATAGAACCTAAGTTTAGGGGAAAACACAATATTCATAGGAATAGACGATTTGATGCTTATGTTGACAATGAAACACTTAAATCTCCACAAGAATCATTTCGAATTGATTATTATATATATATACATAGTAGATCAAGTTATTATTTCATTTCAAAGTAGATTTGATCAATTTACATTGTATGACAAGATATTTGGCTTTCTTTTTAGGGTAGAGAAATTAAAGTTCCAAGAAAATGACAAGTTACAAGGAAATTGTATTAATCTAGCAAATTTTCTAAAGCATAATGAGAAATCAGACATTGATGGATTGGACTTGTTTATGGAGTTGAAGGTTTTGAAAGAAATTCTACAAGCAGAAGATAACACTCCAATTTGTATACTTAATCAAATAAAAAGATTAGATTCACATTTCCAAATGCCTTTGTTGCTTATAGAATACTATTAACAATTTCAAGAACGGTTGCTTCGGCGGAAAGAAGTTTTTCAAAATTAAAATTAATAAAATCTTACTTAAGATCGAAAATGGGTCAATTGATAGGAACCGCTCGAAGGGGCCAAAGGCCTTGTTACGCAAAGCGGAAGTTCTATGGGTATGCAAGGGCCCTGGACAAATACTCACTAGGTTGCGCATAATACGGGTGTGAGAACAGTAAACATTAAAAGTACGTGCCACAGGGGGCATTGCCGTCTACCATCGGCAAGGTCAATCTGGGTACCACACTGGTCGGGAGCTATTCTCGCTTCCCTGACGAGCCCATGGGAGGGCGAAACCAGTGAGTATCGAATGATGGAAAAGTCAGATTCCTAACGTATGGTACCAGAGCAGTTGCGATCCCACGGCTCATGCCTATGGAAAGGTCTAATCAGTGCAGTGCGGAAGAATGTTCGGAAAGACTAGTCATGCAAAGGTTATGATCATGGAGGGTCACTATTGGATAGCGATGTCGAAGTGGCATATGTACCGGGCCTGGGGCCTTGCGAGGCACATGAATGCCAGATAACCACGTACATTGGCCTGGGCCTGGGGCCTTGCGAGGCACATGAACGCCAGCAACCTACCCACGTATCCTTAGAGTTGGGGCCTGCCTAGGCACATGAACACCAGTAGCCTAACATAGTCATTACTAGAGCCTCCCCGGGAAAGCTGACTTTCTACCGGAACTTAAAAGGAGCCTCTAGGTGGTGATGGTATGGGACGTCATTCAACTAAAAGGAGCCTAAGCCAACAACGCACTGATGACCGGCAAGCAACGAAGCCCAACTTCCGACCTTGAGGACAAGATCACTCTTCGAGAGCGGGGTAATCATAGGAACCGCTCGAAGGGGCCAAAGGCCTTGTTGCGCAAAGCGGAAGTGCCATGGGCGTGACACAAGGGACCCGGACAAATACTCACTAGGTTGCGCATAATGCGGGTGTGGGAATAGTAAACATTAAAAGTACATGTCATAGGGCATTTCCGTCTACCATTGACGGAGCCCACCGCACTATCGTTAAGGTGCGATGTTCTCTGTGCAAAAATAAATTTATATCTCCGATGTCCTGCAGCTGCCTCCTTACTTACATTGGTCTTCCCGTTGGGTAGTATTTGTCCAGGAATTTCTTTTGCATCTGAGCCCATGTTCTACTGCTACCGGAAGGCAATGAAAGGAACCAGTCGTTCGCCGAGTCAATGAGGGAAAAGTAGAACGCCTTTAACTTGAAGTCGTCTACGCTCACGCCATTGGGTTTTAGATTTTGGCAAATGTCGTGTAAGCGTTGGAGATGAGTCATTGCTGATTCTCAACGAGTTCCTGAGAACTTGGGCAAGTTGTGGACCACTGATGTGTTGATGGCAATGTTTTCTAGTTCAGGGCCCTCGTAGATGCACCACGGTTGATTTCTGAAATCTGGTGCCGATAGTTGTCCCATAGTAGGTTCGCGGAAGTTGTTATCCCCATAGTAGTCATCAAAAATGGGTTCTCGCCTTGGCATTTGTCGAGGTTGAGGGGGTGGGGGATGTCTAGGGGGTTGCACTGGACCAGCTTCATTTCGGTCCTCGGGCGGGCCTTGGTTTCTTCGAACGGCCTCCCTATTACGAGCTCTTTGGTTTCTGATGAGTTGTTCCGGATCGTCAATAAATGGAGGCGGAGCCTCATTATTTCGATCGTACAGGTTCATCTAGTCGTCATCCTGATAGTCATGGTGGCTTCCTTCACGAGACATGGTTATGCAGAAACGGGTACAAAAGAAAAGAACAACTTGTCAAAAAGCTAATTCCCCGGCAACGGCGCCAATTGTGACGGAGCCCACCGCACTGTCGTTAAGGTGCGATGTTCTCTGTGCAAAAATAAATTTATATCTCCGATACTCGCGACTTTACTATTTTGGGTAGTAAGTGGTAAGTACAGGTCAAACCCAAGAGAATTAGTGGATAGTTGTTCTTTCGAAAAGGAAAAGTAAATAAAACAGTTGGGGGGTTGGTTTTGGTTTTAGTACTGAAAGATAAAGTGCTGGAACAGTCGATTTCAAGATCAACCGCAGACACACGTTTGATACTGGCCGCACGCTGTGTTTCAAGCGTGTTGCGTACCAAAGGTTATGCTGGGCTGATGTTGATAAAGTCTGTAGTAAAAGTAAAGTACAGAAAGTAATTGCTTGATGGACAAGTCTTGCGAAAAGTAATTGCTTGAAGGACAAGACTTTACAGAAAGTAAGTGCTTGAAGGACAAGTCTTACGGAAAGTAAGCAGTTGATATGGTACTGAAAGTAAAGTAACAGGTGATTTTACAATTAAAGGAGAGATTCGGTTTTAGGGGCCTTGTATCATGGTCTGTTTATCATCGACCTCTAATGATCATACTAAGTGTTCAAAAGTGTATCAAGGCTATTCCTAGCACATGACTTGCCACACCGTCTAGTCTTTTGCAAGACAAAGAACTCTTGTTCTAGTATGTGCTAATGTGCATCCATTTGATCATCATTCCTGATAAACCAAATGGTGTTTAAAAGAGGTTGACTTCCACAGATAAGCTGTGCTCTTCCGAGCCTCCACTTATCCACGGAAGATCACGAACCCATGGCAGAGCTTTGCTCTTCCGAGCATCCACTCAACCAATGGAATTCTGACCTAATATATGGCACCTAGAACAAGTTGAACACAAAGAGGCACTAAGAGAAGGGTCTAAAACATTGTATGATACAAGTACACCCCTTCAACCGAATGAAGAGTTTAGCTACGAATATCCATAGAGGTGGATACCATAACTAAGTACTTGGAAAAGTAATGGTTTTGAAAGATAGAAAGTAAAGGTTTTGGAAGGTAAAGACAAGGAAAGTAAAGTTGCAGTTTTGAAAGACAGGAAAGTAAAGGTTTTTGGAAATCAAGACAAGGAAAGTAAAAGGATAATACTCAAGAACCAACGGGAGTAAACTCAAGAACAGTAAAAGAAAAGCTTGAGTACTACTAGAACCGACAAGAGTACTCAAGAACAAACTTAAAGCTTTTGATATCAAAGGAAAGTGTTACAAGGATTGTGCCAAAATCTAGAGAGAAGTGAGAGCTTATGGATGATGGTTTGGAATGAGATGAGATGATTTGTGGATGATTTACAAAGGAGAAGGATGTCTATATTTATAGGCATGGAGAAGGAATGAGGAGGCAACACATGGCAAGAGGGGGATGGAGGAGCTCAAAGCCGCCGGTGGTGAGGTGTCTCTCCCCAAAGCTGCCGGCCACATGGCTTGAGAGGAGAGGTGGAGGGCTTAGCCGCCCATGTGGTGGAGGAGGGGAGGATATGTGTGAGTGGAATGAGATCTTTTCTCCAAAAAGCCATTGGTTGGAATGTAACTCCAGTTGCCCTTTGGTTGCCTCTTCGGTTGCCCTTTGGTTGCTCCTTTGTTGACATCAAAAGATAAGTCACTTATACTTGGCATTTCACTTGTGTTCTTGATCTTTGATGGAATAAGTCATTGGGACTTTAGTTGTGGCTTGATCGGAGTATTGTCGGAGTATGGTCAGTTCTGACTTGTAATCCATTTTCAGCGTTAAGAACTCCATTTTAGCTCGTTTTCATCTTTACTCCTTGAAATGGCCTGTAGAACAAAAGTGAAACTAACAAGTAAAAGTTGTCAAGATAAAGCATCCAATTTGGTGGGGTTTAACTGTCTTAACGAATCATATAAATATGGTCCATCAACCATCGACAAGGTCAATCTGAGCACCACACAGGTCGGGAGCTGTTCCTGCTTCCCTGACAAGCCAATGGGAGGGCGAAACCAGTGAGTATCGAATGATGGAAAAGTAGCAATGAGGACCAGGTCGCTCTTCGAGGGCGGCGTAATGTTGGAAATCCTCATGAAGGCCCCGAGACAAGGAAGGCCTTACCGAGGACTCTCGGACAAGTCTCGACCAAAGGACCCGAAAAGGCCCCGAGGACCTCGAAGACGCCGAACTTGGCACTGATGAAAGGAGGCGTGAAAAAAGAGCCAGAAAACTTATGGGTCACTCGGGAGGATCCAAGGAACATTCTGGGAGAGTTTGGTCAAGGACCCGCGAAGGGCCCCGAGACGGACCTGCGCGCGCAAATTCTGGGCAATGCAAGAATCCTTAAACGGAAGTCATCATCTCAAGATTCTGCCTCGACCAATATTTTTCCAATGCAAGAATAAACCCACTGCGTCAAGGCAAAGTCATCTGGGGGCTCAATCGACGAGTGCCCAAGACGAGCCCAATGCGAGAAATATCAAGGCGCCAATATGGGGTTCGAGTATTCAAATTCAAATAGGAAGATCTTAGCATTAAAAAGCAGCCGTTACCAAATCCCAGCCGGTGGTTACTCTTTGGACTCCAAGGTCAAAGAGTAACGGACGGAGCATTCAATGGCGTCGGTTACTTTTTGTTTGAATTCAAATTAAGGCATCACACTATAAAAGGAGGCACTAGCAGCAGCATTTTGACATCCAAAGAATAGAAGAAACCGCCATTTGTACTTCCATTTCTTCCATTCCATCATTAATAAACCGCCATATTCCCCTACATTTATCTCATTTCACTCCCACTTTACCGTATTATCCATACACTTTCCACCATTTTTCATATTTGTTCTACTTCCACTGCGTAACTATAGGATTTGGTGAGCTTCGATTCCCAAATTCATAACATTTGGCCTCAGAGCACGTTCTTTCCTTGTAGGATTTCAAAGCAACAACACCATGTGGAGATACTAACACAATCAGACGGACGCTTGGTGCCCGAAAGAGAGACCCATTTACGATGACTATCATGGTCATAGGCGCGTGACATGGGCAGATCGATGGAGTCCAACCCACTACCACCGAGATGAGATAGGTAATGATTATTTTGGTCATTATTTTGATCATGTGCATCATAAGGGTTGGGCAGGCGCTGATGCACTCAAGGAAGAGCAATCAAGGCGACACTACTCGGGCAAAGGCGTTGTGGTCACATGGAGTTATCAAGACGAGCCAAGGTTGTGTTATCGGAGCGTGGCCACATCAACACGACTTCCAAAGCCAGTAACAAGGACCTCATCTCTTACTTCCATGACCAATGCTCTTGGTGTAAAGCTCGACAACAACCACACAACCATCATGACATCAGTCTGAGCGTTGCAATCCCAGGTGGCAGCCTTGGTCAGTACAATCACAAATCTGGTCGAGACAAAGGCCCTCAACCGAGGGGAGAAAATCACGGAGCACACAGAACAAGTCCCGAACACCGACAAAGAGGTAAAAAGTTTAGATCTTTCAACTTCTGAAGTTTCTAACCATATTGATGGGACGTATTTATACGACTCATCGAGTATGATAAACCCACCAAAAAATGACATTTGGTGATACGAACATATGCTTGTTAATGTCATTTTGTGTATATAGGCAATTTTGGAGTCTAAAGAGGAATCAAGCCTAAAAAGGGAGATTTGTGCCGAAAAGCACGCCAAGTCATTTCTGGGCGAGCCAGGCCTGAGAAACTTCAGCCGGGTCCGAAAAAATGATCACCCAGGCTGCGCCCAGCGCACCAGCCGAGCTGTCTAGCACTGAATTCAAGTTGCATGGGCAAACCATCTGATCTGACGAATCCGCCTTGAGCAAAGTGATCAAAATGGCAAATAAGGTGGACAATGTCGGAAAACAAAGGAGAATGCCGGAGCATATTGGCAGTTGGCCCAATTCCAAAGGTCCCGCACGCGCTGATAGATACCGAAACCAAGTTGCTCAACCAATCCAGCTAATCTGGCAAATCTGGCTCGACCAAGTTGTTTGAAATGCCCAACAACTCGGACAATCTCACTTCCCAGACAAAACGCTCGAGTGGAACCAGCTCAAGCCCGATCAAGGCCAATCTAGGGCAATTCCAGCCCCCAAGGCCAATCTCACTTCCCATATTGGCAGTTGGCCAAATACCAATGGTTGCTTTTAGGATATTTCAAACCCAAGCTTAGCCCCCAAGTCTTCCCTTGTCTATAAATAGAAGGGCATGCCCTTAGAATCAAGTGTCCTAGTGCTTCGAAGTCCCAAGTGCTTAGAGAGAAGAGAGCTTAACTCTCTTCTCTTCATTTTCAATACAAACACAATTTGCTCTCTACTTTGTTCTTGAAAACCTTTACTTTCTTGCACTTGTTCTTGAGCTCCAAAGCTCTTACTTTCCAGCAAGCACTCTTTACTTTACTTGTCTTGATTTGGAGCTCCTCTCCCTGTAGTTTCCTTGCACAAAAGCCACGGCTACTTGTATTCCTTGACATGAATACAAGTAGCTAAAAGCTTTCCTTTCATTTCCTTGTTCAAAGCCACGGCTACTTGTATTCCTTGACATGAATACAAGTAGCTAAAGCTTTCCTTTACTTTGTTGTCAAAGCCACAGCTTTCCCTTTCCTTTTCTTGTTGCTCACGGTTACAAAAACTCACGGTTACCTTTACTTTTCTTGTACTTGTCTTTACTTTTCTTGTTTTCCTTTACTTTCGTAAGTATGGTGCTTGTATTCCTTGACATGAATACAAGTAGCTAAAGGATATTCGGTCAAAGGGTGTTCATACTTGTGTATGCATCTTGAGACTAGAACTTAATGCTAATTTGTGTGTCAACTAGTTCGGTGCCATTATTCGGTTGAACAACAAGGCTAAGTTGATGCATCGAAAGGGCAAAGCTTAGCTGAGTGGTTCAATCTTGATTAGACAACAAGGCTAAGTGGATGCATCGAAAGGGCAAAACTTAGCCGAGTAGTTTGATCTTCCTTAAGTCGCCTGGTTGATCAGAAATGAGAGATCAAGTGGCTGCACTTAGAACTAGAAGTCTATGTCTTGATTTTGGAGTAGATTGTGGTGTAAGTGCAAGAAATGGCCTTACTTTAGGGTTCAAGTCTTGAAAAGGAATAAACCCACACTTATGAACACAAAGTAAGATCATTTGACGTCTATGATGGTTGTCTCACAAGTAGAGACCCTAGACTGAATATCTTTCGTCCTTACTTATCTGTCATTTACTTTCTGCACTTTACTTTTCAGCACTTTAAATTTCAGTCTTTACTTTTCTGTCATTTACATTTCAGCACTTTACTTTTCGCACTTTACTTTCAGTCTTTACTTTCAGCACTTTAAATTCACTCATTTACTTTCTGTCATTTACTTTCTGTATAAAAAACCGACAAAAACCCAATCTGTCTTTACTTTCATTTTCTTTCTTTTTAAAGAACAACTAATCCACACTGACTCTCCTGGGTTCGACCCCTACTTACCGCTTGCTAATCCAATAGTGAGCGACGAGTAGTGGAACTATAAATGTAAATTTTGCAGCGCACAACGACGTGCTGTCAAATTTTGGCGCCGTTGCCGGGGAGTTGTGCATCGGAATAGTTGTTCTATTTTGTTTTTCTTTTGTTTTTGTTTTGTCTTGCAATTCACAATGTCTTCCTACTACGGAAGAGAGCCTTGGAACGATAAGGAGTTTTCCCCACCATCCTTCCAACTTGAAGTCCGCGAGAAGATCATCAACCTTGAGCAATCTCGGGACGAAACATTGGACGAGTACTTGTCGTACTTTGACTCCATTGTGACGAGCTGCCCGCACCATGGATTCACCAACTTCGATCTTCTTCAAAGGTTTCTCGGTGGGATGATGCCACATGAGTGGAATTGGCTAAATGATGCAGCGGGAGGCTCGGTGAATAACTTAGACATGGATGATCTTTGGAACTTGATAGATTATTTGGTCGAGAGGTCAAGGCAAGATTAGGCCATGCGACTCGAAGAACTGGCCAACATGGTGCACCAATTCAAGACCGAAACCGAATCATGGGCGGCTCAAAATGAGGTTGCATATCGGGTCAATGAGATGCTCAACATGAAGCCAAGGGTCAGCGAGGAAGAGCTTACATTGGAGCCCATGGAGCCAGCGGCCGAGGAAATCAAGGCAGGCCCGGTCCTCGCGCTCGGAGCACCCGAGACATGCCTGGTCCTCAATGCCGAACTGCCCAAGTCAACCCCGGTCCTCACAGCCGAGCCAATAGAAAACCTGGACTTCACTGCCGAAGTGGCCGAAGAAATCAAGCCAAGCCCGGTTCTTACACTTGGAGCACCCGAGGAAGTCCCGGACCTCAATGTCGGGCTGGCCGAGACAAACCAGGACGAGCTCGCGCTGGCCGAAGCACCCAAGCCAGCCAAGACATGCACGGACCTCATTACCGAGCTGCCCAAAACAGACCCGGTCCTCACGGACGGGCTGGTTGAGAAAGGCCCGGACCTTATGGCCGAAAAACCCCAACTTAACCCTTTATGTTTATGCAGATCATAGCCACCGAAGAGCATGTAGTCAATAATGATGCGGTGCAAGGGGAGTTGGAGGCAAACCAAGGGCAAGAAAAGCCAATGATGGAGCGCTCATTCACCACGACTCAACAAAGCGGCTCGAAAAACTCACTTGTTCCAAAGCAACCCATCACCGCTGCCACAAAGAAGAAGCTTAGCATGGGCGCATGCTTGAAGTCGCCTACACTTGATGGCACAATACTGAACTTCCAGAATTGCAAAGGTGCTAACCGGTCAAACATGAAGAAGCGACAAAGACATGGCCTGAAGGAATGGAAGCCGGGATGGAGTAGCAAGAGATCACGGCTCAATGGACCAGCAACTATGGCCAAGGAGCCCTAATCTTCTCGGCTGTATGTGGAAAAGAACCCGCCGGACCAATGGAGACTAGAACCGAGCACATCACTCCATGCTTTCTTTGGGCGGAGCAAAAGGGCAACCGAGAAGAAGTTCGACCTCAAGCACACATGGCATCCCAACTTATGATCCATGAGTGAGGTACCGTCAAGCCAACGACGTTAATCAAAGGCACTTGCCGGGAGGTAACCCGGCATATTTTTCATTTGTTACAGTTCTTATGTTTCTGTCGTTTCTTTTCATACTCACCCCTTTGTATTTGGGAAAGGAATGTTTATCTTATGCAGGGAACATATGCTCAACATGCGAGCGCATGCTTTGTAACATACGAGCGCATGCTTTGTAACATACGAGTGCATGACCCGAGCATAACCGACCCGCAACCAGGAATGACCGGCTCGCGCCCGAGGAAACACGCCAGTACCCGAGCTGCAACCGAGAATGACCGGGCTATGCCCGAGAGAACCAGGTCCCAACCGGACCCCCTTGAACATCAACCGAATCTGGCCGGGCCAGGCCTTGTCGTTTGCTCATATGGCCTTGACTTAGCAACGACACCATAAAGGGAGTTCTCTTCGTTCCTTACTCTTCATGTCATTTCCTTTCCATTGTTAAAATTGTTTTTGTGTTTTGAACTAAGTCGTTCCGAGAGGAACGGTTTCGTTCAAAAGTGTGGGGGTAGTTATTGCACATAGTAGTCAACACTTTTTGAAAATACAAACTTTCAAGATGTGAAAATAGATAGATCTGATTCATGCATTTCCTTGTGAAATCTTAATTGTGTAAGCACATGTGTATTTAACTTTCTACTTGTCCTTGTGTGCCAAGATAAATGTAGGATGTGGAGTTGAAAGAAATGCCCTATAGAGGCTTGACAAGCACTCAAGGGATCGGATCCTTACTATGTGGTTATATGAAGATTGTGGAGGCTAGCACTTCGTGCTTGTGGGTTCAGAGTCATCTCCGCCGTGCAGCGTTTATGCAAGAGGCGGGACGGGAATCAAACCGTCCATTCTGTAGTCCAAAGTAGCTGGGAAAAGAGATGAGCAACCCTCATCTTGACCCGCGCGAAAAAGGCAAGGATGAGAAAGGGCGGGGAGGCATTTCCATATGCTCTCGGGCGATGATTGGACCTCCCAAAAGGAAAAAAATCGACATGCAATTCTCATCAAAGGAGCAAAGCTCAAAGAAAGAAAAATCAGCCACAATGGTGAAACCAAACCGAAGCAAAAAAAAGTGAAGTACTCAAAGAGTCATATCAAAGGCCAAAGGCCAAAATCACTACAAAAAGCTGTCCTTCCAAAGAAATTTAAAGAGCTCAACCCAATTTGCCCGAATCAATCACGTGCTAGAGGAAGCAAGTAGTATAACCATATAGTAAGATCGGATCCGAGGGTGCAGTTCAAAGGCCTAAAAAGGACTATTTCCCAATCATCCAAATTGATTTGCATCTCGGCTCAAAGGTACAAGTATCAAGTTACTTTCATATGTGAGCACAATTTCTTTTGGTAGCAAGTAAGTTATGCATGCAAAAGGTGAAGTCTAGTTTTGCATCTCACATTCACATTTAGGACTTAGGGTGTTGTCGTTCCTCTTTTGATTAGACTTGTTCGGGACGAACAAGAATAAGTGTGGGGGTATTTGATGGGACGTATTTATACGACTCATCGAGTACGCTAAACCCACCAAAAAACGACATTTGGTGATACGAACATATGCTTGTTAATGTCGTTTTGTGTATATAGGCAATTTTGGAGTCTAAAGAGGAATCAAGCCTAAAAACGGACATTGTGTCGAAAAGCACACCAAGTCATTTCTGGTGAGCCATGCCCGAGAAACTTCACCCGGGTCCGAAGAAATGATCACCCAGGCGCGCCCAGCGCACTAGCTGAGCTGTCTAGCACTGAATTCAAGTTACCCGGGCAAACCATTTGATCTGACAAATCTGCCTCGAGCAAAGTGATCAAAATGGAAAATAAGGTGGACAATGTCGGAAACCAAGGAGAATGCCCGAGCATATTAGCAGTTGGCCCAATTCCAAAGGTCCCGCGCGCGCTGATAAGCACCGAAACCAAGTCGCTCGACCAATCCAGCTAATCTGGCTCGACCAAGTTGTTTGAAATGCCCAACAACTTGGACAATCTCACTTCCCAGACAAAACGCCCGAGTGGAACAAGCTCAAGCCCGATCAAGGCCAATCTAGGGCAATTCCGGCCGTTTTTAGATTCCGACCATCCTCCGGGCATAATCTGGCTTAACTTCCTTCTTGAGACCGGTTTATAATCACATTGTCGTTCAGAAACCGTGGTCCAAGAACCAAAGGCCTCCGACCAAAATTTCGGCCAACTCCGGCCAAGCTCCGATCAAGCTCCAATCAAGCTCCGGCCAGGTACAACCAGACCCAACCAAGTTCCGGCGAAGAGGAACCAACCACAAACCAAACTCCCAATATTTCGGTTGGCCTCTATTATTCATTTCGGTTGGCATTTGGAGTTCGGTTTCCTTGGAATTCAACTATAGGCGGCTTTGGGGAGTGCCACCTATGGCCGGCGGCTTTAGAGAGACATGTGCAAGTGGGCAAGTCGGTTGGAGGAGATGCATGTGCTCAAATGGATGGCTTGGATGAACACCATGTGTGTTCCAATCCAATGGTTGCTTTTGGGATATTCAAACCCAAGCTTAGCCCCCAAGTCTTCCCTTGTATATAAATAGAAGAGCATGCCCTTAGAATCAAGTGTCCTAGTGCTTCAAAGTCCCAAGTCCTTAGAGAGAAGAGAGCTTAACTCTCTTCTCTTCATTTTCAATACAAACACAATTTGCTCTCTACTTTGTTCTTGAAAACCTTTACTTTCTTGCACTTGTTCTTGAGCTCCAAAGCTCTTACTTTCCAGCAAGCACTCTTTACTTTACTTGTCTTGATTTGGAGCTCCTCTCCCGGTACTTTCCTTGCACAAAAGCCACGGCTACTTGTATTCCTTGACATGAATACAAGTAGCTAAACACTTTCCTTTCATTTCCTTGTTCAAAGCCACGGCTACTTGTATTCCTTGACATGAATCCAAGTAGCTAAAGCTTTCCTTTACTTTTTTGTCAAAGCCACGGCTTTCCCTTTCCTTTTCTTGTTGCTCACGGTTACAAAAACTCACGCTTACCTTTACTTTTCTTGTACTTGTCTTTACTTTTCTTGTTTTCCTTTACTTTCGTAAGTATGGTGCTTGTATTCCTTGACATGAATACAAGTAGCTAAAGCATATTCGGTCAAAGGGTGTTCATACTTGTGTATGCATCTTGAGACTAGAACTTAATGCTAATTTGTGTGTCAACTAGTTTGGTGCCATTATTCGGTTGAACAACAAGGCAAAGTGGATGCATCGAAAGGGTAAAGCTTAGCTGAGTGGTTCAATCTTGATTAGACAACAAGGCTAAGTGGATGCATCGAAAGGGCAAAACTTAGCCGAGTAGTTTGATCTTCCTTAAGTCGCTTGGTTGATCAGAAATGAGAGATCAAGTGGCTGCACTTAGAACTAGAAGTCTATGTCTTGATTTTGGAGTAGATTGTGGTGTAAGTGCTAGAAATGGCCTTACTTTAGGGTTTAAGTCTTGAAAAGGAATAAACCCACACTTATGAACAAAAAGTAAGATCATTTGACGTCTATGATGGTTGTCTCACAAGTAGAGACCCTAGACTGAATATCTTTCGTCCTTACTTATCTGTCATTTACTTTCCGCACTTTACTTTTCAGCACTTTAAATTTCAGTCTCTACTTTTTTGTCATTTACATTTCAGCACTTTACTTTTCGCACTTTACTTTCAGTCTTTACTTTCAGCACTTTAAATTCACTCATTTACTTTCTTTCATTCACTTTCTGTATAAAAAACCAATAAAAACCCAATCTGTCTTTACTTTCATTTTCTTTCTTTTTAAAGAACAACTAATCCACACTGACTCTCTTGGGTTCGACCCCTACTTACCGCTTGCTAATCCAATAGTGAGCCACGAGTAGTGGAACTATAAATGTAGATTTTGCAGCGCACAACGACGTGCTGTCATATATCAAAGGGGATTTGGGCGATGATGAACAACACATGGGGGCCTCTTTAAGCAACATCAAAGAGACAAACAAAGTAGTTCAGCATAGCTCAGATCTGCCACAAGTCAGAAGTGCGCCGATTTTATCGAAGGATCCATTGTGCTCCGAGAAGACGCTAGCCAATCTTGGAGTGGAGGAACCCTTTCAACCGAGAAGCAATGAGAGTCGGTTGAAGTCTGGGGATAGTGAAGGACATAAGCAGCCACCTAAGAAGACGTTGGGAGAGCCATTTGTGGACAAGCGATTCATGGGAGCAAGGCGAAAGAACTCCTATCTCATATGGGATCCTGGTCCCAATTCTTTACAAGGGTCGGATGGACATGGACATCAACAAAAGATCTCGTCTGATCAGTCCAAAAGGCAAGTAATGAGGATCTATGATCCTCGAATCTCAGACAAGATGGAAGTGACCACGGTTGAGAGCAAAGGAGGTCCCAATTGGATGTGCCAAGCCAAGCAATACTTGTTGGAGAAGGGACTGAGCATAACCGAGAACCTGAGAGCTGCAATAGTCAGTGGGGATGGAAAGATGCTGCTTGGGATCATTCTGTACAAGGGACACGAGCTCTCAAAGGCGTTAGAGCAAGAACGAGAGGTGGAGAAAGCCTTAAGCGCGAGCGACCAACAAGGCTTAAATTTTGGGGAGTTCAGTGAGCGAGACAAGAAGGTTTCCCACTGTTTGCAGTAAGAGAAGAGGGCATCCTTGTACACATTGTGAGGCCAGCAAGGCCGGATTGTTCAGAATCTAGGCCACCATGCATATCACGGCCATATGGAACTCCATGGCCATATCGGACAATTTCTTCCGCAAGGCAGCTTGGGCCTTATTCCGTTTGATTGAAGACGGCATTACTGGAAACTAGAAGAGCATTGGTTGGACGTGGAGAATCACAAGTTTTTCGACAAGCCCTTTGACCCAGGAGGAGTTCTACCCTAGCCAAGGAGGGAAGGAGGAGCTCATCCAAAGACGACGCAAGGAGAGCTTCTCATTAAAGAGGCACTGGGGCAAGGTAAATTTGATTACGGCCTGCAATATATGAATGACCAATCAATGTTTGAATTTGGTACCAGCAAGGGCACCGCCATCCGAGCCAAAGACAAACAACTCGAGGGAACCATGGAGAATGACGTAGGAGGACCTAGCCTCGACCTTGAGGACAAGGTCGCTCTTAGAGGGCGGCGTAATGTTGGAAATACGCATGAAGGCCCCGAGTCAAGGAAGGCCCTGCCGAGGACTCTCGGACAAGTCTCGACCAAAGGACCCGAAAAGGCCTCGAGGACCTCGAAGATGCCGAACTTGGCACTTATGCAAGGAGGTGTGAACAAAGAGCCAGAACACTTGTGGGTCACTCAAGAAGATCCAGGAACATTCTGGTTGAGTTTGGCCAAGGACCCGCAAAGGGCCAAGAGACAAACCTGCGCGCGCAGATTCTGGGCAATGCAAGAATCCTCGAACAGAAATCAGCATCTGAAGATTCTGCCTCGACCAATATGTTTCTAGTGGGCCATCTATGTGAACAAGTGAATAAACCCACTGCGTCAAGGCAAAGTCATCCGGGGGCCCAATCGACGAGTGCCCAAGATGAGGCCCAATGCAAGAAATTTCAAGGCGCCAATATGGGGTTCGAGTATTCAAATTCAAATAGGAAGATCTCATCATTAAAGAGCAGTCGTTACCAAATCCCAGCTGGCGGTTACTCTTTGGACTCCAAGGTCAAAGAGTAACGGACGGAGCATTCAAAGGCGTCAGTTACTTTTCGTTTGAATTCAAATCAAGGCATCACACTATAAAATGCGGCACTGGCAGCAGCATTTTGACATCCAACGAATAGAAGAAGAATACCTTTCTTTTGGGTCACTTTAGCCTTTGTCAAGGTTGGCTACCATTGGGGCCCGACTTACCCTTACTACAAGGGGTATTTCGGCACATTATCCTTTTATTGTAGTGTCATTCTGTCATTTGTACTTCCCTTTCTTCCATTCTAAAATCTTCCCCTGGTAGATGAGATGTTGTTCTGGTCGAGATCCAGAGCAAATCCTAAAACAACTTAAGCGCTAAAACAAGTAGTGCCGAAATAAAAAATGACACGCAAAGTTGTTACCCAGTTCGGCGTTAACGAGCCTACGTCTGGGGGGCGTTTTCTAGCCCAGTGGACAGCAATTTACTATTATTGAGTATTGCGAGTACAGGAATTACCGTTTACATAATCCCTCTTAAACTACCTGAGCCTCGAACACTCTAGTAATTGCAATCTAGGTCTCCCCCTAGATCTTTGCTCCCGCTCCGTATCCACCAGAATGATTCTCCGTGAGAATCAGCGCCTTCTCCCGAATGCACAGGTTGAACAGTTGTGCTTGAACCTTCAGCTTGTTCCACGATCAATCTACTGAGCACCAGTGCAGATTGAATCCGAGTGCCTTCGAGTAACCACTGGCGGTTAGCTCTCCAGCCGAGCGTAGTGAATAACCAGTTACGATTATGTCACCGCCTAAATCCTCCACCTCCCTTCAATGAGTATGAGCGTGATAAGTTTCTCCGTGAGTGCTACTAATAACCGAGTATTAGCACTCCTTAAATAGGGCGGAAGAAACCCTAGAATGATTAGGGTTTCCGACATAAACCGCCTCTCATCATTAGGAAATCTTTCCTAATATTTCGTGTGTATCTTAGAAGATAATTCTCTTTGTCAATCTGTAACATCGATTTAGGAATCTTCGAATATCTTCATAGCATTGAAAGCTTCATACGCAAGCAACCGACTTGAGACACGCCTTCAATTATCTTTAAGCACCGACTTGCCAATTCTGATATCGGAGATATATTCTTGCAAAGTTGTGCTGCGTCGGTCTTCGTCGGTTGAAACAACTTTCCAAATTTGAATTTGGAAATAACCAACTTCTATCCTTGGATGTGCAACCGCCTTGCTCTTCCAACGGTCGGCTAGGTTTCCTAATTTGAATTAGGAAACATCCATCTGTCTTGAACTTGATCCAGGGACACTTGTCTTAACTAGACTAGAACATCAGCTAGAACAACTATTCTAAGTTTTGCCAAACTACATGCCATAAAACTAACAATCTCCCCCTTGGCATTTTTGGCAAAACTATCTACTGAAAACTACCTGCACTATTATTACAGCTGAATCTTTGAGGAGATTTCAAACTCCCTAGCTGTGCTGCTTGCTAAGCTACCAAACGAATCTTTGAGGAGATTTCAAACTCCGAACAAAATTAAGCACACAAAGAATCTTTTAAAGAGTTTTAAACTCTGAACAGATCAATAAAAAAACGCACAACAGAATCTTTTAAGGAGCTTTCAAACTCCGAACTTTTTACTCCCCCTTTTTGCCACAAAAGGACAAGGTTGTAGATGGCGACACCAAAATAAAATATTGAACTCTCGCCCTTCCTGCTGGGTCAACCTTTCAGTCATAAGACAAGCGTGCTTGGGTTGACCACTTAGTACTGAGACAACTTTAGTTGTCGATAACACACAGACCCAGAGAGGATCTAAGTGTTTCGAATTGCAGGTTGTCTAAGGCTTTTGTGAAGATGTCCGCTAGCTATTTTTCGGTAGATACATGGGTCAGGGTGATTATCTTTTTCTCTACTAGCTCTCTGATGGACCAAAGTTATACGAGTCAGAAACACAGTAAAACCCCCTTAATTAGACTGTTTGTCTATCTAACGTCTACGTGTTAGTCCCGACATATTTTCACAGGGTATTTTAGAGACTGAAGTGAAAACACGCTAAGGAGAGGATTTTAAGCTGAAAAGATAACAAGAGTCAATCCAAGGTCAAGATCATATGCCGACTGAAGAAATATCAAGGATCCTGACGTTGAATTGACCAGAATAAATTAATCAGAAGAATCAGGAGTGGAGTCAAGACAGACCGGGGAAGGAACACATTGACAGTTTTGTGAAAAGACTGCACAAAACTGTACAAAATCACACATTGGGCAAGGATGACCGGCCACCACTCAAGGAGGTAGCCAAGGGAGGAGCTCCTCCCCCTTGGGTGACCGGCAACCGGCGGCGCCAACCTCCTCCACCAAAAGCCGCCGGCTCCTCCTCCTTGCACCACTTGTCTCCTCCTCCTTCCTCCTCTTCTCCTCCCTTGGATCAAATGCACATGTCCACCATCTCCACCACCCATCTCCTCCCCTTTGGGCTATAAAAGGAGGAGCTCCTCCTCCTCATTTCACACACCGATTCTCAAATTCACTTCTCTCTCTAGAAGTTGTAATATTCGTAATGTTGTAATCTTGCTTTGGAAATAAAGGAAAGCTCCCTTGGCGCTTCAACGGTTGTAAGTTTCTCTTAGTATTAATTTATTTAACTGTTGTCTTTAATTTCCTTAGTATAATGTTTAGCGCGATGAATAGTAGCTAAACTAGTAGTTCGGTCTAAGGGGCGCACTTGTATTATAAATGTTTTAAGACTATTAACTTAGTGTTTAGTCTTAGTATTCAAAACTTGTTCTATGTGCCATATATAGTCAGAGTTTCCAAGGTTGAGTGGATGCTGTAACAAGCAAAGCTCTTCTGTGGGAATTCGTGATCATACTCAGGTAGTGGAAGCTGTAACAAGCAAAGCTATCTGAGGAGTTCGACTCATCCTAAATCCCATCTGGTCGAGCGTAACTGTGAGATCAGGTGAATGTACCCAGGCTAGCATACCTTAGGGTATTGGCGCTAGACTGAAATAGAACAGGAGTTGCTTTAAACCGGTGTTGCAAGTCTTGTGCTGTAACTAGCCTCGATTCACTGTTTGAATACTTAGATGATTCACTAATGGTCAATGATAAACAAGATATAATACAAGTCCCCTGAAACCGAACATTTCTCTTAATCATTAAAATAGTAATTTACTTTCCAGTATTAAAATCAACCAACCAACCAATCAATCAATCAAAATAGCTGGTAGCTTTAAAACCAACCAACCGACCTTAAACACGTTCCCACGCTGCGTAATTCCCCCCGAAGAACAATTATTCCCCTAGTTCCCTTGGGTTCGACCCCTACTTACCAAGTACTACCCAGTAGTATAGTTGCAAGTAGTGGACTATTATAAATTTATTTGCACAATCGCTTTGATGACGAGCGGTTCTGTCAAATTGGCGCCGTTGCCGGGGAACTAGTCATCGGATAACTGTTCTTCCCTCCCCTTTTTCTTTTCTGTTCATCTATCTATGTCATTACCTATCACGCATGCATGGACAACGCGATTTCTGCCCCTGTTCGGAGGAACGGAAGGAGAAGACCCTGTACAGCACTGCCGAAACTTCCACCAAGTCTGCCACAACATCAAACCTGAAAACGAAGTGTTAGAGGAATTTAAGCTGAAATGCTTTAAATTCTCTCTAACCGACTTCGCTACGATATGGTACTACACATCCACCGCTTGCAGTGCAGAACGTTTCGTAGACCTCTGCGTTCCGTTCCTGAAAGAATTCTCCCCACCTTCCTTACGCCAAGAAACCCGCGAGAAGATCCTGAACCTTCAACAATCCCGGGATGAGACTTTGGACGAATACTACATAAAATTCGATGCCATCGTCTTAAGCTGCCCGCACCATGGATTTACGAAGAAAATTCTTCTCCAAAAATTTCTTCGTGGGATGAGGTCCGAAGAGCTGGGAAGAGTCAACGAAGCTATGAGAAGGTCTGCCGCAAACCTCACCATTGCAGACATGTGGTACCTAATAACTGGCCTAGCCGCTGCCACAAGACGAGTTCCTCACACTGACGAGGAAATGCAGACAGAAGAAGCTAACCCTGAGGCTGACAAAGAAGAAACCACCGAGCCGTCAGAAGAGACTCCCGAACCATCCGAGGAATCAGACATGGAAAGCACCGGAAGCAACGAAGTAGAAGTCCAGAATACCACCAACGAACTGCCTATTCCATACCCGACTATCATTACCCAGGCAGCTGAGACTATCTACGATCAGTTCTTCACGAACCAACATTACGAGGCAGAACCGAGCCTCATGAGGCCTTCCCAACTTTTCCCCTTAATTAATGAGCAAGTCGCCGCGAACTATGCGATCCAAGAAGAAGCTCAAAGGAGAATGGGAAAAGGGCCCGAGCAGAATGACTCCTACATGGAGCACGCTTTCGCCATGACTGGACAAGGCAGCCCTAAACAGGAGAACACCCAGTTTAAGAAGTTGATAGTGAAAGGTCCCTCGCCTTCTCAGAGACGTTGGAAGGAGATACCATCAGAACTGGACCCAAACCCGTCATCTGCTAAAAAATCAGGAAGACTCACCCCAAGAATCAAAGTCGGTGGAATCAAGAAGTTCGACCTCAGCCACCCATGGGACCCAAACCAATGAACCACAAACGAGGTATCGTCGAGCCAACGACGTTAAACAAGTGCACTGGTCGGGAGGTAACCCGACACTATCTTACTTTTCCGCACTTTAATTTCTGTCTTTTAAATACAGTATTTAGTTTTAAGCTTGCATGACTTTTGAACTAAGGCACGCCTTCGTTCAAAAGTGGGGGGTGAGAACCACCTGTGTACATAAATAACATGCGGCTGTTTTTTCTTTTTTTTAGTAATAGTACCTTTTTGAAAATATGAACTTAAGAATGTGAAAAAGATAAATCATAATTCATGCATTAACCTTGTGAAAATTCAACTGTTTAAAAACTTAGAATGTAACTTTCCATTTGTCCTTTGTGCTGAGATAACTAGGGATGTGGAGTTGATATAAACTGCCCTAGAGAGGCTTGGAAAGCAATCAAAGGATCAGATCAAACTATATGGTTTTCGAAGTCAGTGGAGGCTGCACTTCGGGTTTTCAGTGAATAATTGAAGTCAACTCCGCCATGAAGCATCTATGCAAAGGCGAGGACGGGAATCAGACCGTCCTCTCTCTAGTCAAAATAGCCGAGAAAATAGATGGGCGACCCTCATCTTGACCCGCGCAAAAAGACAAAGACGAGAGGAGCGGGGAGGTATTTCCATAGGCTTGCGGGCGATGATTGGACCTCCCAAAAAAGGCTCGAGAAAATGGACTAGCAATCACAAAAAGACGAAAAGCTCAATGAAGCAAATCAAAAGAGGCCAAAGGCCCAAAATTGTGAAGGTTTTAACCGAGCAAAAGTGAAGCACTCAAAAAAGTCAAATCAAAGGCCAAAGGCCGATTCACTACAACAACAAAAAAGCAGTCCCTCGCCAAAGAAGAAAATCAAAAAGGCTCAACTCACTGAAACCCGAATCGAATCACGTGCTAGAGAAAGCTACCAGAAAACCATATAGTAAGAGACGATCCCGAGGTTGCAGTTCAGGAACCTAAAAAGGGCTATCTCCCGAGACATCCAATATAATTTGCATCTCAGCACGGAGGTACAAGTATTAAGTTTCTTCTATTTATTTACGCAGTTTAATTTGGTAATAAGTAAGCAATGCATGAATTAGGATAGATCGAGTACCACAGTCTAATTTTCATATTCCAAAGCCAAAATTAGAATTTACGCCCTTTAATAGCATTGTTCGGGACGAACAACTAAAAGTGGGGGGTAATCTGATGGACCAAAGTTATACGAGTCAGAAACACAGTAAAACCCCCTTAATTAGACTGTTTGTCTATCTAACGTCTACGTGTTAGTCCCGATATATTTTCACAGGGTATTTTAGAGACTGAAGTGAAAACACGCTAAGGAGAGGATTTTAAGCTGAAAAGATAACAAGAGTCAATCCAAGGTCAAGATCATATGCCAACTGAAGAAATATCAAGGATCCTGACGTTGAATTGACCAGAATAAATTAATCAGAAGAATCAGGAGTGGAGTCAAGACAGACCGGGGAAGGAACACATTGACAGTTTTGTGAAAAGACTGCACAAAACTGTACAAAATCACATATTGGGCAAGGATGACCGGCCACCACTCAAGGAGGTAGCCAAGGGAGGAGCTCCTCCCCCTTGGGTGACCGGCAACCGGCGGCGCCAACCTCCTCCACCAAAAGCCGCCGGCTCCTCCTCCTTGCGCCACTTGTCTCCTCCTCCTTCCTCCTCTTCTCCTCCCTTGGATCAAATGCACATGTCCACCATCTCCACCACCCATCTCCTCCCCTTCGGGCTATAAAAGGAGGAGCTCCTCCTCCTCATTTCACACACCGATTCTCAAATTCACTTCTCTCTCTAGAAGTTGTAATATTTGTAATGTTGTAATCTTGCTTTGGAAATAAAGGAAAGCTCCCTTGGCGCTTCAACGTTTGTAAGTTTCTCTTAGTATTAATTTATTTAACTATTGTCTTTAATTTCCTTAGTATAATGTTTAGCGCGATGAATAGTAGCTAAACTAGTAGTTTGGTCTAAGAGGCGCACTTGTATTATAAATGTTTTAAGACTATTAACTTAGTGTTTAGTCTTAGTATTCAAAACTTGTTCTATGTGCCATATATAGTCAAAGTTTCCAAGGTTGAGTGGATGCTGTAACAAGCAAAGCTCTTCTGTGGGAATTCGTGATCATACTCAGGTAGTGGAAGCTGTAACAAGCAAAGCTATCTGAGAAGTTCGACTAATCCTAAATCCCATCTGGTCGAGCGTAACTGTGAGATCAGGTGGATGTACCCAGGCTAGCATACCTTAGGGTATTGGCGCTAGACTGAAATAGAACAGGAGTTGCTTTAAACCGGTGTTGCAAGTCTTGTGCTGTAACTAGCCTCGATTCACTGTTTGAATACTTAGATGATTCACTAATGGTCAATGATAAACAAGATATAATACAAGTCCCCTGAAACCGAACATTTCTCTTAATCATTAAAATAGTAATTTACTTTCCAGTATTAAAATCAACCAACCAACCAATCAATCAATCAAAATAGCTGGTAGCTTTAAAACCAACCAACCGACCTTAAACACGTTCCCACGCTGCGTAATTCCCCCCGAAGAACAATTATTCCCCTAGTTCCCTTGGGGTCGACCCCTACTTACCAAGTACTACCCAGTAGTATAGTTGCAAGTAGTGGACTATTATAAATTTATTTGCACAATCGCTTTGACGACGAGCGGTTCTGTCACTCTCAAATGAAATGATGTCTGATGTCGATATGATTTGTTCTGGAGTGTTGTACAGGATTCTTGGATATGTTAATAGCACTCATGTTGTCACAGTAGAGGGTCATCACATCTTGTTTTACTCCGTATTCTTCTAACATTTGTTTCATCCACAACATCTGAGTACAGGAACTTCCAGTGGCAATACATTCAGCTTCAGCAGTGGATAGAGATATACTGTTCTGCTTTTTACTGAACCAAGAGACCAGGTTGTTTCCAAGAAAGAAACATCCACCAGATGTACTTTTACGATCCTCTGCATTCCCAGCCCAATCTGCATCGCAATACCCCACTAAACAAGAGTTAGTGTCCTTAGTATACCACAGTCCATAGTCGGCAGTTCCACACACATATCTGATAATTCTCTTCACATTCATTAGGGTGCTCTCCTTGGGATTAGCTTGATATCTAGCACAGACTCCAACTGCATGAGCAATGTCCGGTCGACTGGCTGTTAGGTATAGAAGACTCCCAATCATACTTCGGTATAAGGTTTGATCTACCTTTTTACCAGCTTCATCCTTAGTAATCTTAACGTGAGTTGCAGCAGGAGTTCTCTTGTGTGTTGCTTTTTCGAGATCAAACTTCTTGATCAGGTTCCTAGCATACTTGCTTTGAGTAATAAAGATGCCATCGGTCTTCTGTTTGACTTGTAGGCCAAGAAAGTATGACATCTCTCCCACCATGCTCATCTGGAATTTGTTCTGCATTTGTTGGACGAATTTATCGACCAGCTTCTAGTTGCTTGAGCCGAAGACAATATCATCAACATAAATTTGAGCAATGATAAAATCTGATCCTGTGTGTCTTACAAACAGCGTCTTGTCCACTCCCCCTCGCACATAACTATGGTTGATTAGGAATTCAGTGAGCCGCTCGTACCATGCTCTAGGCACCTGATTGAGACCATAGAGAACCTTCTTCAACCGATACATAGAATTGGGATGATGAGGGTCTTCGAAACCCTTTGGTTGAGCCACGTACACTTCTTCATTGAGAAGCCCATTCAAAAATGCGCTTTTGACATCCATTTGGAACAACTTGAACTTAAGATGGCATGCAAGAGCAAAAAGAAGACGAATGGCTTCTAGGCGAGCAACTGGAGCAAAGGTTTCATCAAGTCTATACCCTCAATCTGAGTGTAGCCTTGGGCCACAAGATGTGCCTTGTTTCTAGTTATGTTTCCGTGTTCATCCGACTTGTTCTTGAAGATCCACTTTGTCCCAATAACGTTAACATTGTCCGGTCGTGGAACAAGATCCCAGACATCATTTCGCTGGAATTCTCCAAGTTCTTCTTGCATGGCGACCACCCAATATTCATCATTGATGGCTTCTTTGATGTTTTTGGGCTCAATAGTAGATATGAAACACATATAACCAGCCAGTTGACAAAAGTTAACTTGTTTACCTCTAGTCTGTATGCCGTCCGTGGGATCACCAATCACTTCACTGACGGGATGGTATTTTTCAACAGCTCTTGAAGGATGAAGGATACGAGGAGACCCAGGGGGTGTTGGATCAAATTCATCGTCAACATCCTCTTGTGATTGTTGGGCATGTGTCTCAGAGTGCTCAGGACCTTTATCTGTGGTGATCTCCTTGTCAGGAGCACTGACTGTAAGTTGTTGTGGATCAGGTGGGACATCATCATCATCTACAGAATTTGTCTCAGAAGCTCTTGGCACAACATCTTGCACAACTACATTGATAGATTCCATAACGACTCCAGTGCGTTTGTTGTAGACACGAAATGCCCTGCTATTGGTAGAATATCCCAGAAAGATCCCTTCATCACTTTTAGGATCCAGCTTCTGCTGATACTCACGATCCTTGAGAATGTAGCACTGGCTACCGAAAATATGGAAGTACTTGACGGTGGGTTTTTTGCCTTTCCATAGCTCATAGCACGTATTTTCTGTTCCGGATCGAATCATTACTCTGTTTATGACATAGCAGGCTGTGTTCATAGCCTCCGCCCAAAACTTTAAGGGAACCTTCTTTGCATGAAGCATAACTCGCGTCATCTCTTGTATGGTTCGATTCTTCCTTTCAACGACTCCATTCTGTTGTGGTGTTATTGGGGAAGCAAATTGTTGAGTTATCCCTCTTTTCGAGCAGAGGTCAGCAAGAGCGGCATTTTCAAACTCCTTTCCATGATCACTTCGTATTTGCACAATGTGTTCATTCTTGTCCTCTCTTTCACGCTCCAGGCGAGTGCATAGTTGGACGAAAGCCTGAACCGCCTCGGATTTTTCCCGCAGGAAGCAGGACCAGGTGAACCTGGAGAAGTCATCAACGCAGACAAGGATGTACCTCTTCCCATAGTAGCTTTCCACCTGCATATGTCCCATTAGGTCGATGTGAAGTAACTCTAGGGGCCTGTGAGTGTTGATCTGAGTGATGCTCTTGTGGGGAACTTTAGTTTGTTTTCCAATCTGACAGTCTCCGCAAACAATGATTAGTTCTCCTTGGACCTTTGGGATTCCACGAACAAGACCATCGGAGGCAATTTTCTGCAGAGTCCTTAGATTCACGTGTCCCAACCGCTGGTGCCAAAGGTTCATTTCATCAGTCTTGCTTAGTAAGCACGTAGTTTTAGCATTGGGTTTACCTAGATTCAGAAGATAACAGTTGTTGGAGGATCTTCTTCCAGTGAGGACTGGTTCGTTGTCCTTGTTTAATACTACACACTCATCTTGTGTGAATTGAACCTGGTGGTCTCCATCACACAACTGACTCAAGCTAATCAGATTTGCCTGTAAGCCTTTGACCAAAAAGACTTCTTTTAACCTGGGTAGACCTTGAACATTTAATATTCCTTTCCCAAGGACTTTTCCTTCGACTTCATCACCGAACGTCACATTCAAGCTTCCTTTGTATTCCTCAAAGTTGGTCAAGAACTCGGAATTCCCTGTCATGTGTCTTGAGCATCCACTATCAAAGTACCACTTTTCTTTCTTCAGATGACTGGTAGAGCTGAACGCAACTAAGCAAGTCTCACCTTTTTGTTTGACTTTCCAAACTTGCACAGCTCGAGGTTTCTGAACATGCTTCATCTTCCTGAGAGACATGTGGAATTCATGACACCTTGATTTGATATGTCCAACTTGATTGCAGAAGAAACATCGTCTTCCGTCAAGTTGTTCTGGGCGATACCGAGTTGTTCTTCTTTGCGAGCGATCGTAGGCTGGAACAACTGGTGGTCGAGTCTTGCCAACTAATTTTCTTCGTGTGAAATCATTAGTAGACACATCACGTGGACATGACATACCAACGGTGTTTCTTTGCGGGCGATAATCAGTTTGAGCAGGCAGCAGTTTAGAGGTGGCTTTGATAAAGATTGATTTACCAGAGCACTGTTCGCCGGAGAACCCGAGACCCTTGTGGCCGCCCCCAATCCTTTGTGCTCCCAGAATAGAGTCTAAGTCTTTAGTTCCAGAATTCAGCATTTTGACCGATTTCATCAACTTGCTCAGTTCCTCCGTTGTTTCTTGATGAGCGATATTCTCTGTTTTGATCTCACATTTTAGTGCATCCACAATATTGATGAGATTCACCTCTCTTCGTTTTAGGGCATCATTCTCCCGTTGTAGATCATCCATGAGCTCTGGTTGTTCTCCCTTCTCCCTTTCATTCTGAATTTTCAAGGATGAAATGACTGGAAGTAGCTCTAATTTTTGAGAGATGAGCTCAGCACGATCCTTATTTGCTTCAACTAACTGAGCTTTAAGAACAGTGATTGTCTGAAGTTGTTCCAGCTTCATGGCATCCGTGGTCCTGAGCGTTTCTTCGAGATTTTCAACTGACTTCTGAAGGTTTTTGTTTCGCTTGACTTCTACTAACCACTCCTGGTATAATTCTTTGTAGTTATTTGCAATCTCCTCATCAGTAATTTCTTCATTGTCACTGCAGTCTGAATGAAGGTCATGATCTCCAGGAGGGTCCTTCTTCTCTTCTCTGCAGGATTGATTTTCTCCTGGAACAACACTACTGGACAGTGCAACAAAATTGTTGGTTTCTCCTTCTGAGTCACTGTCGCTCCAGTTGACGGAATAGGCGTTTTTCTTCTTCTGCGTGTTGATACATTCTGCCCGAATGTGTCCATAGCCTTCGCATTCTCTGCATTGAATCCATTTGCCTTTGTTGTTAAGATCGGAGTCTCCAGATTGGTTCCTCTTAAAAGCTCTATCATTCTTCTGGAACTTAGAGTTAAACGGCTGGTTGGACTCAGTCCCTTTACTGTACTGCTTCCTCACAAACTTCCCAAAGTTTTTGGCAAACATGGCAAACTGTTGTTCGGACGCTTCATCTGTCTTGTCTTTAACAACTTCAGCCTTCAGATCAACGCCAGTGGACTTTGTAAGTCGGTCTTCCTCATTCATGTCCATCTCATGGGTCTGTAGGGATCCCATCAGTTCATCCAGTCTCATGTTTTTCACATCATTGGCTTCTTTGACGGCCAGGGCTTTCATGGTGAATCGCTTTGTGAGAGATCTCAGCACTTTCCTTACCAGCGTTTCTTTGGTCATTGGTTCTCCAAGGGCGAAAGCTTCGTTAGAGATGTCGAGAATCCGAGTATTGAAGTCAGCAATGGTCTCATCCTCCTGCATTCTTAGATTTTCGAATTTTGACGTGACCGTCTCCATTCTAGAGACTTTATCTTTGGTTGTGCCTTCATGAGCCGTTCGCAGGATGTCCCAAGCTTTCTTAGCAATCTCACAGTTGGAGATCATCTTGAAGTTCTTCCCATTGACTCCTGAAAAAATAGCATTCATTGCTTTGGAGTTTGCTGCTTCAGCCATCTTCTGAGCATCTGTCCACTTGTCTTTGGTCAGAGGACTGACTTCATCGTCTTTAGATACAACTGGCTGCGTCCACCCGTTTTCAACCGCTTCCCAAACAGATTCATCCTGAGACTTTAGGAATGCCTTCATCCGAACTCTCCAATATCCGTAATTATTTCCTTCAAGCAGTGGTGGGCGAGTGATGTTCTGCCCTTCTCTTAAATCCATCTCAAACACCGTCTGGATCCTACTATGTGTGTTGAGTAACCGGCTCTGATACGAATTGAAATCTTCCCCTGGTAGATGAGATGTTGTTTTGGTCAAGATCCAGAGCAAATCCTAAAACAACTTATGCGCTAAAATAAGTAGTGCGGAAATAAAAAACGACACGCAAAGTTGTTACCCAGTTCGGCGTTAACGAGCCTACGTCTGGGGGGCGTTTTCTAGCCCAGTATATAGCAATTTACTATTATTGAGTATTGTGAGTACAGGAATTACCGTTTACAGAATCCCTCTTAAACTACCTGAGCCTCGAACACTCTAGTAATTGCAATCTAGGTCTCCCCCTAGATCTTTTCTCCCGCTCCGTATCCATGATAAGCACTTGTCGTAGTGTGCAAATCAAATTTAATATTTATAAGTCCACCACTATTAACTCACTAGTAAACTAGTAGAGCGGAAAGTAGGGGTCGAACCCAAGGGAAATAGTTCAAATACTTGTTGTTCTTTTGCGAAATGAAAAGTAAAGTAAAGACAAGTTGGGGTTTTGAAAATGGTTTTGAACATGTAAGTAAAGAAAGTAAATGCAAGAGGATTGTGATCAAGAGAATGGAATTCGGTCTAGGGGCCTTTAGTTGTAGCTCAACTCATCATTGACCTCTAATGATCTATCCTTGTATCCATAAGTGTGGGTTAGTTCCATTTCAAGACAAAAACCCTAAAGTAAGGCCCTTTCGAGCGCATACACCACAATCCATTCCTTTTCAAGACTTGGATTTCTAGTGCGAACAAGTTTAATAACCCCTTTCAAGGTGTACTAGACTAGGTGCAAAAGCTTGTTTCACTGTTCAATGACAACAAGCACAATGGAGGTAGTGAACCCACACGGCTAAACCTTGCCCTTTCAAGCCTTAGTTTAGCCTAGGTATTCATTCCCAAACCATTGGCACATGACTAGCAAATGAATACAAGGAAGCATTAAGATCAAAGTCTCAAAGCCTTGCTACAACACTAGGGATCCCCAAACCGAATTGTGAAGGTTTTAGCCACTCATATTCATGAAATGAATATGAGAACTAAGGGAAACACAATCGGAATTTAGGCTCAACCTAAAATGTGTAGTGTGGAATGTAAATTGCGTAATGTAAGAAGAGAAGGAGTAGAGAGATGTTGGATTTCTTTCAAGCCAAATGACAAGAGTAACAACTATGGAATTTTAGAGTAGATTTTCGAATAGATTACACAAGGCCAACGGGTTCTATTTATAGGAAATGAGCTAGGCTTTCTCTTGTCTTGGGCTCCAAGTTTGGAGTGGAAGTAGCCAAAATGGCTTGGCATGAGCCAATGATGAGATGCTTCTAGAATCATCAAGGCACTCTTGCTCTGGAAGTAGTCGAAATGGATTGGCATGAGCAAATAATGAGATGCTTTTAGAATCATTAAGATTTTGCAAGCGGGCGAGGTTTGGCTTGGGCTCACTGATGGAGCCCACCACACTATCGTTAAGGTGCGGTGTTCTCTGTGCAAAATAAATTTATATCTCCGCTACTCGTGACTTTACTACTGGGTAGCAAGTGGTAAGTAGGGGTCGAACCTAAGGGAATTAGGGGGATAAGTTGTTCTTTGAGGGATCGTACAGGGAGGGAGCATGTTTTAGGTTGATTGAGGTTTTAGTGCGGAAAAGTAAGTGTTTTTTGGTTGGTTTTGGTTTTTAGTGCGGAAAAGTAAATGACAGAAAAGTAAATACTGAAAATAAAAGAGAAGACTTCCATCGGTTGTTGCGTGATTGGCAAGTCTTCCGGGAGGTGAGCAGTTGATAAGGCAGTTTATACTAAGGAAGTAAATGCAGGTGGTGTTTTTAATCTAAGGAAAGCATTCGATTTCGGGGGCCTTGTATCGTAGCATGTTTATCATTGGCCTTTAGTGATCCTACGAAGTATTCAAAAGTGTATCAAGGCCATTCCAAGCACTCGATTTGCCACACTGTCTAGTCCATTCCAAGACATAGAGCACTTGTTCTATTTAGACTAATACCCCATTCCAAGGTATATTAGCCTATGTGCATCCATTTGACCAGTCATTCCCGACCAACCAAATGGTGTTTTAGAAAGGTCAAACTCCTCAGATAAGCTTTGCCATTCTAAGCATCCACTTATCCGAGTATGTTTACGAACCCCACGGAAGAGCTTTGCCATTCCAAGCATCCACTCGACCTTGGAAGTTCTAACCTAATATATGGCACATAGAACAAGTTTTGAATACAAAGAAGAGGCACTAAAAGTATGGCCTAGAACATTTTATGATACAAGTACACCCCTTCAACCGAATGAAGAGTTTAGCTACGAATATCCATAGAGGTGGATACCATAGCTAAGTACTCGAGGGTTTTTGAAAGACAGTAAGTAAAGGAGAATACTCAAGAACCAACAGGAGTAAACTCAAAAACTACTAGAATACTCAAGAACCAACAGGAGTATTATAGATTTCAAACAAAAGCGTACAAAAAGTGCCCAAAAGTCTAGAGAGATAAGTGATTGTGTTGTGTGATTGTTGATTGTGGATGTTTTACAAGTGAAGAGGAGGGTTCTATTTATAGGCTAAGGGGATGAAGAGATGTGGAGGAGGAGGAGACACTTAGCATGAAATGGGAGGAGGAGAAGAAAGCCATCGGAGGTGAGTCATCACCCCCTTAGCCGCCCCCCATGTGAGGAGGAGCCTCCCCTCCATGTGGAGGAAGGGGAGAGGAGGAGAGGTTTGTGAGGAGGAAGCCGCCGGCCACATGTCCAAGGAGGAGTGGTGGAGTGTGTTTGAGATCTTTTCCCCAAAAGCCATCGGTCCTTTCAGCTCCGGACTGTCTCTGGTTGCTCTTCGGTTGGACTTGTTTTGAGTGATTCCACGTCTGGTTCTTGAAAGTCAGAATTTGGTCGTGACTTAGAATGACTCGTAATTCATATTCAGCTTAAAAAGTCCTCCTTAGCCTGTATTCTCTCTAGACTTCAAAATACCCTGTAGATAAATATCAGAACTAACAAGCAAAAGTTAAATAGACAAAGAGTCTAATTTGGTGGGTTTAACTGTGTTTATGATTCATACAATTATGGTCCATCAGATTACCCCACACTTTTAGTTGTTCGTCCCAAACAATGCTATTAAAGGGCGGCACGCACTATCTAAGTAAACTTTTAAAATATGAAAGTGAGACTGTGGGACTAGATTTATCCTAATTCATGCATTACTTACTTATTACCAAATTAGACTGTTAATACTTAGAAGAAACTTGATACTTGTACCTTCGTGCCGAGATGCAAATTAATTCGGATGTTTCGGGAGATAGCCCTTCAGGCTCCTGGACTGCAACCTCGGGACTGTCCTGCACTATATGGTTTCCTTGTAGCTTTCTCTAGCACGTGATTCGGTTCGGGTTTCACTGAGTTGAGCCATTTTGATTTTCTTTTTTGGCGAGGGACAGCTTTTTTGTAGTGAATCGGCCTTTGGCCTTTGATTTGACTCTTTGAGTACTTCACTTTTGTTCAGTTAAAACCTTCACAATTTTGGGCCTTTGGCCTCTTGATTTGCTTCTTTGAGCTTTTGCCTTTTTGTGGCTTGCTAGTCCATTTTCTCAAGCCTTTTTGGGAGGTCCAATCATCGCCCGCGAGCATATGGAAATACCTCCCCGCTCTCTCTCATCTTCGCTGTTTCACGCGAGTCAAAATGAGGGTCACTCATTTATTTTCCCGGCTACTCTGACTAGAGATAGGACGGTTTGATTCCCGTCCCGCCTTTTTTTCTTTTTGCATAAACACTGCATGGCGGAGATGACTTCTGACTCAACTGAAACCCAAAGTGCAGCCTCCACTGACTTCGTAAACCATATAGCGAAATTCAGTCCTTCGATTGCTTGCCAAGCCTCTCTAGGGCATTTTCTATCAACTCCACATCCCCTGTTTATCTCAGCACAAAGGGACAAATGAGAAGTTACATTCTAAGTTTTTAGACAGTTAAATTTTCACAAGGTAAATGCATGAATTATGATCTATCTTTTTCACATTCTCAAGTTCATATTTTCAAAAAGATAATATTAAGGGAAAAGGAAAAGAAAAACATGTTATGTACACAGGCGGTTCTCACCCCACACTTTTGAATGAAGGCGTGCCTTTCTGCAAGACTTAGTTCAAAAGCCATGCAAGCAGACAATTATGAGAAGGAAATGACATTAAGGAAAAGGGAAGAACAGAACTCCCTTTAAGGTGTCGAGCGAACGACATGGCTCGACGCTGGATAATCGAGGGAGTTCAGCTGGGGCCTTGAACTCTTGGCATAGGCCTGGCTGGCTTGATGTTGCACCCATAACCGATTCCTGAATAGTCATTTCATTCTATGCACCAAGTGGGTGAGAGCGACTTATTGGTAAAAACAAAATGACAGAAAATAAAAGTACTGAAAGTAAGATAGGTGTCGGGTTACCTCCCGACCAGTGCCTTTGTTTAACGTCGTTGGCTCGACGCATGGGGATCACTGGTTTGGATCCCATGGGTGGCTCAGGTCGTATTTCTGTGTTATCAAGATGACCTCGCTATGGTAATGTTTGACTCGCTGCCCATTTACCGTGAATCTTCTTCCATCCGTACCTCCGAATAGAGGAAGATGTCAGGTTGTCCATGCATACATAGTGTGTAGCGTGATGAAGAAACGAGAAGGGAAAGGAAAGAACAACTAATCCGACGGCAAATTCCCCGGCAACGGCGCCAATTTTGAGGGAGCCCACCGCACTATCGTTAAGGTGCGGTGTTCTCTGTGCAAAATAAATTTATATCTCCGCTACTCGTGACTTTACTACTGGGTAGCAAGTGGTAAGTAGGGGTCGAACCCAAGGGAATTAGGGGGATAAGTTGTTCTTTGAGGGATCGTACAGGGAGGGAGCGTGTTTTAGGTTGATTGAGGTTTTAGTGCGGAAAAGTAAGTGTTTTTTGGTTGGTTTTTGTTTTTAGTGCGGAAAAGTAAATGACAGAAAAGTAAATACTAAAAATAAAAGAGAAGACTTCCATCGGTTGTTGCGTGATTGGCAAGTCTTCCGGGAGGTGAGCAGTTGATAAGGCAGTTTATACTAAGGAAGTAAATGCAGGTGGTGTTTTTAATCTAAGGAAAGCATTCGATTTCGGGGGCCTTGTATCGTAGCCTGTTTATCATTGGCCTTTAGTGATCCTACTAAGTATTCAAAAGTGTATCAAGGCCATTCCAAGCACTCGATTTGCCACACTGTCTAGTCCATTCCAATACATAGAGCACTTGTTCTATTTAGACTAATACCCCATTCCAAGGTATATTAGCCTATGTGCATTCATTTGACCAGTCATTCCCGACCAACCAAATGGTGTTTTAGAAAGGTCAAACTCCTCAGATAAGCTTTGCCAATCCAAGCATCCACTTATCCGAGTATGTTTACGAACCCCACGGAAGAGCTTTGCCATTCCAACCATCCACTCGACCTTGGAAGTTCTAACCTAATATATGGCACATAGAACAAGTTTTTAATACAAAGAAGAGGCACTAAAAGTATGGCCTAAAACATTTTATGATACAAGTACACCCCTTCAACCGAATGAAGAGTTTAGCTACGAATATCCATAGAGGTGGATACCATAGCTAAGTACTCGAGGGTTTTTGAAAGACAGTAAGTAAAGGAGAATACTCAAGAACCAACAGGCACTACTACAGAAGGGGGATTATGCATCGGTTTTATAAGGCAATATGCATCGGTTTTGATCCGATGCATAAGCCAGCGATGCGAAAGGCTGGGACCTTATGCATCGGTTTTGCAAAACCGATGCATAATGTATACCATTATGCATCGGTTTGAAACCAAACCGATGCATAAAGGTAGTCCATTACGCATCGGTTAGGCCGAAAAACCGATGCATAATGTATGTCTTATGCATCGGTTTTACTCTTAACCGATGCATAATGTATACCATTATGCATCGGTTTGACACCAAACCGATGCATAATGTCTCAAAAATTTTGGCAGATTTGGCTTATTTTATCTCAAATCCACCCTGAAATTTTTACGAACATCAATCAATTAAAAATACCCTGTTGTTCAATTACAAATGCACTGTTGCTCAACAACATCGACATACATTCATTTCAAAGATCTAATAGAATATACAATTACAAATATTCATACAACAATGCCAACACAAAAGTTAATATTCTAATACAAACAACAAACCTAACCTAAGATTCATCATTTCCTAAAGCAACCGGGTAACGATTGCTTATATAGTCATACAAGTAGGCGGCAGTCATTTCCCTTACTTCATCGATCTTCGAGTCTTCGTAGCATTCACTTCCATTAGGAAAACACTAGAAGCAATGAAAAACAAGATAAAAGTAAGTCAATACATAAAAGTTCCAATTAGTTCAAACCAAACCAAAGTCATTGACAACTTAGAGAATAATACAAGGCTAATAAGATATTACTTGGCTAAGATCATCAATCTCCGCTCCATTATTAGCACGCACAAACTGGATTATGTCTCGAATAAAATTCATAACATAATAACCGCATAAGTGACCCGGCGGTTGTTGTGGACACTGCACACGATCAATAATTTCTTATAACACACTATACTTAATGCTAAAGCTATTAAAAAGATAGTAGATATGAGACTTCGTACCTTAACTACCTTCCAACGAACACTTTGTGTAGTTCTCGGTACACATCCTTGATAGTATCGGTACAATCCCCTAAAATGAATAACATTACATAATTAGTGATTGTTAATATAAAAATTACAAGACAAAAGTGAGGCTAAAACGACTTACGTGTCCACTAAATCCTTTACAAGACATAAGGGTACAACCGATGCATAAGGGCAAACACGGAACCGATGCATAATCCCCCTTCTGTAGTAGTGAGGAGTAAACTCAAAAACTACTAGAATACTCAAGAACCAACAGGAGTATTATAGATTTCAAACAAAAGCAGACAAAAAGTGCCCAAAAGTCTAGAGAGATAAGTGATTGTGTTGTGTGATTGTTGATTGTGGATGTTTTACAAGTGAAGAGGAGGGTTCTATTTATAGGCTAAGGGGATGAAGAGATGTGTAGGAGGAGGAGACACTTGGCATGAAATGGGAGGAGGAGAAGAAATCCATCGGAGGTGAGTCATCACCCCCTTAGCCGCCCCCCCCCCCCCCATGTGAGGAGGAGCCTCCCCTCCATGTGGAGGAAGGGGAGAGGAGGAGAGGTTTGTGAGGAGGAAGCCGCCGGCAACATGTCCAAGGAGGAGTGGTGGAGTGTGTTTGAGATCTTTTCCCTAAAAGCCATCGGTCCTTTCAGCTCCGGACTGTCTCTGGTTGCTCTTTGGTTGGACTTGTTTTGAGTGATTGATGAGACGTATTTATACGACTCATTAAGTCACCAATACCCACGATTTACGGCATTTAACCATGAGAGCATATACTTGTTAATGTCGTTTTGCATTTCAGGGCCTTTTGAAGACTAAAGAGGAAATGAGCTTAAGAATGGCATTTTAGGCCATAAATACATCACGAGGTGTTTTGGGCATAAAATGGGGCCAAGAGATCGAGTTTGGACCTTAAGAACTTCATCCGGGACTTAGGGACTCAATTCCAGATTTTGGACCAAAAAGAGGAGGACCGAGACCCTATCTTTAAGGACCTCCCGAGCCTAAAGCGTCCACACAAAGGACCAATTTCACGGTCCTAAGGCCAAGTCCATATGTCCATGAAGGTTTTCGTTCCAAGACCTCGGTCAAAAGACTTGCCTAAGGCCAATCTAAAACGTCCCCAAGCACCGAGCACGCTCAGGCCAAGAACCGGAGGACTGGTGCAGAACCGCCCAAATCTGTCCGAGATGCCTACTTTGACGACCTCCCGAGCTTCAATTCCTATTCAAAAGTCTGGTTTCAAGGGCCTAACATCAAGAGCAAGTGTTAATCTAGGTCTATGACCCAATTTCCCGGCCAAGTCCATGTCCGAGGTCGGTGAAAAACAGCTTCAAAGTTCGGACTAAATCAGCCAAAACCGGAACCTATTCTAGACTAAGTCTGGAGGTTCGGACTCCAACTTTGAGGGCTTCCCGTGCCTCATATGCCCATTCAATGGACTCATTTCAGTGCTCTAGCACCAATACCACATGTTGAACTTATATTCATGCCCTTGAACCCGGCCAAATGCTCACTCCAAGCCGGACTAATCCACCTTCAAAGTGGCGGACTCAATCAGCAACCAAAACCGGAAGGCCTGTACTGCCATGTTCAAGGCTTCGAATGGACCTCCAAATGGGCTCGTTTCCCAAGGACAAAACCCAAAATGGAAATTCAAACACTCCCTTGACTTTCTCGGCTCGTTACCCTATGTGCCACGTCATCATTCCGTGTGGTTTTGCCACTCCAAAGTGGCTATCGGCACACCCTTCATGCCCAAAATGGAAAGTCGGTTTAGGGCTTGCTAATGCCAATTTTCTTGTGCCAATCCAAGGTCTCGATCCTTCCACATTTCCCTATAAAAGGAGGGCCTTGGATCATGTAATGATATTCGAAATTTACCCTAAAATTCCTTGCTTGTTACTCTTGTCATTTGGCTTGAAGAAATCCAACTTCTCTCTACTCCTTCTCTTTACTTTTTACGCAGTTTGTTATTGTTTCCTACACATTTTGGGTAGGATCTTGCTGATTCCGATTGTGAAAACCTTAGCCCTTGTGTTCTCATTATGAACATGAGTGGCTAAAACCCTCATAATTCGGTTTGGGATCCCCTTAATGTTGTAGCAAGGCTTTGAGACCTTGATCTTAATGCTTCCTTGTATTCATTTGCTAGTCATGTGCCAATGGTTTGGGAATGAATACCTAGGTTAAACTAATGGTTCGAAAGGCTTAGGTTTAGCCGTGTGGTTTCAATACCTCCATTGTGCTTGTTGTCATTGAAAAATGAGCAAGTTTTAGCTCCTAGTCTAGCTAGTACGCCTTAAAATGGTTACGAAACTTGTTTGTACTATAAATCTAAGTCTCGAAAGGGAATGGATTATGGTGTATGCGCTCTAACGAGCCTTACTTTAGGGTTTTTCTCTTGAAAAAGAACTAACCCACACTTATGGATACAAGGATTGATCATTAGAGGTCTATGATGAGTTGAGCTATAACGAAGGCCCCTAGACCGAATTCCATTCTATTTGATCACATCTTTTGCTATTTACTTTGCACTTGTACTTACTTTACAAAAACCACTTTCAAAACCCCAAAAACTTGTATTACTTTCCTTTACATTTCGCACAAAGAGCAATGAGTATTTGATCTATCTCCCTTGGGTTCGACCCCTACTTGCCACCTTACTATTCTATAGTAAAGTACAAGATAGTGGATTATAAATTTAAAGTTGATTTGCACACTACGACATTGTGCACGTCAAATTTTGGCGCCGTTGCCGGGGAGATAGATAATCCTTGAAAGTTGTTCTTGTTTCTTTTTATTTTTGTTACACTTGTGCTTAGTGAACCATGTCCCACCACAGTGACAATCTTGGTGAGGGTGAGGTGAACAATGATATGCACCAATTCGGTCGCGACAATGCACCACCTCTATTCTATGAGGACCCCGAGGTGCTTGTCCGACAAGCCAACACGTCTTCATGGATGACTCGGTACCTTCCCCAGTTTGGAGGGACCATCGGAGAAGATCCTGTGCTTCATTGTCAAATATTCCACTCCATTTGCGGTCGCATTAAGCCTGAAAATGAGATGTTAGAAGAGTTCAAGCTTAAATGCTTTGAACACTCCCTAACCGGCTTTGCGAAAACCTGGTATTACTCATCATTTGCTAGATGTGCACCGAGCCCAATTTTTAAAAGAATTCTCTCCGCCATCCTTACGACATGACACCCGCGTAAGAATCATCAGTCTCCAACAAACCGAGTACGAAACATTGGATGAGTATTATGCGTACTTCGACATCATTGTTTCGCGTTGCCCACATCATGGATTCTCGAACGTGGTGCTTCTTCAAAAATTCCTTAGAGGGATGAGGGCGGATGAGCGGTCAAGACTTAATGACGCAGCAGGAGGATCGGCCATGCACTTAACCATGAATGAGATGTGGGATCTCATAGACGACTTGGCCGAGGCCACAAAACGAAGGCCGGCGCAACAAGCTGATAAAAGGGCGCAGACAGTAGAAGACGTTCTAAGGAGGAGAGGTGAAAACATTGTAGCAATCACGATGGATGAATCAGAAACTGAAAGCACCGAGGAGGAGCCTACATGGGATATCACTCCCGAGCCATTAGAAGAGTTAGACCCATTGACACCAGAGTTGGAAGCTCACGGTCCATTAGACCAAGAGGTGCACGGAGCACTCATGGCGGGCCCGGTCCCAATTAATGAACAATCCGGGACATATCCAGCACTCAGTGTAAGTGCCCCCGGAGACAAGAATAAGCCTGAAGGAAGAATGGAAAAAAGGGCTCAGCAGGACGACTCCTCGATGAAGCATGCTCTCGCCACGACTAGACAAGGGAGTCCTGAGAACAAGAGAGCCCGACTCAAGGGAGCGATGGCTATGGACAAAAGATCCTCGCCAACATGGAGGAATGTGAAGGCGAAACCGCCCGACTATTGGATACCAGAACCATGCACATCGATCCACAAGGACTTGGGGCGGATCAAAGGAGAGACTGAGGCGAAGTTTGACCTCACCCGCCCATGGGACCCCAACAAACCTCCTTGAAGGAGGTACCATCGAGCCAACGACGTTAAACAAAGGCGCTCGCCGGGAGGCAGCCCGGCATTTACTTATATTTTCTTGCATTTCATTTTCTTGCATTTTATACTAACCCTCACCCTCTTATGTTTGGAAAGAATCAAGGATGTTTTTGTAAGTCGCGCTACGCACTTTGCCGAGCGAGCTACGCATTATAGAGAGACCGAGACCTTAGGCCCGAGGAACCCAGCGACGGTCCTAGACCGGGACGCACCCAAAGCCAAGGCTCGCCCAAGAAAGACGCTCGTGCTACGCATTTTGCCTTCACGGCTACGCATTTTATGCAAAAGCCGAGCCTGACCTACCTCCCCATGAGTCCAAATGCCATTACACGCCTTGCCACTTCGTGGCATACGAGGGGAGTTTCCGTTTCACCCTTGTACCTTGTTTCTTTCCATTGATTTTGTGCATAATTGTGTTGATTGAGTTGTGCCGCGAGGCCACGGCTCATTTCAAAAGTGTGGGGTGAGGTGTTTAGTAGTTGTTGTGTCATCACGTTTACTTTCTTGCATATGCATGAGTCAGCACGTTTCCCTTTGAAAATTTTAAAATTTTTGAATAAAATGAGTAGATTTGTGAATAAAATGCGTAGGAGAAGGGTGTTTGTGCTTAAATGATGTGAAATAGATGGATCCGAGTATATGCATTCCTCTTATGAAATCTGAATTGTGTGATGACTTATGATATTAACCCATTGCTTGTCCTTGTGAGTTGGAATAAAGAGGGATGTGGAGTTGATAGAAAGGGTCCTAGTGAAGCTTGACAAAGCACTCAAGGGATTGGGTTCGAACTATATGGTTATATGGATGCCGTGGAGGCTAGCATTTCGAAGCCTATTGGTATAGAGTGACTCCACCATTGCAGCGTTTATGCAAGTGGTGGGACGGGAATCAAACCGTCCTATCTCTAGTCTTAGTGGTCGGGAAAATAGATTGGTGACCCTCATCTTGACTCGCACAAAATGACGAGGATGAGAAAGAGCGGGGAGGTATTTCCATATGCTTGAGGGCGATGATTGGACCTCCCAAGAAGGAATGGACAAAGAAAAATCACAAAGGAGCAAGGCTCAAAGAAAGAAAAATCATCTCATGTGAAATTCTAACCGAAGCAAAAAGTGAAGGATCATCAAAGCCATACAAAGGCCGAAGGCCAAGTTCACTACTAGTATGTCCAAGAAAGTACCATAGACTCAAACCCTTAGCTCGAATGAATCATGTGCTAGAGAAAGCGAAGAAATATAACCATATGGCAAGAACCCAAACCCGAGAGTGTAGATCATGGGCTTGAAAAGGACTACCTCCCACTCATCCGAATTGGTTTGCATTTCGGCTCCAATGTAACAAGTACCAAGTGAAATCTACGTCTAAGCATGATACTTTGAGTAATAGTCGAGTTATGCATGAAAGGGGAAATCTAGACTAACATGTATATTGTGGCCAAGAAGGGCTTGTGGTGTTTGCATTTGTGTTGTTCCTCTTGTGACTTAAGGCCTTGTTCGGGACGAACAAGTTCAAGTGTGGGCTGGTTTGATGAGACGTATTTATACGACTCATTAAGTCACCAATACCCACGATTTACGGCATTTAACCATGAGAGCATATACTTGTTAATGTCGTTTTGCATTTCAGGGCCTTTTGAAGACTAAAGAGGAAATGAGCTTAAGAATGGCATTTTAGGCCATAAATACATCACGAGGTGTTTTGGGCATAAAATGGGGCCAAGAGATCGAGTTTGGACCTTAAGAACTTCATCCGGGACTTAGGGACTCAATTCCGGATTTTGGACCAAAAAGAGGAGGACCGAGACCCTATCTTTAAGGACCTCCCGAGCCTAAAGCGTCCACACAAAGGACCAATTTCAAGGTCCTAAGGCCAAGTCCATATGTCCATGAAGGTTGTCGTTCCAAGAGCCCGGTCAAAAGACTTGCCTAAGGCCAATCTAAAACGTCCCGAAGTACCGAGCACACTCAGGCCAAGAACCGGAGGACTGGTGCAGAACCGCCCAAATCTGTCCGAGATGCCTACTTTGACGACCTCCCGAGCTTCAATTCCTATTCAAAAGTCTGGTTTCAAGGGCCTAACATCAAGAGCAAGTGTTAAGCTAGGTCTATGACCCAAGTTCCCGGCCAAGTCCATGTCCGAGGTCGGTGAAAAACAGCCTCAAAATTCGGACTAAATCAGCCAAAACCGGAACCTATTCTAGACTAAGTCTGGAGGTTCGGACTCCAACTTGAAGGCTTCCCGTGCCTCATATGCCCATTCAATGGACTCATTTAAGTGCTCTAGCACCAAGACCACATGTTGAACTTATATTCATGCCCTTGAACCCGGCCAAAAGCTCATTCCAAGCCAGACTAATCCACATCCAAAGTGGCGGACTCAATCAGCAACCAAAACCGGAAGGCCTGTACTGCCATGTTCAAGGCTTCGAATGGACCTCCAAATGGGCTCGTTTCCCAAGGACAAAACCGAAAATGGAAATTCAAACACTCCCTTGACTTTCTCGGCTCGTTACCCTATGTGCCACGTCATCATTCCGTGTGGTTTTGCCACTCCAAAGTGGCTATCGGCACACCCTTCATGCCCAAAATGGAAAGTCGGTTTAGGGCTTGCTAATGCCAATTTTCTTGTGCCAATCCAAGGTCTATATCCTTCCACATTGCCCTATAAAAGGAGGGCCTTGGATCATGTAATGATATTCGAAATTTACCCTAAAATTCCTTGCTTGTTACTCTTGTCATTTGGCTTGAAGAAATCCAACTTCTCTCTACTCCTTCTCTTTACTTTTTACGCAGTTTGTTATTGTTTCCTACACATTTTGGGTAGGATCTTGCTGATTCCGATTGTCAAAACCTTAGCCCTTGTGTTCTCATTATGAACATGAGTGGCTAAAACCCTCATAATTCGGTTTGGGATCCCCTTAATGTTGTAGCAAGGCTTTGAGACCTTGATCTTAATGCTTCCTTGTATTCATTTGCTAGTCATGTGCCAATGGTTTGGGAATGAATACCTAGGTTAAACTAATGGTTCGAAAGGCCTAGGTTTAGCCGTGTGGTTTCAATACCTCCATTGTGCATGTTGTCATTGAAAAATGAGCAAGTTTTAGCACCTAGTCTAGTACGCCTTAAAATGGTTACGAAACTTGTTTGTACTAGAAATCCAAGTCTCGAAAGGGAATGGATTATGGTGTATGCGCTCTAACGAGCCTTACTTTAGGGTTTTTCTCTTGAAAAAGAACTAACCCACACTTATGGATACAAGGATTGATCATTAGAGGTCTATGATGAGTTGAGCTATAACAAAGGACCCTAGACCGAATTCCATTCTATTTGATCACATCTTTTGCTATTTACTTTGCACTTGTACTTACTTTACAAAAACCACTTTCAAAACCCCAAAAACTTGTATTACTTTCCTTTACATTTCGCACAAAGAGCAATGAGTATTTGATCTATCTCCCTTGGGTTCGACCCCTACTTGCCACCTTACTATTCTATAGTAAAGTACAAGATAGTGGATTATAAATTGAAAGTTGATTTGCACACTACGACATTGTGCACGTCAGTGATTCCACATCCGGTTCTTGAAAGTCAGAATTTGGTCATGACTTGGAACGACTCGTAATTCATATTCAGCTTAAAAAGTACTCCTTAGCCTGTATTCTCTCTAGACTTCAAAATACCGTGTAGATAAATATCTGAACTAACAAGCAAAAGTTAAATAGACAAAGAGTCTAATTTGGTGGGTTTAACTGTGTTTATGATTCATACAATTATGGTCCATCACTCACGTGTGGCCCAATAATGCCTTGTGGTGATTTTGGCCTTAAATGCCATCTTTTAAGCCCGATTCTTCTTTAGACTCCAAAGGCCCTGAAATGCAAAATGTCATTAACAAGCATATGTTCTTATGATCAAATGTCGTATTTGGTGGGTTTTGTTGACTCGATGAATCGTATAAATTCGACTCATCAAACCACTCCACACTTGAACTTGTTCGTCCCGAACAAGGCCTTAAGTCACAAGAGGAAAATAAATACAAACACCACAAGTCCTTCTCGGCCCCTAGACAAATGCTAGTCTAGACTTCCCCTTTCCATGCATTCTCAATCACTACTCAAGGCATTTTGCTAAAACATGGAATTAACTTGATACATGTACCTTTGAGTCGAGATGCAAACCAATTCGGATGAGTGGGAGATAGTCCTTTTTAGACCCATGATCTACACTCTTGGATTCGGATCTTGTTACATGGTTATACTTGTTGCTTCTTCTAGCACGTGATGAATTCAAGCTCAAGGGTTGAGTCCTTTTGATACTTTTCTTGGACATACTTGTAGTGAACTTGGCCTTCGGCCTTTGTATGACTTTGATGATCTTTTCACTTTGTTTCGGGTAAACCTTCACATGAGTTGATTTTTCTTTGAGCTTTGCTCCTTTTTGTGAGTTTCTTTGTCCATTCCTTCTTGGGAGGTCCAATCATCACCCTCGAGCATATGGAAATACCTCCCCGCTCTTTCTCATCCTTGTCATTTCGTGCGAGTCAAGATGAGGGTCACTCACCTATTTTCCCGGCTACTGGGGCTAGAGATAGGACGGTTTGATTCCCGTCCCACCACTTGCATAAACGCTGCAATGGTGGAGTCACTCTATACCACAAGTCTCGAAATGCAGCCTCCACAAGTCCGTATAACCATGTAACTTGAAGCCCGGATCCTTGAGTGCTTTTGTCAAGCCTCACTAGGACATTTCTATCAACTCCACATCCCTTTTTATCCCAACTCATAAGGACACATAAGTAGTTAGATCACATGTTAGTCGCACAATTAAAATTTCATAAGAGTCATGCATGTACTTAGTTCCATCTATTTCACATCATCAAAGCACCAACTCCCCATATCTACACATTTTATTCAAAAAATTTAAAATTTTCAAAGGGAAACGTGCTGACTCATGCATGTGCAAGAAAATAGACGTGATGACACAACAAACTACTAATCACCCCACCCCCACACTTTTGAAATGAGCCGTGACCTCACGGCACAACTCAATTCAAACAATATGCACAATATCAATGAAAAGGAACAAGGTACAAGAGTGAAACGGAACTCCCCTTATGATGTCCTTGCATGCCATGAAATGGCGAGGCTTGGACTAGCATCTGAAGCTCATGGGAAGCCTAGGTCGGGGCTTGGTCTCTCTCTCGGACGTGTCCGGGCACTCTCGGAATCTCCTCGGGCGCAGGCCTCGGCTCCTTGCTAAAATGCGTAGCACACGCGGTAACGTGCGGAGCAGCATCGGTCAGTCGGGCCTGGGTCTCGGACGCGCCTCAGTCCTCCTTCAGTCTCGCCCGGTTCTGCCTTAAATGCGTAGTAGAAACGGCAAAGTGCGTAGCTCTTCGGCACCCGACCTACAAAACATACCTTTTCTTCCTTTCCAAACAAAATGGGGGTGAGGGAATGCAAGAAAGTAAAAATGCAAAAAATACTGAAAAATGCCGGGCTGCCTCCCGGCGAGCGCCTTTGTTTAACGTCGTTGGCTCGACGGTACCTCCTTCAAGGAGGTTGGTTGGGGTCCCATGGGCGGGTGAGTTCAAATTTCATCTCAGCTCTTTTCTTGATTCGCCCCAAGTCCCCGTGGAATGAAGTGCTCGAATCAGGTATCCAATAGTCGGGCGGGTTTGCCTTCACATTCCTCCATGTTGGCGAGGATGTCTTAACCATAGCTGCTGCCCTAGTCGCGCACACGGTCTCTCTTGGTAGGTCAGGGACTAAGGCACCGAGATCCGAGGTATTCACAATGTCTGGTGGTTTCTTTGTGCCCGGACGGTCATCATTATCATAGATGTAGAAATCTGAAGTTCTACCGCCGAACGAAAGTGATAATAAACCTACGCCCATGTCGATCCTAGCCTTGGTGTCGTAGAGGAATGGTCGTCCCAATATAAGTGTAGGAGGCTCGTCGTCTCTAGCATTGCCCATCTGCAAGACATAAAAATCTACAGGAATAGCAAGGTCTCCAACTTGGAGTGTTAGGTCCTCGAGTAGTCCAATCGGTCGAATACATGACTTGTCCCCCAACTCAATCAACATTTTAGGCGGGCTCAACGGACCAAGTCCCAATGAGTGGTATAAAGAGTAGGGCATGGCGTTGATGGCAGCACCAAGATCGATCAAGCAATGAGGAAATTGAGCCTTACCTATACCGCATGTGACCGTGAAAGCCCCTGGGTCTCTACCCTTTCCCGGTGGTGACTTGTGGCTCGTAGTGAGGGAACGCTCTATCATGGGTCCATTCTGCTTGGGCAACTCCTCCGATCTATCTACAACGGCGCCAAAATTTGACAGGCCCTTGTCGTGAGGTACCAAATCAAACTTAAATTTATAAGTGTCCACTACTAGGCTTCACTACAAAGTTAGCAAGCGGCAAGTAGGGGTCGAACCCAAAGGAGCCAGTCTGTTACTTGTTGCTCAAAAAGATAGTAAAGTAAATGGTTGGGGGGTTTTGAAAAAGGGTTTTTTTGAATGTAAGTACAAGTGCAAAAAGTAAAGACAAGGGATTGTGATCAAGAGAATGGAATTCGGTCTAGGAGCCTTTGTTGTAGCTCAACTCATCATTGACCTCTAATGATCTATCTAGCTTGTCATCATCAATCATAATCACCTCCATCATGCTAACATTTCCTTTTGGATTTTGAACGATTTGTGAGGGAAGACGTCCGGACTCTTTTGTGAGCTCGGATACTGTGGTAGCAAGTTGAGAGATTTGCTTTTGGATTTCGGCTATTTGACCATCGGTCTTGGCTTGATTTTGCTGGATCATGGCTGAGTGTCGCTCAATGGTGGCATTCATATGCATATTACTTGCAGCCAACTCCTTCATCATGTCCTCCAAGGACTAATTTTGTCCAACCGAGCTTGGACCGCCTTGATTGGGACTTGGTCCCGGCCGGTTTTGTGTAGGTCCATTTTGTTGAAATTGACGATGAGGAGGCTTATAGACTTGAGGGGTAGCTTGAGGAGCGGCTTGTTGATGGTGTTGATGATGAGACGGTTGAGTGAAGTCCCTCGGAACGCTATGGCGCCAAGTCTCACCGGACGGTCCTTATCCATAAGGGCGACTAGGTCCGGCTCGGTTTTGGTACCCTTGATAGTCCCCCACGGCATTCACCTCCTCATGGCCCTCTTCTAGCAACGTCGGGCTAGAATCCGTCTTGTGGTCTAGAGCCCCACAAAACTCACATGGCTTAGTTTTGGCCGCCAGTTCCCTTCTCATCAAATGCATCATCATTTCCTTCATTTGTTTCATATCCTCGGAAAGATTGCTCATAGGGACCTCGGCTTTAGCCACATTTCTAGTTCTAGCGAACTCCTCTTGGCGGCTATTAGCTTCCTCAAAACGTGCATTTTTGGCCACTTTCACTATCAAGTCCCTTATCCCTCTCAATGTAAGACTAGCCATTGATCCTCCAGCCGAGGCGTTCAACAACATCTTGTCTAAGGGCTTGAACCCATCCAACAAATACTCAACTAGGAGCTTCTCGGGAAGCCCTAGATTACAACAACTCCCCTCGAGTTGGTTGAAATTCTCAAGATAGTCGTACATCGACTCATTCGGCCCTTGTTTCAACTCTTGCAATTGCCTCCTCACTAGTGAGGCTCGGCCAATGGGGTAGTACTTGGCCAAAAACTTTGCTTGCATTTGGGTCCAAGACTGAATACTACCCGAGGGCAAAGAGAGAAACCAATCAGTGGCCGAGTCCATTAGAGAGAAATAGAAGGCCTTCAACTTGAAGTCATCTACTTCTACTCCATGGGGCTTGAGATTTTGACATGTTCCATGAAAACGTTTGAGATGGGAAACAGCGGACTCTCCTTAAGTACCCGCGAACTTAGGCAAATTGTGCACAACTCCGGTGCTAACCAATATATCCTCTAGTTCTGGGCTCTCATAGATACACCAAGATTGGTTTCTAAAGTTAGGAGCCGATAGTTCCCCCATGGTGGGTTCTTGGTAGAACACATTCTCAAAGTTTTCATATTGCGCTCTTGGGGCGCGTTGTTAAGGTTGAGGCCTAAGCGGGGGTATAACCTGTTGCCTCGGATCCATTCGAGCTTGGTCCTCGGGCAACCCTTGGTTTCTCTCGGCCGCTTGCCTTTGCCTCATTTCTCGAAACAAGTTCTCCGGGTTCTCATAGAATGGAGGAATCCCGTCGTTTTGTTCCATGTCATTGTTTACCACATCTTCATCAAAATGATCACTATGATGAGACATGGTTCACAATGTCCAAGCACTAAGAGAAACAAAAAGGTAAAAACAAGAACAACTTTCAATGATTTAACTAAATCCCCGGCAACGGCGCCAAAATTTGATAAGCACTTGTCGTAGTGTGCAAATCAAATTTAATATTTATAAGTCCACCACTATTAACTCACTAGTAAACTAGTAGAGCGGCAAGTAGGGGTCGAACCCAAGGGAAATAGTTCAAATACTTGTTGTTCTTTTGCGAAATGAAAAGTAAAGTAAAGACAAGTTGGGGTTTTGAAAATGGTTTTGAACATGTAAGTAAAGAAAGTAAATGCAAGAGGATTGTGATCAAGAGAATGGAATTCAGTCTAGGGGCCTTTAGTTGTAGCTCAACTCATCATTGACCTCTAATGATCTATCCTTGTATCCATAAGTGTGGGTTAGTTCCATTTCAAGACAAAAACCCTAAAGTAAGGCCCTTTCGAGCGCATACACCACAATCCATTCCTTTTCAAGACTTGGATTTCTAGTGCGAACAAGTTTAATAACCCCTTTCAAGGTGTACTAGACTAGGTGCAAAAGCTTGTTTCACTTTTCAATGACAACAAGCACAATGGAGGTAGTGAACCCACACGGCTAAACCTTGCCCTTTCAAGCCTTAGTTTAGCCTAGGTATTCATTCCCAAACCATTGGCACATGACTAGCAAATGAATACAAGGAAGCATTAAGATCAAATTCTCAAAGCCTTGCTACAGCACTAGGGATCCCCAAACCGAATTGTGAAGGTTTTAGCCACTCATATTCATGAAATGAATATGAGAACTAAGGGAATCACAATCGGAATTTAGGCTCAACCTAAACTGTGTAGTGTGGAATGTAAATTGCGTAATGTAAGAAGAGAAGGAGTAGAGAGATGTTGGATTTCTTTCAAGCCAACTGACAAGAGTAACAACTATGGAATTTTAGAGTAGATTTTCGAATAGATTACACAAGGCCAAGGGGTTCTATTTATAGGAAATGAGCTAGGCTTTCTCTTGTCTTGGGCTCCAAGTTTGGAGTGGAAGTAGCCAAAATGGCTTGGCATGAGCCAATGATGAGATGCTTCTAGAATCATCAAGGCACTCTTGCTCTGGAAGTAGTCGAAATGGATTGGCATGAGCAAATAATAAGATGCTTCTAGAATCATCAAGATTTTGGAAGTAGGCTAGGTTTGGCTTGGGCTCACGTGTGGCCCAATAATGCCTTGTGGTGATTTTGGCCTTAAATGCCATCTTTTAAGCCCGATTCTTCTTTAGACTCCAAAAGGCCCTGAAATGCAAAACGACATTAACAAGCATATGTTCTTATGATCAAATGTCGTATTTGGTGTGTTTTGTTGACTCGATGAATCGTATAAATACGACTCATCAATCCACCAGAATGATTCTCCGTGAGAATCAGTGCCTTCTCCCGAATGCGCAGGTTGAACAGTTGTGCTTGAACCTTCAGCTTGTTCCACGATCAATCTGCTGAGCACCAGTGCAGATTGAATCCGAACGCCTTCGAGTAACCAGTGACGGTTAGCTCTCCAGCCGAGCGTAGTGAATAACCAGTTACGATTATGTCACCGCCTAAATCCTCCACCTTCCTTCAATGAGTATGAGCGTGATAAGTTTCTCCGTGAGTGCTACTAATAACCGAGTATTAGCACTCCTTAAATAGGGCGGAAGAAACCCTAGAATGATTAGGGTTTCCGGACATAAACCGCCTCTCATCATTAGGAAATCTTTCCTAATATTTCGTGTGTATCTTAGAAGATAATTCTCTTTGTGAATCTGTAACATCGATTTAGGAATCTTCGAATATCTTCATAGCATTGAAAGCTTCATACGCAAGCAACCGACTTGAGACACGCCTTCAATTATCTTTAAGCACCGACTTGCCATTTCTGATATCGGAGATATATTCTTGCAAAGTTGTGCTGCGTCGGTCTTCGTCGGTTGAAACAATTTTCCAAATCTAAATTTGGAAATAACCAACTTCTGTCCTTGGATGTGCAACCGCCTTGCTCTTCCAACGGTCGGCTAGGTTTCCTAATTTGAATTAGGAAACATCCATCTGTCTTGAACTTGATCCAGGGACACTTGTCTTAACTAGACTAGAACATCAGCTAGAACAACTATTCTAAGTTTTGCCAAACTACATGCCATAAAACTAACACATTCCATCATTAATAAACCTCCATATTTCCCTACATCCATCTCATTTCACTCTCACTTTACCGTATTATCCATACACTTTCCACCGTTTTCCATCTTTGTTCTACTTCCGCTGCGTAACTATAGGATTCGGTGAGCTTCGGTTCCCGAACTTCTAACATCAATAAAGATTAAATGGATTAGCAATTTTATCAATTGAAAAAGAAATGTTACAAGAAATTGATTACGAAGATCTAATAAACAATTTTGTTTCTCAAAAAGCTAGAAGAATAAAATTTAATTAAATATATTTCGCAAAAAGAATAAATAGCTAGTATCAATGCTTTCACTTGTGGTATATGATAACATCAATTGAATTAAACAAAGTGCTTTGAACCAAGGTTTGTTTTCCTCTTCCTTTTCTTTCTCCCATTATCACTTTATTCACACTATGACATACTTGTTTGATTTTGTTTAGCTTTCGTGCAGGTAATCATGACAGAATAAAGATCACATGAGAAGTGACATGTTTGGTGAGAAATGAGAACTAATCTCATCCATTCATTTTTGTAATCAATGACTAGGATTAAATAGAATTAATTTTACATTATTCGTAACTTTTCAAAGGATTATGCGTAGCATTACATTATTCGTAGCTTTTCAAAGGATTATGTGTAGCATTATGTATGTAAATGCTACGCATCATCCTTTGAAAAGCTACGAATAATATAATGTTACGCATAATCCTTTGAAAAACTACGAATAATGTAAAGTAATTCTATTTAATCCTAGCCAGTGATTACAAAGATGAATGGATGAGATTAGTTCTCATTTCTCACCTAATATGACACTTCTCACCGGAACCGAACTCAATCATGACATGCCACTAATACGACCTTGGTTATAAATTTTGGCTCCTCATTTTGATGACAGCCTTATGCTTCATATCCTGTTTCCTTTTGCCTCGCTTGTCTCCTTGTGTAAGGTTTTTTAGATTCATTTTAATAGAAATATTGTTTCAGCCATAGTTTCTTAACTAATCATCAAATAAGGCTTCATTTTTTATTTCGCTTTAGGCCTCATTTACTCTTGAGTCGTGCCTGTGGGGCTAGAGAGGAAACCAATTATAGTGGCGCAACTCTGTGTTGGGGCTAAGCATGTGGGAGGTGCACATGAAGCGAGGCGGCTTCACGAGCTTGGAGAGAGGTTGAAGCAGGCGTTATTAGGTTGGAAATAATAAGGCGTCTATTGTCCGCCATTGTCGTGGTTAGGTCGAAGAGAAGCATAGAGTCTCGGAGAGTCGTTCTTGATCGATTGAATTTGTAGGGATTTGTGTGTTTAGAGATTAGGTCGTGTGATTTGCACGAGAATAACGTGATTACGGTTATATTTGATATTTTTGTTTGCCCAATTTTCTCTATAGGTCTCATTAATCGTGAAATAATTACAATTTTTAAAACAAAGCTCATTCAATTCTGGTCCTAAATTGATTAGGATGGATGAATGTGACAGTTTCTCATTTTTCACCGAAAAACGCCTTTTCAATCTCATGGGATCCCAACTCTTTTTTATAAATATAGTTATCAAAATTTTAAAAATAAAATTTTATTTTGTAAATTTTTATATGTTTTTATTAGTAATTATTTAATTAAATTTTATTCAAACATTATTTTATAAATGTTCATTAAATGAAAATTATATTTAACTTAGCTTAGAGTTTATTTTAGGTGAGTATAATTTAACTTATTTTAGTTTGTCTTTGGTGAGCTTAGTATTTTTTTAAGTTTTGTTTAAATGAACTTAATTTGTATTAATTTAATTTATTTGACTTAGAAATAAACTCAAAAGAACAGGCTATTCCCTGATCCGTTACACACAAACAAACACAAATAATCGATGAAGAACGAAATAAAATAAAACACACAGATTTATAATGGTTCACTGAAATTGAGCTACGTCCACTCTTCACTGTAGCTTTCACTATAATGATTTGATGGTGTTTACAGGATGTATGTTTGTCTCACTCACTCTCACAACTCAACACGGAGGCTGCGACATACAAATGGAAGAGAAAGCTAGGGCAACACTATAAAAGTGAAATCTCTAAAATGCTCTTCTCTAATTTGTCTCCACATCTCAACAATCTCCCACTTTGAGACAAATTTCAACCATCAGTTTAAAGTGCAGCCGCAACTAACTTCATCATCCAAGAAGTTCAACTGAAGCTGCGCACAGCTTCAGCTTCTCATTCGGAACAACCTTTGTTAGCATATTGTTGGGCTATGAAGCCTGATAACCAAAAGCCCATATGTCTTTAGTGGCGGCTAGGGTTTTAGCTGTGCAACATGGCTAGGGTTTCGTTAGGGTTTCATTCTTGCCCTATATAAACCTGGTCTGAGTATTGTAATTGTATCTCATCATCATAGTGAAAATCTCCTGGCTTGGTAGTGCCCCCAGACGTAGTCACATTCGGTGGCGAACTGGGTATCAAATCCTTGTGTTCTTTATTGTTGTTTTCTTTCATTACCGCTTTAGATCCTAACAACTGGTATCAGAGCCGAGGTTCTAGCAGTCGCGATGGGAGATGTAAGACAACCAGTGGAGAAATTTGACGGATCGGATTTCGGATTCTAGAAGATGTAAATCGAAGACTACCTATACGGTAAAGATTTACATCAGCCTCTAGATGAAAAGCCGAGGGACATGAAGGATGAAGAATGGAAGCTGTTGGACAGAAAAGCAATGAGTGCGGTCCGGCTGTCGCTGTCCAGAGAAGTTGCACACCATACAGTGAAGTCAAAGACGACGAAGGAGATGATGGAGACTTTATCGGCGATGTACGAGAAACCATCAGCATCAAACAAAGTCAATCTGATGCGGCGGTTGTTCAACCTAAGAATGGTAGAGAGCACGACGGCGACAAAGCACTTGAGCGAGTTCAACATGACGATCGCACAACTGAACTCCGTTAAAATTGAGTTCGGTGATGAAATAAAGGCCTTGATTTTACTATCCTCATTATCTGAAAGTTGGAGCGGGACGGTTACAGCCGTTAGTGCCTCAGCTGGGAAGGCAAAGCTTGAGCTGGATGAAGTCAGAAACCTGATCGTTAGTGAAGAGATTCGCGGGAGAGAGTAAGGCTCTAGTTCCGGTCTAGCTTTGAATGCTGGAAATAGAGGCAGATCTGAGTCAGGTCGAAGGTGCAGCGTGGCAGGTCAAAGTCCAGAGGGAAGGACAAACAGGCCAGAGATAAAAGCAAGGTGAAGTGCTGGAAGTGTGATGGAGTGGGTCACTACAAGAGTGAGTGTAAGGCACAGTCAGCAAACGCAGCCACTGAAGAAATTGCAGAGGCACTAATTCTGAGTGTGAGTAGCCCATTGGAGTCTTGGGTGTTAGACTCTGGAGCATCGTTTCATTCCTGTAGTAATGCTGACATAATGAAGCATTACAGATCTGGAGATTTCGGGAAGGTTTATCTCGCTGATGATGAACCATTGGAAGTCGTGGGGAAAGGAGATGTCCATATAAAAGCTCCAAACGGGTCAGTGTTGCACCTGCATGATGTCAGACATATTCCAGACTTGAAGAGAAACTTGTTGTCAGTTGGCCAGTTGGATGACGAAGGCTATGCAGTAACTTTCGATTGTAGTACTTGGAAGATAACCAAGGGTTCCATGGTGATAGCTCGAGGCAAGAAAGAGGGGACGTTGTATATGACAAGCAACCTCCAAGAAAGCATCGTTGTTGCAAGTGTGAAAGGTGATGCAGATTTGTGGCATTCTCGTCTCAGTCATATGAGTGAGAAAGGGATGAAGGTCTTATGCTCGAGGGGTCTGCTACCTGGTCTCAAGTCTGTTGAAGTCAGATTATGTGAGGACTGCGTCTTCGGGAAGCAGAAGAGAGTCAGTTTCTCAAGAGGTGGCAGGACGTTGAGAAAGTAGAAGCTGGAGTTGGTCCATAGCGACTTATGGGGGCCAGCACCTGTTACATCCCTTGGTGGAGCATCATATTATATGACCTTCATTGATGATTGCACAAGGAAGGTATGGGTTTATTTTCTGAAAAATAAATCTGATGCGTTTGATGTTTTCAGAAAGTGGAAAGCCCTGGTAGAGACTGAGATAGGTGTTAAAGTGAAGTGTCTGAGATCTGACAATGGTGGAGAGTATGAGCTGCGAGAGTTCAAGGAGTATTGTCCAGCGAATGGAGTTCGTATGGAAAAAACTTTGAAGTGAACTCCACAGCAGAATGGCGTCGCAGAACGTATGAACAGAACTCTGAATGAACGTGCTAGGAGCATGAGATTGAAGTTTGGACTTCCGAATATGTTTTGGGCAGAAGCAGTTAACACTGCAGCTTACCTGATTAACAGAGGACCATCAGCTCCGTTAGAGAATGGAATTTCATAGGAGGCTTGGAGTGGCAAGGAGGTAAATCTGTCATTTCTTCGTATTTTCGGATGTGTTGCATATGTTCACATACCTACTGTTGAAAGAAGTAAGCTGGATGCAAAGTCTGTTAAGTGTACATTTATTGGATATGGTGGTGATGACTTCGAATATCGGCTTTGGGATGAGCAGAATAAGAAAATTATTCGTAGTCGAGATGTCATATTCAATGAGCAGGTACTGTATAAAGACTTGACAGGTGCATCAGAAGCTGGCAGCTCAGAAACTGAGATGATTGATTTAGATATTTCTAACTCGGGTGGGAGTATGACGGTTCCAGATGACCATGAGGTTGATGAGGAGGATGAACCGAATTCACCAGAAGTTCAGCTGCAAAGATCCAGTAGAGAGCACAGATCACCAGATAGATATTTGCCTTCTATCTTCTATCTGTTATTAACTGATAGTGGTGAACCAGAATGTTTTGCAGAAGCGTCTCAGGGAAAACATGCAGATCAGTGGAAGCTAGCAATGGACGATGAGATGAAGTTATTGCTTACAAACGAGACATGGGAGCTAGTTGAGCTTCCACGATGCAAGAAGGCGCTGCATAACAAGTGGGTTTACAGAATTAAGGAGGAGGCGAATGGAAGTAAGCGTTACAAGGCAAGATTGGTTGTGAAAGGATTTCAGCAGAAATACGGTATAGATTACACTGATGTTTTCACTCCTGTTGTCAAGATGACTACTATACGGCTTGTGTTGAGTATGGTTGCAGCTAAAGATCTTGAGTTACAGCAGCTAGATGTGAAAACAGCTTTTCTTCATGGTGACCTGGATGAAGAAATTTATATGAACCAACCAGAAGGCTACTTGTCAAAGGGTAACGAGTTGCTGGTGTGTAAACTGAAGAAGAGCTTGTACGGTTTGAAACAAGCTCCAAGACAGTGGTACAAGAAGTTTGATGGGTTTATGCACGAAGTTAAGTTCGTGAGGAGTGAGGCTGACCATTGCTGTTATTTCAAGAAGTTGGATGACGGCTATATCATATTGCTATTATATGTTGACGACATGCTGATAGCAGGTTCCAGTGCTCGGGAGGTGAGTAAGCTGAAGAAGAAGTTATCCAAATGGTTTGCCATGAAAGATCTGGGTGAGGCGAAGCAGATTTTGGGAATGCGAATTGAATGTGACAGAAAGGCAGGAAAGCTGCATCTCTCGCAAACTGAGTACATCAAGAAGATTCTGGAGAGGTTCAGCATGCAAGATGCAAAGCCGGCCAAGATTCCATTGGGTAATCAGATTATACTTTCAATTAGAGACTCACCGAATAACCAAGAAGAGCGTGACTACATGCAGAAGACTCCATATGCATCAGCAATTGGCAGCTTGATGTATGCGATGGTGTGTACTAGGCCAGACATTGCACATGCGGTGGGAGTAGTGAGTCGGTTCATGGGCAATCCAGAGAAAAAGCATTGGGAAGTGGTAAAATGGATCTTGAGGTACTTGAAGGGGACCACTGAGCATGCCTTGTGTTTTGAAGGCAAGAAAGTTGAGTTAGCAGGATATGTTGATGCAGATTTGGCATCAAGTGATATTGATAAGAGGAGAAGTACAACCGGATATGTCTTCACATTGGGTGGTACTGCTATCTCTTGGGCGTCAAAGTTGCAGAAGATTGTTGCTTTGTCTACTGCTGATGCTGAATATGTTGCAGTGACTGCGGCTAGTAAGGAGATGGTGTGGCTACAAAATTTCTTGCGTGAATTGGGAAAGGAGCAAGGGGGTAGTACTCTTTACAATGATAGTCAGAGTGCCATCCACTTGGCCAAGAACCCTGCATTTCATTCGAGGACCAAGCATATAGAGCTGAAGTATCATTACATACGCCATCTACTGGAGAAGAAGATCTTGCAACTAATGAAGATTGATGGAAGTAAAAATCCTGCTGACATGTTAACTAAGGCTGTGACCTTAGAGAAGTTGAAGCTATGCATGGCTTCAACTGGCCTTGGAACTTAAGGTGAAGGCCTGGCACTACCAACGTTCATAGGATGATGAATGAGGAGATGACGACGATTATGATTGGAATCAGGCTCCAGGTGGGAGATTGTTGGGCTATGAAGCCTGATAACTAAAAGCCCATATGTCTTTAGTGGCGGCTAGGGTTTCAACTGTGCAACATGGCTAGGGTTTCGTTAGGGTTTCATTCTTGCCCTATATAAACCTGGTCTGAGTATTGTAATTGTATCTCATCATTATAGTGAAAATCTCATGGCTTGGTAGTGCCCCCAGACGTAGTCACATTCGGTGGCGAACTGGATATCAAATCCTTGTGTTCTTTATTGTTGTTTTCTTTCATTACCGCTTTAGATCCTAACACATATCTGCTGGATTTTGACTCCCTGGAATTTTCTCAAGTACTAAAACTCCATCTTCCAAAGCCGATCTAATGAAGTGATATCGAAGTTGTATGTATTTTGTCCGAGCATAATAAACAGGATTCTTCGCAAGATGGATGACACTCTGGCTATCACAATTCAACAGACTTCCCTTGTGATCTTGATTCAACTCTTGCAAAAAATATTGTAGCCATATTATCTCTTTTGCAGCTTCAGTGACTGCAACATATTCAGCTTCGCAGTTAGAGAGAGCTACTATTTTCTGCAATTTCGAAATCCAACTAATTGCAGTACCTCTATATGTGTAAATATATCTAGCTGTGCTCTTTTTGATGTCAATGTCGCCACCATTATCTGCATCGACATATCCCTGCAACCCTAACTTGGAATTTTGAAAACACAATGATAAACTTGAGATGCCTTTCAGATACCTGAAAATCCACTTCACAGCTTCTCAATGCTATCTTCTTGAATTACTCATAAATCTGCTAACAACTCCCACTGAATATGCGATATCTGGCCTGGTAAAAACTATCGCGTACATCAAGCTGCCAATAGCAAATGCATAAGGAATTTTATCCATATACTTCATCTCATCTTCAGTAACAGGAGATTGGTCTTTAGACAGCTGAAAGTGACTAGCCAAATGAGTACTGACTGGTTTCGAATCATCCATGTCAAATCTCTTGATGACCTTCTTCACATATTCTTCTTGTGAAAGCTTTAGACACTCTTTATTTCTGATGATCCGCATCCCAAGAATTTTCTTTGCGACTCCTACATCTTTCATGGCAAATTCCTTCGATAATTTTTTTTTGAACACATCAATCTCAATCCAGTTTGCTCCCGCTATTAACATATCGTCAACATAAATAAGTAAAATTATGTAAGAATTTTATACCTCTTTATGTAACAACAATGATCTGCCTCACATCTTGAGAATTCAGCTTTCTTCATAAAGTTGTCAAACTTCTTATACAATTGCCATGGAGCCTATTTTAATCCATACAAACTCTTTTTCAGCTTGCACACCAACTTCTCCTTCCCTTTGACCTCAAAACCCTCAGGCTGCTTTATGTAAATTTCTTCGTCTAAATCACCGTGAAGAAAAGCTGTTTTACATCCATTTGTTGAAGATGTACATTTTCTTTCGCTACCAATCCGAGAACAGTTCTGATTGTCACCATCTTCACTACTGGGGAAAAGATTTCAGTGTAATCGATACCTTCTCTTTGCTGAAATCCTTTTGCAACGAGCCTCGCCATATATCGTTTACTCCCATTATGTTCGTCTTTAAATCAATAAATCCATTTGGTATGCAAAGCTTTCTTTTCCGGAGGCAACTCTGCTAATTCCTATGTTTTATTTGACAACAACAACTCCATCTAATCTTTCATAGCCAACTCCCACTTATTTGATTCATTGGATTTTACAGCTTCCTCAAAACATTCTGGTTCGCCTCTATCGGTAAGAAGAATGTAATTGAGGAATGGAGAGAACCTCTAAACTTGTTTGCTAGGCCTGGTTGACCTGCGCACTTCCATAACTGGTGTTTGTGGATTTATCTCAAATGTCTCATCTTCATCAACATTTTGACAGCTTTGTTCCTGAGCTACACTCTCTTCAGCTGCTGACTGACTTTGTTGCACCGCATATGTAGGAATATCTCTCAGCTCAACTGTTGCAAATTTTTTGAAACTTTGCTGCAATTTGTCCTTGTACATAATTTTGTGGTGAAACACGACATTCCTGCTGCGAATAATCTTTCGATTTTTGTCATACCGAAATCGATAACCAAACTCAGTGTCACCAAAGCCTATGAAATAACAGTTTTGTGCTTTCGCATCCAGCTTATTCCTCGCAGCTGCATCAATGTGAACATAAGCCAAACAACAAAACACCTTTAAAAATGATAAATTTACCGTTTTCCACTCCAAACCTCCTCTGGAATTCTAAAATTCAACGTAACGGATGGTCCTTTATTAATCAAATAAGATGCAGTGTTGATCGCATCTGTCCAAAACACTTTGGGAAGTTCAGCACGTATTCTCATACTCCGTGCTCTCTCGTTCAATGTTCGATTCATACGTTGTGCTACTCCATTTTCTTGAGGCTTTTCAAGAATAGTCTTCACCATTTTAATCCCGTTATTAGCACAATATTTTTTGAATTCCCCATCAACATATCTTCGCCGTTATCAGACTTCAAGCACTTCAATTTCAGATTCGTTTCATTCTCAACCATAGCTTTCCACTTTTTGAATACAGCAAACACATCTGACTTATTTTTCATAAAATACACCCACAGCTTTCTTGTTTAATCATCAATAAAAGTCACATAATAATGTGATCCTCCAAGAGAAGAGACTGGTACTGACCCCCACACATCAATATGTACTAACTCTAGCTTTTTAGATTTCAACTCTTATCCTGCACTTGAAAAACTAACTCGCCTCTGTTTTCCAAGAACACAGCTCTCACACAAATGATGATCCACACATTTCAAATCAGGAATCATAACGTTTGCAACAAGCAACTTCATTCCTTTTTCGCTCATATGCCCCAATCTATAATGCCACAATTCTGCCTTCTCTAAGCTTTCTATAACAACCATATCGCGACAGCTTATTGTCATATAAAGAGTACCAGTTTTCTGACCCCGCGCAACTACCATAGCGCTCTTCGTCACTTTCCACGAATTATTGCGTATCCATTGCTATCAAGCTTCCCCACATAGATGAGATTACGCATCAATTTGGGTACATGTCTAACCTTTGTGAGCTTCCCCACATGCCCGTTTGACATCTTTAAATTAACATCTTTAATGCCGATAATTTCTAGAGGCTCACCATCTTCTAAATAAACTTTCCCATGATTTCTAGCAACATAATTTTCCATTATATCGCGATGTGCACTAGTGTGGAAGGATGCTCCCGAATCAAGTATCCAAGAGTCTACAGGACTATCAACAGATAACAACAACGCATCATGAATATCTTCAGCTGCAGCATTGGCTATATCTCCTCTATTGTCATCGTTCTTTTTTTCCTCCCTTTTTGGTGCTCTACAAAACCTCTCGATGTGGCCTGATTTTCCGCAGTTCCAACACTCAAAATTTTGCCTAGGTCTAGACTAATGCCTGTCAATCCTCGATTTTGACATGCCTGTATTTCTGTTGAATTTTATGTCTTTCATTATGCCTCTATTTTCCAAGTTCAAGGCTGCGGAATTTGTCGATGCTTCACCAGAATCTATTCTTCGCACCTCCTCGACAAGAATACGATCTCTAACATCAGTAAATTTCAGTTTAGCATTTTGAAAACAATTGCTAACCACTGCTCTCATAGGTTCCTAACTGTTCGGTAGAGACGCCAGCAAAATAAGCGCTTGAACTTCTTCATCAAAAACAATCTTCACATACGATAATTGATTGACAATTGTGTTGAATTCATTCAGATGCGCTGCAACAGAACCACCTTCACTTATCTTCAAATGAAAAAGTTTTTTCATGAGAAAAACCTTATTGTTTGCTGAAGGCTTCTCATACATTATCGATAGAGCATCTATCAAACCGTTGGTGGTTTTTTCTTTATCTACATTGTGAGCCACGTTCTTTGACATCGTCAAACGAATAACTCCTAAGACCTGTCTATCGAGAAGTTTTCATTTCGTCTCATCCATCTTCTCTGGCTTTAGAGATAAAAGCAGGTGAAGCTTTCGGTGTTGGGTTAATTTTGTAACTTAACCAATTATGTGGGGTCACACAGGTAAATAAAATGAATGTGTGTGATATCATTTAAATCAACCTAACCAAAGTGATCAAGTTGTGATTTATATTGACTTATGGGTATAATGTCATAAGGGTTATTGTGTAGATACCATTAGGGAATTATCTTTCTATGAGAGGCGGAAAGGTAATTATGAAAATAGTGGTTGCCCTAGCACACCACTATTTATATGGGTTATGGTCCCCGGTCCACCACATCTTAAGACGATCGCTTTACTTGCCCTCTCGGTGGAAAAATATGAGAGGACTCTGGTGGCAAAATTGGAAGATCTAATCTGGTGTACTCATGTGCACATCTGTTTCAGAAGTCACGCTTCCGCATATTCAAGGTACGTTCTCTTTAATCTGAGTTGAGTTTATGATCCTGGATGTATTACTGTTTTCATTAGTAATTTATTTCTAACATTCGGCCATACAAATAATCTTCAATCTGCATTTTCCAAAACGCATAATCTGTACCGTCAAATCTCACAATACCGTGTGTCGAAACAACTTTACTCGCCATCAATTTCTAAACACAACCAACAACTTCTGATACCAGTTGTTAGGATTAGAACCCTGATCTGTTTCACAAAAACAATCGATGAAGAACGGAATAAAATAACAGACACACATATTTATAGTGGTTCACTCAAATTGAGCTACATTCACTCTTCGTTGCAGCTTTCACTATAATGATTTGATAATGTTTATCGGATGTATGTTTTCTTCACTCACTCTCACAACTCAACAAGGAGGCTGCGACAAAGAAAAACCTAAGGCAACACTATAAAAAATAAAGTTTCTAAAATGTCCTTCTCTAATTTATCACCACATCTCAACATTAATTATATTCACAAATTGCTTCTTTCCATTGAATTGGACCTTTCTATCCTAACCCGGGTCACACACTCACACTGCCATGACATTGCATAAAATATCTCTTGCGTGATTTTCCAATTTCTGGTCAAGGATTTGAAATTTATGATTCTAGGCTGCTACTTTTTCCTTGTAATGACCCAGAAAACTCCACTCAACTTCCATAGGGTCTTCTGAGACAGTGACTTCATTTTTGAAAATTATAACTTGGAAAAAGGACTTTCTGAGAGGCCCGGTTGATGCCTGAATTATAACTGACGAGAACCTCAACAACCACACTTAGTTTTTTGTCTTTTGATTTCAAAGAAAGGGCAATGCCTATAAACAGGCAAGGAAGACACTTGTTTATCATTCAAACACAAAAACAAAAACAAAAAACATAATTCGGAAACAAAGACGAAATAGAGAGGAAGATGCAAGGAAGAAACTTACAATTCAATAAATTTTGCAAGTCAATGGCAGCAGTGTAACAAATTTTCCAAGTATAAATACCTCCTCCATTGCTTGTCCATTCTTGCATCAACAACTATTTATTCACTTGAGAATATGGATTGTCTCACCACCACACACGCTCTTACATGGCTAGCCATTGCCTTGTTCCTTCTCCTGTCGATCTATGTTCGTCGGGGTGGCAGTAAAAAACCCAATCTGCCACCAGGACCGAAGCCGTGGCCTGTGATTGGCAATCTCAATCTCATAGGATCACTACCCCACCAGTCTCTCCACCAACTCTCCCAAACCTATGGCCCCCTCATGCACCTACGCTTCGGCTCCTTCTCTGTCGCCGTAGCGTCCTCTGTTGATATGGCTAAAACATTCCTCAAAACCCATGACCTCAACTTTGCTGGAAGACCCAAAATTGCAGCCGGTAAATACTTAACATACAATTATACAGACATAACATGGTGCTCTTATGGTCCGTATTGGAGACAAGCCAGAAGAATGTGCTTAATGGAGCTCTTTAGCGCAAAGAGGCTCGATTCGTACGAGTACATTCGAAAGGAAGAAATGAAGGCACTCATAAACAACTTGTACTCAACCTCAACTCGTGATAACAAGGAGGTTCTCATCAAAGACCATCTTTCGACGTTAAGCCTCAATGTGATTAGCAGGATGGTTCTTGGGAGGAAATACATGGACGAGTCAGAAAACGGCGTCGTTTCCCCTGATGAGTTTAAGAAGATGCTTGATGAGCTTTTTTTGTTGGGTGGAGTTTTGAACATTGGAGATTCAATTCCTTGGCTTGATTTTTTAGACCTTCAGGGGTACATCAAGAGGATGAAGAAATTGAGCAAAAAGTTGGATAAGTTCTTGGAACATGTTCTGAATGAGCATGATGAGAGGAGACAAAGCTTGAAGGGAAATTTTGTTGCAACTGATATGGTGGATGTGTTATTGGACTTTGCCGATCATCCTGAGCTTGATGTTAAGCTCGAGAGGGACGGTGTCAAATCTTTCACTCAGGTTTGTATCTGTTGAATTTCGCTAGTTCCTATGTGTCTATATCGTCATAGTGACTCAAAAACTCAAGCTTGGGAGTTACGGTTTTATAAAACTATATAAGCCTACTAATCTATCTTCTCGTTAATGATGTTGGACATTTGTCCAATTGAACAGTATCCATCTTTGTATCGACTAAACTAGTAGTATGAGTATCAACCAATTTGAAATCGATAACTGTGTTAGTACTGAATTACTGATGATACATTATACATGCACACTTTTCTGCATAGGATTTAATAGCAGGAGGCACCGAAAGCTCTGCAGTGACAGTGGAATGGGCACTTTCAGAGCTTCTAAGACGACCTGAAATATTGAAAAATGCAACTGAGGAGCTCGATAGAGTTATTGGAAATGAGAGATGGGTAGACGAGAAAGACATATCCAACTTGCCTTATATCCAAGCAATAGTAAAGGAGACCATGAGGCTGCACCCTGTCGCGCCAATGCTAGTCCCGCGAGAGGCAAGGGAAGATTGCCAAATCGACGGATATGACATACTAAAAGGGACGAGGATTTTAGTCAATGTGTGGACTATTGGCAGGGATCCTAAGGTGTGGGACGACCCGAACAATTTCTATCCTGATAGGTTCATTGGCAAATCCATTGATGTTAAGGGACATGATTTTGAGCTATTGCCATTTGGGTCTGGCCGAAGAATGTGCCCGGGATATACTTTGGGACTCAAAGTGATCGAGTCAAGCTTGGCAAATCTATTACATGGCTTCAAATGGAAAATGCCAGGAAATATGAGCCCTGGAGATCTCAATATGGAAGAAATTTTTGGACTTTCTACGCCTAAGAAATTTCCTCTCACGGTTGCTATCGAGCCTAGACTTCCAAAACATGTATACTGTTTGTGATTAATTAGAGTATGTGCATCAAATTACCTTGTACAAGGGCTTTATTTGTGTTGATTTGCAGCTTACAAATACATAATGTAAACAATGTTGAAAAGGGGATTGCAATAAATCACAATGTTGTATTCATATATTCATTTCTGTTAATGCATGTAAAACTAGAGCAGTGACTACAAAGTACTGTCAATATTTTTATATGACAAATATCAAAAAACTGAATCTTCAAATCGAAGGCTGATTTGGTTGTGGCCGGAATGGTCTGATTTCAGTTTGTAGTCCTGTCTTTGTTTGTGTATTCGTTTTACCTATATCAAAAAAAAATCGAATAATTGTTTGGGATACCTCTGCAGGTGATTCGGGTTCAGAAATGGGAGCGAGCCACCAGCCCCACATTTGTTTCTAAAACTCAGATCTTGGTTTCTCTTCTCGATCTCCTTCTCTAAAATATTCCCGTGTATGTTGAGATATTGTGCTAGTGGAGTATAGAACAATATCTAGAACAACTTATAAGTACATTGCGGAAAATAAACGACACGCAAAGTTGTTATCCAGTTCGGTATTAACGAGCATACGTCTGTGGGTTGTCTCCTTAGCCCGGTAGATAGCAATTCACTAATATTGAGTATTGCGAGTACATGAGCTTACGTTTACATAATCCCTCTTAAACTGCCGGAGCCTCTAATACTCTAGTAATTGCTAACTAGGTCTCCCCTAGATCTGAGCCTCGCCTCCGATTCCACCAGATTGATCCTCCACGAGAATCAGCGCTTTCCACAGAATGCGCAGTAAGAGTAACAGTGCGTATATCGTCAAGTTGTTCTACGATCAGTCTGTCGAGCACTAGAACAGACTGAATCCGAGCGTCGTGATCTTATCGGAATGATAATATCGCCGATCGTTTGCCTCCACCTTCCTTCAGTGAATATGATCGTGAATAATATCTCCGTGAGTGCTGATTTAATCGAATGCATCAGCCCTCTTTGTATATGGGTGCACGATTCCAAATCTGACTTGTTCAGTAAGTCCAACCTCATATGATCTTTAGGAAATCTTTCCTAAAACTTTTAGGAAACAATCCTAAATCTTTGCGCATCTCACTTGAAGATAATCTTCGATATATCTTCAACTTCATTTAAGAAACTCTTCGATTATCTTCTTCGCCAAGTAATCTTCAAGCGCAAGTCTTCCCTAAAAGCTCTCAACCGACTTCTTGATATGCATATGATATTTGAATCCACCGACTTCAATATTTGCATCATATCTTCAATGTGTAACAGCACTGACTTGCCAAATCTATTTTAGGAAACATCCGTTACGTCAAACTTGTTCCACGTCGGTTGTCTCTCTGGCCTTGGACTCTTCCTTGTACAACAGCTTGAACAACTACACATAGTTTTGCCAAACTACATACCATAAATCTAACATTCTCCACTATAAATATCTTATGCAAATTCATAAAATGCTTCAACCATGTCGTTGTCACTTGCCCACGTATATTTGATGGATGTGGCCGCTGACCAAAATACTCTTCATCAGGTTAATGTGTTAATAAAGTGTCCACAACAGCCATATACCTGGCCATCTACATTCTAGTAGGCAATAACATTAAAAAGTACTTCTCATGGTGTGCGACAAATTTAGCATATTCAGCATCATTTTCGTCAATGAAGGATTTGAAGCTAAATACCTGATGCAGGGGTTCGCTATTTTCGTTGAAGTCGTTGCTGATAAAAGCTGCTCGTTGTCGTTGGTACACCAAGTGGAATGGTGATGTTCTAAAGCAAGCAGAAGTCGCGCGCCTAATGCTTGTTGTTATAGGTTTGAACGAGCCAATCAAATTGAAGCTTGAGTTGGCACGGATTGGTTCAGATTTAATCCATCAAACGAAATCCAACGGCTGCTGCTCGTTGTCTCAAGCTGAATAAGAACTCGAGCTGTGTTCGTTAGGGTTCATTCTAATATCATCTTCTTGCTCGAAATTCTCTCTCCCGGTGTAATCTCCAATCAAGATAGCTTAGGGAATCTGGTGTGCGGAAACTACCAACTGTATTCGTGAGTGTGATTGGGAGAATAGCATTCTCGATGTGTGAGTTTCGCTGGTTAAGAGTGTGTAACCGAATACTTGGATTTGATACGACTCGACTGAGATAAATCCCAGAAAGGTCGTATTGGTGAGGAAGTGTGGTGGTGAGATGGATAGTGTTGGATAGTGATACAATGGATCAATGCCCTCCAAGACCTTGTATCAAGGGTCAAGTTCAGCCCCAAGGCGCGATGCCTGAATAACTACGAAACTAAGATAGAAATGAAAAGTACTTTGATTGATTCTTGCTTGAATGAATAAATTGAGAATACAAATGTGTTTATATAGAACTAGGAGAGAAAAAAATGTGTGCCTTTAATGCTAACTTTTCCCTCCAAAACGCCTCATTAATTAGGTGCATGAACCGTGTCCAAGAGGCGCATATGAGCTGTTTCATCCCGCTGGCCACACGACTTGAGTACTTCTCCATGTATGAGTTGGCTTTATCATTTATTGTCATTCCAAACACTTTGGTCGAGCCATATTTCTCAAATTCATCGGTCTTCTCGATGATTCTCGCTATAGGGCCAAACTGGGCGCTCCGGGCCTTGCCAGGGCCCATTTTTGGGACTCCGGCCAAACTTCCTAGAATGTTGCTGGGATACTCCAGGGTCCTTCCCAAGTGATTTGGTGCCTTGGAGAGGTCTTCATGCACCATTGCTAAGTTCGGGGTCTTCGTTGGGTCCTTCAGAGCCTTTGGCGATGCTGGGGCCTTTGGCGTCCTTGGGTCTAGGAACCTGATGGACCACAATTGTATGAATCATAAACACAGTTAAACCCACCAAATTAGACTGTTTGTCTATCTAACTTCGATGTTTTAGTCCCGATACATTTCTACAGGGTATTTCAGAGCTTAGAGAGAATACACGCTAAGGAAGAGCTTTTAGCACAGAAAAGATATCAGGAGACAATCCAAGGTCAAGATCAGACGCTGAATGAAGAAATCTAAAGATCCTGACTTGGAATCATTCAAAACAAATCAAACCAAAGAGAAATCGAAGACAATCCGGAGCTGGAATACACCGATAGTTTTGTGAAAACTGCACAAAACTCACAAGCCACTCTCCTCATGCCACCTAGCCGGCGGCTTTGCCCTCACAATCACCCCTCCTCCTCTCCCACACCACCACATGTCACCCTCTCCTCCTCCCTCACAAAAGCCGCCGGCGGCTTACTATTCCCCCCCATGTGGCGCCATCTCCAAGCTTCTTCGCCCTCCATGTGACAAGTGTCAAGCCCTCCTCCATCCTCCATGCCTATAAAAGGAAGCTCTCCCCTCAAGCCATAAGCATTCACAACACACCACACTCCACTTCTCTCTCTAAGTTTGTTACTTTGTAAAGTTTGGTTTGATATCAATAAAAGTTCAGTTTGTTCTCAAATACTTTAGTTCGATCTTGAGTACTCCTGTTGGTTCTTGAGTACTCAAGTTTTCAGTTACAGTTCAAGAGTTACTCCTGTTTGTTCTTGAGTAATCTCTTTCTCTTCTCTCTTTACTCCTGTTTGTTCTTGAGTATTCTTTTCCAAATCCCCAAGTATCCTAGTTATGATGTCCAACTCCATGGATATTCGTAACTAAACCCTTCATTCGGTTGAAGGGGAGTTTTTGTTTTATAAAATGTTTTACTTCGTTTAGTTTCTTTTCTCTGTATTCAAAACTTGTTCTATGTGCCATTTATAAGGTCAGACTTTCCAAGGTTGAGTGGAAGCTACGAAAGGGCAAAACTCTTCTGTGGGAAGTCGTGAACATACTCGGGTAAGTGGATGCTACGAAAGGGCAAAGCTTATCTGAGAAGTTCGATCTATCTTTAAAATCATTTGGAAACTGGACCAAAGGGACCAAATGGGTGCACAAAAGGCTAAGATACTTCGAAAGGAGGAATTAGTCTGAAGTAGAACAAGGGTTTACAAACAGTGTGGCAAATTGAGCGCTACGAAAGGGCCTCGATACACGTTTGAATACTTAGAAGGGTTACTAAAAGAATGAACAGGATATAATACAAGGCCCCCCCAAGACCGAATACTTCTCTCGCAATTACAAAACCCCCCTGTCTTTACTTTTATTGTTCAATCAACTGCAACCATCAACCGCTCACAATCCGGAGGACTTGCAATTCACGCATCACCCACTGTAAGCCTCCTTTGTATTTTCAGTATTTACTTTTCTGTAATTTACGTTTCAGCAATCAAATCCGCAACCAATCAAAAAGTCACGTAGTTGTTAGCACTAAAACCTCAACCAACTTAAAACACGCTCTCTCGCTAGACAAATCCCTTAAAAGAATAACCTATTCCCCTAATTCCCTTGGGTTCGACCCCTACTTACCAAGTACTACCCAGTAGTATAGTTGCGAGTAGCGGACTATTATAAATTTATTTGCACAAATCGCTCTGACGACAAGCGGTTCTGTCAAATTGGCGCCGTTGCCGGGGAATTAGCAAATGGATAGTTGTTCTTTTTTCTGTTGCACATAATTCACCATGTCATCTTACTACGGCAAAAAGCCTTGGTACGATGAGAAATGTTCCCCACCATCCTTCCAACATGAAATCCGTGAAAAGATCAACTACATTGAGCAATCCCGGGATGAAACATTGGATGAGTACTTACGGTACTTTGATTCCCTTGTGACAAGCTGCCCGCACCATGGATTCACTAACTACGATCTTATTCAAAGATTTCTCGGTGGAATGATACCACACGAGTGGGATAGGCTCAATGAGGCGGCAGGAGGCTCGATCTATGAGTTGACGATGAGTGCTCTTTGGGGCTTGATATATGATTTGGCCGAGGACTCAAGGCTCAGGCAAGAACAACACAATGCGCTTGAGGACATAATAAAAGAGTTGGCAGCTAGCAACCAACGGATAGACGAAAACCAAAGCCGGTCCTTGGAGGACGTAATGGAAGATTTGGTCGCGAGTTATGCGCAAATAGATACAAGAATTCTGCAGAATCAAGCCGAGATTGCAAGGGCAGTAATGGATGTAGAGGCGGCTCTAAAGGAACCAACATTGGAGCCCATAAAGCTGACAGAGGATGAGGACGCATGGATAACTGAGGAAGAGCCTACATGGGATATCACTCCCGAGCCATCAGAAGACTTAGAGCCAGAAATCGATACAGTGTGGGACAAAGAAGAGCCTACATGGGATCTCACTCCCGAGCCATCCGAAGTGATGGACGAATCAGATACAGAAAGCATCGAGGAGGAATCTTCATGGGAACTCACTACCGAAGCGGACGAGGAAATCAAGCCCGGCCCGTTCCTCACTATCAAAGCACCCGAGGCAGACCCGGTCCTCATTATCAATCTGTCCGAGAAAAACCTGGCCCTTGGGGTGGAAGTCCCCCAACTTGTCCCCTCGGGTTGTATAAGGATCACAACCCTTGAAGATGAAGTGATCATTGAAGAGGTGCAAGGCGAGTTGGAGGCAAGGCATGAGCCAAGAAACCAAACAATGAAGCACTCCCTCGCCACAAGCCAACCAAGCAGCCCTGAAAACTCACTCGTACTGAAAAGACCATTCACCTCTGCCGCAAAGAAGAAGGCTTGCAAGGAGCATAACCCAGATGCCAACAGTTCATATACAAAGAAGCGACCAAGATATGGGCCAAAGGAATGGAAGCCCGGATGGAAAAACAAGAAAGCTCGGCTCAAGAAACCTGCGACTGTGGTAAAAGGTCCCTCGCCTTCTCAGAGACAATGGAAAGAGAAACCACCAGATCAATGGGAACAGAACCCGAGTACAACATCCGGCAAGAGGTCAGGAAGAAGCAACACAGGAACGGTGGCAAAGTTTGACCTGAGCCACCCATGGGACCCAAACCAATGAACCACAAACGAGGTATCGTCGAGCCAACGACGTTAAACAAGTGCACTGGTCGGGAGGTAACCCGACACTATCTTACTTTTCTGCACTTTTAATTTCTGTCATTTAAATTTCCAATAAGCGCTCTCACCCACTTTTTGTATAGAAGGAATATCTTTCATGTAGGAATTAAGTTTGGAGCAAGACCGGATCAGCCAGGCAGCTTCCGTGAATTTACCGGGCCTGCGCTGAGAGTTCGAGGCCCCAGCCAGACTCCCTCGATTATCCAGCCTCATGCCATGTCATTTCCACGACACAGTAAAAGGGAGTTCTGTTCTTCTTTTTCCTTAATGTCATTTCCTTCTTTTGTATATATTTGCATGACTTTTGAATTAAGGCACGCCTTCGTTCAAAAGTGTGGGGTGAGAACCATCAGCATGTTTTTCTTTTCTTTTTAAATAGTATCTTTTTGAAAATATGAACTTAAGAATGTGAAAAAGATAGATCATAATTCATGCATCAACCTTGTGAAAATGCAAACTGTTTAAAAACTTAGAATGTAACTTCTCATTTGTCTTTTGTGCCGAGATAAACTAGGGATGTGGAGTTGATAGAAATTGCCCTAGAGGGGCTTGGCAAGCACTTGAAGGATCAGATCAAACTATATGGTTTTCGAAGTCAGTGGAGGCTGCACTTCAGGTTTCGGTGAATAATTGAAGTTAACTCTGCCTTGAAGCATCTATGTAAAAGGCAAGGACGGGAATCAAACCGTCCTCTCTCTAGTCAAAGTAGCCGAGAAAATAGATGAGCGACCCTCATCTTGACCCGCACGAAACAACAAAGATGAGAGGAGCGGGGAGGTATTTCCATATGCTCGCGGGCGATGATTGGACCTCCCAAGAAGGCTTGAGAAAATGGACTAGCAAGTCACAAAGACGCAAAAGCTCGAAGAAGCAAATCAAGAGGCCTCAGGCCCAAAATTGTGAAGGTTTTAACCGAACAAAAGTGAAGAACTCAAAGCGTCAAATCAAAGGCCAAAGGCCAATTCACTATAAAAGGCAGTCCCTCGCCAAAAGTAATCAAAGTACTCAACTCACTGAAACCTGAATCGAATCACGTGCTAGAGAAAGCTACAAGAAAACCATATAGTGCGAGACGATCCCGAAGGTGTAGTCCAGGAGCCTGAAAAGGGCTATCTCCCGAAACATCCGAAATAATTTGCATCTCAGCACGAAGGTACAAGTATCAAGTTTCTTCTACTTATTTACGCAGTTTAATTTAGTAACAAGTAGTAATGCATGAATTAGGAAAAATCGAGTACCACAATCTTATTTTTATATTTTAACCAACTTACTTAGTAACGCCCTTATAAAGCATTGTTCGGGACGAACAACTAAAAGTGTGGGGTTATCTGATGGACCACAATTGTATGAATCATAAACACAGTTAAACCCACCAAATTAGACTGTTTGTCTATCTAACTTCGATGTTTTAGTCCCGATACATTTCTACAGGGTATTTCAGAGCTTAGAGAGAATACACGCTAAGGAAGAGCTTTTAGCACAGAAAAGATATCAGGAGACAATCCAAGGTCAAGATCAGACGCTGAATGAAGAAATCTAAAGATCCTGACTTGGAATCATTCAAAACAAATCAAACCAAAGAGAAACCGAAGACAATCCGGAGCTGGAATACACCGATAGTTTTGTGAAAACTGCACAAAACTCACAAGCCACTCTCCTCATGCCACCTAGCCGGCGGCTTTGCCCTCACAATCACCCCTCCTCCTCTCCCACACCACCACATGTCACCCTCTCCTCCTCCCTCACAAAAGCCGCCGGCGGCTTACTATTCCCCCCATGTGGCGCCATCTCCAAGCTTCTTCTCCCTCCATGTGACAAGTGTCAAGCCCTCCTCCATCCTCCATGCCTATAAAAGGAAGCTCTCCCCTCAAGCCATAAGCATTCACAACACACCACACTCCACTTCTCTCTCTAAGTTTGTTACTTTGTAAAGTTTGGTTTGATATCAATAAAAGTTCAGTTTGTTCTCAAATACTTTAGTTCGATCTTGAGTACTCCTGTTGGTTCTTGAGTACTCAAGTTTTCAGTTACAGTTCAAGAGTTACTCCTGTTTGTTCTTGAGTAATCTCTTTCTCTTCTCTCTTTACTCCTGTTTGTTCTTGAGTATTCTTTTCCAAATCCCCAAGTATCCTAGTTATGATGTCCAACTCCATGGATATTCGTAACTAAACCCTTCATTCGGTTGAAGGGGAGTTTTTGTTTTATAAAATGTTTTACTTCGTTTAGTTTCTTTTCTCTGTATTCAAAACTTGTTCTATGTGCCATTTATAAGGTCAGACTTTCCAAGGTTGAGTGGAAGCTACGAAAGGGCAAAACTCTTCTGTGGGAAGTCGTGAACATACTCGGGTAAGTGGATGCTACGAAAGGGCAAAGCTTATCTGAGGAGTTCGATCTATCTTTAAAATCATTTGGAAACTGGACTAAAGGGACCAAATGGGTGCACAAAAGGCTAAGATACTTCGAAAGGAGGAATTAGTCTGAAGTAGAACAAGGGTTTACAAACAGTGTGGCAAATTGAGCGCTACGAAAGGGCCTCGATACACGTTTGAATACTTAGAAGGGTTACTAACAGAATGAACAGGATATAATACAAGGCCCCCCCAAGACCGAATACTTCTCTCGCAATTACAAAACCCCCCTGTCTTTACTTTTATTGTTCAATCAACTGCAACCATCAACCGCTCACAATCCGGAGGACTTGCAATTCACGCATCACCCACTGTAAGCCTCCTTTGTATTTTCAGTATTTACTTTTCTGTAATTTACGTTTCAGCAATCAAATCCGCAACCAATCAAAAAGTCACGTAGTTGTTAGCACTAAAACCTCAACCAACTTAAAACACGCTCTCTCGCTAGACAAATCCCTTAAAAGAATAACCTATTCCCCTAATTCCCTTGGGTTCGACCCCTACTTACCAAGTACTACCCAGTAGTATAGTTGCGAGTAGCGGACTATTATAAATTTATTTGCACAAATCGCTCTGACGACAAGCGGTTCTGTCAAATTGGCGCCGTTGCCGGGGAATTAGCAAATGGATAGTTGTTCTTTTTTCTGTTGCACATAATTCACCATGTCATCTTACTACGGCAAAAATCCTTGGTACGATGAGAAATGTTCCCCACCATCCTTCCAACATGAAATCCGCAAAAAGATCAACTACATTGAGCAATCCCGGGATGAAACATTGGATGAGTACTTACGGTACTTTGATTCCCTTGTGACAAGCTGCCCGCACCATGGATTCACTAACTACGATCTTATTCAAAGATTTCTCGGTGGAATGATACCACACGAGTGGGATAGGCTCAATGAGGCGGCAGGAGGCTCGATCTATGAGTTGACGATGAGTGCTCTTTGGGGCTTGATATATGATTTGGCCGAGGACTCAAGGCTCAGGCAAGAACAACACAATGCGCTTGAGGACATAATAAAAGAGTTGGCAGCTAGCAACCAACGGATAGACGAAAACCAAAGCCGGTCCTTGGAGGACGTAATGGAAGATTTGGTCGCGAGTTATGCGCAAATAGATGCAAGAATTCTGCAGAATCAAGCCGAGATGGCAAGGGCAGTAATGGATGTAGAGGCGGCTCTAAAGGAACCAACATTGGAGACCATAAAGCTGACAGAGGATGAGGACGCATGGATAACTGAGGAAGAGCCTACATGGGATATCACTCCCGAGCCATCAGAAGACTTAGAGCCAGAAATCGATACAGTCTGGGACAAAGAAGAGCCTACATGGGATCTCACTCCCGAGCCATCCGAAGTGATGGACGAATCAGATACAGAAAGCATCGAGGAGGAATCTTCATGGGAACTCACTACCGAAGCGGACGAGGAAATCAAGCCCGGCCCGTTCCTCACTATCAAAGCACCCGAGGCAGACCCGGTCCTCATTATCAATCTGTCCGAGAAAAACCTGGCCCTTGGGGTGGAAGTCCCCCAACTTGTCCCCTCGGGTTGTATAAGGATCACAACCCTTGAAGATGAAGTGATCATTGAAGAGGTGCAAGGCGAGTTGGAGGCAAGGCATGAGCCAAGAAACCAAACAATGAAGCACTCCCTCGCCACAAGCCAACCAAGCAGCCCTGAAAACTCACTCGTACTGAAACGACCATTCACCTCTGCCGCAAAGAAGAAGGCTTGCAAGGAGCATAACCCAGATGCCAACAGTTCATATACAAAGAAGCGACCAAGATATGGGCCAAAGGAATGGAAGCCCGGATGGAAAAACAAGAAAGCTCGGCTCAAGAAACCTGCGACTGTGGTAAAAGGTCCCTCGCCTTCTCAGAGACAATGGAAAGAGAAACCACCAGATCAATGGGAACAGAACCCGAGTACAACATCCGGCAAGAGGTCAGGAAGAAGCAACACAGGAACGGTGGCAAAGTTTGACCTGAGCCACCCATGGGACCCAAACCAATGAACCACAAACGAGGTATCGTCGAGCCAACGACGTTAAACAAGTGCACTGGTCGGGAGGTAACCCGACACTATCTTACTTTTCTGCACTTTTAATTTCTGTCATTTAAATTTCCAATAAGCGCTCTCACCCACTTTTTGTATAGAAGGAATATCTTTCATGTAGGAATTAAGTTTGGAGCAAGACCGGATCAGCCAGGCAGCTTCCGTGAATTTACCGGGCCTGCGCTGAGAGTTCGAGGCCCCAGCCAGACTCCCTCGATTATCCAGCCTCATGCCATGTCATTTCCACGACACAGTAAAAGGGAGTTCTGTTCTTCTTTTTCCTTAATGTCATTTCCTTCTTTTGTATATATTTGCATGACTTTTGAATTAAGGCACGCCTTCGTTCAAAAGTGTGGGGTGAGAACCATCTGCATGTTTTTCTTTTCTTTTTAAATAGTATCTTTTTGAAAATATGAACTTAAGAATGTGAAAAAGATAGATCATAATTCATGCATCAACCTTGTGAAAATGCAAACTGTTTAAAAACTTAGAATGTAACTTCTCATTTGTCTTTTGTGCCGAGATAAACTAGGGATGTGGAGTTGATAGAAATTGCCCTAGAGGGGCTTGGCAAGCACTTGAAGGATCAGATCAAACTATATATCAGGAGACAATCCAAGGTCAAGATCAGACGCTGAATGAAGAAATCTAAAGATCCTGACTTGGAATCATTCAAAACAAATCAAACCAAAGAGAAACCGAAGACAATCCGGAGCTGGAATACACCGATAGTTTTGTGAAAACTGCACAAAACTCACAAGCCACTCTCCTCATGCCACCTAGCCGGCGGCTTTGCCCTCACAATCACCCCTCCTCCTCTCCCACACCACCACATGTCACCCTCTCCTCCTCCCTCACAAAAGCCGCCGGCGGCTTACTATTCCCCCCCATGTGGCGCCATCTCCAAGCTTCTTGTCCCTCCATGTGACAAGTGTCAAGCCCTCCTCCATCCTCCATGCCTATAAAAGGAAGCTCTCCCCTCAAGCCATAAGCATTCACAACACACCACACTCCACTTCTCTCTCTAAGTTTGTTACTTTGTAAAGTTTGGTTTGATATCAATAAAAGTTCAGTTTGTTCTCAAATACTTTAGTTCGATCTTGAGTACTCCTGTTGGTTCTTGAGTACTCAAGTTTTCAGTTACAGTTCAAGAGTTACTCCTGTTTGTTCTTGAGTAATCTCTTTCTCTTCTCTCTTTACTCCTGTTTGTTCTTGAGTATTCTTTTCCAAATCCCCAAGTATCCTAGTTATGATGTCCAACTCCATGGATATTCGTAACTAAACCCTTCATTCGGTTGAAGGGGAGTTTTTGTTTTATAAAATGTTTTACTTCGTTTAGTTTCTTTTCTCTGTATTCAAAACTTGTTCTATGTGCCATTTATAAGGTCAGACTTTCCAAGGTTGAGTGGAAGCTACGAAAGGGCAAAACTCTTCTGTGGGAAGTCGTGAACATACTCGGGTAAGTGGATGCTACGAAAGGGCAAAGCTTATCTGAGGAGTTCGATCTATCTTTAAAATCATTTGGAAACTGGACCAAAGGGACCAAATGGGTGCACAAAAGGCTAAGATACTTCGAAAGGAGGAATTAGTCTGAAGTAGAACAAGGGTTTACAAACAGTGTGGCAAATTGAGCGCTACGAAAGGGCCTCGATACACGTTTGAATACTTAGAAGGGTTACTAAAAGAATGAACAGGATATAATACAAGGCCCCCCCAAGACCGAATACTTCTCTCGCAATTACAAAACCCCCCTGTCTTTACTTTTATTGTTCAATCAACTGCAACCATCAACCGCTCACAATCCGGAGGACTTGCAATTCACGCATCACCCACTGTAAGCCTCCTTTGTATTTTCAGTATTTACTTTTCTGTAATTTACGTTTCAGCAATCAAATCCGCAACCAATCAAAAAGTCACGTAGTTGTTAGCACTAAAACCTCAACCAACTTAAAACACGCTCTCTCGCTAGACAAATCCCTTAAAAGAATAACCTATTCCCCTAATTCCCTTGGGTTCGACCCCTACTTACCAAGTACTACCCAGTAGTATAGTTGCGAGTAGCGGACTATTATAAATTTATTTGCACAAATCGCTCTGACGACAAGCGGTTCTGTCAGAACCCATGTCACCTTTGCTAGTCACCCTCGGCAGCTGGGTCGAGTCAATCTCGAGGTCCTTCGGCAGGTACCACTCAGGTCTTCGCTCGAAGTCCTCCAAGTAAGGATTCAGTTGGGGCCTCGACTGTGACTTAGCGAACTCGAGGCCTGCACCTTGGGTTGTAACAGGATTCCGGCACGATTTGGCAATTCCAACGCTTGAAGATAGTGCATACCGAGCCTGAGTAACTCATCGTGGATTAGGCATATTGTGCTGAACCACGGGCCTTAAATTGGTGTGTCAATTTCCTTTTAAGTTGAATTTCAGTTTCTAGGGTTCTTGGATTGAATTAGGAATTACTAAACTAACTGATGAGACTGTTAAGTAACTGAGATTCAAACCCCACAGTCGGGAATCAATCTTCAAACCAGAGGTGGGCGGTTAGGGAGGTAACGTACGTGAGGATACTGGCCGAAGTTCAAAGCTGCGTGAAGAGCAGATGCAAGCCAAATGAAAATGGTTAGTACTTTGGATAAGTTGTCCGGAGAGTTACGGTAAAAGTATTTTGGTGTTAAGTCAATATTTTTTCAGTTTAGAACAAAAGTTGTACCAGACCCATTGTTTAGAAAGAACTTTTTTTATAAGGCTTTGTTTAGGAAGAACTTAAGTGAGTTGTATTGTGTTCATACGCGCATATTTATTATATCAGTATACACGTACGAATACAAATATTATGTTTTCTGGATCGTCGATCACAAATGATCAACGGTTCATATTATTTTCGTTACAATTTGGATCCCGTTTAATTATTCCAGTTATATTCGAAATAAGGGTATATTGATCAATTACACATATTTGTTGTTTTGTTACGCATCAATTTTTCAAACGCGGATTCAATAGGTTTCAATAAGATCGCCAAAAGCAAGAACGACGAAATGTCAGGTGGACTTGCAGCGAAATGAGCGGGCCGACTATCCGTCTTCAAGCAACGGTTGTCTAGCTAGATTGCGGCTATGTGGGGCGTTGCTGCTGGTGCCACCACCCTTCGAATCATCCAACGTCAAAAGATTTGGTTGTTGCTGCTGGCACAGTGATATTTTCATCTCAGTACACATATTCTCCTTATTTTCACAAACCTCAAAAAAAAATTTCTTTGTAACTGATAGCTCTAGAATATACGCATTTTAGGCGGCCTCTATGCTTATTGTTTCATTCGTTTTATCACGATTTCACTTGCTATTTAACGCCTTGTGGTTCATTTCAGGCCAATTACAGAGCTTAAGCTGAGAACACAAGTTAGCGTTGATTCTGGAGCAAAACCGAGCATTCTGGTGCTAAAGTGAGCAAAATAGGAGTCGGAGCGCAGAATTCACTTTTTTTGTGCGATCGCACAATAAGTCCAGTCGCATAAAACTTTATGCGATCGCACACCCTGGAGCTACGGTTAGAACATGTGCAGTTGTGCGCTCGCACAAGCTCAAGTATGCGATCGCACAAGAAATCCAGTCGCATAAATACTTGTGCGATCGCACACCCGGAAGCCGAAGTCGCACATGCAGCTAAGGAAAGATATGCGCTCGCACAAGCTCAAGTATGCGATCGCACAAGAAATCCAGTCGCACAAAAATATGTGCGATCGCATCCCACCGACCACCAGAAAAGTTGTGCGATCGCACAATTGCAAATATGCGATCGCATAAGGCGGCAGATGTTATAAAACCCAGAATTTTTAGGGTTTCACGCGTGGCTTTTTGGAGAGAAGTTCTGCACGGATTCCCAGGCGCCGACACTGATTTTGAGAAGGTTTTTGCACGGATTTCGAGGTGGAAAGTTGAAGAAGAAGACCAATCATTGATACTCTCCATTACTCTTGATCCTCCATTGGTTTAGAAGCTCTAAACTCTACATCTCATATGGGTTTTTACACTTTTGTTATTGTTTTTGATTGTAACCTCACCATGAGTGAGTAGTGACTTTGGTTGGGGATCCATGAATCCCCTAAACATGTTTGTGACCTTGTAAATGCTATAGATGTTATTGATGAATGATTTTGCACATGATTCTTCTTCATTGGAACTTAATGTTAAGGGGTGCCTATAAGGTGTTTGTGAGAAATCCTCAATAGGAACCCTAGTTGATTTCATGTTTGATGTAACTAGCGTTGAAAAGCATGATTTCAAATGAACTAAATGAAGAAGCATTAGGGTTTTTGTGTTACATGGCGACACTCTAATTCTAATGAGAATGGCATGGTTTTTACACGTGTATGATTATCTAGCCAATAGAGCTAGGGTTTGAGGGTAGGTAATCTTACTTTATAATGCCAATAGAGCGAGAGTTTGAGGTATTGAGCGAGATGTGACCTCTTAATATTAAGTTAGAGCGAGAGTTAAACTTGGTATTAATGTTGCATGCCTAAATTCTAAGTGTGTACATGAAAAGTTCATCAATAATGTCCCAATTTACCGTCACAATGATTGTTTAGTGGAGGATTGGATCCATAGTCATCTTTTATTGATTGTTAATCTCTTTTCATTGATCAAGCTTTAATTTGGATAGTGAAATTTGCTATCAACCTCTTTTGAGAAGCATCCCCCCCAAAACAATAGACATCTATTTTAATCTCTAGCATCATAAGTTTAAACTCCTATCCTCTGGGTTCGATATCGGATTCCCGAGCTTTTATAAATGTTTTGATCACGTGACTAGCAAATAAGTGTTTGAATCTCATTCGAATATTTTACCCTATATCAGAACCGATCAAATGGCGTCGTTGCCGGGGATAGGTTAATCAACTAGGTGCTATTTGATTATTTAGTTTGTTTGCTTTCCCTCACTTGGTAGTTATTGCTTGCTTTGTGCTTGATTGTGTTTGTTTCCCTTGCCCTTCATTGCTAAGAATTTCTTTTGTCCTTGTAGGCATTTGAATGAACACAATGTTTCAAGGAAAGAAACACGTGGCTCTAGGTTCAACATCAAGTTCTTCTAACCCTTCTCAACCAACCACAAAGAAACAACGAGGTAGACCCCGAAAGAACCCGATTGCCCCTATTGCACCTTTACCTCCGGTTATTCGTGCTATTCCCCCTATTATCCAAGAAAGACAACAAGTTATTATGGAAGAGGAGAATGAGAACCGTCCGGTTCTTCAAAGAAATGTCCAAAATCGTAGAATTGATGGGGAAGAAGTAGAGGATCCTCAAGCTAGAGATGACAATTATAATGAGAATGAGAGACGTCCTATCCGGAATCCTCATGTTCCTCGTAGAGAGGAGAGACATTATATATATGATGAAGAGGAAGAGGACGAAAGGCCCGTGGGAGATTACATGACTCCCACCCTCGAGGGAAACGGTTCGGTTATTATGCCTCCGGATGAGGACGCTTTTGATTTTGATGTGAAGTCCTCCTTGGTGCATATGGTAACTCATGATCAATATCAAGGAGTTGGGAACCCCTCCACTCATTTGGCCAATTTCCAAGAGTATTGCCGAACTTACAAGCCGAGGAATGTGCCCGTTGAATATGTTTACTTGAAGTTATTTCCCTCTTCGTTATGTGGAGACGCCAAGGAATGGTTGCAAAACCATGAGCCGGGAACCTTTAGAAGTTGGGATCATCTAGCAACTTCTTTTCTGAACAAGTTCTTCCCTCCATCAAGAACCAAGAAATTCACGGATTTCATATTGACTTTCTCCCAAAGAGACAATGAGTTATTTCATCAAGCATATGATCGTTTCAAACATTATTTGAGGGAATGCCCTCACCACAACTTCAGAAAAGCCGATCTTATGTGATATCTCTATTTGGGTATGAGCAAGGAAGCTAAAAATCAAATGGATACGGCAAGTGGAGGGGCTATTATGGAATTACCGGCGACTCAAGGGTTCAAAATTGTGGACAAAATTGCTATAAACTCCGATAGATATCAAGGAGTTGATCACAAGAAAATGGGCAAGTCAATAGATGATTCCTCGAATTATGCAACGAAAGAGCAAATTAATGATTTATCAAAGAAAATGGAGGCCATGATGAGCATGGTAAATTCTGTGGAGGCAACTAAGCCTAAGGCCGATAAAGAGAGAACTTCGGCTCAACAACCTTGTTTTCTATGTGCAAGCACTAGACATTCTACCAAAAATTGCCCCGACGGTCGCTATGAAGAAGATGATGATGGGTATGAAGAGGCACACTTTGTAAATCAACAAAGGAACTATGCTCAAAATGCCAATCCTATCGCAAGAAGCTATGAGCCTCCTCATAGGAGAGTGGCTAATGACAATTTTCCTCCAAGGCCTCAAGGGCAAAATTCTTATGCAAATCAAGGAAATTATCAAAGGCAAAACCAACAAGGGCAATCTAGCCAAGCACAACAAAAACCTCCCTACCAACCAAGAGCAAACTATCAATATCAACAAAAAGGGAACTACCAAGAGATGAACCCTCAACAAACACAAGCCCCGACTCATCAAAGTACACAAGATCAATCCATGACCGACATCTTAGCAAGTCTTGTGGCAAGTCAAGCAAAAGCCGACCAAAGAATGAATCAAATGTTCCAAAGAATGGACGAGATTTCTACTCACAACAAGATGTTGGAGATGCAAATAGCTCAACAAGCCGATTCCTCAACTAAGGCACAAGGGAAGCTACCGGCTCGGCCCGAGCACGACAAAAAGGAATATTGCAATGCCGTCTACATTGAGGGATCATTTGAGGATGATTTTCTAGAGAGGAAGGAACATTGTGAGGCGGTGACCCTTAGGAGTGGGAAGAAATTGGAGGGTGTTAAACCAAAGAAAGCCGTTCAAATGCCTCCAAAACCCGTTGGCCAAGCTAGAGCCGAAGAAAGAGAATTCAATGAAGAGGTCCCTAATCCTCCAACCGTAAAGGTGAAAGAAAGTGAAGAGAGAAAGGAAGAACTCAAGCCTTATTCTCCACCGGTCCCGTTTCCTCAAAGACTCATCAAGCCCTCAAAGTTGGATAAAGAGTATGAGGTTTTCACCAAGATGTTGAAAAAGCTATATGTCTACATACCATTTCACGAGCTCATCAAGAAGGCGCCTTTATACAACAAGTTTCTTAAAGAGATCTTATCCAAGAAGAGGACCATTGAAGAAGTTGAACCCCACCCCCTAAACCATGAGTGTAGTGCCCTCTTCTCGAAGCAAATCCCCCAAAAGATGGGAGATCCCGGAAAATTCACTATCCCTTGCTCAATAGGGGATATGAACTTCTCAAGTCCACTAGCCGATCTCGGGGCTAGTGTGAGCGTTATGCCTATTGCCACCTACCGCAAGCTTGGGTTGAAAGGGGTAAAATCCGCCAAAATGACACTACAACTCGCGGATGGGACTACAAGGCAACCTTGGGGCCTAGTGGAGAATGTCCCAATCAAAGTCGACAAATTCTACATTCCATGCGACTTTGTGGTGATTGATATGGGGGAAAACTTCACTTCATCATTGATCCTTGGACGCCCCTTCTTGGCAACCGCCGGTTTTAAGGTTGATGTTGGAAAAGGGAAATTGACACTAAAGATTGGTGGAGAAAAGGTAAAGATAGAAAAGCCAAAAGAAGAACAAGTGGCTAGTATTGAGAAAAAGCTAGGGAAGGAGGGAGTCGAAGTTGCTAAGGGAGAGAAAGTTGATAAGAAAAAGTTGCACAACATGCTTGAACCCGATGAAGACCCTTCCTTTGATCAATATGAATCACCACCCGGCGACGAGCTGAAAAAGAACGGAAAGGCAAATATATCAAGGGGTGAGAAGCTACCACGTTGGAAAAAGGTTATTAAACAAGTTGCTTGCAACTCTTCAAGGAACCCGGATTGACTCCTCCACTTCTCAACAATACCGCTAGAGAAGGGATCCCGCTCGGGACTTCTCTTAGTGTGCTTCCTATATTATTACAAGAAGACTCGGCTTCGTCTTAGCCAAGACGTTAAACTAGGCTCGTAAGTGTCTTTTTCCTATGCTCTTAATATTGTCTATGTTGATTGGATTTTCATGTGGAAAATTGAAAGGTTGAAGTGTGAATGTGCGTGAACCTCTATGTGATGATTGGTGAACTTTGGGGTGTCCTTGTGATATTGTGCTAGATAGATTGGATGATTTAATTGGACTTAAGTGTGGGGTCTCGAAATTTGTGCAGGAGTGTTGATAATCATTTTGAATTCGGCTTAGAATCTTCTCTAAATAAATCTATGCGCTCGCATAAATCATTGTGCGCTCGCACAAAAGCCCTTCATCAATTCGGTTAAGGTCGCACAAATCTTATGCGCTCGCACATGATTGTACTCCCCTGTCTTCTTTGTGCGATCGCACATATCACTTTACGCGATCGCATACCAACCCTTAGCATCTTTTCTTCAAGCTTGCACATTTCCTTTGTGTAATCGCGCAGGCGACATCATGCGATCGCACAACGGAATTATGAGTCGACTTGCTTAACATTTATACCTTTTTGATGATGATTTGCCTACCTTGTGCGCCTAACTCTCTCATCCTTTAATGTGTCTTATAGAATAAAAAGGAGCTCATCAATCGAATCTTTTGAGCAAGATCAACTCAACAAGGAAGCAAATCTCTACTCTTGAAAGAGCTACCTCCAATCGAGAGAAGTTTCTCTTAACTCTCTCCTTGTTATCCATTCTATTCATTGCTTAGGGACTAAGCAATTGCTAAGTGTGGGGTGGCCTATGCTTGGCATTGTCTATACTACATGAGATGTTTGTGTTTGCTTGATATGCCTTCACTTTTAAAATCCAATCAACGTATGCTTAAGGAAAAACACTTGCACCATTGCACAATTCATCCAAAAATTTCAAATTATTAATAAAAACAAAAAGTCTAGGCAAGGCTACATTTTTGAAAAATTTCATTCCAAATTCAACTAGTCGTGCATGATTTCACTTGATTGATCCTTTAGATGACTAATGGATTGGATTGTTGACTTTCATTCTTGAGGACCAAAGCATCTACTAGCACTTCTTTATCTTTTATTCTAAGCTTTTTCTCGTTGAGACTAAAGAGTTGATCTTTGAAAGCATAAAATCGAAATGATTTATAACTCCAAAACCCTTGCATGCCACGATTGCCTTTAGGTGACCTTAGTGACCTTGTTTATCTCGTGGATTTGTCTTGTTGGTTTGTCATGCTCCATCTTTAACACTTAGCCCTTTGTCAAAGTTCTAAGTGTGGGGTCAAAAGAGGGCAAGAAAGAAAGAAGAAAAAAAAAGTGAAATAAGCCCCAAATCCCTTCCTTATGATTGATCACCATTAGGAAGAATTTTAAAGAAGTATGTGCTAAGTGCCGAGGGTTAGGAAGGTAAGTTCCCCCTCGAAAGTGCTTAGTGCGGCTTCTACCCCCTTTAATGTTTCAATTAGACTTGACAATCGGCTATTCCACCATTCTCTAGCATGAAAACCAACGAGACAATTGATACTTCCTAGCAAGAATTCACTAAGGGATGAACCTCGTATTCTTTTATACTTAGGCATGAAATGACTTGCAACTATTTACAAAAAAATATAATGTTGGAACTCCTCTTCTCTTACGACTAAGTGACCTATGCGTCCTAGGCTTGAGAATGAGTTCTAAGCTCACAAGCCAATGGACTAGCCTCCTTGCTAGCATTTGTGAGTGATCCAACAAGCTTTCTTTGCAATTATTAGATCATTTTCATGAAGTCACTAATATAGAAAATGACTAGAATCCTTGATTAAAGATTTATTAGTCTTTGCTTTAATTTGCTTGAATGTCCTAATTCATGAATTTCCATAAGGATCCGAAGAGGACTCATGTAGTGATTGAAATGCACATATCTAGTTGGATACATTATGAGCTTCATGAAAATACCTTGCCTAGTACTTTGACATCTATAAGCTTAAAATGCCTATTTGGATGGTTGTTCTCTTTGTGGGATTTGTGAGTATTCCCGTTTCTGAAAACTCTCAGGAGACTACAACTCCTCCACTAGGGTAGCCTAGGGGTTTAAAGGCTTGGTGCATTCGCTAAATGCACTCGTGTTACCTACGAAAGTGGTTAGTTAGTAGTATGTTTTGTTTCTTAATCTTTTGAGTTAGTTTTCGTAACCATATGGAGTTTCTTTGAGACGATCATGATTGAGCAAAATGCATTCTTGTTGTTGACCTATATGTCTAGTTTGCTCGGGACGATCAAACGATAAGTGTGGGGTGATTTGATAGCTCTAGAATATGCACATTTTAGGCGGCCTCTATGCTTATTGTTTCATTCGTTTTATCACGATTTCACTTGCTATTTAACGCCTTGTGGTTCATTTCAGGCCAATTACAGAGCTTAAGCTGAGAACACAAGTTAGCGTTGATTCTGGAGCAAAACCGAGCATTCTGGTGCTAAAGTGAGCAAAATAGGAGTCGGAGCGCAGAATTCACTTTTTTTGTGCGATCGCACAAGGACTTCTATGCGATCGCACAATAAGTCCAGTCGCATAAAACTTTATGCGATCACACACCCTGGAGCTACGGTCAGAATATGGGCAGTTGTGCGCTCGCACAAGCTCAAGTATGCGATCGCACAAGAAATCCAGTCGCATAAATACTTGTGCGATCGCACACCCGGAAGACGAAGTCGCACATGCAGCTAAGGAAAGATATGCGCTCGCACAAGCTCAAGTATGCGATCGCACAAGAAATCCAGTCGCACAAAAATATGTGCGATCGCATCCCACCGACCACCAGAAAAGTTGTGCGATCGCACAATTGCAAATATGCGATCGCATAAGGCGGCAGATGTTATAAAACCCAGAATTTTTAGGGTTTCACGCGTGGCTTTTTGGAGAGAAGTTCTGCACGGATTCCCAGGCGCCGACACTGATTTTGAGAAGGTTTTTGCACGGATTTCGAGGTGGAAAGTTGAAGAAGAAGACCAATCATTGATACTCTCCATTACTCTTGATCCTCCATTGGTTTAGAAGCTCTAAACTCTACATCTCATATGGGTTTTTACACTTTTGTTATTGTTTTTGATTGTAACCTCACCATGAGTGAGTAGTGACTTTGGTTGGGGATCCATGAATCCCCTAAACATGTTTGTGACCTTGTAAATGCTATAGATGTTATTGATGAATGATTTTGCACATGATTCTTCTTCATTGGAACTTAATGTTAAGGGGTGCCTATAAGGTGTTTGTGAGAAATCCTCAATAGGAACCCTAGTTGATTTCATGTTTGATGTAACTAGCGTTGAAAAGCATGATTTCAAATGAACTAAATGAAGAAGCATTAGGGTTTTTGTGTTACATGGCGACACTCTAATTCTAATGAGAATGGCATGGTTTTTACACGTGTATGATTATCTAGCCAATAGAGCTAGGGTTTGAGGGTAGGTAATCTTACTTTATAATGCTAATAGAGCGAGAGTTTGAGGTATTGAGCGAGATGTGACCTCTTAATATTAAGTTAGAGCGAGAGTTAAACTTGGTATTAATGTTGCATGCCTAAATTCTAAGTGTGTACATGAAAAGTTCATCAATAATGTCCCAATTTACCGTCACAATGATTGTTTAGTGGAGGATTGGATCCCTAGTCATCTTTTATTGATTGTTAATCTCTTTTCATTGATCAAGCTTTAATTTGGATAGTGAAATTTGCTATCAACCTCTTTTGAGAAGCATCCCCCCCAAAACAATAGACATCTATTTTAATCTCTAGCATCATAAGTTTAAACTCCTATCCTCTGGGTTCGATCTCGGATTCCCGAGCTTTTATAAATGTTTTGATCACGTGACTAGCAAATAAGTGTTTGAATCTCATTCGAATATTTTACCCTATATCACAACCGATCAGTAACCGTGAATTAATACAACTCATTCAAAAAACTAAAAATTGGTCATATTCATTCAATACTGAAATTCGTAGTTTAATTAGTAAAATTTATAATTTTTAATGACTTCGTGATGACCAAATAAAATTCGTAGTCTAATTAGTAAAATTCGTAATTGTTGATGACTTGGTGATGACCAAATAAAATTTGTAGTTTGATTAGTAAAATTTGTAACTGTCAATGACTTTGTGATGAACAAATAAAAGTCGTAGTCTAATTGATAAAATTCGTAACTGTTAACGACTTCGTGATGACCAAATAAAATTAATAGTTTAATTAGTAAAATTAACTCTTAATGACTTCGTGATGACCAAATAAAATTCGTAGTCTACTTAGTAAAATGCGTAACTACAAATGACTTTGTGATGACCAAATAAAATTTGTAGTCTAATTAGTAAAATTTGTAACTGCTAATGACTTCGTGATGACCAAATAAAATTTGTAGTCTACTTAGTAAAATTCGTAACTGTTAATGACTTTGTGATGACCAAATAAAATTAGTTGTCTAATTAGTAAAATTTGTAACTGTTAATGACTTAGTGATAACCAAATAAATTTCGTCTTTACTAAAGCAAAATTCATAGTGTGATTTGTAACTAATTCGTATTATTATTTATGCGTTACATTACTCGTAGCATACTTGTCAGTAATTCGTTGCATATTTGTAACTAATTCGTAGAATAATCTCTTGCTATTGGCCTCTTTGCCCTCTGTATCTCAACAACCGCGCACAATTTCAACAACCTCTTAGATCCGGACACCGTCAACGGAGCATCAAACGATATAGGGACATGGGAATACACTAAGGTGGGATTTATTCAGCGAGGGTGAAGGGCTGATTTGCGAGTTGCATAGTCTGGAACGGCGGCGGTGATGAGATTGGATGAAAGTGAGGGAGAAAGGCGGCAGAAGTGAAGGGCTGATTTACGGGTTGCATAATCTGAAACGGCGGCGGTGATAATATTGGATTAGAGCAAAAGGGACTAGGCGGCTGTCATCGGTTGGTGGTGATGGGTTAGATGGAGATTTGGGATTGAGAGATTGCGGATGTTTGTGGTTGTGCGTTTGGTGGGATACAGTGAAAAAGACATGGTTGACGAATGATGGCCGATTAAGGCGGGTCAATTTCTACGCAGACGGGTGGAAGGGTAGGTGAGAGAATTTGTGTTGCAAAGATGACTAATATGCCCTTAATACTTTGTAAAACAGATTTATAGATTTAAATAAACGGGAGATTATTTGAGCCATTGATAATGAAATTGTACGGTGTACAGTAATTCTCATTTCTTATGAAACATAACAATTCTCATTTGATCCTAATCCGCATATCAATTGTATGCGGAGATCGGCAATGGATCAGGTCAAGTAAGCCCAGCTCTAGGTAAGTTTAGTTCATATATTCCAAAGCCCAAGCCTGACTCGAACATTAGTTGAGGTCGAATCAGGCTCAAATTATAAAGCTTTTGCCAGCCCTAACAATGGTTCGGATTAAAATCAGTCCGATTTACCCACGAGATTCATTAACTTAATAGAAAATTTTAGTGTTAAATTAGTTGACCTCCTTTAAATGCATTCGGAGGGGTTTGAACCGTCGACTTCTTGGACATTTTACCAAAACTACGACTGCTAGACAACTACTTCTTTTGCCAATATGTATACTATCAATAGGTTGTGAGAGATTCCCCGGAGTGTGTTTTTGGTATGCATCCTCTACTTGAGATAATCTACAAGAGGGTCATTCTCATCATGTGCAAGCAAAAGGGTGAACTCAGTCATGTGAGTCCTGTTGAAAATAACCCGATGATCTCATTATAAACTCTTAATGTATTGAATCGGTCTATCTTCTTTAACACCAGTAGACCTCTTTATTGAGTCGTTATTTACGGGTTTCACATGGTTGATTTCACAATTTATTCACGGTGAAGCTACGGTGCTCGGCGTTTTGGTCAATTTATATTTTATTTTACACTTAATTGGAAAAATTGATAGTATGGATCTTCAACAAGAAAAGACCGGCGGTTCGAGGCAACAACATGTACTTTTCCCATAAATATATGGTGATAAACCATGGTCCAGATTTATGTGTAGAACTGTATATATAAATTAGACATGCATGTATTGAGCGGAACACAAAATTCTGACAACCATGACATATACACGGACGACTAAAAGGATTGATATTGACTTAAACATGAAAGTTCAAATTTTTTTTTTGATATGGAACATGACAGTTCAATGTGAGGAAGAGAAAAGGAGTAGAATAGTTTACTCTAATCTGGCAGTTAATTGACTCGTTCTTGAAATACGATGTGTTTAAAATTTTAAAGATAGAATAATTCTTCCAATCCAATATTCAACCGACTTGCTTTGCTCATAAACTATGCTGGATTGTTGCCAGATATACCTCTACAAGCAGGAGTGAATGTTAATCAAAATGTGCCAATGATTTCTAATCACGTTTTCCGGTCTATTTGAGGCATGTAGGTTGACATAATTTTCACCCATTTACCGGCTCAAAATCTTTATTCTTTGGTGCTCTGAAAAAAAAATGTAATGAAGGTTATTAAACATCTATATATTTAGGTGGATCGGTAAAAAAAACTATTAATTGTTGCATCTATAAATATGTGATTATGATGTCTTTATTGCCGTAGAGACGTACAGTTCTTACTTTTAATACTTATATATATATGATTTATGATGTTGCATACATATTTATATGTTTGCATCGGCTATTTCATGGAGATTCTTAAATATAAATAGTTGGACTCGAACATAAACAATGCTCGTTAAGTGTTACCAAATTGAATAATTCACATTAACATTAGAAGTTTGAGATGCCAAATTCATTCTAAATTTCGATTTCCAAATTCATTCTATGTTCCGTATTTAAGATGCCAAACTTTATTCTTCTAAATTTTTTTTTGAAAATCTACTACAGAGAATTATAAAAGTACCTTAATATTTGGTCTTAAATAATTATCTCCATCGTTCACGGCATTGCCTGTCGTCAAACAAAACCAAAAACAAATGATAAGTAAATGAGTTATAAATATTTAACTAAATAAATTAATAAACTATCTATTTCTTTATGAATCAAAATAAAACCTGTCTTCTTTTTTGAACCAATTAGGATCATTAATCCGCTGCACAACAACATGAATGAAATCAGTAAATCAAGTGAAAAAGGCATAACATCAAGCAAAAACCAACAATCAAGGACGTCAAGTTGGGATCACTCTGAAATTCTCCATATTGATTAGTTAAACAACAAGAAATATACGGCCATAAGCCATGGTCCAAAATAGCTTGTGCAGAACTGTATTTTAAATTAGAAATGTTCAATTAGACAATTAGACATGCGGAGATAAAAGGATTGATTAATTGAGCCAAACATGATTATACGTTCAATCTGGAGAAGAGAAAAGGAATAGAATTTCTTACCCCCAATCTGGTAATTAATTGACTCGATCTTTGAATGATTCCTCCATTCACATGTTCTTCTTCATCGCCGTGACACATGCTGAACAAGCGACAACCTCTTTATGCTTCTCTTAGGGTTTAAGAGTTTTCATTAGGTTCTATTTATTAATTATTTTCACTCTATTCAAAGAAACAAATCGGTTGATTAGTGATTCATTTCATAACATGTGATTTTATGTTGATGGACATTATCCGGGCATCATATGAAATCATCTTTCCACAATGTATTCAATATATACTTTAATCGTAATTTTAATTTACAATGCAAACCAAATGCCAGGTTTGAAGGGTGATAGGACTGAGATGAGATATAGATGAGATGGAACGAGATATAGAGAATTGAGATAGAGTAGATGAAGTAGAGATAAGATAAGATAAAATTAATAAGAACGGAGGAGGGGAAGCTTGCTAATTCTTTTCCAAATACATGGAAGTACTACTTGTATTGACTCATTCAACTACCAAATAATTTCCAAATACATGAAAGGGTGATTACATGTATCGTCACTCTATTTTCCATGTTCTCACTTCCACCCACTTGCTTCTAACTCCTATCCCTATACATTAATTGCAATAATTTACTCAACTTCTAGCAAGTACTCTTACTGTCACGGTACAAATGCTTACCACTTGAATTTCCATATGATTTTGAAGTATCTAGCTATGACGATCTATCGTAAGGATAATTCCTATAGATCTTTATTGTTCGAAAGTGCTACATGTAATATTGGGAGTTGGGACATGAAACATACACCGGCATAGTAAATTCTATAACGATAGATATAAGTGTAACAAATTAAAACGGTAAACTCACTACGCCAATTGGTCGCTTATGTAACATATTTTGTGACAGTGACATAAGAGCCAGTCGCATAAGTATTCTTAGGTGACTGAGTAATACAGGTCTGTGACACAACAAACTTAATACGACTATATCTTATATCGCACACATAAGTTAGTTACATAAGTGAACTTACGCGACTGGACCTTAAGTCACATGACTAAGTCCGTTACTTAACGTATCTTAGACGACACAATCTTATGTCACATGACTAACTCTGTTACTTAAAGGATCTTATACGACTCCATCTTATGTAACTGAACCAATGTAAGACGTATAAGTACCACATACGATATCCGAATTTGAAAAATCGTTGACTGTACGGGAGTTGACCGTGCCTTACCCGCATTAAAGAAGATAGGTGCAGCAATTAGTGTTGTAAGCGACTGATATGTGCAAAGTGTGTCGCATAAGTAAACCGCATTAAATGAACGAAGAACAACTTTATCACCCACTTTTTCTTACTCCTTTTCTCTGGTTCTTCTTCTCACCCACGGCTGAAACCACCTTTGGAGCTCCATAGCCGGCGAATACATTCAGGTATGCACAGAAATTGTAATTTGAGTTCGTTTTTGGTAGTGATTATTATGTTTGGCATTAGTTTTTGTAATTTCATGAGTTCGTATTTGCTTGGCATAATATATAAATTCCATCATTTTAAGTTCCTCCTCTATAGCTCCCGGCCGTGCTTGAGCTTGAGATGATGCATTCACAGTGACTAATGTTTTGTGTTTATTGTTTATGAAGGTGGTTTTGAACATGGACAAAAGTTGGATGAGGTTACAAAGGGGTGATCAACGGTACATTAAAGGGATTGTTGAGTTTTGTGATTTTGCTAAACAAAATGGAGAAAATACCCACTTATGTCCTTGCAGAAGATGCTTGTTGGTTAGAGGACGAATTCCATCAAAAGAGATGTTTGTGCATTTGATCAATTATGGGTTTATGAACGGTTACACTACTTGGACATCACATGGTGAACAGAGTAACGAACTTTCAGCGACTGCTTTGAGACAACAATGGCTTGTAGATCAGAATCATGGAGAATCAAGTAGTGGTGGGACGATGCATCATGATCAAACAAACCCAACCATAGAGATGATTGAAGATCAGTTTCGTTTTAGGCATTTGGATGAAGAGGATGATAATATGAATATGAATTCAGTTGATGATGATTCAGAGAGTTGGAGGGCTTATGAAAGCTATCACAATCTTATAGGCGAAGCACAGACTCCTCTCTACAGAAATTGTGAGAAATATGTTCTTGAAACAATTCTGAGGGCAATGCAAATGAAAGTGGAGAGTCGACTGTCGGACAAAGGGTTTGACAAAATGCTGAAAATCACGAAAGAAATTCTTCCTCACGATAACATCTACCCTGGTTCTTATAAAGATGTTAAAAAAGTTTTGAAGAGCATTGGTTTGGGTTATGAGACCATCCATGCTTGCGAGCATGGATGTATATTATACTACAAAGAGTTTCAAGATCATGTTATTTGCCCAGTCTGTGGTGAGCCAAGATACGCGCAGCGTGGTAGTAGAAGCGACGTTCCAAAGAAGACGGTGAAGTATTTCCCTTTGACTCCAAGATTGCAGCGCTTGTATATGACACCACACACTGCAGGGCAAATGCGATGGCACGCTGTAAGAAAGGTTAATGTTGATGAGTATATTCGACACCCTGCAGATGGGGAATCATGGAAAACATTTGACAAGGACTATCCTGAATTTGCAAGTGAGATTAGAAATGTGAGACTTGGATTAGCAACTGACGGTTTTAATCCTTTTGGAGCATCGGGCCTCTCTCACAGCACATGGCCTATTGTTCTTATTCCTTACAATTTGCCACCCCATATATGTATGAAGAAGGAGATGAACATACTTAGTATGTTGATTTCGGGACCGAAGTCTCCTGGAAAGTGCTTAAATGTTTTTATGCGGCCTCTTATTGATGAGTTGAAGGAGTTATGGGAACAAGGTGTTTGTACCTATGACCGGCATGATGGGTCATCCTTCACTATGAAAGCAGCTGTTTTGTGGACTATTAGTGACTTCCCAGGTCTAGGGATGTTGGGAGGCCTTAAGACGAAAGGGTACAAAGCATGTCCTTCATGTCTAGATGAAATTGATGCCACCCATCTTTTTGGAAGGATGTCATATCAGGGACACCAAAGATGGCTACCAAAAGATCATTCTTGGAGGTTTGCAGCAAATAGATTTAATAGGAAGGTTGAGTCTAGGGATCCACCAAAATTGCTATCGGGACCTGAAGTATTCCATCAGCTTATGTGTCATGAATACCCCACTTTGAGCTTACATCCACAGTTCAAGGCAAGAGCTACAAGTGAGAAGCTTTGTTGGACACATGTGTCTTCATTTTACGAGTTACCTTATTGGCATACATTGATTCAGCCATACTCACTTGATGTGATGCATATTGAGAAGAACGTTTTTGATAATATAATTGGCACGGTTCTTGGACTTGAAGGGAAGACCAAGGATGATATAAAGGCAAGAAAAGGGTTGGAAGATCTAGGGGTAAGAAGAAAGTTGTGGTTTAAGCCAACAACCTCTGGGACTTCGAGAAAAGAGAAGGTGAGTAAGGCACCTGACACTGTCACTCCGAGTGAGAAGTTGGAGATCTTAGAACTGATCAAAGATGTTAAGTATCCATCTGGATATGCAGGAAGCTTAAAGAGTAAGATTAATCTCGACGACAAAAAGTTTATAGGCTTGAAGACACATGACTGTCACGTTATGTTACAGCGGTTGTTGCCAGTTTGTATTAGACCTTATTTACCCCCAAATGTAATTAGCCCTCTTATGGCACTGTCGCACTGGTTTCGGAGACTCTGTTGCAGGGAGTGTGAAAAGGAAGAGTTGCATCGACTGAAGGTCGACATAGTTCACATTTTGTGTCAGTTGGAGCGCATTTTTCCATCGTCTTTCTTCACAAGTATGGTACATCTCATGGTCCACTTACCGGATCAGATTTTGCTTAAGGGTTCGGTACACTATAATTGGATGTACCCCATGGAAAGGTAATTTATTTACATTTTAGACATATATATATATATTTATGTGTGTGATCAAACTAATTTAAATGTACTTTATTTTTATTGCAGGCAGCTTGGTCAATACAAGAAGTACGTGAGGAACACGCGGTTTCCGGAAGGTTGCATTGCTGAGCAGTATGTGGCCCAAGAATGTGTAATGTATTGCAAACTGTACATGGGGGAAATTGGGGTCAAATCAGATCATGAGGAGGTTGAGGAAGATTATTGGAACATATCAGTTGTTTCACACGTCATAAAGCCTATGGGTTACCTTAGAAGGATGCAGTTCGACAACAATGCCATCGATGTCATGCACTGGTCTGTCATGGAGAATTGTGAGGAGGCCAGAGAGTATATTAACAGACATGTTGACATTTTCAATCGTACAAATCCTAATGGTGACAATGATTCAAGAATTGATGATTTCCATTCACATTTGCTTGATTTGGTAAGCACTTGTTAATAATATTTGTTGAATGCTACGTTTACCTATGTACAGATCCGTAATGAATTAATTGTTTATGTACAGATGGTTGAATTAAGCAATGAAGGAGATGCCTCATATTCCAGAGAGCTTCACATCCTTGCTTGCAAACCACAGTTTCATTATTGTTACACACATTGTATCGTGAATGGCCTAAAATTTGTTGTTTGGGATAGAGACCAAGGTTTAAAGACCCAAAACAGTGGAGTTATGGTTCTAGCCGGTAAGAAACTATATATATTTTTCCTAAATGTTAAGTCGTACATGTTGTCGGCTTTTCATTCGTTTATAATAATCCGATATTTTATTACCTTTTCAGGAAACGTTAAGTACTACGGGGTTCTTCAAAAGATCATCGAACTTAAGTATGCTGAAGGACTACCGGTAATCATCTTCCAATGCAAGTGGTTTAAAACCGATCCGGTAGAGGGAAATATTAAGGTGGATCATGGAATAATCTCGATTGACACTTCATCCACTTGGTATAACGATGCTCCTTATTGTCTTGGAAAACATGCACAACAAGTGTTCTATGTGGAAGATCCAAAATTCGGAGATAATTGGAAAGTTGTCAATGTCGTTGCTCAAAGAGGTACTTATAGCAGTTCTTGCATAGCTCGGAATGATGAAAGTACACAAGTTCCAGACGAAGCGTACCAAGAAGATGATATAACAAACATACCCACATTATACATGTACAATGATATTGATCATGAAGATGAATATGACGATGGGTTGGAGCTGCCAAGAACAATTCCTGAAGGATACTATGACTTCGACATACAAACTGATCATGATGCTGTTGTGGAGGATGAAGATGACGAAGAAGGTGATTTTCAAGAAGATGAAGAAAGTGAGGTAGAAGAATACCAAAGTGATCATGAGGGAAGTGATGAAGTTGATGATGAGGAGTATGGGGATGATCTATCTGATTAGTCAATGTGCTTCAGTATATTTTGGATGTGTATATAAGTTATGAATGTTTTATGTTTTGTGGTGTAAGGATTGACAGATGTATTTTGTATTTTGAAGGAATCTGTTTGATCTTAGGCGACTGAGTTTATACAAATCAGTCACTTATGAGATCTGCAGTATTAGGTGGGAAAATTATTTGCCTGGGCGGGACTTGTGAAAATTTTTGGGCAAAACTATATTTTTCAAATGCTGAGGTAACAACCTTATGTTACTGATACAGTTTCTCCGTCACCTAAGGATAACCTGCATCAAATCCGTACACGTGTCCTACAAAGTTCGACGTGTCAAAAGGTAAACAACATTGTCTCATTTTACTTAGGGTTTTCACCCATCTTCTTTTCATTCCAAACATACTGCCGCATCTCTCTCAACTTTACCATCTTCTATCAATCTCTCAGCGCGTCCATGCCTCCGAAGAAGAAGACCCTCGGGGATGTCGTCGAAGCCTGCAGCAACCGTCCAATGAAGTTGCGTTCGCCTGCTAAGAGGAAGCCGGCCAAGGTACACACGCCAGAGCCGGCAGCGAAGAGAGGATCGGTGACGAAGACGATGAACCTTGCGGAGGTGGTGACGAAGATGAAAGCTGCCAAACCTGAGAAGAAACCGCCGCGCAAGGAGGCCACTGCACCTGCTGAGACTTCGTCTGTGCCTCAAGCAGGCCAAAATGTTAACGGTGAGACTGCAACGACTGATCCGCCACGCATGGAGTCCACTACTCCTAAGAAGAAAACTAAATCCATCCAACTCCAACTCCGTCGAAGCCCTAGATGTTCCTCGAAGCTCCGAGTACACAAACCTACCACTGATGTTAATATACCACCAGAGATCGCTCCACCTACTGCTAATCCAGCACCCACTCATGATTTCAACCCTAAAATCGCTCCACCCCCTGTCACTTCTAAATACCCTACCCGTACGCTTAGTTATGCGTCCCTACCGCCCCGTTCAACTCATTCCGCCCCATATCCATCCCTTACACCCTCCCCTGCATCTACTGCCAATGAATCGAATGCCATAGATAAAGACCCTGTTGGTGAAGACCCTGCTGATGAAGACCCTGCTGATGACGAAGTCCATGTTGATGAAGACCACCATGTTGATGAAGACCCTCTTGATAAAGACCCTGATGATGAAGGCTGTCATGCTATTGTTGATGGTGAGGACATTGAAGCAATGGCTACTGATGAACCGGTTGAAGAACCCTTGAGCATCCGTTGCAAGCAGTCCAAAGCCACTGGTAATATTATGCCTTTTGATTCAAAATTTCATTTTATGCTCTGCTGTTTTGATGAATTAGTCCGTTATTGTTTCGTATTGGTATGTATTTTGATATTGGTTTGTGATTGAAATGTCACAGAAACTGCTGATGAATGTGAACCGGGCAAGAAGCGAAAGCGCCGTGGTGTGGTGTGTGGCGCCAAGATAGCAGACTTGGTCAACAGGCTCGGAACCAGGATCAAAGTGGAATGCACTGTAGAGGCTAATGGGCCTATTAGTGTGAAGATTCGCAGCATGGTGACTCATCAGATTGGGTGTTGTGTACGGGAGAAAGTGCCAATTGTAGCCTCAACATATACCGAACTGGACCCCAAGCACTGGGACATAGTCGGCAATTACCTAAGCGTGAGTTTAATTAGTTTAGGATTAATTAAGCATTACTGTCGAACTCTTTATTTACAGAGGGTGTATACTTACATGTTCACTTCAATGTTTTTTTTGTAGACACATTTCTTCCTACCCAAGGATGACACTTTGCTCTGGGAGTTTATAACAAGGACAGCCAACAGTCGCTATAAAGACTGGAAATCAGATTGCCGCACTCACTATTTGGCCCATGGAGAGAAGACCCCCAAGGAGTTCATGCATACAAAGGAAGAGTGGAAATGGCTTGTGCAGCACTTTCAGGAGCCTGGTCAGCAGGTTATGTTTTGTAACTTATCCTTTACTCTTTTTAAAAAAAATAAACTTCACTGTTTTTTGTCTTACTAATTGTTCCTCTGTTATTTAGGCTATATCTGCAAGAATGAAAGGTGCTAGGCTCAAAAAAATGAACCATCATTCTGGTAAAACTCCATTCTGCATCCGAGCATTAAAGCATCTGGAAAAGGGACACAAAGCGCCCTATGTTGCTGCATATGAGGAGGTTTATTCACAGGAGGCTGATAGCGGTCCTTTAGTGGTAACTTACTCAATCCTGTTGTACAATTTCAAAGTGTTAATGCCACATATTTTATAGTAGGACTAATTTCAAGTGTTTCACTGAAAATGGATTTGTGTCAAGTAATGTCACTATCTATTTTGTTTTATGTTATGTGTTGGTTATGAATTTTAATGTTACTTGGTTTTATCATATTATTAATATATATCATGTTATTTGTTCACGAAGATGAAAGTTTATAACTATATTTAAGTATTTGGTTTCTTTGCGCATCAGATGTTCTTTTTTATAAATTGTTTTCTAATTTTACATAGGAGCAAATGTGTGCCGAAGTGAAGTTGCTCACCCATAACCATGACCATGATTCTGATGACCCGGACAGCGTTATTGCTGATGATGAAGCCCTTCCAACAGACAAACAACTTGAAATTATCTATAAGGTTGTTGGGCAAAAGAAAGGGACTCAAGTGTCCGGTGTAGGTGGTAATATAAGGAGGCCTCCTCGCCCTAGAGGCGGTTGATGGACCAAAGTTATACGAGTCAGAAACACAGTAAAACCCCCTTAATTAGACTGTTTGTCTATCTAACTTCTGTGTGTTAGTCCCGATATATTTCCACAGGGCATTTTAGAGACTGAAGTGAAAACACGCTAAGGAGAGGATTTTATGCTGAAAAGATAACAAGAGTCAATCCAAGGTCAAGATCATATGCCGACTGAAGAAATATCAAGGATCCTGACATTGAATTGACCATAACAAATTAATTAGAAGAATCAGGAGTGGAGTCAAGACAGCCCGGAGAAGAAACACATTGACAGTTTTGTGAAAAGACTGCACAAAACTGTACAAATCTCACATTGGACAAGGATGACCGGCCACTTGAAGAAGTGGTGGCCAAGGGAGGAGCTCCTCCTCCTTGGCCACCGCCTACCGGCGGCTTGGGGTGGTGGTGACCGGCGGCTTTTGCCCCTCCTCCACATGTCACCACCACCTTCCTCCTCCTCCACCACTCCTCTTCCTCCATGTGTGGCCATCTCCTCCATCCATTTTCTCCTCCAATCAAAATGCAACACTTACCACCCATCTCCACCACCCATCTCCTCCCCTTTGGGCTATAAAAGGAGGAGCTCCTCCTCCTCATTTCACACACCAAATCTCAAATTCACTTCTCTCTCTAGAAGTTGTAATATTTGTAACGTTGTAATTTTGGCTTTGGAAATAAAGGATAGCTCCCTTGGCGCTTCAACGGTTGTAAGTATTATTTTTAGTATTTATTTAACTGTTGTCTTTAATTCCTTAGTATAATGTTTAGCACGATGAATAGTAGCTAAATTAGTAGTTCGGTAGAAGGGGCGCACTTGTATTATAAAATGTTTTAAGACTATTAACTTAGTGTTTAGTCTTAGTATTCAAAACTTGTTCTATGTGCCATATATAGTCAGAGTTTCCAAGGTTGAGTGGATGCTGTAACAAGCAAAGCTCTTCTGTGGGAATTCATGATCATACTCAGGTAGTGGAAGCTGTAACAAGCAAAGCTATCTGAGGAGTTCGACTCATCCTAAATCCCATCTGGTCGAGCGTAACTGTGAGATCAGGTGGATGCACCCAGGCTAGCATACCTTAGGGTATTGGCGCTAGACTGAAATAGAACAGGAGTTGCTTTAAACCGGTGTTGCAAGTCTTGAGCTGTAACTAGCCTCGATTCACCGTTTGAATACTTAGATGATTCACTAATGGTCAATGATAAACAGGATATAATACAAGTCCCCTGAAACCGAACATTTTTCGTTAATTATAAACTGTAATTTACTTTCCAGTATTAAAATCAACCAACCAACCAATCAATCAATCAAAATAACTGGTAGCTTTAAAACCAACCAACCGACCTTAAACACGCTCCCACGCTGCGTAATCCCCCCGAAGAACAATTATTCCCCTAGTTCCCTTGGGTTCGACCCCTACTTACCAAGTACTACCCAGTAGTATATTTGCGAGTAGCGGACTATTATAAATTTATTTGCACAATCGCTTTGACGACGAGCGGTTCTGTCAAATTGGCGCCGTTGCCGGGGAACTAGTCATCGGATAACTGTTCTTTAAACCGTTACGTGCTTCAAAACAACCATGTCTCGCGAAGAAAGTCACCATGACTATCAAGATGACGATGAGGAGATTTTTCTGCTATCTTACCAACTTGAATTCCGCGAGAAGATCATTAACATCAAGCAATCCCGGGATGAAACATTGGACGAGTACTTATCGTACTTCGACTCCATTGTAGCAAGCTGCCCGCACCATGGATTCACAAACGTATTCCTTCTTCAATGGTTTCTTGGCGGAATGCTACCGCATGAGCGGAAAAGGCTCAATGATTCAGTGGGAGGCTCATTCATGAGGTTGACCATAACTAAAATCTGGGACGCCATAGATAATTTGGCAGGAAGAACAAAACAAGGGCCGATACGCCTAACTGATAATAAAGTACCAACGGTGAAAAAGGACTCAGTACAAAACAAGCCCGGCACTACACCCATTGCAAGCTTGCCCACAGCAAACCCGGAAAAAGACATCAGAACAAGGGCAGTAATAAACGTGGAGGCGGCCCTAAAGGAGCCTACATTGGAGCCCACCAAGCCAACAAAGGATGAGGACTCTCGGATGGCCGAAGAAGAACTACCCAAACCAGGCCCGGTCCTTGCGCTCGGAGTACCTGAGGTAGACCCGGTCATCATTACCAACCTATCCGTGAAAGACCCGGCCCTTGTGGTGGAAGCCCCCAGCTTGTCCCCTCAGTTTGTATACGGATTGCAGCCCCTGAAGATGAAGTAATCAATGGTAAGGTGCAAGGCGAGATGGAGGCGGGACAAGGGCAAGAAAAGTCAACCATGGAGCACTCTCTCACCACGAGCCAACCAAACAGCCCTGGAAACTCACTCATGCTGAAACAGCCATTCACCTCTGCCGCAAAGAAGAGGGCTATCGAAGAGCACAACCAGGATGCCAACTGTTCAAACAAGAAACAAAGAAATGGCCCGATGGAATGGAAGCCCAGATGGAGAAACAAGAAAGCCCGACTTAAAAGACCAGCGACTGTAGTAAAAGGTCCCTCACCTTCTCGAAAGAAGCGGAAGAATAGGAAGACAAAACCACCAGAACAATGGAGTCCTGACCCGAACTCAACATTCCACAAGAACTCGGAGAAGGTCAAAGCTGGAAACAACACAAGAATGGTGGAAAAGTTCGACTTAAGCCACCCATGGGACCCAAACCAGTAATCCACAACGAGGTATCGTCGAGCCAACGACGTTAAACAAGTGCACTGGTCGGGAGGTAACCCGACACTATCTTACTTTTCCGCACTTTAATTTCTGTCTTTTAAATTCAGTATTTAGTTTTAAGCTTGCATGACTTTTGAACTAAGGCACGCCTTCGTTCAAAAGTGGGGGGTGAGAACCACCTATGTACATAAATAACATGCAGCTATTTTTTCTTTTTTAGTAATAGTATCTTTTTGAAAATATGAACTTAAGAATGTGAAAAAGATAAATCATAATTCATGCATCTACCTTGTGAAAATTCAACTGTTTAAAAACTTAGAATGTAACTTTCCATTTGTCCTTTGTGCTGAGATAACTAGGGATGTGGAGTTGATATAAACTGCCCTAGAGAGGCTTGGCAAGCAATCGAAGGATCGAATCAAACTATATGGTTTTCGAAGTCAGTGGAGGCTGCACTTCGGGGTTTAGTGAAGATTGAAGTCATCTCCGCCATGCAATGCAAAAGGCGAGGACGGGAATCAGACCGTCCTATCTCCGGTCAAAGTAGCCGAGAAAATAGATGAGCGACCCTCATCTTGACCCGCGCGAAAACGACAGTCAAAGTAGCCGAGAAAATAGATGAGCGACCCTCACCTTGACCCGCGCGAAAACGGCAAAAAAGAGAGGAGCGGGGAGGTATTTCCATAGGCTTGCGGGCGATGATTGGACCTCCCAAAAAGGCTCGAGAAAATGGACTAGCAGTCACAAAAAGGCGAAAAGCTCAATGAAGCAAATCAAGAGGCCAAAGGCCTAAAATTGTGAAGGTTTTAACCTAACAAAAGTGAAGAACTCAAAGCGTCAAATCAAAGGCCAAATGCCGACTCACTACAAAAGCAGTCCCTCGCCAAAAGAAAATCAAAGTACTCAAACCACTGAAACCTGAACCGAATCACGTGCTAGAGAAAGCTACCAGAAAACCATATAGTACGAGACGATCCCAAGATTGCAGTCCAGGAGCCTAAAAAGGGCTATCTCCCGAGACATCCAATATAATTTGCATCTCAGCACGGAGGTACAAGTATTAAGTTTCTTCTATTTATTTACGCAGTTTAATTTGGTAATAAGTAAGCAATGCATGAATTAGGATAGATCGAGTACCACAGTCTAATTTTCATATTCCAAAGCCAAACTTAGAACTTACGCCCTTTAATAGCATTGTTCGGGACGAACAACTAAAAGTGGGGGGTAATCTGATGGACCAAAGTTATACGAGTCAGAAACACAGTAAAACCCCCTTCATTAGACTGTTTGTCTATCTAACTTCTGTGTGTTAGTCCCGATATATTTCCACAGGGCATTTTAGAGACTGAAGTGAAAACACGCTAAGGAGAGGATTTTATGCTGAAAAGATAACAAGAGTCAATCCAAGGTCAAGATCATATGCCGACTGAAGAAATATCAAGGATCCTGACGTTGAATTGACCATAACAAATTAATTAGAAGAATCAGGAGTGGAGTCAAGACAGCCCGGAGAAGAAACACATTGACAGTTTTGTGAAAAGACTGCACAAAACTGTACAAATCTCACATTGGACAAGGATGACCGGCCACTTGAAGAAGTGGTGGCCAAGGGAGGAGCTCCTCCTCCTTGGCCACCGCCTACCGGAGGCTTGGGGTGGTGGTGACCGGCGGCTTTTGCCCCTCCTCCACATGTCACCACCACCTTCCTCCTCCACCACTCCTCTTCCTCCATGTGTGGCCATCTCCTCCATCCATTTTCTCCTCCAATCAAAATGCAACACTTACCACCCATCTCCACCACCCATCTCCTCCCCTTTGGGCTATAAAAGGAGGAGCTCCTCCTCCTCATTTCACACACCAAATCTCAAATTCACTTCTCTCTCTAGAAGTTGTAATATTTGTAACTTTGTAATTTTGGCTTTGGAAATAAAGGATAGCTCCCTTGGCGCTTCAACGGTTGTAAGTATTATTTTTAGTATTTATTTAACTGTTGTCTTTAATTCCTTAGTATAATGTTTAGCGCGATGAATAGTAGCTAAATAAGTAGTTCGGTAGAAGGGGCGCACTTGTATTATAAAATGTTTGAGGACTATTAACTTAGTGTTTAGTCTTAGTATTCAAAACTTGTTCTATGTGCCATATATAGTCAGAGTTTCCAAGGTTGAGTGGATGCTGTAACAAGCAAAGCTCTTCTGTGGGAATTCGTGATCATACTCAGGTAGTGGAAGCTGTAACAAGCAAAGCTATCTGAGGAGTTCGACTCATCCTAAATCCCATCTGGTCGAGCGTAACTGTGAGATCAGGTGGATGCACCCAGGCTAGCATACCTTAGGGTATTGGCGCTAGACTGAAATAGAACAGGAGTTGCTTTAATCCGTGTTGCAAGTCTTGAGCTGTAACTAGCCTCGATTCACCGTTTGAATACTAATATGATTCACTAATGGTCAATGATAAACAGGATATAATACAAGTCCATTGAAACCAAACATTTCTCGTTAATTATAAACTGTAATTTACTTTCCAGTATTAAAATCAACCAACCAACCAATCAATCAATCAAAATAGCTGGTAGCTTTAAAACCAACCAACCAAACACGCTCCCACGCTGCGTAATCCCCCCCGAAGAACAATTATTCCCCTAGTTCCCTTGGGTTCGACCCCTACTTACCAAGTACTACCCAGTAGTATAGTTGCGAGTAGCGGACTATTATAAATTTATTTGCACAATCGCTTTGACGACGAGCGGTTCTGTCAGCGGTGCGTCTAACCACATGCTGAAGGAAGAGCTCTTAAAGGCAAAAGAAGAGGCTGTCAGAAGGGATGCTGTGGTTGAGCATCGGCTAAAGGCACTTGAAGAAATGGCCCGACAGGGAGTGGGGGTTGCTGGGCATGGATGCAATGTCTCTGATGGTGCGAGCTTTGATATGGGTGTCTCCTAGTTTCGTGCATGCTTGACATTTGAAACAAAACTTTTGTGTAATGTTTTGTGTTGCTCGTTGAACTTGTGATCCTTTTTGGTGCTGGAAAAACTGTTTCTAGCATTATTGTGTAACAATTTGAACCATTTGCTAAAACAGGTGGTTTCGGAATGTACGGGAATTTGTAAAATGCTTCGTTGTTCTTACACGACTGCAAACTAGTACAATACTATGGTGATAAAAACTTATGCGACAGAAAAATCACATTATCTATACTTAAACGACTTATTCTAACAAAAACTTTGCCTTACGCGTCAAGTTGTACTACCAATAAAAACCATAAAGCGACTGACAGTGTACAACAATAACTTAGGCGTCAGACATTTAAAGTAATTCGTGGCCTGCAATTGACACTCATATATCCTAACGCGACTGACGTACCTCCTTGCACGGCTGACGTATGTTTGTCGCTTAACATATGTTATACGACTGATGTACATTAGTCAGTCGCAAGTTCACTTATGTCGCATCCGTTATGCGACTAAGCCTTATGTCACTGACTACAGTCGCATAATGTCTTATGCGACTGAAAAAGTCCTTACGCGGCTATTTTTGGTCAGTAACATATGCGACCAATTGGCGTAGTGACTAACCTATATGATTCAAGACTGTACTTGATATGCGAATTTTCAATGAACTTCAATACATTAAATTTGGATTCTACACTTACAATTCAAACTGTCTCGACCTTGTTCAACTGTCCGAGACAGTGGCATAGTGGTCAACTTCTTGATCATTTAATCAAAATGTTGGAGGTTCAAGCCTCCTCGATGGATCTATAGCCTCGATTCGTAGTGGAGTTTGAGACTTGTTTGGTTCAACGGTCATCTCACTTTAGCTAGGCTCGGGATTTGTTTGGTCGTTCTAATATTTATTTTCACTAGAAGTGGTCGCGGTGTGATTTGGTGCGGTTTTAGAGTAGAGTCACAACCGCACCAGAGTAACTCATTTGCAAATTCTATAGATCGTAACACGCTTTAGAAAACTTCAAACCGAATATCTGGTGCACCATTTTATTTGGTCTGGTGTGGTGTGGTTTGGCTCACTCACTACAAATTTTTGTATTTTTTCCGTCAAAAAATTCCGTCTCGAAAACGAAACCGGAACCGGAGCCGAAAAATACCACGTTCACTTTCCGGTACAATTCCGTCATTTATTTTCGAAAAAAATATGCAATTTAAAATTGACGGAGAAACGACGTAATTTTGACGGAAACTAAATTGTTGACGGAATTACGATGGAATATAGATGGAAATTATATTCGACGGAACATAGATGGACTTTTGACGGAAAATAATATTTGGCGGAAAATCGTTGGAATACCGACGGAAAAGGATGATGATGGATTAGGGAAGAAATTTTGAGAAATTGTCATCCAGACCATTAAACAGCGCAGTTTAATTATGCGCTGTTTAATGTCGACTTTAATATTTATATTTGTAAAATGCAATTACTATAAAAAAATGCCCCCAATTAATATTTATATTTGTAAACAAATATTCAATTTAAAAGTTAACTAAACAGTTTATGGACGGATTAATGACGGTATTTGAAAGCTGATTATGATGTAATAATGATGGAATAATGTTATTCATTTTGAGCGGGATTACGGACGTTGACTATTTGAAAAGTTTCCGTCTATATTACAGTCTCTTTCCGTTACTCTTGACGAAAATGCAAAGGAAAATCGACGGAAAAAATATTTCAGTTTTTACCTATTTAAGAGAACTCTTTGCATCATTCAACACACAACATTCACTTGCAACATTTTTCATTTCCGAGTTTTCCAACACATACTAGACATGGGGTGCAAGATGATTCTGAAGAATTTCATATCTATTGTTGAGATGGATTTCTTACTAGTCAACTGGAATTTTACATTGTCTTGTAAGGAATTAATCTCAGTCAAGAACCATCAAATTCTTCATAATCATCTTTATCGCATTTCTAGTATACTGTAACAATATTCCGTTGACTTTTTGGCACATTTCCGTCCCCAGTCTAATACACTTTTAGTTACCGTTATTATATGACAGTTGCTAATTCCCGTCACATAACCGTCAGTTTTCCGTCACTTTTAGTAGCCGTTATCTATTAGTTCAAAATTTTCCGTCTAATTTCCATGGTTTTTCCGTCATTGTCGACGGAAACGTGATGGAATTTCGACGGACACATTGGCAACATTTTACACCAAAATACTATATATATATGACAAAACTTTTAAATCATTCAAATTCCCAACATACATCCTTAAAATTAAATTTGTTCAACATGTCTCCTTCATTTGACCGTGTTGGTTTCACTGCCAATCCACGCGACGTTGACCGTAGAGTGCAAGTTATACCTGTCGGAAGAAACTGGTAAGAACTCATTGTACCGCTGATAATGATTGTATTTATAAATCCACAAATTATGTGATCACACAATTTGTAACAGTTTCTGGCCATTCGACGTTTATCAAATGATTGCACGAGAATGCATATCGAAATGATGGGATGAAACATGGACATCGTGGACCATGATCTCAGAAAGCGCTAAGGAAGTTTGGTACGAGGAGTGTTTGGTAATAAGCGTTAAATCAAAATTTGTAAAAATTATTATTTAATGACAAACGTTAATGGTTATTAAAAATCTTTTGCTTGTAGAGTATAGCTACTTGTGATGCACAGTATGAGAGTCGAATTCGGGGTATTTATATGAGGCGATGCAATATGATCGTCAAGGACGCATTGAGGATGCAAAGGAGGAATAACCGTTTCACATATAGAACCAACCCGTAAAATGTCAGACTACTGACCGGTGGATGATGTTTTTAATAAATTAGTGACAACTTTATATTCCATTAATAAAATTGTAAGTTTGATTTGCAAACGGCTTATTTGAGTATTTCCTAAAATTTATATTACATTCACATATATGTATTCCAATTTAATTCATTTGTGCTGCAAATCGACATCGAATCGCTTGAAAACTTTTTTTTCTCTAAATCTGTAGCGATATCATAATTGAGTTGAAATGCCATTCATATTTAACCAAAATCGAATTTTGTATCACATGTTGAAATCGAACTGCCTGATAAATAATGTTTATATCTTATGACATTTTAATTAAAATGATCATCCTTTTCAAAAAAAAATTTAAATGATCAATATGTTCGGGGAATAACGTTTGTCAATGTCTTTATACAGCCCTTACAGAGAAAAGCGATGTCGACTTTGTTACCTAGAGCAACGCTTTATTATTTAAACGCTGTCTTATAGTTTATTAGAACCACGCTTTAATCATTAAGCGCTGTGTATTTGTCGTTCAATAGCGCTTAACATGTTAAGCGTTGTCTAAAGTAGTAGCTTATAAATTGATTTGGACACTAAAATCGTCACGCTTAACACTAAATTGATTTGGACAATAGCGCTTTAATCAATAGCGACACTAAATTCGCCACGCATCCAAATATTACATGATTTGGAAAAAATTTGTACAACACATGTTTCGATTCATATATGTTGACTAACAACACCTTATATTCCTACAAGTTTATATACGCTGATACACTTGTCGTATGTAATTAAGGAGATCAGTCGCAAAGTGCTCTCTCATATCATCAAGCATTGTGTCATCGTATGCGTTAAAGGAACGGAGGGTACACACTACTACGGAGTTATAGAAGAGATAATACATATGAGATGTAGAACCAACCATCGCCTAAAGGTTGTCTTGTTCAAGTGCCGTTGGTACGACCCTCAGTTTGTTAGATCATACCCGTCTAACGGGATTGTTATTGTCAACAGTCATAGACCATACCCCCGTTACGACCCATACATTTTTGCCCAGCAAGCAATGCAAGTTTACTATGTGACGTTTTCTGATTTAGCTGGACAAAACAAGCAAGGTTAGGTTGCAATCAGTGGCGGACCTACCCTAACAACTATGGGGTCACTTGCCCCCATTAAAATTTTGATTTGTTCTTTTTATTTATAAAAATTAGGCCAAAATATGTGAATAAAACTAAAAAATACCCTTATGACCCCATTAGTTTCTCTAAACAAGTGTTATGCGCCCAATAAATTATAAGTCTGGCGTCCATAGTTTCTCTAAACAAGTTTTATGCCCCCAATAAATTTTAAGTCTGGGTCCGCCACTGGTTGCAATTTGTGCTGTGAAACCTACAAACGCTATTGGGGCTGAAATGCCGGTATTGGTAAACGAAATCGGATACGTGAACCTCGCTGATGATGAAGTATATGAGTACAGCGAAGAAGACGGTAAGGACGACCACGTAGCTGATAATCCAGATACAGAAGATGAGTTTGACGAATCGTCGTGAATAAATCTAGTTATTCCTAATATAATTAATGTATGTTTTCCATGTGCGATTGCCTGTAAATTATAAATTTCAATAAATAAATATTAAGTACAAACAATATTTGGTCCTTTGAATAATGGCTTTTTGTTAATAATTTTTTTTATTAAATTAATTCTTTTAGTTAGAATTAAATGCAAAGCGATGGAGCGTTTCTAGTAATGTAAATTAATAAGAAAATGATAAGTAAACAGTGCTTAAAAAATAAACGCGTTGTGTAAATGACGGATTAATTCTTTTTGTTATAATTAAATGCAAAGCGATGGAGCGTTTCTAGTAATGTAAATTAATAAGAAAATGATAAGTAAACAGTGCTTAAAAAATAAACGCGTTGTGTAAAGGACGTATATGACAGCGATTTTCCTATAAACGGTGTGTTATACTAAACAAAATACAGCGCGGAAATGGTAACGCGCTTTAATAGTTGAAACGTAATACATCGTGTTATAAAATGCGCCGTCATAAATCAGTAATATTACGTCGCTTAAAATTAAACCGCTGTATAATGGGTTCATACGACAGCACATAAGAAAAAAGCGCTATTATAGGTCACACCATAGAAAGCGCTTAGGTAAAAAAGCGCTTTCGAATGCCAATCTAAAAATGCCCGCGGTATTGGCCCGCCTAAACTAGTAAAAACTTGTGAGTAAATGTCTATTTACTGTAATTACATGCGCTGTTTACATTATCCCGTTTTGTAGCAAGCCGATTCTCGCCGTTGTTCTCTCTCAAATCTTCAACCCATTCTAGCCGATTTCTGAAGCAAGCTTCGTCGCCCAGGTATGAAAACTCGTCGGCCTCCTCCCGTATGCGTGTTTTCCGTAAGTAGGGATTTTTATGTGTAGTCGCGTGTTGTAAATTGATTTAATTGTGGGTACACATATTCGTCGTCGACTACGTGATTTTAGACTTGATTACCATTCAGCAACTTATTATTGATGAAATAATTGTGCGGGACTCTTGAATTGCATCCCAATGAAGCGTGAGTATTTGATGTATTTGTTAGGTTAATTTGTTGGTCAATATGCCATTAGTTTCCTGCTTATGACTTAGTTGCTACTGTGAAAGAATGTTTTGAGATTAACAGGAAGTCTTTCAATTTTGTGGTAGGGATATGGGACCGCTAAAGCGAAATGTTGTCGGTAAAAGGAATACCGTGCCTAGCAGTGGTGGGGGTAAAAGGAATACCGGGCCTGGCAGTGGTGGGACTTCATCACAAACGCAGGTAACTGACATACGCCAACTGAGGCAGTCGAATCAGGACACGGTTTCACCTCGGGACAACCAGCAAAATCGAGATATATACAAACCTTCTATTCCGGTACAGGAACCTACCCCAGTGATGGACCATATTTATATGATTCATTAAGATAGTTAAACCCACCAAATTAGACACTTTGTCTTAACAATGTTTACTTGTTAGTTCCATTTTTGTTGTACAAGCTATTTTGAGGTTTAGAGAAGAAACGAGCTAAAAAGGGGGTTCTTAAACCAAAAATGGATTACAAGTCAAGTCGGGCCAGTCGGGGACCGAGAAAAATCAACCAGGGACCGAGGACCCCAGTCGAGGACCGATAGCCCCAGTCGAGGACCGAGGACCCCAGCCGAGTACTGATGGATGCACAGTCATTGTGTGCAAACGTCAAGAATAAATTTATAAGTCCGCTACTCGCGACTTCACTACTAGGTAGCAAGTGGTAAGTTGGGGTCGAACCCAAGGGAATTAGGGGATAAGTTGTTCTTTGAGGGATCGTATAGGCGGGGAACGTGATTTTAGGTTGATTGAGGTTTTAGCGCTTATAACTAGGTGACTTTTTTGGTTGGTTTTGATTTTTAGTGTGGAAAAGTAAATGACAAAAAAGTAAATACTGAAAATAAAAGAGAAGACTTACAACGATTGTTGCGTGATTGGCAAGTCCTCCGGAAGGTGAGCAGTTGATAAGCAGTTTATACTAAAATTGAAAGTAAGTGCAGGTGGTGTTTAAATCTAAGGAAAGCATTTGGTTTCGGGGCCTTGTATCATATCATGTTTATCATTGACCTTTAGTGATCCTACTAAGTATTCAAAAGTGTATCAAGGCCATTCCAAGCACTCGATTTGCCACACTGTCTAGTCCATTCCAAGACGTAGAGCACTTGTTCTATTTAGACTAATACCCCATTCCAAGGTATATTAGCCTATGTGCATCCATTTGACCAGTCATTCCCGACCAACCAAATGGTGTTTTAGAAAGGTCAAACTCCTCACATAAGCTTTGCCATTCCAAGCATCCACTTATCCGAGTATGTTTACGAACCCCACGGAAGAGCTTTTCCATTCCAAGCATCCACTCAACCTTGGAAGTTCTAACCTAATATATGGCACATAGAACAAGTTTTGAATACAAAGAAGAGGCACTAAAAGTATGGCCTAAAACATTTTATGATACAAGTACACCCCTTCAACCGAATGAAGAGTTTAGCTACGAATATCCATAGAGGTGGATACCATAGCTAAGTACTCGAGGGTTTTTGAAAGACAGTAAGTAAAGGAGAATACTCAAGAACCAACAGGAGTATTCTCAAAAACTACTAGAATACTCAAGAACCAACAGGAGTATTATAGATTTAACACAAAAGTTTACAAAAGTGCCAAAATCTAGAGAGATAAGTGAAGTGTGTTGTGAGGATTGTGGATCATTTTACAAGGGATGAGAGGGCTCTATTTATAGCCATGGGAGGAGGAGAAGATGTGGTGAGGAGGAGGGACACTTGTCACAAGGCCATGGAGGGAGGAGGAGGAGCCGCCTATGTGAGGAGGTGCCTCCCCTTCCTTAGCCGCCCCCCCCCCCCCCCCATGTGGAGGAAGGGGAGTGGATGATGCCCATAGCCGCCGGTCACAAGGAGGGGAGGTGGAGGTTTTGTGAGTTTTGTGATCTTTTCACAAAGCCATCGGTCCAATTCAGCTCCGGACTGACTTTTGTTGCCCTTCGGTTGGATTTGTTTTGAGTGATTCCACGTCAGGATCTTGAGATTTCTTCAGTCGGCATCTGGTCGTGACCTTGGAATGACTCGTAATATATTTTCAGCGTAAAAACTCCTCCTTAGCGTGTATTCTCTCTAGGCTCCAAAATACCCTGTAGATAAATATCGGAACTAACAAGCAAAAGTTAAATAGACAAACAGTCTAATTTGGTGGGTTTAACTGTGTTTATGATTCGTATAATTATGGTCCATCAGATCACCCCACACTTTTAGTTGTTCGTCCCGAACAATGCTATTAATGGGCGGCACACTAAGTAAGCTTTTAAAATATGAAAGTGAGACCGTGGGACTAGATTTATCCTAATTCATGCATTACTACTTATTACCAAATTAAATCGTGTAAATAAATAGAAGAAACTTGATACTTGTACCTCCGTGCTGAGATGCAAATTATTTTGGATGTTTCGGGAGATAGCCCTTTTTAGGCTCCTGGACTGCATTCTCGGGACCGTCTCGCACTATATGGTTTCCCTGTAGCTTTCTCTAGCACGTGATTCGGTTCGGGTTTCAATGGTTTGGTCTTTGATTTTCTTTTTTGGCGAGGGACAGCTTTTTTGTAGTGAATCGGCCTTTGGCCTTTGATTTGACTCTTTGAGTACTTCACTTTTGTTCGGTTAAAACCTTCACAATTTTGGGCCTTTGGCCTCTTGATTTGCTTCTTTGAGCTTTTGCTTTTTGTGGCTTGCTAGTCCATTTTCTCAAGCCTTTTTTGGGAGGTCCAATCGTCGCCCGCAAGCATTTGGAAATACCTCCCCGCTCTCTCTCATCCTTGCTGTTTCGCGCGAGTCAAAATGAGGGTCGCTCATTTATTTTCCCGGCTACTTTGACTAGAGATAGGACGGTTTGATTCCCGTCCCGCCTTTTTTCTGCATAAACGCTGCATGGCGGAGATGACTTCAATCTTCACTGAAACCCGAAGTGCAGCCTCCACTGACTTCGAAAACCATATAGCGAAATTTAGTCCTTTGAATGCTTGCCAAGCCCCTCTAGGGCATTTTCTATCAACTCCACATCCCCTGTTTATCTCAGCACAAAGGGACAAATGAGAAGTTACATTCTAAGTTTTTAAACAGTTGAATTTTCACAAGGTAAATGCATGAATCTAGATCTATCTTTTTCACATTCTCAAGTTCATATTTTCAAAAAGATAATATTAAGGAAAAAGAAAACATGTTTATTAACTATGTACACAAGTGGTTCTCACCCCACACTTTTGAACGAAGGCGTGCCTTTCAGCAAGACTTAGTTCAAAAGCCATGCAAGCAGACAATTATGAGAAGGAAATGACATTAAGGAAAAGGGAAGAACAGAACTCCCTTTAAGGTGTCGAGTGACATGGCTCGAGGCTGGATAATCGAAGGAGTTCGGCTGGGGCCTTGAACTCTTGGCATAGGCCTGGCTAGCTTGATGTTGCACCCATAACCGATTCCTGAATAGTCATTTCATTCTATGCACCAAGTGGTGAGAGCGACTTATTGGAAAAAACTAAATGACTGAAAATAAAAGTACTGAAAGTAAGATAGGTGTCGGGTTACCTCCCGACCAGTGCCTTTGTTTAACGTCGTTGGCTCGACAGTACCTCATTCCTGGATCACTGGTTTGGATCCCATGGGTGGCTCAGGTCGTATTTCGCCACTGTTCCTGTGTTGATTTTTGCCTTGCCTTTCCCTGATTTCTTGTGAGATGATGTGCTTGGGTCCTGTTCCCATTGTTCTGGTGATTTCTCCTTCCAACGTCTCTGAGAAGGTGAGGGACCTTTTACTACTAGTTTCTTGAATCGGATTTTCTGGTGTTTAGAGCTGCCTTGTCCAGTTATGGCGAAAACATGCTCCATTGAGGAGTCGTTCTGCTCAGGCCCTTTTCCCATCCTCCTTTTGGCCTCTTCATGGATCACATAGTTTTCTGCGATTTGCCTATTGATCGAGGGGAAAAGTTGGGAAGCTTGCATCTTAAGGCTCGGTTCTGCCTCGTTATGTTCGTCTGTGAGGATCTGGTCGTAGATGGCCTCTGCTGCCCGGTAATGATAGTTGGGTATGACTCGGGTAGCTTGCCAGTGGTGTTTTGGACTTCTTCTTCTGTTGGCACCGCCTCGAGTTCCCATGAGGGTTCGTTGCTTCCGATGCTTTCCATGTCCGATTCTTCATATGGCTCGGGAGTATCTTCTTCATCTGTCTCTGGACCAGCCTCTTCTATCTGCATTCCTCTGTCAGCTTGGGGTATTCATTTTGTGGCTGCGGCCAGGTCATTTATGAGGTTCCACATGTCTGCCATGGATAAGTTCCTGGCTGATCTTCTCATTCCTTCGTTAATCCTTGTCAGCTCATCGGCCCTCATTCCACGAAGAAATTTTTGAAGAAGAACTTTCTTCGTGAATCCATGGTGCGAGCAGCTTAAGACGATGGTGTCATAGTTCGTGTAGTATTCGTCCAAAGTCTCATCCCGGGATTGTTGCAGGCACATGATCTTCTCACGGGTTTTTTGGCGTAAGGATGGGGGGGAAGAATTCCTTCAGGAATGGGACGCAAAGGTCCACAAAATATTCTGCATGACTAGCGGTTGATGTGTAATACCAAATCGTCGCAAAATCAGTTAGAGAGAATTTGAAGCATTTAAGCTTAAATTCCTCTAACATTTCATTTTCAGGTTTTATGTGGTGACAAATGTGGTGAAAATTTTGGCAATGTTGTACTGGGTCTTCTCCATCCGTACCTCCGAACAGAGGAAGATGTCGCGTTGTCCATGCATACATAGTGTGTAGCGTGATGAAGAAATGAGAAGAGAAAGGAAAGAACAACTTATCCGACGGCTAATTCCCCGGCAACGGCACCAATTTTGATGGATGCACAGTCGTTGTGTGCAAACGTCAAGAATAAATTTATAAGTCCGCTACTCGCGACTTCACTACTAGGTAGCAAGTGGTAAGTAGGGGTCGAACCCAAGGGAATTAGGGGGATAAGTTGTTCTTTGAGGGATCGTATAGGCGGGGAACGTGATTTTAGGTTGATTGAGGTTTTCGCGCGTATAACTAAGTGACTTTTTTTGGTTGGTTTTGATTTTTAGTGTGGAAAAGTAAATGACAGAAAAGTAAATACTGAAAATAAAAGAGAAGACTTACAGCGATTGTTGCGTGATTGGCAAGTCCTCCGGATGGTGAGCAGTTGATAAGCAGTTTATACTAAAATTGATAAGACTTACAGCGATTGTTGCGTGATTGCCAAAAACCGTGAGCCCTCTTTTGCTTTCTTGTCTTTATTTTGCTTTGATCTTGAGTACTCTTGTTGGTTCTTGAGTGCTCAAGTTTGTTCTTGAGTTTTACTTTCCAAAACCTTACTTTCTTGTCTTTGTTTTCAAAACCAAAACCTTTACTTTTCAAAGCACCTAGCTATGGTATCCACTTCTATGGATATTTGTAGCTAAACCCTTCATTCGGTTGAAGGGGTGTGCTTGTATCATGCAAACGTTTTAGACCCTTTTCTTAACGCTTCTATTATGTTCAAACTTGTTCTATGTGCCATATATTAGGTTAGAACAACATGGTTGAGTGGAGGCTCGAAAGAGCAAAGCTCTTCCATGGGGTTCGTGAGCATACATGGTTAAGTGGAGGCTCGAAAGAGCAAAGATTTTCCATGGAGTTCAACCTCTTTAAAACACCACTTGGTTGATCGGAAATGATTGATCAAGTGGATGCACATAAGCTAAGATACTTCGAAAGGAGGAATTAGCCTATCTAGAACAAGTGTTCTATGTCTTGAAAAGGACTAGACGGTGTGGCAAGTCGAGTGCTAGAAATGGCCTTGATACATCTTTGAACACTTAGAACGATCATTAGAGGTCGATGATGAACGAACTATGATACAAGGCCCCTAAAACCGAATCTTTCCATTAATTAAAACACCACTCGTCACTTTACTTTCAGTCCTATTATCAACTGCTTACTTTCAGTACCATTTACTTTCAGTACCTTTACATTCCGCAACTAACTTTACTTTCAATACCTAACATTTACTTTCAGTACTTTACATTCTGCAACTAACTTTTACATTCCGCAACTAACTTTACATTCAGTACTTTACTTTACGCACTTACTTTCAGTACTTTACTTTTACGCACTTTACTTTTACGCACTTTATTTTCAGCACTTTACATTTCAGCACTTTACTTTACGCAATTTACTTTCAGTCTTCACTTTTACGCACTTTACTTTATGCACTTTATTTTCAGTCTTTACATTTCCGTACGCTTACTACAGACTTGTTCAACATCAATCCAACATATCTTTGGCACGCATTGCTCTTGAAATATAGCGTGCGGCCAAGGCCAAAAGAATGTTGCTTGGTTGATATTGAACTCGACTGTTCCAGCACTTTACTTTTCAGTCTTTACTTTCAGCACTTTATTTTCCGCACATTTACTTTCAGTCTTTACTTTCAGTAATTTATTTTTAGCACTTTACTTTCCGTACGCTTACTACAGACCTTTTCAACATCAACCCAACATAATATTTGGCACGCATTGCGCTTGAAATATAGCGTGTGGCCAGTGCCAGAAGTATGTTGCTTGGTTGATTTTGAAACTCGACTATTCCAGCAATTTATTTTCCGCACTAACTTTCAGTATTTACTTTACGCACTTTATTTTCAGTCATTTACTTTTCAGTAATTTACTTTCAGTACTAAAACCACAACCAACCCCAATCGCACTTACATTTCTGTACAAATCCCTTACATAACAACTATCCACTAATTCCCTTGGGTTCGGACCCTACTTACCACTTGCTAGTCCAATAGTAAGTCATGAGTAGCGAACTTATAAATTTATCTTTTGCGTTGCACACAAAGACTGTGCATCCGTTAAAAATTGGCGCCGTTGCCGGGGAACTAGCTATCAGATTAGTTGTTCTTTTCTTTTCATTTTTTGTTTCATTAGATTTTCCACTATGTATACATGGATGATTCAGTATCTCCCCAAGTTTGGAGGTACCATCGGAGAGGACCCTGTAATACATTGCCAACATTTTAACGCCCTTTGTAGACACATGAAACCTGAAAATGAAACGATAGAAGGGTTTAAACTGGAATGTTTTAAACTTTCTCTAACTGACTTCACTGTAATTTGGTATTACTCATCAACTGCTAGTTGTGCAGACTATTATGTGGATCTTCGTGCCCAATTCCTAAAATAATTCTCCCCGCCATCCTTACGACATGACACCCGCGAGAAGATCATCTGCCTTCAACAATCCCGGGATGAGACACTGGATGAGTATTATACATACTTTGATACAGTTGTTTCGCGCTGCCCGCACCATGGTTTCACGAAAGTGTTCCTTCTTCAAAAATTTCTTTGTGGAATGAGGACAGTTGAGCAATCGAGGATTAATGATGCAATGGGAGGATCGGCCATGCATTTGACCATGACTGAAATGTGGAATCTCATAGATGACTTAGCCGAAGCTACAAAACGAAGGCCAAGGCACCAAGCTGATCATAAAGCACAGATGGTAGAAGCTAATCTAGAGAGGAGTAGGGAAGACATTAATGAGGCCATGAGGGACGAATCAGAAACAGGAAGCACAGAGGAGGAACCTTCGTGAGAGATCACCCCCGAACCATCAGAAGACCTAGAGCCGGAAACCAATTTAGTGAGGGACGAAGAAGAACCCTCATGGGAGCCCACTACCGAGCCGGCAGAAAAGGAAGTTCAGGTCACCACTAGCGAGCTGCCCGAAACATACCCTGCCCTCATCACCAAAGCAGCTGAAGAAACCAACCAAGACCAGGTCCTCATGGACGGGCTGACCAATATGGAACCGGCCCTTATAATGGAAGCCTCGCAACTTTTCCCTTTGATCAATATGCAAATCGCAGAAAACTATGTGATCAGTGGAGAGCATGAAAGAAGGATGGAGGAAGGGCCTAAGCAGAACGACTCCTCGATGGAGCATTTTCTCGCCACAACTAGACAAGGCAGCCCTAAACACAAAAGAGCCCGACTCAAAAGACCAGCGACTGTGGTTAAGGGTCCCTCGCCTTCTCAGAGGTGTTGGAAGGAAAAACCACCGGAACAATGGAGTCCAAACCCGAGCTCATCATCCCACAAGAACTCGGGGAAAGTCAAGGCAAAAATAAAGGTAGGCGATGCGCAGAAATACGACCTGAACCGCCCATGGGATCCAAACTTGTGATCCCCAATCGTCGAGCCAACGACGTTAAACAAAGGCACTGGTCAGGAGGTAACCCGACATCTATCTTATTTTCAGTCATTTTAATTTCTGTCATTTAGTTTTTACCTCGTCAGTCGCTCTCACCCATTTTGTGTATAGAAGGAATGACTAATTGTATAGGAATCAGCTTTGGGGAGCGCCGAGAGTTCAAGGCCCCAGCCGAACTCCCTCGATTATTCCGCTCTGAGCCATGTCATTTGCTCGCATGTCCTCGACATGCAACGACACCGTAAAGGGAGTTCAGTTCTTCCCTTCTCCTAATGTCATTTCCTTCTCTTGTAAATATTTGCTTGCTATCGGCTTTTGAACTAAGTCACGCTGAGAGGCATGCCTTCGTTCAAAAGTGTGGGGTGAGAACTGCCTTTGCACATAATTAGTTTAACATGCTTTCCTTTTCCTTTTCCCTTAATATTATCTTTTTGAAAATATGAACTTCAGAATGTGAAAAAGATAGATCTAAATTCAAGCATTTACCTTGTGAAATCTCAACTGTATAAAAACTTGAGGATGTAACTTCTTAATTCTCCCTTTGTGCTGAGATATACAGGGGATGTGGAGTTGATATAAAATGCCCTAGAGAGGCTTGGCAAGCACTCAAAAGATCGAATTTCACTATATGGTTTACGAAGTCAGTGGAGGCTGCACTTCGGGTTTCATTGGAAATTAGAGTCATCTCCGCCGTGCAGCGTTTATGCAAGAGGCGGGACGGGAATCAAACTGTCCTAACTCTAGTCCTAGTAGCCGAGAAAATAGATGAGCGACCCTCATCTTGACCCGCGCGAAACGACGAGGATGAGAAAGAGCGGGGAGGTATTTCCATATGCTCTCGGGCGATGATTGGACCTCCCAAAAGGTTGAGAAAATGGACAAGCAAATCACAAAGGAGCAAAGCTCAAAGAAGCAAATCAAAGGCCAAAGGCCAAAATTGTGAAGGTTTTAACCAAAACAAAAGTGAAGAAACTCCAATGCAAAATCAAAGGCCAAAGACCAAATCACTTCAAAAGATGTCCCTCATCAAAGTCAAAGAGCTCAGATCATTGAAACTTGAACCAAATCATGTGCTAGAGAAAGCTACAAGTTAACCATATAGTGCGAGTCTATCCCGAGAATGCAGTCCAGGAGCCTGAAAAGGGCTGTCTCCCGAATCATCCGAATTAATTTGCATCTCGGCTCGAAGGTACAGGTATCAAGTTTCTTCTAAGTATTTACACGGTTTAGTTTGGTAAAAAGTAAGTATTGCTTGGATAGGATAAATCTAGTTCCACATTCTCACTTTCCTATTTAGAGCTTGTTACTTGGATTTTGTGTTTCTCTCTCGAATAGCATTGTTCGGGACGAACAAGTATAAGTGTGGGGTGATCTGATGGACCATATTTATATGATTCATTAAGATAGTTAAACCCACCAAATTAGACACTTTGTCTTAACAATGTTTACTTGTTAGTTCCATTTTTGTTGTACAGGCTATTTTGAGGTTTAGAGAAGAAACGAGCTAAAAAGGAGGTTCTTAAACCAAAAATGGATTACAAGTCAAGTCGGGCCAGTCGGGGACCGAGAAAAATCAACCAGGGATCGAGGACCCCAGTCGAGGACCGAGGACCCTAGTTGAGAACCGAGGACCCCAGCCGGGTACCCAGGCCCAGTACCGAGAACCTCAGGTCCCTGCCAAGAGGTACCGGGCCCAAGTGCCGGGAGTGCCGGGAACCAAGTCCCGAGTCCCGAGCACCCGTGCCGAGAGAGCCGAGCGCCCATGCCGAGACCCACATCCGAGACCGCCGAGCACCCGTGCCGAGAGAGCCGAGCTCCCGTGCCGAGAGAGCCGAGCGCCCATGCCGAGACCCACATCCGAGAGCGCCGAGACCCACGTCCGAGAGCACCGAGACCCACGTCTGAGAGCGCCGAGAGCAGCGCCCGGGCCCGGCCGACCAAGGGCCTGAGGAAAACTTCAACCCCGGGCCATGACCATGCTCCGAGCAGAATTTGGCCAAACATCCTTCATGGATCAGTCTTATAATTTTCTCAACATTCCAAATCCATGGTCCAACACCCAATCACCTCCGGCCGAAATTCCGGCAGCTCCGGCCATATTCCGGCCAAGCTCCGGCCATGGTCCAATCAACCTCCGGCGATGCTCTGATCAAGCCAAATCCAACCACCACCTTGCTCCGGTCATTCTAGCCCAACTTCGGTCAAAAATCTGGTGAAGTCCAACCAAACTACTTATTTCCCGGTTAGGGCATACTATTCACATCGGTTGATCTTTTGGTTTCAAACCAAACCTCAACCAAGTTCAAGGGACTTGCCCAAGCCTCAACCAAGCTCATGTAGTTGCCCTTTGGCACACCCCAAGCTCAGCCGCCCATGTGCAAGGCAAGTGCCACCCTTTGGCTCATCCAAACTCCAACCGAAGAGCAACCAATGAGCAACCAAGGCCAACCGAAGTTGTGGGAGGACTAGAGGCGGTTGGGAGGACACATATCCTCTCCTCCACCGCCTCTTTGGCCTATAAATAAAAGGGCTTGACCCTTGAAAACTTACCTCATGTCATCACTTGTAACTTAGGTAGAGAATCTCTCTAGAATCCATCTCACAAATCCTTGTAAACACTTGTGTTTTGAATCAAAAGCTCCACTTTCTCTCTTGTTCTTGAGTGTTCTTGAGAGTTCTTGAGTGAAGTTTGAGTTTGTTCTTCATTTCTTTTGCCAAAAACCGTGAGCCCTCTTTTGCTTTCTTGTCTTTATTTTGCTTTGATCTTGAGTACTCTTGTTGGTTCTTGAGTGCTCAAGTTTGTTCTTGAGTTTTACTTTCCAAAACCTTACTTTCTTGTCTTTGTTTTCAAAACCAAAACCTTTACTTTTCAAAGAACCTAGCTATGGTATCCACTTCTATGGATATTCGTAGCTAAACCCTTCATTCGGTTGAAGGGGTGTGCTTGTATCATGCAAACGTTTTAGACCCTTTTCTTAACGCTTCTATTATGTTCAAACTTGTTCTATGTGCCATATATTAGGTTAGAACAACATGGTTGAGTGGAGGCTCGAAAGAGCAAAGCTCTTCCATGGGGTTCGTGAGCATACATGGTTAAGTGGAGGCTCGAAAGAGCAAAGCTTTTCCATGGAGTTCAACCTCTTTAAAACACCACTTGGTTGATCGGAAATGATTGATCAAGTGGATGCACATAAGCTAAGATACTTCGAAAGGAGGAATTAGCCTATCTAGAACAAGTGTTCTATGTCTTGAAAAGGACTAGACGGTGTGGCAAGTCGAGTGCTAGAAATGGCCTTGATACATCTTTGAACACTTAGAACGATCATTAGAGGTCGATGATGAACGAACTATGATACAAGGCCCCTAAAACCGAATCTTTCCATTAATTAAAACACCACTCGTCACTTTACTTTCAGTCCTATTATCAACTGCTTACTTTCAGTACCATTTACTTTCAGTACCTTTACATTCCGCAACTAACTTTACTTCCAATACCTAACATTTACTTTCAGTACTTTACATTCTGCAACTAACTTTTACATTCCGCAACTAACTTTACATTCAGTACTTTACTTTTACGCAATTTACTTTTATGCACTTTATTTTCAGCACTTTACATTTCAGCACTTTACTTTACGCAATTTACTTTCAGTCTTCACTTTTACGCACTTTACTTTATGCACTTTATTTTCAGTCTTCACATTTCCGTACGCTTACTACAGACTTGTTCAACATCAATCCAACATATCTTTGGCACGCATTGCGCTTGAAATATAGCGGCAAGTGCCAAAAGTATGTTGTTTGGTTGATATTGAATTTGACTGTTCCAGCACTTTACTTTTTATTATTTACTTTCAGTCTTTACTTTCAGCACTTTATTTTCCGCACATTTACTTTCAGTCTTTACTTTCAGTAATTTACTTTCAGCACTTTACTTTCCGTACGCTTACTACAGACCTTTTCAACATCAACCCAACATAATATTTGGCACGCATTACTCTTGAAATATAGCGTGCGGCCAGTGCCAGAAGTATGTTGCTTGGTTGATTTTGAAACTCGACTGTTCCAGCAATTTATTTTCCGCACTTACTTTCAGTATTTACTTTACGCACTTTATTTTCAGTCATTTACTTTTCAGTAATTTACTTTCAGTACTAAAACCACAACCAACCCCAATCGCACTTACATTTCTGTACAAATCCCTTAAAGAACAACTATCCACTAATTCCCTTGGGTTCGACCCCTACTTACCGCTTGCTAATCCAATAGTAAGTCACGAGTAGCGGACTTATAAATTTATCTTTTGCGTTGCACACGACGACTGTGCATCCGTCACCCAGCGTGACGAGGGGACGAGGACATGCAATGTACACCGTCAACCGGGGACGGACGTCCAAGTGCAGATGTGTACAGGCCTTCGATGCATGTGGATGAGCCCGCCCATAATCATGTTGCTGACGGCGTTCCCTTACCAGAAGCGGTTGAGTTTGACTTAGACGAACTGATGGATTTGGTGGGGGCGTCAACGGAGAACATGGAAGCGAATGAGGAAGCTGAAGGGAGGGAATCACATTCGGCGAGTGATGACATCAGGATGACTCATTTAGTCCAGAATTTGTCAGAGGAGGGAATTCGGCCGGAGGAGGCCTCGGTGAGGAGACACCGTTGGGATCGATGCCCCATGATACTCGTCCTTGGATCACTTCTGGGGATGACAAGTGAATTCTTTTACATGGACATATATTTCTGCAAGTAGTTATAGTAACAATATTGTAAATGTAACAAATTGTATTTTCTATTCAGCTTTGACCCCCCTTCAGCTGTGCACAAAATCGGGCTCCAATGTATTGGACCTGGTTTTTTTAGGTTGGTTGGACCATGATGGGGACATGTGATTCACAAGCTCCGGTGAAGTGGTTTCGACACTTTAAGGTAAAACGTAACAGAGATGTATTAATTGCGTATTATTTTGTCATTTGGTTTCCACATCGAAAGGCCTTGTTTTCCAAATTACATAGTTTGTGTTTCTATTAAATGGTTAATAACATAACAATGTAATGTGCATGTAGAGTTTGTACCGGTGGGATCCGATCCACAATGACCAAATTGAGGCTAACTTCAGGAAGAAGGCTGCTAAGATACTACAAGATACCTGGAGGGGAATGCGAACCCGGTCGACTAAAGGCCCGAAATGGTTGACCGAAGATCACAAAGCTGCAGGAAAAGTTTGATTTAACACGGACCCTGCATTCATAGCCCGGAGCGAAAAGAACAAACAGACTTATTCAGCCCGACATGCCAGAAAAGGGCCAGCATTGCATGCCTTTGGGTCTAGACCAGCACACTTTCACGTTGCGAAGCTGGTAACTAATACTGACTATTTTTATAATATTTCAGTGTCAGTATTCATTTACTATAACACATTTAACCTTTAATTTGCAGGAAAAAGATAATCAAAGACAAGTGTTGCCAACCGATATATTTGACAAGAAATACAAACGGAAGGATGGGACGTATTTGATACCAGACTGGGAGAACATAAGGGTATTACATTTGTTTATCTTATTCTATTGTATTATAAGTTTTTGCTCAGTAATGTTCTTTTGTTTTCGATAATCAAATAATTTTTTGTCCAGAAACAACTTGTTGATGTTGAAAATCTGATCCTGGCCACTCGCGTCGGGGATGAAAGGGTACCGGAAGAAAAGCCGGTAGAGGCTGTTGCAACTGTCATGGGGTTCACCCGAGAACGGGGATACCATACATGTATGACCCTGCAGCGACATTAGTGTCTGACAAGTTTTCTTCAACGGGCAGCCAGTCGTGTGCCAGCTCGCATAGATCGAGGGCCCAATCGGTCGAAGTCACTCAGGAGCTGGTACCGCGGTTAGAGCTCATGGAATCCCGACAGGAGTCTGAGCTGAGGCGCATGGAATCCAGACAAGAGGCTGAGCTGAGGCGCATAGAGTCCCGGTAGGAGGCTGAGATGAGAAGCATGAAGGACAGCATAGATCAAATGATGCAAATGCAATCTGCTATGATGAGGATGCTCGCTAGTCCTGGATACCAACCGTCCTCCAGTCAAAGCACGAATAGAAACAATCGTGGTCCGCTCGATCTGGGATTCCAAGAAGACAATCGCAGAGAGTAGACATGTTAATTTTATGTGACTCGACGTCTGTGTTATAAATTTTATTCGACTCGACGTCAATTTTTTTAATTAAAATTTTGCATTTTATATTTGAAATTATTTATAGGGAAAATAAGAAATTAAATAATTGAAAAATAGTTAATTCTTGTGCCGGAATTCAATTGTGACGGAAATAATGGATGACAAAACTCCGACGAAATATCAACGGTATAAATATGTGTCGTAGTTATGACAAAAGAACGACGTAAAGGTAAGTAGCGAAAAGATGATGGAAAAATGATGGTACCCATATGATCAGTTGATGATGGTACTACGACGGAAACAGGACGGACTTTGTATAACGAAGTTAAGACGGATTAATGACGAAAATAACAATGATGGACAAGACTCGAAATGTAGACGGAAAATATTGTTGACGGTATTTCGACGGAAAATAGACGCAAAACGTTGAAAACGGAAAAGTGTTTGAATATAGATGGAAAATCCTATTGACGAAAGTAAGACGGTAACTGGACGGAATTCGTATTAGGGAATTAGGACGGAATGTAGACGGAAATAATAATGATGGTAAAGGAACGGTATGTAGACGGAAAAAATTGTTGACGGAAATTCGGCAGAAGGTAGCCGAAAAATGTGGAAAACGGAAAAGTGTTTGAAAATAGACGGAATATACTAGTGACGAATTTTAGACGGTAATTTAACAGAGATTTTCAACGGATACATGTCGGATTGATGACGGAATTGTAATTAACGGATTTATGACGGAATGTCACCGGAACAATGACGGAATTAAACGACGAAATGTCAACGGAAAACTTTTACCGTCGGGAAAATTTCCGTCAGCAACTTTCTTGAAGGAAAGTTGACGGAAATGCAACTTTTTCCGTCAAACTTTCCGTCACATTTCCGGCAGTTTCGTGACGACGCAAAATTATTATAAATTAGTAGTGACTACAAATTTCTAGAGAAAAATACGACAACAAATGTACGACAACAAAAGTTGTCGCACAATTATTCGACAACACAATGGCAAACATTACGACAATAAGAAGAATGTCCACGACATATGACTATTGTACGACAAGAGTACGACTACAAGAGGTGCGACAACTCAATGTTGTCGTACAACCATCGTAACGTTGCCGCAATGTTCGGTGCCGACATCTCTGTTATGGCCTTGAATTGTTGGCCAATGTTGTAGCCTTATATTATCCCACCCACACTTCAATACCTTCCATCTCCCCTCCCATCAACTCCCCCAAGCATCAACCATCATTTCGGTCATGGATCCACCCAGAAGAATCTTTCCAGGACTTGCCCGTGCTTATCAAGTTGCCATGCATCCTAGATCTGAAATTTCATTGTCTGACGACAATGACGATGCACTAAATCTTCCTACTCAGGAATATTTGACGAAAGCAATACAACATGATGGTAAAGCTATGTTTACGTTCTTATTTAATATAACTTTTTCCGTATTGATTAACTGCCTCAATTGATCTTATTATTTTCACAGATATTTGGAAGTGATTTGGAATATTTTTGCAAAACAAGCGGGTGTAGTCATAAAATTTCAGACAACTTTTGTAATAATGTCATTTTCAATTAGCGAAGTTTAGAAATCAACTAAAAAATTTTGGACTTCCATTTTATTTCAGTTACACAGACAAAAAAAAATTTAGTCTTACTTTTTGTCCTTATTTATCGATTTTTATTTGTCTATATTTTGATAAAATTGGCCCGCAATCATCAATTATTGGAGATAACTATCTAGTAGTGCTTCTGACAATATGTACTAAAATCTCATCCATTAGATCATCATCCATCTATCCCCCCCCTCGTGATTTGTGGGTGTGCCACGTATCTTACAAGCGTATTTGTAACCCTATATAGTCGTCAAATTAATAGTTTTAGGGGTTCAATTGCAGTCAAACAAAATTTATAACCTTGGTAAGCCAAGGGTCGATCCAAAGAGCAGTGCGTGTGAATACTAGCTAACAGTGTGACCTATTTAGCTATTCCGAATGACAAAAGGTTTTGTGGTGTTGAAACAAGCAGAAATTAAATAGCAGAAAATAAATTGTTGTGTTTAAATCAGAGAAAGAATCCCAGAATCCATACTTCACCCGTGCTAACCCCCACTAATCATGCAATCATGTTACGTTAATTATTCATTCTATCGAATATGGAATATAACCAAAATAGCACTAGACAAGCCGCCCATCCACGGATCATTGTCTAGATTAATCTCCATCGTTGAACGCCGCCCATCCACGGATTATCAACGATCTCGATTTATTAAATTAAAGGTTTTCCTATTAAATCATGTAAACATGACCTAACATCAATTTCATCCAATCCGGTTAATCCCTAGGGCCCATCCACCTTTCGGCATATAACCTAAATACGTTCTATCAATGCAAACATACCCTTTGATGTAAATACATGCATAGAACGATTTAATTAAGCACACAATGAAATTGAATAATCGAATCGCATAAATAATGAACTTCAATTGATCACATGAGAGTTAGGGTTACATAACACGGGATCCGTAGGATCCCGGAATTGAGAAGACTACTCACTATTCATGGTAGTTAACCAAAAATAGTGTAAAGAAAGGAAGAAACAAATAAACCGTAGACGATTGGCTCGTTGATCCTCACGATGAAAACTTGTCTTCTCTCCCAAGTTAGGGTTTTTGCTCCAAAATCACAACAACCAGTCTATTCTGTTTGTGTTCCCTTATATAGACCGTCTAAAAAGGCCGAAAAGCCCAAAAATTGAATTTAGAAACAACTTGTAATCTTTGCCAGCCGACGGTCCCGTTACAGCCGAGCCTGTAACGGCTGTAACGGGCAGAGCTAAAATCTCTGAGAAACATTGCTCCCGTTACACCCGTTACAGTCCAAGCTGTAACGGTTGCTGAGGTCTGTAACGGGACTGCTCGAAATGTCTGATAGAATTGAAGCCGTTACACCCGTTACAACCCAGGTGTAACGGTTGCTGAGGCCTGTAACGGGCTGTCCTTGCATGAATTTGATTTTTGGCATTTTTCGATCGATCTTTATGTTCTTTCAACATTTTGGCTCCAAGGAGCGATGATATGTCGATTTTACCTGAAACACTAGAGAAAGACATCAAATATAGACAATATGCCGGGAGAATGAACGTAATCCTTCCTCGAATGTAATGAATAATTAGTCGAAATATCGACTGATCAAAACACTCCACACTTAGGATTTGTTCATCCCAAGCAAATGTCGAACATATGGCAGAATAAAAACATGAGAGGATGCAGTGCCCAACGACCATAAAAGCTACCCTACTCAAGTGACATGTGATTAATTCTAACTAAGCATGAAAATAAAAAGATAACTCACTGTCGTAGAGGACACGAATGCATTAAGTGTATGCATCAAGCCTTTAAACCTATAGGCTGCCCTAGTAGGACGAGTATAGTCTCGTGATGGTTTTCAGAAATGGGACTACCTACAAATCCCCTGCACAACTAACTATCGTGTATGCATGAATGATGCTCAACGAGTCACAGTGAAGTCATGTCATACCCTGGATTCATCGTGTTACCTCAACTTCAAGTCAAACATCTTTATCAAAGTTTCAGACAATCATAGATTAAACGAGTTATGCATTCAAACGTTCAGTACACACGACTAGCAAACGACTAATCACATGTTCTAAATAGTAGCGACGTGATAAGAACATGAATAGTTACACAAAACATGCTCGCCATTCACCTATGCTATCTAGGGATAGTCCACGGGCTCTTGGCGCAAAGCTCGTTCTCAAGTGCCAAGGACTAGGCAATGACCCGTAAGAGAAGAGGAGCCTGGCTTAAGTATTTCTGGAAAATAGTATGAAAATTTGCATCAACAATTCAGTGCAAGCACAAGGGTCGTCCCTTAGTTTCTAGTACACGAATGCTCAAGATAGGTAATGATTTGCACGCAATGAGAGGATGGAATTACACTATATCAAGCGAAAGGGGCAGAAATTGTTTCAAGAGTGTTTTCCATATACCAGGGGTGACTTTTCTCACCAGGTCCTTGGTATTTTCTGCTTTCGCAGAATCAACAAAAGCTTTTTTTTTCGAATAGTTTTCTTTCAAAAACAACTATGCTTGGGCTAATGTTTCACCCACTTTCCAGAATTGAGAACTTTGTTTTTTAGGGGAAAACTTGAAGGTCAATTGTCTAACTCCACACTTAAAGCTTGACATAGTGTATGAATAAAGGCGGGTGCATGCAAATCACGACGAATGTAGAGAAACACATACTAGTACTAAGGTCACCTAGAAAAAGAGATGCAGTTTAAGTTTTTGACATTTTTGAACTGGTGCCTACTAATTCCAAGTCTCAAACATGCTTTAAGAAATACGTAGAACCTGTGATAGTCAAGGGCTAGCAATGATACTGACTTAAGAGAATACACACACGATTTTCACTATTTCAAGTCCTAGACTTCGAATCCAAATGAGTGTCAATCAGTCAAGGAGTATCGTAGAAAACAAGGATTTCAATCTCAATACATAGACATTTGAGCATATGCAAGAGTGAATGTGTTATGCAATGCATGTGACTATGCGTACCCACTCCACACTTAAAAACGAGCATAGTCCCTAAGTGAAAAAATATAAAATAAGAAAAAGCATAGGAACTTCACTCGTGCGTGGTGGTGTGAAATCCATAGAGATTAAACGATGACTGGTGAGTGAAATACGACCTGTGAGCTGGTGGATGTATGAATAAAAATATAGAGCTGCACAAGGAATAGGTTAGCATCGATAATCGCGAAACGAATGAAGAATAAACGATGCGAGTAGAGATGAACAACAATGATGGAATAACTCAAACATCGAATAATAAGAGAGCAGTGAATAATATCCAAAAGTCAGCGTACAAATGATGTGAAATGCAGAAAAGACTGACAATATGGCAAAAAGATGCAGGAAATAAAATGTAAGGGGAACTAGATAGCCCCATCGTCATCAGCAGTATCCTCAGAGGCAACCATCCGATCAACACTATCTGAGGCAGTACCGGGGGGTTGAGAAGGGCCAGCCTTGGGGTCCCGTGACCAATGCTGCGCTGCCTGAATGCGGAACTCTGTGAATTCTTCTCGGAGCTGATTATGGGAGCTGGTGAGCCGGCTCTGTGCGGAAATCATGGGAGCTTGGTTAGCCAAAATCTGGCGCTGATAGGCCATCATTGCCCTCATTTCCTCCCGAAACTCTAGCTGGGTGGCGATAATCTGCTGCAGAGACGTCTCTATCCGAGCGAAACGCTCCTCGAGTTAGAAGTGTAACTGGTCGGCAGCAGGATAAGGCGGGGGAGGGGGAGGGATGTGGCTAGCTGCTGGAGGCGAGTGCGCCTCATCCATGACAACATCATCCTGCGGAGGCTGGTCCTCCTCAACTGGTGCAGGCTCGCGCGGAGGGGAGGCTACCCTGGCATGTGCTCTATCAATGCGGCGCCTCTTCGCTCCCTTCGGAAGCTCGGGGTTGTGAGTCCACTCCCCCCGTCCTTCCCAATAAATTTATAGAGAATGATTTGGTCCATATGCAGATACAAGTCAGTCTCAGTCCCGTACAGGGAGCAGAGGTCCCATCCTTGAGACTCGGCGAGCACAGAAATAAAGTAGCCGCCTCCCATGGCCTTGTTCCCAAGAGATGTGGCCCAAGCTGTCATCATCCCACTGAGGATCTGAAAGAAGTCAACTGGCACCCCTCTGCTCATCGAGATCATAATATCCAAGTCGGGGTTAGAAATCACAGTGGCACCCTCGGCTCGAGTATTAATGTTTAAAGCCACAATTCTGTGAATAATCTTCCACACCGGCTCCTTGATGCCTGCAGGACCCCAACCGGACCGGAAATAATAGTCGAAACCAGATATGAGCTTCCAGAACTCATACCTCTCGTCCACACTATACTCGCCACAAAACCCTCCAAGGGAAATCCCAAAGCCTCGCAGACTTCGTCCTTGGACATAGTGTATGGTTCGTGCCCGACTTCGAATGTCCAATGAGTTACCTTCAATGGACTGCCAACAATCTCGAAAGTAGCCAAAAACTCCTTGACTAACATAGGATAAGTAGATTTGACTCGGCTAGCAAACAAGATATCAAGCCCAGAGGCGATAAACATACTACGGCATCGTGGATATATATCCCGCTCCAAATCCTCAAGAGTTTTAATGCAAGGGTTGAGAGTAGGCTTTACCATTTTTGTTGACACGATTTTGTCGTAACGATCCTGATGCTCTGGTGTGGCGAATCGGCCTGCATTCGTCAGAGGGTAATAGCGGGACTGATTGGGCGGTGCTGGGATGATGGCAGTGGAGGAGCTCGGAGGAGGAGCACGAGATGATGCACGGCTGGGGCGGCTGGAGGAAGGATTTCTGGTGGACTTGGATGGTGGTTTCGTCCTTGCCATGGTGGAGGTTGGATTGATGGTGGATTCGAGTGGTGGTGGTTTCGGTGGAATGTGGATTTGAGGAGGAGAGTGGACCAGCGGACGGTTGAAGTTGTGGTTTCGGTGGGGTGAGCGTGGGTGGTGGACGGAAGAGTGGGTCGGCGGTTGGGCGTGGCAGGTGACAGACGGGGACCGGGACGGATGGTTGGTCGGCGGCGGACGTGGAGAGAAGAGGTCGGGATTGGGTTTGTGAAATTAGGGTTTCAAAATTGGGAGATTGAAGAAGTAGACCATTGACCCGTTACAACCGAGCCTGTAACGGTTGTAACGGGTCATCCCGAATTCTCTGATGAGTTGTTGCCCGTTACAGACCTGTGCAGCCCGTTACAGCCCAATTGTAACGGCTGTAACGGGACCAACCAAAATCTCTGTTTCCCGCATGCCCGTTACAGCTCCTTTCAGCCCGTTACAGTCCACTTGTAACGGCTGTAACGGGACAACCCGATTTCTCTGCCGAAATTGTCATTTCTGAAAATTCAATGTCGTTCACTCCACACTTTGATTCCTGCATAGTTCACACACAAATCGTACAATGCAAAATGCAAATAAATAAAACTTACAGCGCGGGTTACTCCCCGAAGAGACCTAGTTTAACGTCTTGGCGAGACATAGCAAGGGTGGTAGAACTAAGAGCATTCTCGGGAAGTCCCTTGCTGAGATCCCTTCCCGAGAAGTAGGTTGTCGTCAATCCCGTCAGGAGGTGCAAAATGCTTCAGAACGTGATAGTGCTTGAGGCGTTGCCCGTTGACTACCATGGTTTTTCCTCCTTCAACACTGATTTCCACGTGCCCGTCTGGATGTGCTTGTTCCACTGTATAAGGGCCACTCCATTTAGTACGCAGCTTCCCAGGAAATAATCTGAGGTGGGAGTTGTACAGAAGAACTCGCTCGCCTTTGTTGAATTCTTTGCGCACTATCCTCTTGTCATGCATCTTCTTAGTTCTCTCCTTATAAATGCGGGCATTCTTGTAGGAATCCAATCTGATTTCATCAAGCTCGTGGAGCTGCAGTATTCGCTTTTCTCCGGCTGCCTTCATATCCATGTTCAGCTCTCTGATAGCCCATAATGCCTTGTACTCGAGTTCGACCGGTAAGAGGCAGGTTTTTCCATAGATAAGTCAGAACGGACTCATACCGATAGGTGTTTTGTATGCAGTCCTGTATGCCCACAGTGCGTCATCTAGCTTGGACGCCCAGTCTTTCCTCTGGCTCGAGACTGTCTTCCCCAGAATGCTCTTGATCTCTCTGTTAGAGATCTCAACATGTCCACTAGTCTGAGGGTGATAGGGAGTGCCAATCTTGTGGTAGACACCATACTTCTTTAACAGTGTTTCAAAATTTCTCTCCTTGAAGTGAGAGCCACCGTCACTGATAACTGTTCTGGGCACTCCAAACCGAGGGAAAATCACCTTCTGAAACATTTTTATAACTACTTGGCGTCGCAAGTGGGAGTAGCAACTGCTTCAACCCACTTAGAAACGTAGTCGACAGCTACCAAGATGTACTGATTACCGTAGGAAGATGGGAATGGTCCCATAAAGTCAATCCCCCAAACATCGAAGTGGTCCAGTGCTAGAATGCTCTGCTGGGGCATCTACTGCTGCTTTAAAATAATACCTGTCCGTTGGCACTGATCACTGATGGATCATAATTGTATGAATCATAAACACAGTTAAACCCACCAAATTAGACTCTTTGTCTATTTAACTCTTGCTTGTTAGTTCCGATATTTATCTACAGGGTATTTTGGAGTCTAGATAGAATACAGGCTAAGGAGGAGTTTTTAAGCTGAAAATATATTACGAGTCATTCCAAGGTCACGACCAGATGCCGACTGAAGAAATATCATGAACCTGACATGGAATCACTCAAAACAAGTCCAACCAAAGAGCAACCAGAGTCAGTCCGGAGCTGAAATGGACCGATGGCTTTTGTCAAAACCTCACAAAACTCACAAAACCTCTCCCCCTTACCTTATGACCGGCGGCTTTGGGAGATTGATGAGTCATGGGGGGCGGCTCCTCCCCCTCATGACTCATAACCGGCGGCTTTTGGAGAGTCCATGGATGAGGTGCCAAGTGTTGTGGCTTAAAGCCACATCTTCTCCTCCCCTTAAGCCTATAAATACACCCCTTCCCTCCCTTGTATCATCATCCCAAAATCATTCCATCCTCATTCCACACAAATCACTTATCTCTCTAAGATTTGGGCACTACTCTTGTAAGCTTTGTTTTAATTCTATAATACTCCTGTTGGTTCTTGAGTATTCTAGTAGTTCTTGAGTTTACTCCTGTTGGTTCTTGAAGATTCTCCTTTACTTACTGTCTTTCAAAAACCCTCGAGTACTTGGCTATAGTATCCACCTCTATGGATATTCGTAGCTGAACTCTTCATTCGGTTGAAGGGGTGTACTTGTCTCATAAAATGTTTTAGGCCATACTCTTAGTGCCTTGTTTTATTCAAAACTTGTTCTATGTGCCATATATTAGGTTAGAACTTCCAAGGTTGAGTGGATGCTTGGAATGGCAAAGCTCTTCCGTGGGGGTTCGTAAACATACTCGGATAAGTGGATGCTTGGAATGGCAAAGCTTGTCTGAGGAGTTCGACCTCTCTAAAACACCATTTGGTTGGTCGGGAATGACTGATCAAATGGATGCACATAGGCTAATATACCTTGGAATGGGGTATTAGTCTAAATAGAACAAGTGCTCTATGTCTTGGAATGGACTAGACAGTGTGGCAAATCGAGTGCTTGGAATGGCCTTGATAGACTTTTGAATACTTAGTAGGATCACTAAGGGTCAATGATAACCAGGCTATGATACAAAGCCCCCGAAACCGAATACTTTCCTTAGATTAAAACAACACTTGCATTTACTTACAATTTTAGTATAAATTGCCTTATCAATTGCTCACCTCCTGGAAGACTTATCCTTCACGCAACAACTCGATGTAAGTCTTTCCTTTTATTTTCAGTACTTTATTTTTATGTCATTTACTTTTCCGCACTAAAAACCAAAACCAACCAAACAAACACTTACTCGTTAGCGCTAAAACCTCAATCAACCTAAAATCACGCTCCCTTCCTGTACAAATCCTCAAAGAACAACTTATCCCCCTAATTCCCTTGGGTTCGACCCCTACTTACCACTTGCTACCCAGTAGTAAAGTCACGAGTAGCGGAGATATAAATTAATTTTTGCACAGAGAACATCGCACCTTAACGACAGTGCGGTGGGCTCCGTCAAAATTGGCGCCGTTGCCGGGGAATTAGCCGTCGGATTAGTTGTTCTTTCCCTTTCCTTCTCATCTCTTCATCACACTATGTATGCATGGACAACACGACATCTTCCTCTGTTCGGAGGTATGGAGGGAGAAGACCCCGTAATGCATTGCCGAAACTTTCACCATATTTGCCGCCACATAAAACCTGAAAATGAAATGTTAGAGGAATTTAAGCTAAAATGCTTCAAATTTTCTTTAACTGATTTTGCGACAATTTGGTATTACACATCAACCGCTAGTCGTGCAGAATATTTTGTGGACCTTTGCATTCCATTCCTTAAGGAATTCTCCCCCCCCCCCATCCTTACGACAAAAAACCCGTGAGAAGATCATGTGCCTGCAACAATCCCGGGATGAGACCTTGGACGAATACTACACGAACTATGACACCATCATCTCACGCTGCCCGCACCATGGATTCACGAAAAAATTTCTTCTTCAAAATTTTCTTCGTGGGATGAGGGCCGATGAGCAGACAAGGATTAACGAAGCAATGAGAAGATCAGCCAGGAACTTATCCATGGCAGATATATGGAACCTCATAGATGACCTGGCCGCAGCCACAAAATGAAGGCCAATACCCCAAGCTGACAGAAGAATGCAGATAGAAGAGGTTGGTCCAGAGACAGATGAAGAAGATACTCCCGAGCCATCTGAAGAAGATACTCCCGAGCCATCTGAAGAATCAGACATAGAAAGCATCGGAAGCAACGGGGAAAAACCCTCATGGGAACTCGAGGCCGTGCCAACAAGGGAAGAAGTCCAAAACACCACTGGCGAGCTACCCGAGTCATACCCAACTATCATTTCCAGAACAGCGGAGACCATCTACGACCAGATCCTCACAGACGGACATGACAAGGCAGAACCGAGCCTTAAGATGCAAGCTTCCTAACTTTTCCCCTTGATCAATAGGCAAATCGCAGAAAACTATGTGATCCATGAAGAGGCTAAAAAGGGGATGGGAAAAGGGCCTGAGCAGAACGACTCCTCGATGGAGGATTTTTTCACCACAGCTGGACAAGACAGCCCTAAACATAAGAAAACCCAGTTCAAGAGACTAGTAGTGAAAGGTCCCTCGCCTTCTTCGAGACGTTGGAAGGAGAAACCACCAGAACCATGGGAACTGGACCCAAGCCCGTCATCCCCCAAAAACCCAGGAAGAGTCAAGGCAAGAATCAAGGTTGGCGCAATAAAGAAATACGACCTGAGCCACCCATGGGATCCAAACCAGTGATCCCCATGCGTCGAGCCAACGACGTTAAACAAAGGCACTGGTCGGGGAGTAACCCGACACCTATCTTACTTTCAGTCATTTATTTTCAGTCATTTAGTTTTTTCCATAAGTCGCTCTCACCCACTTGGTGCATAGAATGAAATGACTATTTAGGAATCGGTTTGGGTGCAACATCAAGCCAGCCAGGCCTACGTCAAGAGTTCAAGGCCCCAGCCGAACTCCCTCGA